>CM062923.1:55682500-58182500 GCA_031878705.1 Tapirus indicus
TTAAAAAAAATGTGAAATTTTTCCACACTATGTGTGTTGTTTCCATAGCTCTTCACTTCCTCCAGAAGCCTCCTTACATTAAAAAGCCTTACAGTTATCCTGCAAGGGACAGGAAGGTCTGATTTGCAGGATTTTTAGAGCATTAAAATAACTATCAGGCAGAAGAATCTTCTCGCCTAGGATTTCAGCCATGCGCGCTCTCTCTTTCTCTTTCTCTCTCTGTCTTTCTCTCTCTCTCTTTTCCTCTCTCTCCCTCTCTCTAGCCTGGGGCTTGAATTTGCATGTCTAATTCATTTACTCACCATATTTGAATTGGCCTGAACAGATGTAAATCGGGAAGGATGGGAAAAACTGCAGTCATCAACAATGATTAATCAGCTGTTGCAGGCAGTGTCTTAAGGAGACTGGTAGGAGGAGGCATGGAAACCAAAAGGCCGTGTGTTTAGAAGCCTAATTGTCACATCAAGCATCATTGTCCCCATGCAACAACCACCACCTTATACATCACTTCCTGTTTTATGCAGCTCAAAAACATAGACTGAAGATTTATTTTTAATATGTTGACTTTATTTCTGAGCAAAGCATCGGTCATGTGTGTATTTTTCCATAGTCCCACCTTGGAGCATTTATGTAGACATTGTAAATAAATTTTGTGCAAAAAGGACTGGAAAAATGAACTGTATTATTGCAATTTTTTTTGTAAAAGTAGCAGTTTGGTATGAGTTGGCATGCATACAAGATTTACTAAGTGGGATAAGCTAATTATACTTTTTGTTGTGGATAAACAAATGCTTGTTGATAGCCTTTTTCTATCAAGAAACCAAGGAGCTAATTATTAATAACAATCATTGCACACTGAGTCTTAGCGTTTCTGACGGAAACAGTTTGGATTGTATAATAACGCCAAGCCCGGTTGTAGTTGTTTGAGTGCAGTAATGAAATCTGAATCTAAAATAAAAACAAGATTATTTTTGTCATGCTGACTCCACTGCTTGAAAAATTTGTTTACTGCCCCCCCAAATTTTTAATGATTAATGCAGTAAATATAAAAATTAATTTTAGCTCCCTAAGACCTATATATATATTTGAAAACCTTAACCACAAAGTAAATTATTTAATAATAGTCACTGATTTCTTTAAGCTGACTTAATGAACTCCTAATATCAGCAAATTTAAGGCCTAAGGGCATTAAACTAACTGTAGACTCAGATTACATCCAACAGAATTACTCATCTAACATCAGCGAAATTATTCTTGCATATAATGGCGAACCCAAGTACAGTTAACTCTTTTACTAAGGATGTTACCTAGGAAGAGCAGTATATGTTTATTAGGAAATTAACTACGTGAATTGAAGAGACCAGACTTCAAAATCTAATTTTTATAAATATGCTCTATGTTCTCATTGGATAAAACTGGTTATTAACCAATTTTCCAGAACAGCTGTACAGAATTTCTGCATGGCAGCCAGCTAAATGGTACAAAATAACATGTTTAAGCTGGAATAGCTTATAATTTTATTTAAATAAAATTGCTGCTATACAAAGTGCTTCCCAAAGCTAAGGAAAATATACAAATATTTTAATTAAGGCAAATTCGTTTTTAAAAATCAGCCTTTTGGCAGTGATTGCTTGGTAAACAAAGGATGGGTCGGAGGAGAGCGCCTTAAACTCAAGTCTGACATTCAGGCCCATGTCACCCTATAAACCCGCCCTGAACAATTCTATTTTCTACTTGAAAAGAGAAAGCAGCTGTGGGCTGGCTTTACTAGGTGACGTGTGATTGACTGACTCACCTGCTGGAGCAGCAGCGCGCACTCTCACCTTTTGTTTACGGGGCCTTGTTTCTGAACACGTGGATGCGCAGAAAGAGACGGGGGCTCAGCTTGGGGCAGCCTCCTCGCGCAGCGCCCTCCACCCCGCCCCGCCCCCCCCATATATGGGCGTGTTTCAATTTCCCATTTGGACCCAGGGGCAAGTCTTCGTCTACATAAATAGTCCATATTAGTGAAATAATTTTCTTTTGATAGGTGGTTACTAGCAGTTAACAACCATTTATTTACTTTAAAAATTAATAATAAACTTTATAAACTAACCATCCGTTTGCCCCTCCTCCCCAGTACATGCCTGGGTGAGTTGGTTATTTTCAGCCTTTATTCTTGGGGAAGCTCAAGCCGGGTGTGGGAGGGAAAGAAAGGGGAGGAGGTGGGGGAGAGGGAGAGAGAGGGAGAGAGACTAGAAGGAGAAGCGTTCACGTGAAGAGGAATTAGGAAATATGGAGACTTTGAAGACTCAAGAGCGTTAGTGTCCAGTGAATTAGAAAAGATAAAACAAACTGTTCTTTCCCTGTGTTCCCCTCCGTGTGAGGGTTTTGTGAAGAGCCTTCCTCTCCTCTCCGTAGGTCTTTTTTTCCCTTGCCTAGACACCCCCACCTCCCCCTTAATGCTATTTTAGCTTTTCCCCTTGTAAATTTCAGAGCCAGCTCTGAGGTTATTGAGGACACTTATCCCAAAGAGGGAAATAATAGAGGTACTGAGAGTGTTTTTGATGCTTAAAAGGCAAAAACAAAACGCCCTCTTCTAAACAAGGGCACACAATTGTACCTGCTTTTTATTTTTATTTGGGGAGGGGGGCGCTGGCTGAATGAGACTACTTTCTAGTATGATTTAAATATTTTTCAAAAAATTAAAAATATTTTACCCTATCATATTTAATCAGCTGTAATTATAACACATTCAAAATGAATAATATGCCTTGACAGTATTTTTATTGTTATTGTTCATTGCATGATGTTCGACTGCTTTAGAGGCACAGGAAAGAGAAGTAAACGCGCTACAAATGGGGAATTACCCTCGTTTAGCATTAAAATTCATTTAGATAAAATTGCCACAAACATTTAAATGGGAAGATTAGTTCCCCCTCACGCCTTATTGCACTCGCTCAATGGTTCCGTTAAGAACATTTTACACGTTGGAAATTCCGTCTTCTCAGACGGCTTGCTGTTTCCTAGTTACCCACATTCAAAGCAAAGGCAGCAGCAAAGGCAGCCGCAGCAGCAGCAGCAGCAGGAAAAAAAAAAGTTTTGGCAACCGGTCTGCAATTCATCCGCTGCTGGCCCCAGCCCCCTCCGCCCACAGAGGTCTGCCCCCCACCCATCACCTTTCTCCACCCCCACCTCTTCTCCTCCCATTATGTAATTTGCAGAGTCCTGTCCTCCAGGAAACAAGTTGCTTAGTTGTATAGTATTTGTATATAATGTAAAAATACAAAGAAATATCAAAAAGCCAGTCTGCGCCTCTCGTGGTCTCCCCTCTCCCCCTTCTGCTCTGAATTGAGGATTTCGTTTGAAAGTGCTGAGTTTGTCACATCTCCTGTTCTGAGCCCATAAGGCACGTTTTTTGGCTTTCTTTTCTGCCAGGACATTTCCAGGAAATTCACCACTGCTTCTTCTTGTATTAGAAACGTGTGAAAGGATTAGTTTGAAAAGTCCGTGCAACGTCTAGTTTCTCCCTCTCCTTTTCTTCTCTCTCTCCCTCCCTCCTTCCTTCCCCCCTCTCTCCCTCCCTCTCTCTCCTCTCTTCCTCCCTCCTTCTTCCCTCTGTCTCTCCCCCTCCCTCCTTCTTCCCCCTGTGTCCCCCCCTCCCTTCACAGAGACGCAGGAAAAGAAGAATGTCGGCTTCGACTGCCATCTTTTGGGGATTTGGAAAAACGACTCGGTAGGAAACGGAGGGAGGCGGAGGCGCGGGGGGTGGGGGGAAACCCCCTTATTATCCTGTGTCTGAACTGGCTCCCTTAATCTGATGCTTAAATATTTGATGTGGAAAAATTACCCATAAAATTAGTTACTAACAATTTCAAATTGAAATCACTTATCGAATTATAAACGCATTAAAGCTGTATGGATGGTATTAGGAGTTCCTCGGGAGGCAGCGGGTGTCTCCTTGCAGTGCGTCGGGCCGGCGAGTTTCGCCCCGGGGAGAGGCACCCCCGCGGAGCCCGGGGAGCGCGGCGCGGAGCTCCGGGCGCCGGGGTCCCGGCCGGGGGGCCGAGCGGTCGGCCAGGCCCGGGCGGAGGCTCCGGCCCGCTTGGCTCGCGGGGGCTGGGAGAAGGGAGAAGGAGCGGCGGTGGGAGGCTCCGACCCCGGGGTAGAGGCGCCTACCAGGAAACTTCGCAGTGAAGTCGAAAGATTCTCAAAGGGAAAAACACAAGCCCTACCCGCCTCCTCCCACCCGCGTCTCCCACGCGGCGCGCAGACTTGGCGCTTGGGGTTCGTTGCTGTGTGCAGCGCCCCCCAGGTCTGCGCGCCGGGGGCAGGAGGGGAAATGCCGGTGGCCTGGGGCTGAGTTGGGCTCAGTGCCCAGAGAGAAAATCCCGTGGGCCGCGGCGGCAGCTGCGAGGAGTCCCGCCCGGACGCGGCTGACCCTGCTTCCCATCGAGCACCGGGTCCTGGCCTGGACCGGGTGCACGGGCGGACAGGTCTGTGCTCATCGCCCAGAGCACCTTGGGGGGCGGCTCTGGCACCTTCAGTAGCCTCGTACCTCCTCCCCGCCCCAACATAAAAGTCAAGTCTAAGGGGGCTGCTGACGTCGTCTCTGGGGACGAGGCGACGCCGGGTCTGCACAGAAGGTTTGGAGAGGCACCTCTTGGGGCACTCCAGACCCCCTCCCTCGGAACCACTTGGAGGTGTTTTGTGCTGGACTAGAGGCTTCTTGATGAACGCTGTTCCCGAGTCCCACGGCGGCTTCGGGAGCGCTACTACAAGAGCTTGGGGCCCGGAGGGCACTTGGGACCTGGGCAACGCCTGCCAGGCGGACTGCGAGTGCCAGGGTCTGGAGCCACAGCAGGGGAGCCATGGGTAGCACCCCGACGCCTTAGGCAGGAGCTCCTCAGGATCTCTTGAAAGCCTCTGCAAACTTTCCCCTGCCTTTCGAATCCCAGCAGGCCCTCGGCCCATGTGAAGGCAGTAAAAACATGACGATGCAAAGCTCTGGGGTAGGAGCTTGGCCGCCGGGTGGATTGGCGTGGAATTGGGTAACGGGACGCTCTGCCTGGCTGGGTATTTCCCCTCGTCTCACTCGCCTCTCCCGTGCCGCCCCGCACCCACTTGACTGTTAGGCAGCCCGTAGCACTCAGGGTGGCCAGGTGCAGCGTCTACCTGCGGTTTGGAATCCCAGGGCCCGGGAAAGAGCGGTGAGGGAGAGAGAGTGGGGGATCGCCCCTTGAGGGAGGCAGCTGATGGCGGGGAGGGGGGAGTTTCCCTTTTTGGCCCAATCTGCCCGCCAACGCGTCTGTAACATTCTCACCCAAGGCGGAGCTGAAAGGAAAAACAAACATATTGAGCAATCAGTTCGCCAACATTTGGGTTTTTTAGAGTCTCTGCCCTAAAAGCGGGTACCCTGGGGGTCTCGGTGGAGAAAAGAGGGGCATTTTAGGGTTTCGGTTGGCGGGCCGACCCCCGGGGGCGCCCCTCCGCGCGCCGCCTCCTGCCGGCCCGGCGCGCTCAGCCTACCGCGGGGAAACCCAGGCGGTGAAGCCCTGGAGAAAAGGGATTTAGTTTTAAGCCAGTCTCCCATCGATCCGGTCGGTAATTCCTACCCCTGCCCATTCGCAGACACACTCACCTCTACCCTAAAGCATTAAGTTCATTACGGTAGCAATGATCTTAATCTCCAGGCGGAAAACGAGTCCCGGGACCTCGCCGATTGGGGAAACGATGAATCAAGTCACCTGCTCCCGCACCCGCCCGGCCCGCTCCTCCGGGGGGGCCTCGAGTGGCAGGGCACGCTGCTCAGGGGTCCTCCTCTCCACGCCGGGGCGTGCCCGCCAGGGGTCAGGAACCCTGTGTCTGCTTTCTTCGGGTTGGCGACCTTCTCGAAGGGTGGGATTGCGCTCGCTCGCTTTCCTCCTCCCCTCCCGTCTGCTTTTCTTCTAGGGCCCCCTCACACCGCGCTCTGTTCCTCCTCTCTTCCCCAAAAGTGGCGAGTTCCCCTTCTTCTCCGAGTGTCCCCAGGCTTTCCACCCACCCCACCCCCTTCCCCGCAACCAAGTCCTGCACTGCAGTCGGGCTAACCCATTGCCTTTTCGTGCCTGCCTACTTCACCCACCACACTGGACATAGGAGGGTGGGGATCGGTCAGCAAGGCCCTCTGGAAGACACTTGCTGAGGGCATGAGGGCATCCTGGGGCTTTAAACAACCAGTTCCTCGATCTAGGGGTGATCCCTGCATCCATTGATAATTCCATTTCAAATAAACCCAGCGAAGCAGCAAACACCCCTCTCAGCCGCCTGCTCCCCATCACCGCCCCCCCCCCTTGGCATGAAGCAGCGTCTGGCACCGCAGAGAGATGGAGGCGAGCCACGCGCCCTGTCCTTACTGGCCGACCCAAGAGGCGCCAGCTTGTTCTGGAGACTCAGTTTCCACCGGACAATCGTGAAAGCGGGGAAAACACAACGCAATGGCTGTGTAAACCCACGTTCCCGACACCCCCCCCCCCGCAATCTTATTTTCAAGACGTTCATTTTCAGGTAGTCCTAAACTGTGAACAGCGAGCTTTGTGTGTTATCTAGTGGGGGTGGGGATGGGAGCGGAGGAGACTCCCACCGCCCGCTCCGGTCTTTAATGTCTGAAATAACGAAATGCCTGTGTGGCAGCTGCTGCTAGAGCCAAAACTAACTCTTTGGAAGACGGAAAAGAGTGAAAGGCAAAGAAAGACTGTTCATTTTTTTTCCTTTGGTGCCGTTTGGGATGTCATCTGTTTCCTTGGCGACTGTGTTCAGCCCCCGGAGCCCCTGGGCTCCTGGATTGTTAGGGGGGAAAAAGCATGCTATTTCTGCACCGTCATTTATCACTGTCACCGCATAATGATTCCCCTTGCAGCCCCTTATTGATGTTTGTAATTGCATTATCTCATAAAGGGGGATGATCAATGAAACCGAGCCGTGCATTCTGGGGTCAGAGGAAGCCAAAGTACTGTTTGTCCCCTTTAATACAACAAGTACTCATTATCTTTAGGTCTGCATTCAAAAAATGATCTGATCTGGGGCTGACCCTGTCGGACATCCCAACACTTTTTAAAACGCGGTTTGTGTAACCTTTTGCTTAAATGCTAAATCAAGTACCTGTCTTGCATTTCAACGAAACAAGATGCTAAAATTGAATGGGAAAAGCATTTCTTCTTTTCTTTTTCTTTCTTTCTTCCCCCCCCCCCCCCCCGGGAGGGGTGCGAACGTCTGAAGACACACGCGATTTTGCACTGCAACTGCTCTGTGATAGAATGTAGAAATCGCAACCCCCATCAACAAGGGACCCAAGTTATCCAATGAATGAAAAAAACTGGGGGTGAGGGGAAAAAAAGGTACCTGGGAGAATTTAACAAGGTCGGTACTAAAAGATCAGAATAAAACCACATCCGATTTAATTAATAAGAGCTATAAACTAATTCCCCATGATTCTGCCCTTGCTTCTCCCTTTTACAGAGTCATATCTCTTCGGTTTAGATAAATGACTTTTGTGCCTGTTCGATTCTCACAACAACAATAACTAAATCAGTTGCACACTCTGTATCTAAAACCGTCTACAAACTCCAGCAAATAAAAGAAGTTTGTCTATTAAGGCAAGTATTTAGTTGAGCAGAAATGCCCCAGTAACACTGAATGGAGTTTATGTAATCCCATGAAAATCAAGTCATCTTGTTGCACTGAAGTAAATGAAAAAATACAAAGGAGGAAAGGTCCAAGTGTAATTTTAAACTAAATGCATTATTGGACTGTCACAGTGAAAACGTGATTGTGTGGCTGGGTGGAGGCAGTGGACATCAGTTTAGCTCACATGTAACTTGAAGGTTTTAGAAAGGAAACAAGTATCCCAGGTTTGGTTATCATTTTCTTTAGTGGAAAGAGAAGAAAAAGAGACAGTTCTAATTCATCATTTCAATAAATTAGCGTGAATAACTCCCTCAAAGACAAAATTAAGCAAAAGCTTATTTTAAACATTGCAAGGCCATATTACCAAAAAGAAAAGTTTCCAATCTTCTGAAGATGAATTCTCTCATGTTAATGACTATCCCCTCAAAAAGAAAGAAAAGACTAAGTCCAAGTGTTTATTTTAAAAGTCCTAGATATAATTTCTAAATTAACAATATAAATCAATATTTTAAATGAGAAGATCTAAATGAAAAGCTTTCGCCATATGAGAAAATAAGTAGCTAAATAAAATAGACTGTGTTCCGATAATTTGACACCTTAACATAAAATTTTAAATCAAAGGATAACAAAACAAAGGGCTAAAATATTCCCATTTGGAAAAAGAACTTTAATGATAAAGCTCAGAAAAGTTTTAACTGTGTATAACCATCACTTAATTTTTCTCTAGAAGGCAGATTCTTCTAAAAAGTATTATTTTCCAGGAACCCTGTCAAATCACTTTGAAATAGTATATGTTTTATATTATTTAAATATTCTGGCACTTTTGTCCTTTGAAAATGCTCAAACTGAAATGGATATGCAGCCACGCATATATTTAATATAAATGGTATCTTGTCGTTAACATAAAGTATTAAAAGGAAAATGAAACTTTGGGCTTTGACAGTTGAGAGAGAATTTTTTAGCATAATCCTCTGATTTTCAAAACACACAAATGAAACCCCTTGATTTTAACCAATCAGCACAAGTCTTTCTCTTATTTGGTTGGGGATCTGGCATGCGTACATTTTCTATTTTTAATATTTAGTGTTATAGCCCACGGTTAAAATAATGAAAAATTAGTCTCGTTTCAGAAATTATTTATTTATGGAACGAACATGATTAAAACATAAACACACACACAAACTGCAGCTGCAACAGAAAAAAAAACTTGATTTACGGTTATTAAATCTTTGATCGCCATGTTAATGTTTCTTTTTCTACCTTTCATTTGCATTTTAATCTATCGAATCTTTACAATTTTGCTGCCTCCTATTTCAATGATTGATTACAGTTCTGAAATAAGAAAAACCAAGCCTAGCTTTTCTTTTTCCTTTCTTTTCTTCGCTTTCTTTTTTCTTTTTTACCCCCTCCTCTTCCCCCTGGGTAGATATCTGAAACTTTCTCTCAATGCTAATGTAGACAGGACAAATTAATTCCGCTCTTTTAAATGTCAAAGATATAAATAAAAAATGTTTTCTGTCCCAAACGTGAATATTTTCCCAGCTGCTTGTTTTCGAGTCGTAAAAGATCATCCCAGCAAAACGCAATTAACAGCGAAACACACACAACCACACACTCACACACACACACTGCGGCGTGGATTTTTTTAAAAGACGTGTTGTTAGTGAGTTAAAGAAAGGTGAGAAGTTCATCGTCCCTTCACCATCGGTAGCCTGGCCGCAGCTTCTTTCTCTCTTACACACTCAGAGATCTGGTCCCAAGTTTTATCTGTGATCAAGTCACACAAACAAAAACAAGCCTGGTGGGGGCTTGCTGTGGTTAAGTTGATTTCTTGAGACAAGCAGTATAAAGACAAAGGGGAAGCGACGCAGGTCTGTTTGTTTTCTTTCCCCTGCCCCTTTGCTCCTTTTCCCCCACTCTCCCTCCCCCTATTTCTCCCGCTCCGCGGATAAGACGGTCATTTGCTGACCGCTTTGCCGGTACGCGTCACTTTTCGCGCCAGCGTGAAAGCAAGTGTGGCGGTGGGTTTTGGAAGGCGCCGGCTGGGCTCATCCTCCCAGCGGGGCTCAGGGCCTCTGGGACTCTGGAAGGCTGTGGCCTCAAACAGATTGCACCTTCCGCCTGGCTGTGGATCGGGGCTGGGGTGGGAGCCGCGTACCTAAGTGTCTCGGAGGCGGCGAGCCCCAGGTGTGGGAGCGGAGGCCGGGTGGGCGTGCGCATAGGCTCTCCTTCCAGTCCGCGCGTCTGGGAACCTGAAAGCAGCGCCCACCCTCCTCGCCCCAGCCCACCTCCTCATCTGCTCCCCCGGGCCGAGCCCCTTGGTGGGGTTTTGATGCCTGCAAACGCAGAGGAGCCAGGAGTTGAGCGAGGACCGACTTCTCAGGCGGGGCCAGGCTGCTCGCGCTCGCGTCCGCGTGTAGCGCGCTGCGCCGGGGCGAGCCGGGAGAAGTCAGAGGGGTGGGATCCCCACCTCCGAAATCCCTACTTGGGCACAAACATCAAGAATCGGGGTGAGGGCCGTGAGAGGTAGAACTAGCCCAGGCAGAGTCTCTCCAACTCGGCCCTTGGACTCCATGCGCACCCAAGGGCGTGCCCACGGCGGGGGCACAGACCGTCTTCTCCAGGCCCTGCCGCCCCGGGACTGCGTAGCTCCCTTTCTCCTAGAGACCTCAAGGGTGGCTGCAGTGAGGGGGACGATCTTCATTAATGTGGAAGCACAAGGCGGTTAAAATAGAGAGGGGGAGGGAAAAGACATTTGATCCAGGCCGACCCTTTGTCTTGAAGCAGATTAGGCAGCCCAGAAATAGGAGGAAAAACAGAAAGTCTAGACAGGGAAACTTATTGTGTTCACAAAGTATAAAAATGAACCGAGCGGTCTGGTACCTCAAGGAGTGAAGATAGATCCTTGTAGACAAGTGGGAAGACAAGACCAGGAAGATTTAAAGTGAAAGAAACGGCAGATTATTAAGAAAGTAATAGTAAGGTGTCCCATACACTACAGTTTTATTGTTGGGTAGTAACTACGCGATTTATTTATTGCCAGGGCTATATAATAGAGATAATGACCACAAACTCAAGATAAATTCTTAGGCGCCCAGCCGGACAATTCTTTTTTATTTAGGAGAGCGAGTCTGAAAGGTGAGCCTCGTCTCCTCCCCTCCTCGAAGATCCGTCTTGCTTTCTGCCATGTTATAAGCATGACATGCAAATAAATAAGTGCCGCTGGGTTTGTGTGGGGAGGCCTGCAGGATTTATTTCAGGTGAGAGAGGAACATACGCGGAATATGAATTTCCACAGGAGCTGCGGAGTGATTCCTTCCCTCTCTTTCTCGGCTGCCCTCTCCTGCCGGTCTCCCTCCCTCCCTGTGGGAGCGGAGAGCGTCCTCTGATAAAAACATTAATGTGTCATGTCTCAACTCCCTATTCTTTGACATATAGGTCTGGAGATGAATGAGGGGCAATGAAAAATGCAAAATGTATCCCCAAAGTAGGTTGACTTGCTGGGACTGCTTAAAGAGATTCCTGCCGACAAAGGGAAGGGTGAATTGTAGTTACGACTTCCAGTAGGGGGGCGGTATAGGAAGTATGTTAATATTATTTTGAAAAATGCAAAATGGTGCAAAAAGTTTGCCGTCCGGGATCTGGTATGGGCCCTCACCAGCTGGATAGATCTCAAGGGGAGCGTCCTGACTCTTGGGACCTGCCCGCCTCTCGTGGCCCTCAGTTTCTCTCCCTCGAGCCGGGTAAACAATCCTATAGTCAGGTGATGGAATTACAGATGACCTTGCTCCTTGACCGCCAAGGTCAGAATTGAGCGGGCGGCCTCAGGTGTTGGCTCCATCTGACGCAATGACTGCAATAATAGTCACCCGCCTGGCCTTTAACAAGGCGGCCTCCGCGAGCTTCTCTCAACCCACCTGCGCTCTGCGACAACTCAGGCAGATCGGAGCCTGCCAAGATGAAGTCAGCATCCTTTTCCGAGATTCTTTTTCCTTCCTCACTTTTTGGGTAATATTCAGACGTATAGTGTTTAAATCTCACAATAATCACTTCTATTCAGAACTTCCTTTGATCTATGTTTGGCCAGGAAAAAAACACCTGACGGTGAACTGCGATGAAAAAGAGAGAGGCGCAGAGGAAACGGGAGGGGCGGTCAGGTGGGGTGCGGGAGAAAGGTGTGTATGTGGGGGGAGATAGAGACCCAGAGGCAGCATGAAGTAGAAGGTTGGGGGAGGGGAGATAAGGAGAGAGCCGAGAGCGAGCTGCGAGATGGAAGAAAAGAGGCTGTTCCTGTAATTTGGTAGTTTGTGTGAAAACGAGGACAGTCCTCGTCAATCTTTTACAATATCGGTGTCATTCAAGCACAACTTTATCTTTGAACCAGAATGTCTGTTTCAATGATTTCCATGAGCACATAAATTATAATCTTCAGAGCCTTCAATATTTCTTTCAGTACTTTATTAAGTGTTATTGCAGAGGCCATTTATGAAGTGAATGATTCAACTTTTAATCTTCTGAACATTAAAGTGTATTCCACTGAGTTTCCTTTTCCAAATAATCTAAAGTAACAAAAAGAAACTAAGCTCACTACATGAAAAAGTGACAAACATTTTGCTCTCAGCCTGGCAAGTTGCCTTACTCACTTCAAAGGATGATAGACTAATTGTTTCCAGAGTTTATAAGTAATTAAGCCATTATTGGGGAGAATTTATGAAACAGTTTTATTCACCATAGAACTTTCTAGTTAGAATAGCCAGAGACAAGTCTTTCAAAATGCCAAGATTTTAATAATTAAAAAGTCTGCCCTTCTTGTTAAAAATGAAAACTATTTTTATTTTTGAAAGCATTGGAAAATGCAAACAAATATAGTTTTCTTCCAGAGTATGTGATAGGTGGAGGTCATTATGTTTAATTAATGCTAAAAGGAAAATGAACATGTAATGGCTTCCAAAGATTAAAACATCTGTAACTATCAAGTTAAGTTTTGAAAAGTTAATTTTTTAAATCGTTCAGCTCAATCCATCTAAATGCATCAGGTAGGAAAAAGTATATATAGTGTCCTTTGAGAATTCCATATGGATAGTTAAAATTTAAATAATTTTAGCATTTTAAATCAACTTTTGCTGCCTCGACAATAAGAATTAATGCCAAGGAATGCTAAGTGCTTGAGTTTCTCCAATTTTGCAATAGAGAAATGTACTTATTCACCCTTAGATTAAAATAAAGAGAATACTTTAAAAATCTTTTAAAATATGTTAAATTCAAGCAAATATTATTTCTATATTTCAACTCATGTTTGTCATTTTAAAATAATTGTTTGCCCTATGAAACAATATTCATTAAAGGAAAAAGTAAGACTTTAAAAGGAAGTGATGAATTATTTTGTAAATTTCAGCAACATATGTGACACTTTAGTTTAATCGATATATTATTTATATATGTAACAATTACTATTCTAATATATTTTTTCCATCAAGATGGTATCAGCTTTCTTTTTCGTTTTTAGAAAAAGCCTGTTTCGTTGTCACATGAAGAATTTAAAAATGAATAGAATTTTCATGTTAGAAGGAAACATCTTGGAAGAATAATAACAAGATATAAAGGTGAAAATTCAAGTAAATGACTGTAAAATCTTACCTGAAGTGAAATAAATTTTCTGGAAGTTGTTTGCAAAAAATTAGAGTGTGAGCTAGTTTAATATCCACTCCTCTCACCACAAAAAGTAGGAATCAGCTACAAGAATCATTACAGGGGGTGAAATCTCAGTGTAGCAAAAAATATTTAAAACATAGCCACCTGTTTCAAGTAAAATTCCTCCAAAGCAAAAGTCTGGAATTTGCTGGAAATTGTACATAAAATGTTCAATTCATAAAATGATTCAGGGTCAGTGTTGTTTTGTGGAATCTGTGTAAACTGTGGCAATTTAGATCTGTCATTGTGTCACGATGTCTGATTCAATGTTTGCTGTACTGTTTCCTTTACCTAATAGACTAGCATTGCATTATTTAAAACAAATACTAAAGCACCCTGGTTAGCAGTAATGCAATCCCAATTGTCTAACACCATGCGATAATTGACCTTCTGGACACCAGGCACACTTGGATTCACTTTAGGACACTTAGCTGTTTCAACTGACTTCATTACAGAAAGACAATGGTGACTTTGTTGCAACTGGCACCTGCAGTATTTCACACAACACATGGGCTATACCTTGCCAAGACAGCCACCACCATGATTCACACCAGCAGGAAGTCAACTCTAGGCAAATTTTATAATATGAAATATGCTGTTATGATTAAGGAGGAATGAATGCTTTTTGCACATCCCTCCACAGTCTTCAGGAGATGATTATAAACCTGTTTTCTGATTTCCTTGCTGTAAAAATACTGCCATATTAAGGGGTGCTGCAATAACTTTGTCAGAGTTTAATTGTTAATGATTTTATGGTACGTTGAATTCAAGATGTTCATAATAATACAGTCCAGATAGAGAAATACTATTGTTTCCTACCTATGCCCAAGTTGAAAAGGTTCCTCTGGTGGAAAGGCTTAATGATGGTGGTGGCGGCGGCACTCTGTTTAGTAATCTTGACTCTATCATTAGAACACGATGTAATTCATCTTCAATGGATCTTTTTCCTAATCTCTAAATGATATTAACATATTTCTGCTTTGTAAATCATTTTGCATTGTAGAACATGGTGAGGAATTGCTTTACATTCTATTGAATATAATAATCAAGTCCCTCTCTCAAAGAGCTCCAGATTTTTTCCAGAGGAGTCTTGAGTCTTAAGTCAGAAGGGAGTATTCCTCTATCCTCAGAGTTCTAAGGGTCTCTTAGAATTCTGAGATGCTTTCATTTGATTTTTCCCTGCCTGGCCACCAGAAGTAAAATGACAGTGCCTTATTGTTCCAAAGCAGTTGCTGAAAGTAATTAATACCTTTATTGATTAAGTTGCCTCACAGAAATAAAAGGTGACTTTTCCACCAATGACTGGACTGTGATCCAGTAGACTGAAACAATGTGTCATACTCCAAAGAGAAAGAATGAAGCCCAACGCCTAGAACACCTCCCTTTTTCGTGAAAAATTGCACATATTTACTACTTTTCATTTAAATTTTGTGTTCTAGTCTGGATCTTGCCTTAAATCTTTGTATATTTCTAGAATATTGTATGGATTTTTTTAAGACTGAAAAAATTCCGTGTGTGTGCATATGCGTGTGTGTTTTAAAATCTCGAGCACCTACTGTACCCTGAGCAGTGAGCGGGACACTGGAGGTGCTGAGATTGACAGGACGTTGTCTCTACTCTCAAGAGTTCATCGAGGAGTGGCGCTGATAAGAAAACCACCATCCCAACCCATAGCGGTCTACACAGGTGCTGTGGGAACACAAAAGTGAAACCAACAACTTGGAGGAGGGGGGCCTCTGACAGCCTTTGTGAGGGGATGAGGTGAGGAGCAGCAGAGGTCAGGACATGTTTTTATATCCAAGTTCAACCAGGAAAACAAGCCACTCTGAGTATATACGAGAGAAAGAAATTTAATGCAGAGAATGGGTTACACAGGGCACAGAAGAGGCTGGGAAGGCAACCAAGTGGCAGAGTGGCAACCCAGACCTGAGCAATCGCAGGAAGCTGTTGCTCCATGTAGGCTAGAGGGACAGAGGGAGCAGGTGAGTTACCAGACTCCAGGGGTCAGGGTCACCTGGTAGAAGATGTAACCAGGGCAGGCACGTCTACTGGGAGCTGGAGCTATGGAGGAGGTAAGAGAGGGAGAAATAATTCTGGAGTCTTTTCTTTCACTCTCTAATCTGTTACCAGCATCTCCTTCTGGCTAAAACCAGCAAGAAACCAGATGACACAGAACCTCAGAAACACAAGATCAGCCCTCCTGCGATATAGAGCAGAGCAAGGAATAGCTTTGAAGGCAAACAGTTCCAGGAGCAACACAGCTTCTAGGCAGATGTTACCCCCCAGTAGCCTTCGTATTTTATTTTTCCAAATGAAAAGCATTATTGTTAATTTCTGAGTGTACTCATTTGAAAATGTTGAAAGAGGAGAAGGATATTCCAGGCATGGGCACTGAGTTGGGAGAGAAAGTGGCTTACCTAGAAAATGGCAAGTTTGCCAGTGTAGCTGGAGCAAAGGGGCAGGAGGGGGACATTGTAGGACATGAGTTGAAAATTATAACAGCTAATGACATGAAATAATGAATGGCTTCTGTAACAGCTCTACTTGTTAGCAACCATTAACCCCCAGAGGCCAGGGTAGTACAGATTAGAGGGGCAAACACTGCAAAAATAGGGACATAGGTCTCCATACAGATGTAGCGCTGCCCATCAGCAAATGCCATTCCTACAAAGAAACACAGGCAGCCTCCTTGACTACCTTCTGTTAATTTATACTGTTGTTTGAATCAGGCACAAAGCCAGTGGGGACATCCATTCAGTCATTTTCATGATCAAATTATAAATTTTTGCTAATCCGTGGGAGACATCCTTGTGGCCAGTTTGGTGTTCAGAGGGCTAAATCAAAGATTTTTCTGTTCTCCCACATAATAGGAATTCCTCAATCCATGACCTCACAGATGTTAACCACATGAATGATAGTTTGAAAGATGTGGGACTAGAACTAGGGAGCTAAGAAACCAGTGAGGAAGCTGTTGTGATAACAGTGGGGACTAGAGGTGAGAGTGATGAATAAAAGATATTTAGGAGACAGCAGGCCAGAGTGGATGTGCGGGGTGAGGTATAAAGAGAAGGTGAAAGCAGTGGCATGGTTTCTGGTTTGAAAAATTGGGCAGATTGTGGTTCCATTTGCTGGGACAGTAACTTTAAAAGAAGGGGTATATTAGAAAGAAAGGTGATAACTTTGTCTTAGACATTTTGAGTTTAAGATACTTATGGGTTGTCAAGATAGAGATGTTCATTAGGAAGATGAAAACATGGGTCTGCATGTTAGTAGAGAGATCTGGGCTGGAGAGAAAAATTTGGGAGGAGCCATTGGGTTAGATGAGATCATTGAGGATCTCTTTCAGGAAGTTTATGGTCACAGTGAGATATCACCTCACACCTGTCAAAATGGCTGTTATCAACAAGACAAGAGATAGTAACAAGTGTTGGCAAGGATGTGGAGCAAAGTGAACCCTCATGCACTGTTGGGGGGAATATAAATTGGTGCAGCCACTATGGAAAACAGCACGGAGGTTCTGCAGAAAATTAAAAATAGAAGTACCATATAATCCAGCAATTCCACTTCTGGGTATTTATCCAAAGAAAATGAAAACACTAACTTGAAAAGATATACACATCCCCCTTGTTCACTGCAGCATTATTCACAATAACCAAGATATGGGAACAACCTAAGTGTTTATTGATGGATGAATGGATAAAGAAAATGTGGTATGTATGTACTGTGGAATATTATTCAGCCATAAAGAAGAATGAAATCTTGCTAGTTGTGGCAACATAGGTGGACCTTGAGGGCATTATGCTAAGTGAAGTAAGTCAGACAGACAAAGACAAATACCATATGATGTCACTTATATGTGGAATCTAAAACCAAAACAAACCAAGCTCATAGATGCAGAGAACAGATTGGTGGTTGCCAGAGGCAGAGAGTGGGAGGTGAGTGAAATGGGTGAAGGGGGTCAAAAGGTACGACCTTTAGTTATAAGGTAAATAAGTCCTGGGGATGTATTGTACAACATACTGACTATAGTTAATAATACTATGTGGCATATTTGAAAGTTGCTAAGAGAGTAAATCTTAAAAGTTCTATCACAAGAAAAAAATTCTGTAATTATGTATGGTGATGGATGTTAACTAGACTTATTGTGGTGATCATTTTGCAATGTATACAAATATCAAATCATTATGTTGTATACCTGAAACTAATATAATGTTGTATGCCAATTATACCTCAATAAAAAAAGAAGTTTATGGTGATGGAAAGGCAAGGAGTAGGGGGGGGGATAAAGGGGAACATGACAGAGATTATATGTGATTTTGAAGATGGGAAAGACTTGTGCATATTTGTATAATGAGGGGAAAGAGGAAGAAATGTTGAAATTGCAGGAGAGAGGTGTTAAATAATGGAAAGGGCCATTATAAAGATGGGGAATTGAGCTGTGAATCAGCAGAGGGATATCCTAGCCTCCAGGATTGAAGGCAAGTGATGGGCACAGATGTATGTCCTGGTAGGAGATGGTCGAAGAAAAATTTGGGACAGTTCACACCTGATAACCTTAACTTTCTTTTTTGAGATGTGGGTAGTGATGTCACTTGTTGATGAATGAGGAGGAGGAGGGTAACCAGGTTTTTGCACTGAAAGTCCCACATCCCACCCGGGAACCCCCTCAGTCCTGGACAAACCAGGAAGTTTGGTCACCTCAAGGATAGGAGAAACAGAAAGGGCTTGAGGGGAATGTTAAATGTTAATAGCACAATAGAAAATGGGAGAGTCAGCTGACCGGAAATGCAAAGCTTGTTGGCTAGCATCAGGGACTTCGATGGAATTGGAGACCAAGCAGCATTTTTTGCTTGGCTGTGTGATTTTCTTCAGCAATGCTTAAACATTTTGAACTGTTTTTCCAGGAGAGGGTGTGTTAACTCATCCAAATGTATGTTTGTAGGACTTTTTGCAACCCAAAGTATGCAGTATCAGAGGTCTCATTCTGGGGGCAGGAAAACAGTGAAACTCAGGGGTAAGATCGCCAGAAATAGAGTTACCTGTCAGGTGGAAGGTTTTGCTGTCAGTGGTGTACATCACTCTTTCTTCATGTTTACATAATCGACAAATGGCAGAGTTACAACATTCCCCAACATCTTGATGCATCTGAAATATAGACACCTATTCATAATGCATCTTCTCTCTAGAAGAGTAATTTAGAGATTGTAGTTATTAAGCAGTGTCTTGTGATAAGAAGCAGGGAGCCAAAGGTCCTAACCCCGCATCATCTCTTGATTTCTAGTTGCAGGCTCTATCCACTTGCCATGGGAATATTTTGCATTTGTCATTGACTAAATTATATACTCTTATACCTGGTAGTATTTTCACCTGTTGTTGGTTATAGAAAAAGGAAAGAGGTAAATATATGGTTGTATAGCTTGTTAACAGGGCAAATGGGGCAATGAGCTCCAATAAGTAGATTCGAGTAAATATCTGGAATATTGCCTTTTCTTTTGGGAGCAAATGAAATTGGATAGCTCCCAAATAGGTAAAGAGGTATTTTTCTTTAAGTTTTGCCCGATAATTAGAACAAAGTAGTACCTCTGAACTTACAGTATGGGACAGTAATAGGGCATAAGGGGAATCCGAACTACATGAGTTTGGTGAACATCTGAAACTCAGCTTGGGTTGGGGCAGGTACTCAAATCTCATCTGCAGTTTGATGCAGCTTGGCTCAAAATCCCCCATGAATGGGCTGAGGCTTCAGACAATAGGAGTGTGATGGGCAAAGTTGTGTCCCCTGCCAATTCATATATTGAAGCCCTAATCCCTGGTACCTCAGAATGCGTTGGTATTTGGAGACAGGGTCTTTAAAGGGGTAATTAAGGTAAAATGAGGCCTTTGGGGCAGGCCCTAAGCCAATATGACCGGTGTCCTTTCCAGAAGATGAAATTTGGACACAAAAAGACACCAGGGAGGCACACACAGAGGAAGTACCACGTGAGGACACAGGAAGAAGGCAGCCATCTGCACGCCAAGGAGAGAGCCTCAGAAATCAAACCTACCAATAGCTTGACTTTGGACTTCAAGCCACCAGAACTGGGAGAAAATAAATTTCTGCTTGTTAAACCCCCAGTCTGTGGTATTTTGTTATGGGAGCCCTAGCAAATGAGAAGGAGATTTAGAGTTTGGATCCCTCAACAATCTAGGAAATAGTAGATGCATCCGTTTTTTTTTTTTAATATAAAAAGTAACCCAGGAGATGTCTGCTAAGAAAACCCTGCATTTACTTCCACTTATTTATTTATGAAATAGTCATCCAACACTTTGCAGTGCTTACCATGGGAGGTGACTTCCATCACTCCTCCTGCTCCTGGACTTTTCTGAACCTCATTCACCTCCTAGTGCATCCACATCTGCATTAACTCTATTGGAGTCATTTTTTAAATACTGTATATTTCTAATGACAATACTGTATTTTTTATGAAGTTTGCTTATGGAGTCTGTAGGCACCATTTTCATCATGTTTAGTAGGAATTAAACCTGCCTGTGAGCACAAAGGTTAAATCAATGATTTTACTCCCTTCATTACTGTGAAATTTAGGCCAGTCATCCTATCTGGTTAATTCTCTTTAGTATTTAGAATAGCTCAGGTTGATTCTAATGTTTGGCAGTTTTAATTAAAAATGATTTTCTAAAATCCTCCTAGGCGTATGATGTTGACAGGAGAATCTCCATGGCATCAAGTGGTGTGTTTCTGTGAATAATATGTTGATATCAGATTCTACTGAAAATGTTTCAGAAGACCAAACAGATCTGACATTGTTTTGTGAGCCTGTTGCCTTAGAATGGTCTATCCTGATTTGTAAAGTCTGCTTTAGAAACAACAGCAGGTAATGTACTGAACCCGCTGTGAGCAGCACGATGTTTGTTAAATGTTTGCCTCCTGTGAATGTTCCTGGTCAGTGTTCTTGGGAATGATATGGGAGATTGGGAAGTGGGAAATCTTATGAAGGAATCCTAGCATTCTCATTTACTTATTGTGTGACTTTGGTGAAGTAATCGCAGTGAGCGTCAGTTTATTCACCTGTAAAATAGGGATGAATTCTTTCTTCCAAGTCTACCTTGCAGGTGAATAAAATTAAATAATGAATGTCTTTGTGGCGTTTTTTTAAGCATGCGATACATATTTAAATCTTACCGTGACTGCAGTCGCTGCTAAATGGTTTAACTTAAGGACCTTTTTACGTTGCTTTCTCACATTCTAAATGAAGCAGCGCCTGGGCTCCCTTCAGGGATGAAAATCATAATTGACACGAGGATTTCTTGTTTGATAAGGGTTTCCAGAGGGACTCCTGGTTCCACCAGATTTCAGGGAGTGTCTATTGAAGCTTGATGTTGACTTTTGTTTTCAATCTTACATTAGACAGTGCTCTTTTTTTTCCTACTTATTTCCCCAAGATTTAATTTTTTATAGCCAGTCAAAGACGTAAGTGCTACCTTAGATGGAAATCTTCCAGAACCTAATGTCAAGTGGCATACAATGTACGGGAATGTGTCATCTCAAAGTGTGGTGAGAAAAGCTCCTTTCCTGTGGCTGCCCTTCTGAAAGCTTGTCCAATTTCTAGGGTTTCTGACTCTAGCTGTGCTGTAGAACACATCTTTTTCTGAATAGAAGAAATAATATAAACCTCCATCACTCTGTATTAGCAAAGTCATTAAGAGAAACGTCCCCCCCATGTAGCTCTCACTTCCTGTATCAGGACATAGGTGAATGTCCACTAAATGTCAAATAATTTTCATAAGATGCTGCTTTTGAACTCAAATTATTGTCTGGAGGATGGTCCAAACCATCCAGATTTTTTACCATGACTACCAGGAGTATGGGCAAACTGCAGTGTGTGTGTGTCTGGAGAGAGAATTGAATTATCATTGTTGTCATTGCTGGAGTTGGAGGATGGGTGTCAATTTTCACAAACGTATACAAAAGTAGAGAGACTAGTGCAACAGATCCCCATGTATCCATCACCCAACTTTAAGAATTAGAATTGTCAACATTTTGCTACCTTTGTTTTATCTGTTTCCCTCTTTTTCTTACTCTCTTTCTTTTTTTTTTTTTCCTGGAATATTGTAAATCAAACACGAGATACCACCAGGTCTTCTCACTTTTAAATACTTCAGAACACATCTTTAACTAGTAATGACTTTCTTTTGTGTTAGTTTTAAATTTTTAATATTTTTTTAAAATAACTTTTTATTTTGATTTTCAATTTTAAACTTACAGAAAGGTTGCAAGTTAAAACTTTCAATTTAAACTTATAGAAAAGTTGCAAGAATGTACAAGGAACTCCTGTACTCCTTTACCCAGATATCACTAAGTGTATACATTTTCACTTTTGCCTTATTATTCTCTCTCTTCTTTCTCTTTCATATTATATATAATCTTTTCTGAACCCTTTGAGACTGAGTTGCTGACCTTGTGCCCCTTTATTACTAAATACTTCAGTTTGTATGTTCTAAGATTAAGGACATTTTCATACATAACTGCAGAGTAATTATTAAAACCGGAAATTTAACATTGATGCAATACTGTTATCTAATCCACAGTCCATATTCAAATTTCATCAATTGCCACAACAATGTCATTTACACCATTTTTTTCCTGGCCTAGAATCTAATCCAGGATCATACATTACATTTTTCTTGTCATCTCTCTTTAGTCTCTTTAAATCTGGAACAAACAGTTCCACGGTCTTTCTTGACCTTGACATTTCTGAACAGTACAGACCAGTTATTTTGTGGAATGTCCCTCAGTTGGGGTTTGTCTGATGTTTCCTTGTGATTGGATTCAGGTTATGCTTTTTCGGCAGAGCACCACAGAAGACATGGGGTGCCCTCAGTCCGTGGTATCAGCTGGCACATGATATCTGTTTGTTCCAGTGTTGGTGATGTTAACTTTGTTCACTTGGTTAAGGTGTGGTCTGCTAAGTAGGAGATAGTTTGAGATTATTATGTAAATATCCTGTTTCTCATCAAGGCTTTATTCACCGGTTTTCATATCCACTGATGATCTTATAACTGCATCCTTTTAATATATTTATTAATTGGCATTCTATTGTAAGGAAGAGCTTTTTCTTTTTCTCCTTTATTTATTGATTCATTTACTTCTTTCTATCAGTATGGACTAATGGATTCTTGTTTTATTTAATGGGGTCTGCTTCATTACTACATTATTTATTTTGATGTTCACATTTCTCAGATTTGGTCAGTGAGAATCCCACCCACTGCCTCCTGTGTCTTTTTGATGTATCCTAAAGAAGGCCTAACTTGGTACCTTCCATGTTGAAGTGGAGCCTGAACTTGGCAATTCTGTTCACTTTTACAGTATCCAGTAGCCACATAAACGATAGATTTTCCATCCAGGTCCTCCAGGTCTCCAGCACACCCCTCGAATGAGTCAGTGTGGCCAGTGGAGGAGAATTGAGGAGACTTAAGTGCACTCAGATACGGGAAAAGCCTTGTTGATAGCCTCTTATTATGGTGGCTTTTGTGGAAAGTATTCCCCACTAAAAAGTCGAGCAATGGGTTTTCTAATTTCTGGCTTCTCTCTAAAACAGGTTTCTGGAGTCAGTTAATTGAACATAAATTACAATTGACCTTGGAGGGATTAACTTGCATTTTGGGGTCATCTGAGCTGTATAGCTATTTGGGTGCTTTCTAACTGCCTGAGCTTTTATATACTTTACAGCTAAGTTAGAGATGAAAATGTACCACTCAGGGACATTACAAGAATTGTTGACCTTCTCCGGGCAGTTTGAGGTCAAGGAATTAATGTAGAGAATTACCAGAAGATCTATAAATACACATGTTTCTTACATGAGAGGTATCATTAAAAAAATAACGTTCATTTTACTTAACTGTTTCAGTTCCATGTGTAATATTTGACTGGCAGTCACATAAAGGAAATTTTAATTTGGGGCACCATAAAAATAACATTTAAATTAAAAAATTTTAAGCTACACTAGCAGTAGGTTTTCTAAAATTCCACTGTGATTAAGCCATTTTGGCATTTAAAATATATTGAATGATAAACTCCATATTTAAAAGAAGACTTAGTCATGTCTAAGGCTTGAAAACATTCTTTTGAGGTCACTTCAGTCCTGAAAGTAATCATTGAGACTGTGTCCTAAATTTTGCTCTGCCTCTTTAGTGTATCAAGAGATTGAATTATAAATTGGTGTGCCAACTTCTTCCTGGTGAATGAGTGGAAAGAGAATGACCTTTGGAAACACAATCCTGGGACCAAATAATGCCACTCTCATTGATTTGTTCTCTATCTTTTGCAAGTCTTTTTGTCATTCCAAGTGTCAGTTTCCTCATCTGTAAAGAAAAATTCACAACTTGTAGGATCAGTGCAAGGAAAAAAACTATCTAAAACTTTAATGTAAAGCACAGTGCCTGGCATCCAGGAGGCCCCCAATGGATGTGACCTCTCTTCCCTTCCATGCTTTCTTCTAGCAGCATAACAATCACCACCATTCATTCATTGCTTACCGTGTGCCAGACTCTGACCTCTGTGCTTTACATGCACTACTTGTGAGAGAGGAATGATTATTTCCAATTTACAGATGAGAAAACTGAGACCTAGAGAGATTAAGGACGCTTGACCAAGCGTTGGGGCTGGGATTTTAGTTTGATGTCTGAGTCCAAGATCTTAATCATTATGCTCTCCTGCCTCTCATAACTATGACTCTTTTAGACTATGTACTTTTCGTAAATTTGGAGTAGTAACTCATGGATCTACACAATGTTATTAGGTGGATACAGTGGAGAGCCCTAAATTGTGGTAAGGGAGAATTAAAAACCTGGGCAAGAAACAGAAATAATTAAGAATGTAGGAAAAAGGGGAGTGATGTACTTACTAGGCAAACAAGGCAAATACCACCCTCGATGTCTTTGGAGTAGTTGGTTGCTTATCTTGTTCTAAATCAGAGGTTAAAAACATGCATGATATAGTCCTAAAAGCTACTACTATTTATTGAGCATTGTGCTTTATGGAATTCCCACTTTAGAGTTACAGCAACCCTATGAGGCATATTTATTCCCTTCTTTTGCAGGTAAAGAAATGGAGGATCAGGGAGGTTAGGGGGTAAGGCAGACTTCCCATTCCAAGGCAGGTCTGTGTGATCTCAAAGCCTGAGTCCTGTTGCTCCTCTGTGCTGCTTCCTGTGTTTAACATAGATGTCAACAAATTTACTGAGTGCCTGGCACTGCCACACCCCAATTCTTGCTCCTAGAGTGTCTCCAATGAGCAGAAGGAATTGGCAACAGATGCACGCTTTCTTTTCCTGCTTGCAAGTTGGTTTCTATCAGACTCTAATGAAGTCCAGTCCCGAAGACTTTTAACACCCCACCCATCACCACCCATATTCCACGGTTTCACATGAGGGGTAGGCTTCAACAGCAAACCTCTTCCCCCTTCTGAGGGAAAAAATGTGTTCTTGGAATAGTCCTTTAAAAATATTTCACATCCCACTTGTTTAAGCATTCCTGTAGCAGAGGCTGCTTCTTGTCTACCCCAGTATCCTCTTCTCCTTCCTCCTTAAGAAGAGGACTTGAGCTTTAGTCAGGCCCATTGCCACCCTGAGTTACAGATGGTTCCCAGCCTCTCTTGCAGCTAAGCATGGTCATGCGACTTGAGCTCTGGCCAAAGAGCAGAAATGCTTCTGTGGAATTCTGGGAAAGCTGCTTAGAAGAAGTCGACTCAGCTAGCTTTTATCCTTCTGTTATTCCTTCTTTGTTAGAGCAAAAACTGCTAAGTGAAAGCTAGAGTTCTAGCAACTATCTTGAGCCATGAGGTGGCCTTGAGGATAGAGATCACCTGGTGGGATGTAGAGCAGAAAGATAGGAGCTTGGGTCACTGATGACACCTTATTGTCACTTTACCAGTCCTAGGCTGCCTACCTCTATATTTACATGAGAAGGAAGCCTCCTTCCTTCTTCCCTTTCTTTCTTCCTTCCTTCCTTTCTTGCTTGTCACATTATTTTGGGGTTTTCTGTTATATGCAGCCAAGTAATTGTAGTCACAGTTTCCAAAAATATGCCTAGCTTCCTTTGGGCACATTTGGATGTCCTGGGAAAGCCTGCAAGGCTCTGAGCCCACTGGCTCAGCATTTAGTTGAATATGATTTAACTAACAAATTATTAACATATCATGGAAATATACACAATTGACTATTTTGGTCCTTTATATCCTTTAACATCTTTTTGAGCTAAAGCAGTTCTTAGCAGTTAAAACACAAGAACAGCACATTCACAGCGTTTTCCCCCTTCTCACTGTTTATAATTCAAAGAAGGATGCATTTGGAAGAAGTTAGGGTCTTGCTCCTCTAATGCTATTCCTATGAAGCCCGTCAGAGCCTGTGCAACATTTGAGATCATGCTACAAACAGATTTGGAATGGGTATGATTTTTTCGATAAGAATTATTGCATCAAACAAAACTCAGAAATTACTCCAGGTGGGATTCTCTCTTCCCCCATTCTTATTTTAACAGCAAGCAGAAAACTGACGCAAGGTAGCCCTGTCCTCCTGATATACTGAACTCTGGGCACAGGTGGAAGTTGCGTTAGGAAGACACAGTTTTGTACCTCAGTACCTGGGTCAGTGGAAATGAATTTTCCATTTAATTGCAATTCATTTAAACGCAGCCAGACATCATAGTCTCCCGGTTACTACATTTATAATTATTTTTACCCTAGCAAAAGATACTGTTTTGGTGAAAATATTTTATATATCTCCTTTATTGACTGAAAGAGTTAAAATATATAGACCAAAAAATAAATAAATAAAAAATGAAACCCTGACCTTCACCCCCATAGCCTTATCGAGATGAATATGGAGAGAATATTTAGAGACCCTGGCAAAAAGAAGTGGAAATTTGAGCGTTCGTCTGAATAATTCAGTCAAAAATGGTTGAGAATGTTTATTTTGTTCTTAAATCTTGATTATCTGGCCCCATCATAGATCAGATTGATCTGAGTTTTCTGGATAAAAGTCTTAAGGCCTCCTTTAACTTTGTCAGTGGGAATATGGTCTGTAAGTACCAAGTGATCACTACTGGTAAAATTTTGTTGAAAGTAAACAATTTTCACGACATTGCATTGGCTTTGGAGTTTAAAATGGGTTCTCCTTTGAGTTAAATGAGGATTGTTGATTGACTCATACGATCACACAATTTCAGTATTTGCAAGGAATTTAGATATGATCTATTTCAATCCTTTACACTGCCCCCCCCACCCCCCCAGCAGCACCATTTTGAAGATGAGGAAACTGAGACCTGGAGATTTTTCAAAGTCTCACAATTTGCCCATAATTCCACTGTTAAAGGCATAATATTTCACACTTTTTGTTTATTTTCTAAAATGATCCAGTGGAGAAAAAGAAGCTTTTGCCCATCAGTTTGAATTTGGTTCTAATTATGTTTGGCACCATGATTTTCTTCCATAAAAATTTACCCAGTAAAAGGATCGTAACGTCAAAACCTTCCAAGAATGAGTTCACTTAACCTTGTTGAAAGTTACTGATAATGTATATACACCTACAAGAGATATGGGCTAAGTGAAAAGACTTCTATTTTAAGTGATAGCCGGTGAAGCCACGTTAGAAAAACAGAAATAGCAAACTGCATATTGATTCCAAAGCAAATCAAGTTAAGTATCTTCTATGGACATATAGTCAGGTAATAAAACTCAAGAAATAATGTATGCTTTTCTCTATTTTCAATGAAACTAGGGAATCTCCTTTAAACTTTGCGTGCAGCATGGAAATAAGGTTTCTGAAGTAACGATTACAATGTGTTTTCATGAGTGTTTATTAAGAAGCCCCAAACCTTTGTTAGTAATAAATCGGCTGACATATCTGTAGGTTTAAATCTTTTATTGGTTACTGATTAACTTAAACTGCTCTGCCTGACAAACCTTCATAATAAATAAGCCAACCAGCGAGCACTTGGAAATCAAACCAACTTTGTTTAAAGGACTATCACTAAAACATGATTTATGCGCTAATGAATTTTGCAATCAGCATGTGGTGGTGTACAAGTTTCAACATGAATCTAAAATGTACAAATCTGAAGACACTGAAGTTATTAAAAATCACACCACAATGCAACTACTTTTAATTAAAAGGAAATATATCACATTCATATTTAGCAGTGGTGTTATGGCATATGAAAAGGATAACTCAGGGCTACTTTTTAAACACATCCTAACAAAACACAGCTATTGTTGCTTTGAAGGTTAATATTCCTTTTCACAATCAGATTACTTGCTATACTGACTCAAATCAAGAAAAGAAATCAAAATAAGAGACTATATTTTATATATACATGTAAACCACATAAATAGACAAGGTGATTGATGATGGTGTGTCAGTAAGAAAAGTTGCTTGTAGATTTTTTTTTTCCAGTTTGACCAAATTCTTCTTAGAAAGCCTGTATAGATCACTGGCTTTTGTATCTCTGTTTCAGTTAATTAAATTGTTGACAGTGAAATTTAACAAAGTATCTTTAGTATAAAAAATGATTCCCAGATCTTTTTCTATAAAACAAAAAAAATCTTGAAGAACTGAAGTTTTAAACATCTGTCTGGACAGATGTCAAAATGCAGAGTGTTACACCATTATGCTGGGTAAGTATCTGACACTGTGTTATTACTCTTCAGTTAAATATTCACAGTGAGATTTTATGATCTTTTTAAAAGGAAACTTGCATGAGAGAATAAACTCATCTTGCACACCATAATAAGCACTTTAAATGAACAAATTCCAGAGTAAACAATGAAAAAGACTTCCTGTGCTAGTTTTACATCTTATTTCAGTCACCTGGGGTTTTTATATTGAAATTTTAAAAATCATTCAACAGCATGCAATGGCTGTGATTTTATTAAAATTATATTATTAATTTTGAATATTTTCCTGGAAAGAGAATTTTAATGAAAATCTATATATAAATAGGGAAGAGAATTACATCTGGAAAGAAAATATGGCACTGCTGAATCCTAATTGTTGTGGAGTATATATTATAGTACAATAAACAATACTTTTCAAGACATGAAAGATGAAAACTATCATATTATAAATGCAACAGTAATGTAGTAAGTAGAACTTCATTGAGAGGAATATTTAGACCAGACTCTAAGATGCTGGGATGCTATTTCATTCTGTGTTCTTCTTTACCCCAAATCCTCTGGTTTAGATAGTTAGTGTACTTGATGACTCTTTTCACATTAGGATTATAACTACCTGGGGAAAAAAAGTTTTTAATGGTTTGAAAGTGATTAAGGAAGCAAAACCTCTCTTTTGTCCCTAGAATTTGCTAACCCCCTTTGCACTAAATACCTCACACAAACAACCACAATTTCCTTATATTGCCAGGAAGAGTTCTTCAACAAAACGCTGTAATTCTGTGTCAAAGAAACTAACAATAGCACGAGCCTCTCGCTGTTTACTTAATGAGATGTGAATGGAAGTGTGAAGGTGAAAAGACAGATTCTAGGTTGGAGGATGGCAAGGTGAGACCGCTTCTTTAGCACAAGGAAGAAACCCCTGGAAACATCGTGTCTGAAATAAACAGAGTCCTTCCTCCCTCCCTCCCTCCCTCCCTTCCTTCATTCCTTCTTTTCTTCCTTTACTTGGGGAGTCCTCCCTACCTGCCTTAAAATTCTAAGGTGGATTAATTTGCTTTCAAAACTTGATCTGATGTTGATAAATTTAAGTGGTTTAGCTTTGGAAAACATCAACTTATATTTTAATTTCCTTTGTAGCAAATGCTTAGTGATGCCCTGGTCTCCAGGTCATGCTGCATAGTCTGCCTACTGTTGATTTCGCCATTATTGTTTTACTCATTAAATGAAACTGAATGAAGTTGGTGATGAGTTGTCTAGAAATCTCAGGGACAATGACATGTCAGTGCCCCATTTCTCTTTCTAAATCCTTTGTACCTATTCATGAAGATCAAATGAGATTATGTCTATGAACCCATAATAAACTGTAAAGCACAAACATAAGAACACACGATGCCAGTGGCGATTGTGATGCTGCTTGACAATGTTATTCATTTTTAGACTAAAAATCTAATAGTAGCCTTACATTTTCCGATTATTGTACGGTTTTAAGTAGCGTAATTTGTACTGAGATAAACCAGATTTAGGCATTTTCTGGGATTCTAAAGCATTCTCTTGTGATTCTGCTTTCACTATTGTCTAGAATTATTTAGCTAGTACAAGAAAAAATGATTTTTTTCCCTTGTGAATTTCCGATCCACACTTCCCATATTAATTAGAAAATTGCCCCAATCTCTCTTTTCTCTTCACTGATATGTGGCACTTGCAGAAAGAAAATGCTAATTTGATGCAGAAGCTGCTTAAAATTAGTCAAAATAAACCCTTGTTCCAATCTTGTACACATTAGATAATTCTCACTGATCAGGATGGGAGTGGGGCTGAGAAGGAGGGGCAGAGAGGAAGTTCGCAGATGGACTCTCTCTCCAGTCTCATTTTCAACCAGGTAAAATGAAGTTCGAAAGGCCCAAATTCTCAGCAGATTTGCACAGCACAGTAATAGCCTTTATGCTTGGAAATTTATGGGCCATGGACAGTTTATAAGAAACGATGTAGTTCATCAGAGAGCCAGACTGATGGAGCACATGGGAGCATTCTGCACAGGAAGTTGGGTTTTGGAATAATACTTACTTTGATAGAGTTGTTTTGTTAGCTAAGTAAAACAGTAGGGAAGCCAATGGCCACTTAGGCTTCAAACATAAATATATATTTATAAGTCACCCAGCTGCCTAATTGAGAGCCGTAGTGTTTTCACTAAGTATATCTTCACCCGAAAGCAGTAAAAACAACAATATCATCAACAAAACCTCAGTCTCGGCATAGATTCATTTAATCAGTCTTTGATAGTTTGGAGATAATTAAATGCTGTCTAAATGCTTCTCTCTTAAAGTCAAAGGGTGAGAGGATGGTTAGAAAGATGCTTTTTTTTTTTTTTTTTGGTAGTAGTGGGGGGGATGCTCTTTTGTACCTAAGGTGCAGAGATATAAGTTAAGCCTTACATTATACTCCGGGTAGCAGAGGGCTGCTGTCAGAGATTTGAAATTGTGGTTCTGTGGACTCCTGACGGGCAGTTGGGGAGCTCAGAGAAGCAAGTGTTGGGTGTACAATTGTCTGGTGCTTTCAGGTTTCACAGAAGAAGGTTAAGCAGGAGGTGGCTTGTTAAATTTGAGCAGAGAACTGGAAAATAAGATTTCACACTCTTGAGATGGGGAAAGCTGGTGAATTTGGAGTTTGTCTGGGAGATTTGAAAAAGGTCGGGTGTGCTATAGTGTTTCTCAAATTGTATTTCAGTGATTATGAACGAAAAAAGTGGGTGTTATGAAAAAAGCAAAGGGTCCGTATGCACATGCGGTCAAGTCAAGCATCCCAGGTAAATGGGCGTTTTAAATCGCAAATAATTATTTGGCCTGTGGAAATAAAATGCACAGCCTCTTCTTCTGCTTGGCTGGGCCTCCTAGAATTCAGGCTAACGATGTTTTGCTACTGTGTCCTCCATTCATGTCCTCTCTCTCTATATTCTCAAGCCCCTTTCTCCTCTTTATGGCCATGGCTTTAATGATTTCTCTCTTTTGCTTGGAGACCCTGAGCTGGAATTGGATCACAAGTGGCAGCATGGGAGTCCAAGACTTGTGTTCTAGTCTGAGGTTTGTTTCTTTGTGTGACCTTAAGGCAGCATACTCACCTTCCTTCCTGGAGGGAGTTGGGGATCCAGTCCCCGAGGTCTCCCCTAGTTCTAACATCATGTGGTCTTAGACTTGGTCTTGTTACTTCAATTCTCTCCTCTTCTGGGCCAGGTGTGGCCCTCCTTATCAACTGCTTTTTATGAAAATTATTCATTACTGTTCTTTATTTCTAATTCTCTTTTTCAACTGTATTTCTTTTTTTTTTTTTTGCTGAGGAAGCTTCACTCTGAGCTAACTAACATCTGTTGCCAATCTTCCTCTTTTTTGCTGGAGGAAGATTCGCCGTAAGCTAACATCTGTGCCAGTCTTCCTCCATTTTGTATGTGGGTCGCTGCTGCAGCGTAGCTCCTGCTGATGAGTGGTGTAGGTCTGCACCCAGGAACTGAACCCAGGCCACTGAGGCAGAGCACACTGAACTTAACCACTACGCCATGGGGCTGGCCCCTATATTTCTATTTTTTACTTCTAGTTTTACTTGTATTTTCTTTGCTCTTCATTTCCCTCTTTTGAGGGAATTTTTTCTTTATATTATTATATAATATATAATATAATGTTCTGCCTTTTTGAGTATTTAGTTTTCCCTTTTCCTCGATGGTTGATCTTTTCTTGCCTAACAATACTAAATGCGTTTTATGCACTTTCTAAATATTTCTTGATTGATTGGTTTAATAAGATTCCTCATGGTTCAGACTTCCCATCTCCTCATTTTGGCTTTGGACTCTGGGCCATCTCCTGTGTTTCTGGAATTGGAGTTAAAGTCATTCTTCACCTACTACAATATGAACACTGAGTCAGGCAAATTGCAACTGTGCCACCTCTAGTCTTAAATCCTCTCTTCTTAAGGGGCTGACTTAAAGGATGGCTTGGGCTCGTTTCCCCTGCTCCCATCCAAAATGAACAGGAAACATAAAAGGCATTCAATATATTGGATAGCAATCAAACTTCTAATAGTTTGGTTGTGCTGGGAAAATTAAACCTTTTAGTGTCAGAAACTCCCAAACACTTTCTCTTGGTTCCAACTTGCAAGAATATAAAATGAGAGGTTTCTCTACTACGAGTTACAAATGTTCTAAAATAACAACTCACTGGAGAGGTACAGATAAGAATCCTTAAAAGTATAACCTCAAATTAGATCCACATTTCCTTGTGCTATAAAACATTGAAAGAATTTAATAGCTTGGAGAAAATGTTACTCATTGCCCATTATCTTGCTGGTAGTCTATGTATTTCTATGAAAATGTGATAAATTTTGTACTATGTTAAGCACATTTTAGCATATAATTAAACGGACTTTTATTTTTTAACTTCAAGAAGGCAAGTGATTGGGCTTTGTTAATTAACTTTTTATTAAATGGAACTGGCAATAGAAAAAGAATTGTTTTTCCCTAACCAGTATTATTTAACTTATTCTAAGATTCTCTGAGAGGCTTCAGGTGTCTTACAGTCTCACTGTAGTTTGATTCTCAGTTCTGCCATTTTGAATTTCCCTCAAGGAGGCCTTAGATTTTGCTTTGAAAAACCAGAGCTGGTTGATACTAGAGGCTGATACCAAGCAATGCCCTTGTCTTGAGACCTAATAAACAACAATCAGAACTTCTTGATAAAGCAGGGGTTTTGTAAGTTAATTGAATAAAGGTTCATCATAGTATTTCCATAATGTATTTTCCTATATCATTAGCAATAAGATTTATTTGACTTGCATAAAACTTCAGGAATATTATGCTTGTGGGAAATGCCATTGGTACATTATGGCAACTGCAACATGAAAAAAAATTCTTGTTATCTATTCAATACTTATGATGCTAGGCTAAATCCTGTTCAAAAGAAATAGAAATGTTATAATCCAAAAAGCTACAGATATAAAAAAATTATGAATGATGGAGACTGATGAATGGAATTACTTAAAAAACCCAACTTTATAGCATTCCTCCTTTAGATACATAAAATTAAGTAAAAAGAACTGATCAGAATCTTTCTTAAAGTTTGCTGATGTATGTCAGTAGATGTCAATGTTATAAAGTGCAAAAGAGAATTTTTCCCCCAAATTCAGCAAACCATTATCCACTTTTAAACAGTTTGATACGTATGATTTATGCATTTGTTTATGAAGAGCTGTCTTCTAGAACAATGAACCTCAAGTGGCATGAAATCCTTTTTTAGAGACAGGAGGTAGAATGAAGGTTACTGTTGCTCCAGGTAAAAGGAGATTATATCATTCCTTAACCCATTTTTGGAGGAAGCTCTACGACCTGGCTCTTTCCCTCTAATCAAGTTTCAAAGTATGATGACATTATAAGACTTTATCATAAATAAATGTATTGTCTTAATGTAGTAGTTTGTTCAGTCTTGATGTCTACAGGCATTCATTATGTTGCAGTGTTTTAAAGGTATGTTTACAGCCTTTGATAATATGCATTCCAAAAGAAGCAGTATTAATGTTAACCCTGGATAAAGCTGGAAGTCTTAAAAGGTGCGTCGTCCACCAAAATGGGATTAGAAAAGGTCCTCTGGGACAAGGAAGTGCAAATGATCTTGGCATACACTTGGGCTCCTTGTGAAAAAATATGGAAGAGTCACCTGATGGAAATCAAAACACCACGACCAGGAGAGGAGTCTGAAAGTTTCCCTGTTCACATGGTGTGGAGACCTCAGGTCAATCAATTATCCTAAAATAAGTCCCCAAGTGGCTGAAACCCCTAGGATCCTAGCAGCAGCAAATGAAAACTGCTCTGCTAATATATTCCCTCCACCCCCAGACTTCCCAATAAAGCAGCTCCCATAGAGGATGACCTTACAGTATGAAGATAGGAGCCTCCCTGAGGAAGAATCAAAGGCCATAACAAATAGGAGATTAACAGCCTTGAAATGGGACATTATAGAACAATCTAAATGAGACTATATATTCAATATGTTAGTTGATTAGAGATAGAAAAATAGAAATCACAAAGAAACATAAAAAAATCATGGAAAAAGAAGAGCTATATTTGAAAAAGAGCCAAATAGAAGTTCTAGAAATGAAAAAAATCATTGAAATTTTAGAAATCCAATGACTTACAATAAAGCTATGATAATTTAAATATTTGATAAACAGAATTGTAGGACAGAATAGAGAACCCAGAAACATGCTTAAGCATGTATGGAGTTTTGTTATTTGACAGAGGAGGCATTACAGATCAGGGGAAATAGGATAGAGTATTCAGCGAATGCCACTGTGCCTAATGAGAGCCATATAAAAGAAAGAAAATTAGATCCTGGCTTCACACTGACCACAAAATCAAATTCATCTAGATTAAAGACCTAGAGATAAAAACCAAAATTTTCAACCTTTTAGGGAAAATTATAGGCAAATATTATGTCAGAGTGCAGAAGAATTTCTTAAAGTAGTCACAAAATAAAACAATTAAGGACAGAATAACTAGATATCCACATGCAAAAGAATGAAGTTGGACCTGTACTTCATACCATGTACAAAAACTAACTAAAACATGGATCAAAGGCCTAAATATAAGAGCTAAAACTACAAAACTCTTAGAAGAAAAAATAAGTGTAAATCTTTATCATCTTGGAGTTGGCAATGGTCTCTAAGATATGACATCAAAGCACAAGTAACAAAAGAAACAGATAAATTGAACATCAAAATTAAAAACGTTTGTGTTTCAAAGGACACTATCAAGAAAATGAAAATAAAGCTTACAGAATGGAAAAAAATATTTGCAAACATGTATCTAATAAAGTACTAGTATCCAGAATAAATAAGGAAGTCTTACAACTGAACAATATAAAGACAACCCCATTTTAAAAATAGGCAAAGGATTTGACTAGACATTTATCCAAACAAGATATACAAATGGCCAATAAGCACATGAAAAGATGTTTAACATCGTTAGCCACCAGGGAAATGCAAATCACAACCACAGTAAGATACTGTACTATTTCACACCCAGTAGGATGGCTACAATAAAAAAGATGGACAGTTGGATGTTGGGGAGTATGTGGAAAAAATTGGAACTCTCATTCACAGCTAGTGGGAATGGAAAATGGTGCAGCTCCTTGGAAAATAGTCTGGGAGTTCATCAAAACATAGAGTTTCCATATGATCCAGTAATTCTGTACCTAGGCACATGCCCAACATAACTGAAAACATATGTCTGCCAAAAACTTTTACATGATTGTTCATAGCAGCATTATTCATAACAGCTCCAAATTGAAAACAACCCAAATTTCTATCAATTGATGAATGGATAAAGAAAATATGGTATATCTATACAACTGAATATTATTCAGCCACAAAAAGAAGTGAAGTACTGATACATACTGCAAAATGCATCAACCTTAAAACCATTATGATTAGAAAAAGAAGCCCAGTCACAAAAGGCCACATGTTGTATGATTCCACTTATATGAAACATCCAGAATAGGTAAATCCATAGAGACAGGAGTAGATTAGAGGTTGCCAAGGGCTGGGGGTGGGCAAAATGGGGAGTGATTGCTGAGGAGTATGGGATTTCTTTTTGAGGCGATGAAAATGTTCTGGAATTAAATAGTTGTGATGGTTGTATAACTTTGAATATACTAAACCCCACTGAATTGTGTACTTTAAAAGGATGAATTTTATGTTATGTGAATTGTATCTCAATGACAAAAGAAGAAAAAATTAAGGAAAAAAATGACTTAATTTGATATTAAAATTTAAAGCAATACTGTAAAAAAGCACAGATAACTAGCTAAGAATCATTATTTAAGATATATAAATAACTCCTACCAATAAATGAGTCAAAGACAAAATTTCCACCAAATAATATGCATAAGCTAGGAACAGGGAGTTCACAGAAGAGAAAAACCAATAATTAATAAACACATAATAATCAGTGATATGCAAATTAAAACAGTCATGAGGGACTTTCCCATGTGTATTAAAGGATGTGCTAATAGCAAAACTTCAAAAAATATATATATCCAACAAAGAAAAAGTTGATGAATAAATTGTAGTATGTTTGTGCAGTGGAAGACAGTAGAACTATTAAAATGAATAAACTAGATACATATATGTATATATGTGGGTAAATCTCCAAATTATACTATCCAGTTAACAAAGCAGCTCTTAAAATAATATGGACGGAATTATAGCATTTATGTAAATTTAAAAATACACTAACTTGCAACTTATATAGCATATTGTTTTGCATATATATATATATATATTCATGTAGTAAAAGTTTAAAAATCTAGACAGGGAGAATTCACAGCATCTTCGGGATATTGGCTAAACCCCGCGGAGGGAGGGAGGAAGTGAGGAAGAAGATAAAAGAGAGCTTCCATTGCATCTATTGCATTTTGTTTCTTTGAAAAAAGTCAGAAGAAAACATAACATCTTAACAAAAATAATTGTTACATTTTGTTAATTTGAAATATGGTGTTTTAAATATTATTCTCTATACTTTATTGTCAATATGACAGTTAAACATGGTGTCATGTTTATATTACATAATAATAATGATGTAATGTTTTGTCACATGCTTACTCAATGTTTACGTTTTTTCTTTGTTAAATTGCCTGTTTGAATCCTTTGCCCATATTTCTATTAATGTGTGCCTAATATTGGCTGAGAATTCTGTTTGACAGTGAAGAACACAAACCTGGAAACAGCGGCCTAAACAAAGTGAAGGTTTTATTTTTTTCCACAGAGTGAACAAAGTCCAAAAGTTGGAAATCCAAGATCGACACAGTGGCTCCATGATGCTAGTGGAGAAATGGACTCCTGGTCTCTTTCAACCTAGCCATTCTTAGCAAGTTCTTGTCACCCGTGGGGTCACAGGATGGCTACTTTGCTTCCAGCATCAAGTCTGTATCTGAGGCAGGAATAAGTGGAAGAGCAAAAGATAAAATGTGCATACCAATTATGTCCGCTCTCTCACTCCCTGCCCACACGTCCACATATTTTGAGGAGCTTAATCAAAAACTTCCCCTTTTTTCTCAGTGGCCAGAACTAGGTCAGATGACAACTTCTATCAAGGAATTCAGCAGGATTTGTTTAACCTTTGCCCCAAACTGGGGTTCTGTAGACAGGAATAAGAGAATAGATATTGAGAAGAAACTAATAGGCATTCACAGCTGACAAACAGTAATGATAATGACGGTGATGATCATGATAATTCCAATTTATTGATCACGTGCTGTATGCCAGGCCTGTGAGCTTTGTACGTTTTATCTTGTTCAATCTTCGCTGCAATTTTAAGAGTTACGTACCCATGTTAGCACCCGTCTAAAGATGACGAAGTTGAGAATCATGAAAGTGGAGTGACATATTGGAGGTCATACAGTGGTGGAATGAGAACTTGAGTCCAGGTCTGTCTGACTCCCAGGATTGCCTGGGACTGTCCTGGTTCTAGCACTTGAGTCTCATGTCCCAGAACACATGTCAGTCCTGGAACAGTGGGGTCACCCAGTGAAGCTCAAACACTATTAGGGCAGAAGTTCAATTAAACTTTGTTGAACGGTTAATTTAATAAATATTGTTTACCATTTTTCATAAACGTTAAAGTCTTGCCATATATTAAGAATACGACCCTTTATATTATACACATTTTTCTTTTGCCTTGTAGTTTTTATGACTCCTTTTGATATACAGATATTTTAAAGTTTTATATGTCAAATCTGTCTGTTTTCCTTTATGATTTCTTCCTTTGCTTTTATGTTTAGATATTCTTCCCTACCCTACCAACCAAAAATTATATTTTCTTCTGGTTCTTTTATAGTTTGCTTAGTAATTCAAAGTAAAATGAGGACATGCAGGAACGGTAAAGACTTTCATTCACATGTTTCATTTCCCAGGTTTGGGTGAGTGCTTCAGAGCTAAGCTTATAGGTTTGAAACGTTCATCTCAGGAAATGATTTAAAATCCATAACTTGGAATGAAAACTCTTTCCAATGCTGTCCCAATGTGCAGTGCACATGTATCTGATCTGCAATCGGCAATCATGTCAAAATGTGTCAGCTTATTTCACATTCTTTTTAACTATCCTTTGATTAAGGGAGCGCTGTATCAACTGATGTAAGCCTGCAGTCAAACCTACCTTCAAATTATTAGCACCTGGTAAGAAATGTCCTTCCCATTCTAAACACCAGTTCATCATGTCTTATTTGTAATTCACTTGATGATTTTGATATATCATTATAAATACTCTATGTGACTAAGTCTTTACAGTGAGGCTTTGTTCTTGTAAATATGGCAGAAAATGTGAATTGCATGCTGTGTCCCTGATACAGATGTGTGGCTCGAGACCAAGCAGGTGTGGTGTTAGGTTGAGATGATAAATCACCAGCCCCAAACTTCTTTATGTTGGGAAACAAGATGTCATTAATGTTTATCTTGCACCATTAGGTCTAACTTAGGTTTCTAGTCACTGAATGGGAAAATATTTGTGAACTCACTGTTATTGACAAATAATGATTAGAAATTATGTTATTAGAAAACAAAATTAATGCTCTAGTCCAGGCATGAGCAAACTTTTTCTAAAGAACCAGATGGTAAGTATTTTAGGTTTTGCTGGCCATAAGATCTCTATTGCAACTACTCAGCTCTGCCTCTGTAGCAGCCAAAGACAGTAATAAACAAATGGGCGTGACTGTGTTTCAATCAAGATTTATTTATAAACGAAGTTAGTCTGCATGATTTGGCCGGTGGGCTGTAGTTTCCTATAGCTTCTTTGCTGTATAGTTAAAGAATTCATTCTTCACAATCGAGTTTTTCTTATTTGAAAGGTGGGAATCAGTTGCTATCCTGGAAAATATTAGACAAGTACTCCTATCATTGACACTTTAGGACTTTGACTTCAATGTCTTAAGGTTAAGTTGGAAAACCCTCTGAAAATTCTTTGAAGAGAAGAATCCTGATGTAAACATGGAATTATTTGTTAGGATAGGTTATATCAATCTCAAACAAAAGGTTAGTGTCTCAAAGCTTCTATTTGTGGCTCATAAGATTCTTCCTAAACAAATATTTCTGTCTTCTGCCAGGGAGCTGGACATAGCTCTTAATTCCAGTGGGGTCCAGGCTTAGAGGCAGGGAAGCATATGGGTACCATACACTTGTTAGAGTTTGTCTCTCCGTAATCACAAACATTGAATACTGCCAGAGCTCTAAATTACAAATTTGGATGGTCTGCTTTAATGCCTAGAGTTTCCACATCATAAAGGCAGCAAATGCAAGATTCATCCTCAGTATCATTGCTTCATGCTTTAGTAAATCAAGATGGCTGACTGAAACTTTTGCTTCTGTTTTGATAAATTCTCTCATGGTGCAGACTATAACCTGTGTGTCAATCTCTGATTGGATGCCATTAATCACATTTCAGAGCTAAGTATAATTTGGGGGGAGTAAGTTTTATATATATATGTCAAAATATATGCATATTTTGAGGGGATAGGTAATATATATAGTTTTTTTATCTCAGTCTCTTATGGACTACCGAATATCCATGAATATTTGTTCCTGCAAAATTTCAACGCACTGATAGTACTTAAAGAAGGTTGGATTTCATGCTTTGAAAAACTTCCCAGTCTGTGATAGGGCTTTTGTTGTTGTTGTTGTTCTTGTATTTTGTTTGTTTTTATACTCTTGGTAGGAACTTTGTTATTCTTTGGTGGTTGGCTTATTTTTGGAGACACCCACCAAGCAACTGGAGATAATGTATAATGAATACGGTGGATGTTCAAGTTGGAGATGGTATCTTTGTTCAAAAATAAGGTGTCATGTTAAAGTAACAAGACTGATTTTTTGATCTGTCTTACAATGTAGCTTTAAAGGACTTTTCAAATGTTTTAAGTAGTGGAGGTATTGATATACGTATTGCCTCCTAAGATTCACTTTTGAAGGACAACTTTTATTTGGTCATGGAAGCTAAGATTTGTTTTAAAAGTCTCATTACTCTGTACTTATACCTTGTAAAAATATGCCTCTTATTCTCCCTTGGGCAAATATAAGAAACTGTTAACAAGTTTGTAATTTCTGTCTCTTTCAAGAAATCTATGGATGCTTTTCTGCTAATTTCCCGAACTCTCGCCAGTCTGACATGAGGAGATGTGCCAGTGGGAGTTTCCCTCTCGAGTACCTGTAACTTCTACTGTCCTTTGTGGGTGGTATTCTGAAGGTGACCAGATGAAGGGGCAAGAGAAATTAATTCTTTATTCCTCTCGTGATGACACCAAGTGTTGGAAGAGAGCAAGCTGGGGGCCCTGGGAGAGAATAGAAGCATAGTCAGGAAAGAGAGAGGAAGTATTCAAAGAATCAATACATGGGATTATTTTAAATTAAAGTAGATTTAGTTTGAGGAAGGTAAAGTCTGTATTACCAAAGAAATAGAAGTGACCACGAATAAGTTCAAACCGAGACTATGGAACATGTCTCTCTTTGGTATGTTTCTCTTTCTCTCTCTTAAAATACATATGTGCCACCCCATCCCCCCAATACAAAAATTTATTGTTAATTCTCTAATTGCAAAAGAAATACCTACTTAATGAAGAACACTTTGAAAACAAAGAAGTCAAACGATGAAGTTATCCATCATTGATCACGTGGAGATACTAGAGGTAAAACTTGAATGTGTGTCTTCCCGGTTATCTCTTTTCTCCTTCTTCCTTCCTCCTCTTCTCTTTTTCCCTTTCTTTTCAAATTTCTATTAACTTATTGCTTTTACAAAAAGAGGATCTATCACATCAAATATGACGTTTCATAAATCGCCTTCTTATATAGCAGTATTGCTAAATATCTGACTATATCTCTTTGTCAATGCGCATTTTCCCCAACATAATTTTAAAAATAATTTTAACTAGCTCTATTTTTCCATTTATAAAAGCAATGCATATTTACTGAAAAATAATTTAGAAATTATATAAAAACAAAGGTAAAAATCATTTTTAATACTATGCCAATATTTGCTGACATTTGTTCTATAGGGCATTTGAAAGAGATATTTATGTTAAAATAAGCTTGGGAAATTTTGGATTAAATGCATTTAAACAGGTTTTCTTTTACTGTGGGACTTCTCAAAGCTTTTAATATGCTGATGTGTATTATGGTGCTGACAAAATGGAGATAAAATGTAGAGTTTCCCAAACTTATTTGACCCGAGAATGCTTTATTCTAATAGATCTTTTTTTCTTTACAATACACTTTGGTAAAAAATGTTCTTTACACACACACACACACACACAGGCATACTCCCACACATACTCTTTGTTTATTTACTTATTTCTAGGTGATTATTTTAATAATAGGATAATAAATGTAAGATATTGTGGACATCTGTTCACATCAATAAATGAGGATCCACATCATAATTTTTAATGACTGCAAAGTATACCACTGTTTTTATGTACCCTAGTGTTTTAAAACAGTCCCTTATTGGTGGACATTTAGGTTGTTTCCTTTTTTTTTTTTTTGCATTTGTAAATTATGCAGTTGTCAACACCCTTATCCATCTCTTTATTTACACTTGTCCAATTATTTCCTAAGGATAAACTCCTAAAAAAGAGATAGTAGAGGCCTTTTAATTGATCTGTATTCCAAGATTAGTTTCTTTGCCCAGGAATATAACAGTTTTTCATAAAAAAATAGGATGAGGATTTAGTTTAAATGTGTCTATTCATGAAGGATGAACTAATAAGAGCAGAGTGGGCTATCAGAAATAAGGTTTGCTAAACACTTGGAATTATTCACAAGACTAATATGCATTTATAAAGGAGTAGTTATCAAAATGTTTTTTCAGAATGGAACCTGGGAGCTTCCTTTATTAAAAGAAGCAAATTCCAAAGATGTATTCCCTCATCTCCTTGTAGAGAATCAAAAGGCTTAGAAGGAACAATACTTTTTGAGTTTTAAGTGAAGAGGAAACACATTTTAAATTCAAGTTTAGATGTAGAAATACATCCCTGCAATTTCTTTAAGTGATTTGCTGCTTCTTGTTAATTAAAGCCTGAAATACTCTACCCAGTGTTTTATTAGAATTATGACTTCATTCTACCAAAGTTTCTATGAGATATTTCACTGGAGTTGATGTAGGCTGGGGTCTCATCCTGCTTAGAATAAAAAATAAGAAAGCAAACAGATTTACTCTGTCTGAATATTGGAGTCTGCATTGAGGCTTTTGAACAATTATATACAGGACTGAGCAAAGGCTATTGTTTGCTTATGTGATAGATTGAGATCAAGAATGTTAATGTTATCTCCAAGAACACTTTTTAATTTATATCAAAATTCTATAAACAGGGTCACCAGGGCTAAATGGGATGTCAATGACCTATGAAGATCAGAAAGTAAACAAAAGATCTTAAAATAAGCATGTAACCTGAACACCTCGAGGGTTGTTGTATATTAAAAGGCAATTGTTTACATAAAGAAAGGGAAAATTACTTAGTGCTAATTCTGTTAGTGACAAGCTCCTTCTTCCTCAATCCATCAACAGAATGGTAGTGGCTGGGGGTCTTGCTCTGCTTATTTTGAAGGGCTGTGAACAAAACCAACCTGGACTGTCCTTGATGATCATTATAGCACTCAGAAACCTACCCATTTCCTCTATGGGGCTGGTTAGCTTCTGGCTAAGTTCTCTCTTCAGGATGGGTGTTGTTGCGATAAGGAGGTAGCAGGGGGACCTGAGTAAGATTAAAAGAGTAAAATGTGGTTGCAGGAAGAGATGGGTAGATTCACTAAGGTCCACGTTCAAGGATTTCTTTGAAGTCCAAACTTCCAGCTTCAAAAGGAATTCCAGCCAGATGGGGAACAAATGGAAACATGTCTTTGGGTGGGTAACCCACAAAGTTTGGGTTCAACGGTGGAGGAGTGCTGAGCCCCCAAAAAATGTATGAGAAAAGGACAATAAAGCAAGGCAGATTTTTATCATGGGTTAATAGACGCATATAATTATGGATTTGAAACTGAGATGTATTAAAAACTCACTGCAGTAAATAGTTTTCCCAAAAGAAACAAAAGATGTATCAGCCCTCCAAGTCGGTAAGGGCGTGATTCCAGAGGCAGTATAGTCTAGTGATTATGCGCCTGGCTCTGAGGTCACACTGCCTAGAATTGGATCCAGGCTCTCCTAGTTACACTGTGTAACCCAGGAGAAGTGATTTGACCTCTCTGTGCCGGACTTTCCTCATCGTTAAAATGGGAGTAATAATAGCACCCAACTCTTAGGTTAGTTGTGAAGATTAAATATGTTACTACGTGCAAAGTGTTCAGAACAATGTTTGACCTGTAGCAAGCACCCAGTAAACATTAACCATTAGTTTTAACATTTGAAGACGCAGTAAGATGGATATTCTGCTGAAATATAATTCTTCTGCTGCCTGCTTAATTTATTTAGCTTAATTTATTTGGTTCTTAATGACTTTTTGATTTTTAAGTGTCACCTTTCAAAATGTAATCCACAGAGTTCCACCCAAAGCTTTTATCAATTAATAAATACTTCAGTAGGAATTAATTGGCCATCCATGTCGCCTGGATGGGCTAACACTTCAGGGACAAGGAAGAGGGGGTGGGGCAGTGGGAATGCTCCGGGGACAAATTTAACCCACCTTTTATACTTTATACCAAACTTAACCCACCAATTAGAATTTTCCTGATTGTGAAGGAATTCTTAAGCCTGCTGTGTTTTAGTGCAAAGCACCAAAGAAAGAATATGCCTATATCATTCTGAGAGAAAAAATAGATGGCTGTGAAACATTTTCTGGCTTCCTGCCTGAACTATTGGAAGGCAAAAATTGTCTCATTTGAAGGAAGTCATGAAAGAGGAGGGACTCTTGAAAGAGTTGTGTAGGTTGATTGTGAAAAAAACCCTGTGAAGGAATTCAGGAATCTTCACTTTGGAGCGGGCTGTGGAAAGCCAAGGTAGCACATGGCTGAAGCTGCAGCCTGGCCAAGCACGTGCTTGAGGCATCAAAAAACAGGAGAGACAGGAAGGGAAGGACAGACAGATAGACACACTCACACACGCACTTGAAGAAGAAGCTATTTATAAACATATATCCTGTTGAAATACCAAATTATATTTTATTGTTTAGTATTTTTGTTTTTGAATTATATATGATAGAGTAGGGTATTATAATATTCTCAATGTTTGTTTTTTTTATGATGTTGATCCCAACTCAACCACAAGGTTTGTTCAGTGGACCAAGACATGCATCTTAAAAGTCAAAGGCAGTCGAAGCACTGTTTTATTAGAAGAGTGATTCTCAAACATTTTGATCTCAGTATCCCTATATATTCTTAAAAATCACAAGGACTTTTGTTATTATAGCCATCAATATTTACCATATTAGAAATTAAAACTGAAAAAGTTTATTAATTCATCTGAATAACAATAATAAACTCATTTTGTAGTTCCTTAAATAATATTCTTTTTTAAGAAAATACATTTTCCAATACGAAAAAAAAAGTAGAGAAAAGAGTGGCAGAACATTCAGCTTGACTGACAACAGATTCTCCTATCTGCTTCTGTGTTCAGTTTGTTGTAGTATTTCACGTCATGTAGTCTCTGGAAAACTCCACTGTACTCTAATGAAAGAATGAGAATGAACATAAAAAACATTTCAGTATCATTATGGAAGTAGTTTTGAATTCACAGACTTCCTGAAAAGGTCTCAGGTAACCCCGAGGAATCTCCAGACCACACTTTGAGAACTACTATTCTAGGACAAAGTCTTAGGCTTGGTAAAGACTGGTTGACCTGATTTCATTGCTGTTGTCTCATCGCTATAGTTTATTGATTCTGAGAGGCCCATTTTTTCACGTTCTGAATTTGAGATATATCTTATGTTGACAGTGTAAGCCGTTGGCTTATACAACAATAGTTGTTAGCCTAGTGGCACTGGTGACATAGGAGTCATTGCCTGTGCAGACGCAAACTTGGTCGTAGCTACTTGTATTGTCACCATTTTGGTTGAATTATGTGCATTGTCGCTATTATGTGCTGAGTTTAATTACCATGTAAAGACCCTTTCTTTCAGAACTTACAGTATAATTTGGTGTTGAAATGAAAAGTTACTCTATATGTAGAAGGCAAAGATAAAGGCAGAGGGACATAAATTTGATATTAGTGAAGCAATTTTGGAAGAATGAATAGAATTCTGTATTTTCTTGCACAAGAACAACTGTGCGCTTTATGGTACATAACAATGGAATAAACGCACAAGTAGCTGTGGCTTTATTGTGTGTTGTTACTGAGAGATGTGCAAAATGATTGTCTATCACACACCAGGTGATATGCTTGAAGACACAAGAAATTGTCAAATTTCTTGGTATAGAGAAAAGATGCAGCACAGCATTGAGAGGATAGTATGACTAATTTATGCATCATCCAGGATTATCATTAAGGCAGGGTGTCATAGTTTAATTAGCAGTATTTTTTCTTTCTCAGACATCCATGAAATAATTCATGTCTTATCATTGATATGGTCTTAGATTCAGTAAAAAAATTCATTACAGTATTCTTGAGTGTATTAGTTTCCTAGGTCTGCCACAACAAGGTACTACAAACTAAGTTGCTTAAAACAAGGGAAATTTATTCTCTCATAGTTCTGGAGGCTAGAAGTCTGGAATTACAGGTGTCAGCAGGATCATGTGCCCTCTGAAACTCTGGTAGAATCCCTTCTTGCCTCTCTCTGGCTTCTGGTGGTGGCTGTTAATTCTTGGCTTGCAGCTGCATCACTCCAATCTTTGCCTCTGTAATCACAGGGTATTCTTCCTGTGTGTCTCTGTCTGCACATGACATTTTTCTCTTCTTATAAAGACACTAGTCATCTTGAATTAAGGACCCACCATACTTTAGTGTGACCTCATCTTGATTAATTACATCTACAGTGACCCTATTCCCAAATAAGGTCACATCCTGAAGTATTGGGGGTTAGGACTTCAACATATCTTTTTGGGGGACACAGTTCAACCCAGAACAAGTAGTAAAGAATATAAAAAAGTCTATGCAGAGAAAATTCTACGTGTTTCCGAATTCTGTTTCATATTCCTCTCTCCTGAGCACAATACAATTTTTATTTTCCAGTCCCCTTGCAGTAAAGCAAGACTGTGTGATTAATTATGAACAATGAAATCTGAGAATGGGTGATATGTGTGACTTTTAGGCTGAGGCAGTGAAAACCCTCTGGGTGACTTTTCAGTCTCTTGATTTTCCTTAGACAGTTAGTGCAAGAGCAGTCAGTGTGTTGAGATCAGAGCAGCCTGGGTCTGTGAGTCACCATGTGGATGGTAAAGCACTACACCATGAAGTGTTGTCTGACCTACAGCAATCTTTATGTCAGTGAGAAATAAATTTGTATGTGTTAAAACACTAAGATTTTGGAGTCATTTGTCATAGCAGCATAATCTAGCTTATCCTGATCAATATAAGAGGATGAACCAAGAGGTAGAGGATGACATGAAACTATGAATTTCCAATTCACTTTCTGTAAACATATATACTAATTCCTTCTAAGGATGAAACACTGCTTTCATCATTCAAAAATTAGTTCATATTACATACCATATCAATGGAATAAAAGACAAAAGCCACATGAGCATTTCAACAGGTGTAGAGAAAATATTTGACAAAATCCAACACCCTTTTATGATAAAAACACTCAACAAACTAGGAGAAGTGAACTTCTTCAATCTAATAAAATGCACCTATGAAAAGCCCACAGCTAACCTGATATATAATGGTGAAAGTCTGATGATTTTCCCCTATGATCAGAATCAAGACAAGGATGTCCATTCTCACCAGTTCTATTCAACATTGTACTGGAGATTCTAGCCAGAGCAATTAAGCAAGAAAATAAAACAAAGGCATCCAGATTGGAAAGCAAGAAGTAAAATGGTCTCTATTTGCAGATGATAGGGTCTTATATATAGGAAATCCTAAGAATTCACAAAAAAACTATTAGAGGTAATAAATAATTCAGCAAGTTTTGCAAGATACAAGATCAACATCCAAAAATCTGTTATACACTAGCAATGAGCAAGTCAAAGTGAAATTAAGAAAACAATTCAATTTAAAATAGAATCAAAATGAATAAAACACATAGGAATACATTAAGTGTAAGCCATGCAAGATGTATACACTGAACACTAAAAAACATATTGGAAGAAATTAAAGAAGACCTGAAAAAATGGAAAGATATCTCGTGTTCATAGATTGGAAGATGTAAAATTGTTAAGATGGTAACACTCCCCAAATTGATCTACAGATTCAACACAATCCCTATCAAAATCCCAGCTGCCTTTTTTTTGTTCAGAAATTGATAAACTGATGCTAAAATCCATATGGAAATTCAAGGGATCCAGAATAGCTAAAATAATCTTGAAAAAGAACAAAGTTAGAAGACTCATTCATCAGAATATTTTTGCTAAAGTAAATAAAATGAAAATATGATTCAGCTTGAGGTCTTAAAGGGCAAGATATTCCTTTTTCCTTTTACTGTTCTATCTCCGTGGTCCAGAACAGCGACAGGCTGACACACACTGTTTTTCAGAAGAGTAACATCTTTATTTTAGAGATAAAATTTGTATATGCTTACTTGTACTAGTCAGGATAGGCTAGGTCATTCTTCATTACAAACTTCTCAAATCTGAAAGGCTTAGAATAACAGGGGTTTATTTTTTGTTCTGAATATATGGCCATTGTGGATTGGCTGGGGTCTTCACTCCATCCACAACTCCTCATTTCAGGATCTAGGCTGATGGAGCAACCACTATCTCAAACATTGCTGGGTTTTGTAGCAGAAGGAAATGCTCTGGAGGATCTTGCACCAGCAATTAAATGTTCCAGCCTGGAAGTGGCACATGCCATTTTTGCTTATAATTTATTAGGTGGAACCAATCATATGGTGCCACCCAACCACAAGGAGTCCTGGTGTGTGTAATTCTTCCATGTGCTCCCAGAACAAGGAACTTCAACTGTGTGATGAAGAGATAATAGATTACCTTATTGTAAAAAATTCAAATAGGGGAAAAGTATGTCACTCAGTAATACCCCAGAAATACATTGTTGACAAGTTAACAAGTTGGTGTATATTTTCTAGACACTTACAGAAGTAAACTTCCGTGCACACACACACACACACACACACACTTTGATTTAAAAATATTTCACTAGAAATGTCACTCTATAATCTGCTTTCCCCCACTTAACCATATAGCAAGGTCACATTTCTTCATGTCAAGACATTTAAGTCTACCTCACATCTTTTAACTGATGCATACTATTCTACTTTATGGATAGATCATGGTTTGCTTAATTAACTCCCTGTGGAGGAATATTTAGGTTCTTTCTAGTTTTTGATATTAAATATTTTGCAGTCAATACTCTTGAACATACATCTTAGCTAGCAACAAATGTTTGTGACTGACTGAATGAAGATGACAGAAAAATGAATGAATGAGGATAACCAATCACCAGTGATTAAAGACTCCAAACACATGGTGAGTGAAGAAAAAGAATATATTACTCAAACCTTTTTCACATGGCTCGGCATACTTCAGGATGACAATAAAGGCCTAGGAATTCTTAACTATGTGAATGTAGCAGGTCATTAAACTCCTGGATTCCTTTAACTCCTTTAAACTCCTGGATTCCTGTTCAAGTAAAAAATTTTCTCGATTATAAAATTTAACATTCCCTCTTTGAGCCTGTGGAAATAAGGTATATTGCAATATTATTGCCATAATCTGAGAAGTCTGAAGCTCCTGAGAAATGAATAGGGTGGTAATGTGACTCCTCACTTATTTTTTACCCCCAATTCTCATTCTTTAGCCATAAATATAGAATGACCAGTGATTTAAGTGAGAATTCTGAATCTAAAGATAGTCAGGTTTTAGCAATTTAAACCAAGAGTACGCTAGCTTGAGAAGCTTTGTGACTCTGACCACAGAGGTGTTTATAGTCCCAGGAGGAGAGTGGCTTTGGCAGCTCTCAGTTCTGATCGGTTAAGTAGTTTGTAGTTGGTTTTGGGGTGGGAGGGAGGTTACTGTGGAAGACAAATGAGTTCCTCAATGTATGAACTTACTCCCCGGCTCCTCAGTTCTACTGGCAACTGCTTGCCTGGGCTCACACTGTGAAACAGTCAGCACTGCGTTTGGAGCCCTGCAGGAAAAATAAACCCCATTGAACCGGCCAAAATACTGGGGAGGGCTTGTGTAGTTTTGGTAAATTCTAAATCAGGGGAAAAAAAGGCAATGGGAAAGTGGTAAATATAGATGGGTGCCTATTGTACATCCTTATTCACATGAGCTTTGTAAGGACGCATCACGAAAGACAACTGAAAGCAACCAGAAAAAAATTCTTCTTCAGGCTGATCTTTTCCATTTCAAGCTGTATATAGTAAACACAGCATATTTTAAAAATCTGTTCTATTTTAGCAATTTTATTTATGTAGTTATTTTTCTAGCTTCTATATGTATGTGTGTGTGGAGGGGGAGAGAAAGAGAGAAGGTGAGGGGGAGAGAGAGAGAGAATGTGGGGGGGGGGGAGAGAGAGATTTGGCCAAGAAAAGAATAAGGGAGAAGTTAAATAATACAATCAGGAATTATAGCAAATTATTATATCTGATTTAGTAATACAGAGTGTTAGCTCAGACTGCATAACAAAATACCATAGGCTGGGTGGCTTAAACAATAGAAATTTATTTCTTACAGTTCTGGAGGCTGGGAAGTCCAAGAACAAGGTGCCAGCAAGGTAGATTCATTCTGAGGCCTCTTCTCTTGGCTGGTAGGCTGCCACCCTCTCGCTGTGTGCTCACATGCCCTCATCTTTGTGTGTGCAGAGAGAGAAGGGAGAGAGATCTCTTTGGAGTCACTTCTTATGAGGCTACATGTCCCACCCCCATGACCTCATCTAACCCTAATTACCTCCCAAAGGTTTCCATCTCCAAAGACCATCACATTGGGGGTTAGGGTGTCAATATATGAATTTTGGAGGGACACAAACCTTCAATCCATAATAAGCGGTGTTAACTTCTTTGCTATTCAAGCCCCAAGAAGTTCCTGGAAAATTGAAGTTTAAAAAGTTTTACTCTGATAATCAATAATCCCAAAACCTCCACTCTAAAAATGATGCACATGCAAACATTTGTTATTGTCCCCTCCATCTTGCACCAGGCAGAACTTCCCTACCTTCATTCACACCCTCATCTCTCATGGAAAATCCTTGAAGATTTTTTTTAAATGGTGGACTCAGATGAAGATTAAAGGAAGAAGCACATTTGAGATGCTGATCCCAGGGCCCAACCCCTGCATACCCTCCTGTTTGCCAATTCCTCTACTACCTCTACTATCTAAGTCTTTAATTTGACTTCATTTTGTTATCTAAGTGAAATCCCACAATTAAAGAACCATTTGGGCTAACAAGCATTCACTTGTAAAATGCAAATATTTGTGTGTGTGTGTGTGTGTGTGTCTGTGTAGGACAGGAATGCCATGTTAACAGACTATTAGTTATTCTGACACTAGAGGGATATTGGTCAATCCAAATCCTTTCCTCGCTGGCAGGTGGCCAAGGCTAACTCCCCTGAGATCACAGAAGTTGTTTGAAGGGGAAGAGATAGAGCAGGGAGTAGTGGACTCAGGGAGAATGTGACGCCAATGTGTTCAGCCCAATACATCTAGCATCTTGAAAAGCACTTGTCCCATAATGGGCATTCTAAATATTTCTTGGATGAGTGAAATGAAGAAGCCTATTGAAGCATCTTTGTAGAGGATCCTAGAAGGTGGGTCTTGAGTCTTGTGAATAGATGCTGACATAGCATAGCAACTTCCTTTCACCTTTGCCAAGATTTCCTGAGTGTGACTCCTTGTTTCTCTTCTTTTCGTCTTTGTCAGTCCTTGCTGGCCTTGATCTTGGAGACTGTCTGATCTGTTGCTATCAATGTAGATAAATTGTTTCACTCTGTAACTTGCGCTTGAAAATGAACAAGGGTAGCCTCTTGCAGAAAAAGGATGCAATTTTGGGAGTACGAGGAAGGTAATTGCTGATTGGTGCCTGGAATCTTATGTGAATCTTCATTCCTCAGCTCAAGGTTTCATCATATCTGGGGATATAGCAAAAAAGCACTAGACACTTGGGTTCTAGCATTTGCTTTGCCCTAAATAACTGAGTGATGTGGCACCACGTTCTTCTTATACTTTGCTTTTCTTAGAATACTCCACGAGTCCCTTTTGAACCTAGCACGGTGCTTTCTGTACAATGCAGACCTTCAGAACTTTGAGTGATCTTCATGTAGAAAGGTTTCAAGTGATGTCATTCCAGACTAGATTTACTATGAGCATTAGTAACAATGTTATGTTACTTATTTTGGAAATAAGAGTCAAGGCAAATATGAGTAGCCTGATTATTTTGTGTCTCATTCTTTACCTTTGATGATCTGTTAAATTAGAGTAAGTATAAGTGTGCATGGAAAGGAAGTTAAGATAGAGGAAGAACTAATAATTTTGGTCAAACAAGGAGTTATTTGTGACCTTACTCAAAAGAGAAAAACGAGATTTGGGGAGTGGTCCATCCTCACCTGCAATGTTGCCACCTTCTGATTCTGTGATGGAGAAAGGAATGCAACCTCTTCAGGGTTTCTGTGTCCTCATCTGTAAAATGACAGGTTTGTACTGGATGATCTCTAAAGTCAAATAGACAGTTAACATTTTCTTTTGTTTCCTTTAACTTATTTATTTATTTGAAAACAATTATTGAAGGATACCATGAGCCATGCATTTTTTTAAGCACTAGGGCTACCGCAGTGAGCAAAACAGACAAAATGCTTGCCCTTGTGGAGCTGACATTCTAGATGGAGAAAGACACACAGTAAACAAATACACAATCAAAAATATAATTAAATACATACACATATACATACATATGTATATGTATATTTCAGAGGATGGGAAGTGTGATGGAGGGAGAACTATAAAAAGAAAGAGGAGGGGAAATTCTGGAGCAGAGTGACTATTGAAAATAATGTGGCCTAGAAGGTCTTCTAGACATAAGTACTTCCAAGGGGATGGAGCTGGACTCACATAAGACAATCCCATGTAATTCTCTTGGAGTCCGTACTTTTCGTGGAAAGTTTTCCTAGCCAAACACATCTTTAGCTTGATTTTATTTATAGATTTATTTTTTATGTACAATTAAAAAAATTGTATAAAACTTACTTACAACACAATGCACCCTCTTAAATGTTGGTTTGATGACCACTGGCTCACAGTTACCTGTGTAACTGCCACACAAAATAAGACATAGAACATTTTTATCATTCAGAGAGTTCCATCATTCCTCTTTCTAGTCAACTGCCCTGCCCCTCCTCCCACATATAGTTGATTTCTGACATCTAGATCAAAAGATTAGCTTTCCCTGTACTCAGACTTCAAGTAAATGCAAACATACAGCATATCTTTTTTTCTGTCCTCTTTGTATTAGCATGATGATTTTGAGGTTTGCCTATGATGTTTTGCGTAACAGTATTTTGTACCTTTTTATTGTTGAGTGGTATTCCCTTGTATAGATTGACTTGGTTTTTAAATAAGGGCCTTGCATGAATGAGAGCTCTTTTTTAAAATATGGATCAGGGGCCGCCCGGTGGTGCAGCGGTTTAGTCCGCGCTTGGCAGCCCGGGGTTCGCGAGTTCGGATCCCGGGCGCCCGCTGACGAACTGCCTGTCAGCCATGCCGTGGCGGTGTCCCATATAAAGTGGAGGAAGATGGGCACGGATGTTAGCCCAGGGCCAGTCTTCCTCAGCAAAAAGAGGAGGATTGGCGACGGATGTTAGCTCAGGGCTGGTCTTCCTCACAAAAAAAAAAAAAAAAAAAATATGGATCAGAATCTTGCTACTGAAACGAAGGTGTAGAACTAAAGGATGGAAAGATCTACATGGCAACTTCACTGCTGGATTACCTATCACATTTCTCTCACTTTAGGGACACACCTTTTATTAGTGTCAGTGGGTTTCTTCCTCCCTCTGAGTGTCAACAGGAGGCCCCACCCTTGACAGTGTCTTGGCCTTGCCCTCCAGACACTTGGCTGTCAGTACTAGGCTCCCACCCCTGGGGGCTAGATCCCACCTGGCCTTTCCTACCACTGCTAATCCAGTTGCTTAGATGTGGTCAGCCAGCCAGTTCCTTTGCCCAATCTAAGTACTGCAAGATGGAGCAGCAGTCCCACATCCTTGGCTGCAAGTGTCTGGCACCCAGGTGTTAGTTTTTATACTTAACCAGGTTGAAGAGATTCCGCTGGAGTAGGTGAGGTTCCTGGGATCCTCCTTTAGCTCATTGCTCCTTTCTTGTCCTCTCACTTGCTACTTTGAATGTCAAGACAGGCAGAGCTGGGCAGTTGAGGCTAGGGGAACAGGGAGACGGCTCATCTTCGAGAAGCAACTGATCTTCCTTTTGACCAATTACTGAACAGAGCAAACCTGGATGATCCAAGGAGGTAATTGTGACATGAAAGAAGTCTATCCTACAGGTGTCTCAAGGATGCATAACTCCAAGTACAGTTTTTAAAAAGTGATAAAATAATGATTTTCCTAGAGAAACGAATTGTGTTCTGAAGCTGACTTGGCATGGTGCTGATGTATGGCCTCTTGCAGGTGTCACTTTGCATCCCTGGTGCAGTGAAGGAGGCATCACCACCAGGGAGAGGCGTGGGATTAGTCAGTGGTACTTGGCTGTCACTTGGTTTTTTTTTGTTTTTCCTAACAATCCGCCTTTGCTATTTACTCAGACAGTATTCCTGAGCAGTAAGGGGAAAAGTAGCAGGGCAACCAAGCCCTGGTTTGGAGCCGTGGTGTGTATAATTGAAGGCTTGTTTTATCTGACTGTTCTTTTCTTCCCCATGATACAGAGGTTCTTTCTCCTCTTTTGAAAATCAAGCTTTCAGTGGATGACTAACCTGTGGTATATTCCTATAGTGAAATAATATGTGACAGTCAAAAATGAATAAACTAGAGCAATGTGTATCAAAGTGGATATATCTAAAAAAGTATGGATTAAAAAAACCAAATTACATATGTATAGTATGCTATCATTTATGCAAAATTTTAAAATATGCAAAATGATTCTGTATGTTGTCCAGGAAAATTTATATATGTATAAAAGTATAAAGATATGCTTCAGGATGATAACCTCCCAGTTCAGAATCAGGGTTCTCTCTGGTTGGGGGTTGGAGAGAAGTGCATTTGGGAGGGGGGTACACAAGAAACTACAACTATGCTTGTAATAGTTAATTTTTTAAGCCAGGTGGCAGCCCCAAAGGCGGTCTATATTGTTATTCATACAATTTTGTATATTTAAAAACATTTAGTAATAAATGAGTAAAAATTAAGTATTATGATAAGATTATAATTGGTTTTTATTCTCTTAAATCATTAAATTTCCAAAGATTTAATATTTGTTGATTTTCACCAGTTGCCAAATTTCAGACTTTGGCCAAGAAATGAAGTTTAGGAGGGTGTTCTTTGATTTCAAAACCTCTAAATGTCAATGAATTATCCTTAAAAGGGAGTTTTACCCTCTGAAACGAATACATGGTATTATGTCAAACTAATTAATGATGTGGAATACAGAATTTTAAATAAATGCTGCTGTAACCCCATTTCTCAAAGAACTCTATAATTCATGTATTCACTGATGAAGCATTTATTGAGACTGCTATGTCTATTGCACTGGAGTAGGTATCATAGGGGGTGGTGGTGGAAAAATTTTACTTTACAAAATGTGGAATACAAAATGAAAAGCAGCATTCTAGCGAGTTTCCAACGAGGAAATGTAGCAAAGTACAACGGGCATAAACCCAGTGGAAGCAGCTGTACCAGAATGAATGAGTGGGGCTTGCTGAGCCGTTTCAGCCTTAGCCCGGTCTGGAATGGGGAGGCAGGAGCTGGATTTGCGTCAGGGCCTTCCGTAGCTGGGATCAAACCTTTCAAATTCTGTCCAGGCCCATCTGCATTCTCTTTCTCTGGATTCTCGAAGTCCTGTAGCTCACGTCCTGGGAGAAGAGCCCTGTTTCCCGTGAAAACCCACAAAAGCCACTCTGAACCGGGGACCCCACTGGCCTGGTCCAGAGCTGTGGGCGATGCTGACATCCAGCATGCTTGAGCATGCAGGTGACATCCTAGGAGAATGGAGATGTAAAAGCGGAGGAAGAGAAATGATGCAATTTCTTTTCCAGCTAAGGAGAAGGATGGCAGAAATGAACGAGATCTGTGAGGAAATTTATATTAGGGGATAAACAAATGAGTTTTGTGCCCGCCTCTTTAAGTCTCTTCAATGCCACGTTCATTTCTCTTTTTTGATTACCAGGTAGTGCTGTCCTCAGTCTCTTGGGGCATACTTCTTTCCTGATCTGGCACAAACTACCCCTCAGGGCTTAAAGACAAGCGGATGACAGATGATCAAGGTATGCCTCTCTTAATCAAGTTGCCGTATTCACCCATCTAAAGAGCTGTTTAAAAAACACACCGAGCAGTTCTCAACCTCCAATTTTCACATCTTATTTACTCCAACTTTCACTTCTTAAAAATCTAAAGAAATTCTCACGCAGGCTGTGACCAGAGGAGAGGGCAAGCTAAAAATTTACTATGCAGGGGAAGGACATGTATTTATTTTATACCCAGTTGCTGATTTTATTAGCTGCTCTCCTGACCTTCCAGCCAACTTAAAGATTGTTTAGGTTAACATTGAAAATGTAAACTTGCACGGCCAGAGTACTTTTCTAAGTGATGCTCTTTAGATAGTTCTTCATTTGTTGGATGATAATGACTATTGCCTCTTTTGACTTTAAGCCGAAGGAAAGTCCTATAGCACATTTTCCTTCTCTGTGTGCTTCCTGAGCACCTCCCATGTGTCCAGCCCTGGGGTGGGTGTCCTTTTTACCCAATCCTATCCCTTTGCCAAGAGAGCAAAGATCACAGTTCAAAACGTTAGTTCCACATATCTACAGATAGAAGAGATCAGAAATTGGGGAACAACTTGTTTTATCTTTCCTGATATTTTCCTTCAGAAAAAGTAATTTCAGGAGAGGTGGAATGCTTGGATTTAGAATGAGGCGCCACAAGTAGGAAATTAGGTCCACAGATTAAAAAGAACAACAAGCCTTACCTAGTAAATTTCTGAGTAAGTCCCTCTAGAAGCATTCCGGGTGGGGACAGTTGTGCTCCATGAAACTTTTCCCTCATGTATTCCCCTGCCAGAGCGATCCCCACCCCGGGAAGCCACTGTGGGGTCCCTTCCCCACTCTGGATTCCTGGGAAATGCAAAGTAGCTGTTCCTCTTCCACCAAAGGTTTGGAGCTCTCACTCAGAGATGGATACATGGTACAAAATGAAATAGATATTCGACCATTACCTGCCCTTCTTCCCGGTTGGAAAGTTCGGATCTTCCTTGAGCTGTTCATAGTGATGAGATACCATGGTCATAAGCAGATTTCTACCTCACTTGGTGTTGTGCGTAATTTGCCTTATTGAGTATTTCAGACTCACTAATATGTGCACTGAACTGTTTATCCAATGTATGTTAATTATCTGCTGAGACCAAGACCAGAGTGATCTGCTCAATCAAAAACCATTCATATCTTTGAAAAATAAATTTACTGGCTTTTGTGCAATTTATAATAATTCTCCTTTTTTGAGTAGTTGATATGTGTCAGGCCCTTACAAGGAGTTTTTCATGTACTATTGCTAACCATTGTAACAATCTGGAGAGCTTGGCATTATCATACCTATTTCATAAATGAAGACACTGAGGATGAAAACATTAACCGACCTGCTTAAACTTTTACATAGACGGGAAGAGCAGCACTGGGGTGGAAAGCCATTTCTTATCAGGTGCTGGAGTCAGCTCTCTGTCCACTTTACCAAAACTCTCCAATGTTTACCACCATCAACGTTTCAGTGGGTACCTGGTTAGGGAAATGTGGCTGCTGAATCCACTTGCCTTGTTTAGAACAACCAGAACAGAAATGCATTTCACTGGCTTGACCAGGATAAGTGCATTACAATTGATGCCTTTTATGTAAACTGGGCCTTATCTTCGGAGAGCATCTTTTCAAGGGAATTTGCCTTTTCTATAAAGCACAGGGTATTAGAGGGATTCTGCCAAAATAATATACTTTTCAGTATTTACCTTTTGCAGGGGTGTTTTGGTTGTTTCTCCTGTTGTTACATGGATATCAACCTGGAGAGTCTGCTGTCTTAGCTAATGAACCCTTGGACAGAGTGACATTTTACTTTTCGATCTCACTAGAGACGAAAGTGAGGCAATAAGACACGTAAATATTATACCTAACTCCTGCAGTCCTGTTGGTGGCAGGAAAATTGCTTCTTTGTGGTACAAGAAAAGATTTCTATCTGCCTCTTTGAAAACTCGTACTATAAAACAAGCCCCAATTTGGGGTTGTTTTTGGAAGGCAAAATGTGATGGTGCCTATCTGATTGCACTTAGTGATACATTTTAATCTATGATTTATGCAACCTGACACTGGCGTTCATTTAGCTCAGATTACAAGTGAAGTAATTCACTCCTTAATGAAGTGTACCCTGCATGACATATTGACCATGTGAGCTGACAATCATTGCTTTAAAACGGGCCTAGCTTACATTTTCTTTTCTCAAAGAAAGTAGGTTGTCAGTTAATAAACTTTAAACAAGGCCTGCTGACCTGCCATTCTTCCAGAAGTATTTTATTGGAGCATCAGAGAAGCACATATTAAAATCAACTATTATAATGGAGGGAAAGAGTGAAAAATGCATGTACTTGATGTCATTCAGATGAAGAGCTTTTCTATACATTTATACAAGTTCCTCTCAACTTTTTATTTTGAAAAAAATTCAGACCTATAGAAAAGTAGAAAACATAGTACCATGCCTATCTGAATACGTTTTGTCTGGATTCACAAATTGTTAGTATTTTGTCACATTTGTGCACTCTCTCTCTCGTGTGTATGTGTCCCTCTGTGTGTCTGTATCATTTTAAAGTAAATTATAGACATCATGACACTTCACTCCTAAATACTTTAGCATGTATCCTTAAGAATTAAGACATTCTCCCATATGACTAAAATACCATTATCACACACCTAAGAAAATTAAAAATTCAATAATATAATCTAATGTATAGTGCATATTCTAGTTTCCCCAATTGTCCCCCAAGTATATATTAAAGTTGTCTTTTTAGAATCCAGAATTCAGTAAAAATTTACACCTTGCATTTGACTGTTAAGCATTTATACAGAATTTTACAAGTAAAAGTGAAAGCACAGGAGTTTAGATTCACAGTGATCCGAGGGCTGGTGATAAAGTGCTAGTAATGTTTTGTGCCAAAGTAGTTCTAATAGCTCCCACTTGTAAAGTGGATAATCCTCGTTAGTAGTTATTTTTTCCTAAAGTATTTCAACCTATTTCCCATTTTTCTATATTTAAATTGGTGGCCATGTGGAAATATTATCGCCTATTCATAATTTTAAGAACTTCAGTCTCATGTGTTTTATTCTAAGATTTCAAAACAGTTGTAAGATTAAAACTCCAAATCTAGAGAATTCATCCCAGCTTCACTCAAAAAGGGAAAAGAATCATGAACTTTCTTGCTTAAAGCAAAGTTTTTCAGCGATATGTTTAGAATTAATTATGTTACAGATAATTGAGTTTTCTTCTGATTTAGACTTCTACTTATTCTCTTGAAAGCAAAATGTGTTCTAATTAAAAATGGAAAGAAAAATTAATTTCATAGAACAGTCACTGGGGCAAAAGATGGTTTTATTACTGTCGTGGATATTGGGAGATCAAGTTTAAGGGAACGCCCTTGAACTCAGTGTTGCAAATGCACTTCTCTTCTATAATTACACATGTCTAAGGTCTTGTAAAGTGGCTGCATAATTGCTTTAGAGTTGTATTTAAAGTAAACATTGAGAAGCTGCATTCCATGAATTACAGTTTGTGTGGATCTTATGTACTCGATTCTATGTCATATTTTCCTTAGCAGGGCAAAACGTTTGCAGAAAATACAGGAGGGAACCGTGACCCGTTGTAGGTCTATAAACTGTTCACTTTGTAGAAGACAATAACTTTGTTTTTAAGGAAGGAAAACAATACTATCCTCCTTCATATTAAATCATAAAAGGCTTATGATCAATGCAATATATTTAAAAGCAAAACCAACCCCCCCCCTTGTCTGTTGGTGATTGCTGTTGAATTTTAAAATTAGCTAGAAGTTTCTTCCTACATTCTTTTTGATAGTAGAAAAAAGACATATTTCATCACATCTAAGATACGTATTTTTTACCTTTTAATCTAAAATAAGGCTGTTATCTTCAGAGAGCTGTCATGACATTTTTAAAATTAGGAGTAATTTTTTTCTTTCTTGATTATATAAAATAATTGTGCTTTTCATTATGCTGAGTGAAATAAGTCAGACAGAGAAAGACAGGTATCATGTGATATCACTTGTATATGGAATCTAGAAAACGCCAAACCTTAAAAAAAAAAGAGTAAAATGGTGGTTACCAAGGGATGAGGGGATAAGAGTGATGACGTTTAAGGGTACAAACTGGTAATGAGTAGCAAATAAGCCATAGAGATCTAATGTACAGTATAATGAATATAGACAATAATATTGTACTGTAATTATGTAATGTAATAAATATCACTACATTGGCAATCATATTACAATATACAAATATATCAAAGTAACATGCTGTACACCTTAAACTTACACTATGTTACATGTCAAATTTATTCAATAAGAAAAATAAATAATTGTGCTTTTTATAGTTGATGGTTTCTTAGTTTCAATGAAATATAATACTGAACAATATGATATTGTGCTATACTATAGTATACCCACCTATAAGGAATCCATAACAAAGGATGCATAGTTTTTTATGAGGGTTCTAGAGCTGAATATTTGTGTGGTTGAGAAATTAGGCATGTGGTCCCAAAGACCTTATAACACAAAGGATGGGATATCTTTGGCTAAATCAGCGAACATTAAACTAGATTTAATCAAACATATCAGTGGCTGATTTATCAAGTGCCTTTTTGAGGAATATAATTTAATGGCTTTAATCTAGTCAGCTTCTGCATTTCTGTTTCTGGTTTTGTTGGATTTATTAAAGCGTATCAATTTTCCATTTAGAGCGTCAACCAGTTCTTCTATCGGAAACAATGCTGTCAAAGTCCAGGCAATGTGGATATCAGCCTGGTATTGACTCAGTGTGAGAGGACTGTTTCTGTAGACAAACCATTTTGTTACTGAGAACAATCTTAACGCTGAAAGAAATAACTCACAGATTATTCTGAAGATACTAAATTTGTAGTCTTGGCATTTCTTTGTATTTAAGATGCTAAAACTGGCTGAATTCTCCTACTGGAAAGTATATGGTGGCCCAAGGGAAACAACTGTTTCAACATTGTGGTTGATTCTGGGCACACAGCATAACTTAGTGCTGTTACAGAAAGTGGATGGGTGTTATCATGAGGGCTCCCCACCTGCCTGGTCCACAGGACCTTCCAGATACACCCACAGGTCCTTAACTACTCACACTTTTCATGTGGTTTAAGCTTATTCTGGCCTCTCAAATGAAAAGTCTCTGTTTAAGACACAGCTTCAGAGTGCTACACTGCTACTGTCACTAACAGACGGGCAAAATTCACACACGGCCCAAGTCGGCCTGGCTCAGTCGGGCTGCAACTCTAGAATATTAATTGAGCACGCGCAAAGAACCTTCATTGTTTCTGAAAATCCAGACTCATCCACACAATTTTCTATAATGAATCTGAGATCCTCTTTGAGAAACATTTTGCCCCAGACTCCTGGACATTAAGGCCTGTATGTCAGGGACTTCACTTGGTAAGAGAATTAGGATCTTTTTTTACTTTATATTATCTTTTTCTCGAAGTACACCTATACACAGAAAAATACGTAAGTTATAAGCCGAGTGAATTTTCACAAATGGAATGTACCTGCATAACCAGCATCCAGCTCAAAGCTCAGAACATTTCCAGCACTCTGGTAACCCCCTCATGTCCTGTCAATTTAATCCCCCCAACGGGAGCTTTAGTACCTTAATAGTTTCCATCTTCATGAATGATCTTGCTATATACCTTGCCCAGGCCCATTAAATAAATGGCCACAAACTGTTTCTCATTTTTAGTAACATCCTAAATACAGAAGGCACTCTCTTCAATCCTGTATTTCTCAAAGCCGTCTTCAAGGAGTCGGTAGATATGATGGGAAAGTGACGCCTCAGTTTTTTTTCCCAGAAAATTCTCAAGTGATGCAGATTATGTGGTTTTTCATCTTCATGCTTGCAAGTAACTGCTCCTTCACACTCTTCATACTCTAGTTTCAGAAAAGGACCACTGAGAAGAAATAAAATAGCATGTTTGGGGGCATCTTCCAAAAGAACTATAGTAGAGGCAGAAGGGATCATCCTGGGGTAGGTACATAGTCATATTGATACAGGTATCTTAGTTATGGCAGAGGGAAAGCTGGGGTTTTCTGAGTCAAATAAGCAGAGCTTTTAAATGTGAAGAGGTAACGTGAACCACTTCCTGTATCCACTAGTCTTATTGTCTACATAAGCTCCCAAATGTGATCAATGCTAGGACCAGAAGAATCACCCTGTGAAATAGTTTGGGTTCCCTTTCTTGCTACTAATGGGACAGCAAGAGGAGTGGGGAGGCAGAGGGAGTGGGGAGTCAGTTAGTCTCAGCTCCTCATGCTGAAGGGGTGAGGTGGAAGGAAATGGACTGGAACTATCAACTCCTTTCCAAAGAGTTGCCAATACAAACTTTAGAAAAATAATTCTAGAGATGTTAATATTTGACTCCATGGCTTTTGATTGTGTATGGCTGAGGAATGGGGGTGGGGTTGAGCACGTCACTGAAATTTGCAGTTGATGCATGTCCACCATTCTGAGAACTGTATCCCCTGCCTGTGTGATTTAACATGACAACCAGATTACATTTATACAATTAATTAATGTTTGCTTGACCACTTTTATCCAATTTCTTTCCATAGCACATAAAAGAGAACCTGACATAAATTTCTCTTTCAAAACAATTGACTTAGCAACTGCTGACCTTCTGTTCTGTCATTCTAAAGATTGATTGGATATTGTTGAATTGTTTCATTCTACAGTAATTAAACATAAAATTAATTATGCTAGTAACCCATTATTTCTCTGAACCAAGGACTAAGTCATTTGTTTTCGCTTGGTTACTCTGAGAATCTTCCATCAGAGGAACAGGGGAAAAATCGTACTGTTGCAAACAGAGGTAAATATTTTAAGGCACATTTTAATGGCTAAAATATAATCTGAAAGCTTCCAGTTTCCATATGCACAGCATACTGAATTTGTTTAATGTAATTTAGGCCATAAATCTTTTACCTTATGATATGGTCATTTAAATATTTTCTCAGGTGGCTAATCATTTAGAAAATATGTCAAAGAAGAATATATATTAAGAAAGAGAGATGGATGGATAAAACTAACAGCGTCAGTAAAGTCATCATGAATCCCTAATTCTTGATTTGGTTTGCTGCTCAACCGAAATGAAATTTAGTTCACAGGTCATTTTCTTTGTTAGTTTTGTGTAGAAAATGCTTAAAATTACCCTGATATTACGAGCATAGAATCTGGTTCTGAGAGGCACACAAGTCTGACAGGACTAAATTATGAAAATGTATGTGCTGATAGAAACCAAAATAGGTTTTTGCGGTTTTCATTAGTGGAGGTCATATTAATTTAATTAACTTGATTGAAGATAATATCACTGGATGAGGCAGAAGATACCTAGCCTTGACCTATTACTCACCCGTAGGCTATAAAATGATGCACCTGACAAATGGGTATGCAATCTCATATATTTCATATTTGGAATTGGCCTTTTGCTACGTGGGTCCCCATGGCTTTGGGATATATTCTGAACTTCATCAGAGGAAATTCTTGGTGCTTTTCAAAATTCATGACTATGATCAGTGTTTTAAATACTGAGCAGATTCTTGGGTGTAGTTATACCTCATGCAGTTTGGACTGTCATGATATCTATTGTTTCCCCCGCTGAGCACCTGTCCTTTTATCTGGCCATTGTAGCACCTCCTTATGCTAGGAATCTTCTCCCCCAACCTGCCCGTGGTTCTAGTTGGGGCTGTGAATCACGACGTCCTGCTATTCTGGCCACAAGGATGGGCTTGGGACCCAAGAGTCAATTAATGGTCCTTTCCAGAATTTGTCTAGTTGGAATTAAGAGAGAAATGTCCAGTGGGAAACCAGTTGTCTACTCCATATGTGTCCTCTTCTTTTTCCATATGAACAAAATCCCACCTCTTCTTTTAGAATGGCAATGTTCCCAGCTGAAAATATACATCTCCTCACACTCTCCTGGAGCCATACGTGACCTTGTCCTCTATTTTCAGCCAATGTGATATAAATGAAAGTCTATTGTGTGGGGCTTCTGGAAAGTTATTGTCCTGATAAAAGGGGTCACACTCATCTGACAAGTGACTATTTCCCTTACTCCTCTCCTTCTTCTGCTTGAAACGTGCACACAATGACATGTCTTAAGCCTGCTAAGAACAATGGAGTAGGAATTGGGAAGACCTTGAATCACTGAGACTGTCTCAAGTAGTAGCACCGGCCTCAGTCTGCTCACCTTCATAATTCTTGCTGTGTGAGAAAAACAAAACCCCTATTTAGTTATACTACTGTGTGGGGATTGCTGTTCTATTCAGAAGGACATGGTCCTAATGGATATAGTCCTTTCCCTGTGTTAAGGCAGCTTTCTAGAGAAGGTCAATCTGAGAAAATGAAGTCAATCCACAAAAAAAGAAGTCAAGGGACCAATAACAAGTCCTGGTCTTCAAGCCTCTTGTGTCCAGAATTTCTGTGCAGCCTGGGGCTGTGTTGTATGAACCAATGGAACCCTGTTCTGCTGAAGTTGCTTAGAGTTTGGTTTCTGTCACCTGCAAATAAAAGAATTCCTGGAGATATGAAGATAAAAACAAACACACCCTCCATGCAACAAATATCCAAAACTTATTAGTGCTTCTCTTAACTCCCTCTCTGCTGGGATGGGAAGGAGGAAACTTGGGTTCTTGATTTGATAGTGCTGGTTCAGGGCCTTTGGAATGGCACCTGACATTTTTGAATCTCAGTTCCCTCATCTTCAAAATTATGAGAGTGGATTAGATCACTCCTAGTGTCTCTTCTGTTCCAAAGCGTTATGATTCCATGCTCATTTTCCATAGTAGGGGGTAGGAGGGCAAGTATGGAATACATCAATCAATTATGAAAGAAATGTACTTTGAGATTTTCTATAAATGCCTACTCCTACAAATTAATAAAAAAGAAAGAAATTATGGGACAAGTAAGAATTTGCTGTGGATGCGGTCACACGAGTCCTAAGGGTTCTTTGTCTAGGAAGGTGGTAAGTATAGAGTAAAAGGATGAGACAGGCTTTCTTGAGGATTAAATTACTTCTATGCATCAAATTTTAGATCCAAAGAGGACTTTCATCATCACATACTCAAAACCATCATAACAATAACAATAATTACAGATAACTATGTACTATGCATTCTGCTAGATATTTTGCATGCATTATCCCATTTCATCCTCATAATGATGCTTTGAGATGTATAATCATATTATTCTCATTTTATAGCTATATTTGTTTTTTTAGGTATAATCTGAATAAGTCCCCGTTTGAAAATAGTTGGAGCTTAGTATTTGCTTGTTGTAATAAAGTAGAGAAGTCTGAGTAGCAATGTTGACTCCAAAGCTATTTCTCTCACTGCATATTAAAGGAAATAATGGGTTCCAAAGGAAATGCTGATTGGGAGTTAATTGTGTAATTGCATCCAGAACAATTTAGTTTATTAATATACCAGTGCAAGAGAGGCTTTTTCTACTACACGGTCAGTGGAAATTCAGAGACACTCAAAGTTGCATTGACCTGGAAGAAGATAAGAGATGGACAAAATCTGTATACAAAATTGTTTTTGTAACAAATGTTAAACTAAACCTAAGGGCCATCAAATGGCTTCTGTCTGGACCATTTTTGCCTCATGGACTGGGTTTTGAAGGGAGACATAACTAACATTTGTTGGGTCCCTTCTGTGAGGCAGGCACTGGGCTAGGTTCTCTCCACACAGTATCTCATTAATCTTCAAGACAGCCCAGGGAAATAAGTATAATTGATTCCATTTTACAAAGGAGGAAAGAGAGGTGAAGTAACTTGCTCAAAGTCACACAGGCAGGGCACGGTGGATGGGGTTGTGAATCCAGGTCTCTAACCCACCGGAGTGGAAGCTCTCACAGTGGGTGGGAGTGTGGTGTCAGTTTTCCAAGTTCCATCATGAGAACCATGGAAAAGTCCAGATGTCTAGTGAGTGAAGGCACATGTCAGCTTTAGATTGTGACTGGTTTTGTACTCTGAGCTTTCAAAGAGCTGAGAATGAAGAGTTTAACTTGAGGAAGATTAGTGGAGTGGGCTCTGTGATTAAATCTGTTTTCCTTCTCCAAAGGTTTTCTCTGGAAGTTTCCAGTCCATGTTGAAAACAACCTTTTGGTAAGTTTTATTGAGTTGATGTCTGGGCTTTTTCCTCAAAGGAGAGAGATGCAAACCTCTTGATTTGGTGCCTTCCTAGCACGGGGAATAGAAAATCAGAAAAGCAACATGCCCTGGTCGATCTGTTCTTCTGGCTCAAGGAAATGGTACAAATTAAACTATTTCAACATGATGTGAGTGTGAAACACCCTTCTTGAAGTGAGAGGAAACGAAGAGAACAATTGTATATCACTCTGGGGAACAGAGGGAGAGGAAATATTTAGTGATCCCGGTTCACCAAAAGGTAGTGAAATCGGTTAGGGTCCACCTGAAAATAACTGGTGCCCCTTATGTCACCTCTTTTCCCCTTCCCTCTATTCAGGTAAGATCTGTCAATTCTTAAAAACCTCCAGGGAGGCAGATAACAAAAACTTCCTCGTAGTAACCCTCCACGTCCATCTCAGTGCTTAATAACCCTTATGTAAGGACAGTTTCCCTCCAGAGGGAACCTAAATCATTACGCTGCAGGCTAATTCCATTTCCTCTCTTCTCACCAGTGAGGAGAAAGCACAGCTGTTTACCATCTTCCCGAGAGCAGACTTGAACACACCTGAACAGAGAGGCACCCAATCACCCTCAGGCTTTCATGATTCAGACAAAATAGCGTGGATATGTCAGTAGTTCTCAAAGTGGTTCTCTGCTCAGCGGCATCGGCATCTCCGGGGAACCTGCTAGCCATACAAATCCTCGGACCCGGCCGCAGACCCGCTTCAACAGAAACTTTGAGGGTGGGCCCAGCCATCGGTGTTTCAACGAGGCTTCCAGGGCATTTTCATGCTCCCTAAAGTTTGAGAACTACTGATATGGTAGATATTTTGATCAGATCTGGGCAATTATTACTAATAATAATTCATAATTTTTTAAGCTTGTGTGCATGTCTGTAAATAATAATGCAAATATTTTTGTATTTATTTATGTGAGACTTATTGGCTAGCAGTTGTATACGGATTTCTGTGTAATTGAAATCTAACGGATCTAAATGAATGAGGGTATCCTTTGTCCAGGTACAAATCTTCAGAACTGATGGTTGGTTTGTGCCTACTAGGTTTACATGATAAGTATTTAGCTTATAAAAATAAGAGAAAATATAGGTGGGAAAATAGAAAATAATGAAAAAGGAAAACCCTCCAAACAGATAATCATTATTAACTTTTTTTGTGTTAGCTTGAAGACGTTTGTTTCCTATGCAAAACAGATAGCTATGTTCTCCCAGATGAAAGCATGTTATGTATATGGGCTTTTAACCTGCATTTTAAACTTAAGAATCTGCCGTGGGGCCGGCCCGGTGATGTAGCAATTAAGTTCGCGCACTCAACTCTGCTTTGGCGGCCTGGGGTTCGCGGGTTCGGATGCTGGGTGCAGACCAACGCACCAGCTTGTCAGCCATGCTGTGGCGCTGTCCCATGTAAAGTAGAGGAAGATGGGCATGGATGTTAGCCCAGGGCCAGTCTTCCTCAGCAAAAAGAGGAGGATTGGCAAGGGATGTTAGTGCAGGGCTGGTCTTCCTCACACACACACAAAAAGAATATGCCGTGAATGCCACCAAGACAACACACACACAGAGTGTCATTTTTAATAACTGTGTGGCCAATTGCCAATTGATGGACCATTATGTTATTTTCAGATTTTCTTCCTTTCTTTTCAATTGTTACAGAACACTGAAGTTCCATTAAGCAACGAATAAAGTGGTGAGATAAACATCAATATCCTCAGACTTGTGTGGTCAGGACCTCCTGTTCTGTACCAGCTTTGTGAATGTTAGAAAACCGAGTATTAGGTGGACTTCCATTTCCTTATAGGAGCTTCCATTTTTTGAGGTTTTTTTTTTGGGTATTCTTTGGGCTTGTAATTAAACATGACTGGAAAGACTTTCCTTAGGGAATACTAATGTGTGGTGCATTCTGCACACAGACTGTCTTGCTGTTCTTAAGGAGTGTGTTTTGAAAGTTTGATCAATTTATATTTACGTTGGTTCATTGGTATGTTTCCCCTGATTTGTTGTGACTGCAAATATATATCTTTAGAAAGATTATTGAGATTTAGGACCAGTTTATATCTGTGAGATATGGTAAAACTAGAGAGCTTGAGAACTGCCCCCTTGGCTTTGGCTTCATGGATACACAATTGGAGCAAGTCTTGAAGAATTTCAGCTGTAGCACAAACTGTACAGAAGAGTTATAGCCTGAAGAGTTTTGAATTTCTCCCAAACGTTTTAAATACTGTTGCTGCAGTACTCATGCACTTTGTAGCATCCCCATTTTGAAACTTGTCCTTTACAGAAACTTTCATGATATGATGATCAATAAAATGTTAAGCTGCCATTGGACCATGGACATTCCTTGTCTTTTCGTCAAACTCTCATGAAAGTTGAGCTATATTAAAGGACTCGCTTGTTATTTTTCATTCAAGCTTAGCTTTTGGAAGCTTGGCTATACTAAAGTGAGATTAATGCCTCCAAATCTCTTAACTAGCGTCTTGAATATTCACAGGTTACGTTGCCTAGTCAACATAGCCCCTATTCTTGAAGAGGCTGAGAAAACACAGCCAGGTTGGAAGACTAGAGACAAAAAGATTTTCCAGCATTTTCACATGAGTGTTTATTAGCCATCAGGGAATCTTTGCCAATCCTATGCTTTGGGGTATGGATTGTGGCTTTAGTTCACTGCCATAGAACAATACCAGCCCAGGGCCTACAGATTCAATGAATACTTGCTGAAAGAGTGAATGAAGGAAAATATTTTCATGACTATTTCAACAGGGCAACCAGGAATGCTGGTTTGAATGACAGCTGGAAGGGTATATGAGAAAGCTTGTAAAAACTTTATAGAAACTTTCACCCAGGCACCCATTTTATTTAATGTGTAAAGTGAGCATATCCATTAGTAAAACAAAACTACTAAAAATATTTGTTTTGGGGTCTCAACTCAGGTTTTTAAGATGTTCCAAAATATGATATTTATTTGCTCAAGTCCGAATTTTAGTAATAAATATTTGCTAAAGGTAGATGTAACCTAAATATCCAACAGCTTATTTAACAAAATAACTTGCCTAGAATAATCAAGAGTTCTCAAAGAACTACTGGTTATGACTAAAGTGGGCTATTAAGACATGAAACACATCATATCCTTTCTCAAATCCTTTGAAACTTTAAAGATATATTTTTCATGTATTTCCCTTATTTGCATTTTTTTCTGCCTTGCGTATTCTTCCCTGTTTTGAGCAGAAAAAAACTTCTTCCACCATTTTATTTCTTTTCTCTTCATGCTGTCACTTTAGGCTGTAAAGTGGTTTTTCTTTGAATAGAGTAGGAAAAGATCTTATTTTGAAACTAACTTGGAAAGGTGTAAATTTTTTGAAATCAAACGTTCATATAGCAGACAATATTGTATTTTACAAATATTAACTCATTTAATATTCATACCAGTTGGGTATAAGCATTATCCTCATTTGGAGGGGAAATTGAGGCACAGAGACGTTAAGTAACTTTCCCGAGGTCACACAGCTAGGAAATAGAAGAACTGCGATTCAAACAGATGATTTGGCTGTAGTCCATGCTCTTACCCATGTACTATGTACTGTACTATGAAACTATTCTGGGATTCTTGCTCTATTTAGGTCATCCAAGGTCATTGTCTCCAACCTTGGGCTTGGGGTGGAAAGGTTCATGTTTGAGGATTTTTGGACTAGGAGTTGCAACTGGCAGATTTTCTATTTTTTTCCTCATATTAAAAGTGATAAGCTTAAAAACCTAACGTTTGTAAAGGATAATCCTTTCTGAGAAAAACATGATGTTTTGTGCCTGAACTCGTTACTTTATTTTTTCTAATAGAGGTTATCGTCTCAAAGGGAGAATAGGCAAGGAAAACTTAAAACTCGAACTAGGATGCTTGCGTGCACTTTCCTCTTCTCCTTTTGCTTTTTCCCTTCATCCAGTCCTGTAGGAGGTAAAAATGCCAGGAAGAAAAATGGGGGAAGTGATACTATTAAATATAGCACCGGTGCTGTTTTCAGAGGTGTTCATGGTGTGGGGAAGTTTTAGCTTTCTTATTTTTTACATTCTCCATGAAGTTTTATTACCATTTTTCAGAGATACACGCACTGTAACAGAGTCCAAGATTACTAGGAAAAGGGATTTTATTCACTCCACGTGTCTTACGGGGGAGGACACTGTGAAAGAGAAGGAAAAAAGAGTGAGAGCCTGCTAGATCAGTACCTGTCTTGAACTTGGTACTCAACTGAACGCAATCTTTACAGTCAAGGAGTAGAGTTTTCAGATTTTAACATTTTTTATGGTGAATAATGTTTAACTTTCTTACAGAAAAATAGAAAAAAAAAGATAACCACCATGAATTTCAGCTTCCCTCAGAACAGAACTTAATTTGGCAGCTGCCAAAAGAATCCCCCCAAGAAAAACCTACCAATTCTATTTTCAACTAAAATTGGTAAAGAAAGATATGACAAATAAAGTGTTGAAATCATAAGGAATTTTTTCTGAGAGGAAGTAAGGTTTTATGTGATTCAACTTGCAGATTTCAACACTTTGCAAATTAAGGCAGCAGAAAGTTGGAGCCTTTCAACTCTAGTCAATGGATGAAATCTTGATCCTTAATATGTAATGAACATATGTAAATAATGGGAAATATTTTCCAACTGCTGATTCTTTTGCCACGTGTTAACAAATGATTGTTTCACAGTTTCAAACGAGTCATTGAAGCTCGTTTTGCTTCCTTCTCTTACCTTAATAAAAATATTCTAAATTCATGCATAAAATCCCCATATCCTTTTGGCTTTTGAGGAGAGTTGACAAATATTGCAAACAAGCCGTTAAATCCTGTCCATTAAAACTTATGATGATATTATTTGTATACATATAACCTTCAAGGTTATGTGAAGGTGGTCAATTAATCCTTCTGTTATGATCTTTATTTTTTCCCTTCACTGGTAAAAATAAAGTTGATAAAGAATAAAAATGAATAGAGCCAGCATGATTTTAGACGAAGTTACTGGGACTTCCAATTTGATAATATTCTATCGAAGATCATTTACAGGGGAGCCGAATGCATACGTCACTGGCAGCGTGGAGTAGGTGGTCAGGAATGGGGAAGATGGGGATGGGTGGAGTGGAGAGCAGGACAAAAAGAGACCACAGCATTCTACCATGCGCTGCTGGTGTTTTCAGATTAAGATGGGGGATTAAGGAATTTTACTCAGCAATTTGAGATGCTTTGTTAGGGACTGAGGAGATTTGAGCTGCTTTGTTCTCAAACCACATGTTAGTGAAAAAGCAAACAGGCACTTAATCCTGACAGACAGCAGAACTTGACATCAATTTGCCCCTTGGGAGGTGACCAGGAGTTCTATGTGACGGGCTAAAATGGCCAGCCCTTGTTTTCCTGGAGCCTAATGCCAACATTCCATCCCAACCTGTATTTCTCAGCTGTGTGCCCATAACTTAGACAGTTGGACTGACTAAGAGTTGGTTGACATTAGAGACCCTGACATTTTTTCTAAAAACAAAACAAAAAATCTTTTAAATGCAAACAACTTACAAGGTGCCAAATATTTAAATAGATTTCAAACATATCTAATGTTTTAGTCACTCAGTTTTGTGGGTTTTTTTCTGGTTTTTTTTTTTTTTTTTTGAGGTAACGTTCGTTGGTTTATAACATTATATAAGTTACAGGTATACGTTATAATTTGACTTCTGTGTATACTATAGTGTGCTCAATACCAAAAGTCTAATTTCCATCCATCACCATACAATTGTTGGTCACTCAGTTTTGAAATGAAATACAGAAAGGCCGAGATTCTTTCCTTTTGAAAATAATAGATGGTTTCCTCTAACAATAAAATCATAGGGCAACATATCAATTTTTGAGCCTATACGCGGTTGTGAAATAAACATCAATTCTTATGTAGATCTTTGAGGGAGGTTCTACTGAATAACCAGTTATACTTTAAGGTCATGTCCTTCAAAGTCACTGAAGTAGGACAAAAGCAAACAAAATGAATAGGAAAGAAATTAATGGCTTCTTGAATTGGATTTCATACATTAGTAAACTTAAGTGTGCACAGTTATATAGTCTGGCACATAATCTGAAATTGTGGTGTAAAGGCTAATTTTGCCATCTTGTATTTGTGCCACCCTTCATTCATTGACCTAAAATGCACTTTTAATGGGCGATTGAAGTGCTTTGGCATGCATAGGGAAACGATTTTAAAATCAGAATTGAAGCAGAAAATTTATAAAGCATATTTCAAAACAAATCTTATTACATTATAAAGATTTTCTGGTTGAATATTCAGTTAATCAACAGCTCTTGTACTCTAGTGAGGTGTAAAAATCTGCTACATCCAAATAATTAAAAAACAAGTTTTGTCACCAGTACAAGGTTGTTACATTTTTGCACTATTTATACACACAACTTTGAGCCCAACCATGCCTCTGCTCCCACAGCTTCTGCCGCGCCTCCTCGCCCAACTATATAAACTCAGGAAAACCTGCATCTTCCTTAACTAACTACTGACCGCTAAACCTACCTCTATTATAGGCGATTTTCTCCATTCAGCTATGAATTCAAATTTTCATGTTAAATAACCGTAGAGTTATTATTCAAATAATCTTTCTTTCAGGATTAGTGAGACCCTCTTTATCTTTCAATAGCACCAAACTCATTTTCAAATGACTGTGGACACACAATGATAGAACATCTTGTATCAGAAAATTAACATCACTTCAGATTACCAAAGAGAGGGGTTGTCTTTGATTTTGAAGCTTTAATTTGAAGAAAAAATACCTTTGCATTGGCCAATGGAGTAAACACATAAAGGTGTTTGTGTGATTAGTTGCCGATATTGAAGACCAGAGACCGTTTCCAGTATTTTGTATATCCTTAATTATTTATTACAAACACCAGTGGGAGAGAAATCTGAAATTTAAAATACTTCAAAGGGACACACTTTCATTCATTTCATTTAAAACAGTATACGCCAGTCTTGAGCTGGTCTTCGAGTCGTATTGTTGCTCTCTGCTTTTATGAAGGTTTACCAGGCATATTATAAGGATCAAATACAGGGAAACTAAAATCAGAAACACAGTATTCATTCATTTAACTCTGGTACAGTAGAGCGAATTCAGGGTGACTCAAGGGACACAATGTCTTGTAAAACATATGTACTTAATATAAGGGTCATAAAACTTATTAAATTAAAAGCTAGGTTAAAAATAGGAAGAAAATTTATGCTGCTGTCTAAAATAGCAATAATTTCCCTTTGGCCTTTCCCTTTCCAAGTAATATGGATTCTGGTCAGGAGGAAAAAAAAAGCCGACTTAGGAAATCTTCATTTTGTAAGACCAAATGCAAATCTCTTTTAACTGCACCGTGCATTTTAATGGGCAAGGGATATGGCTAAAAAGAGGGGAGTGAGCAGGTAACATGTTAAACCTTGAAAAGTGCACTGTGTCCAGGTTTCAAGTTGGCATTATTCCTGAGCCTGAACAACAACCCCATTAATGTGAGCTGATGTCCAGGAAGAATTGCTTAAGGGATATGAGGACGATAGAAACAACATTTTTAAAATAGCTGATCTGGCTATGGGGTGGCAGCACAGTGAAAAGAGGGCACAAAGCATGGACAATCCATTGCTGTTCAGTCACGGCGCAGTGAAGTGTCCCTGAACAAAACCTTCTATTCTTGTTCAAGGAAAGTTTGGGTTGTACAAAATCTATGGACACCAGAAAACTTGACCCCCTATTTGTGCCTCACTCTGCTGCCTGTGGGCCACTCTGGGGTAGAAAATGACACTTTACCCTGACAAATAACTTTAAGGGTTTGGGACTGAGGCCTCAACTTTTTAAGCACTTGTATCCCTTTTTAATCGATATGGCTAAAATATTTTGGCTTTGCTTGAATGTTTATCCTCAATGTGATAGCCATTTTCCTAGTTGGTGCTCCTAGGTATAGCGCCTCAGGAATTTGAAACCAAAATAAATATCAATTTCCTTCTACTCTATTCACACAGGGATATGTTTGGAATTTTATCTTCACACAGAAGTCTTAAGGCTGGTGAGGAGGAACCATGCTTGGTCATTTATCTGTTTGCTTTTAGATCCATTCTTGCCCTTTCCTTGCTCTTTGGTATTCTAGGGGGCTTAGCCCTGCAAAGTTCATTGCCATCTGGCCTCCACAAAGGTTCCGCAAAGTGGCACTTTGACTAGGGAGGAGGGGAGAGGCTGAGATATCCCACCCCCAACCCCCAACCTGCTTTGGAGGTGGTTCTGGAAATGGCTGCATCTCTTCTGAGGGTCCAGTACCTGCCCCTTCCCTTTGTCCCTTCAGTCAAGGGATGGCAGTGACTTCCTGCTGTTGCCAAACTCTTGGTAGTCTCCATTTGGCCTTTTGGTTCTTCCAACACTTTTATAACTAGTTCCCGAATTTAAACCGCTCTGTTCAACTATCATGTGGTGAGTCTATTTTCCTGACTCAACTCTGACTAATATGGCAACCAACTGCTTTTTCATTTGTCGGTTATTGTTCAAAAGATGAGAGATTCTGTTTGAAGTCTTCAGAATCTTTATTTGACTGTTGGCCAGTGGGTAGGCTACTGGGTCACAGTAGTCACTTTGGCAACTAGCACTCTCTTTGGTAGAAGTGGAACAAAAATGTTGGAAGGCAAAATGAGGAAGTAAGAACTATCCCAGGGCCTTATAGGATGGATGTTTTAGGAGTACAAGAGAAGGCACATTGAAGGGGCCACATGGACATGCTGCTGACCTTGGCTAACTCCCCTGAGCTGAATAGCACTGAAAATGGAGGCTTCCTATGGCCCTTGGAAAAACTCTCCCAAAGCCCCATAATACATTTCTCTTTCATCCTTAAAGTCTTTTTTTTTTTTTTAAATTCTGCAAGTAACTATTCTTCTAGTGTAAATGTAGCCCCATTTGAACTAAGACGGACAATACACACATGCACACTCAGAAGTCCCACTAACTTCCTTCCATCAATAGAGGAACCCTCAAAATCGTAAACCAGGTTCTCTCTCTCTGCCTTTTTTCCCTTTTCCTCTATTTGGTCACATTCCCTAACAAAACTAAAAGTTAGTTTCCATGATAAAACTTCTTAGGCTGCTGCCTGGAATGAGTTTGCCCAAAAGAGTTCTAAATGCTGGGGGAGAAAAATACCCAAACCAGACAGCTTTGCCATTTAAAATACCATCTTGAAGGCTGACATTTGCAGGGACCTTGGAACTATATAGTATGTGGGGACTTTCATCCTGCTTCTCCAGTGACAGCTAGGCCTGGTCCAAACAGCTCTGCCACTAACACTGTCACTGGGTGGGATGAGTGGAGCTGGAGGGGAACATTTTTTTGCTTCCAGCCTCAGAGCCTCTGGGTGTCCATTCACCGTTCAAGGAACTCACCCTGGCCTGAGCCACATTTTCATCAGGCTCTTAGTGAGGCTTGGGAAAGCTTGAAAACCGAATGCTCAGTTTTTTTTGGAGTCTTTCTTTTGAACCCACTAATTTTATGAAATTTAAGCACATTGTTCATTGTGTAATTATAGATGAAATATTGGAGAAGTGGACTAATTATACACAATGCGCTCGAGCCCAATTAACTAGCATCTGTGGTGAATGTAAGGGTACTCTCTTTCACTAATAAGAAATACTTTGTGAACAACAGAGAATAAAATCGTTAAATTGGATATGCTGTAGAGATTATAAATATCCTATTAGCATATAAAATGAGGATTAACCTTATTTAATCACTGCATGCCATATCATCAAAAGTCATATTGAACCCCTGTAATGTTGCTGTATCCATTCTGCAAAATAATAATAAAAAACCCACTATTAATAAGCAGAGCTCACTAGACGCTGTTCTTGTGTACTAAATTAAACTGCCAAAGTATCCCCTTAATTGCTTAACAAAATAGCAAAAATACTTTTACCTATTCATTGTGATATTATGGCTGATTCAGATTTATGCCATCCTAGTATCTGGAAAGGTGTGTCTCTCTGGCTGGGCAAATTAGCCTACTTCAAAATAAGTAAAATATACAATCCATTCCAGCTAGCACCACTAGTGACCTTTTGAAAATGTAAATTAAGTGATTGCATACAGCAGGGGTGTGTTCAAAATGAAGATGTATGTGCTTGAGACACAGTGCCACCATCCTTTCATGTATTAGTTGGCAGACTATGAATACAGGGATATTTGTGTGTTAATCTGGGTCACTGGACATTCCATTCGAAGATACTCATGACTCTTGATTTTGTGATAAATAACCAGGTCTGGGCAGAGCTACCTCTGTGGTTCAGTGAGAAGAGGGGGTTATCCAAATTCAAGTTATAGCTTATTAAAAATATTGGTTATGTGCAGTAACAAGAAGTCAGTGTCAGCAAAGCTGAAGGCAGGAAGTTTAATGTATCACTTTCGTGGATGAAGGTGGTCTTTCGGCTGAAGGACAGAAATTCGTGAACAGGGACGGGCACCTCACGAGCAGGTCTTTGTTGAGACAGAGTGGAAGTGCTGAAGTCGATCTTACTTCCTCTCTCTCCTCCCTGTTTCTTTCCCCTTCCTTCTTTTCTTCCCTCCCTCTTTCTCCTTTCCCTCCTTCCTTCCTCCTATCCTCCCTCCCTCCCTTCCTACTTTCCCTCCTTCCTTCCTTCAAAAGAGTTCTTGTTTATTTTCCTTGCAAGATTTGAGGGCTATTTTCTTTTCATTCTTGAGAAAATCTTAAGGAGCCTGTAATATAAACATATTTATAAATATTGAGAATAATTGTGGCTATTACAACTTTATGTTCCTAATTTGGGGCTTTTATTTTTTAAAAAAAAATCACCACGCACATCTTTTTTTAGTGGAGCCCTTCCTCTTCTTTTGCCTAAGTATTCTTACCTGAGAAAACAAGTTCAGTCCAAACTTCTGTGAAAATTCAGATGGAATTTGAAAGAAACAGAATAAACTGGAGCTCTCTGGTCCAAAGGGGATAGGTGGGTGCACACTGTCTGGGCCTACGGGCAAGAACTGAATCCAGGAACACAGAAAGGTGTGTGTGAAAAAAACACATGAAACACATGAAATAAAATGTTGTTTGGTCACATTATGTTTCAGGATGCCAATACAAAGAAAGCCAGGTGTGTGTGCAAGAGAAACTATGGGGAACACCTTTTGCGTCCTCTGGCCAAAGCTTGCTAAGCCAAGGAGATTTTCTTTCAGTTTAGTGCCACACACCCGTTTCAGTTTTTCTCCAGGTTCCTTGGCTTTGAAAGCCACTTGCACAATGAAAAATATACATTTAGAAAATCTTCTATGGCTCCTTTATGCTACGGAGAGGGCAATATGAAGTAAATATAATATTAATAATTTCAGCTTTTTTTGCCCTTTTGAGCAAACCAACGATTAAAAGTTTCAGCTTTTATTTTTGTTCTCCTTAAATCCAGTCAAAAGGTACTCTGCCTTTCAGGGGCTATTTTTACAATTCATTTGAAGTGCTTGGTGAATTAGAGAAAATCCTATGCCTTCCAATTTTCAATGAGATCGTGGATTTGCCATGACAATATCATTTTAAACAGACCTTTTATTTTTTCTCCCCAGGTCTAGCTTGCATAGCAATTTAGCCTGGCCTCAGAATCGTTACATTATGGGCAAATGCTTTGGTTGTGACACAGGATCATTTTGACTTCACAAAAGCAGTAGACAGTGTCTAGAAGTGGAAAAAAAAAAAAAGGTCTTTATGGAGACGATCAAAAGGAACATAAAGGCAAAAACTGACTTTCCCTGAAACAGGACTGGGGACCAGGCCTCCAGTGTCCTGATTGTAATTCATTGCTTGTTTCTAGGCCCCTTATGGAATTCTTCCATAACAGACAGAGGACTTCGTGAAATTGTAAATGAGTATGACTTCAAGAACTCTGGAAATATATTCTCCCCCTATAGCTCATACATTATTGCTGCTTAGTTATTGTGGCTCACATTTCCCGTAACTATCAGAAAGAACTTAATTCAACTCACACCACATCACTTTAAAATTGTGCAGCTCTCTTAATCAACCTTTGTATCAGCCACAAATGTGCAGTATGACCTAATTTGAAAATGTCTCAAAGTGCTGACTCAAACTGTTAGTGAATAAAGGCTAGTCATTACCATTATGACACTAATGTGATGCAAAATAAAATTGAGTTGCGTCAGCTGAACATTAGTTTGCAAAAATATTAGTGATTGAAGCCATTTTCTGTTCATATTTTATTTATACTTAAACATGTGTGTATATATATACATATGCACATATTTATTTATTTTTTGTTTTTTTGAAACAGCATTGCAACACAATTTTTAAGTACGGAGGAAGGAGTTCACGTGTTTCAAACCGACAAAGCCACTAGATTAAAAGTAGATCATATGTACATCATGATCTCTCCTCTATAAGATGAAAACATATTCTTGCTGAATTCTTATTAGAATATTTATACACTTATAAGCAATAACATGAAAATTATCATCTTCCCCTGTACTTTGGTGCCAGATTGCAAGATTTTCAACAATCCTTGTACTACTTACTACTTTGTATCACTCACAAATCCTCTGACTTTTTTGTCTTTTGGAACAACAAAGATTTGGAATTTATTTCTTTTATGAACCCTCTTTCTCATTCCTTTACTTGGCCAAAAAAATGTTTTTTGATACAGAAATATTCTTAATAAACATTGATCGTTAATTATTTTGAACAAAAGAAAGCAGGATATAGAGTTAGAAATTATTTAGCCTCACCCCTACTGATAATACTTCATGGAATATGCAACATAAACTATCTTTGTCTTATATAGTTTAGATGACTTTGAAAAAAATGCATGTGCTTATTTAATACTTATACACCCTAGAGCTAGTATTGGTTTCAACCTACAAACTGATAATTAATAATTGAAAATAAATGAGCATGAATCTTTCCTAAATTAGAGAAATTGTCCCAATGGTCAACCAGAAATTCTGCTCTGTAACCCATTTGGGTCTCCTGAGTGCTGAAAATTCTGAACATAACAGTTATGCATTAGTGGTCAAATACTTCTGATTTTATTTATTTAACTGCAAACAAGCCAAGCCACAAACACAAAGCAGATAGGTTGTTATTTAAAATTTTCAAGGACAAGAAGTTTTGGCAATCAAGAAATTATTTAACCTGCTTCAGGTTGAGAGAGTATATATCTTCAAAATGTATCACAACAGCGATCAGTAGAAAATACAACGAAGTTAAAATGTTGGCAAGCTAAGTTCATTCACTTTTGAGAAAAAACAAGTAAAACCTTAAAGCAAGATGTGTAGAAATTTGCTACTATGTGATGACTTTAGTATTTCAGGGCATATTACATTATGTAATATGTGGCTTTGACTGTTTTTATGAACTATGTTTTATTTCCACAGTAAGATAATCCAAATTCTAAAAAAGTGAGTTTGAAAAATTTCAAAGCTGACTTGCCAAAACCAGCATTCAGAAGCGCGGGTGCTTTTGAGCAGGCACACACAGGCACACTTTCAATTTACCTAAAAAGAGGATCACGCTTTTCAGCTAAAATACGATTGTCCTTATTTTCAGGTTATGGGGGAAAAAGGTATGTGGGTGTGATTGGTACAAACGGATTGCCAGTCTCTTAACAGTTCATCATTCTTAAATGATAGGATAGCAGCACCCTTCTGAGAAAAATCTTTCCTGTGGATTTTACTTTGTCCGTGCCAGGACAAATTGCGTGCTAAATTGGAATAATTCTGAGATATAAGACACCTCCATGACCGTCCTTGGAATACTGAGGAGCTGACATTCCTCTTTGGAAGATGAGGGGAGAATGCCCCCTGCCCTCTTAATTGATGATTTACTGTGCCCTCCCCTGGGGCCACAACCGATGATCTGTAAGCTTGTTGAATTTTGAAGCAAATACTAAATATAATCAATATATAAAAATTAAAAAAAGAGAGAGAAAAAATGCAATGAAAATTTATGACCTTAACATTCCTTCAGGGTCAAGCAATTTATCAAATTCTCTCACTTTCTGGTTTCAATTACACAGCCATTGTGGAAGGAACTTATTTTAGCAGGTTCATTTGCCTCAGTGGGGAATACAGGACTTTGGCCTAATGCTTCACCTTTAGTGCAGGCCATTTGAGCCTTAGAACAAATACCAATCATCACTCTTTGGGAAAAAAGAATCTGCATTGGCGTGGCCTATTGGAATGGGGTTTCTGTCAAGGTAAACGGTTGTCGGCAATGACTGTGGTAGAGTGGCGATAAATCCCATTTTATTGCTGAAAAATTCCAGCTTCTCTCCATGCCTGACAGCTCCCCACATTCTCATACCCATTTGGGCAATTTCTGCGCTATGTCCATCTGGTTCTCATTACCTCTCAACCTGCCTGTGTCTGATCCAGAAAAAGTGCAGGTCAGAAACAGGGGAAAAGAAACTGAGGTGATGGACAAAACAGAAAGCAGCGGGGTGGCCCTTGGGAGTCGGGGTAGAGGTGAGGGAAAAACAGGGAGGTGGGGATCCCAGCTTAGGCTCGGACCGTGGCTGGAAGGGGCCATTTAGATAGAGTATTACAGAATGATAATGACAGAGCCCGAGCCAGGAAGCCAGAGGAACCTGTATGGTTAGGGGCAGGCCCTTAAAAGGCACCTGTTTAATGTGGAGGAGAGAGAATGTGGTAGGTATGGGTGGATGGGGCAGACTAAGGGAGGCAGAGAAGGGACAGGGCCAGCCCATCCCCTTGATTAAGGGCACTGAATCACAGAGCAGGGGGCCTGGTCTAGAAGAGCATCAAGTTAAGCATGAAGCATCATGGAGCTTGGAGCGCCATGTACACAATTGGCTCGCTTCTGAATATGGGGATAAAACTCTGGGAGATTTAACTTTGGTTTAAGAGTATAATTTTTTGAAGAAGAAAACTCTAGGGCCTCCAACAGCATGGTCTTCATTCATTTTTCTAAGAAGATAAATATTTAAAAATGAACTTGCCCTAATTAGTGCATTTAGAACGGGTTTACTCATGGAGTGACAGGACTAGACGGAGTCACCTGGGTACTGATAACCCTGCATATATGATCATTTTCAGAATTGCTGTGCATTCACGCCTTCAGAAAGTTGGCCTTATTCTCTGAAGCTGAAATCCGTTTGATCGTAATTGCTTCTGACCCCAAATTCCCCATAGTCACCATAAGATGCCTCTCGGGGACAAAAAAGAAATAAATACAGTAAATATCTGATAACAGATATAAATAATAAGCCCACTTAAATATCAGCCTAAATTAGACTAGGATAAAACTGTATGATGATATATGTATAAATACAAAATTTACTTATTATTATTGTGATGTGTCACTATAGTTAATACTGAAATAAAATTATGCAAAGTATATTGAAGTATAAGTGATAATCTGAGAACTTTAACAAAAAAATTAGAATAAGATGGATGAATGGTTAGATGGATGGTAGTTATTTCACCACCTGTTCTGAAGGCAAATTTTGTATGCAAATGTCTTAAAACCAGCTAGATTGTGTGTTCTTAAATATGTTGGAGAACTGTGGCATTGCTTTGAGTTGCACACAGAATCTCTTATACTAGATATGTTTGGACAGACAATATGTCTTAGCACCTTCTGGATCCCAGGGTGCAGAGTGCATTTCAGGTCCTCAAAATTCACTTTTTCAACAGTCAGACTCCTAAGTGCTGCCATGAATACACCAATTTTATTGGTTAAATTCTAATATCAAAATTATGTTAAATTTTAGTTGCTGAGCTAGATCTCGTAGACAAGAAATACTGGCTTCCAAAATTTGAGATTTAATTTCTAAATTGTCAAGCCCTGTATGCTCAAAACAAATTCTATAAAATGTACCTGAAGTTGTAAGTGAACTCTACACGGGACATTTAAGTGAAGAAAGAGATTGTTTATAAAACTTTAAATTAAAATAACTAGGTAATTTGGACTGAAGTAAATTACAGGTGATCAAAAATGGAAGTTTGTTATTTAGCAACTTAAAAATGAATACTTTTAGGCGACAAACACAATTCCAAAACAAACATTTTCATATGTGCATATTAAAAGGCATAAATGTTGGTTTGTATCACACATCCATTAAAATGGCCATGATATATGACATTTCTAATTTGGAAAGTAATTTCAGATTCTTAGCCAGAAAGAATCTTGCTTGAACTTTACTTTTCTGGCCTGTACATACATCAGAGAGATGTGATCATTGAAACTCTAAAGGATATTTGTTTCTTTTAATAGCAGAGCAGAAAATTAATGGCATGGGGGAAGGCGAAGTGACAACTTAACTTGACACTTGATAGCTGTTTACTTACAAATGTGTGCCCAGATTTCAGTGTCCTGTAAAAGAAAGGGGAAATAAAGAAACCAAAGCATTCATATGGCTTTTAGGGAACTTAAGACATATGGAAGAAAGTGCTTAGAAGGCTATTGAAATATTTACAAAACAAATCATTTACATTTAATTTTTGTATGTAAAACGCCGGAGTGCCTACAGAAAGACAGAACCAACTTTAGCTATAAGAAATATTTTGGCATCAAAATGGTTAATAGTATTATAGCTTCAAAAGAGCCTATTGGCTCACCCTCAAGGATGCCCTGCAGTTGTTGTTAAAGTCATCAGATGAAGCTAGCCTTCTCAGCTAGCCTTTAGATTTGTCTGCTAACAGTAAAAATACTATAATAAATCGGTAACACATGTTGCCAAGCAAGGAAAAGTGATATAAATAAAGAGACTGGGAGACCCAAACCAAGTACAATGTGAAAAGAATTTAACTTTCAACCTATTCATTGGCTAATTACCATTTGAAAAGTAATTTGAAAGTGTTATTCTTATTTGCTTATATTCTTCCTCACTTTTCTTTTTTTCTCTTCAGATTGCATTCTTACCCAAATACTCTTCGTGATTGCCTGCTTTGCGGCTTTGGGGTAAGTCCCAATTTTCCACAACCTTAAGAAAAAAAAAATGCATAACGTAAAAGATGCCAAAAAGACGTATGTGTCCTGATGTGCGGGTTTTGTGAAATATACATGGGTTTGTTGTGGGCGGGAGTAATGAAGTAAAGAGAAGGGGTTTGTTTCTGCAAGGATCAAGAGTGTGTGAGTGTGTGCATCACAAACGAGGCTCCCATTAGAAAAGCCACCTCTGGAATGGAAATGACAAAGCTTGGAACACACACAATCAATTATTTTCACTAGCATTTAAAATATAGAAAACAAAATCTGCTTGGGGAATTGACTGAATATTTTATTTAGCTTTTTTATTGAGACATACTTTGAAAAATGGCATAATATAAATAGTTTTACAAAGCAACAATATAATCAATCTCTAAACTAGAATATAAATCAAGGATTTCATTAACTGCTGGTAGCCAGTTTAAATTGTAGTCTCGTCCATAACGTCTATCTATCTATGTATGTCCAAGTTATATTAAAAACCTTTAAATGGCTTTGTAATATCAGCTACATCTAGCTATTATAATAATTAATGGTACTGTTTTATAAATCAATACATGTATTCTTGATAAATTCATATCCAGTTAATGGTGTAATTTAAATAAAAAATTAATGTAATAAAGGACACACAGAAACGGGCAGGAAATCTTTAAAGGTTAAGACACAAATTTGTCTAAATTCATTTTTAACCTGTTTTGAAAAAGTTTATATTAAAAATCAGCTGAGATTTACCTCATTTCTGCAAAACTAATCTCGCCATGTCTATTGGTATCTAGTATTGAATTTGTAAGATATTTTTCTTTTTTAACTAAATTTTAATTACATACTGATGATACTATGGGATATTTTACTACCATTATACTCTTTTGCAATTATTGAATATTCTCTCAAAAAATAGAACAAAACAACTAAAAACCTCAAACCAGTAATTTATTTTTACTACATGAATGAAATGTAAATGCTATATATTTTGTTATGTCTATAAATGAACTAAAAGCGTTCCTCCAAAGCCATATACAAATTTTATTTAAGGGGGAAAAGGACTGATTAGTTCAATGAATTTGCATGTGTAAAAGTCCAGAGTTTTCATTGCTTTCACTAAATGAACATCCTAGGAATTTTAGAAAGAAAAGAAAAATGCATTGAAGAGTTTGAAATGTATTTTAATGCTGCATACGTGTGGAGAAACATTCGACAAAGAGAAGAGTATATTATTGTTCCAATTTAAAAAATGCGTACCAAAGGCATATGAAGGAGTAACAAGATTTAGAAAAACAACTGAATGTTGTATGTTATCAAATACAGTCTTCAATCTTTCCTTCCAAATGAAATTTTATTCGCTTTATAGAGTAAGCATTTTACACAAAATATCTTGCAGAATTATGCAGACCAGTCCGCCCTGCCATTCTCCGTGACATGGTGCAGAAATGTTACTTTAATCCACTGAGATTTTTCTGACATTTTTCTCAACATTGGTGAGCCTTATTTAGAGCAGCAAAAGAGACGTGCGCACTTTCCTTTGACACTGATGGGTGTTGCAAAATGTTGAGAGAGAGAGAGAGAGAGAGGAGAGAGAGAGAGAAAGAAAAGATTTGCTGCCAGTCACTTCATCAATAGAGCTACAGGAGCAAGTACTATTTGTTAAAAGTTTACATTTCAAATGAAGCTAAATTTTAAAGAAGGCTCATCCTTTCAGAAGAGCTGGTGCTTGGAAGAGGAGGAAGGAGAATGCACATTAGTGATTACATATGAAAGTGCACTCAAGTACTGGAACCATTTAAAATGTATTGTGTTTTTAGAGGAGACCTACAGCAAAACCACTCCTAAGAGGCTTAATTTAGGTTTTATAGGAGGAACATAAAAAAGACCAGGTTACAGCAACACGCTGAAATATGGGGTACATTTTAAATATCTTCATTTAAAAACGCGTGTTTATTTTCCCTCCTGGGATCACTAACGTGTTTCTCGACGGAGAGAGCAAGGACATGCTACATTCTTAAAAATTATCTGTTAAGGGGATCACATTCCAAGACAGGTTTCACCGTTTTTATTACTATGGATAACCTCTTAATTATGTCACTGCCTTCCACTTGCTAATCAGGGACATTCAACACAGTTAAGCAGCGAGTGGTTGCCTTTAGAAGACTACTTTATTATTGAGAATTAGCAAAACATGTTATTCCCATCATCATATTATTGCATGTATGATTTCGGCACTCCTAAAAACTCTTTTACCTGCTTTAAACACAAAACACCTAAGAAAAGGTCTAGACGCCCATAACAATGTTGTTAATTCTTCCAGACTACGCAGCTCATGATAGGCTTTCAGGCACAGACAATTTTACTTTTCCCATGTCCCCACTTCTGCCTCTCCCACCTCACACAATCCCTACTGGGACCCATTTTAGGTTTCTTCTGCAGCCACCAGCGTCTGAGATACTCAGAGAGTCTTTCAGAGACCAAGGTGTAAGTGGAGTAAATAAAATCATGTTTTACTGTTGCTTTATCAACCCTCCTAGGTAGTTTTCCTGCCAGCCAACCTGTGCTGTTAAGACCCATAAAATTATGCAATAGTGACTTCTTTGGAGCTTCTCTATCAGATAATGGCTGGTCTTAGGAGGGAAGGGCCCAAGGCAGTGTTGCTGGCATTTAGCACTGGGGTTGGTCATTACTTGTCTGGTAGAGACCAATAAACAGCTGATTACTATCCTATAAGGAGCCAGTATTTTACATTTATCCTAGTTATTTTTTTCTTTCCTCTTCAACTTCTTATAACAGCATGTATTTGTCAAGAAGATCTGCAAGGAATAACCTCACGGGCCCCTTAAAAATAAGAATTTTCCTAGCATGAAATGATGCCTTTTGTGGAACGGTGAGAATGATTTCGGTTTTTACAAGAGCAAAGGTTTGATTACTTTAAAGTCCATTTCTTTCAGATGTGGACACTTCTGGACACCATCCCCACCCCCTCCTGTCCCCTTCTCCCCTCTATGACAGGTTCACAGGCTGCAACCAAGGGGTTTTAAAATGCAAATATTTATATTTGAGCTCTGGCAATAACAGAGTCATTTTGCTTCCTCTGTTAGCCTGTGGTAATTGATGTTTCATACCTGGAACTACGTTTCATTTATCTCTTTACACATGAAGATATTGTATAAATAAAAGATAATTTGTGGAAAGGAAACAGCCATTTGAAATAATACTCCTGAATTTGACTACATAATCTTTTAAAGCTTTGTGTCAGAGATGCAGATTTCTACACTTTTAAAGAAAACTTGATTGCAACCAGGAAATGTGTGCATTTTTGAATGCTAATTGAATTTGAATGCCTGCGTGGATCAAAAAAGAAAGAGAGGGATTAGAAAGAAGACAGGAGAGAAAAAGGTGTGAATTTTACAGGTGCTTTAAACTAATGTATTCAACCCCATGTGTAGACTTCTTGTTACAATTTTATTGACCTTCTCTTTATATCTGAATATAATTTTTTAATAGCTGATGCAAATTGCAAAACAGCGAGTCTTCTAAAGTGCCCTTTCTTCCCTGGGATCCTCCTCTTAGAATGAACAGAGGTAAACCCAGAAGAACTGGACACTGATTTCACAACCTCATACAAAGCCAGGCAATCCTTGAGCCAAACAAACAAAGGGGGTGTAAGCGATTTCATTTACTTTGATAACCCTCCTCCTGCACAGGAGCATTTTGCTGTCTTTGTCAAAGTGAATGACAACAATTTGGCCAACTCTCTCTGAGCTGCACTCAACAGTGACAGGCAAATTATCAGAGGCCCTGCACTTCTTATTATCAGAGGAGAAGCCATCAGGGGGACGCATGGAGGATACCTCTCCCTTGTCACTATTTGTCAGTGGGACAAGGGCCACTGCTATGGGTAGCTGACAGGTAATTTCAACAATAACAATTACTCCTATTACTGGTGTCATAAACAATTCGCCCAAGGCATGACAATAGCAAAGCTTTATAATTCAATGCCATATAAATAAATGCCAGCAGGTAACAAGTAATTTAGCTCCAATCAAGCTTTCACCCCGGCATTAATATTGTTATTGCAAGAAAATGGAAAATTGAAAAAATTCAATATGTTAATGAATTAAGAGAGGTTCAAGGGCTAAACAAGAGGGGTTGAAAAAGGGAAACCAAAATTATCATGGTATCATATTTGGTGCCATCCAGGGGCCAAACAGCAGCATAATTACTTTAAGATAAGAATGGGAACCAGGAGTGCTGCTGCCTTAGACGTCAGACCAGGGAAAAATGTGGCATGGCTTTCAAAATCCTCCTCTCTCCAATTTCTGAGCGTATAGGTAGAAATATGAGAACGTGTATATAATGTAGCATTTCACTGGCTTTTCTTCCCTCCTGAAATATTTCACATGAAACAGAGGTGTGGGTATCAAAGGAACATACCCATCTGTTTAAGAAAATCGCAGCAGCACCTGCTTCCTTTACATTGAGTCTCATAATGAAACTATTTTAATAAGCCTGTTTTTGTCTGTGGTCATGGGAAAGCTGAAAATCCCTCTTTGCTCTCCAGCTCTCCACCTTTCGGAAGTGGACTAGAGGGTACAGTCCAATCTTCCTCCGTAAAACTTCCCGATCAAACGAATTTGCAATTTCAGTATTTGTCCAGCAAGACAATGTGCCATCACGGTGACAGCAGTAAAAGAATGTGAAAATCTCTAATTAGGAGAGCTGCAGAGCAATTAATGCATGTCAAATTTCACTTCATCAAGTGCCACTCTAATTTTCCCTCTAAAAATTAACGGATTTTTTTTTTCCTTTTGGTATGTGTGTGTGTCCCCTTAAGGCAATGTTGATTCAAATCTGCTCAAGATGCAGTGTTGCACAGCTAAGCATCTTCTTGATTACAATCCGCCACACTTCTAACTGCGCTCATTCTCACTGCCACGGATACTTTGTCAACAGTCAAATTACACCACGCTGATAACAATGCGTAATGGTGTTCGTCCTCCGAGGCCCCCGGCAGGAGATGGGCTTCATAAAAACGTGATGCTTTCTTCTCAACTGTTTCTAAAGGAAGTTTGTATGATAAGGTCACTAGTCAGGCGTTAATTTTTTTGAAATTAACTTCTTAATTTCGAGAAAAGGAACGAAATGATGGAATATGAAAATACCTCATTGAAAAAAAAAGTCAGAGGAAGAATGAGGAATGGAGAATATCTGTAGCCAAAGTTTTGCTTAAACACTTTGTTCGGAGACATTTTCAAGAGCACTATTCTTGGTTAAATACCAGGGTTTTTTTTTCCTTTACTTATGGGCTATAAACATTGGAAACCTCTCTTGAACAGACAGTATTTAGGTTGTGAGAGAAGTTTGTTTAACTGCCATATTTGCCAGAATTCTCAAAACATCACAGGACACAGAAGATAGATGACTTTTTTTCTTTTTTTTTTTTAGGTCAAGACTGTATATTCCAGATAAATGTTGATTCATTTTAACTATCTTTTATCCTAGCTGCTTGTTGCAGATCTGGGTGCCTGTGTCGTCAGCACATGTGAGGAATATTTCTCACTGAAAAAGGAAAGAAACAAACAGTGATTTTATGTTCAGTCTTTTTAGAGATTATTCAAATTTTTATATTCCTAAAACATGATCAGATCCAGAACCAAAACAGGGAAATTAAACAAAATGCTAAATGTGTCTCTTTGCAGATTCTTTGGGGCGTGTAGAACATCCACATGGATTGGCATCCTAGTTTTCTCATCACGTAAGTATGTTCTTGGTTGTATGTTTTCTTTAATTGTATTTATCCCCTAAAAAATTTAAATTCATGGAATATATCTTTCAGTTTTTTTAATTCACAGGTTAAGTCCAGCTTTTCATTCACTGACAACTAACTCAAAAATCTAAAATTTGATATTTTGAGGTTTGTATTTCCAAATATTAAAATCTCTTCCTTCTCTCGTGGCCCCACCCCAGCGTGTTCTTAAGTGGCCTATTTCAAACAAAAGGAAATGACATCCCCCCTTCAACTAGCAAATGCTACATTCTCTCAAAACCGAGCAGGGGCTCACTGGAAGTTTTGCAATTAGATTCACACAAATTGAATCATTTTCATCCTTCCCAAACATCATTCTTCGAACTTTATAAATATAACAATACTGGGTTTAGAGTTTCGTGTGGCTCGTTTACAAATAAAGGTATCTCGGTAAAAGCCAAGCTCTGTGCACTTTCGAAAAACAAAAACCTGGAACAATCTCATATTAAAACATTACAAAGGGATTGTAAAGGGAAATTTAAAGGGAGAAAACTTGATTATATAATGCAATCCAGCAGTAATCAATTTTACCTTCAATATCTTGCTTTTGTTTTCAAAATGCTAAATAAACAATACATAATGCATCCCTCATCAGCCAAACCATGGAGGCTCTGTGCTCAAATAACAGGAAACATATTCAATTTTCCTAACAGAAGACAGTTCATTAAGCTGTGCCACATCAAATAAAACTTTAATTTCTCCAGCATCAGAGTCGCAATGAAAGCAATTGAAGAAGATGAGCCATATGGTACTTCTATCAGCAAACACATATTGCTCATTCCCCCAAAGTTTTCTAATTCTGCTCCCCAGACCTGTGTAATATAGATAATGTGCTCCGGGAGCAGCAACCATGAGCTATCCAGTGTACACTTCTAATACTGTATTTAATGGGAAATAATGAATCATAAAAGCCTAGAGAAGACGGCTTTTGCTAACCTAAATCTCAGCTGTAATTTCATTGTTCTGTGCCTAAGATGCTGTTTGCCCTTTCCAAACAACAGCAGTTGAACATAATTATGCTGCTTCAAACCTGGGCTTGAAAAAGCACCCCTAATATAACCAAGTTTCTATTAACTCCTGAAATTCTGAATTTAATGATGCACTGATGCAGACACTGAGATAACCGAGCGTGTGTCATTTTAAAACCCAAAGAAGCATTTTCTCCCTCTTTTCTTTGGTCGGACTGCTCAATGCATTTAAGTTCCCTCCTCCTCCCCATTCTCCACCCTCACACCCCCCACCCCCACCCCCGCCATGCAACAGGAGTGGCATGATTAAAAATGAGGAGATTTTCTTGTTATTAGCAAATTTGACATTTGCCTGATGAAATGCACATAAAATGTGAAAGCTACACAGTGCTCAGAAGAAATGTCTCTACTCCAAACCCTGCTACAAAGATGAAATAATTTAGGTAAAGGAAGTGTAAAGATCCTCGTACATCTCCACTGCAGAACGCTAGGATTGTATTATAAATGAAAGAACCAAATATTGCTGAGCTTTTAGAGCAATAGTATTTTGACACATGTGAAGTGTATGGTGTTTCTTCTCTCACCTTAACTGCTTTGATTATTAACCTAAACATAATACATATGCTCAGATGCAGCAATTTCCGTGTTGTGGGTCCAGCCTCCCTCTGGCAAGATCATGGGGCTGGAGCTTAATTCTTTCTTAGAGAAAAATGTTCCTTTTCCCCCCAAATAGGTGGATGATTTTAGCTTTTCCATTTTTAAAGCTCATCAAATCAATATTTTACCAACACAATGATAATTTAAAACACCATCAAAGAACACTGCAGATACATATTGAAAACATATTCTAATGGTTTTGTTTGTTTGGTGTCATACGAACCAAGGACGATTAAATTAAAAAGAGACTTTTAAAAGTTAGAGATTGCCTTTTTAAAGCTTATTAAAATCAGCATGTCACAGGCCTGTCTCTGAATTAGCTTTACACCCCTGATTGCCATCACGAAGACTAGTTGTTTGGGTGCGTTCTGTGATGGTTCAAACCCTTCTCAGCTGATTCTGACTGGTTATTAACTTGAAATCTCCTTCTATTGAAATTAAAAAAAAAAAGTCATTCTAGCCATGGAAGAAACAGTCACCACAACGTGAATAGCACAGCGAGACGACTGCAACATTAAACCACGAAAAGACCAACAGGTAAAATAACTGCAGTAACATCGGAAACACACTCAGGAAGAAAAAATCACGACAACAACACAGCAGCAGTCCATTGATTATATTTCATGAATGCCTTAAAACAAATGTTTAAACAGTTTTCTGAAACAGTGCAGCAAACCTCTGCATGCTCCACTGGGTTGCAATGACAATGGTCTATTGCAATGTAAAACACGCTAGAGGATAAAAAGGTGCTTTTTGTTACCATTTTATCAAAGCTGTTCATCTTCGAGCTGCAGGCAGCATTTTGCTGGAATTGCAGATATTTCTCTGTCCAGGCTCCTTTGTTTGTGCATCTCATTTGCATATATTTATCTCCAGCTGAGGGTGCTTTCTGCTCATTAAGGCCTCCCTTCACATTATTTCATAAGCCAGCTGCTAAGAGGGATTTCACCTGTGGTGACTGAGAAAAGAGGGGTGAAAAACTAAATTCTTCATAAAAAGGAAATCTTCTGAGTCTCTTCCCCTATAAATGGGCACCATTTGTGTTAAACAGCCTCTTGTCATGATAGATGCCTCCAGAGGTCAGGGGTTAAAGTTGATTTGAAGGTCAGCAGTAAAACAACAGACAAACCAGACGCCAAACTGGTTCCTTAGCTGTCGGTGGGAGCTGTGGTACAAACAGGTCTTGAACCTTTTTCAACCTCTAATAAAACAGGGGATGAATCTGAAGTGGATCAACCAGGCCCCTGAGGCAGCAGCACAGAAAAACACAAATAATATCAATATCAGGCGGCCACAGGAAACAATGGGGCATTTCTCCGTGCTACATGCATGCTGCTATTGTTTCAAGGGCTGGGGAATTAATTCCACTTATTTATTTAAGGCGTGTCAACTCACTGCCTAAACCTGTTTCAGTGTCAAGATGAATAAAACTTTTATGGCTCATAAAATAGAGCCATTCATCTCCATGTTCTTTGTGGTGCGTGTTTTTTCCTGGCGTACTGAGCTAGGCCTCTGCTCCTAAATGGTTACATCTGAACCCACTGTTGCTACCATCCACGCCATATTAGAGACAGAAATTATTTCACCCGCAAATGGATCTCAACAGAAATGGCACGGGAAAGCATTTTAGCTGCGATGTAATAGTCCCAAAATTCCTCCTAAATACTCCTCATGCGTTGCATCTATTTTGAGCATGCATTATTAACAAAGCAGAAGTTTTGTTATTTTAAAGTTCAAAAATGATAGCAATAAAAAAATCTGTTTCCTAGAATATTATGTATTTCCTTTTACTTTAGAATTGCAAACTTGTTAAGGTAGCCCTTTCCCAGTCATCAGTTTTTGCCTGAGTTTTCACTATTATGTAGTCAGCTTGCATGGATGTAATAGTCAAATGTCTTCTTTAGCTCTACTGCTCTGAGTTTTATGTTATGTTTTAAACTTAAAATGGTAAACATATTTGGAAAAGAAAGTGCATTCATGTACATTTCGTATCATAAATTTTTTCAAAGTTCAGTTGTGGTATTAATTTTACTTTTGATTTTCGGCTCAGAATTTTAATAATACTATATATAGCACAAATAAACAAGTTAACATTTATGAAGTGCCACACACAGTGCCAAGCGCATGCGTTTTTCTCATGCAATTATTAGTGATAATTCAATCAAGTCACATAAACCCATTTAGAATGGGCTGTAATAATAACACTCTTCATTACCCAGGACATATCTTAGTTAAAACAAAAAATTCCAATCAAACAATATCATCATTATCGCAGGTGCTTTAACAGGTAACATGGGAATGTGATTGTTTTGTATTAAAATGAGCAAAAGGAAACAATTCAATGATATTTAACAAATTCTCCAATCACAGCTTACATCCTGTGCCTCACAGCTCTTTGCTCTATTGCAACATAAATTGATTTGCGGACAATTCAGTTACCATGTTGTCCAGTTGCTTTGCTTTTAAGGTCTCCAATGAACATTGTAGCCTTTCCTTATGATGCTGGATTATCTCTAATTTAGTCAGCTGGTAGGTTGGCTTTTCCCATGAACTCAAGTTTTCCCAGCAAATAGATTATTTGAGGACAGCCCAAACAGAAATTGTGCTTTCCCATTTTGCCCGTGCACAAAGATGCGGCTCTGGGGAGGAGGGGTTCAGTTTTGGAGTGCAAGTGCTGCTCAAGATTCAACTGCTCTTTACTTTCCCTTTGAACTGGTGCATGTACCAGTTACTTTGCATAGAGGTGGCCCATTTTCCAAGCAGCCCTGTTTGCAAATAGAATTGCTTTCAAGTAGGCCACCAGGCCCTGAGAAAAATATTTCAACTCAAAATTGATTGGATTTTGGTACGCTATGGCAATTGTGTTCTCAGGTAAGCATGGGGCGGGAGATTTCTCTTCTATAACCAATTACAGTTGAAAAACTGCAAGTAGCCTTGCTTCACACAAGGAGCTGAACTTGTGGTTGGAGAAATTTTCTAACTTATTAAATGTTGTTTATATCCTCATCTTTGTAGACCCTCTGCCTTCCCAAGGCATATTATAGCTCCCTCTGTATCTGACATCAATTTTCTTTTGGACCTTCCACGTTAAATTTAACTCTGCTCCCACCCTCAGCCTAGAACCTCCAAGTACTAGACTAAAGCAGAAATACACAGTTTACTCCCCCTAAGTCTGCACCCAGGTTTCTTGTGATTTTTTTTTTTTTTTTACTCTAATCTAATCGCTAATTCTTAAGCTTGGCCAAATAGTTAAAAATGTTAAGTGCTAGCAAAGCCTTTTACCTCCCCCTCATATCTGTCTCTGTTTATGGAATGGGCCCGGTTTCCTCCTCTTCTCCTGCAGCCCGGGGTCTTCAGGTCAGAACACTGTAAATACACACAGCCCTGGCCTGACCCATAAATCTGAGCAAAGGGCAGGCTTATGTATTCAGATAAGCGCGGGTAGGGGCGGGGGCCTGGAAGGAGCGAGAACCAGCAGAGTCTGACGCTCCACAGCCTTGTTCACAGAAGAGAACTGAAAAGGCCAAGAATCTTTAGTGGTGAGGGAAAAAGATTTTTGTCTGGAAATATCTCTACTTATTTCTAATGGATGACATTGGCACTGCTTCCTCTTCATTTTTTTTGTTTTTTTAACTTTTCCACATTGCTCATACGCACATCCTTACGGCACATATTATCTTAGAGGCAATCAAATTAAACAATAAATTTCATTTATTTCCAATGTCTTTTTTTCCTCTTAAGTGTATTTCTTTGTGTTTTGAACTTTGTGTATGTGGTGTGAGTGTTTGTGTGTGTGAGATGTGAATTGGAATCCTTTTACCAGAAATTCTTCTCTACAGTAATTTTTCAAACCCAAGGGCTTTGACTAAATAACCATGTTGTTAGTCACCACATTGAATCCCCAAGAAAAATATGTCTGAAGGAGCTGGGAATGACAAAGTGATAAATAAATTGTTGCATATCCTTTAGTCTTCAAGGTTTCTACTTTATTCCCAAGTCCAAGACTTTTCTGGTGGATTTTTAGATCTCAGAATTGTCTGTGACTCCTAAAAGACCATCCTTCTTGGGAGATGTGCTCCTGTGAACACAGATGTTGTTGCAATGGAAAACCCTGAGCAAGGTGACCATGGCTGAGGACATACTTTCCATGGCTCCTCTGCCCTGATTCTCCTTAGATGCAGTGAGCCACACCACAAAGTTGCCTTCATCACTTCAGATGCTAGGAAAATGTGGCACTTGATTTGTTTTCAATCAATATTTTATATTTTTATCACACATACGTACATATCATCTCTACCTGATTTCTCTAGGTTTTTCTTTTGGCTAATAGAAAATGGAGGTTTAAACAAACGCTAATTCATGTTCCTGAAAAGAGCTTCTTTTCTTGGGTTGAAAAATTAGTGAAAATTCCATGTAGGTGAGAGAATTTTATGGGAAAAATTGCCAAGAGAGTAATTGGGCTGGCAGCCCAGTGTGTTTTCTACACTTGAGCTTCACCTTTGACAAATCCCTTAAATGATAGTAATGATAATAATGATTACCATTTATTGAGCACTTACTTTTGGAAAGCAATGTACTAGATGCTTTAGATATGTATTAATTTTAATCCTTACAACAACATGGCAAATGAAGTATTACAGTCCTCATTTATAAATGAAAACTCTGGATTGAAAAATGAAGAAACTTATCCCAGAACGTACTTCTAAGCCCAGAACTTGAACGTGAGTCTGGCCCTAGAGCTCCCTCTGAGCCGCCTCTCATGGCCTCAGGCTCTGCATCTTCAGGATGAGAGTCCTGGGTGGAATGGCGTCTATTTAGCAGTGATATTCCACGTCTGGGTTGGTGTTCTCCAGCCCACACGTCTCGTGAAGTCTAGTCCTGGCATTTTCAACAGTCCTGGCGTCTTGGCCTGGCTCTCACAGGCCTCCTGGATCTCATGGCTGAGACGAAACTCATTGACTCCTCAGCTGACCCGCTTCTCCTCTGTGATCTGTGTGTTGTTTACTGGGAGAACCCTCCACTCCTCTCAGTAGTCCAAGCTAAAGGCCCTCTAGCTGCCTCAACTCTCTTCTATTTCACCTACCTCGATCATCAGCCAGCCTGGCAGAGCAGTGACACGTGAAGGGGGCTCACAGTCCCAACAGCTGGGTTTGAATCCTGGCTCCTGTGTACCAGCTGTGCAGCGTCAGACAAGTTACTTTATTCCTCTGTGCCTTCACTCTCTCATCTGTAAAACTGGGTCTGAAATACCACTGATTTTACAAGGTAGCCTAGTTCAGACTCTTGGTATGACTTGACTCAACTGTTAAAACAGCCTTCACGCTGGTTTCTCTGTAGCCAAGTTCTCCCTTCTGGAATCCAGCCTCCTCATTTCACCAGAGTTATCGTCATAAAATAATAAACATGATACTCTCCTGCTTAAAAATCTTTAAAACTCCCTATTGCCTTCAAGTCTAACTACTGAGTCAGGCAAAGGCCTTCATAATTTCCTGCCAACTGGCCTTTCCAGGGTCATTTTCCACCATGTCCCCCTAAGCAATTTGCACTCTGGCAGCAAAAAATTATACATGTGACATTCTTTTATGCCTTCAGACTTTTGACTGTGCTGTGCCCTCTACCAGGAATGCCCTTCCTTTCCATTTCCATCTAGTGAAGTGCACTTATCTTGCATGGCTCAGTTCAAAAGTCACCTATTTTTCAGGGCAGCATAAATTGAGTTGGTCACTTCTAGAGTGTATTCTTCTGCTATAGAACCTAATGTGTTGAATGGTAATTATATGCACTGTAATTATTTGTCTACTACTAGGCTGTGAACTCCTGTGGGCAGAGACTGTGTCTTTTTCAACTTGACATCTTTTGTTCTAGGGCCTCACATATAGTGGGAGGCCACCAAATATGGATTAATATATAAAATATCATTTCTCATTCCTAAAAAATGACTAAAGTATATGCAAATCAAACGCTCGTGGTGCTGTTAACTAGTTGAATTGACTCTCGTTAGCTTAAGATGATAAAGACAGTGCACTTGTAACAAAAGTAAATTGAAACTCAAGTGCAATTATATTGTTCTTACTGTCTCCAAGATAAAGTCTTCATGTTTTTTCTAGTACACATATTACATGTTACATTTTTCTAACACCTTAAGAATATCTGATAATGGAAATTCTTTAGAACATCACTGAGGTCTCTATGTTTGATACAACATTTCATTAGAAAAGGAGCCAGTTTTTTCCTTATCTGCCCTTACTCTATGCATATTTCGTGGGAGGCAGTATATTAGTGATTATGATCATAGGAGCCAGAATGCCTGGGTTTAAATCCTGGCACTGCCACTTATAAGCTGTGTAACTGTTAGGAACAATTTTCTCGGGACCTGTTTTCTCATCTGTAAAATGGGTATCATAGTAACATCCACCATAGAGAGTGGTTGTGAGGATCCATTGAGTTAATGCATCTACGTCCTTAGATGAGTGCCTGACTTACAGTAGATGCTCAGTAAATGTGCCCTATTATTTAGTTGATGTTTACAAGAGAGGCACCTGGAATCCTAGTAGAAAGTGGAGGGGTATTTCATCATCAGGGAACAATGGAGGGAGATGGGAGAGGCGGTGAGATTTGGCCCATTCACCTGTGCAAGGACTAGTTATCCATTCAGATATCGTTCCAACACTTAAGCAATTTAGCATTTCACTTCGTCATTTCACACATAGAGCTAAATCTAGGAACAAAACCTAGTTTTAACTTAGTTATTAGGATGGTTGGCTCCAGAATTGTCCTGCCTGGGCTCAAATCCCAGCTCTATGACATGCTGGTTGTGTGACTTTGGACAAACGTTTTCATTTCTATTAGTTTAAGTTTTCTCATCTGGCAAATGAAGAATAAAAAGAATAATATTTACCTTCTACCTGTTGTGAGAATTAAATGAAAACAAAATTACTCGACATGATTATCACAGTGCCTGTCACATAGTAAGTGCTTATATATGTGTTAACTACTGTTTTCTTGTTGAAAGTATTATTGACGTATTTTTACTCTACAACATGATTTTTTCATTTACTTTGTTTTGAAATATATTATACCTATAGAAGAGTGCAAAAATATTTATGTAGATTCAGAAAAATAAGGTGAACACCTATATACTCACCACCCCAGATTAAAAAATAAAACATTTCCAGTTCCTTAGAGGTCCCTGTAGCTCTGGTTCATTCAGTTTCATAGTTGTACAGCATTTTATTAATCAACACCCCACAATTTATTTTGTTATTTTTTTTCTATTGATGGGCATCTGGACTGTTATTGATTGATTGCTATTGCAAACACTGCTGCATAGAACATTCTTGTACATGCCCTGGTGTACACGTGAAAGACCGAAAGTCTCTTTAGGAAGTTAAATCTAGGAGTGGAGCTGCTCAGTTGTAGGATATGTGAATATTCAGATTTATTAGGTGATGGTAAACTCTTTTCTAAATAGCAGCACATGAAGAGGGTTTTTTTTTTTCAAATGATTTTTTTTTTGAGGAAGATTGGCCTTGAGCTAACATCTGTTGCCAATCTTCTTTTTTCCTTTTTTCTCCCCAAAGCCCCAGTAGATAGTTGTATGTCATAGTTGTATATCCTTCTAGTTGTTCTACGTGGGACGCAGCCTCAGCATGGCTTGATGAGCAGCACATAAGTCTGTGCCCAGGATCCGAACTGGTGAACCCCAGGCCTCCAAAGCAAAACGCGAGAACTTAACTGCTATGCCACCGGGCCAGCCCCATGAAGAAGTTTTTGACAGAAAGTTACCATATACATGTTTTGGGTCCTCATAACAATTGCTCTGTGTGGTAGTCAGTGTCTAAGATTTCATGGATCAATATAAAATCCAAATGATCCCCTCCTCTTGATATTCACACCCTTGTGTGGTCCTCTCCCACACTGTGCTGAGATTACTCTGTGTGACCAATAGAATGTGGTAGAAGTGATGGTATGATTAAGTTACAAAAGACTGTGGCTTCTGTTTGGGGCATTCTGTCTCTTTCTGTCTTGTTTGGATCCCTCACTCTGGTGGAAGCAGCTGCCATGCTGTGAGCAGCTCTGTGGAGAGGCCTGCAAGGTGAGAAACAGACACCTCCACCCAACAGCCAGTAAGGAACTGCAGCCTACCCATCATGGCAGTGAGCTTACACATGCACTTGAGACAACTGCAGGTTGATAGCTTGACTAGAACCTCATGAGGGACCTTGAACCAGAATTGCCCAGTGAAACTGCACCTGCATACCTGACACACACAAACTGTGTGAGATTATAAATGTTTGTTGTCTTAAACTAAGATTTGGGGTAACTTGTTATGCAGCAAACATAACTACTACAAATTCCACTAAAGAAGCAAAAACAAGTTCCCTTAAAGAATTTGTGAAATACATATTTAATAAATATTAAAACAAATAGATTTGAAAGTAGATAGCTAAAAAGTTTGATGCACTAACAAATCTAGGTGTTATTAAATTAGTCAGTCATGTAAAACAGCACCGTAAAGGTGGGAAGCCAAGGTTAATTTGTCATTCATAACCTGTAGAAACGTGTCAGGTGTCTTCAAATTTTTATTTGATCTTTATTTATAATTATTGGGTCCTTTAGATGTCTGTATAAGTTCTTCTTAATGCAAAACGTTCATTATAACATAATAACAAAATAATAGAAGCCATCTAACTATACGGAAATAAGAAATATAAATAGTTCAATAAGTAATACATCCATTCAGTAGAGTGTTATAAAGTCTTGAAAAATATATATATTTTTTAAAGTAATGACCTGCTCCCAGCATAGCGATAAGTGAAAAGAGCAGGCTCTACTGTCCAACAAGTATAAAACCAACTATACAACGACAAAGGTGAAAGTAGGCATTTTTCAGTTGGATTCTATGAGATTTTGTTTTCTCTATTAAACTTTTCCTGGACTTCTTGGACCTCATAAGTTCTCTCTAATAAACATGTGTTATTACTTTTATTATGAGGAAAATGTATTTAACACTTGGAGAAATTATTCTTGATTAACTTTTAGCACTACAGAGAAGTGAAGACCACAACTTCCACCTTCAAATTGGAAAAAGAATCCTGTCCGATAGATATCATAGATCTGATAGTATCTGCAAAGATTCTGGCTGTTGCTTTGAGTTGGCTTCCTTCCAAATCATCTTGGTCTTTGGACATAATCATGGTTTTCTATCTTGTTATAACTGCTGATCAAAGATTCTGGAGAGAGAATTGGAGGATAAATTCATGGAGTTTCTAAAATTTCATGTGAATATAGTTTATATACTTTTGTTTCTGCTCATGAAGTTGAGAGGAGGAAGAATGAGGTCGATGAGATCTCATGGAGGGGCAACGTGGAGATGAGGGTTGATGAAGACATTTTTAAATTCAGAAGGGCGTTTATCTAAGGCAGCCAGTGGTGGCTTAATTAGGTTGAATGTGGTCTACAGTCATTGCCTGAAAAATGATGCTTCATGAAAGAATAAATAGGAAAATTTATTTTTGATATTAGTAAAGAAAAATCTTAAAACAGTATTTGAATAGACTGAAAATATATCTGTTTTAAAAATTTCCTTTACAAAAATATTTTTGCCCATTAAGTCAAACTTGGAAAAGACATTGAAATAGCATATTTAATTAAAAGAATTAAGCAAAGTCCCAACACTCAAGGAGACTGTGTCAACATTTTGGTGTATTTCTTCTGATATTTATGTTCTCTTTATGCATTTCCGTTGCATCCCGTGTATCTGCCTTTCATGCTTTATTGTTATTGCTTCTTCCCTTCTATACGGTCAGCTCTGTGAGGACAGTGGTTATGTCTCTCTGAATAACCATCCTTTCCTCAGTCCTTAGAGCATAGTGGGTACTTAATAAATACTTGTTGAATGACTAAATTGTTTGGCCAACACAAGGAAAAGAGAAGATCCACGAGTAGTAATTGAAGCTTTAGGAATAGGAGGAGAACATCATGGCTTCTAGGTTTATTCAACCCATCTAATACTGAATCACAATTGCTTCCCCAAACAAGGAACTATTTTGTTTTTATCATGTACAATATACTGATCACAAATATTTCAGGCAATAAGAAAAAAATGTTAGCAGCTATGGCAAGTACTGGAAATTTATAATTTGGTGACTTCATGAAGATCTAATCACTCCAACATCATATTTCCAGGCATTATTTTATTAAGCCCCATTTATAGGGAATCTCGTAGCCAGAATTTATTGTTTGTTTAGATTTTTCCAATGCCCTCATCACTGAGGTCCCTGGTTGCATGTGTAGGAGATTAAGAGATACAATAAACTAAGAATAGACCAAGCAACACGTACTAGATCTAGGCCAAACTAAATAAATACGTCTATTTCTAAGTCCCGGAGTTCAACAAGAACAAAAACAACTTCTTACACATAAAATAAGTAAAATTTTCATAAGAAAGATACTGGAGCCTTAAACTGACTTGAGGTTGCCTAAATTAAGCAGTTGTTTAAACTGTAAGCCAGTATCCATTATTATTTTATGTGTTCCAATTATACTTTGGAAAATAATATGGGCCACAAGGAAGCACAACCAAGAAGTTAAAAGTAAAATTCCCCAAAGTGTGAATTAAGGACAAGGCATGTGTTTCCAACTCAGAACAAATAATTTTAAAATCCTGTTTGAATCTGCTATTTAATAAAACCAACAAGAACAAAATACAGCTAATGCAATCCTCCTAGTGTCAGGTCAAAAGCTAAATTCTCTGGGTTCAATTTCTAGTTGTGTTGATAGTGGATGAATTGCTCAATCTCTTTGTGCCCCAGTTTTCTCACCTGGAAAGTGGGGACAATAAGAGTATCCATCTCGTTGGGTTGCTGTGAGAATCCCATGAGTTAATGCGTGTTAAGGTCTGAGAACAATGACTGGTACATTGTAAGTGCTATATAAATATTAGCTGTAATTATTATTAAACAGTGAAACAAAGTACCTGCCTGTTGTTATGTATGGTCTCATCTTTTTACTTGACAAGAAAACCTTTGTCCATCTCTACAGCTTTAGTTTTTCACACTCATTCTTATCTTAGATTCCTCCTTTCATACAAGAATACTTCCTTGCTGTATGTTGGCCAAATCTGGTCTCTTTTGACTTACCACTTATAAGGTAGAATGCTGTGGTATGCTAGAGCCAGAAAATGGCCCAAGCCTCATTCCTTTGGAAATTAGTGAGTGTCTTTGTATTTTCTGACACTGTAGAATTAGCCATAGCACTTGAGAAGACCTCGTGCACTTTAGAAGTCTGTAAGAAAATACAAGCAATCTCTTAGAATACTTCTCTTCTTAAAATACATCTCTCTAAATTTTATTTTGTCCCAGAGTACAGGCGACTGAGTACCTCATATTGTTATTATTTCAAAATGGAGAATAAAAAAAATTCTTTGTGTGAGGATCATTGTTGACATGTCTGTGCATAAAGAAACTGAATATAATTTCTGTTTCCTGGGAGATCTGGAATGGGAAACCAGTTGTCCATGGTGCTGCCTCTTCACGTGCCATCTCCTCCACGGTGAAGGCCCACAGTGGACAGAGGTCTCCGGGTACAGCAGGAGCTGACACCTGGCATTCAACCTGTGATTGTAGACTCTATTGTGGGGACGAGTTCCTTCAGTTCCCAAGCCTCAGCTGCCTTGGCTACATTATGCCAGTTGTACAACCACACCTGTGTCAAAGCAGGGCCCTGGGACAGGTGGCGCTGTGAGGTCCTACCCAGTTTCTCAGTCCATGACTCAGTTGTTTCACTGTGAGAGCACTGCAACCTCTTCTACCAATTGTGACATCTTTACAATCCAGCACGCCAACTAAGAAATCTCCTGCCTTGGACTTTCTTCTGGATTTATTTGCTTTTATATAGGGGACTGGAAAGCCTCTTGAAAAGGAACATTTCCCTCCTCCCGCCCCAGGCCATAGTAATCTTTCTAAATGCCAATTGGATCATGTGACTTCCTTGCATAAAGTTCTCCACTTGCTTTTCCTTGTGTGTGGAGTAATATAACAGTATTCACGTGGTATTCATGACCCTTCCTGCTGGGCCCCTGTGGTCCATTGCCTCATGGGAAGCTGGGGCTCTGGCCTTAACAAGCTTGACACTTCCCCTCATTTGCTATCTTCTCTCTTCCCCATGCCCTGCCTTTGGGTGGATTATTTCCTCTGAAGTTAATGTGCTTCTTTGCTTTCTCTGTTTGGCTGAATCCTTCTCTTTATACACATTAAGGCATCTTGAGGCATCCCTGAGGCATCTTGTCCTCTGGGAACCTCTAAGGTGGATAGATGGCCCTTCTCTGTACCCATCTGATGCTCATTTCTCCCCATTGCAGCATTAGCCACCAGGTGTTCTACCTGCTTTTTGGTGTTCGTGTTGCCCACTGTTCTGGAAGCGTCTGAGGAGAGGGACTGGAGCTTTCATTTTGGCCATTCCTGTGTTCAGCCCAGAGCCTGGTATATGGTAACAGGGTCAATAAATGTTTACTGAATAAGAAAATGAATAAAGCTTAAATTTGACAAGCTCTCCCCTATGATAATTAGGAACACCATAAACCTAGAGATTATAATTAGGTAGTTTTATAGCTGGTAGAAAACTGTTCCCAAAGAATTTAGAGAGTGCAGGCCTAAATCAGACAATAAATGTGTGATGGTTTTTAAAAAATTAAAAATGAGGTGAGGAAGATGCAGAAGCTACTGAACCTGGGAAGGACTTCCTCAATAAGGAACACACCCAGATGATTCAGCTTTGAAGCTGATGAGGTGTAAAATTCTGCTTATCGGACTAAGAAGTTCATTAAACTAATGCAAACAGTGGGAAGAGAACTTGTCTGAAAGTGACTCAAAAGGAGCCAAGAGTGTAATAGAGGCTGCCTGAAATATTATTATTATTAGCCACTATTTATTGAGCACCTATTACCTCCTGGGCATTTTCATTAGACACTTTTTTTTTTTTTGCAGGGAAAGATTTGCTCTGAGCTGACATCTGTTGCCAATCTTCCTCTCTTTTTTTTTTTTTTAATATATATCCTCCCCAAAGCCCCAGTGCATGGTTATATATCCTAGTGGTAAGACCTTCTAGTTGTGTGTGAGCCACTGCCACAGCATGACAGACGGGTGGTGTGGTTTTGCGACTGGGAAAGGAATGTGGGATGCTGAAGCGGTGAGAACACTGAACTTGAACCACTAGGCCATCAGGGCTGGCTCTTCACTGGACACTTGAAATTCATAACCTCGTTTAATTTAACCCTCACAACAACTCGAGAAGTGGGTCATATTGGCCCTGGTTTGTGAAAGAGGACGCTGAGGCTCAGGGTGATTAAACAATGTGCCTGAGGTCACACAGCTCGGAAGATACAGCACTGACTGGGTGACTCCAAAGGCCACAGATCAAAGGAGGGACAGCCTCATTGATTCTGCATGATCGTGTCATGGGGGAACGGCTGGATCCATGTTGAGTGCTCCGTCTGAGACGGTCGTAGACAAAGGAGAGCACATTCTGAGAGGAGAGGCTGATGAGAGTTTAGGGGTTGACAACTCATCACATCCTCATCTCCTCCTCAGATTTCTGAATCAATTGAGGAATACACAAAGAAGTCACACAGACAGAAATCCAAATGTCAGCTTTTTCAGAGGAGGCTTGAGCTGCGGTTAAACAGATGTGCGAATCCCATACCCCCAACTCAAGCACTAAGCTCAGCTGCCGGAGCCACAAGCCTCCACCTAGAAGGGGCCTAGCCTGCTGGGTAAGCTCACCACAAGCGGGGAGAAAATCGTCACACTGTGCAGGCAGATAGTTCCAAAGCAGAGGGCTCTGTGTGGATTTAGCCAGGCGTGTTCTGTGACATCTCCTGCATCCAGCAATCAGGCCAGGCCGTGTGACTCTAAATCTCCTCAGAGAAACATAAGCCAGGGAATTAAGTCCTTGTCCCTAGTGCTGGCCAGAATGCTAACTGACACCTCAAAGGGACCAAGGGGTGAAAGGACTGGTGTGATGGTTAATTTTATGTGTCAACTGGGTTAGGCTATGGTGCCCACTTGTTTGGTCAAACACCAGGCTAGATGTTGCTGTGAGGTATTTTTTACATGTGTTAACATTTAAATTAGTAGACTCTCAGTAAAGCAGATTATCCTCCATAATATGGGTGAGCCTTATCTAATCATTGAAGGCCTTAAGAGCAAAGACTGAGGTTTCCTAAAGAAATTCTCTTCAAGACTGCAACATCAAGTCTTACCGGAATTTCTAGCCTGCCAACCTGCCTTACAGATTTCAGCCTTGCCAGTCCCTACAATTGTGTGAACCAATTCCTTAAAAATCAATCTTTCAATTTCTCTCTCTCATGTGTATATTATATACGTTATATATAATTATATATATAAATTCTCCATTTCTCTGGAGAACCCTACTAATACAACTGGGAATGTTGAATCTGCAGCTGAGAAGTTAGGATGGTGGCCATGAAAGCTGTGTTCACACTTCTGGTGGGTTCCATTGGATGAGGTATTGGGCTTATTCAGTGTGTCCCATCAGTGTGGAGTATCTTGAGATGCTTTGAGCATCTGAAATGGTTTAAATAGAGCCCGATGGCCCTCGTCAGTGGTGTTATAGAAAAATGCTCTTGTTATCAGAGGGCTGACTCAGATGGCTGGGGGCTAGGTGTCCTTCAAACTCTTTTGAAGGCAGTTACATTATTTTATGCTTCTGTTAAATAATTATGTGATTTTTTTTTCCACATTTTAACATTTGTGAGGTTTCTTCATGTCTATTAATTTGTTGGTTTTCTCATAGCCTAGCACACAACTAGGCAATTATGGAATTGAGTTGAGAGCGTAACAATGGCAAATTAAGAACCAAATTTCAACTTTAAATTAACCTGCATTTCTCTATTTTCCTTCCAATGCTTTGTTCCTATGCATTTCTTTTAAAGTACTCATTTTTTATGACCAGCATATTCGTAATGTCCTATTATTACTTGGTTATTCAATTATAAATTAAAATGCATAGCTCACAGGATTTTTGACCAGAACTAAGCAAGAAATTAAAATACAAACGAGAACATAACTTAATTTGTAAATAACATTTCTCTGAAATCAATTATCTTATTTTCATAGGAAATAAATATAATTGGAAGGAGAAATCTGTCTGTTAAATTCATCCAAAAGAATAATTGGCATATAAAAAAGTACTGCCTCTTTAAATGTTAACGAATACCAGCTTTATCATTTCTAAAGAAGAGGATTTTGCTTTTAGTTTTCTTCTTCCACTGAAAAATTTTACTGCCTTTTGTCTGTCAAAGGGACATGGGCTTGAACCTGAGATTTGAGACCATATAAATAGCTGATCTGGAAATTTCAATCCAGTTCTATCCCCTTTCCCTAGAGCATGGTTACCTGCTCTCCCCTCTTCTCCTTGAATTACCCTGTCAACATTCTTGGTCTTGCCAGTGTCGATACAGCCACCATGTCATGTCCCGCTGTTTAACTTCTTCCTCCACAAGGAAGAGAGAGTGTTTTGGAGCCCTGACACCAGTCCCCTGTTCAGATCATCTTGCAGAGCAGAGAACGAGAACCTGGGCAGAAGGTATCCCAGGAAGCAGAGGCTGAGGGTATTAACAAGCCTTGTGCTTGATATTTCACGTGGAAGACAACTCTAGCAAACTCCAGCATAGCACCGAGGTGGCAGATGGCATCTCTTTGGAAGGGTGTGCAGCCTAGTAGTACTGAGAAGGCATGCCTAATGGAGCCACGATGTCCTCAGACATAGTTTACAGCAAAGATTTGTCTAAGTGTGGTCCCTGGACCTGCAGCATCAGCATCACTTGGGAACTTGTCAGAAATGCGCATTCGCAGGCCCCACCCCAGACTGGCTGAATCAGAATCTCTGAGGATGGAGACCAGCAATCTGTCTAACAAGCCTGCAGTGGATTCTGATGCACACTCCAGTCTGAGAACTACTGGTTTCTAACATTTTGGCACCTCACAAACCCAGATACATGAATACTTGGGGTTTTAAAAATAAGATGAAAATCACATTTTCATGAAGTATTTCCTCAGTAAAGAATGCTCTAGTCACATCAAAACACAGTGAATGTGTATGTGTGCGTGTGTGTGCGTGTGTGCGTGTGTGTGCTGTTTGGGGATAGAAGTGATAATTGGGAAGGCCCAATTTATCTGAGATCTCTGGGCTCCTGACCATAGTGACCCAGGAAACAGGGGCAGAGCCAGTTTCTAAGGACTGTCTTCATCAGTTTGTAGACCTGCATTTCTGGAAAATCTTCACTCTGGATCCCCAGGGCTTCACAGAGCAAAGATGGCCCCGCCTGGACCTTGGTACAATGTGGCCTCAAGGTGACCAGGCTGAGGGCGAGATGGGCAGCTTGCCCCTGCTTGGCCGGACTGGGTGCACTGGTATACTCCTGGCCCCTCCCCATCAGGAAGAACTGGGCTGGGTCTGCAGGTCTGAGCGTGAGTACTAGATCCATCTCTACTGGGCTGTGTGACCTTGGGCAAGTCCCATCCTCTCTGGGCCATCTGTGGGAAAGTTGGTCAGATGAGTGGCCATTTTGGGGTGCTCATAATGGTGCTGACCACAAAGGCCTCCTCACTCCTCTTCCCGTCCTGTTGTGCACTGAGTTATCCTTTCCCCAAGGACCTCTCCTACCAGAAAAAAAAGTTTATAACGTGAATGATTTCTAGGTTCACTTCCAGCTCTAAAAATCGACAGGCAGGCCTTGGCTCAGTGTCCTAACTTTGAAGCCCTGTGGTGAGAGGTTTTATGTATGGTTTCAAAGGGCTGGAGCCCTCCTCTGAAGGTTTGTTCTCCGATGGTGGGTTTAGTGACTCTATTTTTTTTCTTAATCTCTTTTCTTTTACAAAGAACAAATGCCCCCAAGTACAATTTGCACCCAGATTACTAGACTCTCAACTTAAACATTACCAAAAGCTATAATTTAGAAATTCTTTTATCTATCCCAAGCTAATAGCAGTTTTGCATGTCTTTATATTGTTTTCATCTGTTTCCTCAAACCCCCTCCCCTTTGGTTATTGTCTCTGGAATATGTGCGGGCTTGTTTAATTTTAGTGCTGAATTTGGGATATGGAAAAGATTACTCTTAATTATATTACTTATTTATAGAAATGTAATATTTTTATATGGACCTTCTGTGCTACGAAGCAGTGTGCGCTTGTGTGGGGACGTTGCAGAAGGCTGCTCAGGCAGGGATCTGAATTAAATAGGATGTGAATCTAAAGCAATCCGGGAGTGATCTGGCCTCCAGCCTCTCTAGACCAACTTCTCGGACACTTCCTTCATGATGAAACATTCGCGCTGACCTGGTCGCCAGCCGGTTCAGTGCTGTTTTTCTCCAACTCAGTGAACCTGTTAGGCCTCTTCTGAAACAATCACCACAGGGCCTCACAAAGATTTCCCTCCAAGGGAGATTAATGCATACTGAATTGGGTTGAGTTGATGGGGCATTTTTCCTCTCGTTGGCCCGGTGATTACCATCCTGTCTCTTAAACTGCACCAGGTCAAACTACAGCCCAAATGACTTTTTAAAAAGATAGAATGCCAGTAAAGAATAGAAAATAAATCCTTTGTCAAGCTATTACCAAAAAGAAAAAAATATTCCATCTCAGCGAATTTCTCACTTTGTCAATAAAATTATGACCCTCGACTTTCTCCATATTTCTTTGTGCCTGCTGGTAAGTCGGGAGTTGGAAGTCCCCAGCTTTGGACGTTGTCATAGGGCCCAGACATCATATGCTGCTCTGTTATGAGAGCAGCCTCGGCTACATGATTTGTGGGGCTCAGTGCAAAATGAAAATGTGAGGCCCCACGTTCAAAAATTATTAAGGATTTCAAGATGGTGACGGCAGAGCATTAAACCAAATACGGGGTCTTCGGGGCTTGGGGCCCCGTATAAGTGCCCAGTCACACATTTGAGAAGGCCGCCCTGGTTCAAGAGGGGATACTCAGCTCAGGAGAGGGAAGCGTCCATCTCCCTCTCCCCCTTTCCTCAGCCCGAGTCACTTAGGTTCGTCCCAGAGGTCTGCATTCAATTCTCCCGGCTCCGTGAACTGCCTCCCTCCTTTCCACATTCGCTCCACATTTGAGACTCTCTCTAAGCAGCGGGTATATTGCTGTGCCAAGTAAATCACATTGCCAATGAGTCCTCAAAGGGCTGATGAAAGCCACCCGAGGGGGACTCGGAAAGGCGGCCTCGCGGCTCCCCATCAACACTGCTCTGCTCCCCCTGAGGTAACAGGTTTGCAGATTCTCAACGGCATCTCCAACTATGGAGTTTTCTCTTCCTTTGAGTCTGACAAAATCCTTTATAATTCCCTTTAAATGTTCCAGGGTTTTTTCGCTTTTTCAAATAATTGTTATCAACGCCTGCCAAATGTCTTAGATCTTCCTCTCTAAGTCTTTACTGTAAATACTTTCCTTATTCTCCAGCAGCAATATTATGACTATACATAGCAGCAAAATCTCTACAGCTATCTGGTTTTCTTTATCCTTATGTTCTCAGAGAATTCCAAGTCTTGCTCTATTTGTGTTTAAGTAATTGTTGTAATAAGATGAATTTTTTTTAAAGGAAGCACGATACCTATTCATACTCTTTTCTATAAAAGGTGATCTGCCATCCCCTCTCCCGATGGTGTCACAGGTTTCTGATCACACAGAAAGGACTCATCTTTTGACATCCTAAACTAGAACTCACAATTGGCCTCATGATAACTTTGCCAGAAGTGGCAGCATTTGGGAATTGCTGCCTCTCAACCAAAGTGCTATTGTACCCTGCAAACTGCGGGTCGCCAGGGGAGAGGAGAGAGAGACACTTTTATGGAATATTTCTGCCAGTGGTAGTTGCCACCAGGCAATGAAGTTCACAGACATTAGCAAATGGGTAGCTTAATTAAAAAGTTCATAAATCACCTTCGGGACCTCTGAATTTCCTCACCAAAAAAAATTGACAGATGCTTTGAAAGTGAAAATAAAGTGTCAGGGCTGGGCAGACCGCTTCTCTGCTCAGTGTTCTGTGTTCTGTTCTGTGCCACCCCTTGTCTGGGGTTAACACTTGGGGTTTCCATTTCTGTAAGTGGGACCCATCTCTGTCTGGGCCTTAATCCCTCCTGCTGATGGGCCGAGTGCAGCAGTGGCCACAGTCCCAGAAGGAGAATCAGAAACCGTGGGTCCTCTTCTCGAGTACTTTCTTTGCCTATTAATTTCTACGTGATTTTGGTCAGATCACCAGATCCCTTGATTTCCATGTTTTAAAAATGGTAATTATATCTGTCATAATGCACCAGTTTTTCTTTGCAGGGAGGTGAGTTGCATGGGTGGAGGAAATATCTGAGAGCATTTGTAAGTATTTGAAAGAAAGTATTCTTCCTTCAAAGTGGTTTTTCCCTGCTAGATCGTATTGGATTTCTCGCTCACTTCTTTGTTCTTTTGAAGTAGAAAACAGTAGGAGTCACAGCTTTGAATATTTTCTCAGTGTGTAAGCAAACGTGGACTCAGATTTGGGATCCATGACTTCTCGACAAAGAAGTCCCCTGGAAGTCTCCAAGGATGAGTTCTTAGTCTGTGCAACTTCTTTTGCGTTGCATTTCTGGTAGAAGAATGTCTAGCTAGCACCTTGACTTATTTTTCCTGTGGAGTGTGCTTCTTTATCTTTCTCGAGGTGTTTCTAGGGGTGGGCCTGTGTGCGGAAGTAAGAAAGTAAGCTGATGGAGTTGAGGCCAGTGGACTTTTATGTAGATTTGTTTCTCATGCCTAAGAATTGTTATGCAACTTCTGTTCTGATAAAAACATTGTTATTCTTCCTCTTAATGAAATGAGGTTGGAAGGAAATAGCCTTTTCTGCACTGCTGTCGGTCAACAAGCAGCCTCCTACACTTCTCTCCTCCACGGTTCCCCGAAACATCGGCGCTCTTAAGACCTCGGCAGAGCAGAGCTCATTCTGCCAGACTTTGTTTCACTCCATCATGCCACCAAATACATTTTGCTAAAGTGGGACACTTTCGGTTTGTTTTGCCAGAAAATAAATCTTTATTTCAAAGCTTCATGGCTTTTCATCCTTCCCATGTTACTTTAAACACATGTTCACTGGGTTTCCACGGGCTTATCGAATAATTTCTTACAGACTCTTTCCACTTTATAAGAAGGTTCCCTGCTGTCTTCCTTGACATCTCTTTCGTAAGCCCTTTTCCAACTTATCAAAATCCTCACTTCCTGGGAGAAAGGATTGTGCAGTGAAAAGAGCAGGCATGGAGTTTTCAGATTCCAGTTTTACCTATTTCCACAACTCACGAGCTGTGAAAACCTAAGTCATCTCTCAGCCGTTTCCACAATTGCAAATAGGAGTAATAAATATCACTTTTCCCACAGAGGCACTGTGAGGGTTACTTGAGATAATACATGTCAGAGTTATTTTTGGATACTTTTAAATGTATATTTACTGTTAGTTCTTTGAGTTGTTTTTATTCTAATTTTTACTTTGATAGATTTTTCCAATTCACGCAAATAATACGTAGTCTATTCGTAGTTTAGATTTAATTATTGATTCACAAGACATGTATTTACTTTCTTCTGACATTAATTATTGGTATCAAGCCAGGTTTTGACCTTTTTTTACCCAAGGAATTTAGAGTCAGAAATAAAAGGAAAAATTATAAGGAAGAGACTTAAGTATAGTTCAAGCCCTAAAGTATGCTAATTAACACATCTGTTTGCCTTTGGAACATCTGGGAAAGCAACTACACACTAATTCTCTTAAAAATGATTTATTTAAACATTTGTGGAAGATTCAGGTGTGTGATTTTAATTGCACAATTAATTCATTATTGGTGATTTTATTTCTTCCTAGTAATCAACATAATAAAACACTGTGGTGTAAATTATGGCAGAAAAGAAAATTAATAAATGTAACTGTATTTTTCATTTTTATTCTGAAAATCTATTTAAACAATTTAATTTTGATGTTAACTAGATTTTTTTTCCCTTCCTCCCTCCCTCCCTCCCTCCTCCTTTCTTCCTTTTTTCTCTTCTTCCTTTGGTTTATATCAACAAAACGCAACAATGAGAACAATGTTATATGGAAGAACTTAATCTAAAAGTATTTAAGCTGTGAAAAGATAAAAATAAAGAAATGGATAGCAATGACTAATCTGAGCTATGTCTATGAACAAATTAGATAAACAGGAAAAATAGGTTGCTGATATTGTATATACGTGATATATATAATCAACTTTAAAAAATATGACTTAAAAGAAGACTCAGTCTCCTTGGTTTCAGAACTTGAGTATCAATCCAGGGTCTGTTATTTCTTAGCAGTGTGATTTTAGGCAAGGCACGTCATTTCTCTGAGCCCCCGTTTCCTCCTCTGTAAAATGAAGATAGTGATGTTTATCACACAAGATTTTTATCCAGATTAACTGAAAAAAAGATCTGTAAAAGCGCTTTCTAAGCTCTCCAGGGCCATCAAATTGCTAGTGATGATTATGTTGTATTTTTCTTGATGATCATTTCCCTCTGCTCTCCTTTCTACTGCTTCAGGGATGATGACTTTGGCAGTGAAAGGTAAATAATCCCTTTATAATTTCTGGTCAGTCATGAAGACTAACTAAGGAAATCATGGAATGTCTAAATTGGAGCCTATCAGCCTTTTTTCACAACTTGATGAGCATTTTAATTATGTGCCACTGAACTTGGTTTTCCTGGATCCTAACACAATTTTGGAACTGGGAATCAAAAATCCTAACTCTGTCTTTACCTATCCAGAAAAGATGGAAGAGTCTATCTCCACTTCAGTTCATTTGTTTGTTCAACCAGTAGTTATTGAGCACTGACTGTGTGCTAGGCACTGGGCTGGATGCCCGGGACAATTCACCTGTCCTCTGGAGTTTACAGTACAGCAGACTCAGCAAATATTTATTAACTAACTATTGTGCACAGTAATCAGCATTTATTTTAAATAAAGGATGAACAGAACACTGATACCCATAACTCCTATAGCTGCAGTTACAATACCACCCTATGGATGCCAGTTTCTAGTTCTTTATTGCTAATATAAAAACAAAGTCCCTGTCTTCCCAGAGTTTGTATATACCCCCACACCCATCCTGGACATATTTTCCAAAATACAGCAATGGTCAGGGGGCCGGTAGGAGCCAGACAGGTGGGTTTTCCAAGGGTTTCATCATGTCTTCTAATTTGAGTCTATATGTTTGATCCTTGGCATCTCCAGGCATAGGCAGAGGGCTATGAAAATTAATGGGAGAAGCAGAACAAGAAGAGACCCTGTGGAGACAAGAAAGACATCTTTTTAGGACTCAGCATTATTGATGAGGACTTGGGATGAGCAACAGATCATGAATCAACTTTGGATCTTCTTTCATAAAAAGACCATGATTCATATGCAACAACTCCCTTGCTTCCTTCCCCAACCCTCCCCCGCTTGCCCTCTCCCACAAACGTTCCTACTCCCAACAGAACCTCACTATTAGAGACCTTGAATTCAAATAATTCAGGTCTGAAAAAGGAACCTCTTGTTAAAACACAGACATCATTGACAATTAGCCAGGATTCCAAGGAGAAACAAAGAGAGGCCCGGGCAAGGTAAACGCATTTGTGTTTATATAGCGTGTGATGTGTTTTGAAGTTTTCCCCAAGGAGAAAGGCCCTCTCTCCTACTTCAAAAGCCATTTTCATGTTTTTGAAATTACTAGAAATTATGGGCTAAACCCCCTTCACACGTAATTTATTTCACCCAGTATCTCATATTTTGTGATAACATGCAAATACCATATGTTGCACTTTCTCTTTATGGATGGAGGAGGGAAGGAGGGAGAACTGGCAGAATTATCACTAGGCACTGCAAAACCTTCCATTGAAATCCACATTTACCATGGTGACATTTACTAGTTATGGCAGAGCTGATCAAGTGCAGATTTTCCTGCTGCTGAGGCTAAATTGCAAGCTGCTCACAATGCCATCATATGCTGCTGGGTTTTCAGCCAATGAGAACTTTGGGAATGCTTCCCTCCCTCCGTGTTTTCTATTGCAGCAGAGCCCCCATGCCACCCTAGGCCCATACCCTACCGTGTCTGAACTTGTTTGATCTCACACAGCAGTTTCCTGGAATAAATGCATCTCCCATCACCTTATGGGTTCCAAATCCTCAAACCAGAAATCTCAGTGTATTCCCAGGGCCTTCATTTTTCTTTACCCTAACAAGTATCTATTTTCGTAAATGAAATGGTCAATATTTAGGAGTATATATTATTCATCAGACTGATAGAGAAAAAAAACCCCCACATCTTGTATTCTGCTATTCTATTTCATCTGAGGCAAAATGTTTTATGCCAGGCCAAGCGAGTCAAAAACACAAAGCTATCATTCAACTCATAGCTGCTTCAATCATTGCTCTACCCACAATGGTGAAAAGATGTGATTTTACAAGCAAACAGGAAGAAAAAACTTGAACACACCCTGAGAACGTGTTTAAGAAGTTGATTTATGTTTCATGCTGAGTCTTACACCTGCAGTTCAAGCAAAACCCAACTTGGCTGCCCCAAAGAGTCTGGTTTATTAGGTATCAAGGAGTCGCAAGAAGCCATGTAATTAAAACTGTAATTAACTGGAAAAGGAAAGTGCCACCTGAGTTTTGAGAGGCTGTCAATTTTATTTCCATTACAGCTCTCCTGGTTCTCCTCTCAGAAGTTCTTTTTTTCCTCTTGCTTGATAAGAAAACAATATATACATACACACTACATATATATATATATGTTTTTTAATGTATTAAAGCACTATGAATGGCTGCTTCTTATGGAAAAGCTCACAAGAGTTATTACCTGTTTCAGGTTTTCTAGATCAACTTCTTCATGGGAGAAACGTTCTAGAAGTACGTTACCCAGTACCGTAGCCAGCAGACACTTGTGGCTGTTGAGCACTCAAACTGTAGCTAGTCTGAGTTAAGATGTGCTGAATCAAATACACATTAGATTTTGAAGGTGTAGTACCAAAAACAGAATGTAGACTATCTCAGTGATACTTTTAATATCGATTACTTGTTGAATAACATTATTTTGGATATATTGGGTTGTGTAAAAATATATTATTGTCAAATTTCATCTGTTTCTTTTACATTTTTGAGAGTGGTTACTAGAAAATTTAGAATTACATACGTAGCTCACGTGATATTTCTATTGGGCAGCGCTGTTCTAAAGGTTGGGTTACTCTGCTTCCTGCTAAACTGTGAAAGGATGCACTGGAAGTATCTTGTCTTGTTCTTTCTTTTATCCCTAGGGCTGTGAGGGCTGGCTGGCATGGAGAAATGGGAGCACTTGGTGGCAGTGTACAAGGGTGCTGGAACAAGTTATTAAGGCACATGTTTGTGATTGCCAGAGTGTTCGACTCAATTTCTCAATGAAGGGCTCAAAGGGAGATATCTGAGCAGCACAAATGGAACTTCAAGTGTCCGTTCTTCTCTAACTGCCCCTTGGCCAACAGAGGTTCAAACGTACCATGAAATATGTTAGCACCAGAACAAGGAGTGCTAGAAACTTCAAATGAAGGTACTGAAAGCAAGTTCAAAACCAACATGTGTGCCTTAATTTGTGAATTAAAGGGCTGATAAAACAATCTTTTGAAAAAGATCAATCCATTTACATTAGATTCTGTAAACATGCATCTCACATTATTACACCATCTTTCTGAACCACCTCCTTGGAGGATAATAGAGAGGATTTGTAATACAGAGACAATTATATAATAGTTTTGATGGTCACTAGGGATGGAGGCTTTTTGGCACTTTATATCAGAAACAGGCCAAAATTTTTAAATATCTTAGACTTCCTCTTTTCCTTTTTTTTTTTTTGGTGAGGAAGACCAGCCCTGAGCTAACATCCGTTGCTAATCCTCCTCTTTTTTGCTGAGGAAGACTGGAATCCTCCTCTTTTTTGCTGAGGAAGACTGGCCCTGGGCTAACATCGTGCCCATCTTCCTCCACTTTATATGGGACGCCGCCACAGCGTGGCTGACATGCAGTGCGTCGGCGGGCGCCCAGGATCCGAACCGGCGAACCCCGGGCTGCCAAGCGCGGACGAAACCGCTACGCCACCGGGCGGCCCCTCCTCTTTTCCTTTTTAATGATTTTCAGGGTGGGGTAGATAGCAGAGCTATGTAGGTTGGACACATTCAGAAAGAAGTGCAACATCTTGTTTTCCTATAAACGGTGTAACAGTGACAAACCTATTGATGAAAACGTCCCAAGGAAGTTAAGGGACTGAAACCACCTTTCTTCAGGCAGAGGGGAAAAAAATCATCTCTCCTCCAAGCCTAAATCTTTTCCCACCTCTGCTGTGGTTGCACATTTTTAAGTTGCATTTGTTACAAGGTAAGGGTCTCTGGAATCTTCCAGTTCAGAACAGAAATATGTCGGTGCGTAATTTTGGAAGTGAGCCTGAGGTACCCAGAGCAGATGACACACGGGGCTTAGGTCCTGATTCAGCTACAAGTCAGCGGGGCACCCCAGGACCATCTGCATTCTATAAATTACAGTAACGCCGGCACATGAGGCTTGTAAATCACCAGCGAACAGGCTTCACCTTGTGACACACGACATGAACTCTGTTGTATATTCCAATAAACTCCCATAAACCATCTGATATAAACTCCGGATTATGTTTCTTTAGGGGTTGGAATACTTAGACTTTTCTTTTCTGGTCTGATTCCCCTTCAACATGTGAACTGAATACAGAGAGCCTGTTCCCTTCTCCTTCCCATATACTAGGCATTTTGCTATTTTTCAAGTCCAGAATTTTACTTAGTGGCTGACATGTGCAATTTGGTGAACTTTAAAGGACCAATTTTTTTTTTCCTTTGCCTTCTTTAATAAACTTGTTTCTTTCAACACGACTGTGAATGTCAAAGTCTTGTGGTTACTACACAAGGAAAATACGATTTATAAACAGCAAATTAATGGCCAAATTGTCAGTAACCTACTTCACTGAATATAAATAAACACGTATCATAAAGGGTCATATCGTTAATATGGCTTTGCTGGGTTTCTGGGAACCTACATGGCTGCCTTCAACAATAGTTTTTCTGTGTGCAGGAGCATGAGGAGGAAGAAAAATTGGAGTGGAGATAGCATTCAATTCTATCTACGGCTCATAGATAAATGGTTCCAAGCAACTGTGTTTGGTTGGACCACAGTATTATCATATTCATGGAGTTTTCCCTCCATTTTGAGGGAAATCCTTTCTGAGGAGTCACTTCTTAAGGCTTGTGATAGCTAACTTGCTGGCCCTTGGGTCAGAGAAAGTGGCAGAGAAATACCCAAACATGAGTCCTTCACAAGACACCAACCTTTGCTTTTCTTAGGAAAGATGGTAAAATTTTAATTTCTCTCTCTCTTTTTTTTTTTGGTGAGGAAGATTGGCTCTGAGCTAACACCAGTTGCTAATCTTCCTCTTTTTTTTTGCTCGAGGAAGACTGGCCCTGAAGCTAACATCCGTGTCCATCTTCCTCTACTTTGTATGTGGGATGCTGCCACAGCATGGCCCAATGAGTGGTGTAAGTCCATGCCCGGGATCTGAACCATGAACCTGGGCCACCAAAGAGGGGCACGCTGTACCCAACATTTATGTCACCAGGCTGGCCCCTCCTCTCTTCTTTTTATTTTTGTAAAATAATAACAATAACAAGAACAACATCTAAATTTTTATTTTTTGTGATGAAAGTATTTTGTCTTTTAAGAAAGTTCTTCCAGTTCAGTGTCTTTGATGCAATATGAATTTATACCACTTTTGATAGACATACAGATGTAAACAAAAAAGATAGATCATTGCTATTCTGTGTGAAATTTAAACTGAACATAAAATAATTCAAAAAGTTCAAGGAAGAAGTAAAGGAAGGAAGGAGGTAAAGTAAAAAGTGGAAAGGAAGAAGTAAAACTTTTGCAGATATATATTTGCATATTCTGCATATTTGCAGGTGACGTGATATTATATATAGAACACCCTAAAGACTCCATCAGAAAACTACTAGAACAATAAACAAATTCAGTAAAGTTGCAGGATACAAAGTCAATACACAAAATTCTGTTGTGTCTCTATACACTAATAATGAACTATCAGAAAATCAAGAAAACAATCCCATTTACAATTGCATCAAAAAGAATATAATACCTAGGAATGAATTTAACCAAGGAAGTGAAAGACCTGTATATTGAAAACAAGAAGACATTAATGAAAGTAATTGAAGAAGACACAAATAAATGGAAAGATAGTCCATGCTCATGGATTGGAAGAATTAATATTGTTAAAATATCCATACTACCCAAAGCAATATACAGATTCAATGCAATCCTTATCAAAATTCCAATGGCATTTTTCACAGAAGTAGAACAAACAGTGCTAAAATTTGTATGGAACCATAAAAGACCCCCCAATAGCCAAAAAAATCTTGAGAAAGAAGAACAAACCTGGAGGCATCATGCTCCTTGATTTCAAACTATGTTACAAAGATAAAGTCATTAAAATAGTGTGGTATTGGCATACATAGATCAATGGAACAGAATAGAGAGCCCAGAAATAAACCTATGCATATACGGTCAATTAATTTATAACAAAGGAGCCAAGAATATACGATGGGAAAAGGACAGTTTCTTCAATAAGTGGTGTTGGGAAAATTGGATAGCCACATGCAAAGGAATGAAACGGGACCACTTTCTTACACCACACACAAAAATTAACTCAAAATAGATGAAAGACTTTAATGTAAGACCTGAAACCATAAAAGCCCTAGAAGAAACGTAGACAATAAGTTCCTTGACATAGGTCTTGGGGATGATTTTTTGAATCTAACTCCAAAAGCAAAAGCAACAAAAGCAAAAATAAAGTGGGACAACATCAAACTAAAAAGCTTCTGCACAGCAAAGGAAACAATTATCAAAATGAAAAGCCAAACTACTGAATGGGAGAAAATATTTGCAAATCAAATATCTGATAAGGGACAAATATCCAAAATATATAGAGAATGCATGCAACTCAATAGCAAAAAAGCAAACAATCTGATTAAACATTGGGGCAAAAGATCTGAATAGACATTTTTTCTAAAGAAAACATGCAGATGGTCAACAGGTACATGAAAAGATGCTCTACATCATTAATCATCAGGGAAACGCAAATCAAACCACAATGAGATAGCACCTCACACCTGTTAGAATGACTGTTATCAAGACTAGAAATGACAAGTGTTGGTGAGGATGTGGAGAAAGGGAACACTTGTGCACTGTTTGTGGGAATGTGAATTGGTGCAGCCACTATGGAAAATAATATGGTGGTTCCTCAAAAAATTAAAAATAGAACTACCATATAATCCATCAGTTCCACTTCTGGATGTTTATACAAAGAAAAAGAAAACACTCATTCAAAAAGATATATGCATCCTATGTTCACAGCAGCATTGTTTATAATAGCCAAGATATAAAAACAACCTAAGTGTCCTTCGATGGATAAACGGATAAAGAAATTGTGGTATATATATACTATGGAATATTATTCAGCAGTAAAAAAGAATGAAACCTTGCCATTTGCAACAACATGGATGGACCTTGAGGGCATTATTCTAAGTGAAATAAGTCAGACAGAGAAAGACTAAAATTGTATGATCTCTCTTATATGTGGAATCTAAAATACATATATATATATATAGTTATACACACACACACACAGTCATGGGCTGCATAATGACGTTTAAGTCAATGACCTATTGCGTGTATGACAGTGGTTCATAAGATTATAATGGAGCTGGCAAATTCCTACAGCCTAGTGACATTGTAGCCATCATAACATTGTAGCACAATGCATTACTCATGTGTTTATGGGGATGCTGGTGTCAACAAGCCTACTGTGCTGCCAGTCATATAAAAGTACAGCACATAGAATTACCATACACAGTACTTGATAATGGTAATCAACAACTATGTTTGTATTTATTATACTATACTTTTTATTGTTACTTTAGAGTGCACTCTTTGTACTTATTAAAAAAAAGTTTACCGTAAAGCAGTATGCTGTGTTATGCTGGTAGCAGCCTCATACATCTTGTATTTACCGCATCTCTTGATTGCAACATTTTCTCTTGTGTTTGATTAAATCTCATGTTGTTTTGTTCATCATGGCCCCTAAGCATACAAAATGCGCTGTCAATGTTGCCAGTAAGAGGCCCCATTGAGTGATTGACCTGGAAACAAAATTAAAAGTGATTAAGGACTATGAAGGTGGAAAATCAGTGATGTTTTTGCTCGCCAGTCAGGCATGTCCCATTCCACCACAGCTACAATCTTGAAGAACAAGAACAAAGTGACAGCAGCTGTTAAAAGATCTGCTTCACAACTTTAACCTGGGTGTGGATGAGGATGACGTTGAGGAGCTCCTAGAGGTGGTTTGTGAGGAATTGACTAACGAGGAGCTGTTGGAACCTTACAGGAATGCATAGCTGACAAAGAGGCAAGAGAAAAGGAAACTACAGGGGAAGAAAAAGGAAAAGAACTCTCAAGAATATTCACAGTGAAGGGTTTAGCAGAAGCTTTGCAGACAACAAGCTCCTTAAAAATTCTGAAAACGTGGACCCCAACGCCGAAAGGTTTTCATTAATAGCGAGGAATGTTCATGGTGCATTATCTGCTTACAAGCAAATCTACGATGAGAAAAAGAAACAAGCCAGGCAAACCACCATGGACATATTTCTGAAAAGAGTGACACCTCCTCAAGAAGAGCCTTAGCGAGGTCCTTCAGGAGGTATTCTAAAAGGAGGTACTGTTACCATCGGAGATGACGGCTCCATGTGTGTTATTGCCCCTGAAAACCTTCCAGTGGGACAAGATGTGGAGGTGGAAGACAGTGATACTGATGATCCTGACTCTGTGTAGGCCTAGACTAATGTGTGTGTTTGTGTCTTAGTTTTTAACAAAAAAGTGTAAAAAGTAAAAAAAAATTTGTTTTAAATAAAAAAAGCTTATAGAGTAAAGATACAAAGAAAGAAAATATTTTTGGACGGCTGTACAACGTGTTTGTGTTTTAAGTAAGTGTTACTACAAAAGAGTCAAAAAGTTAAAAAAAAGTTTAAGTTAAAAGCTTATAGTAAGCTAAGGTTAATTTATTATTGAAGAAAGAAAAACATTTTTAAAAATAAATTTGGTGTAGCCTAAAAGTACAATGTGTGTAAAGTCTACAGTAGTGTCCAGTAGTGTCCTAGGCCTCCACATTCACTCACACTCACTCACTGACTCACCCAGACCAACTACCAGTCCTGCAAGCTCCATTCATGGTAGTGCCCTATACAGGGGTACCATTTTTTATCTTTTATATGGTATTTTTACTGTACATTTTCTAGTTGAGATATGTTTAGATACAGAAATACTTACCATTGTGTTAAAATTGCCTGAACTCTTCAGTACAGTAACATACTGTACAGGTTTGTAGCCTAGGAGCAATATGCTATACCATATATCCCAGGTGTGTAGTAGGCTGCACCATCTAGGTTTGTGTAGGTACACTCTATGGTGTTTGCACAATGACAAAATTATCTAATGACACATTTCTCAGGGCTTTTCCCTGTCGTTAAGTGGTGCATAACTTTAAAAAAAAAAGCTCATAGATAAAGAGAACAGACTGGTGGTTGCCAGAAGCAGGAGATGGGGGGTGGGGGGGAGAAATGGATGAATTGTTGTTCTTTTGTTTCTTTTTTTTTGGTTTAAATAAATCAAATTAAAAAAATTGAAATTGAAAAAAAGTGAAATTGAAAAAAAGTGTTTTGTGCTATTTTTATTTATTATTGATTCAAGATTTGAAGAGGGTTCATATCCTGAATATACATTAGATAAATTTCTTCAGTTATGGGAGTTCCTTGAGATATAAACATAGGAAACATACATAAAGTTTAAATGTTCAGGTTCTGCTTAGAAAATGCCCCTATAGCTGAATATAATTGCCTTAGTGGAAAAGGGGTAAAATTAAGTTTTGCTAAGACACACAGCAGCACTACTGTAAACTTGAAAATACAACTTCCAGGAACTTCTAAATACATAGCACTATTCTTTAATTAATGCAGTTTACTCTGTAATTTTAGGGATTTATTGATACTGGCAGAAACATTTGCAAATAACTTAGAAAATTTCACGACATATTATGCATCTCAAAGGATTTCATTCAGTTTTTTTCTTCTTTTTCAACTGCAATCAATAATTTCTTTCAAAACTCTTAATATGGTAAGATAGAGTATGGTTAAAAGATTGTTGGAAATTCTCAAAAGAAGGATTTAAGAAACCAAATATGAACAAAAATGAACTTCATAGCATTATGTTATTTTCTTTCATTCACATAATTTTTGAACAAGTTCTGCCTCTGTTTCCTATTACACCTAAACAGTTCATCTCATTTTTATTCAACATCAAGAGATATTAATGTGGGTGCATCAAATCAGAGTTTGGGCTCTTTGAACCTATCAAACTATTTTTTTCCAAATATTTGGGGCTTGATAAAACCCAAAATGCATGCTAGAAGCACTTTTTCCATTAATTATTAAACCCATGTGTATTTTGAGGAAAATTTGATCCATATGGGTTCTGGTTCATTTATGCTTTACTCATCAAAATACTTTTTCTTAAAGTCCATGTCCAAGAAATCTTTTGAGCCCTGTTAAGGATTTTGAGCTTTGCCAAGAACAAACAAAGTTGAACACCAAAAGATTCAAGTTGGTTTGTAACCCTAAACCTATGGAGCATTAGTGGGTTCTACACTTGGATGAAACACATGCCCTCATCCCTAATAGGTAGTTGGACGTACCTCCAAAGGGAAGCTTGAGGCCTGATACAGAAAGCAAAAGTCAGACTTATGTCAACAAAGGCACCAGATAAGCCTGAAATGCACCACAATTCATTGAAAGATTACTTTGATTGTATTTTTTGAGTACATACATGCAGAGATGTTCCATAGAATTTGAACTGCAAGGTTAAGAGTCATCCCAAGTAGGTAACAAAAAAGATATATTATCTAAAATGTGAAATCCTAGTATTTGGATAGCAATTCCTAAATATTGGGACTTGGTTAAATATACATAATTATGGGAAACATGCAATTGCCTTTTGATAGGAAAAATGGGAATGTGGCTTATGATTTTTTTTCCTATCTCTTTCTTTTCAAGTGTGTAATTAAGAGGTGAGGTTTGTTTTTTTTTTTTTTTGGTGAGGCAGATTCTCTCTGAGCTAACATCTGTTGCCAATCTTCCTCTTTTCTTTTTTTGCTTGAGGAAGATTAGCCCTGAGCTAACATCTGTGCCAATCTTTCTCTATTTTGTATGTGGCTTACTGCCACAGCATGGCTTGAAGAGTGGTGTAGGTCCATGCCTGGGGTCTGAACCTGTGAACCTGGGCAGCCAAAACAGAGCACACTGGACTCAGCCACTACTGTGGACTCTGTGGCCACTGTGGACTCACCATGGGGCTAGCCTTGAGTTTTTTTATTTTTTGTTTTCTTGTTGTGTGTTTTCTTTTCTTTTGCTGTTTGCCTTTTTCTCCCCCTGGAACTGACAGGCCAAATCAAACTAAGGCCATAAGTAAATATAAATTGGATTTTAAGGCACCAGTCTTAGATTGGATTGTTAGTCTCAAAAATTCCAGAGGAGGATTTGGTCAAAAGATGATTGTAAATAAAATAATACATATGCTTTCTTGAGAGGTCAGAGAAAATAAAATCTTCTAAGGCTGCTGTAATCATGGTTATGTTAAAGAAAGAGTCCTTATCTTTTAGAGATCTCTACTGAAATATGTATAGGTAACATGACGTGATCTCTGGGATTTATTTCAAAATTCAATTGGAGTTGAGGATATGAGTGGAGAACAGATAAAGCAAGATAAATTGTCAATGGTGGATGCTGTGCATATTGGTGTTAATTACTATACGACTGTTTCCTTTAGTTTATGCACCAGACATCTCCCATGCCTACCACACAAGCATTGAGTCCACCCTACCCACTGTAGTAGTAACCCCTGGAGCCATACCTGGCCTCAGCCGCATCCTGTATCTCTCCTGTCACATGGGTCATCTGCTGGAACCTATGACGTCATTCTGCTGCATGAATAAATTTGAAAGTATGAGAAAACTAACACTCCATAGCACAATCCTTTGGTAATGGGGGACAGAAACTGCTGGACAATTCTGAAGTGCAACTTACATGACAACTCAGAGGGTTCCTAGTGGAACCCCCAGTTGGTCAACTCGATAACATACCCCCGGATGGGTCTTTCCTCCTTTCCTGTTACAATTTTTTTTGGCCTCTCTGTCTCCTGTTCTTTAGGATTACTTCCTAAAAGAAACGACCTGCATGGAGTTCTTATGATCATTTCTAAACACATAGTCTTAGCCCAGCCTAAGGCTACTTATGTTTGGAATTTTTCTTAAGAAAAAAATTTTTTTTAAGTTTTTACTCTGTGTCTATACAATCAAATCTGAATTTTATTTAAAAATACACGAATAAACTCTTCTTTAACAGTTGGATTTTTTTTTTTAAAAGGAAGCAGATAAGAGAAGTGGATCTCTGAGCATTTAGTTTTTCTTTTTTTTGAGGAAGATTGGCCCTGCATTAACATCTGTTGCCAATCTTCCTCTTTTTCTTTTTTCTCCTCAAAGCCCCAGTACATAGTTGTATCATAGTTGTAGAGTTGTAGCTCTTCTATGTGGGACGCCAACACAGCATGGCTTGATGAGCGGTGAGCAGGTCCACGCCCAGGATCCCAACTAGCGAACCCTGGGCTGCTGAAGCAGAATGTGCAAACTTAAATGCTATTCCACTGGGCTGGCCCCAACAGTTGGAATTTTGTATTGTTATTATTTTATGATTTAAAGTCTCTTATTGATTATTCAACCATAATTCTCTAAAATATGCATATAAATTGAAGTTCTATTATTGTGTTTTTAACTTTCCTATAACCATAGGGTTTGGAGCATTAAAATATTTATTCTGGATTGAATTAACACTACAAATACCTATTGCACTCAATTGATCAAAAACAATTAAAATACATTTCAAAGTTTGAAATATTATTAAACATAAAGAGTAAAATTTATTGGAAATACATCTCAATGAAATGAATAGCGCTTTTTTCCAGTTAGTTCATGTATCGTGGAAGAATATTATTACTAGAATGAGGAAGATTTCAGCATCAGTTTTGTTCCTACTTTTCATTGTTATAGATGTAAATTCTGAGAAAACTTGTTCACATAAATAAGTAGGTGCAAATAGAAGGAATTTTGTAATAGTGTTGCTCAGTTCTTTGACGTTCTGAGTTATGTTAAAAATCATATTATGATTTATCATCAAAAATCATTTTTATTGATATGCCATCTGATAACTTATTAGTTCTTCCAGCAATTTTCATTGATAGCAAAAAATTAGAAACCAATTTTCTTACAAAAGGACTCATTAGGGTCATTCACTTTTTCAAGATACCAAGATTTTGAATCTTTCCTTTGTTTCACAGTACATCCCAGGAAATGCACCATAAAAGAAGAGAATGGATGAGAAAGATATCATTTTTTATAAAGTAGGAGAGCAGCAATTTTGAAAGGGAAGATTATTTTTATACAAGTTTTTATTTAAATTGAGATACAATTCACATACCATAAAATTCACGCTTTTAAAGTGTACAATTAAGTGGTTTTCAGTATTTTGAAAATGTTGTGCAACCATTATCACTCTATAATTCCAGAATATTCTTATTACCCCCCCCAAAGAAACTCTGTAACCATTAGCAGCCACACCTATTTCCCCCTCTGCCAAGCCCCTGGCAACCACTATACTACTTTCTGTCTCTATGAGTTGCTTATTCTAGACATTTCATGTAAATGGAATTATATAATATGTGGTCTTTGTGCCTGGTTTCTTTCACTTAGCACAAAATTTTCAAGGTTCATCCATGTTGTGGCATGTATCAGTATTTCATTCATTTTTGTTGCTGGATTATATTCTACTGTTTGTATATACAATATTTTCTCTATTCATTCACCAGTTGATGGGCATTTAGGTTGTTTCCACTTCTTGGCTACTATAAAAAAAATGCTACTATGGGCATTCATGTACAAGCTTTGTGTGGACATGTTTTCAATTCCCTTGGGTATATGCATAGGAGTGGAATTGCTGGGTCATATGGTAACACTGCTTAACTTTTTGCAGAACTGACAAACTGTTTTCCAAAGTGGCAGCAGCATTTTACATTCCCATCAGCCATGTATGAGGGTGCCAGTTCTCCACCTCCTCACCAACATGCATTATTTTCTGGTTTTTTGATTATAGCCAATAGGTAAGAAGTGGTATCTCATTGTGATTTTGATTTGCATTACCTAATGGCTGGTGATGTTGAACATCTTTTTATGTGCTTACTGGCCATTTGAATATTATATTTGGAGAACTGTCTATTCAAATCCTTTGCCCATTTTTAATTGGGTTATTTGTATTTTTATTGTTGAGTTGTAGGTGTTCTTTGTATATTCTGGATACTAGTCCTTTATCAGAGATATGATTTGCAAATATTTTCTCCCATTCTGTGAATTCTTTTCTTTTTCTTGATAGTGTCCTTTGATGCACAAAAGTTTTTAATTTTGATGAAGTCTAGTTTATCTATTATTTTTTGTTGTTGCTTGTATTTTTGGTATCATGTGTAGGAAACCATTGCTTATCCAAAGTTATGAAGATTTATGCCTATGTTTTACTCTAAGAATTATATAGTTTTAGCTTTTAAATTTAGGTCTTTGATCCATTTTTGTGTATATGGTGTGAGGTAGGAGTCCAACTTCACTCTTTGCTATATGGATATCCAGTTGTCCCAGAGCCATTTGTTGAAAGCCTGTTTTTTTTCCCCCTCATTGAATTTTCTTGGCACCCTTGTCAATAATCAATTGACCATAAATGCATGGATTTATTTCTAGATGCTCAATTATATCCCATTGATTTATATATCCAAATTTATTCCAGTACCACACAATTTTGATTACTGTAACATTATAGGAAGTTTTGAAATTGGGAAGAAATCCAACTTTGTTCTTTTCCGAGATTTTTTTTTTTATTCTAGGTCCCTTGCATTTCTATATGAATTTTTGGTTCAGCTTGTCAGTTTCTGCAAAAAAGGTTGCTGGGATTTGATAGGGATTGTATGGAATCAGTAATTGAATTTGGAGAGCATTGCCATCTTAACAACATTAAGTCTTCCAATGCGTGAACACAGGATGTCTTTCCATTTATTAGGTCTTGTTTAATTTCTTTCAACATTTTGTAGTTTTCAGTGTACAAGTGTTTCACTTTTTTTTGCTAAATTTATCCTGATTCCTTAGGATTTTCAACAAACAAAATCATGTCGTTTGTAAATAGAGATAGTTTTTTTTTTTTTCCTTTCCAATCTGGATGCCCTTTCTTTTCTTTCTCTCTTTCTTTGCCTAATTGCCCTGGTTTGACTCTCCGGTACAATGATAAATAGAAGTGGTGAGAATGGACATCCTTGTCTTGTTCCTGATCTTAGGAGGAAAGCTTTCTGTCTTTTACAATTAAGTACGATATTAGCTGCAGGTTTTTTGCAGATGCCCTTTGTCAGATTGGGGAAATGCCCCTCTATTCTTAGTTTGTTGAGTGTTTTTATCACAAAAAGGTGTTGCATTTTGTAAACTACTTTTTCTGCATTAATTGAGATGATCAAGTGGTTTTTGCCCTTTATTTTATTAATATAGCATATTACATTGATTGATTTTCATGTGTTGAAGCAACCTTGTATTCTTGGAATAAATCTCATTTGGTCATGCCGTAGAACCCTTTTTACATGTTGATGCATTTGGTTTGTTTGCATTGTGCTGGGGATTTTTATGTCTGAATTCATAAGGTATATTGGTTTTTAGTTTTCCTTTCTTTGCGTGTCTTTGCCTGGGTTTGGTATCAGAGGAACTCTGGCCTCACAGAATGAATTAAGAAGTATTCCCTCCTCTTCTATTTTTTTGAGGAGTTTGTGAAGGATTGGTCCAGTTCTTTTTCGGGTGGAGCAGTGCTATATAAGTGGAGGAAAGTCTGAACAACATGGTTGTATGGCATTTATTGCCAGGCTTTTAGATATTTGTATATGCATCCTATTTTCCTAACATATTATAAAGTCATTCATCTATTAAACACACATTTGTTGAGCATCTGCCATGTGCTGGCATTGTGGAAGGAGCTTCAGGTACAACAATGAACAACATGATCCCTGCCTTGTTGGAGTTTATAATCCAGTGATGATGAAGAACAAGGAACAAGTAAACAAAAAACAAACACATACATATTGTTGGCAGGGATGATATCTTATACATCTCTGTAACACCGTTTCCTTAATATCTGGTATAATGTCTTAAACGTATTCAGTACACAATAAAGGTGAACTAATTTATTTTGGTATGGCTGCTGCCCCACAACTTGGTTGAGAAGATTGGGCTATGCACACAGAGTAATGTGAGAATTATACAAGACAAAAAATAATTTCATAGTTCTCCTATTACAGTAGAGGAATGAATATATGAAAGTTTGAAAACCTAGCTCTCAAAGCCTCATGTTTAAAGGCAGTAAAAAAAAACAAACAATGCATCTTATCCACAAAGCTGCCCATTATACATATTTATGTCTTTTATACCAACATTTCTCAAACTGTCACATGCAGAAAAATCACCTGGGAACCTTTTTCAAATGCAGATTTTGATTCCACAGATCTAAGGGATCATAAGATCCTCTGTTTCTAGTAAACTTCCGAGTGATGTCTATGCTGCTGGTCCACAGACCATACTTTGAGTGCAGAGGCTCTGCACCCCTTCCTCCTTGTCCAAAAGCAGAGAACCAAGAGATAGCTGATGAATTAGATAGGAAAAATCTCCTTCAGATTTTCGGAGGTAACTGAGTTGCTGCAGAACTGTCTGTTGATGAGAAGGCCTAGAAAAACCATTGAAGTCTGTATACAACCCATGCACCCCTTCCTCCTTGTCCAAAAGCAAAGAACCAAGAGATACCTGATGAATTAGATAGGAAAAATCTCCTTCAGATTTTCGGAGGTAACTGAGTTGCTGCAGAACTGTCTGTTGATGAGAAGGCCTAGAAAAACCATTGAAGTCTGTATACAACCCACAGTATCCTATGAGAAAACCAGCAGAGAGGGAATAAGGGAACTCTTATCTTCCCAAATGATGTCATTTATGCTGAAACTTAATTACAAGTGAACATCCATCTTTCCTGTCAAGCAAATCTGTGTACATAGGCCAAATCATTTTTAATGTAAATATAAATGGTTCTTGTGTGTAGCCACTGGGGAGATGGTTGATGCGGGGAGGGAGGAAGAGGATGGAAAGCTAATTCTACTTAAAGGGAAAATTGCCTCAGTGCCTTGAGATTCTGTACCTAGGAAAGGAAAAAAAAACCCGAAAACATTGGTGATAGGAAATCGGCTTGCTAGAGTCCAAAATGCAGAGATCTACCTTGAAAATTTTTACTTTATTTCTGCTTTCCAGTTAGATATTCATCCTAGAAATATGTGCGTTTTCTAGCATGATGGTTTGTTTTTCTTATTTATATGGCTGAGTTTTCCTGCACATTTCTGTTCCCACACACAGTTCTCTGGAGTTTTATATATTGAGAAGCTTTAAGTAAAAGACAAATTCAGTAAAAACCAAAAATTACTCATTGAAACCAGTATACTATGTTGTGAAACCAGAAAATATGGAAACCGTAAGCTCCTCTTATTGGTACATAAACTCATGTATTTGGGACTGTTGCATAATTGAAATTGTCCAATTTCAAATGCTCATAAAGTACAAGTAACTCTGTGAATCTTGATGGGAAAAAACAGACAACCAGTCACAGGGTGTATTAGGCATGGGTCTAGCGGGGAGGTGATTCCAGGGAAATAAGGGTGTGCATACTAACCAACCCATGCAATTGGGATGAAAAGTATCTGTGGTATTCTATATATGCATGTATATGGTACAATTTTTACACATTATAAGCAAAAACATACTAGACGACTTTTGAACAGAGTTCTAAAATCAATGTTAATCAACATTTTTATGCCTATTAATGTGCTTGGCACTGTGTTAGGTAATGTGAAGGCTATAAAAAGGTATAGCACATTGTTCCTAAATTCCAGAAACTACAAGTAAGTCCTGGTTTGTATATTCATATATATACCCTAAAAAATTACTAATGTTGTAAGGTGGTGTTCATCTCAAAGGGAGATAGGAAGAAAGAGAGAGAGAAAGAGAGAGAGAATTCACTTCTGTCTATGAGGCTTAGGAGACTTTCTAGAGAATATGTGTTTAGGAGGTTGAGATTAGAGAGTTGACTCGTCCCCCTTAAAGCAGGGCAAGACAGGCTCAGCCCCAGCTCCAGGCTTTAGAGGGCTCCACTCTGACTGTCTTCTGTTGTGCCATTCCCACAGGGCAAGGGTCTATGGACCAAGTGTACATGCCACATAGCTCCCATGTCTTCTCTCTTGACCATTATCTGGGTACTTAGGACTCTGGAATTGACTGCTCCAATGACCCTGGCCTGGCTTCCAGAGTTGTGTGGGTGTGGACACCTCGCTGCTGCAGTGCACACTTAGGCCACTTCACTGTCCTTCATTTACTGGGCCAACACCCATGAGCCCATAGGCCATCTTAGGCTTAGCGCTCCCAGGAAGATTTCTGACAAGTACTGTGAGGCCATGTGGGAGGAGCGGTGTGCTCATGGCAATAAGAGGTATTGTATAGCCTGGGGCATTCTTAGGATTTTTATATCAACCTACATCTAAGTTCTGATGGAAAATTGGATTCAGAAGTCAAACTCAGGACCTTTAGCCCAGTATCTTTAACCTGTTTCACCCTTTCTTCCCTGCATATTTTCATTCCGCCCCACCCCCAATTCAATTTTTAGGTTTTTCTTAGATCAGGCACTAAAGTGGGGAAAAAAAAACTGGAATAATTGTCTTTCCACCAACTCTGGCTATTTCTCTCAAACCTTTAACACCATTTCTTCCTCCTTTCTTTCAGTTTTGAGAGAATCAGAGAGGGGGAGAAGAGAAATGAGAAAGGGAAAAGGAGAAAGAGGGACAAAGAGGAAAGTTTTCTCTGGAGCTGGTTGTATCTGCCAAGGAATAGAAGTAGAACTGCTTGATGAAGCAGGAAAGAGAAAAAGATAAACCTGTATCTATTAGATATGTATAAAGATTAATCTCTATCTATCTATCTATCTATCTATCCATCTCTCTCTCTCTCTCTATGTCTTCATCCTTGCTTCCTCTAACCTCCAGAGCTCCTGACCTAGAATTAGGATAATCTCCTTCTTAATCCAGTGCCTGGAGCAGAAACCAGTGGCAGTAGTCCATACTTCATGCTGGGTACATGTTGTCTGACTCAGTTTTGTGGTTTGGAAAAAAAACTTCCTCTTCAATGACTTTCTAGATGTGACTTTCTGAAAGAAAAAGCTTCAATTGTTTCCACAGTGGCCCTGTTGCTGGCACCAGTGCCCACACCACTGCCAGCAGCTAATGGGCTTGGTGAGAAGGTGAGGAGGTGGTGAAGGTCAGCCTCCTTTGTGTTCTATTTGTTATGTTTTTATAATTATGGGCTGTGTGTCAGAAGCTACTGTTTTGGTTTTTATTACACTATTTTTGTATCTGTTGGATCTCTAGTTGAAAATGTCTTTCTTCTTCTTTTGTTATGAATCCACAAAATCTGAACTTAGTAGCCTCTCCATAAGGATGTGCTTTCTCCAGCACTGTCAAGGTGACCTTGTGATAGGAGACACATTTTGGATCAAATGACCCAGGTACCATTCAAGAATTCATTAGTTCAGGTCTCTTAGACTCTAGAGTGGCATAATATTAATAGAAATTTCTAAAAGAAGAAAGATAAATCCTTTTTAAGGGAAATCTTAACAGCAGAGGAATTGTCCCACTTAGGCTTTAAAAATTGACCACCTTTAAAGGGCTGCTTAGGCTTGGGATGAGTTGGTAAAGCTATGTGGGATGTGGTCACTGTCCACAATGGGACAAGAGATGTAGTATGAGCTGTCATAGATAAACAACCAAAAATGAAAGTGTTTTTTTCCAGATGGAGAAATAAAATGTCTGTATGCTGGAGGAGTTTTGAGAGATTTTGAAGGCAAATGTGTGATCTGTACCTTTATTCAAATATAGCATTTCCTGAGCTGGTGTTCTTCAAAACAGAATTTTGAATGCTGTGGAAAAAATATTGGTGGCTGAATGAATGGAAAAGGAAGCATGCTATCATATTTCACAAAATCTAAGAAACCTTTGATTGTAAGATGCACCATTATTTTATGTACTACTAGGGAAGAAAAAACACTGCCAATTAAATTATGTCATGGCATTGACTGAAAGATGCAGCCCAATTTCACAGATATTAAAGTGTAAAAAGCAAACGTGGGTCTTAGACTTGGTGACACTCCGCCCATTCTTCTTTTTTAAAGATTTACAACGCATTTTAATAGCTCTGAGAAGTCCCACAGAAAAAACATCTGCTTAACTCAGCTTTCTCCCAATTTTGTAACATGAAATGCTTTTATTAGGCAAATCCCTTTATCTCTCAAATCTCAAATCTCTCTCTTTGATAGATTTCAATTCATCACAATTCTAATATTACTGAACTTCAACGTGTTGACCTTTGGCCATGAGGGCCTCTTCCAGCTGTGTCGCGAGTCCTTTTGACACGACCCATTAATGGTTGAGAACTTTCTTGCTTTCTGCTATATCAAGAATTTCTGATCTTATCTTCTGTATTTCTTGCCCCATTCCTGGAATCAGCCATCTTAAAAATAGTTTGGTCTTCATGATTTTTAAAAAAACTTCTAATTTTTTCTTGAGTTTATTACCTCATTTCTGAGTTTTTATTTTGGCTTATGTTTTTCTTTCATGTCTCATATCATTTTCTTAATGTTTTTTAGCTCATTTTGGAATAGGATGCTGCAGTTCTGATCTATTTTTTGAATATGTCTTTCTTGGCATGATTTTGTTTTCTGCAGCAATAATATTCTGCTCCTTATTCTCTTTTTTCATATACTAATTTTGTATAGAATACTTTTCTGTGGATCCTTTTAACGTGAAATTAGTTTTCTTGAACTTTCAGGAAGAGGCTTGATTTGGATAGCTTTTCCAACGTCACAGATCTCCCTCTTCTGTTGCTTTTGTGTGGTGTTAAAAAATATGGCGGCTTGTTTTCAGAGACTCCTGACTCTGCTTCCCTCCTCCACTTTCATCTGTACCTTCTTTTCTTCATCTCTGTCATCCCTAACATGTTCAAATTTGATCCCACTACTAGTAGTTTCTTTTCAACGTGGGGCTCTGTCTTGGAAGGAAGCCTTGAAGGGTCATTTTTAAGAGTTCCTAGTGGCCAGACTGTTTACGTGGGCAAAACTTCTCCCAGGTTCAGCTGCTCTTCTCATATTAGCCCTCTGAATTTTCCTGTGAATACCTATGAGCTATTTTGTGTTTCTCCTCACCCCATTGCTTCCTTCTGCTTTTACCTGCACAGATGTGATAGCATGCTGTTCTTGAGACTGTTCATGGTTTGCCTCTATCTGCTTGTATTTTGAGATTTCTGGGAATACTTTGTTATCCAGCTTTGTTCAAAATGTTGTCTGTGAGTTTTTGGCTTTATTATCTTATTGGTCAGCCAATTTTGATGTAGGGATTCTGGGAGATCTAACGACTATGCTGCTACCACCACTGCCATATTTTCAGAATCTCTTAGAATCCCTTTTCAATGGTATCACTGTTAAAATTTTACAGAGCAGAAATCTGCAGAGCCTTGGTTTGATAGTGCTAGCCTAATCTATTAGGAGTATTAATACTGGCTTAGGGATATTCTACTCAGTGCTTGAAACAAAAATGTTATCTTCTAGTTTGATTAATATCTGTAATATCAATCATAATAGTAATTTTGACCTCTTCATATTGTAAATAGCTTTTCCATTTACAGAACACTTGCACAACCATTATCTTAGTTAATCGTACCAACAATCCTGTAAAGTGGGTAGAGCAAGCAATAATTCTCCTTATGGAGATGAGGATTCGAAAACTCAGAAAAATTAACTAGCTTCTCCAAAGTCACACAACTGGGAGGTGGTGTGGCCAAGAGTTCTCCCTGCCAGTTCAGTGTCATAGCCACACTGCCATGCTATTAACCTGATTAAGCATGCTGAGGTTTCCTTCATTGGGTATGAACACATCTGTGTGAAACAGGGATCTTTGATGTTTGCCCTGTCTCTGAGACAAGGGGATAGAAACTTCTACTCAAGGAAGGTGTTCTGGGGGAAACTCTAGGCAAAAACTCACCATTTAGATATTGTCTTAGTCCATTCAGGCTGCTATAACAATACTGTAGACTTGGTGGCTTAACCAACAAACATATATTTTTCACTGTTCTGGAGATGGGGAAGTCCAAGATCAAGGTGCTGGCAGATTCAGTGTTTGGTGAGGACCTGCTTCCTGGCTCATAGACAGTTGTCTTCTGGCTGTGTCCTCACAAGGCAGAAAGGGAGCAAGAGAACTCTCTGAAGACTCTTTTATAAGGGCACTAATCACCTCCCAAAGGCCCTACCTCCAAATGCCACCACATTGGAGATTAGGCTTCAACATATGAATTTTGGGGAGACACAATCATTCGGTCCATAGCAGATACATATAAGCCTTTGCCTCAAACCAAACATTGCATGGAACTTCTAGACTGGTGTATTGGGCTGTCCCACGTGAGTCTTAGATGTTCTTTTGGTATAGAGTAAGGCAGACTTAATGGCCTGACCAGTGCCTCTATTTCCTGGATCCTAATCTGAGCAGAGATCAGAGATGGCTCCTTGAAGGTGGAAGAAATTCCAGGCCCTTCACATTAGCCTCATGGACGAAGAGCGAGATAGGTCCAAAAAACAATAGCCAAATGTGGGATTTTAATGAGAGTGTACGACAGGCACCCACGAGATCTAAACATCCTTTCCAGTCACACTGGAAGTCTCTCCACCCCACTCCTACCCTCCACACCTATCCCCTGCTGGTGCTAGGACACAGTAGTGCTATTGGTCTGGGTCCACATCAGGGTTTTCCTCTTTGGAGCTGAGGAGTGGAGGAGAGTTGGGTTTTGGAGGGGAATGGATGGATGGGAGTTTAAGTTGACATTCGCCTATTATCAAAAGGAAGTCAGACTAATTGGAAAATAATTAGCAGCAGGAAGGAGTCATGTCCTCCTATTTTTCAGATGTCTGTGCTTCCTTCTCCATATGAACCTTCTCCCCCAGGCTTTCCAGTGACCTTCTAGCCTTTGAATTTTTCTACTGCTCTTAGTTCTAAGCATCTCGGCTACCTCCAGACACCTATTGGCCATTAGTCCTCTTTCACCTGTTCTTGTACACATATTCATGTTTTTGTCAAAGAAATGCAAAGTTACTTCTTCTCATGACACTTCCAGTAAAAGTATTAGCTGCTTGAGGCAAAGACTGATTGCTGCTTTCTTTTTTATTGCCCTCAAGACCTAGTATAGAGCATTCCACACCCACACATTACTAGCTAATAAGTGATGTTGATTGATGGGATTTACAGGTAAATATGCATGCATTTCTAGACAAGAAGGGGAATATCCTCCCTGAAATTCAATTCAATGGGATTTTCTTTCCAGAGATTTCACCTACAGAAGTCAACAGCAATCACAGTTCTGAAAGGAGAGAAGTGATTGAAGGGAGAAACAAGGTATAGCTCTGATTAAAAAATAAAAGTAAAAAAGGAGAGTAGTATGGACAGAAAGAACATGAGAAGCCAGGCAGACTGATGGCCACATCTAAGATTTAAGCACTAGGCTGTATTTCTTCCTGAAAGCAAGGATCAGCAAACTATAGCCCATGGGCCAAATATGACTGGTATCCAGATTTTTATAAATAAAGATTTATTGAAACAGAGCCATGCTCATTTGTTTACTTATTGTTTGTGACTGCTTTCATGCTACAATGGCAGATTGAATAGTTGCAACAGAGACCACAAGGCCTGCACAGCCAAATAAATTAACCATCTGGCTCTTTACAGGAAAAGTTTGCGATTCCTGCCCTAGAGCAAGAACACTTGCCTAGTACTAAAGCTGGAGGGCACATTCACTGTCTAGAATTTACTTCTTTTCTCTCCTTGCTGCCTACTTTCAATGCCAAGGAGACGTTACAATGATATGTCATGGGCCCTAGTGCTCTCCCTTCTCTCTTGGAAAATCAAGTGTTGTGTAAAATAAAGAAGAAGGAAGGGGAGGAAGTTCATAGCAGGACCTTCCCACTCCTTGAGAACTCACATAGACTATTGGTCCTAATTTCCTGGCAAGTGGGATGTGAAGGTGATGCTAGAATAATGTATTAAATATATCTTGCTTTCCTGGAGAAACAGCTTTTTAGGTATATCACTGCTCATACCCATTGTGCATATATCTCATTAAAGGTTATATTGCTTTAAAATGAGCTTCCGGTTGAGTTAATAGTATTGGATCAAGATTTAGTTTATACTGAAAGGGTTTGATTGGAATATCATAGTATGAGGAAGCAAGGAAAAGGCCAAATGTGCTTACATTAGATGTAATTTAGTAAAAATGGAAAGTTCAGGCATTTCTGGCATATAGAGAACATTTATTGCATTTTGGCTTTTCACATTCTTCTTTTAAAGTTCCCAGTTACAACATTTTCTTTTCTTGGCCCCTTAAAAATAATGAATAATTTTTGCTCTGTACCCATAGCTTGAAATATTTTGGTATATGTTAATTCAGAAGATAAAATTTCTTTTGGAAATGCTCACTTTAGTCTGCATATTAGAAATGGAAAGTCTGTTAGCTAGAACTCTAAAATTACCAGTATCATTAAATTGTTTTGAGAACCTTATTCAGGAGTGTGGGAACAGTTAGCATCCATTCAGAATATCAACTCCAGAGCTGGGTTCTGATTTAACGAGTCTCTCTATCTGCCCCATACCTTTTATCAGCATTAAACATATGCTTTAGTAAGCATTAAAAGTCAACCTGTTTGAAAAGTCATGCCCACCCTCCATCTTGGGAGGATTACGTTTCTGGGGACTATTAAGATCTATTTCAATATCCTTTGTTCCCCAAATATTTGTCTTTTTCTACCTCCAGGTAGTTGGAAGAATATTTCCTTGCTTCCTTTATGGCCTTTACTCTGACCACTGAAATGTGAGAGGAAGTCATGAGCGTCAATTCTGGTTGTAAGCTTTAAGAGCCTGCATGCGAATACCCACGATCACTTCTTCTTTTCTTCAGCCTTAGCAATCAGCAACATTTCATGTAGTGTGGGCTCCGCACTTCTGGGTTTCAGAGTGGGGTGATGTGGAGGTGAGCCTTCAGTCAACCTGTGCAGGATATGTAGTCAGAGCAAAAAAATACACCTTTGTGTTTTAAGCCACTGGGATATGTGGTTTCTTTTGTTACTGCAGCATAACATGGCCCTTCCTGCTTCATTCAGTATGTCTGGGATGGCTGATTTGAATTCTCCGTAGTAAGAGAAACAATCAGTCTTTCTCCAAAGAAACTTATATGAATATTTGGCATGGCATTTTAGCCAATGATTTTATATTAGTATGCCTCTGGGATGCAACACACACTTCATACTGCCTGCTCACTTTTGTTGTTGTTGTTGTTCCCTATTTCTGTTATTCCCGAGGAAGAAGACATCTGAAGGAAGACTTTAGAAATGGAATGTGTGAAGGTCAGTCCAGCTGTCAATCAGCATCCCTTGGAGAAAGCAACCCTAAGAAAGAATTGAATGGTATTAGGCCTGGGAGAAATGCAGCTAGAGAATAACAAGCTATTAGCAAACTGAGTTGCTTTCAGTATAACATAACATAGCAGAATAATATAAATATGGATTAGTGCTCCAGTCAAAGTTTTTATTGCAGGAGGTACAGTTGATATAAATGGAGGAGTAGCTAAGACAAAGATTTAGCCAGAAAAACACACTGTTGTGTATGCCAGACCACTTAATCCATTTCTGCACCCATTTTTAAGCTCAGGCATTATAATTGTTAACAATTTGTCGCCTTTATAAACTCAGGGTGACTAAGGCTCTTCCCATACTCTTGCAAATCATGTACAAGAACAGTTTTAGTTGTAGTAGCCTTAGATAGAGATATCATTCTTTCCTATTCTGTTTAGTGGTCAAGAATCTCTTCCAAAGGTCTTCTGTTAGGCCTAGGTACTTCTGGACCTCGCAGAAGGCAGTTGCTGACGAAAAGAAGCCACTTAAACTGGTCAAAGTAGGTTTATGCCTGCACAGAAGAAAGCAATGTTCTTTGTCTATTGTTCCATCTATAGCCACACACACAGTTAGCAGCAATAATAAAATATTGCTGCATTATCCCCAAAGCATAAGTCTCTGATAAGATAAAAGCTTTTTTCCCAGAGGGGTTGGTTAGTGTACAGGGGTGGGAGATTGGAAAGGAAGGAATGCATTAACCTCACGGTTCTGAAAGAAATGACCTCTTCTACTATGAAGACAATGCATGCGTTAAACATGTGTGACTAGCAAAACCATAAGGGATTGGTTACCTTCTCCTTCTACTTATCTCAGTTGGTAGCACTAGTAAGTGGTTAGAATGCTGCAGACTGCTCTATAAGAAGTGGTCCATGAAAGACATACAGTGGGTTAGATGGCCCCCCCAAAAGAAGAGTTGGAGTAAGAGAGGTTATTGAGTTATTGACTGAGTGGAAACTCAGAATATATCCCAGATATCTACCATGTTTCTTGTGAGATCTGTGAGTTAGTCTCTTGTTCTCATGTGCTTGGATGAAGCTGTTACTTCTGGCTTATTTTTCCTTATTACATTCTTCAGTACAAGGGTATATGTAACATACATGTAAGTACTGAAGCAGAATAATAAAATGAACAGTTGTGAGCTTACCACTCAATTTTAGAACCACAAATATGGTTGTAATTGCTTATATACTCCTCCCACATCACATGCCTCTGCCTCCTCCTAGCCCGGGGATGAACTTTGTGTTGAACGTTGCTTGTTTTACTAAAAATCATTTTTACATACACACACGCATAAACACACACACATATATAGAGAGAGATTGTTGCTTGGTTTTGATGGTTTCTGAGCTTTATAAAAATGATACACCTTGCATAGTCTGCTGGGACTTGCTATCTTGACTCAATATTCTAAGATGCACCCATGTTGTTTGTGAAGTTCTAGTCCATTTATTTTTCCTGCTCTATAATTTTCCATTATGTGACTATACTACAAAATGTTCATCCATTTTCCTGTTGATGGGCATTTGAGTTGTTTCCCAGGTCTTTTTTTGCTGCAGTGAACAGAACTGCAATGAATATTTTTGTTCATATCTCCTGGGACACATGGGCAAAAGTTTCTCTGAGTATTATCCTGGGGTGTAGTGTAGGTAAATATTTCAACTTCACAACTTACTACTACATTTTTTTCCAAGGTTGTTGTACCAATTCTCTTCCCTATCACCAGCATATATGAATAAAAGTTCCCATAGATCCACATCCTTGAGTCTTTGATATTATAAGACATATTAATTTATGCCAATCTAGTGTATAAGTGGCATCTCGTTGTGGTCCTCATTTGCATCTCCCTGATTGCTAATGAGTATGAGCATCTTTGCAAATATTTATTAGCAATTTGTGTCACCCCTGGCCTTTTTTTTAACTGGCAAGGTAACTATCTATTCAGTTCTCATTAGGAGGGAAAGAAAGTCAGTTGATTAAAGTCTTTTGTAATTAAATCCACTATTGGTGGATGATAGATGGCCAGAAACTAAGATGAGAGCAGCTTCTCTCTGTGAAAGTAGAACTGTGTGCCAGAGTACCCTAGGGAGTTCCTTAAGTCCTATACTTTTATAATAATTTGTACCTAGTAAGAAACAATGAACTATATCTATAAATAATGATACATGATAAGGGGAATTTTCTGTATTCTCATATAGATTAGTTAGTATTTTGTGTTTGCAAACAACAGAAACCCACTTTGGCTAACTGAAGTCCAAAAAGTTTATTCATAGCCATTCTGTTCACAATAGCAAAAACTGGCAAAACTGAAGTGTGCATCAATAGGGGAATGGATGAATCAATTGCTCGTGGCCATGGCATCTTGTGTGATGGACCCACTGAGACTGCACATGATCCCAAAAGGAAATCTGGCTGCTCTTACCAAAAGAAAGGGGGGTATGGATGCCGAGAGAGAAACAACAGATTCCAAATAACTAGACTCACTGGATCCTAATCTCTTAGGTAGAGAGACTGGAAGGAGTTGCTGGTTTACAAAGAAAACAAATGGAGTTTGAATGGAAAAAAGTGTGCTTTTAACATCATTCATCATGAGAAAATATTGCTGAATTATTTTTCTGTCTACACTGACATTCCTTTTGGCTGAGGTTTTCTAGGCTAAGCTAATAGCCAATAAGATAGGTTAATTTGTGTTAAGATGTGAAGATGGTAATGACTTGGCTCAAGGAAGGAGTATGTCCTATATACCCCAACTTCAGTGCCAGCTCAGACCTGTTGGTATTGGTGGCCTGGGTGTTCGTGAGTGCATTCATGTCCCCATCCTAGTAACTGTGAACCACTGGAAGAAGAACTACATCTCCACTTACCAAGGGGACGGCTGGCTTCTAGGATATCTGTCAGGGGACATCTCTAAATCTTATCTCTCTATCAAAGTTTGAGATTGGTAGTAATTTTAAGTAAACATTAAATCCTAAATCTAAGCACATCAGATACAGAGTACATTGGTTCCAGCAAGGCCCCAAGAAACCTGGGAGGTAGGAGGAGCTAAGGTTGTGAACTCACTTACCTGTACACATAGCAAAGGAGGGAAGGGTAGCACCGTTTTGAAATCCAAAGGAGGTGTGACCCACAACAAGGTGATATGTAGTTAGGGTCATTTTGCTCTAACTTTTTTGTTCAGAAGGAGGCATCTTATCGAGGCATATGACAAAAAAATAATTAAGATATATAAGCAACAACCAAGTTTTAAACATGAGCACAGTCAATAATAATGGTAATAGCTACCATTATTGATTTTCTCCTCTGTGTCTTGCAAAGTACCCTATGTGTTTTATTTCTGACGCTCATAGCAATGCTTTCAGTAGGTTTCTTATTCCTATCTTACAGGTAAGAAAGATGAAGCTCAGATCAGTTAAGCAACTTATGTAAGGTAGCAAGTGATATTGCTGGAATGATGTCACATTTGGAATTAGAATTATGAACAAAATGAATTTTAGTGTACATCTGTCTTTCTCCTGCAAAGCAAGATGCAGTATTTGATAATACACAGTATTTGAGAGCTATGCCTGATATTTCTGCACAGGATTACGTCAATATACCCTGATGATAATTGTTTATGAAACACTTAGGATTGGAACGGTTTATTTTGAATTGTTGAAGGAAAATTGTGGAACACTGGCTGCTTTCTCTCCATGATAAATATCTTTTGACATTTAGCATCCCACTTGTGATATGGCTTTATCAAACTCCCTCTTTTCCCCTCTTTAAGTGGTATGGAGAAGTAGGGGGAAGCTCAGATGAGATCTACCTTTTGGTTGGATAGAAGAAAAGAAGAGCTGGAAAATGTCACCTTGTTTGGTGGAAGAGAGTTCCTTATTTAGATCTGTTGTGATTTCTCATCTTGGGGCCGGAGAAAATTTGACCCATTTGGATAGTAGGATTGTAACGCTGCCTTATAATCCTGTTTTTCACTTAAGCAAAATATTTCAATTTAATAAACTTTTAATCCTTTTATACAGGAGAGAGTCTTACAATGCTCAACAGAATCATGATTCTTTTTCCTCCTTAATTTATTATTTGTTGGCCAAGAACACTCCCATCTGAGTCACCAGGCCTGGGTGTGCTGCCCCTCTGGCTCAGCCACCGTGGACTGGAGCTCAGCGTTTTGTGCAGACATTATCTTTCAGCTCTCACTCGGATCAGCAGTCTTGCACAGCTTGATCTCCCCTTTAATTTAGAATTTGTCTTCTTTCTTGGCTGCTGGCTGCCTTCAAAAAGGAATGAGCATTCTCAGGGAGTAAATGTAACTAACTCCGCAACCCTCACCCTCTTCCCACCCCAGCAATCATTTGTCGGAACATCTGTTCACCCTGCGTTTAGAACATGATAGAGCTCACACTGGGATTTTCGGTTAGGATCTTTTCAACATCAATTATTTGCTAGACTGAAAGCTCCTAAAAAAGAAGGAACTGTGTCCTACACTCAACTGTAATTCTGATCCTGAGCATAAGGCCTGGTACCTATCAGGGCCAAAGAAATATTTGTTCAATTGCATTGAATATTTACATCTGAGACATTAACTCAAGGTGGTTGATAGAAGAGGGGAACCAGAAAGCCACATTTTTGTCACAGTGATTTATGTTATGACTTATCCTTCACTGAAGAGGAACCATGTTAATGACCTTATTTTAATTGATCATTCTTCTTACACATTTGTCTTTTTAACTCTGAGAGAAGGTGGTCAAAGTTAATCTCTTGAGTGAGACAGACTTGGGACAGATCTCAATGTTGCTTCTTCCTAGTTTGGTACCCTTGGGCAAGTTACTTAAATGTTCCAAGCCTCAATGTTTTCATCTCTAAAACAGGGACAAATAACCACAACTACCTTAATGTAGTATTTTGAGATAATATTTGTCAAGTATATGTAGTAAGTGCTCAGTGAATGATAGCTATAATGATTATTATTTTACAACCAATAGCAAAACTAATATTTATACACAGTGAACCTGTAGCCAACTTTTCCATTCAGGTTCAAAGATACAGAATTTTACATGACCTAAAATAGTTATTCAGAGAAATAATTATTTGCTTTACTTATGCGTACCAACAATAGACATTCAGTGGTGGCTGCAACAGCTTAATTATTTTTGTAGTTTAAAATGAATCTTTCACCCTAGCCACTCAATTCAAAATATGAGAAGTGGATTTCCAAACCAATTTTTCTCTGTGGGTTTTTGTTTATTTGATACTGTGTCTTGCATACTATATCAATCAGCTATTGCTATATAACAAACCATTCCAAATAGATAGTGGCTTAAAATAAAGCCATTTATTCTCACCCACACTATTGTGGGTTGTGTGATGTTGGCTAGTCTAGGCTGGGCTTGGCTGAGTGGTTCTGATTCAAGCTGTGGGTCTGGGTAGGCCCAGCTGCTCATTGCAGGCTGGATTCAGGTCTGCTCCATGTGTGTTCATTCATTATGGGCCCTAGCTCTTCTCATGCTGATGATAGAGGCAGAAGAGGGCAAGCTCTGCAAAGCAAATTTGAAGCCTTTGTATCATATCTACTAATAGTCCATTGGCAAAGCAAGTCACATGACTGAGTCTAAAGTCAGGGAAATATATTTCTCCTGCGGAAATAGATGGTCAGGAGTAAATATTTTTGAGCAATAATCAATCTACCACTAAGTGTAACAACACAAGAAACTCTAAATTGAGGCCAGCGGATCTGTGAACAATTTCTTCCCTAGGGACTCACATAGCATAGTGACTGATAAAGGAACTCGTTTTTCTAAGGGTACCATCTTCAACCAACCTTGCACCACTAAGTGCTCAGAATTTAGAATGTTCAGTTCAGTATATCTAAGAGGGAGGTATGCAATAGAGCTTTAAAAATACAGCACTTAAGAAAATAGACTGAAGTGAGTCCTAGGGGATGTAGCTAAAGAGATTGCTATTACTTCTAGCAATACAATTTATGCCTCCTGCAAGAATACTATTTTGGGCTTTTTTTTTTTTTTTTGAGAAAGAAAACTAAGTTGTGCATGTGTTAGGTTTGATGATCTGGCTCCTGAAATATCAGAGAAGGCTTTGTATATTTGGCTTAGTGGAAACTTTTATTTTGGGGGTATTTCAATCTCAAGGTCATAGGGAAAAAGAAAACATTAACACCTTTTACATTCTAGATTTCCAAGCGTGTGTGTGAGGAAGGGGGGGTGGGGCATGGGCAATGTTCTTACACTCTTGCTTGCTTTCAGTGAGGTCTTATAAAGAAGTACTGTCTTTATGTCCACTGTCCATGTTAGCATGGACAGCTTTATTCAACAAAATACAGTGACTGAAAACAGGTCGTTCAGATGCTTACCACCTGCATGGAAAGAAACACATTTGTTTTTTTTTTTTTTTTTTGTGGGGAAGACTAGCCCTGAGCTAACATCCATTGCCAATCCTCCCCTTTTTGCTGAGGAAGACTGGCCCTGGGCTAACATCCGTGCCCATCTTCCTCCACTTTATATGGGTCGCCACCACGGCATGGCTGACAGGCAGTGTGTCTGCGGGCGCCCAGGATCTGAACTCGCGAACCCTGGGCTGCCAAGCGCGGACTAAACCGCTGCGCCACCAGGCGGCCCCAAGAAACACATTTGGACAAGGAATTTGTATTTTTTGAGTGTAATTGTATTAAACTGAACACTTCTGGAGACAGTTCTCCCTTCCTCCTCCCCGCTTCTGTCCTCAAGGTTAGCAAGCTGAGGGCTCCTCATCTTTTGTACTTTGGAAAAAACAAACACATAATCTAAAGCAGGGGTTCCCAATCTTAGTTGCACTTTGGAATCATCTGGGGAACTTTAATGATACTGATGTCTGGGTTCCATGTTAGAGAGGCTGATTTAAATGGTCTGGGATATGGCCTGGGCATCAGAATATTTAAAGCTCCGCTGGTGAGTTAATTGTGCATCCAGAGGTGTGAATCTCTAATCTAAAGCCTTGCTAACTGATCTTTGTCATCAGAATAGCTCGCTGCCTGTAGATCTGCATTCAGTACTATGCAAAATGGGAGGATGGGAATGTCAGCAGTGTGCCTGGAGCTTGGCATGTTATCTCATTGAATTTAATCAGCAAAAGTCCTGTGAGGTGGGTATTGCTGTCCTCATTCTATAGATGAGGAAACAGAGACTCAGAGAAGGACATAGCATGCCATCAAACACAAAATTTTTAAAAACAAAGTAAGGATTCTGATAAGAGCTATCAACTTTAAAGTCCTGGGCCCTTTCTCACTCTGAAAGAAAGCTGAGTAGGCATTGTTTTTACCATCCTCTAACATGCCTTCTAAGATGGAGAGCAGTTTTTCATAGCATGTTTTGAGGGGCACATAAACAGCAGAGTGAATATTAAGCCAAGATATGAACAGGTAGCAATAGTTTGATTTTGATGCAAATTGAAACTAAGTATGTTAAATAGGCATGGAAGAGTAAAGGCAGTTAGACTGGAGGTGGGTAGCTTTTGCCTGTATATCTATACATATACGGGCTAAAGAAGACTTGTCAGATATTTCTTTGGTTGATTACAGAAGGATAAATGGAAAAAAAGGGGGATTTCTAAAAATGTTTAAAAATTGGGAGAGAGCCTTTTGAAATGGAATTTTGGAGATTGTGAGAAGAGAGGATGGGTGAGATGATTCTAGAGGAACTGTGGTTTTGGAGTAAGCTTGGAGGTGGATGTGAGATCAAGAGAAGGGAAAGCATAGAAAGTTCTTGAGATCAAGAGAAAAGTGGGTGTTGGGTTGGAGAAGCCAAGGGGCATGAGAGTAAGCAGGACGCTCAGACTGAACGCACGTGCTGGACCCCCAGGGTAGGAGCAGTGTGTCTTGGCTGCTCTTTGTCCAAGTGACAAAACCCCTATAAATTGTTCTGCATGGGAGTCCTATCTGTGGGTCCTTGGGGAACGTTCTGATGGTGTCCGATGGCGGGAGGGGGAGTGTCTCTCAAGATGCCACCTGTCCTCCTCATGGAGGAATGGCCTCACTGGACGTTTACAGAGGAAGTCTCAGTGTTCCGAGTGACGTCTGTGGAGGAGCCAGGTCTGCTTTCAGGGCTCTGTGTTTTCATCCCTTCTATGTCCTAACATCTTAAACCAAAACACACACCCCAGAAGAAAAAAGACCAAGTGAGATGGATGTAAGGTGACGAGAAGGGAGATCTGCAATAGAGCTCATAGATAATGAGCAATAATTACAAGAGAGGCTTTTCTATAATTTTCTCCAAAATTTTGCTAGGTACTGATAACATGAAAATTTAGGACTCTAGGTTTTACTCCGATGTTATAGTTTGAATGTGGGTTTATCCCTCATAGTTGAAAGCGCTTCCAGGCGCTGAGCTTTACTGCTTGTGGAGTTGGCTTCTTGTTAATGCCTCTGAATTGGATCTGGAGTTACATACTCACGAGCTGAGGAAACTCAACTTCCTCTTCTGGTCTCTCAAAGCTGAAGACTGATTTCTACTTCTGCATAGTAAATTAGTGAATTAGAATGCTGCACTTACAATCTCAATCCACTAATAATAAAACCCTATAGTTTTATAGTAAAGTGTGAATTTTATTGATTATGAAGTATTTCTTTGTACCTTATCCCATTTTATTCTTCTGAAATAGTCAGAATGGGACTTTTTTTGTCCCCATTTTACAGAGAGAGAAACTGAGGAGGTTCAGAGTGGTTGTGTGAATTGGCTTCCACGAAGGGAGCCACAGTACGATCTTTGTGCAGTGCACCGTGCTTTTCCGAGCCTTTTCCCATCTACCGCCATGTTTGGTTTCACAGGAACCCAGAAGAAGGTGAAGCTGGATGAGGAAGCTGAGACCCTGAAAAGAGGGGTCATTTGCTCAAGTTCTTTGGGCTACTAGGTTCACGAAGACGTTTTGTTTTTAGGACGGTTAAATACCGGTGAAAAATCACCTCTTGAAGGAAAAGAAAGAAAACAGAGGAGGAATAAGGACTCCTGCCACCAGGAGTGAGATTTTCCTACTTTCTCTTTCCTAATTTAAGAGAATGGGTAGAATGCATCGATTCTGATTCTTTTAGAATAAAATTCCCATCTCCAATTTAACGGCGAGTTATTTTAATTATGATCAATCTAAAATTAGAATGTGCATTTAACCACAAACTCTTCAATTTTGTGCCAGTCCAGATCTTTCAAGTTCAGTTGCCTTGTTTTTCTTTCTTTAATGACTTATTTTTCCTTTTTCTGCCTCGTAGAGTTAGATTCATCCCCTTCACGTTATTCAGGAAGTGGTCTTCTAAGAAGGGAAGACAAGGTGGTCCGCTGACAGTATGGGAACTAAGTATTGTCACTTCTAATCTCTGCTTTCCCCAGCGTTTTCTAATTTCTATTGTTGTGTTTATTTTGTAATACATGCATATTAGTAGATTAGTCTATTAACTATATGTGATGTATATATATATGCATATATCTATCACATAAGAACACACAGACATATTCAGGTGTGTGACAAGATATTTTAATTACTAGGAATATATGTGCGTAAAAGTTTGGAAACCCCTGGTGTTAGGGGTTGAACTGCGTCCCCCAAAAGATATGTTGAAGTCCTAACCCCCAGTACCTCAGAAAGTGACCTTATTTGGATGTAAGATCATTGCAGATGTAATCAGTTAAGATCAGGTCATACTGAATAGGGTAGGCCTTGAATCGAATATGACTGGTGTTCTCAAAAGGAGACAGCCATGTGAAGACAGAGATACACAGGGAAAACACCAAGATGCAGGAAGAAATTGGAGTGATGCATCTACAAGCCAAAGAATGCCAAGGATTGCCAGCCGTCTCAAGAAGCTAGGAGAGAGGTGAGGAACAGATTCTCCCTCAGAGCCTCCATAAGGAATCAACCTTGCTGATACCTTGGCTTCAGACTTCTTTCTAGTCTCTAGAGCTGTTAGACAAGAAACTTCTGTTGTTTCAAGCCACTCATTTTGTGGTAATTTGTTATGTCTGCCCTCAGAAAGTAATATACCTAGTATATATTGACAAAAAATCATCTGAAATATTTTAAGAAAACTTGACGAATTTACACTATTTTCAAGTGGTGCAATCTATCAATATGATCCTTTAGCTGGTAAACCTAAGCAGACAGATTTGAAGTCCGAGGAGGGAACTGGGAATCAGGGAGAAGAGAAACACCCAGTGCTTTTGGAAGACATCTCTTACTAGGGGAAAACTTTAAGTGTGTCCAAAGAGATAATGGGAGACTGGGAAATGCCACTGGGCTTTCAGAGCAAAAGGTTGAGTGGTTGAAGAATGATATTGGGAGCTTCAGAGAAACCAGAGAGGCCTGGGGTTAATTTTTGCTGGTTTATTTTTTTCCCATTTGTTTATTTGCTACAAGTCAGATTTCGGAGCAATTAGCAAAATATCATGCAAATATTCCCAGTGTGACTACACATGAATAACTTTAATTCTGCTGAACATTTGTCTTGTTGCTACAAAATACATCTGCTATTTGCATTAACTTAATCTGTTAAGATATTGTGAACTAAACCACAGACTTCCAGAGACATTTAGGAAGCAACTTCCCATTTTTATTGGACACTTTTGACTAGCAAAATCTGCTTTTGTGATCATGTGACTACACCCCAGGAGCCCCTCTTTTCCCACTGCTGTTTCAGACAATAGAAAAAGAAGCATAATGGAGCATTATAGAAGGGAAGTGTTGGTAGAGCAGGAGGGATGCTTATCAGTAACAGAAGCAAGCAGTGGAATAAATAATTAAAGGAAATGTTGTAACACATGGATATGCGTTCTGCATTTTGAGAGAGGGACAGAAACGAATTGAACTCTTGGTATGTACAAAATACTGTGTTATGTACCTCACATAATTTGTATTATGTAAATCTCATGACCAATCTATAGGGTAAATTTTAGGAAGTCAAATCATTTGTCCTACATTACACAGAAAATAAGGAGCAGGGTCAGTGTTTCATTCATTTAACCAATGTTTATTCAGCACCTACTATATGCCAGGCATGGTTCTAGTTATTGGATGTAAAGAGGTAAAGAAAAAAAAGAAAAGGAGAAAGGCCACTAGTCTTAGAGAGTTTAGTTCTAGATGAAAGATTCACATATATAAAAGTAGACTGATGAATAAAGAAGACACTTTCAGGTAGACTTGAAAATTATAAAGAAAGTGAGACTGTGTGATGTGATGCCAAGTACCTGGCAGGTGACTTCATGAGACAAGGTAGTCACGGAAGGCCTCTCTGAGGAAGTGACAGTACCTGGGACTTGACTGATGGGAAGCTAGTTATGCAAAGAACATCCCAGGGAGTGAGAAGAACAAACGCCACCGGTCAGAACCAAGAGAAGTAAGAGATGCCTCTGGAGGATTTTAAGCAAGCACTGATGTGACTTATTACAATTTTTAGAAAACTGCTTTGGTGGCTATGACAAGAATAGATTGTACAGGGCAAGAAACAGGGATATCTGTCTGGAGGTGGTTGGTGGTGTCCAGTTGAGAGCTGGTGGTACCTGAGACCAGGGTGGAGGCAAAGGAGATGGGCAGATTGAGGATATATTTGGAAGCCGGACTGACAGGGCTTGCTGGTAGTTAGGATGGGAGAAGGGTGAAGTTAATAAAAGGGTGAATGATGACTCTAATTTTTTTTTTTTTGCTTCAGCAATTGGTGGGTTATGGTGGCATTTACTGAGAAGAGGCAGGCAGGGAAGGAGTGAGTTTGGGGTGTGGGAGAAATTGTGAGTTCTCTTTGGGAAATATTAAGTTGGAAATGCCTGTGAGGCATTCAAGTGACAATACTGTATCGGGGTAGAGATCCCTAGCTCTGGAGGGAATTTGCTTGGGGTCAAGTTCTGCCTCCACCATTTACCAGCGGTGTTGCCGTGGGTCACTTAATCTGTCCTAGAGTAAGGAAAATAACACTTAGGCTATTTCCTAGAATAAGGAAAATAACTGGGCTTCTGTTATGGATTGGTTGTGAAGGTCAAAAGGGCAACACATGCAACAAATAAGAGGGTCTGGCTTGTACTGAGTTATGGATGTATATATTACTTTTTAAGTGGATATGTCCAGTGTTTGAGCCCATGAGCATTATGTGTAAGTCTCAAGGAAAGAATAAAGCCAACTGAAGTTGAGTACTAATGACACCAGGTCTGTCCCTTATCAGTGAGCTCCCTACTGGCTTTCTTAACTTCCCAGTTATTCTGTGGCTAAGGCTTATGTAAACTCACTACACCCCAAAGAGCATGTCATTCCCTAGGCCTAAAGCCTACACAGCCTCCCCATTGCCCGTAATATATAAAGTCCGAGTACCTTAACTTTGCACTTAATGAATGACCTCCATGATCTGACCCCAAACTCCATTTCTGGGCTTTTCTTCTCATGTAACTTTCCTTTGCCCAAATTAGTTTTCTCATTGTAACACAAATGTGACATCCACTTCTCATACCCTCATAGCCATTTATTAATTCATTTATTTTATAGATGCCCATTACGTGCTAGCACTGTGCTAAAAGCTGGGGCAATTAAATAAGATTAATCCATCTATTGGTTCTACTCTTGAGATGGTATTGATCTTGAGATGTTATCGATCTAATGGCAAAGACATATGTTAAGCACACTTTACAATTCAATGCATTGTAACAGAAGTATTGTAGATGGAAGATGAGGAGCACCAGTAGGAGGAAGTGGCATAGGAAGAAAGACCACAGAGTGCCCTCTTGCAAGGCAAAAACTTAGGAGTTGGGATGAAGAGAGGAAGGTTTCCCAGCAGACGAATCAGCCTGCACGGTGGCAGGGAGGCGTGATGGTTATGGCACATTTGGGGGAGTTACCGATTCACTCTCTTGCCTTCATACTAATCTCTCATCTGGTTGTGTGAACTTTTCTTCTTTTTACCGCCTCTACTCCAGTCCCACTGCAACTCAAGGTCTCATATGTTCACAGAGTGATATTGTGATTGAAAGTGTGGACTTCGGAGTTGGGCTAAAATGTGCTCTGGTCTTGGCCCCACCAGTGAATATCTGCTTGACCTTGGGAGACTTCTTTGTCCTCTCTGAGACTTGGTTTCCTCATCTGTAAAACAGGGGTGATGAAAGAACCTACTTTATAGGGATGTTGGTAAAAATGAATGACATGGTGCTTGTAAGTCACTTAGTAACCGGCGCTTTCTGGGTGTAACTGCTCCTTCACGTTTCTAGTCCCCACCCTACAAGTTCAGCACATTCCCTAGGTGCAGCATGCACCATGACACAGTTGCTCAGTGAATTAGTAGATGAATACATGTTTCTGACATTATTAGTTTCCTGACTTCCTATCCCCAATCCCTGGTTAAGGTTTTAATTCCATTTTAGTAAATGACAACCAAAGATATAGTTTCCTGCTTTTTTGTTTTGGTGAGGAAGATTAGCCCTGAGCTAACATCGGTGCCCATCTTCCTCTATTTTATGTGGGACCCCTGCGCAGCATGGCTTGATGAGTGGTGTGTAAGTCCACACCCAGGATCCAAACGCGTGAACCCCTGGCCACCGAAGCAGAGCACACGAAGCCAACCAGCATGCCACCAGGTTGGCCCTAGTTTCCTGCTTTATTAACATTTTTAATTAAATTAATTATTATTATTTTTTAACCTCTAAATCCTTATTCCTGGGAAATGTCAGTTTTGAAGATCATTTCTTTCCCCAGAAGAGAGCAATTTATCCGCTTTTAGAAGATTTGGATTCAGCGGGAAGGCTGTTCAAGTCCGTTTTGAGACATGGGTTCCTCTGAGGCTTCAACACGAGGAAGGCCCATAGAAGGCCTTGTTAACAGAAGTGTTAACATTCATAATACATCCCTCATTCTCTTCTGTATCTCAGACTCGTTTCTCTTCCATCACACTGGGATCTGTATCACTTTATCTGCTGAGCCTGAAGGGAATTTGCTGATAATTCACAAAACAAATAAATCTGCTCCTTGGCCCCTCTTTCCCAGTTAGTCTCCCAATGTATCCAGGATCACTTTCCTCTTTTTCTTCGGCTCTGATTTCTCCGTGCAATGGCACGTGAGTGCAGCACAAAGCCTGGCTCATCCACAGCCAGTGCTGCTGATCTAACCTCCTGGAGAACGTGTCCCAATCTAGGCTGGCCCGGCGCAACCCCAGTGGAGAACGCCTCTCCAGGCTCCCTTGATGTGGGAAATATCTTTGTGGAGTGTCATTTAATAAAAGAATTGTTTCGGTTTATTTCTTATGGTACAATGTGGCAAATGTTAGTACATGGTACTGAGCTGAAGTGGTTGGGGTTTACTAGCAAAAAACACCACAAGGTCTGATTTCACTAGTTGATTTTTCTGGTTTTTGGGCAGTGGAGTAGGGGAGGGGTCATATAAGATGAATTCATAGCTATGTGAAAAAATATATATATACACATTAACTTGGCTCGGTGTGTGTGTTTCCACTGTGATATTTTTGAACCACATATTGACTTTTCCCCTTAAATTATTTGTTTAGTGAGTGCTGAAGTAGCCTATTATTTATTTCTTCAATCAAATCAATTGTGGGTGTGGAGCTTTCTTTATTTTTGGCATTTGAGATACCCACAGTCCCTTTCCTTTTTCACTCCCTAAACATCTGAAAAATATTGAGATATCTCAACTAGATTGCTTTCTCACAATTTGAATCACAGCACATTTGTATAAAATCTCTGATCCCCACTTTGAACTCCCTTTTGATCTCCCTCTCCAGGAATTCTTGTTTAGATCGCATGTTGGAGTTGAGTAACTAGAGGGAAGACCCAGTGCAGTCTTTAATTTGAGACTGGGAGATTGTCTGCTTGAGAAATAAATGGCTCCACATATGGTGTTCTAGGAATTGTGTGGCCTCCTTTCAAGAAGACCCAAGGAGGTGTGTGTGTGTGTGTTTGTGTGTGTGTGTGTGTGTGTAGTGTAGCTGAAATCTGCTCTGCTTCTTTCTTCTCAGAAAAGACAAAAAATACCACATCTTGGTTTTCCATGAAGCTGATGAGACTGACATTAATCCATGACTTTGAACTTTAAAATCAACAAGTGGCCCCCCAAAAAGAGCTCACAACCACATGAAGAGACAGGTGCTGGGTAGGAACACGTTATAAGAATGTACAGGACTCACTGAGCAGAATCCTAAAGGCGACTTTGTTTGTGTCTCCACCTCTCTCTTTACACCTGCTCAGCGAGGAAGGATTTTTCCATACCACTGGATAAACCTTCAGAATCCTATGGCCTTTTTGTTTCCTTTCAGATGATAAAAGTCCAATGGCCAATTTGAGGGGAAAAAAAACCCCAAACCACAGTACCGAATTAGAAGTTAGGATGGTCAGTGCAAATCAGCTTCTTCACGTTCACACAGAGGTAAGTCTTCACCTCGCCGCCTCCAGCCTGCCCACCTGCTCCTTGGCTTCTCTTCTCCTCTTCGCGCACCTCTTCCTCCACGGTTTAGCTGCCATCTTAGGCCCCTCTGGGGTTGTAGACAGAAGTAAGGGAAACAGGAAAGTTCTTTTCTGACTGGTATTACTGTAAGCTGGCTCTGCTTTCTCTAGACTGCCAATTCCAGCAGGTGATTCAAGATGACTCTGACTCTGTCTCCTGATGGGGAAGTTCAGGGTTGTGCAGACATCAGCCGCTGGACATTCCACCTGCCCTTCTCTTGACGTAAGTGCTGTTTATTTCTTGACCTGCCTTCTTGGTACTCACCTTTAGCTTCACCCCTCTCCCCTCCAGCCTCTTACTGCTGGGGCCTCTTATATCATCAAGGCAAGCCCTCTCTAGGGCACAACTCTTGTTTAAAATGACCTCAGACTGATTCTCTTGGGGACAAGTTGGACATTCGGTCCCCAGAATTGACCACGTTTGACAAGTCACTGGAGGGGAGTTCAGTCTGCTCACAGGCTACTTTGATCATCTCATAACAAGTTCTCTAGGACATTTGCTGACATCCTTTTCACTTGAGATTAGTAGGTAGCACCCTGCCCCACCACCAAGAGGGGAGGTTTGAGACTGCTGAACAGCTATTACCAAAATATTCTTCCACAATTCCAACTCTCTTAATTCCTTTATATTCTCCTTGTGGGAAAGAAGTTTGTTGACTTAGGAAACCCGTTCTTAGTTATTTCCTTAGAAAATTTTCATCTGACACTTCATGTTGGAGTTTCAAAGATACTAAATTTTTGTGCATCATGTTAAATTTTATTTCATCATCCTGCTATATGTGTTATATAGGCGATTAAGGTCATAAGAGTTTACCTCCTGTTATGTGTATGCCAGAGAGTGATTAGGACTCTAAGAGTTGAAAATTGAGAGACATGAAGAGTTCTAAGTGTTCTCTGCATGTGGGTGGGAGTTTTAGGGGAAGCTTTAGAGAGGAGGGCCCTGTCTCAGGCTAAAGGATGGAGAAATTTTGGACTGACATAAAGGACAGAAAAGACTTTGCAGTTAAGAGGGTGTTGTATCAGTTAAGTCACAAGAGGAGCCAGAGCTGGTGTGTGGACATGAGGGCAGAACGGCCTCCTGTGGTAGATAAGAGTCCAAGATAACCCCCACTGACTCACACCCTTGTATAATCCCCTCCCCTTGAATGTGGCTGGGATTTGTAATATGATGAGATGTTACTTCTGTGGTTATGTTATATTACATGCAAAGGAGAAGGGAATTTTGCAGATGTATTTAGGATCCCTAATCAGCTGACTTTGAGTTAATCAAAAGAGAGATTGTTCTAGGTAGACATGACCTAATTAGGTGAGCCTTTAGAAGAGACAGAGTCTCCTGTTGGCCTGGAAGAAATCACACAGCCACACTGTAAACTACCCAGGGGGAAGGATGACCTTCAGGAGCTGAGGGCCTGAGTCCTACAGCCACCCAAACCAGAATTCTGTCAACAACCTGGATGAGGTTGCATCTTTTCTTTAGATAAGATCACAGCTTTGATCACAGCCTCTGGAGCCTCTGAGCAGAGGACTCGGGTAGGCCTTGCCTGGACTCCTGACTCATCAAAACTGAGACAATAAATAGTATTGTTTTAAGCTGCTAAATTTGTGAGAATTTGTTACCCAGCAATAGAAAATGAACACACCTTCCTTCATCACACTGTTTCATGTTGGAGCATGTTAAGAGACAAGGATACAAAAGCTAGTGAGAGACCTAATTAAGTAGGGCTTAGGATGCTAGATTTCATGGGAATGTACTATTCAGTATAAATCCAGAGATATTGTTTAAAAAAAGGTCTGGTTTGCTAGTACTCCATATTCTTTGCAGGTTGACTGGGGTGTTTCTCTGAGTTATCCTGACCCCAGGACGCAGGCTGATGAACACCTCTTCCATAGTGCTGCCAATGGCCATGGGAGAAGACAAATAGGAGGATATAATAAATTGCATAAACGTGTTTACAGCTTCAGCCTGAAGATGTCACTTGTCATTTTTATTCAGTTTTCATAGGCCAAAGCAAATCACATGGATACACCTGACTTCAAGGGTAAAAAGAATGAATTAGAAATATTTGGTTAATTTCTTTAGTCAGTATGCAATAGTCATTTAATTTAATTTAATTTATTTATATTTTTTGGCGAGGAAGGTTGTCCTTGAGCTAACATCTGTGCCAATCTTCCTCTATTTTGTATGTGGGATGCCTCCGCAGCATGGCTTGATGAGCGGTGTGTAGGTCTGTGCCCAGGATCCGAACCTGTGAACCCTGGGCCGCTGAAGCAGAGCACGTGAACTTAACCACTACGCCACTGGCTGGCCGTACAATAGTCATTTTGGATTCTAAAACAAGGAGGTGACTTGATGACAGCCCAGCCTCCTAATTTATGCCCAAGCACCTTCCTTTCCATCCCAAATTCTGAGAGGGTATGCAAGGGTTCACTTAAGCACACAGCTTATTTTGTATTGGATAGTTGATAATAGACAGAACCATGAAGAACATTAAGGAACATATGTCTTTTCCTGTATCAATGATTCATATTCTAGTATTCCTACTGGATATAAAAAGGATTTTGAGTCCATGTTTATACTAGGAATTTCCATTTTCCTGTCTCTTCTCTGTCTTCATATACTCCTCATCTCCTGAGACTCAGTTTGCTAGGTAATTCAGGGTCAGGCAGGGAAGACTCACCACATTTTCAAAAGAGAGATGCTGGGGAAAATTTTGAGAGGTATTTTAATCAAAATTGTTGTGCTATGCCTCAGAAAAGAGTGTAAGGTATGAGAGGTACAGAGCTTCTCTAGAATAAAAACCAGTTGTACTTATGCCAGTTAATAGTAATAATACTACAGTTTTAAAATTCTCAAGGCACCTTCCTCTCTCTGACAGCTGATGTAGGAAGGACAATTTTTATTATCCCACTTGTGGTAAGTGAAAAATTGAGGGATAGAGAATGTTTGACTTGCCTCTCTGCTTCCCCTCCTCCCATTAAAGTGATCTCTTAGGAAAGAATTTGCTCTTATTGTACTTTTCCAAGGATTGTCTGCATTATAAGCTTTAAAGTGAAATGGAATCTATGTTCCCTGGGAAATTTATTTCAGGCATAAACAAAGTTGTGGAAGAGATTGGTGTGGGATGGGAAATTTACAGATGGTGAATGCCCTTATATTGATCACTGTGGGAGCCAGGCATGGAAGAGGGAGCCAGGGAAGTCAAATGAGAGGATGAATAAACATGTAGAGTGTGATAAGCCCATGAAAGTTCTGGATGGAGAAAGAGGCAGAGGAGAGGAACTGGGCACAAGTAGCCAGAGAAATTGAAGGAGAAATAGGAAAGAAGGACTTTTGGAACTCAGAGGAGGAGAGTTTCCAAAAGGAGGGAAGGGTAAAATGTCAAACTCCACAGAGAAGACCGCCAAACAAGGAAGGTGAAGGGTCCTGTGGATGTAGCAAGTCAAGACTATTACTGGCCTGGTCAAGAGCCCTGTCAGGGGAGTGGGAATGGGAGCCAGATTATCGTGGGACATAGACAGAGACGCATTTCCAAGAAGCTGTAAAGGGATTGAGTGAGCAGGGTGGCAGACACAGGAAGGAATGCAACCTCAGGGAATTTAAAAAGTTGTTACTATGACAGAGATCTGTATTACATGTAGAAGGGAAAGTGCTAGCAAAGAGAGAGAGGTTCACGGTGCAGGTGAGAGAGGGTACTAGTGCTGGAGCAAAGTGCCCGTGAGGCTGAATCTCCGGTGGAAGCATCAGGAGGATGGAGCTCTCCTCTTGGAAGCAGGGGGAAGGAGTGAAGGTTGCTTTGTTTTATAACCACCTAAGAAACTCACCTGCAGGGGGAAGAAAAGACGGAGAAGATCCAGGTCATGTGGAGTCTTGCAAAAAAATGTCATTATACCTACTTTGGGGCAGTCCTGCAGCATTTGGGGAGAGCTTTGCAGAGCACTGTCCTGCTTTTGGACAAAGCAGGAGGGAAATGGAGTCCAGGAAGTTCCTTTGAGCCAGCTCTCCCTTCACACACCTTGTCACATCCCCAGCCAGTCTTGAAATTCCATGTTCAAGGTAGGGAAGAGGGTAGGAGACAAGTATCTTTGATCAGATCTGAATGGACCAGAGCTTTGGAGAGGGGACCTGGTTCTGGGACTTTTGTGAGTGTTGTCGGGGCATGAATGCAAAATTTGTGAATTGACCTTCCTAATCTTGGGGCACCTAAATCACAAGGAATACAATTTTGATGCCTCTTTTCCCATTTGCATCTGTGAGAAAGAGATTGTTCAACCTTGCGAGGGTTTTGTGGTTCAAGTTTAGTGCTTTTTCTTTGTGAGAAATGTGTTTTATGTTTGGGGGGATTTGTCATTTGTTCTGTTGAAGAGCGTCTCATAAAAGACAGTTTTTGGGCAGCTGTTATCAGTAGAACTGGAGGAGGGGTTTGCATCTGCATGGATTAGGTTGATGTACCAATTTCTTTCTTCTCCAGGGTTTTTAAGGAATCTTCCATGATTGGCTGAGCATGAGGAATCTCCCTGTGACAGCTCAATAAAGAAAGAAAGACAATAAAGACAATCTAATAGGCAGTCAGTCGATGAAGATTTTTGTCTGGAATAAATTTAGCGCATCTCATAAAGTTTTTATAGATGCTACCTTTCAGATGCTTAGAATATTATTATCTAGCCCAACATTTCTCTGTTCCTGATTTTTCTTATCCTTGCCTGAAAAAAAAAAGCACTTTTGAGATGTTCTTCTGTGTCTATTTTAAGCTCTTAACAGAGTTGTTTCAGTGACTGATTTTTCTTTTTCCATTGCTTGGTGTTCTTTTCCTATGGGATTTAATTAGAGTCTTCCACAAAAATCTGACAATTAGTGGGTTTTGCAGTGGAATTCATGATTTGTATCTGTACTTGGCTTCAACACAGAAGCCTCAACAGGTCCTTCCTCAGCACAAGCTTTGGTGCTTTGGGGCCAAAATAGAAGAAAAATGAAATTCAGATAGAGACAAAATATCTGATCATTCCCAATTAATAGAACAGAAAGTGACCCCAAACACAGCCTGCAGCAACTGAATTAAGTCAGTTAAAAATGCACCTTCCAAGTGAAAAACAAAATAAAAAATAGTTAGGAGCGACGTTAAGAATTCTACATACTCTTTCGTGCTGGGTTCTTCGCAGATGTTGCAAGTCTCTTTTTCTCTGGTCCTTGATAAAATTCTCTCTCAATCTCTCTCTCTCCCCCTTACCCCTGTGAGTTTTGGGAAGGAGTGAGTGTGAGTCCATAAGAAAGCAAGGGTCTGAGGCGGCTGCCGAGGAAATATGTATGTGCCAGGTACAAATGTATTCATGTGTTTCCACATGGATGGAGCTTGATGAGCCTGGTTTAATGTCCCCTGGGTCTGAGGAGTTTTGCGACTCAATGGCATATTTTATTATTTAATGGGAAAGAAAGTGTATCATTACAGTGAGGCACCCATGACGTCCACAGTCCTGCCTGATACCCCCTTTATGAAAAAATAAATTGTCTTCATTTTCTGAAAGAAGGAGGAGGGGTGGAGGTAAAAGACATTTGAATCAAGGGAGAATTATCCCCAGCAAATCCTCCTCTTCCCGAAATCTTTGTAAGTTGAATGCCCTGATTTCTGCTAGCGAAGCTTCCCTTTTGTGGCAAGGAAAGATCAGTGAAGAGAGAATTTTAATAGTTTTAGTTGTTTTTTCCCTTCCAGAGAGAAAAGCCTTTTGGGTTCATGAAATCCTACCCTTTTTGTGGTTTGCCATTGCTCCTATACCTCGACAAGGGAAAATCAGATATTCTAGGATTTGACACTAGTTTTTCTTATAAGGTTTTACACACACACACACACACACACACATATATATATATATATATATATATATATATATATATATATATATATATACGTATTTCAGAAAATACTCAAATAGTGAATACACATCCTAACCCGATGGCTGTGACTCCCTTTGCTACCTGGCTTATGAGGCGGGAATGCTCTGTGAGGGTGGAATTCAAGGTCAGCAGAGGAGTGGGAGCAGGCATCCCAGAGGATGTGGCTCTGAGATGCCCTGGGCAGCCACCCAGGGACCAGGTCCCGGGGACTAATCTCAGGTGCTCCTGGGCTCTCTGGCCTCCACATGGGTGGAAAACACAAGATGGAGCCTCTAGACTCGGCATTTTGTTTTGGGAACAGAGAGAGGTAATAGAAAAAAGAAAAAGTACTGCTCTGGGAGTCAGAAACTATGAGCTTTCCCAAAGGCAATGCCATTTGCTCACAGTATGACCTTGGGCAAGTGAAGCTATTTAATCTGGCTACATCTGTGTTCTTCTGTGAAGCGTGGCTAATAATCCCTGTCCTGCCTATCAAATGAGTGTGACGTGTCAGGTAGTGCAGGGAACATGGCTTCTTTAGGTCTAGATTTCAAAGTACTTTGCAAATTGAAAAAGCCTATGACTGAGTGCTTTCTCTGTGCCTGGCCCTGTGCTAGGTTGTCTTGGGAATGCCTGAGAGTTAGACCATAGTGCTCTGCTCTCAGTGGGCTGAGAGGCTCATTCAAGCAGGAAGAAGCAGCAGTGGTGTTAGTTCCCTTGGCAGGACTGTCCTAGCCAGCAGTGGGCAGATGTATGATTTAATATGGCAGCCCCCAGACTCCCTGAGTGGTATATGGACTGTGTGGGTAGTTGCAATAAAGGACAAGGAGTCACCATATTTCATTGTCTCTGAGATATCCCCCTACATGTACATTTTAACATCTCTAAAACCAAGATGTCTCTTATAGTTAGTGGTTGGTTATAGTTTAAATAGCAGCTCTTTTTGTTAGCAGTACACAAAATAGTGGTGCATCTTATAATCTATGAAGTCTTACATCCAATAAAATACTGTACAAGAAGAAAAATACCATATCCCTGATATCCAACATCACTAAGTCCGATGTTGAGAAGAGTTTAAACAACTGAGTTTCTCATCATCAAAGCAACTCAATCTGTCATTGAAATAGTTTTACAAAATGGGAAAAAGGAGATATTTCACATGGACATCTTCAGCCAGGGCATATGATTTTGACCTTCAGAACATCCAAATGCTTTATTTTCTTAAGAAATTGGTGGATTTCTATATATATATTTTAAATCTTAGGAATAGGATCTTATCTGGGGGGAAAAGCGAGACAAGAGATTCACTTAGACACGAAGGGAAACCACTGGGTTTGTAGCCATGAGCTTTTATCTTGAATGTTGCTTTTAACTCCAGGCAGTCAGTTCTCAGTCAACATTGTGCTGCTTCCAATGTTTTTGACTGACATGTCCCACTTTCTTCTTTATGCCCCATACACTGTTTGAAGAGTCGTATTAGAGACACTATCCCTTGGGAATCAAGAGGAGGCTGGGGTAGGCAGTGGAAGGAAATGAGAGAATAAGGTTGTTCAAATCCTTATACTTTCTTTGAAAGGAAGAAATTGGATCTACCTACCATTTAAAAATGCTCTTTCGATTTTGATGTGGACTATTGCCCTGGTCTGATTCCCATTGATTTCTGGCTTTGGGGTCCCAGTTCTCTTCCTGGCATTTTTTCTTCTTTTGTGCCTTGACCTCTTTGGCTGTGGTCATTAACCAACCTGACTTCCATCCTGACCTCCTCCTCCTACTTGTTCCAGCAGGTGGGTCGAGCTTCTCAGCTCTGTCAGCTCCCTAACTCTACCCCTCCTTGGTATCTGTCACAGTATAATCAATTTCTTCTGTCTCCTGGTGATTAAGAGTCAGACAGGCTCTGGGTTCATATTTGGTGTTTGCCAGCTAACCCCTCTAACTATCACCTCCTCAGTTGTCAAGTGGGATAATAATAGTAATGCTCACCTCATACAGCTGTCATGTTGTTTGAATGAGCAGATGAGTTTCAAGTGCTCAGCACAGTGACTGGTGGGCACACGGAAGCTAGTCTTCCTCTTCTTACCAGTATTAGTAGTAGTTATTGTTGTAGTGATAGTCATATCAGTAACATCTGGGGACATGGAGAACTTTGTGATATTAACTCAAACTAGTTTGTGATGACATTTCTATGCTCTTTAAAACATCCAGCAGCCCTTCTCAAGGTTTGCTAGAGAATTAAGTCCTAATGCCCTGAGGCATCTATTGCATGTAATGAATTAACTTATTTCCTCTGCCTCTAGAACAGTACTAGCTAAGTACCTTCCTTAGGAGAATTGAGAAAACAGTCACTGAAATCATTTTCTGTGGCGCTTGATTCTCCCAAGGAATCTCAGTTGGGGAAAGCTGATGAAGAGTAGATTTCCATAATTCACAAAGTGGAGTTTGTATTTGAAAGCCATTTGATTTAGAAGAATGAGTGTGACTCAAAGGGGAATGAAGCTAGTACATAAATTCCAAATATAGCATGCTTGTAAGGTATTCTGAAGAGTCTATCTCCAAGAGGATTTTTCTGTTGTTTAAAGTTATCCTCTGCAGATCTGATCCTGAAACCTATTTCCCAACGAATAATTTTCATTTTTACATTATTGAGCCCAAACGCTGACCAGAGACTTTTCTTGCAGGTGGTGCTAAATAAGAATGTTGATGCATTTATTTGGGAAGCTGTTGGGGAATGCTGTCCAGAATTTTCACTGATTTCATTTTTGCTGCACAATTCTTATTAAAAAATGAAAATATGCTTTTGGTTACATTCAAAAAGAAGACAAGGAAAGGACAGATGTCTGGAATAATACTGCTACATCAAGTCCTCCCTTTCATTGCTTCTCCATGACAAGCAAAGTACTGGTTGGAGACATTGGAAAACTTTCCAAGTTTGTTTGAATTGTGAAAGCCCAGAACCCAAAAGTACCGACATGGTGGTGGTTGTTCTGAACTGTGGTGAGGGCATTTGGCTCAGAATGACCACTTAGACTGGAAGGGGAAGGTGGTTAAAGAGGAGGAGAACTTCCTAGAACTCTGAAGGAACCTGTGAAACATTAATGGTTTTTCAGGCTTCTTGAAATGTTCTCTGACTATATTATCACGAACTTGTTTTGATTCAGGGCAGATAGAAGAGTGAACGTGAATGAGACCTGTTACCCGAAAAGCAGCACTGTTACATTCTCAATAAGCCCCACATTCTGGACACATATTCCCAGATCATTCCACCGCCAGGTAGACTAATTCAACATCGTGGGGACTCTGGTATAGTAAAACTTTAATTGCCACTAGAAATTGGCACAGTCATTCTACCTTCTGCAATCTTGCATTTAGTTTCTTTCAATGGGCATTAATATTTAAGCTATTTAGCTAAATGAAAATTATTTTTATGGAAAGGTTAAGCTATGTATATGCTTGTATTAAAGGGATATATTGCTTTTCCTGTAGAGATTTATCTTCACTTTAAAGATTAAACATGAAATAAGCCATAGAAAGACAAAAGAAAAAGAAAAAGCAGAATGGTAGATCAGAAGAATTCCACTTTCAACATCTTCTAATGAGCCTACAATTAGATGAGGATTGTCAACATAGCATTTGCCAAAGCCCAGATGATTATTATTTCAGATTTGGTGGAGGTAGGAGATGTTATGGGACGAGAAAGTGAGGAAGGAAATTCTGTGCTGGGAAACCTAGCTGTTTTTGTGTGTTTATGAACAAACTGAAGAAAATTGATAGTCTTCGGAACATCAGGTGAGCTCATCTGTGGAAGATCCCTGGCTGTCCTCTTGCAGTATACTTTTAATAGCTCAATTCATTGTAACAGGGTTGATGAGGTGATTTTTTAAAATTCCAAGTAAATTTGTAATACAGCCTACAGAAAAAGCATTTTCTAACTCCTTTCAATTGTTTATTGCTAGGTATTATGTACCCAACTACTTCCCCCCCTGTCCCCCTCCTTATCTACATAGCAGCAACTGTGTAGATTGGAAAAAACTTTATAATGAATAACACACTGGTATTACGGAGTATTCTGTGATCCATCAGCTTGAAAACAGATTCTTGAAGGCATCCTAAAATGGGGAAACTCAGTTCCTACAATAAATGAAGTTGTGTGCACACTACCTAAGGAGAGAGTTAAAGAGCAAGGGGTGGTGTGACATCACAGGGGGCAAAAACTCAGAGAGAGATATAATATTGATGACTTCAATCAAACCAAGAGCACTGAGCTCTGTGCTTCAAAAATACTTTACCTTGACATGCCTGTGTTGTAGTGAGATGTTCTGTGCATTCTATTCTGAGTCTCTGATCAGATGTCATGCCCTAATGACTGGTTAGGCTTTAAAATACCCTACTTGAGATCTTCCTTCTGGATGTATCTAAACCCTGGGTGGGAGAGACCTTGTACCATCAGCCTCGTCCTGAGGGTGTGACTAAAAATTCAGCCTCACAATGAACCCTGAAAACTGTGCCAGTAGCATTTTTGGGGCTGCTAATGAGAACCATAAAATAACACTAAAGAAAGATCTGAACGAACATGCCAGATGACTGCATTTGTACTCCCTGAATTGGGTGTAAGATTTATGAATTGAGTTCGGGGCTGCCTTAGCTTCTAGCCTCTCATAAAAATTGGCTGCAGCCCCTGTTGAAATAAAATGAAAGATAAAAGTGGTTTCAAGAGTGTGATGAAACGATTGTGTTATTGAAATGCTAATTTAGATATGGCAACTGTGTAAGAGATGGCCCTGCTTGACAGACACGGCCTGTACTTCTGAAACACATGCCCAGTGAAAGCTCCTTTTCTCCAATGTTGTGTGTGTGCATGCACAGGTATGCACATGTTTTACCGTTTGATGAGCCCTCCTATGAGTGTCAATCTTTGTATGTTTCTACCCAGGGGATTTCTCTGTGGCTGCTTTAACATTTTTAATTATTGTCAGTTGAACACACAAGCTCTCCTTTTCAAATACCACTGCATGCTTGACAAGACTTGGAGCCTTCTAGAAAAGGATCCCTGGATCAGTGGCTCTGATCACAGACTAGAGTATTCACCAAAGGCAAGGGGAAGAAGGAGGATTTTCACCAGCTCAGGACCAGTTAGTGGAGAGGTCATTGCCATAGACCTTTGACCTGGAACCCCTCAGGTGAAATGGCTTCCTCCAGTCACCTCAGTTAGCCTCAGCAGAATGATAGGCTTTTGGAAACTGAGCAGTACCTGAGGCACTGTTGTCACCACGAATAAACAATGGGACACTATCTGAACATAGGCTCTCCCTGCAGCAATGCAAATCAAAAAGTAAATGCATGTTGAAACAAACAAAGCCATAGGTTTTTAAAACCCAGCATAGTGTTAAAATATGTCCCCCAAATCCGCCATTTGTGTGTGACATTTGCGAGAGAATTCATCAGGGCTTGAATTTACGTGTAAACAAGGTAACCATGAAAAATTGTCACTATAACACTAATTGTGGGGGACTTATTCTATTCAAGTTGCCTCCTCCATTAGCACAATGGCTAAAATGCACCATTTGGCCTCTGGAGTATTTACACTTCCCTTTCTGTAATTATAAATGCAGAGGCTGCTGAAGCATAATACTCAGGAAGTAAAAAGGGTCCAGAGAGAAATGGAAAAAACCCACGACAGAGATGAAAAATACCATGTGGAAGCTCGCAACTCCTGGCTCAGCGAGGTCTTTCAGGTCATTCATCTTGCCTTTGATTTGTCTGCCTTTTCACTTCAAATAGGTTTACAGGTTTTTAGCTGAAACCAATTAAAGAGAGCCAATTGGCAGGGTTAGCACTTGTGGTGTTTATGGTGTGCATTGTACTGATTTATGGTGCTCAGCAGCTACAGTGGAAAGCAAGTATATGAAGAGGAAGGGAAACCTCATACTGGGAAGGCAATACAGTGCCCAGGATTAATGGGAGAACAGTAATGAATGACACGGGGAAGAAAACTGCTGACTATGCAAGATTAGGCAATGAGAGTGTTTTTTTTTTTTTTTAAGACATACCAAAGGCAACAGTTTGGTGACAATTATGCAAGATGCTCAATATTGGTTGACAATGCAGGGCTCTTGAAGTAGCAGAGAAGGATGTAGGGAAAGGGAATGTATTTGCTGGTTTTGTTCCAATCCCTTTAGGTCTTTGCTGGACAAAGACCTAATTTGGCAGTCCCAAGGGGATGAGTTCCAGAAGAATATTGTATGGAAATTATTGAGTAGTGAGACAAAGATAACTTTTTTTTAGATCTTGCAATATTAGAACCAGCTGATTAATTACTTAAACCTGGCAGAGTTAAAATACTGAGTGGGATATTCTGGAAAATGGGAAGCCTTGGGGGAAATACCCACAAAATGGGGGTGGTGGAGAAAAACAGTGGACGACTTCTGATGACCCTTTCTGCCTTTTGTACAGGCTTTAGGATGCTCACTGTGGTGCCCTTGGAGTTGAGGAGCTACTGGTTTACACACTTAATCATCAAAACCATTCTCATTGGCAGGGAGTTGGGAGTGGGTACAATCTTGGCATTTGTGAACATAAGACTAAATGACCCTACCTTGGGGTTGGGAGGATGAGAACTGTAATCTTTTGTTTACAACCCTCTATTGTGCAGGCTTATGAAATTCAGGAAAGTTAACTGAAAACTCCTTTGACAAGTGTTAGAAATTCTTGGAGACAAAGAGTTTTGATTACCAAAGAAAAAAATGTTAAAGCAAGTAAATGACTAGTTTGGTTTGGAAAATAACTCAGGCTAGATTATCATGTAAGACTTTCATGATTTAGTGTTAAATTTCATAAAGACAGGTAAGTCAGGCACAGCCTTGAATATTTGTAATGATAATAATAATTATTACCATGGTGCTAATATTCTTGCTTTGTTTTTGTTTAATAATTTATCCTCTTTTTTTTAAAAGTATGATAGCGTACATTGACTTTTTGATTATCAAAACAGTCCTGTGAGGTTGTAAGCTTAGGCATCATTATTCTCACCTGAAAGTTGAAGAAATAGCCTAATGGAGATTAAATGATTTATTATGGCAACTAATAAGAGGAAGGGGAAAGGAACTAACAGTATTGAAAACTTATGACTCATCAGATCCTGGACTAGAATATACATATTAAACCTTGAAATTAAGTATTAATACCCCGTTTTTACAGAAGAGGAACCTGGACTCAAACAGGTGTAGTAAATTGCCCACAGATCAGCAACAAGCAAGAGGGGCAGGGGTTTTGAACCCAGGTCTCAAGCTCTGGCTGCTCACTCACACTTTCTCTCTCTGTCTCTCATTTGACCATGATGGTTATTTTGTGAAAAAGGAAGTTCCATGGTCTAGCATGTAAAGAGCTTAGAAGTCATCACTCTATCCTAACAACAAGTAAAAAGCTGAACAAACCAGAAAACCAACACATTTCTTAGATCTGACAGAGAAGTGAGGTCACAGGACCAACTTTTGCTCCAAAAATTGGAGAGACAGACAGGTAGATACAGAGAATCACAACTTAGAGGAGCAGAAAACCAGGAGCAGAAACTTCCGTGAGAACTAGTACCAGGATAGGAAACCTGAACCAGAATTGATGAATTGCTGGAGGCTCAGTGTGGTCAAGTCTGAGAGAGAAATTCCAGGGGAACTCAGTCATAGAGTGGCCTTCACACTCTTGGGAGTGTTACCTCCAGGAGCCCAACTGGGTTCTCACAGTGAAGATCAGAGAAAAAACATTCCCCTGGGCTTCTGGCAGGGGGAGGGGAAAAGTAAACATTTTGAAATTTGCTGGAGCATTCTGTTCTTCTTCATAAAGCCTTCTCTCCAGAGAAAATATTTTACAAGAGCCTAATCTACTGGGATAGTATCAGAGTCTAACTGACCTAGGGGAAGGGAAATCCCCAACTCCAACCATCTTGTAGCACTTAAGGGGGTTAAAAGAAAAAGAAGAAAAAACTGAGAAGCACTCGTGAAGTTCATAGCTCAGGGGCACAGACTCGCTAGAAGACTGAAAACTAATCATAGGACTATAGAACGCTTTCCCTCCCCCTACACCTTACCACTGCATTATTAAAGGCCTGTTTACCACAGTTCCTTTCATCCAGTACATTATGTTCACCACTCAACAAAAATTATGAGGCATACTAAAATGCAAAAAAGTACAGCTTGAAGAGACAGAACAAGGATCAGAGCCAGAACCAGATATGGCAGGAATATTAGAATTATCAGACCATGTATTTAAAACAACTTTGATTAATATGTTAAGGGCTCTAATGGAAAAGATAAATAATATGCAAGAATGGATGCAAGAATAATATGCAAAAATACAAGCAGAGAGTTGGAAATTCTAAAATAATCAAAAAGAAATGTCAGAGATCAAAAACACTGTAACCAGAATGAAAAATGCCTTTGATGGGTTCTTTAGTAGAATGAGCATGCTGAGGGAAGAATCTCTGAACTTGAGGATATGTCAATAAAACTTCCAGAGCCGAGCCAGTCCTGATGGTCTAGTGGTTAAAGTTCAGTGTGCTCTGCTTTGGTGGCCCAGGTTTGGTTCCCAGGCACAGAACCACACCACTCACCTGTCAGTAGCCATGCTGTGGTGGCAGCTCACATAGAGGAACTAGATGGACCTACAACTAGAATATGTACAACTATGTACTGGGGCTTTGGGGAGGAAAAAAAAAGAGAGAGGAAGATAGGCAACAGATGTTAGCTCAGGGCAAATCTTTCCCAGCAAAACAAAAAACAAAAAACAGAAAGAATTAAAACTAAAACAACTTCCAGAACTTAAAAGAAAAGAGAAAAAAGACTGAAAAAATAGAATATCCCAAAACTGTGGGACTACTGCAAAAGGTGTAACATATGTGTAATGGGCACACCAGCAGGAGAAGAAAGAGAGAAATAAACTGAAGCAATAATGACTGAGAATTTTCCCCTAAATTAGTATCATTCACCACACCAGGGATCCAGGAAGCTCAGAGAATACCAAGCAGGATAAATACCGAAAAACCTAGACCTATACATATCATATTCAAACTTTTGAAAAATCAAAGATAAAGAAAAAAATCATGAAAGAAGCCAGAGATAAAAAAACAGCTTACCTACATAGGAGCAAAGATTATAAGTACATCCAACTTTTCCTCAAAAACAATGCAAATAAGAAGTCTATGTCATGAAATAATTAAAGTGTTGACAGAAAAAACCCACAAACCTACAATTCTGTAACCTGCAGAATTATCCTTCAAAAATGAAAGAGAAATAAAATTTTCTCATACAAACAAAAATTGAGAGAATTTGTTGCCAGAAGACCTGCCTTGAAAAAAATGTTAAAAGTTCTTTGGAGAAAAGGAAAATGATATAGGTCAGAAACTCAGATCTATATAAGAAAGGAAGAGCATTAAAGAAGGAATAAATGAAGGTAGAGGAAAATTTTCTTTTCCTTACTCCTAATTGGTCTAACAGATAACAGTTTGTTCAAAATAATAACACTAACAATGTATGCAATGATTATAGTTTATGTATCCATGAAGTAAATAACAGCAATGATATAGGAATGGGAGGGAGGAGTTAGTTATATTGACATACATGCACTATTCATGAAGCATTATAGTGTTGTTTGAAAGTGGACTTGGATTAACTGTAAATGTAGGCAAACTCTAGGCAACTGCTAAAAAAATGTAAAAAAACAAAGTATAACTGATATGCTAAGAAAGAATAGAAAACGGAATCATATAAAACACTCAATTAAAACCACGAAAGGTAGAAAAAGAGTGGAAGACAAATATGGGAATGAAGAACAAGAACAATGAATAGAAAATAGTAACAAATACCATAGATATTAATCCAATTATATCAATAATCACTTTAAACATCATGATCTAAATACACCAATTAAAAGATAGAGATTGTCAGAGTGGATCAAAAAACAAGACCCAACTATACGTTGTCTATCAGAAACCCACTTTAAGTAAATGGACACATGTCGATTAAAAGTACAGGCATACCTTAGATTTATTGCAGGTTTGGTTCCAGACCACTGCAATAAAGTGAGTATCACAATAAAGTGGGTCACATAAATTTTTGGGTTTCCTAGTGCATATAAAAGTTATGTTTAGCTATCCTGTAGTCTTTTAAGTGTGCAATAGCATTATGTCTAAAAAAGCAATGTACATATCTTAATTAGAAAATACTTTATTGCTAAAAATTGCAACCATTATCTGAGCTTTCAGAGCATGGTAATCTTTTTGCTGGTAGATAGTGTTGCCTCTATGTTGATGGCTGCTGACTGATCAGGATGGTAGTTGCTGAAGGGTGGAGTGGCTGTGGCAATTTCTTAAAATAAGACAACAATGAAGTTTGCTGCATCCATTGACTCTTCTTTTCACGAATGACTTTTCTGTAGCATGCAATGCTGTTTGATAGCATTTTACCCACAGTAGAACTTCTTTCAAAATTGGAGTCAATCCTCTCAAACACTGCTACTCCTTTATCAACTAAGCTTATGTAATATTCTAAATTCTTTGTTGTCATTTCAACAATCTTCACAGAATCTTCACTAGGTTTAGATTCCATCCCAAGAAACCACCTTCTTTGCTCATCCATACGAAGCAGTAAAGTTTTATCACAAGATTGCGGTAATTCAGTCACATCTTTAGGCTCCACTTCTATTTCTAGTTCTCTTGCTATTTCCACCACATCTGTGGTCACATCATCCACTGAAGTCTTGAACCTCTCAAAGTCATCCATGAGGATTGGAATCAACTTCTTCCAAACTCCTGTTAATGTTGATATTTGCTGTTGGAAAAATGAACCTGATAGGTTTGCTTGATGCAGGATTGCCACAAACATTCAATCTGTAAAACATGCAATATCTGTGAAGCACAATAAAACGAAGTGCAATAAAATAAGGTATGACTGTAAATGGATGGAGGAAAATATACCATTCTAATACTGATCAAATGAAAGCTGAAATAGCTATGTAAATTTCAGATGGAGCAGATTTCAGAGAAAGGAAAGTTATCAGGGATAGAGAGAGGCATTGCATAATGGTAAAGGAGTCAATTCTCCATGAAGATATAACAATTCTTAATGAGTATATGCCTAACAACAGAGTGTCAAAATACATGGGTCAAAAACTGATAGAACAACAAAGAGAAATAGATGAATCCACTACTATAGTTGGAGACTTCAACGCATAGCTATCAGAAATGGGCAGATCCAGCAGGCGGAAAATCAGTAAGGACATAGTTGAACTGAATAGCACCATCAATCAACTGTATACAATTGACATCTATAAAGTATTTTATCCAACAACAGAATACACATTCATCTCAAGCTGACGTGGAATATTTGCTAACATAGACCACATTCTGGGCCATAAAACACAAATTTAAAATAATAGAAATCATATAATGAATGCTCATACCACAATGGAATTAAACTGGAAATCAATAACAGAAAGATAGCTGGAAAATCCCCAAATACTTGGAGATTAAACTACATACTTTTAAATAACCCATGAGTCAAAGAAGAAATCTCTAGAGAAATTAAAAAATACTTTAAACTAAATGAAAATGAAAACACAATTTATCAAAATTTGTGGGATACAGCAAAAGAAGTGCTTAGAGGGAAATTTATAGCATTGAACACATATATTAGAAAAGAAGAAAGATCTAAACTCAGCAATCTAAGCTTTCACCTTAGGAAACTATTAAAAGAAGAGTAAATTAAATCCAGAGTAAGCAGAAGAAAAGAAATAATAAAAATTAGAACAGAAATCAATGAAATTAAAAAGAAGAAATCAATAGAGAAAATCAACAAAACTAAAAGCTGGTTCTTTGAAAGATCAATAAAATTGATAGATCTCTTTCCAGGCTAACTAAGGAAAAAAAGAGAAGACACAAATTTCTAACATCAGAAATGAAAGACGGGACATCACTATAGAGACCATGAACATTGAAAGGATGATAAAGGAATATTATGAACAATATTATGCCCGCAAATTTGATGACCTAGATGACATGGACCAAGTCCTTGAAAGGCATAACCTCCCAAAATTCACATAAGAAGAAATAGACAGTCTGAATTGCCCTAATCTGTTATAGAAATTAAATCAATATATAATCAATAACCTTCCAAAACAGAAAACACCAGGCACAGATGGATTCACTGATGCATTCTACCAAACGTTTAAGAAGAAATGATACCAAGTCTCTACAGTCTTTTTCAGAAGATAGAAGCAGAGGCCAGAATTACCTCATTCTGTGAGGCTAGAATTAACCCAATACCAAATCAGACAAAGACACTACAAGAAAAGAAAGCTACAGACCAATATCTCTCATGAACTATAGGCAAATATCCTCAACAAAATAATAGCAAATCAAACCCAATGATGTATAAAAGGCATTATACACCATAATCAAGTAGGATTTATTCCAGGTATGTAAAGCTGGTTCAACATTTGAAAATAAATTAATGTAATCCATCACATCAATAGGCTAAAGAAGAAAAATCACATAATCATAGCAATGGATGTATAAAAAACATTTGACAGAATTTACTACCGATTTATGATAAAAACTCTCAGCAAACCAGAAATAGAGGGAAATTCCTTAACTCAATAAAGGACATCTACAAAAAACCTACAACTGAAATCATGCTTAATGGTGAGAAACTAGAAACTTTGCTGTCAAGATCAGGAATAAGGCAAGGATATTACCTCTCACCATTCCTTTTCAACATTGTGCTGGAAGCCCTAGCTAATGCAATATAACAAGAAAAGGAAAGAAAAGATATACAGATTGGAAAGGAAAAAGTAAAACTATCTTTGTTTGCAAATGACATGATTGTCTATGTAGAGAAGCTGAAAGAACTGAATTGGAATTGAAAAATTGGAACTAATAAGCAACTATAGCAAGGTTGCAGGATACAAGATTAATATACAAAAGTCAATCACTTTCCGGTACATCAGCAGTACAAGTGGAATTTAAAATTTAAAACACAATCTATTTACATAGCACCTAAAAAGTAAATACTTAGGAATAAATCTAACAAAACATATATCTAAGATCTATAGGAGAAAAACTATGAAACTCTAATGAAAGAAATTAAATAGCAACTAAATAAATGGAGAGATATTTCGTGTTCACGAATATGAAGACTCAATAGTGTCTAACTTGATCTATTGATTCAACACAATCACAGTCAAAATCCTACCAAGTTATGTTGTGGATATTGATAAACTGATTCTAAAGTGTATATGGAGAGGCAAAAGACCCAGAATGACCAACTCGATATTGAAGGAACAGAACCAAGTCAGAGGACTGACACTACCCGGCTTCAAGACTTGCTCTATAGCTACAGTAATCAAGACAGTGTTTTATTGGCATAAAAATAGGCAAAGAGATCAATGGAACAGGATAGAGAGCCCCAAAGTAAATCCACATATATATAGTCAACTTATTTTTGACAAAGGAGGATAGGCAGTAAAATGATGGAAACATAGTCTTTTCAAGAAATGGTGCTGAAAGAACTGAACATTCGCAGAAAGAAAAAAAAGAATTTAGACACAAACTTTACATCATCCACAAAAATTAACACATAGACCTAAATGTAAAATGCAAAATTATAAAAATCCCAGAAGATAACATAGGAGAAATCTAGATAACCTTGGATATGATGATGTGTTTTTAAATATAACATCAAAGGAATGACCCATAAGAGAAATAATTGATAAACTAGACTTCACAGAAATTAAAATTTTGTGTTCCACACAGACACTGTTAAGAGAAGGAGAAGATAAGCCACAGACTGGAAGAAAATATTGGCAAAAGACATACCTGGTAAAGAACTGTTATCCAAGATATAGAAAGAACTCTTAAAATTCAACAATAAGAAAATGAACAACCCAATTAAAAGATGGGCGAAAGACCTGAACAGATACCTCACCAAAGGAGATATAAAGATGGCAATTAAGTTTATGTAAAGATGCTCAACATCATGTATCATCAGAGAATCACAGATTAAAACAACGAGATACCACTACACATCAATTAGAATGGCCAATATCCAAAACACTGATACCACCAAATGCTAATGAGGATGTGGAATAACGGTAATTCTCATTCCTTGCTGGTGAAATGCAAACTGGTACAGCCACTTTGGAAGGCTGTGTGGCAGTTTCTTACAAAACTAAACTTACCTTTACTGTATGATTTAGCAGTTACACTCCTTGGTATCTACTCAAGTGAGTTGAAAATTTATGTCCACAAAAAAACTTGCACACAAATGTTTAAAGCAGCTTTATTCATAAAGCTACAAGTTGGAAGGAGACAAGATGTCCTTCAGTAGATGACAGATAAATAAACTATGCTGCATCCAGACAATGGCATATTAGTGCTAGAAAGAAATGAGCTATCAAGCCATACAAAGACATGGAAGAACCTTAACTATGTATTACTAAGTGAAAGAAGACAATCTGAAAGGCTACATACTTTATACTTCCAACTATATAGCATTCTGGAAAAGGCAAAACTATAGAGACAATAAAAAAATCAGTGGCTACCTGGGGTTAGGTGGAGCACAGAGGATTTTTAGGGCAGTGAAACTGTTCTGTATAATACTATAATGGTGGATACTTGTCATTATACATTTGTCAATACCCATATAAAGTGCAACACCAAGAGTGAACCCTAATGTAAACTAACTAATATAAACCCTAATGTAAAATAGCATCCATTATTTTTATTGGGTAAGTCTGGCAACGCTGCTTAATGTATATTAGCAGAATAAATGTTCTGAACATCTGCTACGTGCCAGGCAATCCACACCTTCTCATTAAATTATTTGTGCAATTACTTGTTTTAATGGCTGTCTCCCACACTAGAAGTTAGGCTCCTGAGGGCAAGGACTATGCCTGTCCTTGGATGATAATGATGTGTCAATGTAGACTCATCATTTGTAACAAACGTACCACTCTGGTGGGGGTATTGTTATTGGGGGAGGTTGTGCGTGTTGAGGGGCAGGTGGTATATGGGAGTTCTGTACTTGCTGCTTAATTGTACTGTTAACCTCAAACTGCTTTAAAAAATAAAGTCTATTTAAAAAAGGGAAACTCTATATAAGCTTCAGTAGTCATTCAGGTCAAACTGGAGAAGCACTCTGGTCTGTTAATTGTCCTTGTTTTCATCAGTTTAGATGGACTCCCTTTCAGTTCACAGTCCCTTCCTCTGAATAACTTTCCCCCATCTTCCCTAATACATAGAAGTCATAGCTTTTCTTGGTGCCTAAGACCTGTGGCAATTTCCTTTGTCATAGAACATGGAAGTAGGATGGCCATATAATTTATTGTCCAAATAAGGACAATTTTGAAGTGAAAGAGGAGCTATTAATCATTACACCAAGACAAGAGGCATACACTTGGACTGCCTAGGGCAGAATGGGGAGAATGTTCACCTACCTTTTGCTTTAAGCTTCCCAATGAGAGCTGAGCCAGGTGGGCATGTGTGTGTATGTGGGTAGTGGACTAAATCCATTTTAGAAATTACTAATTACTTTCCTCCTAAGCAGTGGGCTTCTCAAGGGCAGGCTGTGTTTTATTCTTCTATGTACCTGCTTTACTTTTGCTAGGCCTGGCATGTCTCCACTACTTAGCAAGTGTTCATTAAACGAATGAATGGACAAAAGGCTTAGCTACATGTCTTCTTTGTTTCTTCTGTGTCCACTCCCTCTGTTAGAATTTCTAATTCTGTTTAAGATTTCCCTCTTTCCTTCAGCATCCTTCACTCCGTCCTAGTGATACCATTCCTCTTAGACATGACACACTCAGTAGCATTTCTCTCTCATCCTGATTTTTCTTTCAGATTTCCTGCTTTGCTGTCTAAAGCCACACTAGTCCAGTAATAATAGCAAATTCGTGGGTCAGGATTTGGAGGCTGGCTTGGTGGTATCAGCCTTGTGATGTTTGGTAGAGGAAAGCTTATGAAATAGAGTATTTTGGGGCAAAGACCAAAACACCTCTCTCAGTTGGGAAGAATGACGGACTAGAAAACCTGTAACAAAATATTTTGAGATTTCTCTGGTTATTATATTTAGCATTCATATTGAAAGAGAAAATAAAAAATAGAGACTTACGGCAGGGTTGGTAGAGAAAAAAAGACGTTATGAGGTTTTAATAACACAAAATATTTTTAATGAACTACCAAAAAATAAAATAAAGCATATTCTTATTACATGGGTTAGATATGATTTTTAGCCCGGATAAGGCTAAGCATAGGCAAGACACGTTATGACTGAGAATCTGAAGAAAGTACCCTGAGTTGCAAGCTAGGAAACCTCAATTCTAGCCTTGGCTGGGAGGGGTGACTCTGTGACTTAACCTCCAGGGGCCTAATTTGTATTTATCTGTGATGTGAGGGAGTTCAGACCATATACTCTTTAGGAGCTCTTGTAGATTTAGCAGTCTCCTTTCATGATTTTTTTGTAGGTGCTTAGGCTGGAACACCCCAGAAGCAGAAGAGGGAGCTCATATTGTGCCTTGAATCCTAAAACACATTGGCTCCTCAGGTCTGTACAGTTCTATTCTCACAGTATGTTAACCTAGGAACTTTTACATCCTTCTCATTTAGCTACCAGAAGGGACCAGTTACCCTTAGAAACAGAACTCAGAATTTCCCAGCTTGGAAAACTTTAGTCCAACTCTATAATTTCACAGGAGAGAAGCTAATGCTCAGAGAGAGAAACGTATCTAAATTCACAAAGCATGTCATAGAAGAATATTTGGTAAAACCTGTCTCCTGACATTGCTCAAGTCTTCTAACACTGCAATTCTTCACTCATTCATTCATTCACTCATTTATTCATTCATTCATTCAGTACTTTCTGAGTATCTACTATCGAGTCAACAGAAAGGGAATCCTGAACTGAGATCTCCATGGGGGTCACCTGAATATAATTTTAATTTAAAATATTCCATCAAACAGTTAGTACTATTTCCCCAGATTTCCATATGGTGCACTCCTGTACTTTATTTTCTGCTCAAATCTTTTCAGCGAGGCTGTCTCTGACTACCCTATGAAATATAGCCTCCACCGTTACTCTCTGTTCCCTTTCTCGGCTATATTTTTATTTTATAGCACTTTTTGATATTGCACATTACATATTTACTTGTTTATTTGTTATTGTCGCTACGAGTCACTAAAATATAAGCTCAAGGAGGGCAAGAACGTGGTCTGTCTTGTTCATTATTGTACTCCCAGCACCTTGAACAAAAGGTACCTGAATGAGATTAGGTGCTCAATAAACTTAGGTTGAATAAATGACTTGCTTGTTTCATGTAGAAATGAGGTTGCTATATGGTCACGTGACCAAGACATTGGTCGTTGGTCATGACCCACTGTGCTAACATAACCCTGTGTCAGTTAGCTTTTGCTGCTGAAATAACCACCTCAAAACTCAGTCGCTCCAAACCACAGTTATTTATTTAGCTTATGATTTTGTGTGTCTACAGCTTGGGCTGGGCTTTCAGCTGGCTGGCTTTTTAGGTCTTGGCTGGGCTCACTCATGCATCTGTGGTCAGCTTTGAGTCAGTTAGGCGGCTCTGCTTCTGAGGGTTGGCTGGCTGTCACCTGCGGTGATGGGAGTGACTAGGCATGTGTCTCATCATCTAGCAAGACAGCCCAGGCTACTCCCATGGCAGATGCTCAGGGTTTCAAGAGTGAGAGCAGAAGGTGGAAAGTCTTTTGAGGCATATGTTCAAGACTGGTACACTGAACCTTTGCTGCAATCTATTGGTCAATGCACGTCATCATGGCAGCCCAGATTCAAGGGATGAAGAAATAGACTCCATCTCTAAAAGGATGGAGCTGCAAATCCTTCTTTCAAGAATATGTATCTAGGGGGCTGGCCCGTTGGTGTAGTGGTTAAGTTTGCATGCTCCGCTTTGGTGGCCCAGGGTTTGCAGGTTTGGATCCAGGGTGTGGACTTATGCACCGCTTATCAAGCCATGCTGTGGCAGGTGTCGCACATATAAGGTAGAGGAAGATGGGCACAGATATTAGCCCAGGGCCAGTCTTCCTCACCAAAACAACAACAACAACAACAATATGGATCTAGGCAAGGGAAGAGTTTGCGGCCACTTTTGGAAGCTATCACCAAGCCTTCGGTGTTTTGGCCTCCAGGGCCCACTGATCCTGGACAAGTGCCTCTTCCACTAAAACATCATAAAATCGAGGAAAACCTAATATAGAAAGTCCAAATGCACATCTAGGGGCTACATCCTCATCTGCATATTCAAAAAGCCTTCCCTGTGAGGGAGGACTGAATGTTAGCCATCTAACAGCCGTCTCCTTTTCTTTCTCCCCCACAATATTAATTATGTTCCATGCTGCATGCCTCTCTGCTCAGCTATCTACCTTACCTCTCAATAAAAAGAGATGCTGTTTCAAAATAAATAGCCCGATACACTGTAAAGAAGCTGCAGATACTTAGAAACAATATTTCCTAAATATTTATAAGCTATATTTCAAAATCTGTTACATTCAGTGAATTGTGTAAATAAATGTCAGACCTGCAAGTCACCATCCCATAGCGACCATGCAGCGAGTCCAATTACTCATCTATAAACAGACAAGTCATCATTTAAAACTGTCCTCTGTCTTACAGCTCTGTCTTTGGATTCTATCCAGTAAACAAACCCCAAATGTGAGACTTGTTTTTTCTTACTAAAAGAAAAGAAGAGTATGTTCATTATGAGGAGGAATGGCAGTGTTGGTTTTATTTTTTAATTACTCTAGGACCTACGGGAAACAATCTAGTTAAGCTGGTCCAAGTCTCAATGGGTACAGGGCAGAGGGACCTCGGGAGAGAACAGGCGGTGGAAAGAGGATAGAAGAAGTAGAGGGTCTTTTTGTGGAGAGTTGGAGCTTAATTCCCTTGAAAAGCTCCAGGCTCGCAGAACTGCAGTCTGGAAGGACAGCTCAGCCAGATGTGAGTGCTTAGGTCACACTTCTGGAACAATGTTCTGGTTCTCTTACATGGCTGCAGGATATGAGGATGCGAGGGAAGCAGGAAGACGCACAGTAATTCACATAAAGTGTCTGTATAGAGCATCTACATTCTGTGTTCTGTCTCTGTCCTGGCGATGCTCATCTTCCAGGAGACTGAATCCAGATCTAGATGGAGAGAGAAAAAATGAGCAATAAAAGCTTGGATATAGTGAAGTGAATATATGGAGTTTAACCACAAGTCTGGAAATGTTTGGGAAGGGTTTATTCAGTGTGCTGCAGAATTTTTGGGGTCTTCAATGTAATCTGTAACAGTAGGTAGCAGATGAATCTAGAAAATGTATTTCTGGTAACACGGGAAAAATTGAAAAGATAGAAATGAATTAGGATGTTTATAGACTGTGAGAAGGTGGTACTGAATACAAAGAAAGGTGGTTTGAATGCGGAGGGGTTTGTGTTGGGAGTGATGAGAGCTGTAAAGGCAGGCAATAGGTAGGGAACCTGGGAATTATTTTAGTGGTAACTGGAAGTCACTGAAGACTTTTAAACCAACATCTGAAAATGAGTGTGCGAGAAGATGTGGACAGGAGTGTTGTGTGAGGCCTCCTAGCAAAATTTAGAGGCTAAGAACCAGGATCCCCATCCCCAGTGATGAGTTTTAGCAAAGGTGGATGGAACAAATCAAGGCGTATTGACCATCTACAACCTAAATTGATCAGAAGTTTCCGTGTCAATGGTAGAAACTGACCAACAAAGAAAAGAGACTGAGGCAGTCCCTCTTTCTCTCTTTCTGAATCTGAGAGGTTGTATGCCAAGACATAGTCGTATGGACTACGTTTTCTTGGAGTAACAGTTAATTTTAAGCCTTTTTTGTCCATAGCTGAAGAGAATGACCCTTCTTCTGGAAACTAACAGTACTTGGAAATTTGAAGTAATATAATCTCTCTCTTCAGTCTCTACACTTCCCTTGGTGTTCACTGCTGGTATTGTGCTGTAATTCGCTATAGGCAGGTTCTTCAAACAAACAAATAACTGAGCAAACAAGAAAATCTCCTGAACTAATGAAATATCCTCGCCATCATTCTTTACACTAGCCTTTCTCTCAATATGTTCAGATTAATCTTTTTCTGATTATTTATATCAGCTCTCTCTTTTCCACCTTTTCTAAAGCATATTACTGCCTGCTACAGATTCCTGCTGATTTTTTAGCTTTACTTTTTGACTCTTACCAGATCACCCCATCTCTTTTGACTGTCCCTAGTGCAGATACAATTTCTAGAGGAAAGGTAATATTTCCTATTTTTCAAAGAGATTTAAAAAGTCTCTTTAAGTCATTTCACAAATTTTATTAGAAAGTTAGAACCAACATTTAAAAATCATGGAAAAAATTTAAATCACAAGAAAGTATAAGAAAAAATAAAATCACTGAGAATTCTAACTTACAGAGATAACTACTATTAATATAGGGATACATGGCTTCTGCTTTCTTGTTCTGTACATTTACACACACAGGCACACCCACATACACATAGATTTTTAGCTCGGAACCAGAGAGACAGAGGAAAAAACACACGATAGCTTTATTTTCCTAACCATTTTTTAAGGCAAAACCCGAGTTGTTGTCATAATTACTCAAGATGAAGGGAAAACATATGGTGTTAATGCTTTATTTATATAGAATCCATCACGAGCAACTTAAAATATCAGCATTTTCCTGGTTTACTCAAGCTTGGCAAAACTTAGAACTTTCTTACAGAATTCAACGATACATTTAAAAAAAAGTCATAATAAGTGCTACTGGAGAGGGAAAAGAAAACAACTGATGGGCTGGTAATTGGAGTGGAGCCAGCCACCAGAAAGGGTTAGGTGTCTCTTAATAAGTCTGCTCTCGTTTCCAGCACTGTCTCACCCCCTCTCCAATTTGAAATTTTACAGCCTCCACATAAATATTTTTAAAGACCCAAATTGTTTCCTCAAGGTGTGAATGACAGAGCTGGTTTCCTTTACTGAAAAAAAAGTAGTCCTATTGTTTAGAAGCAGCTGAATATTTAGCCTTAAAGATGCAGTTTATGCAAAGAAGAGGAATCATAATAACCATAACATATAATTTCGTTGATAACATTTTCCTCTGCAAGAATTTAGGAATTATTGAAAGTACCTATCCAGAAAAATAAACTACTTAAAACACCCTAAATCTACTGTCTTATTTCCCAAAAGGTTTATTCTGAGTAAAAGATGTCTTTGGGGTGTAAAGGGAAAATACTTTGGAAATTAATAAAAACTAGGAAAAAAGCTGGTAGCTGTAATTAGTCTATAGTCTCAACAAACAGAGCAAAATAGCAATATGGAGATATGGGGGTGGGGCATATTTTTGTCTGAACTTAGCTCTGATTCAATAAAAGTTCTTTTTTTTTTTTTGCAAAAAGTCACAATAATGTAATTTAAAAAGTTTCTGGAAATATTTATTGTATACAGCCTAGAAGATGAAAAGAATGTGACTATTATTCTTGTTTTGTTTTGAGGTTATTTACTTAGGGCTAAGCACCTCATTTTTCTTGTGTACAAAAAGTAATTATGCAGTCAAAAGAAATATAGCTCATATACTTCAAAACATATGAAAAATGTAAAACTTTATTACACACATTAATTTCTAACAAAGGACATCTCTAACATCAGTGTAACTGGGACAAGCCGGATAACTGATGTATATATATGGCTGTTTCTCCCAAATGGGTTTTATAAAGGCAAACAAACAAATAAACAATTTCTTCTTTTACGTCTGCCTCTCTTTTATAAATTTTCACTTTCCAATATAAGCAATAGTTTTGAGAATTTTTTTTGGTGTGTGTGTGTGTGTGTGTGTGTGTGTGTGTGTGAATATATTCTGTTCAAGTTAGTCTCGTAGCCACCCCTCCTCCATTTTTCATTTTGTTGTTTCAAGCTGCTCAGGTTGAATCCATCTCTACATGTGACAAAGCAAAGCTATGAAAACCCACAAATTATAAACTAAATATGTTCATGGGTTTTCCAACTTAGATCTTGCCCATTCTGACCTTCTGGAAATGTCAGCATGTTCTTGGAAAGCCACTTTTAGTGTGAGCCAGGCCCGCTCTGTCTGCCCTCATTCTTTCATTCCGTGAGCAGCAGCTCCCGGATAACAAGATCTGGATTCTCGCCACTCTAGGCAGGAAGATTTGTGGATCGACTTCAGTTGTCTTAGGGTCCACAAAACTGATGGCTGATTCACTGGGGACGCGATGCTGCACAGTATGGTAAGTGGCTAATGTAAAGGATGGAGGGGCAGGTGTGCTGCTGACCTTGCATGCACTAACTAATACCTGGAGAAATCACTTCATCAATGAAAGAAAAATAACTGCAATGAAAGCAAAATAACAAACCTTATCTCATACTGGGTAACAGAACTTAACATTTTAAACTGTCCAGCCAGAAGCAGTCAATGAGATCTACTCATTCTGGTTAAATGTGCAAGAATTGTCTTGATGTTTGAAGCTATTTTTTTTAATAAATAAAAAAGAAATTCGTGAGACGGAGGGTGAGTATATGTTTGCGTGTGTATGTTTGGGGGTTGGTGAAAGGTCAGAGGGTGGCTTATGTTCACGAGAAATATCACGAGGAAAGGAATAAACAGTTTCATCAGAAGAGGATTCTCTATGATGACGTAGAATTTTTCAGAAGTAAAAAGCGTGGCAACTCATTGAGGTTGGTCAAACCAGATGAGGTTTTGACACCTAAACAAAATAGACTCTGTACTCCAGCTTGATGAGTAACTGTTTTGATGAGGCAATGATTTAACTTAGCAAAGAACATTGTTTTCAAGAAAATAACTGCTATAGAAGTCACACATTACTGATCTACAGTATATACTCTTCCTCTTTATTCTTTCTTTGTTTTCCCTTTGCAGTAGTACTAAGAGGGGTAAATCTTCAAAGAAGGAATTGGCTATGAAATGGTGTTTAGCAATTTTCTGAATGAGATTTTAGAAATGCCAATTAGACCCTGGACTGGAAGTCGGTACCCCAACATTAACTTGCCAGGGAATAAACATCAAGCGTTGTCTGATGTCTCCCCTTCTATTTTTCTATTTCCCTCATGTGATGTCCAATGTGTGTCTGGGTGGTTTGGAAGGGATGCAAAGACATTGCTACAGAAGTTACCATTTAAATGCAAAAAGAAAGTCATCTTGACATCCAACATTTAAACTTAAAGTCATAGCTATTGAATGACAATGATTACTCTGTAATCGAGAAAATTACATTTACAAAACTTCTTAGGGGATTTTTGACGTCACAAAGGCATATATCTCTTCAAAGCAGTCAATAATGAGATCTTTAAAAAGGGAACTCCTCGGATTTGCCTAAGGTTTTGTTGTCAGGTTATGAACCATTTGTGGAGATGACTCCAGAAAACGTAAGTTTTCCCATGAAGAGATTTCCGAGGTTCCTCACCCTCCATTCGGGGTCAACTTATCTGTTATATGTATTGCGAAGAGCCCACAATACCTTTAGGGGCCCACAAAATTGTCTTAATTTCTATAAAAATTAAAATAAAAAGTGAACTTTTAGGTCAAATAAAATGTTTTAGCATGTAATATTAGTATGTTTTTATAGCAACACAGTCATAAAATATAATTTACTATTTCTGTATAGAACAGGTGGTCCACAAAGGAAAAAGTGCCCTTAGGCACCCAAAAGTCGTAATGTGGCCCTGTCTGTATTTGCTGTCTTGCTCCCTAAAACCTGCCTCCCTGTTCGAACTTCTTAAATTCATGAGCTTCAATTTCTTTACTGGCAAATGAAGGTATTATCTCATAGGGCTGTTCTGAGGGTTAAATAAAATAGCAAACTCAACAGCATTTTGTAAACGATAAACAACTTTCATAAGTGAGATCACATTACTGTTTTCTCGGTCATGGTCATCATCATCCTCTAGTCACTGAAGCTCGAAATCTGGGATTAAATTTGAATCCTGTCTCTCCATCTCCTCTTCCAAATGACTGCCGGCATCTTTGATTTCCTCCTCTGCCGTAGCTCTGAAATCCATGTCTTCTTTTCTGTTCCCATTGCTAAGGCACTCTCTCTCTCTTTCTTTTTAAAACTTTTTTTTATTATGGAGAATTTAGACATATACAGAAGTAGATAGAAGAATATAGCAAATCCCATGTACCCATTTATTCCACCCCAGATCAATCCTGTCTACATCCCTATCACAAACCACTTTTAAAGCAAATCTCAGGCACTGTATAATTTTATCCATAAATATTTCAATATGTTTCTCTATGAGATAAGGACTCTTTTTTAAAACATATAACCATAATACTATACTCACCCCTAAAAATAGCAGTAACTTCTTCATTCATCAAATATCTAGTCAATGTTCATATTTACAGTTGTCTTATAAATGTCATAAATGTTTTTTAAAGTTTTTTTCAGTCAGACTCCAAATAAGGTCCTCACATTATGCTTTGTTGATCTACAGGTTCCCTCCGAATCTCTTTATTATTTCTCTGCTGTTTGTGTATTAATTAATCTTTTAACCACACTGTTGCTGTAGCTCGGCTTCCTGCTTCCATGCTCTTTTCTCTCTGATTTACTTTCCATGTTGCTGTTGATGTTATATTAAATGGATTCGATCATGTAATTCTTTTCCTTAAAAAAAAAACCCACTCCTGGGGCCGGCCCGGTGGCCTAGCTGTTAAGCTCTGGCATTCCGCTTCAGTGGCCTGGGGTTGGCTGGTTCAGATCCTGGGCTTGGCCCTACGCACGGCTCATCAAGCCATGCTGAGGTGGCGTCCCACAAAACAGAACCGGAACAACATACAACTAGGATATACAACTATGTACTGGGGCTTTGGGGAGAAAAAAGGAAAAAAAGAGGAAGATTGGCAACAGATGTTATCTCAGGGTCAATCTTCCTCACACACACAAAAAAAAGAAAACCCAACAACAACAAAACCACTCCACTGGCTTCAAAATGTTTACAGGATGAATCCCATTTATTTGTTTGTTTATCTATTTGTGGAGGGTACTGAAAGCCTCTAATAACATGACCTAAATACACTTTTACAGACTAATTTTCCAACATCTCTCCTATGCCCTCCCCCACAGCCCCCACACCCATCCCTTACACTCTGCCTGGTGACAGAACACAGGGAGTTTGGCTCTGGAACCATACTCTGAACCACTGTGCTAGGCTGCTTTTATGAAGAAATACAGCTTTTATGAGAAATAAGTATGTGTGTGTGATTTTATAGCTCTACCTCTGGAGCATATATGTTCCTCAAGGCCAGCACTTGTCTAATTCTCCAGCACAATACTGTGCACACAGTAGACAGACAAACATTTGATGAATTAACTACCTTGAATTAACCCTGCATTATTTGGTAACTGTAACAAAGGAAGATTATTCAGAATGAAGAGCTACAATTTCTGAAATTCAGTATAATTCAATGTAAAATCAAGATCGAGTTTACCAAAAAATTATAAAATGGGAAGGATTTACATGTATATTTTAGCAGCATATGTATTATGTAAAGCAACACATACTACCATAGAGCTAGAATACACTAATAACTAAATTACATGATTTTCCTCTGTAGTTCTTCTTGAGAAAATGTGCAGCAAAAAAATATGGAATATTAAGCTATAAAATGATGCATATTCCAAGTTTCCCCTGATAGGAAATATTTTACCAAGAGGCCCATTGTCATTGCATAGGTGTCCTGACTGTCTTATATGGAATATTTCTTCAGAGGTAGACAAACTGTTTCATTTTACACATATAGCATCAGGGCTGAAACTCGAATAGATTTGGGGAGAAGGTGGGATGGATGGTGAAATTGTCTTTGAGGCCGCTTTGACTAGTCCTATTTAGGAAAGAAGCAAAGCAACCAAGGTCTTCTCCCAGGGTCTGAGATTGTTGTTCATTTGAAATTAAGATGGATAATGAAACTCCAGACCCACCGGTTTTAGGATGATTGAGACTCAAGACAGATGCCGTTTGCTTCAATCTTGGAGCCATCTTAGAAACCCTTTCCAAGGTGATTCTTGCAGCTTGCCAAATACTGTAGGAATATTGCTCCCTTTCTAGAGAATAATAATTCAGGTTTTTTTAATCTCAAAAAAAAAAAAAAAGAGTTGGAGAACTTCACAAGTTAGAAATAGGGGCCCGAAGTGACTCAATTGGCTCCCAGCTCTGAACTGTCACATCCCTTGACGACGTTTAGCTGAGAGTCTTTGCAATTCCATCCTGTGAGCCCTCTTCCAAGACAAGGACTATGGTGCAGAAAGGACCTAAGTCCCAGCCACCATGGATGGGATCTGCAGCCCCAATTTCTAATGTCTAGACTTCACTTGGCAGGAAAAATGTCTACTTTTCCAAAGCAGCAGAGAGAGAGAGAGAGAGATAGCTCTGGTGTTTGCAGACCCCTTCCCCTAAAAAATCTCAGTCCAGGAATAGCACTTCAAATTAGAACAATTTTGGAATCGGTAATGACTAATTTAACTGATATCAGAGGAAAACTCTGCTTTGCTTCTTGATTTCCTAACAGACAGCGCCCCCTTAATCATTACCTCTAGATTATTTGTACCTGTTGTCATAGGCCCTCCTATATCCCATTACCCAGGACATTGCCAGCTCCTACACTTCCTAGGTATGCCAATTCCTTAAAAACACAACCTACATAGCTCGTCAGTCTTTGGTTTGAGCCTAACAAATAGAAGCAAATTAAAAAAAAATACTGAATTCACCATTTGCCAGGGATTGAGGCCTGATCAATCCCTGGCTGTCTATCTATATCTATATGGTCAGGGGAGCAAGGGTAAGTTTTTCAGTTCATATTGTCCTAAGAAAAAGATAAAAGCCATTGGTTAGTGGCAAGGATGGTCCTTTGTGGACATCTCACATGGTCTCCCATTGATGACTGCTGTTCACTTAACAGACATTTGTTAAGCATCTTTGTGAGTATTATTGGGTTCAATATTACAGATAAGGTGAACAAACACGGATTGCGTGTTTTGAAGTTTGTTAACACCAATTTCAAATATTCTACACTGGTTTTTTTATATGAATAAATTAACACATCAGAATGGTTTCCTTCATCAGACCATGTGGTCTGCCTTTTGATTTTATAAGAATTGTCACTGTATTTGAGAAGTTTGCCTTCAAGAAGCTTACAATCTAGTTATTATGGTTAACAGTTCTGCATGAAATTTAACAACTTCCTGAAAGGTTATGTGCAAATGGCTATGGAAATCACCAGCAGCCCTGGATGTGGTGACACTGTTGCAAAGTACAAGAGAGTGGAAATGATATCCAAATAGAAAGGATGGCGATACGGGACATTCCTAGACTCCAGAATAAGCCTAGGAATTTGTAACAGTGAACCCAAAAGACGAAAGGAGTCCAAGGTTAACATGACTGAAGGCAGTTGCAGAGAGGAAGGTGAAGCTCACAATCATTTTCTTGGAGTTCAGGAAAGTCCTTAGAAGTACAAGCCCCTCATAGAACTTCTTCCTTAGAAACATTCTTCTCAGCCAAGGGGGGAAGATGAATGTTCAGTTCCTGGCCTTCAGCCTGGAGCTTCATTCCTTGAATTTACACTCCCTTTTCTCCCTTTTGGCTAATCTTCAAACACTACAAAAGAATGGGGGAGTTGAGGTCTTTCTTAAATACAGCCTCTCAAAAGTTGATTTTTGTATTTGTTTTTCCTATAGGACTTGGGATGTTAACGGAACACTCCAAAACTGTATTTCCAAATTCCAGACAATCTGTGCTCTCTACTGATTCTAATTTAGGGTATTCTTGATTTTCTTGAGTCTGTGTCCGTTTGTTTTAAAGAATAAGGAAAGGATTACTCAGTCTTTTTGAAGACTGTGAAGAGGAGGATTTTCTCTCTCTTTGATTTAAGAAAGTCTTCAGGTTTAGAAGAATGAAGTGGATAAGAGAAAGTGGGGTATGTTTAAAATCGGCTCTCAGTAGGCATTGAGGAGAGCAAAAAAGATTTAAAAAATATATATTTTTTCTCTTTCTTGATGAACTCCATGATTAGGTCTTTCCTCCGGCAAATTATCCTCACGGTATTCGTTTTACGATGACCAAAAAAGGAAAAACATCACCAAGGAGTCTCAGCCTTAACTTTTAATTTCCTGGTTTTTGTCAGTTTATGTCACAACATTATTTCCACATAGGAGGGAGGGTTACAGGTAATTAATATTACTATTCTGTACTCCTCCCAGAAGAAAAATACCCCATCATTAACACCCAGTTGTTAAAGCACAGAACAAAAGAAAAGTGAGTCTGAGATGTAGAAAGAACTTTCCCCGTGTGCCACTACACACACAGGAGTGGGGGGGACTTTTTCACTGGAAGCGTCTTATTGGAGTTGGTTCATCATGAGACACACCTACTTGCTAATTAGATAACATCCCAGCCAGTACTGTGAATCCGACTATTCAAATTTTAGGGACTCCGTTACAGTCTTGGTAATACCTCTATAAGTGGGAATTTCTTGCCTTCTAATCTTCGTTTACCCATCCTTTATGGACCAAATGCTGTACACCTAAAAATAGAATTTGATGGCACTTCATCAAGCTCTTGAAGCACTTTCCTCCTCCCACTTCTGAATTCAGAGAGGCTGAGAAAAGCCACATGTTGATCCAGTCCAGGGTCCTCAAATATTTGTAAAATGCCTTTAAATTAAAGAGGAGTGTCCTGGCTATCCTGCTAAACCCTGTTTGTGATCCGCAGCCTTACAAGGAGACAGAGATACTCTGGCATCCCCTAATATAGTTGCAATAAAGATAGGATGATGGCCCTCCAAGTAAACAAAAAATAATTGTAAGAAGGGGCTTATGCAAAAAGGCTTTGTTCCTAAATACTGGAAAGGCAGTCACCCTGAAACAATGGGGCACATTAGCATTTAGCCAACCCAAGTCTAACTGCGCGTGCGCGCACGCACATATGTGTGCACGCACACATACACACACATGCATGCACTCACAAGCTCACGGTGACGAATGCTTGGTGCTTGCTGGGAGGTCAGCGGGAAGAATCTTTCTTGGGAAGTCAGCATGTCAGATTTCAGACACTTTCTCTACAAATGGGCTTTCGCTGCTCAAAGGGGGGGCTTTCTGATCCAGATAACAAAGTCCATTTACATGAAAAGATGCCGCTTTCAATGACATGATTAATTTCGGAAATACCTGGCATCTGAATGAAGCCGAGACTTCAAGAAATGACTGATGATGAGAAAAGATAATTAGGCAAATGTCAAGAGTCGGCGTTTTGCTTGGTGACTGAGGGGCTGGCCTGTCCAGTTATCGTCTACTCATTCCAAATGGAAATTAAAGGCCTTTGTGGGAAGTTGGGGATGATCAACCTATGGTTACATATAAACTCTCTTTAGCTCATGTTTCTCCCGGTTTTACTCCATTATGACCAGTGGGCAGCCGAAGCTTACCTTCAATGACTTCTCAGTGAATCCCAGACAAAGCTGGCCTTGTTTTTCATGAGGTCTGAAAAATGTAAATTTATCTTGCCTTACATGTCATTTGTTCAAAAGTGACCTCTGTGTTCTGAGCCTTTTCAAAAATCTCATTGACTTCTCCTCCCCTCCAAAAAGAGAAAAACAAAAAAGGAAAAAAGCCAAACACCATTTAATACTCTGCAGAAAGGACTTTGAAGACAAAGGCTGAAGTGGGAGGTAATGCAAATCTACTCCCCCAACATTGTTTTTGAACCCTTTCTTCCCTGTTTTTTGTTTTTAAAGGGCAGTTTTTCCATTGGTGAATTGGAGGATGTCAGTGACTCTGGAGATGAGTGACCTCCACAGGATAGAATGATGGAAAGCAGGGCACTCCTAGTGGACTGAGGGAGTTTTTCTTCAAAGGAAATTTTTGAATACAAGTCTTTAAGAGGCAAGAGACAGGGAGGGTCTTTCCTTACGGTTTCTGTCTGACGGTACACCTTAATTCCTCCAAAAAGATATTCATTATAGATGAGATGTTTGTAGATACACCGTGGTCCATGAGTGATTCTTACAACCCTATCCTCTTCACCTTACTCTTTCTTCTTCCTCCTGATTGGTGTTTAAAGGAGAAAAGTGCCTCCCTCTATGATGCCATCTCCAGGCAATGGAACTCCTCCAAGAAGAGAGGAGATGATCCACAGAGAAAGATCCTGGCTAGCCTTCTAGGCTTGGGCATAACAATTTAGATTTACATCTGATATTGATTAATTGTTGCTATGGTGCCCCCCCAAAGATATGCTGAAGTCCTAACCCCCAGTACCTCAGAATGTGATTTTACTTGGAAATTGGATCATTGCAGATGTAATTAATGAAGATGAGGTCATGCTGGAGTAGAATAGCTTCTGAATTCAGAATGCCCAGTGTCCTTATAAGAAGATGGTATGAAGACACATAGGGGAAACCATCGTGTGATTACAGAGGGAGAGATTGGAGTGATGTAGTTGTAAGCCAAGGAACATCAAAGACTGATGGCCACCACCAGAAGTTAGGAAGAGGCAAAGAAGAATTCTACCCTTCAGATTGCAGAGGGAGCAAGGGTCTACTGACACTTTGATTTTGGACTTCTGGCCCCCACAGCTGTGAGACAATAGATTTCTGTTTTAAGCCATCCAGTCTGTGGTACTTTGCTATTAGCAATCCTAGGAAACTGATACAGTGGTCATATAAGTTAACATAGTGGGCTATAAAGAGCTGGAAATATTCTCTTTTTCCTTGACCTAAAGTCTTACAGTCTTACCCCAACTACGTCATAGTGGGCAGATATGGGTTTACTAAGAGAATGTCACTTGTCACAAACGGTGAAGGATATATAGCTCCATATTCGCCAGAAACAGAGAATCTGTCTCTGAAAGGCTTGACTAACTGTAAACATACTCCCAGCCTGTGTAAAACTGCACATCAAGTGTCATAGCAGTCCCCCAAAATGAAATGCTCAGTGTATTTAGTGAAATACTATACACTAAGTACATTGAGTGCACTGTAAGATGTCTACTCATTAGTCTCTAACATAAAACACCATTTAAAGTAAGACATGAAAGGAAAAACAAACCTAAGAGTCAGCCAGCTTTATTCCTTTGGAGAAAGTACGTTAAAATATATTCATAGCAAATATGTGAGATCTTTGACTAAATCTGTTTCTAATAGTGGAATAAAGCTGGAAAGAATTGAAATAACCCATTGTGTGGAAATTTCTACTTAAAATGGGACAATTCCATCATTTCAGTATAATTTTAAAAAGCTATTCACCTAAATAGTAAAATATGATTAGTACTATATTAGTAAATAATACATACAACTTGGTATGAGTTAATTTCCTTGAAGTTTTCAAAATTTGCTTTAGAAATTACATTGCTTAGTGGCAGTTTGTGCAAATGACAGAGTATTAACGATAAAAACAAAAAAGGTGACTCTACTGTTCATAATTCACTTATATGACATAGCATAAACATATTTACCAAAGTATGCCATTTCTCTGGTTTTGAGTGTTTGCTACTGTTCAAACCATCTATCCTGACAGCTAAACAACCTTAAAATTGAAAGATGTGTTTTACTTTGGGGAGCAGAAAATTGCACAAATGAAGGAGGGTCCTACAATCCAAATACAATGTGGTTGTGTTGTCCTATTTGTTTTTAATCATCAGTAATTCCTGAGATACTTAACATTTTATGTTTAAATATTATCTCGGTATAAAGCTTTTCCCCTGCTTATGCATAATTTCATCTAGAAATTAATATCTCCCACTTATAGTGCATCAAAAACTAGAAACATTTTCCTTCCTTAATGGTGTAGGAATTAGAGTAATTTTAAAGCACTCAAGGATGTAATTATTTACATGTACTAGAAATATTAACTAGAACTATCTGATCTAGGTATGTGGAAAGTTGGAGAAAAGAAAAACATTCCTTGAAGTTATAAATAGCTAGCTATGTTAAATGTTACTTAAAAAGAAATAATTAGGTTATGTGGACATTCCAGATTATAGAAAAATGTGTTCCTGGAATCCTTTGACAATTAAATATGTCTCTGTATTTTCAAAATAGTGCAAAGTACTTGAAGATTATATATGTTATTTTCTATATGGCTTTGGTATTGTTGAAAGTGATAGAAAAGAAATAAATGAAGTGTTAATTTAATAAATGTGTTGCCAGTTATGGTAAAATTGAATGCAATGCAATTGGATGTATATACAGTTGTAATATTTTTTATCATTATTATGAAGTGTGCTTAGTTTTATAAATGCATCTGCTCATTGTGATGATTCCCGTGCTCAGCTTAAATGGTAGTTATCATTTTTCTTCTTTTGTTTATAAAGGTACAGTTTATATTTCTTCTATGATTGATTATATTCCCGGAAGGTCTTGTGATTAACAATATAGTATATTTTTTTATTGAGTTATTTCACACACAAATGTCAGGGCACAAAGGGTATTCTGGGTTTACAGGGTTTTTCTAATAAATGTGTTCCCTTCTGTATTAAAGCTGCTAGTTGGTGCTTTTAAACAGCTCAACATTGAATTTTTGGAAGACACCGTATCAGGGGCTACTATAAAACTGTTTATGTGGAAGGATACATAAAGTAAGGTGTTAAACCCAACACAAGTGGAGTGGCAGGGGGTTCCCACAAGCACTAATTTTATGTTTGTTTTGTCTCATTTAAAGTTAAGATGCTTGTGTTATAATTGTGATGTGGAGCATGCTGTACATACAGATGGACTGAAATGTGTCAATTTACGAGCTGCATTTGTCTAGCAAAGAAGTCAATGGGTAGTTTTATCAGTAAATAGCTATTCCTAAATACTAGTTTTCATTTTTAACAGAAGGACGGATGGGGACTTAAAAATACGTAAATATATATACTTTTATATATGATGATTATACAAGACATGCTAAAATTTCCAATTCCTGCTAAGTAGGTTCAGTGAGCTTTTTATAGTATTTTGATATGCTTGTCTAACAGAGCTATCATCCATTAACAGAATTTTGAATTTCTGAAGACAATTTGACTACTGAAATCCAATATATATACGTGTTTAAATTAGTCCAAGGGTTTCGATATCTTAAATCAGATTCTATTCTCAGTATCACGAATGAATCAAGCTAGAGGGAATCTTAAGAGGTCACCTATTTCAATCCAATACTCGCAGCTTCCACACAGACAGACCAGTTGGAAAACTTTCTATTCTTAAAGCCCTTTCAGGAAAATTTACCACCCTCCCTGCCAGCATCCCCACCAATGTTTAATGATTGGTTTCACAGGATGACTACTTACTCATTGTTGTAGTTCCCTGGCCAGACCGTAACCACCAGACAACCTGCAGGAAAGCATTTTTACTGTATGTTGTCCTTTTTTGCCTCAAAGCACACTAGTTTCAAATATGCATCCATCTAGCTTTATTCCTTACCATAATGCCTTCGACTATGCTTTAAATAAGTGCTCAGTACTAGAAAAACTTTTGTGATTTGATTTTATTTCATTTTTAGTGTCTTTAAAAACTCTATTGTTCTTTCATATATAAATATATGGGAATTCCACCATGCTGGATACGGAAAGAATATATTTCTCATGGACATTCAACTAGATTTGGGGAATGTCATATGGCAACCATAAGTTGGATCTTTAAAAAAACAAACATATAACTGATAAACTCTTAGCAAATTTGATTAAGAAAAAGAAGAGGGTAGTCATAAATTACCAATACCAGGAATTACAAAGAAGACATTACAGGTTCTTCAGGTATCCAAAACAACATAGAAGACATAGAGATACTTTATGACAATAAGAGTGAAGATTTGGATTAAGTTAATTACTGAAAATGCACAACATACCCAACCTGACACAAGATGAAATAGAAAATATGAATACTTATAGATATGTTAATACTATTGAATCTGCAATTTAAATCTTTCCACAGAAAAATCTTTAGACCTGGATGGCTCCACTGATTAGTTCTTCCATACATTTAAAGAAGAAATCTTATACAAGCACTTTTAAAAAATAAGAAAAGGAGAAACATTTCACCACTTATTTTACAAGACCAGCAATATCTTGATACCAAATCCTGACGAGTAATATGAGAGGTAAATTACAGGCCAACCTCTGTCATGAACCTGGATCCAAAAATAGTAAACAATATATTTAGAAAATTTAATCTGGTGATTTATAAAAAGTATAATACATAACAACCAAGTAGAGTTAATTCAAATAATGCAATGTTGGTTTGACATTTGAAAAATATGATACAATGTAATTTACCACAATAATAACACAGAGATGAAAATGATATGATCATATTAGTAGATATAGCAAAAAGCATTTGGTAAAATTTAACACACATGTATGATAAAAAATAAATCTCAGCTAATTAGAAATAGAAGGGAACTTCCTTAATCTAATAAAGAGTATCTACAAAAAAACTTTCCACAAATATCGTTTTTAATGGTGAAATGTTGAAAATGTTCTGCCTTACAGGGGAACAAAATGTCTGCTATCACCACTTCTACTTCAGATAGTACTAAAGGTCCTAGTTATAGCAACAAAGCAAGAAAAAAAAAGATGGATCAAAGAGGAAATGATAAAACTGTCATTATTCACAGATGACTTTGTTGTCTACATAGAAAATTCAAAAGAATCAAAAGAATATACAGATAATCTAGGAGAATTAATAAACAAATTTATCAAGATCTCTGGATAAAAATTCAATAAACAGAATTCAGTTTGTTTTTTAATAATGCTTTTTTACATTTTATTTTGTTTATTTTTTTAAAAAGCAGATTTTATTTTGTAACTTCTATGTATAATATACCAGTTTTAGATTTATGAAATACTATGAAGTAAGTACATGGTGTTCCTATATACTCTGCACCCAGTTTCCCTTATTATTGACATCTTATATTAGTATGGTACGTTTGTTGCAATTAATAAACCAATATTGATACATTGTTATTAACTAAAGCCCATATTTTATTTAGATTTCCTTAGTTTTTATCTAATGTCCTGCTGTTCTAGGGTTTCTTTCAGGATACCATGTTACATTGATTTGTCGTGTCTCTTTAGGGTCTTCTTGACTGAAAATTTCTCAGACATTCCTTGTTTTTGGTGACCTTGACAGTTTGAGGAGTAGTGGTTAGGTATTTTGTAGAATACTCCTGTGTTGGAATTTGGCTGAGTTGTTCTCATGATTAGACTGGGGTTATGGTTTTTGGGGAGGAAGACCCCAAAGATAAAGTGCCATTTTAATCACATATCAAGAGTACATACTATCAACATGATTTATCACTGTTGATTTTGATCTTGATCACCTGTTTGAGGTAATGTTTGTCAGACTCTTCTACTCGCTGTAAAGTTACTCCCTCCTCCCCTTTCTATATTGTACTCTTTGAATGAAAGTCACATGAGCAGCCCACACTTAAAGAGTGGAAATCTATGCTCCCCCCTGATGAGGAAATAATCTACATGAATTATTTTTAACTCTTCTGCATGAGAAGAACAGAGTATGTTCATAAATTAAAGACCCAATATTGTAAAGATGTTAATTTCCCGCAACTGAACCACAGATTTAATTCAATCCCAATCAAAATCCAAGAGAAAGTGTTGTAGAAATTGATAAGCTAATTCTAAAACTTATAGTAAAAGCAAAGGGCCCAAACTAGTCAGGATAATCTTGAAGAAGAATTTAATATAGAGCTAGAGTAAGTAAGATAGGGTAGTGTTAGCTGAAGGATAAACAACAGAATAAAGAGTTTCAAAAGAGAACCACATATACACAAATATATGGTCAATTCCTCCCCCGACATTTTAATATGAAAAATTTCAAACATAAAGCAAAGTTGAAAGAAGTTTACAGTGAATACCTATACTGACCACCTCGATTCTAACATTATCATTTAACAATTCTTGCTTATCACATATTTATCCATCCATTCAACAATCATATTTTTTGTTGCATTTCAAAGTAAACTACAGATGTTACTGTACTTCCTTATAAATATTTAAATGCCATTAACTAATATAATATAAATATTTGAATGCCATTAACATTTATAATGAATACTGTTAACTAGAGTTCAATATTTCTTTACTTCTGATATAAATTTACATACAATGAAATGAACAATTAGTCTACAATTGCTGAAATTTGACAAATACATACAACTATGTCATGCCCATTCCCAGCCAGTCCCTGTCTTATTCCCCAGATACAACAACAATTCTGATTTATTTTACTATAGAAATTTTTTGGCATGTTTTAGAATTTCATATAATAGAATCATACAGTATGTTTTACTCTTGTGTCTAGCTTCTTTAACTCACCACAACTTCTTTAAGAATCATCCATATTGTTGCATGTATTGAGATTTTATGCATTTTTATTGATGAGTAGTGTTCCATTGTATGAACATATCACAGTTTGTTTATCCATTCTTCTATTGATGGACACATGGGCAATTTCAAGTTTTGGGCTGTTATGAATAAAACTGCTATGAATTATTTTATAAGTCCTTTGTGACAATATGATTTAATTTCTCTTGCATAGATATCTAGGATTGGCATTGATGTGTCATAGAGTAGGCATATGTATAGCTTTATAAGAAACTGCCATAACTTTTCCAAAGTAGCTGTACCATATTACATGCTTCTCAAGTATTCAGTCTGGGATACAGGGATATAGAGGAGGCGAAAAGAAGACACAGGGAACTCACTGTCTTGTCTTTGAGTCTTAAGGCCCCTAGCCATTTTGTCTTCTTTTTCTACCTTTCAGAGCCTTCTTATGTTTTATATTTAACATTCAAGGGTTTAGCTATAGTTAGTGGGAAGAATAGGGAGAAATATGTCTACTTCATCTTGTTTGGAATCAGAAATGTATTGTTGTTTTTATTTTATCTTAAACATGCTGATGACTGGGGGCAGGAACTGTCAAGAGAGTCTCTGATGCTCTTGACTAACCACAGGTGGAGGTGCGATAGAGTTTGCCAGGAGTTTGAAAACAGAAGGCACAGCCATCAGAGTTTATGACTAGGAGGTATTGCATGATCTCTGTCTCATGGGAAGGTGCGTTGAAAGAAAAAGGGCTCAGACCATTGTTGCGGGATGCCAGACAAAGGAAGGGCACACAGACAGGTTGCAGCATGGGTAGCTCAGAACAACAACAGGGGGACAAGTTGGATGGACGTCTATAAGTAGTTCCTGAGGTCTTCAAGGCATAGCTAAATGGTGTTTTCTGAGGGCAGGAGAAGGGTAGAAGCAAGAAGACACGGGCAGCTACAAAGTCATTGCCCTTAGTTATTGAGATGTGGTATAGGAAAACCAGATGAGTCCTCCCCATGTCCCCATCTCCACTGGCCTGCCCTTGTCTGCAGTAGTCACATCTTCAGCTGGAGAGGGACCTGAGGTCCACAGGGAAAGCACTTGGGATAGAAGTCATCCTGACATAATTGGGGCAGGTGTGACTCTTGGGGAGAAATCTGACATTGAGCTTGGGTCAACCTTGAGCAAAGCAGTGAAGAGTTGGGAGGAAACATGTAAGACAAGGGAACAAAAGGGATTATATTTTTGTAATTACTGATGAGAGCATTTTTACAATGGGATGGAAAAAGGGAGTTTTTGGTTTTTTTAGTTTGTAAGAGAGAATAGCAAGAGAGAACTAAAAGGAAATGAGGAAAATAATAGAATTAAAGCTTTCAGTAACCACAGTGCAGGAAAAACATTATCATTAGTATACAAAAATATCTTCTTTTTATAGTTTTTAGTTACTTCCCATCTATCTACTTGCAGATTATTTGTTGTTTTTCCTCTAATGTAGCACCTTATTGGTGCTCCTATTTTGACCCTTTATAGTAGTACATGCTGATTTCAGGGCAATGCATATCCAATATGAAGTCATTTGTCAATGAGCCAAAATACATATGTATATATTTGATGTGCAAATCTTTCTGATTTTTTATTTGATGTGTCAAAAATCTCTCTTTCCCGTAGATTCCATTAAAAACATATTGGAAGTAATGTTTGCCTCAACCAGTGTGCGAGTCTTTTTAGAATTACTTTTATTCCTGTCTCACTTTGAAAGCCAATACCTTTGTATGATATTGCATAGAAATTTATTGATTTGCTAATTTGGGATATTTAGTCATGACTCACTAGGACTTCTTCTTTTTTTTTTTTTTTGAGGAAGACCAGCCCTTAGCTAACATCTGTCGCCAATCCTTCTCTTTTTGCTGAGGAAGACTGGCCCCGGGCTAACATACGTGCCCATCCTCCTCTACTTTATATGGGACGCCGCCTCGGCATGGCTGACATCACTAGGACTTCTTAACGACGAGGTTGAACTTGATACTAGGCAGCTGCCACTAAAGTGTGGTGCATTGCTTTGCTTCTCAGTTGACCCAAGTGCCCCTGGAGATTAGGTGGTATGCTGAATAGGGAGGGCTGGGTATCATGTAATGCTACGGGATAAGCATGGCGATGTGCCCAGGAGTATCAATCTTATGAGGATCTGAGAGAATAATTTGGGGGAGTTAAAGTGGTTTTGCATACACAGAAAAATTAGCAGAATTCCCTTTTCCATGTCAGACAACTTTGAATTTCTCACAAAAGCACAGAAAGTAGAACACTTTATGCACAGAGAATAACTGCAAAATTTAGTACTTTGACACTATCCATTCATTATTATTAGTGCTCCAGACCCATTAAAGAGAACTAAGGATGACTTGGGGGGAGGACATAGAACTAGTGACACAATTCCAGTGGGCTAGTGCTCTTTTTCCCTATGTGACCAGCTAGTGGGCTGATTTCTTGGTGGGACCTAGGAGGTTTGCATGGCTAGATTTTGGGAAAATGAGTTTGTCCCCTGATATCTAGTATATTTAAATTTGACGATACACGTACAAAATGTTTCCCACATATTTGTTCAACTTTCTGCTATAATTATACTTCAATGTCTGTTTACAAACATGCTTCTATTCTTAGTTCTATTTCCTTCCACAGTGAGTTCCCTGGTAGTACAAAAACCCTGGTAATTCTAGAATTTGGTATTTACGTGTCATTCCTTATTTGCCTTTTAAAAGTTAAATAACATAAACATACTTGGAACATAAATTCCCCACAACTGCTGATGACAGTTCCTCAATGAGCAAAATAGTGAGAGAAATTTAGAACTCTGGGAAACCACTGAGATTGTGGCAGGTAGTACATTCCTGCCTGATGATCCTAATAATAAACTTGAAGAGGCTGAGAAAAACTCAGTAAATAACATCTTCAGAAACTGTAGTCAAGCTAAATAGCCATAAACCTACAAAGTATGGGATGTATTTAAATGCTTTTCCATATTTTCATTGTTGCAGAGAGGCAAATTGGTCTGCCCTTTGGCCTTGCCTGAGAAAGTTGTGAGCAAAAACTACAAAACATTGAACCTACAGATCAATTTTGGGAGAATTGGTGACTTATCAGGTTCCAACCCACAAACATGATATATATTTCCATTTGTTTAGGTCTTATTTGATTTCCTCATCAATGTTTTATAGATTTCAGTGTACAATTCTGAATATATTTTGTTAGATTTATACTCATATGTTCATTTTTTGGAGCTATTGTAATAGGTACTTTTTTTTTGAAAAGTTATATTCCAATTGTTCATTGCTAGGATATAGAAATACAGTTTATTTTTGTTTATTGACCTAGTGTCTTGTGACTTGCTAAACTCATTATCTCTAAGAGCTTTGTTTTGGGGGAGGGGTGAGTAAAATTAGCCCTGAGCTAACATGCATTTCCAATCCTCCTCTCTTTGCTAAGGAAGGTTGGCCCTGAGCTGACATCTGTGCTCATCTTCCTCTAGTTTATATGTGGGACACCTGCCATAGCATGGGTTGAAAAGCAGTGTGTAGGTCCACACCTGGGATCTGAACCTGTGAACCCCAGGGCACTGAAGCAGAGCATGTGAACTTAACCATTATGCCACTGGGCCAACCCCTCTAGGAGATTTTTAATAGATTCTTCAGCATTTTCCATGTATAGAAGCATATTTTCTATGATAGTTTTATTTCTTCCTTTCCGATCTGTATGAATTTTCTTTCTTTTTCTTGCCCTATTGCACAGGCTAAGACTTACAGTATGATGTTGAACACCAGTGTTGAGAGAGGGCATTCTTGCCTTTTTCCCAACCTCATGGTAAAAGCAATTCATTTTTCACCATTCTGAGATTCCAATTATACATGTTAGGCTGTTTGATATTGTCCCAAAGCTCTTGGATATTCTATTCTTTTATTTTAACACGTTTTCTTGTCTTTGTGTTTCAATTTGGGTAACTTCTATTGCTGTATCTTCAAGGCCACTGATTCTTTGGCTGTGTCAAGCCTACTGAAAGACTCTGTTGAAGACATCTTTCATCTCTGTTCTCTGTTACCATGTTTTTATTAATAGCGTTTCCATTTGACTCTTTTCTATAGTTTCATTCTGTGTTGAAATTATTCTTCTGATCTTTCATGTTGTCCATCTTTTCCATTAGAAACTTTAATATAGTAATTATGGTTATTTTAAATTCTCTGACATTTCTAACATCTGTTCTATACCTGAATATGGTTCCATTGATTATATTGTTTCTTGACAGGTGGTCAGTTTCTATTGCTTTTTTCATAAGTCTCATAATTTTTTTGTTGAAAGCTGGACATATGTGCAGAATACAAGACACCAATGTAAATAGTTTTTATGCATGGAAATGGGCATTTTTTTGCTTCTGATGGGCCCCAAGTGGCTCCACACTCTCTTACCAGCCTATACACATTCTCCACAAATTTGTTAACAACTCTAGTTGATTCTTTCTTACCTGTGTCTGCCCCAGGTAAACAGGTGCCCACGTTCTATCACTCCCTCCAGCTACCTGTCTCTCTTTAGATTTTGGACTAGTTTTGTGACTACAGCTCTCTGATGGCTTCAAGAAAAGTTGTGAACTTTCAGTTTGTCTCACCTTTTTGTTGCTGTTGCAATGATGAAAGTGATGCTCTTTCCAGTTCTCTACATCCCCAAGCAGTGGTTTATATATTTTTAATAATTTTTTTGAAGAGATGATGCAATTATATGGTTCAAAAATAGGTAGTACTATTACCAAGTTTGAAAAATCAAAAACTACTTAAATGAGAATCTCACTTTCACCCATTCCTCATCCATCCTATTTTCTTTCTCTCCTTCTAACTTTTTATTCCATTGATCTTTTTTTTTAAAATCCCAAACCCAGCTAATGCACATAGATATGCTAATTCTTTCTCTCCCTTTCTTTTTTTTTATTTTTAACTTTTATTGCTATCTTAATAGTTTATAACACTGTGGGGTTTTAGTTGTACATTATTATTTGTCCATCACCATATGGATGCATCCCTTCACCCCTTGTGCCCACCCCCCACCCCCCTTCCCTCTGGTAACCACCAACCAGTTCTCTGTGTCCGAGTGTTAGTTTATATTCCACATATGAGTGAAATCATGTGGTGCATGTCCTTCTCTCTCTGGCTTATTTCACTTAACATAATGCCCTCTAGGTCCATCTATGTTGTTGCAAATGGGACAATTCTGTCTTTTTTATGGCTGAGTAGTATTCCATTGTACATATATACCACATCTTTATCCAATTATCAGTTGAGGGACACTTGGGTTGGTTCCACTTCTTGGCTATAGTGAATAATGCTGCAATGAACATAGGGGTGCATAAGCCTCTTGGGATGGTTGATTTTGTGTCCGTTGGGTAGATGCCCAATAGTGGGATTGCTGGATCATAAGATATTTCTATCTTTAATTTTTTGAGGAATCTCCATACTGTTTTCCATAGAGGCTGCACCAGTTTGCATTCCCATCAGCAGTGAATTAGGGTTCCCGTTTCTCCACAACCTCTCCACCATTTGTTGTTTTTTGTCTTGGTGATTATAGCCATTCTAACGGGTGTAAGGTGATATCTTAGTGTAGTTTTGATTTGCATTTCCTTGATGATTAGTGATGTGGAACATCTTTTCATGTGTCTGTTGGCCATCTGTGCATCTTCCTTGGAAAAATGTCTGTTCATATCCTCTGCCCATTGTTTTGATTGAGTTGTTTGCTTTTTTGTTGTTCGGTTGTGTGAGTTCTTTATATATTCTGGAGATTAATCCCTTGTCAGATATGTTCTTCACAGAAATAGAACAAAAAATACTGAAATTTGTATGGGGCAACAAAAGACCCCGAATAGCTAAAGCAATCCTGAAAAAAAACAAAGCAGGAGGCATCACAATCCCTGATTTCAAAATATACTATAGAGCTATACTAATCACAACAGCATGGTACTGGTACAAAAATAGACATGCAGATCAATGGAACAGAATTGAAGGCCCAGAAATAAAACCACACACCTGTGGACAGCTAATCTTCAACAAAGGAGTGAAGAACATACAATGGAGAGAGGGAAGTCTCTTCAATAAACGGTGCTGGGAAAATTGGACAGTCACATGCAAAAGAATGAAAGTAGACCACCTTTTATCGCCATACACAAAAATCAACTCAAAATGGATTAAGGACCTGAAAGTGAGACCTGAAACTATAAAACTCCTGGAAGAAAATAGGCCATACACTAATTGACATCGGTCATAAAGGGATCCTTTCAGATTCCATGCTACTCGGACAAGGAAAACAAGAGAAAAAATAAACAAGTGGGACCTCATCAGATTACAGAGCTTCTACAAGGCAAATGAAACCAGGATCAAAATGAATAGACAACCCACCAGCTGGGATAAAATATTCTCTCCCGTTCTTACGTCAGAATTTTTGCCCCTTGCTTTTCCCCTGAAGGAATAGGCACAGACCTTCTTTATTATTTTCACAGATGCGTGATATTCTTTGTGGGTATACCATACTTCATCCAACAGTTGTCTATTGTTGGACATTTAGGTTGCTTCTAATCTTTTGCTATTATTAATAAAATCACAGTGGACAATATTGTAGATGTGTTATTTTCTTCCATGATCAGATTTACCTGTAATACAGATCCCTAGAAATGAGATTGCTAGAAAAATGCATCTACAATTTTACATGCTATTGTCTGATTCTCCATACTTTCTTTTTCAAGAATGTCTTTTCCATTATTTTAGTGGAGTTTCAGATAAGTGCTAAATTAGACATATGTACTTAGTCTATTATCTTTGCCCAGTTCTTCTCATTTATTCTTCAATCAACTCCATCCTAATTTCTACCCCCACTACTTCATTGAAGCTACTATTGTTAAGGTCCTCAACGACCGTCATGTAGCTAAATCCACCTTTTAAGAAATTGTCTTGTTTGACTTCTCAGCAGCAATGGGCAACTATATCTCTTCTTGGATTTTATGACCCCCATTATTTTTATTTGGCTTCCGCTTATTTGACTTCATTTCCCTTGTCAACTGCTCTCATGCATCCCAATCTCTCAACCTCTAGAAGCTCTCATTTCTACCCATTCACCTGCGAATGCTGATGAGCATATGAATAGGAGGAAGATACATGAAAGAAATGCCATATACTTTTGTAGGATTTAGGATTAGAGATCTGCATGTCCCTTTCCAACTGGCAGCAAGCCTCACAGTGGTCCCTGTATCCACATAACAGAGAAACAATAAAGAGGGGTGTAAAGTTTCTGATCAGATAGCCTAAAACACCCTCCTAGGGTTCTCACACATCCAGTGTTGTACAAGAATCAACCAAATGTGTCCCATGATCCCAGGAGGGTTGTAGAGGTAGCTAAAACAAACAAAAAAGGCAAACAAACAAACAAAAATCACATTAATAACTGATTTGCCAAAATGAGATAGAACATAATTTTTTTTCCTGAAAAGAAATATAAAGCTCAGAGAGATTGTATTTTCACTAAGACAATGTGATTGATGCCAGATCTAGGAACAGAACCTGCTTCTCCTGATTCTTGCATAAATTTTACTTCTGCCACTTTATTATCACAATGGCAGAGCAGAGTTTAGGACCATGTCAAAGAGCGAAATTTTGTGGAAGTCTGTTTTATCTTAAATATTTGTGTGGGATTTTAATTCTATATCATACACAATTCATGTTTGTTTTTAAACTATATTCATTTAATTTAAATAAATTATATATCTGGTATAAATTATAATTCTTAACTTCACAAAATTTTTAGTTTTACTTGCATGACACTGAAATTAATCTCCCTTTTTATGTTTAATAGTCATGTGTTTTTATCTTCTAATATTTACTTGTTCATGTAATTTACTCATTTTTAAAATTTTTGTTTTTTGTGAAAAAGACCAGCCCTGAGCTAATATCCGTTGCCAATCCTTCTCTTTTTGCTGAGGAAGACTGGCCATTGGCTAACATCCGTGCCCATCTTCCTATACTTTATATGGGATGCCGCCACAGCATGGCTGACAAGCAGTGCGTCAGCTGGCGCCCAGGATCTGAACCCGCGAACCCCGGGCTGCCAAAGCGTGAACTTAACGTGTGCGCCACAGGGCCGGCCCCATAATTTACTCATTTTTATACTCATATTTCTATGGCTATTTTTCTTATTCATTTGTAGGAACTCTCTGTTTTTGTATTGAGGACAAATCTCACACAACCATAATTTTTCAAGAAACATAACTATTTCTTTTTTTAAAAAGCACTTTATTGAGGTATAACTGATATATAAAAAGCTATGCATATTTAATGTATATAACTCCATGACTTTGGGGAAAAGTATACAACCATGAAACCATCACCACCAACAAGGACACAAACATATCTATCACCTCCAAAAATTTCCTCATGCCACCTTTATTATATCATTATTACTACCATTATTATTATTTTGTGATAACACTTAATGTGAGATTTACCTTCTTAGCGAATTTTTAAGTATACAATACAGTATTGTTAGCTATAGGCACTATGCTGTATAGTAGATCTCCAGGACTTATCTATCTTGCATAATTAAAACTTCATTCCCTTTTACTATCACCTATCTTTTTCCTCCTTCCTCCAGTCCCTACAACCACCATTCTACTCTCTGCTTGCATGAGTTTGACTATTTTAGATTCCACGTATATGTGAGACCATAGAGTATTTGTCTTTCTGTATCTGGCTTATTTCACTTAGCATAATGTACTCCAAGTTCATCCACGTTGCTACAAATGATGGGATTTCCTTCTTTTTTAAGGCTGAATAGTATTCCATTGTATGTATATACCACATTTTCTTTATTCATTCATCCATAGATGAACATTTATAGTTTTCCTATATCTCGGCTATTGTGAATAATGCTTCAATGAACACGGGAGTGCAGGTATTTTTCTTTGAGATCCTGATTTCAATTCCTTTGAATAAATAATCAGAAGTGGGATTGCTGGATCATATGGTAGTTATAGTTTTAATTTTTTAAGGAAACTCCATAATGATTTTCATAATGGCTGTAGCCAATTTACATTCCCACCAACACTGTATCAGTGTCTCCTTTTCTCCACATCCTTACCAACACCTGTTGTCTTTTGTTTTTTTAAATAATAGCTGTCCTAACAGGTGTGAGGTGATATGTCATTGCAGTTTTGATTTGCATTTCCCTGATGATTAGTGATGTTGAACACCTTTTCATATATTTGTTGGCCATTTGAATGTCTTCTTTGGGAAAATGTCTATTCAGGTCCTTTGTTCATTTTTTAATTGGATTATTTGTTTTTTTGTTATTGAGATGTATGATTTCTTTATGTATTTTAGATACTAACCCTTTTCAGACATATGGTGTACAAATATTTTCTCCCATTCTGTAGGTTGCCTTTTTCATTTTATTGATTAAACATAACAATTCCTAAATAATAAACTTAATTTATATTATAAATCTTTGTTTCTGTGGGTGCTGGAAAATAAATCATAAACAGTTCATGGTTTCACCCTAGATATGAAAAACAAACTTTACTGAGCAACAGAGACCACAAGATTTAGCCAAAGAGCAAGATTTGACTAGCCAAAGTACTGTTGATTGACATGTACAGAATTTGAAAAATGGAAGCCAACATTTAAAAATTAAAAGCTTTTATATTTAGAAAATTCAAATTTATAGCTCCTGTTGAGAAGTCAGAATATCTGTCTATACCCTGCCCACATTGCTGCATGGCAACGGTTACCTGGAACTGAGGAACAGTTACCCCTTTTAAAGGTGCATGTAATTCCATTTCAACAAAATCTCCCTATGTTTATTAAAAAATTATGGGATATATATGTATGCGTGAATGCATCTAATTACCAAGTATTTTCATATAAACTTATCTATACATCCGTATACATATACACGTTTGCATTTTCATGAAAGAATTTCTGTTAGGATACATGTCACAGCAAACTACTGTTATTACGCACTCCACCCTGTTATTGTACACCTGCATGCTTCACTCATTAATAGCGGCTAACTAGTCCCTGTAATCATTTAAGTTTTCAGTCCCTTTTCCAGATATTATGGAAATGATGTTAATGATAAATAACCTCTTTAAAAATTGATACTTTGAAATTTGATCATCTGGAACTATTAATGCAGGATTCTTAAATTAAACATGTATTATCCAGACTGTATTCACAGGGATCTTTTCCTATTGCCTGATATAGTGTATAATTGGCTGCTTTACGTTGTCCATTCATATCTTATGGAACGTTCACTTGAATACAAGCTTCTACTCATACTATTGGCCCATTTTGCACATCCCAGTAGCTGAGTTTTACACTACGATCTTTGTCTTACTGCATCTGACAAACTCTTGTGAAGTGAGGTACATATATGTAGTATTTATTTTTAATCTGTATTTATGTTTTTTAATCTATATCAACATGTTGCTTGATAAAGGAATGGTCTGAAGCTCAGAGTCGTTTTCTTGGGTATTTAATATTTATTCCCTAGAAATTTTTTGCACTATACAAGTAAAGAAGTCACAAAGTAAAGGTGGCAAGTCAAGGGAAGGTGGGTATGGTATGATCAGAGAGACTGGGGCTGGAGAGGAAATATACATGTAGATAAGTTACACATGTACATAAAACTATGAGGAACATTAATGGTTTGGGAGGCATAATGAACACTCCTCTACACTTCTGAGTTGTGACCTATTGAGAAATAGACTCAAAGAGTTAGATAAGCAAATGGGATGACAATTATAGAAAACCTAACTGAAATTGCATAGGTATTCTATTAATTCTTATTGTCAGAACACTGAATTACCAAAGTGGAAGTAGTTTACGAGGTTTTGGCCAATTTTATTCATAGTTAATTTAGGTAATGGTATTTATAATTATTAAGAAAGTTCTGTTTTTGTAGCTCCAAAGCTAGATAAGAGAAAACAAATACTTTTCATATATGCAGATCCTCTCTTTTTCTGTGCCCAGGTTAGAAAGATTGTAGTTACTATTTGAGATCATAAGTATTTAGCATTCTTGGACTGCCTTGTTTTTGGTTTTGTTTAGTTTTAATTTTTTTATTTTGCACTATCTCTTAGCTTGGTGTGGACTTGTATGGCATGTTGGAACTGTTTTCTACAGAGGGAAAAGCTAATATTGCTCTGGTATAAAAAGAGTTTGTAACAATATGTGTTTACAAATTGCTTACTTTGAGATGGACAGGTGAAAGGCACTATATAAGTGCCAAGTATTATTATCTGTCTAAATCTAGCTGAGTGAACAAATCTTTTTAATGCCCATTTTAATGACACAGTTGTTCCATATGGTGGACTTCAAATGCATAAAACAATCCAGAGTTAGTACATTCCCTGGAGAGAACCAGCTTGTCCAGGTGTGTCATATTTTAAACTCAGGGTGGAATTAAGAGGCAGTCAAAATTCAGACTCAAACAGCAATTCAGAGCAAGTTAATTTCTCTCTTTATTGTTTCAGACAACACAGGGCTCTTTCATTATTGAAACAAAACCGTGTATTATCTACTGAAAAGCAGGTCCTAATCATGTTATAGTATTTGGGTCTGTATGGATTTTGGTAAGAGGAAGTCCCCTGGAGCTAAACTACAGAGATTGAGTTATTTGCATAAGTGTGATTAAGTCTGGTAAAGATTCAGATTGGGTTTGTTTCTGGGCAACGCTGATTCCATGAAGATGGTGTTCTGTAGAGAGGACTTTGGTGGTATCTTTTAGGTCTTGATGCATTTTGTTCATTGTGGTTCAAAGTGCCTCATGGCCTTTAGCTTGGCAGATGGAATAACTAGACGCAGGCAACAAGGTCTGTCAAGGTACAATCAACCTTATAAAACCAATCTATAAAATAGATTTGGTTTGAGGATAGCCTAATTTTACTGATACAGATTCCTTTTTCTTTTGCTTTGCATTTATTGTTGACGTAGATCTCTCTCTTTCAGACTGATGTAACACTTCTCTTGCAAAGTAACTCAGGTGTCGTATGTAGCATCATGGGGAAGTCAGCCAGTCCTGTGACTATGAAGGACTGGAAGACAAAAGTCTGAGTGAGAGAATGAAACCAAGATGCCTGCTTCCTGGTGTGCTGGTGGAAGCATCTGATTAACTTGACTGCTCCAACAGTTAAGGCATAGTCATAATGAGGTTGAAGTGGACCACACTGACTCCAGATCATGTGCACAGACCATATTCTTCACCCTCATCAGCAAATGAGTGCTTTGAGTTCAGAGAAGACTGAGGAAGAGAGGTCAGGCCTTGAAATATGATTCAATGGACCTAATTTCTTGTCCTTGTCCTATAGCTGGAAAAGATGGTCTTTTGAGTTCCTTTGTGATGCTACTTATTTGTGTACAGTTTACAAAGGGTCAGGTATCTTAAACCCAATCTAATGCATCAGCCACCATCTCATGGTGTAACTTTTCCAAAGAAGATCTTACATGATATCTGATCCCAAATTCAGACAACAAGGGAGTCTTGGGTGCAAAAGATAACTACCAGAATAATGATAATTGTGATGATGGTGATGATGATGACAATGACTGCTATTTACTGAGCACTTACAATGAGAAAGGCATTAGCTTAATAACTTGCCCTTAACTTTGGTGAAGTAATTTGATTTGTACAACACCCCAAGGAAAATCGTACTACATTATCCCCGTTTCACAGATGGGGACCCTGAGCGAAGGAAGTCTAAGTTATATTACCCAGCCAATATGTGTTGGGTCCAGAATTCAAATCGGGGAGGTTGACTCCAGAATCCATGGCATGGGTTTCTAAACAACTTCCTATAATGGTGTTGCCAAAGAGAGATGGATTCCTAGGATCGGCGAGCTTATTGACAGAGGAAGTTTTTCTAATGTAACTTTGAAATAAAATAAGGGTCACGGGGCAGGGGAAATTGACAAAGGTGATGACACAAGTCCTATTAACTAGTTTGTTACAGAAACAGAGGGAGGACTTAGTCCTGAGAGCTCCACCTGAACAATGCTGCCTTCAGTCCAAATTGTTGCTGAATGAAGGGGAGGGACACACTGGCCAGGTGATCAAAGGCCTTTCAGAGAAGCATGTGAAATGGCAGCCACGGGCTCTTCCCTGTCTCCAGAAGTTCACTGCACTGCATTTAATAATTGCTTCCCATTATTGCCTGACTGTCCTTTCCAAATAAATCCACCTGATTGGGATGGATTTGGTGTGGGAATATCTGTTCCAGCCTATTAGCCAGCACCTTTCTTGAGATTTCCCTGTCCACATTTATTAAGGAGACTGGGTGATAATTCAGGCTGGATTCGGTTCTCCTCCTTTTCTCAGAAATATAGTAATGAGTGCTGATCTTGGGCTTGCAAGTCAGTGTTTTGTTTTCACATCAACCTTGTCCCTTCTTAACAGCAGAGGCAGAAGCACCCTGTTTTGGAGTGTGAAACCAGATCATCAAACATCAGGGCTCTTGGTGCATTTCCAAGGGTAGGAGATTTTAGGGGCAGGTTTACTTCTTTTTGCTCTCTGAAAATGACTGTATTTATAGCTATACTGGCAGCTTCAGTCATCCTCAAACTGACCCTTTAGAAATAAACAACTAGAGCCAAAGGAGGGGGATGGAAATCAAGACTTAAGGAGACTAATTAAGTACTTACCCAAGGTTATGTAGCGAGTAAGCTGGGACTCAAACAGAGATCCGCTGGACCCCAGTGTTGGTTTTCTACACATTCTTTTCTGCCACCTTTTAGCCCTGAATGGTCATGGGACAATTTACACGTGAGTAAAATGCTAACAGCACAGAAGACAAAGACAGCAGAAAAAGATGGAGATAAAGAGACCAGAAAAGAGTGACAAGATGGATTCACGGCTACAGCAATCTAGGAAAGAGTTTTGGAATGTAGAAGATAATTCAGCCACACTGGCCATGTGATTATGCTTGAAGAAGAGAAGTAATAAAACATAACATTTTCTGAAACGGCAGCAAAGACACTCAGCTCTGAGCAGTAGCAATGAGAGGCCCAGGCCGGGGTGGCTCTACACGGAAGAGGCCAGAAGGAAGACAGCGGGTTTGAGCAACATATACTTTCAGAAATCGTTTTGGGAAGTGTTTCCATGAATATAGAGACAATTCAAAGAACCAGTATAAGATCTGTTTCTTTCTTTCTCTGTCTCTGTCTCTCTCTTTCTCCCTTACACACACACATACACACACACACACACACACACACACACACACACACACACACACACACCCCACATTCACACAGCCCCAGAACAGTTCAAAAGGAAAAACCTAAACAATGAGACTTTTTAAGGAGGAAAACAGTGCAGTATTATTGCATTACTTTTCAACATCCGTAATTCCTGAGAGTATATCTGGAAAAATGAGGAGGCTTCAGTGAGAGAAGTTATTACACTTTATCTAGAACAGCCTTTGGTGATTTGATTGTAACTTTGATAGTGGGATTCTACTTTTTGATTCCTTAAATATGTTAGAATTATCAGTGGTATGCACCTAATCCTACATAATGTAAAAGTCATATTTAATTAAATTAATGTAACTGAAATAGTTCAGTTGGCTTAACTTGTTCATTTTCTCTAACTAACTATCAGCTTACACTAAAAATTTTATTAATCACAGTAATGAGAATTTTTATATTAAATATATATATTACATTTAGTTTAAACGTTAATAGTCTACATTATTTTAATAAATTGCGCTAAGGGAGTATATATGGAATAAGTCTCTCATGCAGATTTTATTGGTTGCTGCATAGTTAATAGACACTAATGTGATCAGAGCCTGGATGTGATCATAAGATCGGTAGTTAAAATGATTGAAATATAAATTAGGAGCTGGAATAATTGTTTGTTAGAAGCTCAGATAATAACTGTTTGGTAATGCTCGGAGGGTCGAAGAAATAAAACATTCAAATGTGTAGCAGTAGCAGGCGAGTGAAACACTTTGAGGCAGACAAAGGCACTGGATGCTTTTCTACTAATTGCTCATGTCTCTCTCTGTCTCCATGCAGGCCTGACCCGCACCTCCCCACTCCCGTGTCTTGCCCTGGCTCCTCAGTGAGCCTCCTACCCAACAACCAGACCTGCTGTTTTCTTTCTCTCTACTTTGCTTCTCTACTCACAGTCCCTAAGTCATTACTGATGGTGATATTAACTATCAGCCATTAACATGCCTGATTCTTTGAGAACTGGTAGAAAACCCACCCTTGTTCTCTGTGGGCTGGGATGCTCTCTCTTCTATGGCAGGGGTCAACAGACTTTTTCCATAAAGGGCCAGATGGGGGAAGGCAGGCTTTTAGGATCATCTGATCCTTATTGCAATTACTCAACTTTTCCTTTATAAGCAGAGGAAGCAGCCATTAGACAATAGTAAGTAAATGGGCATGCCTGTATGCTAATAAAACTTTATAAAAACAGACATCAAGTTGAATTTGGCCCCCCGGCCATAGTTTACCATCTCCCATTCTATGTTGTCAAAAGTTCCCCTGACCCAAAGACACATTTAGTTTTTTCTCTCAAAAGGAGGTGCACAGTTGAAATATCTTTCTTAACAATAGGGCTTTTAACGAATTTCTTATACCTGCTTGTGTGCTGTGCAATCCTGACAAGGTGAATTGGTGATTGGTAACAAAATAGAAGCAATCTTCACTCCATGACCCAGTAGGCCTGGAGGTTAATTTAGAAAAGAGGGTGATCATATTGAAGCGACTTAGTCAACTTTTCCGCCTCATATAGCTCTGAGAACTTCCTCCAGATAGGATTTGATGGTGACCAGATCTAAATCTGCAGACACACTTTTTGGGTGACTTTGATAGTGAATTTCCCTTTCTTATCTGAACTTTTTCTCCCAAATTCTTGGTAGAGTTATTGGAAAACCATTTTCTTTTGTTTCAGAGCCCTTGCATCCTCCCCATCCTCTCCACGCCAATTAATTCACCTGCCTCCTCCACCTTTTGAAATATTTTCCTTTAGTTATTTATCTTGATGGTTTGACTCGGAAAGTTCAAGCTTGTTTTCCATGAAGGGTTTTTGGTGCATTTGAACAATGTGCCCTCTCAATCTCTTTAATAAATTCCCTAAGGAAGTTGGGGATTTCTGACAGCATGTTTTGAATAAAGGGCCTCCGATTTCTTTTTCTTCCACTCCTCCGGAAACCGTATAATTCTATCATTGTTTCCTCTTAATCTCTTCCACAGGTCAACTATTTCAACTTTTGACTTCAATTATTCATTGTCAATGCTTGTGTGTTAAATTCATTAATTTCTATTAAATTCCCTTAATTTACTCACTATGGGCTAAGCACTGTGAAAGACAATGCTGACGGAAACAGACATTTAAAATAGCCTCTGCCCTTGAGGAGCTAATCATTAACCTAAGATACAAGGTTGCCTGTGATAAGCACTGTGTGAGTGGCACAAGGGAAGCTAGTAAACATGTGCAGGACGTAAAGGCCATTGTTTTCTGGGGCTAGAATGTAATAGTGGACATTGGTGGATTTTTCTGTGCAGTACCCACACTACTTTTGTGTAGCTTGCTTTGGGGTTACCATGCCTCTTCACTCTCAGTCCACGTGCCAACGGTGGTACTGACTTTATTCCCAGGGGATCACAAGTCCCAAGCCAGGCTAATGCTCCCAGTCCACTCACCTGGCTGGAGTTGGCTTTACCAGCAAACATAAAACCCCAGTCTGGTGGCCGGCCTGGTGGCGCAGTGGTTTGGTTGGCACTTTGGCAGCCCGGGGTTCGCCAGTTCGGATCCCAGGCACCCGCCGACGCACTGCTTGTCAGCCATGCCTTGGCGGCGTCCCATATAAAGTAGAGGAAGATGGGCATGGATGTTAGCCCAGGGCCAGTCTTCCTCAGCAAAAAGAGGAGGATTGGCAACGGATGTTAGCTCAGGGCCGGTCTTCCTCACACACACACACAAAAACCCCAGTCTGGGCCTCAAATGTTCTTTTGGTGCCACCCCAGAAGCAGTTTGTCTCTTCTGTTGGACTAGATGTTTTGACAAAGGGAGCCTGCAGGTGCTGTGGACCACCACGCAGATCCACAGATGTAGCCAATGCAGAGAAGCCCAGCAGAAAGCTGGGTCCTGCTGACATCATTTGAAGTCTATATCGATCTGGAACTGAAGCTGAACTGGACTCCTCAGCTACCCGAACCATATATTTTTTAGCTTAAGCTGCTTTAAGTTGGGTTTTCTGCTACTTGGAACAGAGATATTGATAGAACATATGGCAGTGGAGCTTGAACTTGAAAGATAGAATCTTTATAGGTAAAGATGAGGTCACAGTTTCCAAAGATTTTTACTTACATACAAACTTCTGCCTTTGACAATCTTGAATACAGTTTTCCATTTAGGGCAAAATACTGACTCAAAGTTTCCTGGTGTTAGAAGTACTCACTGTGTTCATCACATTGCCTACAGATGCTTAAACCATTCTAGGAATCCGAAATAATTGAAACCGGAAAGAGTATTTCCGAGCAGTTTAACACATTTTCTTATGCGACCCACTCACTTTCACTGGTGACATATCCACTGGCAATCTACATTACACTTCAAAGTCTCTATAGATGGCTTACTTTTTCACCTGGCACTTCTGGGCTTCCAACACCGTGAGGTTTCTTAGCAGAAATCGCTATTTTTACCCCTCTGTGAAGTATGGGAGGAGGGAAGAAAATGAACAGTTTTGGATATCCAGCGTGTGTAGAGATTTATATTTTATCTCATTTAATATTTGCCATAGCTCTAAAAAGAAATAACTATTATTCTCTTTAAAGGTGAACAAAAGGAGGCTTGAAAGGCTTATCTAACTCATCAAGACTGCAGAGCTAGTACGTGGAAGCATTAGGATATGAACCCAGGTCCCTCTGACTCCAAAGCCCCTGCTGATTTCTCTACATCATGCAAATGTCATTTCCTACATTACCCCTGGATGACAATGCCCTGCCTTCACCTTCTCCACCCTGATCAAAATAGAGGAGCTGGGGAGAGACAAAGGAAGAGTTTCTCTGGTCTGGCCCCTCTGATTCTCTTCATGGGGTTAGGTCATTATCGTGGTCCAGTGTCTAGACTCTTTTCTGCAGCTCTCGGGGGTGTCATGGTACCTTGAGCAGCTGTTTTTGTGTCTGTCATGATTGGTGGAGGTGTCTTGAGTCTCCAGACAAGGCGTAAGGCTGCAAGCGTAGTGGTTGTGGCTTTTGGCTGCAGTGACTCTCTGTAGCTTCTGTTATTAGTGGCCGCAGCTGTTGGGGAGGGCTGAGGGAGGACTCCAGCGCTTGTCACCTCTTCAAGCACTTCCGGGCCCCTCACAGCTGGACAGCCCAGATTCTATCAACACTCTTCAGAGTGCTGTTCACAGCCGGATCGCTGCTCGGCTCTGACACTGCACAGCTTTTTCAAATAACAGCACTTTCAAAGAACATGTTCCAGTCAGCACTTCTACCCCCCGCCCCTCTGACTCTAGCCCTATTTTGATGCACTGTCCCTTAACTAGCAAATCTGGAGAGACCCAGTGCACCTGCTTAGAAGGGCCAAATGGAGCTATCTGCGGGAGCTGGCAATTGTTCCTTATCCCTCCAACTTCATTAATCATCCAAACCAAACTCCAAGATCAGCCCTGAATGTCCAGCTGTCTTCCAGGATAGACACATAAACTACATTTTGGTGATTAACAGCCTGGACTTGGAGTTAGAAGGCTCTGGATTTGAATGCAGGTTCTAGCGCTTAATAACTACTAGAGGTCTCTGAAGCTTAATAGTCTCATGTACAAAATGGGGATAGATCATACTTCATAGGGTCTTTGGGTAGATTAAATGAAAAAAATACATAAAGGAGCTTGGCATGTAGTATGTACTTAGCACAAAGTAACTATTTTTACTGAGTATCCTTGACTCTATTATTATCTTTCTATCTTCAGTTGATATGTATTTCTTTGGTGAATGAAAGTACAAATTACTTTATAACTTCCATGATAGATCTTAATGTTTTGTACCTTAACTTTCCAGCTGTGGGGGAGAAAGTATTTCTAATACTCTAGGATGTATCCTGAATATATCCCTGATTTTGTTGTTGAAATCAAACAACTTTGCCCTGAGTGACAAATGTCTATTGTCACAGTGCAACATATTCCTGGAAGGGGTGGAGCACACCACCCTGTAGAGCAGCTCCTGCAAAGACGAGTGAGTTCCAGGGCCAATGATTAAACCTTTTCTCTCTTGATTTGCAAAGTCCATGGGTCCTCAAAGGAATATCAAGACCTTTTACCCAAGCCCCATTTGCTCTATAGGCAGAGATGCTTTTAAGATTTAAAAAATACATTTAAAAAGTGCAGTATTTGTTAAACCAGAAGTCAGGTGGCCGTGCCATCCATATTGCGGGGTAGGTGGAATCTTAAGTTAATGCTCTCAGCTTTGATGGGAGTGGGACAGGCATGGCGTAACTGGAAGGGAAGGGGCTGGCAGGCTTCCCTGAGATCTTGAAGATTCTATCATTTTCCATCTCTCTTGGGCCTGATTTTAAACTTACATTGGACTGACAGGAAACTATCACCTGAAGAACTCTGTTAAAATCAAACCCCTCCCTGGAAGGCAGGAGACATCTCTGTTCCCATTCTTCATCTCGGCACCACGCTACCCTTGACAGTCAAATGCCAGGCTCAGCAGCACGATGTGGTACTAAAGGCTCTTCGGTGTGGTTTCCAGTTCAATAATAGTTGAACTATGAGGTTACTAGTACTTTTAAGACACCAGAATCAGGGCAGAGAAAGAGCACTTGATTGATCCTCTGCTGAAAAGGTGATGAATAAGTTGAATGAAAGGGAGAATCGCTTAATGGGTTCAACTCTGTTGTAAACATTGTGAGGCTGGACAGAAATACAAAGCTCAGTTTCTGTCCTTAAGGAACGCATATTTGTGTTGGCAAGGCAAGAGTAAGGCACATGAAGCAATAGGCTAGATGAGGGAGTGTGTGATTAAGTGACAACCAAATAGTACAGACAGAACGTGCTCTGGGGGCCCGGCCTCGGGAGACATGGCGGAGACGGCCAAGTGTTGACAGGTTTGCAGTGATCTGATGTTTTTGTGAGATGCTTGCCCAGGGTTAGAGACGCAGTTGTGACTGGGAACATGGCAATTCCAAAAATCACATCTCAACGATTGTTTCATTTTCTCAAGTCCCGGATCCCTGTTGATTGAGGAAATCACACTGGAAACTTTTCAAAGTCACAGGATAGTACTTTGTGCTTTCTAAGAAGCCATTTAGATAAGAGTTTCAACAGTTCTCAAGCTCTCGTAGACTTGTAAATTTCTAAATGTATGCCATCAGTGTTGCCTTACTGCTACTCACTGACCACATGACCTTGAGCTTGTAAACCTGCTATGCTGCACTTTCTCTGCTGAACGAGAATGACAATACTATCCTTATAGAGTTGTTATGAGGACGACAAGGATATAATGTATACAAAGTACATGGCACATGGAAGGGGTTTTAGTACAAGACAGGTTTATCATGGTCACCTGTGAGACTGGGAGGAAACACCTTTGAAATGAATATAAAATCAGAGAATGAGGGAGTCGCGAGGGATCAGAGTGGTCACTTGGGCCAACTTCTCATTTTATAGATGAGAAATGGAGGCTGAGATAAACTAAATTATTTGCTCAACAATACACCCCCCCGCCCCCCAGCAATAGAGCTGGGAGAACCGCCATGACTCCTAACTGGCATTCCATTACATTTCTCTGTCATAGGACCTCCTATGCTGGATTGGTACAATACGTCACTGAGTTCAGCAATTTCCTCTTACCCTCTGCCTCTTTCTTTCTCTGTCTTCCTCCAATATTATCAATAACTACCTGTGTTAGGCACTGTGGGGGATTTAAAAGTAAACAAGGTACAGTTCTTGCTGTCAAGGAATTGGCACCATAGATGACTCAGCTACCATTAAGGTTCTCAGATTCACCAGGGGTAAATGGCGAAATAGATTGACATGGGGATCCAAGGTAAATCAGGCACAGAGAGGGAAGCAAGTCAGCAGAGTGGTTCAACTTGGAGTCTAGGGGCAGACAGATTGGGTTCACATCCTTGCCTTAACTTTGAGCAAGTTGCTGAAACTCCTTATCTGAATATAACATGGGGGTAGTAAGAATATCTACTTTCTAGGGCTGTTGTGCAGATAAATGAGATTGTAGTACAGTGCCTGGCATGGAACAAGCATTCAGTCAATGATAGCTGCATTTATACAGGACAGGCTCCAGTGGTATCATGTCTAGGAAAGAACAGATGGTAACAATAGAATCACAGAATCATAATAAAGGAGGACTGATGCTAAGTTGTGATTCTATTCCAACCCCGAGAGTAAAGTCCTTGCACAACAGTGACATCTTGGCTTTTCAGGAACAGGTCCTAAGGTATTCTGCTACTCGGAAAACTGAAAGTTACCAAAGCTTTTTCCAAGAATGAACTTGGCCTCCTCCACCACACCTAACAGATATAAGACCACTTGAAAAGGGAGTCAAAAGTGGTGAATCTGGACTCTTGTTTCAAATTTTTTGCCAAATTGTTATTTCTCAAACCAGTTTCTGATTAGCAGCTTCATCTGGGCAAACGAGTTCCCTTCGTTCCTTACAGTTCTATTTTAGATCCATTTGTCATCAGTTCTAGTATTACACATTCTTTTCAGACTCGATCTCAGTGTAATAATAATACCTATCATTTCCTTTACCGTGATTTATGACTTTATTAAAGCTCTTAGATTTCTGTTCAGATTTCTAATCTGTTGAGTTTGGTCACTTTGTATAATTTAATTATCATCAGAGGTTTTGCTAAAGGTAGGGGCACCTGAATTTAATTAATGCACTGTTTGCATATTTCACATTATAAATAATGATGCCCAATAAATTACATATTAATACTAATCCCACAGTAGCCTTCATAACAACTCTCTGCATTTAAATCCCTGCCATGAATAAAATCCTCGTCAATGGCACTTGACATCTAAATTTTTCTCCAGGACCTTTGTGACTACTATCCTGCTTCCTTTCTTCTACTCACTTACATAATAGTTATACCCGGAGCTTTTAGAAGTTGACCAGTAAAGGTGGAGAGTAACACAATTTGATTTTCTTCTCTGTGATTTCCTTTTCTGGATATACACATATCAAGAATCCAGAGAGTTAAGAGCCAGTTCATATTTTTCTAGTTTCTTAATTACAAATCTATGTGAAGATTGCTGTGGATTACGGTGGAGCTGATGGGCCACTGTCCAGAATATAGTTCCTTCAGACTGTACAAATCAAAGTCACCACTTTAAGAAAGTATTTCAATTTTACTTTCATCAAAGAGTTAAAAGCCAAAGCCTTTTAGCGTCTCGTTTCACTTACACACATAGCCCATTATAACCTGCATAAACAAGGATGACAAGTTGAGATTAATGAGAGTCCCCAAGTGACAGAACAATTTAATTGTCAGAAATCATAGGAGCTGAACTTTACCAGTGTATTTATATAAGACAGCCATAGTCTAAAAACTTCCCTAAATGATTATGACCAATAAGTAATAACTTAGAAAGCAGTTTTCTGGTATACAAATAACAAATGACTCATAATAGTTAATTGAGGTATTAAGATGCATAAGGGAAGAATATTAGATTGACTAGATAAATGACTCATAATGTAAGGCAAATAATTGGAAAGTTCATACTCCTAAGTAGGATATAGCTCATAAGCAACACTGAAAGTGCATCGAATAAAGGGAATTGTGTTTGCTAAATGAACTCCCAGCTAATTGGCTATCATAGCTATGTTGCCTCCAGCCTCCATTGGATCATTGCTTTCAGGCAAAGCAGACTTCTTATGCATCCTTCCAATCCACAACTCTCATCTTGGATCCTGCCACCCCTGTTAACATGAGGATATGGGGTCAGAGGGTGGTGGTGGTGGATAGAGCAGCCATACACATGCAGAAAGTGGACTGCATAATGGCTGAGGGCATAACATGGCACCTGATCCTGCTTTTCAAGGCTAAGGCTCTGACTGGCCATGGGCCCAGCTTCGGGAATCCAGGGCAACTGGTGTAATGTCCCTCTTAACCTTCGTGCTGAACTTACTAGCAGATGGAGGCAGCTGCTTATGTCATACAACTTTGGTGATCCTCTGCGCCCAAATATCTCTGGACCTTAAGCTGGGCTACATTGTTCTCCATCTCAGATCCCAGCAGGTTAAGTAATTTGATCAATGTCACAGCAAAAGTAAATGACTAAATCTAAGCTTTCCAATACCAGGTTATATTGTCTGTAGTCTCTGTCTAATATAATTAAGAAGAATTTCTCAAAAATATAAAGAACAGAGATCTTTTCAGATGTTGTCTGTTTTGTCTTTATTTACCACGTGCAGGTTTTAGCGAGTGTTATACAATACTTACACATTAGAGGTGTACAATGATCTCTTGTTGGGAATCTCATCCAAAATCCTGCACTGTCAATGCACTTTGATTAACTTTATGTTCTGGCTGCACAAAGGTTCCAGATTCTCCAAGCTCATTTTAAACTTCTTTTTGGATGTCTTTTTAAATCCTGTTCTGCTGATGGGATATGGATGGGACTTAACTTCTCCATTAGCAAACTGGGTACCCCATTGGCTCCACCTTAGTTTAATTTTAAAATAATAACACCTTCTTTCATTGATTCAGGTGAGAGGTAAGCAGTGTTTCTTAAGTGACTAACTACAGCATGCATGCCCAACACTATTCTAGATGTTTGACATGTTATCTCATTTAATCCTCACCAAAACCGAGAAACAGAAGATATTCCCCTTTTGTTTTGCAAATGAGAAGCCTGAAATTGAGTGAGACTAAATGACAAAATTGTGGGTTTTACACCCTTCTCCCTTTGGTATTCTTCATTCCCAATTGTGCCTGGCACAATTAATAAATACCAGTAAATACCAGTAGAACTCAATTCTGCAAATGCTTGAGTTAGGCTTTAGGATTAATGGGTGACTAAGTTTAGATATATCAGCGGTGTTCTGTTCTTCTAACTAGAAAACCAACACTCAGTGGCTGATGGTGGTTTGGTAGCATTAATAAGAATAAGAGACTGTGCTCACATACATACATACATATTTTAACTGTCTAAGGAAAACTTTAGGGATGTTAATACAGTTTCTGAATTTAGAAACAGTCAAGTCACGACTCTCTTCTAGGCAAATCCCTGCGATGGCTTCTTGTGCTTCTTGGGGCAAAGAGCCACAGTCTTTACAGTTACTTGCTGTTCCTTGAACCCTAGTCCTGCTCTTCCCAACATATCTGCATAGCTCACTCCCTCACCTCCCAGAAGTCTTTGCTCAAATGTCAGTCACCTTCTCAACGAGACTTACTCTGACCACTTTATTGAAGATGGCAAACTATGCCAGCCCCCCAGTCCCAGCTTCCAAACTCCCGATCCCCTTAGCTTGTTCAACTTTCTCTTTCTTCCCTAGCATTTAACATGCTTTAACTTATAGGAGAATTTTCCAATTTATTCTCTTTATTGTTTACTGAGTTTCCCCTGCCATGGCGCAGCCGTTTAGTCCGCGCTTGGCAGCCCAGGGTTCGCTGGTTCGGATCCCGGGCGCCCGCCGACGCACTGCCTGTCAGCCATGCCGTGGCGGCGTCCCATATAAAGTAGAGGAAGATGGGCACGATGTTAGCCCAGGGCCAGTCTTCCTCAGCAAAAAGAGGAGGATTGGCAACGGATGTTAGCTCAGGGCTGGTCTTCCTCACCAAAAAAAAAAAAAAAAAAAAGGAAGCTCCAGAAGGGTGTGAATCCACCTTTCTATTCACTGATATATCCCAAGTGCCTAGAGGAATGTCCGTTCAATAAGGGCTGAATGAATACACAGATAACAATAGATACTTGTTGAACGAATAAAGAATAACCTATTTTCTTCTTAAGATAAGTCAGTATTTGTAAGGAAGTATAAGAAACACTTTTGACTAAATTATTCTCATTACCTTGGAGTTAGTAATGATCAGCCCTGGATCTGTGTAGATTTTCAAACCTTCCTCATTTTATTAGGTGTCCTGCCTTTCAAATTTCACCTAAAGATGTAAAACAATATATACTATTTGGTTACTTTTTGAATACAGTAAAACAAACATTAAAAACTTGACTTCTAATTTTTAGTAGCTGTCAGATCCAAAGAGAACATGCCGCCATCTTGGTCTGTTCACCCTTTTCCACAGAAGAGGCAATCAAAGCACTAAGGTAGTGGGTGGTGCACTCACGGTCGCTCCACTGATGACTGGTTGGGATTTGAAGGACACGCTTGAATGCTGACGGTTGGCCTCTCAGCATATTCTTGTTGGACTCTATCACACTGCCCTACCAATCTGGCTTGTGTGTTATGCATGCCATTCTCCTAGTGACCATGGGGAAATTTGTTCTTTAAATCTCATGAATGTGTTTCCTCCCTCTTCTCTTCTTACATCATCTCCAAGACAAAAGCTGTAGTTCAAGTGAACTGCACACTGGTGCAATTCCTGCTGTGGTAGTCCAGCTCAAGTCTGGCTCTTTTGCTTGAGAAGCCCAGAGCAGTTCTTTTTGACTGCTTCTTCTAGGCATGCTTGAAAAATAACCGAGCTAGCATTCCCCTAGCCTCCATCTATGATTTCATTGGGAAAGTATGCATAAGATACTTTGGAAATAAATATACACAAGAAATTACAACTCTGTTTGAATGACCCTCTACCTTGGAATGTCTAGAACTGTGAGAATTATAAGGCCAAGAAATATGTCCAGGCCTGCTGGCTTGAAAAGTTACTATTCCTTATATGGAATCTGTACAGACAAGGAAGCTGAAGTTATATAAACTAAATGGAGATTTTTTTCTTCCCAGCCACTTATGTACCTCATCCTTGACCTACTTCATTTATAAGTCCCTTTAAGATACTATGCCTTGAAAGTTCACTGCCTTCTTGATGGTCTTCCAACAGTGATTTTCAGAACAGCCAGGGCTTTACATGGACTTTGATTTTATCAGAAAAATCCAAGGATGGATGGATTCAGAAAGGATTGGGCCATGAGAGCAGTGGTACAATTTTATCAGTATAATGTGAGGCCTGCTAACATGTGAGGGTCTGGCTCGAGTACCCCAGGTACAGTTTATTCATTACTGTTGGAAATTTAAAAATGTAGACATTCAGAAATGTTTAGTCTGGTGTTCAGTGAGGAAGAAGGGCAAGTGGACTCAGACAAGGACCCACAGCACAATAAATATTTCTTTTACTCTATTTCCTTGATAATGGAGAAAATGGAGCAACAAGCTGTGAACCCAAAGCTAAAAATAGAAATTCTACTTTTTTAATAGTAGTAATTATTTTCTTTTACTCAATGTAGAATGGGGGCATTTTGCAATTTTGGTTTGCACAGAACATTTGAATGTAAGCAATTTGGAATACTGACAGCATATGTTTGAAAAGGTTATGCTTTCTCTAGTCCTCGCCAGCAGTTCTGAGTCTGCCTAGATTCAAATCCCAACTATACCATTAGCCAAGATAAGTTTCTTATCTTCTCTAAGCTTCAGTTTTCTCATCTGAAATAATGAGAATTAAAAATAGTAGCTACCCTATGGGATTGTTGTTTAATAAGTTAAAGCAACATAAATACAAAGCCTGAGAAATACATAGCGTTGGGTAAATAGAAACAATTATTACTCTGACTAGCTATATGTATTGATTGAATGGTCAATTGATGATCAAGAGGTTCCACACATATTGAAAATGGCTGGCCCCCTTTGTATGAACTTACTGCCTTGTTACTCAAGGTTTCTTCTCCTCTTCTAGACTTAGGTCTACATTTTCAGTACAAGCGGGGAAGAGTGACAGTTACCTAAATAATCCAAAGGAAGTGCTGATTTTTGCCTTTGTGATTGGAATTCTTCAGATGAAAGCTTGCATTTCTCAAATGCTTAGAGTATGATCTTACACTTGTACTTCACTTTGTTGCGTAGATGTGTACAGATAGATCTGTCAATTGACCTAGAGATAAAAAACTGTAACAGATAAAATATCTCCTTTTCTTCCTGAGACACAGATGTCAATATTCCTTCACACTACTTTCACTTGAAGGCAGTTTCTTCAACAGTGCTGGATGACCAACAGCCAACTTCACTTAGGGTATGCTGAAATCAAGTGGAGGCACCCCACTCCTGCAAATGAGAAAAAGCTCAGCTTTGAGGAACATGTTAGAATCCTGAAATGAGTAAATCTAGAGAGAAAATATTATGGTTCTAGTGCACATATCAGCTCTGTGGTTTAGCTTAGCATTTTTATTTTAAGTGCGGGGCAGGAGGTGGATAGAAGTGAAGCCACAAGCTTTTCCTTGATTTGTCCCCCTACAGGCCGGAGTCTAGCCCTGCTCTTATAAATGATTAGAATACTTTCATGGCCATTTAGGTATTTTGTCACCAAAATAAATACATATTTTACATTTAGGGAAGGAATCTCAAATTGGTTTATAAGCCCAGTCATGGAAATAGAATGAGTACTAAATATTTCTATTTCTTTTGAAAACACCGTTTGTTGTTAGCGACTTGGATATAATTCAGGCTCTGGGTAACTTTGATTTTGGTAAACCTGATTTTCTAGTTTTCAAATCTCTAATCACTAAGCATCTGGTTTTTGCTCTTTAAAGAAGCTAATACTGATAATACTTAATATTTTCCATTTTCAGCAAAGCCAGCTTTAAATATTTCCTAGTGCTAATGCATGATTTGTTTAAGCATTTTAGCTAAATCTAATCTTTCATTACTGTTGATGCTCATCTTTATTTTCAGATGGTTAATTTGCTGACTTTCTGCAAAGCTCAGTTTTTGTTACATGTCTGATCAAGCTTAACAATAATTTCCTATATTATATTAGCAAAAGTAATGTTTGTTTATGAGCTTAGAGTCATATTTATTAACATCCATGATTAACTGAAAATTGCCCCGTGTGGTATTTCAATCCACAAATGTGTTTTGATTAGAGAAGGGACAATTATTCCATTTGCATTTGATTCTAACACAAATGGTGTAATTTTCAGCTCTCTTAGTCAAACAGATAGTAGAGAAAAGAAAAGGTAAGGCCTTAGAAAGACTGTTCATATAGCTGCCACTTTCTGGCCATTTAGACCCTAATGTAATTTTTTTTTCTTTGTAGCACATTTTTATAAAATAGTTTTTGGTATGGATAATTACCTTAATTGTTCATATACTCTCTAAAGTACCACTGGGGCATTATCTATTATGCTTCTTGAAATTGATCATTGTGTACTTTCTAACATATTTCATCCTTTTTAGGATTGGATGTCTGACTATTAAGATTTAATACTTGACAAATATTATGCATGTAGAAATCTGGTAAATAAGAAAAAATATATGTTGAAAAGATGATTTATGTTCTCTTTAATTCTGAATACTTCCTCTGAAGATTTCATGACCTGATATAAATCTCCAAGTCTGCCTTTTTATCTGGTAGAAAAGAATTGAGCTTTTCACAGATTACATGAACATGGTGAGCGATTCTGTTTGAGTGTCTGATGCTGCTGGAGTCTGGAATCTGATTTTCTGAGTGACCAAGGACTTGGGGTGGTCTTTGGAAGCACTACAGTTCCAGCAGAGGTTCTAATGGATGTCCAAGGCATGACTGAGGAGTTGGCCTTCAGAGTCGACATGGAAGTCACCTCACAGGAACTCTTAGCGGACTGAGTCTCTTTCGCTGGAAATAAGAATCACCCTTTAGGGCCCCAAACCTCTGTCGTTCCTGTCAGACAGGAGGGTCACTCTTTTATTTGCAATTCAGAATGATAACTTATGTGAAATGACCTGACTTTTGTTGTCTTCCTTGGGATGCGAGCTCTACAGACACTTAAGTTTGGGTTCTATAATCTTTCAGAACTGAACTGAACAGAATAACAGAGAGGGCCCAGTGCAGAGCACAGTTCCCAGGCTCTCCCTAATGTTGGCTGAATGAATGAATAAATGAATGAACCATCGAGAACATCCTATGTGACTATAGCTCTCATGCTCCTGTTTAAAGCTTCTATGCTTCGGAAGGTTTCTTTACCCCATATGCTCGATTAGCGGTAACCAAAAGTTTTGCTCTAGTTCATAAAAAAACTTCACATGAATTGAGAGCGCCTCTTAAATTTTTTCTGATCAGCTTTCATCTGCATAGAACCCCCTTTTTGTGCCAGAATGCCAGCTTTAATAAATCAGCCAGCTCAAATTGAATAAATCTATTTAAATACTTATAAAATATTAAGGATGCATTTGGGAAAAACCTCTAAGGTTATTGTGGCACCCATGTACCTCACAGTAACTAATTTATTAAGCAGTTTGCAAACCTAGGAAGAAAGGAAAAAGAAAAATGGTTTCATAAACCAAGAGCAGAAGCCAATTTTTCAGCTCAGATGATGAAAGGAAGCATGCATTTCTAATCAAAAAGACAGATAAGCCTTCTCTCTCCCACCGTTCCCTCACCGGCAAAGTGCCTTTTCATCATCAACAACACTCCATCCCTAATGGCTGCCTGGGCCTTTCTGCACCTTCTCCCCACACTGGTAATGTACACACAGCATCCCTTTGAAACAAGAGCCCATTAGCTGTGGCAGACTACCTTTTCACATGACGTTCTTCTGTTGCAAGTCATCAGCGCGGTGTTAAATCATTCCTACTGGGCATGCTCAGAACCCTGTCGGAGGGATAAACTGATATTTAGAGCCATAGCATGAAAATTGCTTTTCAGCCCCCTTGAAGGACAGTTAAAAAAAAAAAAGAAAAGAAAAGGGAAAAGGTCATAAACTAGACAGGTAACACCAAGCTCACTCTTTTACCTTGGAGCTTTTCTTCTTTGGATTTCTTCAGGTGATCATTCGTGACCCTCATTCTGATGCATGTCATGGCTGTCCCTTTGTGCAACGAGTAGGGTCAGGGCCCATATATTGCTGTTGTTTGGTATTCCAGGTCATCTTGCCCCTGCGAGACTTAATATTACCCCCTCACGTAACAATGGAATAAATGTTTATATTAATGACAGTTGTCATTTTAAATGAGTTTGGCCTGCCTTAGAAGTTCATAAATATTACCGTTCCATTATTTGCCATGCTGTCTTGCACAGGTGCTGCTGATTGTAGCAGTCAAGGGGGCCTACAGAGAATCTCATCTCATAGATCTTTAGTCTTAATGCCTTAATTGTCCATCATTTCCTCCGGCCACCTTGAAAGAGTACTCACTTGTTCCTCCTGCCTCACCCAAATGGATTTATTGAGCACGTATTCATACAGAATAATAACTGTATTATATTTAATAAAGCATATGGAAATGATTGGGGACAGAGAAGACAGAGTTCGTAGGAGTCACTTTGTTATTTATTTTTAAGGGCCTGTATCAACAAACTCCATGCTTAACCTAGCTATGGCTTATCTTAGCATCATCCACCAAGTTTGTGTAGAAAATAAACATGGCACCCAATGAGGCCTCCAAGTTCAGTGATGGTTTTCACAGACGCACTGACTAGACAAAAAAGAAAGGTTTTTAGAGAGAAGCCTATATCTCCTTTTATCCAGGATAAAGGTGGGAGCGGGGGGCTTGATTTTTACAAGCCGCACATTTATTTGGAGTCAAGTCATTTGTTATTTTAGGCCTGGATTCCTAAGCATGTTTTCTTAAGGTGCTTACATGTAGCACATTTCCATGTTTTTCTTGCTCCAGGAAGCTGGTTGGGACATGCTCAAAAACAGGGTTTTCATGAATTATTTTCCTGCCAGTGAGTGTGGTGGAGGGAACTAGAGACTTATGTTTACCAGCAGGTAGGGTGACATTTCCCAACAGCTCTGAGTAATGCAGGGGAGATTAGATGAAGTTGAGGATTGCCGTTTCTGAGCTTAATTAATTTCCTCACCATCATCAATGCCTTCTGACATTTCTCACCACACCCTGGCCTCTTTGGGGACACAGTTGGCTACGGTTGCTCTGATCTGGTCCAGTTTAGTTACCATGAAACATTAGTATGTCTGAGTGTCTGGGGACCTGGAATTTTGCCTTGGATGGGTTTTGTCCCTTTAATAGGACACCACTTGAATTATAGTTTGACAGAAGCATTCGGCCAAGTAAGGGACAGAGCTTAATGATCAGAGGACTAGAGTTGACTTTCTCTACCCCAAGCAGCAACTTCCTGCCAGGCAAGTGGCAGGAAAAAGCTCAGCAATTTCTCTGGGCTTCCCTGATGATAGGATTCACTTGGTCTCTCCAGAGACCAACCTCTCCCTTGGAAATTCTGATTCAGTAAATCTCTTTTGAGGCCTGAGAATCTGTTTTTAGTAGGAGTCCTAGGTGATTTTCATTCACAGGAAAGGTACTTTGTAAGGATTTTGGAGAAAGTTCTTTTTGCTAAATACATGCTGAAAATTCCTGTCTCAACAGCAAGCTGATGAGCGTTTGGCTTGTAGAATGAATGAATGCTTTTATTCTGAGTCCAGTAACACAGAGTCTATTGGATAAAATGATCCCAAAGAGTAATTTCGTGTATGGGACACGGTAGAGGGAGGGGAGAAGGACGTGACTAGACCAAAAAAGCTCTGGAAAACTCGGGAAAATTCGACAGTGATGGGGGTTGGGGGTGGGAATGGGGGGACGTCAAGGAGACGCAGGCCCCAGGACAGTTATCTCTGCGTCTGCAAGGGCTGGTTTTAATCATTCTCTTGTACCTTTTGCTGGCCTCATTTGTCAAACCTTCGCATAAAAGTTGCAAACTGAGGTTATGCAGCGGGTACCATCATCCATCTCTCATTATTGACCGGAGTGGGAGGTGGTTTGCCATTCCTTGTCTCCAGCCTGCTGCCTGCTTTTGTTCTATCCTGCAACAGCCCAGCCCCATGCTGGAATGGAGCGCAGCCCCCAAGGCCTTCCAAACAAAGCCCTTTGCAGCCTGTTGCATGCGCCTTCTGGGTGTGCTCTCCTGGCATCTGCTTTAGAGATTTCCTCTCCTGGGATTTACCGATTTGAAACAAATCCCTCAGCTTTGGCCCTGAATCCTATAATTTTAAACTGTGCGATGATCAGAGTTGTTCATCAAGCTCTAATAACAACAGGGTAGGAACAGCCTTCCTCTCGCTGCTGTTCCATCCCTGGGGTGCTGCCTGCTCTGTCCTTGGTTGCGCTGCCTGGTCTATGCCATCAAGCTCAGGTGTCCGCATTTGAGCTCCCCAGTGGCTGAGAGGCAGGATAGGCACAGGTACGTGGGTAGTTGGAGACAGGAATATCCTTATGCACATGATGAGGCCCCTTTTAAATACAAAGACAGCTGAAAATGCCAGTAACTAAAATTTATGAAGCACTTAGCATGCTCCAGACAGTATTCCAGAGATTGTCAGTGGATTAATTTATTAATCCTCACAACAGGTCTATGATATTGGTACTGTTATCAAGTCCATTTGCAGATCTGGTCCATGATCACACGGAAGCGGATTCAGGCCCCGCAGTCTACCAGTTTACCCACTGAGCATGTGGCCTGGCCTCGGAGAGGAGGTGGGAATTTGATAGAGGGTGGTATCTCCAGACAAGGGGAGGAGACACAAGGGACTTTATAGGTCGAATAGGTAGCAAGAAAGCACCCAGAGACTCATTCTGGGTGACAAGTCTGTGCAAGATTAAAAAATGTCTGAGTGGAGTTTTCAGGAAAGGCCAGTGACTGGAACTACAAGATGACTGGAAATTGTCCTTTGCCTTGGACCAGTTGAAATGCACAGAGATGAAGCATGGATAGTAAGTGAGGTTAGTGGAATGATCAGGAAGGAGAAAGTAAGGACATGAGTAAGCTGACACAGCAGCAGGTCCACCCAGGGCTGATTCTGGGTCCAAATAATCGTGATTTGATATCAGTGAAGAGAATAACTGTGCTGGCATATGAACTTGAATATAAATACTTTGAAACTATTATTTTTTCATTTGGCCTTTTCCCAGGCTTTACAGATAATTTTATTTCTAAGAAGATTTCTTTGTTTTTACTTGTATTTATTTTTGGTTTGGTAACAAAAGATGATGATACTGTGGTTTCCTGGCTATCTCCTGGCCCACAACACATTATTTTCCTTTTCAGCTTTTCTTAACACTGATTCTAGGGGAGATAGTATTATCTAGTGCAGCACTGTCCAATAGGAATTTAATACAAACCACATGTGTGTTTTTAAAATTTCTGGTCGCCACATTAAAAAAATGAAAAGAAACAGATATAATCTATATTAATAATATATTTTATTTAATCCAACACATCCAAAATATCATTTCAGCATAGCCACAAAATCTGGAGTATATTTTACACTTACAGCACATCTCCATTCTGGTTAGTCACATTCCAATTGTTCTATGGCCACAAGTGGCTTATGGTTGTCACATTGGACAGTGTAATTCTAGCAGTTAAGAGTCAACCAAACTGGTTATATTCTGGCTCTCTTGCTTTTTTAGCTGGTCATCCTTAGAAAAGTTAGTTAACCTCTCTAAGCCTTATTTTTCTCACTAGTAAAATAGGAATAATAAGGACCAAATGAATTAATGCATGAAACTGTACTGAACCTGGGCACCCTGCTGGACTCCAGGAAGCACTCAATAAATGTCAACGACACCAGGACTAATCCTGCCCTGGGGTCCTTCATTCAGAAGCTGTGAAGGCTAAAGTGAATGCTCAGTTTTTAAGAATGTTAAGACTCCTTATTTGTCTCTATAACTTTTGATTATTATATATCTATATAATATATATCATCTATCTGTATCTATCTATCTGTCTATCTATCATCTATATAACTTTATTTTATTCCAGTAATTCTCAACTGGAGACATCTAGTGGGTGGAGGCCAGGGATGCTGTTAAACATCTTACAGTGCACAGGACAGCCCCCCATAATAAAGAGTTGTCTGACTCCAAATTTCAATAGTGTGGTGGCTGAGAAACCTTGTTTTAACCAGACTAATCTGTGTACATGTGTATATATGACTTTATTATTCTTTGATCTCTTTTGAAACAATTGAGAATATGAATTATAAATAAATAATAATAGAAAGACACTCGTCCATGATTCTTGGGATATCTCTCACCTATTTGAAAAGAGGGACTCCGCACAAGAAATTCCATAAATAGGCTTCCTCAGGCTTTCTGGAGGGAAAGCAGTATGATTTGGGGAGTCAGATGTGGGAGGCAGATGAATTCCCACACTCCTGTGACCTGTGACCAGTCAGCAGAGGCTCCGCCATTGTGGGGCTGATGGGATCATGACAAGGGTTTGGCTTCCACTGGACTTGCTCCCTTGCCAGAATCAAGTGCCATGGGAAAACTGACAGCTGCCTTCCTGCCACTCAGGGTCTACTGGGTCACAGGACCCAAGGAGAAGGAGCATGAGCCCCACAGTGCCAGTTCTGGGGCAGGTGGCCCCATCATGAGGCCTCTTTCCCACTCCCTTCCAACCCCTTTCTCCCACTTATAAGTTATGACAAATATAGTCAATTTACTCTGAGCTCTTAGAGGGGACTTCAGAGAAGTGGTTCCATTGCCCTCCTCGAAGAAAGTTTCAGAGTACCCAGTTTATTTATAGGGGCTTCTTGGGGATTTGCAGGCTGTAGGCTACAAGAGAACTACACCCACTTGCTTTCTTTCCTCTGTGTTCTCTCAGGAAGTCCTTGCTGGGGATTCTTCTGGCCTTAGTTTCTACGCTCTGTACTTTTCCCTTTTATCATGAGGCTATTTTCCCTTAAAGTTTTCCAATTAAAGTCTTTTGGGTTCCTCCACTACACCTCGGAAGTAGCATCATACCCCATGTAGGCACTGGAGCTCATTTCATTGAGACTTCCATTAGACAGGGGTTTTTCACTCCCCTTTGCTTCTGATTGTATTGAAACCTCATTTGTGCATCTTCTTGCTGCAAAAAGCTGCTTCGATGCTTCCTTGATTTCTGCCTTCCGAGGAGCAGCTGTTTTTTTGTTTGCCTTTGTTTGTGATTTCTTGGCTAGCTGTTGATGGTGTCTGTCATTCCCGTGACCAGAAAGGATCCCTCTCACTGTCCTATGCTCAAGAAGGCGGACACAGGACTGGGGAGAAATGCAACACTGTGCAGCTCCTTCAGCTTCTCATGCTGCATCTGGCAGCTTGGGCTGATGAAGAGATGCTCTGACTGCAAAATCCAGCTGCCACCGGTTCTGGTGACCCAGTCAACTCCCCAGACCAAAAGACTGCTCTCAATAAGAGTGCGAACTGAGAGCAGAATCCTCTTACTCTCCATTAAAATTCAAAGTAAGTACAAACCCCAGGAGGAAATGTTCTGGCTTCAAGACCACGTCTGGTGAACAAACACTTTAAAGCCAAGTGGCCAGCTCCACGCTCTTGCCAATGCCGGGGAGCTGTTCCTCTCCCGCATGGCCTCTACTTTCACCAAATGATCAGGTTCCTTCTGGCCGCCTGGAAAACGCAGAGTCAAACACCTGTTTAAGTAGATATGCTGAGCTCTGGGCCTGCCACCACTGATCCGTCTGCAGCGCACGGCACAACATTCACCAGCTGCTTTACTGAGCACGAGGTGGGAGCACAGCTTTGATAGAAGCATCAACAATGCGCTTAAACCACCGCAGAGTCGATGCTTTCCACATCAGTGGGGAAGTGCAGGCTCACAGCCTGGGGCCTGCTGGGCTGGGAGAAGGGAGGGAGGCTGCAAGAGCACTGAGCAAGCCCGAGTGAGCCTGGACCCACTGCTGGCCTTCTGAGCACTGGGGCAGAGGCAATCCTTCTCCAGGAGCAGACGGTGGCTTGGCTAAGCCAGCATCCTGATTCTAAAAAAAATGAGGGCATTCTGTTGGAGGCAGCCACGGAGACCAACATTTTACATAGAGCTGCTCTCTCCTTTGTCTGGGTAGAGCTCAGTTTATAGAGAAAGGCCAAGAAAAAAGAAAAAAGGAAAAAGTTTTTGCCTCTGCGTTTGTGGGTGTGTGCGGCATTTGCATTTTCCTTTTTTGGCTAGGTGATGTTGAGTCTGTGCTCCTTTAATTTTATTGTCACCACTCTCATCCTAATAAAAATGGTCATTAAACACAATTAATTGTATGGTGCAATTAATAATTAAGGCAAGTAGGATACTCTATTCCAACACATGAGTGCCCTATATTCTTAGAAGCAGGCTGCAATTTTAGAGAATCTCGGGTTATTTTGGAGGGTGGTGCCAGAAGAAATACCAGAGCCTGGTTCTTAGAGCAATCTCTGAATAATTGAGTGGTTAAAAAGGGAATCGTTGCCTTTTTCTTCCTGGTCTAATGTTTGCATTAAGGTAGAAATAATAAATGGAAACAAACACTCTATTCAGTTCTTAATATGTGCCAGGCACTGTTCTAAGCACTTTAAACTAATTAACTAATTTAAATCCTCACAACCCTGTAAGGGAGATGTGACAGTTTTATAGATGAAGATTCCGATGCACAGGGAGGTTGAGTAGCTTCCCAAAGACCATGTTGCTAGCAAGTGCTGGAGGCAGGACAAACCAGGCTGCATCCTAGAGTGCTGGAATCCCACCATTGCACAGGGCTTGACAACAGTTATGAATTATGTTCATCCACCTCCTAGGCTGTTTAGAAACTCATATATTTTTAAACATTTTTATGACAAGGTAATTCTAAAATGCCTGTTTCCAACATTACAAAACTCCTATTTCAGGCAACTCTTTCCCAGGTGGTATAGGTACTTCTCCCATAGCTCTAACTCAGGCCTCACGGGAGGGAGGCTTTGGGTCACCACCTCCTCTTGACTGATTCCTCACAAACTTCAGTGGCTATCCTAGCCTCTTGGGTGATGTCCAGTCCTATCTACTTCTAACTGCTCAAAGCTGTGTGAGTGAAGTAGTTTGGTGATCTGTGATGTGAAGGGGATGTGGGTATGGCAGAGTGCCGAATAACGGGCACATCCACAGCCCCTGGAATGGGTTGTGCAGGGAGAGGTAAGGTGCCTCCCCTGTCTGTCTTCTCCCTTCCTCCAGGGGCCCTCTTCTTTCTGGAGTTGCCTGCTCTCCTGATGTGTCCCAGGTATCCATTTGCTCCATTAGCATTGGGGAGCAATTGTCTGTAGCTTGTGAAGTGTGAGTGATTGACCCAGGACCCAAATCATAGTCTTTAGTCACCACACTTGACAAAGAGATGTATTGCCCATGAAAAGACAAGTAAATCTACTGAGGGTTCAATTTGTATTTCTCTGTATTTCTACCAAGTCTCAGAAGCTCACTTTCTAGCATTAAGACACCAAGATCTTCCGAGACCAGTGCTATCCATTATGGCTTCCCCGTAGCCAAGAAATATTCCTTACTGACTAATATCATAAACAGGAGAATGAAGGCAGTGGGGAAGCAGTCTTTGCAGCCAATTAATCTTTCCCACGTGTTGGCTGACTCTCAGGCCCGTGGACTGGAGACCAGGATGGGCAGAGCCTTGGTAGATATGCCTATGTGCTCAACGCGTGATAGAAAAGAACTCTGATTTTAATTATATGATAAACATAGACCATTTCCCACATTTTATTTAATGCAATTCAATGGCAGGAAGGCAGAAAAAACAAATACAGAAGACATGGAATCTAACCTCAGCTCTTCACTTACTGTGTGAAAAAGGCTCTTGGTTCAGGTTCCTTGCTCACTGCATAAGGTGGCTGGGCCAGATAATTTGTCATCCCGTGCTCAGTTATAATAGTAATAGTTATAATTTTAAGATGTGTGGGTGGGGTTACATTTCCATTTTACTTTGGGTGGCTAAAGAAAGTTAAAGACTCTTCAACCTGTGAAAAATTTAAAAAGCAAGCAAGTTTATCATTTTCACTGCATACTGTATGTATATAGATATATAAATATATAGTCGGCAGCTGGAACATAATGTGAAAATTTTTTTTGAGTAATTTCAAAGCATATGCCATGTGCAGAATGGAGATTTCTAAGACTTCTACAATCACTAACTTCAACACTTACCTCTAATATATTCCGACTTCAAGTGTGCAACCTTGTTTAAAATGCACTGCTAAAGCATATATTGTCATGTATTGCTATGTCTGAATGCATGATAACCAGGTTGAAAATCAAATTATCTGTGTTAGGGTGAATATTATAGTGTGAATACTGCCTGCTGTGCTGTGAATGAATCTTGTAAACACAATCAAATGCATCTTTCTCTTTCTCACGCATTCAGCCCCCCACCCTGCTTGGAGAGGCAATTCTTCACCTTCCGCTTCCCATTGTCATCGCAGTTCATGTTTATCGTGGGTGACATCTTCAGCTTCAACACAGCGTGAGCTCTGCCACGTTGGAACTGAGCACTCTCCTCCGAACGTCAGCCTTTAGACTAAAGCCGCTTCATGAATAATGAAAAATAAATAAATAAGTAGTGCCCCTTTTCTGGAGGTACGTGAAATGCTTTGTTTAACTACAAGTGTCTGCTGAGAAATTTCAGGTCTCTCAAACTGTTTTATTGAGGGTAAAGGGTAGACTTTAAAGGGACTCATTTTTGATCCATTGCTAATTTACTAAATTATGCAAACGGGAGGGGAGGGGTACGCTGTGCGACGTGCAGAGAACACCCTGAACGTCAGGAAGCGTTAAGTGAGCGGAAAGCCGGGGGCTTTCAGAGAGGGGAGTGAGGAGTGCTGTGCTGTCACAAGCTTTGAGTCACTTCTCCACTGCTATCTAAACAGTTTGTGGAGCAGCCATGATAGTCATTTATGGAGAGCACTTAGTGACAAGGGATTAAGGGAGGACTTCATCTGATGAGAGGGACTCCATTGTTCCAATGCCATACAAGGCAAAGTTGCTGTAAGATCTGAGCAAGTGATGGCCCACGCAGGGTTGTACTAGATCTTTCCTCCTGCTGGCAGCATCCTTGCCTAACGTTGCCAAATCTCCAAAGTTCACAACTGCAACTTTCAGAAAGGGAAAATAAACTCCATGAATTATGGGGTTACCCTGACCAGTTCTTTATGTAACAAGTTGGTTAGTTTCTCCCTTAGCAAAATAGTAAAGTTGATGGTATTAGAGATGAATTTCTCTCTCCTTCCCAGACCCTTCCTTTCTTCTCTTCATATCTATCCTTACCTGATCCCCAGCAATTATTGCCCCATAAAGGCGCTATAGCTCTCAAACAGGCCTCCCTGACTGGTACCCATTGCAGACTGCCCACATGAGGCAGACTTCCATTGTTTCCCTGGGCCCCTTATCCAGGTTTTCTCTCCATATCCAAGTCTCCCTGTCTGTGGACCTCTAGGGGTAAGTAACTGATGGAGTTTCATGGCTCAATTCCCAGGTAGAGTTCCCGTCTTATCAGAGGTCTTCAATGCCTTGATCCAAAGGAAGAAGCAATGATGACATTTTAGACCCTGGGGCAGGCCAGTGGTTTGATCAGCCTATGATTTTTTTCAGTTCTGGAAACATTGCTTACAGACAGCCACCTAGCCACAGAGTCAGCCTGGCTATTCCTGGAAAACATCCTGGTTGATTTGTCATGGATTTTGAGGGCTGGATACTTGCAAGCCCTACCAAGAGCAACAGGGGTCCAGAGTCATCTTTCGGAGAAGTGTGCCTCCATCCTGCCCATGATTTTTTTCATGCAGTGAAAAAAATAACGCTAACATGAACCTCAAATTGAGTCTTGAAGAGAGGGAAAACATAACAATGGAGAGCCTTTATGCCAAATGTGGACAAGAGAAGGGGTCCTCATGGTTGTACTGTTGTTGTGTTGCCAGCAGCCTATATAGAAGGGCAAGAACCATTATTTTAATAACTAGCTGGCGGAACTACCTCCACTTCCCAGGTAGATTTCTCTGCATCTACATCTAACATCATTGACTCATGTCAGCGAAAAGCAGCCCAGGAAAATACTGGGGGGAAATGCAAGGATCGATCTGCTTTGAACATGGAATGCTGGAGATGATAGTACTTCTCCATTTTCACCATATACCCTCCCTGCATCACTGATCTCTCCCACCCCACACACCTTCAGGTGTACAAGCTCTCTCTCCTCATTTTCCCTCCCTCCCTTAAAGTAGACCCATTTTCTGACACAGAATAGATCAGGACTCATCTTCTTTGAAACAATCCCCAAAACTCAAAGCTTGCTACTTCTGAGTGTTCTATCTGAGGGATTTCAAGGTGAACAGAAGGTCTGAAGTCCCGGAGAAGAATGAAAAACAGGAACCAGAATCTTCCATGGCCTCTCAGCTGTTGCTTCATGTACATTACCCACAACTCAGCAAAGACTTGTGCCTCGGGAGGAGAGCAGGTTTTCTGTGCTCTGGTAATAAAAACAATCATAACTACCATTTATTTACCACTTACTGAGGTCCAGGTACTGTGCTAAGCACTTCACACACATTATTTTACTTAATCCTCAAACAGTTCCATTATCATCTCCCTTTTATAGATAGGCTAACAGAGTCTTAAAGAAATTAAGTAACTTACTTAGATTTATACAGTTAGTAAGTGGCACAGTTGGGATTCAAAGTGAGGCAGCCCCACTCTACAGACTACAGAAAGAGTGTGTGTGTGTGAGTGTGTGTGCCCAGGCACACACTAACCCGAAAGTAAACTCCCTAAGGGCAGGGACATGGTTTTGTTCTACTATAAATTGCAGCCTGAAAAATAGTCCTTGCACACAGTAGGCTCGCTATAAATACTGGTTAAATGCACAAGGAGAGATTGGATTTAACCTAAAGCTTAACTAAATTCATGATTTCTAAAAATATGATAAAAACTAATATTTGTCCATTTATTTAGCAGTTCAAGTGATTGTGTGTGTCATCTCATTTTATTCTCGTAAAATTCTAGGCAGTTGAGATGGTCCGTACCAAATAAAGAAACTGGAGCTCAGAGAGTTATAGAGACTTAGACATTTCTCACAGCTAGTTAGAGATAATCATAAAGATGGATAAGGTCTCCTCATTGCTGTGCATCAGAAACTGTGCTATTACTTTGTATTTATTAAATTATTTCATCCCGATAACCCCAAGATGTAGTTTCTCTTATTATTTACTTTTTATAGAAGAAGGAGCGGAAGCACCGTGGGCTAGGACTAGTGTTCGTGTATTTACCTACGCTACATGCAGGTATTAAATCTGTGTGGAGCCAGGACTAACTTTTGTGTCTTAACTGTTATTCTTGTATTTGATTCACACACCATTTTACCTGAAAGAGGTACCTAGGAGATTAGTTAATCTATTTTCCTCTGACAGAATTTGGGGCTCAGAGAAGGTGACAGGCTTGCCTGGAGTCATTCAGCTAACTAACCAACAGCAAAGCTGAGCCTGGAATTGCGCAGCCCAATGGAGTAGTCACTAGTCATATGTGGCTATTTAAAGTTAAATTAATTAAAAGTAAATAAAATTAAAAATTCAGTTCCCCAAGGCGTACTAGCCACATTCCATGTGTTCAGTTGTCACACATATTTAATGGTGACCGTAGTGGACAATACAGATTGTGCATTTCACTGCCTCTTTGGCTTGCTCTCCTAAGAGGCTCACATTCTTGTGGGTAGCACCACATACAAGTATTTCTCCACTAGATATGACTATTTTCTACGGAACCAAGGCTCTGCATTTATCCACTCATCCTTGCCCTCCTGGTGTTAGAGGCCCAACATTGCCCTAGGCAATATGGAGACCTGTCTTTGAAGAGCTTTGTGCTTCACCTAAAGAGTTAAAACCCTCATTTCTAAAACAACCAAAGAACAATTCAGAGCCATCTTAGGGGTAAATATAATAATTCCTTACATTTATGTTGTTATTAAGAGTTTACAAAGGGCTTCCATATGCTATTCTCTCATTTAAGCTTCGAAATAACCACTAAATATGAGAGCAGATATAATTATACCCGTTTTATAGGTGAGAAAGCTCAAGTTCTGCATGTATATATACCCAACTTGAATTAACATGTTAAATCCTAGATTAGACGACCCGTGTATGTATGGACATATTGGAGGGATTCAAAGCAAGAGATGTCACCAGGGAAGGAAGATTTGTGATTTTCATTGTCTGTGTCTAGTCCCTGCCTGATCCAGGAAAATCAGAGATGAATAAGGCATGACCAAAGTGTGGTCTCTACCTCTTCTGCGCTCGTAACTGAGTTGGGAAAATAAGGCCCATATATCAATAGATAAAGTATAAGTTAGCAAGTAGCAAATGTCATGGCAATAAGCATTTTGCTCTTTGGTGCAGCCTCGTCCCCTAGCACATGCCCACCACATAGTAGACACTCAGTAAACATTTGTTGAATGAATTTTTGTGTGTATGTAATCCACGCTTAGGTCCAGGCAAGGGAACAAGGCAATGTATATAACAATTTGAGACCCTGAAATGTGACTCCATCTCCATCTATTTATGTAGTTGTCAGTTAAAATGTACACTGACTTCTCTCACTGCTTGAACTGTTTTTCTGATAGCAATTTTTATATAAACACATCTTTACCTCAGGAAATTGGCTAGGGCATTAGATTACCAAGAAAGGCTAAAACTATTGTGGGAAACAGCAAAAACAGTTTGCATTTAAAGTAAAAATAGGAATGGAGGAATGATATAGGAGAACTAGTCACAGACAGCTAGCTATTGGATCCAAAATGAGAGAGTCTTTTGAAAAATGTTTGGGAAGATAAGGTTGTCATTTGACTTGGGGTATTTCTGTCATTTGACCCAATTGCTAGTGGAAGGAAAAATTTGATTTTCTTAAAATATGTTGAAAAGCTTCTTGAATGACTCCCAACACCCTAGAAAAATTCTGAATTGGGTACAAACAAACTTTGCCTGATCCAGACTTGGCAAGATACAAATAATAATGTCAGTGTTTTATTGGGAGGATCAATTCTGTTTTTTAAATTTCAAGGAAAACTAAAGGATTTATAAGTCTAAGTTTTATTCATTTTCACCATTCCAGTAGAGAATGAATAAATAAGCAAAATTATATTTGAGAATATTTCTAATCTAATTCCAATCAGAAATAAAGATGTGATTGTAACTGGTTTGGCACTGTCATTTTCTAACACAAGTCTTTTCAGACAAAGATATTCACGGTTGGGATAGGGAGAAGCCTAGAAGAGGAGCCAGCTGCCCCTGAGTGAAGCTGCCTCCAAAGCTGAAATAGCGTGAAGCCTTGATTTAGATGATGCCTAACTCTGGTACCCACAAGTTCTTCTTTCTCTTGCCCAGGTCCTGCCTTAGAAAGGTGACATAGGCCTGGTATCTTCACAGGAGCATCTACAACTTCAGTTAGGACAGAGAGAGAGAGACTCAAGTAGCCCAAATGTGGATACTGCTATCCCCTCATATGTGAATTTCTGTAACAGCCTCCTAACAGGTCTCTCTGCCTCCAGTCCTTGCTCTCTGCAACCCATATATCTTGCCACTCTACAAATTAGCTCCTCATTGCTTGTAGAATAAAGTACAAACTTTTCAGCCAAGCGTTCGAGGCCCAGCACCATCTGCCACCAGCCTGCTTCTAAAACCTAATTTCTCACTTCTCCACTCCATTACTTTATAATTACTTTCATATTTAGGACTCTCCAAGGTTTGCCCATGCCTTCTCCCCTCCCTAAAATTAAATCCCCCCGGTCTATGCATTTCCTTGGCCTGTAGTAAGGTGTAATACTTATTAAATGGATGGATGGATGGATGGATAGATGGAGGAGTTTCAAACCTGTGTTTCTTTCAATTCCAACTCTTCTATAAAATTTTTAATTTACTAACACATTTTGCATTTATCTAGCCCTGCCTTGAATCCTAAACCACTTGTTTTTACCTATTATTTGGCACTCAGCATATGCTGACTTGTGTTGTTAATTATTAATTAGCTAATTAATTAGTTAAATCAACGAGCATTTGTTACTTGTCTGTTATGTAGCAGGCACTGCCCTAGGCACCAGGGTTAGAGACAAATGAGCTTCCTGTCCATGGTAAGGAGCTTTCAGTCCAATACGGGAACAGAGGAGAAAATCACCTATTGTTGCTATGGGAGATAGACATAGGGAGTGCTGTGCAAGCTCATTTGGAAAAATCAGACGAGGGTGATTCAGGAAAGTCTGAGGGACTCAGAAAATATTCCTAAGAGGTGATGATGTTTGATCTGAGGAATGATTATTTGTGTGTGACTTTTCAAATCTACCCGGACAGGGATTTTTTTTTGACCAGGGCTTCATACTTAGTGGTAGTATTCATCCTTTGAATTTTGAGCTGCCTTATCGTGATTAAAGAGATTTCATACCCTTATCTCAATTAATTATCATAAAACCCATCTGACGTAGCTGGTCAGGCAGAGGAGACCACAGGACCCAAGAACAATATCCATTCAGTCTCATGGTCAGTATGCATTTACAAGGAAGGTTTTCTGATCCCTACTAGGGACCCTTCAACCCCACGGGGCCATTTGAAGGGATGGAGTTATTTAGGAGAGGTGGGGGTTTTCTGGTCTGCCTTAATGGCTCTGAGCTAAATCAGTTCTACCTTCCATTGTGGCTGATCCAGTCTTTGTTTTTGAAGGGGTGAGAACCAGTTGCCAGGGGCAGGTGGAAAGACACTTGGAGAATCCAGCTTTAAGGGCCATCTGGGAGGATGGGGGTGGATAAATGGTGAGAGCAAGAGACACTCTTTTTCAAATTCATTCTAAGGAAGTCACGTGGCAGAGATACTCTCAACTACAGGGGAGAACTGAAGTCCTCCCGGGTGTAAGAAAAGAGGAGACATTTATGCTTACAAAAATAGACCAATATCAAAGATTCTCAAATTTAACAATGCAAGTTAAATTGTGATGAGTTTTGGTGTGAGCTCTCCTGCCGAAGGAACTTTGCCTTCTAAATGCCAGGTGACTTCTCCCTTGCCTCTGCTAGCAGAACTTCCCTTGTCTTCGGGAAAGTACTATATAAATATGGTAGAAATATATTCCTGGATGGTAAGAGAGAGAAAAGATTGGCTTTAAGTTGCAGCAGAGTGGAAGTTTGTAATCCCAGCACTTTTCTCAGGCTCTCAGTATCTAATCCTTGAAGCCACTTGGTGAAACTCAAAGATTACATGGTAACTTGACTAATAATTTAAGAGCTGCCAAAAGAAAAAATATAGTTCACTCTTCTTCTAAGTAAAGATCCATGAGTCATAGTCTTAAAAGCTCCAGTTTTTAGGCTGCAAATGTAGAAGCAGTGAGCAGAAACTACCCAAACTCCTTTGAAATGAAAATAAACCTGATATATTGAAGGCACAAAGATTTGTAGCCATCACTCACTGGTGGAACGTCTCAGGATACTCATGAATCTGGGATGGTCCAGACTAGAGTTTTCAGTTTTGAGTGGGACAACTTTCTTGAACAGAGGGCCACAAAAATGTTGGAAACATTTCCTTTCTTCCTGTTGCTGCTGATTTGTTTTTACCCAAGGGACTATTAAAAACACACAAAGCCTTTGGCTCTTAAAATATGAGACCTATTTGTCCTGGTAGCTTTGTTTTCTTGTAAAGTATGTTCTGATCTTAGGTTGCAAAGGAATGAAACCTCCTGCCAAGTTATGTGCATGCATGTTAAGATGGATGCATTAGCTAATTCCTGGTAGTTTGTTATTCTTTTGTGAAATGTGCCATTTTATCCACGTTTGGAGGAGAATGGGCTGGAGACATTGTGGGGATAAAGAGCGTGGCTTATGAGGTTTGGCAGATCTGGGTTTGGGTCCTGGCCAATACGATCACTAGCTTCATGACCTTAGGCAAGTTTTTTAACCTAAGAATTGGTTTTTTTCATTTGTAAAATGATGATAACACATCCTACCACATGGGATTGCTAGGAGGATTCAATGAAATAATGCACATGAAGCTCTTAGCAGGGTGTCTGGCATATCATCAGCACTCGGTAAATAGTTGTGTTATTTCTGCAACTACTGCTATTTCTACCATCATCTGAATACCTTTAGATGTGCTGAGTCCACGCTCTGATTTAAGACACCAAAGTCTTTTCGAGCTTCCAGTAACGGTTTATTGGTACTTCTCAGTGCATTGAGCACGTGTGGTGCTATGATCATGGGAATTAAGAGCCCCCTGCACCTAGGTATGATCCAGAGGATAGTGTGCCTTTCTGGCTGAGACAATTAATGAGAGACAAGGACACACGGAAGCATGTCTAAGAGAGTCACTGCAGGATGGTGAAACAAACTCATATACAGAATAATGAGAAACCCGAAGGTATGTGGCAGAAAGAAGACTTAGAAGGAATAACATAGCGCCTTTCAAATATGTGAAGTGCTATAGTATCAAATAGGGAGCAGACTAGATCCAAGTTTATCTCAGCATTGTTGACATTTTGGACTGGAGAATTCTTTGTTGGGGAGGTTGTCCGGTGCATTATACAATGTTTAACAGTATTCCTGGCCTTTATGCAGTAGATGTCAGTAGCATTTTTGTGAGCTGTGACAACCAAGAATGTCTCCAATCTTTGCCAAATGTCTCCTGGGGGACAAAATCGCACTTTTTTCCCCCTTGAAAACCACTGGACTAGATTAATCTCACAGAACAGAGTAGAAATATGACCAGCTTATGGAAATGCTCATGAGGAAGGTGTTATGTTGATCCCCAGGAAAACTTTATTACTAACCAGCAAGATCCCACAACACAACAGACGCCTCAGAGAGCAGTGAGTTCCTGGTCACTGAAGGCATCCAAGCAAAGGCTGAGAGACTGTTGGGGTTTTTCTAAACAGAGAACCAATTTGAGTAGATTCTTGGTATTCATAATTTCTATATTCTTAATTTTCCCGTATTTTATGTTCTTTTTGAAACAAATTTTTATCATCTCAAATGGAATCCCTCAACGGAGTCTAGCCCATCCTCAGCATACAGTTATAAGGAGAGGAACAAAGGGAGGGCACAACAGCTCTGGACTCTGATCTACTTACTGCTGGTGAGTTGCTAAACCTCTCTGGGCCTCAAGATCTCAGACACATTCTTTTGTTCAAATCCAACATTTCATGGTTCTGGAATGTTACTTCCTAACTGTGGTGTTGAACCATAAACTTTCTACGGCACTACTTCTCTTTTATAATTAATTCTGCAATTGATAATCCTGAGAAACTCTCGTCCACTCAGATCCAGATAGTCTGCTTGCTGAGGTGATTAGCTCTTAACATCTTAAGGAAAAGAAAAAGATAAAAACGTATGAGTTTTGGATGAGACATAAGTGGATATTGCCTTTCACTAACAAATAAGAAATATGGGTGAAGCTCAAAACCGTTTCACTCGTATGTGGAAGACAAACAAGCAAACACATAGATATAGAGAATAGATTGGTGGTTATCAGAGGAGAAGGGGGCGGGGGAGGGCGAAAGGGGTAAAAGGGCACATGTGTACGGTGATGGATGGGAACTAGACGTTTGTTGCTGAACTCAAGTAGTTTATACAGAAGTCGAAATGTAATGATGTACACCTGAAATTTATATAATGTTATAAACCAATGTTACCTCAATAAAAATAAATAAATAAATAAAATTAAGAAAAACTGTTTTCTGCATAAAACATAATGCTGTGCACCCAGAAGGTAATCAATGTATGGTAATTGGTTTAAATGAGATAAAATTATCCTACTACATAGTGGATGTTATGCCTAAAAATCCAGCATTTACTCTGATTCTTGGAACATTATCATGACTCCCAATTATTTTAAGCTTGAGATATTTTTTTCAGTATGCAGTCTCTAACAAGATTGTGTTAACAGTCCTTCTTGCCATATGGCTCTCTGGCCATGTCTTTCTAATATTAAGAGATGGCATCTATACACTTTCATATAAAAGTGACTAAATGTGTCCATTGCAAAGACAATAAATTGGTTCTCAAAGAGAATAATATAGTCTATAATTGTCAGATCCACAGTTGCTTCTTCCAATGGAATTAACCATACTATCATCTGCCTAATCTATGCTCACTTCTGAGGTCCAGAGATTTGCCCTGCTTGAGGCCCCACTTGAGGAAGATCAGACTAATAAACCAAGGATAGAGTTGATCCAAACACAGATGGGCTAGAGGTAAGCAAGAGACCATGACAAGAGGAAAAAAATGCTTGAACTTCTCAAACAAGGATGCCATCCACTCTTAGATTTATTATAGATGGTCCTTTAGCTTTCTTAAAGTGGCTATATCAGTCAGAATAGGCTAGCTAACGATACAGTAACAAACAGCATCCAAATTTCAGTGGTGTGCAACAATAAAGGCTATTTCTTGCTCATGTCCATTTTGAGTCTACTTCAGCACTGCTCCCTGTTGTCTTCATTCCAGGACCCAGGCTGACAGAGCAATTCTTCTTTGGGACATTGCTGGTCATTAAGCAAAGGGAAAAGAGAGCCTAAAGACCACACACTGGCCCTTTAAGCTTCTTCATGTCAGTGACACACATTACTTTCCACACAGTTTGCTGCCCATAGTAGGTCGCACGGCCAAGCCCCATCAATAGGGGAATGAAATACAATTCTCCTCCAGGGAAGGGGCCATGAATATTTGTGAGCAATAATATAAACTGTCATTGTCCTTTTCTTGTAGAATTAATCAGTGCTCAGAAACAAGCTGAATGATGTAAGCCTGAAAACTGAAAGCATACCTGTGTGTATCTGTTCATGGATGGAGAATTTAGAAGGGAATTTCTTTGTCTGACAACCTCCCTTTTCTTCCTGCTGAGTTGTGTGGGGAATCTGAGCTCTGTCATCTTTCCCACAGCCCCCGGTTAACTTTGGGAGAGAAGGTATCAACTGTGTCCTCTGATGGAGTGGAGATGGCAGCTGCAAACTGGAACACTGTGTTTTCCCGTGTAGTTTCCCTGTCAGTGCATCTGTGGGTGTGTGGCCACCTTGCTAACTAACCACTTGTAGAGGCATTTAGAGATCCATGTGTCTGGCCTTATTACGGCAAGACAGTTCCACCAGACCTGAGCATGAGCATGTGGCAATGATGAGCTGCTGTCTGTCTAGTTAGTTTGCCTTTGTGGGCTTCTCTTTCTTTCCAGTCCCCATTGCTTATGACATGTGTGTTGTTGAAATTGTGTCAGAGTGAAAAATCTCTCACTGACTGCAAAAGGAGGAAAAACAGGCAAATATGGCCTGTAACTTGTCTGCATAAATCTCCTAAATTGCCTTAACCCCTTGTGCCGCAGGAAAACAGCTCATCTAGAAGTTCTCTTCATTGCTCATCAGAACACAAATTCATTGTTTGCTTCCCCTCTGCATCATAAACAGCGCACCTCCTATGTGTTTGGTAGGCCGCGACTCTGCAAAAGCTCCTGAGTATGCCCAAAGAACAAACTCGGAGCTCCAACACTAGATGATGTCAAATGCTAAATGGCCTCTTGTTTGGGCAGCCAGAGGACATATTTAGATTTGAACTCATCATCTATAATCTACTAAATTCAAGATTTTATGATATGATCAGGCAGGCTTTTGTCTGCAATGGCCTAAAAATAAGATAATGCAATGAAAACTGAATTCATTGGGTATATAAACAACCCTCGCTCTGAGATGGTGCTTTCTCTAGGTCAGATTTCTTGTGATTGGCAGGAAGCTGTGACAGCTCATATTGTATGTTCCTTAGAGGAACATGGGTAGAAATGGTCAATTAGAACTGCCACTCAGCCTCTCCTCATGTCTGCTGCTGGTGGACTGCCACCTGGGCTCTGAACTAGCTGTTCAGATCGGAAAATCCTGCTCCCCACTGTCATTGGGTTCAAGGGGGGTGATTCTAAGAAAATCTTAATTGCATGCCCACACACCTAAAGTTAGAACTTAGCAAAAATAAAGCAACTTACAACACTGTGGGATAGAATTAGTCATCCTCCAGAGTAGGTACAGGATAATTCTTTTGAGTAAAATATTTCCCCCTGATTTTCATCGTAACCATTGAGGCAGGTCTCCCTCTTATCCCACTGCATAGCTTTCTCCTCTGTGCACAAAAATCTTCCTTCACCCCCACTACACACAGACACATTCCCTCCTAGAAGCACATAGTGATACAGCCGTGCATGTGATTTTCTTTTCCTCCTTCTTCTTTCAATGCCCTGGTTTCAAGGTGAATGACTTCAGTCTAGAGAGCAGCTGATTGGAGTTGGTCCTTAGTTAATTTCCTCCTTGAGTTGTGAGGGCTGTTGCCCAGTCATTCATCTCCCCCCGCATGTCTGTTGTAATGTTGCAAAAGAAAATAGAAGCAAAGTTCAGTCCAATGTGGGAAATGCTCCATAAGGTGGGAAAGACATACAAAAGTTTCATCAATGCCATCACAGAGAAAATGTCATTGTACTGAAGGTGAGCTAGAGAGATTTTGACTTTAGACCCAGCGAATAAAATTTCCTTGAAGTAGTCTTTGGGATTAAGCAAGTGGGAAAGATAGGGGAGGGAGAAGAGAACAGAAGAGAAGGGGAGAGGAGAGAAAAGGTGAGGTGAGAGGAAAGCGGAGAGAAGAGAGGAGAGGAGAAGAGAGGGGAAGGGGGAGGGGAGAAGAGGGGAGGAGAAAGCACTGCAATCAGGGGTGATAGTTGGAAATGAAGGAGAGAGACTCCCAGGTGTCAAAATGACCTGGTGCCCTCCCTCCTGGATTGAGTTGATGGGAATAAAGAAGCACCTACACAGTTTGGGCATGGGGTGAGCTTGGGCAAGCAGCAAATCTTGAGGTAGACCGGGAGGATAAAGTGTGTGTTGGAGCACTTCTTGCACAGGGCCCCTCCCTTCTGTAAGTCAGAGTCTACTCTGCAGTCTCCTGGAATCCAGATGAAAATGAGCAATGAGCCACCCAGCTAGTGCTGTTGATTGACACCTGCCTTGTGTCTTATTTTCCAGGTACTGCTGAAGCCATCTCTGGGTCCAGGCAGGAATGGGCAGAAGGCCCTTGCCCTCCAGCTGTTCATGCAAGAGGGAGATATTCTAGCAAGTCCACCAACCTATTCCATGTGGTCCAGTCTGGGCCCTCATTTATGACAGCTCATTTTGAACAGGAGCTTATTTGGGTTAATTCTATCAGAACATAAATGCTTTATTCTCTCAGATACAAGCGGCTATATTGGGAATTTGGTGGCTCATTTCAAGAATCAATACTTATTGAGCTATCATGAACTCAAACTGGGCTAACACTGCAAAATAAGTCAGAGGCTGGGTTGCTATTCTGGAGGAATTTGTGCTGCAGTTAGAAAGAAATGACTAGTTCACATGAAATGGCAAAAAAGTGAGTGAGGGCTTATACTCAAGTGCTGAAGTTGTGGCCAGACTTTGGAGACCTTTGAGATCAGAGAGAGTGGGGATGCTCAGAGATGTTCCTTGGAAGAGCTAAACACTGGACTTTGGAACGTGAAGAGGGGACTGGACAGAGGACGGGAGCCAGGAGAGCATCCCAGGTCAGGCTGAGGCAGCTTGAGTAGGTTGGGTGAATTGGGAGTGACACAAGTCTGTGGGGACAGAAACTTAAGAGTTAGAAGGGATTTGTTAACACATGAGAGTTGAACACCAAGTGCTAGGGTTTTGCATTCTCACCATGATAAAGACCCCAGCTTTAGATTAAAGACCTAGGCTACTGTAATACTTACTGGTGGCTACTAAGTGCTTGGGACTATGCCAAGTCTTTTATATATATATATATATATATATATATATATATATGTGTGTGTGTGTGTGTGTGTGTGTGTGTGTGTGTGTGTGTGTGTATAAACAAAGGCAATGCCTGGAACACAGTAGCTCCTTAATACATATGTTTGGGAATAATTGAATTAACTTTGGCATTGTGGGGAATTTTTGGTAGAGGAGGAAAGATTACCAGGGTGTGCTGGAGCAAGAGTTTTCTCTCACTGTTGCTTGGGGTGAATTGCAAGATGGTGGGGAGTCTGACCAGAGCTCTAGGCTCCTATGTTCCTCTGCCTCTAGAGGAGCTGAATTTGTTTGTCCAAAACCATTTTGAACTCAAAATGTTCAAAATGGAATTTATCCCCTTCCCCTCAAAATTTAATTTCCCTCTCAACCTTTTTAGACTTTCTAATATAATGACATCCCTATTAGTCACCCAGATTCCGAACCTCAATCTTCTGAGAGAGAGACTAACTTAAGAGAACTGAAATATATAGAATATATTTTCTATTTATAAGAAATAAATATTAAGCAAGTAGCAATTTTGCTAAAGAGGAAACAGGACAAATTTACTAATGAAGGATTAATATTTTATACCAAAACCACATGAGAATATTTAGAAAGAAGGAGATAATAAAGTTGAGAAGAGATTAGGGTCTCCTAGTACTTCGCGAAAACCAAGACAGATAGTAAAAGGAGTATTTTCCTATGACACCTGGGTTCCTAAAGGTCAAGAAGAATTAATGATTGCTCAAAGGCTACACTGCAACTGAGTTACATGCATTTCTCGGTCCCAGATGAGAATGCCAGCTTTGTTTTACTTAGAGAGAAAAGGATTAGGGATTCTTGATTTAGAGCATTTCTGTCTATGAAGGGGTTCATGGGCCAAACAAGGAGAAGCTGACTTCTATCTGGAGATGACATCAGGAAAGACTTAGATATGAAGAAGACATTTGTGACAGTGTGGGCCACAAAATGCTGTAATGCAACATTTCTAAAAAGTTTTATGAGTTATACTTTGGAACTGTCTTTTCCTTCTCTTTTGCCTCCCTGACCATCAAATCAGCATCCTCTTATCATTTAATGAAATGATTCTTTGATCTGTCAAGTTTGTAAGAGGATATTCTATAGCAACCCTTTAAAATTTGTACCACACATCACTCAATATATACTAAGTATGTTTCAAGCCCCTGCAGTGTGACTGGCGATGTTGTTAATGCTGGAAAGTTGGGGAGGAAGTTCGCTTATTCATTTATGCTCACTGAGTAGCTGCTGGTAAAAGCCCTGGGAGTATAGAGCTGAAGGAAGCAGACACAGGCCTGTCCTCAAGGGGCTTACATTTCAGTGGGCATGGCAGACATAGATAAACACACACCCAGGAAGGCAATATAATGACAGATAACAGTCAGTGCTAAGAATGGCAAGAAGGGTAAAGGGTGCGATGCTGACTGAAATTTTATATCTATATTTTATGTGAGTGGTCAGGGAAGGTTTCTCTGAGGAGCTGACATTTGGCAGAGATCTGAATGAAGTGGGGAACATCTAGGTAGACCTCTGGTCAAAGAGAACAGTCAGCATGAGGATTCTGAGTAGTTGTGCCCTTCGCTTGTTCAAGAAATAGCTGGGAGGCCATGTGGCTAAACTTGGAGAAGGAGGGAGAGGGAAGGTGGAGGTGAGGTCAGAAAGACAGCAGGTGGCCAGAGCACATAAAGCCTTCTGGGCCATGTTGAGTTTCTGATTTTATTCTAAATATGATGGGAAATTGTTGGGGGTTTGGGTAGAGGAATGATAGATATGATCTGACTTCTTATTATGTGGAGAATAAGTTGGAAGCAGGAAGAACAGAAAACCTGTAAAGCACAGACCTTTGCAGAAGCCACTGTCTAATGAGGAAACAGATGTGCCAACAAGTGCTAAGACTCAAATGCAGGAATGTCAAAGTGCATTGGGTACCCCAGGGAGGCAGAAATGAACTTGGCCAGGGGATCCAAAGATGATCCCAGAGAGAAATCACATCTCAGATGCATCTTGAAGGTTGAGCAGGAATTTTCCAGATGGGAGAAAACAGAATAAGCACTAATGACTAAAGGAGCGGTGTATGCAAAGGAATGGAGATGCACAAGAGAATGTAGCTTGTTTGAAAGATACCAAGGAGGAGTTAGGGATGGCTGGATGTCTGAATCTTAGGTGAGCATGGTGATTAGCAAGAAAGGTAGCTGGAAAAGGTAAATCATGGCAGACTCTAAAAAGTCTCACTTGTTTGTGACTCTGTCGTGCAGGCTATGGATGAAGAACCATCAGATTTGTAAGCAGCAAAATCAATAACCACCTTTGCGTTTTGGAAAGATTATTCTGCCACTAGTGTGAGGAGAGGTATTTCTACCTCCTTTACAGCACAGAATTTGGAGTCATACGGAACTGAATTCAAATCTTGGCTAGAATAGGTATTAGCTGGGTGATCACAGGTAACTTTCATAATATCTCTTAGCCTTTGTTCCTTGGTTTATAAAGTGAGAAAAATAATATCTACTTCAGGAGAGTTGTGAAGATTATATTTCAAAAAGTGCTTAGCATAATGCCTGGTCCATCATAAGGGATCAATTACTTTGAGTTATTTTTATTATTGCAAAGTGTTGAGACAGAGAGAGATGGGAGGCAGCAGGTATACTGGTGAGGGGCCCATCTCACCAATGTAGGAGACACATGCCAAGGCCCAAACTATGACAGTAGGGAGAAAGGGGGGGGATGAAAAAGAGATTCAGAAAATAGTTGTGGATTGCAATTGACAGAACCTTTGGCTATGAGAGTTGAGACATTGGGAAATGAAAATGACTCCAAAATTTCTAACTAACAGTCAAGAAGATTGCTGGGATCATTATCAAAATCTGGGAGAATGAAAGAGAAAAGAATATCCAAGGACTGCTTCAACTTGTAGTAGGATGCTGCTTTACCATCCCGCTGAAACTACTCACAGTGGAAAACAGATAATTCCCCCAAAGAAAACCCAAGAGTTACCGAGAAGAAGAAATGGACACAAGGTTAAAAAAATACAAACACCCACTCTTAGGCTGAGCTCTTCTAATGGACAAAGGTGAAGTTTCATCGATTTCATTTATTTATATTTTAAATAAGAGGGCTATACTGGTAATATTGATCAATAGGCGTTGCGTGAATGGTCTTTGATGCTGGGCCTTAAAATGGTGATGGTGTTGATAATGTTGATGGTGATGTTTTTTTAAGATGATAGGCAACGATCTACACTTAGAGACAGTCTTCTAGGAGGCACTGATGGACTTATAAACTTCTGTCAGCCTCCCCACTGCTGTGATTCTATGATGCAGCTCTGAGGTCTGACACTACAGTGTTATGAAATGAATAATTACAAATGGCGCCTCATTCAATGGTGTCACCTCCAAACGTGACTCAACTCAGTCCCAGAGCTGGTAGAAATTGCCATATAATAATGACATTTCTCTTTGCTCAGAGACTGCCATGTAATAGTAGTATTCCAGGTAACATTCTAGAGTTTTCTGAATGGGCTTTAGCAGAGTTACTTGGAAAGGGGAGATAGCAGAGCAGTAGTTACGGACAGCATAAAGGTTTCCATTCTGCCAGTTTCCTTGGGCCAATCCAAACTGAAAGCTTGCCCTGCCGAGTTGCGCCGAACACATAATTTTGCCATAGATAATTTCTTTGATATCAAAGAATGAAGTTTTTACAAGCCTAAGCCACATTGCAAACAACAGCACTTCCTGAACGGAGCATGAGTAATTAGCTGTGCGAGTCATAACCGGTTGGCCCCCAACCCATACTGACGTTTGAAGATGCAGTATAGAATCCACATAGTTTTCATAACATAAAAGGCTAGTCCTGTAATGAGCATCTTATCTGGGAAGCCCAGCTACAATATATTTCTAGAACCTCATAATGATCACGTTTATTTTATATTTTGGTGCTCTTAATCCAAAAAGGGGGGAAAACGGACAGAGAAAAATGTCAAGTTAAAGTTCTGTGTCAGGACCAAAGCAAAAACTACAATGATGCTGTCGTGTTTGAACGGACTGCAAAGGAAAATACATGCAATTGTTTCTCATGAATATTTGGCGAAGTCTCTGCATTTTCCTTGAAGTGGAGGCAAATCCAGGAATGGGAGTTCTTCTGTTCTGCAACCTCTTATGAGCATTGTTATGGCTGGGCATAAATTACAGAAGTCAGGATTTCAACTGTGGTGGAAAAGACTATAAAGATTTGTGGCCCTTGTTAACTACCGTGCGACCACTAGGTTCATGAATGGAGTTAAAAGTTCCAAATTGGAACAAAAACGTGGCAAATGTTCTCAAAAGCAGTATGAGAAAATTTTTCACAAGTAGCAGTGAACAGGCAGAGAAAGAGAGAGGAATAAAAACTCCACAGGCCTCCCAAAGGCTGGCAGTGGCCACCCGCCAGTCATGGCAAACAGGAGTGCACTTTCTGCGCTAAGTAAATAAACTTAATTGTAAGTTTGTAAGGCCACGGAAAGTATAAACCAAGAGTTTTGTTCCAAGGTCTGAAATGTCTCCACTGAAAGTCGGAAACGAGAGCTGTCTCTTTAAAAATCAGAATCGAACTGGCTGGAGCTTGTAACTGCCCAGAACAGAGCCCCAGGGGCCAGTGGTTCAAAATATGATTTTTATAAACAAACCTGACGTTGCAAACTTAATGCAAAACCCTATGCATATAGCATCACTTATGTGTGCAACTTGTTTAAATTAGAGCTGCAGGAAGAAGGAAGTAAAACTGGCACATTAACCTTTTGTTTAGCAACGTTTTAAACTGTCTATATTTTGAAGTAGATGGTGGTGTCCCTCTAGCCCTCCAAGAGTTAAGAATCTGTCCGCACTTTTTCCCTGAAACTTACTATGCACATTTTTAGAAAATTCAGCCCTAAGCATATACTTTACACACAAAATATCCTGGGTGCAAAATTTTACCTTGCTACAGAATTCCCTGGGTTGACACTAAATTCATTACGCTCAGTTGAACTTAAGAGAAACATTATAACAATACTTAACTAAGGCCCTTCCTTCCCCTCATACCTAAAGTTCGAAAATAGGTGGTTTCTTTTTCCTCTAGAAATTTATTAGCCAATATTCCTCCACTCCAGTTCAATCGCCTCTGGTATTTGAAGAGAAACCACAAAACACTAGTTGTTAATACTGTTTTAAGCCTCACCGTCTTGCTTTATTGTATCTTTGGTTAGATCTGCTTTTAATATGTCACTTTGCAAGTTTAATTAAAATCATAACAGCTCAATCCTTTGAGTTTGGACAACACTGGATATCAACACAGACTTAAGGAATTACGAAAGAGACATAAAATCTCTGTTAGAGTTGAACGGTTGGTTTACCAATAATTTAGATGGAAAAATCTGTTTCTTAAACACATAAATATTTAACACCATTAAAATTCATTTGCTCTTAGTACAGTTATTTCAAAAGATCATGTGTTGCTCTTGAAAGTGTTCTTTTGAACAACGTGGTTCTTATTTGAGTTTGGATCATCTTCCTTGGGCATGAGGTCAGTTTGTGTATGCTCTTAGGATGACGCAAAACACCATTGCCTCATCCCACCCCCTGCGAAAATCCAAGCTGGTAGATTGTTGCCCTTTTCCCTTTCCATTCTTAAGCTTACAAACATTTTTGAGTCTTTTAGATGGGCAAGAGGATTTGCTTGTTGTTTATTTGCATGTAGTTCTCACTACAGAAGCAGTGGGACTAAAGTTAGCTCTATGTGCCTAAACGGTAGAGGATGGTTGAGGATGGCCTGGTGCATTCTGAGCTTTGGAAAAGATTTACCAGATGGCATGATTTTGAAGAGGTTTTGTCATTATCTTGGATGCAGTACATGTAGTACTTTCTGCATGATTTCTCTGAAGTGATTAACTATTGTATTGCTTATTTCCAGTGCATTCTGTGATCTTCTTGGAAGCATGTGTGGCATGCTTAGTTCTACTCTATTAATTATATGGGGTATCCTCAAATCTTTCCTGTATTGTTTTGCTATTAAGGATTAAGGAAACATTTTCTTTGGCCTACCATTCATTTGTAATACTGTGTCCTTCCCTTCTCAGAGCCTCTTGTCCATGCCCAGTGAGGAATATTTTTTGAAATATATATAAATTTACACCTCTAAACTACTAAGAATAAAACTTCTAATTAAAAATACAACAAGATTTCTACCACAAGAAGATCTTAAATTCCATTTTGACATCAATTGGAATGGAATTGACTTACACCCACATAAGTTTGATCTTGGGAGGTGAACTAAGGACAGGGCATCCATTTTAGTTCTAAATATTGCTGGGTTTTGTGGGATTCAACCAAACCCTAAATGCTAGAAGAACATCACTTCAGATTAAATTGCAGTGAATAAATATTCAACTCTGGTTCGGTTTACACTCAGGTATTTTGTTTTCATTCTCCTAAATTCCTAGTAGTTATAGAGATGCTGGCAAAGGGAAAAAGGCTTCATGTGAATGCATCCTATTCAGAAATATTCCTGAATGATCACTGCCAAGGCTTTTAAATTTGTTGTCCTTAAAAATTCAGGCCTGTATTTTGGTCAAGGTTAGGACAAAAATTATTAACTTCTCTCCTCTATACCAAGTGAAATCATGCCTGGCTAGTAATTTACTTGCATTAGGAAACCAAGTAGGGAACCTGTCCTACTTCCACCCATCTTCTCATTGGATAGTTTAGCACATCTATAAATTCACTTTGATGAGTTCAAACAGAATTTCATATGTGCAGGAGAATAAAATATCATCGCCTGATTGTTGCCTATCTGACCTTGAATGTAAAATGGGTGTCGAGCCATAATTTTTGGGCCTCTCATTTGTGCAACATAATGAAGAGTCAGAAAGGATTTATTTTTAAAGACATTTCCCAAGTACCATTTAGAACTACATTAAATTATTTCCTATTTTCTGTGCTTACTACCTTGCAAACACTGCCAATACTTCAAAGGATATTTTTCTACTTCCTAGGGCCAACAGAAAATTGGATCTAGTACAGGTATCTATGCTGATAGCTCATGCTGGATCCAGAGTTAAATGTTTTCAAAACATTGATGGTCATGTTACATTACCGTGCTTCATGTTAACTCTCACTGACTCACACCAGCTAACGATGCTCTAAGCTTAATAAAATACGGGCTGCATAGTACGGCTACCGTCACTTATTTTCCAGGGAAATATGTACTTCTATAAGGGTCTATCTCTGGAGAGCTAGCTATCTTCCTATTTTCTCATTCTGCCCTTGAATGGCAACAGCAGTGATTAAGTGTGAACACTTATTATCATTGGGATCTCTGGTATTAAGAACCCACGAAATTCTGAAATAAAAAATTCATCTATCTTGTTGTCCAAGCTTAGCCTGGTATTCCTTCTTTTACTTTGCTTGCCTTCCTTCCTTCCTTCTTTCCTTCTTTCTTTCTTTCACAGCATATCAGGATTAGCAAATACATCTGTTTCTCAGCTGAAGAATAACAAAGATAATTTACTTCTATTAATCAGGGTTATGGTGAGCTTTAAAATTTTATGGAACATGTCATTAACATTTGTTTATACATGTCTTCTGATTGCAAAAAATTCCTTTTATTTCTTTTTAATGTAGCCAAAATTGGACAGTATAGCAAAAAACAAAAGCAAAAGTATTATTTATCCCTATTTCTGTGACTCAGAGAAAGTAATGTTTTTATTATTTTGGTGTATATGCTCTAGTCTTTTAAAAATATCTATTTTTCCAAACATGATGTCAAATTACAAAGAAGAGCCGGCTAAGTATTTTATTTACTAAACAGTAATTGCTATATTTTCAGATGATATTGTTTTCTTCTACACCATGATCATAATTGAAGCATAGTATTTCATTATACAGTCATATCATAGTTTAGCTAATTATCTATTTTTGTTCATTGAGGCCATTTTCAATGTCTTGCTGGTTGTAGATGTTGTTTTTTTTATTTTAAATGTTGTGAGTTTGATTGGTGTAATGAAAACAGTAATTCACTAATTAAACAAATCCTAGCTACTTTTATTTTTTATTTTGCCACACTTTCCTCCTCATGACATTTGCCCATTTTTTATATTGGAATGTTCACCTTTTGTTTGTAAATTATGGCAACTCTTTATACATTAGGGATATAAAACCTTTGATAAATTTTTCTTCTTGAAAAGAAATTTTTCTAAATTTTATTTTCTTTTTAAGGCTTTTGCCATAGATTTGAGTTTGCAATGTTTTCCACCACCATAAAATTATGTATATTTTAACCTACAATTATTTTTAGTTGCTTTATGATCATTTGCTTTTAATTTAAAATGCAGTTTATTTGTAATTTGTTTGGAGTATGCTGTGAAATTTATCTGTTCTAAATATTAGGAAGTTATACCTGTCCATTTACTGAGTAATCCATCCTTTTTACACTTATGAGAAAGTTATTAGTTGGTACATATTTTCACATTTTTTTAATGTTTATACTCCTTTTTCTCTCCTGTATTAATACATCAGAACCTCCATAATAGAAATAAATAATTATTGAAATATTAGGCTTATCTTGTGTCTGAATTTAATGGAGAAGATTTTAGTATTTCACATTAATTATGATTTTAAGTATTGGCTATGGTGTCATAGATTTTTTAACATTTAAGGAATTGCCTTACTAGTCCTATCTAGCTATTTTTAAAAATCAGGAATGAATATTGAATATTATCAAATTCTTCTACAACATCTATCAAATGATAGTGGTTTTTAATACTTTGATTTTACCATGATACATTATACCTTTTCCAGAAATACAGGTAATTTGCTCATAATTTATTCTTCTTTTAGCATAGTGTTAGACTCAGTTTGGTAGGGTTTGCACGTATGTGTGTGTGCGTGTGTGTGCTTCATCCACAATATTTATATTCTTTTTGTTCCTACTTAGGTTTTATCAATAAAAGTTTATAATCAGGGATATGGGAACTTTGGAAAATAGATTAGAGAGATTTCCATATTTTTGATGCTCTGACATTACTTAATAACATAGAAATTAAATTCTCGAAGTTTTGAAAACTCTTTGTTATTGTTCTTTCCATTGTGGTATTACCTGTAGAGAGAGGAAAGCATCGATCTTTTGTGTACAGTTCAGTGAGCCTTCTCAAATGCGTACACTCGTGTAACTCACACCCAAATCCGGATATAGAACATTTCCACCATCCCAAGAGGTTTCATCACGTTGCTTTCCAGATAACTCCACCTCGCATTCCAGAGGGGCGTGCTTTTATTTCCATTATCTGCCTAATCTTGTACTTCACATAAATTAAATCATACATTTGAGATTCACAGTGTTGCATATATCCACGATTTATTTCTTTGTACTGCTAAGTTGTAGTCCATTGTACGAATAAACCCCAAGTTGTTTATCTATTTCCCTGCTGATGAACTTTTTGTTCTTTTCAGTTTTAGGCCCTTATAAATAAAGTTGCTTTGAGCATTCTTGTACAAGATTTTTCATGGCTATCTGTTTTTATTCCTCTTGGGTAAATGTCTGCCAGTAGAATTTTGGGGTCATAGGGTAGGTACTCAGTCTAACTTTATGAGAAACTGCCACTTTTACAGAGGTTGTAACTTTTACATTCCTACTAGCAATGTATGTGAATTCCATTTGATCTACATTCTCACTAACATTTGGTATTGTCAATCTTTTTAATTTTACCAGTGTAGTAGGTGTGTGGCATCATGTCATTGTGATTTAATTTGCATTTTCTTTTTTTCTGTTGAGGAAGATTCGCCCTGAGCTAACGTCCATGCCAATCTTCCTCTATTTTGTATATGGGTCACCGCCACACCATGGCTGACAAGATGTGTAGGTCCGTGCCCAGGATCCAAACCCATGAACTCAGGCCGCCAAAGTAGACTGCACCGAACTTAACCACTACACCATGGGGCCAGCCCCCTAATTTGCATTTTATTGATAACCACTGATATTAAGCATCTTTCCATGTGCTCTTTTGCCATTCATATATCTTCTTTTGTGAAATATCTATTCAAATCTTTTGGCTATTTTTAAATTGGGTTGTTTGTCTTTTTACTATTGAGTTGCAAGAGCTATTCACATATTGTGGATACAAATCCTTTGTCAGATATGTGTATTGCAAATATTTTTTCTCTGGCTTCAGCTTGTTCATTCATTTTCTTAAGGTTTTGATGTAATAATTAAGTTTTAAATAGAACATTTAAGAATATATATCTTATTTTGTATATATTTAGTCATATCTTTTATATTTTGATATGTAGATTACTCTTTTTCATTATTCATTAAAACAAAGTAATTGTAATTTTGGTTTTCTTTTTGAATGAAAATTTATTTAGGAATAAGATTTCAGTACTCAAGTTTTAGGAATTAATTTATAGTTTTCATTTTTAATCTGTAGCTTTATTCCTTTTCTGTTGGAAAATATCACATTTATTATTTCTCACTTTTTCAACTTTTCACAATGGACATTGTGATGCACAGCTCAGATTCTCTTTCAGAAATGAAAGACTTATTTATTCCTGCTGGGATTACGACAGGTAAATAGCCCTCAGTGATTAGAACTCTTGGGGATTGCCCCCACTGAGGAGTTGCCCCACCCAATGCCACACTCCTTTCTCTGGGGGGCCCAGATTCAATGTCTGATCTATATTCCCCAACTCACAGCTCTCCTACTTCCTCTGTCCAGGCCTGTCTTCTTTCTTTTTCTTCCATAGATGTTGAACCTCCCAAATGCTAATCTCCTTCTTGGAATATGCTTCTCTGGAAACTATATCTGTAACAATTATTGAAATTGGTGTGTGTGTGCATAACCAATTAAATGACAGAATTTGTAAATACGACAGATGTATTGAAAAAATTAGAGCAAAGCCAAACATAAACAACAACAACAAAAACAAGGCATATTTACATTCTTTTGCTGGAGGATACAAAGCTTGATATAGTTATTAAACTAAGTATCTATATTTATTATATCATTTTTTTCTTCTATTTACATTTTGGGTACTTGATTCATCAAAGAAGATTATCTTAATTCTCTTCTATTGGTTTTTAAAAATTCTTAAATATTTTATGTACTTGTTTTATATTTTGTCATTTTATATTTGGTAGAATAATATCGCCTGTTTAGAGAGTTATAGCAATACATATTATTAGTGACTCATACCCTGTATCAGCACGAATTAACTCTCTCCCTTTCTGTGTTTTTCCCTTAATTTTTTATCTGACATTACTATCGTGATCTTTCATTTCTTTTTATTTATATAAATTGTCTTTATTCAGCTTTTTACCCTTATTTGTATTGTTTTCTTTTAGATATGTTCTTGCTAATTGAAGTAGTTGGATTTTTGTTTTGTACTTCAAATTGAGTGTTTTAAAAAAAGGAATGTTTAACTCTTTCATATTTGTTGTTATGACTGATATATTTGGCCTTACTTCTGTCCCTTTCTATAATTGTGTTAGTAATGCTTTCTTATTATGCTATTGTTTTCTGAAATTCAGAATATAAACCATGCTTTCTTTGCTATATTTTTTTCTAGTGTATTAAGAACAGTATACTTTGTTTTAATTCAACTATTGGTTACTTTTCAATTTTTCAAAAGCATTCTTTAATCTATTTTGTTTTAATTTTAAAGTAAAAGAATTTTAGTTTTTAATCTCTCTTTATACAAGAGGGAACATTTATCAAGCTTTTATTTTTTCCCCAATTTTTGGATTTTAGTTTCTGTTAATATAATCTGGAATTTCCAATCAAGATTATTATTGACATTTTATTCTCTATATTACATATCTTTTCTTAAAAATAACTTAAATTCTTAAATTTGTCCTCCGTTTCATGGATTTCATTTTTTGTTCTTTATAGTCTTGGTCTTTTTAATCTCTAAAATGTTTTTTTCTTTTGTCCTGCTATAATATTTTTAATTTCTTTGATATTGTCTTTACTGCATAAATCTCCTGTTTCTTTTCATTGTGCAGCCCTTTCATTTTAGTCTACTTTATTCTTACGGCTTTTCCTCTCCTGGTCCACAGAATTCATGTCTTGCACTTGAATGAGCATAACAATTTACTGAAATAATGGGAGATATTCTTTTCCTTTGATAATCCAGGGTAGTTTTTTTTTCTAATTCTCAAAGGCAAGTGATTTGTTATTCAATCCTTCATGTCCTGTAGCATCTCCCCTGGTGCTTCAGACATCCTAAGGGTTTAATAACTTTGATTCCTTGAATTATAACCTCAAACTAGTTCTCAGAATGAACTCCTACCTGGTACCCTCAACTCTAACTTTCATGTTCTTAAATCCAACTGGAACCTCATATCCTAATTAAATATATGTATTTCCCTGCTTGAAAAATCTTCCCTGACTTTTAATGCCTGTAGATAAAGTCCAAACTGCTTAACCTGCATTGAAAATTCTCATCTTTTCTGCCTCCATTTTCAAATTGTCTACCACTCTCCAGTCACCCTACGTATGACTCAGATCTGCCCCTTTACTCCTGCAGTTTTCCTTATCAAAAGTCTATCCCTTAACTCTCTATTTAAATGCTTAGCCGGTCTTCAGAGCACATGTTCAATCCTTCCTCTTATGTAAAGATTTTCTTGGTCACTCCCTCCTGAAGTGACCTATCCCTTATCTGAACTCCTCCAACAGCTATGATTTATCTGTTCCATTGGGTGCTTACCCTTTATTACCTTGCACTACGGGTTATCTTGGTCAGTGTTGATATCTGACTCCCCAAGCCAGAGGATGGACTCGGAAGGCAGAGTTCACACCATAATTATTGTTGCTGTTGCTATTGTGTTGTGTGATTAAAAACCTTCTGATTCCTAGCAGAGAACCTTGCCTTTCTCGAGTCTATAGTAAATATTGGCTGATTGATAAGCATGAAACTCACCCATGGTCTTTGGGCATATCTATTTCTGATCCAGGTAACCTATTACTTAAAACTGAAAAAAGTACAAAAAAAAAAAAAAGTCAAAATCAGTCCATAAACCAAACACATCTTATAAGAGGGATTATTTCCTAGTGTGTAATGAATTTAATGTTCCAGCAGCACTTTAAATGATTATTCTAGTTTCCTGTTTTAAGTTGTGACTCTTTAAGAAAGCATTGGCGTGTTCCCTCTTCTGACTCCAATCTCTTTCATGGCTTCACCATTCTTTGGCAAAGCTTACTTGAATTTGTCATGGTCTCTTAATTCAGCCTTGAGAACCAGAATTTAGATTGTCGTTCCCACACCTTGATCACTTATTAGGTCCAGACTGGGCTTTTAAGGCTAAGTCAGGCATAGTAGTGGTTTACATGACTAAATTTCTTGGCAAGGCAAATGACATCTGCAGAAAGATGGGAATTCTTTTTTGCTCTTTTTTTTTCTTTTAATGAGTTACTGAAGATGGAGCTGGTGATTTTCCTTGGCATTGGATTTTATGTCACACAAAGACCTGTGCTCTTCTGAAAACATTGCCACACTTTGTTGACTCTTTGTCAAAAGTTTTGACAGTTTGTTGGCACATGATATATCCCTGCACCTGTCTGGATGAACTTAAAAATTTGTGTATTTAAAAGAAATGTTTATAAATACTTCAGCATTTAACATGGATTTGAGCCTACTTAGTGATTATTTTAAGCATCTAAATTTTGAAATCCAATCCCAACTCTTTCTGGGGAGGTGGTTAACTCAGTTTCCTTGGCAGTTGTTATAAAGAATCAGAGGATACTTCCAAATAGCCAGTGCTTTCTTCCAGTGAGTCTTTAGACTCATTAAGCTTCTTTCTCCTAATGAGCATGTAAAAGCCCTTGAGTTGTTCACCATTTTCAAAATGAGGTGTTTAATATGCCCCCTAAAACTTCAAGTATTGAATTCCTTCCTGTGGATGTTCCTTTCAAATCTTCAATTAAACACTGAATACTCTTTCCCATTCTGTCTGTTTACATGTGGTTAAATGAGAAATGTGGTATTTTTAAGATCAGGATACAAAATCATTGAGCAATCTGCAAATGCTGGCTCCAGTATCCTGCAAAATTTTTTTCTTATAGAGTTATCTATAACATCTCCTTAGCTGGGGATTAAGGACAGCCACATTGAAGGAACCATAAAATGCTGAGTGAGAATTTCATACTTGGACCCATAACTGACCATATTGTTTTTGCCATCCCTACTATCATATTTCTGGTATTTAAAAAATAGCATAAATATTTTAAAAAGCAAAAGTTACTAAGTGTTTATTAGTCTTTTCACCTCATTAATCATAGGATTTCCTAAGACACAGTATGGCATAATAAAATTGGACTGGGTTCCAGTTCTGACTGCTGCTTGCTAGCTGTGTCCTTTTAGACAAGTCACTTGTTCTCTCTGAATCATCTAACATAATTCTCACAGAGAGTAGATGTGAGGATCAAGTGAAATAATACATGTGTAAGTAATAAATTGTTATTCTTGTTGGCTAGGAAGAAGGGCCATATGTAAACCACTGGCTATTTCAGAATAAAGTTGTATAATGCATCATTGTGGCTGAAGGATAGCTGATGAATGGAAATGAAGCAGTTCTAGAAAATTGGAGTCCAGGGAAATAAAATCGGGTTCAGCTATGAAGAATAAATATCCTGCATCAGTCTTCCCATCATTGTTCCTATCACTCTTTTCCTGCTATAATTAAAAGGAAAATCACATTCAGGGAAGAGGGCGTGGAAATGGCGGTACACACATCCCTCCGGATAACTGCATTTCCGACAGAGTGCTGCAAGCTGCTGCACATCTAGAGACAGACTATTAGAAAGACTGACTCCCCTGAAATTGATCTCCAAGAGGATTTTGTGTGACCAGAAATTTCTGTTGAGTGGAGATGCAAGAGACATGAATAAACAGAGAAAGTATGCATTTCTATTTTAAGTGTAGATGAGAAGTTAGGAATAAGAAACAAGGATTGGTTCTCAATTAAATGCATTAGAGTTGAAGAAACCACAAAGGTCATCTTATCTTACTCTCAGTTTTACAGAAGATGAAACTGAGGTTCCTAGAGAGAAATTGACTTGCCTAGATTTGTAGAGTGAGCTTGTGTCCTCTGTTGGTTGATGTACACCTGTTGCTCTAGCTTAATTTTTATTAGCACCTTCATTTCACACTCAAAAGTGTCCTGTTTGGACAATGAATGGTATGGCTGCCAGCAGTAGTGGCATCAATAACAGCCAGGCCAAGATTGCTCTCCAAATCTCGACTCCTAGCCCACTGCCCCTCCCACTACTTGTCTATTGTCTTTTCTCGAGTGAGCTGGAACTTATGCTATTTTTCAAATAGGAATCAGATAATTTTGCTCATGAGGGTCCAGAGACGTTCAGAGATGTTTGTTTAGAACTCTGAGAGGAACATGAAAGATACTATGGACACAAAGAGAGTGAGGGTTAGAAATTCACTAGAAGAGAATTAATGGCAAATTTGGTCAAATATCACACTTGTCACTCATTCAGTTAGGAAATATTTGGTACCTATGTGTCTAGTATACTAAGTGAGAGCTCACCATTCAGGATTCACACATTTTTTTACATCTCTTTTTGGCAAGTCAAGAAATAATGATTAAGCACTTTCTAAATGCACGTCACTGTGAAAGAATCAAAGAAGTGACAATGGAGGATCTTCTAGGGACCACCAACAGCTTTAAGAGGTACAATGACATTCTGTCACCTGTGAATTTTCATTTAATCAGGTAGCATCACATTAATTTAATGGTTAACATTCCGAGAGTGAATTTCACTTATACTCTTGACAGTTCAAGATGACTTGGTGATCAGGTATCAGCGATCTGGGAGATATTTGAAATATTTGGGTAAGGTGGTGGTTGGGTGGTGGGGAAAAGGGAAATGAGGGAGAGAATTTCCCAGTACCCCTCAAATCACACCATCTGCCTCATTTCCTACATGAGCCCAGACCACAAGGTCGGGCAGCACTGCCTATGGAATGAACAAAGAGCCTTGTGTGCTCACTACACAGGGCTGAGGTGCCAGTTACTTATCCCTGAGAGGTCAGAAGCATATCAGAAAGCCTCCCACCGTGGCTGGTGAATAAGAGTGCTATAAAACATGAGAACACAAAACCCAATGGCTTAACGGTTTTGGCTCTGCCCTGGTTTGCAGGGACCTATCTTCTTACGTGGTCAATGAGCTGTTTCCAACCTACACTTGATTTCTTTAGTGGAGGGAGAAAACAGAGGCATTGTTGGCAAAATGAGAATCTAATCCAAACATCTAAACACTGCCATTTGGGGGAATTCAGAATGGGGTCCAAGAGGAGGAAGGGAAATATATTCGAGAGCAGGGACCCCTAAAGTTTATTATTTCCCCCCATATACTGTCTTTGGCATAGCCTAGTTATCAATAGCAGTCAACGGTGGCTAATGACCTGGAAGAAGCAGGAAGTGGGATGGAGGTAGTGGTCACACGTGACAATCTGTGGCAGCTAACAAGGAGGTTTTCTTAAGTTGCATGGGATAGATCTTTTGTGATCTCCAAGTCACCCTTCAGACACGGTTTCCTAACTTGTCGTTGTGCAAGTTCTCCAGAGCTAGAAATTTCTAGAAATTAGATGTCTTTCAATTTCCAGAGCCTAATTGTGTAGCATAAGGGATTCCTTAGACATGGTCATCCCTTAAAAAAGTATTTTCTCTCAAAGATATCTTGGAAAATTGTATCCCACAATTATTTGAAATGTTTGGATTCTTGTCAGTTGAACCAAGAGTTAATTTGTTTGTCAAAGACACCAGAGAGATCATTAAAGAAAAATATACAATACCATAAAAAACTCCATATAATGGCAACATTTGAAATTCTTAAAAAAAAGTTAATGTTTTGTGTATGTGTGTGTTCTCTCTTCACGCCCTAAGATTCATAGAGTCTAGAAATTTGTAAGTATACTGAATTAAGTGGGAATCCTTTTTAGTAACTTTGTTCCAGCAATCACGTGATATGTTTGAGTCTCACCTTGGCATCCATCCATACTTACAAATAAAAATATTTATTGCTGATCATGCATATAATGGAAAGGGTCAACATCAAGGACTCCTTCTTTCTTATCTATATGTAGCTAACCTCAGATAAAGTCCTATAAATCATGGAAAAACAAACAATAACAGAATAGCTTGCCATCTTAGAAATCTGGGAAACAGATTAGGTCTCTAGACTGAACAAAACATGCATGTGCTTTTCCATTAGAATTGTTGGTAAAAAACTAGTACATTTATACAAAACTCTAAAAAATGCAAAGTAAGCTCATATATAGGGATAGAAAACAGATTAATGGTTGCCTGAGAATGGGTGGGAAGTGGGAAGGGTGGATAGCAGGGATTTGCAAGGACACAAGGAAATATTAGGAATGATGGATATATTTACTATCTTGTTTATGGTGTTGGTTTCATGCGTGTATGCATATTTCAAACCTTATCAAATTATGCCCTTAAAATGTGCAGTTTATTGCATCAATTATACCTCAACAAAGCTGAATAAAACCCCTTTAAACTGTTAAAAAATAAAACTGGCACATGAGAAGGTGTATTAAAATTTTAAGGCATTCTTTAGTGGGGCTTATAAGTTTCATTAAGGAAATCATGTTGCCTATTAGAATGACTAGAATTAAGGAGATTTCCATGAAGGAAAGGTATCTGTCATATTTATTTCAATTGCTAAAACCTTAAGTCCTAGGATAGGCCCTGGTACATAGTAAAGGTACATAGTATATTTTGAGTGACTAGACAAATAGAAAAGCAATATAATCTCAAAGTATAGAAGAAAGAAGGATATACTGTTAGGAAGATATATCAATTATATTTGGCTGCTAGTAACAGAATCCCAACCACAGTGGATAAATCACACAAGTATTTATTCTTTCATACAATGGTAGTTCAGAGATAGGCAATCCAAGGCTGTTCGGTGGCTCTCCAAAAGCATTAGGAACTCAAGATTCTTCTATTTTTCTGCTTCACAACAAATGGTTTCCATCATCGAGGACAACTAATTTTCCCAGATGGCAGTGGAAGTTCTAGCCTTTATAATTGACTTCTAGAAGCAGGAAGGAAGATGGCAGCTCCTCTCTGCTAAGACTGTTCCTTTTAAGTGACCTTCTCTGAAGAGCCACACAACTTTTTTTTTTAAATTTTGCTGAGGAAGATTAGCCCTGAGCTAACATCTGTGCCAATCTTCCTCTATTTTATATGTGGATCACTGCCACAGAGTTGCTGATGGGTGGTGTGGGTCCGTGCCCGGGATCCAAACCTGTGAACCTGGGCCGCTGAAGTGGAATGTGCCGAACCTAAACACTACACCACAGGGCCGGCGCCTCTGAAGACCCACACAACATTTTTATATTTCATTAGCCACATTTAACATCAAGGGAGGCTGGGGAATGTAGACTCTATGTCATATGCCAATGTGTGCAGGTAAAAATCAGGTTTTGGATAACAAGGAAGGAGAGAATGGACATTGGGTGGCAACCAGCTGTCCCTACCATATTGAGACTCAATATTCCTTTTATGATTATTGTTTCTCTCGTTCTTGGAATCAGAGTTGAATACTAATCATTTAGGATTTATGGAGCACATTTCTAGGTGCAGCCTTTAACCACTCAGGTCTTTTATTTCCCTATAAGCAATTAGTAGACATCAAGCTGATTGGAAAGGAAGTGGCCATACCTAGAGGAAACTAGCAATACTGAATTCCAGCTTAAAGATTCATTCTTCCACCAAGTAAGGAATACAGGTCAAAGGCCATTATAATAAAGAGATTGCCCAGATTCTTTTATTTTGTTGTATTGCATATTTCTTAAGACAAATGGGTTACTGCCTAGGGCTCAGAAATCTTTCGCTATATAGAGATTTTTGTCACAATAATATTTGTTGTGATGAAATTTGACCTATATTGTATTTCTTTCCGTCTGCTGCCTAATTTCCCTTAGGGCTGTGGTTTTCAAATTTTTTTAGATGAGGGAATCCTTTGTTGGAACAAAATCTTGTGGAAGCATACAAATAAAGCAGATAAAATTGATGTGGCTTTAGGTGAAAGATTATGAGTAGAAATAACCTACAAACCCCACGAGCGCATCCACTCTCCCACCCCCACTCTCTATATTAGACCACACATATATGTTTGGGCCATGGTTTAAGATGTTGTCAAAGATTTATTTTTAGTAAGATTTAAATCCAACCTAGTAAAGAATAAGTAAAAGACCTAGAAAATATTTTCCTTCACCAACTCATTTCTTTAGATACTATGAGATGACCACTTTAATCTTCCAATTTGTACATCAGTTAAGAATTTGAGAATCAGTAACAATTTTGTGTTTTTAAATGATGTCTTGGCTTGAGAAACAGAAGCTAATCAACTGCTGAGGTTGCACTGTTGTAAAATCTTATTATGGCATGGAAATATAGGTCTCTCCTGCACTATTAGAACACACACGTCCATTCTAATGGGAGAGGAATTACTATGTTTGTCACTCATTTAAGAAATAGTTTTTCAGAAAGTGGATGGTTCTGTCGTTGCTATTTGTTTTGATTTGCTTTTCACACATATTTAACTAAATATTGTGGAACTAATCAAAAATAAAATCTGAAGTTCTTTCATTTAAAATTAAAGACGTTTTTATAGATAAAAATATATGTTTGGAAATAAGATCATTGGAGAAGCCACCATTTTTTATTACTGTGGAATAGATGCCATATGATTTTTTTTTAAAGAAAACAAAAGAAGATGGGCACAGGAAGTTTTAGGAGTCAATTTGGCTTTCTGTTAAAACCAAAGAAGGGCCCACCAAAGGAATTCTGATAATACCCTAAGGGAATGCATAGCAATTTCCATATTTACTGCAAGAAAGTAACTTTCTAAAAAGTTACTTTACATTCAAGTAGATTGCTAGACTTATATGTATATTTACATTATTATCTAAATGAGTGGTGCTCAAACAGGAAAGCACTGTCCTCTCAGAAGACATTTTAGAAATGTATGTGGATGGGTTTATATTGTTAAAATGTTTGGGGTGTGCTACTGGCAATTAGTGGATGGGGACCAGGGATGCTCCTGTCCTACAGGTGCTGGAGAGTCCTGCAGAGCAAGTGATTGCACATGACTTCCAGGATTTCTGGATTAGACACCTATTCTGTTTTACAAATAAGCACAAAGGATCTTTTGCAGGGTTTTGCTATATACTGACACTAAAATTAATGAGAGATTTGACTTTTTGTTCAAAGCTTTATGAAGATTTGTTCACCATTTCAGAAAGTCACGTCGTTGGCAGCAAAATCATTTGTGGTATTTGCGCCACCACCAGCCCCCCACATGTACCATTCTTAGTGATTGAATGAATAAGTACAAGCACCTTCTCGTGTACTTGTCTCTGAATTTTACATACTGAACTGTAGATAATTTTCTGATAAACTGTCTTACTTTTATTCCTCCTTTATATTTAGTTATAAATGTAGGCAGATACTAATTCCTACAGATTTCATTTTAGTATGGTAAAGGGGGTTATAACAAGCAGATATTGGTTCCGATAAAGTTGAGAACCATTAGCCCAGAAGTTCTCCACTGTGGCACCACGAACATTTTTGGCCAGATTATTATTTTTTGTGGGCATCTGTGCTCTGCACTGCAGGATGTGTACCAATATCCGTGGTCTCCACTCACTAGATGCCAGTAGCACCCTCCCACCCACGAAGTTGTAACAACCAAAAATATCTAAAGACATTGCCAGATATCTCCTGGGGAACAAAACACCTCTAATTGTGAACCATTACACTAATGCAAGACATTGTAAGAATTCTAGAATTGTCGGTTGTGCTCCTTTGTCCAGCCCACCATTACATATTAATAAATGACTTGCCTCTGTTCTTTGAATCTGCTGCCAATTGTTCCTTGGTGTACCCCATGTCCCAGTTTCCTTCAGTAGCCCATCATGATTCTGCTAGCTATTACTTCTTTCAAATCTTTCAGATTTCTGTTTCTGTTTTAGAAGGAAGGAAACTGAACTTGGAAGAGCTGGGTTCTAGCCCAGTTTTGCCACAACCTACTTGTGTGACCTTGAGCCAATTATTTCATCTCTCTGGGTCTCAACTTCATTTGTAAAATGAAGAATTGGACTAGCTAATCTGAGGTCCCTTCAGATCTGAAAATCTTTGAGTCATTTCTCTCTGACTCACCCCTTAAAAAACCTGTTTGACTGTTGGCAAATCTATATGTAATTTGGCAGGAGACATCTCAAACGTGCTGAGAAAGTACAAGATGAGTTTAAAAACAGTGGTATTAATGAAAAATATCATCACTCAGAGAAATTTAAAATAGTACAGCTGAAGTTAGCAAAATAGATTAATTGCTGCTTAAAGAAATCTAAATTTGTTTAAAACCTTTTTAAAGAACCCTACTCCAAAATAGAGCAAAAAGACTCATTAGAATATTAACAAAGGGATACGCTTGGACCTCCTTGGGGAACAGAGTGAGTCAGTGATTTGACCCATGATCTGGACTGATGAGGACAGAAAACCTGAAGACTCAAAATGACACTGGTATCTATATTGATGACTTTACCTCTAAAAGGCCAAGCCACGTGGATGACAAATGAAAAAGTCTTTAAGTCTCATACTGTTTCTCCCACGTGGCTAAATAACTGGACATTTGGAGATAGAACTTACAACTAATTGACTGAATTTTCACATTTTTCTTCCTATGGCTTTGACATAAGGAAGATGGAGCTGACTTTATAATGTTGGCAACAGTCACCTCCAAATCTAAGAGGTCTCAATTATAGATATGCCCTATTTCCCTTCTCCTGATATATAAAAAGGCTCTGAGAGCATTCTATTGCTCAGTGGTGAATTAAATGCCAAACTGAAAAGGTATTGCAATCCTGAAGGGGAAGGAAACTAACTAAGCACCCATGATACACCAGGCATACATTACTTTTAATCCTCAGAATGGGTTAGAAGGTAAGTATTGTAATTCCCATTTTATAGATGAAGAAACCGAGTCTTTGAGATGACCTGTCCAAGATCACCTAATTACTAAAGAAAGCCCAAATCCTTCTGATTCCAATGTCCCCACTGTTTCCACTGAGCTACCAAGATACCCTTAGGTTAGCTGAAGGCAGGGTTAGCAGTGCTGTATTTCCCAAATGCCACCTCCAGTCCAGGCATAGTTGGAAGGAAAAATTGTAAAGTTTGTGCAACTTGCGTTTTGTTCCCCTCTCCCTCTGCTCTCTTCATTTTCTGCCTCCATGAAGATCTGCCCCCACGACTCTACTCCAGGCATCAGTATCCCAGACTGCTCCCTGACGCTCATGGGCTTCTACAGCACCATACTCAGTCAGGACAATGGTCCAGCATTCTCCGAGAATCCTCGCCCTGTCAAATCTTACCCAGCCCAAATTCTGCTCTGTGCCGGATGGTGTTGTGTGGTCATGGCTTTGCAGACACAACTGCCTGCTACTGGACTAGTTGACTAGCCTTCCAGGGGGCTGAGTATCTCAGTCAAGATACAAATCCACCTAAGGACTTTCAGGGGAGGTTGGCGGGATGCTGCTGATGTCAGGGTCTCCATGAGCAAGCAGACTAAGCCCCTCTCTGCCAGGGTCATCAACATTTTTATGGAGATCAAAGCCCTAAGCTCAAATGGTAAAATGCTGATAAGACATTTCAGGCCAGTGAGTTTAAGGAGGGTAATAAAGGGACAACTGGGCCTTTCTGGGGTCTCTTAAAGTATACTCTGCACTTGACCAAAGTCTTCCTTATGATCAACCAATTTTTGAATAAGACAGTAAATGCCCAAGGAGTCTATGTCTAAATTGGCTTCACTGAAAAAAAAAAAAAGAACTATAATGTTTCAGTTATAAAGTGTTCCAGCATGACACAAACAGCAGCAGCACAGGGAGCTAGGCTAGGCATGGTCTCAGGTTCTGAATAACAAAGATGTCAATTACTCCATTGTGCACAAAGACCTTCTATTAATTAATCAATCTTCAGGTACTTATTGAGCATTTGCTGTGCCCAAGGCTTTGTGCTACGGTGAAGATAAGGGATCTTGCTAATGTGTAAAGGGCTTAAAATAACTTGACATATTTCCAAAGCCATGTAACTTAATACAAGGTTTACAGCAGGAGGTGGAATCAATTTATTATTATAATATTCATTTATTTGTGCTCATTTATTCAATAAATATTTATATGAGGGATGAATATCTCAGGCACCATGCTAGATACTGGGAGATATAACTGAGATTCAGATACGTCTGAACTTCAAGCGCCAATTGTCTGGTCAGGGACACAAGTACAAGAACGATGATTCCAACTCCAGTGTGATCAAGACTGTGAGAAACTCAGTCATTCAGGCAAGTTTTGACATGATAGCACACAGATGGGGCAGCTAGCCCTTGACTTGAGGTGATGAGTAGAGCATCCTGGGAGAGGTGATGCCCAAGTTGAGACCCAGAGGGTGAGGAGACATCCAGGCAAAATGTGGGGAAGCTGGGGCAAGAAGGACAGAGGGAACAGTGTGCATAAGACCTGGGACAGGACAGAGGCTGGCCAGGTATGGGACTGTCAATAGTTCCTTATGGCAAGAATTTAGAATTTAAGGCATGGAAAGGAGGGGGATACAAGTAGAGAGGTAAAGAAAGGCTAGTGCATGAATATATTTGAATGCATGCCAGGGAGATTAGATGTTATCTTGGGGACAGTAGGGCTCCATTGATGGATTTTAATCATGGCAGCCGCTTCAATGGTTATAATGTAGTATATACAGGAAAACAAATTTTGCTTTTCTGTAGACCAGGAAGGCCTGAAGCCAAAAACCAAATTATCTTTAAGATTTTGACTCATCTGTGCTGGTGAATGAGGCATAAAGTATTCAGATATGTTCTTTCTTCTCTCCATGGAGATCTCTGTGGTGAGATTCCTGAGAAAATCAATAAAAGGCTTTTTTGAATAAGTTAGTAAAAGTCATAAAAAGACTTGAGTTAGAGCAGACATTTTGCAGCTGTTTCTGGCCAAAACCAGAAAGTAGAAATTAAGCAGCTGACACATCTCTCCTTATAACTTTTATTAAGCAGACAAACTTCCTTCACTCCCACCACCCCTGTCTGACTCTATGCACTTTTTTTTAATGTGAAAAGGATTTAAAAAATATTTTAAAGTTAATAAAATAAACAACTTGACCTGGTTAATCTGAACCAGTTTGCAAACTCCCTTTATATTTGGATAAAAAAATAAACCTTCAGACTAACAAACTCTTGGCAAATTCCCTGCCTCTCCTGTTAGTGAATTCTTTACTAGTTACATTTCCAGCTCCCCAGACTTGGGGATGAATTAAGTCTGAAGAATCAAGCTTGGCTGCAATTACTTTAAGCATTTTTTGCAATAAGAAAAAGTGTGTCGTAGTGTACAGATATTCTTAAGGTGACATTTGCTCTGACCTGCCAAGTTTGGGGCTGTGCCCCAAGTCCTTGGATCTGATAATGAGAACATTTGGCCAAAGACACTTTCTACCTTTCTGATCATTACAGATTTTGTCACTCATGTAAGTGATAATGCTGTTGGCTAGACAAATTGAAGAGTGGAGGTGGGCCATGCTGAGAAGGCTGGAAGACCTGAGTCTATCCAAGTTCGCAGGCTCCAGCTTTCACATTGTCTCAGTTCTTAAGAAACCTCACTCTGGTGAACAAGTGAGGGAAAGTAGATTCTGGAAAGAATTGTCATCCAAGAGTTGGGGAGCAGTCAGATGTCCCTCTCATCTCTTCCCCAACGTCCATCCTTCCTACTTTGCCCCATGACTCACTTTTTCCGGAAGTCTTTCCTGAGGAATCCTCTTCCATCTCAATCATTTCCATGGGGATATTATAATTCAAATGATACAATACTGCTTTTTAGCTTGCTTTAATTCTCTTTATATCTTCTTTTTCTTTCTCTACAACGGCTCACATCTTTTGCCTTTCTCTTGGCACTGTGCTCAAGGCTATCCACGCAATATGTGCTTAATACTTTGTTGAGGACATTATGAAAGAACTTAATGCGCAAAAAGAGAAAATGTGTAATGCCAGCACCCAGTTACCTTGCAAGCAAATTTTCCCTGCATAATCACATTTATTACTCTCATAAAATATAACACTATCCTTATTACTTTTGGCAGTAAAAGAAAGCCTCTAATGTATACCTTTCCCACCACACCTCTCACACTTAACTATTAAGGGAGTTCTAAACAGAGGGGTGGAAAGACATGGAAAAGGCTAGATTCTTCCAGTGGGAGCAAAATGACTTGGAGTGTGGAAGTTTGATTCTGAACTTAAAGTGGTCTGGGAAAACGTAAACTTTTATATCTTAAGTGTGACCCACTGGCCCCTCCACAGTGTTTTGAAATGGAGTCCTCCTTTCAAAGTCTTCCCCTAGTCTTTCTTTGAGGAAAAGTAGTCTGAAGCTTACTTTCAAAGCCCTTAAGTGTAAAAATAAACAAGCATTCAGTCAATGGGGTCCCCGAAGCCTCGCTACACCACAACACGGTTTTGAGTCATAAATCATGGCTCTGACAGGTCTATGATGATGCATTGTGTTAATACATCATAATGACAATGCTGATGATGTATTAGTGCAATATATCCTGAAAGCCTATCACTCTAGAATTCTGTGTTTATAGATAGCAAAGGAAGGATTTGAGGGTGGCGAAATCCTCCAAGGCACATGGGAGGGCTCAGGATGATGAACATCTTTTTTAACAAACCAAGAGCCAAAAAGGGGAATTAAAAGCTTCTACCTCCGAGGCACTAACGCCTTCCCTCTCCCGGTAGCTGTGTCACAGATGCAACCCTGGGCATGTATACTCTACCAAACCTAGAGTCATACCTAACTATTGGCAGAACAAGATGGGATGCAGACCTTCTGAGTCTCAGCCCCACACTCTTTCCAATACCTCTGAACTTTGAGATGAATGAAATAGATTCTTTGTTCACAAAACAGGAGCTCTGTTCTAGGTGAACTCACTGACCAAAATGTTTTGGTCACGTGTGCACATGCACTTGTGCTAACGTTCACAATCCTTAGCAGGTGGTGGCCTTTTCTTCCTAGGCTTCTGGTAAGTGATGGGGTTCAATGAACAGCCTAAGAGTATTAATGCCACCATTCCGTTTGTTGGGCATTCACTATTGCAACAGACTGGGTCCCAGAATTTCCTCCACTTGGCTATCAGACCAGACCAAGCGCTAATCATGCATCAGGCTCCCATTCAAACCAATCCAGCAGGGCTATTTCCTTCCTTTTAGGGCAACATTTGTGGTGACTTGACAATGATGAAAGTAGTTAGTCCTTCAGTTCAGCTCGTGGTCCTGCCTATAAAATAAGTGAATTATGTAGAAGTTGTACTGTCTTCATAATGGGAACTGGGAAAAATGCACGCTCTTTTTGAGGGAGAACTCCTATTATATCTATCAAATCATCAACAATCTGTCACTTCCAATCAACTCATAATTGGCTTTGACATTCTACATTTAACTCATCTCAACTGAATTTTAAGATGTGCCTCAAAAAAACAAAACAAACAAACAAAAGACAAATAAGAAAAGAAAGAAAAAATAAGTCAGGTAGAAAGATAAAAACCATTTACAAGTGCAATGAAAGTACTGGAGAGTAGAAAACTCAGTGGAATTGATATATTTTAAGTTAGGAAATAGGCTGAGACCTATTTTTATTTCATTGAAAAGTAAATTAAAAAGAAGGGATGGGGAGGGCAAAAGGAGTAAAAGGGCACATGTATACGGTCACAGATGGCAATCAGACTTTGGGTGGTGAATGTGATGTAGGCCACACAGAAATCGAAATATAATGATGTACACCTGAAATTTATATAATGGTATAATCCAATGTTACCTCCACAAAAAAAAGAATTTAAATTAGATTATAAAATGGCTGGTATAATAAAGTCAGGTAAATCCATATTTAAAGAGGAACAACTTTTTAAATTCAAATTACAAGTGAGTTTACTGAAAAACACAGATAAGTACATTCTTAAAACTAGCAAAACAGCATTTATTTCCAACAAACTCTGGAATTCAGATTTTTCCCAAACAAAGGCAAGTGTCTACATACCATAAGTGCGGGTTTGATGCATACAAAAGTCAGGCAGGAAAGGGTGCAATTATCTGTTGGCATTTTCTGACATTAGAATGACATTTATCTTGTGAGTGCATATTTTGCTGCACAGAGTCTGTTTCTTGTGGACTTGCATATAGTCCGTTTCCCCGTAGACCTACTATACAGATGTGGGTAGGAACTGTCTACACTCTCCATACTACATCTGTATTTCCAATGTGTGGACCCTTTAATGCACGTCTCTTGCTGATGTTGATGTTTATATTTGCCAATATAGTAAATTTCTGTTGTCTTGGCTTACTCTCCCCACCTCCAAACTTGAGATTTCCAAGTGTGCTTTTGAAAAGATTCATTCAATAAAAATTAATATTAGATAGCTTTGTGGAGATTACCAATTATCAGGACCAGATATTTCCTATTCGGCCCGTTTCTGTCAGTAAGTGTGGCAGCCCGGGGCAGGAGGAACTCTATTACCTCCCACTGAGTGCTAGGGAACCACTAGGGAAATGACTGACCTTTCACCAAATGCCTGTCTTGCAGCCCGATGGAGCGCGTGTCCGGGCGTTAACTACCAGAGCTCACTAGCCATGGCTCACTGCTGCCTGAGCAAGCTCTACTGACCATCAACTTTGATGGCGATTGCTGTCCAAAGAATTTTAAGGTTGCTGTAGAGACCAATGACAAAAACCCAAGGGTCTCATGGCAAGCCTCCAGACCTTTGACGATCCTCAGCTTTCTGACCAGTGGGCTTGTGGTAATGTTTGTTGCTCTTGGCCTTGAAGCCAATCTGTCCCACACCCAAACTGAGCATCTGGAGAAAGTACAGTTTCCAAGAACTGTTCCCAGAGGCCATATCTATCTCTCCATTACCAGAATAAAAATATCCCAGCTCCTCCAAAGTACCCAGCTAATGAAAAGCTGTCTTATTTGGCCCAGCTGGATTATCCCGATGATCTATAGGTCAACTTTCCCCTGCTCTCTTACATCTCCCATCAAATCAAGAGCATAGAATACTTAAACATATGTTTAAAAAAATTCTCCTTGTTCTCATTCCCCAGGATTCATAAATCATTTTTGTTCTTATAAATCTACAAGGCATTAATGCATGAGACCCAGGGGACAGTAACATGGTCAGAAGAGGAGAAAAGCTCCCTTCTCCTGCCCCAGGGTCACCAACATCCTAGGAGCCTCAGTTTCCTCATCTGTAAAATGAAGGTTTGAGTCAGATGATGACTAAGGTATTTTAAGCAGTATCTTATACTTAAAGGGTACATTGTTATAACATTTACTAGAAAAGTGAAAAACTATATTCTTATCACAGTTACACTTCTAGAAAACAACTTTGGAGCCTATAGATTTTTCTAACAGCTGGTGATCATACACCTATACTTTATAGTTAGATAACAAATCTTTTTCTCCCCCCTAAGAAACACATTCCAAGGCACTCAGACCCTAAGCAGTCCCCAAACTGTCTTTATTGAAGGTTTGGTTCATTGATTTAGAGTTACTGTGGGACTGCTCATGTCTATTAACACGGCCAGAGCCCTTCCCTGCTCCATCAGTATCCCATGTTGTAATTCCTCATCAAGGTGCCCAAATCCCAGTTATGCCATCTACTTAGGGGAACTCAGTCAGCACATGTGTATTTGAACACTGCTACATACCCATGTTTCTGTTTTATATTCTAAGAAATGAACTCAACGGGGAAGTTCCTTTTCTCAGGCTATTGCTGAAATAGTTCTTTGGTATATTACTGTAGTAGGGAGAGAAAAAAAATGTTTCTTAAAACCCAGACTGCCTCCTCTGGAGGGTGGATTCCTGAGCTGGAGGCTCTTCTGCCTTTCTAGAGACTCAATGAGTCAGTCCCAGAGACTTTGAAAATGAGAACTGCAAGGGAAATGAGAAGCTGGCTGGTAACAGGATGGGGTACAGAATAGGGTGAAGGGGCCAGGAAAATACCCCTGGTAGTGGGGTGTTCTGAGATTTTTAGGATCAGGGACTACCCCCCTTTGTGATCTGTGTTGCTGTGATAGAAACATCCTCCTCCTCCATACCCCATATCCCACTCTGAATAAAGTCTCAATGCACATTAATGTCTTAGAATAATACAGTGATTGAGGAGATGGAGGAAGCAGCTGGGTTTCTCATTTAGATCCTCTTCAACACAGCAGGCCCAGAATGGCAAGATAACCCACACCCTGAACTTATTCAGGAAAGTGGGAATTTAGATCCAGAGGTAACCATGAGAACACAACCTCTGAGACTGTGCAGAAATCTCGGGGACTCCTTTAGACTCCCATAAGCTATGGAATGTAAAGTTTGAGACAATCTTATCTAGATTGTAAAGGGCAGGGAGACCCCAGCTGACATATGGCTTCCATTACAGGAGAGGATTTTTGTTACGTTGGCATCGGGAATTAAGCTAATCTCTTTATATCAGACTTTATCCATCCCTGGTAATATTTCGTGGAAAAAGATAAGCCCTGGGACATATTCAAATGAGGGTGATAACAAGTGATTTCATGATTCAGTTTTGCTCATGTTCTGACCTCCAAGTTTTGACTTCTAATGCAAATCTCCTCCTCCCTTGCTACCCCCTCCCAATACACATAAAGAACGAACCCTTAATCTCCACTCACACTTCCATCCCAACTCTAAATTCAGGTGAAACAGTTAACTCCTTCCTGTGGGAGTTGAAACGTAATTTCCCTCCTCTGCTTGGCTCCCCAGTTTGAATCATTTCTCCCATCCCAATGTCCCTGTAACAGGTTCCTTTCTGCCTTAGCCCTGGGCTAGCCTCGTGGTCGGCCCCTCCTCTCCAAAGAGGAGGCTTTGCTTCCTCTGCCATCTTCAATGAACCACAGTGACCTCTGAGGCTGATGCAGGTGCTTTGGGAGATCAGTTCATCAAATGCTGCAGACAGCAAGGGCTGGGGTGAGCCATCAGCCCCTCAAAACTATGGTCTAGAACTGCCCTGGACCAGATTAGTAGCGGTGACCTGGAGGTGAAAGGCTCTGTATTCCATTACCAGTCTCTTGAGTAATCTACCTAATTCAGTATCTTTTCATTTAATTGAAACATTATTTTCTCTGTTAGCCAGGGCACTCAAGCTGGTATAGCAGTGTTAATCTTTCAGCTGATTTTCATCTTTGCAGAATTACCTTTCTAGCAATTAGGCCCACTGGTATAAATTTGCCTTGCTCCTTCCCGGGGTTCAGTGTTAAAATGGAAATCTCCAGGCTCAACGCGTTTTCCTCCAGGCTGACCCAGGGCAGATATTAATTAACTGGGGTGTCATGAAAAGGTTGAGCTTGAAAAGCCAAGTAGGAGAATACTTCTCTTGGGATGTGGTTGCAGCAAGTAGATGGACTAAAGAGGGTGAGACCTGGATAGAGAAGAATCACATTTAAAGTCAAGTGGAATGATTGTACTACTGTATTAGTGAACTGGGGAGAAAAACAGTGCTTATTCTGGAAATATGTTAGGACTTTCACGTAACAAAATCTTCTGCATTCTTTGCTGGAGTCTGAATATAGCTCGTTTGTGAACATTCTCTAAGACATTCAGGGTCACAGTGACCAGCCATTTCAGCTTGCTTGGAACTGAGGGGTTGCTGGGACTAGGGACTTTCCAAGACAAAACCAGGAAAGTTCTGGGCAAAGGGGAATGAGTTGATCACCCTATTAAGGTCCAGTTTCTGAGAAAGATAAGTCAGTTGATTTCTCACATTTTCTGCTAAACTTCAAAAATGAGTAGTTTATGTCCACTATCTTATATCCTGACATTTAACCTTTTCTGAAATCTGGCATCTGCTCCTATAATAGTCGAGAAACTCACACTAGATTTTCAAGGTCATTAGGACAGCTGATTGTCAGATCCACTGGCCTTCTCTTAGACCTTGCCTTCTCTCTAGCACTGAATGCCACTAAACGCATCGCCTTTTTGAATTTTCTCTTCGTTGGACTTCTGGGGCACTTAATTGTTCTGATTCACTTCTTTCTAACCACTTCTCTTTCTCCATTGCTTCAATTTCTACCTTCATCCCTGTTCTCTCTCTGCAGTTATTCCTGTAGACTCTGTTCTGGTTGTTTACCCGTCACCTCTGAGTCCTGCACGTCTACATTCTGCCCTATGCTGCCAGGGCTGGCGGTTGGCAAACTTATACTTCCCTGGGCTCGCTTGCCGGCTGGCCTGCTCTCTGTCGGCAGAGGCACCAGGGGGAGGTCAGAAAGCGGGAGTCAGACAGAAGCTCCTTCTCCTGGCTCCTGCAGTGCAGCCATCACTCACGGTTGCTGGCGGTTGCTGTAGCAGCAGTGGCATATGGTGACTAGTCTCTGGCAGCCCTGGCAGGGGAGCACCTTCCCGGGGACTCCAGCCCTGGTCAAGTGGGTCCAGAACTGAGCTGTGATAGCCTTTCCAGAACACAGAAGCTGGTGAGGCTCGCAGCCGGCGAGGGTCTCAGGATTAATACTATACAGAAGACAACTTCAGACACGCATCAAAAACCACTTTCAGGACCTACCTACGCGGATGTACACTAGTCTATACTACACTCATCATCTTCCTACAGACCTTGATCCTCCCTCCTGATTACTAGAAACTTCTAGTGGTAGAGTTATCATTCTTCTAATTATTGATCCTTGCCTTTCCTGTGCTTCTAAAACCTAATTAGTCACCAGATCTAGTCTTTTTAGATAAAATCCAAGGTATTTCACATCTTTCACTTTGTCTCGATTCCCTAGTTTGGCCTCTATAACCTCATGTCTGAACATCTTTCTCATTTATTAAGAAATACTGTTAACACCTGCTCTCCTGTAAGGAGTGACTGCTTTATGCAAGATGCTTTATGTACATGATTTCTAAACATTGTGATGACTCCAGGATAGGTACTTTCTCCTCCTACAGATGAAATGATCGAAGCTCAGAGAGGTTAGTTAACTTTCCAAAGGTCACACAGGTGTTAAGTGGAACAGCCTGGATCTGAGCCTGGGTCCTTCCAACTCCAGAGTCTATGCTTTTTCCTTTAGTTAGCCCCTTTCTCGTTTCTTCAACTTCAAATTTATCTGCACACAATCAGCCTAGAAAATATTTCTAGAATTCACTTTTAAAAAATCTGATCCCTACTTAGAATCCAGTCAATATTTACTGAATAAATTGAACATACTATTCCTCTAATTAAACACTTTTTAACAAAATTTTAACAGCTTTATTGAGGCATAAATGACAAAATAAACTGCACATATTCAAAGTGTACGATATAATAATTTTTGACACATTTGACACCTGTGAAATCATTACCATAATCAAGATAACGAACATATCCGTCACTTCCAAAAGTTTCCTCCTGCTCCTTCATAGTGTCTCATTCCCATCCCTCTCCAGCCCCACGCCCCAACCTAACCCCCACAAACTCCCAGAAAACCACTGATGTGCTTCCTGTCACTATAGATGAGTCTGTATAGTCTAGAATTTTATATAAATGGAATCATGCTGTATACTCTTTTTTCTCTAGCTTCTCTCTCGCAGCATAATTATTTCCAGGTTCATCCATGTTGTTGCATGTATCATTCCTTTTTACTGCTCTGTACTATTCCCTTGTATGAATATACTACAATTTATTGATTCTTTCGCCTAATGACAGACATTTAAGTTTCCAGTTTTTAGCTATTACAAATAAAGCTGCTATGAACACTCACATATAAGTCTTTATCTAGACATATGCCCTTATTGCTCTTGGGTAAATGCCTAGGAATGGCATGGCTGGGTCATGTGGTAGGTGTAGGTTTAGCTTTTCAAGAAACTGACAAACTTTTTTCTGAAGTGGTTGTATCATTTTACATTCCGACTAGCAGTGTATGAGAATTCCAGTTTATTTACATTCTTGCCAACACTTGGTAAGAGCTATCTTTTTCATACTGTCCCTCCTAAAATGTAAAGTAGTATCTCATTGTGGCTTGAATTTGCATTTCTCTAATGACTAATGATGCTGAGCATTTTCATGTGTTTTTGTCACCCATATGTCTTCTTTGCTGAAGTGTCTGTTAAAATCTGTTGCCCATTTTTTATTGAGTTATTTGATTTTTTAGTATTGAATTTGAGAGTTCTTTTTATATTATGGATACAAGTTCTTTATCAGATATATGATTTGCAATATTTTATCCTAGACTGTGTCTTTTCATTCACAGCATCTTCCAAAGAGCAGAATTTTTTAATTTTGATGAAGTCCAGCTTATCAAATTTTTGTTTAGTGGATTATATTTTGGCGTTATATCTAAGAAATCATGGCCTAACACAATTTCACAAAGATTTCCTCCTATTTTTTTCCTAGAAGTTTTAGGTTTTACATTTAGGTTTATGATCCATTTCCACTTAATATTTTTATACAATGAATAGTATTGATCAAGATTTATTTATTTTTCTAAGTGGATAGCCATCATTCTGACACCATTTGTTGAAAAGTTATCCTTTCTCTTGTCATCACAAATAATCTGTAGCCAATCTATAAATCAAAATTGGGGTGAGTTTATTATGAGCCAAATTTGAGGACGATATAGCCCAGGGCCTTCCTTCCCCAAGGAAGGAAGGGCACCAAAGAAGTGGGGTGTACAGAGTGGTTATATATTGTCAAAGATCACATATGGATGCAATGTCCTTTTTACGATAGTCATAAGATTGCCCTGTCAGCACAGCCCTTGATGGGCACTGCAGGTAGCAGGTCTGTTATCTTGATGGGGGTGGTCACAGGATGAGCACAGCAATCAAATCCTAGCCTAGGCAGAAATGCTTATCCTTAACAAAATGCTGATGTGGGGGAAGTTGCATCCTTATCTTAACGGCATTTGTTTTTGTCTCTGGGACATGGTAAATGCTCAAAGCAGATATACAATCCATGTTCAAAGGCCAGTCAGGTCCTTTTGGAAAAACAAGGTCAGGCCAAATTAGTTTTACACCAAATGACTTCCTCATATACTCCAATATATCCTATTGCTTGCCATTTTATTTATCACTCTATTGAATTGCCTTTGCCCCTTTGTTGAAAATAAATTGACTATATATGTATAAATCTATTTCTGGTTTCTCAATTCTTTTCCAATGATCTATTTGCAGATGTTGATGTCAATGCCACAATCACTGTAGCCTTTGAGTAAATCTTGAAGTTGGGTACTGTAAGTCCTTCAACTTTATCTTTTTCAAAGTTATCTGGGCTACTTTAGGTGCTTCGCATTTCTGTATGAATTTGAGACTCAGTTGACCAATTTCTACAAAGTCTTGCTAGGATTTAATTTGGATTGTACTGAATCCATAGGTAAGTTTGGGGAGAATTGACCCCTTGATAATATTGAGTCTTTCAGTCTAGGATGGTGGTATATCTCTCCATTTCCTTAGGTCTTCTTTAATTTCTCTCAGCAATGTCTTGTAAATTTAGTGTATAGGTTTTGCATTCTTTTGTCAGACATATTCCTAAGTATTTCATATTTTCTTGCTAATATAAATAATATTAATTTTTAAAACCCAGTTTCTGATTATTCATGGTTAGTCTATAAAAATGCAATTGATTTTTGTTTTATAACCTGCAAACTTATTTACTAATTTTAGTGGCTTTTTAGGAGATTTCATAGGATTTTGTACATAGACTACTATGTCATCTGTTAATAGAGAGAGTTTTATTTCTTACTTTCCAATCTGGATGCCTTTGGTTTCTTTTTCTTTCCTTGTTCAACAGGCTAGAATTAATATTATATTGAGTAGAAGTGGTGAGAGTGGACATCCTTGTCTTGTTCCTGATTCTAAGAGGAAATCCTCTGATGTTTCAGCATTCAATATGTTGTTCGCTATAGGTTTCTATAGTTCCCTTCATCAGGGTGAGGAAATTCCCTTCTATTCCTAGTTTATTGAGAGTTTTATCATATACACAAGTATTCCTGTAAACGTTATTGAGCTTTGTCAAATATTTTTTCTCTTTCAACTCTGGGCTTTTGAATTTCAAAAGAGTGAGTCTTGTGGTCATGAGAAGAATCTATGTACATATAAAATATATGTGTACATACAAAATATGAAATAGATTGTGCACAAGTGCTCACTGCTTCCTCACCATCCTAGACTTTTCTGATTTGCTGAGGAGGAGAAAAGATGGACAGGACAGGAAAAGGAAACCAGACCTCCAAGAACTTTCTGGGCAAGGGCGACTTCTCCTTCTAGCCTCCAATCCAATGTCTAGGAGCTTCCTGGAACCACAAACTGGCCAATGTTCTATTTTTTTTTTTGGTGAGGAAGATCAGCCCTGAGCTAACATCTGTTGCCAATTCTCTTTTTGCTGAGGGAGATTGGGCCCTGGGCTAACATGCATGCCCATCTTCCTCTACATTACATGTGGGACGCCTGTCATAGCATGGCTTGACAAACGGTGCGTGGATCTGCACCTGGGATCCGAATCTGGGAACCCCGGGCCACCAAAATGGAGAGCGTGAATTTAACGACTATGCCACTGGGCTTGCCCCCCAATGTTCTATTTTTTTAATTAAATAATAAATCATTTAATTACTTTTTCATTTTGTGCCTTTGCTACTTGTTAGTTGATCTTATTTTTACTAACCGTTATTCAGTTTATCATTTTATTGGTTAAGTAGATCTGCTTTTATTTTTATTTAATGCCACTTAGTTTTTCGTTATTTACTTTAAAATTAAAAGAAACTTTTCATGCAAGAGAATTTTTATCCTATTTGTTCAATCTTGAATCTAATGGTTTTCTTATTTGTGTTTAACTTTAGCTTACTTTAAAATTGCAAGCAAGAATCGTTGATTTGAGGGTAGCATCTGTGAGAACTATCTATAGATTCCAGGATGGCTGGAAGACTTTCCCCCTCCAGTGCTCTCTAGTTGAATCTGCAGACCCACCCCAATATTCCTCAGGGCTGCAGTACTTCAAAAGGCACCATTCAAAACTGTGTTCTGGGTAAACGTCAGGAAGCAACTGCTCCAGGAATTCCGTTCACATACAATAAATGTGAATAATGCTGCTGAATTTGTGCAACCATGATACTGCCCACCTGCAAAGATGGTACACTGAGTTCTAAAGTTTTTAAACTGAATAAAGCAATAGCTGCACCGGCCAATCTCCCTTTGCAAAGATCACATCAATCCTGCATGCAGTCACTGCACAGCTGACCCATTAAAACAACGTTGTTTTTTCATATCACAAATCATCCAATCCCTTTATAAAGACATAAATTATTTAAATTGATGATCTCTATTCAGTACAACCACTGAACATCAGGTAAATATATGGTTGCATAATAAAAGAAGAAATTGTGTAGGAAGGTTTCATCTAGATAGGACTCTCAAATAATCCCTTTATTTTTTTAAATTTCATTTTGTTTATAATTTCTAAAAATTTCAATATTATTTTTATTTTAAAAAGCAGATAAAATGCATAATAGCAAGATAAAAATATAGAACTAAGAGTGGAAAATAAAAATTAAACAGCATATGTCTCTTAAGTTTCACTTTGATAATGACTCAAATTGCCTTAAAGATAAGCAGCTGCCAACAGATGGTTCTTCAAGAAAGGATTTTAGGAAATTTCTCTAACTGCATAGCCTGAAGGCAAAAGCAAAGTTCACTAGAGCTAGAATTAAGGTTGATGGTGTTGTCAGATGAAGCTGGCTCTACCTGCAATGAACAATCAGCTACAAACAAAAACAAAAACAAAAGAGAATTTTGTCCAATACTTGCCCGACTTCATTCCATAACTGTAAACTATAGCCTCCCGCAGAGGACCTCTGAGTGCAAATGAACTGAGGGCAGGTCCCTCCATTTGGGGACCCTCAACTCCCTAAAATGGAAGACAAATGTGGGCAGACTTAACTCTCCACAAAGCAATTTGATGGACATTCACTACTTCCCCCTTAGAGCTTATGGCCTCCAATCTAATGAGATTCTCAGTAAGTAAACTTTTCAAACACCCTAAGTCTCACCCCTGTGAGGATCCATCCACTCTATGGGATCTAACTGACACCTTCATTAAGTGCTAATGTGTTCCACTTTTTCCTGCAACTTTATCCCTTTCCAAATGGATATGCTCTCTGCTAGGGACTGTGGAAAATACTCTATAGATTGGTGTTGAGGTTCTTGCTTTTCAGAAATGTGCAGTATTGATGGAGAGAAAGATTTGCATGTAGAGAAGTAAAAGAATCAAGTGGGCAATATTCTGTAGCCCATGGGAATCCATAAAAAAGAGAAGGATGTGAGCCGGGAGGACCAAGGAAGGCTTCCTAGAAAAGCTGATGCTTGGCATGTCCTCGCCGGCTGATAGATTTCTGATTGCTGACACTCCATCACTCGTTCTGAACATCGTGCAAGAAATCCACTATATCCAGAAATAGTAGCACTCATTTCTGGTTTTCTGCTATGTTCTTTTCCTTAGAGTTTTAATAACCGTCAGTAGCAGGGAAGAGCATGTGGTGATGCATTTGTTTTTATGGTCATCTTATTTATTCCTCCAACACCAGGTCTGTAGCATGGTCACAGTCTAAACAGAATTTATATCCAGGGAAAGATATCTAGTGTCTCTTACCCTATTTATCAGATTCTATGGCAATTTGGTTAGTTATTTCACTATATTTAACCCATTCCTATTACATTTTTTTCATTTAACAAATGTTTACTCTGTACCATCGATGTACAAGTCAGTGTTATGGGCAGGGGAAACAAAAACATACTATGTCCCTGGTCTCTTGGACCTTACTCTACTGTGGGAAGAGACGACACAGAAATAAATATCTGTCTATCCATCCATCGATTGATCCATCTATTGATTGATCGATGTTTAAAGAGTAGAATACAATGCAATAATATATAAGTATATTGTGTAGGCATAAACATTTATTTAAAAGTGTGTAGATAAACATTTATTTAAATATCTATGGTAATAAGTGATTTAGAGAAAACTAAAACAAGGAAATGGACTATTTGTAGGGGAGGAATTTTTAATCAGATGGTAAGGAAAGACCTCACTGAGATGGCAAAATTTGAGCAGTGACTTAAAAGAGGGGAAGAGGTGAGCCATGTGGCTATCTGGGCAAGGGCACTTCAGGAAGACAGACCAGCAAGTGCAAAGGCCCTGAGTTAGAATTAGGCTTAGTGTGCTCAAGGAAATTGAATTTCACATTGTGAGAGAACCACGTGGCCTGTAGTTGTGGAAAATAGAATATAGAGGGGCAAGTAGAGAAATAGGAGAACTAATTAGGAGGCTGCAAGAAACATACAGGCAAGAGATGATGGTGGCTTGGATCAGGAGGCTAGTGGTAGAGAACATGCATATTTTGGTTCTAAGAAGATTCTTCTTCCTCTTTGTTTTTTTTTTACATTTTAACACCTCTGAAATTGGGATGCAACTTATAATTGATGGCCTCTTACCATCACTACAGGCCAGAAGGCATAGAGATGTAGTTGCCATTTATCTGCACATGGACACACTTGGTTTGGAGTTTTTGTTCTCTCACTTGAGTCACAGGTCAACAAAAGTTTTGCAGTTTCTGTTTAAAATCCACAGGAAGTGGAGCATTGTATCACTACTACTCTTGATGGCACCATGGATGATATTTTGTGGAAAAACATGTGCTTGTATGACTCTGAGTCAAAGCAATTAAGACAATGGGTTCTGAAGTTGATAATGTTTTTGGAAACCTTAACCAACTTATTTCACATACATTTTCCTTTTGCTGTATGAACAAGAATAATATATGGTAAAAAAAAATTATGTCTACATAAGTTTGGAGATCTTTAAATAAGTATAAAATAAAAATTCTAAGCAATACCTTTCAGTCATAAGATTGCCAGATTCTGTTTTCTCTCTTAGGGATGAATACTATAATTATGTACCTCACAATTGATGGTATCTTAGATTCTATGAAATACCATATTTTCAGGGTAGATTTCATGACAAGAACGGGAGGAAAACAGGAATCGAGGATGACTCTGGAGTGTTTTGTCTGAGCAACTGGTGAAAGAGAGTTCCCATTGACAGAGAAGTGGCAGGAGAGGAGGGTGGGGCAGGAGCCCTGTTTGGGGCATGTTAGGCTTGAGATACTTATCATGCATCTGTTAGTTTTCTAAGGCTGCTGTATAAAGTACCCAAACCTGGTGGCTTACAGTAACAGAAATGTATTGTCTCACAGATCTGTGCTAGAAGACTGAAATCGAGGTGCCGGCATGCTCTCTATGTTGGCTCTGGGAGGGAATCCTTCCTTGCCTCTTCTAGCTTTGGGGTTTGCCAGCAATCCTTGGCACTCCTTGGCTTGCAGATGCATCATTCCAGTCACACGGCTTTCTTCTCCCTGTGTGTCTTTGCATCATCTTCTCTCTGTGTGGGCCTGTTTCTGTGTCCAAATTTCCCCTTTTCATGAGGACACCAGTCATATCGGACTAGAGTCCACCCTAACGACCTCATTTTAACGTGATTACCGCGGTAAAGACCCCACTTCCAAATAAATAAGGTCACATCCTGAAGTATTGGGGGTTTGGACTTCAACATATATTTTTGTCGCGATGATTCAACTCATAACAGCGCCCAAGTAAAGAGGTCTAGGAAACAGTTAGATGTCAATGAGATGGTCTAAAGTCAGGAGAGAGGTTTGGTCTACAAATGAAAATGTGGGAATCATCAGCATTATAAATGCTATAAATAAGACAAGATGAGATCACCAGAAAATGAGTGTAAACAAAATGAAATCTGAAGTCATTTAGAAGTTGGGAACTGTGGAAGAAGTGTCAACATCTCACATTGGGAAGATGAGTTCTAGTTCCTCATGTAGGCGAAACTTACAATATCAACATAATGAGCCTGTCAACCTCAGAAAAGCCTTGAACTTATTTTTTTTAAATGTTTGTTACAGAAGAGAAGACTCCTGAGTAGATATTCCTAACTCAGTTCATCTAAATAAAAATCATTTCAAAAAACACATTCAGGTAACTGGTGCTGAATTTAAGTGCTATATTCCATTAAAGCTCATTAAAGAATAAAAAATAATAGGCACGGGCTCTGCATAATGAGAAAGAGTCTAACCTTCTAACCTTCAGTGGTTAGGCTTTCAGTTATAATTTATGACAATATTTTGGATTATATGGTCACATAAATTTTCCAAAAGTAAAATTTTCTAAAGGTGATGGAACTTAGGGTTGAATGAGGTTTTCTAGATCTTCCTGCTGACAGTTGAGGGAGGGGAGGCTTGGAGCCACCAAGGGAATAACCCAACTAAGATGGCGTGCCTTCCTCTTGAAGTTCAACACACCTTCTATCATACTGCTTTGCTACACAATTGAAAAAAAAACACAAAAAGGCCAGAGAAATTTGTGGTAGAAGTCATAACTGTGAAACACAAGCCAAAGTCTTACTCTAACAACAAGTGAAAATGTATAAAGATTGCAATTGCACGTCAGTATGCCATTGATCTTTCAGTTTCATTGGGCAGTAGATTAGCCTGAGAAATCCTGTTTAAATTTTATCAGAAACAAAAATAAGATGAAGTAAGTCTGCACCCTTCACTTAAGGCGGTTTTGTGTGAAAGCAAAGAACGAATGGAAAAGGTTTCCATAGGACTAACGCTTGAGTCAAGGTCAGTTAGTCTTGATAATAAATTAAACATTAAGATTAATTGAGCACATAAATGTGACCATTTTTTTCTGCCAAAGAATATGATCATCCCCTTCTTCTCATGAAAAACCCTTAAATTATATCAATATCTTTCTCTTTCTATTTGGTATAGGCCCAAACTTATAGCACCCCCATGATGAGTGTTAACAAAACCCTCTCTCTTTCTCTGTCAGCATTCCTCAGTAGAAAGCTGCTCACTAAACAAAATAGTGAAAAGAAATCGTAACTTTGGAATCAGACCTATGCTCATATTTTAGCCATGTTATTGTCTGACTGTGTGGCATTTCCAAGTTGCCTGATTTCTCTGAGGCTCGGACATCTCACCTGGGAACTGGAATGATATTACTCACTTGAAAAGGTGGCTGCATAAAATAAATGACTTAGTTAAGATACACGAGATCTTAACACAGTACTTGGTACTTAGTAAATATCAATAAATGCCTTTCCCGGGAAATAACTCGTGTGTTAGTCATTTTTCTTTCCTCCTTTTGTTTACTTTGTAGTATATCCAGGTTGTTTTATTTACTACTTTGGTATAGATAGTAAAAACAAATAAAATATATTTTATAATGTTATGTTCCTTTTTACTCAAGAACTATAAACATTTACAACCCTTCAAACACTTTTTTGGGTGATCTCTTTTTGTATTACTTGGTTTCCATTCAAGTTGTAGAAAAAGTAGCTCTTGTTTATGTATCAGCGTGTATCTGTTTACTGCTTAAGACAAAGACTATTTTCCTTCTACTGAGAGAAAAGAAACAGTTGCTCTTGTAAAGCATAAATCTGACTTCATTTGGGATCTACCCTAACTCTACACAGATACCACCTTCAGGCTACATAGTATGTAACCAATTTAGAAAAAATAATTTTGAAAAAATAATCCCATTTCACTGTGATTTCTCACATACTTTTAACTTATTTAACTACTAAAAAAAAAAACTGCTGCTCAGAAGCTTCTTTAAAGGAAAATTTAAGCCTTTCCTTTAAACAACAATTGTTAACGAACACCCTGCTGAGACTAACCCATCCTTGAGGTTTAAACGTTAACTTAGCCTAAGACATACCTTCTAAATTTTGTCGGAAACATAAATAAGATGAAATAAAACTGCCCCTTCCACTTGAGGCAGTTTTGTAAAAATGCAAAGAGGAAATTGAAATGATTTCCAAAAATGTACACTTTTGCAGTGTGTTCAAGTTTGAGTTCCTTTTGCCGAAAGTTCAGTTTTAAAAAGAACCAGCTGTGGGTGATTGAGCGCCCAAAGTCCAGCACCTTCAGCCTGAACACTCGAGGACTGAAATGAGAGTGGGCTTCCCTGTGGCCCGCGCATCCGATGGCTCAGGGAACTTGTCTAGTGAGCGCTCCGTCACCAAGGAAACACTTCCATCACATCAAGTCTAGCACCTTCGAATGTACAACTCATTTGACAAGCACCAGCTGTAAATAAATTTGCACTCGGCGTAGGAATATGTGAAGTCCCCCACAAGCACCTACCGTAAGAATTATAAATTGCTCGATTTGGGGATGGAGTGAAATGCTTTAACAAAAGTTCAGAACAACGGCAGATCCGGCAGTGAATCTACTGCACACTAATTGTTTCACTGAGATAATTTTGAGGTAATTACACTCCGCCAACCCACAAGTAACCTCGCTCAGGCTGTACTTAATCTGGTGTAGCTTGCTATTTCTAAAAGGTCAGGAAATCTCTTTCCTCACCTCTAACTGCTCACCTTTCTTGGGTGCACTATGGGGATGCATAATTCCAACAGAGTGGAAATTCAGTCAGTAAATGAAGTCTAGGCATAAATATTCATAGCAAAAACTTTTGAAAAAAAAATGTCAAGAAATAAGACTAAGTAAATCACAGCCCCCTGTAGAGAGGACTAAGACATGCTCTGACAATTCACATGGATTTGCTTAAAATTTTACTGTTATTTAAGAACTCTTTTCATGGCAACTGACACTTCTTTGTGCCAGCCTTTGGACACCCCTTTCATGCTTTGCTCAGGGAAGAAGAAAGGAAGTGTCTTTGGAGCCTTTCAAACTCTTCTTATGCCTTGTGACACTTCTTTCCTCCTCTAATTCTCTGGTCCTTAAAAAAAAAAAAAATGCAAGGATTTATTCATGTTCCAGTGTAGCCAAACGTGCCTCAACTTATATAAAATTACTTGGAAACTTGGAATTTGTTCTGCACTCTGAAGTCTGCTATTGAATTCATTCATTGTCAACACTGGCTAAACGACCCTCGAACATCGATTCCAATGCGTTCTATAAATTATAAATTCTACAAAGTCAATAACCCTGCTCCCCCCATCCAAAATATGTGTGCATATATGAGGACGATTTGTGTTTTATTATCAATGGCAGCCACTCATTAGTAATAACAGTAACTTTTCCCTTTATCACAAACATCAGACAGTTTTTATCTTGTTACCCAAAGATGCTCTCAAAAAGGTTACATTTCCTTCAAGAATCAACATACAGAAATCTCATGAAATGACTACAATTTCAGAAGCAATAAACAAAGACCTTTCCTGACACAAAGTCTTGTACTTTATCTTCTTAAGCTTTGGGAAAACTAAAAATTTTCTTTGTCAGGGTGAGGCAACCACCAAGAACCATCCCAGGATGAATGAGAACTTTTGGTAAAAATTCAGGATAAAGCAGAATTTGTTATTTCTGTGCAAAGTAATTACAATATTCCACTACAAGTAATTTTTTCATTTTGCTTTTATGTTTGTTCACTTGTTTCTTTGTTTTACCATTGGCTGATGTGGGAACCCCCTTAATCCAATGAATTCAAAGATTGAACTTAAAAACTCTAAACCCAACTACCAGGCAGAACTTGGAGAGCTCTAATATGATCTGCCTGGTGGCACTGTTTTTGGTAGCACTTCCTTTTTAAGTATAGGTTAGCCCGGAAGGAGACATGTGACTCTAGAATGCCCCGAACCAAATGCCAGCGGAAGTCAAGAATGTCTAGCTTATTCTTTGCAGTTTTCCCTGCTCAGCTGCATGGGATAAAAATAAAAGAATGTCTTTTCACAAATTCTTGTGATGTTTGTATACTCAATTACATAAATGACTTGGCAGTAGTCTACTTGGTTACTTTCTTGAAAATTATGGATTAAGACACTGAAAAGTCACCTTTGTACCCCTACTGCCAAACTGTAAAAAGAAGGGGAAGGCAGCACACACTTGTTTCGTAGCTCCTATAAATGAGGACCATGCCTGGTGTTTTTCCTGCTTGATCGTGCCAAGACCACAGCACTGAAGAAGAAGCCTATTTCTTTCCTTCTCTTGGACTCATTTCCTTACTCGTGTAGCTATTGGCCTACCAGGTGCTCAGTAAACAGTTTGGAAAAGACTCTTTTCTGCCTTAAAATCCAGTGTGTTAGATGGACACAACTGAATGTTCCTTCTTTGGGATCAGGGCCTCCCATCTTAAAAGATCTATTTCCCGTCACATTTTCTATAACACATACTTACGAGCCTTTGTTTACGGTGAAAAACAAGTAGTTAGCCTTTGGAAGTCCTCCAGGTAATATGTAACCTTCCTGACATATAAATTGTTTTTAAATGAGTTTGGTGAGACACGAATGCACTATTCCAAATTCAAGCCCAAACTCAAAGTTTTTCTTTCCAGGTTCCTATTTTTCCAGGGATTTCCAAGAATAGCCATTTCACAGTTCAGCTATGAAATAAAATCCTGTTATCACCATCTAGGGATGTTGAACCATAACTAAGGGAAACTAGAAAATGTACAATTTGTTCTTATGGCTTCCACTATGATTTTATGAGATTTATTTATTTATTTACTCGCTTATTTACTTACTTACTAACTAATAATTACCCTGGCAACATGATCAGAGCGCAAAAGATTCTGAAAGCACAATTCAAAGAGGAATGCTAGTTTTCAGTGGGAATGTCTTCCCAATCACCCTTCTTCAATCTTCCAGTTTCATAAAAGAGGTGATGTCATAATTTATGATGTTAAGCTGACTGGTGAAATGTCATTACACAAGTGATGTTTTAGGCTGGTTAGCAGGAAAGTGTCAAATGTCACTTTTGTGACATAAACTGGCAGTTATGATTATATAATATCAATTATTCTTTGGAAAACTGCATTAGATCTGTTAGAGCTGAACCAATTTAGTTTGAGCAGGTTCATATTTTTTTTCTAGCTGTTCATCCTGTTCTAATTATTGGGAGTAAAATCCACTTTGGACGTAGTTTAGACTTTCATAATGTCCTCCCTGGAAGTGTAATAGGTGTCTTACATGTCCCTGGTGTTGCTCAAGGAGGTGCAAGAAAAATCTGCACTGACCTTCCAGAAAGGAGGCTGTACCTTGAATCCTCCCCCTCCTTAAATGAAACTCTTGGAATCATTTTCATTGTTAGTTGAGATTTAATTGAAATATGACATTGTGAAGGAATATATTTTAAAGAGTCTTAGCTTATTTTGGTTTTCTATGAATGTCAGCAGCTAAGTTAATTTAAATTTAACCCGAAACTTCCAAGCATACTTGCCTCCCTCCTTTTGTTTACAAATTAAAACAAAGTAAAAAGAAGAAACACTAGAAGTGAAAAAACATGTTCTTATATTCTTTGTCCTTTACTAAAGGTGCTGTTTTGAAAATACGATGGGTTAACCAGAAAGATATGGGAAATCAAAACTCAAAAACTTAATGATAAAAATATTAATAATAAATACCATGATAGCAATAGCTACGATTTATTGTAATTACTATGTCCAAGTGTTGTGCTAATCCTTTACATACATTGCCTTATGTATTCCTCATAACAAATCTGTGAGTTAGATATGATTATATCATTTTGCATATGAGAAAAGTGAGGGTTACAAAGACTTTGGCATGCATCAGAAAATAAACAGTTTGTAAATGTTACGTATTTTCAGGAGTATTGGAGTAATTTGGTCTAAGGCCTACATGGGGGACATGCATCAATGGGGTGAGTCACCCTGTGCAGCCTCTGCCATCATTACACCCAGGTGAGGCTCAGGAGCTGAGTAGGGGGAGGTGGTGAATTTTAGGCAAAGTGAGTGTAGATGAGTGTGTATGTGTGCGTCTGTATGCAGGCAAGTGTGTGTGCGTGTGTTCACGTATCCACAGCTGTGTGTATTTGCACATCTGTGTCCATGCATGTATGTGGACTTGTGTGCCTGTATGTGTGTGCACTTGCACATGTGTGTGCACCTATGTTGAGGGAGTGGAGACTAGGATGGGGATGAAGTATAGAATAGCACTGAGACGAGAGTAATATTAGACATCTTTAACACAGATATACTGCAGCTTGAGCAACTGGAACAAGTTCAGAAGCAAATCTTCCCATTAGGACAGGGTCCAGGAGGTGCTATGCTGAGCCAGGTATTAACCATCCAATAGTTGGATTGTGGGGCTCTCCACCAGGGTAGACTTGTTGGGGAGGGACCTGGGTTTCCAGAGCAGGAGGTAGACCCTTAGGTGGTAGCACGTTCTTACCAAGCGGTCCAGCTGTATTTCAACAATTGAACAGCAGATACAGACCTACCATTCAGAGTTGAGCATCTTTGAGGGACATGGACTCATAGGAGATTTCTGGCCTTTTCCTATTCTTTCCGTATCTCCTACTCTCAATTCTATTCCTACTTACTCCACAATGAGCTGCCTTTTTCCTACTGCTATTCAAGGGATTCCTCCCAAGACATTTAGGTGATAGCTCTCTTCAAGCACTTCAGTTCTACAGGCCTGCTTTCCTTCTTGCAGGCATGATTTTTGTGAAAACTAGAAAAAATCTAAACCTGGAACTGAAGGAGTCAATGGGAATTGCAGAGGATGTGAAGCCCTAAGCTGATAATAGACATTCTAGAACATGGATGAAAAGGTTCTCAAGTTCCCTCTCAGCCTCCATCAAACCACACCAAAAAGATATTAATCAATAATGTTATATTTGTCTCCACTCAAGTTTCTTCCCATTTGTTCTCATCTCCATTTCTAGCTCGCTTTCACCTTGGTTTAGGAGCAAAGCTAAACTGTTTCATTTAGAAGGTGAGGAAAAGACAGAACTGGCTCCTGGGACTTTGGAATTTCCCCTTTGGCTCTAACTCAAAGGGGATGGATGGCACCTCACAGGAACCACCAGAGGAGGTGGGACAAACAGTAACAAACATTTGTTCAGTGCTTTGTGATTTACAAAGTGCTTTTATGTACAAACATTGTTTCTCACAACAACTTTGTAAGATCATGATTATTAGCATCTTCTTTGACAAAAAAGAAAACAAGGCTCAAAGGAGTTCAGCAAAACAGCTAGTAGGTTTTCTGAGTACTTGTCCCATGATATTTCCAGTGTAATGAGGGGATTTTTAACCTCTTCTCATTCTGGTTATTAGCAGAAATCCGGATTCCTCAGGCCACCACTTGAAAATCCATTAGGCTTGATCTTTCCTTGATTTAAATACTGGCCGTCACTCACTCCCTCAGTTGTGTTCATTCAGCAAATGCTGACTGAGCATCAGTTGGGTGCCAAACCCTGTCCTATGGCCAGTGATATGATTCTTGGCCAAATTTTGCCTTCCTGGAGCTTACCTTCTCATAGGACCAGGCCTAAAAAATTGTGAGGAACTGGAAGATTGTCACCCATGTCCACTGTGTGTTTGTTATATTTTGTAAAGAGATGGGTAGGATTTTCTGATGAATGACCTTGGAGCTGGTTTGCCTTACAGTGTCCCATCTGGGACTGATGGCTTCCTTCTTTGGGGAAAGTTGTAAGGCTGCAACTTTCCATGGGTGCATGAAGGACTACACTCAAATCACTTCCCAAGTGACCAGAAACTCTAAGATTTCCTGATGCTGGGCATCTGTATTTCCTCAGAACAGTCTTAAAAAATTGGGGTCTAAACCAAGACTTTTTAGAACAAAGCAAGCCCAATATACTTATTTCCCCCCAAGTCTGCTCTCACAATTGCCTTATGAAAAGGGATACCAGATGAGATTGAGGTTCCTTCAAGACAGGAACAGCCTCTCAGTACATCCTTGGCCTCTCTGCCCAAGCACACTGCCCTGCAGGATGAGCAGAGGACTGAAGACCTCCGTGTCTGCCGACGCTTCTGCCCCTGCGTTCCAGCTGCACCAAGTGAAATTGCTGGTAACCACTCTGAGAACTTCACCCTAAATAAGTGGATGCATATTGATACTTATAGAAAATATCATATTCTTTTCATCATAGACTGAGTCTTATTCATTTTGTTGTTATTGTTGTCGTCTTCATTTTATATAGCCCCAATTTAAAGAACCAGCTAAGTATTATAAGAGAAATACATGGGCCTACTGTGGAAACTAACTATGAGAACGAATGTTCCAGCATAGGCAACATCCGGTATGTCGTATATGTTGTAAAATGATATTTTAACCAGGTTTATTTCAGCCTGGATATCTTTTTGTATAACATTGAAATTTCATCATCAGTTATTTATTGATTTAGTTCTTTTTCAAGTCATTAAAGCTTGAAGGTTGCCTTAATCTGGATTCTAAGAAAACAGCTATGTGTGAATAGTTTATTTGGGAACAAGATCCCAGGGAACCAGAGAGAACAGGGGAGGAGAGAGAGCCCAAGCAAGGACATCACTATAGGTGACTGCTTGCTCAGTCCTGTGGGATCATCTGAGAAGCAGAATAAAATGCATCTCAAAATGTTTCTGGGGTAGGAAAGGGGACAGAGGAAGAGGCGTTTACCCAATGACTTCCAGTCATCATTGGTGAACGTTTCTCTCAACCTGGTATTAATTCCTTCCACTTCTAGGTTACACATTCTTGGGTACCAAGTCAGTTCCTAAAGTATCCAATGCAGTGGTTCCAATAAAGAAGCTTCATGTCTGCCAGAGGCAAGAGGTGTACAACACTGGCCTGAAGCAAGGTTGTACCTACTGGAAACCGGCTGGAACCTGCACAGAACTATTGCTTGCAATAGTGACTGACATAGGATAGAGATGTGGCTTAGTAGATCAGACATGGTGCTTAAGGGTTGTCTAATAAAGAAGGTTTTGGGATGGAAAACCCTTGTGGAGAGATCATCAACCCTCAGAGGGCTAACATCTCAAGTGCTTAGTACCTTGTTTCTTAGTGGAAATTAAGAGAGAGTACTAAAGCTCTGAGACACAAGAAATTGTCTTCTGAGTGGAGAGTTTGGCTTAACGGTTTCACTAGGTGCCATAATAAGTATGTCGTTATAGTGGAGGGATATTTTTGACCTCTGAAAGACCTCAGTTCCTGTGGAAAGATGCCTTTTAAAATAGCTCCCCCAAACTCCCACCTCCTGGTATTCAGGTCCTTGTGTAATCTTCTCTCCTTGTTTCCAGGCTGGACCTTGTGACTTGCTTTTAATGCAAAAGAAAAGTCATAGAACACTGAATGCCAAAATTGTTTCATTTACAAATCTTCCAGTTCCTTGCCATTTGGGATTAGTGATAACATTTAGCCAGCATGGCCAAGGGAATGTTCCCGAACTGTTCTATGTTCTCCTTTATTTGCCAAATGTGGCTTTTGTCACACATCGTTTGTGCCCCTGGCTTGGGCCAAGTCTGCTTCTGGTTTCAACGGCTTTATTGTTAAGTGTTAGCCATGCTTAGGCTCTTGACAAGAGTAGGACCATTGGCTAAGAGTGTTCATCAAGTGATTTTCACTGGAAGCTTTGCTTCCATCCATTATGCTCTGTGCAATGCTGGTTGTGGCTGGCTCCAAGTTGCTACAGCTCCCTAGCTCTCTCAGCTACCCTGCCATGTCTGCCCTGTCCATTGCAGGATTAAGGTTCTCCTCTAAACTTTTAGAAGATGTTTGTGTGTAATGGATACATGGAGGAAAAGAACATTAAAGCCTATCTTTTACCTCAGGAAGAATGGTTTTCTGCTTGTCTTTGGAATTGGAAAGAAATTCCTTTTTTTCACTATGTCATGTACTTCCTGTGAATGACACCATTAAATTTCCTGCCAGTTGCCATGGCATAGGAGGAGATCAAGATGCTACCATTTCATTTTGTTGGCTTGTAGTTTTCACTAGGTGCCATGATAAGTATGTTGTTATCAGGGAGGGATATTTTGGATACCAGAGAGACCTCAGTTCTTTTGGTAGGAAGACTTCTAAAATGGCTCCCAATGATCTGTGCCTCCTGTGTTCACACCCTTGTGTATTCCCATCCTCTTGTGTGTGGACTGAGCCTAGTGACTTGCTTCTGATGCAAGTGATGGGATCCTTCCTCTGCTGAGGCTTGAAATGACCACAGTCCTGGCTGACCCCTTGACTGCAGCCTCTGAGAGACCCTAAAGCAAAGGAACCAGCTAAGCCTGCCCAAATTCCCGACCCACAGATAAACAAATAGTTTTGAGATAAAGAAATAGTTTTGGAGTAATTCGTAACACACTAATAGATAACAAATGCAGCCCCCTTCCAATTACAGGCATTTGGAGGCTGTCTCTGAGCTTTTTGTGAGCCCTTGCAACAACACCCTCTGCTTGCAATACCCAAGGAATGTCTATAATCTCTGATCTCCTTTGAATGCAGGCAGCCATTTTCCACTCCTAGATCACTAAGCAACATTCAACCTGTCAGAAACTAGGGCATACAAATTCTATTATAGCCACTATATTTAACACAGGAGCCTGGATAATAAGGTCAGAGGCATATTTTACAGCCTTAGCCTGGCATCACATCTTTTCTGGACTAAGGGCACTTTCTATAGTTCTGATTGAAAATAGCAGTTATTTTTTCTTTCCCCCGATCAGTTATCTTTACTGAAAATGTACAGTGCTGTCCCTCCTGACAAGGAGGACATGTATTAGACACCATGGGCTTGCACCTGAATACCCAAGTGATGCATTACATGAATATAATTTACATAATGAGCCAGGAGAAAAAGCACGTCTTAGAGTGTACATGCTTGTCAACATTTAGAAGTGTTGAAATCTTGACAGAGAGCTGCTTCTTAAGAGTGAAGAAGAGAACTATACTTATCCCCCTTCCTCTTCAAACTCTTAGCTGGTGCCTTGCCCCAAATATTACTTATGGAGGGAATTCATAATTCACACCAAGAAATAAACCTGTTGTGTGTTCAAATGTTAATAAAACTAGCACATTGGACTTACCTGGCTGCCTTGGAGCAGATTTCTTCTAGTTTTTCAATGAACATGAAAGATTAAATTCAAGCACCAAGTGGATTTTATGGTTAAGTAAAAATTTATAAGTGGGCAATAATTAACATCAGATAAAAAATGAGATTTCTAAGGAATTACATATTGCCTTGTCACTAGTGGCGGGCTTATAATTATAAACCATGCTGGAATGAATAATTAAGAAATTGTAATGAATAACTATGCTAGAGGAAGGCCCTTGGATAATGAAAACAGCATTGTTTACACAAATTTTAGTAAATATCTGTTAGACCTGGGTCAAATGCATTCCCCTTGGCTACCTTCATAACCTTATAAGATTGATTAGACTTTAACAATTATACTTAAATTTCAGAATTATTTTAGTTTTTTATTAGACTTGGGCTTCTTGAGCTCAGATAAAATGAGCTCTAGAAATCCAGGCAGTATTTTTAGATTGTAGATAGCTTTGAACAAACTTGCTTACGGACCTGAATTGAACAACTTTCTTATATCTCTTTCAAAGTAAAATATTTTCTAGTTTGCTTTTTTTCCCATATTTTTAGATTTAGGACTGAATCTATATGATATCAAAATGTGTCTACCTGAAAAAAGGAAAAAATCTATTAAAATGGTTATTTGCCTCCTCAGAAACCCTACCCAAAGCCAGCCCCCTAAACATACCTTGTTTCGTTAATTCTACCTTTTAAAAAGACAATACATTCACTTACAGTTATCAAAAAAAAAAAAAGGCAGGAGGGAGGAAATTTTTAGAGGTGATGGTTAAGTTTATGGCGTTGTGAATGCTGACAGTTTCATGGGGGTACACTGTTCTTCAAATTCTTACAAAATGTATACATTAAATATGCACAGCTTTTTTGTATGTCAATCATACCTCAACTAAGGAAAAGAAGAATAAAAAGGACAATAGAGTTTATAAAATAAATATAGCTTTTTATTTTTCATTTCTGGTAGTGAGTAAAGTGGAGAAATTTTTGAGGCCTCAACTACATACTATTACCTCTATTCAGTCATTAAGTATTAATAAATCCTTATATGTGCAGCACAGGGCTAGGGGTTACCCCACCAGCTTCCCAGGCTGGCTCCAGTACCTGAAACAAGAAGGCCAGAGGAGTGCAAGAAGAATAAGAAATTCTGACATATTGTGGCATTTATTTGCCCTATAACCTACTGACCTTGGCAAATTTCCTGGCTGGGAAAGCATAAGCCACACATTGACCTAAATGGAATCTATCAATCCTGCTCAAATGTTAGCCAGCTAGTAATTACCTTATACGCAAAAAGTTGAAATGCTGAAAGAATCAAAAGGCCTTTCCTTTTGGAATGAAAAGTGGTCACCTGTGCTTTCTGGAGGATGTGGCCATTACCACTCTCTGGTGCTACAGGGCAAGTGGACAACAATGGCACTGATAAGTGGGGCTTGCTCCAGCCCAGCTGGCTTTCTCTCTTTGCCTTCACTTCTGGCCTCTTCCCAACTGAGGTCCTCGTATTTGAAGCTCCCTCTGCTTAAAATGTTCTATCCCCAGATTTTCATGTGACTGGCCTCTTGCAGTTAAGGATCTGACCAAATGCCACCTTCTGTGATCATCCATCCAAACTTTTCAATTAATTTTGGGTTTTGAGTGGACACATTTCTTTGGTTTCAAATCCCAGATTCATTGTTTACTAACTATGTAAACTTGGGCAACTTATTGAACCTACCTGCATGTTTGTAAGTATGGATGGATGTATTCATATTTACCTTTCATTATTCCCAAAAGGATTTAAGGCAACCAAGTCTATGTATATTATTCAGGTATTTTCCATTTGTAGTGCCTTGATATTTCCCTTTTAGTTCTCAATTGTTTTAACTTGCTTCTAGGAACAATCAAACTCTTGTGCTGTATTTTTTTCTTCACATTTTATTGTAAGGCCACAACTGTTTTTTCACCTCTTTGTAAATTGGTAGTGAGAATTTATATATTAGTCAGTAAAGGTTATCTCAATGGGCTAAATGAGTTGAGGATTTGAGACCAAAGTTTAGACAATCTATGCAAATAACTGTAACTGAAAATAAAGAAGGATGTGAAAATATGGCCCATATTTCCCAAACTAGATGGTCTGTGTCGCTTTATTATCTAAATAATTGCTCAACATTTCATTTCATCTCAGCCATATATTTACCTTGGAATTTATAAAAATTGGGAATATTTGATCAACTTTATTTGAGAATCCGATGTGTAACTATTGCTAGGAATGAGTGACTTCTAAATTGTTTTTCAATGGAAAAGGATTTGTTGGTTATTGGTTGGTAACATTATTTGGTGATGTTGAGGACATTATACTTTTAGCTGTGACCTGATATATGAATCAAATAGACTTGAAAAACGAGTTCTTCTCTATGAGTAGTTGCAACCCAAATAGGCATCTGAAAATTTTTACCATTGCCTCATGATATGACTGTTAAAACCAGTTTTTATTGTTTATTTTGTTTTGTTTTTGCTGATTTTCAATGAAATTCTTTAGCACCTTTTGAAACCAGAAGGGAAGGATGGATTGTATTCTACTCTGTCTCTATGTAGTCTGGTTGACTCCTAAGAGAGGAACTAGCTAATAATTAAATATCTGCAATGTGAAAAAAATAATTAGCTGATTAAATTTGTAATATAACACAGGGGGGCTGATAATGAATCAGTTAACTGAACACTCTTGAGATGTTTGCTTTGGAAGAAAAAGTTTAGTGAGAAATGAGATATAATGGCCTTAAGACAGAAAAAGGGTGCTCACTTAGAGGAGAATAAGAGACTGGAAGCACAGCCTCCACAGATCAGGTAACAAAGGGTGCTCTTCCGCCTGACTTGTTTGGGTCATTTAATTCTGTGTGATCCATTAGCATTTTTTGTTTAGCAAGTGCAATTAAAGAGTAATAGAACCAGCAGAGGCATAGTCCCAAGAAATGGAGTCAGAAATGAGTATATTCCCTCTCTCTCAAGTCTGTCTTTTCCAAAGATGTTGATTCCCAGACAGCCTGTGTCATCCCTGAGGTCGGGGGTTGACTCTTCTGTGAAGTGAGAGCTGGACCAAACAGGCATCAGGATATTGCCTTTTTCCATTGTTTAAATACTTCAGAACGTCATCAGCAAATACTTTATCTTTTAAAGAATCCTGCTACAGGTCTTCACTAAACCAATTCTGGGAGTAGAAGAAGATAAAGTCAAGTCAACTCGTGCTGTTCCAACTGTGTGCTTCTGTGTGGAAGGGGGGGAGTTTGGGGGTGCTAGAGGAAACATGAACATACTCAATGCTCAGTTGTTGGGGATACAATTAATTTTTTTCTCTGTTATTTAATCAGGACCTATGTAGACAAATTTTGTTTGTGTGCCATTCTCATGAATTTTGCCATCCACAGTAGAAAGCCCCTCCACTATTTGCTCTACTAAGTTGGTTTAAATCAAGTCAAATTTTACTTAGTCCTGCTCTAAGAAATAATTTCCCTCAAAGCACAGGTTCAAAATGCTACCTATATTTCTTCTACTAAACATTAGAATAAATGCAAACCTGCTAAAATTAAAAAAAACCCTCTTTTATGCACCATTAATTGCACATGTAAAATTGGGAAATACTGATAGAGTCATAGCCTCCATTCTATTTTGAACTCTGAAAATACTCATTTGCCTTGGATAGGACACCCTTCTCTGAATTAAACAGCCCGACCAGTCCACAGAATTCTGGGACAAAAAAGAAAAAACTAAACTAAACTAAACAAACAGAGCCACGATGTTTTTGGATAATGAAAGAAATAGAGAATTTATTTTAGGATTTGGCTTTTTGTTTTTCCCTCCAAAATGCATTCTGATTATTTTGCTCAAACTCCTTACTTGAGAAAGATGAGATTGGTTATACTATTTAATATGCTCCTTGCTAGATAAATAGTAATAACAATGTAAGGCTTTTTATTACTTAGATTTTAAAATCATATCGAAATAATATGGTTTTACCTGATAACCACTGCTGGCCAGTTGCAATTGTGTCTCCCTTCTCTACAAGTGGATACATTTCTCCTTCACCTTTGTCCTGTCTAAGAAATCCCGACCCACTGAAATGATTCTGTGACATGGTGACCTACTGAACACAGGCTTCCCTTGAAACTGTGCATTCCATTGTATGTCGTCAACTTTTATCCAGGACTGTCATTCTTATTGTGGGCTGCACATTAAAATCACCAGGGGGAGCTTTTAAAATATACTCATCCCTGAGTCCTAACCACAGAAATCCTGATTGAATCACTCTGTGGTGGAACCCAGGCAATGGTATTTTTTAATACCTCATCCAGGAATTTTTGTGTGTGTGTGCAACCATGCTGATAATTTTTTTTCTCTTTCCATCATGGCAATTGTTGAGTACCTTTAAAAGACCAGGTAGCCTCAGTCATGTTCAAGTTCAGGTACGGGGCTTATGTCACAGGGAGACCACCTCCAACTCCAAGTTCTTCCCATCACAACCTCTCACTCAGCATGAAGAGGAGAAGGGGGACTGAAGAGCATTTCCTTTTAACAGGCCTGGCTTCTCTGTGTTGGCAAGGTGCCCCGGGAGAGCTGGCTTTCCGTCATGCAAGCAGTGGAATGCAATATGGACCTTGACATTAATCAGGCTGTGTCTCTTCCTCTTCCCTGAAAAGCGCAGCTCAGCCAGAAGGTGAAGAAACAGGGCTGTTTTATCCTGGCTGGATTCCTCTCTCCCTCTGTTGTTGGGGAACATGGAGCCCTGAACTTCAAACATTTATAATAATGTTTAGCAACAAGTAAAGAGCTCTGGTCAGATTTCTGGAGGGAAAAGCAGTAGGAGGTTGGAAGTCACCATTTTACTCATTTAGGAAATGAAGCTTTTTATTTTTCCCTAGCTGGGTTGTCTTTCCTGAGTTTTATATCAGGAAATACAAAGCTGATGACAGCCTGTTGCTGAAATAAAGTTCAGGCTTTTTTCTCTGTCTCCGTCTTTCTGGTTTCCCTCCCTGAAACTTGGGTTCATGACAGCTTGTTGTTGGGTAGGGCATTAGCCTTTTGTAATTTATTGCTTTTAGATTAAATCTGGGGAAACTCAATATTGCAGTTGAATGATTAGAGCAATACCCCTTGGAGTAATAAATTTTCTTTGGTGCTGTGCATCTCCAGATCATGTTTCCCTTCTAATTACATTTACATAAATGATATTCTGTAAAATTAAATTAACATTCAAACGGTTACACTGGCAGGGAGAGACAAAAATTAGTTACCAAGTTGCATCTCTTAAAGAAAAAATCTAGTTCTTTTCATAATATGAATCACTACCCTCTCCCAAGTGTCAGCAATCAACTAAACCTCGGTTCCAGAACTGCGCAGGGATGTTTGTCACCAGCTAATGGAGATGTTTTGTTTCTTTCTTGGAGATTTAGACTGTAAAGCCTCACTAGACAGTGACTATGGTGACTTTTCAAACTTGGCCACTAATGAATTGCTAATCTTCCTTCCAGCTTCTCGCCTTGAAATTCTGCAGTGGTTGCGGGGAATGTCCAAATTGGAAATGCACACAGAACTTTGTTCCGGTCTGTGTCCTCCTTTCCACCTGCCCCCGTTCTTGGTTTTCCAATCTAGGAGTTAACGAAGGGCCAGTCATGGGTAACATCCAGAATATTCCTACCTTTCGATGATCTCTTACACTGCTACAGTACGTTTCCATTTTTAAGAGCTTCGGTCTCTTTAGAATTTGTGCTATTTGGAGGGTTTGAATCAGAATCATCAGAACATGTACTGCTTCCTCATCTTGACTAAGAATGTTGCCTCAACTGTGTTTACATGAATGACGTCAGAACAACTTTAAGAACCATTTCCATTACGTTGTTCGCTGAAGCCAGTCAGATCCATTTGTGAGCATGATGATTTTATGTAAAATGTGATTTCACTTATGTAATAAAAATTACTTACATCCCTAGTGGGGATGTTTAACCAAAACATTACCAGTAGTATCCCTGAGCACTGGGACTTTTTTCCTGTTTATTATTGTTCCTAAAGTTTGAATTACCTACAGTCAACATGTATCATTTTTACATAAGAATAAGCTGCTGCAAAAGAAGTATCTTTTCAGGTCCTTGGAGTTCAGGTGAAGAGACAGTTAACTGGAGTGTTAGCAGCCTCTGCCTCCATTGCTTCTATTCTCCCTGTTAAGTGCCAGAACCCCTGACTCCCCGTCAACTGGGTTTAGCAACATCTTGGACACAATCATACCCAGGAATCATAATTCATATATTGACGTGTCTGATAAAACATGGCTGTCGGGAGTCCACTCTCAAAATAGCCTTTCAGGAACTATGTTTATGACAAAAGATGATGATAGGACAAGAAGAAACCCTGCACCTCTTTTAAAAGAAGGCTGTAGTTTGCACATCCTTTCCTGGATATGTTTGTATTTGCACTCCATCCCACCCGACCTGACCTCTCCTGTTCTCCTCTTTCTTGGGCTGGCATTCACTTGTGCTTCAATTATCCATTTAATGTATATGTATTGGGCACCTACAATATGCCAAAGTGCTGTGATTGTCACTGGAGATAAAATGGGAAGAAAAAACAGACATAGTTCTTGTTCTCATGGAGATTACAGTCTGCAAGGAAAGACAGATGTTAACTAAATAATCCTATGGATAATTGTTTAATTACAAACTGAGAATTGTGTGCTGAAGAAGAAACACAGTCCTGGGAGAACGTGAATTCAAAGAATCTGCCCTTGACGGAAGATGAAGAGTGACAATGGAGGCCAGGGAAGCATTTCTAGGGCAGTGAGACTTGAGCTGAGATCTCAGAGACAGGTCTGCGTGAACCAGGAGTCACAGAAAGTAGTCACAGGAGGGAGGAGGTGAGGGAACAGCAAGACCCAGTGCCCTGCACGAGGAGGGAGTGTTTGATACTGCCGGAGAGCCACCGTGGATGGGTTCCAGGAAGCTCGGGGAGAAAGATATAAAGAGATTAGTGAGGCAGGTTAAGTTAGATTAAGCAGGACTCTTGGGGTCATACTAAGTATTTTGGTTTTATTCTCAGAGCAATGGCAAACAATAGAAATGTCATAACCAGGGGAGTGATATAGTCATATTTCCATTTTACAAAGATCACTCTGAGAGCAGTGTGGGAAATAGCAGTGTGGAGTAGTCAAAGTGGCCGGGGAGGACCAGTTAGGAGGCACCTATAGTAGTTCTGTCTTCCTAGACCAGATGGGTGGCCACAGAGATGGAACAAAAGTGGATGGAATCTAAGGATAATTCAGAGGTAAATTTACATCATCTGGTGATGGTTTGGCCATGGGGGAAGAGGGAGACGGCAGTGACAAGAATGCCTCTTGGGTTTCTGGCTCTATAACTAGATAGTAATGGACAATGGAACAAGTAGAGAACACAAGAGAGCAGGTTTAGAGGAATGGAGGATGACTCTAGTTTTGGGAATATTGAAATAGATATCTAGAGGGAGGGGTTGAGCAGGCAGATATATAACGCTGAGCTCAGAGAGGAAGTCGGGTAGCTTATATGAAGAAGATAACTGAAGCCATGAGCGTGTATGGGGAGGTGAGAGTGAATGCTAGAATGAATTTGACTGACCATGTCTTAGGTCCTCTGCAGCTCAACACTCTAACCTTCCCTAATCCCAGCTGGTAGTCTGGTTCTGCACTTTTCCTCCCACCTTCTGTGTGTGATATTGTGGGCAAACTCCACTTACTTTGACGCTCCCTTTGATAATGACTCACTGGATTTTGACCCTACCGTCCTTTGACCTCTTTCAGTGTTAGCTTTCACAATCCCGTTGTCTTGCATCTTGAAGAGAGCTATGAAGCCTTTAAAGATGAGGCTGAACTTGAGACCTGGTCTTAGTTCTGCCATCTAGGCTTCATCTGGAAAGCAAAGTCTTCCTCCTTCTAATTGATTCACTCGTTATTTCTGTTTGTATCGAGAGCTGATTTATAGTATATCCAAATGCATGTACTAATGAACCGTGTCATAATGGACTTCTACACTGTACAAATGCCTGTAATTCATTTCACAGCTCTTATGTGGCACTCATTATGCCATAAATTATAGTTATTTTCATAGCATCCTTGTCTCCCCTACAAGAATTCAAACTCCTTGAAGACAGGGTTATAGCTTTACGCAGTTTTACGCCTTGCATGGCACCCAACATAGTGCCTCTCACATAAGTACACATCAACTTTTACTCACTGAATCAGCGTTGAATGATCAGGAATGTGGTCTACTGCAGAAAAGCAATTGCAGTTGTACAGGCGTGAAGTAACGAGAAATTGGGGTAGGATATAAAAGATTGGCAATATTTGGCCCAATAAATCTTTGATGACTGATTGAATTTTAGGAAGAACTGACAGGCAAAGAAGGAAAAGATTAAAGTGAAGGATAGAAATGAACCCGCAGTTCGTCAAAAATGCCATATTTTTCTTGTTCCACCTCTTCCTTAGGTTATTCCATTGCCTGCAACTCTATTTCATTCCCCCTCTCCTTCCTGCAAGATTCAGCCCAAGGGTCACTTGCCTGAGAAGCCTTTTCCCCACTAGTCATTCAGAACTCCTTCATGATCTCATTGATTGTACAGACTATTCTAGCATGTAACATATTTATTATATTTATGCATACACTTCTCAGCTCTCCACCATCAGACAAGCTCCTTGTGGGACTGCACAGGGTCAGCTCCCAGCACAGAAGAGGCACATAAGAGAATGGATGAGTGAAGGGACAGAGGGATAGGGAGGGCTCCACACTCACAGCTGAGCATAACTTTAAGAGTACTTGTGATATTACCCTACCACTACAATTCATAAGTGTGACTTCTTACCTTCCTGGAATTCCTTTTTAAAGGAAAACCAACTATCTTATTCTAGAATTAAAGTTCAAGTAAACTACAGCCACAACTGAAATATGAGTCATGAGACATGAATTCTATCCTTCTTTTATATTTAAAATCTCTATGGCTTTGGACAAATCATTTAAACAATGGTTTCAGTGGTATTTTCTGTAAAAGAGGCATAATAATCTGTCAACTTAGGCAATGTACATGAAAGCAAATAATCCACTGTGACTGTATAAACACAGCGGAGTGTAACATCAGTATTAGCTGCTGCTGTTGATGTTAGAAAAGTAAGTGGTGGGGTTGTTCAACCTGTCATTTAGTCCATAAATGATCACAAATGCATAGTATGTGCCCAGGTTTGTGCTGGGTGCCTTAGAAGGGAGGGGAGGTTTTAGGAGATGTGGTTTCTGTTCTCTAATTGTTTTCAGTATGGATCAGGATACAAATCTGAAGCAAATCAACTAAAAGCCAAACGTGCAAATGCAGGATCAGATGCACTCGCGTCGTTGGTGCCACTGCAGCCCTCAGAAGGCAGGGTGGGTGACAGAGCACTGTTATTTTTATGTAGGAGAGGTCTCCCTTCCTTTGACCTTCACAGACACTCTGGGTGTCCATGATCTAATCCATGACAGCTTGCCTCAGAATCTGCTAACCTGTCCCTCCCTTCTTTGCCATTTGCCCCCTTTCTTCAGTGCGACTCAGCTCTGAGTACCCCATGCAGCTGGAACCTTTGGCTCAGTCACTCCAGTCACCACCTGCAGGCTGTGGAGGACCAAAAGCTCCTGAAGCCTTGGCTTTCCCAGATGGGGTGCTGGGTGCAGCTCTCAGAGTCTGATCCAGCCTGCTGGCCTCTCGCTGCCTCCATCTGGGCCTGCTGTCAGTGGATGGATGCCCAAAGCACTGGCTCACCCACCCGAGGTGAACAAATGGGACCAGTGCTCCAGAGCTCCTCGGGGGGAGCTAAGAAGGCCGGTCACCGGAACCCATCATTGCCTGTGACTTATACACCAGGGAAAGGTTAGAGAAATTTATGAGTGGGCACCATATGCCAGCCCAACATCTGCTTCCTCATAAGGGGCATGAATATAGGACAGTGCTAAGTGCATTAAAGATGAGACTCAGGTCTGAGAAAAGTACAATTTAACTGCTTAGGGGAGTGAAGACTCCAAGGCGCTGTTAGGAGTTTTCATATTCATGTTCTTTCTTTTATAAGTTTTATTTTTAAGAGCAGTTTTAGGTTCATAGCAAAATTGAGGGGAAAATACAGAGATTTGTCATATACGCCCTGCCCCGACACACATATAGCCTCTCCCATTATCAACATCCCCCACCAGAGTGTTACACTTGATGAAACTACGTTGTTACCCACACTGACACATTATCACCACCCAAAGTCCATAGTTTACATTAGGGTTCACTCTTAGTGTTGTACATTCCATGGGTTTGCACAAACGAATGATGACACGTATCTACCATTACAGTATCATACAGAGTAGTTTCACTGTCCTAAAGTCCTCTGTGCTCTGCCTATTCACCCTCCTTCCCCCATATTCATTTTTCAAAGGAAATTTTATGTAGAACATCAAGCATAAATACAGGTGAAGCTGCTCTTTTTAGGGGTGCTCGGAGGCTGAGAGTTCTTCCCTCATCCTCCTCCTAGTGGTCCCTGAGATGCGGCCATCAGTGCTGGGAACCTAAAAGAAACAGTTTCAAAACCACTTTTCTGGTTGATTGAGGGAAGTGGAATTGACTTTTTTTCAGTATTTTCTGCATTAAACACTAGGGAAAGGCTTATCCCATTCTGACATAATAAGATGTTTTGACAAGTGCTCATCACAGATGGGGACCTTGTTTATCAGTATCTTTCTTGAAGTCGATTATGAAATTTACTTGAAATAATGAGCCAGCCTTCTTTAATAGGCTGAACCCTTGTAAAAGGTAGAGGAGGACAGTGTAGGTATCTTGATGATGTTCTTTAATCTTTCTGAATCTATTAGATAGCAAAGATCATGCTTTGGCTATGCTATGGCTCAGAGCCAGGTTGTGACATCCAAGTCTTGGCTGATGGTGTCACACAAGCAGATGTGACAGTGGGAGGGGAAGACGTGGGATTTCAGTGAAGTGCCACTCTCAGATTTCACAACTTTCGTTTCAAAACTGCTAGTGATGGATGGCATTTTAGGGCCCTGAGTCATTTTCTCAGTACTATGCATGCCGGGACTCTTTGGAGGAATGTCTTCCTCATTGCTTGCATTTCCAGTCAATGCTGCAGCCAGACATAGTGAATACCACCATCAGCAGGGTCATTGTTAGGCCTGAAAGCGACAATGGCACTTTAAAATATTTAAAAAAATTTTAAAACTTCTTGATATGTTGAGGAGGATACATAAAACATATATAAATGCTTTAGACAAGCCTGCTCAAAAACAGGGACTAAATCTATTGGATAATCATGATAAAATAGAGAAGTAAATTCCATTTAATTCTAATTAAAGATGCAATTAAGAAAGGAAACTATGCCCCAAGTTAATGTCTGATGGGAAAACCAAAAAGACTCCTATCAAAAGCATTATGGTAGAGTAGACAGAGCATAGACTATTGATTTGGAAAGAAATTTCCAAGTTCAGATGCCTCTCAGCTCTCCTACTTATTGGCTGTATTGTGAACTTAAACAGATACTTAATCCCTCTGGGCCTCAATACCCTCAGTAGTGAAAGATAACTGCTCATTCCCTTTTTCAGGTGTTGAGAGACCCAGTGAATGGAAGGTCCTTTCTTACACCCCTATTCATCTCACCCAAAGCCACACATGCCAGTGGTATGGCTGATTTCATGGAAGGCAGCCTGACACCACAGTCAGTGCTGGTTTCAGAGTCTGGACACAGGCAAGTCACTCAATTGCCATGAGTTCTTGTTTCCTCAACTGTAATATGAATGGTTTGGAGTAATAATTCAAGTCTGGATCAACACTCAGATATCTTGTAGTGTTTTGGGAGAAAAACAAGAACAATGATTATACACATCAAAGAACTTCAGAAATAGCCAACTAGTGGAGATGATAGATTTGGAAGGATGCTCTGCTGTGCTTCTCTGCTGCTACAGACAGCTATGTCACACACACTTTCTAGTTTTCTGAAATACATTGTCCTGCTTGGGATAAAGATGGCTTCCATTGTGTTAACAGTCCTGGGCTCCATTTTTCATGAGCCATGAGAGTCTTTGGTGCTTTGTTTCCCTGTTCCTCATACTTATGTCTCCACTTCTTCTCACTCTAGGCTCCCAGGGACAAAGAGAAAGCTAACATTCTCCTGTGAAATAGTTTCACACTTAAATTCAAATTAAGGAACAAATGAATAGTTGATAAGGGAACCCTCAACCCTCACCTCACCTCAAATATTTATATCAATCTTTAAGGTTAATAGGTAAACACTAAGGATAGAATTTTTGGCACTGATCCACGAGTAGAAGATTTCTTTGAATGTAGACAATTCCAAACCCTTGATACAAGATGAAGTAGATCAAAGGTAATTCTGTTCTCACAAGAGGAAAACTTGCTCCCATTTTTTTCAGAGGGAACCAGGATGGTGGTAAATAGATGTCTGTCTGAATATCTCTGGTGACACCAGCATTTTACCTGTGCCTGCGCCAGCAACAGCATCGCTTCTTCTGGCAATGATGAAGAGGAAAAGGGAGAAGGTTATCAGGTCTCACCATCAACTGATGGTATCGGCTTGCTCTGGACTCCTAGTTCAGTGTAACAGGGCTGGAGAAGCATATGGCACCGCACCACAGCCTGTGCTTGCTCTTCCCCAGCTCAGCCTGACTACCCTTGTTGTGCTCATGGCTTTCTCAGCCTCTGCCAGCAAAGGAGGACTCCCTCAGAGCATAGCCTGGCTGAATCACCCACTCTGAGTCCCCAGCTCCTAGCACAATCTGGGGCACACCAAAGTCTCTCAGCAACGCTTGAAGAATGAGATTACTCAGATACTGTTAGAACCTAGTCAGGAAGGAATAAAAGTAACTCTGTAATACATTTGCCAAGGAAAATAGCTATTCTGACAACCCATTTTTATATAATTTTGACTTGGTCATAATCTGGAAATTTTTCTTTCTTTTTCTGAGAGTGAAGTGATGAGGTAAGTAGTAGACATCCAGGTTCTCTCACTTGTGTGATGTTAGACAAGTTACTCAACTTCTCCATGCCTAAGTTTCTTCATCTCTGCATAATAATATAACCTAACGTGATGAATGTGCTCACTCGATGGAAGGAATCCTTTCACAATGTATACATATATTAAATCACCATGTTGTACACTCAAAATATTTTATAATTTTAATTGTCAATTATACCTCAATAAAGCTGAAAAAATAAATTAAATAAATAATCACAGCAAAGGAAAAAAGTAACATAACTTAGCTAATAGAGTAATCAGGATAATTGAGCTCAAACTTATGAGGCACTTGGAAAAGTGCCTGGTACTGAAAAAATTTGTAATTATGGATAATTTTATATACATATATTTTTTGTTTTGTTTTGTTTTTGCTGGGAAAGATTCACCTCAAACTAACATCTGTTGCCAATCTTCCTCTCTTTTTTTTTCCTCCCCAAAGCCCCCGTACATACTTGTATATTCTAGTTGTAATTCCTTATAGTTCTTCTATGTGAGCTGCTGCCACAGCATGGCTACTGACAGACGAGTGCTGTGGTTCTGCGACCAGGAAACTGCCTGGGCTGCCAAAGTGGAGCACACCCAACTTTAACCACTAGGCCATCAGGGCTGGCTCTGTATATAATGTTTTTTGACAAGTCACTGTTTAGGCAGTGTGGCATAGTGAATTAGATTGAAAATCAGGCATGTGAATTCTAGTCCTAGTTCTACATTAATTATGTTCATTAACTGCCCTGGAATTTGGCCCCACAATCTATAGAAAGGAGGTGTTGGTCCAAATGACTTTGACCGTGCTTCTGGTTCTGCCAGTCTATGAAGTTCTGAACTATTTGGGTCAATGAACCCCTGAGAGGTCTGGCTTTTGAACTGATTAATAGTTGTCAGCCCTTTGACATGGGACAGTGTGCCAGTTTACTCCCTTTTTGACATCTCGCTTCCTCTGTGAATTCCTGCTGTCTGTGAATTCCACCATACTTAAAGGAAAATTAAAAACTAGTTTGACTTATACTAGGAAAAGTTTGAATTGAAAAAAAGTTTTGCTTTTTCTGCTTCTTAAAAAAAAATAGTGATTTAAAATGATGAACCAAATAAAGAGAAACAGAGAGAATGGTCAGTTTCCCAGACCTTTCTAAATTAAGATTTCACAATATTGATTTATTATTTAGTTTAAGGTAAATTTTTAGAATTCCAGGCATCCTCATAAGTGTTAGCTTTAAAACAGTCCAAAACAAAATACGGCATGTTTAGTCAAGTTGATACTTTAGATTTCCAATGTGTTTCTCTTGCATTGATTTGGAAATTCCAAAAACGACTGAATTTTGAGGCTACTCTGTTGGTGTCACATTCCCATCTATTTAAGACAATTAATATATTGGCTCCAATATTAGAATTTCTATTTACATATTTTTAAAATCCTGTTCTACTTCTATTATTCCTCATAAGCTTTATAAAGAACATGATATATTATACACAGTAGTACATATAATGCCGCATGCTCAAATATTTTATGGATTGGGGATGCCATCAAAAAAGTTTGGAGACCACTTTTTTGGACAAATATAGCATGTAACTTTGGTTCTAGTGGGCTGCAAAATTGGTCAAAGATTTTGAGATTCATAACTTCATAAATTGAGTATTTATTGAGCAATTATTGTGTGCCAGGCTCCATGCTAAGCAAGAGTCAGCAACAGAATCGAGGGCAGTCCATCCACTCTGCATGGTACATCTCCTTGATGTCAGCATAACAATTCTATTCAGGACCACTTCTGGTGAGAGGAAGAGCAGGTGTGGGTGGAGAAACGGAATCAGACAATTCTGGATTAAACTCTTGGCTCTACATCTATTAGGTGTGTGACTTTGGTCAAAGGTTTAAAGTCTCCTGGCTTCAGATTCTTTATCTATAAAATGCAGATGAGTGTACCCAAAATGCAGATTAAGAAAATATATACAAAATCCTCTACAAGGGGCTGGCTTATTATAAAAATTCAATAATTTATATCATTCTTCTTTTATCTTTGACAAACATACTCGTCTATGACAGTTATATAACTTTCTCATACTTTTTTGGGGGGACAGTATAGGCCATTTATTACCTTTTTACATTTGAGGTAAACTGAGGCAGAGAGTGATTGGGTGAATTCTTTGATCGTGAATAATTCTGACCTCTGCTTGTCAGACAGCCCTCTGTAATAATCTTGATTGATCTGCACTCCTCTTAACACTCTGGTTACCCACTTGAAGTTTCTGCCATTGGCAATCTTTCTAGACTTTTCTATTCATCTTAATCAAAATGTTCCTTAGTGGAGTGGTTGAAATGAAACAACCACAAAAGGAGGATTTGTGTAATGAGGAAGGAGAGAGTAGATGTCTGATTTTCTTAAAAATGTGCCTACATCTCTGGGGGCAAGTAAGTAGGGAGCTCTGGGACAGTAGGACTTCTCTGGCTTAAAAGTTCAAGGTCAAGGTGAGAAACCTGGGGCAACTTCCCGGAGTTTCCGGGACTATCGAAGGAAGTAATGTCTTCAGAGCTGAGCATTTTGCCTGGCACAGAATGGGTACTCGATTTTCTTTTTCTACTGGCAATACCATAAAATAAAACTCAGCTTTCACTACATTATATGAGTAGATGAGGCAACTTTGAATATGCATTATTCTATATCAGGGGAGGCAAATCATGTAACTTCATATAAAAATGAGGAATTTGTGGAACGGAAGAGCTGTGTTCTTCAGTAACACCGGTATCCCTGCAGCTGGAAAGACATATTTTTCTTAAGTGGCTGGAGCTTGTCGCTCAGCTAGATACATCCTATTTATGGTGACTTTCTCTAAAGCTCATGATTAATGTGGGCTTTTAAAAATTGTTTTTCTTTGTGTTATGTAAATAAGATTTCTCTCCAGTATGGCTGAATGCTGGTTTTAATTAAATTTAGGAAGGAAGAGGAGGGGGGTTGGGTAGCCTGACAAAGTTGAAAAGCATCAGTGAAAATCACATTTCTGTTTGGAGCATGGCATTTGAAAATAAAATAAATAATATCAAAGAGAGGACTTCTCCAAATGGGAAAATAATGAATATGCTTAAAGTCTCTTATACTGTTCCCATTTTGGCTTAAGATAGGATTCTTGCTTTGGAAAAGAGGGTTTTATTTTTTTAATCATTAACTCAATGCATTTTATGCATTCTATGGTATGTACAAAAGAAAAGAAAAACCACATTTCTTTTTGTTTTACTTTCCTCCGGAAAAAAATCATTATTTTATGAAAGTGAATTTTGCTATTTAATTAATCATATGCTTATTTGTGTTACTTTGGCTATAACATAATTGAAACTTGGATCAAGGCTAATCTGCTGGGCTAAAGTTAATTATGATGTGGAGAGGAAACTGCATTACTTTTGGCTAATATTTACCTTCACTCAGCATACTTTTTTCTTACAAGAAATACAGATTAGTGGTGTAAACATGATCACTTAGAAAAAGATTGTTTTCAAGCACTTGAATAACCTACATTTATTTATAATAGTTATGCTAATTAGAAACTAGCCTCCTCTATTCCTCAGAGCAGGTCCTTAAGAGCCCTTGGTCAGCATAGGATGAATGGGAAAACGCCGAGACAAACTTAAATTATTGTGGGTATTTGGGAGTCATAAAACAGTATTTCTCCAAAAATATTTCTTTATCTAGATTTTTTTTCATGGTTTTGGCCTGACCTTCCCCTCTGCTAGTTCAAATAAGTAAAACTTGTCTGCATCCTTAAATCATTCCTGAAAGTTCCAACTTTCCTGAAAGACATCAACTTCCAATCAGTGGTGTCTCCCTGGCAGTTTCTGTCCTTGTGGGCTGCTTCTCACCTGGCATAGTAAGCAAGCGCGCTAAGAAGGCTGACTGACCCCCTTCTCTGAAATATGATTAGGGTTAAAAATGTGCGTTGTTTAATGGAAAGGAAAATTCTAAATTTAAGGCAGTCATGCTTCGTGTGGGGAGGTCAAAGAGTGAGTAGATTATGGGTTGAGGGGGATAAGGAAGGGAGGAGGAAGATTTACGTGCTCCGTGGTATTTGAAACCAACTTAAAATTGGCCCTTGAGTCCAGAGATTTACATGTTGTGTAGTTTGAAAAAATAGATGCGAAATTTTAGAGTAACCCTCAAAAGTGCCTCTTATGAGCTTTCCTGGTCAATAGACCGTCTGATTAATTTTAAGAAGAAGAGGAGAAAAATTAATACTGAAAAAAGTCTAATTTTCTTAAAAGAAATAAGCTTTTGACAGTCATTGGGTAGTGCTTAAAGGCACAAATACAATTACTTAAAATCTTCGTGAATTTGGGCAAGTTCCTTAATTTCTCTGTGCCTTGATCTTATAAAGAGGATAACAATAGGAAGCAATTATATCACCCACACTCAGTGTACAAGAATTCAGCACTCTGCATTCGTTAAAAGAGGAAGGGGAGGGAAAATAATTCAAAGTGCAAGAACAATTCCACCTAACATTTCACACAGTGTGTATTTCCCCGGGTAAATGTGAAATGGAAGTATGATCTGCTCTTCCTTAGTTTGGTCTTCATTCCTGAGATCCTCTTATAATGTGAGCATCTCAACAAGCCTAGTATGCTCCCACTGTTTAAAGAAACAGTACATACCTTTGTACAATAGGACCCTAAGTGTATAAGCAGCTACTTCATCTGGGGCTCAACTGAACAGTGAAGAAGGTAAAACTGGCCGGGTTATACTTATTGAGAAATGGTATACCTATCACTACTATAGTACCTTTCTTCCTCAGGTATTTTTCAGTGAGAATGTAGAATGTTTGTGAGTTTTGCCTTATATGTTGACCTTAGAACTTCACCCCCAGTAAGATGTAACCACATTTTTATGGCTACTCTTGAAAGGTAGTTGGATCATAGAGACAAAAGTAGAAGAGTGGTTACCAGGGGCTGGAGGGAGGGAGGAATGGGAGTTAGTGCTTAATGGGTACAGAGTTTCTGTTTGGGATGATGAAGAAGTTCTGGAAATGGATAGTGGTGATGGTTGCATAACATTGTAAATGTGCTTAATGCCACTGAATTGTATGCTTAAAAATGATTAAAGTGGTAAATTTTAAGTTATGCATATTTTACCATAATAATAACAAAAAAGGGTAGTTTGGAAGTTTTCATGAGAAAATATGCATGTCAACACTTAGAACAAATTCATGAAAGGCTAATACAAAAAACTATAATGATTGGAGGGATTATTTGGTTACTGTTTATATATCAGGCCTACCTGTCTATTTTTATGCCTTTTGACTCAGTCTAATTAATACACAGGCTGGGAGGGGATGTGCTGGTTCCCTGACCACTAGGCGCATTTCAGGAAATAAATCATAGAACTCCTTTCTAGATCCCACTAAATTCCTGCCCCCTCCCCTTCCTACTACTCACCTCTCCTTGGTTCCTGTGTGTATTCAGCCCAGCCCAGGCATGATTTTTGAGTTTTTGCTTCCACTTCTGTCTCTGTGATCACCATTTGGACTTGTCTGCATTTCTCTGAGTTTCATCTTTTATTCCTTTGAAACTGTTTTGGGTTCTTCTTTCTATTCCTTCCACTTCTTTGCCCAGGATAATTTCCTATATGATGAGCCTCAGTCCTCAGTTCTCAGGACAGTCATTGGTGACCTATCCTCAGGCTCTACCCCAGCCCTCTTTCAAGGATCAGACATAGTCCCCAGAATAGAGAACCAGGGGGCTCAGGACTTTCCTCTTAGAACCATTCAAGGCTAACGTTCTGGTTGGGACATGGCTCTTGTGTATGGCTGGGAGGAGAAAAAGAACAGAGGTTGAGGGCGTGGTGTGGGCTGTCACCGGGATAAGAAGGCCAGGAGTTGGAGAAAATGGGAAGAGAGCCAAAGTCAGAAACAGAGAGTGGGATAAGAGTGGCAGAAGATTGGCATTTACTGAAAGGCACATTCTTCATGACCAGAGCAAGTGACACCTGACACCTGAAAGCAAGGAGAAAGAAAGAAAACAATGAAACAGAGAAACCAGATTGAGGCCAGGGAAAGAAACTACATTCAACATAGACAACTCTCATCCGAGACCCAGAGGTTAATTGCTTCTCTTGATGTAGCCACCTGTTTAAAGTTCCAGACCAAGTCTCTCCTTTGCTGGTCTTCCTCCTACTTAAAATGGCTGCAGCTGAATCTGGAAGAGGACCTGACATTACAGTGTGACAGGATCGTAGAGATAATGTAATTCGTCTGTCGTATTTTCTGATGAGGAATGGCCCAGAGAAGGAAAATGCTGTGTTCCATCTATTCAGCGGTGAGGTCTGGACTTGAACTCAAATCTCACTATTTTCAATAACCTCGTACGGTGAGGCTTCCAGTGGACAAGGACCACGATGATGGAGTTGTGTAGAACCATACTGAATCCAGAACCATATGCGTTGCAGCGGGTAATATATGCTTCTTGATGGCAGTAGCAGTGAAGATGACGATGATTACGGCCATAGAGAAAACTTCATTTAGATGAAGTTAAATGATACTGCATGGATGAGAGAGGAAAATTCTATGCTATTTAATGCCTGACATGTAAGATGAATTTGGTAATGAAGCTCAAGGACTTACCAGGCCAGAAAACTGCATTCTTTCATTATACAGCCTTTAATGACCCACTTATTACTAAAATAAAGGAAAAGATATGCATATAAACACATGTTACTGAATGTTTGGCTGCAAGAAATAAAACCAGTATACCAGCTTGAGGGGTGAGCAACGGATGCTGTTTCTGTATGAATGATCAAATTTGCTATTTTCCAACTGGAAAATGACAACTGAAGTAAAAGGGTAAAGGATGATTTGACTATGCTTATAAAAAAGACAGGAGAGAGTAATGTAAGGAAAGCAGGTGCAGTTGACTAGCTCTAAGGATCGCTACAGGGGACCTGGTAGAGGGAATAGATTTATTTGGAAGTCTGACTTATGCCCTTCTTTGGGATCTGTGTCTCTGAAAGTATTCAGCTCCTCCTTATATGGTATTCATTTCTCTGACAAACTCAGTTATCTAAGATACAGCTGATAGCCATTAGGGAAGCCAAAATGAAGGTCGCATCTATTCACAAAATCATATGCACTTCATCCATAAGAGTTCTTCTTAGGTCCTTGTTCAGAATTTATTTGACACCCAATCTGAGAGAGTTACCTGGTTTCTAGCTCATAGCAAATTATAAGCAGCACAGCCGAAGGTGTGAAAGTGGTGTTTACTGAAAGGCGCATTCTTCATGACCAGAGCAAGTGACACCTGACACCTGAAAGCAAGGAGAGAGAAAGAAAACAATGAAACAAACAAAAAATAAAGATACTTAGGATGAAATCGACCCTGATGGTATGTGGCCATTTAGTGTAGGGACGTTCTTACATGTCACCATGGGCCCTTGGGGGCATCGCTGATTTGTATCATGTCTAAAGGAGCTATGTGCCAGTCATGTCATCTGAGGAGGGGGGAAAGACTTTGATGCTATCTTCACAGCAAAGATCATACTCAAAAATAGTGGAAAAAAGTGAATTTTTCTTTCAAAAATAACCTCGGCACTTGAAGCATTTATCTCAGTTATCTGAAAAACTATCTTGTTGGGAACACCGTATTCTATGCTGCTGCCCCATTGACGTGATCTTGCTTTGGTGTTGCCAGGGTTGGAGTCCTGCCTCCACCATGTGTTAGTGAATGGCCTTGGGCAAGAGACTACCCTTTGTTAACTCCGGTTTCTTTATTTGTAAACAGGGGATTATAATATCCACCACACAGGGATATTCTAAGTATTAACGAATTGATTCCATATGTGTCTAGTGCTCAGCTTCGTGCCTAGAACATAGGAAATGCTCAATAAAGATTAGTTATTGTTACTGTATTGCTGTCAATAATATTAGCAAACCATTTTTCCCTTCTATTTTTGATTACACATGCTGTGCAGACGTAAGGGATGAAGTTATAGGGCAGGGGAACCTATGACACTTGGAGGGGCTACTCAGTGGAAATGAAGATGAAACAAAGAGTGAATCTCACCCTTATGTCAAGTCACTGCCACTAGCAAAGCTACGTTAGGGCTGCCATCCCAATTACCCACTATCCCTCCCACTCAAAGCAGTATATGTGTTGGTTTAACCCCCTGCAGTTGATATGATAATTTTGCAAATTGTATCGCATTTGAGCTTCACAACAATCTTGTGAGAGTAGTACTTCACCCATTTCACAGATGAAGAATGAGTTATTTAGGATTTAAATAACTTGTCCACATTTAGCCAGATCTTAAAGAGAAATAAACTTGAACTTGAGATGCATGCTCCAAGTCCAGTGGTATCTCTCTTTGATTATGCTGCCCCACAGACCATGACTGATGAGTGACAACAGGGTTGTTAACGATTTGGGAAAAGGACTGGTCTTGGGAATATGTGAGCTTGTTGCTGCTTTAGAGAATATAGGGAATAGCATGCCACTGTATAGAATTGGATGCAAAATTCACAATAATTCAGATAAAAACTGAGTCAAAGCTTTATTTTGTCCAACAAACTATTTATAAATAAGTTTATGGTACAAATAAAATATGAGAGAATGTTTTAAATCATTAAAGAGAAAAATCTGTATTCAAGCATTCTTAAAGCTGTTTGGAACATCATTTTTATACAAAAATCCAACTTCCAATTACAAGTCAGCCTCATCTGGGTTTAAGCAAGTCTGTAGAGATCTATACTGGAGAAGGGCCTTGATGTGTGGAATATATTGACTTGGGTGATATGGAGTTTGATATAACAAAATGACATCTTTTATCAATAAGAATACATCTTTTTCTTTTTATATATTTTCCCAGTAAATCAAAAAACCCCTTCTCTCAACTAAAAAGGTAGGAAAGAGGAAGGGAAGAGAGGAAATTAAAATTTATTGAGCATCTATACAGGAACATATACTTTACCAGTGTTATATCATTTAATCCTAAAAATAACCCTTTGCATCAAGTCCTCATTATTATTCTCATTCAAAAGAGTGGGTTTCCAGGAATTTGTACAATAGATGTTCTCGAAACTATTTGTCATAGTATGTGAAGGGTTAGAATCAGGTCAAAAACTTCCCCAAAATATGTTTTGTTTGGCCTGCAATATTGTTTTAAAATTTTAGAGCCAATTTCCAGCTTAAAGAAAATCAAAAAGCTCTGGCAACATTGCGTCTACATCCAGAGCAGCAAGTGTCTGGAGTGGAGCAGCGACCACCCTTTCAACAGCTCCTGACAGCGAATGCGCCAGAGTCACTCTCTGACCTGTGCTGCTTGGTAATATTGCCTCCCAGGTCCCTGTCAACATTTGAGAGGAGACTCCTAAAATGATGAGTATGAGCTGTTGTCTAAGAGTGTGAGTATATTTATTTGTTGAGAAGGAGGGTACTTGTGTATTAGCACAGATATCATTTTTCAGATGAAAGCAAAATTGAATCAGGAGCAGTTGTTTGGAGTACCTTATGCTGTCTAATGGAAATCAAGGAACATCCTTCCTTCCACTGTGCCCCTAATGACGTTGGAGCAGGCATTGAAGGTCCTTCCACCCTCCTCCATTTCTCCCTGCCTGCCTTCACCAAATATTTATAAAGCAATTGGTGTGTACTCAGCAGCATGAGGGAGATAGAGAGATGATCACTGCCTGACCTCAGGAAATGTATAACCGAGAGCAGGATAAAACAGGGGGACATAACTACCTTACGAGAGAGTGAAGTAAGCTCTACAATAGAAGAACAGACAAGCTCCCGGAGGTATAGGAAGGACTGATTAATTCTGACTTGGGGGATCCATGTGGACTTTTATAGCCAAAATGTTATTTAATTAAGCTGGAAAGTTGGTAGACTTTTTTTATTGCAGTAAAATATACACAGCATGAAATTTACCAATTCAACCATTTTGAAGTGTGTAATTCGGTGGCGTTAAGTACATTCACAGTGTTGTGCAATCATCACCCCTAACCACGAGATAGACCTTTGACAGGTAAAGAAGGCAAGTGATACACTCAGCTTCCATCACTCATGTGAATTTGTAGAATAAATTTAATTAATTGACTCATCTGCTGCCTCAATCCAAAGTGGCTTTGAGATATCTAATAAGAATGCACAGTATACAATAAGTCCACTTTATAGAGTGTTATGGAGAACCAGAGCAAGGAAATGAAAATGACGCTAGAAGACAAGTCTGTTCACAGAAATTTTTCTGTAAATTGGAAAGAAATTTGTGTCTAAGCTCTATTGCTGTAAAAGCAAAGGGAATGTGTGATATTTTTAATCTTTTAGTGCAAAGTTGACATTGTAGAATTTTCTTTTCTGACATTATTTTTGCTGCCCTCATATATTGTTGTACCCTATTTCTGTACAAATTGGGAGCTTCAGATTCTATTTTTAAAAAGTAAGTTGTGTATTAAAAAAATATATATATATATACTACTTCTTGGGGGTATTTCAGAACTGAGCCCCTACATAATTTATCTAAAAAGACCATTTTCATGAATTTTACTTAAGATTGTATACTTTATCATTTTCTCAGTTACGTGGATAATAATAATGGTAATTAATAAATGCTTACTACAGGCCAGACACTGGGCTGTTTTGCACATATTATTTCATTTTATTCTCACAACGTCTCTATAATATATGTACTTTTACTGTCTCCCCTTTACAAAACGGGACGTACAGAAGCTAAGTAACTCTAATAAATAAAATGGTTTTTTGGCTCATCCTTACATTTATATTTCACATGGACCACCTTGTGGTGGTAAGATGGAGATGATAGACTCTATTCCTCCCACCTCCTGAAGGAGTTGCAATAAAACACAGTACTGTGTGTTGTTATATGGCATGACCTGCAAAAGTAAAGAACTATATGGGGTTTAGGGTTTTGGTTAGAAAGCAAAATCTGAGGGCCACAAGCAAAGGCCTCAGGTAACTGCTAGGAGAGACCAGATATTGGGGATGCAGTGGAGGCAGGGGTCAAGCTGATGCTCTCATTTCTGGCTCAAGTAACTGCATGGACTATGAAGCCAGTCACTGAGACAGTAATAATAACAGTATTTGAGAGGAGGAGTTGGAAAAATTTTTTCTGTAAAGGGCCAGATAGTAAATATTTTAGATTCTGTTGGCCACGCGGTCCTGTCACGACTACTCACCTCTGTTGTAGCATGAAAGCAGCCATAGACGATATGTAAACGAATGAGTGTGGCTGTGTTCCATAAACCTCTGGAGCAAGTCACTGGCCGTTTGTGAGCAGTCATTCACCTTCCTTTCTACAGTTTCCTATAGGTCTCCATAGTCCCTTTGGTTTCTTAATCTAGATTTACCGGGGTTTACTGTCCTCAAAGCCTTTTTCAAACATATATCATACAATTCTCACATTACCTTTCTGAGTGGATTTTCCCCTAGTTTTGTTGAAGAAACTGATACTCAGACACTTTAAGGGCCTTGCATAAGGTTACCAAGAGGGAACACCAACATGGAGCCTCATGTTCTGACTTCACAGGCGCTGCTTCTGTAATGTGGATTTTTCCCATCTGCACAGATATTGTAACATGAAAAATTATTAGTATCATCTTGGATGACCTTTTTCACAGCGTCTGTTCAATACTCTCACTCTGAATATGTTGTTTAATCATTTATTTATTCATTCATTTAACCCATATATATTGAAATCTTTTATGCCAGAAATGGTTTTAGACTGTAGTGATATAAAGACAACCAAAACTTATACGAGCTCTTCCCTCAGAGAGGTAGTGAAGGAGGCCAACATCACTCAAATAAGACAATAAATGTTACACCATTATGATTGTAGTAAGAACCATGAAGGAGAATTGTATTAAATGCCCAAAGCCTATGATAAGGATTTTTGATCTAGTTTGTGGAAATCAGAGAAGATTTCCCCTAAATAAGAATAATTAAGCAGAGTGGAAAGATAGGAAGGCTTTAATGAGGCAAAGAAAATTGAAGGTGGAGTTAACTTTCCAGGCTGAGTAGCCAGCTTGTGCAAAGGCCCTGTCACAGGAAGGAGCACTCTATTTAACGGACTGGAAAAAAGCAAGAGTGGTAAGACCATAGAGGACAGGCTGGGGTGGAGAACCCAGACCAGGCCCATGTTAAATTTCTGATCATCATTTTGGATGAACTCCCTCAAAGTACCTATCTACTATTAAAAACAAAACAAAGCTATATAATGTTTAAATAGAGAAGCAAAATAATCCAATTTTCATTTGGAAAATATTGTTTTTCTGTAGTAGGGAGAGTGGATTGGGTATAAATAAGAATGGATGTGAGACACTAATGAGGAGCTATGGCAGTGATCATGGTGGAGGAGGGCAGAAATGGGTAGATGGAAGAGACTGTTAGGAGGTAAAATCAGTAGTATTGGTGGTGGGCTGGAAGAAGGAGTTGAGCAAGTGGAGACAGGGAGGATGTCCCATGGTTTTCTAGAGATAGATGGCTGGCGGCTCACTCATTGAACTGGGAGCACTCTTCTGGGATCTTCTGGGATCTTGTGGGTGGAAGCATGCATCATGTGATTAGTCTTTCACATGTCAAGTTTGACATGCCTTTGAGATATCAAGAGAAGTCATCAGATAGCATTTACAGGTCTTGCCTTTTCAAAGGAATACTCTAGAACGAAATTTTGTGAGGGATGCTTGGTAGCTGGAGTCAGACAAAATGTATCTACCCTCTCATGATATATGCTTCACTTCTGCTATTTGTTAGGTGGCAATAAAATATTTCCTATAATCCAATAAAATAAAGTCAATAATTGGTTAAGCCAAATTAATTGGGTGGAATCAAAGGCTTTCCTAATGAATATAGTATAAAAAATATATTTTTAGGGTTGGGAACAAAATTATGTTTTCTTAGTTAAGGGACCATAAAAATCCTAACTCACACTTGATAATCAGGAAAAAGCACTAACATTCACCCAGAGCATGCTGCGAGTGCTGTAGGCCGTTGAGGCTGAGCACTAGAGTGAAAGTTTTGAAATCTGCATTGTGTGGAAGGGGCTTGTTGCTTGTTTGTTTATTGTGCATCTTTCTCACTTTATGCCTCCTCTTTGCCTGAAGCTACCATCAGGAATGAGACACGGCAGTTGCTGTTTTCTGGTAAAGTATGTAAAAATAAACTTGAGCTAAATGCACATTTATGGGATGTTTAGAAGGGAGTCGCTACAACTCTGCATTTGATTTTACTTTATTCCTTCCTTGCTTTTCCTCCTCGTGGTTTTTGTCGACAGACTCTGCTGCAGCCATGGGTAACTCTGCTCTAGGTAATCATAAAAATTTGAGTCAGCAGAGTCAATTGGAAACACACACACACACACACAGCTACTTGCAGGTACAGATATTATTTCCAATTCTTCCACAAACTGTACTCTCTGCAAAAATCATTTGATCATTTAATTTCATCATTAATTGCAAAAGGAAGTTTGTTCAGGTATTGCCTAGAATCACAGATCTCAGGAGGAGAACTGTAGACCAATAACCCCTATCAACGTACCCGGCAGTGTAAGGGTGCTGTGATGGGGGCCACCTGCACGCTTAGAACAACGCCTGGCAGATAGCAGGTCTTCAGTAAATATTTGATGAATGGATGAATGGGTAACAAGTAATCATTGGTCTCCTTTTGAAGCTCTCCTGGGTCAGAGAACTCATTTCATTTTTATTTTTGGTAATCTGATTGTATATTTTTATTTTATTTTATTTTTTTCAAGTTTTTTTTTTTTTATGAATAAGAATGGAAGAGAGAAAAACTGTAGCAATTTCTTTCCACGTGATCATCCTGTCATCTTTCACACTTCTCTCGTTTTTTTTTTTTCAACTGTGGTAACATTGGTTTACAACATTGTATGAATTTCAGGTGTACATCATTATACTTCTATTTCTGCATAGATTGCATCACATTCACCACCCAAATACTAATTACAATCCATCACCACACACATGTGCCTAATCATCCCTTTTGCCCTTCTCCCTCCCCCTTTCCCCTCTGGTAACCACCAATCCAATCTCTGTCTCTATGTGTCTGTTTGTTGTTGTTCTTATCCTCTACTTATGAGTGAGATCATATGGTTTTTGACTTTCTCCCTCTGACTTATTTCACTTAGCATAATACCCTCAATGTCCATCCATGTTGTCACAAATGGCTGGATTTCATCATTTCTTATGGCTGAGTAGTATTCCATTATGTATATATACCACATCTTCTTTATCCAGTCATCACTTGATGGGCACTTAGGTTGCTTCCAACTCTTGGGTATCATGAACAATGCTGCAATGAACACACGGGTGCATTTTTTTCCTTTTTTTTATGATTCCATTTTCCTGCTCCATCTCACCATCTGAGCCTTGCTCTCTTATCATTTCTTCCTTAGAGTAAAGCTTACTCATAGTGGGTGCCTAATAAATGTTTGCTGAATTGCTTTTTAGAATACACCTGAAATCCTCTAGAATTTCTACCAGTTAGTCTTCTTCCAACTCTGAGACCATCTAGAACAAGTTTCATCTTGTTCTCACATCTCTATGCTTTAAACATTGGAAGATGACTACCAAGTTTCTAGAGTGTCCTCCTTTTCCTCACTTAAACATTCCTAACTACTAAGGTACCTACAAACTCTAATGGCAGGGCCTGCCAAGGTGCTCTAAAAATAAAACATTAGAGAAATTCTGAGTTTTTTAAAAAAGCTTACAGAATCCTAAACAACATGAGCTGTCCGACTCTCACTACAGAGCATTTGTCTTCTCTTTCTCCTGGATAACTTCTTATTACAGTCACTCCCCACCTCATCCCAGGGCCCTTGGTTGGGAGCATCCATGCAGCAATTCATTCTTTTTAACAAATACGACACTCACTTTATTGAAGAAACTTGCTAAGTTCTGCCCTGGGGAATCAGTGTCACTTATTGGGGATTAGGAATACACAAGTGAATTTAATAAAGTTGTTCTTGGTCCAGCAGTGGAAACGGATCCTTAAATAGTCATAAGCTGACAGAGACACTACACTAGAGATGCTTACCAAATGCTCTGGCTGCTAGGAGAAGGGAGAGACTGCCTAGGGAAGTAGGGAAGACATCTCAAAGAAGGGACTCTTGAGCTAAGCCTTAAAGGGTGAGTGATAGTGAGTCAAGAAAGAAGATGCAGAAGGGCACCTTAAGTAGAGGGGTGAAAATGACACGTAAGAGCGTGTATATTCTAGTAATAAGTGAAGCCCAGTGTCATTGGGATCTGGGCCTCCCAGCCCATGCCCAGGGCGGCATTTAGAAGCAGACAGAGTCCATGTCTTCATGCTGAGATCTGACTTTCCAATTTCCTGCTCTGATAACACCCTCTGAGCCTAGCTCTCCTGGTAAGATGCTTTAGGCCACCCTTCACCTTGGGCATTACAAGTGTTACCACTTGTGCCTGCACATAAGGCCAGGCTGACATACATTCTTGTGCACGAGAAAAATGAGAATCATGTCTCCCCGACTTTCTGATGAATGACGTTGCTTGAGGGAAGGGGCTTTTCTACATGCATTCGTGGATTCTCAAGAGGTGGTCAATAGTCACAGATCAATGGACAATTCTAAATTCCTTAGACTTCTGTCATGTTGGTGCTTGTAGAACTTTTTGCTTATATTTAATTTATATCATTGAAATCATCTGGAATTGAATAGGAAAGTATCTCATGCGTACACTCTGTTTTGGTTCCCTTGGGTCCACAAACTTTATGTGTCCCTAGATTTGTGGATCTGGATTTAAACCACCTTAGTCTTAAGCCAATCCTTTAGCTCTTTACAGGGAAGACTCCAACTTGGGTTGAATTGAGCCTTTTCCCCCTCAAGGAGACTTGACTGCTGTTTCATCTTTCTCCAGCTCAGGAGAGTTTTCTATGAATTCATTGTTTATTGCTTTCCCTCCATTTACTCTTTTTACCTTTTTAGAGATTTCTTGTATTTGCCATCAATGTCATGTACATCTTTTATTTCATCATGTGAATATATGCATGTTTTCCCTCTTAGTTTGTGAAGAATTACTCCTTCTTATCTTTTAATTCTCTTATTCAGTCTTCTGCAGTAAATGTGTTGCTCACACAAACCATTGTGCTTTGAATTCATGAATCATGTATTTCATCTCCAATGAAACATTCTAGATATTAAATTTTTCCTTTTACATGAATGCCTGCTCTTAAGATATAAAAGAACCGTCCTCAAAAAATTTATCAAGATACTGATTAGATATTTTCTAAACTTTTTTCCTACTTTCTTGCATCAAGTCTCTAATTGGAATGTTTTTGCCCCAATTTTCAGATTGGCCACATTTTCTTTTTTTGAGCTGCTGAAATTATTTTCATTTATTATCTGTTCTCTTATGGTCCTCAATTCGGCACTGGGACTCGAGATGGATTCTCTCAGAGAGTGTTTGGAATTCTGTTTAAATTGTTTACACTCAGATTAAGAGAGAAGGTGTGTGGGGGGGTTAGATTTATTGTTTTTGTTGCCAAATTAGGAGTTGGTGTGCCTATAGGGAGGAGGCAGGAAGGGAGCTCTAGGCATTGGCAGCCTTGGCAGAAAGTTTCTCCAGTGTTGGACGCCTTTATTTTCTGTGATGATCATAGCAGAATGAATTCAGCTCCAGACAGTATACCACTGCTAGTCCCCTTTATTCAGCACACCATCTGGGTCATGCGTAAGCAGGAAGGCCACGGCAGAAATGCAGTTCTGTGTGGACATCATTATCCAATGCACATCACACCCTGGGAGGCACTAGTAGGATTAAGATTTCCCCTCTTTGACCCTTAATTATGCCATTGCCTTAACAATACATGGTGAACCTTTTTTCATGTCAGTATGTTCAGTGCTGTCATCATTCTTACTGGCTGCATACTATTCAATTTGATGGACCTAACATTTATCAATTTTCCAATAGGTGGAAATTTAGATTGTTTCTAGTTTTTCAGTACTATAAATAAACATATTAAAGCCTCTCTATGTTCATCTGGGAATACTAGCCTATTTATTTAATATAAAATCCTAGAAGTGGAAATTCTGGGGCAAATCTTTTGTCAATTTAGGGATTTTAATATATACTGCCAAGTTATCCTCAATAAAAGATTATACAAATTTATACACTCAACAGAAGTGTATAAGATTTCTATTACCTCATATATTCACTTACACTGGTTTTGTTTTTTTAATTCTTGCAATCAATAGGTTGAATAAATGAGGACTTATTGTCTTTATTTACATTTCTTTGATAAATAATGAGATATATTTTTTATTGATTTAAGAGTTAAAACTGTGGACTCTGGAACCAGACAGTCTGGGTTCAAATCCTGTCTTCACTGCTTACTAGCTATGTGATATTAGACAAGTTACTTAATCTCTCTGTGCTTCAATTTACACATCTTCAATCAGAGATAACAATGGTACCTAACTCATAAGGCTTTTGTGAGATTTAATTATAAATATATATATTAGGAAATATCTGGCATATTTTAGGAAATATCTGGCAAAATTTTAGGAAATATCTGGCAAATCATCCAACACTCGAGAAACCTTCTGCTAAGGCTGCCAAAGCCTAGAGCACTCTCCTTGCCTCCTCCCTACAGGCACATGGACCCCTAATTTGGCAACAAAAACAATAAATGTAAAATTTCCCCTTCTCTCTTAGTCTGAGAAAAATATCTGGCAAACTTCAGGAAATATCTAGGCAAATATCTGGTTATTAATATTATTATCATTATTTAATAAATTGCTTCTTGATATCCTTTGTCATTTTTCTGTATATACCAAACAGGTATATACATATATATATATTTTTTGTTTTTTCTGCTGAGGAAGATTTGCCCTGAACTAACATCCACCGCCAATCTTCCTCCTTTTTTGCTTAAGGAAAATTAGCCCTGAGCTAACATATGTGCCAATCTTCCTCTATTTTATATGTGGGTCACTGCCACAGCATGGCTAATAAGTGGTGTAGGTCCATACCTGGAATCTGAACCCACCAATCTGGGCTACCAAGGTGGAGCACACCAAACTTAAACACTATGCCATGGGGCCAGCCCGAAAATGGGTATATTTTGAAGACAATTTTATTTGATAACATTTGCAACTTCTTCCATAATTACTGCAGTTTTCAGATTCTCTATGCTTTAAGAAAATTTCGGTCATTTGTATTTTCAAATTTATTCACAAAGAATTGAGCATACTTTTCCCTTACAATTTAAAATCTTTTTTTGCTTTGTGATGTTTTCATATCTCAAATGTTGTAGATTTTGTCTTTTCTGCTTTTTTCTTGATTGTAATATCAGATTTTGACTTATCATATGCTGTTTTTTCCTAATCTATTAACTCTTATTCTTAGTGTTACTTTTGTTCTTTAAGATTAGTTTATTGTTCTTTATTTTTAACTTATTAAGTCTAATGATTTGTTTGTTTATTTTGTTCCTTGAGTTTATTTAATGGTGAGAGTATTTAAGATAATAAATTTGTCTCTGTGTAAGTTTAGGTCACAGTCCTTGAGTGTTGTGTTACAATGTTCTCATTATTATTGTTTTTAAAATTTAATATTCTGTAATTGTAATTTTGATTCCTCTTTCATCCAACAGTTATTTCAAGAAGTGTTTATAAATGTCAGTCAGGTGAGGGTTTATTTGTACTTTTGCTATCAATTGTTAATTCTGTTGAATTATGATGGTAGGACATAATCTAAACATTTTCTCCTTTTTAAAATTTATTGAAGTTTCATTGTAGTCAATAATGATCATTCCATTGTGGTCAATAACTGATTAATTTTGTCAGTTTAGTTAGTGCTTAAAAAGTGCATTCTCTGTTTTATAGGGCACTACATTAATTATATATTAAGTTAATATTTTAAAATTCTATTACTTAATCTTTTATGTCTCTAATTAATGCTAGCTATCTTCCTGTCCACAACAGGAAGATTTGTTAAAATCTTTCTATCATTTTATTTTTTACTCATCAATGCTGTATTTAACCACAACATTTTTGGAATTCTACACATTTATGATAGATTTTTCTCCATAGATAAAATATTTCCTCTTCGTCTTATTTGACAATTTGTTTTGAATTCTTTTTTGATAAATATGCATATATATATGTGTATGTATGTATGTGTGTGTGTGTGTGTATATATATATATATATATATATATATATATATATATAGTATGTGTGTGTGCCTTTCTTTCTTTTCTTTTGATGCTTTTTTTCTGATGTAGTTTGATCCATCATTTTATCTATAACTTTTCTGAATAATTTTGGTTTTGGCATTTCTTTTGTATTCAATATATAGTTGAACATTATCTTTTGATCCATTTTAAGAATTTTAAAATTAGGAAATATTAATTTACATTTATTATCTTGAAATGTTTGGTCTTCTTGTTTACCCTTTGATCTGTATTTCCCACTATTTTAATTTTTTTCTAATGGTGATAAACCTCGTGTTTTTCACTTTATTAGTAGCAATCCTTAAGGTTTTATTTAAATGATTCTCAAAACTATAAACTTATCTACAATAATAAAAAAACAGTATCCATAGACTTCCATTTATTAAGGTAAGGAATTTGCTGGACTCTTAATTCTTATAATTCCTTCTCTTTTAATATTCCAATATTTGTTGAGATAATCTGGACTCAAATCTATCTGATTATTATTAAATAATTTTCTTAATTATCTACTTGTATTTCAAAAATAGTTTATAACATTTAAATTAATTTTTGTGAATATATACACCATACATGCAAATTAGACTTAATGTATGTTTAAATAGCTTTGGTATTCCACACAAGTCCCTATACAATACTACTCATCATTTTTAAGTTCTTTAATTTAATCATCTTTCCGTTGGTTGGAATTTTTTTCTTTTGAGGAAAGGTATGTTAATGTTATACTCTAAGCACTTGCACATCTGAAAAGTAACAGGGCTGTGACAGGAATGCTGAATCACCTGGCCTTTTATCTTCTGGAATTCAGTGTTCTTGCGGAGAAGCCCGAGTTCAATAAGATTTTTCTTTCTTTGTGATGGTAGTAATAACGATAATGTTTACTATGTATTAAGAACTCCACATGCACGTATTTCTATGTAAAGATACCATCATATAATGCTGTCAACAAATCTATATAATTATTATTATTCTCATTTTATACGTGAGGAAACTGAGGCTCGGCAAGATTGAAGAACTTGACGGTCTCACAGTGAGAAAGTGGCAGAGCTTCATTTCTGATGCTAAACCCTGAACTTTTAACCCCTGCGCTTTACATTCTTCTATTTAATACCTGTACGTATTTAGGATTCTTTCTTTACTTTTGAGATAAAGAAAAAATTCACATCATGTTTACATGTTTGTTTCTTCACATTTTTGACAGGTACACGGTGAGCCTTTTTACCTGAAAATTTGGCCTTTTTCCAGTTCAGAAAAGTGTCCTATTACAGCTTGATTATTACTCTTGTGCATTTTTTAAGGAACAGCAATTGCCCCCTTTGCTTTGAATTTTGGGAGTGCGCCTCTGTTTTACCATCCATGCCATTGATCAGCTTTTCTGTGGCATGAATCTTGCTGATTGAGGAACCACATTTTCATGGAATGAATCACAGGGAGTGAGAGTCTCCTGAAGTCCAGGAGAGCTTGCTGTGCTGGGAGGAAATGTACTGCCTTTCTGTGGACACCAAGAGGGCCCCTGACCTCTGAGCCTTGGTGGTCTCATTTCAAAATGTGGAGGATAATTGCCACACCTACCTCACAAGATCCAGAGAAATAAGACGTGTGAGTGTGCTGCAGAAGTTGAAAAGTACATTTTAAACAATCGAGAATTTAAAATTTATTTTTAGTGTTAGATCCTGGACAACGACCAACACATATAAAATATCATTGCTGAAAACAAACTAGTCTGAAACAATTGGTCTGGGACCATCATTTTACAAAGGAGAAAACTAGAGTCCAAAGAACTGAAGTGACTTGCTCTTGGTGTCCCAACTAGTAGTAGATCTGAAGCTACATCACGTGAGTCTATAGCAAAGAGGTTGAATTATTTTTACTTGTGTTTGATTCACAGTCTTCAGCCAGGAACAATGTGGTTAAAGCCAGGACATTTGCTGTAAAGGCCCTTCAAGGCTTTGCAGTGACATTTTTCATATGTAGATGTCTCAGGGAATTAATTTGGGGTGTAGGCAGTGAGCCAGCTTGGCCAAATGATGCAAACTCTTCCTTGGTTACTGTTTGGTGATTTTAAAAATGACTCTCCCTGCTGAGAGATGAGAATGGCTTCCCCAGGGAAAGTGTAGTCTGCATAGCTAAGACGGCCCCTTAACTTTTTCCTGGGATACTCCTTTTTAAGCAAAACTGAAAAGAAAGAAACTAAAAAAGCAAAAAGCGACTTCATTAAAGAAATAATCAAGCAACATAATTTCAGTAATATTCTATGATATCTCAACTATTAAAGTAACATTATGTGAAGACATGCATATCTAACACAAGTGAAGAATAGTAAACTAGAGCAAACCACCCATTTAAAAAAAAAACCACCCTTTCTTCTTGTCAAAACCCCCAGATGTGCACCAAGTGATCAGTGTTTCCATTAAAAGTTCAAAAGATGGAATCCAGATGTTTCTCTCAGCTTTGTGCCCTTTGACCTCCGATGCATTTACTTGCTCTTGGAGTTTGTGGTCACATGACTCTCTGAACTTTATGCTCCACCTAAATAGCTCTGAAATTTACTCAGTGATAATGGAGCATAGAGTTGTTTGGGTTGGGGATCAATTTCATGTCTATGAAGTGTTGCTGAAACTTTAAAGTTTTCTTTTAGTTCTTTTCAAAAGAATGTCTGTGTTTAAGTCATGTTATCATTATTCTATCTGGAATTTTAAGTGCTAAACATTTTAAGTGCCAAATGTTTGACCTACATTGGTAATAGAGGGTTGAAATGGATAAAGGTACTAATAGAATATAAATTATCTTTCTAAGTATTGCAAATAGAGCATTAATAGACATCGCTGTGACGAGGTGGACAAAATGTTCTAAGAAACAAGTTGCTTTAAAACATATTTCTTGGCTCAATAACCAATCGAAAAACCATCTACCCTCACACAACACAGCAACAAAAATTGCTTTGAGGAAGATAAACAGCCATCTATTCTGGATGTAAATGTGTAGCTCTTAGCCATAGGATGGCAACAAGACCTTTCAGGAATTTAAAACAAATATGTGTGGAAAGATACACATTTACAGTGGGAAAGATTCAATGTGGAAAGTCAGTTGTCACATATAAGGATAACAGAAGAATATTCACGTGAACCTTTTTTTCTCTAGTTCTGTGGGCAGTTCCCAAATTGATTAGGAGTAATATTTATAAATTTAAATTCCTGAGGTGGAAAAATAATAGCAAAGCCATGTTCATTTTTAACATTTTCAAATGCTATTTTTCACACCATAAATCTGTGGTAGTTGAATGTTGGGTTGCTTTCTCAAAGGAATGTTGCGAGTGGGGCTGCAGCCTTCTGCGGTCAAGCTTGGTGGGAAGAAAGCGTTGCTAATGGTGACCCAAAAGGATTCTTACAGTTTCTGGCCGATGTTGTTTGCAACTGACAAAACCATAATGGTACAACCGAGAAGGATCAAGAGACAAAAACAGGTCTCTGAGACTAAAATGATTCTTTAGGAATTACACTTGGCAGGTTTTCATTCTACACTTTAATATTATGTTTCTGGAAAGGCCTTTTCTGGAAAAAGGGAGAAGCTTTTTACATGCATCTTTTTTTTATGGTTGTCTATATAAGGAAGATCCCACCAGGAAAAGCAAAATAGAGTATAAACATTACTCCTCCTCTGAGAATGCAGAATTATCCACTAGATCTTCTGATAACAGTTCTTTTGGATGGAGGTCAATTGGTTCCCTAGTTCCCCCACCCACTGGGAGGCTAGTTAGTCCAGAGAATGGGAAAACTGACCTCCTATTTGTTTCCTAGAGCTGGAAAGATGACTTTGTCACTTGTAAATGTGAACTATTTCTCTGCATTTCCTATTACTCCAGTTGTAGATGATGAACAAAAATTACACAATAAAAAATGTTTAGCTATATTTTTTATAGCCAAGTCACATTTTTCCTTTCCCTGTAATAATTAGCTAAGATATTGCCACCAAGTTTATACATATTTCATTTCATATGCTTCTGTGGCTTGCACTTATTTCGGTAGGACTGACTAATAAAGATGGGGAGTAATATAACAAATTTGACAATTGGCAAATAAATCAGTTTCAAATAACAGCATTTATATAGCCAGTGTTCTACTAGCCAGGTAGTAAAATGGACAATTATTTGGGTAATTTGAGTCAAAGTAAGATTTTATTTGTTGGAGGATGGGAATTAAAATGATATGCGTGATTGGCTACCTATTTTATTCATTCATTTATTTAATAAATATTTATTAAATGTCAGAGGATAAAGCATGATTCTTTGTCTTACAGAGCATATAATGGAGTTGGGTGACTAGATATATATGTACAACATCATGTCTAAGTGCTGATTATTACCTGCATCAGGCATGTTGATACTGGGTTGTCCTTAACTGGCACTGGTAGAACTGCTAAAATTCTGTCATTTAGGTTATTTCTATTTTGGCAACACTTGAATGGAATTATATCGTTGCCACCTCAGGAAAACAGAAATTATTTGAAAATGACCCAAACATATTTAAGGTCGACATCCATAAATTTACTAATAATTAGAAATTTATAACTTTGCATATGTTTCTTAGCATAGTAATCCTAATTTTGACACCAAGTCTTCTTCCTGAAGGACTTGCACATTTTCTCAGGAAATGTCTGTGGCTTGGTCAGTGCTTTGGTTCTTATTCTTGTGTCTTCTTTTTCCTCTCCTGTCATACCCTGACTTACCTCCTTAGACAGTAACATCCTCATTAGGAAGGGTATCTTTGTTAATGTACCAGTTATTCGTACAATAACTGGTATGTTGAAAAGGAATGGCAGTTTCCATTAAATTTTATTTCACTTTCTCTGCCTTGGATGGAAATATGGGCCATCTGTAACAATTCTGGTCACTCTTTGATAATAAAGATTCCTTGGGTCATTCCAAGTCATTCAGTCGCAGAGTCAAGTCACAAAATAATTAAAAGATGCAATTCCATTCAAACTCCAAAGCTTGACTTAGCTTTAAATTGCTTCTCAACTCTAGCTTGTAGCTGCTTAAGGCTGAAAGCCTGCAGTGGGACAGGGGACGTGGGGGCAGTGTGTCTCTCTGCCCTCTACTCTGTCACAGCTTACCTCTTTCTCCCTTCCATTCTCAGTCTGTAGTTTTTCTTTCCATCCAAGGGTTGAAAGTGGGGTTGACAGAGAGTAAAAGGAGGTAAGAAAATAGGACAGATGTCACTTAGCTGGAAAGTATCATGCCTTCTGGACTTGGAAAATTGTTAAGTTGATTCTTCCCGTTGTTGGCACTTTCTTGCTGAGGCCCTTTCTCCCATGCATTCCCTATATGTTTGATGGGAAACACTCTCACATCTTGTCCTGCCAACTCAAGAAGTGTGGGCCACTCTCTCCTCTTTCACCACCAAAGCAGGCAGCCAAACTTCCCCAGCCATCTGGATTCCTGAGGCTGGAGTCAGACCCCAGTTCAGCGTCCCAAAAATCGGGCACTAGTCAGGGGGCACAGGCCAAGATCTGAATAGTTTCCTGAACAACTATCTCCCGCTTGGTTTGTGGAGGAGCATCCCAATCCCCTCAGCCATGGAAAGAGAAGAAATGACAACACAAAAAACTCTTCATAAAAAAAAAAGTTTTAAAAATCCTCCTCACGCTTCTCACAAAAATTTTCATTCCTTTATAATCCTTTTTATGTCTTGGGTCTGACCAAGGGGTCAGAGGCCTGGAACAGCTTCTAGGGTCATTCCCTTTATAAGTCTTCACATGAGATGGGACCTACCTCCCACTTTTCTGTCTAATCTCATCTAATCTGTGTCTCAGTGAAGACTGAGGCAGAGAATGTGTCGGTCCAGATCCCTTTTTAATGGCATGTGGGTCATGGGAAATGAGTGATTTAACTTTGCTGATATAGAGGAGAGATTGTTCTTCTTCTTGAATAAAGTGTATCTGCTGTTAATGTGGCCCTGTCTTTTTATATAGCACACCTTGAAAGTCATATTCCATCATACATTTAGTTCATTCTCTATCTCTGGTAAGAAGAGGCAATTTATTGAACTCTTGGAACATTGGAGCTCAAAGGGTAGGGCTTGCAGGCATGGCCCTTAAGCTCACTGCTGCCTTAGGAAATCCAGATTGTCTCTCTCCAGTATGTTCCATGGCCTACCTCAGAATGTCCCATGGATTCAGCAGACTAATTGCTAATGAATGGCCAAAACCCAACATGTGTTGGAAGAGAGAAAAAGAAAAAAGTGTAGGCCAAAGTGGCCATGGAAAGCTTTGCTCACATAAGGCCACATTTTTAAAATCACGTTTATAGTTCCAGGTAATGAGTTTCAACCAACTAACAATTCCCACAGAAGATCTAAGCCAGTGCTCAACCATACCCACGAAACCAAGACATTAATGACTGACTCTAGAATCAATGAAAGATTAAGGCCTAAAATGAGCCTAATGCTTAAATTCTTATGTGGGAAAAAAATTATAGCTTGGATTTCAAGTTTTACACTGTCCTTCGTGCCTAAAACACAGGATCATGAGACTTAACCAGGGAAATTCACAGATGTTTGTTCAGTGGGTTTTGGTGGTTACAAAAGATCAAATCACTTGTTGATTTCATAAACTTATAAACTATTTTAACATTTCACAATTACTTTTGTTAAGGCTAGCAATGGACATATCAGGCCTCGCTGCCTTCTCCACATGAAGCTGTGTAAATTAATTGGTCCCAGCTTGCACTGCTGTTGTCAAACCAACACAGTCTGGCCACCTTCTGTGAAATGCCAACTAACAGATCAAAGCCTCTGGAGAATGACCCCTGTATTCCTTCAGTTACGTGTGGTTTTCTGGAAATCCATATCTCCTGCCTCTTGAAATGTCTGCGGGTCATTGTGAGAAGACAGTTCCCATAATTTTCACCTGGGCCCATCTTGTTCCTAATTTGCAACCGTATAAACCATCTGAGTATTCCATGCCCATGAAGTGATGTATATAGTGGGTCACCCAAGTTTCTGCCCAGTTATGTCCTCTGACTGGCTATCCCATCTCTGCTTTCAGTTCTATCTGAAGCAGGGCAATATTTGTGGATTGTGCTGGGCTTAACATTCCTTACCAGGGTTGGTCCATTTGCAGACACCGCATCTTAGAAGAAGATGCTAAGATAGAAAGAACAGATCAGACATCTCAGCCAAATGTGCTCTAAATTTATATTAATTATTAATATTAGATTAATATCTTTACTATGGTAAATATACAAAACACTATTTGTAATTTTAACCAGCCATCAGTGTACAATTCAGTGGCATTAAATACATTCACAATGTTGTAGAACCACCATTACCATCAATACCTAAAATTTTTTCATCATTCCCAGCAAAAACTCTACACCATTAAACAAGAACACCCCCTTCCCCCAAATAAGATTAATATTAATAACAATGAAAGATACCCAGACAGTCTAGGAGGTGATTGAGTCACAGCCCTCTTAGCATCTCTTAGGAATTCCCAGGATACACAGCTGGCTGGGGAGGAAACAATAGACTACAAGGCCCCAATGCTTTCTCCTGCAATATGTAAAGGAAAGGTAGGAGTGTATGCCTTCAGCTGATGTAAGCCATCTTCAATCTTCTAGTGTTTTGGTTAATTTGTTTTTTATTTTTTTCTTTGTGTTTAGGCAAATGAAGTGGCAGCAAAGACTGGAGGGAGCCACCGCCATGGCCCTGATATGGAAGAGAAAGCAGCTGTTCTTGGCTACGTAACATATCCTTTGCTTTCAAGAAAAGCTACAAAATATGATACTTGGACAGACAGGATATTCCATAGATCCCGGCTCAGAGGAATGAAGCAGGATGACAAGCCGGTAAGGCCTGGCGTTGGCCTCCACCCTCTCTCTGTCTCTCAGGAACGACCCTCCCACCAGAACTGCTGTGCTAAAGGACAATTCATTTTAATGGGCTGAGTTGCTCCAGGGGCACAACAAAAGCAAATCAACTCCATGTCCCACGGTAAATCGTCTCTGGCTGAATGATGTCTGGTTCCTTTCTGGAAAGAATGTTCTTCGCTGAGTTGCAGTTTGCCAAGGGTCAAATATGACAGAAATGAAGTGTTGCTAATAGTGATTGAAAAGGATTCCTACTGTTTGTGGCCAGTGCTGGGTAGTAGAAAGGCCAACTTTGTGAGCCAGAAAACAGCGGGAGCCAGTCAACTTTCCCCAAGACTCACTAAACTTTGAGTCACCTCTGCTCCCCCAGCCATTCCGTCAGCCCTGTTTGGGGGAAACTGATATTATAATTACTAATCTCAGCGAGGGCCTAATGTGCAACCTGAAGCTTTTTTGGCCTTTGGTGAAATTAGGGTGGGAGGGCAAGGCTGGCAGACACTGGCGGGCCCCACCCCCTTCTCCCAAATCACCCTGCTTGGATTTCACCCACACCCTAGCATCCTCTGTAGACAGGTAACTGAGCAGTGCCCGGCTCCGGGCCTCCGAGAAGGGGGAATTATTCCTGCCCAAACTGGCTGGTAGCTATTAAAGGTTTAAATGTCACCTCAAAAGAACTCTTAGCTAACCTTTAAGTGGTGGCGTCTCGAGGGCTGTTTCAGGCGAGATTTGCCCCCTCCCAGGGAGTCTGGAGAGAACACTTGTATGTGTTGTTTCTCCACCTCCTCCTTTTCTTTTCTCCTTTCAGGGAATTATCACTGTACTTTCAAAGGGGGAATTTGTGGGACAACCGTCACCTGCCGGACTGGGTTTCCCAGTGAAGGCTCTCTTGGCTGAGTGTATAATTTCATTTAATCCTAAATAGCCCCCTTTACCTATTGTCAACAAATTCCCTTTAATCCTAACCACCACTTAGGAGAATATTTACTATCAAAAGGAGACAAATCGCTATTTAAATGTGGATTTACTCAAGTCTGAAACTATGACAGTGACATACGGTAAAATGATAATATGTAAATAAAAACTGGAGACAGATTTATCCCCTGAGAAAGCTGGGCAGACCGGTGGATTAAAGTCATATGTGATCTACTTTGAGTGGCCTCAATTCAGACCTGGTATTCAGTTATGACCAGCAACGCCATTCATTCTGCTTACTTCAATTCATTTGGCCCTAGTTCTCAATGACCCTCTGTTACCAGGCATATACCTCGGATAAGTAGGCCTTGATGTTTACAGCACTTTGGAGTAGAATAAATGCAAACAGCACATTATTTATGGGTGTGCACTCTTAGCTTAAAGGGGCATTTGTCAGGAGGGTGAATACAGGTAGAATGAGTAGATGTGTGTTAGCTCAGACAGCCTAGTTTCCAGAAGCTAACTAGGAAAAAAGAGCTAAATAAAATACCACCCCAAAGACAACAGCTTTCATTTATTGCCCAGGATCCAGAATTCCTCCCAATGAGTTGAAAGGAAATCTATACCAGATGGCATCTTTCTGAATCAGCCAAATGCACCAGTCATTCCCGACTTTAGGGATGGGCCGTGGTGCCAAAGAAGAGCTGGCCCTCCATTTCCTCCCTCAGCTCACTGGTCATCGAAAGCAACATTGCTTTCTAGGGATGAGTTTCTTAATTACACTGAAATGTAATTAGAATAGTTAGAAATGGAATTTTTTTTTTCTAAAAAAGCAGAAATCAAGCAAATTGTGTCCTGTGTTCTTTGGCACCAGTGGTCTAATGAGCCTAAGCCAGGACTGGAAAAATAATGAACACACATCACATCACCTCCCCACACGGTGATAATCTTTTCAATCGAGGCTATCTCAAAACATGTGAAATCACCAACAACTCCTAAATGTTTGGGATGTGGGGCATAAAAATCATTGCATTGTAATGCAGCGTTCGAATACATTGTTTTGAGCCCACTAATATATTACAATGAAGAGCTGGCCCATGTTAATCATATTCTCCCCTAAATTGTCTTATCCCAAGACATCAAGTCTGAGAATGAAGACACACACATTCCTTTTGAAAAGTTAAGAACAGATTTGATGTGTCTATCTTGGACAGTACAATACTCAATCCTTTTTTTTTGAGAAAATTGTTGCCAGTACAATACTCCTAGGGTTGAATCCAGTGTATTCTTCATTCACAACTGATTATGGGGAGGTTAAGAGAAGGGCATTGTGTGTATACTTCCTTCTGCTCAGGGAAAAATATTCAAGAGAATGAGCCAAATAGCCAGTGATTTTGTTCAACTAATTGCTCTTTGAACATATTTTCTCACCATACAGTGTAATGTTATTAATGGATAAAGTATTTTAGTACATTGGTTACTCTCTTGGCAGCCAGTGTTGTTCCTTTGTTAAGTTTGTGAAGACCTGGGGACTCCTTTTGGCAATAAAAGGCAGAAAAAATGTTTCCCAAAGATCAATCACTGATTTGGAGAAAATGCAGGAAAAGATGGGATGAGGAGGAGAGGATAATAATAAAATGTGATTGACTATGAGTGATAGATTAGTTTTCAGGCTAGGAAACTCCTCCTCAACATGTTACTTAAAGACAATCATGCCCCAAATCACCTGCTAGACCAAATCTTTGGGCTATTCAAATGCAGAGCTGTTTGTTTTACAGAAAGTAGAACAAAACACCAATTCAATTCAAGAAAAAATTTGACTGACATGTGAGGCCAGACATCCATGGTTCATTAGAGATACTTGTGTTTAACCCAATATAGGTATCCAGGGGTTGATGGTTGAGGTAGCCAGAGGCCTCCAGATGTTATGATAAGACAATTTATCAACTCCAACTCAGGGCCTGAGTGTCTTAAAATAATGGGTTTTGGGGTCCTGATCTTGTATGGTAGCCTCTACGGGACATAAACGTCTCACTTTATTACTTGATGGCCTTTTTTCATGGGTCAATTGTGGTTTCAGTTGCTTCATGATAATTTAATTCACTTGTGAGCTTGACAATGTATTCATCAGATAACCAAGAAGAGAGTCTTAGAAGGGTTCATATTTGCTGCTAATGTTTGCTTAACCAACCATGCATGCCTCAACAACCTTCAAACTGGTTGATGCTTGAATAAAATGAGTCTTGCATTGAAACGTATTAAGAAAAACTTTTAAACACCCCACCATCTGTGATAGTGACAGAGGAGGATCCATGAGGGTCATCTTCATTTTGGACTGGGTGCAATATCAATTTCGGTCAGAACATTTTGCGTGCATCTTCTGGACTCCAGTTTCAGGGAGCAGAATGGTATTAATGAAACCATTAAGGTAAAATGAGCATCTTGAAGTTCAAGCTTCACCCCTAATAAAGTAGCTGAGAGGATCTCTTCCCTCGGTTGCCACTGAGAATCAACAACTGATGGTCTTAAGTTAACAAGCTAATATTTCATCCATGGATACCAGAGCGTTAATGGCTAAATATGCCAGTTGAGGGAAGGAGCACATGTGCAGCTATTTGCCCGACACAACTTCTGCTGTCATGGCCTATTAAAACCAGTTTACATGTGCATGTCGAATTTGATGAATATGTATGTGACCCTTTTCAGAGCCATCACTCATTGGGCTATGGCCCCCATGGCAGGAAAAACAGCACCTCTCATTAAACACAGCATGAGTTACAGGCATGTTATGTTAATATTTCTTCAGAACTTTAGGGGGTTTTCTTCTTGTTCTAATAAATCCTGTGAAGAAAATAATTTAAAAGTATAATTGATTTTTTAAAAACCTCTTTTTCTCATTTTCCCCTTAACTGTTTTATTTGGTGTGTAAGTTCTGGAAGCCTCTTTCCTCAGGAAGTTGTAGGACAAGCTTATAAATTGTGCTTTGTATCACTCATTTGGGACTCCAGAGGCAAGCCCCGTCCTCAGTTGGAAGTTCAGCAAGGCTAAACAGGAGACCTCCCTGCGTGGAATGCTAAAACTCATGAAAGACAGGGCTGTCTCTGAACTTTTGGAACATAATGAATCAACTGTTAACTCCTGGTTCTTACCAATAGATCTGGTGCATAGTTGGTGTTCAACCAAAATAACTACTCTGATCATCATTGTTATTATTATTATTTCAGTCACAGAGAGACTTAAAAACAATCTTTGTACTAGAAAAGATAAGAGCCTTTCTGAAGATTCTTTTCAAAAAATAGGGTGAAAATTCATAATAGACTTCACTTTAAGGAAATGCATAAAAGCTATGAAAGTGGTAATTCCATAAGTTATGTTGAAATACCAAGAAGGCTAAACATAGATCCCATTTGCTCACACAGTCTGTCTACTCTCACTTCTGTCAAGGCCTCAAATATTACTCTTTCCCACCCCACCCTGCTCCCTGGCCTTCCATGGTGTCTGGTCAACTAGGTTATAAGGTGTTTGAGAGCAGGGGTAATGGTCCATACTCTTCTATAGCATCTCAAAATGTCTATCTCAATGTCTGACATATAGATTTTAATAGGATCCCCAAATTTCTCCCTCAATTACTGACAAGGTACTGTCCAGAGACAGTGCCTAGAGAAGAGTAGCCTGAAGGGAATTTTGGTGAGGAAAAGAACATCAGTTCATAGCGAAGCCAGCCCACTGGAAGGTGGTAGAAGGTCCTGCAAGGACTACCTGGATAGCCACTACAATAGAGGAGCAGTGAATTAGGACTCTGGAGTTTGGGTTCTAATCTTGAGTCTTCTTTCTTCTGGCTGGGAGACCATGGAACATGTTCGTTTTGGACCTTAATTTCCTCATTTGCATATAATTGCCAAGGTCCTTAAGATCTAGAATGTTCGCCACAAAGAATTTCATTCTACTTTCAAAGACTTGGTCTGGGTCCCAGCTACTGATGTATATCTGAGGATCAGAAAAGATCATTACTTCCTTAACTTTCAGTCACTGGTCTGCTCTATTTGTGAAGAGGAGATGGCATGTTTGTGCAATTCCCAAAAAAAGATTACAGAGCTACTCCTATTTTTTCCCCTCTTCAGCCCTGCCATCTAAGAGTCTAGAATCTGGAGCTAAGCCTCTCAGTGTGTCATCTGGTAGTCAAGTCAAACCTCCAGGCAGTGCTGAGAATCCCTTTTGAAATTTCTCATCATGATCATAGGTCTTCAGATTGACTCCCATAGGTTGAAAAACCAAGCTGTCCAAGAAGTGGGAAAGTGCATTTGCCAAAGTAATAGTAGCCAAATTTCATTGAGAAGTCACCATTGGCCAGACGCTGTTCTAAGTGCTTCACATTTTTGTATTTTATTAACTCACTCAATCTGCCCAATTACATTATGAGGTAAATGCTGTTATTATGGTTTTTTACAGAGAGAGAACTGAGATGCCTAATAAAAAAATCGCCCAAGGTCATACAGAGCTGGTAAGGGAAGTAGGCTGGATTCAAACTCAGGCAATCTGGCTCCAGAACTCGTTTTTTTTTGCCATTCTGTCACAGTCTGTGTCAAACTTTTCCTCCCGGGTGGACATCCCCTCAGGATAATAGATTTGGCGGCAGATGGAGCAACGTCCCTTGTAATAGAAAACCACAAACGCAAACAAAAACAAATAACAAAACAGACTTAGTTTCTCACTAGAGAAATCTTTTTCCGGCTCCAGCTCTGCTATGGATGCCGGGTTTTATTAGTGTGGTGGGCACCGGCGAAGAGTGACTAGAAATTCTGGGAATGTGCAGCCTCTGTACATGAGTCTCACTGTGGCTTGCCTCTCCAGCCCGAAGTAGGATTCCGAAGCTGCCACTGGGAGCGCTTAGGTGGAACACTCTCTCCCAGGATTCATGCCATTACTCTTCTATCACTTGAGAGGCCCCCAGCTGGCTGAGTGGCAGGCTCGATAACCAGAGCCATCTCTACTTCTCTGTATAAATCTAGCACCAGAGCTGCCAACAGACGGTGTTGGATAAAGTCTGTTCTGCTCTCTGCCAACCAAATGGCCCCACAGCATAAGGTTCCAAGTTTTCTCAGTCTCATAAAACCTGGCTGAATGAGGCAGTGGTGCCATGAAATTTGCATTTATCTTGTGCACCTGACACTTCCCATCATGATGATGGAGTGCTTCCCTCATGTCGGAGCGCTCTTGGCTCTTAGGGAGGACAGGAAAGCACGGTGGAGGTTGGTTGTGGGGCAGGCTAATCAAAGCCAGGAAGAAGAGTAAATCCGTAGGCATGAGGGATGGGAAACAAGGTATGGGAGGAATGGAGGGCTGGGGGCTGGGAGAGCACTGTGACTTAAGATAAAAGAGCATTCCAGAGCCCCTTATGCATTCAGGCCATCAGTCATCTCTGTTTTTCAGGGCCAGCCTTTCTGTTGACCTCCAGGCCCTGGCATGCAGCGTCCTTATAGCTGCCCCAGGGAAGCTGATCCCCTCTTTCATAGCCCACGATTGTGTGCACGCTTAGAGCAAGCCTGCAAGAAAATTAACCTATAGGTCTACAGGTTGTTGTAATGGAGTGGTTTTGTTGCACTTTGTGTTATGGCTTTTTGAATGGGGGAGGGGGTGGCAAAGATGTTAGAGTTTCAGCTGAGTGTGAAAAAGAGGAAAAAAAAAACCCTTGCACTCAAGTGAAAGTTCCCTTGTCTGCCTCTTTGTTCATCTTGCTTAAAAGTCCTCAACTTCATTCCAGAAAACAAACAAACAAACAAAAAAACACAGTAACTAAAGAGTCTGGACTCTGGAACAGAAGGTTGAAGTTCAAATTCCAGATCAACCATTTACTGGTGTCCAAGGTTCTGAGTCTTTCTTTGTCTCTGCTTCTCATTTATAAAATAGGGATAATTAGAGGAAATGTTTCATATAGTTGTTTGGAGGTTGAGTGAGATGATGTGTATTGCATGTTTGGTGTAGTGCCTTGTGGACAGTAAGTGCTCCACAGATGTTGGTTAATTCCCTGACCTCAAGACTTTGGAGGGATACTGGCAGTTCTCAGAGGATGAACAGGAACCACGACTCTCAAGGCTTTCAGGCATCCAGTTATAACTGCGCTGTGGAAACCAGTGCCTGAGGTGTCCCTACTTTTTAATGTCTTAGTAAGATTCTTTCTATCTCCGAATAACCGTAGGTTGGTAGAATGCTACCTTCTAAAAATTATGTATTTTTCTATAGTTCTCTTGTTGCTTCGTATCTGTTAGTCACAGTTTTCCCAATTAGATCTAAACTTTTGAGGATCAAATTCCATGACTGCCCTGATTCCTTGACTCTTTCTCAGAGACAAAATGTGAATTAAGCATTTATGATATTCCTCTTGACTAAAAGGTCTGGCCTATGGTCCCCCAATATGGCTTCCTGGATGGTGGGCTTGAAATTTCCCATGTGCTTGGCAATCAAGGGCCATGCCATATTCTTGTAGTCAGTAAAAGGTTGATAAGGATTCTTTTCCCACTACCACCCTGACCCAATCCACCATTCCAAATGTTCCTCCATCAGGATGTTGCTTCCACCTCTGAAATTTGAGAACTTCTTGGATGTTGCAGGATACATCACATCAAAGAGAGCATGACCAAATGGGGGTATCATCCATCATAGTCGACAAAGAGAAGCGAGGAGAGGGAGATATGCAGAAACCCTAAAGGCTAATACTGGTTGACGGCAAAACTCCTATCCTCCCAGATTTTATTAGCAGAAGTAGAGAAAAGTGCCCCCCTTTGGATAAGAAAGCCCAAATTAAAATGCTGAAAACAGATTTTGAATGTACCTCTTCTTATTGAATCATTAATTCATTTCTTCACTTGTCTATCAAATATTCATTGCATGCCTATTTGTATTACACATGATTCTGTTTAACTTTTTAAACTGCTCGTGTCTTCCAGGAATATATATATATATTCACAGAGAGAGAGAGAGAGCTATATTTTACAGACTTTGAGCCTTTGAGCTGGTTCAATCCATAAAATAAATAAACAAATAAGCAAATAAATAAATAAATAAAACAAAGCTATCTTTTTGGACGGCCATGCTGAGTTCCTAAGTTCCAAATTTTGTGTGTGATACGAGGTCAAAAGTGGCAAGCAAATATGTCCTGAAATATAAGCGCTAATGATTCCTTTGCCTAGTTACTCATTGTTTAGAAAAGTCTTCTCTTATCTTCAAGAAGAATACAAAGTGAAGTTGACATTACTCAGAAAAAGAATAGACAAAATTTCTCATGAAGGTTGCAGGGATGAATGACACACATCAGCCATTTCTTTAAAAGTCAGGAATATCTAGTTTATACCATAGGCTGATGCAAAAACAAAAGACAGTTGGTGACAAAATATACAGCTGAATAAAGTCCTCGTCTTTCAGGCTTCAGAGTTATTTCCAAAGCAGTCCTTGCACCACAAATGTAATTTTTAAGTGATATATTATATATGGATCAGCAAAAACTAAAGGAACATTAATTCAAAGGTATTTTCACTCTAGAAATATATGTGTAATTTTTGCATGTGTAGGAGCATATATGTTTGTATGAGTATACCCATATGTATATTCATATGTACATGATTTATATTCATATGTACATTAATGCTAAAGTTAAATAATATACAATATTGAGATAGTATAGAACATTATTGCTTCAGTCATCCATTTATAATTTTTAAACGGTTCTGATTTCAACTCTAAAGCATAAATTATAATTATAATAAATTATAAATTTTATACTGGCATTAAAAATACAATTTAAGATAAGTATTTGTGGGTAAAGCTGGAAGTGTTAGTACTTATTTACTAATTCTCTTTTGAGAATAGACACTTATTGCAGCTCTCACAAATTAGACTGATTTCGAAGAAAAACCAGTTGGAAGATATAATGAAAGAAAATGTTCCATTTATAAGAGTAATGAGTAAGATAAAATACCAAGGAATAAACACAACAATAAATGAGCCAGTCCTATATGAAGACACATTTTAAATATTACTAGCTGCCTCAATAGAACATTTGAAGAAACAAAAAGGCATAGCATATTCTTGAACAGAAAGACTCAACACCATAAAGAAGTAAATTTCCTCTAAGTTGATTTCTAAATTTAATGTGATCCCAGTAAAAATAAAACAACATTTTCTTTTAACCTAACAAGAAGACTCTAAAGTTCATGTAAAGAAAAGGACAAACAAGAATAATAATAAAAACTGTAAGAAAGAAGAACTATGAGGGCAGAGTAGCCCTACCAGATGTCAAAACATATTAAACAGACTCAAAAATCAAAATAGTGTGATGGTGGACTATGATTAGACAGAGAAACCAATAAGCCAAATAGAAAGTCCAATGAAAAGTCCAAAAATACATAGAATTTAATATATAATTAAAGGTGGCATCTTAAATCAGTGAGGAAAAGAAGGACTATACAATAAATTATGCTAGAGCAATTGAAAAGTCAAATGAGAAAATAACTTGGACCTATCCTTCACAATTTACACCAATGAATTCCAAATGGATTGAAGATTTAAATGATATTAATAAAGCCATGAAACTTTAGAAAGACACATAGGGAAATTCCTTTATAATCTTAAAGTAGAGGAAGCATTTCTAACTATGATTCAAAATTCAAAACCATAAAAAAATGTTGATAGTTTTGGTTATGTAATAAACAAAGAAATTCGTTTAGGGCAAAAAAAGAAAGAATAAAATAGAAATTTAATCAAGGAAGTAAAAACTTCTACACCAAAACCCCAAAAATATTGATAAAAAAATAACGACCTAAATAAATGGGAAGTCATCCTGTATTTATGTGTTGGAAAACCTAATATTGTTAAGATGTCAATACTCCTCAAAGTGATCTACAGATTCAATAGAATGCCTACCAAAATTCCAATTGCCTTTTTTGTAGAAATGCAGAAGGTGATCCTCAAATTCATATGGAATTATGAGGGGCCCTGAATAGCCAAAACAATACTGAAAAAAAAACGAAGTTGGAGGACTCGTGGTTCTGGATTTCGAAACATACTACAAAGCTACAGTAATCAAAACACTGTGGTACTGGCATAAAGATAAACATATAGACCAATGGAAGAGAATTGAGAGTCCAGAAATAAACCCATACATCTATGGCCAATTGATTTTTGACAAGGGCACCAAGACCATTCAATGGGGAAAGAATAGTCTCTTCAGCAAGTTGTGTTGAATCAGCTGGATATCTAGATGGAATGAATGAAGTTGGACCCCTACATCACATCATATATGAAATGGATCAATGACCAAAATATAAGGACTAAAACTATAAAACCCCTAGAAGAAAACATAGGGGAAAATCTTTTGTGCTTCAAGTTTTGGTCTTCAAAGGACACCATTAAGAAAGTGAAAAGACAAGCTACAGAATGGGAGAAAATATTTGCAAACCATATATATAATAAGGATCGAGTACTTGGAACACATAAAGAACTCCTACAACTCAACAACAAAAAGACAAAAAATCCAACTAAAATGTGAGCAAAGAACTTGAGTAGACATTTCTCCACAAAAGTTATATTCATAACCAGCAAGTGCATGAAAAGATGTTCAACATCATTAGTTATTAGGGAAATGCTAATCAAAACCACAATGAGATATTGCTCCACATCCACTAGTATGGCTGTAAAAATCAAAACAAAAACCAACCAAACAAACAAAAAACAGAAAGTAACAAGTGTTGGTGAGGACGTGAAGAAATTGAAACCCTCATACATTGCTGGTGGGACTGTAAAATGGTGCAGCCACTGTGGAAAACAGCTTGGCAGTTCCTCAAAAATTTAAACATAAAATTATTATATGATTCAATCCAAACGTCCATCAGGGAATGAATAAATAACAAAATGTGGTATATACTCACAATAGAATATTACTCAGCTATAAAAGGAATGAAGTACTGATACATGCTACAAGATAGATAAATCTCAAAAATATTATGATAATTAAAAGAATCCAGACACAAAAGTCACATTTTGTAGGATTCGATTTATATGAAATACGCAGAATAGGTAAGTCCATAGAGACAGAAAGCAGATTTGTGGTTGCCAGATGCTGGAAGACAAGGGAATAGGGAGTGACTGCATAATAAGTATGGGGTGTTCTTTTGGGTTAATAAATTTGTGTTGGAACTAAATAGAGGTGGTGGTTGCACAACATTGTAAATTTATTAAATGCCACTGAATTGTACACTTTAAAATAATTAATTATATGTTACATGAATTTCACCTCAGCAGGAAAAGCTTTAACAAAATAAAGGGAATTAACATAAATTATGGACTTGAGTTAACAATAATGTATTGATATCGGTTCATTAATTATGACAAATGTGCCATACTAATGTAAGATGTTAATAATAAGGGTAACTGGGCGTGAGGTATATGGGAACTCTATACTATCTTTATAATTTTTCTGTGAATCTAAAACTATTCTAAATTAAATAGTTTTTTAAAAAAAGAGAAAACAACGTTAAAAGATGAAAAACTCAGAAAAAATATCTGCAACTCATTTGAGCAACAAAAGATTAATTTTCCTAATTTTAAGTGCTCCTAAAAACTAAGAGAATGTTCACACATCCACTAGGAAAAGGGAAAAAGGCAAGCTGATTGAAAGTTAAACACAAATGTCTCTTAATTATATGAAGAGATGTTTAACTTATCTCATAAAAACAAAAAATGCACATTAAAAACAACCCTGTTGTAACATTGTTACCCAACAGAATGACAAAAATCTAAAAGTTTGATGATGTACTCTTTGGCAAGGCTGTGTAGAAATAGGTGTTCATGATGGTATGTATGTAAACTGGCATAACTCTATGAAGGATAATTTATCAATATCTATCAAAATTACAAATGAATATACCCATTGACTCAGAAATTTTATTTTATGGTAATCTATCTTTCAGATATACTTACATGCATAAGAAATGACATATGCACTAGTTTGTTCATTTCAGTGGTGTTTTTAATAGCAAGACTAAAAAAAATCCCTAAAAGTCCATCAATAGGGGCTGGATAAATATTATTTATGGTATAACCGTAATCCATGTAATGACATATAAAGCTGCTTCAAGAAAGAATGAAGCAATTCTGTCTATGTTCCAGCATAAAAAGTTTCCAAGATTTATTGTTAGGTGAAAACAGTAGAACTAGATATATAAATGCTAATTTTTCTGTAAAAAAAAGATGGAGATAGAAAAGCTACAGATATATTTGTATTTATTTGTATATGCTCCAAGAAACTCTAGGGCCAGCCCTGGTGGTCTAGTGGTTAAGTTCAGCATGTTCTGCTTCAGCAGCCCAAGTTCGGATCCCAGGCGTGGACCTACACTGCTTGTCTGTTAATGGCCATGCTGTGGCAGCAGCCCACATAAAAAAGAAAAAAAAGAGGAAGATCAGCAGCAGATGTTAGCTCAGGGTGAATCTTCCTCAGCAAAAAAAGAGAAAGAAAGAAAAAAGAAACTAAAAGATATACAATAACAGTGGTTACACGGTGGAGGAGGGTAGTGTACTTTGGGTGGCTAGGGAGGCACGGAATGGATTGGGTAGAAGGGAAGCATCTGATCAAATACTTTCTTATATGTTTTTTTAAATTTTGAATCATGTGAAAGTATTACCTATTTAAAGTTAAAAAGTATTTAAGTGATGAAGCCAAAAAAATGTATAATGTGCATAATGATGTAGACTTTCTCAGATAAAGGGAGACATGCAACAAAGCATGTCTTCTAGTTTGACAGAAGTGCCTCAAGAATTTGTGTTTTCTTTGATCTTGGAAACTAAGACCATGGGTTTTTCAGGGCAGTTGCTAGACAGTCTCATCATTCAGAAGGTTTTGCCCTCCTCAGACTCTGCCCGCTCTATTTTGTCCTTGCTCCATCTCCAGTGCCCAGAACTCAGCCTGACACTAACTAAGTGCTAATGAGCATTTATTGAATAATTGAATTCAGGAAACTTCTACCACTGTGTAAATGATTTAAGTGGTAAATATTGGGTCAAGGGAGAAAAAGAAAGAAAAAATTTTTTAATGAAATGTTCACTTTAACTTGATAACAATTTTTAACCTAAAAACAGACAGAAATCTTTTTCATCCACCTAAAATCAAATGTATTTCTCTGAGTCAGTTTTAGAAAATACCGTCTGACTATCCAGAACCCACCAAAACCCCAAAATCTGATTTCTACCCAACAGGAGGAACCACTTGCATGTTTTTTTTAGATTCCTTTAAAAGTTCCTTGTATCAGGAGCAGGAAAAAGCTATAATTGGGGGAGGATGTTGACTGTATCTTGTGGGAGGAGGAAGTGAAGAAGGATTGATTCTACTGGGTGGCTTTTTTATCCTGCATGGAGACACTTTGCTTTAAAAAAAAATTTTTTTTTAATATTTGAACAATTTTGCATGTATTCTTCAAGCCCTTGGGAATTTGATATAAGTATATCAGAATATGAAATTAGAACTAAAACAAACAAACAAAAAAACAGTCTTAGGACTTCTAACATAAGAATGAAAAATAGAAGGAAGAGAAATATATTTGGAATTGGTCTACAATTCCAATTCTAATAAGGGTTTGTGACTGTAATTCATAAACCTCTCTCATTGTCAAAAGCCAAGAAAGTAACTTTGGATTTGACCTTTAAGCTCACAGCCTTATGATTCACCACTGGGCCAAGAGTTGGCCATAAACATTTTTAAGAGCATTGGCTCATATCAACTATTTTCTCTAATTTTTTGGTATTTTGTAGCTGAAGGGTTTTATAAAATATTCTACTTTGGGCTGAAGAGACTCTTCTGCTCTCTGAATAGACTTCCTCCATACGATGAAGGAGTTCGAGTTGGAATATCTGAGTATCCAGAGATCACCCACATCTGTGAGGCAAGAAGGTAATGAATTTAATTCTCCAGGGAAATTCAGCTCATTTCACAGAAAGCTCATTTCATTTGGGGAGTAGGGGGAGGGAGAAATGACTATCAAATATATTTATCCATGGTATCCAGTTACATAGTAAAGTACGTCAGTTAAAATATGTTAAACCAATTTCTCAGGTAATGTTAAAAAACAGCAACATTGACAAGTGGATAGAAATCACTCATCTTGACAAGTGATTATGTAGATTAGGAAAGATGCAGGAAGTGTTCTGTACCGCTGAGGAATGGGGACTGGGAATAAATCCCCTGTTGATATAATAACATGACAGGTGTGTTCTGTTGTTGTAGGTTAACTCTCTCAGAACTCACGGTTAGGCCACATCCCAGCCATATTCAAAGATACAGGGGAAAGGTCATGAGAAATGATTTGAGGTCCCAGGTATTTGGATCTTCAGAGTAATTCCAAAATATATAAGATTTTCAGGGCTCCTGAAACCAATATTTTATCCTCTTAGATTTTTCTCTTAAGCTTTTGTAACTCAGGTCTCAGTTGGACCTTCATACTAATCATTTCATTCTTTTCCATATTCACAGTCTTAAGTCTACACTGAAACAAAGTTGGAGACTATAAAGTAGATTGTGTTTCTTTGCCACCTTGACTTTGAAATTGACCAACTACTCCCACCCTCAACATGCCTCTTCTCTCGATTCAGTAGTGTTTATGACTGTGCACTTTGATATTGTCATGTGGTATTTCCTGAGCCTTGTCGTTGTTTCTTCGGTGAGATAGTAAGCTATTCAAGAGCACTGCCTCTGTCTGGCACTTCCAGGGTCCACCCAATATCTGACCCAGGACTGTGTGGACCATGGGCACTCAAGTATGCCAATCATTTTGAGTGACGGTTTACCACTAGCGACATCTTACTGGTATCTGCGTATAGGAACGTGTAATGAGCAAGGTTTCCGCAACAGGGCCAGACATCTCCTGTGAACCAGAAACTTTTTGTCTCACACTTGTCTTTTTAATGGGCTATATATTTGTATTTAGAAATGTACATTGTTTGTCGTCTCCTTTAAAAAGGATCGATTTTGTATAATTTTCTATGCTAGACAGTTTAAAAGCGAATGTGAAGCAAAATAAATTATGACTGAAATCATGATTTAATTTTCTACATACTTTTTAAAATAGTAGAGAAAGGAAAAACTAGGAAAGCAATCTACTACCAGTTCCTTTGGGAGTGTAACTATTGCTAAGGCCCTGGTGGTAGATAGTAAGGTTCATAAAATGCTGCTCTTCTCTGGAGCCATTGCTAACTTGAGCTCCGTGGATGAGCTTCAGGGGACCTTGAATATCCTGCAAGTGTTTGCCAAACTTTGTGTTTACATATACTTCACTGACGAAAGGCAGGAACTTTTATATCATGCTCTCAAAGGGATCAATGACCCTCAAATATTAATAGCATCAATTTAGAATCTCACAATCCACTTACAAATAATTTTAGATGGATCTCACCATCTAATTTTAGAGGAATCAAAATAATATCGCAAGATATTTATTCATTTATTTAGTTCACATTTATGGAGTGCTTCTGAAGCCAAGTATAGTCCTAGGTGCTGGGGAGACAAAGATGAATAAGCTCATAGAAAGAGAATGGTGGAAGCATTTCCTGAGTAAAGAAAACCAAACAGAATTAGGTCATGGGTGACTCTCCTTTAAGTTTTCTGACACTAATTTGACACTTCATTCTTTTGAAGATTGGTTATCACTACTGGTATATACTTTTAATTGAGTTACCATAATAACTATAAATCACTTCAATTAACATTAACTTCTATTGTGGCAGACATAATTAAGAATACATATGTGACTATTCCTGCCTTTTATAATGAGCTTTCATAGTAATCACTATTGGAACTACAGTATTAAGTATAATTACTAAGTAATATACTAGAACACAGAATTAGTTTATAATTATATTTTCCTAAGCATATACCATGTAGTTACTTTGGGAGTAAAGCACAAGAGTGACATTTAGCAATCTGTTACATAATTGATGCACTCTTGCTAATAAACGTGAGTTAACATCCACAAATGCTGGGCGTTTTAAATTCCAAAAGAAGATCAGTTACTTAGCCTCTTTTTCAAAAGGAAGACACCTTATTTTAAAAACCCTAATTCTAAGGGGGAAAATTGTCTGAACACACGAGTCATTTGTTTTTGGAGTCCACAAACAAAGCAGATAGCATGAACTGTCTAATATTAGAAAGTAAGTGTGTGTTTAATACACTAGAATGGGATTTTGAAAAACATTTATATCTTGGTCCACAGCTAATTTTTTGGCAGGTAGGTCTAAAAGCTTTGGGATGTGTTTTCCAAAAGATATTTTCAGCTAAGACAATGTATTTTCTAGCAAATGCAGAACTCACATTTTAGAAAAAAAGAATCCTTGGGGGAAAAAATAGTGTTTCTTCAAGGCCTGTGACTTATTACTTAATATATGATCTCAAAATATAGCAATCTATAATATAATATATAAGCAGTCAACAATTTTCCATTTAAATTGGCATAGAGAATTAGAAACCCAAAATTATTTAATACAGTGTATTAATTTCCTAGGGCTACCCTAACAAATTACCACAAACTTGGTGACTTAGAACAACAGAAATTTGGTTTTTCACAGTTCTAGAGGTCAGAAGTAAAAAATCAATGTATTAACAAGGTTGGTTCCTTTTAGAGGCTCTGGGGAGGATTTGTTGCATGCCTCGAGCTTCCAGTTCATGTTTCTCTGCTTATAGATGCACCACTCCAACCTCTGCTTCTGTCTTCATGTAGTCTTCTTCTCCCCTGGGTCTGTTGGTATCTTCTCCTTTTCCGCCTCTTATGTGGACATTGTCATTGTATTTAGAGTCCACTCTATTCTAGGGTGATCTCATCTCAAGATCTTTAATTATATCTTCAAAGACTCTTATTCCAAATAAGATCACATCCCTCAAATATTTTGGGGGTGGGGGACACATTCAACCCACTCCATAAGGTATTAATGCACATATCACATTTCAAAAAGTGTCAGTGGTGAGATGTCAAAATAAGGCTAGAGCCTTAGAAATGGAGATCTTAGACTTGGAAATGATCTCTGGAGAGAATGTAGGCATCCTCTGGCTGTTCAGCTTGTAGGAAATTATCACCACGTAAAAGAAAAAGCAACTAATGTTAGGGAAGCAAAATGATTTGACAATTTGGATTACCCAGGAAGTGATAAGAGAGAGCCAGAAAGTAAGTGCTTTTTTCACTCCACCTTATTCAGGGGAGGGAGAGGGACTTAAAGGTGGCCTTAGGGTCAGGTCAAAGAGGAATGAGAAGAAGAAACCTGAGAATATGGTAGGCAAAGGAAAATGGGCTTGATTTGGTGGCATTCCTTGCTCTGGTCACTTTGACATCCCAGTGAGGTTATAACTATGACTTTTTAAATTTTATTTTTCTGAGAAAGATTGGCCCTGTGCTAATATCTGTTGCCAATCTTCCTCTTTTTCTTTTTTCTCTCCAAAGCCCCAGCGCATAGTTGTATTTCACAGTTGTAGAGTTGTAGCTCTTCTATACGGGATGCTGCCTCAGCATGACTTGATGAGTGGTGAGTAGATCCGTGCCCAGGATTAGAACCGGCAAACCCAGGGCCGCCGAAGTGGAAAGTGAGAACTTAACGGGTACACCACCGGGCTGGCCCCTAACTGTGACTTTATTTTCTCTCTCTAACTACCACTTTTGCCCATTTAACCGTAAGAACAGTGTTAAATATTTTTGAGTTGTAACTAAATCGATTCAATTATAGGTGAGTGCCTTGGGACCCTGCCTAGGTTAGGTTGCTGTCTACATAATTTATGTACCAGGGGATTTGCTTTCAAAGTGTGCGTCTCGGTTTCAGAGTTCAGCAACATTGATTAATTAATTGAACATTTAGAAACATACTTGCACACTTTTCAAAAACAGATCGAGGACATGCACATGGGATCCAATATAGTATTTCTAACAGTCTCTTAGAATTTAACCATTACTTTTGGGCAGGGATAATATTGGAGACTTGTGGGTCATATGATCTCTATTGCAACTACTAAACACTACTGTTGTAACTGAAAAGAAGCCATAGACAACACGTAAACCAATGGATGTGGCTGTGTTCCAATAAAACTTTATTTACAAAAATAAGTGATGGGCCTGATCTGGTCCATGGACTGTAGTTTGCTGAATCCTGCTTTTGAGCCAATATTTTAAAAACTTTCTCTCCTGTACGGTCCCTAGCTAGACAATCTTTGTGATTGAGCACATTATTTCCACTCCTATCACCCTGGTTCAGGGAAGTCCCTATTACCACCCTATTTCTCCAGGCTCTTACTTGATTTCTTGTTTCTAGTTCTTTCCTTTTTTGATATCTCTTACAAACCACAGATAGAGTCATGCTTCTACAATGTATCTCAGAAACATTCAATAAGTGAGGATTCTATGGAGTAATCTGTGTTAAACCTGTGACGTGCTAGAGAAATATGAATAGCAGGATCGATAATTGTAGGGAAAAAACAGAGAATAACTTTTAGACCATTTAGCCTGTGATTCAAGACTTTCAAAAGTCTGGCTACAGTTGAATCAAAGTCAATTGAGCAAACATGCATTGGGCAGGATAGCAAAGTATTTAAGAGGGTGTGTTTTTGAAGCAGACCATTTGCCTTCAAATCTTGGTTCCATAAACATGAGCTGTGTAACTTGTATGAGTTACTTAACTTTTCCTCATCTGAAAATGGGGATAGTAATAGTTCTTACCTCATAGGATTGCTATGAAGGTTAAATTATATTTTTCAGACATGTACTGGTACATCATAAGTGCCAACATATTTTCTCTGTTATTGTTATTATTATCATTATCATTACACACCAGTCACAAGCTTGTCACATTGCTAATACTAAATATTTATTGAATCATTTTTATGAACTAGGCACTGTTCTAGGTGCTAGGGATGTAACAGTGAAAAGATAGACTAAGCCTCTGCCATTATTATGCCCTATCAGTCATTGGTTTATTCAACAAATATTCACTGAGCACCTTTGATGTGCCAGGCCCTTCTAGGCATTGTGACAGTTGTTTATTAAGAGTGACAAAGTCTCTGCCCTCATAAACTTATATTTAGTCATTTAGATGGGGTCTCTTCATCTGAACTATGTGTCCCTTGGGGTCGGTAACTGTATCTTAATCAGCCCATATCCTAAGAGCCTTAAAAAGGATCGTCATGTAGAGACATTTCATAAATATCAAATTAGGGAATGGATGAATGAATGAGAGAATGAAATGAATACCTACATTCACTAGGCAAAAATAGGTTAGCAGCAACTAATCCTGAATGAAGTTGAAATCAACCGTCCTTGTCAGAAACATATTATACACCATTCCACGAGATTCACATGGGAGACCCCAACATCCCACCTGTTTTCAAATTTGGAGGCTCTGGTTTTATAGGCAGTGTGCATGGCAGACAGGGGGGAAATCTTCCCAAGAAATGAGATTCCAAAGGGATATATTAAATAGAACAAGAGAACTCTCTGCAGGATTTGCAACAGTAGAGGTCCTAGCTAGATTACTTAAGTCAGTTTTGCTTTCTACTTTGGGTGAGAATGAAATCATAAAAAGTGTAAAAGATGTGGAATTATAAAACAACCAGAACACTAAATTTAAAGACTTTGTGAAGTCTTGGCTAAATTAATTAACTAAATTTTGCATTCTACTTGGAGTAAGCATGACACTGAAAGAAGTACAAAAAAAAAATCTGTAATTAAAAAAAGAGAGAGATGATATCTAATAACACTTTGTGGTGTGTAGACAACAAAGAAAGACAATAAGCCTCCCTCGAAAGAGCTCCCATTATAATTAGTTGCAGGATCAGTGTGTGCACGATGAAGGCTGTGTTCAGATATCGGGGACACTAGGAGAAAGGGGAGGCATTTGGAATTTTTCTCGTGCATGGCTTAAGGAAAACTTGAGCCCCTTAGATGCTTTATTAAAGCCTGGAGTGTATTGCTCAATCTGGAAGATGTTTCCTTAAACACTTTCAGAAATCCAGTCTGACCCATTTTCCTCAGCCATGCTTATGGGAATTTTCTTATCAGCAAGGAAATGGTTTTATAGGGAAATGATTCTGAGAACTTTTGGCCGCCCCCACACACAAATCATCAGACAGTATGCAAATGGAGAACAGAATTACACTCAGCAATTGCCGAATGAAACATTTCCATTCCTCCTCTTGAATAGAAAAGGAGGAACTAAAAGTGTCCCAAATCCTAGAAACCTCACCGGTAAAGTAAGAATTATGTAAAGTCTTCGCTAAAGCTCAGAGAGGAAGTTAACCACATTAGCCTCTATTGATATAGTGCTTGGGGTAAACTTTGCATTTTACAGTATTGGCCTAAATTTCTGGAGAGAAAAAAAAAGAAAAACCGTGGTTGTTATTTTTACTTAGGTAACTGAGTTATGGTCATGCAGGTAAGTGGAAAATGGGAAGCTGTAGTAACAGCCTAACGATATATTTTTTATATGTGGTTTGGAAGATGTTTTAAGATTCAAACATGGATTATGGGTGTTCTAAGAAATCCTTTACATGTAGTCAGGATTGAAACAGAGACACTTGTGTGAAGACAATACAGCTGATGTGTCCCAGTGGTAAGACGACCCACAATGAGAAAAGCTTTGAGTTTATTGGGCTCCATCTTAACCAGGGGACCAAGTGTGTATTGTTTTTGCTGGTCGGAGAAAAAAAAATAAAAGAAATTGCCTAGAAGGAAATCTACCTCATCCAGAGATAAAATTTACATGAAATATGGTTATAACAAGATTATTTACATTCTATAGTCTTTAGGGATAAAGAGGATACTTGCAGATCTATTTTCCTAAATAACAAATTGAAAATCCTTTCTGATAAAATCTCTCCATGCTGTGATTTTCAGTGCTGTCAGATACCACAGAAAAATGGTGCCAAGTTAGTGTATCTCTCCACTCAGTGACTGATGTGTATTCTTTGGAAGTTAGATACCGATGCTTTCTTTCAACTCCATGTACCTGTTATATTTTCTCTTCATTGTATTATGTGAACTTGTGTTTTGGAGAGAGCAGAATAAAGTCCAGGAAACCAGCTTGTTTGAGGATATGATTTTTAAAATGATTTCTATAAAGAGGATATTGGTGTCTTGGAATGAATTTGGTGCTGACAGTTTCACACACACTCATGCACACACACACAAACACACAACAGGAAAAAGATAGGTTTGATGATTACTGTTTAAAATGATCTACAGATTTAATTGACTCCCAATTGTCTTCTTTTCAAGCCACAGTGTCACTGATGTTCAGATATGTCAGTTATTTTTTTTATGTGCATTATGGCTCATTCAGAAAGATAAATAGAAGACAGTTGTCTAGGAAGATTAAAATAATTAAGCTATGATGTTGTATGTGAGGAAAACATACTGGTCCAGCTTCTTCAGCATAGAGGGGTGATGATTTCTTTCCTTTTCTTAACACAATAGGAAAGAAGACATTGCGATTATTGGTGGATGTTGATTGCAAACTCTCCTTGTGAGGGAGCTTCAGGCCATATGGGAAAGACTCCAGTTGGATTCTGCTTTTACTTGAAGGAGAGAGTTCACACTGAACATATGAAGACCAAAGTGGTTGTGTTATTGAATAATTATGGACTACTCAGTGACTTTGGGGAAAAGCTCAGGTTTAGAAAAGGATAGTCGTTAGCAAAGTCTACCTGAACAGGCAGGACGGGGCCACTGCTGCCGACAACATGGGGGGTTTCCTACAACGATCTTTGGACAGAGTACTATGGTCAGAAAAAGATAATGAAGAGGCTAGAACATGCGCCATCTGGTCTAACAGAAGGGAAGATGGAAAACATCAACGGGGAGTTGGAATTGTTACGGAAAGCCAGACGGTGAAGCATTGATTAAGATTATTTTGTTGATTAGGTGATATCATGTGATTTATGCCATGGACAAGGAAAACCAAATACTTTTTTTGTGACTGTGTGAAACCAGGGTATGCGATAGAGCTACAATTGTATCTGACCCTGAGACTCAGAAAAATCCCCCTGTCAAGCAGAAGAAGACATCAGACTAAGAAACCAGGTTCCTCAGAACATGAAAACTCTCTGCATTCTGTGGAGTGTGTGGAAGAAGAGGCATGGTGATCCAACTGGTTCTCAAGGGTTGGCGGAGGGGCGGGCAACAGTGGGAGTAGGATGTCATAGAAGGGCTTCTTTTTTTCAAAATGACCTCAAAGTTGCTAGCTTTAATGGCACTCTGAAAGACACAGGAAGGGAAACCAGGTCAATCAGCTTAAGACAGATCTGGTGGAACCCACAGGACTAGAGGCCTTTTGGGGCATTGCTTACTCAGATTAGAAGTCAGCATATGAGAAGGTGCATCTGAAATTGCCAGGATTTCTTAGGACAAGTAGAGGCATATTTTCTAAAATTAACTTTTCATCTGCCGTTTTTTTAGCATTCTCTCTCCCTCACTCCTCTCTCTCCCAATATGATTTTCAGTCCTTCCCAACAGAAGTCTTTTCTTCTCAATGGGTGAGGGTGATAATGTTCATGTTAATCTCCAGAATGAAACAACACATCTTACTGATTGTCAGTCATCACAACCTCATCCCTGTAGAATGTTCTCTTGTTTACCAAGCACTTTCCCAGGACTCCTCTTCCACATCAGAGCTAGCCTTTGATACGTGCTTAGCATGTGCCAGCGACTGGGCAAAGCATGTAATACACATTAATCTTTATTAGTTTAATCAAAAAACAGCTCTATGACAAAGGAACTATTTTTATGCCCATTTTAAAATATATTTAGGAAACCGAGGCTTTTCCTAAGGCCGCTAGCTAATAAGGGGTGAAGTCCAAATTTGAAGTCAGTCTAATTCCCAAGTCCTCACTCTTCACCACCCCTGGCTGCTGTCTCAATGACTTACTTCAAATATATTATCTCAATTTGAAAGATGAGAAAACAAAAATTCAGAGAGAGTGGTGCTTTCTATTAAGCATTGGAATTGGACTTGAACTCAGAACCTTAGGCTCCATACCTAGCTCCCTTCCCCATGCCATTCCACTGCTATAAATTTGCCTGATAAATAATAAACACACCCTCTGAGACAGAATATCGTGAATGTATCTCATCTCTCCCTTCAATATCTCATTTTCAGGAAAAGCAAGTTTCTTGATGATCCAAACCTGTCATTTCTCTCTTTACAAGAGGTCTGTCACATGGAAATATTTATAAGGTGTTAACTAATCATTAGAAGATATTTGAACACTCATTTTCCTTCCTGATGACAGCGATTGTCAACTGATTCTTAGACTAAGTGCTACATATTTTAAATTGAGAGCTGGAGTTTGAGTATGGGCAACTGTCCCATTGCTTTGACTGGGCATTCAATCTGAGCAAGAATTATGAAGGATACTCTTATGATGTCACAGGTTAAGTATCTGTTCCACCAGTTAGACGGCGCATGCAAGTATATCCACTTGCTTCCCCATTTTCCCCCAAACAGTTGTAAGGGGATAGCATCGAAGAAGGTAGCATCAAAAGTGCTACCTTCTGCAATTCATAAAGTTGCACTGAATAGAATTATCACCTTGAAATTACAGGGTAAAACTCCCTATACAAAAACAGATTAAAGACAAATTAGACTGTGGGCCAGGTCACTCTGATTGTTAATTAGTGATAATGGAAATACAATTAGCATAATGAGTTCCAATTACTGTATATGGAGAAATATGAGCATACCGCTTTCATAAATCTTGGTTCTAGGAAAAATAAAATGCATCTGGTTTAACAAATCATGCCCTTCTCTTCTGCAAAAAGCTTCCTGGTAAATATCTTTTTGTGAAGCTAAATCCTTCCTCTGATGGGTTGTGATTTGGAAAAAAAAAGGCGACAGAATGGATTTGCCCAGTCTGATAGCTGAGCAGTTTTGTATTAGCTCAGCTTCTGTTTTAAGCTTCCTAGAAAATCTAACCATCTGTTTCTCCAATCACGGGTTAAAAACATTGGGGAGAATCACAGACCATTGCATCAAATGTGCTTATTGTCTTTGAAATGTCTGTGAGCCCCCGCCTCTGCCTTTGATAAGCTGTGAAATTGGAAAGCCAATTATAGTCACATATTTACACAAATCTGAATAGCTTTTTGAAAACTCCGTGTAAAAATGAGTGGATGAGAAACAACAGCTTTACACAGAGGTATAGTAGGGTGCCTGTGGGTGTGTTAATGAAGTTATTTTTGAAAGAGTTGCACTACAGGGTCTGGATATTTATTTTCACCTTTGTCTGACACTGTCTCAACTTTTCATTGCGGGCACTGATCTCTCTTAACTTTCTCAGAAGGTCCATCAGCCGGTAGCACAATATTCCAGTTCTGTTGTCTTCTCTCTTCGAATCTCCCTTGCTACTTTTCTTGCTATGAACGCTCAACTGTTGACAGATTACATTCCAAGGCTGGTTAAAACCCGGGCCGTGTGGCCAATGAATGGTAATGAATGTGGACTCCTCAGCCCACACACGTGACATTACACCTCGCACCGGGGGAATGTGCCAACTTCCTTGTTGTACCCTGTAAATCTGATAGATGCCATTAACCTTTTCAGTGAATCCCCATGGATCACTGCAACGGTGAATCTCAGTAGTAATTGCTAAGACAAAAATGCCCCAGCATGCCTATCTTCCCTGTAAGGATCTATGAAACAAGCAAGTTGGCTACTCAGATGCGTTTTCCCCAACTGCTCTCTTGATTTACTTTTAGCTGTCAGTCTGCACCCAGGCTGCAGTGCGTCAGAATCTTCCAAACACGCACAAGGAGCAGATTTTGTGAAGTACTCAGAGCAATTCAACCCACTCCTTTTTTCCTGAATGGGATTTTGCCATAAAAGAGAATGGCTATATATCTAGACCAAAGGATCTACTAAAATAGCTGAGTTCATTGAGGAGAAACCTTCTTGTCCCTACTTTTATGATTCACAGCACACTTTCCATCTGGGCTTTGATTGTGGTTGTCATATTTTTAACCTAGTCAAGTCCCCTCAGTCTGTCTGGAAGCATTTGTAAACTGGATTATTCAATAAAAGAAATGCTTGTCAGGCATCATTCTCCTTCAGGAGCTTGAGATGCTTTCTCTAAAAATGGCTTTCACACTCTCACTATCTCTCCTTGAAGCACACATGTGCACACACACGCACACACACACACACACAAATGGAATCAAAATGATCATTGACTCTCTGTCAGCCTACATTTATTATGGGAGGTAGCGCAGAGCTTAAAAAGATAAGCTTCTCTCCGTAGCATTTTTGTTATTAGAGTATATATTAGATCTATACTTTTTTATAAATTTAAACAAGGAAAGGCAACGCATTGAGAGGCACATGGGGTACTGTGGAAAGAATACTGACCTCCTGGATACTGGAAAGTGTCTCAATGACAGGCATAACAATGTGTACTTGATAAATGCTGATAGTAATGGATACTTAATAAGTAACTCCTGGCTGAGTCTTGGGCAAATCACTGAAACTCTCTGGGCCTTGTCTTACTTATATTATAAGGGACTTTGCCTAGATGTTTTCTAAAGTTTCTTTCAGCTCTAAAATTTTACAACTCTAAGGGCCAAACCCTCAAACCAGGAGATATGACATAAAGAAATGTTAAAGACTTGTAAATCTATCTAAATAGTCACTTATTTTTACCCACCTGTATCACTTAGAATTAGATTAAGCTTCACCTAAAGTCTCATACAGAATAGAGATTTATATCTCTGTCCAGGATTGGTAGGCCTCAAAGGGCTTCCAGCCTCAAAGTCTCTTCATGCTTCAAGATGGCAGCTGGTCCTCCAGCCATTGCATCTATGTTCTACAGAGGAGAAATGAGAGTTGGAGAGATAAATGCCAACCACCTACATAGATAGTACTTTAAGGAGCTTTCCAGGAATCTCTACACAATGAATTCTGTTTGTATCTCATTGACATCAGTAGCAGTGAGAAAGGCTGGGAAATCGGGTATTTTAGCTGATATATTGTGGCCTGGAATAAACCCAGGTTCTATTAGTAATAAAGAAGAGAAGAATGGATTCTGGATAGGCAACTGATAGTATCTGCCATGTAATCCTTTCTCTTTCATTTAAAATATTTTTGTGCCATGCTCATTGGTCCTAGAAAAGAGCCCCCTCCAACGTATAGAAATAATTCATTTTCATTTTGTAACCATGGTTGTGATGATGGATGGTTGAGTCCTATCCAATTTGATACCTACTCCTTGAAAATCAAGCCGGAGGCCCTCTTCCACCTAGTCTATCACAATGTGAATTTAAAAATTCATTTAAATTTTTAAAAATAATTCCCATTCGTAGGTGACACTAAAAGTGAAAAGAACAGCATTTTTGATGTCTTTCTTAATACAAAGTTAACAACAGGGTCATATTTAATTGAAAACCAGTAAGTTCAAAAAGTGTAGTAATTTTTAAAAAATCATCTGTATTTGTATAATTAAATAGATTAAATAGATTTTCCCATAACTAATTTCATCAAATTAAAATAACAGAGGGATTATTTTACTATCTGCCAATGTTCATTTGGATTAAAAAAATGTTAATGAGCTTTTTATTTTTTGCACATAAAGATTCCTATTGTCTATGCAAGCAATAAAAAAATCAGAAGTCATCTGTGGACTTCTATCATGCAGTGGTCAGTCTTCCACCAGAAGACTAATTTTTGTTCACAAAAATCTAGCCAATTTCATATTCTCCTCAGAAGTACTATTTTAAAATGTGAGCAGGCCACTCAGATAACAGCTTGCCAGTCTATTGATTCCAAATTAATTTTACTTATTGACAGTTGAATTTTTTAAGGGTTCCTAGTGATTTTCTCCTCTTGTCTTTTCTAGGTGTATAGCAAAATACAAGGAGCAGTAAATGTGAATGGCTTCACCCAGTGGAATTGTTTTATGGAGGACACTTCCTCACTTCCTGGGCCTCAAGGCTTCTGAGGGTTATATTGATGAATGAGATGGCATGGGAGTAGATTTAAATGTGATCTTTCATATTGGCCTATGGTGTCCCATAAATCAGTTTTCTCCAGACTTTAGGAAAAAAGTACAAAAAGTTTTTTGCCATGCAATGAAAAACTAAATTTATATTCCTTACGTATCTTGAATGAGTCGATGCAGAACAAGAGTTAGTGAGTTTGGTTGCAAACAACAGAATCCAAACCTGGATAACATAACCAAAAGTGAATTAATTGGAAGCATATCAGGTAGTTCATAGAGCTCAAAGCAGGAATGGAGAACCAGGCCCCCAAACAGACAAATCTAAGGCAAGTGAAGAGATAGTGGCAGCAGAATCCATGCAACAGTTTCATCTGTCACCATCACTGAATGTACGAGCTTCAGTGGTTTCTTGATGTGTGCTTCCCTCTGTTCAAAGACAGAGATTCTGATTGGCTCAGCTAAGGGATATGCCCACTTCTTGGCCTAAGGAGGACTGGGCAGTGCACTTTGATTAACAGCAATCTCAGGACTACACAAACGGAGGTGAGGTAATTCCCCCAAAGCGTGCTGCTTTTGCCTTAAATAGGATGAATGGATGCGTGGTTTTCTTTAAAAAGCAGATAACCACTGCAACAATGCTTCTTAGACTTCAACATGTAAGTGATTCTTCTGGGCCTCACACTAGCTTGCACATTCTGACTTGGTAGACCCAGGGTGAGGCCTGAGATTTTGCATTCCTGCATCAGCCAGGTGCTGCTGCTGCCCCCTGGACCACCCTCAGAGTAGTAAGACTTTACAACAGTGAATACCAGGAAGACAGGGAGCCTCACAGTTCTTAATCTACATGTATTTTCTTTGTGCTTTAATTGAAGTATGATTACATATATTAAAACAAGTAGGAATTAGTCTAAAGTTTGATTTGTATATACATCCCCGTGTAACTAACAACCAACACCAAGCATCACTCTCTCTCTGGAAAGTTTCCTCATGTCTTTCTTTTGTCCCCATCCCCTCCAAGAGGGAACCGCTGACAAATAGCTTTCCACAGTGGTTGTACCATTTCATATTCCCACCAGCAGTGTACGAGAGAATTCCAGTTGTCCTGTGTTGGGTGGTGTCAGTCTTTTAAATTTTAGCCATTCTAATGTAGGGACAAATCATTATGATTTTAAGTTGCATTTCTTTGATGACAATCCATGTTGAGCATCTCTGCACAAGCATATTTTCTTTTAATCTTTTGCTTAATCTCATTTCCATCTTTAAAATATAGTTTCCCTTTGAATCTAGAAAACATTTTGTTTACAACCTGACCACATGACAGAATTTCAGCCTGACTCTTATATGCTCTTTTAGATTTTACTTACCTTTCACAATCATTCCTAACTGAGAATTTTGGTTTTGAGTATCGTAGTATGAACTGCTGGATATGGTAACAATATTTTCTCATTAAAAATAATGCCCAGTTCTTTCTCTGATGGTATTTAAATTTGCCATCCCAGGCTCTTGTAGTCAAATATATTGATAATGTCCCATGTGTGTTCTCTGACACTTGGGTGTAATTGTGGTGAACTTTGAATTCCCATCTTAAGGTCAGTTATTAACTATTGATGGATTCTCCTTTTCTCCACTTAATGCTAAAGTATTCATACTAACCAAGACAGATGGGAGCGGCTAAGGAGTTTTTCAATGCCATTGCTGTGTAAGCTGTCTTTTGCTTCCCTCATGTGAGAAACTCAAAGCACTTTTGAAGAGAAGATCATTTATTCAAGGTAAAGAAAAAAAAAGAAAGAAAGAAAGCTCCTACATCCATTCTCAAAACCCCAGTTTTCAAAGCCCCATATACTTTTTCTGGAACAGAGTTTTCTCGTCATTAAAGATGAGAAAATGGCATCTTTGACAACAACCTTGGCCCACTCACTTTGGAACCAAATGGGGTCTGGATATAAGAAGGATGGCCAGTGCCTCAACGTCCCGGACAAGTCACCCTGACAAACAATGGCACCGTTTTTGGATTTCCCAGGAGGCGGAAGAGTGCCCTCTGAGATTTATAAACATGTCCATAATAGATGGGAGGCTGAAGTTTAAACTGTTATGGAGCCTCCTCTGCTGTGCCGCCGAGGTCCCGTGTGATTTAGAGAGGTGACATTTACTGTGTGCAGACCTATTATTCAGAGTGACTGTTTGTGTATAGACAATATTTTAAAATGGCTTGCTGTAGATGAAAAATTCTTATTAAGTCAGAAAAACAGTTTAAGTAGGTAACACTCTCTCAGTTTAGTCTGCTATAAGTCTTACTGTCTTGCCGCATGGAAAGTGCTTGGGGTGGGAGGTAGTGACACCTCACAGGCGCTGGCTAAAATACTGTCCCCAGGGCAAACAGGATGGAGGGCTTCAGCTGGGGCCACAAAACTAACTGTACATCTGAAGTGAAACTAGTAGGCATTTCTGCAGGTTTCATTCCTTCAATGTACGGATTTCTTTTAGTGCTGATATGAAACCATGGCCCAACCAACAGCGTAAGGTAGGAAGAGCACCGGAAGTCTACAAACCTGGGAAGTAGGTTCTTCCACTAACTAGTAGTGTGAGCTCATAGATGTTCCTTAACCCGCCTGAGTCTCAGTTTCCCTAATCTGCAAAATTCAGGAACTGGATGAGGTGGCTTATAAAACCCCTGTAAGATGTGTCCATTTTGTGTTACCTACTCTCAGGGAAGAGTGCCTGTCAGTCCCCAACGGCTGTAGAGCACTTTACAGTATCTTCCCGTATCTTCACTTTTTCCCATTTAAATCCCACGGTAATCCCGAGAAAGAGGCAGAGCAATTATTGTGTCGTTTCTTCAAATGAGAAAACTGAGGTTCAGAGAGGTTAGGTGCCATGTCCAAGATCCCTAAACCTCCCATTTCACCTCTTCATGTAAGACTCTGTCTCATCACACTCCTTATACCTCTGCCAGCCCTAAGAGCTCCAGAACTGGTTACAAACAGTTCGTGGAGAGAAGACAACTGCTGGAATAGAGGTATGAACAGATGGCAGTAAGAGGACAGGCATAGAGCCTGTTCTCGGAGGCCCACAGTCTTTTAGGAGAGACAAGGATGTCTCTGCCTAATCAAACTCTTCCCATTTTTAAAGTCCAAACTCAGTTTTCTCCTCCTCCAGGAAGCCGCCTTGTCTCACTCTCATTCCAGCCTCCAGGGATCCTCCCTTGCTGATTGAACTCCACTTTCAAGATGCATGCAAGGGACATGCTCTTTCCTCCTCCCGTTTACTGTACTATGGGGTATCTTTTTCCTTCCAATTCGTTAGTAAGCTCTGTGTGAGCAAGACTCATGAACTCTATTAGTCATTATACACACTCATTGACAGGGAGAATCAGTTAATAATGTGGTTCCTCAGTCAACCAAGACACCTACACCACCTTGGAGAAAAGTGGTACCAAGACAGACGTCACACTGCTCTGCTTCTCACAACTTGAACCCAGCTAGAAGCTGTGACATCACAGCCTCTTTCACCTAACAAAGCAGCAATCTTGTTGCCTCCACCACTATCTCTTCACCTCCATTATTTTTCATCCTAGTACTTAGTACTATAAGAACTTAAACATTGCTTTTCTTTGTCCTGCCTAGAATGAAAGCTCCATGAAGGCAGAGTTTTGCCTGACTTGTTCATTGCTGTATCTTCTTACCAAGAACAATGTGCATTGTAGGTGCTCAATAAATATCCATAGAATGGATGAATGAATGAATGCATTTCAGGCCTTGTGACCACAGCATGTGACCTCCAATTTGTACATCTATCCTCACTCTGTATATTTTTCATATCAATCACGCACTTCATAATCTGGAAATTTGAATGCAAATAAGCTATGGTTTTTGCTCTTTAGACTCATTTTTGTTTTAAATTACTAAATAAGAGTAACTATTGGGGTGCCATTGTGCATATCCATGATTATCATTTTGGTGAAAAATACAAGCGATATATTTTACTTTGGGTAAATCCTTTGTTCCTTCCATCACAATCCATTCATGAAACTATTTACTAAAGAGTTATTTCTTTCAAAATGATGGAACTTTGTTAGTATAATTGAACTCTGTTATGTCAAAATTAACCTTTAAACCTAATGCTAGCTAGTTAATAATAAAAACATACTGTAGAGCATGGGTGATGAAGTCAAACACACCAGGCTTGAATCTTTGCTTCTGCCGAGTAGTTCTTCAACTTTGGACAAGAGATTTTGTCTCTCCAGGCCTCAGTTTCTTCATATGCAAAATATATACAATAATAGTATCTATAGCATGGAGTTGTTGTGAAGATTAACTAAGATAATCCTCTTATTTACTGACACAGAAAGAACTCAGTAAATGTTAGATTTTACTATTACTACGTGGTGTTAGAAAAGTATAGCACACAATTTAAATGCAAATAGTAATTATACTATAGTGCTCTGCATTTCTATTTTATTCTTCTAGAATGCCTGATTGCTCCTGCTAATTTAGCAGTAACGATGTTCAAAACATATGTTTGTTCTTCTAAGAATTAACAATAGACAGACATGATTATTTGTTGACTTTGGTCTGTTTGGATCATTGTAATAAGGTGCCCCATATGTAGAACGTACTATGAATTTCTACAGCTGATTAAAAATATAATTTTCTGAAGAGTCATGGTAAATCTCTTTTCCACAGACACCTTTTAATAAAAAACATAAATTATAAACCTACTGTTATGCAAACAATATTGGCACAACAAGAAAATGATTAAGATGCAGACAGGGTAGGTCAAAAAGACTATAAAAGGATTAATACACATTGTTTGATGTATATTAAAACAATTGGTCGGCGTTTAGGTAGCATTTTAATTTTTGGTGTCCACATATGTATGGCCCATTCAAATCCTACCAAAAGCAAACAGAATTTTTTTTTGAAAGTTGGAGTTCAATAGAAACCACTAAAGCATGTTAAATCAGTCTACTGCCTCTATTTTATAAAAAATGTTTTAAAATAAAGAGAAGAGCAGCTCTGTTTTTAATTTATGGAATAAAGTAACAGCTATCTTCTTCCATTTCTAACTTGATGTTTCTCAGATGTGGAACACCTTTAGTGATGCTTTGATTTCTCTCCCTGGCCACCCTTTGCTACTCCTCATTTTTCGAATCACTGCGGTCTTGTGAACAGCAATTTTCATTGCAAAGTTGAAAAAACATTAAAAGAGAATTTCATTTGATCACACTTCCTGCATGTCTGTTTGGGTATTTTGAACTAGTTATAAACTCAAGTGGAACACCGCATTTGGCAGCAACATGATGAGGTCTTGTCTCCACTTGTTGGTGCGAAACGACACCCATACAACTTGAGTTTCCTGCTGCCTTCCTAGGCCATGAGAACAGATGGAGTCATCTTAGATGGAGTCATGTAAAACAATAATAAATCGCATTTCATCCTGAGTCTTGCCACCATTTTTATGAAGGCGGATCTTCTGCAATGTTCTCTGTGTCAAAATTTTGGGAAACCCTAGAGGGCATCTCACATCTGCTCCCACACAAACATGATTAGTTATTACCAGACATTACTTGTGCTTCCCCTGTGTTCCACTCAATATGTCACCAGACACTACGACTGCTTCCATCTTCTTCTCTCTCAAAGACCCAAATCTGAGCCTGTAGGACTAGGTGGTGAGTATATTTAGACACTATGCCCTGTTTAGAATTGGTCCTTCCCTCTGATGATTAAAATTTAGCTAGGTGGCTCGCCTTGCCTGAATTGACTTCCAGGAGATTAATCAGTTTCTTTATGCTCTTAAACTTTAGATTTGTCTTGTCAGTTTTCCAGAAATATATAATCATTATTGATTTCCCACAAAAGTTTATGATGAGATCATTGTTATACAGTCCTTGCCACATAACAATGTTTCAGTCAACAGCAGACCACATATACAGTGGTGGTTCCCTAAGATTAGTACCATATAGCCCAGAAGTGTAGTAGGATATACCATCTAGGTTTGTGTAAGGACTCTCGGTGATGTTCACACAACAACAATATCACCTAAGACAGATTTCTCGGGACTTATCCCCATCGTTAAGAGCACATGGCTGTATTTGGAATTATGCACTTTTTATCAAGTTTCATTAATACTTCATACTTAACTATTAATATAATAAAATTTAACACCTAGTAAATGTATTGTATTGGTCAGCTAATTCCATAATGATGCTGTGTAACAAACCATCCCCAAACTCAATAGATTAAAACAACAATCATTTATTCTCATTCTTGTATGTGCTGTTGGGCTGGCACAAGGGTGGGGGTGGTTTTTTGACTGAGTCAGTCTGTGCTCAACTGGGCATGGCTCCAAATTATAGATAGGGTTCAAATCTTCTACATGTGTTTCTCATCCTCCTTGGACCAGTGAACTAGCCAAGGCATTAGTTTCACATGGTGATGACAGACGCTCAAGAGAGGAAACTGAACTGCACAAGCACATTTCAAGCCTCTGCTTGTGTTATGTTTGCTAATATTCTATAGGCAAGACACATAGCCAAGTTCTAGTTCAGCTAGAACTGTCTCTGGGGGAGGAAACATGCATATAGCAGAGGATGTGGATGTGGGAGTGGTGAAGAACTGGGAACCATAATTCAATCTACCATACAAATTAATGACCTAAGTTATAACATTCCTTTCAATGATGCATTCTTTATTCTTAGAATTTATATGACACAAAGGTATAAAGTGCACTAGAGAAATGGGTTTTTTAATTTCAATTCAGTAACCATGATCCTGAGTACCTACTCCATATAGTGCACTTGCAGAAGGTAAAGGTATCCATTGTGTCTAGAGTACCTGGTGCCTGAGAGAATAATGCCCTGAACTGGGTGGGACCCACCCTCAGTGAGGAGTGGGTCAAGACTTGGTGCGATTGCCCAGTGTGCCCATGTGGCATGCACTGGCCAGGGGGCTTCTTATTTTTCTTTAATCTTTGTTGCTTTTTCAAAAATTACCAAAGCAATATATATTTATTTAGAAAATCAGAAAGTGTATCTATGCATAAGACAGAAAATAAAATATACTCATACTTCCACCACCCATAAGTAACCATTAATATGCTCTAACTGAATAGATATAAAGACAGGTAAAGATAATGTAGATAAGTAGATAGATAGTAGATTGAATATAGAGGGGTGTTTTGCAATCTTTTACTTAATATACAATGAGTATATTCAATGACAGTAAATATTCATCTCTGTGCATATCATTAATCCTGCCAAATATTTTATCATATTCATTTAGACAACTTTATTTCACTAATCTATTGATTAACAGCTAAGTTTTGCACTTTTGCTATTATAAACAAGGTTGTTTTGTATATGTTTGTATACATGTCTGAATATCTCATTTCCTTTGGCTAATGCTGGCAATGAAACCACCTGTGCAAAGGGCCCCTTGGTCATCAGGTTTAATGCATACGTGAGATTGCCTACACCAAAGTTTGTGCAATATACACTCCAACCAGGAGTGCATGAGGCTCTCTCTCTCCTCCCCCTGCCCACCTGGGGGCTTTTTAGTTTCTTAAAAATAAATAAAGAAAAATCCTCAGCTAAGGGCTGGGTTAACTTGAGGGAATTTCCTAGGTACCAAAAAGTAGAGGGAAAGTAAAAGGATTACCAGTAGTATTCTTTAACAGAGAAGGCTTGACTTTTCAAGAGATTGTAAAGCAAAAATCCAAAGTCTATAGCTAGATTCCAAATTGGGAAAAGCAATCTAAAGGGAACAAAAATCTGATTATATGCCAAGGAAGGGAAACAAAGGGACTTTCCAATTACAAGTGTAAGACAAATCTCCAGAGGAGAGGGAGGACCATGGGATCCCACATTCAAAACACAACAGGAAGCTACATGAGCCAGGAAAAAAGACTTTCTAGGACTGCTTGTTAAGATATGTGAAGTGGGGAAAGCTGGGAGGCAAATTGTACCCAATAGAAGAACAGCTCTGCACAAAGCAACACGAATGTGTGCATCCAGTCTTGCCTTCTAAAAACTTTAACCATGAGGCCAACTTTAGATGTGGAAAGACATTAGTCATCAAACTACTTAGGTGGAAGTGGGTTTACAAGAAAAAGGCACAATTGGCAAGGCTTGTAGAGCGAGTCTGCGAATGTGGCACTGAGGCAACTGGTTAATTCGCTTAATAGAAAAACAAAGCCAAACTGAGTCATATCCACATTTTACAGCCTTGCTGAATAGAAGTTAATAATCAGTTCTCAGTCCATCTGTAAGGTGGTAAAAGGATTAAGTCAGTATCATATCACAGTTTTAGGAGCCCTGAGAGTGACTATTTGTAAGGCTGATCTGCGGTGGTCTGGATGTGGCTGGGAGAATATTCTAAAGCAAATTCTGACAACTGAAGTTGAATCTTCCTTCCCAGTAAATTTGCTGTCAAGAAGAACACTTTGATTTGAATGCTAGCATAACAGCCTTAGCATCTCAGGAAAGTGCCTAAAATGACACTCTTCTAAACCGAGAATGTGCTTATCTGCATGGGATCAAAGATCAAGGAACTCTTTCCTAAAATTTGGCTTTGAAGGCCCAGAACTTAAATTTGCAGGGCTCTTGACTATCAAAAGATGCTAACATAATTAATTCTATTTGTATAGCATTTTTTTGATTTCTTTACCCAATGAGGTATAGAAAGCAGCTTGTCAAACACCCACTGTGATGGATCAGGCTATTGACAATCACGGGTGGGAAGTGGTCAGGGTCTCTCAGAATACATGGTGGTGGGAGGTTATAGTTGCCTCACCCTGATGACCAGCGCAGGGCCTTTATCTCTCTACCCATAAAGAAGCAAACCTCAAATGTGCTGCTTAGAGAATGTAACTTTCTGGATATTTCAAATTTCCATACAAACTTCCAGATCACATGGTTTTATTCCTTATTGTTGAAAATCTTTCCTAAACTGTCACTTTCTAATATATCTGTTTTCTTGTTTTGGATGTCAAGTCTAACAAATGTACTAGAATCTGGTGATCAAACCGATGGGACAGATGATCAGTTCTCCTCCTCCTGAGTGTGGTTGTAGATGATGTAGGACGCTGAGCTGAAAAATGCACTCAGATTCTCAGGTTCTATGCTATGTGACAGAAGGGGCTGGATGTGTTCTGTTCACTCTTCTCTCCTGGGTGCCCATGAGACGCCAAGCATGTCGCAAGCACTCAGTGAATGTTGGTTGAATGAAAAAATTAATACTGTATATATGATCTTCAGGGTGTGTTTTCTGATTGAGACCTTACTGAGGTCTTTCTCCAGAAAATCAAATATAAAGTAAAATAGGAAAAAAGAAAGAGAGGAAAGCAGGAAGGAAGGAAGAGAAAGGAGGCAAGGGGGTAGGAAAGGAGGGAGAAAAAAAAGAAGGGAAGGAAGGAGAATGGAAAGAGAGAATAAAGAAGTAAGGAAAAAGTAAGAAGGAAGAAATTAAAAAGAAATCCTGGCGTTTCAAGTGTTGGTTTGACTTCGGAGAAGCTGTAATTCATTTAATCAATATTTGTATCCATTAAGGTTTAAAACTACATTAATCATCTTTCTTGTTCCTGTGTCTATCTCTGTCTCCTTCTCTGAAAATAGGATAAGATATTCCCACTGGGAGCCTCCTGTGTCCTCCCGGAACCCTCCGGGCTTGTCGGCGCGCCGGCCACGTGACCCGGGAGCCGCTGGAACCCTCTCCGAGAGGCCCCACCAGTCTCACCGCTGTGAGCTCCGCGACGACTGATGGCTGCACACAGACTTCCAGGATGAGTTCTTTGTTTGTGCTCTCTTTCTTGACCATCTAAGTGGTTTCTGACTAGTTTGGCATGTGGCTAGTTAAAATTCATTCTTTTAAAGCCGAGTATCCACTTAGCTCCTCTCCTCTGAACTTTTGTCATTCATTATTAACAATGAAAGCCAAAGTGCATGAAACAAGTTCAGCCCTATCTGTTTCTGGCATGAAAGTGATGTCTTGGCATATTAGTGGGACACGGCTCTATCTTACATAAAATGATGCCTGGACCCACAACAAAGGCGCCGGCTCTCAGCGCTTAATAGGATCACCTACTTCAAATGTGAAACTTCCTTCTTTGAAATATTTGTTGAGATTTCATAAACCTATGAAGAGTCTCAAACTCAAACAAAACCTTCTAGGCTTCGGTGCAAGCTCCGACTCTAAAGAGCTTTCTGTTCTGTAAACCGGTTATTGGATCTGGGTCCCAAGCCCGGGCAGATGGGGGAAAGGTGGGGGCGTCAGGGGAGGAAGAGCTCGCTTTCCACTTTCTCTTTTTGATACAAAAATAAAAGTCATCTGGTTTTGACTGCGGAAAATGAATCATATTAAGCATTTTAAAAGCACTATTCTTTTTTGCGAGACCTAATTTCAGACCGATTAACACTTTAATATGAAACAGAAGCACATCATTTCATTAGGAGACAAAATAAGGCCTCTCAGCTGCCATATGTTGTCTCTTCTTTTGAAAAAAAAAAAAAAAGGAAAATCTTTTGAAACCTTATATTGCAAATTGAGCTACAAGAGGGAATGTAAATTTGGCACCATCGCCCATCCCAGGTGAGCAGAATCTACACTGAAGAGTCACATAATCATAGATTTCTTTTTTGGCAATGCTCATATTCACTCTATTTATTCAGTAATAGAGGACCTGGCCATTGCCCTAGAAAGCTGATGGGGACATATTCTTTTGTGAAGATAGAAATCAAAAAGATCTTTCAGTATGTTCTTCTTAAGAATGTCTAAGCTGACACAAAGAGCAAAGAGACACTTTGTTCCACTGCTTTCCCAGATTATTTATTTATTAAATAGATGAAACAAAATTATAGCTGTCCCTTTTCAATATTTAAATTTTTTTAATGATAATGCCTTTAAAATGCACAGAACATGAATGCAGGAGCTGGTGTGATAGGAGAGAGCCTTATTGCACATAATTAACAGACACATAATGTCTGGTAACTAGTAATTTCCTTCTAGCTGAGTAAGGAAATAATTTAATCATGTTGATCAAATGAATCCCGGGAGCCCAGTGTAACATTATGCCTAAAAAAAAAAAAAATCTGCATTAACTGATAAAAGACTACTTGGTTAAAAAAAAAATAACATGGTCTCCAACCTTGTTTAGGTATCCTTAATAGTATTTAAAATGCAAGCCTGATTTTAGTAATTGGCTTAATCGGACATTTCAGGAACATTATTTTCCAACACTGGCAGAGGCTACAAATATTGACGTGGTACACTTTGCCAGAACTGACTAAAACCTGTGTCGCAGCATGTATATTTCCCTCACCAATGAAAATGGTTTCCCCACCCTTGCCTAGAGGAGTGTGTAGGGGGTATGAAGAGGGGGTGTATGGCAGGGGAGCAGTTAGACCACACATCTATTTTCTTTTTTAAGAATCTCTTTCCTAGAATAGCTTCCTATATTCAACAACTAAATTTAAACCCCTATTGCTCTTCTGTAAATTCCAGCTTGATATTCAAAACAGACCAGGAGGAGGCTTGTATTCCAAATCATTCCCCCAAACAAATTTCTCTTTGGTAGAGTATATCCTAGTCTTGATAGACTGGTGTTTCCTTTTGAACTCTTTTGTGGTCTTTCCCATTGCTCTTCAGAACTACTTAGAAAAGGCAGTGAGCCGCTTTCCTGCTATCTGAAGTCAGCTCTCCGTAATGAGGTGATATAATTTAACACTTACCATAATACATTTTATCCATCTATTGTTTGCTAAATAATTCCTGCAATAACACTTTTATTCTTTCCATAATTCTTCAGGGCCATGTTGGAGGAATAATATTTTTACTGCAGTGATTGATGGCAGGTCCTGGTGCTATATAGCCCCTGTGAACGGAGGTTATTGATAAGCATCAGGAAGATTGGAGGGAGTGGAGGGGGCAGGGAAAACGTCCAGAGGCCTGTGCTGTGTGCAACGAACATCAGGGATCAGAGGGTTAATACCATTTTACGAGGTTGTAAAAATCTACCCCAAGATTCTTGTGTTAGCAATATTCTTTGTGTAAGATGTATGTTATTAAAACAAGTAGCAGCATCTGAATTAAAGTGACAGTATGATGGATGACTACTGAAGGGGAATCAGAGCCCTTTGCAGCATTTTGGGCTAGATGTGGGAATTCTGCCTCAGAGGCAAGGAGCTTGGCAGACACATTGATTCTGGGCTGACGCATGTTCATAAATATGCCCCCAGAGAGGTGTGGCCTAGCAGAATTTACAAAATTATGTTCATGAATTATTTAACATTTATTTATGGATGCTATATTTAAACAGTATTTGCCAAGGCGAATGGACCATAGCTTACAGAGTGATCTTTAGATAATGCAAATTCTGCACAAGGCAGAGGTGGCGGTGGCTTGCCCGGCGATGCTAAGCCTATCAAAACTATATTAGAGGAGAGGAGTCCACCGACCATGGAGCTGTCCCTCCAAGACTCGAGGTGTTTCCCTGATGTTGCTGAGGTCCAGAAAAATCTTGAGCAAGAGAAGAGGTCAAGGAGGATTTTTCCTCCTCAGGAATTCAGTTACTTCAAAAGACAAAATTGTGTCGTGCTGATTCAAATTTTAACACAGTAATGAGTTTTTCTATTTACAGCGATGCTTTTAAGAATTGTAGAATGCAACATCACCAGTTTGAGACTGAAAAGAACAAAGGAAAAGATTTAGAAATTGCCATAACATAGACACTTCTCCAATCATGTTGAGAGCCACATTCAAACATATGCAGAAGTTAAAGTTATGATTGATAAATTTATAATTTTAGTGTCATATAATTTGACATGGTGCATAGGGCAGAGATCCTGTACTCACCAGCCATTCTATTTGCTCCCACCATTTTCCATGCTCCTTGCTGTAAAGTGGGGTCTTGTGGCTAGTTCTTGTCAATGAAATGTAAATGGAAGTGGCATGTATCCTTTCTATAGCCAAAGCCTTACAGGTTTTCTGTTGTCTCTCTTCTCCCATCATGGTAAATGAAGAGACCATATATTTCAGAATGTTCAGCTACAAGGCAGTGGAGTGTCTAACAGCCCAATCCCTACTTATCTTTGGAGCTGAGCCCCATCAGCCTGCTTGAGATGAGTAGCATGATTGACTGAGAAATTATAGTTGGAGTGGGTTAAGCCATTGAGATATGGCGGTTGCTTATTGATGCAGCATAACAAAGAGGATCTTGACTAATGTGCTAGCTCAGTGCTACTCAGGCCACCTTACTTGATGAAATAAGATGCTTGTTTTAGAGTATAAATCAATGCACCACTCACTTCCAGAAAGTCTTACCATGAAAAAGAGGTCAGCTAAATTAAACAGTGTGCTTGATGACATAGCTAATTTGTTTTCTGACACAACCTCCTTAACTAACCACACCTGATAAGGAATAGTTCACAGACATACTCTGAGCAGCACTGCAGTGGACAATGGTATATATTTCCAAGTAGTTCCATTTCATATTTTATTGTTTTGCGTGGACAATTGACATGTTTTAGTGCTTCTTTTGCCTCTCATTAAGCCCAAGCCTTTCCATTAAGGCTGGCAGACACTCACACAAGGAATGAAAAGTGCATTCTTAAATGGACAAGATAATTTTTTTTCAGGAGACTGGCTTTATGATTTTACTTTTCTGCAGATTTGAAACCAACATCTCACCCAAAAAGAAATGGAGCTAGTCTTTTCCATTTCTGTTTCCCTTATAGAATCATTGGTATTTTCTTCCTCTAGCAAAATCACTATAAATATAATAATAACCTGACCAATGGCATTGTCAGAGTATCCCAGGCTACACAAAGCCAGGGAGTGAGCAATATCAAGAAAAAAATAAAGCAAAGAATCTGATTTTATCAGTTCCAGAAAAGACTCAGTTATAATTGAGAAAGGCAAGGCAAGGGGATTGAGTTCTATTTTCCAAGAAGGGGAAAGAGAAAAACAGAAAAAAACCTTTAAATATATTATATTGACAAAAGACTCCGAACAAGTTCAAACTCATCAGCCAATAGAAAGACTAGAAATTAAACCAATAACTCATTGCCATGTGCTTTAAGTACCATTTAAGTGATTGCATGTTTTTCACTTTTTCATTGATGACACTGGTGTTGTAAAGGTAGAGCTATGACCGCAGTGTCACCAGTATCTGCCTTTGTCACCTGTAAGCAAATGTAAAATGTAAAAGTTAAGGTTGTGGTCAACAAATTGATTCTACCTGGTTTATATGTAGATTCTGAATGTGATGTCTTATTTTTAGTCTTTGATTGTAAATTCCCTAAGGTTGGTATATGAGGAAGCATGCACATGTGCGCGCACACACACACACACTCACACATACTTCTATCTCAACACTTAGGATATTTCTAGTGTGTGCTGAAAATTTAGCAAATTATTGGTGATCGAGTGAATGAATGAATAAATCTATGAATCTATTTGTATTACCCAAAAGGCAACTACTAGAAGCACTAGCAAAGCTAGTAACAGAGGGTTAACTATGGTCCTTCTCAAGAATGGTACTAGCATCTTCAGATGAGAACTCTATATCTTTAACCAAACTTTTAAATCAAATGGTGCAAGAAAGCTCCAGAGAACTCTGTGGCTTGGTCTAAAGTGTTGAATTTTAATAAATTCTCTTTATAAAACTCTTCAAGATTTTTAGAGGGGTTGGTAAGAAGTGCTGGAGAATGAGGGATAGACAGGTATATAGACATATAGGAAATCACCTTGTTCTTGCTTTAGCCCTAGTTCTCTAGAAAGTAGAGCCTGAGGCAAGGATTAATGTGCTTATCCTTTATATTTGAGAGGCAGAAGCCCACGATGAAGGAGGGGAAAAAGAGAAACAAAGCAAGAATAGGCACAAAGGAATGCAATGCTATGAGTGGTCAAGTTGACATCTGCTTCCCAGTGAGCTGCCATGAGACACAGCAGGTTCCTCAGCATGTCTGCTAGGCGTTCAGAAGAAACTGTGCCTCAGAGTAGCCCATGGCAGGAAGAAGTGAAAGAGAACTTACTTGCCTCACTCCCTCCCACCTCCTTTCTTCCATTGGTCGAAGTTTACCCCCTGGAGAGCTAACTCCCCACACTTCTGGGTTGTGTCCTTCAGCCTCTTGGCAGCTGCACAAGAAGCCAGACCCCAAGCCTCTCAATGTGGTGTTTCATCCAGGTGTGGAATGAGGAGGTGTCTCAGCACTGACAGGGCTTGGCATGAGGGATGAAAGGCCATGCTGTCCTGGGGTTTCAACTCAGACTACAACCAGCTCAGGGAGCCCAGCAAACTAATCAAGGGCACAGTGGGCCGAGAGGCCAGTAGCAATTTGTAGAGAAACAGGCAATTGAGTCCGAGAAAACACACAAGATTTTGTGTTCTGCAGGTTCTCCAAGGTTTTAAATATATTTCTACCCAAGGATTCCAAAGCAAAAACTTTTGTTAGTGGTATTTTCCACAATGACCTTCAGATTTCCTTCTAGTCTTTTTCCTATACTCTGTCCACCCCCCCGCCCCCCGCCCCAGTTCAGTGTTTCCTCCTGCCTCATTGACCACTCCATCCTGCTCTTTGTGGGATCTAATGTTCAAAGCTGAGCATGCTCTGTCGGCACTGATCTTTGTTACTGGAGGAATACTCTTTCCCTCTTCCCAGGTGTTGAGAATAATGTCCATCATTTTTCTAAAGCCCTCACTCCATCCTCTCCAGTCAGATGCCTCTCCCTTTGCTGTACTCACACACTCCTTATATTTTTGTTCAGAAGTTTGTCACCACTCCATATGCACATAGTTATTTATGTGTAGTTATCTGCTCTACTAAATGACTAGCACCTTGAGGACCTAAACTATGAAAGACAGTGAAATCTAATAAGTTTGAATGTCAGTGTTCAGCAAACCTGAGTTCTCCAGGCCTCATTTGCTTCGTGCTTTTCTGGTTCATCTTATGGTTTACCTTTCTGAGTTTTATCTCCTTTGATGTAAAATTGCTGTCACTACACCGTATTTGTTTCTAGTGAAAATTGGTAGAGACAACACGAATGTTGGTGCATAAGGAGGTTCCTGGAATGTGGTAAGTGCAAACAAGAGGTGAATTTTCTGTCCTTATTCAGTTTTTGTGTCCCTCCCCTCTCGACAACAATGCAACGTGTGACCCGTGGAAGACGTTAGTGTTTTCTAATTTGTGTCATATTGGTGACTGCATGTAGTACTTACTTTATGCCAGGCACTATTCCTAGCACTTCACAAGAGTTTATTTATCTAATTCTATCAGGTAGATATGATTTTTATTTAACAAACACTTACATAATGCCTGCGATATGCCATACACAGCTCTAAATGCTTAACACGTATTAATTATTTTAATCTGTATATCAGAGCCTTGAAGTTGGTACTCTTATTATCATCCCCAGTTTCTGGATGAGAAAACAGAGACACAGAGAAGTTAAATATCTTGCCCAAGATTTTATATCTAGTAAGATCTGGGATTTAAACACTACCACTCTGGTTCTGTATCATGTGATATAGTACATTATAGAAAACTTATAAGTAAATAACTCTCTTATGCCTCTATGAGTTTCATTACTTTCAGATAAATAATACTCATCTAGAAATTACTCTGTCCAGGACTGAGACTTCTTTATGTTGACCACTTGGCTCAGTAGATCAGTTTTAAGTTATTGCCACCTAGCTCTGGTGGTAGATGGCAGGAGTCAATTAGAGAAAACTAGTACTAATGGCTACCCAAGAATGATATGATGTCTGCACAGACAAGGGAAAAAGAGAGCTAACACTTGTTTTTGAAACTATTTTCATTACTGTATCATACTGCTGTTCACATCCATATACTGTAGGATATTTCTTCCCAAGAATTTTTGCTTTCATATACAATTCTTTGGATGTATCACAAACCCTACCAGAGTTGACTCTGTGTATGTGCATATGGGGAGGGGGAGATAAAATAAAATTCTCTGAGTCCATAAAAAAATATAGCCAGGAGAATAATAAAAGTAAGAGAACATTCTCACAATAAAGTGCAATGCTAGCCTTGCAAATGAATTGAGATTGGGACCAGTCCCAGGTCACCGTGATTTCATGAACCACCAAAGAATGTTCACACAATGTTAAGTACATTCCAATATCTAGAGAACAAAAATGAACACATATTAAAAATCTGAAGAATTGAATTTTTAGTTAAGGCCTCAGTGGAATCAGATAAATTTCCCATATCATCTCCTGCTTCCCTTTCTTCCCCTCAGGCGAAAGTATGAGACCCTAACATAAACCTAACCTTGTCATCATCTTAAAGGATATACTGTTCTTCCACTTATGCCATATTTCATACACTTTTTAGCTGTGAGCAAAAATGGTTCACATTCCAGAGAAATGTAATTTTGGCGTTATCAGTGTCCGTCAGAGAAACTGTTTAGTTCAGGTAAGATCGGGAGAATTAGGAGAGCCCTTCCTTAAGTTAACGCTCTTCCTTTTTGGGTTAGGGCAGATATTAATCATGTCTGATCTCTTACAAATGAAAAGGGAATAATCCCCTATGGCATGGCATGCATTTTCTCTACCCTGGGGTCTTTCCACTTACTTTTGGTATTTATGTATTTGAAATAGATGCTAACTTGCTTGATATTAGTTTTAAGAGGTCACATTTCTCCCCTAAACCAAATTATAGCGAAAAAACCCACACCTGTCTGATAAGTCTACTGCCTTTCCTTCCTCTCACCAAGGTCTAATTATCCTTGAATGACAAGCTTCATGTACATTCTTGTGTGAAGAACTCTCGGTCTTTTTCATCTTTTTTCCATTGTGGGTTTCGGCCTTTCTCTCCGAGTAAGCTTTGCCTTTGGCAAAACTATGGGGCAGACAGGAAGTGGGGAGCCAGACCACACTGTTCGGCTCTGCCTTCAGCTAGTGAAACAAAAGGCTCATTCTGCAGTTGAGGCCTTCTTGATCAGCTCTTGAGCCTTGCCCACTTTCTGCAATTACCAACCTGGGCTTTCTCTTCCCATTATTGTGCTGATAAAAAGCTCATTGCTTTCCTGAGACTAACATGATATTTGCTTATATGTTTTATTCTGTCAATTTTTTGTAAGACTAAAAATTGCTTAATAGAGCCGGTGTGAAAGGTAGAAATGGAGATAAAAGAGAAACAAGACTCTCAGAACCCCCATTTTCTATTAAAAACTAGTTTGGGAGGCAGGCAAGAGAACTGGAAGGCTTGGATTCACTTGGGGCTAGCAACAGTATGTGAGCAAAGGAAGTAATCTGGGGAAGAAAGACAGAGTTAGTCTCTTCTTGGATAGATTCTCTTTGACTCTAAACAATAAGTTGTGGAAAATCGTGATAATTTTTAAAAAGCACTTAATCTAAAAATTTGAACATGAATGTTCCTCAATTCATTACGAGATTGTCATGTATGAATTTATCAAATAGCATATCCTGATAAGCCTACAAATAAACTACATGTATAAATTATATAAGTAAACACATAAGTTTATGTGTTTATTTCTATATTTTAGTTCATTATAATACTAAGATGCAGGTAATATTAGATTTCTTTAAAATTTTTTTTATATTAAATTAAGTCTTGCTTTGAAGCCCAACTCACTAAGATGGTCATTGACTTTGAAGGCATCTGCTTGTCTTGCTTCTTTTCAAAATCTTCCAAGGTATTCTTTCGGAATCTATGGGGGCTCCACTAACAGCTCTATGCCCTCTGCACCAAGGTCACTCATGGGTCCACTTGCCAGATTCCCAAGGTCACAGGCTCAGTGCCTAGGGCCTTCTGTGCACACATTCTTTCAGAAGGTCTGCCCTCAGAGTTGCTACATTGGAACAGGCTCAGTCTCCCCCTCCACTGGACTCAATATTGCCCCCATCACAGTTTACTCCAATCCTCAGTTGAAACCTTGTAATCCGATCATCTATTGCCATTGTAATAAGCCACTCTAAAACTTAAAATAAAAATTTATTCATTCCTGTTATGGTTCTGTGGGTTGATAAGACTCATGAGCAATTCTTACTTGAGGTCTCTCATGTGGTTGCGCTCAAATGATGACTGAGCTGTCACAGAGGGCTCAGCTGGGCTGTGGGTCCACAGTGACTCACTCCCGCTGCTGGCAGTTGACATTGGCCGTCAGCTGGGAGCTCAGTTGGAGCTGTCAACCGCACCACCACCATGTGGCTTCTCCTGTGGCCTGGGCTTCTCACAGTGTGGCGGCTTTGCTCTAAAAGACAGTGTTCTAGGACTAAGTTTTCCAGGAGGCAGGAGACTGACTAGAGAATTAGCTGCCAGCCCATTTAATGGCCATGTGTGGAAATGGTACAGTGTCGCTTCCATCAGTTTCTATAGTTAAAGCAGTCATATTGCAGAAGAACACAGAAGATGTGGTCACCTTTGGAAAACAGTTTTTTAAAGTGATGTAATACCTTAAAACAATAGCCTATTAACTTCTCTTTGGGGAAAATCCCAGATATCCATTATACAACTTCCTAAATATCTTTTTGGGACACTAAGGGGGAAATAGCTCAATTTCTTTTGCAGTAAATCTGCCACCTAGAAAAGAAGCCCCAATTATTTTCTCAAAGAATTTAATCCGCCTTAATGTCGCTATCTTGCCATGCCTATACATTTCAGCAGTTAATATGGTAACCTTAAGAGCTAGAATTGTAAATCATCCAGCCCAGTGTCTCCCAACCGTCTACTTCTGCCTCACCCCTTTCTCAGTGATAGTGGTAGGAGTTCAGCTCCTCTCTCTCCCATTTGCTCCCTGGCAGAGGTAGAGAATTCGTTTGTTCCACAATATGTTGGGTTAGGGAGAAATCATCCAATTCTCTCTCCATCTCCCCCTTCACTTTACAAATGAAAAACCCAAGACAATGTATCTTTTTAAGGATGATGGCAAGTAGAATAAAACCAACACTTGAACCCACTGAATGTGGGTCTGACTCTCAATCTAGTGCTTATTCCACACAACAACAGTTACCTGTATTCATAGAGATAGGTAAGAAAGAGACAACTTCACCATCACACCCCCACCCTTTTCTCCCTGTGCACCACCCTGTCTGTACTCCCATCATGGCAGCAGGTAGTGTGCTTGGAAAACAAAAACACTTCAAGTGCCCTCACTAGGGAGTTAGGTATCTTACAGATGCTGGAGTGGACCAGGTTCTCTCTGTGGCATTCTCCTACCTTAAGGAGGTTGGGAGGCTAAAATCAGAGAGAAAGCAAGGGCCCAAATTTGCAAAGAGGAGAGAGAAGTTCTGTACTAGTTGATTAACAGTTTGGTTGGCTGTGTGCAATGTTTCCCTGGTGTAGCGAGGCAGGGAAAAGGGAGAAGCCTGGACAGAAGGCTTAAACTGTGCAGAAGCTAGCAACAGGTCCATGCTTAAAATTTGCAGGGCTTGGGACAGGAGTACAAATGGTGGACCATATACTTTATGACTAAATATTTAAAGGATCTACATCAAGTTAATAGACTGTTAAATAAGCTATTTCCTTCTCAAACGTCTCAAACCTTGATGTATGTTCATTTATAACAACAAAACTGAAGGATATAAAGCTAAAGTTTTTATATCATTGAAAGTAGGCAAAATATGAAAGACTAGTGTATTCAATTATTACTGCACATGTCTGGGTATTCTACTGATGGGCCAATGATGTTGGATGAGTATTCATAAATTATTACATATTTTCCATAAAATATATTTCTGACCTTCATTTCAGCAAAATCATTGATTATGTTACTTACTATAGTCAAGACATTTGCATAATTTATGTACTACTGACAATAATGTCAAATTTGACTAGACTCATTGCAGTTATTAGAGAGTGTTTTCTTAATTTCAGCTTTAGAAATTTCATTTTGCTGTGGCAGTAGCATCTGGAATTACCAGTAAAATTCTTAAATCAACACAGATTTAGAAATTAAATAAGAATTTTTTATATCATGTGTAAATATTTAAATGGATTGCTTATGATAAATTATCATTATCAAAAATTATTACAAATTATTTTAGCTTCCTCATACAAATTAACATTTATATTCCAATTTTCTTCATCTCTTAAAATAGTATTGAGATTTATACACTAATAGAAGGAATTAGTATTATATTTCATGCACATTACATGTAGGTGCGTGTGCACATACACACACACACGTTTAAGAAAATTGTGAATTGTTTAATGCTGAAAATGCTCCCTCAGTTGTCATGTGCAATTGCTGCAAAAACTGTACTATTTTTCCAAAACCATAAGTTGGAGGAACTGGAAATTGGAAACTGAAGAGAAGCAAGAAAATGGATATTTGGAAATGGTACTTTGTTATGCAAGAGTCTATTACACTTATGCTATCTTAGAGGAAGGATTTGACAAGTTAATTAATTTGTCTCCTCTCGCGCTAAATGCTTTAGTTGTCTGTCTCTGAAGTCAGCAAGAGCACTCCCCATAAAACCTTTTAGCATTTAGATGCAGCGACATTTTGTTTTAAAGACATAAGAAAATAGATGTGGAGAAGCATTTTTCCCCTGGGGCTTCAACAGTGGGTATGTAGGGTCATGCTGGGCCAGTACTGAGTATCAGATCCTGAGTGACAGAATGCCCGTGAGTTCCTGAACATATTTTATATACGTGCATTTCTGATATGTAGGCCCCTCTTAAGTGTGGAGCTCAGGGTAAGGCCCTTTTTCCAAGGTCCAAGCATATTGGCTGGGAAGGTTTGGCCCTCCTCATACCTCATTACTCAGCTGTCTCTGCTGCCTTATCTCTCATTCTCCAAATTTTTCTCATTTCCATTAGTCTCCTCCTCTCCACAATACAGTCTTCTTTCTCTTCATCCATCTTTCTTTTCTTCCCTTTTTTCTCCTTCTCCCTTTCCTTTCTTCCTTTTTGCTTTCATTGCAATTTCTCTTTTTAAAATACTTTCTCAAGAAGTACATAGCACACTATTTCTTAAAATGTGTGTATGGGGGGGTGGATATATAAAAATCCAAAAGAGAATATTAAAAAGTGAAAGTATTCCGTCCCTTTACACTCCTCCAGTACACATCCTTCCTATAGGAAATCACTATTGAGACCTTAGTTTTCATATTTATGGGCCATTTTCTACACATTTGAAAAGTATATATATATTTTTTTCCGTAGGGAAAGATTCACCCTAAACCAACATCTTTTGCCAATCTTCCTCCTTTTTTTTTACTTCCCAAAACCCCAGCACATGGTTGTATATCTGAGTTGTAAGTCGTTCTGATTGTTCTATGTGAGCCACTACCACAGGATGGCAACTGACAGACGGGTGGTGTGGTTCCACAAGAGGAAGTGAACCCAGGCCGCCAAAGCCGTGAACGCCGAACTTTAACCATTAAGCCATCAGGGCTGGCTCTGAAAAGTATACAATTTTTTAAACAGGTACAATAATCAGATACATATTGTTTTACAACTTATTTGTTTTCCACTCAACAATAAATAGTGGATCTCTTTCCATGTCAGTATATAAACTTTTAATTTGTTCATAGTATTTCATACTGTGAATGTACCCCTTATTCAACCATTTCTGATAGTGGCAAAGAGGTTTTCTTCAATTTTTGGTATTAATAAAGACACTGCAATAAACGTATGTGCACATTAATCTTTATGCACTTGTGTATAGAAAGATGTATGGCTAGACTTGGAGCTTGTGATTAAAAGAATGTTTTAAAATTTGATAGGTCTACAAAATATCCTCCCAGAACTTTTACACTTTTATCACCAATGTATAAAAGTTCTTTTCTCTATATTTTTCCTAACACTAATTTTTATCAAATCTCTTTTAAATTTTATTTGCATCATTTTTACAAAGTAAAAATAACGAGAGAGTCTATTGCTCCAATGTGTATTTTTCTGAATCTCTAATGAAACTTAGAATCTTTTTCTATTCATTATTAATTTGTAAAGAACTCCAAAATATTAGGGATGAAACCTGGCTACATATGTAACAAATAACTCTGTTCCTGTTCTTCATCTATCTATATCCTATTTATGTTACATATCTATCTATGTCACAGATAATTCTCTCACTCTATGCTTTGTTTTAATTTTTGTTTATGTTTATTTATTTATAGAGATTTTTATTTTGTACATGGTCACATTTGTCAGTTTTATCTTTCATGGCTTATGGTCATCATGTTTTCTTAAGGAAGATATAATTGGCCAAGATAATATAAAATATTCTGCTTTATTTTCTTCTAGCAAATTTATTATTTTGTACTATGTTTATTAGAAATTTAATCCATCCAGAATATATTATAGAAATTGGACATTATTATATTCTAGATATATGTATATATATATAATTGTACTGTTACTTTTTATTAAATCCTATGCATCCTGATTTAAAATTACTCCTTTATGATATATTAAATTGCCATATTTATAAGGGACTCTTTCTGGCTCCCTATTTTGTCCCATTGATCTATTTAGTTAATCAACATTGTTTTAATTATTGAGATGTTATGATTTATTTTAACATCCAAAAGTGTTCTCCCTCTCATTTTAATTTTTATTCCAAATTTTCTTGACTATTTTTGCCCATTTCCTTTTCCAAATATACTTTGGAATCAATTTTTCATGTTAATAAGTATTTCCATTAGATATTTTCATTGAAACTGCACCAAATTTATAGTAGTTTGGCTAACACTTACATCCTATAATATTTATGATATCATTTATTTTACACCGAGATGTGTGAGATGTCAGGTCAGGTTTTATGCAGTTCAGGAAAGTGTTATACATTTCTTCATATTGTTCTCACACATTGTCAAATGAATGCCTATGTATGGTATGTCTTTCATTACCATTATCAATTGGGTCTTATAGATTTTGCTGCTATTACAATTTAAGTCTTATAGCTTTGTTGCTACTGTGAATTGAGACTTAACTTTCCATTACATTTTCTCATTAGTATTTCTGGTATATAAGAAAACTCTTTTTTGTATATTTATGTTTTATCCAGCCACCTTTTGAACTATCTTATTAGATCCAGTTGTTTTTAGTTGATTCTCTCTAGATATTAAAAACAATAGTTTTCTAAGATTTCACTATAACATTTTCAAGCAAAGGTAAGTAACATATAGTAAAGGTAAATTTTCCAGTTAACTTCTATATGCTCACCATCTAGATTTACCATTTACGTTGTACTATGCTTGCTTTATCACATACTTTTTAATCTATACATTCCTTTTCCATCTATCATCAATATACCTTAGATTTTGAAGTATTTCTAAGTAAATTGCAGACATCAGTACATTTTCTCCCGTGCACTTCAGCATTCGTAGCGTTAGCTAGGGTTCTATATTTATGTCCATTTTTCTTTTAAAATTAAATTTACATACAATGAAATCCACAAATCATCACTGAGTTTTGACAAATGCACAAACCTGGTGACAAGCTCATCAGCCAGAAAGTTTTCTCATTCACCTTTCTAGGCAATCTGTGCTCTCATCTTCCCAGAGGCAACCACTATTCTGATAGTGAAGGTGGGAGTGGAGCGGGGTTGACTGCATTAGAAAATGAGATTCATAATGAGATCTGAAGGAACAAGAAACAGCCATTCAAAGAGGCAAAGGAATGTGTAAATGCAAAGGCCCTGAGGCAAGAATGAGCACAATGTGTTCAAAGAAAAGGAAAATAATTGTGATTATAGTAGAATAAGTGGTATAAGATGTAGCATGAGGTGAGGGAGGACAGTTAGATACAGGCCAGATCATGTAAAGCTCTGTAGGCCATGATGAATTGTTTGGATTTTACTCTAAGTATGACCAGAGGCACAGTAGCAGTATAAGCAGAGGAGTAACATTATTTGAGTTACATTAAAATGGCTTATTTTGGACACTATGTGCAGAGTAAGATTAAAAACAAGGAGACCATGTAATAGGCTAATACAGGATTAGAAAAGACATAATGGTGGTTTGCATTAGGATCATTGTGGGCCAAATTATAGAGGAGGATATGATAGGAATGAAATATGACTCCTACGGTTTCGGTTTGAGCCATTGAATGGATGGTACATTCTTCACCAAGGTGGGGAAGACTGAGGACAGAAACACATTTGGAGAAGTAGGGTGTGAGTGTATGCTAAGGGTGAGTAGGAGGGCAGGAATCAAGATATTTTCAGAAAATGTCAAAGATGAGACCTACAACTGATGAGACATATTAACATACAACTGAGATGTCAAGGAAGCAGTTGGATACATGAGATTGGAACTCAAGGGAGTGATCAGGGCTGTAGACTAAAGTTGAGTCAAGAGTGCATAGATAAAGTCATGGAATTGGATGAATTTACATGAAGACTTAATGTAGATAAAGAAGAGATGGGGACCAGGATTGATTCTGGGGCAATAAACACTTAGAAGAGGGTAGAGGATGAGGAGGAGCCAGAAAAGGGGCTTGAATTGGCACAACCTGATAAATTGAATGGAAACCAGTAGAAAGCAGAGTCAGACAAGACATAAGGACATATGTTTCCAGGATGAAATGTTCAAAGGTTTTGAATTCCCCTGAGATGTAGACAAAAATGAGAACTAACATGTTACTGCTATCTTTGGTCGCATGGATGAAGTTGATAACCTTGACAGAGTAATTCAAACCAGTGTTGGGGATTGAAATAAACTCAAAGGATCTGTCCCATGAATTGGAAGTAGAAAAGCAGAAGTAGCAAGTGGTTTTAGTTAATTTCAGTGAACTACCTAGAAACAATCCTCTGAGTTAGACTCTTTTTCATAGTATGTATTTAAGTAACAAAAGGAAGTCATTTCTTCTAACAAATTCAGTTTAGGAGATTGAGGTGACCCCGTCCATTATGTTTAGTTAACTGCTCAGACCTTCTGCCATTTTATTCCTAGGACGTTCCCAGGTTGATGGAATCAATTAAGTATTTAAAGCAAACAAACAAATACAAATCTTGACCACTTTGAGTTGACATGAAGAATATTCCCATGTCTCTCTGGGTCTATCAAAACTACATTGTTTCTATTGTGAAATATTGTACTGCTCATTAGTTAATCATTTGGGAAATAGTTCATTGCTGCTGAAACTTTTCCACCAGAAATCTTGGACATGATACAGGTCTTCACTTTGGTTCCATTAAGATTTTATTTTAATACCTAACCTTCTGTCTGACAAAGGTGGATATTTTTTCCCTTGCTCTACTTTCATCTTGAGTGTAGTGCCAAAAATGAGGTTTCTCAGGCACAATCTTATTACTGGTAGCAATTGTATTCTATCAAGTGGCTTTTCTGGCAGCCAGCAGCAAGTTTAAAAAAATAATAATAAAAAACTTTCTTTTCACTTAGAATTAGAAGTCCCTAGAGGCTTCATCTCATGTTTTCTGTCTCTTATTACCAACGATTTCATGAACATGGAATAGAACTACTTGGTCACTTTACAGTCCTCTCCTTTCTTTATGAGATAAAGACAGGTTGAAAATAGTGTCTTCTACATACTATCTCAATGACTCCAATGTGTGACTGATTCTCATGGAGGGAATTTTACAACTAAACTTTTTAGACATTATTCGTGTTTTGGTCCAAAGTCTTGATTCCGTTGAATAGGACCAAAAAGATAGAGGAAGAATGGTATTCGTATTTTTATTGTCTAGAGTCTCTTTGGAAATCCTTTAGGAAAGATACCTGTTGCAAACTAGACAAAATGGGCAAAGCCATGCTTTTGAAGGCAGTTTTGATAGGCTTTGTGAAAAGGACACCACACAGATACTTTGACCGCATCAGTTTTGTGGAAGGCAGTTATCACTAAGGGCTTATCTGGATTGCCTGGGTTTGCCCATGAGGAACGTGAGATCTGTCTGTTCAGAGAGGCATTCGATGGGATTGTAGAAAAGAACAGTTGTAATAAAGGAGTACTCTTAGAAGCTAGATAGAAAATGCTATTTGCCAAAACTACCCATGTTATAGCACTCTCATGCTATAAGTTAAAATAAGTGTGAAATTCTCTTAGATTTCAGTAGCTGTTATATCTACAAAGAAATGTATGCTCTGAACAGTGAATGGCATTCTTAGTAACTGGAGCAAAATTTTAAGAATTTTAAGTATGAAACTGACTTGAACTTTGAAATGCTTGTAAGAACCAGAACTCTGCCAGCATCACATTGGGAAAGAGCTTGCTAGATTGAATGTCAGTGTAACTAGATCAAGATTTGTGTGTCCTGCTACCTAATTAAAGATAAAAGTGGTTACCTGTGTATAACTGAGTTAACAAATGCACCCGAATGAATCAAAAGAACACCTTCCAAAATGTCATCCTGGAATGTGGAACATGAAGAACCATTGTAGGTATGTGGTAAAGTAAACCAGGAGGAATTGTCTGAAATCTTCCTGATGTGACTATAGTGGTCAGAAATGTAACTCAATGAAAATATTTCCCCCTAACTTGGGGTCACCCTTAACACATTACCAGAGTTGATGTCACCCTTTCTCTAGGAAATAATACAGAAGTAGTTGTATCCTCATCCCAGAGGAAGTCCAAAGGGAGCTTTGAATTGCTTGTAATGATTGCCTTCCATTGGCCTGAATGAATTAACAGCCTCCTTGGGGAACGATGTTCAGTCTGTGCCAAAAAGATAGAGAACTTAAAGCTTGTAGCTGGAGAAAGTATCTTGAATTAAAGAGAGGATTCAGAAGATACCAAGTTCTGCTGGAGGAGAAATGCAGTCTGTGATTATTCAGGGGCTGATTATCTAAGCTCTTTGTTTATCTTCCAGTTATTGTTTTTTTCGTGTAACAGGGTAAGATTTTGTTAAGGTTCTACTCTATGTCAGGCTCTTTGCTGACACTTAATGTGTATTTAACTCGCTGGGAGAGGTGCTATTGATATTCTATTTTATAAATAAGTAATTGGGACTAAGAAATGCTGAGAAACTTGTCTAAATTTACCCAGCTAGCAAGTAGCAGAGCTGGGATTTAGAACTAGGCAGTGTGACTCTAACTCTTGGATTCTTAACCATTAAGCTGTGCTACACCTCTAACCTCAGGATTGGCCTGTGACACAAAAAAGGAGACGAAGCTTAAATCAATGAAGAGAATAAAGAAACTGTCTAAATTGAAGACTAGCTTTGCATTTTCAATGATGCACATTTTTCCTGCCCTCCATTATCAAAATTAAGGGAATTAGATATGTTCAGATTTTTTTTTTTTTTGGAGAAATTTGGAAAACATCTGGTTGTTAATTAAAGCAGTCAGCTGAAAACTACGTTACGATTGCTCCTCGTGAAGAGAAATTGCCATTGCATTTATGAAAACTTGGATCAATCAGTACTCAATAGTTGTTACCCCTTTTACTGTAAATTTGACAATTAGAAAAAAGCGCTAGAGATGAAGGCTTCTCACATAATCTTTATGCATGAGTAATTCCCAGAATAGACTCCAAGAAAGATAAAAGAGGATAATAGAATAGAAGGATATGAGAAACTTGAAAACCCAAGTATGTAAAAACTGACGAGAGTGAAATACCAGAACATTTTATTCATACTTAAGCTTCTGGGGAAAAATAATCAGTGGGGATCAACTTGTCCAAGGTTATCCAATTGTGTTCCTGGCTGAGCAATTTGGTATTTGAGATTTCATTGTGTTTATCAAAACTCTAATACTGTACTGAGAATGTTCTCAATCAGCTTTGCTTCATTCTTTGGGATTGGGGGGCCATTCTACATTGTAGGATACGTTACAAATAGGCATTTCTTTCTTTTTATCAAATAGTCATTTATGAGGAATTTAGTTTTGATTAAGTAGAGGGTATTAAACATTTTTCCACTAAGAACTATTATGGCTGACACTAAAACTCTGTTGAATGACATACAAATCCTTTACTCATTTATTTTTTCCCTTTAGTGTTTGAAAAGCTGATAATAAGCTGCTGAGTCTTTGGTTTGCTGTCAAAAATATGCTTTTTCTGGCCAAAGATAGTAGTAACTGTCATTTTACCAAAAGGTCATGATGCATTCTCATTCCCTTTTTTGTAATGGGAACATAAACTGAAGAATTAAGATCAGGCCATTTGCCTGAAGGAGTTAGAATCAGAGAAAGCATAATAATGCAGGAAGTTTTGTAATGCCTTCAAAGACTATAAGGGGTTGCCATAGTCACCTAGAATCTTCCAAGTGACTTAATATCTCAAATTTCAAGTCACCTAGAAACTTTTACCTCAGATGATTTTTAAGGTTGTCCTGTCTTATTTCTTGATATTTGAAATAATAATAGACATAATTTCTTTTATATAAATTGTCCTAAGAACACGATGACCTTCAATTATCATCCAAACTGGGACACTAGTTCAAATGGAAGGTGCATTATTGATAATTATATGACTGGTGGTGCATTATTGATAATTATATGACTGGTGTAAAACTATCCAGGTAAATGTTGTCACCCAACATTGGAGCAATTGCCCTAGACATGAGTTAATTCAGACTATAGGAATTGGGAAGTCTTAAAATTCAAAATATTTTGAAAAGCAGTCTTGCTTCCTTCCCTCGAGAACTTTGAGAGTACATTAAATAGCCATGGGATTTTATTTCAGGTGTTTTCTCTAGATGGCCAGGTTTCAAATTCTGAGCTCACAAAGATAATTGTATTATTTACTTCAGCTTATTACAACATGTTGTTTCTAAAAATTCCATCGTTTCTTTATGGCACTTATTCTACCTCCTCAGTTTAAGACCCCATCATTTCTTTCCTAGATTACTGCCTCTCTGCGGGAATGGCTAGGCTTACAAAACAACCATCTGTAAGCAAGATTACTAGTTGCTTACTTTTCTGATAACTACTACAAATTCCCTCTAGGTCTTTCTAATACCTCCAAGAAAACTATGAACAAATCTGCTTCTGGGTTTTTACCTTTCCCTTCATTCTTGGGGTTTTAAAACCTACCTTTCATCTGAAGCCTTTTCTGACCACTTTACTGATCCATTAAAACACCACTGTTTTCTTTCCTGGGCTCTTACATTACTTAATGTCTTTGATATTCATTAGAAGCACCATTTATTATTGCATTATATTTGAGCCATATTTTGATGCATGTATATCTTAATATCTGAGACTGTAAACTCCTTGAAGATAATGACCAAATCTTATTTTCTCTTCTCCTCTCCCATAACTAACACAGAATGCAGCCCATACTCTCCCGCTTCTCTAGAACAAATGCCCCTCTGTCCATAGCAATGGGGATGTAGGCCACACTCATAGGTGACATAGCTGATTGCTCAAAACTGATTTTCACCAAGATGGACCCTGACCCAAGCTAGATCAATTAGTTTCTACTTTTTAGGGTTAGGGACCCAGGGAGGACGGTTGGTCTTTGTTGATTGCTTATACTGAATCAATGTGAAAAGAGAAATGGGATGGTCATTTTTGGTCATGTGGATGGAGAAGTTAATATGGGGAGGGAACAAGAAGAATAAAGCTCATATTCCAAAAGAAACAGAAATGAGGGGCCACGTGCTGGAAAGATGGAAAAAATAGTCTAATCTCCCGCTCTCCCGGCCAAAGCAGCTTCCCAATTACTCTCTTCCATGTGTCCCAGTTTTATCATCTCCATAGTACTTATCACTGTTTGAGATTATCTTTTTAACTTATCTGGTCATGTATGTATTTTCTATCTCCCCATTTCTAGAATATGTACTTTGTGATGTCAAGGGCTTGAGTGTGCTCAATGCTGTCTCTCCGGCACCTGGGATAATGTGTGTACTGTAGCCACACTCAATATTTGTTGACTGATTGAATCCATGAATGAGTATTTAAATTAATTTCTGTCTCTTGGCAGTTAAAGGTACTGGGCCATAGAATGTGTGATACCTTCAGAAGGAAAATCAGAACATGGGGCATGACTTGGAACAGGGGAGCCATTGTGTGGGGTCTTCGCCTGACGATCACACAGTGGTTTCAGAAAGAAGAGGGGAGAAGTGACAGGAAAGAGGAGGCCCCAAAGGAGATGCTGGGAGGAAATCAGTGGATAAGCTCTCCATTTGGCAGTTTTGCTGTGTGCTGCCCTTGTGTGTAAACCCAGCCAGAGAAAGCACTCCCAAACAGCCAGCTGCCAGGAGAGCCTGAGAAAACAGAGACTGGAGATAACAGAAGACTTGGGGCCTTTTACAGCAAGTGCAAACTTTCACACCTGTCAGCAATAAATCAAGAGGTTTATGGGGCTGCAATATTTACACTCTAATTAAAAAATCATAAAGTGAGCACCCCTTCAGGTTGCAGAAAACAGAACTCCAGAACTACTACAGCAGCAGCTGTTAATCAGTTGCTCCTAATGATCTGCTGCCCAGGACCAAGATGGGGTGTTTACTCAGTCACAAACAGCAAACAAGACAGCAGGAGAAAGTGGGATTGGCACCAGAGATTGGCCTTCACAGGTGGCCATGACTTGGGCAGAAACCTTTTAGTTTATGGTACAGTCTCCACTTGGGGCTTGGGAAAATATTTTCAACGAACCTAGTTGGCAGGTCAGGTTTGATTTTCCCCTGTTCCCACGTGGGACTGAAGGCCATTTATCATAACGGAGATATGGAGGTGGGATTAGGCAACTCGAGTGGGGTTAGTGGCAGACAGTGAACTCAAAATAGGGGAATAAATTACCTGTGGAAGTGTCAGGCCCACCACGTGTACCCAAAGTGCACACCTGGGAACTGGGCAAAGTTGATGTTCACCTGGATCCCTTTGGTATCTCCTGCCCTTCTGGTGGTTCCCCTCTCCACCCAGAGGCCAGGCCCACCTGTTGCTCTTGGCTGCACAGAGTGGCCCAGGCTGGTCCTTCCACTCCTGCCTACCACTGCACCTCCACTTCCTCTCACTGCTCCCTCACCTCCTTCCAACTCCAGGGGTCTTCTTTCAGCTCCTGGAAAGGACAGAGCTCTCCCCATCAGGGCCTCCACTCAAGTGCTTTCTTCCTACTCTTCACCTGGAGGGTCCCTTCCCATTTTTCATGTCACCACCTTAGAGTGGCCTGCTCTAAATTGGAGAAGCCTCCTCTGTGTTTTATTCTTAAATTACCCTATCATTATCCTCTGCAGCATTTAGCACAATCAGTAATTATATACCTAGGCTTTTGTTTACTTCTTTAATGTCTGTCTCCTTCACCATGTCGTTAGCACCATGAGGGCAAGGGCCATCTCTCTTATTCACCACTGAATACACAGTACCCAGCACAGTGTCTGGCGTATAGAAGTTTAACTTACACTTTTTGAATGAATGAGTGAATGAACGAATAAATAGATGCCAATAAATTATTCTTTCCAATATGACTTTCCAAGATGACAACCAGGATGAAATATCTAGAAAGAATTTGTTCCTGTTTTCTTCCCCTGTCACTACATAACCTGGCTTATACAATACATGGTTTGTTTCCTTCCTTGTCTAATCTCAAAGGGGATGGTAATGGTGGGAATTTCAACACCTGTGGGTAAGAGGATGAAGGCCACATTTTGACAGGTATTATTTACACCACTTGGAAGATACTGCTGAGTCTGGTGGAGAAAGTCCTGGCCCTGCTTCCAGTGGACTGATATTGAATATTGCCTCTGATATGCAGTAGTCAGTCATTTTTCTTTTATGAGCTTCAACTTCCTCACAGATTCAGTAAGGATAAAATGAGCTACTGTATGTGGAAGTCCTTTGCAAATGACCAAGGAGGCATGGTCATTTCATGACTTTCACTCCACTGATTGTGAGGCTGCCCGGCTATGGAGGGTGGCAGTGAGTGTCCCGTCTCTAATCTGGGTCACTAGGTTCACACCCGCTTCCACCCTCTTTCGCCACCTGGCTGGGATGTTCTCTACCTGTGCCCTCTCTGGTGGTTCTCCCTTGTTTTCATATGCCGGCACCACGCTTTGCCTTTGGCTCTGGCCATTTGATCACTTGTGGGACGATGCTTCAGAGGACTCCGGGAATATCACTGAAAGTGCTAACCCTGCCACCCTCCTCCGTTCTTGGGCTGTATTAGTTTTATTAGCAAAATAACACAGGCCCAGTGAAATGTAATGGACTTCTACCTCCAAAGCTAATAAGAGCCCCATTCATTTGCCAATTCAATTCAAACGCGACCGCAAAAAGAAACCAGCTTTTATCGGCACATGCTCCCAGCTCAGATCCCACTGGTGTTGTGCTGCTTTGGCACTTGTGAAAAAATAAATCCTGAGGAATCACTGGGTTGCAATAGGCTCCCCGTTAAACACAGGAAAGAAACAGCTGATGTCTGAATTTGCTAATTTCTGCTGATTCTGTTAGAGGATTATGCAGGCAGCTAACCAGGGAAACATTCAGGTATGTGAATTAAGGTTTGGAAACAAAGTGTAGGTTGTAATCAGTGCATTCTACATTAGGTTGGAATCATTATTTAGTGAGTGCTTCCCGAAGAAATTAGAAAAGAATCCCAAGCCTATGCAAGCTTTCTGTATTCTTCTTTCTTATTGACACAATATAACAAAAATACCCATCCCTTGCCCCTCTTTCAGTCCTGGAATTTATAAGCAATGTTCAAGTGACCTTGTTTTCATGTGTGGTGGAAATAAAGCTGAGGCTGCTGTCTTGTCTATATGGATGTGGAACCCTGCATAACAGAGAGGTTGTGTGATTTATCAAAGAACACACAGTGAGTCACTGCTGTAATCACAAGGCAAATGTTCACATTCTCATCTCTTTGGCAGCAAATGTTCTGTTCTCTAGGCTGGTCTATCTCCTCTAAACTCTCATCACATGCCCCTGCCTTCCCTTGATGGTCTATTTCCAAGGAAAACACACACACATGTGCACAACACCCATACCCACATCCACCCACCCATACACACAGGCACACACCCCTTTACAGATGAAAAATTATCCCTAAGAGTTCTATCCCCCTACCTATCCATCTCATCCACTCCCATTCATCCACCTATCCACCTCCTCCCACAGTCATAATCCATTCCATCTAGGACTGCCAGATTTAACCAATAAAATTGTAGGACACCCAGTGAAATTTGAATTTCAGATAAACAACAAATCATTTTTTAATATAAGTAAGTCCCATGCAATATTTAGGACATAGTTTTACTAAAACATTATTCATTGTCTGAGATTCAAATTTCACTGGGTATCCTGTATTTTTATCTAGTAAACCTAATTCCATCACAAGTATCTACATCTTTTCTGTTTATCCTCTAATTCCATGATTCTTCCACCTATTTTTCTACCTTAACCCCAGACATTTCAGATTTCTGCTGTTTTCCCAGTGTTTCCAAACCTGTCCAGAGCCAGAGATGATTGTAGAGACCTCCTCTGGAGAACCCAGTCGGGGTTTCTAGCCTGACTCCACCATATACGGCTGTGCAACTTTGGGTAAGTGTCATAACCTCTCTAAAGGTCGGTTTCCTCCTCTGTAAAATGAGGGTTTCAACAGTTCCTGTCTCATAGCCCTGTTGTAAGGACCAAATGGCAGAACGCACAGTTCCTGGCACATTGTATGAGCTCATTACGTGCCACGAAGTGCCAGCAAGAATTGTTCGGGTCTCTGCTCTTATGTTTATTGTTATTTTATAGATAAAAACACAAAGGCCCAGAGCGCTGAAGTGAGTTGCTCACGTTTCCTTAGTGACAGCCTTGCTAAGCCTTGAAGAGATAGTGTCTGAGACTCTGCTTCAAATATCAAATTCAAGGTTTAAATTCAATATTTTAGATCTAGATCATGTGAAGACCAACATGGTAGGCACTTTGGTCACTTAACCAATTGCCATTCCCATTGCCTCATTTCTTCCTTGCTGGAAGACCTCAGTTTTAGAGGTGACTCTGCCCAGCCCCTAAAGATGTGTGTTCAGGGAAATGATCTCTTTCCCATCCCAAGTAATGAATTGTTCAAAGTGATTGGTTTAGGCATTGATATGTGACCCCTTCTTGGCCAGTGGGACCTGATGGGAAGTAAACCAAAGGGCTTCTGGAAAAATTTTTCTTGCTAATAACGCTATATACATGAGAAAAATGCTTTTATCTTCTGGATATGACATTGTCTAAACATAATTCTTGGGTCAACTTGTGCAGGAAGGGAGAGCTTATCAATGCCCTGAAGATGACAAAGTGACAGAGTGGACAGAGGGAGAACATCTGTATCCTTGGGGATTGGTGAGCTACTGAATTTCCTATAACTGTCCTGACTCCAGGTTTCCTACTTTGTGAAATAATAATTCATTTTTCTATGTCAGCACTCTTGGTCTACTGCATGGTATCATTTGCCTGTAGATTAGGAGCCTTTTCTTGCAAGCAGGTTGCTTTTTGGCCATACCTTCAAATTTGCCCCAGACCAGTTGCTCTGCCAAACCAGGTATTGTAGTGAGCTTCTTTGGGGTGCCTAGGAGCTCCCTGCCAGCGCCTGTTCTGACTCGCCCTTCTCTAGCTAGGGATGATCAAATTGGGCACAGGGGAGTGAGGGCAGCTCAGTAAAATCATCTTGTTTCTGCCTTCCGTCCTTCGACCAGGAAGGGATTCTTCTGAGTCAGACTCCAAAAGTGTTTTCAACATCAGGTCCATTGTTTGTTGGTGCACTTAAATTGCTGTTATTATTTCTGTCACCACTCTCAAGAACCTCAGGGTTTCTTTGGTTGGATTCATTCAGACTACCATCTTCTATGGCATTCTCTTTGGTCACTCTATCAGACAATTCTGGAATTTATGGGTATTGGGCAGTTTCTCCTTTTGAGCTCCTCTTTAGAATTAGAGACCTTAGAAATGGATCTTTGCCAGGGAGGAGAAACGGTAAACTTCACAGGTTTGGTAACAAGAGTTGGGATACTCTTAATGAGGTCTTCAGGGACCAGTCTTGGCTATGTTTCTTGGCTTTGTTGAGAGAAGCGAGGTCTCTTGGTGGGACCAGCTATCAGGATTGCTCTCAAACATGCCTTTATCAGCAATTACACTCATGGAAACTAAAGAGACCTGTGCTGAAATTTAGGGGTTTTGAGGCCTGGAAAGGGCATCTGGGAGGCAGCTGCTCTTCACAACTCTTCTACTCTTCAAGAGAGATCTCTAATACGGAGGAGATATCTTGCTGGTGTTCAGCTTTCCTCAAGGCATGGGAAAGGTGTTTGGGGGGGGGGAGTGACTGTTCCTTGGAGCTGCTCCACTTCTCACAAGCACTCTCTGAACCCAAGGAAACTTCTTGCTTGTCATCAGGCCTCCCCAAGGACTGGAAGGGAAACTTATATGCAGCAGCTTCTGAGAAATCACCTCTTCACTGTCAGTGCTCTCTGAGCCTGAGAAGACTTGGTGCTAGACTTTAGGGTTCAACGAAGATTTAGAAGGATGATTTGGACACAGAACCCACATAAATCTACCCCTCAGGATCAGAGCTTTCTGAACCTGAGATTTGCTGTACTATAAACCTCATGAGAGACTGGGAAGGACCCGTGAAAGGCAGTGTCTCCATAGAAATGCACCCCATGACAGCAACAGTCTCTGGACTTAAAGAGATTTACTGGACTTTATTTCCCACCAAGGATGAAGCAGGGCATCTGGGAGACAGCAGCCCATAGAAATGCACCCCATAATAACAGCACTCTCTTCAGAGATCTCTGAAGGTGTTCAAAGACTGGTTGCTTGATTTTAGGCCTCACCAGTGGCTGAGAAGGGCATCTGGGAGGCAGCAGCTCCACACAAATGCCTCCCTTGATAGCAGTGCTCTGAATCTGAGGAGATTTGTGGGACTTTGGGCTTCGTCCAGGGCCAGAAAGGATATTTGGGGATCATTGGCTCCACAGAAATGCCCCTCTCAGTAGCAATGCCCACTGAAACTGACAACACTCATTGCTCAACATTAGACCTCACCACAGGCTGGGAATGAAGTCTGGGAGAGAGACCTGTAGAAATAGTCTGTCCACAGCAGCACTCTCTGGGCCTGAAGAGACTTGCTGCTCACCATGTCTCATCAGGGGCAGTCTTAGTAAGCACTGCGCTTGCAGCAGCATTCCAGCTTTGCTTTATGTCACACTGTTGGACACTCACAGTTCAGTCAAGGATATAAAAGGGGCTGAGGAGCCTATGTTTGTCCAGCCATGAAATAGGCCAGTTAAGCCGAGGCCTAGAGAGAGAGGCACTCTCTCTTCCCTGCAAAGCACCCAGAGGACAGAATGGATAGGTTATAGGCTGCTGCTGCAGCTGCTGCTTCCTTCATCACTTGTTTCTCAAATCAGCTCCAGTATGGAATGTAGCCTTGGAATCCTGCTCCATATCCCCAGCCCCGCCCGTGTTAGGACTGTCGCAGACTGAGTAGCATTTTACTCCTTAGAGCAGCATCCTGACATTAGTGTGTACACAGCAAGTAATGAATTTAGAGTGTAAATTATTTATGTTTGTTAACAAATTATATATATTTTACAGTTAATTCATTTACCTATATGTAGGCTGTGTAATATCTTATGAAAGGAAACCTACAATAATAATAGGTGACTTACTATGATACTATGATACTGATACTCTTTTAAGAACGTCTCGATGGGGTATTGTTTTGAGTTCTCAAAATAAACCCGGGGCAGACATTTTCAGCCTTAGCACTATGGATATTTTGGGCCTGATCATTGTTTGTTCTGGGGCAGTCCTGTGCACTGCAGGATGTTTAGCAGCATTGCTGGTCTCTACCCACTAGATGCCACCAACAACCCCCAACCCCAGTTGTGACAATGAAAAATGTATCCAGATACTGCCAGATGTCCCTTGGACGAAATTGCCCCGACTGATAACCACTGCCCTAGGAGGAAGGCACATCTGCTGCCCCTTTTTACAGATGAGGAAACTCAAGCTTAAAGGGATTAAGGATTTGCCCAGATTCAGGCAGTTATCAAGGACAGGACTTGGGATTTAAATCCTGTCTATAGAGTCTCACACTCTATAGAGTCTGAGCTCTCAACCACCACTCTATATATCTTGCAGAGTGGTAATCTCCTTTAACGTTCGTGGTCCTGCCAAGTCGCTCAAGATACTTCCTACAGCCTTGCAGCCTCACAGTCTTTTGCTACTCATGGGTAGGTAAAGATTTTGCATTTCAAAGGCCAAGATCACTGGAAGATTTAACATCTGTCACGCACGCATGTGTACACCTTCTTCAGAGAGGCCGGGAACTATGAAAACCTCTTTACCATCGTTTCTCCCCCGGATTGGGGGAAGCCTAACTTTGTCACACCCACGGAACATTTTTAACAACCTGAGTGAGGGGGAACAGCTTCGCTGCCACTGTGCTTATCAAGGGCACTGAACTAGGTTTGCCAGCCCTGTTTAATGCTTTATGGCTCACTTCCTAAGGCCTCAAATGCTTTTTATGCTACAGGTGCTGTAAGGATCAAGGAGGCGGCATTTGCTATGTGCCTGAAGATCTTGAACACATTATTCTTCTGCAGCATTTTTCATTCATTTGCCGATCAGAAAGAACATAAATCTAGTAGCTGAAACTCACTAATCAGAACCAGTAGGCAAAAAGGCAAGGAGTTTCCGCTTCAGAAGGTGCTGTCAAATACCACCCTCACTTGGCAACTGTGTGGAGCTCTAGGAAAAGGGGAAAAGTCCACCCAGGTACTGAATCCAAAATAGCGGCAGTCACCTGTTCCTTGTTCAGGACTTTGTGAATTTTTCTTTATTTTTTGGTAAGGAAGATTGGACCTGAGCTAACATCTGTGCCAACCTTCCTTTGTTTTCTGTGTGGGACGCTGCCACAGCATGGTTTGACGAGTTGTATGTAGGTGCATGCCAGGGATTCAGGTCCGCGAACCCTGGACCACCAAAGCAGAGCATGCGAACTTAACCACTATGCCACTAGGCTGGCCCCAGGACTTTGTGAATTTTATTGGATAGATTGCTGACTCTCTGGGATTCTGTGCCTCTCAAAACAGACTTTTGTTTAGCTTAATTTTTCTGGGTAATTACATCAGTGGTATTACATTTATGCTCCAAAAGCATGCTATATCTAATTCTCATAATCCCAGCTTAGTAAATGGTTTGTACCTGTTATTTCAGACCCATTTTCCCTCCAGCCTCCTATTGCCAATGCTTTATTCATTATAGGCTCATTAATTACATGCGTGCATTACCTCATCAAGCTTGTCTTGACCATAAACTGGCAAGATATGGCATTGTCATTGATATGCTGGCAAGTAGAGACTTACAAAAATCCTCCAGATCGATCACAGATCCATGCCCTGCATTTGCTTTTAAAATTCTTCTTATCCCACCTGTAAAGCGACAGCCTCAATAGCAAGACTAAACAATTTTGTTGAAATCCCCCCTGTCAACCAACTCTGACCAGTGACTTTTGTTTGAAACACATTTGTGCTTATTTAGTGAATGTTTTGTTAACTCTTTAGGGTTAAGAATTTGGTTTAAATTTTCTGAGGTATTTTTAACCAGTTTGATAGATGTGTGAGTGATTAATGGAGAGGGACGTGGGGAAAGAAACAGGAAAAACAGAGACCAAGCTTGTTTTGGCCTTGACAATTCTATTTCTCAACCCTCCAGACATTCATCTCTTGACTCCATGACATTCATCTCTGGCCTCCCTGTAACCTACCTTCAGTCCACACGTGCCTATGTTTCACAAGAGCCGGCAAAGAGCATGTGTACCCTAGGCAGGTGAAGCACTGTACTCTGATGACCAGTGTCCTGATGACACATGGCATGGTCCAGCCTTCCACTGTTGGAGTGGGATTTCCACTCCAACCTGACCCAGCCAGGACTGCTCCTCCCATTAGCAATTTACAAACCGTGGGAAAACTCCAGTGCTTCTCATTCCACGTAATGCTTCTAGGAGAAGTCTCCGACTGATGAGAATTATATGTTGTCTTTTACAAATAAACAAACTTAAGGGGCCAGTCCCAGGTCTGACAGGACGTCCGCAAAGGCCCTAGGTGGGAAGGATTTATAATAAGCCAGCAGGAAAATGCATGGGGCTGTTAGTTTGATTCTTGGCCCTGTACATTCTTTTTTGCTCCTATTCCAAGCAGGGAGCCAGGCCTTTCTGCTTGGCTGACTCGGGGAGATTTGTGTTGCCAGCAGAGAGCAGAAGTTGCTTTAAGAAAACTCCTTCCCATCGTTGGTTTTCTACCAAGCCTGACATGCTATTTTGCAGGGGAAGGAGGAAACTGGAGATCAGGAGAGCAAAATGGAGAAGATTCTGCCCCCATCGCTGCCCAGGGTGAGAAGCAGACACTTTCTGTGAGAAGTGGAACCTATGCCTCATTCTCCAGGAGTGTCACCCACAGCGGGCAGGGCCTCTAGACTTGCTTCCTTGGGAGGAAGGAAAGTGTTGTAATGAAGGAGATGATGTGCTGTGATGAACAGCATGGACTCTGAAGCTGGTATGTTTTGGTTAAAATTCCAATCCACCATTATGGAACCACTGGGCCTTGTTCTACTTAGTTCTCTGTGCCTCAGTTTACTTATCTGTAAAAGAGCAATAATAAACTAATCTCATAGAGTGCATGTGAGGATTAAATGTGTTAATTCATGGAAGATACTTAGAACAATGCCTGGCACATGGTAAGCCCTCTGTAAATATCAACTACTACTATTCATGTTTGAAACCAATAGATAGCCCCATGGACAAGTTTGGGATAAAATCAGCAGAAGCTCTTGCCTGGACGGGGAGGATACTCTGGCTACATATTGAGCTGAAGACCAGACAGCCCTTCCCCCATTTTCTGGGCCCCATATTAGCTTCCAGGATTCAGGAGAAACAGAGTCCCCTACCCAACATAATCCTGAATTTGAATTTCCCAGCAATCCTGCAGAACAGAGTAGTAAGTAGGATATTCAGTGATATAAAGGAAAGAAAAAGAAATGTGCTGTGTCTTGCACATTTGAGTTTTAGTGCAAATTTCTCACCAATCCACTAATAATGGGTTCCCTGCCTATTCTCTCTTTATACAAAGCAAATTCAAGTTATCACTGGAGACATTTATTGGCATAGTCAACCTAATTACAGAGAAATCTGATAATCCAGAGTAATGCAATCCAGGAGACAGGCTTCAGTGGAAGAAAGAAGTTTTTTTTTCTAGGAAGGAGAGGGCCAGGTGTGAGATAGGGAATAAGGGTCATTCACAGTGGTGTTAACAATGAGGGACAATCTCTTCAACAAATGATGCTTAAAAAATTAGATATCCACTTGCAAAAGAATGAAGTTGGACCTTTATCTTACACCATGTACAAAATATTAATTCAAAATGGATTAAAAACCTAAATGTAAGACCCAAAACTATAAAATTTCTAGAAGAAAACATAGGAAGAAAGCTCCATGGCATTGGGTGTGCCAATGATTTGAAAAGCAGAGGCAACAAAAGCAAAGTTAGACAAATGGGACTACATCAAACTTAAAAACTTCTGTACATCAAAGGACACTATCAACAGAGTGAAAAGACAACCTACGGAATGAGAGAAAATAGTTGCAAACCATACATCTGAAATGGGGTTAATATCTAGAATATATAAAGAATTCCTACCACTCAACAACAAAATAACAAATAACCTGATTAAAATTGAGCAAAGGACTTGAATAGACATTTCTCCAAAGAAGATATACAAATGGTCATCAACCGTATAAAAACATGCTCAACATCACTGTTCATTACAGAAATGCAGATCAAAACTATGAGATACCATCTTACACCCGTTAGGATGACGACTATGAAAAAAATAGAAAATAACAAGAGTTGGTAAGGATATGGAAAAATTAGAACCCTTGTGCGCTGTTGGTGGGATTGTAAAACAATGCAACCACTATGGGAAGCAGTATGGCTGTTCCTCAAAAAGTTAAAAATGAAACTATACCTTATGACCTAGCAATCCTACTTTTGAGTACGTGTATAAAAGAATTGGAAGTAGGGTCTGGAAGAGATATTTGCATAGCCATTTTCATAGCAGCATTATTCACAATAGCCAAGAGGTAGAAACAACCAAAATATCCACTGACAGATGAATGGATAAACAAAATGTGGCATATGCATAAAACAGAGTATTATTCGACCTTAAAAAGGAAGAAAATCTTGTCACATGTTACAGTATGGACGAACTTTGAGGACATTATGCTAAGTGAAATAAGCCAGTCACAAAAAGACAAATTCTGTATGATTCCACTTATCTGAGGTACCTACAGTAGTCAAATTCACAGAGACAGAAAGTAGAATGATGGCTACCAGGGGCTGCGGGAAGGAGGGAATGGGGATTTGTTTAATGGGTATAGAGTTTCAGATTTGCAAGATGAAAAAGTTCTGGAGATCTGTATCACAACAACATGAATATACTTAACACTATTGAACTGTACACTTAAAAATAGTTAAGATGGTTAAAAACAACAACAACAAAACAGAGTAGAGCCCAGTTGTAGGAGTCAAGCCACCTAAAGTTCTCCAGGAAAGTGAGGTCTCTAGCTGCAGTGATAAGGTCACAGAAGCAAGCCAAACAGGACAGCAGAGACCACTGACTTTCTTTCTTCTCTTTCATGATGTCCGTGGGTGTATGTGGCTTGTGTGCAGAGCCTTGCTCGGAATACGCTGCAGGTTGTGCTCCCCGGAAGCAGACTCTGTGATGATGATGAAGAGAGTGTACAGGAGGTTTAGTGGGCTCAGGATAAACTTGAGATCTGGAGCCTGATTATTCCGCATGACCTGCCCCTCCCTCCACAGCCAGTGAAGGAGGGCTCCCCTGGGAAGGGATGCGCCTCCACTGGTTGGCTCTGATCTTCAGCAAAGGCAGTTTCAAAAGAGAGTTGCCAGTGGACAACCTTCCCTTCTGCAACATCCAGAAATCATGGCAGAAGCAACAGCCACTGCCCAGATGAAGTGTTTAGTGATTACAGCTGAGGAAAAGGGAGGGGACTTGTAGGTACAAGCGGTGCTCTTACAACAAGAGGAAGTGGCACTGCAGGACTAATAAAAAGGCCAGCTGGAAGTTCCATTCATGAGCAACATCCTTCCTTCCTTCCTTCCTTCCTCCCTCCCTCCCACTTTCCTTCCTTCCTACTTCCCTTCTTTGCTTCCTTCCCTCATCCCTTCCTTCCTGCCCTATCTCCCTCCTTTTATCTTTCCTTTCTTGTAAAATCTTTGTTTAGAAACTAAATGACATTCATCTCCTAACTGGTCTTCGTACCTGTACACAATCATGATGGACATAGACCTGTGTCAGGAATTAAATGTCATATTAATTGAGATCTAGACATGTAGCTTCCCTCACAGAGACTGTCAGTCCCTCTGACCCAGAGTGGTGGCTTGATAATTGTTTAACTACTCAATAGAGTCACATGGACAATATGACTAAGTAGATCACTAATGTTTGTTACTCACTAAATTTAGGTAGATACCCTCTAATTAACTTATTAATGGATAATTAACAACTCATTGGTTTACTTAGAATGATGAAAATGGTTCTGCATAAATTCTGAACCTTCCTCCTCTTTTCTCTGAAATAGCGCCATTTCCTGATGAGATGAATTCAAACAAGCCCCGTCTTTACTTTTACTTCAGAGGTAAGTTTTGCTCAAGAACTTAAGGGGAGATTTCAGAGGTTTCTTCAAACGTTATGCCTAAAGCCATAAAATTAAAAAGATACAGCCTTGTGGGCTGCAAGTTAAATAACTGAAAGGAATAGACATCATATATAATTTCTCATTTATTAGCTAATATAAAAAAATCAAGTATAGACATTAGCAAATATCCAAGTAAATCATAATTTTCATCTTTATGATAGCACTTCATGCATCAAGACATACTGTAGGCTCTGACATTTGGAGTTATTGGAACTGATAGTTTTCTTATATTTACAAGGAAATGAAAGGAAGATATTTCTAAAACTGCTAATATGTGACTCTCGGTTTTCTCATTTTTAAGCATAATCCAGAGCAGCATCCTCTTTATTGAATATCTCAACAAAAGTATTATCAAAATTACCTCCATTACCTTCAAATAGTCTTCTTGGTAGTCTCTGATTTAGGGCATCCTTTTACTGGGTTTAAGTGAGTTGGTCAGGCCCTTCTAGTTGATTTTAAATATTCCATTTATGATTAGCTGTGAAATCTAACAGAGCTGGCTGTGAATCTTGACTCCACCACTATGAGCTATCTGATCTTGGGCAGGTTATCTAACCTCTTTATGCTTCTATAAAATGGGAATATTGCTCATTTCATAAAGGCGTGATGAGGATGTAAGTGCTTAGTGAAATGTCTGGCACAGAGTACGCTTTAGATTAGTATTAATTATTAGTAGTAACAGTAGAATTCTTGTCATTATTAAGTAAAGGAACGGGACTAGATATTCCTATAGGTTCTTCACAGTTTTAAAATGCTATGAATTTACGTTCCAGACTAAACTGACTTAAGATTTGAGAGAATTTAAATAAGATCATCTGCTGGAGGAATTAGCCAACTCCAAGTAGATTTAACTGAGAAAAATTCTCTGTCATTGACTTTTGGAGGTGCATAAAGCAAGCTTTCAGCCATTGATTAAACCCAGTTTCAAAGATTACCACTGAATGTATCCCATTAAAATAAAATATAGTCCATTTATTAAAAATTGCCCTTAAGCAAATAGTTATGCTTTAGAAAATTAATTCTATTTCCAAAGTCATGCTTTTACCTTTGGGGTTTTAGTTTGGCTTAATGACATAGGCATAATCTTGTGTACTCTTTACTAATATATCTCTAAAACCGTTGACTTCCTTCTGGTACCCAGAAGAGCCCAGCTGGGAAAATCAACTTGGAACATTCTGCTGAAAAAGAAAACATGAAAAGAAAAACATACACATACATATTTGTATGTCTGTCTGTGTGTGCACGTGTGTACATACACACATAATTTTTGGAAGCTGGAGTCATACACAGGGAAGATCTTTCATTTTCCGTGAACCATAATCAGAACAACCTCTGTCCAGGTTTCATCATGTCCATGTGCAATGCTGCTGAGCTTCTTACAACTTGGTTCAAGACTAACAGAAGTCTTGGCAACTTGCTGTTGGAGTTTCTCAAAGCTGCAGCAGTTCTTTCTTGCTTTTAATGAAATTCCTTTCTATTTCTCCAGGTATGACTCCCCTTGGACCAGCAGGGCATATTTTCTCCTTGAGTTAGGACAGCTTATGACAAATAATGATGAGGAATCAATAGACAGGAGGGAAATATTGGGTGAGAGGCTGAATGAATCTCTGAGATAAATTATTGACCATAGGCATGGCCAGTTCTCCTTCCACTTATATGTTCGTATTCCATCTCACTAACAACCTGAAAGAAAATCAAATATTTTGTTTGGGGGCTTCACTAATATCAGCAACTTTTACTATCTTAATGGCATTTTTATTGATCTCAGCTTTAATGGGAGCTGTATATATTTGATGTTGGTCATTTAAAGTAGAGGTGAGTAATAGACTTCCCCACTGAGGATCATAAAGCAGCTCCTTGTCTGGCAAGCACGGGAAGCAAATAGAAGACAGCATTTAATCTACTGTTCTACTGCAGTTATCAGAGACTGAGATGAAAAAAAAATTAAAATGTAAAGGTTGGAGCTTCCCCACCCCCTTGCTCCCCCCGCCACCCATTTCCTACCCCCCTTCAGCCCTCCCCATGCTGACTCCCGGGCACACTGGTCATCAGCAGACTAACAACAAAAGGCCATTGGCGCAATGACCTTGGCTGTGGCATCACGCACTGGAGGAAAGAAATGAAGCCATTAGACTGAGGCAGGAGAACAGGTTATAAATCAAGCCATTTCCAATAAGCTGCCGTAATGGCCATCCATCATTGCCAGCCCGGCACACAGCAGACCATGGAGACACTGGAGCTGCTAAAGCTGAGACATAAACAATAATAATCCGGGCTTGATGTTTCAGCCCTTCAGGAAATTTAGGGACATTTGCTTTTCTTTTGTTTGTCAGAGGTGATATTTAAAGCATAAGATGTAATAAATAGAGGATAGGTGACACATTGGTACAGTTTACAAGCATTGCATTCTGGGTGTGATTAAAGGGAGAATAAAAAGTTGAATTCCAAAAATAGCCACTGCTTCTGAAATAAAACAGCAGACTCCCAAACAAATAAACAAAACATCACAATCTCCATGGAATGATGGCTAGATGTTTTCGGAATAGGTTGATAGGTCTCGTTTCTTTGAGAATTACAGCGATTTATGTTATTGGAGTAAAACACAACAATACTGAATCATGGCTTTGCTTGTATAAGAAAGAACAAAAACTGGACAAGTGATTCAAATTTGTATTTGTAACCAGATTACAAGTGGTTAGTGGGAAATAGGCATGTAGAAGTTGTGCTTTTTAATAATATCATAGCATTCACTTCCGGTGGACAATTCACTATGGCGTATGACCTTATGCTAAATATTTCAAAACAGTGTTGTCAACATTTTAAGTGCACTCAAGATTGTTTACTATGGCTATGGGAAAAAAATGCCAGGCAAAGAACTAGCTGTTCTAGTATGTCTGAGTTTTTCTGAAAGTCTTTAAAATGATTTTCTCAGGTTATTAGGATTTTATTTCAAAGCTGTGCCCATCAGATATCACCATCCAGTATGTCTTTCCAGATTTCTCATTTTTATTCCATAATGCTTGCCCATCTCTATCTTGATTTGATTATGCAAAATATCCAGTCCATATTTTTTATGTTATATGATATTCTCCACTGCAAATAATAATGCCAGTTTTCAAAAATATATTTCAGATCATGAAAGCAGCCAAAGGAGTTGGATGGTCTTAAAATTCACAAAATGACCCTTATGGATTATGATGCTATTTCAAACCACATGATAATGTATTAGAGTGAACTTGTCTCATACCAAAAGCCAAGAGCAATTAAAGTAAGCATAACTGAGGGACATGTGACAACAACGGAATGTTCCAAAGAGCAATTCTTGGAAATATATGGAGGAACTGCAACTTTCCTATCAAATTGGTCATTGTGCTTTTAAAGCTTCAAATGTATGCCAGTCTTACAGGATGTTCGTGCAATAGCTGTAATGCAAATACATGAGGAAAGTTAAATAAAGTCCAATCAAATAGTGTAGTAACTGAGGCGGAAGTATGTGATGTATGGAAATTGCAATGAATTTCAACAGAAGTAAATCAGTTATAGCCAGTTAAGGTGATCAGTCTCATTTACTTTCCTTTCTAAACTTGAGTCATATAAAAGGAAAATATACACCTAAGTTCTTATACTTTGGTGAGCCACCAGTATAAAAATAGAATGTTTTAATTATATTTTCAGAACCCAGTAGGGTAAAGTGATGTACTCTACAACAGACCAATGCAGGCAATAACCATTTTTCTTTCTGGTTGAAAAATAGGACTGCCAATTGCATATTTGAGAACTGATTAAAATAGCTTTCTTTAGCTGAAGATACTTAATCAGATACATTTAAACACATAACATATTTTGATTCTAAGTATGCCTGGGACCCTTGTCTAGAATGAGTCCGTCTTTTCTGACAATTTTCAAGAAAAGATTTTTCTTAAAAAAAAAGAGATGTCTTTTGGCTTCCTTGGCATGAAGGGAGAACCTGTCCAACTACTAGAAAGAGGAACTGGAGATAAATTTTTCCCCCTTATTTTTTGTGGCATCTATCAAATTTGGCTCCTCAGCTGAATGGGGAAGTCTAACTGGGTTTGTCCCAGACTTCTCAAGAAAGTTGGCATAAATTTTTAACAGTTTGTCTAAATATTCCTATAATTAAGCATCTAAAGATGTTTTAACACAAACGTAATAGATTTGTTTTCTCGTGAGCTGCTATTTAAAGTCATTTATAATAAATATTTATAAGTGTTTATAAATAAAATATTAATTGCCTGAAATGACGTTTTAATGTGGTGCTAACCATCAATGAAATGCTGCATAGCATGAGGCTGCCTCACACGCTGTTGTGGAAGTTCTGACTCTATACTGGTACCACCAAGGTGGCCTAAGGGACAGACTTAGCTGTGGGCGTGTTTCTAGGGCTACTCTTGAACAAAAGCAAAGCCCCTCCAGATGGTAGGATTATTAGAAATGCCAAGCCATGAGCAAGTCAACAATCTCCCTCTTTTTCCTTCTGCGTAGAAACTACCAGAAATGAGAGCATCTAGACTGTTACTAATGCTTTACACAATGGAAGATTCCATTGTTCCCTCTCAGGCACTTGTTCCAAGGCCTCCCGTCTCCCTTTGTCTCTGGCCTTCAGGGTGAGAGAGCTTTCGGAAGGAAAAGGACAGAGGCTTGACTGATGTTGTGGCTGCTCACAGCTTGTGCAACTAGGAGTCCTATGCCAAGGCCAGATTGGATTACGAAATGGTAGATAGGGAGACAGGAAGAAAAGACTGTGAATAGCCTCTACTAAGTTTTGTTCTGGATAAAAAAGAAAGAAAAAAAAATTAATGATAGCCTGTTGAAATTTCTTTTTAGTCTGAGTATCTGTCTATTACTCACCTGCCCAGGAGCAAATGGAACCTCTATGGGCCTCAAAATCTCCATCTGTGACCTATGAAAATGAATGCTTGCTATTTACATATTTTTTAGGGACACTAATGAGAGCAACAGTTTATTTTTATTTATTCATTAATTGATTCAATTCATAAACTTCCACCATCTGCTACAAAGATTCAATTAACTAATTGTTATATCCCAGTTTGCAAGTATAATATATTATAAAAGTGCTAAAATGGTGGAGGCAGCAGGGTACATGAGCAAGGTTAGATTTTTTTTGAGAGAATATATTACACTTTTGCTTTGCACTTATCTTCAAGCAAATTTGAATTTTGTGAATCTTCTGTGTTATGTAAAGGGAAGTGTACCCAGTGGGCAATGACAGACTTGGGTTATTGGCTCAGCTTTAGTATGTACCATCTGGTGCCTTGAATGAATTTTCTAGTGTCTGAGCCTCAGTTTCCACATTTATAAAATGAAGCTGGATTAGTTGCTGATCCTGGTAGGATTGTTAATAACACCTTACATTTCTTTAGTTTTTCATCATTTAAAAAGTTCTTTTGATTATAATATTTAACCTGATTATTTAAAAAGCCATCTAAAAGGTAGAGATTGAAAGTAGGTCTTGTAAACCCCAGTTTGACAAATGAGGATGATGGGGCTCAGAAGAATCAAGATACTTATGTGCATTCATACCACTAGTGGGTGACAGGTCAAGGATTGAAATACAGGCATTCCCTTTTTTTAAACTTTCAAGTAACATTGCTTTTCTAACAACAAAGCATGTTCCAAATGCAAGTTTTCTAAGTAGGTGGTTTCCAAAACCTCTTTTGGCTCAAAACTTCTGTATTTCTGTCATTTCTAAATGATTCTTTTGTCCTTTGACCATTTCTGTGGCAGAGTGCTCTGAAAGCCTTTCCTGTTTCTGTTGGTCATTGAAAGATTTCTCTTTTCCACTCTAAACACAACAGCATTTATTGTCAGGGGTGCAATTCAGCTGATACTATGGGTCCCCGAGAAAGACAATGTAGAGGAGGTAGACTCGTGCTGTGTTAATTTGACATCAATGATGTTCGAGTTGAGAATGCTGGCATTATGAGTACTTGAAAATGTTTTTGGCTGCTGCTAAATCTTATTATTTACAATTCATTTCTTATGAGTCGAGTCCCAGTATTCAACGTGCAATCTGCCAATTGCATTGTATCAAGTTTCATAAAAGAAGGCAGTAAACATACAGATACCTGTTGCACAGTCCCCTAGAAACCAATCCTCTGTGTAGTGCTCTATGAAATTCAGTTTTGATTAGGTTGTTATGTCTGGGACAGAACTGCAAATAGTGTTTGGCAGAGGAAAAATGTGGACCTGTATAATGCTGAGATTAAAGTCTGTCCAATAATACAAGCATGTCAGCCGGGACAGGTCCTGTATTTATAGCAGAAAGGCCACTGAGTGAGGATTCATCACACAGGTTCAAGGGAGGTAGTGTCAATTACTTTGGGACCTTTTGTGATAACACTGGATGGACCACTGAGAAAGCGCCATATTTAATCTGTTTCCTGCTTAAGTGGACAAAGAACTAGTAAATACAATAGGAAATAATCACATTTGGGGCAGAAGTCAGAGAGGAGGAAGATGGGCAAAAATGACCTCATGCTGCAGATCTTCTACACTTCTAATTTTTATGATCCTATGATGTGAGAGTCTAATTAATAGGGTGACTTCTCGGAGTATTTCACACTGTGTGCCTTACGTAACTCTTTCAGATGGCAAATTATATGGCTTAAACTGCCACGCAGGAGAAGGTAAGAAGTGAGGGAGTGAAAGTAATGGGTTCTTGAATTAATGAGTTTGAGCAGGGGCACATCCTCAGTGGTGGATCAAGCTCTGATGTCTTATATATTTGTTATCCTACAGCAGAATGACTTTTCTATCAATTAGTTTCTTGATCAAGCCCTGCATGATTGTGTGGATATGAGAGAAATAGAATGAAAAGCCATGTATAAAACAACCATGTACTAAAAGGAGATTCACTAAATTTGGTACCCCTATACCATGTATGAGACTCTTTGTAACAGCTCGGATTATCGCTCAGATTTACAGATCTAATAAGCGTAATTGACAGATCCTGCATATGACCACAGGTGGGAACAGCTGGTGGGTACTTGCCAAGAGCAACACATTTAACCAGCTGCCAGTGGAGCTTGCCAAAGCAGGGTCACCGTGGAGCAGCTGGTCTTGTGGATATGAAGCTAAAAATCTGTCACTAGTACTTCCCGATTGTCACCAGCTAACTAATGTTCCACTAGGTCCTAATTTAACAGGAGGGAGGGGGTTAGGAAAGTTCGCACATCATTCCTGAGCATCACCATATCCAGAAAATGTCTTCGGCCACCAAGAGGGCTGTTACTCTGACTGTGGAGATGCACCTGCACAGTGAGCGCCATCAGCACCAATCTGTGGTCTCTGTCACAAGGATGTACCATCTAATTATTAAAGAAACCCCAGAGGTGATGCTTTTGTCAAACAAGAGAAATCTGGAGACCTCCAAAGTGATGATTTGCCTTTGTGGACCGTAGTTGTGGTTCTTTGAAAAGAGTTGGGTTTTCCAGGTTTAAACAATTAGCTTAAACCTCAATGTACTATAAGAGTAAGATCTGTGTTTGCTGCAGGGAAACAGAAAATTACCTTACATAGCACACCCATTATACATTTCACATCTCCTCTTCCTTACCACTTGCTCCTGCTTTTGGCTCCCCCTCCTTCAACTTCATAATGTAGTTATCCCAGCCTGATGTGACCCAGCTGATGATTGAAATAAAACACAGAATTGTGTGCTGTAATTAATAAAATGTCTTGTTTTCTAGTAATGACCAATAAACATCATGAGACACATCATGTAACACATCCCTTGTTTCTTTGTAACTGAGACGGAGCTTCCCTTTACTTCACAGGAATTCACAGAAAACAATCTATTCTGACCTCTTTTACAACCAATTACTTTGATATAATATAATACAAGAGCAGAGAGCTGGCCATATCTCTATGCCAATTGTATTTAAAACATAACCCTGATTTGGTCCCCAGTGTGAAGATTTCTTAGATTCCATGAAGCCATTGTATCAGAAGTCTATACAATACTGACCTAACAATAATAATAATAGGTTGTTGTATCCATTTTTAAGTTGTACACCTCTATCTTTTTTGCATATTCTGCTTAGATTATAGACTATGTTTTTTTAATCTAAGACCAGACATCCAGAAAAACTTCATTTCCTGCTACTCCTCCATACATTAGGCAAGAGTTAAACAGGATTCCTCAAATATTGCAGATGCTAGTAATTGCCCCTTATTATACATGCTTCCCTTCCTCCTTCCATAATAAAATCCCTTGGATTTCAACTGGCTATGGTGGTTCAGTTAGAAACTACATCTCCCAGGCTTCCTTGGAACTCGATATTATTAAGTTCAGTAAATGGGATGTGAGTGGAAGTGATGTACAGCTTCTAGGTCATGCTGTGTAAAGAGGAAATTGCTTGTGTTCCACTTCTCTTCCTCCTTTCCTATGGGCTGGAACACAGCCCTAGTGCTGGTGATCGCTGACAAATGGCAAAGAAAGAAAGAAGGAATTTGAAACCCTGCTGACCTCATGGAGCAGAGCTGTCTACTGGCTCCAGGCTGCCCGCCTACATCTGGACAGAGAAATAAATATACTGCTACCTTGTTTGAGTCACTCTATATTTCAGCCTCTTTATTACAATGGCTTAACTTTAAACCCTAACTAATATATACCTTCCTCTTAAAGGTCTCCATATCTTCGTTTCTGCCATTCTCTCTTCCGGGAATGTCCTTAACTATCTAGTGACTATCTATTTACATTTGTAGGTTCAGATCATGTGATTCTCCCTCAACTTCCCCACTTGAGTACAGAATTTTTCACAGCTTTGTGCTCTTATTAAGTTCCTATCACAGTGGATTGTGGAGAGTGTGCTGTGTCATGTCTTTCCAATTAGGCTGTTGAGTTTCTCAAGATGAAGGGAGTTGTCCTTCTATACCAGAGCCTGAGGCCTCCATGAATATTTGTTGAAAGAATAACTACCATAATAATAATAATAGTAATAGTAGTAGTAGTAACAATATACTGTAGCCATTTTTAAGTTGTACACTTCCATGGATTTCATATGCTGCTTTTAAATAACTTTAAAAGTCAATGTGCACTTCTGGGTATATATACAAGGAAAATGAAATCAGCATCTTGAAGAGATATCTGCATTTTCATGTTCATTGCAGCATTATTTACAATAGCCAAGATACAGAAACAACCTACGTATCCATTGACAGATGAATAAAGAAAATGTGAGACCTATCTATCTATCTACCTATACACACACACACATTTACACACACAGTGGAATATCATTCACCCTTAAAAAAGAAGGAAATCTTGTCATTTGCAATAACAAGGATGAACCTGGTGGACACTATGCTAAGTGAAATAAGCCAGACACTGAAAGACAAATACTGCATAATCTCACTGACATGTGGAATCTAAAAAAGTTGAACTCACAGAAACAGAGAGTGGAATGGTGGTTACCAGGCCTTGGGGGTGGGGGAAATGGGGAGGTGAAGGTCAAAAGGTACAAAGCTTCTGTTACACAGGGTGAATAAATTCTGGAGATCTAATGTATAGCATTGTAACTATAGTTAATAATACTGTATTGTATACTTGAAATTTGTTGAGAGTATCTTAACTGTTCTCACTAAAAAAATGACGACTCTGTGAGGTCATGGATATGTTAATTGGCTTGATTGTAGTAATCATTTCACAATGTATATGTATGTCAAACATCACATTGTACCTTAAACATATACAATTTTTATTTGTCAATTATACCTCAATAAAATGGGAAAAAAGTTAATGTGCTAATTATCATCTAAAGTGCTCTAGGAAAGTTCCATAACTTTTTATACCAATTCATAAAATGAGGCAGTTGGGTTTGAGTGGAGGCTACAAACTGGCAGCTATGGATGAATTTTTGTTTTTTGGTCTGCTTGTTTGTCATTTGGCCAATACTTGGGTTCTCAGTAGAGGCTGGTGTTGTGTCTACGTGTGCTCCCACGGATGTCACTCCCAAGTATCCCAGGCTTGTTGTCAAATGTTTATGCTCTTCTCTTGCACATTGAAGATTATCATGTAGATCTTCTCGAGAGACTTACGGTTTCTCTAGCTACAGTACACTTGCTGGGAGGGCGGTGGACGTGGGGTTTCAGAGAAAGAGTGAAGATGAAAGGATAGGTGTGAGGCAGAGTACTTCAAACAGATTATAGCAATCTGTATAGTGGGTCCTCGCTGGCCATATGGATGGACAAGTTCTGGCTGTAGGGGATTCAGAAATGGAAGTTCTTGTGCAGAGCTTGTTGGTATACTCATTCCTCTAGCCTTTCTCCTGTGCATGACAGGCAGTACAGGGCTATACATGGCTGTGCAAAATTGGAAAATACTTTCCAGAGCTGGAATGTGACATGGGCTGTGGTTAGAGGTTGTGTGCTAGGGAGCCTCAGAGATAAAAGAATTTCTTTATAAGCAGAATGATGGCAGTGAAAGATGGAACAGCCAATGCCGGGCATAATGAGGTGTGCCTTCCCACATGAATGGGATTGTGACTGCAGGAGGGAACACGTCCATATACTGGTGATGGTGTTGCAGAAGTGCTATGAGGTTAAGCAATGATGTTTATGGCTTCTAGGCTAATTCATGTTCTGGAAGCAGATATTAAAGATGACTGGTGACGTTTGGGGCAAAGATCCTGAAGAACACGTTGAGACTTGAATGGACTGCAGTGGGCGGCTGGGATGATTTACAATGAGGTGTTTGCCTCTCTTTCTGGGATATAGAGTCACTTTGGTGCAATGAATGTCCTCTGGGAGTTCTGGAACTTAGACACTGCTGAAAACAGATACTTGTCTGCTACCCATTCAAGTTTGCCTTAGTTAGCTCCAGCTGTTGCATGTTGGTGATAAAGTTTTTGGCACAGAAGATTGCTCAAGTGGGGCAGCCTCTGCCAGCTTGTGTGAGGGCTTCTTCCTTCTGATTCTGCTGCCTAAAGTATAGATAATGCAGAAGTAGAGATAATGGAAGGGATAGCCTTTCATCTGCATGCTTGCCTGACCTGGTGTGGGCTTAGCTTCTAATTTTGACTCAGCTGCTCCTGGCTATAGAGTGAGGGTTATCTTTTCAGGCGCGTTGGCTTCTGTAAAGGAGTGACTCTAAGTCTTAATTCTTGTCAATTCAAGTTTCATTGACTATTTGTGAATGGCAAATAATGTTGTTGATTTCTGATAGACCCCTGTTCTCGGGGAAGTAGGCACAGAGCTGAGTTGTCCCTGTCAAAAGCCTCTGGTGGAATAATGGCCCATGGTAGTGTTGGAGATCTCAAGGATGTAAGATTGAATTGGAGGAACTTTGAGGTAGACCTGGACCTTCAAAGGTTAGGATGCTCCAGCCATAGCTTCAGATTGGACATACCCCTAAGAAGATTGATAATTGGTGCAGAGAATCAGTAGGTCTGATGGACTCCAAGTGTCCTTGGATACATTTAATTATACTGAGGGATTTCCATTCTGGGTTTCTAGAGTCCTTGCTTGCACCCGGAGACTCTATGACTATACAAGTCCTCAAAATCCCCCCCTCCAAGGTTTCAAATTCATCTCTCTGTTTGACCTATTCAATCCAGGACTTCCTGAATGATGGATGAGGACAAATCCTGAGCTGTCAAGTAAATTAGGAGGTCACAAAATAGGATGGATGCTTCAGATTAGAGGTCCTCTTTGATTCTATTAGCCAAAGGAAAACAGCAGTGAATTTCATGGCCCAAACAGCAATTCTCCATTGCCCGAGACATATTTAGAAGACAGGCTTCCATTTGTCTACGTTTTTATCAGAATTTGTTTGTATTTAGCCTGACTGTTAAGCTTCATGGAAAAAGGAGCTCTGTGAAGTTTATCCAGGAGCCTGGGATTCATCGGTCATGAAAAGTCATCCTGAATAGTGAGTGCACTGGGGCCAAGGGACAGCTTCCTGTTCTTCTACAGGAAGAGTGCGGAGGCCTCCGCAAGAAAGCTGGAGAGCCCATAGAACTCTTGGAAAATGTTTCCTCATGCCAAACGGCCTTGGCTTCAGACTCAGACAGTCACTTTCCTGCTTGGCAGGAAAAGGAGAACCCCCAGAAATCAGGCCTGTGGTTATCTGGAAAATAATTACTAACTTTTTCCATCCACCAGGCAGTATTTTATGTGCTTTATATTTATTATTTCATGAAATCCTCACCCATCTTATGAAATGGGTGCTATTATTATTATTATTATTAAAACCTCATTTTATAGATAAGAAAACTAAAGCACAGGGAGGTTAAAAAAACTGTCAAGGGGTTGGCCTGGTGGTGCGGTGGTTAAGTTCACATGCTCTGCTTCGGTGGTCCAGAGTTCATGGGTTCAGATCCCGGGTGCAGACCTACACACCACTTATCAAGCCATGCTGTGGCAGGTGTCCCACATATAAAATAGAGGAAGATGGGCACGGATGTTAGCCTAGGGCCAATCTTCCTCAGCAAAAAGAGGAGGATTGGCAACAGATGTTAGGTCAGGGCTAAACTTTCTCACCAAAAAAATAAATAAGTAAAACACTGTCTAGGAATCACAGATAGTGAGGAGTAGGAATAGGATTTAAATGTGAGAAGTTTGGTCCCAGAGCATGAGATTTTAACCTCTGCTCTGCAGCTGCCTGGGTTCATTTTCCTTCTCTGGCCTCCAGATTGGGTCTGTTGGAACAATAAGGAGATATGCTAGGAGGTAAGCCAGGTCCCAAGGTGTGCTTCAAGGATGACACCCAATTTTATAATGTCCTCAGGCATTGCTGGTCTGGTCCTGGAAGTGGTGAAGGAAGGGCATGAAGATACATATGGATTGTGGGAGTCTCTGTCAATTACTTTCTATAATAACTACCCTCTTGGTTTATTTTCTCACCTTCTCTTAAATTGCCTTTGTCTCCTTTCTTGGATGTGACCAAGTGGGTCAAACCAATAGGAGTATCACCTTCCTAGCCAGACTCCCTCACTCTTCCCTCCCCACCCACTCCCATCCTTCTCAGTGCTGCCAGAGTGACCTCTGCAATTAGGTCATTCTGCTCCTTAAGAAGCTTCCATGGATTTCAAGTCTTTACAATATATTTCAAACTCCTTGATTTGGCCCACCTTGCCCTCCATGATTAGAACCACTTACCTCTCTAGGCTCATGTCCCATGGGTCTCCTCTTCCCCTTCCACTCCACACCCATCTTTGCCCCTGTACTCTAACTAAAGTAAAGCACTCTCAGCATAGCATGGTGTTTTACATCTCCATGAAGCAGCACATGTCACTTCCTCTGCTTGCAACTTGCGTATACAACCTTCCCCCACTCCTGTTCCCCAACATCTTTAATGAAGCTATTATTCGTGTATTAATATCAAATTAAATATTATCACATTATTTCTTCTCTTACATTAAAGCCTTCGTAACTGACTGATTCATCTGCTCCTCCCCCAGTCTCCCATATTGTCCTGGGAAGAAGACAAGCTCTGGGGTTAGACTATGAGATTTCCCACCCTAATTAGGAAATATATAAGCTTTATGATCTTGGACCAAGAAAGGTAGATTCTCTAAGTCTCAGTTTCCTCATCTGTAAGATGGAGCTCCTAAAAAGATTTTCCACATTGAGTTGTTGGGAAGGGTAAATGTTGTAGAACACAGAATTCCCTTAGCTCAATGCCAAGTGCAGAGTAAACACCAGATAAGTGATAGCTGTTATCAGTGTTATAGTCATCCTCCTATTCATCTCACCATTGGGTAATTGTTGACCCACGTGCGTGTCTTCTTCTCTAGATGTACACTTCTTGAGGATACTGTCTGTGTAATTGGATTTTATATCCCTAGCACCTGGCACAGTGCCTGCCATGTAACAGGTGCTCAATAAACACTTATTGGATGAATTATAACTCAATTATCTGCCATCTGGTTTGTCCAAAGCCACATATTAGCAGGATCTAGCCTACTGCTCCTCCATTCCATCATCCCATCTGCCTTTATATTTAGAGAAGGAGAGTTTATCTTGCATCTCCTCATGGACTCAGTTCACAAAGGACCTGCTGCTGTGTTCTCACTGCTTCCCAATGTTTCTCACCAGGTTGCCTTGAGTTTCAGAGAATTTGAATATCCCCTGGAAATGCAGAACTGCTGCTTTCCCTCAAAGTCATGCTACTGGCACCTTGCTAGCCTCAAAGCTGGTGTGATGTGTGGAAGCCACAATTCCTTTCCTGGTCCAACAGTGAACACTTTACACCCGTTAACTCTCCCACAGTGTCACTAACACAGGCCATTGTAAGAAACAAATCTTCAATAAAGGGTTGAGAATAACAAAGGGAGCTTATTACATCGCATGTGGGATAACAGCAGACATCACTATTCCTGAAGTTGACTGTTTTCCCATAACTAGCCATTTCTCTTAGGAACCAGCTGGCTGACACATTGCAAAGATGGGGCTGCTCAACTTTCTTTTCTATCTCTTCACACTTCTTCAAGACCAAAGGGCCCCACCCCATTTCTCTTGTGCTCTTCAGAGATAATTCTCCAACTTCTATTCATTTGCTAAGCAGAGTCTTTCATAACTGAAAGGACGATTAATATACTTTCCTAAATAAAAGAGCAATCTATGCCCCCAAATCCCACCTTTAGCAACACAAAGAATTGGGAGAAGCTTTGGAATTATATTTTTTCCTTAAGGACTTTGACTATCTTAGAACAAACTTTGAACAATCTCTAAATGGAAGGGGAAATAGAAAATGCATTTTATCTTTGTGCAGAGCAAACTCCACAGTCAAATTCTTCTTTTCTTCTCCTTTTTTTTTTTCCTTCCCTTTCCTTTCCTTTTTTTTCCTCTTTGTCATACCTTCTAAGCCATAGAGTCTCCAGGAAGCAGGGTAGCAGTGAAGGAATGGCAGTGGCTCCTCTTCTCCACTGGCCCCTCCTTCTCAGTGTAATAGGTGGGTTCTATGATCTAAATTTGGAAGCCCTGTGTGGCCGATATTGCTGATATTCCTTTGGACCTTCCCCACCCACCAGCCATCCTCTGGCTTTTCAAATCCTCTTAGAGCATCTTTTTCTTTTTCCTTCTTTTTCTTTGCAGGGTCTGTTCTTCTTCTCTTAGGTTTCAATCATTCCATTTCATTTGGGTGGTTGTGGGGGGATTATTCAGATCCTATAGCTGTAGCATTCATAGGGCAACCAGACACTTCGTTCTGACAAATGATTTTATGCTAGAAGAGGGTCTACATGGTCTACATAGTCCTCCAACTGAGGACTGATCAAATTCCCTCTTCTGTTACCCTAAGTTTGGTATATGCCATGCCTCAAAAGTGGAGCAATACATGGCAGGGATAAATCAAATCCTGGAGTTCTTCATAAGGAAAGCCAGAACACCTCTTTCCCCACTCTCCTCCATCATCCCTTGGTAGACCTGGGTCAGGTCAAGTGTCTGGACTGTGCTCCAGGCATATCACTCAATGTGATACTAAGGCTTTGAGAGGGGACTTGGAAGGCAAACTTTCAATTATCCTTGCTGTTGTCATTCCTAGGGCTTCTGTTGAAAGAAAGGGACAATGTGGTCCCAACTTGAAGAAGCAGATCAGCTAGGAGAGATTTTATTTTTGACTATTGTATAACTTAAATGTTATAAGAAAAAATGACCCCAGGGATTTTTTCATCTGAAAGTGATAAAAAATATCCAAGACTTTCCAGGGGCTGAAGATGAGATAGAGTAGGCTGGCCTAGTGCTGAAGCAAATGCTCTAGAGTGCAGCTCTCTCTATGGTAGATTAAGTGCAGCACAAACTCAGTAATCTGAACATCCTTTATTTGAACTGTCCCATTATTCAAATGACTCCCTAAAGCCAATTTCCTTTACCTTTTATGACCTGACATGCTGAAATTGAAAATTTCTCTCATTGTTCCTTTTTTTCTAAACTTCAAACTGTATTAGTCAAGCTCACCACATGTCTGAACACTTTTGAACTCTGATTTGTTGGGATAATTGAGCTTCCAATGTAGTTCTGAATCTAACACTCGATGGTAGCCCTGCTCAGAGGTTCTCCATCAGAAGAGAAATAGACGGGAAATGGGACATGGCCAGCAAGCAGGACTGCATTAGGAGAGTGAGTTTCTACCCCTACAGTCTCATGCATGATTACTGTCAATCACTAAGGCCTCTGTTCACTGAGCTTCCTCATGTAAGCAACTGTATGTGAAGGAATATAGTGTCGAGGTTCGTGAGCATGTGAGTTTAAATCCTAGTTGGACCAGCTACTAAGTGTGTGACCTCAATCAAGTTCTTTAATCTCCTCAAGCTTCAAGTGTCCCGTTTGTAAAAGCAAATTAATAATAACCTCATCCACATCATTGAGGTCAACTGAATAAATGATATACATGTACTTAGCACAGGGCTGGGAACCTGCTAAGTGCTTAATAAGAATTAGCTATTATTACTGAATTCAAAGAAGAATTCAAATATGTATAAGATCTTGGCACTACCATCAAAGGGTTTGGAAACTATTTGGAAAGTCACTATATAACACAACAAAACACACACGCGTACACACACACGCACACAAAACAGAGCACAGACATGTGATCAATGTGTAATAAAAGCCAAATTATCCAGGTTCAAATCTTGGCTCTAGCACTTTCAAGTTGTGTGAACTTGGAAAAGTTACTTAACATCTCAGTATCTCAATGCCCTCAGGTATAAAGTGGAAGTAGTAATAGTACCTATATCATAGAGTTTTGGGGAGGATTAAGTAAATTAATGTATATGCAATGTGCTTAGAACAGTGCCTGGCATGTAATGAGTGTCAGCATTAATATACCAGTGGTGTTTGTGGTCCAGAGAGGACATATGTATGGATATGAGAGGAAGAATAAGTACTAGATGATCAGAAGTAGACCATGGTCTGTAGGGCTGATCACATTTGGATGGGAAGGAAAGAGAACATTATAAAGTCGGAATGACATGAGATATTTCTCTGGTTGATGTTGAATAAACTCTCAGCTTTGCTGCTGTCACTGAGCAGGGACTTTTCCCCTCAAAATAAGCTAGTGTTGTGACAATGCCCTTTCCCATCTGAGCTCTCCAATAAGTGATGTTTTCACCTCATTTGTAAGTAAATCGAGAAGTTCAGTGACATCCTCACATTTGTAAATTAGACAATTGTAAACTATTCCCCTCTTTGTGAAGATGCTCTCCATTTTAAGCCTTGAGGATCTGCTCTCTCCTGGTTCTCCTGCCTCCCCTCTGACTGCTTCCGCTCGTTCTCCTTCCAGGCTCCGCAAACTGAATCCACCTTAAATGTTGGTGGCCCATGGGGGTCTGTCTTTCTTTTGGCTCCACTTGTATGTTTTCTATGAATGAATGAATTCATCCCCCTTACTCTGCTAACCATAGGCGGACGTCTCCTATTATTAATGTCTTCAGCTGTAATATCGCTATACACTTCACAACTCATATTTCCAACTGCTGACTGAACTTCTTCACATGGTTATCTGGAAGGCAGTAAAACTACAACCATAGCTGAAATTACCATGGGAAACTACCATTCCTTCTTTCTTCCACTTGTTCAATGCACACTTCTTTTCCTTCTTATGTCCTTGACGTCATCACTATCTATCTATCTATCACTAGTGACATCTTCACTATCACTCTTTACTAGAATTCTGACACCTCCATTCCCACATTCATTTATTCAGTTACTGAGCCCCGTCAATTCAATCTCAGAAACTTTCCCCAAACTGATTCTCTCTTTCCCCTTTTGCTTCCACTGCCTCAGCTGGGGCCAGCACCACTTCTCTACTTGGCTTAAAAGCTGTCCCTTCCACAAATCTCCTCCCATTGCCAGCCCTTCTTCATATGGTTGCCAGCCCTAGCTTCTTAGAGAGAAAATCTGTAACTGTTACTCCTGTGTTCAAACACTTATCTCGGCCCCCTGTTGCTTAGAGATTAAATCCAGATGCCTCTGGTCTTGTCCTCCTTGTCCAAGCTGGTCTCCTGGGCCAGCTAAAACAGAAATTGGCACCAGGATGGAGCAACTTTTTGCTTTAGTAGAATCCTATGCTTTTTAACTTCTTGTTCCAAAATGTCATAACTTATGAATGACCATAACACTGGACATAAAGAGATAAATGACCTTGTTTCTTGTGTAAATAGCATAGGCTGTAAGTTATCCAAAGTATAATATGGTTTATCTGAATTGACTTCTCATGTGCTGGTGTTGACTCTTCCCCTTGCATTATCTTAAGTCAAAAGTGGGAGGATTGATTGGCTGACCTAAATGAATAGTCCAAGAGGTAGAGTAGGCTTTAGGCAGAGCTGCGTTAAGAGGTTCAGCGCAGGTCTTCGAACTTTGTCTCCACCTCTGGGCTCTGTTTGCCTCTGTTTCATTTCAGTCTCAGACAGGTTTTTCTCCACGTGGCACCAAGATGGCCACTGGCAGCCCTGAGCCTATGTCATTTGTGTAGATCACAATGCTTCTGACGCAATTAGAATCTTTCTGATTGGCTAGACATGAGTCACAAATCTACCACCTTGAAATTGTAGGCCCACTCCTACTCAAACCAAATGGATTGAGCAGGATTTTTTTGGAGAGAGTGTGGAGGTGGGAGGAAAGGATGGTTTTCCAATGAATCAGACAAACTATATATGCCCACTAAGCCTCTCAACACACATGTGTTTGTTCACTCACTATGATTAAATATCTACATGACAAACTTCCAGGTATTCAGGCACCAAGAATAGGGCTCATATGAAGAGCAAATGTTAAAGACAGAGTTCCCTGACTCAGTGAACAGAAGTTTTTCCAAAAATTGCATTCTGATAAGAACCACAAAAAAAGGACAGGTTACAGCGTGATTCTGAATTTGATTCTGTTCTTTCCTAATTTCAGTGTGTCTAAATCTTTGGGATGTTAGTCCCAGAATTTTCCCATAGACTTAGCAACCAAGTGCCCAGATTTCTTAAGGCAGCTATGGTTGTAAGTATTCTGTACCAGGGCCACTTGTAAGTTCACTCTCGCATATCAGACCGTAGGAACCAACTGGGGGTTCAGAAAGTAAGAGCCCCATGTAAAAGGATCCCCTTCTTTGGTTTTCATTTAGTTCATTCAGGTCTTCAGGGCCTCCAGAAACTGCAGAAATGCTACCCTCCTGCTACGTGGGAGTTTGAGAGCAGAGATAGTACAGAGAATGTCTGCTATGTAAATTGATGAGAGCGTGGGTGAATCTCCCTTAGACAAATAGTCAGACCGAATGATGTTAAACTGAAAGGTAACGAGGGAGGAGGCATGATCATTTGTAAAGAGAAAAGTGTTGAAGGGCCCTTTTGCCTGGCAAACATAAATACCCTGAAGAATAGAAAACCGTGGGTGGATGTGGGGCCTGCTTAATGTGGATCCTACATCAGGCGTTTGTAGGTGATATAAAACTCTGATGTGCTGTAAAATTTATATCGCTCCCCAAAATGATCTACTGGTAGAACATATAAATTTTGCAGAAACTGTTAAAGCTGTCATAAAATCTCATTGCTACAGATACAGTAGGTGTTTCAGAAATACACACCAAAGCAGAGATTTGTAATCATTTCAGTGTGGTTCATAAAAAGAAGCACATTGTGTTTCAACATCTAAGAAACTACAAAGGTTCCCTTCTTCCAAAGGCCTATTTTATCTTATTTTGCATACTCAAAGAAGGGGCAAGCAGACACAAACAAACAGTCTACATATTTAAATGCGAGCATTTCCTTATATGCCCAGGTTGTTAGAAAGGTGAGAGCAAATGATTATTTCTTTACCAAGTTCACATGGAGTTGTTGGCTCCATTTAATAATAGTCGATCTTGTTCAGGCTGAACAAACTGGTCCCTGTGTGGTGGGGGGAAGCAGCAATAAATCAATACCCCAGATGTAATCTTGGTGTCTAGAATGCAGAGAGAGATTTTGGTGCATAATGGTGCTGGTTCGTCTATTGTCATTCAGACATGAGCTGCATCAGAAAAGGGCTTGCGGGAATCTGATAAAAGGTGGTCAAAAGTGGGCCATAAATCACAAAGAGGCAGTATTCTGCTGATTTCATACACACGCACTTTCTAGGGTAAAAAAAGTGATAGATCTGCAATTTACTGCTTATCACATCTGCTAGAAGTTTCGTAATACAAAAGCCTGACCTTCAGTGAATAAACATTCTGGTTGACTACCTGCTTCTGTAGAGGAAATATGGCACTCCAGCCACCCCCGGCTGGCGAGCCCTCTGACGGCCTGTTTAACAAGCCCCCCTTTGATTGTGAGCCGTGCAGTAATGAGTTTTACTCGCGAGCACCTCCTCAAACAAGGAGCGGATGGTACTTATTGAAAGAAACTGGATACTTAACTCTAGGGGAACTAATGGGCTGAAGGGACCGTATGGATTCCACACTTGTTCAGCACTTGTTAACTTTCTGCAGATCACTGGACCACAGCATCTTCTCAAATAATCGGGGGCAGGAAGAGGAAGAGCTAAGGGGAGGAGAAGAGGTGAGGAACCAAGGAAGTTGCTGCAGCCTAGGGAAGGGAATGCAACCCTCCCAAGGCAAAGAAAGAACCACCTGGAGACACAGAACAAAAAACAATCAAGCTTTCAGTCCACACGCTTTAACCTAAGAGTTGAGATATTTCTGTCTCATATTTTTTCCAGGGAAAAGTTTGAAAACATTGACCACTTTTTTTTATTGCAGCACTTTCAAAATTAATTTATATGTGATCCTAGTTCTAATAGAAGATTGTTCATCTCTAGTTAAAAGTGCGTCTGAAAACAATACATCTTTATAATTTTACCATATGTAAAGTGAGTCAGTACTCCAAAAGTCCCAAATTCTCCCCTCGCTCCCCAGTTGAGTGAATCTACATTTTCCTTAATGTACTCTTCCCTGAGTTAAATATGCTTTGAGTGGATCCAAGTTTTAAAAGAAGTACCTTCATGTTTAAAAGTTGTTTTTTAGCCAAAAGAACACGCCAGAGAATATGTCTTTTCCAGCACGGATTTGTAATTTCAAGGGAGTTTATAAAAGGTCTTGATTGTTTTATGTTTGTGCAAATGAAAAGTCCATTCACTCTTTCTTTTAACAAATATTGATTATTTGGCTACTATGTATCAGGCACTCTTCTAGGTGCTGGCAATTAGCAGCGAACACAATATTTGCCCTCGTGGAGTCCACAATTTAGTGGGGGGATTTAAATGATAACAACTAAGTTAACTATAATATCTAGTATGTCAAGACAATAAATGCTATGGAAAAAATAAGCAGAGAAGGGTCTAGAGAGTGCTGCGGTGAGTGTGGGAGATGGGAGGGATGTATATATTATTTAAAGTTTAAATACTTCCCAGTCCCCAGTAGTTTTAAATTTCTCCTTCACACCTGTTAGCCATGTCTGACTAATAACTAAAACTGGAAGGGATCCATTTGAATCTCCTCTCTTGGTTGTACCCTTCTCTACCTGTGCATGAACAGAGCTTCAGAATGGCCAACCGGCCAGGAAAACCAAGATTATGCTATTGGATGATTGGAAATTGGTTGGCCAATTTCACTATTCACCACAGCACCACAGCACCACAGCACCTCTGAAAGATCAATTTGATAACACGGCATACATGAAAATATTAGTACTACCACATGCACATCAGTTACTAAGAGCCCCAAAGGATGCAGGACACTCCTACTCCCTTTTCTGTACAATAGTTTTGTTTTGTTTCTTGTAGCTTCTGGGCAGAAGGAGCAAGAGTTAGGCTTTGTTCTTAATTTGATCAGTCTGGGCTTTGTTACTGTCTTCCTCTTTCTGGGGAAGCACTGGATAATGCCTCTTGGTGTAGAGTATTTTGAAAAGTTATGAGAGACTACTTGGCAGGTTCTTGATGGCCACTTATATTTTTTATTCAACTCTTTGGAAGGAATTTTAACAGATGGTATCATGTGTGATGCTTTGGCTGAAGTAACAAAATCTGGCTCCCAGTGGCTTACACAATAAAGGCTCTCAAGGACTCACAGAACCGGGAGTCCAAAAACAGGTTGAGCATCAAGTGAGGTGCCTACCACCTTCCTTCCTGTCACACTATCTCAGCTCCACCTTGTTCCCTGTGCTGCTAGTTTTGTCTTGTGGTCTCAAGATGACTGTGGGCAGCATGGGCTAAGATGGGGAAAAGGAGAGGAGTGGGGAGGAGAGAGAGACAACAGAGAGAAAGAGGGAGAGAGCAAGAGAAGCTTGAATTTCTCTCAAGAGCCCAGAATTTTCTTTCTTAAAAGCTTTCTGGAAGACTGATTCATTTGTTTTACTGGCCAGAATTGCCTTAAATCAGTCCATCTCTAAGTCAATTGCAAGCAAAAGCTTTAGATAATTGGCTTAGATCGAACAAAGCACATCTCTTGATGGCAAGGACCTATCTTAACCATCTTTTGTAGGTGCCTCAGGCCAAACACTATGATTTGTCTATGGTGGATATCCAATTATTTGCTTAATTTATTCATTTATCAAAATGTATATCTAGCACCTATAGTTTTCCAGTTCTCAGCACTAGAGATTTATCAGTAGAAAAATAGAATGTGCCTGTTCTCATGGAGCTTACATTCGAGTGGGGGAGATAATACAGAATAAACAAATAAGTAAATCAAGTGATAACAATGGCTTTGTCAAATCTAGTGATCTTAAGAATGCAACTCAATTCACAAGAACTAGCAATCAGTGGCAGATCCACAAGTGTCCTCCTAAACCAGAGGTGAGCCGAACACCTCTCTTGACCTAGGGCCACAGCTGATATATAACATGCCTCCAACAGACAGAGAATGCACTACAGAATCATGTTCAAATTGCATACTCTGGTTTCTTAATCCTACTCACTTAGAGCTGGTTGGCCCTCACCTACACTTGCAGGTTAAGAGTCCTTATCTCTTGCCTCTTATGATTCCTTCTTGATAATCTGTTGCTTTTTAAGCCTTTCCTTGCCTGTGAGGACCCTCCACCACTGTTAGCTCATTTGGCTGATAATTATGAGCCATTTTCTCGTTCTTTCACTATTGGTATTAGGACCATATGAGGTGCTCTTCTCCTTAATCTGACACAAAGTGTTGGGAGGTGGGTAGTATCATAACTGTTTTGCAGATGGGAAAACTGAGCCCCCATGGGTCAAGTGACTTGTTCTGTGCTATATAGCTAGAAAATACCAGGGCGTGATACAAATCCAGGTCCTCTCGAGCAAATTTAATATGAAATTCTACCCTTTTGTAAATGTTTCTTATGTTAAATGTGTCTCTCCTCAGACTATAGAAACCACGTCACATATCTATTCTCTCTTCCCCACACTTCTGGTACCTAACATTGTCCTGAGAGTAAAGTAAAATCTGCTAATTGATAGAGTATTTTAATTGATAAATGATTGGCTGCAGAGAGCCTCTCACAGTATGAAAACAATGGCAACCTTGGAATAATATTTTTCAAAAAGAAAAGTAAACAGTTATTTTTAACTAGGTGACACCAAGGATATTCAAATAATAAAAGAATCTAATCTGATGGTTATGTACATGGGTATTACTGTGACATCAAAGCATTTTCATCAGTTGCATGGGCACGCATTGGCTGTCACAATGACATTATAGAAGCATCAAGACCTTTAAAAATAGTGGTTAGAGAACAACATGGATCATCATTTTAAAATAATTCTTCTCCATGGCTTAAAGTACACTGTTACCAACAATCGTAACAACTCAACTTTGTGGTCATAGAGCAAGTGCACTGGGCAGTTGCTGTATGCCTGACACTCACGTGAGTTACAGAGACCATCAGTCTGCCTCCGCCATGCAGATGACGCACACCCACTGCAAACACCTCTCGGAATGCATGCCACCCGTGAATAGTCATTAATTTGGATGACCAGCAAAATTAAAATTAAAAAACAAAATATTTAATATACTGCAGTATGATTTAGTACATATAAACATGGTGATCATAAATCAAGAGAATTTCCCCAACAGGAAAGGCATAAATTTTCCAGATCTGTTTTAGAAATCCAAACAATTCATGCCATGGCCCCAGCAGTCATGGGATCATGGCATTGTGGTGTTGTGGGAACCTGAAAAAGTGTGTGCACCCATCCCTCTCCTCTTTTGTGAGGCCTCTTCTCAACAAGTCCAGACACGGGAAAGAAATGTTAGAAACCTGCAGAGGAGGGGCTTTTAACCATTTGGTTTTAAATTATAAAATGTAATTAAATATTACATACCTATTCTCCCATGAAATTGTCTTTAGTGACTAGTAGGAAAACAGCTGCTGAAACAAACAGAACCTGAAATGTAGAATGACTGAAACTCACTAGAAGATTCTTTCTTGTTCGCATAACAGCCAAGGCTGGTGTCCTTTGCTTGTGGTGGTGGTTTTCCTCCATCTGAGGAACCACATGGCGATTTAATAACCCAGGCTGACTGAGTTTATGTCATTTTCTTCACAAGTTCTCCAAAGTCTCTGTGGTTTTTTCATTCTAGTGATCCAGAAGAGCTTGGGGAAGCACATGTGAAAGATTTCCAGACCATGCCTGAAAGTGATTTCTATCACTTCCACTCACATAGCATTGCCTAGGACTCTGTCCCGTGGTGAACCTGGATGCAAGGGAGGCTGGAGAACACGGCTGTGGCTGTGTGCTCAGAAAGAAGAGAAGAATGTGCATTTTGATGAACAGTGGCTAACCCTGTCTCAGTGATAAATGTTCTTTGCTTTGTAGAAACTTTCCCAGAGTTATCTCTCATCTTGCTTCTCAGTACTCCGCAGTTCTCTCCTAGTGCCTATCGGTATTCAGGATTCATTTTGGCACAAAGTTAAGAGTCAGAAGAAGGTGGTCAAAAGGTGCAAACTTCCAGTTATAAGATAATTAAGTACTAGGGATGTCATATACAACATAATGACTATAGTAAACAGTGCCGTATAGTATATATGAAAGTTAACAGAGTAAATCCTGAGTTTTCATCACAACGGAAAATGTTTTTTTCTTTTTCTACTTTTTTCTTTTTGGTATCTGTATAAGATGATGGATGTTGGCCAAATTTATTGTGGTAATCACTTCGTGATATATATATAAGTCAAATAGCTATGTTGTATGCCTTAAACTTATACAATGCTATATATGTCAATCATATCTCAATAAAACTGGAAAAAAAGATAAAGAAGAAGAGAGGAAAGGGCAGAGAAGGAAGTGACTGACACACTTCTCTCTCCACAGATCCCAAGAACTGTGCTCCGACATTTATTGACACTTACAACAGAGGACTGCCTTAATTGAATTGAAACCGAAAAGTAACATCTGCGTGATGATCCCCCATCGTTCACGGGAATATTATTAAATTGGCCTTCAGTCTTCTCATCTCCTCACTCTATGACAGCTCCCTTCTCTCATAAGCCTCACTTGCAACCCCGTAACTATCTCCATTGTTCACCTCCCCCACTCCCAGCCTAAAGCAAGCTAGTAAGTTCACTCTCCTCCAGTAATCCTTGCCATCATGATGGAGACACCCGCATGACATTTCTGGAAATTCACTCTCTAATAGTTTGGTGAATGTTTCCTCAGTTTGCTTGTAAGAGGTCTCACAAATTCTCTGCTTAGCTCACTTTGCCTTTCCTCAGTATGATGGAGGTCAAATTAGGTTTCACATCTGAGAATGAGTGAGAAGGTGTGATGGATTCCCAAAGTAAAGCACTTTACCTGGGTCCCTTTAAGTACTTTAGAGGCCACAGGCCTGACCCAGAGACAAGGTATACGCTAATGAAACCCCCTAAGGATTTAGCTAGTTTTTTAAGCTGAAAGAGTTGATGTCGGTCAGACGGAGAAAGACAAGTACTGTATGATATCACCCATATGGGGAATCTAAAAAAAGGCAAACTTGTAAAAACAGAATAAAATGGTGGCCACCAGGGACTAGGGGATGGTCAAACAGGAGAGATGGTGTTTAAGGATACTACAACCAGCAGTAAACAAGCCCTAGAGATCTGATGCACAGCGTAGTGAAGACAGACGACAATATTGTACTGCAGTCATCAAACTTGCAAAGGGACTAGAACTTAATTATTTCAACCCCTAAAAACAAAAGATAATTATGTGATGTGATAGAGGTGCTAGTTATTGCTGTAATGGGAATCACATCATCATACATAACTGTATCAAATTAACATTTACACAATGTTATATATCAAATACACCTCCATAAAAAAGCAAAAAATATATTTTAAAAAACAGAAAAAAGGGGCCGCCCGGTGGCGCAGCAGTTTCGTCTGCGCTTGGCAGCCCCGGGTTCCTGAGTTCGGATCCCAGGCGCCCGCCGACGCGCTGCCTGTCAGCCACGCTGTGGCGGCGTCCCATATAAAGTGGAGGAAGATGGGCACAGATGTTAGCCCAGGGCCAGTTTTCCTCAGCAAAAAAAAGGGGAGGATTGGCAACAGATGTTAGCTCAGGGCTGGTCTTCCCCACAAAAAAAAAAAAAAAAAAAAACAGAAAAAAAAGAGTTGATGTCAGGACACCATAAAACTGTATTTGAACACTCTGTTGATTCCAATTACCCCAGAGCCCACCTTGAGTGTAGCACGTTGATTCACTGGAGAGCCTGCATGCTTTACTTTCTTTTGTGCGTATGTTACTCGTCTTAGGGGAGGAATTTCCCCCATCCAGGACTTCAAAATTCATTGAAAAAATATGGCATAGTCGTCCAGGTGTTGATGAGGGCTTCGTTTTCATTCTTCTATTTCCGAGTGCATAGAAAACAATTTCTGTAAGTTTTCCTACCTTGTTTTTCACTTACAACTCCTTTACTTCTCTTCCTTCTCTTTCTCTCTGTCTGCTGAATTGTTTTCTTCTCTCTCCTTTCGTGTGTGGGGACTAGAACTGGCCCAGAGTAAGAGAGGAGAAACCCTTGAAGTGTTCATTCCCACCCCCCACCTCACCTGCAGGAGACTGGCCGCCAGGAGAGACTTTAGTTTGGCCCCCTCCCTCCCATCTTCCCTTTCCTCTCCAAATTTGTGCAGATGGCAGCGACATGATGGATCCCATGATGGTAGATTTTGCCCATAAAACTAATGTCAGCAAGATCTCCAACTGTCAGGAAATATGTTATCAAGGGGTTGCTAAATACTGGAAATTTTATTTTAAATAGTACAGGTATTGCTCGCCTTTATAGAACACTTGCTCCCCAGGCTTGTAAACTTAAGGAATTCATGAATTAAAACAGATACTCATGCCGGGAACAGCATACTTTTAAACTTATAAAATTTAGGAATACTGTTTTATCATTATAATTTGATTACCTCATTCTTGAGCTACAAAGAATCAGCATGGTGTTGTAGTGGAAATTGCATCAGAAGACCCTGAGTTTAAATCCGCACTCTGTCACTTCATACCAGTATAACCTTGGGCAAATCACATACCCCCTCTGAACCTCAGTTTACATATTTCTAAAGTGGGGATAATAATTTCTATATTTTAAGAAGCGGTGATTGAATGACAGATTGTGTGTACTGTGCTCAACACTTTAGAGACACTCAAATCTTCTCCTGCACTATGGGCATATTTAGGGCAGTAATCTTGTATCTGATCTCTGTAGTAACAAATAAATGAATGGATGAGTGAATGTATAAATCCATCTAGTTAGTGTTCAAAATTTTTCTAAACTCAGAAAATACCAATTGATATGCTAACAGCCCCAAAAAAGAAAAATACTATAAGCTAAAAGAAGCAAATTTAGGACCAGAACAATCACAAAATGCATAATCATTGCCCAATCAATGCCACAAAGCCATTTACTAAATATGCTTCTGCAAACACCAGTGCAGAAGTCCCCAGTGAAACAAGAAAAGCACACAGTAGGTATTGCCTTTTACCCTGCCCTCTTTGTTCCCCTCGTATGAGGATACAGATAAAGATATCCCGAGAGATTACTGTAAAAGTCTAGAAAACTTGCACTCTACCTCATCCTCACCCCCAGCCCCTCAAAATTACCTAGAATATCAAGTCAGAAGCTTTAAGGTCTTTGAAGCTGATTAAAACAAAATAAAACATCCTAGCCACATTTTTTGATCATTCGGAATTGCTTTCTTAACATTAGTTGAAATATGTAAATCAGGGTGAGGCAGATGGGAGCGCTGCCAGAATTTCCCACCCCCGTATTTTTACTTCTTATGTTATTATTTGAGTGCAGAATACTTTTAACCATATCTTGAATGATAATATTTTTTTCAACAGATACGATTTGTTCCTTTAAATAAGTGTTTTGAGGACATTTTCCACATTCTGACCTGTGATTTCATTCTATTCAGGGCCAGCTGCTTTTCCCGTAGACTGAATCTCTGACATTTATAATGGAATTGAACAGTGTAATAGGATTCACTTAACAAAAATGTTGCTGTGACATGAACTTTATGGGACCTTCCATTGAACAAGGGAGGCCTGTTTTAACATTGCCTTGATTCCATTTCATGACAGAAATGGAAGCAACAAAAACACAATAGCTAGGTCTCTGCATAAACGAAGCCACGCCATTTTTCTACAGTGGAGACTCGATCACAAAATGAAGGCAAAATTAAAACAACATTTCGCCTTTTACTCTTTGGTAAAACTCTCTCTATACTTATAGAAGAGAACATTTCAATATTCTGCCAAAACTTATAATGCAGTCCAGTCTCATCCTCATTAAACCCTCTCGAGGTCTTCCAGCGTTCTTGAAGTCTCTGGAGCTGTGCTACTGCTTCCAAGTAGCTAATGTGCTGTTATTTTACAACACTCTGCCAGAGTTGCTTTCCCTCAAACAAGAATCTTACTAGCTTTACCGTTTGGCAGCCTGTAGCATGTTAAAAAAAAAAATCCATAAACCAGATGGCGGAAATACAGAGTAATCTGTTTGGGAAACCCAGGTTATAAATATGTGCATGTTGGGAAAAGGGCAAAAAGTTGAGGTAAAGCAGCTGATGCAGCTTTCAGGCTGGGCTCCAGTCATGGCCGTTTTTAGACTAGTGCACTGAGAGATGCCTATATGTTTATTTTCTCTTGTATTTTTCCTCTCATGCTCAAGAAGAACCCATAGGAGTTAACTCGTTTTCCCACACTGGAAACCAAATTGAATCCTGACTTGGAAGGTTTAGTCGAGGTTTTATCTGCATGAAAATATATTCTTCCATTGGAGTGGGAGTGGGGTGGGGGTGAGTTGTTAGGACTGGGGCACATAATATTGTGACCCAACTTCCTCCTTCTTTGACGCTTCTCCAGTATATGTAAGGATTTCTCCTTCCCCTAACATAGACTTCCAAGTGAAGTAAGGCTCATGTGAAAATCAAAGTTAGCTTTGAAAGAACAAATATGATTTGCAACCACAGCTTGTGTGTGTTTGGTGTGTGTGAGTGAGTAGGTGGGAGATGCAGTTAAGGGAGGAAGGATAAACCTTTACCTGTGTGTGTGTGTGTGTGTGTGTGTGTGTGTGTGTATGTGTGTGTGTAGGGAGAGTGACTTGTGTATGACCATTGCATTCATATGAATAGCAAGGCCTTTTCATGCCTCAGCTGCTGAATCACTCTCTTCTCTCTTTCGATGGCCTTCAAGAGTCACAGCCTAGACACCACTGATTAGCTGAGGCCATCAAAGGGTAATCTTCACCAATCTTCCTGCTGTGTCGAGGTGGCGCACTTTCTGGGCACTGTAGACGGACGGTTCAACTGATGTAGTGTACCTTCTCAAGAGCTATGCTCCAGGACTAGCACCAACATTGCAGTCAGATTACAAAGACCCACAAGCAACTGCATACCTTAGATCCCTGCCCTCACCGCCTTAAGAAAGAAAGTTGAAAACTGTGTGCCACACTAACAGTACTCAAAGGAGTATAGCCCACTGGGGAAATAGTGAGGACCTCAGCTATATCAATTCTTCTTTTCAGTTCCAAAGGTTCCTGTGCTCTCTCCTGAGTGTTCTCGTGGACCTCTATGGGCCTCCCTTAGCTGCCGCCCCTCGTTCCTCTTGGCCTCTGCCACTGCCTGACACTGGTGGCTGTAGGTACATTCCTATTTTTCTCTCATGACCTCAGCAACCCTGGTATAATCTTACTGGACCTGTTCCTACAGCTGCTGCACGGAGGCAAAGAGAAAAATCCTCTTCCCAGGGATATTCTGATCTTTATTGTTGAAGTACAAACAGGAGAGCTGTGTGCCTTCAGCCTCTTCCAGTACTCCTAGAGGCAAGCACCCTTCATTGTTTCCATCTTTAAGCTTTTTGTGGCCTTCTCTTCTTTTGGGGTTAATCACAAATGCCAAAGGGTGGGGTTAGGGGAAAATTCAAGCCACAAGGCCAGGGCTATGCCCGTGGCCAATATTGAACCTCCCGCCCCAGTCCAATGGACTCCACACCTTCCCAATGACAGGGAGTCCGGGGAGTTATTATACAGTTTTCTAGGATCTTCTTTGGGGATGAGCCATAAGCTCCAAGAGCCTGCCAAAATAATCCTCCACACTCTGACAGTCCCAATTTTCAAGTGATTTTATCATTTAAACTATTACTCTTATATCCTTTCCATTTAAATATTACTTAAAATGGTTTCATGTTGTTCTTTAGAGTTGACCATGATTGAGAGACGCTCAGCCCTACATAAACTTACAGTGCAAATTAATAATTTATATTGGTATGTATATTTGGTATGTATATTACAATGAGGTATTGTAATTTTAAAGTGTTCATAAAGGCCAACTCTTTTAAATATCAAAAAAACAAAAACCAAAACTAAACCTCCACCAGCAATCTTCAGTCATCATGAGATTCTCTAGAATCTTTCTAACAGCTTAAACAGGTACTCAAGATTCACAACCACTGGCTCTGGATTATTCTGTCTCTTGAATTACCTCAGCAAGATAGCCCTGCTATGGATTGAATTGTGTCCCTCCCCTAAAATTCATATATTGAAGCCCTAACCCCCAGTGTGACTGTATTTGGAGAGAGGATCTTCAGGAAGTAATTAGGTTAAATGAGTTCGTGGTATGGGGAGGCCCCGATCTGATGGGATTAGTGTCCTTATAGGAAGAGACATCAGAGTGCCCATTGTCTCTCTCTCTCTCACCCTCACCCACGTGTGCCACAGAGGAAAAGCCATGTGAGGATACAGCTACAAGGCAGCTGTCCACAAGCCAGAAAGAGAGCTCTAACCAGAAACCAGTTCTGCTGGACCTTGATTATGGACTTCTACCCTCCAGAACTGTGAGAAAATAAATTTCTGATGTTTAAGCCACCCAATCTATGATATTTTCTTATGGTCACCCAAGCAAAAGAACATAAACCCCATCAAAATGAATCCAGTGCCTGGGTCAACCAGGCTAATTTCCTCCAGCAGAGGAGCAGAAACACAAAATCCCGTTCCAATCTGTTTGATGAGGAGCAGAGGAGAGACGACCTAAGGGCTCAAGAGAGGTAGCGCAGGTGAGGTGAGGTATAAAAGACATTTAATGTAACGCTCTAGTCAGAGGCAACCCAGAAAAGCAAAGAAAGCCAGATACCCTGGAGTAGGGGAAAAAAAAGAGAATGTGATTTATCAAACTCTGTGAATTTTAATTTTAGAGCCAAATGCAAGGTTTTTTTTTTTGTCTGAGAACTGTTCCTTGTTTACAAAATGCAAGTCTGGCCCTATCTTGCAGGTCATTTTTAGCTATGGATTTGGGGTCTGTAGGAGGACTTTCAAGCCAGAGGTTTTCTACTTTCCCTACAAATATTTCCATCCTGGTTTGAAAGAAGACAGAAGCTTTTCAGGCATTTATCCATGTAGGAACAGAAGCATCTCTTTCATAAGGAATTGGGTTCTTTTCTGCATTATATCTTCTTCCCTGGCTCTGTTACCATCATGCTTCCTGCCTGTATTCTTCAGCCTTTCTCCTCTGGTCTCTTCTGTTTTAGCTCCGAGGGTTTTCCTGGGTGGGGAACCTTGTATACTATTTCAGTCACATAACTTTATCTTTCCATATACAGATAAATCACAAATCTGTATTTTCATCTCTCTCTCATAAGTTCAAGATCCATAAATCCAAGTGTCTTCTAGAAATTTCTAATAGAATATCACCCATCAGCCATCTCACACATCCCATGTCCAAAACGGAATGACTATATTTCCTCCAAAACCATTCCACTTCACACATTCAAGACGCTGTGTAATGCCCCATCCATCTCCCAGTCTCCCACACTAGATGCGAGCCTCAACGACACCTTCAACTGCTCTCTCCTTGGCTCCCTCCAGTCGCATGCCCTACAATCTAGTCACTTAGCAAATCCTTTTGTTCCTACCTCAGATATGAACCTCAAAGCTTGACAATCCATGCTTCCCTACTGTCACAGCCACTGCCTTGATGTGGGTTTTCCTAATGTGTTGTCTTTACCCTCACAATCTCCTGGTTCATCTCCCAGCCTAGTGTAACCAGAGCTAGTGTTTCCCAAAATCAGACTTACACTTTGAGTCCCCACTGGTTTTTATCCCAAGCCCTCTCCTGAAGTTATCTTTACCAAAGTTGCCAATTACCCCTCAAATGTAAAATCTAATGGATTCTTTTCAGTCCTCATTATGACGGCCTCTCTTTAGCATTTGATGCTGTTGACTACTCTTTTCATAAAAGTCTCCACTCCCAGGTCGTGGACTTATTTTCCCTGGTTATTCCCCTGCTGTTAGTGCTGTGGGGTAAATTCCACTCCTAGTGACCCCTTGTACAGCAGAGCAGAATACCCTGCCTGGTATTTCTGCACCATCCGCTCACCTTCTGGTGCTGTATCAGGCAATGCTCCACTGGTATTCATAGAGTTTTCATGGCCAATTTTTTCAGAATTGGGTGGCCAGGTCCTTCTTCCTAGTCTGTCTTAGTCTGGAAGCTCCACTGAAACCTGTCCACCATGGGTAACTCTGCTAGTATTTGAAATACCGGTGGCATAGCTTTCAGCATCACAGCAACACATGGGCGCCACAGTTAGACAACCAACAGATGGATGATAGATGGATGGTATGGTTCCTTGATGGGAAAATGAACCTGATGAGAACGCTGAATCTTAATCACCAGGTCACCAGAACTGGATGGTTATTTTCTATCTTTTTATTATTTCTGGCCATCTCCTTTGTTGACTCTTCTTCTTCTGCCCATCCTTTAAAGTTTGGGGTTCTAGAGAGCTCTGTTGTGATCTTCATCTCTTTTCATTCAATGTGTTTCCCCAGATCTTCTCATCTTCTCTCATGGCTTTAGCTGCCACTGATATTTTTATCTTGATCCAGGCCTTTTCCCTGAGTTGCAACAGTATTTTCAACTTCCAAACAAATATCCACAGTTTGATGATGTCTCACAGAATCTCAAGTCACAATTCTCCAAACTAAACTCTGTATTTATTTCCCTCAATCACTTCTTCCTTAATTACTTTTTACCAAGTATTCCTGTTATCTACTCAGTCATACAAAGCGGACTTTCATTCCTGAAACTTTTTGATAGTTTCCATTGCCAATAAAAGGAAAGTTTAAGTCCTTTTGTATGAGTGTATCAGGCACCTTTGAAGTCCAGCATCATATTCCCTCAGCCCAACACCAATTTCAGCTGCAGTTGTAATGGATGGCTCTGTGTGGACAGACTTACCTTGAGTTGGTCACATCCTTTCCCAGAATGCATCACTTGTCTTTCTGCCTCAGTCTTCTCTGAAGCTACATGCTTGGCCAAAACACAAGCACAACCCAATGGTAGGGGGAAAGTTTATTCTCCCAGTGGAAAACCTTAACCAATGGGAGATGGAAGCCAGTGGATGTGACCCAGCCTCTCATCCCTCCAATTATGGACAATTCTGGACAATTCTGGAGGTATACTCTATGCTTCTCAGAGGTCCAGGGCCAAATCAAGTTTCTGTTGCCCACAGCTGTGACATCAATAGTGCAACTTTCCCTATCTCATGTTCCTCACTCCCCCATGCCAAATCTTTCTCTCAGACTCTGCTTGGGGGAAACGCTAAATAAAGACAGTTGGTTCAGAAGTAGTGGTCTAGAAAGTAGGTCCTCAGATTGGGTTTCCGGAACTTACTGTTGAGACAGAATCGAGAACTCCATTGCTAAATATAGCAAGCTCCCGGGTGCTAAAGCATCACAACTCTGAGGACTTTGCTTATAGTGGCTCAGGACGCAATAGGGATGGAGGAAGTAGTAGGCCAAGCAGCGTTTCTTGCACTTGGGCAGTATGGAAACATTGATAAGTATAATGATATAGATTAAACTAGTGTTTCGAACTTCTTTGGAAGTCTTGAAGCAAAAGAATGGCAGGAACAATGTTAAGTAAATTATGATAAACCCACTTCATAAAATATTATGCATTTTTTAAAATGATTTTTGTGAAATTTTTAAGCAATATCAGCAAAGGCTTTTGATATAATATTAAGTCTTCAAAATGCAGAATAGAGACATGCATCTTTACTAGAATTAAAACTTTGGGGAAAAATATCTATGCTTAGAAAAACAATGTTGAAAGGGAAAACAGCTAAATGCTAACTGAGGCTATCTCAAGCTGGAAGAATCAAGAGTGGCAATTTTTCTTTTACCTATTTTTAAAATGTTCTTTGACTGTGGCTATGTTACTACACAGATAGATAGATCGATAGATGATAGATAGATAGATGACAGATCTAAAATATTTATTTAATTTAAACTAAAAACAGTTTTAAAAAAATATTGAACTTTTAACATTGGTCTTAGATATGTATGTAAAATTTCTGGAATTCTTCTCTCTTTAGACAAAAAAAAACCACTGTTTTTAAGCTCTTTGCAAGCATTAACATTTCTGTATTCATATCTGCTAGTGGAGAAAGTCGTTGCAGAATTCTTTGGCCTGTGAATGAGCAAGTGTCATCACAAGATGACCCTTCTGATGTGAGATCAGCTAGGTCCTAAAGTTGCTGAGCTGACTAGACATGTCCACCAAAGCAGATTTTTTTAAAAATGTGCCTCGTTCCACAAATGTTTTAAAATTTATCACCCAAGTATGTCATGTTCATTGTTGACAAAATTAGAAAATTCAAATAAAATGGAAAATTCTCCAAAGTCACCTATAAATTCACCATTATGTCTCAGAGATTTTTCCAAATTAAAAAAATATGAAGTGTATTGTGCATGCATAGGAGTAGGTGCAGTTTCAAACACATTTGCAGAGCTTCATACAGTTTGACCTGTACTTTCAAAGCCCCAAATGCTCCTTCCTGATCACATCAAACTTCCTCCCCATAGGAAATAATCTGCTAAATTTTGTGTTCATCATTCATTTGCTTTTCTTCATATTTTATCATATATGCATGTGTCCCTAAGCAATATATTGTTTGATTTTGCCTGTTGTTTTATCTTTCTTTGGATATAGACACTCTTCGTGTGTTCTTTTCGGCTTGCCCTTTCCTGCTTGATATTGTGATTTTGAAAACTACCATGTTGTACTGTGTAGCTGGGCTTCATTCACTTTTACCCCTGTGTGGTGTTTCTTTTTAGATGAGTATACCAGAATTTGTCTATTTCACTGTTGTTGGACATTTGAGTCTTTTTTTTTTTTTTTTGGTGAGGAAGATTAGCCCTGAGCTAATACCTGTTACCAATCCTCCTCTTTTTGCTGAGGAAGATTGGTCCTGGGCTAACATCCATGCCCACCTTCCTCTACTTTATATGTGGGACTCTGCCATAGCAGGGCTTGATAAGTAGTGCTTAGGTCCAAGCCTGGGATCCGAACCCGCAAACCCCATGCCACTGAAGCAGAGCACACAAACTTAAGCACTACGTGACCGGGCCAGCCCCCCATTTGAGTCATTTTTAATTTGCGTTATTATGAGCAATGCTACTATGTCTGTTATTTTACATGACTCCTGATACACATGTGCAATAATCGATCAGCGGTAAAAGTGGAATTGCTTAGACCAGCAGAGTTTGAGAGTTCCTACAGTGTCACGTTTTCACCAACTCTTAGTACTAGCATGCTTTTACATATTTGCTAATCTAGTAAGTGTGGAATGTTAACCTAATATTTTATTTTAATCTGCTTTTCCCTGATTAATAAGGAGATTGAGTACTCTTTGTTAGGTTTACTTTTGTGTGTGTGAAAGGCCCGCTATGACTTTTGACCATTTATCTTTCAATTGTTACTTCCTTCTTCTTGTCCCCTTCCTCCTCCTCCCTCTCTTGCTCCTCCTCCCCATCTTCCTCAAGGAGCTCCTTACATATTCTCAATGATAAGCCATCGACAGTTGTATGTGTAGTAAATATCTTCTTCAGTTTTTGCTACAGTTTTCTTTTTCTTTTGGTGAAGAGAAGTCTTACTTTTAACACAGTCTATTTGTTTTTACTATTTGCCTTTATTTGTCTTGTTTAAAAAACCCATCCTCATTCTAAGATAATAAGCATATTCTCCTATATGTTTCCTCTAATAGTTTTAAATTTTTATCTTTTACTTTTATGTCCTTTGTCCATCTGGATTTTTTCTATATATTGTGTGAATTATTGAGCAGCCCTTGCATTCTCCACTCCTCTTCAGTCTTAGCTCTGTCTTATGTCAAGTTGCCTTATAAAAGTGAGGCTGTTTCTTGCCTCTGTGTTCTTCTAAATAAGTCTTGACATTTTGTAAGATAAGTTCTCCTCTCCCTGCCCCCATACCTTGTTTTATTTTATTTAGTCGTTTCTTGGCTGTTCTTTACAATTTGCTCTAGAATTATCTTGTCAAATTACACACACACACTACACACACAATTATTATAATTTAGATAAAAATTGCATTAAATCTCCACATGAATTTGCAGAGGATTGATATCTTTAAAATATTGACTATTCCTACCTATGAATGTGATATTTTTCTAAATCTATTTAGGTTTCTTTATTGTCTTTCAATAAAAATTCATAATTTTCCTCATAAAGGTCTTGAACTTATTTTTAAAAAATTATTCCTAAAACAGTATGGAGATTCCTCAAAAAATTAAAAATAGAAACACCTTATGATCTAGCTATCCCACTACTGGGTACCTATCCAACGAACCTGAAATCGACAATCCAAAGAGGCTTATGCACCCCTATGTTCACGGCAGCATTATTCACGATAGCCAAGAAGTGGAAACAACCCAACTGTCCCTCCACTGATGATTGGGCACCATATATATATGTATATATATACACACACATGGAATACTACTCAGTCACAGAAAAAGACAAAATCGTCCCATTTGCAGCAACATGGATGGACCTGGACGGTATTATGTCAGGCGAACTAAGCCAGAGAGAGAAAGAGAAACACCACATGATTTCACTCATAAGTGGAAAATAAACTAACACACGGACAGAGAGAACTATTTGGAGATCACCAGGAGCAAGAGGGTTGGGAGGTGGGCACAAGGGGGAAAGGGACGCATTTATATGGTGACTGACAAACAGTAATGTACAACTAAAATTTCACAATGTTATAAACTATTATGACATCCATAAAAAAAAATATTCCTAGATCCTTTTTCGTTTGCATTGCAAACACAGCAAACAATATACATTCCTTAGATTAAGTGTTCTAAAACTGTATGGTCAGTAAATTAAATTTTCTAAAAATGTATGGTCAGTATATAGAAATACAATTGAATTTTGTGTCTTGATTTTAGATTTGCAACCTTGATATATTCAGTTGTTAATTCTAAGAGTTTTCCTATAGATTCTTCTGGGATTTCATATAAGCAATCCAATTACCTATAAATAATTTCTTCCATTGCAATCATTATAATTTTTTCTTTTTCTTGTCTTATTATGCTGGCTAAGATTGTAACTATATTGGCGAAGAAAAGTGGTGACAAGGCATCCTTGTCGTTTCTGATTTTAAAATAAATGTTTTAAATTTCTCACCACTAAAACAATGCTTGCTGTGGGATTTCTTTTATAACTACCTTTCATGAGAATAGGGAAATTCCCTTCCGTTCCTAGTTTGTCAGGAGTTCTTTTTTTTTTTTTTTGTGAGGAAGACCAGCCCTGAGCTAACATCCGTTGCCAATCCTCCTCTTTTTGCCGAGGAAGACTGGCCCTGGGCTAACATCCGTGCCCATCTTCCTCCACTTTATACGGGACGCCGCCACGGCACGGCTGACAGGCAGTGCGTCGGCGGGCGCCCGGGATCCGAACCAGCGAACCCCGGGCTGCCAAGCACGGACTAAACCGCTGCGCCACCGGGCCGGCCCCTCTTTTTTTTTTTTTTAAATCGTGAATGAATACTGGATTTTATCAAACACTATTCCTGCTTCATATTGAGATGATTGTATGGCTTTTCTCTTTTAATCTGTTAATGTAGTAAATTATACTGTTGACATTTTTACCTTTAAACTCACCTTGCATAACTGGGCTAAACTGACATGATTATTTTTAAACATTTCTAGATTATGTTTGCTAATATGTTTATTTAGAATTTTTGCATCTATGCTCATGAGAGATACAGGCCAGTAATTTTGTAATTTGTGTCTTGTTACAGTAGCCTCATGAAAGTATATGAACAACATTTTCTCATTTTTTGTTTTTTGAAAGAATTCATGCAATATTCACAATTATGTATTCCTAAAAATATATAGATCCACTGTTTTCATGATGGGAAGATTTTTAGCTACTGAATTATCTCCTTTAAAGATTACAAGATCCTTTAGGTTATTTTTTTCCTTGAGATAGCTTTAATAATTGCTGTTTTTCTTCAAATTTGTCAATTTTGACTAAATTTAAAAATTTACTAGCATTAAGTTATTCTTAACATTCTTTTATTATCTTTTTAAATCTCTGCTACATATTCTTTTTTCTAATCATTCTTTCCTGAGGTTGATCAAATTTATTATTTTTTCAAAAACGTAATTTTTTTAACCCTTGCTATGATACTTTTGCTTTCTAGTTTATTCACATCTGCCTTCAAATTTTTGTCATTTTTATACTTTCTTTGGCTCTATTCTGTTTGGGTTCTAAGTTTTTAAGTTAGATGTTTAGCTCCTGTATTCCCAGCCTTTCTTCTTTTCTAATGCATGCATTTAAGGTTACACATTTCCCTCTAAATATTGTTTTAGCTGGATTCTATTGATTTTGATAAGTAGTTTTCCTTATTATTCAGTTATGAGTACTTTTGATTCCCATTATAATTTTTCCTATACTCCTAAATTGTGTAAAATGTTTTTTCTTAATTTAGAAGTGTATAGATATTCCAAAATGATATTTTTGTTAGTACATAGGTGAATTACACTGTCTGCATAAAATGTGTTTTCTATGATAACTTGTCTTTTAAAAATTATTTGCACTTGCTTTAAAGCCAATAAAGTGGTCAATTTTCATAAATGTCCTGTGTGCTTGTGGGAGGAGGGCAAACTTTTCTATTTATGTCTAACTAGAATAAGGTTGTTAATTATATTTTAAAATATTCTGTGTATTTATTAATTTTTTTGTCTCTTTATGTATCAGTTACTGAGAGTTATATGTTGTAAACCTCCCACCAGGTTTTGAAGTTTTATTATTAAGTGCATACAAGTTGAGAATTGTTTAAGGTTCTGATGACTTGTCATTATCTAGATGTAGTGACTCTCTTTTCTTAATTTTTTAATTTCTAGTGATGCTTTTCCCTTAAAGACTAATTTGCCTGATATTAATACAACTACCAGGGTTGTATTTTGGTTACCGGGTCCCAGCATAACTTTCCCCTCATTTCACTTTCATTCTTTCTGTGTCCTTAGATGCATCTCAGTCTCGTGTGTGTGTATTCGTATATATGTTTTACACCAAATTAGTAGAATCGTTTACAAGCTGTTTTGCTGCCTGCCTTTTACTTCAAAAATGCCATGAATATTTCTTTATATAAATATTGGAAGAAATAAATATAAAATATTTGGAAGCTATAAATAAATAGAAATATTTGGAAGAAATAAATATTTCTTCCAAAAGTTATTATTAATAGCTACATGGTAGCCCATAACATGTAAGTGCCCTGGTTTGAGAAAATCTAATTTTCCTCAAATTTTTACTGTTAGGAAAAATCTTGTGATGAAATTCTTTATACACACATTTTTGTAAATTTCTCTGATTGCTTGTATAAATTCCTAGAAGAGAAATTTCTGGTTCAAAAGATGTATTTTTAAAACATTTTGAAAGACATAGTCATTGCTGAATATTCCAACTAGAAAAAATTGAACCAGCTAACACTTTCATCAGCAGTTTAGGAGAGTGACTTTTTTACCATCCTCTCATCAACATTAGCAGTTAATAACCTTTTATCTTTGCTATTGTGACACACAGAAACAAATGAATAGAAACAAAAGATGTTTTGTTATTTTTTATACCTCTTTTTCTGTCTTATCTAATTATATTCTTTACTCATTTTCAAAAAACTTTAGTTCTTTTTGATATGTAAGAAATCTATGCAATAGGGATGTTAATCCCTTGTCCTATATATTTAAGATAATTTTTCTAATTTGTTGTCTTTTAATTTTGTTAATAGTGTTTTCATGTATAGATGTCCATTTTTATATTTCTCAGTAACAAAATATGATAATCTTTTTATTTGTACTTTACCTCTTTGTTATATTTAGAATGATCTTCCCCTCTCCAAAATTATTTAAATGTTCAGTTATATTTTTTCTAGATCTGTTATAAATCTTTTGAATATCATTTGTTATATTTAAGTCATCACTCTGGAATTTCAGTTGGTAAATTCCTTGAATGTAATTTCTTTTTCAAATAAGTAACCAGGTATTGTTGAATCTTTTTTAAAAAATAATACATTCTTTTCTCACTGGTGTACAGTGCTGTGCTTATTGTATATTGAATATGTACATATTCTTCACTTGTTTCCAGACTATTTTATCTGTTTCACCTGTCTTTTTAGACCACTTCATTGATTGCTTATTTATTCAGTGATTAGTGCCACACTCTTTTAAATATTATTGCTTTATAATCTGCTTTATTATCAAACAGTTCAAGTACATGTCATTTTTTTATATTACAGTATTTATTGAATAGTTTTGCCCAGTTATTTATTCCAATAAGCTTTTAAAAATTTCATAAAGTCTTTCTCCCCAGTTATCATTTTGGGAATTTGATTACACTTATATTCATTTTATAAGGAATATAAAACCACTCCTTGATTCAGGAGATAAGTCTCTCAAATATGGCAGGACATTAATTCTAGTTAATGGAAAAGTATAAATGGTATCTAGTTGACGCCCCTTTATGAGAAGCAGGTAAACTGCACAAATATTTCTGTAAGAGATGCTTTCCTTGTTTTTCAGTCCTGGACTTCAAGGAAATAAGGCATGGCAACAGGGTTTTCTTTCAGTGACTTCCATACCTTTTTCCCCATGTAAAACATTTCACAGCTTGTCTCATTACAGCATTTGTAAAAACACAGTCTGAAAGCAGTGGTGCATAAATGAATTATTTAAGTTTTGCAGCAAATTGTCCTGATCTTGCTTGCTGCTTCTTAATGCACTTTAAGTGAGCCCAGGGAGGCGAATCATAGAAGGCACGGGGTGGAATGTAAACCAAGTTTTATTAGCCACAAAAAGCCACACTATAACATTTATTAAGTATCAGAGACAGTGTGTTTAAATAAGTTTGATTCACTGAATAATCACCAATGCTGCAGCCATCTTCCTCGGATAGGAGCACTCCCTTGTCAAAAACATTTATTTTCTTGTCACTTCTGTTAATATAATGGGCTCTTGGGGTTTTGTGAGAGTTTCTTAGCAAATCGTGATTTTCAACAAATTACTATGTGTCTCCCACTGAATACAGCTTTAATAGCTGGGGGGAGGAGAGGAAAACCACACAGATCATTGACTGAAAGTATATCATCTTATTATCAGTGCCACAGTTAGGGGTTTCAGCTGCCCTAGGAAAATGAGGAGCCAGACACCCTCTCAAGTCCTTCCCAGTCCTTCCCCCAACGAGCAGTGGCAATAAACTTGATGTTCCCCTAGCCAGCCTGGCCTGAGGCTAATTCCTTTTCTCTTTAGGGGTAAATCAGCCCTTAAGACCAAATAATTTATACCACAGTTGCCAACTTTTCCTTATCTATCTTTTTCTTTTCCCTGATGCAAAATGAAACAGACAGATGCTCAGAATGTTTCTGAGCCCAGGAGCACCTTTCCACTCTTACGTCAATAGGGTGAGTTGAGGAGAGGTGCTTTCAGGATGCTGCGCTGTATACATCTGCATTATAAAGCCTTTTTATTTTTCGCTAAGGTCATCATTTTAATTCCAGACAGAAAGTAACACTAAAAAAATTAAATATACTGAAGTACTCAATGGACAGACTGATAAATATTTAATGCAACTGAGAGCTCACTTTAGATATTTGTGAAACTGCCCTACTCCTCTATGATCAGAGGCTGCAAAGGGTAATTTGTAAGTGTGTGTGTTTGTGTGTGTGTGGGTTGAACTCTAACTCTGTGAAGAAAGGAAAGGAGAGAGGAAGGAAGGAAGGAATGAAGAAAGGAAGGAAGGAAGGAGGGAGGGAGAGAAATACTCATCTGTCCTTCCTTGTCTTTATTGCAAACAGTCCTTCCAACAGGGAGAACCACTGGTTGCCTTCTCTTCATTGCACACAGACCCATGGAGCTGCATTTCCAGAGATATTGAGAGAAGATCCTAGTACACGGCTTAGGAGTCATTGGATTTTACTGTTTACACACCTCTTTGGCTTCAGTGAGCAGATATTTTCCTTAATAAGGTGCGTACCAAGATTGTGGTTGTCAGTGAGAAGTAGATTCTTGGTCTTCTGGGTTTCTAACTGCCTGGAGCATTCTGGTCCTTTGTCTGGGACATGGGTTTGTCTTAAGATATTGATTTCAACTTGAGGGTATGAGGCACTGAGAGTCTTTCATTCACTCACTTACTTAATCAATCATTCAGCAAGTACTTCTTGAGTGCCCACTATACACTAGGAGTTCTGCCAAGTCTGGGGCTATGTTCTACGTTCAAGTTACTCATTATTTACTGAGGAATTCAGAGTAAGAAAGAGGAAATTTGTAACACAGGTTAATACCTCATATGACATGGGTAAACATAAGTGGCTACAGGAGCATACAGGTGGGACATTGACTCAGTCCTAGCAAAGGTGTGGGCCTGGGGAGGGTCTGGTGAAGCCTTTGGAAGATATGAAATCCAAGCTGAGACAGGAACATTGAGTGACAGAGTTAAGCAAGAGTAACTGCATATGCGAAGGATTTGAGGCAAGAGAGAGCGTTCAGAGCATTGAAAGGAACATAAAGTGGTTAGACGTGGCTGGAACTCAGAGGGATAAAACATGAGCCTGGACACATAAGCAGAGACCTGTTCATGGACAGCTCTAGAGCTGCCAGAATTTTCACTTAGCTCTTGAGGCCGATGTGTTGTATTAGAAATTTTAAGTGGGGGAGTTACATGATCAGATTTGCAATGTGGAAAAGTCACTGTTTTGGTTTTTTCACCAGCATGTATTCGTAGAGAGAGATCATTGCCTGCAGTGTAGAGAATAATTTGGAGGGGACAAGACTAAAGTCTGAGAGAGAAATTACGTGGTTAATTAGGCTGAGAGCTGATGGTCTGACCATGATTATCTCTTTGGAAAGAGACAGAGGGATTTTGTGTGTGTGTGTGTGTGTGTGTGTGTGTGTATTTTACAATTTTTCTGACAAGACTGATGATTTACTGGGTTTATCAGGAAAGAGTCAAAAATTAGAGTAGAGTTTCTGGCCCGAGTTACAAGATGGGTGGATGTCAATCTTTGAGTGGGATGTGACTGTAGAGGAAGCTGGTTTCTGAGGAAGACCTGTGGCGTGGCAACCCCTGGGGGGCAACCAGGTGAAAATACCTGAAAGACAGTGGACATTCAGGTCTGAGTTCAGGTGACAGACTCTAGTTCTCACCTTCGCTGACTTAACCACTTTGTAGTGGAAATGATTAATAACATCATCTGCCTACCTTCAAAGGACCATTTGAAGCATCTCCATAAAGAGATGAGGTCCAATATTCAAACAAAAGCAATGGCAGACAAATGTTTTTATGCTTTTTCTATATCATATTAAATATTGAGATACTGGGAAACCCCTAGCCTTAGAGATTTTTTTAAAGGTTTTTCTCTAATGTTTGGCATTTAAATGGAAAATAAATGCTTATTAGGTCTCTGGAGATAAATATTACATAATATTTTGAAGGATTCTTAATTTATCATAACACGAGACACCTTTGCATTAAGTTATTTACTTAAATAAGGTTTGCTATTCTAGGAAATTAAAGCACCACTAAAAATAAATCCATTTTTATAGAGAATTTGAGGCCTGTAGAGTCAATGGGAGCAGAAAAATCCTTGTTGGAAACACTTGGATTTATCTGATGTAGTAAAACAATGGATAAATTCAGAAAGTGATTGGATAAAGGAAATCTGATTTAAGTTCACATCTTTTTCCTGGGGGATTCTGTCAGGAAGTGAGAATGGGTTTAAGGACTTCTGGAAGAGTTAAAACAGAAGATAATACCCAGTAGTAGATTATTTCTGGTGGTAAATAATCATCTTCTAAGGAGACATGATTGAGAGAAAATCCTTCCCTGTATGTTCTTGTGTGTGAGTGTGTGTGTTTCACAGTTTTTCTTCTCCATGGCAGCTTTGCTCCTTGTTGGTCCTGTCTTGGTCTGACTGTATCTGTAACACAGCGATCACTGACATCTTTTCATTTTATTCGTAGTGTTGAATAATGTTTTCTGATTTTCTGGAGACTTGATTGAATAAAGTTTGTGAAGCCTGTTCTCTACCTCCAAGGTGATATGCGAGCAGTGAGTGTGGGTCAGAGGATGGGGTGAGTCAAGGAACTGATAAGAAAATGCAAGGAGGGAGAGAAAGAGTCATACAATGATTGCAAAAGTGCACAAGGCAAATGTCTGCCTAAAGAGAGAATTCAAGGCCACAGTTCTTCCCCAAAGGTGCAGGAGACCAGAAAGTGTGATGAGTCCAGGGATCTGTATCCACTCGGCCAAAAAGGCTCACCAAACAGTCACTTTCTCCACAATAGAAGATATTTTTCAAAGAATTCCATTCTAATTCTTCAGTAGCGTGACTTCAATTGGTGTCTAAGCCTTCTTCATAATCTTCCACATCACTTTCTATCACCAGTGCTTATAGGCACATAGGGTGGCGGTCTGCTCCTCATACCTCATGCTGGGAGCCTTGACCTCTTTAGCACCATTAAGGCAGTATGATTTCAAGGCATACTGAAAACTACTCTGGTTTATGCTCAAAGTTAAATAGCTTTTCTTGAATATCAGTTGGAAGCTTTTGGCAGATAGTTGTTGAGTACTTAAGTGATTGTCCTTTGTGAAATTTCTATCAGTCACACCAAACTCTCTACCTTGGAAAATCCTATGTTCTATTTCAAAAGATTTGGCAATTTCTACTAGTTTTAATTGTCTTAACTGGCTTATGACTATTCTTGTTTTCTTAATATAATCACCTTTCCTTTCAATGTTGGAGTATAGTGTAATATTTTGAATATATTTAAAGCAACCATTAAATGTTCCCAATACAAAATAACTCAACTGAGGTAAAAATAGCATAAACAGATTGCTTTCATGATAACCATGTCAAAACTCACTGTTCTGTCTCATGACTGGTACATTTTTAATTTTTTTTATTTATTTATTTTTTTGTGAGGAAGACCAGCCCTGAGCTAACATCCGTCGCCAATCCTCCTCTTTCTGCTGAGGAAGACTGGCCCTGGGCTAACACCCGTGCCCATCTTCCTCCACTTTATATGGGACGCCGCCACAGCATGGCTGACAAGCAGTGCGTCGGCGGGTGCCCGGGATCCGAACCCACAAACCCCGGGCTGCCACGCGCGGACTAAACCGAGGCGCCACTGGGCGGCCCCGGTACATTTTTTAAAGAATTATATTTATAAGTAGGTAAAACATGTAAATGGTACCTAATGGAGATTTTGGTTGTTTCTTTTTAGTTTTAGTTTTTGTATTTTTGTCAATACCAGTGTAGCAGTCATGAATATATATACACATACATACTCATATATGTATATTGTACATATATGTTAGTGTATTTTCAGGATGAATTCCTAGAGTCAAATTTCAGGGTCAAAGCAAATAAACATTTTAAATTTTGATAGATTTTGAAAGATTATCTTCTATAGAAGTTGTGCTAATGGATATTTCCATCAAAATTGTATGAAAATGACATTTTTATCTAACTAACATAGTGTACAATCAATCATTCTGATGTTTTCCGAACTTGTGGGTGAAAAAAATGTCATCTTATGGTTTAAGTTTTATTTTTCTCTTATTATGAGTGGGGTTAACTTTACATGTTTTAAAAGACATTTGTTTCTCCTTTGTTGAGGACTCTGTTCAAGCTCTTTGCCTAGATTTTATTGGCTAGTTTTTTCTTATTGAATTGTGGGAGCTCTTTATATTGATATGAATTTATCACATTGCCTATGATACATATTTTAGATTTTTTAACCAGATTTTTACATCTTCCATGTTTTTATTACCTCTCATTTTTTTATAATAAAATCTTAGATCTACTTGGCATTTATTTTGGGATATGGTATAAGTTAGGGATGCAGTTTGTTCAAATGGCTTTTCAGTAGCCTTGATACAAATTATTGAATAAATCCATCTTATCTGATTGTTAAAGACTTCCTTTTACTCCTCAGTATTATTTTTAATTTTTCCTTTTTCTAGATTATACATTCTGTTTATCCTGTTTTTTCCATATCTTTTACTGTTACTATTTTGCTATTGTAATTGAGATCTTTTCTTCCATGATATCTTGTAATTTGTTTCTGTTTCTATATAAGAAGATCCTGGATTTGGGATATTAGTTTTGTACTCAGCCACATTTCTATATTATCTTATTGTTTGGAATATATCATTCAGTGGAGTCTTAAGGATTTTTCATGTGTACAATCATATCATCAAAAAATAATGATAATTTTACCTTCTATTTTCTAATTTAAATAATTTTTACCTCTTTTTTCTTCCCTCATTGCAACGGTTAGTACCTCCAGAACAGTAGTAAATAATAGCGGTGGTATCTGACATCTTGGTGGTATTCTGGATATTACTGGTACTGCATTTAGTGTTTATTCCATTAAGTGTGATACTGACCTCAGAATTGAAATACATATGCTTCAAGACTCATTTTGTTAGGAGGCATTAATCTTTCCTATTTTATTTAAAATATTTGTGTATTTCTTTCCTTAACCCAGGTTCTTTTTTTAATCAAGAGTTGATATCAAATTTTGTCAAATGCCTTGTCGGCACCTATAAAGATGCTTATCTGACTTTTTTCCCCTTTAATCTATAAATATGAAGCAGTATTGTTGCACCCCTGGAACAAACCCTGCTCGGTCAGGAGGATGTATTCTTTTCATGTACTGTTAGATTCTCTCCAATAATATACTATTTAGGATTTACTTTGATATTGATGAGGGATCTCAATCTCACTGTTCTTTTTATGCATTTTAAGGCTTTGATGTGATCTATTTGCTTCATAAAAATAGTTTGGATGCATTAATTTTTACTGTTCTTAAATGCTATCCCATAGTCACTTTTTTCATGGGTATTGGAGGAAACTAAAAAGTGTTTTTTCTGTTTTTAGGGCATAGAGTTTAGTAATATATGAATCTGATTCACCCCAAATAAAGTCCAACAAGCTTTCATCTCTAACCCATTGTTATTAATTTGTTGCTTACTCTTCCAGAGAATTTTTGTGTGTATATAAAAGCAAAAATTGCTATATACATTTTCAATTGATAGCATACTGTGTAAACTCTTCTGTGCCTTGATTTCTCAATAGTATACCTTGAAAATCTTATCATTCCAGTATAATTTTTTTCCTGAATTTTTTATGATACCTGAATGGTATTCCACTGTATAAATGTACACTATTAAACTGTCTCTTATTAATGGGCTGCCATGTTTTTCCCATCTTCATCTATTAGAAATAATGCTGCAATAAATAACTTTACCCATACATCATGTGTGCAAGTATATATATAAGGATAAATTCCTAAAAGAGTAATGACTAAGACAAATGTTATGAGCATTTGAAATTTTGATGCCTTCTCATTTTATAGATATTAAATCTAAAAAATATTGTTAGAATTTATAATACCTTGCCACTAACTTAAAAAGAAAAGGTCTTTTTTTATGCTGAGCACAGTGATGGGTGGTGACCCAATGGGAAGGAACCAAGAGCATATTAAATTGTTCAGTGTACAAAGAATGGAAAGACTTGGAAAAGAATATCAGATGAGTAGGAGAAGAAAAGAAGAGCAGATATAGATACCAAGAAAGGGGAGAGAATCTGAATGGAAAACAAGACAGAGAGAAGAGAGTATGAGTAAGAATGAACTAGGGAGGAGGTAGTAGCTGCTATAGGAATTTAAATGTTGGGGAAAGCAGAAGGTATTTAGACAATCTGAGGGGAAGTATGGGGCAATATGCAATATAAACTCCCTCCTCCATCTGTCCACGAGACCTTCTATATTTTTAAAAATGTACGTTATCAGTCATGATTTACATAATGAATTATTCTTCCTTTGAGGTGATATAACAGTTTGTGAAACTTACCACTTGTTTCTAAGTGACAGGCTGGCCAATCTAAGGAGGCCCTATTGCATTTGGAAGGGAAATGTGTACATGTATATATTGAGGGAAGTTTGTGTGTGCATGTGTGTATACATGCATGCACACCTTGTGTTCGTGTATACACACATATATAAACATTATTTTAGAATCTCATATTAAAATTCTCTCTTAGAGTGAATAGCAGTTTTTTGGCTTAACAGAATCATCACCTTTTGGTCATTTGGTTATCAAAAATATTGGTGATGACTGCACAACAATATGAAGGTACTTAATATCACTGAACTGTACTCTTAAAAATGGTTAAGATAGTAAATTTTGTGTTATATGTATTTTATCACAATAAAAAATTGCATAGTCTGGAAGATATAGGAGAATAACAAGAAAAATAAATTACTCTCTATGATAAAATACAAATTTTGAGTGTTTGGCAGCCTGAGATGGAAAGGACAGTTAGGGGAATGGTAAGAAGCCAGAGAGATGAGGAGAGGAGAGAGAGGAAGAGGGAAGCAGAAGATAGAAGGAGGCCGGCGGCTGAGAAGAGAGAGGCCACAAAACATTCCTAGTGGAAGATATTGTTGAGAGACTTTGAAGAATTTGGAAGCCTAATAATATTTAAGTTGTTTTATTACTGTTTTGATGTGCTGAACATCTCCCTCAACATGCATACACTTAACCTCTACTATCAGTAAAAATCTGGTTTGATCTTGAGGTACTTTGTGGGAAGTGAAAAACAGAGCTTGCAGCAGGATATACCAAGGGATGATGTGACACTACTAGGGACAGGATACGCAGGAAGTGAGAAGCAGCAGGAAATTGGAGCCAGAGAAAACTAGGAGATCTAAGATCCCCATCAAGAATCCTCAGGATTTTAGCAGAGCAATGTAGGACTTTCCATGAAATCTTGATGAAGACACCAGCAAATTGTAGCAGAAAGGACTTAGACTACATGATTAATAAAGTCTTTTTATTTTTATTTTTTTGGCCTTAAAATCCATAGTTTGGTGGCTGCCCCTGTGGTGTGGTGATTAAGTTTGTGTGCTCCACTTCGGTGGCCAGGGGTTCTCGGGTTTGGATCCTGGGCGCAGACCTACACTCCGCTCATCAAGTCACGCTGTGGCAGCATCCCACATACAAAGTAGAAGAAGATGGGCACAGCCGTTAGCTCAGGAAAAATCTTTCTCACCAAGAAAAAAAAAATCCAGAGTTCTCTGATTTTCAAGATATTTTGCTGTCCTTTTCTCCACATATGGTATACTTTGATTTAACTTAGTATTTATCATTCAATGAATACTTGATATTAATTGATGAAGATGAAGATGATGGTGGTGGTAACAGCTATGATAGAAACAGGGCTAAAACACCTAATTAAGAAGAGCATTGCTGTTGTTACAGATAAGAAACAATTGCACAGTAAGGATTCCTACTTGTCCTATGAAGGCATCCTCTCAGGAGATAAATATACACAAAAGAGATAGAAATCATCACCTGGGTCTTTTATCTCCAACCTGTCCATCAGGTCTGAAAAGAGAATATCACCCTAATTTACAAGTCACACTTACTTAAGGTAGACACCTAGTATTCAGGTTCAGACTGAAGGCCAATGGTTACTATTTAACCCATAAAGAAACTCCACATTCTAATTTATGCATCACTTATGTTCAAATTGGACCTTCTGTGGAAGCATTATATTTGATTTGTGGTTTACACTTTACTTACATTGTCGTTATTTTGTTTTTTCACTGTAAATAATAAGAATTTCCTTTTTTTCCAGGATAATCTATTATGTGGCTGAAAAGAGGGATGCAGGAAGGGGAAACTAGTAAATTCCCAGCACCCCACAGGCTCTTAGTCCAGTCCTAGTGGGTTCTGGCTAAGAACTCTACCTCATAATGCTGTAAAACTAGGCATACGATACTGCATTAATGTTGTGCCCCAACACCCATAATTATGATTATTAACATTCATAGATTTACCTTTAACATATGAAGTCAAAGAAAAACAAATTCCATGACTAATTCTTTCACATATTTGGTTTAAAATTTTGATGTTTCAGAACACAAAATATAGGCTATTGCCAAGTTGTGGCACGGAGAAGGGCATGTGGCTGTATGTCAGCTGGTGGTTGTAGGATCATGTGCTCATACAGAAAGACCTTTTCTTAAGTCTCAGTGCTATTGTGCTGTGTGGGAGCCAAGCCTTAGCTATCCAGGCAGTCAAATGGTATTAAAACCCCAGACTATATCTAATTTTCCCTATTTCAAGAGTGAACCTGTTTTGAACAAGTCTGGGTTTATTTTTAATTTTTCTATGCCTGCAAACCTTTTACTGTAATTAGAAAGGAAAGTTCTAGCATGGGAGACATGAAGAGAGGTTGAATTTGGCTGGCATCTGGTGTCTCATACAAAGCTAGCTTAGGATCTGTTGCAAAATATGGTCTGTCATCTGAATTACCGGCTGGTTCTATTCTTTTGGAGCCAAGGGTGAGTAGAGCATGGATTTGCTTTCTGCTGAGTCCTCTCAAAAAAAGGTTTTGTTTAGCTGAGCTCTTCAAAGGAAAAAAATCACATCAACAGTTATTCCAACTCCCAAAAACAAAAACCAAACCAGGAAAATTTTATGGGTATGAATGTTCACTCACAGCATTTCTGTCAAAAACTGGGGAAATTGTGCAAAGAATAGGAGGTTAAGAAAGGTTTTGGGGAAAGATGAAAGGTGGGTTTAGTTTATAATGATAGCTACTGGACTCACAGTTCCATTATGTGATTACAACTCCTGGGCTAGTTGCCCAACCTTTAGAGAAAGCCAGCAATCAGGCCAGGAGGTCTAGACTTGGTTTGAAAGTCATAAGACCAGAAATGGAAAACTAAATGTGCTGGTTAAGAACTTGGACTCTAGAGTCAGCCGGATTTGGTTTTATGGCCCGAATATAACACTCACTAGTTCTGTGACAATGAGAAAGTTTATTAACCTCTCCAAGCCTCAGTTTGCTTCAGTTTCCTTAGCTGTAAAATTGAAATGATAGTATTGATCTCACTTATTAGCTGATATTTTATTGTAAGGCAGAGCTGTTCATTAATCCATATCAGTGTAAAATTATGAATTTCTATTTTGTTCCAATGGTTATGATGCATTACTATCAATATTTATTTTAATGCCCTAGTTGTCCCAGATTTGGCCAATGAGAGCTCCTTCAAGCAAATATCTGTGTTCTTTTGACATAATCCCCTCATTTTTTTAAAGCACTTCCTTACTTTCTGGAACAAAAAGTTATTTCAGTCCATCTTGTTTTTTCATGTCTAACCCCTGGAATCAGCCATTTTCCCAAGGAGCCCTAGTTTCTCTAGTGTAGAATGGTGAATAGAAATGAATAGCTGGGTGATAAGTATGCTTATTGCTACTGGGTTGTCACTACTCTTAGTCTCTCTTAGTGGGTAGAGCTAGGAAATCATACATATTTTATGGACAGTCTATACTAACCTCTTCATCTTGAATCCAAAACCACAGGGTTTATTCTAGCTTTCCCCTTTTCCATATTTACATTTCTTATCTTTGACAGTGAGGACCCTCACTCTTAGTATCCTCAATACCATTATTTATATGTGCAAGTCCCTGCATGTAGCAAACTTCTGATTCTACTGAGTGCTTCCTTGCTTGAATGCCCTCCTTATATGGGCCCTGGCTGCCATCATGCTGCCTTCCCATCTCTCTTGGGACTGCCTAATTGGTTTTCAATTAAGAAGGAAGGAAAGAAAAAAAGAAGGAAGAGTAAAAGGAAAATGTTTTTAAATAGGATTCAGTATGCCCTCACAAATGTCTAATCTGAGAGGAGGGATGAAAGTAATGACTCAGTTCTTATTAATATAAAATGGCCAAGTGTCTACCTTTTTAATCAAGTAACGAAAAAAGAATGCTAAAGGCTATTAAAAAAGAGAGAGAGAAAGAAGATCCATGGATAGGCAGAGACAGAGAAACAAAGAGAGAGAGACATAAAATGATGTAAAAGAAGCTGCTCAGGACCAACACTTTCGGCCCGAGTCTTACTAGAATAGTATGTGTTAAAAACAGAAATAACTAAAGGAAAACCAGAATAGAACCTTTGAATTGCAGAGCCAAAGAACACTTTTACATTAAGAGACTATCATACTCTTTCAAATCACTTTCTTTCATTATTCAATCTATTCTTTTTCACTCTCCCTTCAGTAGAGATAAGTAGTTGGAAATCATGTTCCCCTCTACCAAAACTTCAGAATTATACTTGTTATGCTTATATTCTGATTTCAACTAACAATTGAATTCTTGAGATTCAGATATGCTCTGAAATATAAGATAGTCTATGCATCCAGTTTGCATAGTGATAAAGAATATACAAGGAGTGTTGTGAATCACAGATTTTATGTATAATTGTATGCTAGCCACCTATACACCACTAAAATCTGTTAAAATGTCATGAGACAGATTCACTTAAAAACTTATAAGAATCGTTATTCTGTTTTAAAATATCAGATAGAATTATGAAGCCAATACAACGTCTCACTACATTTTGATTTAACATACTACTGCATCAAAATTGACTACTTCAAAAGTGGTTATTGATTCAAAGAAACATATATACAACTTTGTAAAAATGACATCAAAACAGACCTAATCTTTTAGGGTAAGACTCAAAATAGATGAGGAAAGTACATATTTTTGTGTTAGACACATTCGAGCTCTAACCCTGGCTCTGCTACTTAGAAGCTATGTGTCCTTGGCCAAAGCACTTAATCTCTCTGAGTCTCAGTTTTTTCAGTAGAAAATTATTTAACAAAATCTGTCACAGGAGACTATTGTGAGGTTTAAATAGAATCATAAGTATCTTTTAGCGCAAGTCTTAGCATATATATCAAGCCCTAAGTAAGAAGTAGTTATTCTTACAGTTATTCAAAACTTCTGTGCATAAACATTCATTCTCAGACTTCCAATACTGAGAAAAGCAGACTAGAAAGCTCCTGCCAGCCCTCATGTAGAAAACAACTAAAAATGCCAGGTGAAATTTTTTCAAGTCCGAAAGAGAATAGAAAACAACATTGCTTAAACATACCAAAGGTCTAATAAGATATTGAGAATTTACTAGGCTGAGATCGTGGAGGGGATGGGAATCCAGAGAGATAAGCCTGGAACTTATTGATTTTTCCAGCACCACAGAGACAGCTAAGAGTCTGAACTGTACTGTCAATATCATTAAGCCTACTGAAACAGAAGTCAAGCCCTGTCATGACTGGGGACCTGGCATGTTTTCCGCTATTTTGGGCTGTTATGTAGAAAAGATGAACTGTAAATAAAGCAGCACTTGTACAGACTGCAGTCCTGCTTTTAGTCGTCTAGATAGTCAAATCCTGAATTTGGATTAAAGTGATTCAGGATTCCTAAGGCTCTCAAGTACCTGGAAAGAGCAAAAGAAAATCATCAGGAGAAAAAAATAACATTATGCTAGTCTTCAGATTATTTCTACATAAGGTTTTACTACAATGCCCAGCACAATTTCAAAGACTATAAGATATACGAGGAGATACGTATATATTTAATGACATAGCAGATTTGAAAATGAAACGAACTGAAATTTTAAAGTTAAAAAAACAGATTAGAAACTATTTAATAAATAATTAGTAGAATCAGGTAGGTGAAAAGAAAACATCACGAAGGTAATGCAGAGACACAGATAAATGGAAAATACCGAAGACTGGGTAGAAGTATAGAAGACACAGTTTAAAAAAATCAAATATTCATATGATTATAGTAGCATAAGACAATAAGAGGGAATGAAACAGAAGACTATTGAAGAGATTATGATTGATAATTTTTCAGAGCTGATAAAAAAATCAATTTACAAGTTCAAGAATCCCAACAAATTTCAAGTAGGACAAGTAAAAAGAAATTTACAGAAAAATACATCATAGTAAAATTGCAAAACACCAAAAATAAAGGGAAAATATTAAACACAATGGGGGAAGAAAAATATATCTGCAAGTCTCACCAATTAGATCGACAGCTGACAATTTAACAACAGCAATGAAATCAGATGATAACAGCAGAATAGCATCTTCAATGCATTAAGGCAAACAATAAACACACTTGTAATAATAGTCTTTGAAAATGAAGATGAAACACACACACACATATACCTACACACAAATAATTGAATGTGTTAACTACTGCTGACCTGCAATAAAGGAAATTCCAAATGTTCTTCAACTAAAAGGAAAATTGTGCTAGAGGGAAATGGAAGGAAGATCATAAATACAGGAAAGATTGAAGAGAAAATAAAATGGTAAATGTACTTGTAGACCTAAATAAAGTTTGACTTTACAAAACAATAATATCTTTTGAAGTACATAGATCTAAACATAGATACATACTAGCTACTGAGAGAAAAACAGACAGAGAAACAGATAATTAAAATGCACAATCAAATTAGAAGAGGTGTCATATTAAATTATTCTAAGTTCCTTGCCTGGTCTGGGGAAAATGTAAAATTATTGATTAATATTAGACTGGAATAAGTCTAATGTCATTAATGCATAATGTAACTTCTGAGATAACTACTAAAGGAATAGTAAAACAGTACATAAGTTGAAAACAAATGGGGGGAAAAGAAGATAAAAATTAATTCAAAAGAAGTAATAAAGGAGAAAAAAAAAACATTGACAGCAGGACAAATATAAAATACAATGTAAGATGTTAAATATATATTCATGTTTAGGTATACACAAGCATAATTACATTAAATGTAGAAGGACTATATGCTGTAGTTAAAATATAAAGAGCATAGATTGTACTAAAATAGTTATGTACTGTTAAGAAAAATCACTTCTAAAACATAAGGAAAACACAAACATTAAATATATATATACCTAAACACATATGTATGTATAAAAGGCTAACCAAAAGAATGTTAGTGTAGATATGTTAATAGCAGGTAAGCTAGATTTTAAGGTAATAGCATTATAATAGACAAAGAAGTTCACTATAAAATTTTTAACTCATCGAGAAAATAAGCAACTCTAAATATCCACATACCTAATAATAGCTGGAACTTATATAATGCACAATCTGACAGAACACAAAGGAAATATAGACACATTTAAATCAGAGTAGGAGATTTTAAAACACCTCTTTCAGGAATTGACAGAATGTGACAAAATATCAGTGAGAATGTAGTCAATATGAACAACACAATGACCACATTAGACTGAATAAGCATGTAGGACTGTGCTATTCAAAAAGTGGTCCATGTATCAGATTGGTGCATGTCCTCAAACTAGTTTTTCCACCACAAGATAAGTACATAAATCAAGAGTAAGCTTTTAGAAACCTTTATAGATGTTTAATAGAAGAAATTTTTTAAAATCTAATAATACAAAATCTGAACTTGTATTTTATGTCTTTTTCCATTTCATTTTTCTAAAAATTCATTTTTATTGTATTTCACAAAATTATTGGCTCATAATAAATTTGAAATTTTACAGTCTGGTCCTCCACTGCAGACAGTTTGAGAAGCATTGATATATTTAAAAAATGCTCCATTTAACAACTGAGGAATAAACCATTCTTTTTAAGTACACATGAAACATTCACTGAAATAGACTGTAAATTGGACCATAAAGCAAAAATCAATACACTTCAGAGGACTGAGAGCATATATGGTATGAAGCTAGAAATCAATACTAAAAAGGACAATTTGAAATTCCCATCCATTTGGAAATTAAGAAATACACTTTTAATTCCTGGGTCTGAAAATGTCATATTAATTTTTTTAATATATTTTAATTTGAATGATGATAAAAAATAATATGTCATAACTTACAAGATAAAATAATACTTGAAGGAAATTTTGCATCCTTCAATGCATAAATTAAGGAAAAATAAAGGCTGAAATTAGTAACTTATATATCCATCTCAATAGGTCATGAAATTAAACCAAAAGAGTATAGAAGGAAGGAAATAATAAATATAACAGAAATAAAAGAAGTAGCAAACAAACATACCATAGAGAGGATCAAAAAACCATATGTTTTTTATCTGAAGACAATAGTAAAAGTTAACAAATATCAAGTAAGACTAATGAAGATAAAAAGAGAGAAGCCAGAATTACCTATTATCAGGATGGAAAGAGAAACATTACAATAGATATGGCAGACATTAAAAATTAATGAATAGATATTATAAACTTTATGCCAAAAATATGACAATCTAGATGAAATGAACAAGTCCTTGGAAAAATACAGCTTACTAAAAGTGACACAAGAAGAAACAGAAAACCTTATTAGTTCTATTGGTATTAAATAAATTGAATTGTTAATTAAAACCTTACTACTAAGAAAACTCCGGACCCAGATGGTTTCTACCTAACACATATGGAAAAGTATCTCCAATCTTTTTTTTTTTTTTTTTGGTGAGGAAGTTTGGGCCTGGGCTAATGTCTATGCCCATCTTCCTCTATTTTGTATGTGGGAAGCCTCCACAGCATGGCTTGATGAGCAGTGTGTTGGTCCACACCCAGGATTCGAACCTGAGAATCCCAGGCCACTGAAGCAGAGCATGTGAACTTAACCACTATGCCACCAGGCCAGCCTCAAAAATATCTCCATTCTTAGACAGACCTCTCCAGAGAATAGAAAAAGAGGGTACACTCCCCAACACATTTTATGAGGTTCCAACAAACTTGATATCAAAACCCAATAACGCTAAAAAGACATATGAGACATCTCTCACTTATAAACTAAATTTTAGCAAATTGATTCCAGCAATATGTAAAAAGGGTTAGCATCATGAGCAAATTGGTTCTTTTCCCCTAGAAATGCAAGATTTTTAACCTTAAAAACAACAACAAGCAAAGTAATTTAACATAACTAATTTAAACTGAAAAACCATGTATTTCTAGAGGCTGACAAAGCAATTGATAAAATTCAATATGGACTAAAAATAAAAACCTTTAGCAAAGTAGGAAAAAAGAATCCCAATCTGATGATGATTATCCATAAAACTACATCAGTTTAATGGTAAATGTTGAAAGCTGTACCTTTGAAATTGGGAATGGGAAAAGGATGCATTCTACTACTACTCCATGTAAAATTGCATTGAATACTCTAAGGAGTGAAGCAAGACCATACATACATACATACACACATACATACATAATACATAAGTACCTAACAGTTAAAAGGACAAAGAAAACTTTCACCAAAGCTATTATTTGTATATAGAAAATCCAAAAGAATTTAAAAATAAAATATAAGATTTATAAGAAACTTTCACAAGTTTTCTGGATATAACATTAATATACAAAAATTAATTTTCTTTTTATATACTAGCAACAGTTAGAAGACTTCAAATAAGAGAACACTAATTATAGTAGCATCACAAACATAAAGTACCTAGAAATAAGCCCAGCATAAGATGTGCAAAATGTCTATGAGGAAAACTACAAAACTTTACTGAGAGATAGGAAAGAAGTCAAAACAATTTAAGATATATATCAGATTTATGGACTAGAAGATTCAACAATATACTGGTATCAATTCTTCTCAAATTACTCAATAGATTTAATGCCATCTCCTACATAGTCATCAGAATGGCAAATTTTAAGATCTCTGATTGCACTGAGGCAAAACTGATTCTGCTGTATAGGAATTTTTACTTATGTAAGGAAATCGTAAAAGTCATAATATCAGTTAACTCAAGGAATGAAGGGACTGTAGCACGTGGGGAACTCCTGGGAGGTGAGCAATGATCTCTTTCTTGACCTGAGTGTTTTCAAGGCTGTTTGCTTTTCAATAATTTGCTGAGATAATCAAATATTTATGTTCGAAGCACGTTTCTCTCTGTTATGTTTCACAATGAAAAAAATTAACAAAAGCACTCACAGCAAAACTATTTGGAAAAAAACTCTGCCGTTATTTTAACTTTGTCAAAATAGAAAAAGCTAGACAGTAAACACCATAAAGGTTATTTCATTAGCCACCTGGCATCTTGCCTTCATCTCCCTTGGACAAAATTCTAATAACTATTAGCTGATAAATTTTAGGCACATAAATAATAGTTAAACCTGCACATTTGAAAAAATGCTTCTAAAAATAAATGGTTATATTACCTTTACTATTCATCTTTGGATGATGTCAACGTGTAAGATTATGGTTTTGAGGATGGTTTCAGAAGGATTGGGATTAAATCTTAAGTAAATATTAATGGTGAGAGAATCCTTTTCTATCTTGTCTTGTTTTACTTTTCCGGAGCATCTATCACTACATGACATTATATTGTATTTATTTATTCTTTTTTCCTTGTTAAAACATAAACTATATGAGGGCAGAGGCTTTTAATTTATTTACCACTGTATCCACACACCTACAACAATTCCTGAAACATAGTGGGCAGTCAGTAAATGCAGCTGAAAAATAATCCATTCTAATTGCTGTATTTCTAAATAAAGTCATTTGTTTACGACTGAGAGAAATGCTCATATTTACTTCCTGAAAGAGGTTTTGCTTGTTTTTCTTCTTCAAAGAAATTCTATCTTTGGCCCCAAGAGAACTATTTCAACTGGTTTATACTCTAGATGGACATTAGTCCCATTACCAAAAGGCATACAGATAAGTTTTAAAGCGAATTAGGGAAATCTTGGCTTTGATATTTTAAGATCCTTTGGCAGTAAGCATCTCACCAATATCCTCATTTTCTTGATGTCTGTTGATTTCCATGAGATATTTGTGGATAATGAAAGACTAATACTAGAACAAGGTGAGCCTGTTTGGTCTTGGGAGGTAACTGAGAGGGACCTTGGTCCTAAACCTTGCCTGTAATATACACCCAGAAACGTGAAAGTTTCCAACCCAAAGACACCCATAAGGCATTGTGCAGCTTTTTAAGATATGTTCATTCTAATCTCAGATAGTGACTAAGCATTTGTTATGGTGGTCCTGGGGACATCCTACTGCTTTACTAGTAACCTTAAACAATCTTCTACCTGCTTTTCCTCTTGAAAAAAATTATTCCATGAGACATCTTAGTGTATGTTTTAAGTCCTTATTTAGTTATAGAAAATCTTTTTAAAGCTGACTTCCATTTTTTCAGAAGAATTATTTGTTCCTTTTGGCAGATGGAAGAGTGACCTGTACACATTAGAATCTGTCTCTACTAGAACTTCTCCCTCTGTGACTTGGACTTTATATTTACATTGAAGGGAAGAAAAGAATTTGATCATTATCCTTTTCAGTGTTATTTGATTTTCCTCTCACCCTTTGGTCTGCATTGGGAGGAATGAGAATATTAAATGATTTGAGTATCTTATTGATCTTTTTCTCTCTATTAAAAGCTAAAGATATGGCTTCTAAATATTGCCTTGAGAAAAAAATCTACTTTCAAGAGGAGACATTTTTAGAGAATGCATGATATGCAAATAAGCTTTTAGCCAACATAAAGCACACTTCTGTGAACCTTTGTCTGCATAATAATTCTATTCAGACTTCAACAAAAATTGAAGTCTCAGCTACTCCATATACACTGATAAATTAGGTAAATAAGAACTGTTGCAAGGAGGAATGGTCATTTGAATAAAGTGTCTTTAATAACATAAGTTCTTTACATAGTGTTGAGTCACTCCAGTTTGTGTCTTAATATAACAAGTTCTGAATGTTGACAATATTGTTACCTCCATCCCCTGTGCTCTCACTTAAAAGCTTTCTCCATCTTTGGTGTGATTGGATGCTTTTACATACAGTTTTCCCCATATATCCTATAATCTTAAAATGTCTTCCAGTGACTTTTTGGAAGAGTCTGGTGATCAGAATGAACATTTACTTCTTTCTTACTAGATTTTTAATATAATCATGAGGAGTTGGTACAGTATATTTATGAGGAAGAGAATAAATTTGGTTATTAGTTACTCAAGAACACACACCTCTTGTACGCATAAATGGCAATAAACACATAAAAAGATTTTCCACATCATTGGTCACCAAGAAAATGCAAATTAAAACCACAGTGAGGTATCACTTCTCATTCATTAGTACAGCTATAATCAAGAAGTCAGATAATAACAAGTTTGGTGAGGATATAGAAAAATCAGAAACTTCACATACTGCTGATGGGAACATAAAATGGTGCAGTCATGTGGAAAAAGGTGTGACAGTTCAACAGGTTTGACAAATGCCTAAAGTTTTATCCACCACTGTAATGATATAGGACAGTTCTATCACTTCCAAAATTTCCACCAACTGCTCCTTTGCAATCCACTTGTCCTGCAGCACTCAATTCCTAGTAACCACTGCTCTATAATTTCGTTATAGTTTTGCCTTTTCTAGAATGCCATGCCAATCAAATTACATGATATGTAATCTTTTGGTTCTCACTTCTTTCACTAAGCAAAGTGAATCTGAGATTCATCCAGTGTTGTGTGAATCAGCATTTTGTTCCATTTTATTGCTAAACTGTTAATATTCCATTGTATGGATTCACCACAGTGTCTATGCATTCACCAGTTGAAAGGCACTTGAGTTGTTTCCAGTTTTTGGCAATAACAGCTAAACATTTACATTCAGGTATTTCTGTGAACATAAGTTATCATTTTCTCCTGAGTAATCACCTATGAGTGGTAACTCTGGGTAATATGACAAATGTATGTTTAACTTCATTTTAAAAGTTGCCAAATTTTTTTCATAGTACATTTTATACTGTACATTTTTGTGTACTATACATTTTTCCTGTACATATTATACTCCTACCAGCTATGAATGAAATTTCCCATGGCTTCACATCCTCATCAGCTCCTGGTATAGTGTTATCTCATTGTGGTTTTAATTCACATTTTCCTGATAGCTAAGGCTCTTTTAAATACTTAATTACATATCTTCTTTAGTGAAGTGTCCACTCAGGTCTTCTACTCATTTATTTTAGTGGTGTTTATTTTCTTATTGTTGAATTTTGAGAGTTTTTAAAAACATATTTTAGATACAAGTCTGTTATCAGAAATATGATTTGTATGTATATATGCATTCATTTCATTTAAGTAAATACCCAAAAGTAAAATGGCCTGATATTGTGGTATGTTTAACCGTTTAAGAAACTGACAGACATGACCAAATAGGGTTTGTCCCAGGAAGGCAAGGTTGGTTTAATATTCAAAAGTCAATTACTATAATTCACCATATTTAAAAAAATAACTAAAAAAGAAAAGCCATATTATCATCTCAATAGATACAGGAAGAGCATTTGACAAAATTCAACATCTTATGAGAAAAACTCCCAATAAAATTGGAATAGAAGAGAACTTCCTCAACTTGACAAAGGCATCTACTGAAAAACCTACAACTAACTTTATACATAAGGATGAAGACTGAATTCATTTCTTTAATATTGGGAACAAAACAAGGATGTGAACTCTCACCACTTCTATTCAATGTTTATTGGAGGTTCTACTCAATGTGAAAAGTCAAGGAAAAGAAATAAGAGATATCCACATTGCAAAGGAGGATGTAAAACTCTCTATTTGCAGACAACATTTGTAGAAAATTTGATAAAATCTACACAAAAATGTGAACAGAAAAAATAAGTGAGTTCAGCCATGTTGGAGAGTGCAAAATCAATATGCAAAAATCAATTAGATTTCTATTCATTGGCAATAAACAATCCAAAATTAAAATTAAAAAGGCCAGCCCCATGGTGTAGTGGTTAAGTTCAGCATGCTCTGCTTTGGCAGCCCGGGATTGTGGGTTTGGATCCAGAGCACAGACCTACACCACTCATCAGTCCTGTTGTGGTGGTGAACCACATACAAAATAAAGGAAGATTGGCACAGACGTTAGCTCAGGGCTAAACTTCCTCAAGCAAAAAAAAGAGGTGTATTGGCAACAGATGTTAGCTCAGGGCAAATCTTCCTCAGCAAAAAAAAAAAAAAAAGTTAAAATTAAAAACAATACCATTTACAATAGCATAAAAAATATGAAATACTTAGGCATAAATATGACAAAAAATGTGAAAGACCTGAACACTGAAAACTGTAAAACATTGCTGAGAAATTAAAAAGGCCTAAATAAATGTAGAGAGATACCATGTTTGTGGTTAGGAAGACTCAGCACTGTTATGGTATCAGTTCTCTCCAAATCGACCCGTGATGTAATCTCAATGAAAATTCCAACAAATTTTTTTGAAAAAATTGACAAATGGATTCTGAAATGTATGCAGAAATGAAAAGGACATAGTATAGCCAAAGAAACACTGAAAATGAAGAAACAGTCTGATTTTATAGACACATTATAAAGTTATAAGTGTATCTAATAATAGTATAGTGTAAGTATATATGTATATTTAAGATATTTATAATTGTAAATATAAAATTTAAAAGTATAAAGCTTTTGGAAAAAAAATAAGAGAATATTGACCTGGAAATAGGCAAAAATTTTTTAGGTATGACATAAAAATCACAATCCATAAAGAGTAAATTGATAAACTGAAATTCATCAAATTTTAAAAAAAAGTGTTTTCAAAAACACTCTTAGGAGTATGAAAACCCTAAAGAATCCACCAAAAAACTTTTAGAAATAATAAACAAATATGATAAAGTTGCAGGAAACAAAATCAACATACAAAAATCAGTTGCATTTCTATACACTAACAATGAAGTAGCAGAAAGAGAAATTAAGAATACAATCCCATTTACAATTGCAACAAAAGGAATAAAATACCTAGGAATAAACTTAACCAAAGAGCTGAAAGATCTGTACACTGAAAACTATAAAATGTTGTTGAAAGAAATTGAAGAAGACACAAAGAAAGATATTCTGTGCTCTTGAATTGGAAGAATTAACATAGTTAAAATGTCCACACTTCCTAAAGCAATCAATAGACTCAATGCAATCCCTGTCAATGTTCCAACAACATTTTTCACAGAAATAGAACAAAGAATCCTAAAATTTATATGGAACAATGAAAGACCCCAAACAGCTAAAGGAATCCTGAGAAAAAAGAACAAAGCTGGAGGTATCACACTCCCTGATTTCAAAATATACTACAAAGCTGTAGTAACCAAACAGCATGGTACTGGCACAAAAACAGACACACAGATCAATGGAATAGAATCAAGAGCCCAGAAATGAACCCACGCATCTATGGACAGCTAGTTTTCAACAAGGGAGCCAAGAACATGCAATGGAGAAAAGAAAGTCTCTTCTACAAATGGTGTTGGGAAAACTGCACAGCCACATGCAAAAGAATGAAAGTAGACCATTATCTTACACCACGCACAAAAATTAACTCAAAATGGATTAAAGACTTTAATGAAAGACCGGAAACCGTGAAACTTCTAGAAGAAAACATAGGCAGTATGCTCTTCAACATCAGTCTTAGCAACATATTTTCAAGTACTGTGTCTGACCAGGCAAGGGAAACAATAGAAAAAATAAACAAATAGGACTACATCAAACTAAAAATCTTCTGCACAGCAAAGGAAACCATCAACAAAACAAAAAGACAACCTAACAACTGGGAGAAGATATTTGCAAACCATATATCTGATAAGGGGTTAATCTCCAAAATATCTAAAGAGCTCATACATCTCAGCAACAAAAAATCTAACAATCCAATTGAAAAATGGGCAAAAGATCTGGACAGACATTTCTCCAAAGAAGATATACAGATTGCTAGCAGGCACATGAGAAGATGTTCAACATCATTAACTATCAGGGAAATGCAAATCAAAACCACAATAAGATATCACCTCTCACCTGTCAGAATGGCTATAATTAACAAGACAGGAAATAATAAGTGTTGGAGAGGATGTGGAGAGAAGGGAACTCTCATACACTGCTGGTGGGAGTGCAAACTGCTGCAGCCACTATGGAAAACAGTATGGAGATTCCTCTAAAAATTAAGAATAGAACTACCATATGATCCAGCTGTTCCACTGCTGGGTATTTATCCAAAGAACATGAAAACACTAATACGTAAAGATACATGCACCTGTGTGTTCATTGCAACATTATTCACAATAGCCAAGACTTGGAAGCAACCTAAGTGCCCATCAAGGGACAAGTGGATATAGAAGATGTGGTATATATACACAATGGAATACTACTCAGCCATAAGAAATGATGGAATCTAGCCATTTGTGACAATGTGAGTGGACATTGAGTGTATTATGCTAAGTGAAATAAGTCAGAGGGAGAAGATCAAAAACCATATGATCTCACTCATAAGTAGAAGATAAAAACAACCACAAACAATTACGTAGAGACAGAGATTGGATTGGTTGTTACCAGAGGGGAAGGGGGGATGGAGGAGGGCAAAGGGGATGATTAGGCACATATGGGTGATGATGGATTATAATTAGTATTTGGATGGTGAACATGATGTAATCTATGCAGAAATAGAAGTACAATGATGTCCACCTGAAATTTATACAATGTTATAAACCATTGTTACTGCAATTTAAAAAAAGAGAGAGAGAGAGAGTATGAAGACCCACCCCAAGCCAAAGACTTCAGTACAATACTGAATAGTAGTGGTGATGGCCATTATCCTTATCTTGTTCCTAATCTTAGGGCAAAAGCATTGTCTTTCATCATCATGCATGATGATATTTCCTGTAGGCTTTTTTGAGATGTCTTTTGTCAGGTTGTTTTCTTTTATTTTTATTTCACTCAGAGTCTTTATCAGGAATGCATGTTCAATTTTATAAAAGACTTTTTTTGTCTGTTGAGATGATTATATATTTTTATTATCTTTCTTTAGTTTGTTAATATGGTGAATTACATTAACTGATTTTTGTGTGTGTGTTTTCAATTTTTCTTATTGTGGTAAAATACACATAACAGAATTTACCATCTTAACCATTATTAAGTGTACAGTTTAATGTTATTAAATACATTCATAATGTGCAACTATCGCCACCATCCATCTCCATAGCCCTTTCCTCTTATAAATCTGAAACTCTATATCCATTAAACAATAACTCCCAATCTTCCCTCTCCTCAGACTCTGGCAATCACCATTTTACTTTCTATCTCTATGATTTTGACTACTCTAATTATCTCATATAAGTGGACTCATAACAATATTTGTCTTTTTTGTGACTGGCTTATTTAACTTAGCACAATGTCCTCAAGGCTCATCGATGTTATAGCATATGTCAGAATTTCCTTCCTTTTTAAAACTGAATAAAATTCCATTGTATGTATATGCCACATTTTGCTTATTCATTTACCCATCAGTAAACATTAGGTTGCTTCCATGTTAGAGCTATTGTGAATAAGGCTGCTATGAAGATGGGTGTACAAATATCTCTTTGAGACCATACTTTCACTTCTTTTGGCTATATACCCAGTTGTTGTATTGCTGGATCACATGGTAATTCAATTTTTAATTTTTTGAGGAACTGCCATACTGTTTTTCATAGTGACTGTACTATTCTACATTCCCACAAACAGTGCACAGGGTTTTAATTCTTCAAATCTTCACCAACACTTATTATTTCCTGGGTTTTTTTTTTTTATAGTAGCCATCCTAATGGGTGTGACGTGGCATCATGTTGTAGTTTTGACTTGCATCTTTCTAATGATCAGTGATGAGCATGTTTTCATGTACTTGTTGGTCTTTTATGTATCTTCTTTGAATAAATATCTATTCAAGTCCTTTGCTTATTTTTGAATCAAGCTGTTGTTTATTTGTTGTTGAGTTTTAAGAGTTCTCTATATATTCTGGATGTTATTATATATAATTATATGTATTATGTATTATTATATGTAATTATAATATGTATTATAATTATATTATATATTCTGGGTATTACCTTAACAGATACATGATTTGCAAATATTTTTTCCCAATCTATGAGTTACCTTTTTATTCTTTTGACATTATCTTTTGGTGTACAAAATTTTTAAATTTTCATGAAGTCTCACTTGTCTACTTTTTCTTTTGTTATCTGTGCCATTGGTGTCATGTCCAAGAAATCATTCCCAAAGCCAATGTTATGATTTTGCCCTATCTTCTTCAAAGAGTTTTATATTTTTACGTCTTAGATCCACTTTGAGTTAATTTTTGTATATGGTGTTAAGTAAGGATCCAACCTAATTCTTTTGCATGTGGATATCCAGTTTTCCCAGTATCATTTGTTAAAAAGATTGTCCTTTCTCCATTGAGAGGTCTTGGCACCCTTGTCAAAAACCATTTGACCGTCATTGTGAGAGTTTAATTCTGGAATCTCTGTTCTAGTCCATTGGTGTATGTCTGTCTTTATGTCAGTAGCACATTGTTTTGATTACTGCAGCTTTGTAGTAAGCTTTGATATCAGGAAGTGTGAGTTCTCCAGCTTTGTTCTTTTTCAAGATTGTTTTGGCTATTCAGGGTTCCTTGAGATTCCATATGAAATTTGGGATGGGTTTTTCTATTTCTGCAGAAAACACTATTGGGATTTTGATAGAGATTGCATTAAACCTGTAGATCACTTTGGGTACTATTGACACTTTAACAATGTTAAGTCTTCCAATCCACAAACATGAGATGTCTTCTCGTTTATTTATGACTTCTCTCTCTTTGCAGGTTTCCTCTCTCCAGTATTCTTCTCTGAACTCTAGATGCCTTGGCCACCCTAAACTCTCAGCTCTATCTCCTCAACTCAGGGAGTCCACTAGGCTCTGCCTCAGTTTCTTATTCCTGTAACACAGCTGGAAATTCTCTCAAGGCCGTAAGCTGGGCAATTGTAGGCTTCACCTTTGGTGTTTCTCATTAATCAAGGATTACTGACTTTTTCCATGGTATCCAGCACCTTGAAAATCATTGTACAATATATTTTGCCTATTTTTGTTGTTGTTGTTGTTTTAGGTGGATAGGTAAATCTAGTCTCTGTTACTCCATCATGGCCAGAAACAGGAGTCTTAAATCAGGCTTCCTTCCCAGTCATAAAAAATTCAGGGTCCACTCTTTCCTGGATGTGAGCAAATCCATCCTACCTTTGGTATCTCTCTGATGCCTTCAATTAGATATTTTTAGGAGTTTTTTTTTCTGGCATTTCTATTGCTCTAAGCAAGTTTTGGTCTAAGATGAACTAGTCCACCATTGCTGAATGCAGAGCTCCTACTATGCAATGAATTTTTCATCTTTATGATATATTTTACCACCTACTAAATTTTTGGTGTATTCTTTAAGATCATTGATTGATCTTTCCAGCCATGGTTGGAGCAATTCAACAGATATTTCTTTAATAACAACTGTGTGTAGAGCACTATATGAAGCAATGTGAGTTACAAAATGATGAAGACTTGGTCCCTATTCAGGCAGATTCTTAAGGGCTACCACAAAAAATCATAATTAATTGGGTAGAGATACGTATATAATAACACTGTGTATCATAATAATGTAAAAGACCACTTAAACACCTAAAAAAATATACGAGTAAAATGTCTGCAAAAGTGCTTGCTCTTTAGTTATCAAGGTAAACTTTTGCAATTTGTTGGTGTTAGAGCCATTAATAAAGTAAATTGTTGCTCTAACTTGAATTTCTTAGAGCAAAATTAAAGACTTATACAAATAATCTTATAGAAGTAGCCTTCCTTTTTCCTATTAATTAATTTATTCATATAACATGCAAATGTTGAATGCCTGCAATGTTGTTCTAGGCCCCGAGGTAGCAAAGATCACTGAGACAAAGGAAAACACACAAACCTGGGATAAATCAATGTGTACACATAATCAATAATTAGTACTAAAAATAAAACTTTAAATGGAGAAACAAAATTGGATTTTTCTAATTTTGTTTCAGTTTGATTGGTATAAATTAACATTCATCAAAGTAATTTGTGAACTCACAAATGTGTGCATACTTGCATATACACAAGCAGAAGTACACAAATATATTAAGCTAGAGTTAAATAGGAGAACAAGATACACAAATAGAAGTCATCAAAGGAACTGGCTGTTGGAACTCTCAATCTCACATGAGATACAGAAGTAAATATCTTTGAAGACTTAGGAATAGTCAGTTTCGTGGTTGCTTTTTTTATATATATAAATCAAAGTTTTAAGAGACTTTTCTCATAGGACTACTTCAATTATTTTTTTAAATCAAGTGAAAATAAGTACAAATAAATTTGATGTGACTCTCAAGAAATAATCCATTGACAATGCTGAATGGGTTTGAGAGTTGAGGATTTGGCCCTTTGTAGATGACTCTGTCACCACCACCATAGGCACTTCACTGACCCAAAGTCAGTCAATGGCTAGTCAATTGTGAACCTCCCACCACCCAAAAGTTGCACTTAGGGAAAGTGCATCAGAGACCACTGAGAACCAAATGACTGAAGCTCTGAGGCCCCCGATGATCCAAAGTTCAGTCAGGATGTAGATGGAGTTGCAGATTATTTCTCCAAACAAGTCATTGTGATTAACTCAGAGGCTAGGAATATAGTTTGCAAGGAATTTTTAGTTGTTTTTGATGAATCCGGTTGAGAAAAGTCAAGAAAATAAAGTCAAAGCTATCTGCCCCAAATTTTCCAGTAACATGATAATAACTCTTTATATTTTCATCCATATTTATTCCAAACTGCTCTGCACAGAGCTCCTCTTGCAATTATGATTTTAAATTTGAAAAATAATGGTAAATTTTCTTTCAAAGCCATTTTGGGTAACAGATTTATGAGAACATTTTTCCTCTAAGAAGAAGGTTATTCAATTATAGGACTTTAATTTCAATTTGTACATTCCACTCAAAGAATGCAAGGTTCTTAATCCATGATTTTCTGATACATATTACTTTCATGTTATACTCCAATTCCATCCTTCCAGTCTACCCTTGGATGTTAGAAAAATGAATACAGTGGCCTTAATGGGTTCAGAGATTTCCATAGGTACATAAAGGAAAATAGCAAGCTCACATGTATATATGGCTCTATGCCTCTGTACATGTGTATGAGTATACGTATAGAGAGATCTTGGTTCACTACATCAATTTTGAAGCCAGATAAAGTGTGACAAGGAATTCATAATGTTCAGACATTCATTTAAACAAATTCTTCATTCTATAAACATTGCCTCAGCTTTCAAACATAAATAAGGAAAGATGAACTACTCATATCATCTCTCCAGATGTTTTGTGTTTTGAGACTGCATATCACAGCTGGGCCAGTGATCTCTGAATCCTGGGAAATGAAGAACTCTGTAGCTCAACTTCAATAGAGAGAAGGTTCTCTGGCTGTGAGGTGGAAGCAGGTGGACATTCAGTATTTTTTACCCATAGAGCAAAATTCTTCATCAAACAGTAAGGGAAAAAGTTGCCACAGCTATTATTTCCTAAACACATGAGGAAATCTTAAACAGAGAGTTTAGGTTTCTGATATTGTCTTTTTATGTCTTGGACTTAATACTGACGAAAAAGTATATACTAAAACTGTAAAACTAATCCTTGGTCTCTACGACTTAGCTATAGTCACAGCTATTAGTGAGCCTCGCTAAAATTAGCCTCTGAGGATAAAAATCAAAATATATCAATTACTCATTGAATTAGAATGTCTGTTAATTTTCAGATTAATGGAGGTTTTAACTTCATATAAGGAGCTAAAACACTCTCTTGGCAAAGGATTTGCCGCTTAAAGTTCTTGGGATAGTGGCTAAGTTCCTAAGGAAACTCTCAGATAACCAAAGATGATTATGAACTTGCCATTCACAATAAAATGGCAAAGAATTTAGTGTTGGGAGTGAGGGATATCTAGTGTTGTAAAGGATCCAGAATGGTTGGGCTCTTGGAGGAAAGGTGAAAGATGGCAGAAAAGTCTCACTGGGCCATTTGGTAAAGGAAGGACTCTACGCATTCTTTTCCCAACTTGACAATGCATCAAATTCTCTGAGATGCCTGATCAAAGTGCAGATTATTCAACATATGCCAGACCTACCAGATCAAAATCTCAAGATATGAGGCTTCTTAATCTTCATTTTGCAACAAAATTCACAGGTGATTATTATACCTTAAAAAAAAAAACCTTGAGAGCTACTAGAATCAGAAGAACAGAGATGTCAGGTGGGAATTTGGGGAAAACAAATACCATAGATACACTGGCACAATGTAAATATATCTTCAGTAAAGATGATTCAAATTAAGAAATGCTAGATGGAGAAGGGTTTCTTGTGGAAATCAGTGAAATAATTGAGTTCTGCTAAGTAATTTTTACAGCACCCAAACAATCAGCCCATGCAGTTGAAAGATAATTGTCATTGGAATTACAGTAAAAAAAATATTTTGGTTCATGTTTTGTTTAAGAAAAATTTTCTCTAATATGAATCTACTATTTTGTTAGGAAGGACAGTCAAGTGAAAATAATCTAATTTTTTTTTGCTGATTGAAGATCTTGCACTTTCTCAAGGCCATAATTGTGATCATCATTTTACATTTGTCAGTGATGATAACAGTAGGTGTATATACAATAGGAGTTTGGGCTAAATGTATATTGATGTCTATAGTATTCTCAGAAAGCAAATGGCCTCAGGAAGGTAAGGGTAGGTACTGAAAGTATTGAGCGAATTGGAGTTTGGATTTCCACAACCACAGAGGGTATGAATGGACCTGGAATGAGCCTCTTCCAAGATGTCCAAGCCCAAAAGCAGTCAAGTCATAGACCTAGGTTGAAGAAAAGGTGAAAAAGGAGCTAGACAGCACATGGGCACTGAGGCCAGTTTTGCACTAATTTTGAATATAAATAGTTATCCTTTGTCCTCAGCATGTCATTCCTAGCAGACATCCAGCAGCTAGCAACTATCTAAAAATGACTCAAAACATGAACTCAGCCAATGTGTGTGAGTGTGTGTGTGTGTGTGTGTGTGTTAGCCAAATTCTTGATATTGCTTGGGAAGAGAACATTTTGGTTATTTGAAGGTGCAGGTTGGTAAATTGGGCTTCAGACCATGTATTCTTTCTTCTTTGGTCACATTTTGCTGGCTAATTTTTAGAATACCTAGTCTAGGATGAGGGATGTGTTCTTTTACAACAGTAAAAAGAAGAGGAATCAAGCCTGAAAAAAGGATAACAGCAGAAGGAGTTATTATCACTGAATGAAAATAGGAATTTGTGGAATCAAATTCTTTCTTTTTTAATTTTTTTCAAAATGAATTATATTTCACTGCTTTTCCTTATTATAAAAGACTATTGAAAGAAAAATCTGAAAATATGGAAGAGTAGAGATTACAATAATGATAATAAAAATGAATAATAATTGTAATAAGCCTCTTATGCCTATTATCTTGAAGGTAACTATTGTAAACCATGGCAAATATACTTTCAGAGTCTTTATGTACACATGAGCACATATATTCAATAGTTTTATTTTTATTATTTACAAAAATGGGATTATACTTTGGTACTAAATTACTGGTATTCAACCACTTTGACCAGAAAACAATAATTTCATATGGTTTAATTTATACATCCTATTTTTCAATCTGTTTATTTTCCCTTTAAAATATATCATAAACATCTTTCCATAATAAATTACCATAATTTCTGCATAGTTTTCTGTAATGTGGAAATTTATTAACTGATCCCCTTTTATTGTACATTTAGATTTTCATTTTTTCCTATTACTAATAATGCTTCCATAAACATTCTTATAGCTAAATCTACCCCATATACTTGCATCTCCCCCTGCCGAGGGGTACATTTTCATGAGTAGAATCCTTGGATAAAAAGACATGCATGTGCTACGAGTACATTTTTTTTAGCCTACTGTTTTTCTACAAGTGTTCTGTAATTTGTTTACTTTCTATGGCTGCATCTATACACAGAAAGGGGTTTTGTTATTCACTACTTATACTAGCTACTAGCATGTTGAATGTAATACAATGTTTTGAAAAAAGCTTTTTTTCCAGCTGCTTTTTTTGCATGTCTGGGTTGGCAAAATTATAGGCCCAAAATGTATTGATATCATTATCTTTTTATTCTGTTGGTTCAAAATTATTAACATTGTGATATTTAAAGACTATGAACAAGGTCTGCACTAACCAGATGAAACCTCTCATTCTTCAAGTGAACCCCTCAGATAAAAACAGGTATTGAGTGAGAGGATTTAAATAAATTCCTGGCTTCTTTTCCACACTGGGCCTGTAGAAACCTTGTCTATAATTGCCTTTCCATTTTCCAGCATCCATGTTTCAGATGCCCATCATAAACATCAACTAAATCTTAAGGAGTCTTTCCTCACCTGTCCTTGACTGTTTAGTCAGAAAGCAAAGATAATAAAACTTGCAACATCAATTTGCGCCATAAGCCTGAGCCAGACTTCATGTTGAAGGATTATGGAATTATAAACTACTGTTATCGGTTGTGTTGAAAATAATAATTGAGTAACTGCAGCCATAACTCATTCAGTGGTTCAAGAAAGCTGCGGCAACAATTACGTGACTGATTGGGATTTAAGGTAAATACCAAAGAACACAGTGTCTTCCCAGAAGCTTGCAAGGCTAGATTGGATCTGATATTACACTCCTGGTGGTGAGCCAGAACTGGAAATGTACGAGAGGCTGGAGGCTAGACACCTACTCCAGCAACAATCTGACTTCTGCTCTCTAACTAACCTTGCCATTTCTCCAGGGCTAATGATGACTTGGCTGTCTTAAGACTTCATACATATGCCTCTTTACCCTATCATGAAGTCACTTTCTGTGCGCCTGTCTCCCGTACACTGTGGGAGCCATGAAGGTGAAGACCACAATGTGTTCATCCCTCTCCATAAACTCTGGAGGCCCCAATGAATGGATGAATAAAGCAATTCTAATTTTAAAAAAAGTCACAATTCTTTGTCAATTTTAGTCAAAGATTGAGTCAACAGGAGTAATTGATGTGTTCCCAAATTAGGGACCAAAACTAGGAGTATCGGAAACCCCAACAGAAAATAAACCTACAATTTTATTAACTCAATCACTTTAAATCAGTAGATAATATTTAAGCATGAAGAGCAGCATTGAGGGGAAAGAAGTTCCCAAACTGTGACAAAAAGACAAATTATTAGAAGGCAGAGAGTTGGGGGGACAGCTGGATGGAATGGAATAGAAAGGATCGAAATAAAAACTGGTACCAATAAACCAGCTCCCTTTCTCCCCACCATATATTGGTCGTTTGCTACATGAGACAAATGAGCCATTTGCTTCTGACTCCCAGGTTGTATCTCGGAGAAGCTCAGTTTTGATTTTAGCTTTCTTGATGATCAATTTCTGTGTGTGAGGTAGCGGAAGTAAGCAGAGAAATCCAACATCCACGTACCTGGCTCAGCTGGACCATGGCCACTCTGAGAATCAGAGCTGGAGGTCAAAGAGCATAGGTGGTTCCTTCAAAACACAGACATGCCCACAGGTTCCCCATCAAAAGATTTAGCTAATGGAAATGCCAGGGCTGCCATCCAGAGTTTATGCTCACAGTGCAAAAGCCACACTGGATTTTATACAGTTTCTCGAATAGTCCAATTTCCTGACTCCAGGCCTTTGCACTTGCTGTTCCCTCTGGCTAAAATGTCCCTATACCCTCATACTCCTAGCTCTTTCCTGTCATTCAGCTCAAATGTCACATCTCAGAATGGTTTTCCCCAATCATGCTATCTAATATTAAACTGCTTTTCCCTAAATGCTTTTTCTCAATGGCTGCATTCTATTTTATTTTCGTCATGGTACTCACCAATATCTGAAACTATGCTATTTGTATATGTGTTTACTACCTGTCATTCCCCACTGGAATACAAATTCTAGGAGAACGGGGACTCTGTCTTAGTCATCACTGAATCAGTGCTGGTGCATGGTTGGCATCCAATACATATTTGTTGAATGAGTCAATGAATGTGTGTAGAACCTCAAAGTCTGGAGGTTTTTTTGCCAAGAGTAGCACCACCCTTTACATCAGGCTTGTTTACGCTCAGTATCTTATCACTTAGATGAATTTTGTTTAATCGAGGTAAGATAGGCCACGTGGGGGGCTGCCCGGTGGCGCAGCGGTTTAGTCAGCGCTTGGCAGCCCGGGGTTCGCGGGTTTGGATCCTGGGCGCCCGCCGACGCACTGCTTGTCAGCCATGCCGAGGCGGCATCCCATATAAAGTAGAGGAAGATGGGCACGGATGTTAGCCCAGGGCCAGTCTTCCTCAGCAAAAAGAGGAGGATTAGCAACGGATGTTAGCTCAGGGCTGGTCTTCCTCACAAAAAAAAAAAAAAAGATAGGCCACGTGGAACAAGCAAGCTCTTCTTGAGAATTCAAGAAACGGGAAATAGCGAAAGAGGGACACATGGGCTGGCCCCGGACACATTTCCTGGATGAAGGTAAAGAGAAGGAAGCTGCCATAGGAGCAAAAGCAAGTGCCCTACCTGGGACATGGGTAACACCAATTACATCCCAGGTACAAGGAGGAGATGCAGTTGAAATGCCAAACTTTGTGGATGAAGGCTGTACAAGAGTCACAGAAGATGTTAGGGCCCTAAAGCAGTCCAAAGGGAGGTCCTAATTCCATCTCAGTTTTATAGGCTTGTAAAGGAAATGTCTAGATCAGAGCAGCTTTCACCCCAAAACAGAGTCTAAGTAATGTTTTGTTAAATTGTGAGTAGTTTAGTGTCAAAACAGAGAAGCACAATGAGATTAATAGCTGAAAACAGTTGGTGGGGGAGCATATCAAACTAGAGCATGAAGCCGAATCATGTTTAGCCAGAGGTAACAGGAGCAAGAGGATTTATGAGAGTTCCCAAGTTCTTGAGATGGATATTCCTTCAGAAGTGTCTTAGGGTTCTCTCATTTCTCAGTATTGTGATTATTAAAAAGAAAAAGCTGCATGACGGTTATTTTGACTGTCACTCAAACAATTAAATATCCTAATTCCAGACTGGTTTATATTCTGAAACTAGTTCACAGAAAACTTCTAACATCAATAGATGTTACTTACCAAAGGTCTGATTGATGAAAGGAGAGCTGCAGCACTGGCTGGGAGAGAATGTTGTTCTGCAGTTAGGGCACATATGATCTTTCACTGTTCTGGGGGCGGATTATTTACTTCGGCTGCATTGATAATAACCTGATATATGACAAGATTTTTGAAACTTGAACAAAACTTCCAAAGCATTCATATAAGCATTGCTGACCAGATGGAATCTGTCAGTATGGTCTGCACAGAAACAAAGCCACACGTTTCCACAGTGCAACCAAAGAGTCGTGTTAAAATTTTACTGTAAGTGCAAGCTTTTCTCACGTTAGAGAAAAAATCACTGTTTACCCTGGATGGTATGAATGTACAAACCAAAACAGTGGCTCTGCTTACACATTATGTATGTGTATAGACAGATATATGTATATATGTGTGTATATATATATGTGTGTGTGTGTACATATATACTTATGAGTAGCCACATATGTACATAATAAATACAAAATAAGATAGACAAGTTGAAAGTTTGGTCACACCAGCTCTTGGCAGTATATAAATAATCGAACTTTGGCTTTTTAAATTCAATTGACTCTATATTGAATTCAGAGAGTTGACTTTGTCTTTAAAAACAGAACCATTTTGTACAATGTGTCCTTTATGTTTAAATTCTGAGTTTCTTCCAACCTATTTTTATATACATCTAAGTTCTTGCATTTTTTTGTTGTGGGGATTGACCTAATTTTCAATTCATGGAGATATGTAGCCTCTGTGTCTATGTGCGTATGTATTAGTTGCTTGAAAACAGAAACCTCTTCTAGATTGTGTCTAGATAATGTCTCTTCTAGATTACGTATTATTTTCATAATTTTTAGTGTAAGTATATTTTAGGAACACATAGAATGTTAGTTAAGTATAGTAATGCCATTTTTCATTTTAACTGCTTCTATATTTTATTTTAAAAAAGTAATAGATCACTACTGTTTGTTAGCATTACTCATTACCTAGTGTGAAGATGTCATTCTCATTTTAAATGTAAAGTTATCATTCTCTGTGACATCTTGTTCTCATTCATACCAATCAATACTCATTGGAAAAAAATGTTAGATTTAATCATTCCACACCTCATTGGAAGTAAAAATAATTACCTATTTATGGATACTATTATATCAGTTTTTCAAAACAAATTTTTAAAACCAAGGTTAAAACTGTTAATTGGAATTTTCTAGCCTGAATAAAAATTCCAGAGAGTCATTTAAATGACTCCCCAATTCCTAGTTATTCCATAATGTTTTCCCAGACTGAATGGAGAATTCCTTTGTGTATTTTTTTGTGAGGAAGATTGACCCTGAGCTAACATCTGTGCCCATCTTCCTCTATTTTGTTTTTTATTTTTTTTACCTGTGTCCTCTTTTTTTCTCTTTTTTTTTAATTGATGTCTTAGTTTATAACACTGTGGGGTTTTAGTTGTACATTTTTGTCCGTCACCTTGTGGATGTAACCCTTCACCCCTTGTGCCCCTCCCCCACCCCCCTTCCCCTTGGTAACCACCAATCAGTTCTCTCTGTCCGTGTGTTCACTTATATTCCATATATGAGTGAGTTCATGCAGTGTCTGTCCTTCTCTCTCTGGCTTATTTCACTTAACATAATACCCTCTAGGTCCTTCCATGTTGTTGCAAATGGGACAATTGTGTCTTTTCTTATGGCTGAGTAGTATTCCATTGTATGTATATACCACATCTTCTTTAACCAATCTTCAGTTGAGGGACACTTGGGTTGCTTCCACTTCTTGGCTATAGTGAATAATGCTGCAATGAACATAGGGGTGCATACGCCTCTTGTGATGGTTGATTTCACGTCCATTGGGTAGATGCCCAAGAGTGGTATTGCTGGATCATACGGTATTTCTATTTTTAATTTTTTGAGGAATCTCCATACTGTTTTCCATAGAGGCTGCACCAGTTTGCATTCCCACCAGCAGTGAATGAGGGTGCCCCTTTCTCCACAACCTCTCCAGCATTTGTTGTTATTTGTCTTTGTGATTATAGCCATTCTAACCGGTGTAAGGTGATATCTCAGTGTAGTTTTGATTTGCATTTCCCTGATGATTAGTGATGTTGAACATCTTTTCATGTGTCTATTGGCCATCTGTATCTCTTCCTTGGAAAAATGTCTGTTCATATCCTCTGCCCATTTTTTGATCGGGTTGTTTGTTTTTTTGTTGCTCAGTTGTATGAGATCTTTGTATATTACTGAGATTAATCCCTTGTCGGACAAACGATTTGCAAATATTTTCTCCCAGCTGGTGGGTTGTTTATTCATTTTGATCCTGGTTTCATTTGCCTTGTAGAAGCTCTTTAGTCTGATGAGGTCCCACTTGTTTATTTTTTCTTTTGTTTCCCTTGTCTGGGTAGACATGGAATCTGAAAGGATCCCTTTATGTCCAATCGCAATTAGTGTACTGCCTATATTTTCTTCCAGGAGTTTTATAGTTTCAGGTCTCACTTTCAGGCCTTTGATCCATTTTGAATTGATTTTTGTATATGGCGATAGGAGATGGTCTACTTTCATTCTTTTGCATGTTGCTGTCCAATTTTCCCAGCACCATTTATTGAAGAGACTTCCCTCTCTCCATTGTATGTTCTTTGCTCCTTTGTCGAAGGTTAGCTGTCCATAGGTGTGTGGCTTTATTTCTGGGCTTTCAATTCTGTTCCATTGATCTGTGTGTCTATTCTTGTACCAGTACCATGCTGTTTTGATTACTGTAGCTTCATAGTATATTTTGAAATCAGGGATTGTGATGCCTCCAGCTTTGTTCTTTTTTTTCAGAATTGCTTTAGCTATTCGGGCTCTTTTGTTGCCCCATACGAATTTCAGTAGTTTTTGTTCTATTTCCGTGAAGAATGACATTGGGATTCTGATTGGGATTGCATTGAATCTGTAGATTGCTTTAGGTAGAATGGACATTTTAACTATATTTATTCTTCCAATCCATGTGCATGGAATATTTTTCCATTTCTTTATGTCCTCCTCGATTTCTTTCAATAGTGTCTTATAGTTTTCATTGTATAGGTCTTTGACCTCCTTGGTTAAATTTATTCCCAGATATTTTATTCTCTTTGTTGCAATTGTAAATAGGATTGTCTTTTTGAGTTCTCTTTCTGTTTTTTCATCGTTAGTGTATAGAAATGCAATTGATTTTTGTAAGTTGATTTTATACCCTGCCACTGTACTGTAGTTGTTGATTGTTTCTAGTAGCTTTCCGATGGAATTTTTTGGGTTTTCTGTGTATAGGATCATGTCGTCTGCAAATAGTGAGAGTTTCACTTCTTCATTGCCTATTTGGAGTCCTTTTATTCCTTTTTCTTGCCTAATTGCTCTGGCCAGAACTTCCAGTATTATGTTGAATAAGAGCAGTGAGAGTGGGCACCCTTGTCTTGTTCCTGTCCTCAAAGGAATGGCTTTCAGTTTTTCCCCGTTGAGTAGGATGTTTGCTGTAGGTTTGTCATATATGGCCCTTATTATGTTGAGGTACTTTCCTTCTATACCCATTTTTTTGAGAGTTTTTATCATAAATGGATGCTGGATCTTGTCGAATGCCTTCTCTGCATCGATTGAGATGATCATGTGGTTTTTATTCTTCATTTTGTTAATGTGGTGTATCACGTTGATTGATTTGAGGATGTTGAACCATCCCTGTGTCCCTGGTATAAATCCCACTTGATCGTGGTGTATGATCTTTTTGATGTATTGCTGTATTCGGTTTGCCAATATTTTGTTGAGCATTTTTGCGTCTATGTTCATCAGCAATATTGGCCTGTAGTTTTCCTTCTTTGTATTGTCCTTGTCTGGCTTTGGTATCAGCATGATGTCGGCCTCATAGAATGTGTTGGGAAGTATTCCATCTTCCTCTATTTTTTGGAATAGTTTGAGAAGGATAGGTGCTAAATCTTCTTTGAACATTTGATAAAATTCTCCAGGGAAGCCATCTGGTCCTGGGCTTTTATTTTTTGGGAGGTTTTTGATGACTGTTTCACTCTCTTTACTTGTGATTGGTCTGTTCAGATTCTCTATTTCTTCTTGATTCAGTTTTGGGAGGTTGTACGCGTCCAAGAATTTGTCCATTTCCTCTAGGTTGTCCAGTTTGTTGGCGTAAAGTTTTTCATAGTATTCCCTAATAATCCCTTGTATTTCTGTGGTGTCTGTTGTAATTTCTCCTCTTTCATTTCTAATTTTATTTATTTGAGTCTTCTCCCTTTTTTTCTTAGTGAGTCTGGCTAAGGGTTTGTCAATTTTATTTATCTTCTCAAAGAACCAGCTCTTTGTTTCATTGATCCTTTCTACTGTTTTTTTGGTTTCAATTTCATTTATTTCTGCTCTGATTTTTATTATTTCCCTCCTTCTACTGATTCAGGGCTTTGTCTGTTCTTCTTTTTCCAACTCTGTTAGGTGCAATTTAAGGTTATTTATTTGGGATTTTTCTTGTTTGTTAAGGTGAGCTTGTATTGCTATGAATTTCCCTCTCAGGACTGCTTTTGCTACATCCCATATGAGTTGGTATGGTGTATTTTCCTTTTCATTTGTCTCCAGATAGCTTTTGATTTCTCCTTTAATTTCATCAATGACCCATTGGTTGTTCAGTAGCATGTTGTTTAGTCTCCACATCTTTGTCCCTTTCCTAGTTGTTTCCTTGCAGTTGATTTCTAGTTTCACAGCATTATGATCAGAAAAGATGCTTGTAATGATTTCAATCTTCTTAAATTTATAGAGGTTTGCCTTGTTTCCTAATATATTGTCTATCCTTGAGCATGTTCCATGTGCACTTGAGAAGAATGTGTACTCTGCTTTTTTTGGGTGGAGCGTTCTGTATATATCTATTAAATCCATTGCATCTAGTTTCTCGTTTAAGTCCATTATTTCCTTATTGACTTTTTGTCTGGATGATCTATCTATTGATGTAAGGGGGGTATTAATATCCCCTACTATTATTGTGTTATTGTTAATATCTCCTTTAAGGTTTTTTAGCAGTTGTTTTATGAACTTTGGTGCTCCTGTGTTGGGTGCATAGATATTTATAAGTGTTATGTCTTCTTGGTGAAGTATCCCTTTTATCATTATATATTGCCCTTCTTTGTCTCTCATTACCTTTTTTATCTTGAAGTCTACTTTGTCTGATATAAGTATGGCTACTCCTGCTTTCTTTTGTTTGCCATTAGCTTGGAGTATTGTTTTCCATCCTTTTATTTTGAGTCTGTGTTTGTCTTTAGAGCTGAGATGTGTTTCCTGGAGGCAGCAGATAGTTGGATCTTGGTTTTTAATCCATCCTGCCACTCTGTGTCTTTTGATTGGAGAATTCAATCCTTTTACATTTAGAGTGATTATTGATATTTGAGGGTTTAATGTTGCTATTTTATTGTTCATCTTCTGGTTCTTTTGCATTTCCTTTGTTTCTTGTCCCTTGTGTTTTGGACTGCAAATTCAATTTGGTATTTCTGCATGCTCATTCTCTTGGTTTTCTCTTTATTTGTCATGTGTGGTTCTGTTCTGGTTGTTTGTTTAGTGGTTACCGTGCGGTTTATATAAGCGATCTTCTGGATAAGAAAGTACATTTTCAGATGCCTCCTTTTTCCTGAGGCTGGGTCAGTTCAATCCCTTACCTCTTCCCCTCCTTATTTGTTATCTCTTTATTCCAGATTGTGTCATGAATGTGTGTTTCCAGTGATGAGCTTGAATTAATTTTTGATGTTTTCCAACTGTATTTTGTTGTGGTTTAGTCTCCTTGCTTTTCTCTTTGTTGAAATCTTTGTATCCCCTTTCTCATTTGTTTTTTTTTCAGGCCTAAGGGCCTTCTTGAGCATTTCTTGTAGTGGGGGTCTTGTGGTGACGAACTCTCTTAGCTTTTGTTTATCAGGGAGAGTTATTATTTCTCCATCGTATTTGAAGGATATTTTTGCTGGATAAAGTATTCTCGGCTGAAGGTTTTTGTCTTTCATGATTTTGAATATATCATTCCAGTCTCTCCTAGCCTGTAGAGTTTCTGTCGAGAAATCAGCTGAGAGCCTGATGGGGTTTCCTTTGTATGTTATTTTGTTTTTTTGTTTAGCTGCCTTCAATATTATTTCCTTGTCACGGGTATTCTTGAATTTTGCTACTATGTGGCGAGATGATTTTTTATTCCTGTTTATATATTTAGGTGATCTATTGATTTCATTCACTGTTATTTCCCTCTCGTTCCCTAGGTTGGGGAAGTTCTCAGCTATTATTTCTTTGAACAAACTCTCTGTTCCTTTTTCTCTTTCTTCTCCTTCTGGAATACCTATTATCCTTATGTTGCTTTTCCTCATTGAGTCTGATATTTCTCGAAGAATTTCTTCATTTCTTTTTAGTCTTAGCTCTCTCTCCTCCTCTACCAGGAGCATTTCTGCGTGGCTATCCTCAATAGTGCTAATTCGTTCCTCCATATTGTCAGTTCTGCTCCATTTTTTCCACTATCTCGTTGATTTTGTTTTTCATCTCCAACAATTCTGATTGGTTTTTCTTTAGGGTTTCAATCTCTTTTGTGACATAATCCCTGAATTCGTTGATTTGTTTCTGTGTGTTCTCTTGTATTTCGTTGAGCTTGTTTATGATAGCTATTTTGAATTCTCTCTCATTCAGGTTATCAAATTCTGTGCCTTCAGGGTTGGTTTCTGGGTGTTTGTCATTTTCCTTTTGGTCTGTAGCCCTGACATATTTTCGCAAGGATCTGACGGGGACGGCTTTATTTTTACCCCTCATGATTAAAGTTAGTCCTGCAGTTTCCCCCTGCTGCCACTAGATGGAGATCGCGAGCGGTTTGCTCTGAGGCGGCTGCAGCCCCTGGAGCGATTATGCTGAAACGCCGGGTGTGTGGGGGAAGGGGTCCTCTCTTTCTCCTGCTTGACCCAGGGGTTTCCTTTCTGGCTCTCTTAGGGTGTTTGCTACACCCCCTAAACCGTCCGTTGTCGCTTCCCCGTGGGGATCTCGCGACAGCCTGTGAGAGCACCTGGATGGCGATAGTTTTCCCCGCTGTGGGCCGCCCCTCCCCCCTCTGTCCGGGAACCGCTCTGTTTTTGCTGATCAATTGGGGAGGGGGAGTACAACCTCCTACCTCTCCTCCCGTTCTCCTGGGCTTCCCGCGCCTCCACCATCCGATGTATGGCAGCAGGGGTTTCTCAGAAGTCCTTCGTAGTGTTTGATTGAGCTCTGTTGGAATGTGAATGATGTTTTCGTTGTGTCGTAGGGGGCAGAGATTCAAAGAGGGAATCTCACTCCGCCATGATGCTGACGTCACTCCATCTTCCTCTATTTTGTACGTAGGACGCTGCCATAGCATGGCTTGATGAGCAGTGCGAAGGTCTGTGCCCAGCATCCGAATTCGCAAACCCCAAGCCACCAAAGCAGAGTGTGCAAACCCAATAACTACACCACGGGACCGGCCCCTTAATTCATGAGACGAATTAATTGTTTGATGGAATGTTCAGCTCAAATTTTAAACTTTACTCTTGTCAGCAATCCTAATGTTTACCCTGTTTGTGAAAATAAGATGCAATCACTGAGAATGTAAGCCTAGATTTAATATTTTTTTTCTCTTGTCTATGTCCTATCTAAACACACGTATTCACCTGAGGGCTGTTTGAGGGGAGAGAATTAATATTTCCCTAACATCTATCTTGTACCAGGGGTTATTCTCACTTAATCCTCACAACAGCTCTACTAAGTTCTTGTCATCCCCTTTTCACAGATGATAAAATTGAGGCTTATAAAAATCAAATAATTTGCCTAAAGTCATGCATCTAGAAAGTAGAATAACCAGAATTCAAATATCTAAGAAAAAAATCAATCAGCCTTAAAATCTTCAATTGTAAACATCCTATAAGGTGACTTCCACAGATCTCTTTACAATACCAAGAGTAATCATAAAGTAAACAATTTCTGATAAAGAGAACACTTATGACATTATCACTTCTTTATTTACCGACCTTGGCGCTTTTACATTTACTATGAGGTTCTCAAGTCCTCGTAGTATGGGGAGTGAAATGATGCAGTGGTGAAATTAATCAAATGTTGAAGCAGGCAGGACCTCCAGGGCAGAGGAGCTGCTGCAAGGCTAAACCATAACATGCTCCAGTTGAAACAAGAGCCACCACAGAAATGTTCCTGTAGTGAGTGCTGCAGGGTTACACTTGCCCAAGACTGATGGAGGAGGCAAAGGGGGCTAGGGGAGGAACAAAGGTGGAGCCTATGGAGCCAGTCCTCTTACAAGAGACCAGCTAAGACCTTGGACTGCCAACTGGCCTCCCCAAATTGTGGGCTCCAGTCAACAGGTTCCCTTGTGGTGGGGAAGAAGTTTCATACAGTGATCAGAGATGAGGTCTCTGGAGCCAGGCTGCTTGGACCTGAATTTCAATCAGTCATTTATTATCTGTGACTTTTGAAAGTAATTTTGAGTGCTTCAGTTTTTTCGTCTGTGAAATGGGCGTGAAGCAATGAAATGAAGTAATGTGTATGGAATATGAAGAATAAAGTGTGACATGTAAGAAAATCTCATAACGGATCCCTATTCTTGTTATTAAAATGCCTTTCCACTGCCTCTGAAGCCAGCACACCCACTCCTTTTCTGATGGTGAGTTTATCTTTGAGGGGAAAAAGAAGCAAAAAAACAAAAAACCCTCTCTCCTTCTCCATGGCCTGCATCTCAAGTATGTTATTCTTACTTGGACCTACTACATCTTTAAAAAGAAGGAAGGGATAGACTAGTTGGATTTGCATCAAAGACCTGGTCTTAGTAATTGCCTTTTAATTCTAACCTCAGTGGTAAGGTCAAAAATGCCCATTCATATACACAACCTTGACAAAGCAGCACTGAGATCCTCTCTCAAAAAGCTAAGCAAGTTTCTGACAACCAAGGCAATCATTCTCAGGGAACCTAGAAAGAAAACAAAACAACTCAAAAAACTCAACAAATAATAAAACAATAGGCACTCACATATACACACACAGATATTAGGAGAATCTATGATACACTTAACCTAAGTCTTTAGGATAGGATTAAAATAATACTCTTGTCGGCATTTGGGTATTGTTATATGTGGTAAGAAAAGATTCACGAATTTAGTTTGAAAAATACCCAGGTGTTAATGTGCTGGATCAGTCAAGCATGCTCTAGAGATCTGGGCCCCCCTCCCAGGGCTGCAATACTGTTCTGGTCTAGTGGGTACGGTCATCAGTGTGACCTTTACAGAGGTGGCCTGAATAAGTTATCACTTTAAAGCTCTTGAAATGAAAAGCACCACATCAGTACTTACTGTGCTTTGCATTTTTTATGACTCAAATCTTTTACAACAGATGAACAGCTCCTGAAGATATTAGAAGAGTGGTTTATAAATAAGAAGGAGCTATACTTGCAATTCATCGGTTTCTGAAAAGTTGTAATTGCTACATGAATATTTTTGTAGCAGAAATGTTAATTGAAACATTCACTAAATAACAGAAAAATGGCAGGCCTATAAATAACAATGCTACTTAAGGAGTGCAGAGGCTTATTTTTAGAAAACGTTCTGAAGGTATGGTTTTTGTTTCCCTTCTACAGGAAGACTAATAAAAATAAAACGCTCTCTGGGAATAGACTGCCATCACTTATGGTATACTCTTCATGTGTTGCCAAACCAGCGACGACCAGTGATGCCTCCATCTTGGTGTGAGGCATGCCAACATGGCTGCCATTTTGTGTTTCTTCCTGCTTCAGCACAGTCCAGCTGTCTAAATATAGGGGCTCTTATCAGCTATGAAAGATAATTTTGTTGTATTAACTCCATAAATTTCATAGAGCCAGCAAAGCTTCCATGGCATAATGGCTTAATTTTTCATTCTAATAATAACTGCCTGCCAGTTGAAATGAATAGGATAAAAAACAAACATTTCTGCTCTATAACATGATCCTTGACAGATGTACTGCTTAGGAGGCCCGGGGCAGGGAAGTCCTGGCCCCTTTTCCAATTCACCCCATAGCAGTAAAAGCAGGAACACCAGGGAGAGGGTCTGACAGTAAAGGAGCTTGAGGGAAAGTGACGGCCGTCCTCTTTACTTAAATCCACAATTGGACGCAGGCCTGATTTAAGATGAGGCACATTTTCACATCTTTACATAGTGCTGTGGTTGTTTCTCAATCACCATCTTCCTCAGCTTTGAACAGCTCCCTGGGAAATTCTCATCTATTTTTTTCCCTCTGTTTCTTTTCTCCCTCTCCCTTCTACCCTTATATGCATAAAAGGTGAATCATTTGATTATTCACTTGTTTGTATAGATTTTTTGATTGACAACTTAAAAATGTTTCTTTTTAAATGACAGAACAAATCTTGATACATTTAAGTGAAAATAAGGTCATGCAAATTTGTGCCAACAAGCTACTCAGGCTTTATGTAGTTATTGATTTATCTACATAATGAAACTGAACATCAGCAAATTGTTTTTCTTATTTTACAAGGGAGATCACTTTCTGGAAGGAAAACTTAGTGAATTCAAGAGCAAATTTCCTATTTTTAGAATGTAGTGGATTTATTTTCTTCAATAAATCCACATTTTCATCTATTCTTCTCTTTCCTGTATAGACTTTTTTTTGCAAATGATTTCAACCTTTCAACCAAAAAAAAACGCCAAACATTTTTAACTCTTTTCTCCTTTGTGAAATCATTACTCAATGATTTTTCTTTTCTATTTTGTCTACTTTTCTATATCTTCCAAGTTCTTTATTCATCTCCTTAACTACTCAACCATGACTATGCATTTCCAAATTTTCTAAAGACTACCTTTTACTCCTAAAATTGGAGGGACATCTACATATATAATTTTTTATATACCTTACAAATTGTTTCACAATTTAATGCTATGCATGTGGAAATTTACAAAGAAAACCTCACCGTTATTGATAAATGAACTGTGTGCAACCCCATAGAAAGAGAGCCAAGGGAGGAAAGAGGGTAAAGGATCATGTTTAGGTCAACTGATTTAAAACAGCCATATCACATGAGAGGCAATATTTTTGGGGAGTGATTGTAAAAAGAAGTTTATACTTTTCTCCATCCTGTAGATATCAATCTTTACCAATGTAACAATACTACAGAAAATATTGCCTGAGAGTCCCAAACACAATTTATTTTCTATACCTTTTTTAAAAAACTTTTTTTCAAAATAATTTCAAACTCACAGAAAAATTACGAAAATAGTGCAAAGAACTTCTGAATACTCTTACCCAGATTCACCAGGCTTCAACACTTTGCCACACCTCTTTGTCATTTTCTCTGTAGACATTTTGCATTTTTTTCTGAACTATATAGGTGTAGCTGCATACATTATGCCCTTCATCCCCTGATATTTTAGAGTTTATTTCCTAAAACCAAGTGTTTGAATTCAGAAAATTTAACAGTGATATAATGCTATTATCTCATATATAGCCCACATTTCAATTTCCGCAATTGTTCCAATAATGTCCTTTATAACAATTTTCCCTGGTATAGGATGCAATCCAGGATCTCATTAGTATCCTCTAATCAGGAACAGTTCATCAGACTTTGTCTTTCATGTCTTTGACATGAAAAAATATTTTAAAAATACAGGTGGATTGTTTTATCAAAAATCTCATTATTTGGGTTTTTCTGATGTTTCCTTATTAGGTTCAGGTTATACATTTTGGCTAGTAGACTACGTAAACAATGCTCCCATCCAGGTTATTATACAGGAGGGATGTGACACCTGTGTGCACTTTATTAATGATATTGATTTTGATTCCTTGGTTAGAGTAGCCCTGCAGCAAACATCCCCATTACAATGAGTTCAAGATTTGTCTACAGTTTTTTCTTTCTTTCTTCTTCTTTTTTTTAAGACTAATGTATTTAGTCAAAGCACTGCATTCAGAAGTCACTTGCATTTGTTTTCCCCACTTAATTGTAGCTATTTTGTTTGAAATAAGTTGAAATCTTGTATTTCTCCTTGTATTTAGTTTTAGAGTTTTCCCCCTACCCTTGTTAGTTCTGTTTTTTAAATATGCAGAATATTTACATGATTCCCAAGGTCAAAATTATGCAAAAAATTATACTCAAAGAAAATTACTCTCTCCTTTATAACTTCCCCCCATAAGAATCAGTTCCATAAGTTTCTGGTTTATCTTTTCCTAGGTTTCTTTTTACAAAAATAAGCGTGTTTTCTTATTTCTCCTTCTTTCTTGCACAAAGGTAGCATACAATGGAAACTTTTTCACACTTTGCTCTTCTCCCCTTAACAATGTATATTGGAAATCAGTCTATCAGTTCCTAGAGATCTTCCTCATTCGTTTACAGTTGCACAGAAGTCTGCTGTGTGTGTGTACCATAGTTTATTCAATCAATCTTCTTTGTTTGGGCAATTTAGAATTGCCACTAGTTTGTAATTACAAATGATGCTTGTTAGATGTGTATCTTTAGGCTAAATTCCTCGAAGTGGGGTTTCTAGGCCAAATGCTTTTGTGATTTTGTTAGATACTGTCAGAACATCTTTTAATGTATTTGAGGGCCATTTTAATATTTTTAAAACAATTATCTGTTTAGGTGCTTTGCTCATTTTGAAGTTTTAGTCTTTTTTTCCTCAATCTTAAAAAGTTCTTTGTATAGTAAAACAGTAGCCCTTGCAAATATTGTTGAATTTGCCATTTGTCTTAAATTATTTTTTTGTATAAATCTTTTTATTGCTTCTGGATCTTGAATCATAGTTCTAAGGCTTTTCCCTAAATCTAGGTTATAATGCACTTATGCTTTAGTCTCATATTTGTACAATTTCATTTTTATATTTAAATATCTAATCCATTTGGAGCTTACTATTTTGTATAGTTTGAGGAGTAGGCTCATTGTTTAAATTCTTTTTCCAATTGTCCATCCAATTGGCCCAACATCATTTATCAAAAATCCACTTTTGTCCCTGATTTGAGATGCCGCTTTATCACAAACGAAATTTCCATATGAACTTAAGTCTATTTCTGGATGTTCTTTTCTATTCCATTGGTCTATCTGTCTACTCAGGTACCAGTACAACACTGTTTTAATTATAGAGGCTTTGTAGTACGTTTTAAACTTGTCAGGGCTAGCACCTACCCCTACCCCTAAAAGCTTTTCTTTTTTAGTGTTTTCCTTCTTCTTCTTACATGTTCAATTTTTCATAAGAACCTCAGTTATCAATATTCTAGCTCTAGAAATAAATCTTGTTGGTTTGAGAATACATTAAATTCATAAGTTGGAGAAAAGTGACATCTTGTTGATGTTGAGACATTCTTTCCATTTGTTCAAGTGTATGTTTTTTTTCAGGAAGATTGGCCCTGAGCTAACATCTGTTGCTAGCTTTTTTTTTTTTCATTTTTTTCTCCCCAAAGCCCCAGTAGATAGTTGTATGTCACAGTTGTACATCTTCTAGTTGCTCTATGTGGGATGCCGCCTCAGCATGGCTTGATGAGTGGTGCATAGGTCCACACCCAGGATCCGAACTGGTGAGCCCCGGGCCACTGGAGTGGAGCATGCAAACTTAACTACTATGCTACCAGGCCAGCCCCTGTTCAAGGGTGCTTTTTGTTTTTAAGTTGCTTTGTAGGTTTCTTCTTACCTTTTTCACATTATCTTGTTAAGTTTATACTTCAGCATTTTTATTGTTGTTATCGTTGTCAATGTAATCCATTTTTCCTCTTCCATTATATCTTCTAACTGGTTATTATTAGTGTGTGTGAAGACTAATGATTTTTGCATGTTAATTTTATAACTTGCTACAATGATGAATTACTTTATTGTTTAAATTAGTTTTATTGTTGATTATTTGTGGTTTTCCAGAGGGTATACTGTCATTTCATCTACACATAAAGATTGTTTCACTTCTTTACCAATTTATATGCCTCTAATTATTTTCTATTATTTAATTACAATTGATGAAATTAAATGTAATGGAGATAGTGGACATACCAGCTTATTCTAGATCTTAGTAGGAATTCTTCAGTTTTCCTATTAAGTAATATGTTAACTTTATAATTGAAGCATATTTTTTATCATGTGGTCATTCATGCTTATATTCTCAAAGATTTTTATTAAGAATTGATGTTCAATTTTGTAAAAGGCTTTTTCAGCCTCTATGAAGATAATTAATTTTTCTCCTTAGACTAACTAAAATGGTGGTTTATATTAAGAAATTTCCTATTATCAAATTTTGCATTCCTGGTATAAATAACACTTGGTCATGATCTAATATTTTCTTGAATAATTTTCTATTTGCTAATATATTTAGGATTTTTGTATAATATTTATAAGCTATATTGGTTTATAATTTTCTTTTTTCTCCCTTTCAATATCAGATCTAAGGATCAATGTTATACTAGCTTCATAAAAAACTTTCAATGTCTTCCTGTATTTTTTATGCTTTGAAACATTTTATATAGCATTAGAACTACCTAGTAATTAAGGGCTTTTAAAAATTATAAGATATTTGGGCTTAGTCCTTTTTTGTGGATTAGTTCCTTGTTAACTCTCTCCTTTAAAAAAAAAAAATCTCTCTATGGGTTAATTTTGGTAAACTCTATTTTCCTTGGAAACCATATACTTCATCTAGGTTTGCAAATTTACTTGCATGGAGGTGTGCAAAGCAATTTCTTATGATTTTTTAATATTTCCTCTGAATCAATAATTATTTGTTCCTTGTCATTTCTTATTTTGTATATTTGTGATTTCTCCACTTATTTCTTGATTAAATAGTGCCTGTGTGTTTTGTTTTTCATAGAAATGGGACTTTGGTTTATTAAATTGACCTACTGTTTTACTATGTTCTACCTCATTAATTGCTGTTTTTATCTTTATTGATTCTTTGTGCTTCTTTTTTGTTTACTTTTTTATTCTTCAGATTTTTGAGTGGGAAATTGTATTCATTTATGTTTTTTCTTTTACTTATATTGATATAGGTGTTTAAAATTATGAATAGTTTTCACATTGCTACTTTAAATGAATAACATATATTCAAGTATATACTATTTTATTATCATTATTTTTCAGAAATACTTTAATTTGGTTTGCATTGCCCCTTTCAGCTAATAGTAAAGATATTTTTAAAAATTTCCAAGTGGATGGGCTTTACATTGATTTTTTATTTTTAGCTTTATTCCATTGTAATTGGAGAATGCTGCTTTAATATTTAAGTGTTCTATAATTTATGGAATTTTCTGAGTAACCTATCATATGATCAATTTTTGTGACTATTTTATGTGCACTTCACAAGAGGGTACATTCTCTGTTATCAGGATGTAATGTTTGATATATATCCACACAATCTTATTACTGGTTATGTGGTTTACTTCTGTTGTATTCTTATTTTTTAATCCAGTTGACTTGTTTTACACTAAAGATGGAGTGTCAAAATATCATATTATCAATGTTTTTATTTTTGTTTGATTCAAAGATATCCATAGCTCTTAAATCTACATTATGAATTATATAGCTTTTAGAATTGCAAAGATGTCTTGCTTAATGCTTTTTGGCTTAAGTTCTCTTTATCTGGTGTCAGGATTACAACCCCTTCTTTCTTTTTTTTAATTGTTATTGCAGTATAATTGACATACTCATTATATTAGTTTCAGGAGTACAACATAATGATTCAATATTTGTATATATTGTGAAAAGATCACCACAATAAGTCTTGTTAACATCTGTCACCATACGTAGTTGCAAAATTTTTTATTCTTGTGATGAGAACTTTTAAGATTTACTCTCTTAGCAACTTTCAAATATGCAAAACAGTATTATTAACTATAGTCATCATGCTGTACATTATATCCCTATGGCTTATTTATTTTATAACTGGAAGTTTGCACCTTTTAACTCCTTTCAGCAATTTCACCCAACTACCAATCTGTTCTCTGTATCTATGAGCTTTTTTTTTTAGCTTTGACTTACAAGTGAGATCAAATGGCATTTTCTTTCTCTCTCTGCTTTATTTCACTTAGCATAATACCCTTAAGGTTCATCCATGTAGTTGCAAATGGAAAGATTTTGTTCTTTGTTATGACTGAATAATATTCCATTGTATATATAAACTACATCTTCTTTATCCATTCATCCATCGATGGACACTTAGGTCATTTCCATATCTTGGCTATATTAAATAATAGTACAATGAGAGTACATAAATATTTTTGAGCTAGTGTTTTTGTTTTCTTTGGATAAATACCCAGAAGTAGAATTGCTGGATCATATGGTTGTTCTATTTTTAATTTTTTGAGAAACTTCCATACTGTTTTCCATAGTGGCTGTACCAATTACCTTCCCACCAACAGTGCACAAGGGTTCCCTTTTCTCCACATCCTTGCCAACACTTGTTATTTCTTGTCTTTTTGATAATAACCATTCTAACAGGTGTGAGGTGATATCTTATTGTGGTTTTGATTTGCATTTCCCTGATGATTAGTGAGGTAGAGCATCTCTTCATGTACCTGTTGACCTCTGTATGTCTTCTTTGGAAAAACTTCTATTCAGATCCTTGTTCCATTTTTTAATCAAATTGTTTGGTTTTTGCTATTGAGTTGTATGTTCTGTATACAATTTGGATATTAACCCCTTATCGGATATATGATTTGCAAATATTTTCTCCCATTCAGTAGGTTGCCTTTTCATTTTATTAATGGTTTCCTTTGCTGAACAGAAGCTTTTTAGTTTGATGTTGTCCCATTTGTTTATTTTTGCTTTTGTCACCTTTGCTTTGGATGTCAAATCCAAAAAATCATCACCAAGACCAATGTCAAGGAGCTTACCACCTACATTTCTTCTAGAGTTTTATGGTTCCAGGTCTTACATTCAAGTCTTTAACCCATTTTGAGTCAGTTTTTGTGTATGGTATAAGATAGGGGTCCAGTTTCATTCTTTTGCTTGTGGCTATCCAGTTTTCCCAACACCATTTATTGAAGAGAATGTCCTTTCCCCATTGTATATTCTTGGCTGTTTGTCATAAATTAATTGACCATATATGTGTGGGCTCTCTATTCTGTTCCATTGATCTACGTGTCTATTTTTATGCTAAAACCATACTGTTTGATTGCTATAGCTTTGTAGTATAGTTTGAAGTCAGGAAACGTTAATGCCTCCAGCTTTGTTCTTTCTCAAGATTGCTTTGGCTATTTGGGGTCTTTTGTGGTTTCATACAAATTTTAGGGTTGTTTGTTCTATTTCTGTGAAAAATGCCATTGGAATTTTGATAGGGATTGCATACAATTTGTAGATTGCTTTAGGTAGTATTGACATTTTAACAATATTAATTCTTCCAATCCATGAACACAGAATATCTGTTCATTTATTTGTATCTTCAATTTCTTTCATCAATGTCTTATAGTTTTCAGTGTACAAGTCTTTCCCCTCCTTGGTTAAATTTGTTCCTAGGTATTTTACTTTTTTCGATGCGATTGTAAATGAGATTGTTTTCTTAATTTTTCTTTCTAATAGCTTCTTATTAGTATATAGAAACACAATGATATCTGTATATTGATTTTGTATTTTGTACACATTTTTGGTGGAGTCTTTAGGGTTTTCTATGTATAATATCATGTCATCTGCAAATAGCAACAGTTTTACTTCTTCCTTTCCAATTGGGATACGTTTTATTTCTTTTTCTTACTTAATCGTTCCAGCTAGGACTTCTACTGCTATGTTGAATAAAAGTGGCAAGACTGGACATCCTTTTCTTATTCTTAAACAACCTTGCTTTTTTGTTACTTCCCTTTGCCTGTTATATTTTTGTTTTTGTTTTTTTGCCTTTTGAATCATTCTATTTAGCTGTTTGTCAGCATAGAGTTAGGTTTTGCCTTATGAACCAATTTGAATATCTTTTTCTTTTAAAGGTCTAATTAAACTCATTCTGTTCTTTATATGACTTTTATGTATTATTTAAACTTTGTCATAATATTTTCTGTCATAATTATTGTGCACATATGTTATATTTATTGTGGGGTTTTTCTCTATGTGGTATAACTTTTGCTCTCCTTTTTTTTTTTCTTTTTATTTCTTTTGTCATTAAGAAAGGTTTTTATTTTAGTGGTTACCTTTGTATTTGTACCTTTTACAGTGTCTTTAACCCCCTCTCTTCTTAACCTTTTTCTAAATGGCTTGTTAGTTTTAAATTTTTTCATTTGAATCGCACCTATTTTCCATATAGTAGAATTAATAATCTTATTCTACTTTCCTCCTTCTCTATCCCTTTTCTTCACATTTTAAAAGTTGTTTTCTTTCTATTTTTAAGCATATAGCACTTACATGGTATTATTCCACCCATGTTCCCATTTTTATTTTATGCTTACATCTATAATTATATATATTAAATACTCACCATTAGTTCTTTTACCTAAGCTTTCCCAGTCATCTCTTGGTCAGATAAAGATTTGCTTCTAGCAGATTCTTTAGGAAGAGTTTATGGTTAAATTATTCCCTGAATTCTTGTGTGTTTAAAACTGTTTTTCTGTAACACTTGATACTTGAAAGTCATCTTGGTGGTATATAAAATCCTTGACTCACATGTTATTTACTTGAGTTTCTTACTCGAGCTGATCAATTGCTGCTATTCTTTGTATGTTACTCTTGAGAAATCTGAAACCAGCCTAACTTTTTAGCCTTTTAAATAATTTGTTCTTTTTTTCTGAAAGCTCTGAGTGTATGTGTGCATATATATACATAGTCTTTAAATTCTAACAGCTTTGCTAGGATATGTCTTAGACGTGATTATGTCAGATAGGTTTTCCCAGATACATGGTAGGCCCTTTTAATAAGCACGTGTCTGTTTTCTTAGTTTTGGAAATATTTGAGGGGTTATAGTTTAGTTAGTTGTGTGCCATTGTTTTGTTTTTCTTCGTCCAGATTTCACTTATACATATGTTGTTTCTTTCTTTCTCTCTTTTTTTTTGGTGGGAAAGATTAGCCCTGAGCTAACATCTGTCACCAATCCTCCTCTTTTTGCTGAGGAAGAGTGGCCCTGGGCTAACATCCATGCCCATCTTCCTCTACGTTATATGTGGGATGCCTGCCACAGCATGGCTTGATGAGTGGTGTGCAGGTCTGTGCCCAGGATCCGAACCTGCAAACCCTGGGCCGCTGAAGCAGAGTATGTGAACTTAACCACTACATCACTGGGCTGGCCCCTTGTTTCTTCTTTTTATGTCTTCCATTTCAAGCACTTTTTCTATGACCTTTTTTACTTCTTTATTTTATTTTCATAGTTTCCCTGCTATTCTTCAATGTCATTTATAAAATTTTTGTTTGAATCTATTCTCCCTTGGGCATCTTGTAACTTATATTTTACCTTTGAGATTTTGAGGCAATTTTATTTTTTAAGATTTCTTTTCTGAATTCTATCAATTCTCATTGCATTTATTGCCATTCTATTATTGTCCAGTTCTGTTCTTAGCCCTTGAATTTCTGATTATAGATGTGATCTCTATATATTACAGAAAGAAATGCATATATATCTCCCATTGCAAGTTTAAGAATATTTAATTAAGTTGGGAATATTGTGTTACAGCAGGTCTCTCTGCTTCATGATTTCAGAGGGAGAAATTTCCATCACCTGAAATATTCTAATTCTTATTTTCCTTTTTTCTTCTTAGAGTAGTTTTGTATAAAGTTTATCTCTATTTCTAGGTAGTTGGACAGGGGTCCTCATTCAAAAGCTCCCTCTTCTGTCAGCATAATAAAATGTAACTTTTAAATGGATGATTTTGTTGGTTGGGGAGAAGGGGAGAGGTTGTCATATCTTAAGGTTCTCTCTTTTCATCAGGGTTCTTCATTTTCTCCTACTCATTCTTTCTCTTCACTGCCACATTTTTAAGTGTCACACCCTTTCTCTATTCTAGGAAAAGTTCATAATATTCTCAATTTCCTAGCAAGAATGCTGGAGGCATGGGTCCTGTGTTGATCTTATGGATTTTTTAGGAGGATATGTAGAGAGGGATAGATTTAAGCAACTGCCATTTTTTCTAAGACAAACTCTTTTGACTTGAATTGGATGCTCTGCCTAGAATGTGCTTTTAAATGTGGTATTTGATGTAAAAAGTAAATTTCCTTGCTCTCTTTTGTTCATTGACCCTTTTAATATTGCTCTCCTCTGGCATATAAGCAAACGTTTTGAAAGAAGCTTTGTGTTAACTTTTGCTTCATCATCCTTCTCTCCAAATTTAAGTATTTCTTTTTGGATGGAACCCAGATTTTTCTGACCCAATTTGCCAAGGAAGATTACCCATTGGCCTGTGTAATGATTATCCATTGGCTTGAAAAAGGTCTTAGGAAGATTCATATTTTCTATTTAAAAAAAAATTTGTTCTATCACTCTCCTTCTCCCCTGAATAGAGTTAGAATCAGTATTAGAAATACAGGAAATGTGAAAAGCTTGGGCTCATATAAAATTAACATGAATGTAATGTTTTGTGCAACCCATTACAAATGATCATTTGGAGGTAAATAAATTATTTGCTCATTGTTAACATTGCCAAAAGCCTAAGCATAAATCTACATTGTTTTATAAGAATAATCAGCAACCATAAGAATAACAAGAGCTAATGAGAGATAAACACAAAATAACAGTACAATGACTTAATGTAGATTTAAAGCTTCCCTTTCTTATTTGCAAAGAGCTGTTACCTGCTAGGGTTTTAAAATATATATTCACAATGGATCAGGGAATACAGTTCCAATCTCAAGTGGATAAAACGAATACATATTAAATTCACAAAATAGAATTGAAATAACATCACAAGGTGAGTTTATGCTGACAAATCTCAGAAAATTTTGAGTTCTTTTAAGTTTTATATTATCCTCTATATGGCAAACATGCCTGAAACTTCAGGATCTTAGAATAGCAGATCGTTTTTTAGACTTAAATATTTAGGAGCACATTTGCACTACTTTGAAGACACTGGTCAAATTGGTTAGACTTTGCCAATTACTTACAGTAGGGAGAGTGGTAGTGATAAATATACATTGTGTACAAGCCCCTTGTGACTGAATGGTCAGTTCGGCTGAACATTCACAAAAATAGAACAAAACAAATTACTGAGCTGTTAAATAGGAACCTAAATAACATATGACATAGTGTCAGTAAATGTCTGAAACACAGTTTGTTCATTTATGTTATGAAATTTAAAACCTCACTTAAGCTCTGTAAAGACTTATCTTAGCAATATATTGAGCAGTAGGAAGTCTACATATATACTTCCCAGTACTGAAGAACCTGTTAGGGTAAAAGATCCCTGAATTGAATAATGAGTGACATATTTTGATATTATAACAATATCCATATCTCTGGAAGAAAAAAGGTAAGGGATGAGTAGCTTACTCTCGCACCGATTGCTTTCAGTGCCATCTCTTTCATTTTACTTACCTACTGCAAAGCCTGCAATTAGTCCACAGATACCTTTAGGTCCTATGGTGCCAAATAAAGTAAAATCACAATTAACCCAAGATGGAGCCCTTTGGTCATTTAGAATTCTGGTTAATTGTGTTGCTCCTATTGTTGTTCTTTTTAATTTAGAGTAATCACTTTCTGTTTCAATATTGTTGTAGAAATTCTTTTGGAAAATAAATCAGCTTAATTTCTTCACTTAGAAAGAGAACATAAATAAATGGGTACCAAATGCTAGGACATGTTTTGAAATTATTTCTTTATGAAGAAATCCTGATCTTAGGATCTAGAACAATACTTTGCACATAACAAAGCCTTTAATAAATATGTTGAGAGAGTGAATCCATATTAATTGAATGCAAAAGTAGTTAATTATGATTTTTGTTAGTAAAGTTCTGGTTAAAGGTATTTCAAAGTAATTGGTTCTAAATCCTCCCTACCAAAGACAGAATGTTTTTGTAACATCACACTTAGGATCACAATGCCTGTCAATTCATTACAATGTCTGTGAAGTAAGGGGTTTCGATGAAAATTTTAGGGTTCATTAACAATCTCCAATTTTAGAATAGTCTTTTTATTGTTAATGATAACCGAACTCACATACAAATGCTCTGAATTAATAATAAGCCTGGCATGAGGTGTGTATTAGTAAGGTATATAGTAGGTAAGCCCAAGCGTTAGTTGATGGAATCCTAAAGAGAAATATATTTATTCCTGTTGAAATGACACAATCTTTGGGATAGAAGATGGATGAAAGGGGAATTCCCCTTGTTAATAATATGTAGCATTTTATTAATGCTAACAGGTCATTCTTTTATATGGCACTTGAATGACTATCTTTGGGAAATCCCAAATGATTTCAACTAAAGTGACCATTATGGAAGTCAATAATTATGGTAGTATTTGAGAGGCAACTCTTTTGTAATATGATATAAATGAAAAAAAGATATCATCAAAGCCTCAGGGACTTTGAGAGTGACAAGAAATATGCAACAATACTAATAAATGTACATGGGAGGTCATATTTGGAACATGGCTGTATTCATTGTGGCCTCATCAAAATCCCCTAAGTTGATGATCCTACAACATGTGTGAATGTATCTGAAGCTAAGCGGTGTTGTGGGACAAAAGCAGTCCATAGGACAAAAGTTACTGAGGGAAATTAATTGATGATAATCCCATGGAAGCAGAAAGTAATGTAGCAGAATTTGTTGAGGTGCTCTTGGAAAGAACCCATGCTTCCATCTTCTGATACCTGAATACTGTCCTTTCATTGACCTCAATCATTCCTTGTACAAGATTTCAGAATTTCCTTGACATGGGTTCAGTATTAACTTCCCACTTGCTGCCTCACTCTGTTTTATCAGCTCACCAAATATATCTGTGTATTGCTGGTAAGAGATTATTGATAGTATCCCTAACATTATTACTGAACCATGTGGTGCTCACTAAGCACACCACCATATTTTTTTTCTTTCCACTTTCTGCATTATATGGAGCATGACTTAGTTCTACTAAAGTCTGCCCACTCCTAGCTAGTTCACTATAACATTTTTGATCCGTTTACAAAGAATTTTTTATTTTTGCCAAGAATCTGGACTAGAGCAAACAGGTGCAACTCCTGACTCAGGAGGAAGAGTTCTTCACGACAACTGACCCATGTCTTTGCTTGTGTTCCTGGAGTACCTAGAGAGGTTTTATGAGAATTGTCCAAAACTTCTCATTCAGTTGATTGCTACTGGAGGACCCTTGCTTTCTTGTATCACCTAGATGAGACCCAGGTTCTGTTTAAAACCTGAGCCAAAAGGAGAACTTATAACTTTTGTGATTTTATTTATTTCTGATCATAAAAGTAATCCAAAATCTTTGCAAGACACTTTGCAAAGTGAAAATATGAGCACTAAAATTACCCATCAACAATATAGAATATGTTTCCATGCTTTTCTCTATATACTTAATAGTAATGTATGAAATTTGATCAACCTTCTGAAATCTAAACCAAGACTTGATCTGCAAAGATTTGGGCTTTTTTTGACCACTCCATCAAGATACTGATAACCCTATTCAAGGGAAATTTATGCCTCTGGAGCATGGCAACAAAACCTCTGACCCAGTTAGTCTGAGTAGCCTCTTAGAGGCGCAGTTTCATACTAGGTTGATGATCCAACACTCATGGAATAGATATCCCCTGGGTTACTCAAGACTCACGAACTGACTACCTGAGTGTACGCTGATATCACAGGCTAATGCTGTATGCCACTATCCCATCCTCTTCCAGAAGTTCTAGAATAGAGTTTTCTTTATTCCTCAGTAGAAAAGATCTTATATTCCTTTATAACATCTTGGCCTATTTCATTATCTAGCCTCACACTACCAATTTATTCAGGGAAGCTGCAGCAACACTTTCCAAACGTAAGCAGTTTGAGGCATTTGGGTTTGTCCTAAATCAAGTTTCTAGAGCACACCGCCATGTTATAGAAATCTCGATATCCTCTCTTCCTAGTCCAGTGTTATAAGATAGAGCTCCTGAAATATGAACACCCAGTCCTACCCAGCATGCTTGGATTATAGTCAGGCCTCATTGCATGCTTTTCAATACCTATCCCTTCCTCGACAACTTCGGTACTCAGTGAGTATTGCCTCCTTCTATAACCTGCACTGGCACTTCATTTTAACCTCTATTGTTTCACAGCTGTTTATAAAGAAGATACCAGGGTCCAAAAAGGTCTGTGTTGCACAGGGACAGTTCTGCCCAACAACCACAGGAGGCACTGATATTTCTTATTATCCAGCATACAGTTCTTGTACAAAAGCCCTGTTATGCCTCAAGGCAGTAATCCACAATGATGGTTTTTATTATCAGTGAAGTATGTGGCACTACTTCACTGTCCACGTAAATAATTATCTAAAGCAGAGGTCCTTACAGCACGTTTAATGGTAAAGCTCTTTATTCAAGTGAAATATGATGGGAAGTTACTCTAGTTGAAGTACGAGTGGAAGATCCAGAGCACTTCCTCTTGGTTCTTCTCCTTCATGCCCTATCCCATCCCTAATTATAGTATTCCCTGAGGTACCTCCGAGAAACTCCAGGTGTGGTTTAGAATTTCTCAAAGCTCCAGTTGACACTCTTGACCCACTTCACAGATGAATTCTGGTGAAATATTTGCTATCTATAAGCAATGCCTCCACAGATGGAAGACCAAGTTGGATCGAACATTTTCTGGATCATCTGTCTGTCCCAGAAGAGCAATGGTTGATACCTAGAAGCTATTTGCTCCACTGTTGTTCCCACCCACGGTTTTCCATCTTGCATTTTGCTCTCCTAGTGTTCTATCCCCACCTCATCCAAAACACACACCCTGTATCAGGGTGTGATCCAAGTTTCTATTAAAAACCAGCTTCCTGACCCACATTAATCTGAGTTGAATTGGACTAGACTTCTGATGGCAACAGAGCAGAATTTAAATACATGGTAGATTTGGAGAGATTTTACCCTGAGACCCAATTGCAACATGAGTGATGCATTTAAGCCAATATAAAGTAGTGAAATCTGGATAGAACTGTGCGAAAACAACAGAAAGTCATTAGGAAAAATTTTCATGATCTTCAAAATTTTTGACTGAAGCCAGTTCCCTGGTATCTAATCCAGCTTTTTGTCTTTTAATTTCAATACCTCATTGAACTACAATTTTCAGAACATCATCTTGGTGCCACTTCATCAACTTTTGATACCAGGTGTCACTCTGTTTTCTGAATATTGCTACATAGTCACAGATTGTATCTGCTGACCACTCACCTTTTATCTAGGACATTCCCCATCTCTGTACAGCCACCACCTTGAGCCATCATAAGTATTTGAATTACATCACTATGGAGCATTCCTATGAAGAATGATTAAAAACTATTTCAGATTCCTACAAAAGCTGGTGCCTGTTATTGCACATACTGGCAGTCCCTGAAAAATGATATGAGACAAATGTTTATTCTTTGTCTAAGTATACTTTGAAAATAGCATCAGTATACTTCTGAAAACAGAAAGTATAGGACACCATGAGGATATAAAAGAAGGGGGAAGTTCTACATGGAGATGATTTAGAAACTTTCCTTAAGTATTCTTACAAGTATGTTAAAGATATAGATAGAGATACACGTATACACATAACACACATGTATGCTTATACACATATATAAAGAATGTCCATATATGTACATATAATGTGCCTCTATAAAAGTATATGCAAAGTTTCTACCCCTAACCATACCCCTAAATAGTTGTTTCCTTGTTCAGCTGTATTTTTCCCATATTAATTTCACTTCAGTGGAGCAAGACTGTAGTATAAAGGAAAGCCACTAAGTATAAATAATAATGCCAAACTCTACTGCCCATGAAACAGACATAAAACCAAAGATGATGTGTACAATACCTCCAAAGTGGTCCTTTTTTTAATGTTAAACAAATAACAAGAGTAAAATAGACATACTGCTAAAGATGTATCATTTCATCCAAACTGCAAGATCCAGACAAAGGAGAGCTTGTTTCTCAATCATGCTTAAAACCATTTTATTAAATGCAGGAATGCTCTGTGAGGAAGACATTTTATCATCCTTGGGTCTTAACCTGAGCATTTGGGGTTTCACACAACTTCTTTTCTCTGCAAAGAACATATCCATCCTCATTAAAAAAAAAACCACACAGAAGTCGTAAACACAGAAGTCATAAACGCTCACAAGAGTCATTAAATGGTTTCCTCGCTATTTAGTTTTTAAACAGTGTATTCCAACTGCCTGAGGAGCCATCATTTTTCTTGATGTGATAGATTGCAAGGCCGGATATATTGGCCCCCTTGAGCTGCTGAATAAAGCTGTGAGTACCTCACATCTCAGTTTCCAAAGATTCTGTGCAAACCCCTTTTTTTGTTTTGATTTGTGTGGGTTCACACCCACTGCCCTACATTTGGAAAAAAGAAAATCAAAATAAAACAATTGAAACCATGACACTTCATGTGATTTCCAACAAAGTTATTATACATCAATTTAGACTTGTTTAAAAAAATGGGCTTTCGGGAGCCAGCCCCATGGCCTAGTGGTTAAGTTCAGCATGCTCCATTTCAGTAGCTGGTTTGGTTCCCTGGGTGCAGACCTACACTACTTATTGGTGGCCATGCTGTGGCAGTGACCCAATACAAATAGAGTAAGATGGGCACAGATGTTAGCTCAGGGTGAATCTTCCTCAAGCAAAAAGAGGAAGATTGGCAACAGATATTAGCTCAGGGTGAAACTTCCTCACCAAAAAAAAGGGGGGTGGGTGGCTTTTGGTTTATAACAGTTAGGCAATCTTTGAAAGAGTGTTGGCTAAATTTTTGGTCTGTGCTGTAGGCCAAGGATAACCAGAGTAGCCTAAATGTCGTTTTAGCAGCCAAAAGTGCTCACAGTACTAAATGATTCAATTCCTCTTCTTTAGGTGATTATTTTAAATTGCACTCATAAGAACAAGTCCATCTACTCTGGAAAAATTCCATACTTTTAAAAGAATAACATCACCCAGTATCATCTATGTCTCTCTTCCAAGAGTTTTGACTCACACCGTTTACTCTGTAAGTGTTTCCTGAGCACCTCTGAGGTGCCTGGCACTGCGGAAGGCAATAGAGACAAGAGGATGAGCAGGGCACCAACTTGTCATCTGGAAACTTACAGTCAACTAGTAAATAGATATGCGCCATGAAGAGCTGCAGGGGCAAAGAAAACTGAAGGCAGAGGACACACTGAGGATATAAAAGAGGAAGGGAAAGTTCAGCATCAATTTGAGGCTGTATAGTGGCAGCAGTTAAGAACAGGCAATTCTTCTTAGAATAGACTCTATAGATTCTGGGTTTAATCTTGACTCTACTATTTAATAGCATTGTAACTTGAGTAAGTTACTTAATCTCTAAGGCTGAGGTCCCTTACTGTTAAAAAGTTACTGATAATGGTGTCTTCCTCCTAGAGTTATTGTGAGGATGAAATGACAAAATCCAAAGTATAAAGTGTTTGGAACTTAGTAAATTCTCAATAAAAGTAGGTTATTACAAATCTTAAAAGATGATTAGGGGGCCACTTGGTGGCGTAGCGGTTTAGTTCGCGCTTGGCAGCCGGGGGTTCGCGGGTTCGGATCCTGGGCGCCCGCCGACGCAGTGCCTGTCAGCCATGCCGTGGCGGCGTCCCATATAAAGTAGAGGAAGATGGGCACGATGTTAGCCCAGGGGCAGCCTTCCTCAACAAAAAGAGGAGGATTGGCAACAGATGTTAGCTCAGGGCTGGTCTTCCTCACACACACACACAAAAAATGATTAGTTCACCAGGCAACAGGAATAAGGGGTATTAAACGGCACTCTTTTAGAATGTATGGAAAGGGAGTCTTTCCCGCAAATCTTTTACCACTAATCTGTCTGCTGAAATTAAAGCAATAATACATTTTAATGGAGGCAAATATTTCCAAAGGCTGTCCTCTCTGTACTGTCTGTTCATAAATAGCTTGAGTAGGTGCTAAAGGTAGGTTGCTGCTGGGGTGGGGATATTTCACCAAGTTATTGACGACAACTTATACAATGTCATCAACAAAACTACATAAGGAGAATCGAAGCAATGATTTTGGAACATAACTAGAAATAAAGGTGTCAAGATGATCTGGTTTTATATTGTGCGCCAAACATGGTAGAAATATCTATCAGAAGGAAAATGTAGCCTTTTTGAAGGAAGCATAGCAATATAATTTCAAAACCCTTACAAAAGTTCATATTTTTTGACCCAGTAATTTCTCTTTGTAATCTATTGTAAGCAAACAACTTTAAATGTAGAAAATGATTTAGGTGCAAAGATGTTCATCACAGCATCATTTATAACGGAGAAAGTGTTATCAGAGTGATAAAGTCAGTTGTGGTCTAAGAGGTTTTTAACTTCATAAGAAAATGCTCACATTAAAATATAAAGTGAAGAAAGCACAATACTATCTCAACTGTATAAAAAATCCATAAAAGAAAGACTAGAAGGAAGTAAGTCAAAATGTTAACAATGATTTCCTCTGGCTGGTGGGAAGAAAGATCATCTTTTATTATTCTTTTTTCTTTTTCATACTTTCAACATTGCTATAAGGAACAGACATTTCTTTCAGAATCAGGCAAATAAATAATTAAAAGACTGAAAAAGGGGGAAAAAATTACGGTGTAGTTCTATGAAATTCTTCAGTGGAGGAATGTTCAAAGGGAGAATTTTAAGTGAGGTTTCTCTTTGGCCATCCATCTCTATCCATCAAACTGGCATTTGCGGTTTTATACATCCTTTCTTTGCTCTGAGTCATGAAAAATCATTTGCTTTCTGGACAATGCATCCACTGTGTGGTGCCATCTTTTTTACATTTACTCATATCCTCATGTCCTGGCCTGGGAGGCTCTGAAAAATCTGTCCCCTGAGCATAGAATGCCTTTTCCAGCACAGACTCAAGATAGGAACAACTCATCGGCCAGAGTCCTGACTGGGAAAATGATGCTCCTTTTTTTGTAGCTGTGAATAAACTCTTGCTCAATTTGACCACCGAAAATTATTCTTGTGTTTTCTTTTTCTTCTTTCTGTCATGGTTAATAGAGAGGTCTTTTCCTTGGCCATATTGAATTTTCTGCATAAATGCATAGACGCTGAAATTTAGCCTTAGGCCCTCAGGAAACTCCATATGCCAGCTTTCTGTTTCAATCCTATACGCAGCTCAGGTAGAATATATGTTGTCAAACTGCATGTGGCCTGAAAAATGATCACTGGATTGTTGGGTGTTTCTTTGTTTGGTTTTCTTTTTATGCTAATAAACCTGCACTGTTGACTATTATAGCCACAAAGGAAAGTGAGATGGTAAAAGCAATGAAAAATGCAAACCCGAAGCATAACAGTAGAAAGTAGAAAAGTAGAAAACACAGTTCGTACCTTCAAGGCACTTATAGTCTATAGCTACACTGTCTAATATCGTAGCAACTAGCATCACGTGGCTATAGAGCACTTGAAGTGCAGCCACTCCAAACTGAGATGTGTTAAATACACACCAGATTTCAAAGACAAAAAAAGGGAGAAAGAATGTGAAATATCTCAATAATTTTAGATATTAATTACACATTAAAATGTTAATATTTTAGATATTTTAGGTTAAATAAAATATATTAAAAATAATTTCACATTTTTCATTTTTTTAATGTGGCTCTCGAAAATTTTAAATTACATATGTTGATTGCATTTATGATTCACATTATATTTCTACATAAATTTTCACTCACATGAAAATTAAATGACCAGACAAAAATAAATAACACTACTCAAAAATAAATCTAAGAAATGTTAAAAGGCATATATAATACATTTATAAATTAGCAATAAAGACTATGAATACTGTTAGTTCAGAGGAAAAAGAGATGACCATGGAAAAGGTGAAGACAGGACTTGGAAAATGTATCCAGACATTCACCAGGGTCCTTCAACTTAATAGCCCAATAGACTGTGGTAATTGCTTGATCTGGGTTCCTCCACTTACGTTTTAGTCTAATTCCTAACTTTTTAAACAGTAATTCAATGTCTTGGACTTCTCTTCTACACTATGATGCTGTCTGTCTGACTCACTTCTAAATTGAAGTGCATATATAAAAAAAATTGAATCACTTCAATGATTTTAAATCACTCTTCAATGTGCAAAGCAATTTAAAATTACTGGAGTGCTTCCAATTTTTATTAGTCCTTGAATTTGGAAGCGATCTAGGCTTTTCTGAGCATGTGCAATGCACTGTGACTTAAAATTATTGAGCTCTCATGCCCCCTCCCTTATTTTTAAGAAGCTGATTCCACTTTGCAATGGAAACCATCAGGAGGGGATGGCATGGAAATGGTATGGATAACGAAGAACAGAGGGGGAAAATAGCTTCCATTTAATAATGAGAACTATACTTTGTAATTAGATAGTGTCTTGCCCAAGGATCTCTAAGTGCTTCATAAACATTAGCTCATTCATCATGAAGACATCTTACAGGGGGGGCATATTTCCATTGTGGGAGGGCAGAGGTAGGGATGGGTAAAGCCATTTAGATTGGCTTCAAACAATGAATTGGGTAATTTGAATTATGTGAGAGCTATTCCTAGGACATTTATTTTGGTGCTGCTTTTCTTCTCTTTTTGCAAGGAGGAGGTAATGTTACACTGTCTGAGCCATCTGCAAATGTCATAAAAAATTAACTTGGCAATGCAGAATCTACTAAATAAATTGCTTATCCCAAATAAACTCCAGGAGCAAACATAAAGTGATTGGTTTCCTAATTTAATTACTGTTGGTTAAACTTTGGGAGAAAATACATAAACCTTTCCACCATTTTCTTTCAAGTTAATTCCTTCCTGTTTGACATATACCAAATCCACTGAACCTAAAACATTTACCTGTAAGACAATTTATCTGAGAATTTTCAAATCATAGACTTTCTCTGCTATTGTAATATGAGAAGTTTTCACCCATGTAGGGGTCTAGTAAAACCTTTACTGTAGGAGTAGCTGAATTCTGGAACAAGAATAAAAAATTCTGTTTTAAAATGTAGACTAAGAAACAGTTATCTGCTTGTTCTTCACTGTTATGCAACAGATTATTGAGACTTACTATGACATGAGCACCATGCTAAGCATTGAAAATAATAAGAGTGTCTGATGAAATAGAGTCTACAATCAACCAGACCTATTTGGAAGGGAAGATTTCAAATGGGCTTACAGTATTATAACACACTGGAAGGGCTTTATATAGTCTGAATCCTCGAAATCTGAGTAATAGTCCCTATAAAACATTATGAACTATGATGGAAAGGGTCACTCACCTAACAGGATCTGGTCTACTGGTGATACATCTGACGAAATAACAATAAGACTTATCCAGTAGCATTGAGTGAGTCCCTGAGAAAGTCCATTTGTTCCATATCTGTTATAAACAAACAACAATGACAACAAATAATAAGGAGGAGAAAAGACTTAAGGGCCCACTCTTACAAAAGGCTGGAATAAATAAAAAAACAGGTCAAATGAAATGACCTCCATAGAAATGACTGAGTAATTGCCCACAATTGCTTGCCTTAGACCCCTGGGAAAACATACCGAAATCATGTTTATGAATACAAAGTGTTAGCTTCAACTTGGGGAGAGATTCTCAGTTCGTTCTTCCAAATTTACAATGGCGAGGTCCCGTAGAAAGCCAGAGCCATTCCTCTCTCTTCCAACTGCATAATCTCTTAGCAAAGGTGATCTTAAAGCAGAACCTAACATGACATATGACTGTGTTGTTGTTGGAGGTTTTTTTAAATCCCATTTTGAACAGTATGACCTATAGGCGGAAATAGAATTTACAGTAATGCTGAGGATGAAAAAGAATGAGCCTCTTGTTTGGAAAATTAGCTAATCAATATGCCAAGCTTATTTTTAAAAATGCTTTAATTTTTTAAAATACAGCATGTCCGCTCCAGCTTCCTGTATTTGACTCTGATAATAAAACTTTCAGTATGACTAATGCAGTTTAGCTAAACAAATTAGAGAACTGCACAGTTTATGCTGAGGAGAAAGTTTCCATTAGCCATTGTGATGCTCTCTGCCTGGTCAGCGAGGAATGACTGTGAACCAGACCAGGCAAGCAAGGCTTACATTCTGTGATGGAGAGACAGGAAGCAGGGGGTAAGGCCTGCAGGAGAGGGAGGGCCACGGTTTCTCCAAGTGGAGACTATGAACTGTTTTGGGAAGAGAGAAGAGAGGAACCAAGATAAGCATCCCTCCTATTTTCTTGGTTGCAAAGCTCCTCCCATTTTTCGTTAATGGAACACAAATTGAATGTCAAAGGGAACCAGGGGAAGCAACTGAGGGAGACCCAGAAGAACTCACTTTACTGACCTCTCCATTCTCCCTCTGATCTCTGAAGATGTCAGTGTACATGTTATGGGGTATAAGTTGAATTGTGTACCCACCCCCTGCTCCCAAGAAAAGATGTTGAATTCCTAACCCCCAGTATCTCTGAATATGAACTTATTTGGAAATAAAGTCATTGCAGATGTAATTAAAGATAAGGTCATACTGGAGTAGGGTGGGCCCTTAATCTAATATGATTGGTGTCCCTATAAGGAGAGAGAAATGATGTAAAGATAGACACGCATGGAAGAAGGTCATGTGACAGCAGAGGCAGAGACTGGGATGATGTAGCTACAAGACAAGGAACACCAAGAATTCCCAGCCACCACCAAAAGCTAGGAAGAGGCAAGGAATTCTACCTATAGGCTTTGGAGGGAGAATGGATCTGCTAACACTTTGATTTTGGACTTCTCGCCTCCAAAACTGTGAGTGAAGGTATTTCTGCTGTCTTAAGCCACACAGTTTGTGGTACTTTGTTACAGCAGCCCTAGAAAACTAATGCAGAGTATGAGGAGTTACAGAATTTTCTGGAAATTGCCTAATGTCAGAGAGGCTGAGTATGAGTAGCTGTGACTGAACTGGAAATGAGACTTTAGTTTTAGTTATGATTTTGCCAATAACTAGCTCTGGTCAAATCAGTTCCCTTACCCCAGCTTCTGTAAAATGTCATTTCTATTGTCCCTTCCAGTCCTATTGTTTTATGGCTCTGTGAGTCACTAACTGCAGTAGATTACCTTTTGGGAGGGGCAAGGCTGGGAGTAGGGGAAATCAGGTCAAGTTCTTCATATCTCCATATCTGTCAAGTGGGCAGATATAGGAAGTATGAAGAGAGAAGATGTTGGATGTGGCTGCTTATTTAATCGCTATCTCATTCTCAAGGCCTATGGATGACGTCTGTTCTCCCGCATCCTCCCCTGTCACTGAGCACATGGTCTGTATTCAATAAATGCTCAGTGAAATACCATCCTTTAAAACAGCATTGTGTTCATTCTCTCAGTGTCTCTGGAATGATATCTCTGTTTTCCACAGAGGAAGGAGAAAATCTCAACTAAAAGATGTAAAGGAAATTTTCTGAGGTCCACTAGAAAAATAGTGACTAAAAGGTGAAGATAAATAAAAGCATAATCATAGGGAAGAACTACAGGAACATGGGCATATCACAGAGAAGAGATTTCCATTACTTTTTATTCATAGACAAAAATTTAATCCTTTAAAGAGAATTTTGTCTGCTGGGGACCCCAAAAGACTATCATTTTGCCTATTTGACACAACGTTCTGGTAGGAAACAGTAACATTTCATAATAACTCGTAATTTGATTACAAAAATTCAGGTTCTCTCAATAGGTCTGATGTTTCTCAAACTTAATCTAGCCTTGTGTGCTTGTCCCCAGTGTCATTTCATCATGATTCTGTGTCCTTCTTCAGTATGAAGCCAGAAAAGGTGTGTACTCCCCTGTCACCCTCACACACTTAGAGACTCACAGTGTCTCCCAGTCACTCTCCGGATGGAAAAGAAAACTGATTTGAGACCTTGAGTCCCTTTGCTGAGTTGGGATAAGTCAAAGCTCATCAGTCTGACAAACTACATTTTGGAAGAGGAAGTCTAAGATTAAAGCACAATTTCTGTTAAGATTTCTGGATGTTGTTCTAAGGTTTGAGATTGTAGCTATTCTTATCACTTCATGGAGTAGTAGAGAGTTGAGACATAATTTGGCCAGAAAAATGGAGAATTAGCAAGTGTCTTAAAGTGTGTCAGCCTGCCAGCAAGTCCAGCTCATCTCATAGTTGACAAATGCAGCTTAAATGGACAGTAAAGTTCTACTGCTTCTACTTCATTTTACAAAGGAAAAAACTTGAGAGATTATTACTTGCTCAAGAACATATATTGAATAAATTAATTAACTTTGAACTGTTCTCCGCATTTTTTTATTGCTACAACCTTTGCTTCTTCTTTTCCATCTTGATAAAGATTTTAGAAACATTTGAGGTCCTGTTAATTATAAACATGAAGAATTTACCCCAAATATATAAAAGATAGAAATATAATAGGATTTCTGTAACTTCTTACTGAATAAATGAATAGAAGAATAAATAATTGAGGAAGAGAAAGATTACTTTTACTATTAACTACAAATTCATTACTAGCTACAATTTTTTAATGTTCTAAGTCATTTTCTACTCCCTCATTCTTACCTTTGACCGTCTCTTACATTCCATCCCATCCACTAAAATTTCATCCCCCTCAGATTATTACATTCCAGTGAAATACTCTGTCCATGTGATTTAAATTTCCCTATGTCTTATGAAATGTAAATAAGATTTTATTTTTGCTATTGTCCAAATAGTCCACTGAGGCCCTAGATTAATTTAGATTTCCATCTTCTTTGGAGACTCCTGGCATTGTTTTTGTACTTAATACATTATTATAGTATTTTTTTTTGTGGGGAAGACCAGCCCTGAGCTAACATCCGTAGCTAATCCTCCCCTTTTTGCTGAGGAAGACCGGCCCTGGGCTAACATCCGTGCCCATCTTCCTCCACTTTATATGGGACGCCGCCACGGCATGGCTGACAGGCAGTGCGTCGGCGGGCGCCCGGGATCCGAACCCGCGAACCCTGGGCTGCTAAGCGCAGACTAAACCGCTGCGCCACCGGGCCGGACCCTATAGTATTTATTTTTAAAATGGTAATTAAGGATAATCACATTTGCTTAAGTTCTTCCTTCTCTCCTCTACTAAGAGAAATGTAGACTTTTTCCCCCTTTTGGAATTCTTGTTCTGTAAGATGCTACAATACTCCACACTTCAATAAAAAATGAAAAAAAAATGTAGAAGTGATTGTTAACACTGATTGATCTTCAGAAGGTTGTGGCAGAGTGTAGTTTACAACATACTGTGCATTTTATTTGGATTTCAAAAAAATAAGTTTACTATTGTTTCCTTCCTACCTATGTAATGTAAACTGTCTACGCTATCAAGATTTTTCTAGAATATGGACAAACATAATCTTAAAAACTATAAAGAAACTATTATTTTATTAGTTATTATTTATTTGTTTTTTAAAATGAGAATATTTACACTGAAGGAAAAGTTTTCATTACTATCTTTCAGTTACAAAATCTGCAGCCCTTGCTGGCTTCTGGGCATGTTATACAATTAAGCGCCAGTGAAGTTCTCCAATGGTTCTAATGTTATAGGCAAAAGGTCCTAGACAGTTAAGCGGTAGCAAATACTCTTAAAGGAAGGAACTGTTAAATAAGACTTGTAGGAGAATAATAGAGTCTAGCCACCCCACAGAAACAATTATCAAAGAGAAAACATTTTTTATGAATTTGACAATACTTTGTTTTATAGTGGACATTTTGCTTACATAAAACAACTAAAAGAATAATTTATATATTTTTGCATTATCTCATAATCTCATAACATTGACAGTAAAGAAAGATTTGCTAACATATTTGTGTATAAAGTTTGAAAATAACTCATAAATTAATGTTTGAAAACATGCACTAAAAATAGTATAACTAAAGCAAGTCATCTGTATAAGATAATAGAGATATAAAGAAACTGGTAAAAGTTTATAAAGCAGAGTGTCTAATCTCTCTAAGTCAACCCGTGAGAAAATTTTATCCCTCTAACTTTCTAATCAGAGTCAAGTAACATGAGGACTTGACCATTGTCGATAGAGTTGATGATGAATAGATACTAAATCTAGAATATTCAGGAACTCAAATTTATCAAATAAAATTCAAGTTTCTCTTTTGCTTGATTCTTGATGTGCCTACTATTTAAGTGAAACTTGATTTGTCTCAGAGAGGCCACATTTCACATTTCTACCTAGAAAAATCAGGAAAACATACTTTGGAATGACATTATACATCTCAGGTCTCTTTTCAAAAGCAATTCTTCAAGTGACTGTAAATTAACCATGGTTATTCTCTGGAGAATTTCAAAGGTTCCTTCCTGGAGCCCTGCAGTGCTAAAGAAATATAAGAATTCATTTAAAAATTACATCAACCCAATGTTTTTCAGATGTTAAAATGAGATTTCAAGGATTCTTCCATTGTATAATTTCTACAAGCAATTGTTCTAGCACTTTTATACACTATGAATAAGAATATATTATAATTAATTATACCCAAAAATTGAGCTGCAAGGCTATAAACATCAATTTTATATCTGAAATCAAATAACGTATTTTTTGTGTGGATTTTGTGGGATGGTTTTTGCTGTTCAGAAGATTTTATGGGACCAAAATGATGCCTCTCTCTCAAGAATTTCTGTAGTATGTTATTAACTAACTCACCTAATAAAATAGAATGTTGCAAGCTTTTCATTTAGATTCATTGAAAAAATTCCTTGGATAGAATAACTCACTTTGGACCCTGTGCCAGGATCCTAGCTCACTTTTTTCATAAATGGCTTATAAACACCAATGGAAACATAAAACTGCTGACATCGCCAGCACTTCCCGGAATTATCTTAATTAAGACATACAGTACCAAGAAGGGTTAATATTATTTGAAAGTAAAAGCTTTCATGCCAGTAGCAAGACCACTCTGTGTACACTGCTAGGTCAGCACTATAATTAAGAAAATTGCCTCTAGCGTGCTTGTTTGGTAATGCTATTACCATCTTTTCTTTCCTTTTAACAAGAGTAAACTACTTGGAGATGTCCCCATTTATTTTTCTTGCTCCCACTAACCCCTGATCTCACCAAGGCCATTCTAGTCTAGCATTTAAATGACTAAATGACTTACTTTATCATCAGTTCACCCTGAAGTCTTTTACATATTTTTCTTGACCTCTAACCTACAACCTATTATTTTGACAGCTATCATTAATGCTGTATCCTGAGTAACCACACGTGGACTAAGATGGATGGTCAAAGAGCTGAGAAGTTGAAACAAATGGACACTCACTCTCATCTTCCTCTCAATTAAATTGAAACCATCCAAAGGTATTGCACACAGAGCATCCTGTGGTAGTGTCAGAACATATTAACTGAGACTTTAGTGGGATCCCGCATTCAGAAAGAGGAAAAGAATCCAACTATAAAACAAATAGACCACGTAAACTAAACATCCAGAACTCTATAAATTTGATAAATTATAACTATTCAAGTATGAAATTAGATGAATCAATATGTGGTTAGAATTAAAATACTCCATAATGCTCTCTTGAAGAGGAGCTTTGCTGGTAAATTTAACAGAGAATCCCAATGTCAAGAGACATAAGCTAAAATGACCTGGTTAGCTATGAAGTTTTGTCATACATCTTTAAAGTACAGGCTGTCATATGAAAGACCATATTGGTCTGCTGTGATCGTTTATATGGAACACCACGGTCTGTGGTTGCTCTATAATTGTGAAGTCATTACCAGCTTTGGACCCACAAAATTTAATTGCCTCTCTCTGCCAGGAAATGACTATAACTGAATTCAATGACTTAATTTACACTATAGGAAAGACCTCTAGTGAACATGGCTGTGATAGCATCCCAGAACCCAGTAAGCTTTGAATACGATAAAGAAGTTGACCAGTATGCTAAATTTTGATAAGGTAAAAGTACATACCAACTGCAGAGCCTACAGTGCTAAGAATAAAATTGATGGGGCAGGATGTATGGTATTGATAAGAAACTGTAGTTAAAATTGGGATATTAACTTTTACTCGGAAATGTTGTCATGTCATAAAACAAATTAAGAATAATTATCTTGGGATTGGGAGACAGGAGGAAGAAAATAAAATACCATATACCATAGTCAGGGAATGAGATCTCCTGAATAGAAAAACTGTGGGGCTGATTGCTCCTAAATGTATTTCTTTTTCTAACACTTTTAAGACTCTAGCAATGTAATGTCTCTCAATTCCTCCCATAACTCAAATACAAACATGAAATTTTGTTTATGAACAGTCATAGAATCACTGTCTATGAAGTTCTTTTAAAACTTATAGATAAGAATTCATCCACAATGGTCTGGTTATATTTCCTAAAACCTTGGAAAATGGACAAAATTGGCTCTTGAGATAGCATCTAGTTAGATAGTTATCTAATTAGTCTACTCTTCTTGGAAAACACCTTAAAATATGAAATACTTAAGTTAATTTGAAGTTTACATCTATTTAGTGATTCTAAGGAGAAAACTGCTAAGCATGACAGTCCCGAGAATGCTCCCTCCCCCATTTTCAGAGTCTTCATCAACAACTATTCAGATGAAGAGAGACATTATCCAATAACAGCCACACTTTTTTTCTGTTCATGATAAGAGCCTCTCATATTTGGCAAATCTCTCAACGAGCAAAAAACACTAATGGACACCATCCATGTTCTGAATTCTGGATAGCTACTGTGGTATGTTATTGAAAAAATAAAAAATCTCCTCAAAGAGCTCGCTTTTAATGAGGAAAGAGAGAATGTTTTTTTGACTCCTTTTTGTTGTTAGGTGAAAATATGGGTACACAAGTAAGTAAAGGTAGTTTATCGTTCAGAGGCTGCTAATTGAATTAAGTTTAAGCAAAATATAAACATTCAACTTTGTGGATTGTAGAACTCTGAAAATCAGATATAATTCTTGTTTGGCTCTTTTGGCCTTGCACAACTTCAGCCTACTTATTGATTCTCTTCTAAATATTCACTCCAACAAGTAACTTTTATTGAGCACTCAGATATACTATCTCTACGGATTTAAGAGAGAAAATAAGCTCTTAGAAAAGACTATAAAGAAAAAGGAGTCCATTCATATGTGTGTGTGTGTGTGTGTGTATATATATATATATATATACATATTAGGCACTTTATGAGACCCTCCTGTTGTCTAACAAGAAAAGGTAAACCAACGATGAAAATATTGGGATAAAGTGTTCAGTATGTGCATGTCTTCGAAATAGGATAGTAAGACCAGGGTAGAAAGCAAAGGCTTAAACAAGAAATAGCATTTTTTTAAGAAAACAAATATCTAGTTTGAAGCAACTCTTTTCTTTATCTTGTCAGCTTTGTAGCTTTTGCCAAAATACTTGAAAAATAGCATTTATGAGAAACATTTACAAGAACTATGACTATTTTGCTAAAAAGCAGCATGGTGATGGTGACAATGATGTTTTAAAAAGCCAGACTAACCAACAAATTTTTAAACTCTACACAATGCAAAAATTAAATACAATCTATATTAGTTTGCTAAGGCTGCCATAACAAAGTACCACAGACTGGGTGGGTTAAACAACAGAAATTTATTTTTTCATAGTTATTGAGGCTGGAAGTCCAAGATCAAGGTGTTGGTAGGGTTGGTTTCTCCTAAGCTCTCTCCTTATCTTATAAATGGCTGTCTCCTGATGTCTTCAGGTGGTCTTTTCTCTTTTTGTCCTAATCTTCTCTTTTTATAAGGACACTAGTCATGTTGGATTAGGGTCCACCCTAATGACCTCATTTAACTTTAATTACCTTTTTAAGGATCCTATCTCTAAATATAGTCACATTCTGTGGTATGAGAAATTAAGAATTCAAAGTGACTTTGAAGGGGAACACAATTTAGCCCGTAATGTGATTTAAGCTGTAGCATGAGTTTTGGGATTATAAATGTAAAACAAACAATTAAAAAATCTGCTTTCAATAACATTAATTGGTTTTGTAATTTAGCCTATGTTCATTTTGGTTCAAAACAATGTGCTTCCAACAAAAGAATCAGGTTCTTTTTTACTCATTTCTCACTAAATGGTTCTGGGTGCGATGGCAACCTGAGATTTCCATTGAAATCCTCATACGCCTCCTCCTCCTCATCAAGCTAACATTTACCAAGCACTTCTTCATGTCAGACATTGTGCTATCCCCATTACGAGCACTACCTCATTTAATCCCTAAAATGATTTTATAACTTAAGTACAATTACTCTTCCCTATTATAGATGAGAAAACTGAGATTTAGAGAGTTAAATTATTGCATGAACACATAAAACAAGAAGATGCTGGAAGCTTGATTAGTGTTTATTCGTGTCTGAGCCTGGAATCTCTATGCAGGACTACTTCTCAGGACGGACATGATAGACATATAAAGGAAAACCTCCATCAGCAGTAAGAGAAACTTCTAAGAATTTCTTGAGGATACAGACCACACTGAAGCAAAGCCAGTTCTGACCCATATGTGAAAGAACGTACAGCCTAGGAAAAGGGAGGAAGAGATTCTGGCAGAACATTCCAATAGCTCCTAGAATAAGGAGCGCTGGAGGCAAAGGATAGATAGAGTAGTAAGCGAGGAGCTTGCTGTGGTGTTGACTCCTAGTCCAACTGATTCTCATCACTGATGGCCAAAGGGTGAGTGAGAAGAAAAAGGAAAGCAGGGAAGGCAGCTCTTTTTAAAAAAGGGAGAAAGCATGAAATGGTATGGAAGAAAACTACACTTGAGAAATATTAAAATCATCATGAATGGTTTAAAGTCCCCAAGGATTCTAACCTGGCATTAAGGAACAAAATCCAACTGTAGACTCTGAAGTGAAAAAAACCCCCAAAAAACACCAACCTAAATGCCCCAAATAGGAGACTGTTTAAAAAAACACATTATGTATTCAATGGAATGCCAAGTAGCCATTAAAAATTATGATCTACAAGATTACTTATAAATATTGGAATTCTTCAAGATAAAATTTTTCAGGTAAAATCTTGGTTATAAGAGATATTTTGATACTATAGGATTCTCTAAGATTGTAAACAAAATGTTAATACGTCTATCAACACAGAAAAAAGATTGAAAATATGTGCCACAGAGTAGTATTGCCTGTTCTTATAGTAACCTTTGCTCTCAATTGTATGCTTTACAAATTTTCTATAAAAACATATTTTCTATTTTATGATTGAATAATATTATTTTCAAAAAAAATAAAGAGGAGAAAATTGAAGGCAGTTCACAATGAAAAGGCATCTTAAAAACCATATGAGGAAACTTGCTTAGAATAAGAGAAGCAGACTATTATACAAGAAGAGTTATAACAGGCTGTTCAAGGAAAAGAGAATAATGTAGAGAGAATACCAACTCTTCTGAGGCTTCAGCAAAAGCAGAGGTGGTTAATTCAGGCTGTTGTGTATCTTGTGTATCTTAGTAAATCAGCAGTGAGTCCTGCTAATGTGGTACTTAAAAGTGTAAGGATTTACTCAAATCAGGTAAGAATAGGTTGAAAAAGGTCACTAATCTAAACTGAAGACTCTCAACTCTTGGCAGGACAAAATCAACTGGAGAACTATTTAAAAATACTGATTCCCTCCATCCATCTCAAACCAAATAAATCAGACTCTCTGCGGTGGAACCAGTGTATTTTTTTAAAGTTCTGCAGGTGAATCCAACGTGCCACCAGGATTGAGGATCACTAGTCTAACTCTAAACAATCGTCTAGTTAAATAGAGAGAGCACAAGTACTTTTAACCTTGACACATTCTTAATTACTAAGAATTGCTGAATACATGTGTTTTAATGTGAATTCTTTGATGATAAGTTTTTGTGTTCCTTTAATACAAACAACAAACTCCAACCCAATGCCACATCAACTGCTTAGAGTCATAAGGATTAAGCAGAACACAAGTGCCACTTAGAGGTGACCATGAGAAGGAAATAAGTAGACCTCAGAGGAAGAAGTGTCTTCTAGCCCTCAAACAGATTTGCACTCTCCTCTGTGCTCCCAAAGCTCCTGTCAATATCTCTATTTAATTGTGTCCTTGTGTATGTATCTCTCCCTCTCGTCCCTGTGCTCCTTTAAGCATTGAATGTGCCTTCTCTATCTTTTTATCATCAATATCTGGCATACAGTATAAGCTTACTAAATGTTTGTTGATTGGACAAAGAGATCAGTGCCAGGCATTATTATTATTGCTATTGTATTCCTTTTAGTTCCACGACTCTAGAATTCTGTGGTAACTATTCTCAATCTTTCAAACTTACCCATTTTCACTCTACACTTTTACGATGTTTTTTTTTATAGAAACCAACTTTGCTGGTTATTCTAAAAAGCTTTAAATAATTCTGGAATATGTTACAATATCATCCCCAAATAGGTGTAAGAATTTTAAGATTATCAACAGCATTTAACAGTGCACATGGTAAGCCATATTGCTTTTTATTTGCTTCAAAACCCCTTTGACTTAATGTGCATGTCAAAATAGACTAGTTAGGGGTACAAATAACTGTGGTAAACAAATGCAACATGTTCAGATAGGTGACCCATAGATTATATGGCCTGGGCTTGCTCAATTAAAGAAAAAGATTCTGGAGGCAAATTCCTTAGACACAGATAAACTCAATGTGTTGTGGGCTAGCCATGACCATTCTTCCTTGAAACCATCTATCCTCAAGGATGTCAGCTGAAGTTCAAACATTCTAGTACCCTTGTGGGTTAAGCTAATTCCATGAAACTTTAAAGCTTAAGATATGGCACAATCCATGTGCCAGGTGGACAATGGATTGTTTTACACCAGGGGTCAATGATCAGAAATTTCAGGGGTGAGAAAGGATGTGCTATCCTAGAAAATGTCTGCAATCTTTCTTTATATGTACTTTGCGACATTGATTTAAGGTATTGGGTATTAGAAAGAGTGGGCACTGTAACTTTTTACAAAACCATAGCAGTTGTAATTAGTTATTGCAAGGAAGAACATTTGAAATGCATTTGAAAAGATGCTGTGTGGCGTACCTGTCTAAATAGGGTGTTTTAGTACCAGACTTAAAATATATGTCATAGAATGTTTTGTGCTTGTCTTATTGCAAATAATTAATTGAGATTTCAATTTTTGAAAACCTGTTGTGAGACTAATAATGCATGTGAGTATATTTCACATATTCTGCTTTTTTCCTCTGCTCAGTTCCTTTTCTCACTCTAGGAATCTTGATGTAACCAAGTTGAGTTAAGTTCTTAAAACTTGAAATCAAACAACAATATTTGATCATCTTTGTTTTGGCTTCTTCTCCACGAAGCAACTCAAATTATATTGCTAATGCCATTGCTGATATTGAATAACAGTGAAAGCTTTATTATGGCTTGCGTATCAATTGAGGAGAGTAAAGACCTAAGGTACTCATATTTCAGGGCATGTAACCAAGAGCATCAATCAATGCCTCTGTCTTTCTCTAATAACAGCAAGTTCCAATGATTCTTCATTAAAATCATTAATTTTTATTTGATGAGCCACTATTATTTGTTGAAAGATAATGAAGACTATTCACACCACAGAACTGTCATATGTATTGTTCTCTATTCAGCAAATGCTTGCTGCATATTAGAGCACTCCATAGCACACTGCAAATGTGTCAGAAAATCACTACGAAGATTTTTAAGTGTCCCCATCTATAGAGTTGTATATAAGTGTTTAGGTGAGCCTTTGCCACTGGAAATTAAGGTAAAAATTCACTAGGTAACCAAGAGGTTAAAGTATTTTCTTGAGAGGATATGTCAAGTAAATTAAGACTGAACAGAAAGGGATGAACTGCTAATGCTTATATGATAGTTTAAGTTCATATCTTACTTACATTTGAATATTACCTTTTGTACCTCCCCAGTACTAAGATTTGGGAACTTTTTGTTTTAACAAAAATGTAGATCATAATTTTTTTACAAAAAGATTTAATATTTGAAATTACTTACTTTTAGCTTATTGGTAGAAGAAATGAACCAAATATGTTCACTTGTCAATACCTGTCAGTACCTTAAGGAATTTGTGACCTTTCTTAGGGTTTTATGAGTGGACTTAGACCAAGACTCTAAGAGCCCACAACTTCTATGAAGAAAATTTGCTAATATTTTCATTTGGCCACAGCATGTTTCACTTGCTTTTAACCACTAACTTGAGAATAAATTCAAAGTGCGTGGTTTTGGTTGTCATGGAGTAGAAGTTGGGTTTTTTCCCCAATGTTTTATTATTAAAATTTTCAAAAATATGTAAGAGTTGAAATAATATCACAGTGAATACCCTTAAACCCACCGATACAGGGAGATTTTTAAAAGCTGTGAAATGGGCCATCTATTCTTTTTATGTAAGTAATATCATTGAAATAAAAAAGTGCATGTTCACAGGCATTTAATTATATCTGGCAATTGGGCGTAGAGTTGAGCAAAATGATAAAAGACTATTTAAATTAAAGGAGTATGGAGAGCAATGTGTTAGAAATATGTAGCTTCATTATGGATGGATCCATATTATGTGTGGCAGAGTAATTCAAATACAATTTAAAAGAGTATTCATTTAAACCAACCATCACTAAGATATTGAGAAAAAGGAAACAACATTTTTAGATCTCATCAAATTGTGGTAAAATGTGAATAGAACATTGCCAATGAATTTTAGCTGCAAATTCCTGTTTTAATGCAGTATTTTCCAACGTGTGGGATTTGTATCACTAGTAGTCTTGAATTCTACACTAAATAATGATCAAGTCAGTTTATTTGAAGAAAAATTAGGTGAATAGTACAAACGTAACACAGATACGATAAAAATTATAAAGGTAGTTGTCAAATACCTAAAGTAAGAGAAATATAATTTTAATGGTTTTTAGTAGACAGCATTTTGAAAAAGCCAGTAAGAAGATATTACACGTGATGAAATCCTTCTGATTATTAAAGACACCACCCTTCTCTACTTATTAAAAACTGATTTCCAGGCTTCTGTCATCTAAAATTTGAATACGCTCCCACATATTTTGTTCACAAATGAGAACTCTAAAAATGGCCAAGAGTCCCATTTCCATGGGAACCCTTAATCTATTGAATGGACTATTTTTATTTACCAAGAGGAGTGGGGCAAAGTATTTTAATTCCCTCCCTAACTTGATGCAAGTCTGTAATTGGAAAATCTTCTTCTATAATATAATAAATTACCATCACAAACAAATAGTGTGATTTCTAAGCCATAAAAACAGCAGGTGGATAAATATAGGTTGTGATTGCTTAGAATGTAAAGTTAGTACTGTATCATGGAAAGTCTTAAATTTTTGGCACTTGACTCCCCTGCAGACTATAGAAGTAAATTTCCTCATCTATCATCATGCCGCAATAGTCTTTATAGCAAATGTAGAGTCTAGGATGGGTGACTGGAGTCATCATATTCTGCAATATGAACCACTTGAAGACAAATTTCCTTGGTGAATGAGTTTGAACAAAAGATTAAATTTAATCATAAGAGTTTTGAATCTTCATTTTATTCCAGCATTTTTATACAGTTTAAATAATTCCTATTTCCTCACCACTCACCTCCTCTCTTTTGCTTTCATAATCTTCCAAGGTAGATATGGGGAGAAGGGGGTAGTCAGCAGGAGCAAATAAAGAATCCAGTCCCATTTGGTAGGACAACACCATGCTAAGTAGATAGTCAAACTCTCACACACACATGCAAACATGAGAGAAAAAACCTTTCCAAAAATCCAATTGTTTTTATAATTCAACTGTTATAATGTTCTGTTATTTGATTTTATTAAACTCTGCTTATAAAATAAGAAAGAAAGAGATTTCTATGTGGGATTTCAAACCATTTCAAATAGTTTTCTTTTATACATTTGAATATTCAATCTTTATAAATATCACGGTTGTTGTACTGGAATAACCGAGGCCCATCCTTTTATCATGGAAAGAATATTTGGAGGTGATCACAAGTATTTTATACTTAGAGACTAGGATCACTTTTTTTTCTTCTTGCATATATTTTGTTACAGCCTACCAGGCCCTAGGATCAAAGTAAAGGTCAGATTTTTCTAACCCATACATGTGAACTTATATTTTTTAATGCTTCTAACAATTTTTAGTGTTTTATATTGCATTCAAAATTTAATTTTTAATCTAATCCCTCAGCCAGGATCATATTAACCTCTAGCACCATGATGTGGATGCTAATGGACCATGGCTAATGGAACAGAGTTTAAGTAGCCCTACAATTATTTTACTCAACATAGATTGAGTCTCTGTAACAAAAAGGAATATGAGACTAACAGAAAGATTGGGATATTTAAGAAAGATCTGGAACTAAGAGGTAAATAATCATTGTATATTCACTGTAATTTTAGTTCCAATAGTGACCAGAGATCTAAAATTCTATTATGATTGCAAGAGCACCCATCATTGTCATGTAAACCAGATGTCATTTTTAGCTGGACAAGAGTCCCAATCAAAATATTTTAGGCTTCTAGTGAATTTTTTTAATTAATATAATTCAGTAAGATCCAAGTGGAAATTGTCTATAACCACACAGGACATGAAATCTGTGAGAATCAGTAGACTATTTCCCCATTTGGATGTCCTTGATTAGGGACCCCATTCCAATTAAATTTGATGCATGGAGAAAGGGAATTTAACCTAATATTACAAAAAAAAACCTCCTCAAATTCCATGTCCATACAATTTGTTCTTTGAAATGACAGAGTAGTTTAGTAGGAAAAAATGAAATTCATTTCGTTCTGTATTTCAGTCAAGCCAATGCTTTTTATTTTGTCAAATGTTCAGATAAAACTAGAAGGGAAAGTAAATTTATTATCTTGTTGTTCCCAAATACCCAATTATCCAAAATATCAGATAGAAACTTCCTCTATTTTCCATGATCAAACTTACCAGATCCCTTGCAAGTTTATCCCACCACTTGGGATCTGGATCTAATTTCATCTTACTCTCTTGGGAATCTTACACCATTGACTATTCATCCTTTTGCTAACCTCCCTTTTCACACTCTTCTTTTCTACTGCATTCTTTCCATCAACATTTAAACAAGTTCAAAAGTCTCAATCTTAAAATAAACAAATCTCCCCTTGAAACCCCTCCTCTGGTTTTTTCACCTGTCTCTCTGCAACTCCCTCTGACACTCCTGCTGAAGTATCTTCTTCCTGACCCTTAAATGTTGGTGTTCCTCAAGGAATATTCTTTAATTTCTTCTCTTCTTACTTCATGCTCTCTCCATGAGTGATCTCCTCAACATCCGTGGCTTCTTTATCCACTTACATACAGACATATTTCAACTATGTATTTCTGATGTTATGGTTTGGTATCCCCAGAAGCAGACCCCAGACAAGAATTTGAATGTAAGTAGTTTATTTTGGAAATGATCACAGGAAACACCAGTAAGGGAGTGGGGAAGTGAGAAAGGGAAGGAAGCCAATGGAGGGTGTGTTATCAGCCAGTAACCACTGTGAGCCAGTGGAACTTGATCCCACAGGGAGCTCTGGGACACAGCATAGATGAGCTCAGGGACAAGGACGTCCAGTGCTGTAATGTCTCCAGACACTTCTTAAAGAAGGTTGCTTTAACAAGCCTTTTTTTCTGTCTGAATATAACATAAGTTAACATTGATACATGTAGTGACTTTGAATATACTGTATTTTTATCTCTCCTTCTGTGGAGATGCAATGTATATATAACTGATTCAAATTGGTTTGGAAGAATATATTACCCTATCTCAAGGGAAGAGGATAACCAACACTTATTGGACTTCAATAATAGATGATGATGATGATGATGATTATAAATAATATGTGCCACATGGCTTATCAGATACACCTACACTCTTTGAAACTATAATTGGAATGTGCTGCTTATCTGCTCTATTTAAGACATGTCCCTGGTTCTTGGTCCATCATCTTGTCTCCTGTTTCACAGGCAGCAAATCTTCCTTTTCACACTATTCCACAGTTTTTCTTCTGAATGATCTTCCCAGAGCATTCTCATCTTACCTCCATCTACTAAAAGTCCCTTGGCCAGTGCCAACTGAGTACATACGTATTCCCTGCTCATGCAGCCAGTGCTGTGAAATCATTGTAAACACTAATAAAATTAACTAAATGGGCTGGGGGGAGCACGGTATGTGTAGGAGATAATAACGCCGTGACTGTAGGCATAAAGTAGAGAGTAGGGGAAGCCTGAATGATCACGCCTTATACTAACAAAAGAACAGAATCATCTTCCCTCCAAAGAATCACAGCCACATGTTAATCCAGGAGGCAGTGCAGTTTATTACTTGTGTTGGTAGCTATGCTATCAAACTGCTTATGTGAGAACCTCAGCTCTACCAACTTTCTAGAATAGTTTCCATTGCTAAAAAGTAGAAATAATAATAGTACCTGGTTCATAGGGTTATTATATAAATTAAGTGAGATGTTCCTTATGAAGCATCAAACACAGTGCCTGGCACATAGTGAGCACTCAATAAATGTAGGCTGTTGTGAATAAATAGATCCAGTCAGCATCTGCCAGCCATGATTTTCTCCCAGGCATGTGTCCTGTATGTGAGTGACACTGAAACATCTGCTCTAATTTCCTTTCTCTGGCAAAAAAAAAAAAAAAAAGTATAAAGAGAGGACCTCCATTTCACATGTCCCAATATTTCTACCTGGGCTTTTCCAAGCCCCTATTTAAACCCAACCAGACATGTCCAATTCCAAAAGGTACAGGTAACATATGTCTTCCCTCTCCCTGATGGGATCCAGTGGACAAGGCAGTTGGCTTCATAGAACTCCCCTACCAAGGAGGAATGTAGAATTGTTTTTTGTTTTAATTTTAATTAAATGCCACTGTGTGTGCATTAATGTATTTGGTCCACTGATAACTCCCCTCTCATATTACACACGTCTCCCTTTGTTCCTAATGTTACCGTCATATATGCCTGAGGAATTAACAGTCCTAAGATTACGGATCATCTGGTTCAGCTGAGATCCGAGGACAACATGGGCTCTATGCCTCACATCATGCTTACTTGTAAGCTGTGCATCCCTGGGTTCCTGGGGTTCTTTCCCTTCCACTCATTGCTGGGTTGTAGCAGAGAACACACATCTTCCCCGCAAAGAGGTGGACCCCTGATAGAGGTCATGACATAGGGTGAACCTCAAATAAATCCAAACTTTTGAATTTAAGATAAAAAAGACTTTTCCCCTCTCACATTGATCTATTTAGGTTAGCAATTTTCTTACTGAGTGAGTGCTAGATTTCTTAAGTGTATCCTCAAGGCTCTGAGGTCTTACTTCTAAACTTAATCATCAACTTTGAAAGCAAAAATCTATCATTAGCTATTAAAAAGTGTTGTTTAAGTAGCAATATTCAACTTTGCTTTAAATGAGCCACACAACGGTTCTTTTAGTAAAGGGATACGTACAATATTTGTAAGTATACACACCAATATCCATATCCATGTATATATGCATGCACGCACACATGTATGTGCATTGCTTAACCATAGGTGGACATTCATCAGGTGATATATCACCTCTGAAACCTTGGCACCTTCAGGGTGTAAATGCAGGAGTCCAGCGCTGCAGGTACTCCCCATGGTGAGTTATGGTTTCTATAATAATTTGCTCAGCTGAGTAGCAGTCTAATGATTTGCAATCAGTAATGCTTTCTCCTGATTCAGCTGATGTCTCAGCTTCTTCACAGTATTCATTAAGTAATTTTTTGATATTTATGTTCCACTCCTGTACTTTATTTTCTAGCACTGTAGTTAACATGTAGGAAATCCCTGACAGCTAAGTTTAATCACCACAAAGAAGAGACTCAGTTCATTACATATTTGTTTATGTTTTGTTATTCAAAAATTGCCTGGAACTGAATAATGCATTCCGAGATAATTTGTTGTGTTATTGTTGACGTTGTGGTTGTTGCAAAGCAGGCAGTGTGAAAGGGCTTCAGGCTGAAAGCAGTGGCAGCGAAGGGCAAGGGGGTGAGGGTGGGATCAAATTAGAATTGCCTTCATAGCAGCCAGAGAGGAAAAGGAAAGAATTGGAAGAAATGAATCTATCTCGGTAGATTTTGAAACTGTCTGCTCAGGATAGACAAAAGGTGTCAATAGTGACTAGTAAACAGCTGGTGAGAGGAATGATGCTCTAGAAATTAGACATAGGCCCTAGCCTGTCTCTTGTATGGAAGTAACAGCCAAAGAAATGGCGTTTATGGGGAAATCACGTTTCCAAGTTATTTGAAAGTAAATCAGATTCATTTTTCAAATGAATGTGCTTTATTTTCTCATAACTCTTGAACTTGGGATATGCTGCTGCCTTTGTTTGCCTTCACCCACAAAGGGTGCATCTGGGGATCATAGGAATACCACTATGCTTACCACACAGTAAGTCCTTAATAAATGTCAGCTATTATTATTCCTGGCTATCTGCTAAAAATTTTGTTGTCAGAATTCAGACAGAGCTTACATCAACACAATATGAATTGCAAAAATGTATACCTGTGTTATTTAGGAGGCTTCCCCCATTATCTTATTGGTTCACTTTTTTTTGCTGAAACATAGAGTTTGACTTAATTTGAGTGTGGGGGTATTGGAAAATAGAATGTTTTACAAACATTTTCACCATGTTATTTAAAGCCAAACCCTATTGGCAACAAATAGCCAATAAGGTTTGGCTTTAAATAATGCCATAATATTTTTTAGAGCCACAATCTATGTTTTGTTGAAGACACTGATCCTTTTGACATCAGATTAACTGTTGAATTGTCTATTTAAAAACCATAATGAGTCTGACTGATATGTAGAAACTTGACATACAAGGATCATGTACAATGTGTTTTTCTTCTTCATTAGGAGCAACCAGGAATGATTTTTCTGTGGCTGTTGGTTGCTTTAGCTTGAAAAAAAAACGAAAACAACAAATCCCTCCAAAGTGAGTCAAACCAACACCTGCAGATGGCACTAGAATTAGAGAATATGACAGTTTCAGGGCCTCACACGGTTAGCAGGCTTGGTCCATCCATTGAGACTGTTATGGCATCTGGGTATGAATGAAACAGACCTGTTTGCTCACAGGCCTAGAGGGTTTTGGACATGCTAACAGTGCTTTATTTCTCCAGGGATAATTCTAACTCAACTATCCTGGATCACAAGTTATCAACAAAACCAAGAGAAGTAGTCAGTGAGCTGAAGCCATAAGAAAACTTCACAAGGTGCTGATGAACTTGCCCTTACAAATACTAGCTAGAGTTCATTTTCATTTAAAAAAAGGTTCTGAGGCAGTTCAGTTTTCCACTCTGACCTTGCAAAAATGTTCAAGGCATCCTGAATCTCTGCTTCATCTCTCACCCATTTCAAAATAACGTCTTTGCTCTTGGTCTCAGCACTGGAATTTTCTCCCAAGCATCTCCCTGGGTTGCTTTGTCCCACAGCAGGTGCACACGCTAGTAGCCACTGCTGCTGCTGATCCCATCATTTTCCACCTTATTTCTTTGATTTATTACTGCTTTGAGTTTGAATTTGGAATCCATTATTTATTCCATTGCATACTAATGAGACTTTCTGCCTCAAAGGTGTGTGGCAGCCTCCCTTTTGTCCAACTTCATGTGTTATTTGTATAAAGCTAATTTACATCAGCCTATTTTGTATACAATGACCTCTCTCTCTCTTTCCTTATGTTTTTAACTTTCTGCCTCCACAAGTAAGGAAAATTTTTAAAAAGAAAAAAATTAAACTTGAAAGCATGCTTTCAGAATTTTCACTTTATCATTATATTTTCTAAGAACTACTACATTCATTTTCAAAAAATTTTACTTAGCATGTAGAGGGTTCTAGCCACTGAGTTAAGTGTTTGCGATGTGTGGGTGAAAAAAATATAGCTTATGCCTCTGAGGAGCTAACAGTTCAGCAGAAAAGTAGTCAAGAAAATGGACACATGCTACAATGGGATAAATCATATAAGGCTGCAGTCGAGATGCAGTGAACAAAAAGAGGAAGCCACACTCCTTGGGTCAGTCAGGGAAAGCTTCACAAAAGAGGTGATATTGACCTGTCTTTTGAAAGAGAAATAGGAGTTGGCCAAATGCACCTGAGATTGACAATGAAGATATTGCTAAGGAAGCAGCAGGGCCAAAGGCAAGGAGATATGAGAAAATGGGGCCCATTTGGGGAATTATAAGTAGTTGGTGTGGGTAGTGTTGAGTTGAGCAATATTAAATTAATCTGGGAAGTTTGGGGACTGATGGTGAAGAATCTTGCATTCAAGCCTACAAAGATTAGAGTTTTATCTGTATATTGAATACCAAAAGACTCACTTGGGCAGAAAGTTAAAAATGTGTATTTCTAGAACCCACTTTCCCCAAAATTCCAGTTCATACCCTTCGGTGGGCACTGAGATTCTACATTTAAAAAAAAATACCCGTATGTGATTTTTGGACCACACCACAAAGAGAAGTCTTTGAAGAAATCTGAGCAAGCAAGGTAGTTACATAATCAGAACTGCATGTCGAATACTTTGGTAATACTGCAGGGAACGCCAAAACAAATATTTGGTCAAGTCATTCAAACTACCAACCAGCACAATAAAAATATTTGCCAAACTCATTGGCCAATTCAGTCTGAAAGGTGACCCAATGGTCTGACTTGGAACCATTTAAAAGTATTTTTCTGAGCTTATCGTTCTACAGAATAGTGTTATTGTTTGCCTTTGGACTTCCTTCAGTAACACAACTCAATCTTCAAGTTGTGGTGGTTTATGTTCCAGGGATTATCCTTGCGTGACCTTCAAGTTTTGTAGCTTCCATATTTATATGAACTAAATCAAGCATTCAGCATTGGAAATGGTTTGCTTGAGCTCCTACTGGTAATGATGCAAGTAAATTTGGAAAATATATTCAATTACATACAAGCTGGTAAACTGGTAAGCCCAAGAGCTTTTTCTAGTTATATCAGATTTTTTGAAATACTCTGGTCTGACCTCATGGACTGGCAGCTTTATAAAACTGAAGATGTTAGATGTGAAAGTGTTAGCACCTCACTATGTATCCCAAACACTCAGATATTTCCATGCCATCAAAGGTTTTTTCACACAATTGAAGATAAAAACTTAAGTTCTTTACTAAGAGGATTCATCTCAGCATATACAGATCATGAGTGATATAATTAATCTTTGACTTATAATAGGATCCTTTAAGTTTAGAATGAGGACCCCGGCCCTGGGGTCCCTAAGACTCTCTTAGACAGTCTGCATTATCTTTTCTCTTTCAGCTACATATCAGTGCAAGGCTAGATTTTCTTCATATATTTCAACAAAGACAACATATCCAGCAGATTGAATGCAGAAATCAGTATGAGAATTTAGCTGTCTTCTAAGACAAACATTAAATAAATTTGCAAAAATGTAAAACAATGCCATTTTCTATTAATTATTTTCTTTGGTAAATGTAGTTATTTTCATAAAATATATTGTTATTATATATCATGTTTATTATTTTAAAATGAAATAAATATTTTTAAATTTTTTATTTTAATTTCTAATTTGGTAAGTATTGATAGCTACAGCCCACATAAATCAAAGCTTTTTGGGATCTTCAATAATTTTAAGAGGGTAACGGGGTCTTGAGACCAAAAAATGTGAGAAACACCAGCCTATATAAAAGGGAGAGATTCATGAAAATGTGGTATGATTGGTAAAATTCAGTTCATTTGAGAAATTAAATTTTGACTTGTTCTCTCCTGAATTAAATTCCCTAGACTTCACTTATAAAGACTATATCTAGTTTAAACACAAAAACAATTTTTTTCCAACAGTAGCCGTAACTGGTAAAAACTCAAGTTGATCAAAAAATGCCCAACCCTTAAAAAAATTGACTGTTCTTTTCCTGCAGGAAATGCACATGAGTGTGTGTGTGTGTGTGTCTGTGTGTGTGTGTGTGTGTGCGCACGTATGTATGTTCAGTACAGAGAAATGAGAGTTTGGAAGGGTTGGAACAGGGTAAAAATAGATTTCCCAAGTTTCCTACCAAAGGGATGTTTTATTGCTCTATGTGGCCATACCAGGCCAGGTGCTCTCTTAAGGGCACTTCTTGCCCCATGCTCTTGTAAAATATTTTCCAATATTGCTACATATATTGCTTTCAAGATTTTCTTTTAAAAAAAGTCTTTGTTTACAGTGATTTTTAGAAGATATGTTGGCATGTATATATATCCACCATCCAAATCCTTTCTCTCCAACTATTATTTCCTGATCTACTTTCTAATTTTTTAATATTCTTTTGCATCATTTCTCATCTTCACTAGGGTCTGCTTTTCAATTTAAATGTGCAGATTTTATTATTACATTATTGTTTACTCCCTCCTGCAGATCATTAATGAAGATGTTAAATAAGACTAGATAAAACACCAGGCCTTCAAGCTCTGCACTAAAAATCTCCCTTCCCCATGATATATTGTCATTTATTGTTGCCATGTTCCATTTATCATTACATTTCAATACATGCAACAGTGCTCATATCCAAGCCAATTTGAATTAATTTTGCAAGTAAGATTTTGTGAGGCCTTGCATAAAATGATTCACTAAAATCAAGATAGATCACCTGCATCTTTCTAAGGAAATCTGTTTCCTTGCTAATTTTGTAAATCCTCTCCCTCCCAGAACTCTAAGCCCCTTCCATGTCACCTTCTGCCCCCACCTAAGTCTTCCTTTTGGTGAGAGTGATCCATTTAGCCTGTTTGGTTATTGTCCACAGTTGTGTCATCCACAAGTTGTTTGGATGTAGGTTCCTTTTCATGCTTGCAAATCTAAGCTTTCTGACCCCAAACCATTATTTTTTCTTGCTAGATAGCTGGGGCTTATTTCTCTCTCTCATTTTCTTTTCATATATGAGTCCAGAACTTGAGGGTCATTTTTCAGTCATGTTGGGACTATTTTATGGTAGATGAATGGTAACCCTTGGTTAGAATCTCATACCCTACTCACTGTCCTTTCCTCAGAGATTTATCCCACAGGTTGTGGGGCTTTCTTGAGAGTACAGCCTTCTGTGGCAAGAATTGTGAGAATAAGTAGAGATACCTAATGTCAAGAATAAGAGTAAGAGTCAGTCAATAAGCCTCATTACTGAACTTGAGAGTTGAAATCCCCAAACTAGGTCTTGTCTTCTTGTTAGAAAAAGAGGGAATAAGATAGGTAAATAGTTGCGGAGGAACATAATTTACTCTCCGCTGATAGGCAGGAAAGCCACATCCCTGTGCCTCATCTCTGCTCACGGGAGAGAGAGGGAGGTGATAGCATGGCAGAATTAGGGATAGTAGGGGGTCCAGGTCAAAAATAGATGTCTTGCCCACTTTGAGACCTTGGCAATAGCATCTTTTAGATTAATCCTGGCATCATCTTTTAAAATGAAAATATCTCTGAAAAAGAGTAAAATAATAGTTGGCTAGGGCTTATTAATTTATAGTAAGTACCCTAACTGCCTGAAGGGGCCTGCATACCAAAGGGGCAGGGATAGCAAATGAAGAGCTGATAGGGTAAGACATGGGAAAGAGAAGGATGGAAATTGGAGTTCAAGACACAGTTCTGCAAAAGCCAGTGTCTTGAACAGTAACATCCTAGAAGGTCTTTGGGCATAGAAAGCACCTTATTTCGGGAAAGTTGAATAACTTGAAACAATGAATAAGGATCAGGATGGTGAACCAAACTGATCCCCAATGATAGTCAACAGAATATTATAGGAGACAAGAATCAATCATTCACTTACTTCTTCACTCATTCATCGCTTATCCGTCCATCCACCCAACAATATTTTTAAGCACCTTTTATGTCCCAGGTGCAATGCTAAAGGCAGGAAAGAACACAAAGTTGGTACAAAGGAATCAGACTTTGCCCTTAAGTAGCTCAAAATATAATGACATTGCTTCCAGAAAGTTGGGCAGAGAGATTGGAGTCCAGAATATGGAAGCAGTTTCAGAAATGTCAGAGGTTGCCAAAGAGAATCAAACAATTACCCAGGGATCTAGGGAATTGAATACTCTGTTCTTCTATACAGGTGTTGGGAAGGAAGTGGCAGGGGCAGACTTCAGCCAGGGTGTTACCTCATGGAAACTTTGCCTGTTGGCCTGATGCAGTGAAATCCAACCACCCTGCTCTGTGGAAGTAATCCAACTCTGCTTCAGGTCATAGTTGAGCAAGAAAAAAGGGCCAATGCTTTATTTAACTATGGAGCCCTAGTTGGAGGAAGGGGAAACGGAAGCAGTTGCAAATGCAAAAACAGAATCAAATTATGCTGATGCTGAATTGATTTTAGTTTCATTGCATTGTAATCAGAGGCTGTAGTGGAGTGTGTGATGGTCTTCCCAGAGATATTTTCTGCCCAAGAAGCATGCTTGACCTACCTGTAGGACAAGGGAAGAGTTAATGTCCCTAAAAGTAGACCATAAACCAGTGGCAGGGAGTTGGTGAAAAATGTCCCAGATTCTTGGCACTTTGGTTGGAATAACTCTGAGGAATGTCCTACATTGTCTACCAGTTTTCCAGAGGGCCTGACCTCCAGTTACTGCCAGGTAACTGATTTGATATCACACCTTCACTGGCTTCCTTCCCTTCCCTGGCTCACCTGCTCACTTCTCTACTAGTTTTCTGGGACCACCTTCCAAAGAAACCAGTCATACTTGAAGACTTTTCTCAGGGTCTGCTTCTAGGGGAACCCAAACCAACATAGAGGTGATTTCTTGAACTTTTGTATCCATGTTTTCCCATGATGTTTAAACAGACCAGACTAAATGTAACCACTTTGAATCTTTCCTCAACTTTCCCACAGTTAAACAATCATTTATTCTTTTTGTTCCAACAGTCATTCAGTCTTTTTGTTCCAATTTCTTACAGCAATGATTAATTATCATTTTTAATTAATTGGGTAACCCAGTGGCCCAGTTACAGTGTCTCTATGCCTTAACCTCTTCACAGGATTGATTCAAACCCCCATTCCTTATGCTGTATAAAAGCCAAAATATAAAAGCCCAAGGTTACCTTGACTTCCAGGGGCTTTAGTTTTTACAGTCTCTGACTCCAGGTTCCAGTGAATGCTGAATTATTGTTTGTGGCTGTTTTTTTATCTCCACCCTGGCCTTAACCCTTATCTGGAACTCAGTCCTTTTTTATGATTACTACCAGAAAGGGAAAAAAAATACCACTGATATTCATTCATTCAAAACAAATTACTTCAGGATAGACACTGTTTCAGACATCATTCTAGGCTCTGGGGAAAATGAATAAGATTGACAGGTTCCTGTTTGCTGTGGTCAGACTTATTTTAAATGCCTTGTCCTACTTCTGATGGTGCAGTGTTATGATGGATCTAAAAATGTCATTTTTTACCATTTATTTACTGATTCAATCATCAAACAGTTGTAAATATATACTATGTGCCAGGCACATGTTTTGGAGCTACAGGGATGAGTAGTCCCTGACCTCAAACAATTATCGCTTCCCAAAAAATAAAGAGCACTCTGTCATCATCAGAAAAGCCTGGGGTGGGGAGAGTCCCTCATTTTCCATCCTCTGCAGTTTAGGGATGATAGGCCCAGCCCCAAGCTGGCAGGTAGCAAACTAGAGGGCAAAGAATCCAGGCTTCGAAGATATGCCTCAAGAAGGTAGTGGATTCGGGACGGAGAAAAGGGCTGTAGGGGTCATCCAGGTAGCAACGGTGCCCCCTCAGGAAAGGTTGGAAAATTAGGATATAGGAGCATAACCTAAAGACTGTGGGCGGGTGAGTGGCAATACAAAATTAAACCAAATAAAACTCACACGGTCCTCTGAAGGCAGCTGCCAGAGCAGAATGTTGAGTGACCCAACAGCGGTGACCTGGTGGCTCTAATTCCCCAGCCCTTGTTATGAGTATATTCAGCCCATCATTTTTGTTTTCAAAGGCTTGATTAAGACAACTGATTATGGTATCATGAGTGCCAATATAACTGCTACAACGAACTTATTGGCAATCCAGCTAATTGGGTAATTTGGAATATGCTTGAATAGGTCAAACCTAAGATACTCTGATTAGTGGTTTGTGGCTTTCCTATTCAAGTCGTAATCATTACCCTCACTCAGAAGAATGAATGTCCTTGTGTATAATAATGAGCCAGTTGATTTTCTCTTAATTGAGCTCATAGTGTAACTGGACCCCCTCATTCACTGGGAGTTGGCTCTCAACTCCCCTTTCCTCTGGTTAGGAGACACCAGTACTTTAGCAGGCATTGTAGTGTTCTTTTATGCTTCATGAATCTTGCTGTCTCCATGATACTGTATAAATCCACGAAAGAAACTTGAGATGGCTACAGTAGGTATTAGTCTTGAACCATGTTGAGGTCATGCCTTAGCAAGTCTATTCTATTTTTCTTGTTGACCCTTTTCCCTTCTATTTCTCTTCTATTCCTTATTTCATTTCTCTTTTCCACTAGTAACTGAACCTCAGTATGAAAGTAAAGATTTAACATTTGTTGCCAATTTTTAGTAACATTCACTGCCACTCAGTAATAGTTTAGTCACTGTCTATATTTTTTAAGTGTTTGGTTTCTTCTTATGCTATAAATCCACAGAGGCTACAGAGAATGATACCATGTGGAAAAAAAGAAAGCTTTAAGTGATTTCCTTCTTTTATAGTGGTTTAAATGTTAATTTCCAAGGCCAGCCTCAGTGGCCTAATAGTTAAGTGCAGTGTGCTTTGCTTTGGCAGCCCAGGTTCAGCTCCTGGCCTGTCAGTGGCCATGCTGTGGTGGTGGCTCACATACAAAAAGAGGAAGGTTGGCAGCAGATGTTAGCTCAGGGTGAATCTTCCTCAGCAAAAAATAAAAGTTAATTTCCAATAGCATATCAAACTAATAAAAGATATTCATTTGAGAATATAAGGAAAATAATATGTTAGTTCAAATTTTAGTGAATATAAGAATCTAGGGGTAATTTGTTAAAAATGCAAACTTCTAGGCTTTTGCATAAGAATACTAATTTAGTAGGTCTGGGGTGATCCCAAGTAGAGTTTTTTAACAAGTTGCCCATGTAATTCTCATATGATAAAATATGAAAATCATTGCTCTAATTAGTAGAAATAAATATGTTGTTTTATTGCTTTGGCAAAATATCTGTAGGTATCAAAGAATATTTGGAGAGATACCCTATACTAGACTATTGATCAGTATTTGCTGCATAATAACTCCAAAGGTAAATGCCTGAAAACAATAAACAAAGTCTGTGAGTCATCTGGGTGATTCTTCTGGTCTAGGATGGCTCAGCTGGGGCTGGATGACCTATGATGGCCTTACTCACATCTTGTCGTTGTCTTGAAGTCAGCTGGGGCAACAGGGATAATTTGGGTGCATGTCTCTTATTACACAGAAGGCAAGCCAAGGTTTCTTCACATGGCAGGCTCAGAGATCCAAAGAGCAGCAAGAGAGGACAAGCACATACTTTTCAAGTCTCCAATTGGGTAATGTTTGCTATTGGCCCATTGGCCAAAGGAAGTCATGTGGTTAAGTTCAGAGTCAAGGTAGGAGGGAACTGTCTAAGTATGTTGATTCAGAAAGGTAAATTATTGCAGCTATTTCACAACAATACAATTTCCATGCTCAGCTGAAAATGCAGTTGACTTCTAAGCAAGCATCTTAAGAAAAAAACATTGATCTTGGAGATTAAATGCCTGAGTTAAACCCAACATTCCACTTAGTAACTGGAAGACAGATAAGTCTTTTATCTTCTCAAAGTTTCACTTTGTTCATCTATAAAGTGTGAGTAATACTACTAATAATATCCACTTCACAGAGCTCTTGAGAGAATAAATGAAATATTTAAACCAGAAATGCTGCAAAATTCAAGGTATTTGTAGATATGTATGCTTAATATGACTATTCCCCACGCCTCAAAAAATTATTAAGGTATTTGTTAAATCAGTGAGCTTCCTGATATTTCTGTGACTTGACTACTCTCAGTCTAGTTCATCTTCAACCTGCTATTAGAGTTATTTTCCTTTAAAACCACAATTGTCATGTCATCCAAAATTTTAGTAAATCTCTTGTTAGCTCTTCATTTGACTACACAACGTAAGCAAAATCAGCACATGAAGACTTCCCAATCTGGGCCCATTTCCCTCCCTACCCAACCTCCTTGACTCCATTGAATTTTGCATCATTCCCTTTATACACCAGCCCTTCATGATTTCAAACTATATTCATTCTATTTTCCTCAAACTAGGATGTTCTTATCCTACATCTTCACCTTGTCAAACTTCTACTTATTTTTTAACACCTAGATCAAATGTTTCTTCCTCGTTCCACAACCATTTAGTGGACCCAGAAGATTTCTCGACTCCTCCAATGTTAATTGTTCTACTTTCTTTATTCCCAAAGGATTTTGTTAATATCACTAGCACTTAACACAATGTGTTATAATTTATGTGTGTATATTGTCTATCTCCCCAGCTAGACTGAGCTACTCCAGTACCAGAAACAGTGCAGATTCTCAGTATATAGTTTTGAGTAAATGAATGAACGAATATTGACTCCTTTATCCATTACCTGGTTGACCAGACTCATTGATCATATTCGGGTTCCTGGATTTCCCTTTGCCAACCTTTACCGTATACTGAACTGTGTTCTTGACCAGTGGTCCTTTCTCACATCTGAAAGCCAATTACTTATGTCTTCACCCTCAGGTTACATACCAAAATTTTGACCCACTGCCTTCCTTGATCTCTTATAACTTTCTACTCCAGAGAGTTAACTGCATCTTTTCTGCTACTCTTGAAGTTTTAGTGGCACTATCCAAATCTAGTGATGATCCAGGGAATAGGGGAGGAACTGTTTTTTTGTTGGTGTGCCTATCATGAACCTTATAAAGAAAATATTCTTCTCTCAAATACAGCTAGAAATTGTGACTCATTTAGATTCAATAACTTACTCAGGATCACATAGCTAAATATGTGGCATATGGGGGATTTGAACCCAGTTTTGTTTGACCAAAAAAAAAGCTCTTCTGTTCTTTTAACTCCATCACAATAGTTTGGCAACATATAGGTTCATGATTCATTTCCAAAGACTGACTGACGTCTAGGAAAGCTAAAGCTATAGCTATGATTTGGGGACTAGTAAAGATTTACATTTGCCTAATTTGACTATGAATCTACAACTTTAATACTAACAAAAGATATTAAGAAGTTGTACATCAGTGTAAAAGAAAGCATCTAGGCACAAAATCGTGTGTTGGTGGTATTATATTAATAGCTATTTTGCCTCCTAAATTTCTAGTTTATCCAATGTTTTAGAGTAAATATGATATAAGAATATGAGGGTCACTTCAAACACAGAACTACACAACTTCAATCTCTCTGCTTCAACTTGTAAGTTCAAGATCTTATCTCCCTTCTGGGCAAGAAGAAAACCTTTGTTTTCATTGTTACTAAAAATAATAATTATGAACAAAATGGTATAGTTTAAAAGAATTGGCTCTTATTCCATCTTTGGAATTTCCCACCCCAGAAATCCTTTCTCTCTTGGCAAAATATGACATAATGATTTGAAAGAAATAAAAAAACATTTAAGCATTAGAAGCCAGAAGTTAATTGAATAAGACCTTGGATACTGATGAGTTTGTGTTTTATGGTTGATTAACTTGCTTTAATACCAAAAAATGCTTAGGAAACCCAATTATCATGCCACTTAATCTGAATTATTGGCTGATTTCTGCTAGTTTCTGGATGCCTTATGAACCAATATATATTTCCTACTATGATGTACAAGAGAAACTGAACTTGATCTTTGAAAGAAAAATTTAGGTTCGACATATGAATAATTGCCCCAAATCAGAAAGATCAAATTCTTTGATTCTTAGGTCCTAAGACAGAAGTTTGTAATTTTCAGTTACCAATTTCCTCCCAAGAATAAGATAGATAGTATGAGAAAATTAAGGCCCTATTATTTTTCTATAATTGACCTGTTTTCTACTAGTATGGCTACTACCACCGCATTGTTGTGTTTTTTGTTTAAAATAAAGGCGTTCAAGCCAGCTGTCTGTTTATAAATAAAGAAGGCAGATGTAGTAATAACTGAAATAATGATATCTCATTCTGAAGCCTGCTAGCCATACTGTAAAAAACAACTCATCACTGGCATACTTATATTACTGGTTCTGTGTCTACCAAAAAAATACCTACTCATATGTTAGATGCCTGTCTTTCTTCAGTTGCTGGAGGGGAAGTAAGAGAGGTGACTACGTATAGGCCTCCCAAAGGACTATTGGAAATTCTTATATGATCTTTTAAATAATGATTCTTAACTTAATATGAGTTCCATGGATGAGGTTTAGGAAGTCTGTGAACCTCTCATTGCACAGTTGTTTGTAAAATTATACTATGCATTTTTCTGGTGAAAGGTTCCATCAAATCTATCAGATTCCCACAGAACTCTGTGACCCATAAAAAACTAGATTAAGAATGAATACGCCTAAGTTCTTCAAACTTCCAGGCACAGATAGTTTTCTGGGACATCAGGGAATCTTTTGGACCAAGAGAGTAACAGGTAAAGCAGAGGAAGAATGAACCATGATTTTTTGCCTAGTGAAAGTGGAGGGAACACGGGACCATATCTCTCAAGCATAGAATTGTAGGAAGCCAAGTTGGCAGACTGGCTAGAATGAAAACAACTCTCAGAATCCTCAGATTTGCCATTCCTCGGATGAGTAATGCAGAACCCTTTATAGGGTGGTTTTCCCCGTTGTAGTACCAAATATTTAGGAGCAGAGCACTGAAACCACCGAGTTACTAGGATCTGTGTATTTAACCTGATTCATGTTTTCTACAGATATCTAATTAAACAGCAGCTATATGCAAGGTGTAATGCCAGACACTAAAGATATGGTGGTAAACTGAGCCAAAATTAGGAGGAAAAAATAAGGAAACCTTGATTCAGCCAAATTTGGTGATTAGGATACAATGAAAACTCTTTGAGCTGCTTTGTTAATCACAAATTCCCAAAGACATAGAATTTTAGAGCTAGAAGAAAATTTGATGATTACCTAGTCCAGTCCTCTTATTTTACTAAGAGCCTTTTTCAGGGTCATTTGGTTGAGGTGGCAATGCTGGGACTGAATCTTAGGCTTTCCTTCATCTAGCTCATTCATCTATCCATTGTTTTTAATTGTGCTCCCACAACCTGCCTATATTCCCTTTTATTTGTAAAATCAACCAGTTTCAGAAATCCCTGCTGTCCCGCAAATACCTAGGTGCCAACATACAATCCCTGGAACTCCTTCTTCTAACATCAAGCCTCTCATTCCACATACCAAGAAGGAACATAATTGAGAATTGATTGTTAAGTATACAGGATGACAAACGGTGGGACCTGACCAATTCAAAAACTAGAATATTTCCAATGTTTAAACCTGGCCTTTGCTCAGAAACAGAAGTGTTCCTGGCTCTTTGAAATCACAGCCTCAACTGGTCCACTCTCTCATGATGTCATATACAGTTTGACGTTGTCTGGGCAACTTAGTAAACATACTGCTTCCTCCATTGTTTAATTCCCTTCCCTGAGTAAGATCCTTAGGCAACCAGGCTTCATTAGTTCAGGTGCTAGCCTCAGGGAACTACTTGTTTTAATTAGAGGGATGAAATGGCATTTTAATTGTGCACAATGATTAATAAACATGCTGAGCTGCTGCATAATGATCTGCTGCTTGAAGAGCTTTCTCTCCTATTCCTGGTATCTACATCCATTAACTGATTGTTATCCAGGTTGAGAGCTATCAAGCTCTTCTCCAACCAAATTGTATGTTGTCTGTCCTCCAATTCTTCTGCTAATAATCATTATTAGAGCTAAGTCCCATTTTCATCGTAGTAACAGAGAGACAAGACTAGAATGGAGACGCTTACAGAGTAGTGTACAGTCTGTGTAATTTATTTCGCTGAACTTCCTTGTAAAAGGGAGATAATAATAGGACCAACCCGACAGGGCTTGCAAGGATTAAATGAAGACAATGCATGCGAAGCACTTAACGGAGTGCTGGCCCAGAGTAAGCACTCTGAAAAATGTCAGCTTCCGTTATCATTAGTTGTACTATTGTTATCATCATCGTTGTTAACTTCTCCATCCTCATCATCAACTTCATCGTCACTATCATCAAGATCATCATCTTGGTCAAGCTTACACACTTAGATTAGATGTAGATTAGATTCTTAGAGGTCACGATGTCCACTATATCACATCTAATTCAAGAGTAATTTTCTAAAGAACGGAGGTTGACTAGAGATTTTTCCAATTTCTTCTTTATGTTGTATGAAAGTAGTTTGGAATGACTTATAGGAAATGTGCATGAAGAAAGTCATGCACCTTAAAGGCTTAATCTCAGCTCCTCAGTAGCTGAATAAAATACTAGGTATGTATCTGAACTTCAGTGGAAACAGAAGCCAGAAAACTGGATTATAAAGTGATTTCCCCTAAAAAGCTGCCTGTGCTTCGGATTTGTAATAGTTTTATCAGCCACACTTAGAATTTGGTAAGTTCTTTCAACATTACAGATACTTTCCCTAATGCTGACACTGGTAACTTGTTTTCCTTTATGTCTCTTGGAAGTAGTTCCTCAAGATCATATATCTATCTCCAAGTCTTTTACTTTACTTGATCTGGGAGAAATAATTCTCAATGAAACCCAGGGCAGCTGCCACTACTCACTATTTGTAAATGGCTATTGTGATGTTGGATATTACACAACTGATTCTGTTCCTTAGCTTGAATTCTTAATGACACTATTAAAAAAACCAGGCTAGGTGACTTACTGATCTCCTTATCCTTAAATTTTGATATGCTACCCTAACTGCACACCAATACAATTCACCACATGCCCAAGAAAAAAAGAGTAGATATGACTGAGCATGGTAGAATTTAAATGTAGAAACTGCTGTCTAGCCCCCAAAATGTTAAGGACTTCATGGAAACAAGTCTGCCCCACTGAAGATGTTTTCCTATACACAGGGTCATTACAGCCCAGTGAAGCAGATATGATTGATTACATGGGCCAAATTTTTTTCAAGGAATGGAATCTTGCGTAGTGCTGGAATTTTTTTTTAAGTTTGATTATAAAAGAAAATCTAAAGAAATTGTGAAAATCATTTCAAATTTCATTCTGCCTGAATGGGTAAAATGAAAAATAAAACTAGAAAGCATATAAACTTTTTTTGGAAAATAAAATTTCCTGGAATTTGAAGACTTTGAATAAAAGTCTTCAATTTGTGAGATGTTTAATGTCAAATATGCAATATAAATTTCCATGGTGGTCAGAAAAGTAATTATATAAAAACACACCTTTTACTTAATTTAGCTCATCCTGGCCTATCTTCAAGGCACGCTTGCTCACTGTATTGACCAAAATATGCATTTGCTCATTTCCATATTACATGCCTGAAATAGTTATGGAAGAATCAGCTTCGATTTTCCTTTCATTATCTGCTGACCCTACAGCTAAATCCTGGTTTAGAATTTTTATTGTCCAAAGATACATGTAAAAAATAAAGTTTGATGCCTGAGGTGGCCATGTGGAGTTTGTAAAACTATTGGTTATGAAATGAAATCACCTTTGCATGTAAATGGGACATTTGATATGGGGAAGTATACACGGCAAAGGCTTAAAGGGCCGTGATAAATGATTAAGTGTGGCACTCTTTAGCAGGTAACTGAGTACAATCCATCATCAAAATGTTCTTATCCGAGAGTTCGCCTGCCTCATTTCTCATGTCTTAGATGACTGTATGGCAGATAACTTTGATAAATTTAGAATAAACAAAACATCTTCTGTGATAATTTTGTTTAATAAGTTTTAAAAGAGATAAAGAATGGAATCATATGAATTATTATAAAGTACCATGTATATCACAATATATACGTGAAATCTTAGCATATTGGCTTTCACGTGCTTTTAAGGACATAAAACCCAAAGCAACGTCATCATCCTTTGGAAGGAAATTTTTTTGTTATTATTATTTATTTAACTTTTTAATTGACATACATCACTGTATAAGTTTAAGGCATTTGGCATGATGGTTTGATTTACATATACTGTGAAATGATTACCACAATAGGTTCAGCTAATATCCATCTTCTCGTACAGATACAATAAGAAGAAAAGAATAAAAGAAAAAAGTTTCTCCTTATGATGAGAACTCTTAGGATTTACTCTCTTAACAACTTTCCTACATATCATACAGCATTATTAGCTACAGTCATCATTACATTACATGTACATTACATCCTTAGTACTTATTCGTCTTATAACTGAAAGTTTGTACGTTTTAACTACCTTTCTCCAATTCCCCCTCCCCCCACCTCCAGCAACCATAAGTCTGATCTCTTTTTCTATGAGTTAGTTTGCTTTTTTTTTTTAGATTCCACATATACATGAGGTCATACCCTATTGAACTTTCTCTGACTTATTTCACTTAGCATAATGCCCTCAAGGTCCATCCACGTCATCTTAAATGGTAGGATTTCCTTGTTTTTGTGGCTGAATAATATTCCATTGTATATATATACCACAGTTTCTTTATCCATTCATCCATCGATGGACACTTAGGCAGTTTCCATGTCTTGGCTATTATAAATAACAGGCTTACCTTGGAGATATTGCGAGTTCAGTTCCAGACCGCTGGAATAAAGCGAGTCACACAATTGTTGGTTTCCCAGTGCATATAAAAGTTATGTTTACACTATGCTGAAGTCTATTAAGTGTGAAATAGCATTGTCTAAAAAAAAAATGTACATACCTAAATTTAAAAATACTTTATTGCTAAAAAATGCTAACTGTCATCTCAGCCTTCAGCAAGTCATCATCTTTTTCCTGGTGGAGGGCCTTGCCTCAGTGTTGATGGCTGCTGACTGATCAGGGTGGTGGTTGTTGAAGGTTGGAGTGGCTGTGGCAATTTCTTAAAATAAGACAACAATGAAGTTTGCCACATAGATTGACGCTTTCTTTTATAGATGATTTCTCTGCAGCATGCAATGCTGTTTGATAGCATTTTACCCACAGTAGCCCTTCTTTCAAAATTGGAGTTAATCCTCTCAAACCCTGAGGCTGCTTTATCAACTAAGTTTATGTAATATTCTAAATCCCTTCGTTATCATTTCAACAATCTTCACAGCATCTTTACCAGGAATAGATTCCATCTCAAGAAATCACTTTCTTGGCTCACCCATAAGAAGCAACTCCTCATTCACTAAAGTTTTATCATGAGATTGCAGCAATTCAGTCACATCTTTAGGCTTCACTTCTAATTCTAGTTCTCTTGCTATTTCCACCACATCTGCGGTTACTTCCTCCACTGAAATCTTGAGCCTTTCGAAGTCATCCATGAGGGTTGAAATCAACTTCTTCCAAACTTCTGGTAATGTTGATATTTTGACCTCTTCCCATGAATCACAGATTTTCTTAAAGGCATCGAGAATGGTGAATCCTTTCCAGAGGTTTTCAATTTACTTTGCCAAGATCCATCAGAGGGATCACTATCTATGGCAGCTATAGCCTTACAAAATGTATTTCTTAAATAATAAGACTTGAAAGTCAAAACTACTCCTTGATCCATGGGCTGCAGAATGTATGTGGTGTTAGCAGGCATGAAAACGATATTAATCTCACTGTACCTCTCTCTCAGAACTCTTGGATGATCAGGTGCATTGTCAATGAGCAGTAACATTTTGAAAGGAATCTTTTTTTCTGAGTAGTAGGTCTCAACGTGGGCTTAAAATATTCAGTAAACCATGTCATAAACAGATGTGCTGTCATCCAGGCTTTATTGTTCCATGTATAGAGCACAGGCAGAGAAGATTTAGAATAATTCTTAAGGGTCCTAGGGTTTTTGTAATAAGCATCAGCTTCCACTTAAAGTCACCAGTTGCATTAGTCCCTAATAAGAGAGTCAGCCTGTCCTTTGAAGCTTCAAAGCCAGGCATTGACTTCTCCTCTCTAGCTATGAAAGTCCTAGATGGCAACTTCTTCCAATATAAGGCTGTTTGATCTATACTGAAAATCTGTTGTTTAGTGTAACCACCTTCATTAATCATCTTAGCTAGATCTTCTGGATAACTTGCTGCAGCTTCTGTATAGCTACTACTTCACCTTGCACTTTTATGTTATGGAGGCAGATTCTTTCCTCAAACCTCATGAATCAACCTCTGCTGGCTTCAAACTTTTCTTCTGCAGCTTCCTCACCTCTCTCAGCCTTCATAGAATTGAAGAGAGTTAGGGACTTGCTCTGGATTAGGCTTTGGCTTAAGGGAATGTTGTGGCTGGTTTGATCTTCTATCCAGACCACTAAAAATTTTCCATATCAGCAAAAAGGCATTCTTATCATTTGTGTGTTCACTAGAGGAGCACTTTTAATTTCCTTCAAGAACTTTTCCTTAGCATGCACAACTTGCCTGTTTGGCACAAGAGGCATAGCTTTTGGCCTATCTTGGCTTTTGACGTGCCTTCCTCACTGAGCTTAATCATTTCTAGCTTTTGATTTAAAGTGAAAGACATGCAACTCTTCCTTTTACTTGAACACTTAGAGGCCACTGTAGGATTATTAATTGGCCTAATTTCAATATTGTTGTGTCACAGAGAATAGGGAGGCCTGAGGAGAGGGAGAGAGATGGGAGAATGGTTGGTCAGTGGAGCAGTCAGAACACACATGACATTTATGCATTAAGTTCACCATCTTATATGGGCACAATTCGTGGCACCCCAAAACAATGGCAATAGTAACATCAAAGATCACTGACCACAATCACCATAACAAATACAATAATAATGACAAAGTTTGAAATATTGTGAGAATTACCAAAACGTGACACAGAGACATGAAGTGAGCAAATGCTGTTGGAAAAATGGCACCAATAGACTTTCAGGGTTGCCACAAACCTTCAACTGTAAAAAACGCAATATCTGCAAAACACAATAAAGTGAAGCGCAATAAAACAAGATGTGCCTATAGTCATTTAAGACATGTCTACATTTTCAATGCACCATTTTCTTTCAAAACACCCCAAGCACTAAAAACATGGTCCATAATAAAATGGTTTTTGAAAAAGATGGTTTCTGAGAAATTTACTAACTTGAAGAAAAAAACATTTAAACATAATGTAGACTGACATATATTCACATAACCGTCAGATCACATGCAAATATATTTATAATATATTACTACTAAATTTATAATATCCATGAATACTCTTTAATAATCAAGAACTAAGTAGACTATAATAATTTAAATGTGTCTGTACTGGGAGATTAGTTTAATGGTATTCTCTCTTTGCTGGGAACATAACACATGTATTGAATGCTTACAGAACAAAACTATCAGAACAATGGTTTAAAATTATCTCAGCCAAGAAAGGAAGAATGAGAGCCAGGGAGAGAGGGAAGGAGGAAGAGGGGAAGGGAGGTGGAGAGAAAGGAAGGGAAAAGTAAGAAAGAGAGGAGACAGAGCAGAGAAAGAGAAAAGAAATCTTATCTGTAGATCATATATACTTTTTAATTTTGTTAGTCACAACATGCATTGTTTAGATTAGTTTAGATTCTCTACTTTAGTTCTCAATCTTGGCTGCATATTTTAGATTCACTTGGGATCTTGAAATTTTTCTGAATGTCTGAGTCTCTCTCCAGTCCAACTGAATAAGACTTTCTAAGAGTAGGGCCAGGGACTGGTAATTTTAATGAAAAAAGGGATTTGAAATCCTGTCTTAAAAGGACAAGACTAGAAAATTACATGTGCAAACTGATAACAGAAGTGCTAGGGCAGTCCTTATCTTCTCATCAGATATTGATGTAACCTTGATTTCTCTGGCCATTTTGTCTACCGCATCTACCAGGACTCACCCTTGGCATCCCTTCTGTTTCTCCTCCTACCACATTCCCTACCCTTAAATAAAATCCAGTAAGAAAAAGAAATCAAAGTAAGCAATGGAGACTTTGCTGAAGATGTAGGGGAGTGAGACAGCATGCTTTATATCACACGCCCCACAACCATGTGACGTTTTCCTTCCTCCAAAGTCCTGTCTCCCTCATTGCAACTGAGATTTTTTTTTTTTCCCACTTTTCTTCCATTCAATGCCAGCTTCTGTCTCCTCTGCTTTACAGAGCCATTCACCTCCATCCCGAACCTGTGTACTCACAGGCAAAAACAAAAGGTCATGCAGTTAATAGGTCTCTCTGTCCTTAGAAAATACTTTAATCACCATGTTATTATTTGAACTTGGCTTTGCAACCTTCTGCACTTGAAGTGGCATATCAAAAGCTTCTCCCAAACATGCTCCATGATCCCCACAAGAGGAACATCCCTACCATCTGCTAAGATAATAAAATAGTCTTCATATCATTTTATTGACATATGGTAATGCTAGCCAAAAACTAACAAAAGGTAAATTGTATTCAACGTTAAATACAGCAAACTCAGAGTTGAAAAAAAGAGAACTGGAAACGAATTAACAAAACAAGTACAGCTGACAGAAAAACAAGGCTAGCCAGTCATGGTCAAAAAGATAGAATGGAAACAACTGGTGGAAATCTTGTAGTTCATGATCATTAGTTTTAGGGTTCTGGTATAAATCCATGTTTCTAAAACTTCAGTAAAATTTAAAAAATAATCTGGGGTCTCTCCCCCAGTGACACTGATTAAGTAGGTCCGGGCTTGGGCCAAAAATAGACGTTTTTGCCAACTCCCATATGATTCTGATGCAGATGATCTTTAGACCTGGTTTTGAGATCTCAAACTGCAAAGTGCCTAAGAATTATCTGAAGATCTTGTTGAAATGCAGATTCTAATTCTGTAGGGGTGAGGCCTGTTTTTCTAATAAGCTTTTCTAATAAGCTCCAGGGTACTGCCTTTGACATGACCAATGTGCCACACCTTTGCTGCAAGGTAATAGGCGTTTGAAAATTGAGTTTGGAGATATGTGACACACGTGATTTGGATGGTTGTCCATAAAAGGTGATTTTATGGAAAAATCACTTAGATTCCTTGCTTTGCCCAAAGCATCTCCTCCTTGGCCTGACCCAATTTCTCAGGTTTGCCTTCCATTGAAGAGTTAATTAAGCTATAATTAATAATTGTGGATTCAATTAGCCCCTCTCTTTCTTTTTTTGGAATATATTTGAGTATCACCTATAATAAGGATTGGTAACCTGCTATAGGCAGGCCAAATCTGCCTGGTGCCCTTTTCTGTAAATAAAGGATTACTGAACACTGCCATGTCCATTGTTTCTATATTGCCAATGGATGCTTTCCTGCAGAGTTGAGTAGTTGCCATAGAGACCACATAGCTCACAAAGCCTAAAATATTTACTCTCCGGACCTTTAAGAAAAAATTTGATGGCCCTTGACCTATGATAATCCCCCACCTCCCAAATTTTGTTTTCTGAAATTGGCCCAGGAGTATTTTCAGTATAAGATGTAGTAAAAAAAAAAAAAAAAAAAAAGGAGAAAACCCCTTATTAATTCTGAGATTTTCCACAGCTCAGGAATTTCAGTTTCTCTCTCCTACAACTTAACGTCCCTTATTCTCTGCCATTCTTTTATTCATACATTTGTTTTGTGCTTCTGTTCAATTAACAGTTTTACAAGACTTATTAAGCTCCCCAAAGGAGTGACAGAGATGGTCAGAGAAGGGAAAGATCATTTTATGTTTGATGATGAGAAAGTCTTCATGGAGAAGTTGAGATTTAAGTTTGTTGTTGAAAAAAAAAAAGTGGACATATAATTGCAAAGGAGCAGACAGAATGAAGAAAGAGAGAAAGTCAAAGCACTCAAAGGGTATTCAGTAATGGAGCAAGTACTCTATATAACTAGATGGAGTGTTCATACAGGCCAATGGAAAACAGGACTAGACTTCAAAGGACCTTGAGAGCCAGTCTAAGAATTTGACAGAGTACTTCCATCCTTGCTACTTCAAGTGTGGTCTCCAAACCAGCATCAGGATGCCTTGGAACCTTGTTAGAAATGCAGACTTTCTGCCCAACCCCAGACCTACTGAATCAGAGTCTCTATTTTAACAAGGTCCCCAGGCCGTTGTATACAAGTTAAAGTTTGAGAAGCACTGCTCTGGGAGAGGAGAACCACCTGTGCAGTGGAGAAAGCACTGGATTGGGGTTCCTGAGCGTCCTGGCACTACCATTCCAACTGAGTGTCCTTGGATAAGTCACTTAAAATCTCTGAGCATCAGTTTCCTCATATACAAAATGAAGGTTTTTGAGCCTTTCAACTCTAAAATTCTATTCTTTCATTCAATGCGAATCGACTAAAAAGAGATTGAAATGTGGAAAGTGAGATAATCAGTTTTGCTTTAGGAAGACCAACCTAAGGTCTGTTTCAACATGAACTGGATATGGAAAAAACAAAAAGAAGAAAGAAACTGGAATGCCAGTTAAAAGTACAGTGTGGTATTTTAAACATGAAGTTATAAGAATACCGAAAACATACTTTATGTGTAAAATTATTTACCAGTATAGATACCTTCTTAGTATTAGCATTATATTCCATTGTCTGCGTTTTTCCTAATGCACCTTTTTTAATGCATTTAACTACAAGACACAGGTCATACCAAAAGAGAGTGAGAACAAGAGAAAAAGAGATAGAGAGAGAGAGATTGAAAAAAATCTTCTAAAATCCAGTGGTAGCAAAGAAATCCAAGAAATTCCAGTGCAAGTCTGAAAAAGTTATAAAATGGATTCTTTTTTAATTCTCACTCCTTTGAGATGGATGCTATCTTTCTAATTAGAATATTGTGGCAAAAGTCATATGGTCCTAGAAAGAAAAGTCTGCATGCCCTACTCAAAACTAGCTATAACTTTAGAATTGCCAAAGGCATGAAATTATTTTTAAAGGCATAAACAAGTTGACAAAACACTATTATTTTTACTCCCAAAGAAAACTTTTACTTTAATATGTTATGTTGTCTAGTGACCTACTTGGGGGAAGAGGGGAACTTATAACTTTTCTTTCCTTACTTTTTCAAAATATTTTTTCGTTACAAAATTTTCCACCAGTCCACAGCAGGTGTCTTTAGTCATTTCTTCCAGATAAATACAGAGCATCTATTTGAATTGATTGAATTCAATGGATCCACTTCATGATCTTTTATTTATGTCTTCCCACATTCAAAATAAGTGAGGTTAATACTGATAGCACAAGGTTGTATGAGTCTTAGAAGAATCTATTTTTTTCATCACACCTCTTTTGTTCCATCTTGCTTAGCAAATCAGATGCTAGATATATTTTGATTAGTTTGTACTTTAATGGATCATGTATGGAGGGTCCACCTTTCACACTGGGGCCATTAATTTTTCTTGAGTCTGATGGAAAAAACAGGTAGAGCTTTTTTGTGTGTGCTGATTGAAAAGTGATGGATTATTTTCATGTGGTAAGAAACACAATGTTTTCTTTAGCACAGCAGGATATAATGTTTGCAAGGTCTAACAGTGAAATATTATGCATATCTGCTGCTGGCCAGCTGCCAGAAATGGAACAGCAAAATCAGAGGAGATTTTGAATTTGAATCTTGAAACCAGTTCAGCCTACAAAGGAAGTAATGAGCCATTCTAGGCAGAAAAAGTCTTTGTACTAATAGATGATTTGCCAGCATTTAACAAAATGGTAAATAATTATTCATTTAAATGTTACCTTGAACTTTATTTCAAGGGGAAAAAAAAAAGATACTTATTCAGGATAATTTCCAGTAGGCACCACTGCAAGGATTTTTTTCCGATCCCCAATTCAGAGGCCCCTGACATTTCCTTTCCTGTGAAAGCAGTCATTTTCCAAATAGTTTTTCTCTTCAAGTGGCTGAAAAATTGATTCACAGCAAATTTTATTTCACTATTATTTCGTACTTAAAAACTGGTATTTTCAAATCAGTACATAGCATCATGAAAAGGCTTTGAAATGTTATAAGAAATAAATACATAAACACAATTTTAAAAGGCAGGGGAGGGGATGTTTTGAGTTCGTTAAATGTCTTGAGCTTCCTTGTTTCCAAAGTCGAGGACCTGGTAATGGGAGTCCTTTCTACACGTAGCATTGGTTTATGTTTTGGCAAACTATTGGTGTATTGAGGGAAACACCATCTGTATGTTCATTTAGATCTAAGTGATCATGATATTGTTTTCCAATATCTTGGAAAGTTGGAGCCTTCTTTTCTGGGCTTTTACATTTTATTTTATTTTATCTTATTTTAGGGCCAAGAAATTTCATTTAATAGGCATTAAAAGAAATTTGGGTCTAGTGGAGGACTTGCTCAGTTTTACATAGGGAAGCTGCACAATCTTATGAAAATATATTTGATGTTACTGTCCCCCTTGTAAATAGAGAAACCTAATGGGAGGAGACATTTGCTACATCTTGATGCCTTACGTATTTTATATTACTGTATTTCAATCTCCATTTTAAAGGTGGAATTATGACTTTAATTATAGGCTTTCACTTTTAAGGCCATAATAATCTCCCAATGCTGCAACACTGCAGGGAGGGGCACGGATGCTCAATCCCCTAGAAACACAGAGTGGAAAAGAAGAGGGGAAAAGTCCTGCTGCACTGTCACATCTTGCTCTTTAAAAATCACAATTGAGACATGCTTGTGACACATTCAATCAGGCCGTCCTCTTGCCTGAGTTACTGGCCAGGTGTTCCGTGTTCGTGGAAGCTGCATTAACTCTTCTGGGCCTCTAGGGTACTGCAGAGTAATTTACTGCTATGTCACCCCAAATGGTGCTTCTGTGGCCCAAGGCCTGGTCTATCTCCCAATCGACACAAAACCTCAAAGACTTGCTAGGAGTGGCTTATAAATTCAGAGAATATGGTTTATCTTCTAGATACTATTTTTTAAATGTCATGTATCACATAGTCGTTTTTGATTTGTGTAGTAGATATAAATAATAGATTATTTCAAAGAGCTTAGAGATCACATAGTCCATCTATTAACCTGCCAACAAGCCCTAAAAATCTTAATTTAAAATTTAAAAAAAAAATGAAGCCCCATAAAGTGTGCAAAATAATGCAATTATAAATTTAAATGGTTCTTTTTAAGTTTGCTATGCAATAGTCACACATGATAGGAAATGCACTCGATATTTAAAAAAATCAATTCTACAACGACTACTCATATATTTGAATTGTGTGAAATTGAATCTGCTTTGTCCAGACAGTTAAAAATCTCATTAAAAATTAGAAATAAAAGGAAAGATCAGAGAGCTATAGAGACTATATGAGCAGAATGCTTGAGTCCATGTATTTCTAAGCAAAGTAGATCATGCCCACTCTTAAAACATCTAAACTTTAAAGAAATGTGCGAGTTGTGCTAGATTCTAACAAAACTAACGGATTGTGTTTAGGCTGCACTGAAACTACAAGATAATATTCAGAATTTAGAGGTGCAAGGGCAAAATAATCCAGGTTATGTTTTATTTTCATTGGAAAGTTACAAAAGAAAGAGAAAAAGAAAAGAAAGAAGGGAGGGAGGGAGGGAGGAAGAAAGGAAGGAAGGAAGGAAGAAAGAAGGAAGAAAGAAGGAAAGAAAGAAAGAGGAATAAAAGTTGTACTGTTGAAATGGTAAATGATAGTGTGATGCTTCCATCATGATTAAATTAAGATTATGGAATTCATTTGTCAAGACAACGTAAAAGAACGTACAATATAAAGTACATATTTGCATGTGTATAATTACTGTATATGTAATATGTAATTACTATAAGAACAAAAACTATAATTTTTGTGTTTTTTACATAGTTTATGATTTTCTTTTTCCTGATCTCCATTTTCCCTGAGTTTTGCTCATGATAGCAATCATATTGCTATGTATTTGATTATGTTATTTAGTGATTAGCATGTCCTTCTGGTTCATCTCACTTTGCCTATAAATTCCAAGTGGTGCTACTTCATTTCCACTCTGCCCATCTTTTCCCTTGGCCTTCAGTTTGGCCTCTGAAAATGCCTCACTAATTTATTAAAGAAGAATAACCAGCCTCTCATATATTTAATATTTAAGGGGATAAAAATTTAACTTCAGGGCATAATAAATATACAAAATATCTAACTAAAGATATGATTATTTAAACATTGTAATTTAACATGTATTTTAGAACTTTTCCAGTCTTCCCCACTTTTTAAAATATGTTTATCCTAAAGCAGCTAAAGCCTGCACACGGGAAAGGATTCACAGGGACAGATTTTACATTGGAAAGCTCCACTGAACATTGCCCAAGCTTGTGAAGTGAAAATATAGTGGTTGATTATCCATATACATATTTTTAATAATTGCACATCAAGGATATTTTGGTGCTGCATAATCAGATGCCTTAGGTATGTCAAATATACTTTCTCCCCGAGACTAAAAGTAAGAATTTGCAACTAAGAAAAGCAATTGCAGTTCAGTTACATGCTTGTGATTATAAAACACTAAAACAAGTCAGATTTCTTTTTCTAATATCAGATTTGAATTTAGCATGTTTTCTTAAGAGCAATTTTCTATTACAAATTGCAATTACTCCTCTGTCAGAAAAACCATTTGAGGATATTCTTGGTAGTGTTAAAATTTTCCCTAAAATGTTCTTGGCATGTTCACTTTCACTGAAACATTTCTATAATTTATAGAAGTTGAATCTGTCTTTAAGATATCACTTCCCTCCTATAGATTCAAGAAATTCACAATGGGTGTTGGATTTTAAAAAATCACTTGTGCTTTTGAAACCAAAGGTTTCAAACTCTTAGGACTAAGAGTTTTCAATCCATAAAAATTTTAACAAACAATGTCCATTCTAACCTTTTAAAACCTTAAAAATGATGGACTTCTATTTCACCCTAACAAAGCAAAGCAGTAGTGAAATTTTAACTGATAAATTTTAAAATGCTTTCTCTTTTAAGGATTGTCGAGTTTCAAATGTCTCACTCGATACTAAAAACCAACTGACAGATCTTTTATGAATATTTGGAAAATCATCCTTCGCTCTTTCGTAGCCCAGCAAAGATGCAAAAAGAATCATAATATGCATTTTGGAAAGCTGTGTGGTGATATAAAAGACTCCCATGCTAAGAGCAGACGGAAAATGGTAATTATTATTAATTTAGAAAAACAAAAGAGCAGCCCAGCATTTCAGTAATGTGGCAAGTTGTGTGCTCTTGAAGGAGAGGGGGGTTTATAATTGGATTTTAGAGTAATTTAGAAGACGAGATAAGATGTAATGGTTGTGTATTAGAGGTTAGAACTACAACAGAAACCCATAATGTAAGGGTTCATTGCACTGGGAGAAAACAGAACAAAGAAAAGCAGCGTCAACCGAAAATGGCCCGGGTGGGAAGCAACAAGGTGAAGCGGGCTGGGGAGACCGGGGGGGCTGGAATGTTCTCGCTTGGCGCCAGCAGTATTGCTGGCTCAAGCTCCTTCCACAGCAGACAGTAAGGAACACAGGCTTCCTTCAAAATATTTTCTTTTTAGTGACCTTGTCACCCTCCCACATCCGTCCTCCTCCCTACCGGCGAGTTCAGCCTGGCATTTCTTTCTCCCCAGCAGCCCAGCAGTTCATCCCTGATTCTCCTCCACTCAGGCTTCAGCCCTTAACCGGCCGTCCTGGGGGCTCACCTTCTGGATCCCAGGTTTGCACAGGGAGGCTGTGGGGATTCTGTCCATAGGCTCCCCCGACACCACACACAGAAACACACACACACACACTCACTCACATACACACAGAGCGAGGGCGGCTGGCCTGACTTTTTGGTCTCTCTCCATCCTTCCCCAGGGAACTCTGGGCTTCTACCCACTGGGAGAGAAGGAAAAAAGGAAAAGTAAAACTTGCCTCCCAGCCCAACAATTCTCATCGCAGGCCTCGGGCAGATTAACGCGCTCGGGCCTTTACTGAGAGCCCTTTCAAAAGAATCTGTTACATAGGTCCGGGCTCCCAGGTGAAGGCCTCAGGTGAGTGGCTCCTTTTGGAATAAGTAATCTAAGCACTGGCAAGAAACGTCAGCTTCTAGAATCAGAGCTGTGTTGCTGGCGCTGAGGGAATGGATCCTACTAGAATTCCTTCCCAGTTACTGGCGCTTGGCTACCCCCTGCTGGGCGGGAAGCTCTCCGGCCTTCAGACTCACACCATTATGCTCCAGGGTCAAGTCTCCTCCCAAGGCCTGGGACGGGATCCACTATTTCCTGTCGGATTGTTGTCACACGTTCCCAACACGAAGCTGGACTGTGAAGTTACCTTCCAATCCCCAAGAGGTGTAAAGTTTTTTTTTCCCCCCAAGCCCTTTGTATGCCAATTTAAGCAGAACAAATCTATTTATTTTTTGTGAGGATCGGTTTATTAAAAGCACACACATAACTCAAACTGTGTAGTGAAATGACGTTAGGCTTTGTTGAGCATGAAAAGTGTGCTTGCTCAAGCCCCATTTCCATCCCTTCAGTGCATCATTTTCTCCTGAAGTGGAAGATAGGTTATGCTAAGAGGACATTGGCCCAGAGGCCAAAATCTAGCATAACTCCCAACCTTCCTCTAGCCCTCTCCACCACCCACAACCCTCTTTTTCCACTTCTCAAGAAAACCCCAGCACATGACGTAGGAAACTTTGGCAAATATAAGTGGACGGGAAACCAATTTTTAACCGGATCAAGTTTTCAAATACAGATTAACACATTTTAATTGTTCTACAAACTATTCTTAAAGTTGGTCTTAACAGAATCCAGATTGGAGGAAATTCACTGCTGTCACTATAATGTGTATACACTATTAAGACAGTTATGAAACCTTGGACACATTTGGAAGATGTGGCTTAAAAGCTCCTTTAATACAAAATAAAATAAAGTAAAATACAAATAAAAAGAGATTAGTTGTTATAAGCTGTAACCCAGCTGCAGTGACAGAAACTGCAGAAACATGTAAACAGAGGCGCTTTTAGTTACTCAGTGACCCAAATGTCTTTTTCAGACTCACACAATGCTAATTCTGACACATTTTTTCATTTCATTTCTTTTGGAGACCAAGCAGAAAAGAAACGGACATTCAGATTAAGTAAACAGGGCTTTATATGCAGCCACTAGACTGCCAGATAGACGACTTCTGTTTACACGGAGTGCGAGGGTAAAGAAACAATGTCAAAACTGCATCCCTTTCTGCATTTATTGGTGTGAAGTGAAAACCCAAATATATTCACTAACAAATTAATAAGGGACGAATGGGCTTCTAACTGTGCACGCTGTGTTAACGTGTCAGAACTCTTGAACTCCACATGGTATGGCAGCTCAGATATAAACATAAACATCTCTCTCTGTCAGAAGGGGGTAAACAAATTAGGATTTTGCTAAATCCTCTAGTTGTTTTGGTCCCATGTCGTGGCCTAGAATCAGACCTACGCTATTTGCTATTTACAGCTGAAGTCTGCCTTGCTTGATGACTAAAACAAATGAGGAAAGAGATGAGGTTGACTACGAAAGAAGGGACTGACTTGAGATTTTGCTTTGCTATTAGTCAGCAGAGTAGCCAGAGAGTGAGAATGCAGTATACAAATATACAAATTATCGCCTTTGAAAAATCCCACTCTAATCCTATTTTTGCTTGATGACCCCCGGGTCGATGACTGCTCTTAGGCTTCAGTCTTGTAATAGTTATGTTCAGAGAGCTTACGGAGGTGAGGGTGGGAACACTAAGCAAAGAGATAAGCCTATCCCTGATGCAGGAGGCTCTTACTTTATGTGAATTCAAGTAGCCCTACCCCTCACTCAGTTGGAGAACATCAGCCTTTCCACCAAACTCTGCTAGATGACATTCAGTTGTTTAATCTCTGTTCCCGCTCAGCAAATTGAGTAAGTTCCCTTCTCCAACACTTGCTTTCTGATGACTCCAACCCCTTTCTTATTTAAGCCATTTCCTCTTTCCATTTTTCTTGAACATTCAAATCAGATCAGCCCTATTTGTTCTTAAATACTCCCTTACAATTAAATGATCGAACAGTCATAAGAAATGTGAGGGTCTTTCTTATGTTGAGTATTGTACACTGAGCTGTGGAGGAGACAAAACAAGAAGACAAAACAAGATATTGACCTTGACCTAAAGTATATTAAAATATGATTGGAAAAACTATATTAAGCTAATAATAACACTAGAAAATAAGCAAAAGTTACATAGTAAGATAATGATTGTCAAAGATGAAAGACTTAAAGGAAGGAAAAATCAATGGGACAAGAAAACATTTACACAGTTTCAATAAGGAGATAAAACCTGAATGAACTATTTATTATTTTGATTGTGGCAATGGTATCACAGGTATATGCATATGTCCAAACCCATCAAAATATATACATTACATATGTGCAATTATTTGCATATCAACTATACCTCAATAAAACTGTTAAAAAAAAACCCTGAATGAATTAAAAAATAGAAAATATTATTTGAATGATTATTCTCTACTAGGGACCATTCTAAATACCAGTATTATCTCCTTTGATCTTCTTAATAACCCTACAGGGTAAATATTATTATCTCCATTTTAGAGGTGAAAGAAATTAAGGCCTGGAAAAGTTAGAATCACACAGCTTGTAAATGGTGAGGTTTGACTCCTAACCCAGGACTTGTAAAACTATTCTACTGTAATAGGGTGAGAGAATGGGTAAAAAAAAAACACCAGAGCATTGCAAGCCAGCCTTCTGTTTTGAACTGGATGAGTTTCATTGTCCTACAACACTGGAGTCACATTTGCAAATATTGTTAACCAAAAGAAGCTGTGACTGCTCCAGGCCCCAGAGGGTTCAGTATTGCATAGTTCAATATACATATTAAAGGTCTTAAAAAACCCCACGTTGCACATGAAAGAGACATATGTGGCAAGTGAAAGAGATTCAAATAACATTGCAAAGAAATGCATGCAGCTGCAAAAGAACTGTCCAAGCAAAAAGTAATAACGTCCCTTGATCCTTTTGTCATTTGAAGTTTATGCTCAGAATGATCTAGATGAGGAGTAAAGGGTGGTTACAAAATTCAGGTGCCTACTGACAGGCACACCTCTAACAATTTGGGGGCCTGCAGCAAGAATACAAACGGAGGCTCACATATTGTATGTCTTTATAGTTAAAAATACATATTGTCAAGGTAACAAATTGTTAAAGTAAAACGTGTTCTATTTTCCTACATTAATTAACAATCCTGAAGGTCAATATTGAATTTGGAATTCTTAGGCTGCTTGGGATTCTGTGTTAGACTACGGTACTGTGGGGAGAGTTGGCTCATGGCCTGTGATCCCAATCCCAGAGTCAATCCCGAGCTCCTCCCCTCTTTTCTGACCTCTGGCTCTGTTCTGCTCAGCAAGGGCCTCACACATCTCAGCTGTGTTCACAGACCCGCACCCTAAGTACCCCCTTGGCCACCCCTTAGGCCTTGGGGTGTCTCAGTGGCAACACAGCCTGTCTTCAGGGGAAGAGACCCAGGGAATAGGCCATGCAGGCTGGGCGTCGTTTGCTCAGGGAATTCCAGGAGTCTGGGTACCCAGAGCATGAAGTAGCACCAGGGGAATAATTGGAAATGCAGAATCTCAGACCCACTCCAGGACTACTGAATTAGAATCTACATTTTAGCAAGATCCCCAGGTGTTTCATAAGCACATAAAAGTTAGGAAAGCACAGGGCTAAAAGGAAAGGTGGCTGCTTGACAGTCAGGTCCACTTGTCCCAAAGACTCCCCATCCTGTGGGGAGAGGCATGGCTGAACGAAGGCCATGATGGAGCCCACTAAAGAGAAGCACTAGGACAGGATCCCTTTTTACCCAGGTTGGAATGTCAGCAAAGGCCAGGCAGATTACAAAAATGATTTGGTAGGCCTAGTGTAAAAGACACATGCCACAGTCCGTGAGGGGAATATTGAGGGGATCAGCCCTGCCGAATGGGGGCAGCTGGTGGTCAGCTACAGCTCACTGTGGCCCTGAGGATATGCTGGCCATGGGTGAGGTCAAATTGCTGACAGGTATAGTTCATATACTAGACTAATAGTTCTCATGGTTCAGGAGGGGTGGAAGGATGGGTATCCGAAGCTTCTGGAAAAGTGTTAGAAAATATTCACATCCCCATTTCCACCTTAGAGAAAGTATCTAAAATTTTGGTTGAGGAAGGGAGACATATACATTTTTATATTATGAAAAGATCACAGGTTATTTTGATAACCTGAATCCTCCCTGTCCTCTACCTCCATCCCAGTTATGTTAAAAATTATTTTGGACAACAAAATACAGTTAGTTATTTACATTGATTGCCATGCTTAGGGCTTGGGGTGGTGCTTGGAAGACGCTGATGACCTGCTTGATCCTTTCTTGCTCATTCTCTTCTCACAAGTACACATATGAACAAAGGCCCACTCTCTGTCCCTACTTGCTAAGTGAAACCAAAACGGATGTGTGGTGGAATTACAAGAGAAGAGTTCCTGGACCCTTTAGTCCCCGAATGAATCTCTGCAGGAAATGCATTTTGCCCTGTGCATCTGGGTTTTATCAAAGAGAAGGATTCTGTCTTTGAATAGTTATATTCTTCAAAGTAGGTAAAAGACAAAAAAAAAAAAACAGTTGGATAAATCAAAAGGAAGGTAGTATAATTATTGAAGAACCTCAAGACAATCACATCCGTCCCTTTATCCATATTTCTACATGTGTATTATTGCACAAACAATATCCAAGGCACAATTCAAAAATAATTTATCTCTGACATTGGAATGCAATGCTACTTTTTTCTTTAAAAAAAATATTTATTGAGAACACACTACATACTAGGCACTTTCACATGCATTATTTCATTTAATCCTTACAATGATTCTTTAAGGGAGGCATATAAGCAGTCTGAGGCACAGAGAGGATAAATGACCTGCCTGGATCATTTATCAGCAAGCTAGTGGGAGAGTGTCTCCAACTCGCCCAGTGTTCTTTCCACAATGATGCATCTTTTACTTAGTTTATCTGGCACTGCTGGCAACCGGGTATTCCACAAATATGATCTCTCGTTATAGAAGCTTAGCTTGCAGAGCAAACAAAGTCTAAAATCAGAACAGTTTTGAGGAAAGACCTTTTAACATACATTGTCTATTTCCCTGCCTTCTAAATAAAGGATAGTGAACATTAGCTAACATTTTGCTAACAATTCAGAGCCGTCATCATAAAATTTTTTATTGTGCTATGTAGTAATACAAATAGGCTTATATTTTCTAAATTTTCTGTCCTTTTCCCTCTCATCTCTTGTATGTCAAAATAAACAGTAGGAAGGAGACCCCAAGGGTTAAAGTGCATGGAATCAGTGTAAGGGTTTTATGACTCTTTGATGGGCCAGAAAACCCTTTTGATTTCCGAATTTGGGAATAAGGTTGCCGGTGAACTGACTTCTAGATAAGTTAGAAGGTAGCATTCGAAGTTCTGGGGCAATAGACTAATTTACCTAAATCTGTCTCGCTTAAGAAATCCCTGAACCACACAAATAATTAGATGTAGCTCTTACCACTTATTGAATAATAAAAGAGAGAGCAGAGTCTGAGTTAAGAGCATGGACTCTGAAACTAGACTGAGATATTCTGTCTTTGTTATTGACTAGCAGTGTGACCTTGAGCAAGTTAAATAGCTTCTCTGTGCATCATTTTTCTCACCTTTTCTTAGGAGTTCTTATGAGGATAAAATAGGTTATCTCTATTTGTAAAGCTCTTCAAATAGTGCCTGGCATGTGAGAATTGCTTTTAGCTCATAAAATAATATAGACAGAAGCCAAATTCTGATGGGAAAAAAAAATTACAGGTAATCCTGCAAGTGTATAATCAAGGATCAACTACATAACTAGAATGACTCTAGATTTGAGGCTCCCCTTCTCTGCTATTCTGTATGTGATGCCTATTAAAGTGGCCCCTCAGAAGTAAGTTGGTTGTTTCTAGTGAACTCCATGGCTTGTGGTAACACGATCCATCATGAGATGCTGCAACAGGCTGACATTTTCCACATGTAAATCCTGCACTTTGTAATGTAAGAGCAATTACTTTTATGAACAAAATCTTTCCAATCCACCATTTCAAATCCTTGTCTTGCCATGTCATAGTCAAAACATCTGTCCATTAAGGCCAATGTAAAAGTATATTAAACCAAGTGTGTTTGGTTTGAGACATCTGCTTCTTTCTACTGGAATGAGAACTATTCTAAATTCACTGGCTTCAGCCTGTAGGGCTTTCATGAAAACTTTTCAGTCATATTCATGGGGATTATCAAATAGCCCACAGTTTTGATTACCATTTCAGGTTCAAATAGAATTCAGAGTTCAACAAGGGACTCAATCAAAATAATGACAATAATAACAACTATAATGCAAAGAATAAAAACCTTTGTATGACACTTTTATGTAAAGAGTTTCACATATTGATGTTAAGTATTATATAAACACAATATAATGGCTTGTACTAGAATGAGTACTCTATATATTTTTTTAAATATCAATATTTTTTCCTTGTTCTTCATTCTACATGCTTGGTGAAAGCAGTCATCATTTTCATACCAAACTTGAAGGAGGAAAAGAATGAGCAGAGATTGAATTCAGGAGACCATGATAGGCATAGATTTCGGATTATGCCGGACTCAACTCCACTATCTTTATCTCTTTTCTCTGTAGACTTCTTAGCTGAAGCTGAAACTATGTGAAAGTTTAGATATATTTTTAAGAAATCATTCACTAATAAATATATGTCTAGAGCTCAGTAGTAAATTTGCCCCAGATGTAATTGAACTTTGGAGAAAAATATCTAAGAAACGTAGTCAGGAAAATATTCTTTCATTGTTTCCAACCAACATTTGGCTCATAAACAAAGCAGTGCAATTTTCTAAAAGAGCAAAGCCATGTAAGGCTCCCTGGCCATGGCATTTTCACTGATCACTTTCTATATTTCATTTTCTTTCCAATCTACCAGCAGTAATTTACAGTAGAAAGAATAGAGAACTTGGAGTCAGAAAAACTATTCAAATCCTAATATCATCACTCATTGACTGCATGAATTTGGGCAACCAACACAACATTTCTTCTTAGTTTCCTCAAATCACAGAGTTAGTATGTGCTGCCTATCTAATGAGGTCGAATGCTGATGAAAGTTGCAACATGGAAGATGTTATACATTCATCAAGTGCCTACTATGTGCCAGGCTTTATCTGAGGTGTGCTGGATGGTTTAAAATGGACCCTAGTGAATTAAACTTCCCTAGACCCATGACAATTGTGAAGTATCTTTGCTGTTCCTCCCATCAAGAGGTGGAGGCTGTTTCCCCATCTCTTGAATCTGGGTTGGGTTGGCAACTTGCTTTGACCAATAGAATGCAGCAGAAATGGCTTTCTGGGATTTCCAGACCCAGACCCGCTTTCACTCTTGGAATCCTTTCATCATGCTAAGAAGTCCAGCCTAACCCACTGGACAGAGAGGCCACATGGGGATAGGAAGACCCTGGAGGATGAGAAACCACATGGAGGGAGAGGCCACATGGACAAGCACTGAGCCACTCTGGCTCTGGCCAACACCATATAGAGCAGAGATAAGCAGATCCCTCTGAAGCCTGCCCAAATCCTTGACGCACGTGATCATGAGCAATAATGTGGTGGTTATGAAGTCACTAAGGTTTGGCATGATTTGTTACATATCAGTATATAACTGATATGCACGATAATTTTCACTGCATTGTCAATCTTCAGAACAACCCTCTGGAGTAGGTATGGTACTCATTTCACATAGAAGAAACTGGGGATCAGAATAGACAGATGTTGAATGTAAAGACTGCTCCACAAGCCCCTGAACTGACAAGGCAATCATAATTGGCAGCAAAACCATGAAACTCTCCCTCTTCATCAAGGAGTACACTGAAGAAAAACTTTCTGTATAAAAGTATTGTTCTGCTTCATGCAATAATTCAGAAACCCCCAAATGTTTCCAATAAATCTCTGTCATTTCCCAATAGGCTAAAAGCCTATTGCTAGGTCTTGGAGACTGCAGACTCCAGCCTGATGTAAGTTCTGGGAAGATCAAAACCATTTGTATTCTAACAAAATTTTCAGTTTCTCACATTAATGCAAACAAGACTTAAGTTTGAATTAAGCATTATGCAGTAGCCTTTTGATGGAGTTGGGCTGGCTCATTTTAGGGCTGAAAGGAAGTTCAGAAGAAATCTGGTCCAAGCCTCAAATATCATGGCTAAAGAGTTGAGATCCAAGAACTTGCTTAAGTCAGCTCATAGCAGCAGGGCCAAGCCAGGTACCTGATTCCCTGTCCACTGAACACTTGCCGTGGGCGCCCAGTGCAGGATTATCCACTTCCAGAATCTTGAGAAGAATAACTAATTGCATTTCTCTTTACATCATAGCTCTTATTTTTGTAAAATTGCATCATATTGTCATTTAAGGTTAGATCTAAACTCTTTCACAAAAGAAAGCAACTACTTTATTTTTTAAAAACAACATCAGGATGACTTTTAAAGTAACATAAAGAAAAGAGCACAAAAAGGCCTGAATGGCATTTGATCAGACGAAAGAACTATTTAATTGGGCAACATGAGCTCGATTCTGAATTCATTATTTACGATGCTTGTTGACACTTGAAGTGAGTCACCAGTGTTACCTTCTTAGCATAAAATAAGTGACTTGGAGGAAGTACCATGCAAGCAGCAGAACATCTTCAGGATGTATCAAGTGGGGGCAGAAAAAAATTAAAACATCCAATCATAACCTAGTTTTGTTTTCATGATGTTCTTTCTGCTTCATCTGCGCATCTCTGAGTGGCCCAAGTCAAAAACAGAGGTTGTATTCCTAAAGCTAATTTTGTCAAAATATATTATTCTGTTTTAGATGAAGGACTCCTGAAAAATGAAAAGCAAACAAACAACAACAAAAACAGCTCTGTTGGCTCAAGGGCTGGAGTTGACCCATGGAAAAATGCTGGAGTTATTTATCCTAGTCCTGTGGCGCATATGTATATATTGCCTTGGGCTCTACCTTCCACAATTCAAATGTTACTGCATGCTTCAAGTATTTATGTCTCATCTCCTGAACTAGATCAAGTTCCATGAGAGTAGAGGCTGTGACTTAAATACATTCCTCCACAATGCCTACCAAATTGCTTACGTAGAGAAGGAAAAAATTTGCTAAAAGAATATAAGTAATGTTTAAAGTTTGTTGCTCTCTTTTCCAAAGTAATCATTTTATGCCGATCATTTAATCATGTAAGCCATTCTCTCAAGAAAGAAATCAAGTAAAGACACAAGCTCAAGTAAGAGGACCCGGAGTTAGAATGGAACCAGTCCCAGTGGTCTCTGCATCTTAAAAAGGAGCAATGTTAGCTACTGAGGCATTCGTAATCATAAAGGGCTCAAGGGCCAACTGTAATTTAGATATCTAAGTTGTAAATTTGGAGAGGTGGGGTATTACCTTAGGGTAGCCATACTTTGTGATGTGAGTGGAGGAGACATTTTTAGGTTGGGAGCAGTTAGGGAGCACTGCATTGCACAGTCTCGAATTACAACCTGACCGCCAATTCTACATCTTGGGTACTACGGAATCTGCCACAGCTCCTTAACCACCCCTACATGACCCAGGAAGGAGGAAGAGAGAAAAAGAAAGGAGAGGCGTCTACCTGAATTAGCTAAATAATATGTACAAAGTGCACAAATGGGCCTTTCTTTCTGCTCTCTAGGGTGTGCCAGGAATGCCTTCTGTCTGCCTCCATCATTTTGTTTTTTAAGTTAGATATTTGCTCTTCTATCAGAAAGCCTTTCTGTTGACAAAGTAACAGAAGAGTAAATTTTAACTTGAAGTTTTTCCATGAAGCAGATGTCTTTTCTTGTGAGAATTGGCATATTTTTACCCTCAGAATGATCTCCACTTTCATACGTCTAATTAAATTTTAGAGGTCCCCTGCTTAAATAAAGATTTATTAGCTGGTAAAGTTGTAGCATAATTCTTCTGCCACCTACATGCTATCCTTGAACATATTTACAAGCAGACTAGCTTATCCACTATAAACATATGCGTGATTTAATGCTGTTATGTTATTGATGTCAATTACCAAAATTCAGCTTCACAATAGAGCTCTCTGAAGATACTGTTACTTGACTTTCTGGCTGTAATGTGCTTGAAGAAAAAGGGTCTGTGAATTTCAGCTATTAAGTGTTGAACTAGTTAAGCTAATGGAGGTGATCAGCAGGTCTGGAACCCCAAAAGCATGGCCTATGCAAGGTTACGAGCTGTTCCCTGTGTGAACGTGGTCATATCACTAAAAAGCCTTCTCCCTGTTGGTAAATGCATGGGCACTGACATTCATGCATTTGTTTAGTGAGACACACAAAACTAATAGAAAGATTGACTGTAATTTTTTTTTTTTTTTGGTGAGGAAGACTGGTCCTGAGCTAACATCTGTTGCCCATCTTCCTCTTTTTGCTGAGGAAGATTGGCCCTGAGCTTACATCTGTGCCCATCTCCTCCATTTTACATGTGGAATGCCACCACGGCATGGCTTGACAAATGGTGTGTCAGTCTGAGCCCAGGATTTGAACCCAGAAACCCTGGGCGGCCGAAGCAGAGCATGTGAACCTAACCACTATGCCACCAGGCCAGCCCCTGACTGTAATGTTTTGAAAACTACTTCTGTGAACCAATAGCCTCAACATCTTCCTTTTTTCCCTGGGATTTTTAGCTGTAACTTTGCCAACCCTAAGTTTTGGCAACATTCCTAAAATATTCAGAATTAAATTAAATTTGGCAACATTTGCAAGCTTATGAAGTCCTGTTTAATGAGGACATTTCTAAGCATGGATTGCATTGTGCCTATTTCTCAGTGGAGTTACTCAATCTAATCAGATGTTCAGATTCAATGCAGTCAACCCAATGACAATCCTCACTGACCTCAGAGTTGAAACATCCCTTGCAGACAAAATCAGAACACCATGGTCTGAGTAGGGACACTAGGTAGCAAAAAAGTGTGTGTTTAGTTATTTAATAAACTGGAATTATTTGAAAGACATAACTTCAATTTTCTAATTTATAAGAAAGAGGAAACTTTTTCAAGCTTCATTTCTTAAATCCTCAAACCTTTGCTTCAGATGCCTCCTAGATGAGACAAAATTGTATAGATTATACTCAGTGGAAGTTGAAGGTCAGTGGATTGGCATTCTAATAAAAAAAAGAAAAAAGAAAGATGACAGAATTTGAGAGTTATAATTAAAATGGCCTTTTTGGATCCTGTGGTACTACAATCCAAGGACTGTGAAGAAAAGTCCTTCCAAATAATTTTCATAAAAATACCTCCCCACGTATTTCCTTCCATCAGAAAAGCATTCCAGTCTTTGAATACCAATTTTGTATTACCTCGTTACTTTACTGTAGGTTTAATAAATACAACTTCTTGCATCTTTTGGGTTAACACAAAATTAGAGGTTTTGTCTCATTGTGTTTATTTATCTGCAAACACACATAAAAACAAACACTTTGTGTGTGCCTGCCTTAGCCGGGGGGAACATGCACACTTTTGTTTTTCAGAGTGACATGAATGCACATACCATTTCCATCTTTACTGATTCATTTGTGGGCCTAAGAATCTCACGTGGTCATGCATGGGCTAACACACATTAGCCCTAAAACAATTAAAAGTATTAAGAAGGAGTCAATGTGACTTTTTTCTTTATCTTGTCTCTCACGGCAACATGCATTAACCTGGTACTCCATGTAACACACAGTTGTCAGAGGTTTTAAGAATAGAAAGGCAAGGTGAGGTCAACCCAGATCTCAGGGACCTGCTGGAAAATTAGGAGCTGTCCCTGCTGAGATTTTATCATGTTTCTTCCTTGAAATATCATTTAAGACTCTAAATAAGGAGCAGCACCTATTAAATAAACACATTTACCTGTTTGTGTTTCTTCAATGTTTATTGCCAACAGGTTTTAAAATTACCAAAAATGCCCCAGAGAAAGGGAGATGGGAACCCAGGCTGAGGCACAAGATGAATCTCACAATCTATCAAGATGTGAATTGTTAATGTTGCACCTCATTCAAAGAAAAAACACACACACACTGTGTGAACACGTGTGTACGTATATAATTTTTGAAATTGTTTTATCATTTTATTGCAATATATTTTGAATCAGAATAAAAACAATTATTAAAAAATCTTACTAAGCAGTGAACTTTTTATTTGGATAGTCTTCAAGACTTATAAACATCTAGATGTTTGAATTTGCAAATACAGTTACCACAGAGAGTTTAATTCTATAATTCTTAACACTGTTATGTATAATAAATTACCACATTCTATTTGGAACCACTTGACTAACTTAATTTGGTTGAATAATAGGAACAGACAATAGGAAAATAATATATTTCTACAATACTCAGGATTAAATCATCTATGTTTAATAACCAAATAATTTATTATATTCTGTATGATTTCTTAAAATATAGAGCACTGATTACATGGAATTATTTAATGTGAGCTATTAAAATGGAAGTTCATTTAGAACATGCAGTATGTCTTTCCTCTCCTCCTATCAGCATAACCTGGGTTTCCCTCACTAGATCACTTTGTTAAAATTAAGTTAAAAACCATAACAAAATGTTTTTTGTGGGCTCTGTCCCCACCTAGAAGGGAAAGAAATCCAAGTTTATGTTAAAGTCACATTCCTCGCCCACCCTTCCTCTGCTGCACTCACAACTTTGGGAAGGCCCCTGAGGGGTCTCTCACGAGCTCCTGGTCATAATCTGGCATCCAATATTTTTCTCCTCTCCTGTTTTGGTTCTTTCTGAAAACGTGTCTTCCAGCTGCCTTCAAGTGGCATACAATTGCTGCTTAGCCTCCTCCATTAGTGCCCATCGAAGGCTTCAGTGATGCCTGTATAATGCCACTGCTGCCCTCCAAGTGTGTCCCTGTCTTTCTTTCTGCCTGTCACATCAATGAGGCACAGGGCCTCCCCAGGTTTTCTTCACTGGAGCTGCAGGTTGGTCCACTGTCACTTATGTCCTCGTATTTGCACTTGAATATGCTTTAACCTTGTCAGAACTTCTAGCCTTCTTGTGTTATACTCTTATATAAGCTGCACCTCCACGGATTTACGGAAAACCAGATTCTTCTGAATTTATTTTTGTTTTGCTCTTATTTGCTTACAAGCCCCTCTGCCTAGAACTCAAGCGCAAATCCATGTGTGCTGGCCTGTAGGCTATCTTTCCTCTTCCAAGCCTGGTGCCCTTGGATAAAACTTCTATGCCTTGGGGACCTCTCTTCTTACCATCCAGTTTTTTCTAAGAGATGCACAGACTCTGCTAAACACATCTACATGTCCTGCAAATTTGCCTAGAAAAGTTTCAGTCTCTAATGAAGATGTATAAGTCAAGATAAGACCTCCATTTGATATGAGTTTTTCAAACAATTCTCTGGGTACTCTTTTGAAAATTGAACATATTATTGCTATTGAATTATTAGTAGAATTTCTTGAACTTCATGAACGACATCATCCTGCAGCCCCAAATACCTTAGTCCTTTTTATGATACAGTGTCAAGGCGTAGGAACTACCCCCTGGTGTAATAGCTTGCATTTTCTTCAGCTTTAAGATATCTGGGGTTTTTTGTTTTGTTTCCTTTCTTTTAACTTGTTAACATTTCTAAAATCAAGACATTTCTTACAAACAATGTATACATTTAATGTTTGGGGTTTTATCTTTTTTTTTCCTTGAAAACATTTGAAGTTGAATCTTACAAATGATTGCTTTGAATCAAGGCAATACAATATATCAGGTTTTGACTATTTTTTGGTTGTTTTTGCTTGAAAACTATATTTGGTCTGAGACGTATCCAAACACACATATATTAACAAACAGTAATACACTGTGGTTCAACTGAATAATTAAAGAAGTGACCTTTGACCCAGGTTTTAATGAATGTGACTGAAGAAACCTAATGAACTTGGTATAAGATATTTTAACTGCTGAAGATTACCTCCTTGGAGACGTGGAAAGTGTAACTCTAAAAGAATTGTTCAGAACTGTGATGTATATTGTGGATATGTCATTATCATGTGAGTCTACACGGAATATACATTGTCCTTAGAATGAGCCAACAAATATTTTGCATGCACGAATTTGATTGTAATATATGTTGGTTGTTTAGAGGGCAGTGCTAAGCTATCAATGTCGTGTGCGTGATCCCTACATGGACCAGTAATCTTTTCCCTGTTACCTCGCTATGGGCTGTACCCTGATATCAGTCATATGTCTCTCAACTTTGCATTCTTTTTAATGGATTCTTAGTAAAAAGCGTGAATAAATTAGCATAAATGAATTCTCACTATGGGAAAATAAAAGATATTCTCAAAGATCATTCCATAAGCAAGTTCTTGATTTGGAACTAAGGATAGCAAATTGGCTCTTATGCTTCAGACTAAAAGTGATGTAGACAGAACGTTCTCTCAATTCCTTGTCAGCCTTGGCATCTTTGCCACCTATCCCTTCAGTCACAGATCCCCTGTGGTCAATAGTGGTCACCTCTCCCTAATCTGGAGGCTACGATGATGAAGTATGTGGATTGAACCATATCAATGATGCTTCTGGTTTGTCAATTATTGAACACAGTATACAACTGTGTTTCAAATGATGTCATTGATGGAGGACACAATGAGAATGCATTCCCCAAAGATGCTCAATGTGGTTTTGGAAATACTGAACTCAGAATGTGCCAGATGTTATACCAAAACTCTGCTGCCTATAACATAGCTAGTTTAAACTCTTCCATCCTTATTTTTGCTGGCTTAATATGGACCTCTCCAAATTGCCAGGTCTCTTTCTAATTTGTAGTAAGTTTCCAAGAGCACCAATTTTTCCACTTTCAACTTTTTATCACATCAGATCACCTTGGCCTTTGAAGAATCTGTATCATTAAGTGTAGTAATTACTAAATAATAGTCCCTGGAACAGCTGCTTAGAAACCAGCTGGGATACTGGTCCAAAATATAGATACCTACTCAATCTGAATGCCCAGAGGCAGGACCTATCCCAAAAGCACACCTGGTTTAGGAACTACTGATTTAGTGAGACAACCAGCAATAATACACTTTATAGCACTAGTTGAGTAGGGTAGCACTTCACTCCTACTCCTAATGGTAGTTGGTAGGATGAGTGCAAACTGCCCCCCTTGTGTAACCTAGAGGCACAAGAACTGACTTCACGGTCACTGTCATTCTCTATTTCCAACTTAAAGCGATATTTGCTTCATGGGGGTAAAGAAGATGTCAACACAAACAGGATCTCCCAGTTAAAACTTGGCTAAAAACAGGTAGATGCAAAGACCCATCATTCAGAAGCCAGCCTAGTCTGAAAGAAACCACCATAAAGACATCAGATGTTTTATTAGCAGCACTTTGCTCAGCCTCTGGTTAAAAAGCAGTTCTTTGCAGCAACCCAGTTTTAGCTGTCCCCAGGGCTACGGCTTGAAACAAAGTTTGACATTATTGTTTCTAAGCCAAAGGGGCACTCCTAGCATAGACATATCAGACAAGACACCTGGTCAGGAGCACTGTAACTCATTTATTTCTCACGGAACAAGTTATTACCCTCTCCTTTTGTGCCGGAATTGCTGTCCCCAGATGCCATTCCCATGGGCGGCCTCTACCATCATAACACTCCAGTCCTACTATCAATAGGTCCATGTGCCAAGCTGCCTGAAGAGAAACATAGTTTGATATCCTAGGGGGCGATTTCTCTCCTTGGGGAAGGGCAGGCTTCCATTGCTCTGCCTTGCCTCTCATTAATGTGCCCAGCTAGGTCTCTTTACTGCTCTATTTGACTGTATCCACTCCATTATCGATCATATTGTGCGTAATGGTAAATTTGCTGAGGAAAATGACGATTATGCTATAAAGAGAGGGCAGTATATAGGATATTCTGTCTATACAATTTAGCGATGCTATGGACTCTGCCTCAGATTAATGAATTGGAGATGCATTCTGGATGAATGGTGATAGGAGCAAAACCAGTTCCCAGCATTGAGACAATCTAACGTTTCCTTCTATATTGGAAGCCAGGACCACTCCAAAGTAGTTGTTTCACATTTAGGCCCAAAGGATTTAACATTAGAGGCCTTTTGTAACCTCTGAGTGGATACTCTGCAATTTTGACATGGGACAATAGGCTGGGATCATCACCTGTTTGGATTTTCTGTATTTTCAGTCTTTCTCATTTACTATTTTACTTGGTATATGGTAAAATTAAGAATTTTGTTACATTCTTGCTTTGTTCTTTATACTGAAAATTGCCTGGGATTGTAATCTTTTGTAATTCATGTCTATTTCTTCTGAAAGCTGATAACTGCTTTAATTATATTCTTCTATATTCTGGTACTTCTACTATTACCAATATCTCGTTGCCCAGCACATTTTTCATATTTAACTCAATCACTCATGACAATAAAGGAATTCATTTATTTCTTTTATAAGTTGCTGAACTAAAGATGAGAGGACCATTAAATCAGTCAGGCTCCAATCAGGAGACACAAACCACACAGTAATTTATACAAAAAAAGTTTAATGAGAAAGATTGTTAACTACAAGAGAGGATTGCCTACTAGGAGTAGGTAACTCTTACCTACTAGGAGGTAATGAAATAAAAAGAGCAGCCACTACCTCTAGGGCTGAGGCAAAGGACCCAATGAAGCCCTTCTTCCTTTGAGGGCTGAGATCCAGTCCCCCTCGGAAAGCACATGATCATGGCCCACTGCAAGGCAGAGAAGTTAGCTGCACCAGTGGCACTCTCTGCAAAGCTGCCCTCTAGAGTGTGGGAGAAGCCACACAAGGGGGTAAAGCTGATGAAACTTACTAGTGCTGAGTACCACTGGTGCTCTGAGCTCCTGGACACTTTGCACTGCTGGAGAAAACAGGGAACACACTGGAACCAGGAAGAAAAGCCCTTTCCTGTTCTAATGTCCCTGCAGTGCCCTCTTCTAAATAGTTTAACATTGTGCCAGCTGACAAGGAAGAAACGTTCCACTACCAAAAGCAGGTCAGTGAAGGGTGGATTTGGAGCAGAGAGGAAATAGTCTAATAACAGGCACAGTCTACCCCTTTGACTACTCAGCTTCTATATGCACCCTTCCCCACACAATTGAACTTCTTTACAACCACAGAGCAAGTCTATGCTTCTCCCTAACAATACATAGCTATTCTTTATACCAGTGAAGAAGTTTTTACCCTTTCCCCCAAATGAAGAGACACATAGTCTCAACAGTCATTTTACCTATCACTTGCTATATTAATTACTCCTCAAATTCAGTCACAGTCTGAATTAATATTCTGTAACCTAAAGACTATATTCTACAGCACATCTTCCCCTACACAGTATTTCCACGGCTATTACTCCTCTTCCTCCCAAGCACTGACTTTTGTTTCCCTGCTTAACCTCAGATGACATGATCCAGTGATGCACCCCCCACCACTGCCCCTCTGCCACTTCCTCCCCTCATCGCTGCTGTATTTTAGTGGCTGACACCACCTAGATAAGCCCTCAAGATGCCAAAGTAGTGGGATACAGATAATATGGGACATGGATGACAGGAAAAATTATACGAGTAATTGTTAATTTTTTTTTCTGGCAAATAATTTCAATCCCCTTCCACAAACAGGGAAATTGGCCAATTTGAGTTTAACTCATGTCCCTTCCATCTCTATGCTGTTAATGAGAACTGAGTGGCTAAAAGTCAGTGGGGAGAAGGATAAAGAGAAGCAGAGTCAATCGTTAGACCATGAAAAGTTGATTTTACTACACAATGTGCCTTTTCTTTATTCTAGTGTTTTTCTTCAATTGTTGCAAATCTGTGATTTGTTATATTTGACCCAGTGGAAGTCCTGCAAATCACACTGACCTATTAATAGAAACTCAGCCTCCTAACAACCAAGAAACAGAGCTCAGGCCTGCTTTATTTCTCCACTTGCACCTCAACAGCAGCAGTGACCTTTGTCTGTCATACACCAACAGTGTGGAGGGCATAATATTTCTACTGACATCTCTGTTTGGCGTGTGAAGTTATTTCCAAAAAGCTTCATTTATTTAATCCTCCAGCTGTCTAAAAATCTTTATGGGTGACCATTTTTAGCTTGCCCTTTACCCTTTGCTTTCTGAACCGAGCCAGGTCCTTGCTTGAGGCTCCCAAAGGTCTAAGATCAGTAGGAGAAGAGAGTGAAAACTGGATGTCTAATGATATAGAAGTCATCTGGTAAAAGTTCCCTAAAATTACTTTGGGGAGAAGCTGGTAGGAGAGATGCCACTGTGTTTTTATTTCTACTATCACAACACAAAATAATTAATGAGTAAAAAATACTTTTTGTTTAATAATTGCTGTTCTTCATTAGTGTGAACCAAGGGCACAGTCTATCTAAGACAATAACATCTGCACCCCATATTTCATTATCACCAAACTTCACATTTCACACAAAAGCATTGCTAGCACAGCCTTACAGCTTTAATTAGTTTCTGCCATAGCTGTGAAGGTCAGCCAATTATTGTGTGTGAAATTTCAATATGAAGTGGCTGAATTGAAGACAGCATTGCAACAGTGTGGGATTCTGCAGTGCTGGAAATCTAGTATTTTGGAACCATTTTTTAAAACACAAGATAAGGTAAAATAATCATCAGGCATGTATGGTTTCAAGGCTTTCTGGCTAATTTAACATGTGCTTTGTGGGGGGAAGAAAACCACATAATTTCTGATTGTTTCTTAAATTCCCACTTATTACATTGTCATTATCTGACACTGACACAACTTTTACAGCTGAATCCACGTTTTTATGATTAGCTTCTTTTAACTCACTTAGAACTCCACCGGAACATTTGATCTAGGAATAAAGCCTGGTTTTACCAAATGTTACTTGATGGAAAGTTAAAAATACATACACATACTCACACACTCACATACACACACATATATATTTCTTATAAATATATACATACATCTATTTAAACATCATGTTTGATCCATAAAAATGTAGATGCATATTAATTGATTAGGCCAACTTAAGAAAATCATTTTACTTAAAAACTTGCTGAATTAAAAAATGGTTTACTAGGGATTCAATTTTATGAGTTTCCTATTTAGGATTGTAGAAATTTGGAGTTAGGAAGGATCTTGAAGCTCATCTTCTCTAGGGTCCTTTGTTTTACAGATGAGGAAATACGCCCAAGAATGGTCCTGGATTTAGTGAGGTCACACAGCTCCTTAGCAGTAGCGTCAGCAAGAAAAGCAAGTCTGACGCCCTCTCATCAAGGTTTTCCACAGGACTGCTTTACCATCACAGAACAATTTAGGATGTGCCGTATGATATAGAAAAGCTCCAAATTTGCTCAAGGATCTTTCATGAAGTTGAGAGCTGTTTGTTTTGTTTTGTTTTATACATAGACATATATGTAGTGTAATACTAATTTAAGCAAACAAATATTTATTGAGCTATCCTCCAAGCAAGGCACCTGCACACATTCCAGGTGTCTAGGATGATTAAAATGCTCTTGGTGAGTTAACAATCCAGCAGTGTAGATAAGACAAAGAGGAGGAAGAGGAGGCTGCAGAATTAATGGAAACAGATTTGTCAGATCGGAGGAGGATAAAGACAAGGCAGAGCCAAGGAAAGAGGCCCAAGGAGGAGAGGGAAGGAAGAAGGCTGTCAGATGTTTAGCAACACGCCTGGCTTCTATGCACTAGTTGCCAGTAGTACCCCCTGCCCTACTCATGGCAGTAAAAATTGTCTCCAGATTTCGCCAAATATCCCCAGGTGAGGGTGGAGCGTTGCAAATTCACTTGAGAGCCACTGGTCTAGAATCTAGATTCTAGACCATAGAGTATCATAGATCTTGGAAGATTTCTCAATTCCAAAGAAAGAATCTGCTTCAGCCTCGTTGGGATGCATGATCCTTTGATCCTCCCCTCATTTCCCAAGCTAAAGGCTGGGAAGGTAGCATCTCTTACTGCAGAGAGGTTTTGGAAGCTAAAAGCTAACCCGGGGTCACTTGATTTGATGACCAATGGGAGGAAGTTAAATTGCAATGGATTAAGGAATAAGTGAGTGTGATTGAGCAGTGAGCAAGTGGAACAGCAGATGTGCACAAATCTTCTAAGAAGCTAAAAAGTAAAAGAAAGCACAGAAGTGATGTAGTATCTCCAGGGAATTGTAGAGTTGAGTACTCTCAACCTCAGGAACTGCTGACATCTGGAGCCAGATAAGTCTTTGTTGCAGAGGTGATTTTTTTAGGATGTTTTGCAGCACCCTTGGTTTCTACCCATGGATGTGAGTAGCACCCCTCCCCTCAGTTGTGACAACCAAAAATGTCTCTGGACGTTGTCAAATGTCTATTGGGGGATAAATCTCTCCTGATTGAGAACCACTGGGTTGGGGAGAGAAACTTTTGCTTTTTAATTTAAGGTGGAGAAAACTAAGCAAGTTTTCAGGAACAGAAGAAAAGACAAGTAGAATGGGAGAGATTGAAATTGCAAGTGAGGGCAAGGAAACTTGGAGAAAGGGCCATAATGTGAAGAAGGGAATAACAAAGAAGGCCAAGAGTGCCTTAGGTAGAAGAAGGGACTTTCCTTCAGAGCAAATAAAGAAAGAGAAGGTCCCTAAAGAGGAGACAGAAGTTAAGAGCAGATCAAACCAGAGAGTCTTGATCTTTTAAGAAAAGTTGTAGATGAGCTTCAACTAATGATAGAGTCCATGAGTGGGGAATTCACTAGAAGGTTGAGAAGGAAGCTGCAGGTCACTGATTAGCTGAGATTAGAGAGTATACATTGTAACAGAACAGGGAAGAAGTGTATCTAGGATGCCATATTTGTTGCTTATTCAACTGACCTTTACCTACCGGGCAGAAAGAGCAGAGAGTGGACACTTCCTAGGACTAGGAACTATCAAGAAAGGAACAGAAGAGGAGTGACGTCAGCATCATGGCAGTGTGAGATTCCTTCTTTGAATCTCTGCCCCCTACAACACAACGAAAACATCATTCACATTCCAACAGAACTCAATCAAACACTACGAAGGACTTCTGAGAAACCCCTGCTGCCATACATCGGACAGTGGAGGCGCGGGAAGCCCAGGAGGACGGGAGGAGAGGTAGGAGATTGTACTCCCCCTCCCCAATCGATCGGCAAAGACAGCGTGGTTCGCAGACAGAGGGTGGAGGGGCGGCCCACAGCGGGGAAAACTATCGCCATCCAGGTGCTCTCACAGACTGTCACGAGATCCCCACTGGGAAGCAACGACGGACTGTTTAGGGGGTGCAGCAAACACCCTAAGAGATCCAGAAAGGAAACCCTGGGGTCAAGCAGGAGAAAGAGAGGATCCCTCCCCCCACACACCCGGCGTTTCAGTATAATCCCTCCAGGGGCTGCAGCCGCCTCAGAGCAAACCGCTCGTGATCTCCATCTAGTGGCAGCAGGGGGAAACTGCAGGACCAAATTATGAGGGGAAAAAATAAGGATGTCCCCGTCGGATCCCTGAGACAATTTGCCAGGGCTACAGACCAAAAGGAAAATGACAAACACCCAGAAACCAACCCTGAAGGCACAGAATTTGATAACCTGAATGACAGAGAATTCAAAATAGCTATCATAAACAAACTCAACGAAATACAAGAGAACACACAGAAACAAATCAACGAATTCAGGGATTATGTCACAAAAGAGATTGAAACCCTAAAGAAAAACCAATCAGAATTATTGGAGATGAAAAACAAAATCAACGAGATAGTGGAAAAAATGGAGTCTTTAAAGAGCAGAACTGACAACATGGAGGAACGAATTAGCACTATTGAGGATAGCCACGCAGAAATGCTCCAGATAGAGGAGGAGAGAGAGCTAAGACTAAAAAGAAATGAAGAAATTCTTCGAGAAATATCAGACTCAATGAGGAAAAGCAACATAAGGATAATAGGTATTCCAGAAGGAGAAGAAAGAGAAAAAGGAGCAGAGAGTTTCTTCAAAGAAATAATAGCTGAGAACTTCCCCCACCTAGGGAACGAGAGGGAAATAACAGTGAATGAAATCAATAGATCACCTAAATATATAAACAGGAATAAAAAATCATCTCGCCACATAGTAGCAAAATTCAAGAATACCCGTGACAAGGAAATAATATTGAAGGCAGCTAAACAAAAAAACAAAATAACATACAAAGGAAACCCCATCAGGCTCTCAGCTGATTTCTCGACAGAAACTCTACAGGCTAGGAGAGACTGGAATGATATATTCAAAATCATGAAAGACAAAAACCTTCAGCCAAGAATACTTTATCCAGCAAAAATATCCTTCAAATACGATGGAGAAATAATAACTCTCCCTGATAAACAAAAGCTAAGAGAGTTCGTCACCACAAGACCCCCAGTACAAGAAATGCTCAAGAAGGCCCTTAGGCCTGAAAAAAAACAAATGAGAAAGGGGATACAAAGATTTCAGCAAAGAGAAAAGCAAGGAGACTAAACCACAACAAAATACAGTTGGAAAACATCAAAAGTTAATTCAAACTCATCACTGGAAACACACATTCATAACACAATCTGGAATAAAGAGATAACAAATAAGGAGGGGAAGAGGTAAGGGATTGAATCAACCCAGCCTCAGGAAAAAGGAGGCATCTGAAAATGTACTTTCTTATCCAGGAGATCGCTTATATAAACCGCACGGTAACCACTAAACAAACAACCAGAAGAGAACCACACATGACAAATAAAGAGAAAACCAAGAGAATGAGCATGCAGAAATACCAAATTGAATTTGCAGTCCAAAACACAAGGGACAAGAAACAAAGGAAATGCAAAAGAACAAGAAGATGAACAATAAAATAGCAACATTAAACCCTCAAATATCAATAATCACTCTAAATATAAATGGATTGAATTCTCCAATCAAAAGACACAGAGTGGCAGGATGGATTAAAAACCAAGATCCAACAATCTGCTGCCTCCAGGAAACACATCTCAGCTCTAAAGACAAACACAGACTCAAAATAAAAGGATGGAAAACAATACTCCAAGCTAATGGCAAACAAAAGAAAGCAGGAGTAGCCATACTTATATCAGACAAAGTAGACTTCAAGATAAAAAAGGTAATGAGAGACAAAGAAGGGCAATATATAATGATAAAAGGGATACTTCACCAAGAAGACATAACACTTATAAATACCTATGCACCCAACACAGGAGCACCAAAGTTCATAAAACAACTGCTAAAAAACCTTAAAGGAGATATTAACAATAACACAATAATAGTAGGGGATCTTAATACCCCCCTTACATCAATAGATAGATCATCCAGACAAAAAGTCAATAAGGAAATAATGGACTTAAACGAGAAACTAGATGCAATGGATTTAATAGATATATACAGAACACTCCACCCAAAAAAAGCAGAGTATACATTCTTCTCAAGTGCACATGGAACATGCTCAAGGATAGACCATATATTAGGAAACAAGGCAAAACTCTATAAATTTAAGAAGATTGAAATCATTACAAGCATCTTTTCTGATCATAATGCTGTGAAACTAGAAATCAACTGCAAGGAAACAACTAGGAAAGGGACAAAGATGTGGAGACTAAACAACATGCTACTGAACAACCAATGGGTCATTGATGAAATTAAAGGAGAAATCAAAAGCTATCTGGAGACAAATGAAAAGGAAAATACACCATACCAACTCATATGGGATGCAGCAAAAGCAGTCCTGAGAGGGAAATTCATAGCAATACAAGCTCACCTTAACAAACAAGAAAAATCCCAAATAAATAACCTTAAATTGCACTTAACAGAGTTGGAAAAAGAAGAACAGACAAAGCCCCGAATCAGTAGAAGGAGGGAAATAATAAAAATCAGAGCAGAAATAAATGAAATTGAAACCAAAAAAACAGTAGAAAGGATCAATGAAACAAAGAGCTGGTTCTTTGAGAAGATAAATAAAATTGACAAACCCTTAGCCAGACTCACTAAGAAAAAAAGGGAGAAGACTCAAATAAATAAAATTAGAAATGAAAGAGGAGAAATTACAACAGACACCACAGAAATACAAGGGATTATTAGGGAATACTATGAAAAACTTTACGCCAACAAATTGGACAACCTAGAGGAAATGGACAAATTCTTGGACGCGTACAACCTCCCGAAACTGAATCAAGAAGAAATAGAGAATCTGAACAGACCAATCACAAGTAAAGAGATTGAAACAGTAATCAAAAACCTCCCAAAAAATAAAAGCCCAGGGCCAGATGGCTTCCCTGGAGAATTTTATCAAACGTTCAAAGAAGATTTAGCACCCATCCTTCTCAAACTATTCCAAAAAATAGAGGAAGATGGAATACTTCCCAACACATTCTATGAGGCCGACATCATGCTGATACCAAAGCCAGACAAGGACAATACAAAGAAGGAAAACTACAGGCCACTATCACTGATGAACATAGACGAAAAAATCCTCAACAAAATATTGGCAAACCAATTACAGCAATACATCAAAAAGATCATACACCGCGATCAAGTGGGATTTATACCAGGGACACAGGGATGGTTCAACATCCTCAAATCAATCAACATGATACACCACATTAACAAAATGAAGAATAAAAACCACATGATCATCTCAATCGATGCAGAGAAGGCATTCGACAAGATCCAGCATCCATTTATGATAAAAACTCTCAACAAAATGGGCATAGAAGGAAAGTACCTCAACATAATAAGGGCCATATATGACAAACCTACAGCCAACATCCTACTCAACGGGGAAAAACTGAAAGCCATTCCTTTGAGGACAGGAACAAGACAAGGGTGCCCACTCTCACCTCTCCTATTCAACATAGTACTGGAAGTTCTGGCCAGAGCAATTAGGCAAGAAAAAGGAATAAAAGGACTCCAAATAGGCAATGAAGAAGTGAAACTCTCACTATTTGCAGACGACATGATCCTATACATAGAAAACCCAAAAAATTCCATCAGAAAACTACTAGAAACAATCAACAACTACAGTAAAGTGGCAGGGTATAAAATCAACGTACAAAAGTCAATTGCATTTCTATACACTAATGATGAAACAACAGAAAGAGAACTCAAAAAGACAATCCCATTTACAATTGCAACAAAGAGAATAAAATATCTGGGAATAAATTTAACCAAGGAGGTCAAAGACCTATACAATGAAAACTATAAGACACTATTGAAAGAAATCGAGGAGGACATAAAGAAATGGAAAAATATTCCATGCACATGGATTGGAAGAATAAATATAGTTAAAATGTCCATTCTACCTAAAGCAATCTACAGATTCAATGCAATCCCAATCAGAATCCCAATGTCATTCTTCACGGAAATAGAACAAAAACTACTGAAATTCGTATGGGGCAACAAAAGAGCCCGAATAGCTAAAGCAATTCTGAAAAAAAAGAACAAAGCTGGAGGCATCACAATCCCTGATTTCAAAATATACTATAAAGCTACAGTAATCAAAACAGCATGGTACTGGTACAAGAATAGACACACAGATCAATGGAACAGAATTGAAAGCCCAGAAATAAAACCACACACCTATGGACAGCTAATCTTCGACAAAGGAGCAAAGAACATACAATGGAGAGAGGGAAGTCTCTTCAATAAATGGTGCTGGGAAAATTGGACAGCAACATGCAAAAGAATGAAAGTAGACCATCTCCTATCGCCATATACAAAAATCAATTCAAAATGGATCAAAGACCTGAAAGTGAGACCTGAAACTATAAAACTCCTGGAAGAAAATATAGGCAGTACACTAATTGCGATTGGACATAAAGGGATCCTTTCAGATTCCATGTCTACCCAGACAAGGGAAACAAAAGAAAAAATAAACAAGTGGGACCTCATCAGACTAAAGAGCTTCTACAAGGCAAATGAAACCAGGATCAAAATGAATAAACAACCCACCAGCTGGGAGAAAATATTTGCAAATCGTTTGTCCGACAAGGGATTAATCTCAGTAATATACAAAGATCTCATACAACTGAGCAACAAAAAAACAAACAACCTGATCAAAAAATGGGCAGAGGATATGAACAGACATTTTTCCAAGGAAGAGATACAGATGGCCAATAGACACATGAAAAGATGTTCAACATCACTAATCATCAGGGAAATGCAAATCAAAACTACACTGAGATATCACCTTACACCGGTTAGAATGGCTATAATCACAAAGACAAATAACAACAAATGCTGGAGAGGTTGTGGAGAAAGGGGCACCCTCATTCACTGCTGGTGGGAATGCAAACTGGTGCAGCCTCTATGGAAAACAGTATGGAGATTCCTCAAAAAATTAAAAATAGAAATACCGTATGATCCAGCAATACCACTCTTGGGCATCTACCCAATGGATGTGAAATCAACCATCACAAGAGGCGTATGCACCCCTATGTTCATTGCAGCATTATTCACTATAGCCAAGAAGTGGAAGCAACCCAAGTGTCCCTCAACTGAAGATTGGTTAAAGAAGATGTGGTATATACATACAATGGAATACTACTCAGCCATAAGAAAAGACACAATTGTCCCATTTGCAACAACATGGAAGGACCTAGAGGGTATTATGTTAAGTGAAATAAGCCAGAGAGAGGAGGACAGACACTGCATGAACTCACTCATATATGGAATATAAGTGAACAAAGGGACAGAGAGAACTGATTGGTGGTTACCAAGGGGAAGGGGGTGGGGGAGGGGCACAAGGGGTGAAGGGGTACATCCACAAGGTGACGGACAAACAAAAATGTACAACTAAAACCCCACAGTGTTATAAACTAAGACATCAATAAAAAAATTTAAAAAAAAGAAAGGAACAGAAGAAGGACAAGTGGTTAAAGGAGATGGACACAGGGTTGGAAGTCTGTGTGAGTGTATATGAGGCACAGACTAAGGTAAGAGGTAATTGTAGTCAAGAAAGGGACTGTAGCTTGAGAAATCAAGGAAGGCTTGAGTGATCATGCGTCCCAATGAGGTTGAAGCAGATTCTCTGTTTTGGAATTGGAAAGCCTTTCTAAGATCCATAATACCCTATGGTCTAGAATCTAGATCAGTGATTTTCAAAGGATTTGACGGTCACACCCCTGCCTGGGGACATTGGCGATGTTTGGAGACAATTTTTATTGCCATGATTGAGGCAGGGGGCTGCTACTGATATCTAGTGGGTCGAGGCCAGGGATGCTGCTAAACTTCCTACAATGTGCCATAAAGCCCCCACAATAGAGAATTATCTGATCTATAATGTCAATAGTGTCCCTGTCGAGAAACCCTGTTCTAGATTAAAACTAAATATCTAATTAATTATTCAATGAAAACTCTTGGGAAATTTCTAAAGAAAATTAAACTGCTGAAACTTCTTTTTACAATCCTATTACACCTTAGCATCAATTTTTATATCCTCTTGGAAAGAAAGGACCTCTAATTGCTTTTATTCTTTCATTTATTATTTCATCCAAAATAAGTTATTGAGTTTTATTATGGGGACCATATTATGGGAATATAAAAATGGGAATGTTAAAATAAGGTAGATATAGACAAGCATTAACTCAGAGAAAAGTATTGCTATGGACTGAATTGTGTCCCCCCACAATTCATATGTTGAAGCCTTAACCCCGAATGTGACTGTATTTGGAGACAGGGCCTACAAGGAAATAATTAAGATTAAAAGAAGTCATAAGGATGGTCTGACAGGATTAGTGTCCTTGTAAAAAGAGACACCAGGGAGCTTGCATACTTTCTCTCTCTCTCTCCCTTCCTCCACTTGCACACAGGTCATATGAGCACACAGAGAGACGGTGACCACCTTCAAGCCAGGAAGAGAATCCTCATCAGAAACCAACCATGCTGGCATCTTGATCTCAGACTTCCAGCTTCCAGAACTGTGAGAAAATGCATGTCCGTTGTTTAAGCCACCCAGTCTGTGGTATTTTGTTATAGCAGCATAAATAGACTAAGATAAGTATTTCTTCCTGCTTGTTTCCTTTATCTGCTTTAATCCCAAGACCTGTCCTAAGCAAAAGGTCTTATGAGCCTTCCCATTCTAACATAATCTCTTTTCTTATTCTTCACTTTCCCCTGTACCTTTGGCAGTATGAGAAAAAGACTGGACTTTGAAATTAGGCAAACCTGTTTCTAATTTCTAGCACCTAATCCAGATTGGGATTTAAGCCCTCTGAGCCATAATATCCTCAGTTATTAAAATAAACATAACCACGTTTACTTGCAGGGATGCTATAGGACTTAAGTGAAAGATCAGGTGAGAATGCCTAATGTTGCTCTGATACATTACAGTCTCTCAATAGACAACAGTTTCAGTTTTCCCTCTTGGATCATAACAGTATTCAAAGGCTGTTTTCAGGAATTATTTGGTTTGTTCTTTCCAACTATCTCATTAGGTGTAGTCTAAAGAATTTGAAGTTCCTCCTCTTCTGAAGAATCCCTGAAAGAATTTTGAAAACTGGAAAATTCCCATTGTCTAACAATTGAAACTCCAGTGATGAATTTCTGGTCCCATCACAAGTGGAGGAATCAATGGTATTTTGAGGTAGGGGTACCTGACTAGTATAATAAAATGAAATAAATATGTTGTTTCTACTAAAAAAATCAAATCAAATAAAGCCTAACTATGTTTATTTCCAGCATATTCAATCACTTAAGCATTTTTGGTGACATTAAACGACCCAGGAATGGATCTACAATTTATGTATCTATCAATTCCTACTTCACTATGTGCTGATTATGTGCCAAGTATTGTGCTAAACTGTTTACACCTGCTAACTCATTTAATCCTCACAGAAGGCCTTGCTTCACTAGCATGTCTGGCTGGATTGCGAAGGAAAGGACATGAACCTCCATTTGATATTTTTGACAATCCCTTCCTTTGTGTGACACGTGAAGCTGCAGAATGCAGACTCCTCTCATGAGGATACATAGAGTTACTGTAATGACTCCTGGAGGTGCTGGATGGCATCAGAATGAAAGAATCTGGGCCAGTTTCATTTGGCAAAAAGATTATCACAAGTTTTGGATCAATTTTTATGGAGATTTCTCCAAATCATGTCTAGAACAGCCTTATCTTCACCTTTTTGAATATCAACAAAGGAGACAAAGGCTCTTTTCATGAGGAACTTTTCATACTCTTTAGCTAGTTAAAATATAAATAGTCTGTCTGGTTCATCATCTGTAACCACACAAAGCCCTGTGGTTGGGAGAATGGTATGGGGCGGTCAGTGCCCTCCCCTAACAAACAGGAAATGTGGTTCCTATTGCTATGTGACCTGGTCAGGACACCTGATCTCTCAATGTACCCCTCTAACAGAGATTAGAAAAGAGACCATGGGAGCCAGCCCTGATAGCCTAGTGGTTAAAGGTTGACACGTCTCCTTCGGCGGCCTGGGCCCGGTTCCCAGTCACGGAACCATATCACTTGTCTGCTGGTAGCCATGCTGTGGTGGTGGCTCATGTAGAAGAACTAGAAGGACTTAGAACTAGAATGTACACCTATGTACTGGGGCTTTAGGGAGGGAAAAAAAGAGGCTGATTGGAAATACATGTTAGCTCAGGGAGACTCTTTCCTGCAAAAAAGAAAAAAGAAAAGAAACAGAAAGGCAATTTGAAGAAACAAATAATTAAAATTGTCAATGGAAATGTTAAAAAAGCAAAGAGACTGTGGGACCCAAGAGTTGGGTGACAGGTACCCATCAGTGCATGCTCTACCATTTGCCTTCCAGGTTCCAGCTTCTAAACATAAACTTTCTCCTGTTAGACAACACAAATTAGAAGTTCAAATCCTGCCTAAATAACCAGGCAGGGACCTACTGTGGCTTTTCCTGAGACACTCTATCACCTTCAGCTATCCAAGACAGCAGGAGCCACCCTGGCAGAGACTCACAAGATCTTCAGACTTTTACTGGATTCATCATTCATTCTCTGGGTTCACTTGATACAAGCTGCACAAGGGAGGGACCTTATCTGTCTTTGTCACTGCTATATTGCCACACCTAGCAAGGTGCTGGGCACATCATAGACACTCAGGAAATTATTGTTATGGAAGGAAGAAAAGGAAGGACGGAGAGAGGAAGGGAGGGAAGAGGAAAGAAGTTATCCTAGACTCTAAGCAACATGAAGAAACCCAAAGAATGTAGTACACTAGAATTGCTCTTGGTATCAAAATCCAATACTAAAGTTGGAAGGAATCTCGTGAACGTTACTGAGCGCAGCCTGTCAGTTACCGAGGTTCTGAGGGTCAAGTGGTTTACCCTGGTCACATGCAGGTTGTAGCAGAGATGTTCTGGCCCTTGTCCAAGAGCCTTTCCCTTATATTTTAAGGCTTCTGGTGAGTGCTTCTGGCCTGTGTCAACATTCTCTATGTTTTTAAAAAGTAAAGTGTACTTCACTTAGAGCCATTAAGAAATACATAATGTACTTATTTATTTATTTAATGTAACAGATTGACATAATCAGTTTTGGTGTTTAAGAACAGAACATTTCCTCTTTCTGGTGTGTATGAATGGGTTTGTATGTGTTTGTGTGCTTGTGTTTTCCCTTGCAGTTTAAAGAACAGAGCAACATGTAATGTCTATAGGGGTTTCCTTATCCAAGGAGAATGATTTGAAAGGAATTCAAGGACTCGAATTCTTCAGTGCCCTCCTATTAGAGAGAACGCCTCTAAGGTTTGGAACTGATACAGCAGTGACATTTTACAAAATGTTCTTGAGATTTCAAACCCTGAAGTGTGCTCTGTGCACAATGAATATTGTGACTTAGAAGAAATAATCTTATAATTCCCAAATTTAATGCCATGCCTGTGAATTAGGAAATTAGGCCAATCAGAGTTTCTCAGGAGACAGCAAATGGCCAACTGCCAAACCCGGAAAGGTGACCAGCTGAGGCCTGACACCAAAACAAGGAGAAAGACATTCTGCGGTGAGTGGGGGTACCTTCAAATGGGGGATGAAAGGGCCCACAGCCGGCCCTCTACAACCTCACCTCGCCTGCTCCTGGGTCAGAACTGAGACCTGCTTCAGAGTAGTTTCCAAAGAGTATAATATCAAGAGTTTCAAACTGAAAATATGTTACATTTACACAGTGCTCTTAACTTTTGTCAAGTACCTCCCTTCTCTGTTCATTAATGTAACACCCTTCTCCCCACCACAAGGACTAGAGTGCCCTATTTTACATCTATTTTTTAGATAAGGCAACCCAGAATTAGAAGTTAGACGATGTCTGAGACAAGAGTAGAAGTCTGTTTCCAGACACCCAGTCCCATGGTCATTCTACTTCACCAAGTAAGAACTTTTTGGGGGGGAAAAATGGTTATGCTAAAAATTAAAAGAAGGAAAAATAATGGAAGAAATGGAAAACTGTATTCTTATTACTTACTTGGCTACTTACTACCGTAAATACGGACAAGGACAGCAGAATAAATAAAATCCACAGGTATATAAGACTGCCATGTTAGAAAGAGGAACCCACTCTGACAAAGCTATTTAAAGAATCAGCATAGCTTATATGATGTTAATTTTTAGCTGACTTGAGTTACACGTCCTCTGCCTTCCTCAGCAATCCTTTGGATGGCAGTTCTAACGTGTGGTGAAATGGACACAAAGATCAAAGAGGCACAGATTTGGAATAATTGTCCCCTAGGTAATTGAGAGCTGACTGTCCTGTGATCTGACTAATGGGTTCCTTCTACCAAGTAATAAACAACTTTCTGGAAACCATTTTTCCATCACTTGGAAAAATATCTTTCAGGGATCTCTCTAATACAGTGGCCTACCTCCTGGGATTCAATATTTCAGGAAATACCTTTTAGCCAACTAAACCTCCAGAGATTTTTCTGTTTTCACTCAACTCTTGTTTCAGTTCCAATATTTCTAGGAAAACATCGATTGATTTATTGTCGTAAATTATGAGATGTTTTTAACGTTGGATGCAATGTATCTGATTTGTGATCTTCAGGCCTCAGATGGTTTATAGTGGAAGTTAAAAATGTGTACCTTAGCCTGGCACAAATAGGCTCACCTGTAAGCCCAGAAATGCCTCCACTTGTTGTGTTACTTCTCACACCTCTGACTCCACTCTCCCTGATTCAGTCATGATCCACACCAACGGCTTACGATGCATGACTTCTAATGGCTGATTTCAAACTAGGCACGGAGCAATCTAAGCATCATGCTGAAAGGAACAAATGCCACGGGCTTGACCAAGGCTGCTTATACACAATGGCAGGCATCATAGAGGCAGAAAGGTAGGCTTGATATGTCTGAGAAAAGCAAAAAAGCTGAAGCATCAAAGTTTAATAGTTGCCTGTTGGGTTGTCTTTCTTGCCAAACTGTTAAGTTCTGTGAGGTCTGTGTCTGCTGTACTCACCACTGAATATCCGGTTCCCGGCCCTGTGCCCAACACATGGGAGGTGCACAGTACATATTTGTGGAAGGGATGAGTAAGAGGATGACCGATGAGTCATGAGGAGGGAGAAGTACAAGTTCAACTGGAGTTATCAAAGTTGAAAGCTGTATTTCTCAACTGCTTTTCTCTTTCCTTTTTAGTGTTGCTCGCAAATTTCAGTCCAACTCACTGTCGGTTTTATTCAGTTGGGCTGAATTGCACAATCATCAACTGTTGTCTGTTGACTGTTTCTCAAGACAACAGGTCTTGGGTTTAAGCTCCATGTAGATAAGTTAGTGCCCATCTGCTCTATGGCCAGAGACCCAAATTATATCTGTGTTAAACTCTCTTGCTGGCTGTGTTAGCTTTCTAACGTCTCACAGTCTGCAAAGGAAAAGTACTTTCTAATCTCTAATCCTAATCCTCCCTGTCACAATGTGAACCCATCTCTATTCTGCCCTGGATGCAGTCAGAGGACAACTGTTCACTAACTTTCATGCCTTGTTCTTGATTCCTGTCTGGATCAGTTAGCTTTTGCTGTATAACAAACCACCATCTTTAATGGCTTAAAATAACAACCATTTTATTTAGCTCATGATTCTTCATGTTATCAGTTTGGGCTGTGCTCAGCCAGGTGGTTCTTCTGGACTCCTCTGGGCTTGCCTTTTCTTGACCAGGCTTACACACACATCTGGGGGGCTCAGATGGATGCCTGGTACCTCTCTTTGCAAGGTCTCTCATTCTCCAGGAGGCTAAGCCAGCCTTGTTCATATGGTGGCAGAGGGTAATGGAAGCTGTGAAGACTCTGAATGTTAGTTCAGACCTCATGTATATTTTCTGCCACATTCTATTGGTCAAAGCAAGTCACTGGGCCAGCCCAGAATTAAAGGGTAAGGAAAAGTATTTCCCTTCCTGATGGGAAAGAATTTATGACCATTTTTGCAACCTACCACACCATTCTAGACTCCCTTCAGTTTCTTTAGCTTCATACTTTCCTCACATTTTCTCAAAAGAAGCCCTTTTCTATTTATTTTGGATCCAACCTCCAGACTCCACATGTATCTCACTCATTTATTCCACAAATATTTATTGAACATCTACTATGCATCAAGATCTATACCAGGCTCAAAGTCCATCAATGCATGAGTCTTACCTTTAAGGAACTTAAGTCTAGAGGATCAAGAGGATTCAAATAATGAAGAACTAGGTGCTAATGAACAGAATAAAGTATCCTAGGAACCACAGGAGCGTATGGCAGGGGTATTAAACTCATGTCCAACATGGTGAGCCAGAAAAGATTCTCGGGAAAGGCAGCACTTGAATGAGCAGGAGTCTTTTAGATCAGTGCTCCTCAAAGTATGCCTGTGGACTAGTGCCAGTCTTCAAACTGTGTGTTACTGGTCTAATATGAGATAAGAGGAACAGTTTGGGGGCTGGCCTGGTGGCATAGAGGTTAAGTTCACATGCTCCACTTGGGTGGCCCAGTGTTTGCAAGTTCAGATCCCTGGCGCAGACCAACGCACTGCTTGTCAGCCATGCTGTGGTGGCATCCCATGTAAAGTAGAGGAAGATGGGCATGGATGTTAGCCCGGGGCCAGTCTTCCTCAGCAAAAAGAGGAGGATTGGCAATGAACGTTAGCTGAGGGCTAATCTTCCTCACACACACACACACAAAAAAAACAAGGAAGAGTTGGGGAAATTTAATAGCGATTTGGTATTGCTGTGAAGTCCAGGCATGTGATTTTCAAAAAGTATTGGTCTGTGACAAATTGAAATTTAATTTTTTAAAAAAATTCTTTATTAGGGGCCGGCCCGGTGGTGTAGCGGTTAAGCTCGCACACTTGGCTTTGGGGGCCCAGGTTTCACAGCTTTGGATCCTGGGTGCGGACAGATGCACTGCTTGTCGGCCATGCCGTGGTGGTTCCTCTATAAAGTAGAGGAAGATGGGCACGCTGTTAGCCCAGGGCCAGTCTTCCTCAGCAAACAAGAGGAGGATTGGAAATGATGTTAGCTCAGGGCTAGTCCTCACACACACAAAAAATCTTTATTAGAGATAGTCTGAGAAGCATGAACTAGGTGACAAAGGGTGGAAGGGTGTCCCAGGTATGTGTGTGGTAGACTGAAGATAGACTCCCCAAAAGAGATCCAGGTACTAATCCCTAGAACCTGTAAGTGTTATCTTATATGGAAAAAGTGTTTTTACAGGTTGATTAAATTAAGGATTTTGAGATGGGGAGATTATTGTGGGTTATCTGGGTGGGCACTAAATGCAATCATAAACGTCCTTGTAAGAGGAAGACAGAGAGAGATTTGAGACTGACAGAAGAAGAGAAGGCAGAGATTGGAGTGACAACGGCCACAAGCCAAGGAATGCTGGCGGCCACAGTCAATTGGAAGAGGCATGGAACAGATCCTCCTCTAGAGCCTTTAGAGGGAGCATGAACCTGCTGACCCTTGATTTTGGACTTCTGGCCTCCAAAACCATGAGAGTAAATTTCACTGTTTAAGCCACCAAATTTGTGGTAATGTTACAGCATCCCTAGGGAACTATTGCAATATGTGAAGGCAAGGAGGCAGGAAGCAACATGATATATTCAGGGATTTATAAGAAGATAGAAAATGATGGGAGTATAATATATATGTAGGGAGGAAGAGTAGAGGCAAGGAGAAAGAGGGAGGCAGAGACTGGGAAGACCAAGGATCCCAGCTTCATCCCATACTGACATTTGAATAATTAACAAGAAAGGCTTTGGAGACCATTCACTTCCCAATTGGCAAAGTGTGGCTATATTCTACATGGAATATTATTCTCTGAACTTAATTCAGGAAAAAAGAGTACATCTTGCACGAGTCTATAAATTCAAAATAAGATGTGGCAATTGATGTGTACACTAAGCTCAGCTTCCTCATGAGAGGAGAATCAGTCAAATTTGGTGAAAAAAATTTAGAAATTCAGATTATTTACCTGACTCATAAGTAGTGGATGCTATAATCAAGCTACTGAGCTAGTAAAAACAAATCACCCAATCTGTGTAGCCTGAACCATGCATGCATACACATGCACACACACACACTCACACACACACCATTACACACATATTGCAAAACGAACCTACCACACTAACCCAAAGGAAAAAGGGAAACCACTAAGGAAAGAGTGGCGAGAGACTAAAGACTGGCAATTGCTAGTGACATGTTTACTAAATATGCTTTAAAACATTAAACATAACATTGGAAAGCAGAGGAGCCAACTGGTTGGAGAAGCCCACTGATTATAATTCAGGTTAGGTCTCTGATCTGCTTTCTCAGCACTCGGCTTCACAACCGGAGCTCTGCCAAAAGAATCTGCATCTCTGGAGTCGCCAGGCGACTCCCAGCTTGGCATTTCTGACACAGGAGAGCTAGCCAGGAAACCCCTCTTTGGAGGGGAACCATTGGCCAGACTCATTCTATCAACATCCAGACATCGTAGTTAATTACAAACACACAGGACCAACCTGACAGCCAGCTCTGCAAGTAGCAGACACCAGCCTTCCCCAGGGAACTGGCTTGGCTCCAGTGAGTACTCCCAGTGACAAGAACCCTTTTAAGCAAGACACTCCAAGGGCTCAGTGGATTGCGACAGGTTTTGTATTGCCATGTAAAGACATTCTCCTACCACCACCACTTCCTCAGAAATACCAGAGTTCTATTCAGAGATGGTGAATGGAAATCGCTGGCAATAAAATTATATCCAACGTTAAAAAAATACAAATGAGTTCCTCATCACATCCCTACTTCCTAGCCATCTGGCACTAAACTCTTTTTAGACAGGAGCCTAGGAAAAAATCTTAGGAAATTGGTAAAATCCTTGACCTGTGACTCAGGTGTGTGGGAGGAAACAGTTTGACTCAGAAGCCTATATCTCCCCTTTTCTGACATTTTCCAACAAGAAGTTATTTAGCTGGAAGGCTGGAAACTTGACCACAAATGTTAAGATCTAGGCAGTGAATTAGTCGAATGCTTTTATGGAGAACCCATTTGTACTTGACATTAATTTAGGTTGTCTGCTAGAAGGCCAGACTTCTTGGAAAAGTTGGGACCAGGAGAATGGAGTTATGCATCTGGACACTAACTGACTAAAGCAACTTGAGAAATGCATCCTGCTTCACCCCCATCCATTGATGTGATCCTGGCACTTTTACTTATGACAGGAGAGTCATTTTGACGGTAAATGGCAGGATTAATCACATTACTCCAATTGCCCACCAGGGAGTGACGCATCAACAGCCACTACTTGGCCAAAGTCACTCGACTCAACTTATCCAGAGCATTAAGCCAACATTCTAGGCGGAGTTTGTATATCCCTAAGACAATTCTACTATTGTGTAGCTTGCCACTGTATTGTGGAGCTTGGCTCTTAGGAAGAGTTTATTGAAGCCAATTTTTTTCTTGTTCCAGTACATTTACTTTGCATCCCTTCAGCAACTTATTGTGCTACATTCAACTAGGTATGAGCTTTATGCTTTAATCCTGGTTAGATGGTGGAAAACGTTCTGTATTTTTCTTCCTCAGACAGAACCATGTGTGGACTTCCAACTTACTTTTCTGATGAAGAAACGTGTATTTCTGTATAAGAGAAAGATCCTTAATCCAGAAACCACAACATCATCACATTCCAGTAATCCTTGGTGTGTCCGACTTGGAAAGATTTCTCAAGTAACATTTTCCCATTTGTATTCCATTGTCCTTTTACATGCTGTCCCTTTGAAGCTTAGATCCTTAAACTGTGTGCACATCTGTCATGCATAACCCTTCCCCTTAAGCATTCCAAAGGTCTGTGGCAGAATACCAATCCTCCTTCCCAGGTCTATACTAGTCCAGGAGGAAATCTGTGCCCAGAAAGAGAATAGCCCTAATAGAATGACCTTTACTGAGGCTTGGCATCTGCTGCCTTGTAAGCTTCTTACACACTCAGCCTAATCCACCTGGAGGCTTTTCTGCTTGATGGAAGGTGATAAAAAAGCTGTTAGCCTGTAAGCCTTGTCTTAGATTCAAAGCATGTAGGCTGCTTGAGATTCTCAGGCTTAGGGCAGACAGAGGGAGAAATATTTCTTAGTTCAGGTGCAATTCTCAAGATGCTTATTAGGATGAACTCTAGTGTAAGAACAACTTTATTGGTATGAAAGTCAAGGTAAGGCTTCCTAATAGGGAGGAGGCTCCCAGCTTCCCAACATTTCAGAGGAGCTAATGTAATGGTGATCATAAAACTTGCCTTGCCGACAAGAACCAAGAAGCCCAACTCTAGAAATTTACAATCCACAGAGGATCAACAGCTTGTATTCTGGATATCTTAAAGGTGAATGCTCTCAAACACCCAACCGTCTGTGGTGATGAAAACCTGGACACTCATGGTCATAAATAATCCAGTCTGTTTCTTACAGCAACTAAGGCTAAGGCCTAAATTCCAAATTGAACTGGCTTCTTGATTTATACCCTTGGCCAAGAGAAGAAAGCTCGGAGACAGAGCTTCTGAGAATAACAGAGGCATGTCTCCCAGGAGAGAGGGACACTTTGAGATAAGTTACTGAAGAGCTGCTCCCCTGAGTAATAGGATAATCGCTTCTCAGAATCACAAAGTGAAATGAAAATATGAACTACATTGGAAGAACTAAAACGGGTAAAATGTTATCATACTATGAAAGAATTTTTTTTTCTTAAAGCAAGAAGTGGGATTCCTAATGCTCAGCAAACTCACTCCAAAAGGGAATTATTTATAGTCTGCATGGAAAGAAAAGTTTGCTCCATTTTAATAAATTTTCGGTGTTGAAGAATCTGGTATGTTGGAAAGATATTTGTCCTTTGATAAACTATTTACAATTTTTCTCCCTCATATTTTCTTGATTAGATTATAGAACTATAGATATATCGCCATTGATTTTACAGCAGGTATGAGATAAATAGTTCTCATCATTGCTGACATCACCGCTTCTGTGACCTTTGATATATTGACATATTTGAATCTTAGAACACCTGAGAAAATCTTCAGGGAAAGGAGGGGTAATACACATAATATCCTGACAATAATAATAAAATCTCCATCAATATTCACAGCAGAAAGGGGATTATTTTAGCCTCATTTCACAGTAAAATAAAATGTGAGAAGATTAAGTGACTTGTGCAAGGTCACACAGCTAGTAAGGATTAAACTGGAATTCCAGATTCCTAATCTCATGCTCTCTCTAATACATATGCTGCCGTTTGTCTGAACCTGAAATGGACCACATTTCAGAAAAGCTAATAATATCTGTAAATGTCATTATACGTAAGTGATTTATTTTACCCAATTTCCATTCTTCCTGAAAGAGATGTCTGTATTTGTCAGGAGCTAAAACAGGGGTCGTTCTACCCACCTAGCAGGAACATGGCTCCCCTGAGTTGCTAAGTTTAGGCATATCAGATAAAGTGGAAGGATGTAAAGTTACACTGATTTTATGTCTCCCAGTTGAGATAATGCTTCTGAGAACCACTCAGAGTTGAATAAATTGAACAAGTGCAGTTTTGATTAATTTCAAAGGATAAAAAAGAATAGCATATTTTTTCCTGAATCAAAAAGATAAAATCAATTGGAGAAAAATGAAGATCCTATTCTAAGATAAACTCAGCTTTATATTTATCTGCTGAATCTCAATAATAAATATGCAGAATAATTTGAGAAATCTATGCATGTGAATGATCCTTGTACTAGAAAGACTCATAGATAAAACTTCTAAGCAAATGGAACTATTTAAAAGATAGGATTGCATGTAATGCAAATTAATCTATTATAATAGCTTTGGCTAACATTCTTCCAGGCTTACCATGTGTCAGTCCTTGTGCGAAGTGGGCATTATTTCATTTCACCTTCACACCAACCCCATGGGGAAAGAACTAGTATCATCTCCAATTACAGACAAAGAAATTAAGGTTCCCTGAAGTTAAGTGGCTTGTTGGAGACACCTGAGGTAGGAAAGACCAGAGCTGGGAATTGAAAGCTCCATGTGTCATCACCACAGTTACCACCTCCTCTTTACATTTTGACCTAGTACTCTATCCATACACACCAATTTGAGGAGGGAAATAAGTTGAATTTAGTTTTTAAAAGTTATTCTTAAAACAATTGGCTAACAGTGAACTATGCAACTAATCTATGATCAGCAGGGCCCACTCCAACATGGGACCTCTCCTCTCTGCCTGCCCCCTAGCCCTCGCCTCTCAACTCTAACTCCACTTACCTCACCCCAGAACCAGACTAAAGAATTTCATGAGTGCAGCCTGAGGTATTAGAAGATGAGGTGGAGTGGACCAAGCAGAAAGAGAGGATGATACCACGAAGGGGCAGAGAAGACACCAAGCATCTACATAATCATCCCAACACCAGCACACCAAACCTTGCTGCCTTTCCCCAAACAAGCTTTCGCCTCTTACCTGACTCTAAGGCCCGTCTATCTGCATTTTATCTAAATGCAGATGGTATTTACCTTTATCCATTTCTCTTTCAATCATTCATTTGTGTCTGTATTTGAGTTTCTGGCACCATGCTAGCTGCTAAGGATACAAAAATGAATGAGATGCCATCACCTTTTGCCAAAGCCTTCACAACCCAAGGAGAGTGACATATGATCAGAGAGAGTACAATGTGGAGAGGCAATAAAGAAGGAGGTAAGCAGAGAGGACTCTGGGAATACAGAGGAGGTAGCAACCCAGCCTGGGTGGGGTGGGCTGGTCAGAGAAGACCTTCTGGAGCAAATGATTTGTAAGGTGATTTGAGTTCTAAAAAGTAAGTACGGAGGGCCGCCCGGTGGCGCAGCGGTTTAGTCCGTGCTTGGCAGCCCGGGGTTTGCGAGTTCGGATCCCGGGCGCCCGCCGACGCACTGCCTGTCAGCCATGCCGTGGTGGCGTCCCATATAAAGTGGAGGAAGATGGGCACAGATGTTAGCCCAGGGCCAGTCTTCCTCAGCAAAAAGGGGAGGATTGGCAACAGATGTTAGCTCAGGGCTGGTCTTCCCCACAAAAAAAAAAAAAAAAGTAAGTACATTTGTGAAGGAAAAGAGGTGAGTGGGAGGACTGTGTTCTGGTCAGAGTAGACCTCATGACCCAGAAGTAGCCTGGTGTGTCTAGTGATTCACCATCTGTAAGAGGCAGCTATTTTAATCCCTGAGATCTCTAGAAAAGAAAGAGATTAGAGATTAAAGGGGAGAACCTTCATGCCAGCTCTCCCCTTTCCATTCCTGTATTTACCTAGGTCACTCCATCACCTTCATAGAATTCTCTACTGTAGATTTGGCCACGCAGCTGTGGGCCACACCAGATTAATAAAGCAGTGTTTTGCATCCAAGTTCTAGACTTTAAAAATGAGCATAGGTGCCAGGGGAGAAGCATTGATATGAACGTGTTATGCCTCTGCTTCTCCCTCTCCCAAGCCTATGCCTTCACAGGGGCACATTTGCTCCTGAGAGGGCAAAGAAGCCGCATAAATACAAAAGAAGCTTATGCTTTCCAACCAACACAAGCCTATCCTCTACCTTGTGGAACAGCAATAACAACAACTCCAGCAACTACAATTTATTGAGAGCTTCCTATGGGCCAAGCTACCCTGAGTTCCCACCTGGACACTCAGCGGCCTCCTGCCTGATCTACCTGTATTCTCTCTCTGGCCTCTTCTCATGCCTTCTCCATACAGAGCCAGGGTGGGCTCTGTGAAGCTGATTCACAAAATAGATTCTCTACCTCCACCCTGCTTCTTCGCACATCCAAGCTCTGATACACACGATGCTTCAGTGGCTTCCCAGTCCACTTAGGATGAGATAAAAACTCCTTCACTTGACCTACAGAACCCTTTCATGGTCTGTCTCCTCTCTCTCTCCAACCTTATCTCACATCACATGACCCCAAATTCTACTCAAAATCAGGAGACCTTCTTTCATTTCCTTGACCCTGAAATGTTCACACCTGCTTTTCCCTCTACCTGGACATTGTTCCCACTCCTCTTTACTTTTAAAAGTGCCGTGAAGTTGATTCCAACTCCTAGTGACCCGGTGTACAGCAGAGCAGGACCCTGCCCAGTCTTTTTGCACCATCCTCTCACCTTCCAGCGCTGTATCAGACAATCCTCCACTGCTATTCATAAAGTCTTCACGGCCAATTTTTTCGGAAGTTGGCCAGGTCCTTCTTCCTAGTCTGTCTAGTCTGGAAGCTCTGCTAAAACCTATCCCCCATGATGACCCTACTGGTATTTGAAATCCTGGTGGCATAGTTTTCAGCATCACAGTAACATGCAGCTGCCACAGTATGACAACCAACAGATGGGTGGTGTGGTTCCCCAACTGGAAAGTGTAGTAGGGCCATAGTGGTGGGAGCACTGAATTTTATCCACTAGACCACCGGGTCTGGCTCCTGTTGGCCTAGTTAACTTCTAAACATCCTCCAAATGGCAGCTCAATTATCATCTCCTCAGAGAAGCCTTCCTGATCACCCTGACAAGGTCAAAGTCTCATATTATAACCTTTCAAAGCAGTACACATCTTCTTTCACTAACGAAAATAATGGTTTTACATTTATTGGATATTTGATCAATGTTTGTCATTATTCAGTCAAGGAGATGCAACAACAAACCTATGAGCATGGAGACATGTGATCCACTAGAGTTGCCATATATGGCATCAGCTAGAAGCAGCTGACCTGACAGAACAATGGAATGCCCTATTAAAGTTTCCACTAAGGTGCCAGCTCAGGTTTCACAACCTGCAGGGTCAGGGTGCTATGCTTCAGGATGTACTATTTGCAAAAAATCTACACCTGATATGTGGTGCTGTGCCCCCAATGGCTAGAATACACAGGCCCACAATCTCCCAGTCACCCACCTATTGAATTTGTGTGTCCCATCACCACCACTTGAGGTTCTCTTGAATTAGAGGTTCTGAGTCCAGGCAGGGGGTGAGGTGGGAGCGTGAGGAATGTTTTCACGTGGGGACACAGTAAGGAGTTTTCTAAACCTAAGGCTATGACAACTGCCTGGTCATGTTGGGCTCCTCATGCTGGTGAACCAGCAGGCAACAAAAGGGGTTACCATAATGGCAAGTTAATTGACCAGACTCATCATTAGGAACTGGGGTTGCTGCTTCATAATGTGGGCAGTGAGGAGTGTGCATGGAGCGTGGGAGACTCACAGGGCAACTCTTGGTGCTGTCAGGAGTGGGAGAACAGTGAAAGGGCAATTGTAGCAACCGCAACCTGACAAATGTAAGGCAACCAAGGGATAGACCCCTCAGAAAGGAAGATACGGGGCCTCCAACAAGCCGACTGACCACTTGGCTGAGACTAAAGAAGACCTGGAATGAGCAGAGGAAGAGGAAGGTAACAAATGCCATTCATGAGCCTGGCACCAGCTGCAGCAGAATGGACTAGAGATATCTGTCTTAGGTCTTTCTGAAGAGTCAGGGACAGAGTAGACTTAATGTGGGGTAAGACTGTCCCCGAGTGGGGTGGGCTCCCATCAGATTTCAGCTGAAGCTCTGATGAGCACTTACTTCCATGCACACAGGAAGTGTTCTACCTCAAGACCCCACTAGCATCCCCTTACTTTTCTGCCTCTACAATTTTTCCTAAGCCAAGGAATTTCTAACAGCCGGAATTTTGATCTAGAGTTTACTTAATCATATGACTTTGCTTAGTTAAAAAAATAGTATGATTTTGACTGAAATAATAAAACATATGTTTTGCAATTGTAATTTCTTTTTCTTTGGTACACATTTCTGTCACGTCACTGAAAGGTGGAATAATGGTCTAATATTCATGGTTTCACTATGGGTTACTGACATCCTTGTCATTAAAAAAGGTGACTAAGAAGAAATTCTACTGGCAACAAGCTTCATACATACTTATTTTGTGCCTTGACAAATGGAAACTGTTCAGATCAAATATAAGGCATCCATGGGCTAGATTGTTTCTGAATACTCCAAAATTTTAGAGATACACATTGGTATTACAAACACACTTTGAAAATATGTCAAGCAGTCATGTTTGGTCTAGATCCATGATAATATGTTAGCCACTTGCCACATGTGGCTATCAAGTACTTGAAATGTGGCTAGTCCAAATTGAGATGTATTATACACACTGGATTTTTAAGACATAGTATAAAAAAAAGAATGTGTAATATCTCAATAATTTTTTGTATGATTACACGTTGAAATGGTATTTTGAAAATATTAGGTTAAAGTGTATTATTAAAATTATTTTCACTGTCTCTGCTTAATGTTTTTAATGTGGGTACTAGAAAATTTTAAATTATCTATATGGCTCACGTTACGTTTCTTTTGGAGAGGGCTAGTTTGAAGCTTTACAAACCAACTTCCTTCTACTGGAGGAAATAAAAAATCTTTATGAAGGCAAGCTAATCAGCTAGGAAAATCGATACACTTGTAGAAAATGTACTATTACCCCATACCTCTTCTGATGATATTCCATTGACTTCATTTCCTAAATAAAAAGGAAAGGAATTGCCCGGCAAGTCAACATCTGCCTATTAAACATTATGAGAAAACTGAGGTTGTGTCTCATGACTAAAGGCCAAATCATCCACTCTTCTTCCTTAAATAGTCCAACAAAGTTGGTAAACAGTCCCTCTCCGACCCTGTATACTCACCCCTCCAAAAAGGAACATGGCCTGAAAAATATCTGTTGATCTAGCAAAAATAATGAGGTATTATAAACCAGAGGCTACCATGCAAAGAGTTGAGTTTGCCAAGAATTTACTCCATGTAATACCACATGACATTGATTTCTTTTATCTTAGCAAGAATAAAAGGCCAGCCACAAGGAGACACGACAAAACCCAGGGAGCACTGCAGAAGAACTCGGCAACTTCCCAGAGAAGAGCAATTGTTTACATCAACACGGAAGAAAGGAGTGAGACTTTGGTCCCCAAGGCATTAAGTCTTTGCCCTGATGCCCCAATCCAGGTCTAAAGCACCTCTATCCTGACATAGTCCTGAGCATAACAACTTGGGAGATCAGTTGTCTTTTCTGTGAAATTGTCATTAAACCACGAGTAATTTGGCAGTATTTTCTGCATGAGTTGTCCTCTCTGAAAATGAGCAGACTCAGGCTTGTGAAAATGGAAATTGATTTACTTTCTATTCTTGAGCTCATCTATTTCAGGTCTGCTTCTTCTGGGATATACTAGGAGACCACACTGCTTTCAAGTTGTGGAAATTCCTTTTAAAAAAACAAATGAAGGAGACTTGGAATGAGAATGTACTTGGCTCATTGGTTTGCCATCCAGTGCTACATCTCTTACTAGGCAGAGAGAATCAAGCTACTGTTTACTTATGTGACCTATGAGTCACTTAGGTAGTTATCTTCTCCCTTCATCTGCTGGATTCACTCCATTCTATATATCTTGCTTGTTTAAAAGTATAAAATTGTTAATAATATTTATATAAACAGTATCAAGCAGAAATGGTACAATTAGACACTAATATAATGGTGATTGTTCAAAGGTGAATTGCAGAGCTTTGGCCTACTCTTGGGGAAATGTAATTAATATTGCTGCCAATGTCTACTGGCAAGCCAGCACCACAAACCAATCATTTGATTTCATAATAAAGCGCCATTGTGATCCACCAAAGCAACACTATCCTTTTAGGTGCTGGATTAGAATCCAGGCTAGTCCACAATATAGACTTTACACATCATCAACTTCCACACAGGACATAAATTGCACTAATATAGTAATATACTGAAATCTCAGACCAACTGTTTGTCATCGGATTAGAATGTGATGACACAAAATAAAGATGTGAGACGGATCTGTGCTGAGGTCTAAATTCACATTGGAAGTCTGGAAAGAAAAGACTGTTTATAAAATTATAGCCCAGGAATTGCTGCCAAAGTCAGCCTTTGGTGCAGCTGTAAGTCGGATGGAATCCACCTCCCTGACATGAGACCCACCCACTGGAATGCTGCTCCTCTGACTGGAGCTTCCCCAGAGTGGAAACTACATGTCAGACTACAAAGTAGGAGCTGTCATGCCAGTGTTGTTGGCCTTTTTGGATCTTTATGGTGAGTTAGTTATTTACCGTCTTCCACCCAGCAAAAAGAAGGCCATTGGAGCACTTGAGGTTTTAGCATTCATATTTTTCATTCCCAGGTTTTGAGTTTTGCTCAAAACTGTCAGGTTTTAGGAGTTCAATCCTCTAGGACCTTCACCTTTGATAATAAGGTACCTGTTCTCTTTCCTTCCTCCTTTTTTTCATTCTCCTTCAATTCCCTTCTTCTTCTTCATCTTCTATTCACAAAAAATGATGACTTCCTTGGTACAGATTCTGCTTCCATAGACATTGTGCTGTATCGTTTACAAAACCCAAGGATATATTTTTGTTTTCTATTGTTGAGAAACATTTGGATTGTGTGTAAAGATGCCATGGAATAGATATTTGTGCAGAAGGTGTCTCTGGGCTAGAGACAAAACAAAATTTGATATGATTACTTATACACTTTAGAAGCTCCTAGATGACTATCTTAAAGGTTTTTAAAAATGTAATGTTTGGAGTTACAGTCACAATATAAAAATATTTACATAAGCTTAATATAAAAATATTTAAATAAGTTTCAACCCCTTTGGCCGCAGCAGGACAGTGAGTATGTTGGGCATAGGGCTAACCTAAGCTTTGGCTAACTGATTTAATATTCATTATGTAAGTTGATCCTCGTAAAACCAATGTTAGGAAGGAGGGCTAGAGATTAATTCAACTTTATAAGTAAGAAAATTGGTGTTTAAAGATGTAAATGACTTGCTTAAAGTTACCCCCTAAGCGACAGAGCCTAAATGACCAGAATCCAAGTCCTCTGACTCTTAATCCAAACTTCTACCTCCAAAACGTCATTTGGATGGTGGAGTCTGGTACTTGGTTGCAATCAAAGAAATTCATAGATTCAGGACAGTGGATTAGAATTAACAAATCTTTCTACCTCTCAGATACAGCTGATTCATATATGAAACTGCCTTGCTGGTCTCAACTGCGTCTTTAGAAGTTAGCAAATGTGCCTTTTCCATATTATGTAAACTCCTACCTGCAATAGGCAGGAAGCAGCTGATAATTATGGACTGGCTTGGTAATATTTATTCACAATCATTTCTTGAGCACTTGCTATGTGCCAGGCTCTCCGCTAGCTTATGAGTTTTTAATCAATATACTGCTGTACTTTGTATTGGAGCATCACTCCAGATGCTCTAAAATGAACTGATCATTCTGGCTGCCAAAAGTTTGTTTTTGTAATTCATTCTTGGTTTTGAGGCTCAGTGGAAAGACATAACGAACCTTAGAGGTGCCACTGTTTATACTAAGGATAGGGTATCAGGGTGGGGCTCCTTTATGATATCAGTGTTGAAACGGAGTAGCAAAACTTGAAACAGGAAAAAAAACCCATGGCAGATGCTAAGGAGATGCCTTCAAATCATCAGGTTAAAGTGCAAGTATATGGGGATCAGGAGACATTGACTGACCAGGCATGTGAGTTTGTGGGGCAATTTGAAATTCCGGACAGCAGGAATTCTTAAGAAGGAAAGGCCAATACAGACAGTCCATTCAAGGTCACAGCAACAGTATTCAACCATAGTGGCCTCTTTTTAGGACTCTTCAGGCAAGTAATTCTTACTTGTTTCAAAAATACTGTACCAAGAGCCTGAAGTCTGAACTTTTATATATTTGTTTCAAAGGCTGTTTTTAAGGAAAGGAAAAGCTCTGTTATATAAATTATTATAATAAATAATGCCATGATGATCTTTACTTTTGTTTCTTTTCCTGGAATTAACCATGGGCTCAAGACTTTCTCAAGATGTTATTGCCCCATATAATTCTTCTCTTCTTCCCAAGTTTCAGATGTTCTTCCGCTATAATAAATACCCATGATTTGTGGATTTGGAAAATCCAAAACAGTTATTGCAGCCCTCTGGGTGCTTGTAGCACATACCTTTATAGAACTTCTCTTTAAACAAATAGCTATCCCCTCACATCATGTTTTTGTCCCAGTTCTTTCCAAGATTTTTACTCAGAAATCTAAAGGGTTGCAATTATGCTGTCTCACCTTCACTGTTTGGGTTATCCATTGCTATATAACAAACTACCTCAAAATTTAATGGCTTTAAACTACAACCAGTTTATTTTCTCTCAGTTCTGTGGGCCAGAAATTTGGGCAGTGCTCAGCAGGGCAGTTCTTCATTTCCATATGGTGTCAGCTGGGTTTGGAATGTCCAAGATGGCTACCATCTGGCTGCATGCAGCTGGCCGCTGAGATGGCCTGGAAGATCCGACAATGCCTCACTCACATGTCTGGTGTCTCAGCGCAACTCTGTGTAGCCTCTCTTTCTCCATGTGGCAAGCTTGGGCTTCCTCACAGCATGGTAGACTGACATCTTACATGGTAGTTAGCTTCCACAAGAAGTGAAATGAGAAGATGTAGATCTCTTTATCCCCAGTCTCTGATGTTACACAGCATCACTTCTGCCACATTCTATTGGGCAAAACCACTGACAGGCTCAGACAACCCAGATTCATGGAGATGGAGAAATAAACTCCTCCTCCAGACAAGAAGAGAGAGGAAAGGAATCCAGAGCCATGTTTTGCAATCTGCCATACTCACTCAACCTGGAGTGTCATCATTCATCAGGTCCGCCCTATAGCACCAAAGTTTAACTCCCCTTCTTATCTTTGAACCATCATCTCTGCTTCCAGGATCCCTGAAACCTGAAATCCAAACAGTTTAATGATACCAAATGTTTCAAATTAGTGTCTGTCTTCTTGTTGCTGGTAGTTGGGGAAGGGATCAATATTAATGAAGAGGGAAGCAGTAAACATTGCTAATGAGGATGAAGCAGGAGAGACCCAGCTACTGAGGGGATATGTTTCAGCATGCAGTGAGTAAAAGCATACTGGGAATGAAAGCCTGAATCTTTAATGCGCCCACAATAACACCACCACCAAAGTTAGCACTATGGATAAATTTTAATAGATGATGTCTTACAAAAAGCTCTTTGCTTGAAATGCAGCCCAAAGACTAAATTAGAGTCAAAGCCCCAGTCAGTTAGCTGTACTATAACATGTGAAGAATTGATTTTCTTATTTTCAGCTGTCAGACCTGCTACAAAGAATGAGTTTTAATTCTGGGGATGTTATTAAACTCCTTGCTTAACTGGCAGAAAAATGGAACTGCTAGCCGGGTGACAGTGGAGCTGCTGTCGGATTGAATGACACCTGTCAGAGTATGATGAATGACCCTCTCTTCCCCACAATCCCCTGTTCTGTCACTCAGGTGAGGCCCATTAATCTTCATCCTGGGCCTGTCAGGCTGGGCACCCATGACGACAAAATGTCTTGAAGCATTTACCCGCAAGATGCACGGAACAATACGATCTTCTCATTGTCAGAGCCACATGGAATTAGCATAATTTATTATGATTCCCCTCCCCCTCATTCCCTACCCCTATCACCACCCCCCAAAAGCAAGTGGGGGCTAGATGTGATTAGACAGATGGAGTGTAGGACCGGACTGCCAACTACCAAGCCCCCTGCAGTGCCTGATGAGGGGGGGAGCATCTCTACAAACCAATCAAAAAGCTGGCAGTTCAATTATAGAGTAATAAAGGGACATTCATCATTCAATTAGGCACCTGTCATGGTTTCACAAAAGGGAAAACTTCTAACCTGAGACTCCGGGGAGAAGATGCTACAATTGGGAGACAGGGAAATAAATGAAAAAAGGGACAAAGTCAATTACTGGCGAAGCAGACAAAAGGATATGTTAAAAAATAAGGAGAAAGTTCTCCCTAGGCAAAAATCGGAAAAGTTCAATGACCTTACCCAGATTAAAAGGGGCTAATATTAAAAGTAGCATGGTGCCCTCTTCTACAGTGCATCTCATGATTGAATTTTCCCCCTAGAAGCTGCCCAGGAAACTGAATTTTGTAAGGAAAAAGAATTAGGAAGAAAGAGTAACTCTGTTACTCAAAAGCATTGTTCTTTAAATGACTAAGACAACTAAGACATGAGGGCTAAGAGAAGAAAGCCCAGGCAGACGTTCAACTTTGATGCTTCACCATATTGAGGGAGAATGATTACAAATGGCATTTGGAAAATATGATGCCCTACAAACAACTGGAAATAAGAGTTGACAAATTTGATTTCTTAGCAAGTGTATGTGCTAGTAATTGAGGCCAGAAAAGGATTTTCAATGGAAATCAATTTCACTTTTTTTTAACTAAAATTTGTTCTTATGATCTAATGATTATTTTCTACCTTTATTCATGCTAAAGCTTCCAAACAGGTTTTATGATGCAAGATAAGCAAATGGAGCAGAGGATGTTGAAGTTAGAAGAAATGATAGCAATAAGCTTAGCCAGCCCCCTCACAGTTAGGGACATGCTGACCCAGGATTGCCCCCCGTGGGTGATGGTTCTTTCTGTAAGTTACCCTGTAAGTCCCTGTTACGGACTGGACGTCACACCTCACCTCTACTCCCATACTCACTCCACAGCTCAGCACTGGTTTCCATATGCTTTGTATTATTTTCCCAAAGATTTTCAAAACAACGACAAAACATTTTCAAGAAAAAAATTACCAAAGCTTCCTATGTTATAAAATAGTCATAGATAGAGTCAAGTAAAATAAAGTATTTCTATTTTGAATAAAGTTTGTATATAATCATTCGTACAGAATTGATTACTCACTCTAATAACATTTCTCTATAGATTGTCAAGAGGAAGACTTGTTTTATGTGTACACACACACACACATATATATATATACACATACTATATATAGGGAAATTCAGATGTTATTTTTAAAGGCCCTTAAATTATTATATCATGCCCCCGCTACTTGATTCTTGGGAATAGAGTTTCTTCTTTTTTCTTTTTCCTTCTTCTTTATTTTCTTTTTAAGTTCTTTTTTACTTTCATTTTTTTATTTGAAAAAATAATTGACACTTGCTCTAGATAAAACTACACAACCGAGATGAAGTTAATTTTTAGAACAACCATCCAAGGAAACGTAAGTTTCTACATAGAGAAGGGAGATGCTTAACTCAGGCTTTTGTGGGAATACCAGGCAATGGTCTTCTTCTTAGACTTTAAGATCCCTTATGGGGGAAGGAAAATCTACGTCCTGTGCTTTATTCATAGGTCTGTATGTCTGTGTATACACACACATGTTATATCACAGATGTTCACAAATGTACAAACATATACCACACACTATAAATAAATTCCTTTTGATTTTGGTTTTGAAGCCTTATCTTCAGCAGAACATAAAAAAAAAATCAGGAGCAACCTCATTTTGTTGTATACTATGATATATTGACATGCCCTCTCTGCTCTTTTTCAAACACCCTTACCTGTCATATCCTAAAATCAGTAAGGTAGGTCATTCCACCCAGGATGTACTTATCCGGTTAATAAGCCTCTGTAAAATATATTGTCAATTCCATTGGAGGGAGTGGAAAGGGGAAGAGAGAAAATGACTTTTGCTACCTCCTCTCCCCATTCTGTCCTCTTGGTTAGAGTCACGTTGATGAATTTTTTAAATCCAAGAGAGATGGTAGCATCTTTCCAGGTTTACATGATTCATCGGGAAAATCAGAACAAGATTAGAGGGTGGAGGGTGAATTTCACCAAGGTCATAATCACTTAGAAGTAAAAACTTCTGGGACAGAAGAGTCTTCTTTTAAACCCAGGATTAAGTCCCTAACCAGTGACAAAATCTTAATAAATGTTCATCAATGCAAATAGGACAAAGATTTAGAAGAATTGAACCTAATAAAGTTTTATACATAACCAAAATACACAAAAAGTTCTACATTTCTTATATGTGAAAATTTGTCTTGTAAGACCCATGTGGGTGATGGTGGCAGGATGCCCCATCAGGGGTAGAAGGCCTAGTTACTACCATGAACCAGCTATGAGATCCCAGTTGGCCATTTCATTTGGGTTTTGGATTATTCATTTGTAAAATGAAAGAATTGAACTAAATGATCTTACGGTCCTTTCTATGTAAAATTATTTGATTTTCTAATCCATACCATAAAGTTGTATTTTCAGAATGATCTACTTTGTTTTAATGAAGTCAATGATTAAAAAAAAAAAAACAAACGAAAGCAGACCATTATCTTACACCAAACACAAAACTTAACTCAAAATGGATTAAAGACTTGAATGTAAGTCCTGAAACCATAAAACTCTTATAAGAAAACATAGGCAATACACTCTTTGGCATTGGTCTTAGCAGTATCTTTTTGAATATCATGTCTCCTCAGGCAAGGGAAACAAAAGCAAAAATAAACAAATTGGATTACATCAAACTAAAAAGCTTCTGCACAGCAAAGGAAACTATCAACAAAATGAAAAGACAACCTACCAATTGGGAGGTTGCAAATCACATATCCATAAGGGGTTAATATCCAAAATATATAAAGAACTCATACCACTCAACAACAACAAAACAAACAACCTGATTAAAAAAATAGGCAGAGAATCTGAACAGTCATTTTTTTCAAAGAAGATATACAGATAGTCAACAGGCACATGAAAAGATGTTCAACGTCACTAATTATTAAGGAAATGCAAATCAAAACCACAATGAGATATTACCTCAAGCCCTTCAGAATGACTATTATTAAAAAGACAAGAAATAACAAGAGAGAGGAGAGGATGTGGAGAAAAGGGAATCCTCATACCCTGTTGGTGGGAATGTAAACTGATGCAGCCACTATGGAAAACAGTGTGGAGATTCCTCAAAAAACTAAGACTAGAAATACCATATGATCCAGCTATTGCACTTTTGGGTATTTATCCAAAGAACATGAAAACACTAATTTGAAAAGATACACACACCCCTCTGTTCATTGCAGCATTATTCACAATAGCCAAGACTTGGAAACAACGTAAGTGCCCATCAATGGGTGAACGGATAAAGAAGATGTGGTATGTATATACAGTGGAATACTACTCAGCCATAAGAAAGATGAAATCTTGCCGTTTGTGACAACATGGATGGACCTTGAGGGTATTATGCTAAGCAAAATAAGTAAGACAGAGAAAGCCAAATACCATATGATTTCACTCATATGTGGAAGATAAAAAATAAACAAATACATAGATACAGAGAATAGATTGGTGGAGGGAGGAGGGCGAAAGGGGTAAAAGGGAACATTTGTACCGTGAAGGATGGCAACTAGACTTTGGGAGGTGAACACAATGTAGTCTACACACAAGTCGAAATATAATGATGTATAATGTTATAAACCAATGTGACCTCAATAAAAAAATAATTAAATTTAAAAAAGAAGCCACTGATAGTTGGAGGCCAGCTTCCGATTACATCTCCAAAAATAAGAAAGATTTATCCTTTTTAAACACATGTGGTCAGTGTGGAGTGTGTAATATAAATATCACAGGTAATACAGAAAGAACCTATTGCCTCTAACCCTCTGAGCACTTTGCACTGCTCCTAATGGGAATGACAATGCTGGACCCAGTGCCCACTGCTTATGTAAATTGCCTGAGCTTAACCCGCTTAGGGACTAGGATTCGATTCCATCCTAGCATGTAAAGCTAAACTGAAATTAGATAGAAGTTAACCTACAACAAAGGGTAAATTAATCCCAAATTTGCTCTTTTTGAATACAGTCAACACTTTCATTTTAAAGTTTTTAAGTTGAACCGAAATTATTTCTTTATCAAAAAGCTTAACTGAGGAAAAACCAAAAATCCGGGAGCTTAAAGCCATGTTTCTCAATGTGATTCCCATCATGGCACACAGAAAACGGTGAGAAGCTAAAAATCTAGCCCCCAAAAGACACACCATTATTTTACATACCACTAAGAAAGAAAAAAATAACTTCTCCCACCTTTAGTTGCCAGGCTTGGCTTCTGACAGGCTTCTTCTATTGGTGGACATCTTCCTTTCCTCAGAATCATAAAGCATTTGATCGTTCATCCCTCCTATGACATCCACATCACACCTACATCCACTTCTCTGTTTCCACGCCTTTCTGTGCACACAATAACTTTTTGGCTTCAATGCTGAAACATAGCATATTTTATTGAAGACACTTTAAGGGAAACTCAACCCAATGCAAGCATTACGACAATGTACATCGCTCAAACAAAGTTAGGACAATATGAACAGCTGCAGCCAAGTTCAGTCAGGCTATGTGCAGGCTCTGACAACTACCTCATCACTTCCACCTGGCCAAGAGCGACTGTAAAATATTGATGGGGAAACACATTTGGATTTCAGAGATGTTAAGTGAGGAAAAATAATGTACATCTTTAAATCTATGAAATAAGGATAAATGGATAAAATTTCTCTTGGTCTAGGGCAACCAGTCTGAGGCCCCAGCAGCCCGGGCCCACTCAGGTGCCCCATCGCAGAAGAACAATAGCTCGAGTACACCCATAACCCATCCTCAGCTTGGCACACTGAGAAGAAGAGGCAACTTAGAGGTTTACGGAGAGAACTTCTGGACAATATTTCTCTAAATAGACTGTGGAATTGTGACTAGTTGAGATGTAACAAATTAGAACCTATTTGGCCAAAGTCACTACTTGCCTTTGCCTTGCCAAAGCTGAGGATTTCTATCCATGTCTTCTCATTTCTTTTTATTCTTTCAAGGAATTTGAATCCTTGCTCTTTCTTCTAGTATTTGAATATTAGAACTGGTTGGGGATATTGCTAGGGGGTGGAATGTCAAGACATTTCCTCACACCTATCTCTGCTTCCCCTTGTTTGGTCAAACTGCCTTTCGGTTACTACCACCTCTGCTGTCCATCATCCGACCTGTCCAGGACGAAAGGGAAATACTTCCAGTCCTCTCCTATTCTCCTCCGCAGCATACGAGGTAATGACCTTGATCAGCATCACAGCCTCTAGCATTCCGCTTCCTGAAGAATGGAAACTGGTTTTCTTGGTTTTTCCGTTGATCTTGAGTGAGTGAACCACAAAACAGACTCCGGATGTAAGTCCCAGCCCTTGGCCTCTCCAAAGCTCACCCACTCCAACCTCATTGGTCTTTATTGTGAAAGCTCGTTGAAATCCTCCTCTCACTTGTCTAGTCATCTAGACTACGACAGTCATCTAACCAGGACAGTCAGTTCTAGTAAAACACAACTTGTTCGAAAATCACATCCAATTTTAATAAGTAATTTCTAAAAAATTGAATAAGCATATGTAGAACTGAGTACCAAACAGTACTTTGCCTCAAGCCTGCAGATGCATCTTCACCTGCATGACCCAGATTGTAAATGCAAAGTCCTGTTTTGTTTTGTTATGTTTATTTTCCTGTGAGACATGCCAGCAGTGCTCAGGCCACCACCTCTCAGTCTGTTTGATTATAGATAGATAGGGTTGAGTATTAGGCGTGACTGAGTACCCATATTCATTCATCATTCATTCATTCACTCACTCATTTACTCACTCAGTGAGTGTCTGTTATATGTGAAGCATTATGTTGTGAATTGAAAATACAACGTTAAATAAAACTTGAGTCCTGTTCTCTAGGAATTCACAGTCTAGTGGGGGAAGTCACACACAATTATATAATTATAGATAATTATAACACAGTGTGATGTGCACACTATCAAATGAAGGGCCAGAGTATTAGAGAAGCACAAAGACAGGAATGCTTCAGTTCCCTGAGACTCTCAGAAGTCAGACTCCCCTCTAGCAAACTTCCATCCTCACGTGCGATATCCTGGCTGAGTATTGAGAAGTCACACTGTTTGAGCAAAAGAAAAGAGAACTGTAGAACAGAAGGCTTTGTTTACACTCCAGGTATGGAAAGGGAGGGTTAAGAAAAGGAATCATACCAAAGCAAAAAGAGCAGGAAGATAGCAAAGTATCAGGAATGCAGCTGGATGAATAATTGATGAGCTGGTGGCCTAACAGAGAGTCTCATTAATATGATCCTGCAGGTTCATTAAGTACTGTTCCAGGCTTGTCTTGGAGGGGGCCTCCTGAGTCTTGATTAGGGATTGTGTGGCTTTCACTTTGACATCAGAACTTTGGGCCTTGGGTTTTGACAACTGCTTCCTAAGCTCCTATCCTTTTACCCTAGCACCTTTCAGAAGCTTTTCTCGATCTCCCGCTCACTAATCATGGGCCCCTAACCATGACAGTCAGTCCTAGTAAATAATATATAAAGATAAATGATAATTGTTCTGTTTTAAGTGTCTCCTAATGAGCATCATAAATTAAAAATTAATATTGCAAAGACTGTATGAATAGCATCAAATCCATAAACAAAGCAGCGGGTATCATGCTTGCAAATGAAAGCTAAACACCTCCCTTGTCCTCTTTTCCCTTCCCCACCTCTTTCAACCCTCCCCCAACTCCTTCCCCACCTTCACCCTAGTTCTCCAGATCAGAAATGCAGGCTACCAGGAATTACATTGCAAATCACAATACCAGGATTTTTTTCCTTCAGATTGTTTCTGGCCTGCTACATATCTACGCAGCTTAGTGTGACCTGAAGACCCAATCCAGAAATTTTATTTCTCATTATTTCTTTTCCTTAGCCAGAGACAGAGAAGATAGAATTGAATTACAAAAAAATTTTAAAAGGGGCAGGTGAACCAGGTCAGGTCCATAGAAAGGGTGAATATAGAGTCATTTTCACTGGCATCCAATAAGTTCTGTCCTTCCATCTTAAAGAATTGTATTTCAAATGGAGCCACATTTTGGGAAAGATTATATATCAGAATATTAACAGGGTTTTTTTTGTCATGTAGATTATACTTATCTTTTTGGGGATGCATTTCTGAATTTTCAAATTTCTACAATTATTATTATCACCTGTGTAATAGAAAAAAGCAAAAAAACATCATTCAGAAGTGAAGGTGAGTACTTGGTCAGACATAAATCCCTGTCACAAAGGTTAAAATAACTATCATTTTATGAGCATTTTTATAACGCACCAGATGCTGTGCTAGGTGTGTATTATCTCTATCCTTCACAGCAGCATTGAAGGATAGATGATATTCTTCCCAGTATCCAACTGCTGTCTAGAGAGAAAGGAGGTATAGCCAACAGGCTATGAGCACTCCTATTCCTCTTTTTGAGATAGACACATGGACTGTCTTGGCCCTGAGGCACTTGTGTAACCGACACTCCTTGTTGGAATTCTGGGATCACCCAGCAACCTGCTGGTTATCATTCGGCTTCTCATGCAGGCCGCCAATGGTGAAAGTATACACAGGTCATGCTTATGTAAATATTCCAGACCAGATGGCAGTTGTATTTCTCACGGTAAGTGAACACATTGGCTTTGTTCTGTATAAAATCAATTTGACAAAAACTTCAGTTCAGTTGCTTTTGGACTGAAAGAATAAGGATTTCTGAAGCTCTTGCTGATTGTTGAACTCTATACCAAATCCGTGCGAGTCCACATCTCCAAATGCTCTCTCTCAGTTGATTTGCTTGTTTTACTAATCCAAGGACTAAAATGTTCACACAGCCACATACGGAGAAAATATAAACACAACTCACCTTTTTGGCAAGTAAGCTACATAACCAATAAAGGTAGTTTCACTTCAGGCCATTACCCAGATTACTTTTACTAAACTTAGCTGAAATGCCATCCCTGTGCCTCTGAGGAATGTGCATAATATGCATTGGTGCTGGCATTGCTGCCACTGTGATTCCCTCACACACCAGAGGCACTACAGTCAGAATATGACAATGAAAAACTGGACCTCTCTCCCTGGGATACCCTAAATCCAACAATGGCTAAGCTTCCCCGAAACCAAACTGCACATTAAGTATACAGTGCTTTAGCTAATTAAATCAACTGCAGAACCAGGAGAATTCCAAGAACAGCAGTAACATATTTTTATTTTATAAAAATGCCCCCATTGAAACAACAGATCTGAATGCAAATGTAAAACAAAGCATTCGGTAATGCTCACTTGCACATCTGTCAACATTTTAGAGAAACTTCAAGTGGAATACATTTGTGGTTCTAGAAATTCCTAGTCTATGCATAGACTACATTTGAGGCAACTTTGTTTTCACAGGTCTCAGATATAGTGGAATCACAGACCTTTGAAGCTAGAAGGGATCACGAGAGTCATGTAGACCTATTCCCTCATTTAACATGTGTGATGAAAGTTCAGAGAGGTTGAGTTGTGGCTCCAGGTTGCTCACATGATTAGATTTCAGGAAATCTAAAGGCTAAAGAGAAATTGGGGGCAGAGTTCCCATTGTACCCTTAGCATTTGAATGGCAAATGACTCCATCTGAGATCAAGGACTGAGCCAGATGAAATTCACTGGCCACCTGACCTTTTGGTATTTTCACAAGCAAAATTAAATAGAGAATGGAAACATTTGCCCAAATTGCTTTGGTTAATTTATTGAGCTTTGTTTAGCTTTTTTTTTAAAAAAGAAATAGAGTAGAGTAGGCAGTGTGACACATCTTGTAGTATTTAAATATATTAATAAGGTCAGATTTGAGGGAAAATTTATTTTTATTATATCATACAGGAGTATTATCTCATGAAACTTTGCATGTTTCAATTATATCTATATGCATACACACATACACATGCACATACATATGCTGGTCATAATGTATTTCTTACTGTGGGTCATACTAAAAAGATGGAAATTCAATTAGGTAGGAATTTCACTTTTGGCCCCACTCAACCTTCTTAAAAAAAAAAAAAAGCCAGGAAATGTAAAATAACATCTTCTCATAAAAATTTGAGAAAATTTGCATTAAATAGTCACTTTTTTAAATCACTGCAGCCTAAAATATTCTTTCTACCCTAGATTACTAATAAGGAAACATTAAATGTAAGAAACTAGGAAAAAGCACAAATGCATAACAGATGAAAAAGGAAACAGAATATTCCTTCACGGTTTTAAGATACGTTTCTTTTCTTTCCTAAAATCAAAGTTTGAGGTAGAAAACAAATTTAATTTACTCAGTTCCTGGTACATAGTAAATGTTTAATAATATATATTGAATGAATGCTGAACTAAGAAAAGAGCCAACTTTAGCCCCAGCTCTTAACTTGCTGTGCACAGCTAGGCAAAGTTCTTAACTTCTCTGAGCTCCAACTTTCTCAACAGTGAAAAAGAGATGAGTGGGCAAGAGCCGAGTTTCCTTCAGGGACATTTGCATAAGTCTTTCCATGGAATGCTAATAGATGGCCCATGAAAATCATTTATAACTAATAGGTCAATAGGTGGTCCCTTCAACAGATTTCTATGTTCTCCATCCTCATCTATGTATTCATGATCATCTGATGAGTCCTAACTTCCTGGCTCAGAAACAATGGCCTCTAAAGAAGAAGAAAAAAAATGACTCAAAAAGACCAAAATAATAATAATAATAATCACTCTGGATTTATTTAATAGAAAAAAAAGTATATCCAACTACATAGACCAGATTCTATTAAGCCCCTCAAACTAAGGAACAATAGTTTTGGCTGTGAATAATTGATCTCTTTTATTTTTCATGTCCTTTATTTTTATGCATCTGATTTTTCACAAAAGGGGCGAAAAAATAAGGCTTTTTTGGCTCAGATCAGTACCTTACCCAAAAGACACCACAGCAATGGCACTCTGCCCCATCTGTTCAGGAGTGATTCTGTAGCGTCAGCACCTGTTTAGAGGCCTGGAATTAGCACAAGCCCTACCCACCTACTTCTGCCAAAGGGATAAAAGAGGAGCCAAAGGATGCCCGGTTCTGGAGTTGTAGCTGCCATCACCTACAACAGCAACTCTAGCTTGCTAACACTGCAGTGAGGAAACAAGGATAATAACCCTTTCTGTGAAGGGGTTCTGAGTTTGGGTAACCAGAGAGCATGGTTTATCTGGGGAAGTACAGCATAATAGCTAAAAGTGTAATATGAAATTAGGCGAATCACTGAGAATGCCAAGCTTCAATGTCCTTATGCAAAATCGGAATAAAATGAGAACCTACTTCATGAGTTGTGAGAAGAATTAAATAAGAAAATATATTTGTAGGACTTGACCCAATATCTGATACATAGTCAGTGCTCAATAACTGGTGTCTATTTTTATCATGGTATAACGAATCTAGACCATATCATTAAGAGATCAAGGAAAAGGAAATTTTAAATGATATGTTAGTGTAGGCAGTCTGCTGTGGTGTAAAGCACTTTAGAAAGACATCGGGGAGGTATACACATTGAATCGAAAACTAGTGTGTCTTCATGGTCCATTGTGTTCATTTTACTCTAGCAAATGGCTTGGAAGAGTTGAAAAAAAACACTGGTCAGCCCTACATGATTAGCAAATCTTGTACTTAATGGATAAAATGGGTAGCCAGAGAAGTATCCATTTCTCAAGAGACATCCTCTTGCCATAGATTTCCACTCTTTGTTTAAAATCTCAACACATTGTGGACCAAAAATCTCTGGATATTTTGCAACCATTCTGCCATCCTGAGGCTTGTATATGCCAACGAACACCTCCTCGTTATCATTACTAAGCATTGATATTTCATGCTGCGGTCTCTAATCATATTTCTGTGATCAAAGATGGCTTCAGTTTACCCTGGCAGGGCAGGTGACTGCCACTCTTTTATCTCACGGAAGTGGAGATGGAGAAAGCATGGAGAGGAGCAGCCATCTGCCAAAGAGCCCACGGTCTGCACAAGCGACTGGGCCACCAGATCCTTAAATGTGGCAATCAGCCAGATGGCAATGCCGGCCCCTTAACCATCCAACCTGGCACGCAAATCAGGTTCACACTCACTTTCATGAGCTACTCAGGCCATGAGCACAAGCCTCAATTCTTCTAGGTGTCTGTACTGCAGAAATGGTTGACATGCTCACATCAGGTATATTTTGGGAGGAAAATAATAGTAAAGACTTAATTAAAGGATATCTGAAGAAGGCAAAAGAAATTACCCAACCTATCTGCAAACCACACACTGGAAATGAATGAGTTCTTTAGTGTTTGGGACATTTTAGTGTTATAAAAATGTAGACTATAGAGCTATTATATCAAGTAATTTATGGGATGAATATTGTAATTCATTGAATGTCACGACTTATCTTTTATTCATATAGTTACTATTCCATTACCAGAGAGGGAGGTTTGTCAAAGGTTAATTATTTTAAATTGCTCCGGCAAATTTATTTTGATTTGTACAATTTTTTTTGAATAATCATAGGTCTATATATTCATACATCTTTATGAGGCTTCTTTTTAAAAAATAATATTCTTTGATGAGGCAGTTAAAGCTGGATAAATGCTTTAGTGATGTCTTTAAAATATCTTCCCTTTAACTCTAGATGTAGATCTACAAAGAATTGTTATATTATTATTCATATTATCAGTCTTTTTTTAGAACTTTCTATTTTTCCAAGAAAAATTCCAATAAAAAATGGCCAGGAAATTAAACTTTGACTTTCTCAAGGGGTTGGTCATGGTTCATAGTGTCTTCTAGCCCTGGGTCACTATTTGGATCGCCCCCCTGACTGGTCGATGAGGAAAGCTGTCGGCATCTGCTCTCTGCTGCCCCTCTACCTCTGTCTCATGTGAGGCTGCCCCTTGGCCAGGGATACACCTCCTCAGGACATGAAAACTGGTCTTTGTGAGACAGTAAATGCTGGAAGACAGGGCAAATACCTTCAAAATTGGAAAAATCATTGTGAATTAGAAACCTGAATTCAAAAGGAAGCAGAAGCGAAGAGAGGAATTAGGAAGGCTACAATACATACAACATATACTATCGATAGATTAATCCAGTTCCGTCTCCTTCAAAACCTATATATAACTTCTCTCAGGAAGCCTTTCTGATTATGCTTGTTTTCTTTATATTTCTCAAACATTTATGTATCGAGTCTATATTTCATTAATATGGTCTTATGTTATGTAGCTTTTTAATTATTCATAAAGCATTTGAGAGCTAGAGAGATATAGTAGGAAAAGGTTCAATTTGGAGTCAGAAGACCTAGGCTCGCATTTCAGCTCTGTGGTTTATTAGCTACATGGGCTTAGATAGGCTGTTAGATTTGTCTGAGACTCAGTTTCTTTTATGTCAAAGAGGAATAAAAAAAACCTACCTATGTGCTTTGTAGAGTAGGCAATACATCACCTAAGAATTGCACACTTCTCTGGGTATATAAAATTCTTGCATATTTATCTTGTTTAATTCCCAAACAATAGTATAAGATGAGCACTATTATCCATCCATTTTTATGTGAATTATGTGAAAATGCTAATTTAACACTGTAAGTTATTATTATTTTCAGTCTGTAGATTTTATATCATCAATTTAATATTAACAGTCTTAGGATACATGCCATATTATCTTTCATTTCTTTTTTATTTTATTTTAATCTTTCCTCATATTCCTTTCTTTTAGGTGGCTTGATGAATAGATTTAGAAGATAAATTTTTCCAGTACAGATAACGAAGTGCTTTGCAAAATAAATACTCACTGAGGTTGTGTTTATATGTTGTCAGAGTAACTGATTAATTTTACTTGGTGTCAGGAAGAAAATAATCATCTACATTTGAACAAAATTTTCACTTTTCAATCAGTTGTACTAGTCTAATGTACATGGTAAAACGTTCTTGGAAAGCAAATTCCAGAAGTACAGAAATAAAATGTATATCTACTTTATAATGCTGTTGCCAAAAGAAAAGGCACAGTATGTGATTCTGGAAAGCACGAACAGTGGCTCAGGAACAGAGGCTGTGAGGGATTCCCTAGTTATTTACTACGCTAGAAGGCAAACTCCACCTGAGAGTTTGTTCACTCAATATTTTGGGTACTGGCACATAGTTGGTGCTTAATAAATATTAGCTAAGTATAATGTCTCTCATTCTACTGATATAAATCAGACCTTTAGAAGACTACAAAACTTTGCAGTTAAAGAAGAACTCAGAATTTTGAGATGGAGTCAGAAAAGAAAACAGTGTTGGAGATGGGACCCATAAAAGACAGTTAAAGAAGTTACTACTCAAAAAGAGAAAAATAAGGGGAGATCATGAGTATCACACAATTTCCTATAAGATACCTATAATGAAGCAAAACATGTTGGCAAAGGGCTCCTTAACTCTGCTATGAAAGAGGCAGGGGAAATGTGTTCATCTGTGGCACAAAAGATGTGCATTAGTAAAAGTAAATAAATAAATACATAAATGCATGCATAAAGTAAACCCTCACTGAGAAGTGGTAGAAAGGGAACAAGAAAATTACAGCATTGGCTCTCCATATTGAGCTTTGGCTATGTGTCAGGCACAGACACTGTGCATCCTTAGATGCATCCTTGACTGGTATGTCTCACTGAACAAGTGTTCTGTGATGGGTGTTATTATAGATGAGGAAACGGAGGCTAGGAGTAGCTGAGTAACTTATCCAAAGTCACATGCTAGTGGTCAGCAGAGCCTGGATTAGTGCACGTCTCTACCTTCTGGGTTGAAGTGGTCATTTAAGTCACCCACCGCATTCAATCTCAACCTTGACCAGCTCTGCAGTTTTTTCTTTGTGGAGCCTAGGAGACCCTGCAACTGGTTTCTATTTTTACTTAATGGACAACATGAGAGCAAAAGCTAATTGACAGATGTAATAATGTGAAACTTTTACTAATGCCACCAACAGAGTTATTAAAAGAGATGTAATACCTATGCAAATATTTTACTCTTACTAAGTCTTCCTTACCTAGATTTCACAGTAAAATTAGAGGCCAATAGAATAGAATCACTGAGTCAGCAAGTAGAGAGATTTCATTTTCAAAATAGAACATGTGTTTCAAAGGAAATTGATCTCAGAATGGGATGCAACAGCTTTACATATAAAGAAGGTATATCATGAGGCAATTAAAAGAAGGGGGAAAAGAAGAAAGAGAAGAAAGGAAGGAGGGAATAAAATATGTGTGTGGTTACGCAATAGCATAAATACAGAAACATGCTAGAAAGGACTTTTGATCTCAAGAAAGAAATATATAAAAATGATTGTAAAACATGTTATAGACTTTCAGTTGATATCTCAGATTAAAAACAAAAACAAAAACAGAATATGTGGCTCTAAACATTTTTATTTTCCTGTCGTCTAGCTATACATCAATAAAGGGGTCTTTTTATTGAATTATTCTATATTGTTGTGTAAACTCCATCAATTAGCCACACAGTCATCAAATGTCCACTTACTTTTGAATTATAGAATCTACTGTCTAAGGTGTGAATCTGTGTGAGGAGCCATTGGACCACGGTGTGAGCAGCACTGGCAGCAACGTTGTGACTGTAACAGCCCAAGGTACTGCTATAAATCATCAAGATGGCAGAATGAAAGGCAGGCCCCAGAGAATACCATGGCAACACTGAACCCACCCTTTTCCCAATTCTATCAAATACCACCAGAGAAAAGTGTTCTGCACCCAGTGTCTTTTACCAGAAACAATCTGATTCCTGTGGATTGGGAGATTTCTATTTTTAATTCTCCTTAACAAAGACCTCTAAGTCCAGAAGCTTCCTCAAAGGCCTGTGAAGTGCTATTCTGACCACCCCTTCATGTTTCCAAGCTGCTCTGGGATAATGTTGTTGGGGGAAGGCCCCCAGGGGAACAGCTGATTGGATTCTGGCAAGACGGACTAAACATCTGCTTCAAACAAAAGACATCTGCATATTTCACATTTATTTTTCATAATTTACAGAAGCAACCTGCCAAAATTCAGCAAGGGAGAATACTCCAGCACATAATTAGCTTAAAGTTTGCTTGCTTTAGAAGTGTGAGCATGAAGGCCAGGAGCTCACCTGGGAGGACATCCAGGAATGGCAGAACTGCAGTTTGATTTCTGGAAATTCAGTTTTAGACCTCGTATGCCAGGGCAGAAGCCCCGGCCCTGCTAGGCTTGGAAGGGAGGTGACACTAAGAGGTTCTTTTGTCCTCACATCAAATAAAAGCCTTCACACCAAAAGGGTGGCCTAAGGTAATACCATCTACTAAATACGAATCGATTAAGCAGAAAGATTTTGTTTCTACCACTTAGCACCGCAGAACCTAGGTTAGATAATGGTGCATTTTTATGATTAAAAATGGATATACCAAGAGTACCAATGGCATGGTGAGAAATCATGTGTGGGGTGTTGTATTACTTTTCAAAGCATCTGAAAGTTGTTACTTACCAAAAACTACTGGAAAATATATTTGTTGCCCAGATGATAGTATGTTTAGAATATGTGATGAAAACATAAAGAGAACAAGATAATGGATGATACGATCAGTCTTAATATATCCTGGCGGAAGGGATACAACAAATTATCTGCCCTCTATGAACTAATCCTCCCAGTTGAATTTCAAACATTGCGAGGTCATTATTACATGAAATATCTATAGCTTGCTTAATTAGAGAACAAATGGGGAAGAATGGATTTTTGATGACAGAGAGAAGATTTCTTTTCCTTTCCAGCAAAGGAATTTCAACACTGCGTCCAGTATTAAAAAAAATACTAGCTATGAGATCCCGTGGGATTTCCTCTGATCTTAACTCCAAGGAGAAAGCATACTTAAAGCAAAGGCTGCAAAGTATCAGATGCTGTTGTTTTGAAATATTTAAAACACTGGCCCCTGGAAGAAAGGGGGAGTGTGTGTTGACTTTGCTGACTGTCTATTATCCTCCAGTCTTAGTCATTGCTTTACAAAAACAATTGTGTTCCTGATTTAGTTGTAGACACAATGCTAACCCTATACAAATCTCTGCAGTAATAGCATGGCCGTTCCAAAGGATTTAGCATCTTAAGTTACGTACACTGTAGAAGCAATGTGTGCAACTCAGGCACCACAAATAACTCCTTGGTGACTCCTAGCTGGTTCTAAGGAGTGACTTGGTTGTGATCATTCTAAACATCACCGAGTATATGTTTTTGATATCTGATTTAGCACTTTGCAACACGTGCATGCCAAACTGGTTTGAAACGTGAAATGCCAACTCAAATAGCTATTATTTGAAAACAGCGATTTGTAATTATGCACTGAACTACTGTTTGAGATTTGCTAGTTATTCTTAAATATGCACTCTCTTTTTTACTTTCAATGTACTTAAATTTCAAACCAGTATATTATACATATAAACTTTTTTGTGTAGTTATAAACTCTTCCCTTTTTGCAATAGGCTCTTCATAGAGAGGCAGCTTGTTATAAGGGAAAGAGGCTGGACTTGTTTTGAATCAAGACCTCAGACCCAGATTTGAATCCTTGTTCAACCATCTATAAACTGGGTGATCTTGGGCAAATTATTTAAACTCTCTGGGTTTCAGTTTTCTCATCTGTCCACTACGGGTGGTATTTTTGCTATAAGTGTTAAATGCGGTAGTTTGTGTTTATCAGGACACCTAATCTGCACCTGAACTGGCATTCCAATTTGCCAAAGATTTGAAATTGCTCAAACTTTGGTGTTTTATGTACTGTAGAGCTCTTTGAAAGAAAACTCATCCCAAAAGAAGAGGCAGTCATGCAAGAAGACAAACTTTGAAACCACGCCTCCAAGTTGGTTGAGAGGAGCAATGTTAACTGGTATTTGGTATTTGTCATTCTATGAACTTGTGTGGTAGTCGTAAACAATTAAAAGTATAAATAGAAAGAGCAGTCTCTCTGAAATTTCTACACCATAGTATAGATTTCTACACCACAGTTTGTACTCTTTGGGGATCTGTCTTCCCCACTTCCAGGTTGGCACTGTGGCGAGATGTCAGTAGCAATGGCCATGCCTGGTGGAAGCAGTGGATTCTGGTGAGAGTTGGCAGTGTTCCCTGGCAGAAGCAATGGTATAGGAGAATGGGATTTTCCCAACAAAGTTTGCTCCCACTCAGAGAAAGAGCATTCCCCCAAAAATACCCAGTGGAAGAAGTGGTAACTAGCAGAAGTACCCAGGAAACACCAACTTGTGCTGTGCTGTCCAATATGATACCACTAGCCACATGTGGCTATTTAAATCAAAATGAACTAACATTAAAAATTCAGTTCCTCAATCTCAGCAACAGCTCCATCATTGTAGACAGTTCTATTGGACAACACTAGACTAGTAGAATACTGGTTTGTTCCAAAGCACAGGTGAAAGACCGCTTAGAGAATTCCAAAGTGCCTGAAGACTGAGGCAGTGGGGCAGGGGAAGGAATGTGATCCTGAAACAGCACTTAGGGATAAGAGTTGGTGAAATAGAAATTATTCTCTCTAACATGACATCTTTTTACCCAAAGTGAAAGCTGAGGAAATTCAGTGTATGTACAAAAAAAGTCCAGCACGTTGCCGTGAATGTTGATAGGCTTCAACAAATCAAAACCCTCTTTTGCTTAAGATCTCTGTGTTGGTGATAGTAATTTCTAATATAGCTGTCATTCTGTTGCTAGAACGATCTTCCTGCCACCCATATTAGATCTTTAGTCTCTTCAAAAGCTTCCAAGGACTCTTCATTGAGTAAAAAACATGGTGCAAAGTCCTAAGACTCATATCTTGCCAAGAAGAGCACTGACACTGGAGCCGGAGAGCCTGGGGTGAATCCCAGCTCTGGGCTTGCTGGCTGTGGACCTGGCACCATTGGTTAACCTCTCTGAGCCTCAGACTTCTCAGATGTAGAGTGAGGATGTTAGCACTGACTTCATAAAATTGTTCTGAGTGCCTGGCACATCAACGGCACTAGAAAAGTGTTTGTTAAATGAGCATTTGTCTTCCTCAACAATCTGGTCCATAATCACATTTCAAGTTTATCTTCGACTATGTCCCCCTTCTCTCCTCTATATTTCAATGGTGCATATCCCTCCAACTTGACTTAAATTCCTTTTACTCTTTTTATATATACAGCCATGCACCACATAATGACATTTCACCCAACAATGAACCTTATATACAACGGTGGTCCCACAGGATGTGTACCATAGAGCCTAGCTGTGTAGTAGGCTATATTGTCCAGGTTTGTGCAAGTACACTCTATGATGTTCACACAATGACAAAATCACCTAACACATTTTTCAGACGGTATCCCCATCGTTAAGCAATGCACGACTGTACTAAAGTCCTGCATACACATCCTTCAAAATTCACCTTCCTAAAGAAATTTTCCTAGAAAATTAGTCGTACATTAGCATGTCCATAACTTATTGTGTACTTCAACATTATAACCTTTATTTCATTCCATTCTGCCTTGCTCCTTATAGCTTGGTCTTTACTTGTCTGTACTCATCCTAGACTGTAAATTCCTCAAGGAATTATTCATGTTTGTAGTCCCCACAACACGTATCCAAAATAGGTGCTCAATAAATACTCATAGGAGAGTGAGAGGGAGGGAGGGTATGGTATGCCTTTCAGACCAATTCTGTGAAATACCCGCTTTGTCCACGTACTGTATTTTAGAATTCATGCATAAGTGGCTTTTCAATAATATCCTTCATATGATGAGTGCAAACATTTTTTAATCTCCATCACATGTTCTACTTAGTGCCACATATCTAGGTTTCTTCGAATATGGCAGCATGAAAGGATAGCCACAACCTTAGAGGACTGAAAGCCATGACACTCGATCTAAACACACAGTGCAGTCAGCCCATTTATCTTCTTAATAATTTCCCATGTGAATTATTTCTGAAGCACCATCTGGATGCATCACAAGGACTCTCCACTGAGGAGAGTAGCCTGGAACCCAAATGCTCCTTTGTGGGTACTGCTCTTGCTGGAAAATGACAGGCTCAGGATAACTCTCTCTCCGGCCAAGTGGACCTGTTTTTTTATGGGCTGTTGATTTTTAAGAACTAAAATTGACTTTAATGATACAGAAATAATGACATCACATAGGAAGGTAATGAAATTCTGGACCATGAGCAGACATTTTCTAAACTATCTCTCAAAAGTAAACCTTTGACCAAGGGGAAGGATGAACAACACAACAATACATTGGTAGTGTCCCAGGAAGGCATATCACTGAACAAAGGAAAAACCAGAGAGATGCACAGTATGTGTCTAACTGGGCCATCCTTATATTTGATAATTCTCCCATGAATGAGAGTCGTCTACAGTTGTGCTATAGGCTCATTTCAGCTCACAGAAGGAATCCAAATTTCTGCCCAGGGAAATTATTTTGAGTAACAAGGACATGGGTCATATCACCAACAAATTATCAGGATCATGTATCCTATCCTTCTCCCATTGGAGAGCAGTGGCTAACATTTAAAAATGTACCCACATGCTCAGCATTTGAGTCTGTCAACCCAGTCATGGCCACCAAGGCTTTTGCACAGGACCTTTTACTCTCTCCACCCAAAAAGTGTATTAGTATCTCCAGTTGGAGTAGATCTGAGATTCAATCCGACTCAAGCATTACCTCTGAATAGTTTCTAGAGAATTTCTTTCTTTGATGTTTAAAAACCACAGGAATCATGCATGTCTTTAATTTTTTCTTCTGATGGGTTTCATACTCAATATCACACAATATGTGCACATCTTGGCCAGGGCTATTGGGGTCTGTGAGAAGAAATCCCCTCCAGAGCCCCTCAATCTCCCACATTTTTACATCATTCCTAAGATAATAAGCCAAAAAGACCCCACCTCTTCTTAGCCCAATTTCCTGAATGATTTTATTTCTTTGTTAGAATTATAAAATGCAGCTTTATGAGTCTTTAAAAGTCTAAAGAAAATAGCTACTAATGGTGTCTTTTTATTGCCCACAATTCATCCTGCTGAAAAAGGCAGTTATGTTCTTAGAGTTGATTATTGCTCAGTCTTAAATTTTCTAATTGTTTTAGATTTTTCACTTATTTTAGACATTTTCACTTTGCCCTCTAGAGTAAATTAAGATGAAAGGTAAATTAAAAGAGAGGAATTCAACATAAAGAGAACAAATAAACAAAACACAGATTGCAAAGCAGGAATGAAAACAAGGTCTCCCAGATCAGTCTGTTCAAGGAATGCTACAAATGTGAAGTGTTTACTATTTTAAAACATTAATCATGTACTCAGTCTGTTTATTTAGCTATCAATGTTTTTCCTGTAACTCTGACTTGGAAATGTGTAAGCTGTTTAGAATTAGGACTCAAACTGAAGCCAAATGATATTTTGATTATTTATATTGCAGAGTTTGTCTTGAAACTTCAGAGTTGCAGTCTTTTCATTTCAATTCACACCCCTTTTAAAAGTCATTATTATTTTGTATAATGTAACATCAAATAACTTTTATTGCCACCCACTACCATAGGCGCAAGTCACAGCCATTAAAGATAGGAAGCCGAGTCCTCCATCAATGGGCCTATTCAGAAGGTAGCCATCATCTTCCATTTACCTAGAATCTATGCAGTGAACCCAAAACACTGCATTATAGGACTGGGTTAGTAATCAGAATCAGGAGTCCCAAAGAACTGAAAGTTTCCTAAGTTTCTGGTAGTACTTTCTTGACAGATATTCATTATTTTTAATAAAATTTAACAATTTGGATCTGCTAATGAAAGACAGCCACAAAGCTACCACATACTCAACATGAACAGGAGCCTCTCATTTGATCTCATAAAATTACAAGTCCTGTTGAGGACAGAAATAGATCACATGAGGTTGATTTATTATTTCTGCCCATTGAGAAAGACAGGAAAGCATTAGAATTTTCTCCTGGAATAAGGATTTGGAAGAATTCTCCACACTAAAACACCTAGACAGTAGCATGGACACAATCCCCAGGAATGTGTATTTTCCTTGAAAATTGTTATTGCTGTCATAAAATTATCCATACAACTCAGTTGTGCTGGAAAATTGTAGTATCTTTATTTTCTACAGCTGCCCTAAAATTCCTCCAGTGCCCCACCCCATTTCTTCTAATTTTGACAGTTCAACCTCCCGTGACAACTGTTTCTTCCTCCATCCACCCCCTTCCCTAACTGGTATGGTAGACCTCGTGCTGGGTCTCCATCTGGCTCTTGGGCTGTTGTCTTCTGCAGGGTCTCATCTGGCGCTTGGTGGGGGCTGGCCGATTCTAGCATGTTTCATAGTCAGTGTTCTAAGGATACCCAGCCTTTCATGCTGGTGAGCCAGCCCGTGCCTTGCCTGGCACTCTGCCTCAGCCTTCTTTAGGAAACTCAGAAGACCAGCCCCGATGTACCTCTGACCTTCTCTCCACAGTCCCTATAGCCAGAAGGGCTTTTCTTTATTTCGCCTCTCAGTCAAGCAATGGGAATTTCCTCTTGCTCTATCTCATCATCCTTCCAAGCGTGATATTTGCATTCCCTCTTTCTCTATGGCTATGAGAACAGAGTAGCTGTTAAGAATGGGACATAATTTATGTGAGGAAAAATAAAAGCTTCATCAGTTTCATAGTTTCTAATTTGTGTCCTATTAGAGTTAGGTAGAGGGCCCACTCTGGGGACAGTGGGTCCTAGCGCTTCCAGTCCCTCTTCTCTGTGCCCTTTACCACCCTCCATCCTTCAATGGGAACTTTACTCCTGCCTTCTGGGTGTGCAATGCCTTCATAAGCTACTCACCTCCTTCAAACTATACATTTCTGACAAACTCACTCATAGACACTTGACGTCTGATGTATCATGTCTGTTACGGGAATTACAAAGGACTAACACTTGAGCCAAAGCAATGGATCACTAAAAGTGGAATTCTGAGCATTAGTGGTTACAGAAGAGCATTGAGGGCAGAAAAGGAGTTTTCCAGATTCCACGGAAATAATACTTTGTAGATGAGATGACCTCCTGGGGTTTCTATTCATATGTTCAACCAGAGACATACACACATGCACATATGTACACACACACCCCCCCACACACAGATGCACACAGACACGTCAAATTGAAATATCAAGATATGTCAACATGAGATTAACAAATATGAGAGAACCTTGAAAACTTACACATCTTTTATAAATATATAGTGCTAATGTGTGTTGACTCATTTGACACAGACCTCCTTAAATAAAGAAATAATAATCACAGAAAAAATAAAGAATTACAGAAATGACATGAACTAGCCCAGGCAAATCCCAAATAACTCAGTTGGTTCCAGCCTCACCCAAAGAGCTGACTTTTTTTTTTTTGGTGAGGAAGATTGGCCCTGAGCTAACAACTGTGCCCATCTTCCTCTATTTGGTATGTGGGATGCAGCCACAGCATGGCTTGATGAGCAGCGTGTGGGTCCATGCCTGGGATCCAAACTGGCAAACCCCGGATGCTGAAGCAGAGCACACAAACTTAACTACTATGGCACTGGGCCAGCCCTTGAGACCTGACTTTTAACATAGTGTTTTTACCAGGTGACAGAAATGGCCCCAAGCATCTTGCTGTGGCCAGTCATTGACAACAGTATCAACTGTCCTGTTTTGTAAAGGATGTAATTTTGGCATAGCAAAATATGCTTACAAAAGCTGGTTCTTTTTTGTAAATTTTGTTTTATGTTCATAGACTATGGGAGTCTGAATTAGTGGTGTTTTTAGTTACTGCAACAAAAACAATTTCCAGTATTTCTAATACACAATAATTCTTAGAGAATATGTGGTACTTTTTTCCACTTTGCTATTTTCCCAGAATTTCTGACAAGAGTAAACTTTTTGTAGGATTTGCTGGATGTGCCTCACCTTGGTCTGGCAGCTCTGTTTATGCCCCATGAAAACATTTTGAGGAATAAATCTGGATTTGCCTGGATATATCTTGATGCACTTTGTTCTGGACATGTCTAGACAAACAAGTGATGGGTTCATTAAATTTGTTACTTCCTGAAAGGATCATTTATCTTTTCGAAATTAAATTTGAAACTTCAGCCAAATCCCTTGCCTCCGTTGCTAAAATTTTCACAAGCACCATGACAGAGTATGACAACCATGTTGGTCTGAAGTGGAGAAGCCTTCAGCCTTGGGTGGTGGTTGGCTTTACTGGATAGATTTTCTCCTTTAGGAAGAATAATTACCACGTTGCTACTCTTCCTTTCTTTATAGCCCGAAGCGTGCCTGTTTGTTATGGCACTAAAGTTGCATGAGGTTACTGCACACCATGGACACTCAAACACGTGGTCATCTTTGTGGTGCATCTGCTCCCATGCTTTCAAGACCCTCATCAGGCAATAGGGCATCTACACTTCACATAACTCTGCAGATGAAAATGTAGGCACCTACCTCCCACAGCGAGGAGCAGCATCCCCTTCTAAGGAAATCTGATTGCCTACCACCGCAGAAATAGTTTATTATTTCTTGAGTTCAATTTGGATAGTCACTCAACAGCCGATATTTTTAAATTAAATGTACATATTATAATAATAGTTATTCTATCAGGGGCACCTATTATCTACTTGATTCTACTGCTTTGTGTTTTAGTTAAATTATCTCCAAACTTCAATAATCCTCTGATGTAAGTATTTTATTTTTGAGGAAATGTAAGCTCAGAGAAGTAAAGGGATCTGTCCAAGTTCATGCAGTCAGTAATGGTGCAGGGTGGGATTACAAACCTGGGAATTCTGAGTCCTTGCCCGGTGTGAGATTTTATATTTAACAATCTAAGGGCACCAAATTCTATGCTTTCAGACCATCTTTTACCCCGGGCACAGTGATGGCAGCCAGGCTTGCACAGGGATAACCTGCAGTGCCTCCTTCGGTCTGTAAGGCATAGGCCCTAATGGTCCTGTCACACTGTGAGACATGCAAATATCTGGAATTGTCAGGAGTGGCTAAAGGCTTTCCCCTTCCCTTCTTTGGGTCAATTCCGGAACATGTCTGCACAGTTCCTCAGAAAGTGCCAGTGGAATCAAGCTTGTTAACCACATTGGTGGCCCACTCAGTAAAACACCCTTGAATTGTTCTACTCTCCCAGTCTCATCTCTTGTGCCCTGGAACTACCTCCAAAAAAAAAGTCTGTCTCAGTCTCTGCTCTCTGGAGGGAACCCAGGGTAAAACAAGTACATTATGTCACACTCGTAAAAGTGGCAGCAAAGTGTATCAAATGAGGGAATCATTTCTTTTTATTTGGGAAAACTATTTATTGGGCTCTCTTGGTTTTCAAAGGTAAGGCTTAGAGTCTAGTCCAAAAGGAAAGCCATCACCAAGGGGAAGTAACCAGCAATGTAAAATAAAAGTGTTTTCTATAGGTAGAGATGTTACTCTGATATTAACTAAGCACTGGCCTTGGGGAGGAGCTAGGTGTATAGACAAGAAAAGAGAGAAGAAGGGAAAGGAGACTCTGACACGGGTGAGGGCCTTGTCCCCAGAAATGTGATAGTGGACCTAGGCCTAAGGAGAGAAATGGCCAGCACAGGAGTGAGCAGGGGAAAAGGCCATGGCCTCCCCAAGTGCCACCTGGAGAGCAAGTGGCAACAACAGAGCAGTTTTGGGGTTGTTGCCCAGGAAGAGAAGTGACAGACAATGAATGGGACATCTAGGCACCTACCAGGAATCAGTAAAATAATTCAGGGGCAGGGTTTCCCATAGTTACATAGGAAATAGGTTTGAGTTGTTTTATTTAGATATTAAAGATAAAAACAGGAGAACATGGGAATATTTGGGAAACATACACTAATAAGGAGTTAAAGAAATGGGCAGGGAGCATGTTACTCATACATTTCATATAAGGCCCTGAGTATTCATTTGTTCCTTAAATATTTGTTAGATATCCATTATATGCCAGCTATAGTCTAGACACTGGGAGGGAAAAGCAGTGAACAAAACAAACAAAAATTATATTCTACAAGGAGGGGAAAAGAAAAAACTAGTAAAAACATAGAGTCTATCGGACAATAGCAAGTTCTATAAAGAAAATAAAAAAGGGAAATAGAAATGTTTGGGAAGCAGAGCCATTGGAAATGTTGGCACTATTTTTACGTTTCTTGCAAAAGAGCAAGTTTTGTGGACTATGACAACCAAGGCCATGTATCTAGGCTTAATCAAACCCTTATTTAATGAATGTCAAATGTTATTTGGTTACTTGCTGTGGGCAAGGTGCTGAGCTGGGCAATGTGGTGAAGACAAAGATGAACAAGGAATGTTTTCAAGGATCTTTCAGGCCAACAAAGATGCTTAAGTGTTTACAGCCTATCAGCCTTTCTCCACTGGGGTCTCACAAGAGAATGAAGGCCTAATGCCTTCGAGCATCCATTTTAAGTAATGAATTAACCTCTCTCCTATGCATCCAGAGTGTTATTAGTTATGAATCTTCCTTGAGATAATTGAGAGGGTAGTTACTCAAATCACTTTCTGTTTTCTGTGGTAGAGACGAGGAACCACAGTGAGAAGGGCTGAAAGAGGTATGGATAAAAAACAGATCCCAAACCTGTTCTGCTTTGTTTTATTTTTGGTGGTAGTTGTTTACTTTTGAAGACATTCAAGCCATCTATATTGGTGGCTGTTATTATGGGATAAATATACTGAGAAACAGCAAGACAATTTGGCCTCTACAATTTGTTTGGTTTTAACTAAATATTTACCTTGGAAGAATTACGCGTACAATATTCATAAAAAGAGATATGACAGTCACCTTGTTACCTTCCTTGGAATTTTACTTGAGGCTTGAATGAGACTGAAACCACCTGGATACTAGAGGAAGATATACCAAGGAGCATAAAGATTACAGCCATTCTGTTCTTGAGCCTTTATTATGATTGAGTTATTTTTTGTGACCAGCTTTGGCTGCTCTACCAGACTGGAGATTTTCTTATTGCTTAACATTGGCAAATATGTTTATGAAACACACTTGAGAATGTTGAAGATATCTTATAAGCTTGTCCAGTTAAATCATTCTGTTCAGTTGCTCTGTACTGTTGTACTGTCCCTGTCTAGTGCCCTCGTCTATTTCTCAGGGATTGTGACCCATCTCTCCTCCTTTCAGCTGGAGTAGACTTCATTCAAAAAGATTTTACTACCCACTAATGAAATAATGGATCAAGGTAGCCTTCATCCATTGTAGCCAAAACCATTCGGTGAAAGGTTGATGGGAAATTTTACAATGGATGAATCAAGCTGATACCACCTGGGAAGCCACTCACTGAATGATCTACCAGATATTATGTGCTTATGGATATGACACAATAGAAAAGACACAGCAACGCCTATGAAGTCTTCTTGGCCACAAGTTTGAACCATAGCCTATTCAAATGTCTAGATCTCACTAGTGTACAGGAAATAGAGAAACCACTTAAATGACACCATGAGGAAGCAATCAACAAAATCCATTCCTTGGAATAAAAATAACTGGTTACTCAAATTAAAAGTGGAGGAAGGGGGCTATTATAGAATAAAAGGAAACTAAGATAGCAATCAAATACAACCATTGTGTAGGTTCCATAAAGTTCTGTCTAAAGTGAACATTTCAGACATTGAAGAGGCCTCGAATCCATATGCCTCACCAAGCAAAGCTTCTTAGCATGCTTTCTTCCCCAGAATACATCTTATCTAGTTCTATTTAGAATTCTTCTGCTTCCTCTCCTCTCATGATCTCTCTTAGATAAAACTCTGATTGTCATTGGGTGATGACTTAATCTTTGTTATTAAAACAGCTTCTTGTGACTAATAAAATAAGCATGAACAATAGCATACTTCAATGCTCCAAACTTGGAGAAAACGCTGTCGAACTGGCCCAATAACATAGTTTCTAAGAAAATCCCAAAGCGCCTTAAAGCATATTTAAACCTTGGCAACCAGATAAGGGCTTTAGAGATTTTAATATACAGCAGCCACACGCACATCCTAACTCATTCCAGTGCCCATGTCCTGAAATCTAGCTTTGGGTTGGCATTGGAAACTGGACGTAGCAACTAACATCATGCCCAAGAACATGCATGTTAGATGTTAGCAATTAGCTACTGGACCGTGAATGGCAGCATTTTGACGTCCTGCATATGAATTTGATCATTCCCTACCAAACCCAAGAAACTGAAATACTAGTAGTATTTCACAAAAATTATACTCTGAACATGGCTGTATCCAGCCCACAATTTGTGCTAAGTTGTCTGAGACAGTAATGTATCAGCAAAGAATCTAATGTATAGCTTAAAATGATTGATTCAAGACTAAATCGGCAACGCTAATTTCTTGCAATGCTAGTTACATATGGTTGCATTAATATTCCCTTTTCAGAAATCCAGCTGAGAATCATTATTTAATGAAAGGCTTACAAATTGCATCCTATTTAATGGCTTTCATTGCAGATTCCTTTGTAGAAATGCAGAAAAAATGTAAGCGACCATGTAAATTCTATGCTGCATTTGCAAGAAGCTGCAGAAATTTATCTATGTGTACATGAAATATATATGTACGTGTGTATGCACATATGTAGTCATATATTACAGATATCTGTATATATACAATGTGACACAGATATACAACATATTACAATAATATAGTACATATGTATAATATGTATTATATAATACACATACACAATATTTATATATAATTAATAGTAAAATATCGTTTTCATCTGTAATTTCTAAATTTACCAGTTCAAGGAATAGATCATGAGAGATACATTAGAATTTGAGATTTCATATCAAAATGCCTTAGGTTTGAATACTGGCCACACTATTCATTAAATGTACTATGTCCTTAACCAATATGACGTCCTTAACTATATATGATTCTTATATATAATAATATATATATTTTTTGCTACTTTGTTAACTAAATAAGACTAACTTTGTTAGTCTTAGTTAACTAAATAGCAAGCTTTCAGGTAGAACATAGTAATTTGAATAACTCCAGATTTCTTGCACTTGAAAGATTAACAGAGAAACCCAAAGGAATTATTCAGAGCCTCACTGACCTGAGCCTATTAACTTCGCTTTTCCCTCAGTAGGAAACAGACACAGGGAATTTTGCACAAGCAGAGTCATGAACTTAAGTACTTAGGGGTAAACATTTTTCACAGTAGCCACAGAAATGGATAGTCAAAGATCAAGCCTCTGGATAGGAAGGATGTTCAAGAAGCAAAGCCCCCGTGCACTCAGTCAAGAAAGTAATACCAATTTGCCTGTAAGATTTCCAAATGGAACCACAGCCAGAGAAATTCCATCTCATGGAATCCTTATTAATATGAAAATTGTGGCTATCTTAACACCGGGCTACTTCATTATTTTGACTCAATTAAAGGAGACTTTTTTTTTAAGGGAAGAGGACAGTTGCCTGACTTTCCATTAAATTAATTAATTTTTGCCTAAATATTTTTTGTCTAAATATTCTTATATAGTCATTTTTAAAATCATTTAACATTAATAACAGTTATAGTTTTATCTATTTTGTAGACAAGAATGTGTCCTTATATGTTATATTTCTTAATCCCCATGATGGACTTCAAGTTACATATCATTGACCTAATTTTAAACTTGAAGAAAATGAGGCTGAGAGGTCACATGACTAATCCACATTTTCACAATTCATAAGTAGAGCCCCAAAGATGTTCCTACCCCAGAATCTCCTCTCTGTGGAATTTCCTGGGTGTTGTGAGCATGCATTTTTCATAGGTTAGGTATTTTTAAATCCCAAGTGAGTCAATGGCAGGTTTTCTTTCTTTAAAAAGGAAAAAAAGAGTGGTTTACAATATTGTAAATCAGGGGTAAGAATGATGTCCCACAGAAAGACCCCTACTGATTCTAATGCACGCTCAATGGACCTGAAATGAGCTAAATCCAGTGGAAGCTTCAAGCAATTGGAAGAAGCCATGAGCTCTCCATTTAAACCAGGAGTTCGATGTCTATCTCTGCTGTCAGAAATTTGAAGAATATTCACATTTTCCATGTGCTTTATCAATAGCTATCTCAATATTTTTAAGCTATCTGTCACTATAGTGCCTAGGTAATTAGGCAGAGGTGCTCAGGCACTGTATTATTTGAACATCATTTCCATGGAGCAAAGTCAGCTTGTAACATTTGTCATTATTTTGATGGGCTCCTTACCACTTAAATAACTAAAGGGAAAAATGACAATTTCCTCTAAATTCATTTGTAGTTACTTTCACAAATAATTTTTGGTCACGTTTATCACATTGAACATTGGCTATGTGTCAACTAAATCCTTGGAGATTATTTCAGCATAATTGATGGTCCAAGTTAATTTCCCAGAGGCTATTTTGAGAACTCTTTTCTTTTTTTTTCAAGTACTTTTTTTAATGTTGGAAATCACTTCCAAATACACTTATTCCATTGGCTCACTTTTTCTAAGAAGCCAGTAGGCATTGCATTATCTTTGATCGCATTATCTCTGATGTACATCAAGAGAAAAAGACCCTTAGGTGATCTTAAGCCATTGTGATGAGGCTTTGGGGTCTGGCTTATCTAGATCTAGCCACTAGATAAGGAAATAAGTGTGACAATTTCGAGATGTTTAATCTGGGGCTGGGATTGGAAAAATACAAATCTGTACCACCAAATGGTTTTATAAATAAAACCATGCTCAGCCATGGCCACTCATTGATATATTGTCTATGACCACTGTCACCCTATAATGGCAGAGCCAAGTAGTAGTGACTGAGACCATACGGTGTGCAAAGCTTAAATATGTACTAACTGGCCCTTTAAGAAAAAGTTTGCAGACCCCTGATTTAGGAGGAACTTTCACTTCTGGCAATAGTTTAAAAAAATTAAAGATAAAAAAGTTTGTCTTAGCTGGTCTTCTTTTAACCAGGAATCCAATATTTCCTCTCATCTCAGGACTTCTGAATCAGCAAAGATTAAATCTCACTCACTGTGGGACATCAGATGTCTAGATTCATAGTCTTAAAATTGCTAGGAAGTTCCAACATCATCTTTCACAAAAAAGCAGAAACTTTTCTACTATACGCTTCCCATGTGGGCTTGCAGTCTCTAATTACAGACCCAATGAAAAAGGGAGTGTACGACTTCACAGGATACCCTGACTCTTTTGTGGCAGCTCTGACTCTTATTCTTGCTAAGTTTGTTTTTTCCCCCACACTGAGTTAATATCTATTTCCTCGCCACTCACTTGCCCCATTCTAATATTTTAATTGTTAGTAAATTATAAATGATATGTCTGTAACTTTTTATTCATGAGAATACTAATTAAACAGAGCACTCTATCCTTCCACTCTGCCTTCTCGTAGTAGATAAAGTTAGGTCTTGCGTAACAGGCACAGGTTTTAGATTCAGACAGGCCTGTGTTCAACTTCTGGTCTCATCACTTAAAAATGGTGTGGCCGTAGGCAAATTGCTTTAACTTCTCTGAGCATCGATTTCCTCATTTGCTGAATGGGGGAAACCATGAGAATTTGAAAGGAGGTATGTAGAGGGCCCAGCATGATGCCTGACACAAAATGAGCTGTTAGAGGTAGTAGAAAGTAGCAGGCGATTTAAATGTGCTGTGGGCAAATGTGTAAGTGCTAGAGCATTCCAAGGCCCCAAACATAAGCCAGAGGCAGCACTGGGAGCATCTTAAGTAAAGATCATCCTATGTCTAAGACTTCCTTTAAAGGCTAACATTACCTCATGTATGTCATAAATATTCCAGGGCAAGGATTAATCTATTTGGTTCTCTACATGCCACTATGCAGAAATAGGGGCTTAATGCTTGAGTTTAGCTCAGGAAGATACCCAAAGAGTAAGCAGTGTAAACACTAGACATTCTAAATGTATACAAAGAGATATTTCACGAACACTCACCTTTTCAATACAGAAAAAATAAACTATGCAAATGAAGGGAACTGCTAACCAAGAAGGGCCAGATTATGAGAGTGTCTGTCTCCCTTATTTGGAATTACTGTGTTTTATGAGATCCAGCCATGTTTGTAGTGTCTGATTTTAATACAGCAATTCTCTCCTATTCTTGGTTCTTCTGTTTAAGGCAACATATTGAATCTCTTGGGAGAAACTCATCATGGATCTGCTCAATTGAAAACATGAGGGTGCACATTCTGAGCTACATATGCTCAGGTCCGAGTTTCCAAGGAAACAAGAGACTGCTCATCTATCTGCAAAAATGAACTGACGAATCACTTTCAGCCTGTTACAAACCCTGATTCCGAATCAGATTCCAGTGCAGAGTCTAAAAAATGTCAATGTCTTGTCATTTCTGCCTAGCAAGCCCCTGATGCTGTGGAGGCTGGCAGTTGGGTAGGCATTCGTTATCTCACTATTGTTTTCCTCTGAACTGTTAGTGAAATACTGTCAGTGACAGCCAGCTCCACACTGCAGCCACGTGCAAAGGGCCTTCATTTCTATCAGTAAAGCCAGATGAAGGCCATGTGCATTTATAATGTGCTGGGCCTGCCATGTGGGAGGGGGAACTGTGGTCCTCCCACATCTAGCAGTGGCTACTAGCTCTCAGATTCACACACTGGACCAAGCAAAGAGCAATGGGACACCCTGCCTCCAAACTTTCATTGGCATTTGAATCCTAGTGCTTGATGGCACTTCTGAAGTTCTTGAATATGAGACTTACTGACCATGCTTGAGCATTTACTAATCAAACTGCTTTAGATGTGTTACTTTGTTTAATAATCACAACAAACCTTGAGGTAAATATCAGCATTATCTTCAGTCTCTAGAAACTGAGGCACAGAGAGGTTAAGTCATTTTTCCCAAGGTAACACAGTTTGTAAGTGGTAAAGCTGGGATTTGAACCCTAGCTGTGTCACCTCCAACTCACACCCTTAATACTTTATTCCCTCTTCCAGAAAACCGGCCATTCTGTTTTTCTCTAAGTTTCAAATGAGTATGCCCATTCATTTGTTTGTTCATTCAGTTATTCAGCAAATATGTACCAGGCACCTATGCTAGGCCCTGTGGATATATGTGCAAACAAGAGAGACAAAGTCCCTCGTGGAGCTCCATTTTGTGGAGGAGACAAGTAAGCAAACACAAACAAGGTAGAGACTGTAATACAACGGCAACAAAGGAATCGACACTGTGGTTTGAGAAGGTGAATTGGAAAGGACCATGGCTTATGGTACAGAAAGGAGATAAGACAAGGCAGAGGTAGAGAAAAGCCAGATCATCCTGGACCATAGAGAGCAGACTGGATTTTATTTTAGGTGAAGTGATAAGTTATTGAAGAGTTTTAATCATATTTGAGGTAAAGTTGTCCTTTGTTCCTATTGCAAAGAAACTATACAGATAGATATGAAATAGACCTGTGTATTAGAGGTAGAAAAACACATACAACTCCCAGCCCCAATTGTATTTTTCTGGAATGGCTTTAATTACATATATTGAACATATTTCAATACTCTCAAAAGACTAAAATTAGCTTTGCTATTATTTATTTATTTTTGGTTAAGGAAAAAATACATTGAGTAAGGAAGCATGCAGGAGTGAAACTGCACAAGAGGCAGGAAAAAAAATCAGAAAGGACCTGTTAAACAGGCACTAGCCTAAAGTGAGTAACCATGAGCGGACTAGGTGTGACCCTTCAACCTATCATCACACTCGGATCCCCCTTCAAGGAACCTGACCCATTGCTGTGGAAAATCCCTAGTGGCCAGACTCCATGGGATATGGTTTTTCTTTGTTTCACGTGTGTATGTCTGTGCCAGGCACAACATCTTATCGAGGGTATGTTCACCATAATATTTGTAGGAGGAGGGAAAGAAGAAAGAAAGGAAGAAGAGAGAGAGGGAAAAAGAGAAAGAGGGAGGAAAGGAAGAAGGTAAGAAGGAAATAGCACTCTTCAGTTAGCGGCTGACATCTTTACCTTCTTGGCTGTTTATTCTCAGCACTTCCTAACCCATCTTCCTGGAATAAAAAAAAACCATCCAACATGACACTTCCAAAAGATTAATATTTTCATTTCAACATTTCTGAAAGTATTTCAATGAAATTGCTTTCAAATGGTTTATTTTATATTAGATCATTGAGAGATAGATTAACATCATAAACGTAGGTAGTAGCAAGCAATATTTTTGTCTCCTATGTGCACATACTGTATATTTCATAACCTCTGATAACTTAAAGTCACTAATTTAAGTCAAATTAGGGAAAGGGCAATATAATAATTGCTATATTTCCACTCCTTCTTGATAACAAATGAGCCTTTTTTTTCTTCCACCAGTATATAATAGTGTGCTTTTTCTTTGGCTAAGATATAATAGCACTGCTCTACACGAACAAAAATATTTTTACTGGCTATGTTATTACTGAGAAATGCATTGGGAAAATGTAAAAATATTTCACCTTTATGTTGAAGAAAATAAACACAGTGGATTAAATAAAATTTTCACAGTTCTTGACACACGCCATATGTAACACTTGGTAAACGTCAAAGAGGCTTTGGCTTCTTCCAAGAATTGTAGACTAGAATCGGAGGGGATCTTGAGTATTTATTGATCCACCATCCCAACCCACCTCGGCACATTGGGCAAATGAGACCTAAAGATGCTGAAGGACAATCCAAAGTTTACACAATTAATTGAAGAACCAGGACTGGAAGCCTTGTTATCTGAGATTCAGCCCACTGTTAATCCCACCACAAAATGCTTCCCCCCTGATGTTTCATTGCACACTGTTGGAAATCAGCATTAGGAACGAGGACCACGGCCCTGGAATCAGGCCGATCGGACTTCAAGTCCTGACTCACACTCTGACTACCTCTGTGAGTCTGGACAACATACTTTAACCTTTGCAAGCCTGAGTTTTTCTGTAAAAAAGAAATATTTTCTAGTGCCAACCTCCAACATTTGTTTGAATATCAAATGAAATAGTTAATTTAAAATACTTGCACATAATAAGTGTTAAATAAACGTCATCTACTACTACTATTATTATTACTCAAACATGTGACACATGAAATCCTCAGTTTTGTTGGTAACTTTTCAGTACACTTATTTGCTAAAATGGGAATTCTAAGTTCTTATATACACAAATAAAACTCTGCTCAGAAAACTTCTAAGTTGGTTGTGTGACTCTAATGATCTAATTATTAAGTACACTTTTTGACAATTTTGCAAATTCAAATAAATTCAAAAAGGTGTTACTAAGGCAATACACTATCAAGGATGAACAAGAATTGACCCTTGCCTTCAGAGACCTTAGAATCTAGTGGGGGAGAAAGACATGAATAACAATGAGGTTTATAAAAGACAGAATGTGGTGTACACGCTATAAGAGAAGTGACAAAGAAGGGCTTTGGGAATAGAGCAGGAGGAAGGAATTCAGGGGGAGGAAAGCAAGAAAGACATCATGGAGGAAACGGCATTTGATCTGAGCCTTGAAAGGATGTGGAAATTAGAGAACATGACGTGGGGAAAGACCCAAGGGGCAGATCCACTCTGTTCCAGGTAGCTCCAAGCTGTGTGTCCCAGGATAAATCCCATGTTCCTCAGAAACACAGGGGATATTGGCAATTGCTGAAGAGCACCGTGTGGCTGAGTCACAGTGTGTGGGAGGTAGAAGATTGGAGGTGAGTGAGAGATGAAGCAGCAAAGTTGGGTTTGAGCCAGAAAACTATCATGGTCTGACTCTGGAATGTCAGACCACACGAATCCCAGCTCTGCCTCTTCAGAGCCATGTGGGGTTGGCCAATTACTCAATTTCTCTCTGCCTCAGTTTCTTTATTTATAACATGGGAATAATAGTAGTGTCTACCTCATAGGGTGGTTGAGAGAATTTAATGAGTTACTACCTGTAAAGCACCTAGACTAGTAGCTGGGATACACTCAGAGTTCAGTAATTGTTAGCTATCATCATCACTGTCATCATCGTCATCATCGTCATCATCACCACCATCACCACTGGAGATATTCAGATACTGTGTTGGAGACTGACAATCCACAGAGAAATAATCATCTAAAGATGCATATTGGTCAAAGCACTACTTTATGAAGATGACTTTGGTGGGCGAAATGTACGTGACTCCTAATTATCACTAGAAATATAGGAAATCTAGGCTACAGAAAAGAAAGATCAATTTGCCTGGTAGATAAAAGACGCATGTTACAGTCCAGTACAAATTTTGTTTGCGTTTTGCATTTTTTAACTATATAAGCAGTAGATAAACGCATTTTGGTTGTAAAAATACAACCAGAAGAGAAGCAAATAGAGTAAAACATTAAAGTTCCTCCTCATTCCCGTGTCTCCCAGCTCCCAGGATCACTTCCATCGTATTGGTTGTTAAGGATTTAGACTAGTGTCCCAAGCTTGTTTCCACACATTTACAATTACGTATAAACTTTAAGCTTTCTAAAACTGTACATTTTTTCAATTTTCCTTTCATTTAACAATATGTTTAAGGCTCATGTGTAGTATAATAGATCTATCTCATCCTTTTTAACTGCTGCAGAATATTCCAAATATTGCTATTCCTTACCTTACTTCATTAATCAGTCTATTTATGAACATTGAGATTATTTCCCATTTTTCACTTTTATAAAAAAGGCTACAGTGGACTGTTCTATGTACATTTTTGTGGACATACATGCTCAGGTATCTCTCTAGGACAGATACTCATAAGGGGAATTGCTGATTCAAAGAACATATTCCTAAATTTTATTAGATTCTGCCATATTGGACTCTGGAAAGTTGGTACCAATTTACATAACCATCAAAAATGAGTGAGAGTTCTTTAATAACTCAAATTTTAAAAGTAATAATCAAATCCAAATTCCAAACTAATGATATAATTGATTTATTACCCTAGATTAATGAAAAACTTTTTGGAGTCACACATCCCTTTGAGAATATGATAAAAGTTATGGATTTTCTCCCAAGAAAAGGGTGCACAGACACAAATATACCAAACTTTGATATTTCAGTGGATGTTTCATAGTCCCCAGAAATTCAACCCAAGATTAAGAACCTCTATTCTGGACAAAATCTAAAGTTACGCATTTGTTGGTGTGATGAATGAGCACTGGCACCCAGCCTCGGACATCTTTGTGAACCTTGCTGAAGACCTTCTTTAGATCCTCCTCCTTTTCTGCCTAAAACAGGTGACATGAGACTAGGTAGAGCAGTTGTCCCTTTACTATACCCCCATCTGGCAGTGAAAACGCTGCTTTTATGTCGATCTTATTCAAGTCCTTTTGTTCTTCAGACCTAGGTGAGTGTGTGTTTGTGTCTGAAAGTGTGCATGTGTGTGTGTTTGCTCATGCACCTGTGCTCATGGAGAATCTTTGTAGCCTGCTAACATGGAACAGGCTGACTAGGTTCAAACTTCTGACTCTGACACTAACTATCTGTGTGACCTTGGGGAAGTCATTTAACCAGATAGGCCAGCACTGGCCAATAGAACTTTCTGCAATGATTGAAATGTTCTATAATCTGTGCTGTCCAATACACTTGTTCCTAGCCATATGTGACTATCGGTCACTTTAAATTTGGCTAATGTTACTGAGGAATAAAACTTCTAATTTATTTATTTTAATTAATTTAAATTAAAATCACCACATATGGCTAATGACTACTATATTGGACAGTGCAAATCTAGTGCCTTTGTTTTCTTGTCTGCCAAATAGGAATAACAATGGTTCCTACTTTATAGGAGTATTGTGAGGAATAAACAAATTAAATATATATAAAGTCCTTAGGACAACACTTGGCAAGTGCCACACAATTGCACATTGCAGTTACTACTATTGGGCATCAGTTACATACAAAAGGCTATATTAAGCTTATTGGGAGAAAAACAGATATGATGTATATTTCCCACCCTCAAGCAACTTAAAATCTCATTGAGGAGAAAATACATTCATATATATACGTGTGTGTGTGAGTGAGTGTGTGTGTAAGAGTCAGTAAAACAAATATTAAGTAATATTTCAAGTCAAAAACTTGTGCAATGTGTGCCAAAATAGTACTAAAGTAAGAGATAATAAACTGAACCCCTTTGTGGAAGCATTGTGAATTGAACTATTGAACTGAGCTTTGAAAGATGTGTAGGAGTTATTTAGTCAAAAAGTGAGGGACAAAGCTTCAAAAAATAAAGTTGGAAGGGGCCAGCCTGTGGCCTAGCGGTTAAGTTCGCACGCTCCACTTCGGTGGCCTAGGGTTCACGGGTTCGGATTCTGGGCGTGGACGATGCACTGCTTGTCAAGCCAAGCTGTGGCAGCGTCCCACATTAAAGTAGAGGAAGATGAGCATGGATGTTAGCTCAGGGCCAGTCTTCCTCAGCAAAAAGAGGAGGATTGGCAACAGATGTTAGTGCAGGGCTAATATTCCTCACAAAAAAAAAAAAGCTGGAAGAGGATGATAAAGGTTCATCAGAGGATGCAGAGTGGGCCTGTGTGGCAGGAAGGTTAATGGAGGCATCTAATGAACATTAAAATTGGTAGTACAATTAGAGTCAGATCACTAGAGGTCTTCAATGGCAGGATAAGGAGATTCAATCTCATTCATCAGACAAAGGAAAAACATTTGGAGATGTGAGGGTAGGCCTGGTAGAAACTTCTAGAATCAAGAAACAGCAGAAAGAAGAGACAGACTGCACACACTCACAGGATATGCCAGAAAAGTAGGGTCAAGCAATAGGAGGGCCACAGGCTGGCAAACGGTGTTTGCTTGTCGTGAAGATAACTTCAAATTTCTTCCCGTAGAGCCTTTCCTCATTCCCTCTGTCAGAGAATATAAAACCCCTTCCGAACAACCTTGTCCTTCAAGCTTCCTCGGAGGCCTTGATCTATTCCTTGATCTCCTCTCTCCAGCACAGACTTTTTAAATGTTTTCTTGTTTCTGCTGTTGTTTGCTTATTTTGATTATCAAAGTAATAAGTACTCGTTATCAAAAAATTTTCACATACAGAAAATGTTAAAAATGCAGAAAAAAATACACACTCCCATCAATTACATCTTCGCTCTGATCTTAACATGATTTACAGAATTCTTCTTGTAAATTCAATGCATTTTTTTTTTCTGAAATGCTGGGACCAGGACTGTGCCTTTTATAACATGCCCCAAATAGTACTTTACATCTGACAGAAGTTTAGTAAATGTTCTTTCAGTACACAACGAAGGGTGGAAAGTTGCTGAGAATTTCATATGCCACATCTTACTTTAAAAGTATGGCAAATCTCCTCTAAATACTTTACCATGAATCACTCTGGGAAATCTATGCCTATTGCAAACACTTTATCACTTCTTCCCTATTGTTTAATTTATACAAAAACTCTGGTAAATAAATACATAAAAGTAGGCAAATGAAGATACCCACAGCCTTTATTCATACTTTACTCATGCCAACTAATCAAGCCAGTGTCTAAGTGACTTATGGGATACCTGAGTATTGACAAACACACCCTCTCTGGGGATAATTTTACATGGTCTGTTGAGTTTGATGGTTGATGGCTATTAAAAAATCACTCGACTAGACAAGTCCGCAAAATGAGGAAGGTCGTTTGTAGCTATAGACCAGGGCACTAAACTCAAACCCAAGATCTTGCTTCATTCGCTGGAGGATTAGGTGTGGGTCCTGCATTCTGGTCACAAATTCAAGGTTACAAGTTGGGTTCCGCCCATAGGTTTTAGTCACCCCATAAAATTGATATGGGCTTGGAAGCACTTTGCCCTATCAGAGCTTTCAATCAGCAGACCTACCAAACATCAAATAAATTTGTGATGACTTTCAAGAGGGCAGCTCATAAACAAGATAAAATCTTCCTTTTGTGATATTCAGTGGGAAATACAGTTAAAACCTGGAGTTAGTTACATGTTCATAAAAGACAGTCATTTAGTTTATTGTTAAGGTACACCAGATTGTCATAGCAAACATTAAATATTGTAAAATCGATAAACTGAAGGATTTTATCACTTTTATTTGCAGTGAGCTTCAACATTTGTAACTTTTTAAAAATTTTGAATAGTTCTTGAATAGATAAAAGAATAGAATTTATGATTCTAATTCGGACAAAGGAGCTAATTATCAATATGTGCCAGAATTTAGTGCACTACAACATTATTATATGGGATCACGTATATCACAAGTTATATGTTATATGTGATATATGTTACTTATGTATAATTGTAGAATATATTTGACTTATTTAAATTGGCCTTGTCCCAGTTAGAGAGGTTTTGTTGCTTTTGCATTTTAATTCTACTACTTCATCTCTGACTTTTTCATGACTTTTCTTTCTTCTTCTACTTTCAACCTCTTGAACCTATAATGATTCCCTATTTCTCCATGTGCAACCCTTTAGAACATTTTTCTAATTGATTCTTAATGACCCGAAGTACCATAACCTCAACTTCATTTCTAAATTAATTTTCCATTTTTTCCCAACATACAATCTGCTGCAGCCAAGGTTACCTTTTCTATCTTTCTCATCTTTCTAGCCCCTTTAGTATATATGAACTGTCTCTTATCTAAACTCCCATTTCCCATAGACTCATCCTCACCCAGTTAGCTAATTGCTTCATGGGCTTTCATTTTCTTGTTTTGTTAGTTTTGCTTTTTTGAGATATAATTCACATATCATACAATTCATCCATTTAAAGTGTTCAGCTCAGTGATTTTTACTTTATTTGCAAAGTTGTGCAACCATCATCACTATCTAATTCCAGAACATTTCATCATTCTTAAAAGAAACTCCATATCTATTAGCAGTCATTCCCCAGTCACCTCTCCTCCTAGCCCCTGAAAACCACTTATCTACATTCTGCCTCTAGGGATTTGCCCCTTAGGGACATTTCATATGAACAGGATCATACAACATGTAGTCTTTTGTGTATGGCTTCTTTTATTTCACACAATGTTTTTGAGGTTCATCCATGTAATAGCATGACTCAGTACCTCATTTCTTTTTATGACTGAATAATATTCCATTGTATAGAAATACCACATTTTGTTTATTCATTCAGCAGTTAATGGACATTTGGTTTGTTCCCACTTTTTGACTTTTATAAATAATACTGCTAAGAACATTCATGCATGAGATTTTGCATGGACATATGTTTTAGTTCTTTTTGGCATATACGTGTGAGTGGAATTGATGGATTATATGGTAACTCGTTTAACTTTCTGAGGAACTACCAAATTGTTTTCCAAAGAGGCTGCACTATTTTACATTCCCAACAGCAATGTATAAAGGTTCCAATTTCCTCACATACTTATCAACACATGTTAATGTCTATTTTTCCACTTATAGCTACCCTAGTGGGTATGAAGTAATATTTCATTGTGGTTTTGACTTTTGTTTCCCTAATGACTAATTATGTTGAGCATCTTTTGATATGCTTATTTGTATAACATCTTTGGTGAAATGTCTATTCAAATCCTTTTGCCCATTAAAAATTGGGTTATCTTTCCTGTTTATTGTTTAGCTGTAAGAGTTCTTTATGTATTCTGTATACTAAACCCTTATCAGATATATGATTTACAAATATTTCCTCCCATTCCATGGGTTGTCTTTTCACTTTCTTGATAGTGTCCTTTGAAAAGTTTTTAATTTGAGGAAGTGCAATTTATCTATTTTTTTCTTTGGTTGCTTGTGCCTTTAGTATTTTATCGAAGAAACAATGGCCTAATCCAGGGTCACAAATATTTACACCTATATTTTCTAAGAGTTTTATAGTGGTAGCTGTTACATTTAGGTCTTTGATTTGTTTTAAACTTTTTTTATATATGGTGTGAGTTTGGGGTCCAACTTCTTTTTTTTGCATGTGGATCCAGTTGTCCCAGCACTATTTGTTGAAAAGACTATTTTCCCCCATTTAATTGTCTTGTCATTGTTGTAGAAAATCAATTGACCATAAATGTTTATTTTTGGACTCTCAGTTCTGTTCCATTGAACTATATGTTTATTCTTATGCCAATACCACACAGTCTTGATTGTTGTAAGCTTTGTAGCAAGTTTTTAAATAGCTAATGTGAGTCCTACAGCTTTGTTTTTTTCAGCATTGTTTTGACTATTCTGGGTCTCTTATATTTTCACATGAATTTTAGGATCAGGCCATCAATTTCTTCAAAAAAGGCAACTGGGATTTCAATAGAGATTGAATTTGTTGATCAATTTGAGGAATACTGCCATCTAAATACTAAATCTTATAATCCATGAACATGGATGTCTTCCCATTTATTTAGGTTCTCTTTAATTTCTTTCAACAACGTTTTATAGTTTTCAATATACAAGTCTCACACTTCTTTTTTTAAAAAAAAATATATTATGGGCTTTAGTTTTGAATTTATAATTCGAGTTTAAGCTTCTCCATGTCTTCTATCTCTTCTATATCCATTGTGCAATTATTAGCTCTTACATAAATTTTTAAACTTTAGAATAAATATATTCCATCAAAATTAACTCTTCTTTCTAAAATATGGCATTCCATATCATAAACACGATATGCTTTCCTACTTCCATGTCTTTGCTTACTCTTCTTCCTATTTAAAACGACTTGTCTCCTCAACTCTGCTGGCAGAATCCATCAGATTTCTAAGACCTAGGCCAACTGTTACCTTGTTCATGAAACACTCCCACCATTTCCTCTTCCTCTCAATATTTTATTCATTCCTCAAATAGTTAATTGCATTAGATCTGTATGCTAGTTACTTGGGTATGTTTGTTATTGTTACTGCCAGATTATGACCAAATTTTAGGGCTCTTCCTAGTCATCTTTCTAGTCCCCCATATCTCAGCCCATCACTTCCAAATTAATATCATCCAACTTGTGTCTAATGCATAAATCTGAATAGGATTCTAATGTCTGCATCATCGATCATTAAATCAATTAAAAGAAAAGTCTTAACTTATACTTTAAGCATTTCATTCAAAAATAGATTGAAAGCCTGCTAGATATAATTTTAAAGTTGCATCTTTTTTTTAACCCAGAACAGGTCTGTTTGGAGGATGGTTTAGACCAGGGGTTGGCGAACTTTTTCTGTAAAGGGCCAGAGAGTAAACATTTTAGCCTTTGTGGGCTATATGATCTCTTTTGTATTTACTCAACTCTGTCATTGCAGTGCAAAAGTAGACTTATCTAATATGTAAGTGAATGTCTCTATGTTCCAATAAAACTTTATTTATAAAAACAGGCGATAGTCCAGATTTGGCCCTGGGACTGTAGTTTGTCAACCTCTGAGTTAGATCATGAAGAACTCTGCCCCAGCAGATTTACTGACTTGTATTGTGACTTTTAAATAACTATGTTACTGATGTATTATTTCCCCCTATAGAGTGATGAGAGTAGAATTATAAACCCTGCCATGGAAAAATTATTCAAGTCAAATTTTAAGCAGATTTTGATTTTTTTTTAGAAACAGGACAGAGACTTTGTAGAACCCAACAGCAAATTAAAATGCTTAAGTTGCTTATTAGACCAAATGTGTTCCATGTGGGATATAAACCGGGAACATAAAATGTAAGGATAAGAGCTCGTAGCTCTGTTTTCCATTTGGCAAAACAATACAAATGACTCAGCCAGTATGTCAACAATGTTGTATAATACTTTACTAAGGTCTTTTCTCTCCTTTAGAAGAAAGATTAATACCACAAATTCATTTTAATATAAATTTTTATAAATTGATATCAAAAATTATTCTGGGATATTGTGATGTTTTATTGCTTTGTTTTGTGTTTTTTTAAGAGGGTGTTTGTTTGTGTGGTTTTTTTTCAAAATGGCACTTGCCAAGTCTCCAGATGATGGATGGCAGACAAGTTTTCACTAGTTCACAGGATTTAGTGGCTAAGGGTGAGATACACAAACTGATTCCAGCAGGATATGACACTGGAGAGGGAATCTATGGGATGAGTGGCAGACTCTAAACCAGTGATCCTGAGGTAAATGCTTTAACAGGGAGTTCAACAAAACTAAGTCCCTCAAGGGCAGGGCTCACACCTCAGTCTTTCAGTGCCCCTGTGCCTAGCACAGTTCCTGTTATGCACCAAGCACCCCATTCATGTTCAGTAAACTGGATCAAACTCTAGTTTTTGCATTTAGTATGTCAACACATACTGAAGATCTCCTGAGTGAAAAGCTCTATTCAAGGCATAATGAATATAAAAAAGGAAACGTCCTTGGCCAAAGGAAAGTACAATCCAATGGTACAGAAAAGAACAACACAGGAGGACACTTCATACTACTAGATAAATGTATTGGCTTTCCTAATAAAAATAAAAAATTTTGAATGATTCTTTTGTAATTTTAAGGCACTGGTGCATACAGTTTTTCTTTATGTTCCCAAGAAACTATGAAGAAGGTCTGGTGTTATTGAATCCATGAGACACATTAATTCCAGAGCTTGGATAAAAATTTACATGCTTTATTCTTTACATGTCTTTGCTTCTTTTTTGTGGCTGGTCCTTGCCTGACTACTGTAAATTCTGCTAGTATAAAATAATCAAGACTTATACTTTATCCACATGAATAAATTCTCTCTAATTTTGGCTGTGTTCTGGTTCAAATAATTTTTCTATTCTTTGACACAAATGTTTAGATCCAGGAGTGGGATACATATAGGAGAGATTGCAGGAATGTTTTCAGACTATCTTCTGAATGATGTACCTGGCTCCTCGTTCTGAAAGCCCTCCATTCTCCATCAAATTAAGTCACCTAGCAACCACCTACTACCATAAATTCATTTTAGACTATGAGATAGACCTTGTTTCTCCATAGAATGAATTTGAACCCTGGACCCTAATCAATAAATCATCAAACTCATTGTCTCTGGTCCTCCTTGCCTTCAAATTGCTATTTTGATGATACAGATCTTGGATAATTTTTGGTATAATCAAAGGATGCCCTCTTACATTGATGCCAAGATGTAGTATATCACAGTGGTTATGAACATGAATTCAGGAGCCAGACCAGCTGGGTTTGAATCCTGGTGCCAGCACTTACTAGCTATGTAACTAGTCAAGTTTCTTGACCTCTCCGGGCCTCAAATTCTTCATCTGTACAATGAAGATAACAAAATACCAATATCATAGAGGTACGGTGAGGATTAAACAAGTTACGGTATATCAAGTGCTTAAAATAATATATGGCATAGAATAAATCCTTTCTATATTTTTGGTATTATTAGTAATTCTATATTTACCTGTTAGTCACGTTTTAGGAAGACCTCATCAAGTTTTTGAGATCAATCAGAAACAAGTTCATCTTCATTATCTTCACCAAGAACCACGGGTATAGTTTTAAGTTCCCACTAAGAAAATAGGACATTCAAAATTTCATACAAGGATTGAAACCCTAATATACAACTTTTGCTCTTAAATATAACTATTCACAACATCTTTAATTTTCCATTTCCCCTTCAGGTCTACACATATGTCACATATATTTTAAGATTTCATTTTAAATTCCTCACAATATAATTGCCAGGGAATACAATTGGAGAAATGTGTCAAGCATACTTCCACAATCATCCTTCAAAAATTTTATTACATTAACCTTTTTGTTTCTGGAAAGACCTTACACGGATATAGATTTGGAGAAATTAAGAGAGTCCATCTCTTTCTGTAATTCTTATTCATTTCTCTTAGCTGAATTTACACAACAATATTTATTGGTCAATACCTTCTTCCTTAATTTTTCCACTTATTCTGACTGTATACTGGGAGCAATAGCAACATTTCTCTCTAGAATCCTTTTCTTTTTTCAGAGTGGAGCTGAATCACATGAAGAAGGGAGCGGAATAATGACACAGAAAATACAGATGGCTTGTAGCTTGCACCAGTGTGGCAGTATTTTAATTAATAACTCCACAATTGCAGGACAATCTTTAATTTTTTGGTGATGACACTATTATCTTAAAGAAAAATCAAAGAAAAGTTTCGTTCTTTTATTAAAATTTTCATCCTAGCCTGTTATATGTGCCCTGTAATTTTTGCACTATTTATAATAAAATATATGATATACTTTCTTTTCTAGACACGTTACTCAATCTGATGTCAGAAAGCTTCAGCATGACTTAATTTTTGAAGTCAAAGCTTATGGGAAATACCAGCAATTTCCAGTGACCTGATAATACCAAAGAAAACAGCATAAATGCATGTCTTGGAGGTAAGTGGATGCTAGTGTAGGCCTCGTAAGTTAAAAGCAACATTTTATAATCTCGGCAAGATGTAATGGGTAGTCAAAGTAATGAAGCCAACCCAGGCGTAATGATTAATCTCTGTGTGAGTCACGACCCTGGCAGCTGCATTCGAAATGAACTGCAATCTATATAATGCATTCTCGGGAAGACCGGACAACAAGAAGTTGCATTAGCCCACAGTGCAGATGGTTAGACTGCATGTAGGAACATACTCAGCTCTGGCCTAAAAGAGCAGAGGTCTAAGTTGAGCAATATTCATAAAAGGACAGTGAGATATCACGGATATTTACGGGCTCCAGTTTATCAAAACAGAGTGTGGAATTAACCCTTACCTGCTTCGACTAACTAGCTGTGAGCTGGGATATTTAATAAAGCTTCCATGGGAGAGGTAAAACTGAGCAGGACCTTGTAAGATGGGTAGTAGCAGAAGTGCCATTGCAGGTAAGAGATACAACGTGAACAAAGCTATCACAGTAGGAATTCACAAGGTATGTTTCAGGCAAAGTGACTATCCCTGACAGGGGGAAGAACAGAATTGATGTTAAGAATGGTAGAGGACAAAAATGTGAAGTTTAGCCCATAAGTAAAACATTTTAACAATCCTGTTTTAGAAAGGTTGGCAAGGCCTGTTGTAACAAACCAGTGGTGTGATGATGGGCATTATCTGTTCGAGGGGACTGGGTGTTGGCAATGAACTCCACCATTTTGGCAGAGTTTTCAGGATACACAGGTGATAATCTGGAGAAGGGTTCAGGAAATTCACAAGAAGGGATATTTTTCAGACGGGAAATAGTAAGAAGGGCCTCCTAATAATGACTGGATTTAATCTGTTTTGTAACAAAGATTCCAAGTTAGCATGATGTCACGGAATGGGCACTGCACTAGATGACGAGGGACATGGAAGTTAGTCCTGGCACCGCCAAAACCTGGACTCACTTCTCTGGGCTGCAGTTATCTATAAAAGGAAAACATCGAGCCAGAGGATGCGTGTGAACCCACCTTTGAACAATATTTACACACAAAACTTTATCGCAAGGACTTAAATGATCCTGTGCATTCGTTGTTGGTCAGGTCCTCACTGTGGTCAGAGGCAATCGTTCTAATAAACACACATGAAAAATGCTCTCATTGCATATCCATGTTCATACACTTTTATTTTCTAAGTACATATAACTGCAAAAATAACATGCAGCCTCAGCATACCAGTCTCACAGCTTGCTAGGGAAGATGCATGTGGTGGTATTAACCAAGGACTTTATATGTATTAACCCAATCCTTCCCATCTTACATATGAGAAAACTGAGGCACAGAGAAGTTATATAATTCACCTGAAAGTTGCACAGCTGATTAATGACAGAGCTAGGACTAGAAGGTCGCAGTGGGTTCTGGGGTCTGCACTCTTATATCCCTCTGCAGGTACTGCCTCTCTAAACAGAAGTCAGTCATTGCAACCTGATGTGAATGACATACATGGTGGAGCTGTGCCTGGGCAAGTATGAGAAACCCAGTGGTAAGGTATTGGGTAAGGCACTGTCTTCAAGGGAACTGGTGGTGATAGGCCTCGGTCCCAATGAGTGGCTGTGGCCACTGTGTTATGAAGTTCCCTGTAGAAATTGTTGAAGGCCATATCATTGATAGAAATGTGCTTGCATACAAGAGCCCTGACTTTCATTTAGAACCATACTGTCTCCAGGCCCACTAATCTGTGCAGATTTTCCCTTTGGCCCCTCTAGGTATGAATGGCCCATGTCAACAGACACACTCTATTTCTCTATTTCCCACCTTGATCTCCTCCCTAAATATCTGCCCCAGCTTGGAAAGGGAAGTGAACAAGTATATGCAGCTAGCTGCTTGCTAAAATCAAACCCGACACATTGCTTTCATTGAAGCCAAGAACTCTTTTGTTTCCCAAACATTTTACCTTGAAGATCCAGGAAAGAAGAATCAAGAGTGACTCATCAGGGATCATAATCTCGACCAAGGGCCCCTCCTAAAAATATTAACTCATTCTCCCTACTGCTTGCATGACAGTCTAAGGTCACTCCTAAAACACGTCAGCTGCTCCTCAAGCTGATTGAGGTATGTGTCATTAGTGGCTCCGGTTAAAAGCCCCAAGTACTTCTCACTCTGACCAGGGTGTCAGAGGTAAAAAGTCCATGAGGGTTTTATCTGCTGATCCAGTCAAGCCCCTCCACACCCGACACACCCTCCAGATGGCAAGTTGTCTGTGCTGACATTACTGTTAGAAGATGTTCAAATGCTTATTGCAAAGATGACATACTTTCCTTGTAGTTCATTTTACTAAATTAAAAACATTAAGCATAAGTGTCTCTTGAGGTGCTTTTTTTCTCCCTCAAAAATTATTTCTCTGAATTAAAATGTGCTTATACAATTTCATATCAAAATTAAGCCATCCCTTCTTTTTTCACCTGCCAGTGGATGTCTGAGTGCACAGACAGCCTTTCTGAGAGCAGGAGGTCCCCAGGGTTACTCATGTAATTCCTTTTACTCTGGGGTGCTCAAGCACAGAATTGCCTACAATCAATTTGCTTTCACATCCTGGCATTAAACTCACTGTATATAAAAGTATCACAAGTATTTTCAATATAATTCTAAGTAGCAGTGATTTAAAAGGCATTTTATTGTAATGAAAAAAATTACAAGGCATAGTAAAAGCTGCACAGCCTATTTGACTGAATCCAATCAAACACATGTAAGATTCTACATAACTTCAAAATGGGTAAAAATGACTTAAATATTAAGAAGGACAATTGATAGGGGTCATTTTGATGTCTGACAGATGAAGCAATACACCTGAACAATATTTTGACCTTCTGGTTTCTAAAAATATAGAATGAATCATAATTTAACTTAGTGCTATGGGTAAGCAGGTTATTTTCAAAGATGTAGCTGCAGATATAAAAATATAGGTATTGATATAACATAATCTTCTAAGTATACAGCCATTTTTTAAAGGCAAAACCAAAAGACTTCCAATAAAATATATGTCTTTAGTTATCAAGAGTACAGATGGCGCCCATCATTGATGTTTGAGTAGAAAGCAAGAAGCATGACTTAGGCATCTACAGCCATTGCTATTCAAAATGATCATCATTAAGATCCAGATACGCACAATACCCTTGAACCTGAACATCAGTATAATGTAAACATAGAAATATTATTATAACTGCAATGCAGTTCCTGATATATAGTAGGTCATCAATAAATATTTGTTGAATTAATGAAAGAATGAATAATGAATAAATGAAAAACATATCTAGAGGCAGTCCACTTTTCCATATTATTTTAATTGAGTCATTTTCATTTTTACCTTTAAGAGAAATGAGTAAAGCAAACCAGAAAATTGAATTACAATCTATGGCTTGACAGCTTTTTGATATTCTCATCCCTTCCAGACTACCAAAACCATCTCTTCTGACTTAGTCCTCAACTTTTGGTTCAAAGTTCTCCCAGTGTTTATGCAAAGGCAGAGTCTCCCTCCCACCACCACCAAATGGCATGTTATTGAATCCCATGAGTTGACAGAAGCAGCACTGAGTTTTATTGTATTTATTGAAGAGGTGGAAGAAATAGAGTTGTCAGATAAAATACAGGGAGCCCAATTAAATTGGATTTTGATAAACCATGAATAATATTTTAATATAAGGATGTTCAAAACATTGCACGAGACATACTTATACTAAAAATTATTCATGGTTTATCTGAAACTAATTTAACTGGGTGCCATGTATTTTTATTTGTTAAATCTGGCAACCTTAGAAGGAAAGCAAATGTTCTGACTACATACCAGATGTTTCTACACATGCAGACTCTGGTAGAGTAGGTAAACCTTTGAGTAAAAAGCAATGGCAGAATTATCTTGATGCATTATTCAGTGATGACCAACTTTTCATAGTTCACTAAAATGATATTTTTAAAGAGTCTGATCTCACAGTCATGCTGCATGTCAAATGCTTCAAAAGACCATGAGAGTATTACATGAAGACAAAGAAAGATTATGAAAAGTGAAGAAAGCAAAGACAGAAGAGATGTCAAGAGGCAGAATAAATATTTTTTGACATTAGCAGTCCCTTTTAAGAGGATATTGGTATGCATATATGTTTCTGTGGACATATATTCAGATCAAAGATAAAAATGACTCCTCAAAAAGTCTTGAATTTCAATAAAATGTCAACTGTGTTTTTATACCATGAAAGAAATTTAGTGCTTATGAAAGGTGGCAGATTGATTGATTGAATAATTATCAATATTTATTACACACCAACATGAAGCTACAGGCTATTCAAACATGCAGGCCAGGTCTCCATAGCCTCGGGAGGGAGTGACCTGTCTTGGAGCAGTGGGTGACAAGGTCTTAAAGGGCAAGACGACATATGTTGTTGCCGAGCAGTGGGTTGAGATATTTGCTCAAATGAGATCTGACAATCCACAAAAGATAGCTAGAAAAATTCTTAAAATCCACAATGTTCATAATCTAAAAACTGAATTTATACCTTTTCCTTCTATTTCAAGAGTCCTCTTGGTGTTCAAAGATCAAGCAAAGCCCTGAGAAGAATCAGTATCCCTGTGCTCAGAGTTTCAGGCCTGGCAGGGTCGGTAAAGGGCTTCGTGATGATACAAACGCTCAGGCTTGATCAGGACCTCACAATTATTTTCCAACAAAGTGCCAGACTGTGAAATCAGGACTTCCAAAGCCTTTCTAAGGGAGAATGGGGAATCTTTTCAACCAGATCTATTATAAACACAATCAAAGAGAGGAGAGAGGAAAGTAATATTTCTTAAACCACCATAGGTCAGACCTCTGATGGTGTTACATACATATTATTCGTTTATTCTCATAATAACAATATATGATTGGCATTATTTTTTTCATTTTACCGATGATAATCTGCTGACTCTAAGAGAACTTAACTAGTTACCCAAGATTACAGAACCAAATATTGATGAATCTAAGATTCTAATTCAGGCCTATCTGACCAAAATTGCAACATAATACTTCCAGATCTAGAACAATCTCCTTTACCATTAGATTAAATATCAGAATCTTGAGCTAGTCAAAGGAAAGGCTTCACTTAAAGGGTAGGCAAACAAGATAACTGAATGTTTTCACTTTCAATAATGACATTTTCTTAAGTGAATTATTTTTACTTGGTGTTTCCAAGTAAAAAAAAAAAGTTTGCTTATTATCATGAAACTCTCTCAGTTTACTTTTGGCATATGTCATTTCCCAAAATAATTTATGAGAAACACAAAACTAAAGTTACATTATTCATTTAACACCAAAATTAAAAGCAGAAAGCTAATCAGGAAAAAAAACAACTCTGTTAACTTTAATGTCAACTCCTAAAAGTTACTGCTAAATAAAAAGAAACTATAAAGTAGAAACTTAGGTCACAGCACAAAATAAACTTCAAATCAGAGAGTCACAGGCTGTAAAAGCTTGGTTCTAGAGTCATGTAACCCAAACTAGAATCACAACTTCACCTCTTACTAGCTGTGTGATCTTTGGAAAATTACATAGCCCCTCTGTGCCACAGTCTCCTAGTCTATAAAATAAATATAATAATAGAACCTACCGCAGAGGGTTGTCATGAATATTAAATAAGATATTCATGTAACCCGCTTGGCATAGAGCCTGGCGCATAACAAGAACTCAATAAATATCATCTCTTATGTTTATCATCATTAAAATGTTTTCTTAAAAATGGATATGCTGCTATAAAATGAGAGTTTTCATTTATCTCTGCATTTTTCAAAACTAAGACTACTGGACACCAAAAGCTCCAAGTGGTGTTTTCTAAATCAATATCAAAATGTTCCTGGCAATGGCTGCCTTTTAAATAACTCATTTTGCTAAACTGAAGCACGAATTCAAAATCCCAGGCTGAGCCCATTTACACTGCTCTGTATTACGCTGCTGCACACGAAAGAAATCATTTGGCTTGCAGATAGCTGAATCAAGAAAGGCATCCTCAAACCCTTTGTCACCTGAAACTCCCACAGCCACGCGGTTGAGTTTAAACCACTCAGGTTTTATCAATGTTATTTTGAAATGGAATCCACAAGCATGACGTGTGTGTGTGCATGCGCAGGGGCACACACACATGCGTGTGTGTGTGTGTTTTCAGGAAGAATGATACAATCTAGAGGGAGGAAACATTACTATGCCTAAGACTGGGTGCGTCTACACCCAATTGCATTTGGGTAAGTTATGCGGTGACCCCAAAGGGCAGGTGTTGTTGTCACCTGGTACAGCCTCTAGGGATCCCACCGAGTGAGCCACAGGGCCTAAGACCCAGGCACGCTGCACTTTCTTTCCTCCTAAAGAAATTTACAGGCCATTTTCTCACCCTTCCCCCTGAGCTAGGATATTGAGGTTAAAATGTACCTACTGAGTAGGTAATGTATTTGGTATTAAGGATCCATCACATGCATACGTCTTCTGAGCATAATGGTTCCTTTGGAGCTATTATAGATATGCCGTGAATAGATATTAGGAATAACACACAAAGAGTGGCTGAAGGAGATCCCATATTAACTACTGTCAGACTTTTAACATTATTTGAAACTAGGCTTTTTTTCCATTCCTGGGGTTTAATACCTCTATACTTTGTAAACTGAGCGCTTTTCAAAGAGAGCTCCAAATTCCTACAGAGCTGTCTTTAGGTGAGCTTTGATCTTTGCAGAGGACCTATCTTGTGTTTCTATAATTGCTCTGGTTTAACAAGGCTCCCTAGCACGTGAAAGGGGAAAATCCTTTTATTAAGGCTATAAACCTAACTGACCACAGTGATGGAATGTGCAGCTTGGGGGTAGCCCTTTCCCCCAGGAAAGAAAAAAAAAAAGTGGGGAACTGGGGAAAGTCTTCATGTTGAAACAAAATGAAATATTTATTGAACACGTTTCTGGTGTCCCAGGTGGTCAGAGGCTGCCCTGTGGTCCGCTGAAAGGTTTGATCTTTGTTAAGTATTGTGAATGCTGATTTCAATAATCGGGTGAAAGCTGAGGAAGTTATGGCTGAAATTTTGGCTAAAGATGACAGCTCCAGGTTTCAAGTTGCACAAAGCAGTCTGAGGGATTAAATCAACAAAGCCTGCTCAAAAGTATTGAGTTTCCAGAAGCATAATCTTCCTATCGGTGATTCACACTCCTAGGATGGGGAGGATTCCTCATTTACTTTGACTTTGCCATATTAATCTTACTTTACAAATACACGCGGTGATTTATATCATGTTTAATTAACTGATTGAGGGCTCCAGTGGTAAAAATGGCATCGCATTAAGCTCTGTCCGTATGGCAAATTCGAATCACATCTTTAGCCTTGCAAGAACAAAATATCCCGAGAGTCACTGATGACAGGATGTAGGAATTGAAATCAGGTCCCTCCTGTTGTTTGAGAATCCAGGGAGGGTGCCTGCCATATGCCCGTCACTTCCAGGGGGGGAAATGACAGGATAAAAGAAAGGAAGTCTCTCGTTCTTCCAATATGTTCAAGTCTCAGATGAAAACGATTGTGCAGCAGTGCTGTACAGAGGCCAAGATTCACATGAAAGTACATTCTAAACTTTGCAGAGAGCTCCATGAGAGGATTCGGTGGGGTTTTGATACGTGTTTTTTTGTTTTGTCTTGTTTTTTTCTGAAATGGCTGCTCGGGGTTTTTGAGAACTGATACATGAAAATGCCGTGGTTTGGAGCTGAATGTAATAAGTAGGGAAATAAAAAATAAATAAAAGAGGGAATTCTTATCTAATAAAATATATGTGCACTGTGATTCAGTAAAAGGATTCAGTAAAATTAGGTTTGACTGCTAAAAACCACATTGGGATCTCGGTCTCAAAGTGAGCATTTTTGGAAGTGGGACTAGTCTAATTTTTCTCCTCAAAAATCTGTGGTAATTATTTATGATTTCTAAAGAAAAAAATGGAAATTCACTACTGATTTCTTTGAAATAATTTCTTTGCAATTTTAAAATGCATTTTAAATTATCTTAGTAAAACAGCCTAATAAAAGTTTGAAAAGAGAGGGCAAAAAGTCAACTTCATTCCTTCACGGTGAGTGATTAGCATTTTGGTGCATCCTCTTCCAGTGTTTCATTATTTGCATGTTTTACAATTATTATAATCATACTACACCCTAATCATGCATCCTGACTTTTTCATTTAACATTTTATTACACATTTCCCCTACTAGGTACTCAGAATTCTTATTGGCTGTATAATATTTCATCCAATGAATATCATTTTTCTAACCATGCTTCCAGGGTTAAATATGAGAACACTTTCCAGTGTTTGCTATTATAAATAACATTATAAAGACAATTTTTATACAACCGGCTTTTTCCACATTTTGAATTATTTCCTTAGGACAGATTCCCACACCTATAAGTTTCTTTAAATGATGCATAAGTAAAGAAATTTTCCTTCCCAGGGAAAGTGGAAAGCAAAACATTCTGTGAAGTATCACTATAGAGAAAATCTTACCTCTATGCAGATCTTAAAAAGAAAAAAAAAAGTCAAACTCATAGAAACAGAGTAAAAAAGTGGTTGCTAGAGGCTGGGGGATGGGGGAAATAGGCAGAGGTTGGTAAAAGGGTACAAACTTTTAGCTATAAGATGAGAAAAGTCTGAGGCTCTAACGTATAACATGGTGACTTTAGTTAATAACACTGTATTGTATAACTGAAATTCGTTAAGAGTAGAACTTAAATGTTCTCACCCCACACCCCCCCAAAAAAGATAAATATGTGAGGTGATGAATGTGTTAATTAATTAGATGGGGTAATCCTTTCACAATATATCAAATCATCACTACATACACTTTAAATATCTTACAATTTTATTTTCAATTGTACCTCAATAAAGCTGAAATTTCAAAAAAATAAAGACAGAAAAATCTTACCTAAAGTTAACGTGTAACCTGAGGGTGATGGCTTTGCTCCTATAGCAAGTACTGGCAATGTAGGAAAAGTATTTCATTTTTACTGTTGTGTCCTTTCCTGCTCTCTTTAAAAGAAGCACACAATAACAATGAAATACAATCAGAACTTCCTATTTTGTTTACTCATCATTTGTCATTTCTCTCCAGAAAAAAAAAAAAGTGTCCCTTTAAGTATAATTAAAGTTCTGAAAATTTATAACAGTTTTCTAGAGAGTATTGCAAATATACTATTAGGCCTGCACACAGTTCACTTTTTAAATTGACCATTATTTTAGTTATACCTGAAGTGTGGTCCTAATAATTAATAATTCTGGATGTTTTCGTAGCATTAATTCAGAATATGATGAATTGGGTAAGTTAGGCAATATATTTTAACTAAAACCACTTTGGATTTTGACAAGGAATTCAAACTTTTCAACTGTGGTCTGTGACTGCACAGGCAGCTTGTAAAAAGAATAATCACCTCAACTTTTCCAACTTCCTGAAATCACTCAAAACAGAGTAGTTCAGGATTGTTTCAGTTGGGAGTCACAAGTTCTAAAACACAGTGTGCTGCAGTGTATTTTAATGATTGGTTTCAAGACTCGACGTTCTAGATTTTCTTAACCATCCTTTATGAAATTTGTCTTCAAAATATGTATAAACTTAAAATTGTTATTTGCAGCCTTTTATCAAGAAATTATCTGATTTATTTAACTTAGTCTACAATTGCATGAAACACCATCAAATTCAATCCAAGTCTGTATCAGGGTTCAAAGGACATATTTGTAACAATTGTGGAGGCCAGAAATGGATTTCCCTTTAGATAGTTTGTTCGAGCCGATGTTATTATTGGTTTGAGATAACATAACATCTTTTGTTTTCCAAGTCTATTCCTTTCAGTGAAATCTATTTCTTTTGCACAGTTTAGAAACAAAACATAAACATTCCCTGTGAGGCATCAGAAGGAGAAGCAATTAATGTGGATTTGATAAAACATAATGTCCTGGACTGACAGTAAAAAGGCTACGCTTGTTTGATTGTTGACTAGTTTTGTCTTTAAATAATGGTCTTCCTTTGGCATTTAACGTATATTTGTTCACAATAAACATAATTTATGAATATTTTAACACATGTGTACTCAGTGGGGTGGATTATCATACTGATATAAATAGAATTAATGAGCAGTCAACCTGCCACATGTCATGACATATGACAGGGCAGCTAGAGCACAGAAATAATTCTCCCAGTTTCATAATAAAGCTTTTTTCTTCGTTCAACTTTTTAAAACTACTAACAGTCTTTATTTTGCCTTTATTTTGGAGTATGGTTCACCAACTGTGAAACAGGATTCAGGTTTTACTACAAGAACTTACTTTTGATATTTGAAAAACTATTTTCTTGCCTTCTTTAAAACAAAATAACTATATTTGAACAAACTAACCCCATTCAGCCAAATTTCAGAGAATAGACCATGGAGAGACAAGCATTTTACATATTTCTACTAGAAAAAAATTGATATATTCTTTTCATCTTTTCATTTTGTGGCAATCATATGATCATGCCCAATTGTTGCTACCAGATCTTTACGGGAACAAAAACTTTCCAAATGCTTCTAAATTCTAAAACAAATCAGATGGGCAAATCGCCTAGATAAAATTATCCTGAAGAAAACATCTTCTTAGCCAGTTATTTGCTCTCCTTGCACACAAAGCAACAATCTGTTAAGCGTGCCTAATAAGATTTTTTTTTTTAAGGAATAAACCCAGTGGTAAAAAGCCACTTCTTCAAACAGTAGGTATGGGGGTGGACATGGGCTTGCAAAATATTCAGTTTAACCATAGTTCATTTGACAAAGAATCATTTTCATGAGGAGGTAAATTGAAATTTAAGATTTACCCTTATTTTCTTTTATTATTTTTATAGCTTGATTATGGGTAAAAATGAGAAAAATTAAACTAGCGCGTGGACTGCATTGTCCAGATGATCTGGCAGGAGGAAAGAAGCCTTGGCAAAGATATTATACCATGACTTTTTCGAGACACAGATGGCAGGGCGCAGCCTTTCCTCCTCTTATCTTTAACTTTCAAAGGGAATATTCAAAGCTTTTTGCCACCACCACCCCTCCACTCCCAGCTTCATGTTGAAAAACACTTTCTCCCAGAACCAAAGCTCTGTCCCTAAATCGGACAAGCCCCAGGATGCTTTAGGGAAATGGCAGAACGTGACAACATGCTCCTGGTCATCTGTTAGAGGAGGGACTGCACTCTATGGGTCTGGGGGCTGACGAACGTCCCTGGAGTGACTCCCTTGGGGAAATCCAGCTCTTTCACCGGCAAAGAAAATGGGCACCACCTAGTGCTTTTTTGATGCAAAGACTGTTTGTGCCGGTGTGGTCATGAGTGGGCATGCGTTGGGTGCCTGACCTTTACAAAGGAAAAAAGAAAGGAGTCAGTAGGCTTCAACCTCTATGCCCCAAAAAAGAAAAGAAGCAGTGATAATCTTAAGACAAATTAATTCAGTGCTTCCAAATCAGGGATTTCCTTGGAGTTATTTTCTTTTTTCCTTTTTTTTTTTAAATAATTGTTGGTCTGTTCATGAGAAATAACATTTTTACTTACTAAGATGCTAATTTCCCCAGTATTATTTTTTGTCTGTTCATTTCTTCTGCAGTTAACTCGTGTAAATTTCTAAGAATTTTCATTTCATCCAAAATGACAAAGCAGAGCAAGCCATCCCAGCCCTGAATCTATTCTAACAAGGAGCCTGTCTGGAGTTCTCCTAAGACAACAAATAGCTTTTATGAAAAATGGTTTGTAGCACAAAATCTTTTGCAGTGCAATAAGATCAAGTTAACCCTCATGCCTCTAGGAAAAAGCCTAGGAAGTTTTATCTGATTGGCAAAATGGACCCAGATATGAGTTCAAGGATTGAGTACACTTTGATGAAATTTCACAGCAATGAAGTCTGATTATCTGAATGACTGCTTAAGCCCTTTAAAAAATAACTCAGGGAAGCACTAGATTTTTTTGTTGGGAAAACAGATGGTCCTGTAGGGAATAGTAGAAGAGCCATTCCATACTGTTTGTTACTTTTTCTTATAACATTTGGCTTCGAATTACTCTTACTACTGTTGCTTTTAAAAAATAATAATGATTTCTCGGTTGCTAAAAGGTGGATCATTCTGCAATAAAATGAGAAATCTTAGTGTAGGCGGGGTGGAAGGTAGAAATGGGAAAAATGAGTAACATGCTACACATAACTGGATTAACAAGGGCTGCTACAATCCGGGAACTAACTAGCTAACTTTGAACTCACTGGGGATCTGCTTATCCAACATGCTGCACAATAGAATCCAGACAGAAAACAGACTTCGAAGAAACAAATAAAAATGATTACAACTACTCTCAGTTAAGAGCTCAGTGTCTGTGCTAAGCAACCTGGGTATAAAGGAATGAAGCAAGCAAAACCCAAGATTCTGAACTTTCCTCCTTTGCCTCCAGCAAAATTCTCCCATTATAAGATGGCGATGACACTAAGAAATCGCACTTGGCAACTGTATTATGAACTAAGCTAAAAAGTCTAAAGCACGCTCATATCTTTAGCCATTTTATTGCTGTAATTTAGGATATTAGATTAGTGATTTGCTTCAAATAAATTTAAAAATTTATAACAGGGAGGAAAAAATACCTTAAAATGAGTTTCTTCTACAAGCATCAAGAAAAACTAAAATGAACTGATCTCTTTGGAATTTCACTGGCACAAAATATACATCTTCAGGTTTATAACTAAAGAGGAGATCTTGTCTTGACAGATTTAAGATGCACATGAATTGATTAGCTGAAGCCATCAGGTGTGGCTACAGAATATGTACCTACAGAATAATGGAAGGAGGTGGCTATCTTAATCACCTTTTAAATGAAAGCAGTATTGTGTTTTGCATTCAAGTTGAATTCCTCAACTCTTAATATCACCACCATTCTGGTCAGCCTCTTAAAAAAAAAAAAAACTTGCATTTTTTTTCCCTCCCTCTCTCCCTCCCCATCTGGCACCCCCTTTTCCCTCCCGCCTGCTTTCTCTGAATGCAATAGTTCACAGTGAAACCCTCTGGTAATGACAGCCCTGAAGTGATAATGTACTTTCCTGCCTTCCCGTTAACAGTAGCACTTGATCCCACCATGGGTGCCAGCTCACTGGCAAAAGGATGCTTTCGTATTTTCTAAAGGTAAAAAGGATCAGTTCGATTTACTGCCTTGACTAACTCAGCAGTTTCACTAAGTTCTGGCACAAAAATGGATGTTTTATTAAAGAAGAAGAAAAGTAAAGAGGAGAGGAAGGAGGAGGAAGAGGAAAAAGGAGAAAAGCAAGAAGGAAGGAGGAAGGGAGGGAGGGACACAGGGAAACAGAGAGAGGAAGGGAAGAAGAGAGGGATGGAAGGAAGAGAATCAGTCTCCTTTTTTTGCTCAATATTGTGTCAGTGAAACCAAATAACATGTTTTGTTTCTTCTCCCTGGGATTCACTGGAGCATTCCACACAGTAAATGAAGAGTTAAGGTGAGTAATATCAACTAAGAGCACTGGACTTGGAGAAAAAACAAAGGGTCCGTTCCTATGGTAATGTGGGCTCTCTGTGGAATAAGTGATGGTCACCAAGTGATAATACATTTACCCTCTCATTCCCCCTCATTCACCCCTGATAGGAGGAGGCTGTGCATCAGAGTGGCCACAGCACGCTGGCTGGATGGCATCTGAGTGCTCTGTCAGTCCAGCTGCTCAGCATCCCAGGGTGGCACACTGTCCCCACACTCCGATTTTTAATGGATGGTGCGTTATTCTGCTGAGGCAACAAAACTGAAAACAATCAATAATTCTACGCAAATAGCTGTTATTTTAACAATAAGGCCAGAGTGAGTTCTTAACGATGAGGAGCATGGGAGATGCTATTTGTTGCAGTTTAAATAAAACTGCTTTTCCTTGCTTCAGGACCCAGATCACTCAGTGTGCTCCTGGTGTTTCAAGCTTGAATGGATATATAATACATAAAAGAGTTATATCTGCTTGTTTGAAGACACTTTGTTTTCTAATCTCAGTGCTGCTTTACTCTATGACTTTATAAGTTCAAGTCCACTCGGGGAAGGGGAGGAGGGAGCCTGTGGTTAGACGCAGGAAAGAAGGGACACTGTTCTGAGCGCCTATTATGTCGTAGGCACAGTTCCACGCTCTTTCCACATAACAAGCCAATGAATTAGATATTTGCAGCCAAGCCTGTCTTTCTACTGAGCCCATGTTTTTCCACCATACCAATGACCAAAACTCACAGTCAGAAATACATTTTATAATGTAACCCAATTCACATATATTACTGAAACAAAGTTTCATGAAACATTGCTTACCTTTATACATGCAATTTTACTTATCCTGTTCTGTTATAGTTCAATTCTCTAAAATTCTGGTTGCAACTCCACTAAATTAGTCTCACAACCTACTATTGTAGCATGATCCACAATTTGATAAAAGCCACAGTATACCATGCTGCCCTTCAAAATTTTAAATTTTGCTATGTTGGCCTTGGTATCAGTATGCTGACCAAAATTGTACTTGCAGATAGTACATAGAAAGTTCCATCAATATGATTTAAGTTTTCAAGTTTTTCATCTAAGAACTGAGAGTTGTAATACTGACTCCCTAAAACTCTCCTGAAGTTAAATTCGCTGGCAGTGTTCATTTGCTTCTCAAAGAGTCTGTTACGTAGAACAAAAAAAATTTTAAATGGAGGTGGTAAGTTTCTTAGCAATAAAAACCATTAAAAGGAATAATGATTATTATATTGCTATTGTTAACAATCACTGTGAACCCACTACCTGACAGCCACTGTTCTATGAGATTTAAATATGGGAACTCATTTAATTCTCACTGTCACTTTATGAAGTAGGTCAATATCATTACTTCTCCTTGATAGCCAGAACTCCCTCATCTTGTTTATTACAAATTTCCCTTTCTAAAATGTTATTATATATCTCAGAAGATGAATGAAATTGTGACTCAGACTCAAGGAATCTGCATTTCTATGATTTGTTTAAATGAAATATGAAAACCTATATCATCTAGTTGGTTTGATGAACTGACTGGCTTTTTAATAATAAGTCATGGAATTAAAAAAAAATTTGTAGAAAACTTCCAGAATATACAATAATAGGTTAGCATGTATTTGCCTTCAAGTAACTCAGATTCCCAGTGATAAGGGTCTGTAAATATCTGAAAGTCCAAAGGCAATTCCCATTCCAGAGCTGGTTGATTCAGCAGCTCATCAATGTCATTGAGGACTCAGAGTGTTTCTATCTTCCCACCATCCCATCCCTCGCCAGCTTTGCCCTTAGATAGCTGCCCACTTCCAGGTGTCATATCCAGACTCCACAGTGACGAGATGAAAGGTCTCTTTCTCAGGAGTAAATTAAACGCTCCTTAGATCCTAATCAGCGTTTTTCTTTGGCTAAAAGTTAGCTACATGTTGATTACTAAAGGAGTCACTGGCAGGGGAAATGGGATCATCATGACTGGGTTAGGAAAGCTCTTAACACCTGGAAGCAGAGATGAGGTTGCCTGTCCCGAAGCACATGGGTCTGTGGACAAGGAAGGTGGGGTCTTGTGGGAAAATATATACTGAGTAAGAAGTGTCTGATGCAAAGAGGAAAAATGTTTTGAGGAAAGATTTGGTGAAATATAAAGTAGAACCATTCCCCATTATTTAATATATTTAATGTTTCTAAAAAATTAGCAAATTTAACAACAAATACATCTATAAAGAATTCACTATGTATTTCCCTTTTGCTCTCAAATTAATAGGACCTGGTGTTTTCATTACCAGAAAGAAGAAAACTAGGTAGAATAATAAAACAAACATCTAAAAAGTATCAATGCTCATAAAAATAAACAAATACCATCCTATTTAATACACTGAAACCAGGTTGGCATTTGCCAACAACTACAAGGTAAAATGTTACAGAAATTACCACTTCCTACTTTCCGGGTGTATTTGTCCTAATTCATTTAACATGATTTCCAGTGTCAAAATTTAGTTGTGGTTTTGAAAAACATCCATAAGAAAATATATAGCTCAAGAGGGTTTACTAAGTTTTAATAAGACCCATAGTGTCTTATATTTAGGTGGGATTTTTCTTGCTATCTTATTGCTTCTGAGGAACCTGTTCCCCTGTCAAAGAATATGCAAAGTGGTTTTTATTCTTTTCTTTTAACTTTTTAATTTGACATAATTTCAGACTCACACATGAGTTGCAAGAATGACTCAAAGAATTCCTGTATAGCCTTCATGCACATAGCCCAAATGTTAGCATTTTATGACATTTGCTTTATCTATCTCTGTTGTGTGTGCATGCAAAAACACGAGCAGGCACACACACATATGTACATGCCTTACATGTTCTTATATGTGATGTGTGTATGCACACACACATTTTCTGAATCATCTGAGAACAAGTTACAGATATGATCCTCCTTTAGCGCTAAATACTGTGTATATTCCTAATAAAGAAGGACCTCCCCTTACAAAACTACATGCAAGTATCAAAATGAGAAAATTAACATTAATACAATACTATTATCTAATTTATAGATTTTATTCAGATTTTACCAAGTCTCCCAATAATGTTTTTATGGCCCAAACAATCATAGATCATGCTTGTATTCAGTTGTCATTTCTCTTAATCTCCTTTCTTCTGAAACAGTTCCTTTGTCTTTCCTTGGCAAAATGCTTTTAATATTGGTTCTTCACAAAGCATAATTAAGAGAGCAAACATCATTCCAAAGCCAATGCATTTGTATGAATGGTTGTTTGGGATTCGGGCTGCCTTTGCAACCTTCCTGCAGCAGGGATGGTTGGTGTGAGTATATTTTCACTATTCTCTTAGAAATCTGGACCTGTATCACAGAATATGAAGGACAAACTGGAGAAGCAGGTGGTCCTTTGGCTTGTTACTAATCAATACATCTATTGCCCATGAAAAGCTACAAGAACATCCCAAACACCTGAAACATTTCTATGTTTTTAAAAAAGAAAAAAATTGAAGACATTATAGAAAAAAAAACCTTACAAAAACATTTATTTCAATAACTGCATACTTAGACATAATCCTTAGAAACACTTCAATCTAAATAATTAGAATAGAAGTGTTTATAATTGTTAAAGGTTCATTATTTCTGAACTAATGTGCAGAATTTGGTTTATGAGTATAAGAATAAAGACATTCAGATCAATTCTCTTATCTTTTTTATTAATGTTTGAATTAGCCTACAAAAAAAATTCACATATTTAGAAGTCCACTAAAGCCTAAGAAGCTCATTTTCTTTCACAGTGCATATCGGTGGTTTTAATTGTTCAATCTCTCAGATTGCACCTATATAGCAGCAAGCAGATGCTTTAGGAATAAATGGTCCCAAAAAGTCATGGGCAAGTGTGTCTTACACATATCTCTTTTTCTGAAAGCCCCATGAAATATTTCCTGAAAGTTTTTCAAACCAATGTATTCTATCACATGAAAGAGAAGTTACCTGCCAATATGATTATTTGCCATCATATTACAACCAAACTTCTAACTGACCCTACCCCCTCTCTCCAGTGAAAGAGAAGGAATAAATTACAGTGGGGAAGAGAATATTTCCAGATGGGCTGGGCTAGGGCATCTAAATCTGTACCTGGGACTACAAAACACTTTGCTTCCTTCAAAAACCGTTTTCTCAAGTTGATTATTTTTTATACCCATCTTAAATAAGGCAATGCCCCTGAAGTAGGATTAGTAGCAGCAAACCCTTACCCTGTTCTCAGTAGTGAAAACAAATTATAAACCATTTTCTTCCACTATCGAACTGTAATACAACAGCAGGGAGAAAATCACTTGTTCACTTGAGTTCAGTTCAAGATTATACTCAAGTCTGATTGCAAAAGCCCATTCATATGGAAGACGAGACAAAAGGCTAACAAGTCTCTGGGTAGAGTGTCAGAGGCTCAGTGTTTACAAGAAGAAACTGAGGGGAAGATTAGAGAATAATTTTCTCCTGGGGAATGAGGATGGCTGAGGGGTCTTTTGTAGGGGAAGCCCTTTGCTGGGATTAAAGGCAGGATTATTGGTAGAGAGTTGAGAAACTGAAATGGAGAGCCTCTTAAAATAGCAATTTAGTCAGAATATCCAGGGAGTTCTTGAAATGTGAATTCTAAGGAAATGGGTAGTACTTAAGAAGAAAAGATAAACTTACTATTTAAGTGATGACACTGTAAGTGGGTCACAAAGTGACGGAGTCGCCAATGCCTTCCAATAGGCAAAAACAAAAACAAGAGACCAATAGCATGGTGACTTGGGTCAGCTTTTAAGTAAAGGCACAAATTCAAGAAAATCCTAATGAGGAAGAAATCAATCTGATCTACAGATTAAGTTACGGTGACGTCATGGCTAAAAAACAATAGTAATTAGAAACTGAATTAATGTTATGTACTCTTTTTATCTAATTTCAAAAAGTTAGTGTTAGCTTAAGTCATACTTTTAGCAGAACTGTTACATATAAAAAAATGTTTGAGCTTAGCACCTTATAATAAAATTTAATACGTCTAAACTTAAAATATTTGAAATGAAAAGTTTCATTTGGAAGCATAACTAATGCATAATTCTGAACTTGACACTTACCATTCCTAAGATTACGTTGGTTTCCCTATTACCTACAAAATAAAAATTGAGTTTCTTATCTTGATGTATCAACTACAGCTTTGGCAGGAAAGAGTTGGGAGTTTAAAGATTATTCATTTAAGGGACTATTTATAGAGGTGTGGGCAGGGTTAAGGGAACCAAAACAGGATGTTGAGACACAAGCAACAACCAAAGCCACGCCTTGTCGGAGACCTGAAGAGGCAAGGAGAGGGGGTAATAGGGTTATCATAGCCTTTGGAGAGTTGCAGCCATGACAGAGAGGCCAGAAGCTGTAGTCAAAGATCCATCCATTGTTCTCAACCTTGGCTGCACATTGGAGCTTAAGAATTAGTGACACCTGGGTCCCACCCCCAGGGATTCTGATTTCGTGTATCTGGGATGTAGCCAAGGGACCAGGTTTTCAAAAACCTCATAGATAATTCTAGTGTATAGCCAAATAAGAGAACCATTGTCAATGAGGGTGGATGCAGCCAGTGCCAAAATGAAGGCACCAGGGGAAGGGAGAGAATAAGGAAAAGTACTCTAACCCCTGCCACTAACAGAGTGGGCCTCAGAGCATCAATAGCAACCACCTGGGAGTTTGGTGGATATGCAGATTCATGGACTCCACCTCAGACCTAGTGAATCAGAATTTTCATCTAAAAAAGATGCCCCAGGTAATTGTCACGTATATCAAAGTTAAAGAAGCCCTGCTCTAAGGTATTTCTTTTCTTGTTTTTCATTGTCCCACTGGTGTTTCCCAGTAACCCAAACCTAGTGGAAGCCAGAGGGCCAGGGAGTCTAGATGATCCAGTCACAGAGGTTAGTGTCCCCAGGACACAGAACAGGGCAGAAAAGTGCAGAGAGAATGAATCTGGGGAGACAAACAGAATTTGACCAGGCCGAAATGATGTATTTATTCTTATCTTTATCCCACATTTCTAGAAATATCTTACTCTCCATTCTACCAGAGAATCCTGAAACACACACTTCACTTTCCTTCATTCCTTCAACAAGCAATTTTTGGCATCTACTACACATATATACTACGCCAGGTATTACGGAAGAAAAATATCAATAAGAAATGGTGCTCATGTTGAAGGAGTGATGGAGTAGGGTAGACAAGTAACAAATAAACTACAGGACTTCTTCAAGTAAAGCGGCAGACCATGCCAATAGTAAAGTTCACTCCCTCAAGAATTAACAATATATAAGTATTTAACAACAATAACAAAATGTTTGAAATAAATCTTGAGGTTGTAAGAAAATAAAGGAAAATGCCCAGATCCATAAACAAAGAGCAGTCACCAGAGCTGATGCAATACTGGGGGGCTATAGAGAGAAAGGATAGGTAGGAGGAGGTAAGAGATGATGGGAAAGAGAAAAAAATCTATCATCTGGCATAGGGTATGTGGAAAAAACAAAAACAAAAACAAAAACAAAACCACCCCTGAGAAATCAAAACCACAGGCCTTTACTTTTTGCAGATTTGGGGTCCGAAAACCAGAAAAATATATATAAATTGATCCCATAGATTTGATACCCCAACAACTGAAAAAGCTATCTACTGAAGAAAAATTACAAAATTCACCTGGAGAAAAGCCACAGGAATGAGGGTCAGCAGAAAGAACACACAGCATGAAAAGAACCTACAGAAAATGTATACAATACAGCTATCTAAAAATGTCTCAAATAAATTAGTGCAAAATGAATAAAGACAAAAAAGAAGAAATGAAAATCCCTAAGAACAAAACACCAAGGAAAATGAACAATCAGATTAAAAATAACCAAATGACACTTCTAGAAATGAAAATTATAATAAAATGAAAAGCAATAGATATGATAAAAACAATTAAACAAAATGATAAAAGAATTAGCAAACTGAAAAATAGATCTGAAGGAATTGCCCAGACAATCCCATATAGAGGTGGAAAATATGAAAGGTTAAGACTACATGTGCATGTGTACACACACAATCCTCTAGAATAACATAGAGGAAGAGCCTGAGGCAATGCCTGAAGAGATAATAACCAAGAATTTCCAAGAACTGATTAAAGACATGAATCCACAAATTCCTGAATCATGAGTCCTGAGCAGGAGAAAACTTTTAAAATTATGTCTAGACAAATCATGGCACCAAAAACAAGCAAACAGAAGAAAAAGAAATAGAAAAACCTGTCAGGATAATAACATTTTTTTAAACAGTATTAGAAAATGAAAGACTTTGAAGTGACATTTTCAATGCATAGAGGAGAAATTATTCTGCAATTCAATACCTAGCTAATTTATTATGTAAGAATTGGGATGAAATAAAGACATCTCACACAAATACTAAAATAATTAGCCACTCCCAGAATTACCCATTTTGCTTGCTGACAGTCACAGTGAAGAAGTCTTACTTCAGAAGCAAAGAAATTGAATGCAGAAGTAAAGAACAGTTTGCAGGAGGTAATGGTGGACAAAGAAATCAGAAAAATGTGAAAATATCTAGACAATTGTTGACTACAGAAATAATTTAAAATCCTGACTTATTTGTGGAGGTTACCAAACAAGTTGGGGAAGATTTAATATTGTTAAAATGTCAGCTTTTCCCAAATTGACCTATAGATTCAATGGAATCCAAGTCAAAACTCCAGCAGGTTTTTTTGTAGATAGCAATAAGCTAATTCTAAAATGTATGTGGAAAGGCACAGGAGCTAGAATGGTCAAAACAATTTGGGAAAAGAAGAACAAAGTTGAAGGAATAACACAATTTGATTTCAAGACTTGCTATAAAGCTACAGAAATCAAGGCAGTGTGGTATTGGCAAAAAGATAGACACACAGATTCATAGAACAGAGGGGATGGTCCAGATATAGACCCACACAAATAGGGCCACTTGATTTTTGACAAAAGTGCACAAAAGCAATTCAATGGAGAAAGGATAGTCTTTTCAACAATTGAAACAAATGGGCATCTACATGCAAAAAACATAAGCCTCGCCATACACCTCACACCTATACAAAAACCAAATCAAAATGGATAATAAACTTAAATATGAAGTGTTAACTATAAAAACTTTAGAAGTTGGGGCTGGCCAGTGTTGTAGTGGTTAAATTCATGCTCTCTGCTTCAGCAGAGGGTTCGGGGTTCACAGGTTCGGATCCTGGGCACAGACATATACACCGCTTATCAAGCCATGCTGTGGTGGCATCCCACTCACAAAATAGAGAAAGATTGCCACAGATGTTAGCTCAGGGAAGCTAAAGAGGAAGATTGGCAACAGATGTTATCTCAAGGCCACTCTTCCTCAGCAAAAAAAAAAAAAATTAGAAGAAAATGTGGGAGAAAATCTTTGTGACCTTGTGTTAAGCAATGGGTTCTTAGGCATGACACCAAAACCATGATCTGAAAAGCAAAAAAAAAAAAAAAAAAAAAAAATTATAAATTGGACTTCATCAAAATTACTACTTATTCTACAAAAGACAGTGTTATGTGAATGGGAAAACAACTGACTGGGAGAAAATATTTGCAAATCACATATTTGACAATGGTCTTGTGTCAGAACATAGAAAGGACTCTCAAAACTAAACATTAAGAAGATAACCCAATTAAAACAGAGTGTAAAATATTTAAACACATCTCATCAAAGAAAACATATAGACAGAAAACAAGCCCATGAAAAATATGCTTAGCATCATTAGTCATTAGAGGAAAGCAAATGAAAACCACAATGAGATACCAACATACAAGTGATCAGAATGGCTAAAACAAATATAAAAAGGTGTTTAAATGACAATATTGAGTGCCAGAAAAGATGTGGAGTAACTGGAACTCTCACACGTTGCTGGTGTAAATACAAAATAGTACAGCCACTTTGGAAATCAGTTCCACAGCTTCTTATAAAGTTGAACATACACTTACCATACAACCCAACATTTCCACTCCTAGATATTTACCCAAGTGAAATAAAAACCTGTGTTCCTACAAAGATCTGTACGTGAATCTTTACAGCAACTTTACTCATAATTGCCAAAAACTGGAAACTACGCAAACGTTCCTCAACTGAGGAATGGATGAACTAATTGTGGTATATCCATACAACAGAATGCTATTCTGCGATAAAAAGGAATGAACTATTGATACATGCAACAACATGGGATGAATTTCAAAAGCATATACAAGGTGAAAGAGTCAGACTCAAAAAGCTCCGTATTTGAATGACTCCGTTTATATGACATTCTGGAAAATGTAAACTCATAGTGATGAACCATTCTGTGGTTGCCAGGTTTTAAGTGTGTGGGGAGAGTAACTACAAAGGAGTAGCACAAGGACAGTTGGTGGCGGTGGGGGTGACAGAACTGTTCCATATCTATTTTTTTATTTCAGCTTAATTGATGTATAATTGACAAATAATATTGTAAGATAATTAAAGTGTAATAATGGTAATTTGATATACATATATATTATTAAAGGATCCTCCCCATCTAGTTAATTAACACATCCATCACCTCACATATTTATCTTTTTTTTTTTTTTTGGTGAGAACATTTAAGTTCTACTCTCTTCACAACTTTCAATTATACAATAGTTATCAACTATAGTCACCATGTTTTACATTAGATCCTCAGACCTTATTCATCTTATAGCAAAAGTTTGTACCCTTTTACTAACCTCTCCCTATTTCCCCCATCCACCTGTTCCCGACAACCACTTTTTTACTCTCTGTTTCCTTGAGTTTGACTTTTTTGTGTGTGTGTGAGGAAGACCAGCCCTGAGCTAACATCTGTTGCTAATCCTCCTCTTTTTGCTGAGGAAGACTGGCCCTGGGCTAACATCCATGCCCATCTTCCTCTACTTTATATGGGACACCGCCACAGCATGGCTGACAAGCAATGCGTCGGCAGGCACCTGGGATCCGGGCCCATGAACCCCGGACTGCCAAGCGTGAACTAAACTGCTGCACCACCAGGCTGGCCCCGAGTTTGACTTTTTATTTAGATTCCACATATAAGTGATACCATGCAGTATTTGTCTTTGTCTGGCTTATTTTACCTAGCATAATGCCCTCAAGGTCCATCCATGTTGTCACAAATGGCAGGATTTCTTTCTTTCTCATGGCTGAGTAATATTCCATCATATATATGGACCACATCTTCTTTATCCATTCATCTTTTGATAGACACCAATGTTGTTCCTAAATCTTGGCCATTATGAATAATGTTGCAATGAACATGGGAGTGCAGATTTCTCTTCAAGATCCTATTTTCATTAGCTTTGGATATATACCCAGAGTGGGATTGCTGGATCATCTGGTAGTTTTATTTTTAATTTCTTGAGGAACTGCCATACTGTTTTCCATTACAGCTGCACCAATTTACATCCCACCAACAGGGCATAAGGGTTCCCGTTTCTCCACATCCTCATCAACATTTGTTATTTCTTGTCTTTTTGATGACTGTCATTCTAACAGATGTGAGGTGATATTTTATTGTGGTTTTGATTTGCATTTCCCTGATGATTAGTGACATTGAGCACCTTTACATGTACCTGTTGGCTATTTGTATCTTTGGGAAAATGTCTATTCAGTTCCTCTGCTCATTTTTTAATTGGATTGCCTTTTCTGTTTGTTTGGTTTTTTGTTTTTGCTGTTGAGTTGTGTGAGTTCTTTATAAATTTTGGATATTAACCCATTATCAGATATATAATTTGCAAATATTTTCTCCCATTCCATAGGTTACCTTTTCATTTTGTTGATGGTTTCCTTTGCTGTGCAGAAGCTTTTTAGTTTGATAGTTTCACTGGTTTATTTTTGCTTTTGTTGCCTTTGCTTTTGGTGTCAGATCCAAAAATCATTGCCAAGACTGATGTCAAGGAGTTTACCCCCTATGTTTTCTTCTAGGATTTTTATGGTTTCATATTTTACATTCAAACCTTTAATGCATTTTGAATTGATTTTTGTGTATGGTGTAAGATAGGTGTCCACTTTCATTCTTTTGCATGTGGCTGTCCAGTTTTCCCAACACCATTTATTGAAGAGACTACCCTTTCCCCATTGTATATTCTTGGCCCCTTTGTCATAAATTAACTGACCATATATGCATGGTTTATTTTGGGGCTCTCTATTTTGTTTCATTGATCTATGTGTCTGTTTTTATGCCAGTACCATACTGGTTTGATTACTATAGCTTTGTAATATAGTTTGAGGTCAAGATGTATGATGCCTCTAGCTCTGTTCTTCTTTCCTATATATCTTATTTCTACATATTGATTGTGGTGCTGATTACATGAGTCTATACATTTGTCCAAACTCATAGAACTGTACACCAAAAACAGTGAATTTTACTCTATGTAAATTTAAAAATAAGTGAAGAAAAACATTGGAAATAAAATACTAGACCACAATACCATTGTCTTCATTTCCTATGGCTGCTGTAACAAATTACCACAAACTTGGTCACTTAAAACAACATAAATTTATTCTCTTATAGTTCTGGAGGCCAGAATTCCAAAATCAGTGCTACAGGGCTAAAATCAAGGTGTTGGCAGGGCCACACTCCTTTTGGAGACTCTGAGGGAGAATCTGTTCCTTGCCTCTTCCAACTTCTGGTAGCTGCCAGTATTCTTGACATGTGGCTGTATCACTCCAATCTCTGCCTCCATAGTCACAGAGCCTTCTCCTCTTCTGTCTGTGTGAAATCTCCCTTTGTCTCACTCTATAATGACACTGTGATTGCATTAGGGCAAACATGAATAATCCGAAATAACCTCCCTATCTCAAGATCCTCAAATTAATCTCATCTGCAAATTCTTTGCCATAAAAAGTAATATTCAGGAGCTAGCCCCGTGGCATAGTGGCATGCCCCCCTCAGTGGCCCGGGTTCGTGGGTTTGGATTCCATGCACAGACCTACACCACTCATCAAGCCATGCTGTGGCAGTGACCCACATCCCCCCAAAAATAAACTAGAGGAAGATTGGCACAGATGTTAGCTCAGGGCTAATCTTCCTCAAGCAAAAAAAGAGGAAGATTGGCAATGGATGTTAACTCAGAGCGAATCTTCCTCACCAAAAAAAAAAAAAAAGAGAGAGAGAGAGAGAGAGAAACGTAATATTCACTGGTTCCAGGGATTAGGATCTGAACATTTTGGGGAGAGGAACCATCATTCAGCTTTCCACAACCATATTAAATGACAGTGGTCTACACAGTTAAATATGTACCTACAGTGTTTAATTTCTTAAGTGATAAAAACAGGTGTTCGGCTTTTGAGTGGCAGAAAACAAGAAGAAATGGGGCTATTTCTGGCTGAGTGAATAGTTTGGAGAAGTAGGAAAATATGGCAAATTTAGGTTGCTGATGAATAGACCCAAATGACTGGAATATGGAATATGCTGGGGCATATTGTGAAAAAGTTTTAAAATTGTAGCCAAATAATAGATTATAGCCAAATAATAGAGCACCTTGAATCCCTTACATCATTTTTCAGGTCATAGGGAGCCAGTAAATGTTTTTGAGTCCAGAGGTATCAAGACAGTGTATTTATTAGTTGTATGAATACAAAGTATGATATCATCTATTATATGTCAAGAATGAGTGAAGCACTTTAAATATTTTAAACATTTTATTTTTATAACAAGTCTACGTGATAGGTACTATTATTGTCACCATTTTACAAATGAGGAAACTGAGGCACAGAACTGTGAAGTGGTTTTTCCCAAGGTCACATAGCTAATAAGTCACAGAACCAGGACTTGAAGCCAGGCAGACTGCCTCCAAAGTCCTTGCTTTAACTATTTACTAAAGGAGAGAGAGAGAACGAAAATAAAGAATTCAGGCAGACAGATAAAAAAAGATAAAGAATGAAAAAAATAAAGCTAAAAGCAATACTCTGAAGTATTGATAGAATGGAAATGGTGGAATAGGGGTCAAGTTATCAAAAGGAGCCACGAATGCCCCCATGCATTCCCTTCCAGTGGGACTAGACTATGCACATGAGGCAGAGACTAAATCTTGATGCCATCACTTGAAGTAGATCCACCAATGCCTCGGGTTCCTAAAGATCCCCATCTTTCTTGACAAAATATCTATCTTTTAAACCATTCCACAGGCCAAAGGACAAATGTCAAGTTACACTCTTGAATAGTCCAGTCCTATTTTCTCCCATAGATAGGTGAACAAATACATCCACCTCACATAGACTCTATGAGATTTCTGAGAGTTGTAGATGTTTTAGAATTGCAATAAAGTAACGTAATAAATGCAATACTTGAAATTTTTTACCATTTTGTATATGATTCTTGAGATTAGAATCATGACCCTTTTTCATAAAATTGGACAGTTTTCTTTTGTGCCATTGCAAACATATTGTTTTATATCACTATAATTTCAGATGTTTGTTTTTTATTTTCCAGAGTCAAAAAAATAAGCTCAATTGCGAAACAAAATGTATGATTCTGCATGCCTTCAAAAATGCAAACCTGCAGCATTAACTGGAACTTTCCCCAGGATGCTGCATTTCCGTTCCAACTGGCTGCTAATTACTCACAGTGAAAGTGTCACACTGCTTTCCTTTCAGCACTTTGTTGGCCAAGTGTCTCTGGTAATAATCTCTCAACACGTAAGCACCATTCTCTTTCATCACATTATTTAATCAATAAAGTAATGCCCTCGCACCAGCCAGGCCCAGAGCCATCTTGTCACAAGTGCTAAATAAATGAAACAAACACCAGTCCTACTTCTACAACCTCTCCATTAATAAACATGAATGGAGATGGCTTTAATACAAAATGCCTCTCGAATGTTTAAAACTGCACACATACACACATTTGTGAGACTAGCAGAGGAATCATTTATATCATGGTGAGATCAGGCCAAGTCCCACCCATAGTTGGGTGGCCTTATTTTGATTCAAACTGGGAAAGGTGTCCCTTCCATGTTCTCTCAGTCCTGCTTGTTCACCAGGGCAGATGCTTCCTCCTTCACTTCCTGTCTGCATGAAGCAAGCCTACCTTGGCATGGTCTTCCTCCCTAGGAGAAAAAATTGTTCCCTCTGCTGTTCAGTCTACAAAGGAATGATAGGTGGACTTTCAGATGCCCCATTTTCCCATATCTCTCTACCAGGGGCCCTGTGCTATGGAAGTATTGAGCTCTCGAGTATAAAGTTTGGATCTCAATTCATCCTCTCCTGGCTATTTCTCATTAGTTATAAAGCCATAGAAGGGAAGAGTGAGTCTTAGCCGTAGGCTCTTCCAAAATTCTAAAGCCTGTGAATCTTAGAGGAAAGGGTGTTTCCTTTTTATATCTCCACAGCCTAACAGATCCTAGTACATACTAAATATGCATGGATGCTAAATGGACAGATGACTCTTTGGATAGCATCAAGAATCACCTTCAATGGGAGCTAGTGTTTGCTAAGCACTTACCATGTGCACTCTTCTAATAGGTAACCTACTTAATCCTCTCATTTTATAGATAAAGAAACTGAGGCTCAGGAAAGATGAGTCAGTTATTGAGTCATAGCAGGAGAGAGACAGTCAGGGTTTCAACCTAGTCAGTTTGACACCAGAGTCTGTGCTATTAACCCCTTAAGTGTTCTGCTATTCTCCTCCCAAGCTTTATCTGACACATCATGACTTCCCAGCTTTCTCTTATGTGGTTGCATGGTTTATTATATCATGACAAATACTAGCCCAAGAAAAGTAACAAAATAATAATTCCCACTGGAAGTGATTATTAATATGTTTAACAAATGTTAACGCCAAAGACTGAGTGTACATTCTGCATGAAAATCCTTTGCAAAAAGCTACTGAGTTGCAAAACAAATGCTAAGATATAGTCTGACCTCATTTGGGCCACAAGCCACTAAAGTTCTCAAAAGAATGAAGCTATTCTTACTGTATAGAATATGTTTGACCTAATAAGTTTCCCTGCAGCTGAATACGGCCTGAAAAAGAAGTGCTAACTAGACAGGAAAATGTTAATATTGAAATGGCATTTGTGTTGAAATGTAGTGCATTTATTTGCCTTTTTGAAAAGTCTGTTATTTCCAGTTCAAATCCTAGAAGTTTCAAGGTCTGTTTTTTCCTGGGCTGCTTGGAATGAATAAATTCTCACGACCAGCTGACATTGCTATCAGCATTTCAAGTGTAAACCAGCCATCCTCAAGTTCCCTGGCATTCAGGAACCAGGAGCCATGTTCTTAGAAATAAAATCACTCCGTAACCATTCCATTTCCTGTGAGAAGACTGGCCCCTCCAGAATACTTCCATGGGTTCCCAAAGAGCTTCCTCTATCTAATTCCTACTCCTAAAATTGAAATTGCCTTTCTTGCCATCTCACTTCCAGGTGAAATCTTCCTCATTCCCACTTCGTTACAAGCATGGGAGAGCTCCCCTTCCTTCATTAGCAAAAGCACCATTAAATAAGGGCTGCTGTGCAAAATTGACTTTTATTGAAGATTATGGAAGAAAATTAAATTACACCGCAGATCAAAAACCAACTTTAAGCGGAATATTTTACATCATAAATGTATTCAGCCATTCTGCCACAGGTAACCTCTTCCCAACCCTCCTTCTCCCTCCAGTCCTGACCTTCAGCCATGTTATCTTCCTACTAAGACCCTTTTACTCCATCTCTCTTCTTCGCTGAATACTGCTCAAGCCCTAAAATAACTCCTTCTTGAGTTACCAGGAGACAAATGCCAAATTCTTGTTACTTGATTATGTAAAGCAAATAAAGCATTTTCCCTAATAGTTAAATGAGTTTGGGGGTCACTCACTTTTCATGACCAAAGAGTCTAAAAAAGGATTTTCCTTACAAAAAGAGAAATTCTCTTTTTTGAAGGAAGCCATCTCAAAGCACAGCCACCTTTTAACATTATATTTTCCTCAATACCCAAGTTTTAGAGTCCTAAGAGGAGATGAACAGAGCTTTGCCTAAGCAGCCAAAGCTCTCAGCCATGTGGATAACTATCCTTACCCCAAAACAGTGCTGTGTAAGATGCTTAGAGGAAGTACATTCTAGTTAAGTATTCTTTTCCTAAATAAAATATAAATAGTTCCTTCTAAACTATTTGATAAGCTAATGGCATTGAACACCCTTAGCATTGTTCAATAAATATTTACTAAATAAATTGGTAATTGGAGTCACTTCCCAAAGGAAAGGAGACAAAAGGTATAGGTAAAGTAAAATTACTTTATTTTCACTTTAAGAGCAAAAACTTTAATAATTGCCCTGAGTCTGTTTTAGCAGAAATTAGGCACTTGGTTTTCATTAGGAAAGGCATTCAGATATATTTCTCCTAATGAAAATCTAAAACCAGGCCTTTAAAATGGCTTAGTGGTAGTGATGATTCTTCAGAGAGCTCACTGGTTTCATGGCCCTGTGGGACATGTTGATCATTCATTTTATAGGTCAAGCGAAGTGCGTTTATTAATGTATGATCTGATCTAACCCACGCTGTAGGATTAACTTCACAGTGCTTGATCAATGATACCCAAATTAATGGATTCATCAGTGCTGCCTATTGAGACACCCTCGTCATTTATATTGCATTTCTTCCAACTCATAATTAGGCATGTAATCTGTGCAGTCTCTAAGTGGACTCTTGAAAAGAAACCTATATCAGAAGGAAGTGCAGAGATTTTTATTATCTTGAAGACTTTGATTCATCAGTTACCTCTGTTCTGTTGCATCATTGCTCCTACATCTTGATAGGCATCTCCTCCCATGCTGAAGTCCCTCTTTCCTTATAAATCTTTTACTCGAAGATTATATTCTATATCAGGCCTTTTCTTTGCCCACAAAACTTCTGTTCCCACCTCTCCATTGAAGCAATTCTCTCAAAAGTCTTCAGCAATCTTCTAGACACCAAATTTAATCATCTTTGATAGAACCTATAGCATCTGATATCACTGACCATGCACTCCTACTTGAAACTTTTTCAACTACTAGACCCTAAGACATTGCCTTTCCAGATCCTCTTCTGGCTCTCTGGTCAGAACTTCTTTGTCTCTTTGTGAATCTCGTCCTCTCGTTGAAACTTCCTCTAAGTTCTGCCCTCACTTCTCAGCTCTTTTACTCTCATTCTTGTCAATCTACTCCAATGGGTTCTACCACTAATACATAGATCACATCTATGTATGTACATAATTTCCACATGTAAACTCTAACATAACTCCTAAAGAGGAAAGCAGGGGAAGTATAAAGTAATATGGAAGAAATAAATCCTTAATGCCATTAATAAAAGCAAATATAAAAGAACTAAATTCTCCAGTTAAAAAGATTTTCAGTGAAGATAAAAACAGATTGGTTATGAACTCTAAGATTGAATTAGCAAAGAAACTCACATACACATATTTAAAAGAGGGACATCCAAAATACAAAGACATAGTCAGTTTGAAAGTAAAGGGAGAAAAAAGATTTCTGGCCAAAATAAATAAATAAATAAAACTTTTCTCACTATATTAATAGCAGACAAAATGCAATTTAGGGCCAGAAGTATTTTGAAATAAAGGTCATTATATATTGAAAGCATTAACAATTTAACAGTTTACCAAGAAGATATAAAAATTGCAATCTTGTATGAACCTAACAAAATAGCCTCAAGATATAGAAAGCAAAACCCTATTGAAATGCAAGTGTGGGGGATCGGAATTGGCTACCCCAAAATGTGAAGATTATTTGGCATGGAGATTATTTTGGGCTGGAAACAGCAGACAGGGGAAAAGCTCTGAAAAACAAGTAGAAGTTACCCTTTGCAAGAGACATTTACATTTATAAGGTATCTCCCTCTCTGTACCAGGAAGAAATGGGGATGACCAAATCTCTAGAAAACCTTATCAGTGTGGAAGGCAAAGACTTAAATCTGCATACTCTTGTTTACTGTGCTTTTCTTGTAATCCCTCATGGCTGACACCCATAACCCTCAAAATCTTCCTTTGTCTGTTTAAGGGGAGAACTTCCACCATTTTGTCAAGAGAAATTCAGTTTCCCGGGTCTCTCCCATGTATACATGTTATAAAGCTTTGTTTGATTTTCTCCTGCTATTTGGCCTCATGTCAATTTAATTTGTAGTCCAGCCAAAAAGGACCCAGAGTGGGTAGAGAATCCTCTTTCTCCCCTTCACAAGAATAAATTGATAATGCCACAAAGATAGTAAGAGATTTCAATACCCTTTTCTTAATAATTCATAAAGCAAGGACAAAATATCAATATGTGTTGTATCAGATTTTGCGTATTACACTGCATCCACCAGTTAAGTGTGGTGCATCCACCACACTTTTCTCAAACCCATGGAGAAGATTCACAAAATTTGACCACTAGAAAACAAAGCAAATCTCAACAAATCTCAAAGAATCTCATTCATTCAGACCACAATCTCTGAATAAATTCAATAAGATTAGTAGTCAAAGACAAAAAGATAACCCCATATATCTGGAAATAAAAAGACACACATCTAAATAATTCATGGATTTTAATTCTTACAATGGTAGTTTCAAAATATTTATAATTAAACAATAATGAAAATCCCACATATCAAAACTTGTGAGATACAGCTAAAGCAATACTCTGAAGAAAATGTATATTCTTAACTGCATACACTTTTTTTAGAAAAAGAGTGAAAATCAATAACTAAACTATCCAACTCAAGAAATTAGAAGGAGAGCAACAGGAATAAACACAAAGTATAAGAAAAAATAATTTTGAAAACCGGAAATTAATGTCTAAAAACAACAAAAATAAAGAGAATCAACAAAAGCAAAACCGGGTTTGAAAACAAAAAACTAATTAGACAAACCACTAGCCAAAATGATAAAAAAAAAAAAAGAGAGAGAGAGAAAAGGAAATTAAATAATATTAAAAATAAGGAAAAGGATCTATCTACAGAAAGAGTAGAGATTTCTTTTTTAATTAAAAGAGAATACTATGGCCAAACTTATGCCATTAAGTTTGAAACCTAAGATAAAAGGATAATCTCTTAAAAATATATACCTTATCTTTTTTTTTGTTTGTTTTTTGTGAGGAAGACCAGCCCTGAGCTAACATCCGTCGCCAATCTTCCCCTTTTTGCTGAGGAAGACTGGCCCTGGGCTAACATCCGTGCCCATCTTCCTCCACTTTATATGGGACGCCGCCACGGCATGGCTGACAGGCAGTGCGTCGGCGGGCAACCGGGATCCGAACCGGCGAACCCCGGGCTGCCAAGCGCAGACGAAACCGCTACGCCACCGGGCGGCCCCTATACCTTATCTTTTAACCACAGGATCAGGAACAGAATTTGCCACCCCAAAATATGCCTCTTTAGAATAAGGATTATTTTGGGCTGATTAATTTTAAGAAACAGCAGACACGGAGAAAGCTCTGAAAACCTAGTAGAAGTTACCCATTTGTAAGGGAAATTTATATTTATAAGAAAAATCTCCATTTGTAAGGGTGCCTTTCTCTGTGTGCCAGGAAGGAGAGGATGAATAAATCTCTAGAAACTCTTATCAATAGAGAAGGCAATGACTTAAACCTACATTATAACTTTACCTTTGTATTACTGTGCTTTTCCTGGTAACCTCCCATAACTGACCTCATCTTAACAACAGGATGTTAAGGCTATTTTGCAGGGGTGGCAAGCCAGCCAGGAGCATGCACAGAAAAGAAAATTTTGATCTGCCAATTAAAACTGAAGGGGAGAAAGAGCATTCTCTACCCACTCGAGGTCCTTTCTGGCTGGGCTACAAATTAAATTGACAGGAGGCTGAATAACAGTAGAAAATCAAACAAAGTTTTATAACATGTTTACGTGGGGGAAACTCAGAGAAACTGAGTATCTTTTGCCAGAATGGCGGAGGTTCTCCTCTTAGATAGACAAATGAGAATTTTTGGGGGGGTTGGGGGGTGTCAGCCAAGAAAAAGCACAGTAAACAAGAGTATGCAGATTTAAATTTTCGCCTTCCACATCTACAAGATCCCTAGAGATAAAGTCACCCCCTTCTTCCCAGTACAGAGAAGGAGATACCTTTACAAATGGAGATTTCCCTTACCAATGTAAATATCTGGTAAACAGCACTTTGATAAGAATGGGCCCAGCAAAGGCCCTCCCAGTCTATCAATACCCAGAGTTATCCATGGTGAGGGCCTGTCCCGGGGGCAGGCCTTTCAACCCAAATCCCTTCAGACAGTTAGTGGGGGCAGGGAAGGTCAAAGTCTCCTTCAGTGCTTGAGGTGGCCAATTCTGGTCCCCACAGTAAACTCATCTTGCCAGTGCTTCTGAATACCAGCCTGCCTTCCCTGATACCTCAAAACTTTACCCCATACCCTGGATCTGGGAGAGAGAGTTGAGAGCCTTTCCTTCTGTCTCCTTACCAATCAATTGTGCAATAAACTGCTTCTTCTTTCAAAGGCTGTTGTACCACAGTATTGGCTTCTGCGCGCATCAGGTGGAGAGATCCCTGGCTTGGTAACAATCTGATTCCTCTCAAAAAAATAAAAATAAAAAATCTAAATGGATGTGTAACCTTTAAAGCACAGATATTTAATCCCTAATTAAAATCCACACACATCAGTCTTGAAAAACAAAACAAAACAAAGTTAATTTGTTTAATTCTCTCGTATAGGGAGAACCATATCTAGAATCACAGACTGTTAGAACTAGATGAATCTTAGAGAGCATCTAGTCCAACCCTTTCTTGTAGATAAAGGAACTGAACTTCACAGAGATGAAAATAACAACAGTCACTCATGTTAATGGAGTCCTCATTATGAGTTAGATAATATGCTAAACACTTTGCATGCATTATCTCATTTATTATCAATAATTTGTAAATAAGCACTAACATTTTACTTTGCATATGAACAAATTGCAGCTCATAAAATTTAAATACCTTGCTCAAGGTCACCAAACTAACCAGGGTCATTGGGATTCAAACCCAGGTTCATGTGTCTCCTACCCTGTGTTCGTAGACACAGCAATGGGAGCCTGGTACATGCAGCAAAGACATGGCCCATACTCCGCTCCCACACCTCCCTCCAAGAATGCCTTTCCCCCACCGCACCGCCTCTTCAGGGGCAAGCTGCTAAGAAATATTAGGGATTATAACATGCCTTAAAGAAGCTGCTTCACACAAATTCTATATAAAACAAACTATTTTGCTGGAAAAGAGAAATCTCGCCTTTGCAAGGCAGCACTGATGATAAAACAAGGCTGGTGAAGGATATGTCAAGGCTATCAGATTCTTCCCCATGGAGAACATAGGTATAGTAAAGTAAGATTATTCAGCTTGTTGATGCAAAATAACCAATAACCATTCTATAGATAAGAGAAATAAGGTGAGTTTACTTGAGCCAAAGTGAAGATTATAACCCAGGAAGGCCTTAGAAAGCGTTCCGGAGAAGCATGGTTTTCAGTACAGTTTTATATCTTTTTAGAACAAAGAACATACATTAAATACACCCAGGATACCTTTTCATCAAAATTTCAAAAAGTATTCAGTTGCAAATTAGCAGGTCTACATGGCCGTGATGTCAGGAAAGGGACTAATCCGGGTGTTACCAATAGGGCGTTACCAATAGCGTGTAGGAGGGGAAGTATACATTCTTAAGAGAGTGCATTCTTTACTTCAATGGTTAAGCAGATGTACAACGTATGTTTGATAGGCCATAAATCAGGCTTTTTAGTTCAAGCCGAATCAGTTTTGAACCTGAAGAATTACCCTATATACCTCAATATCTGAGAATCTCTTGTCAACCTTCTAAACAGCAGCTTCTACTTCCTTTTATGCACTCTCCTGTGGTAAGTAAAATGCAGTCATGCACCACATAACATTTTGGCCAATGACAGACCGCATATAAGATGATGGTCCAATAAGATTAGTACCATATAGCCTAGGTGTGTGGTAGGCTATACCATTTAGGTTTGTGTAAGTACACTCTATGATGTTCACACAAGGATGAAATTGCCTAACGATGCATTTCTCAGTCGTTAAGCTATGCATGACTGTAATGGCTCTCCCAAAGATGTCCACATCCTAATCCCTAGAACCTGTGACAATATTACATTACACAGCAAGAGGAAATAAGGTTGCAGATCAAATTAAGGTTGTTAATCAGCTGATCTTAAAATAAGGAGATTGTCCTGGATTATCTGGATGGGCTAATGTAATATTGAGAGTCTTTATAAGTGGAAAATGGAGGCAGAAGAGGGAGAACCAGAGAGATAGCAGCATGAGACAGATTTGGCCTAATGCTGTTGGCTTTGAAGATGGAGGAATGGGGCCATGAGCCAAGGAATGTGGGCAGCCTCTAGAAGCTGGAAAAAGCACAGCAATGGATTCTCTCCTAGAGTCTCCAGAAGGAATGCAGCCCTGTCGACTCTTTGATTCTAGCCCAGTGAGACCCGTGTAGGACTTCTGACCTCCAACACTATAAGATAATAAGTTTGTGTTATTTTAAACCACTAAGTTTGTGGTAATTTGTTATAGGAGCAAAGGAATCTAATACACCTTCATGTAAAACAGTACAAAGTGTCATGATTAGAGGCTCCACCTACAGTGGTCCAGCTCTGCCTGTGAGATGGTCATGCAGAAGAGAGGCTCTTGTAGCAGGGAAGCAGCAGCTTCAGGTTCAGAAAGCTGACTCTTCTGGTTACTGAAATGTAAAAATTCCAAAAGATAAACTAGAACATACTTTGAGCAATGCTAATACATATATTAAATGGTAATCTTCATAAAAATAGTCTAAGTGATCAAATAAGATAATTCATGTAAAGTACTAAACAGTAGTACATATATCAATAAATATTACCTGTGTTTTATTTGTTTGTTTTCATCACTAGCTACCATTTCTTGAGTACCTGTAGTGCTTATATACATTCTCTCTAAACCTTATAATAACTTTGCAATGTCAATATTATCTTCATCTTACAGATGAGAAAATGAAAGTTTAAAAAGATTAAGAAAGTCACTCAAGGCTATCCAGATTATAAATCAGTTTTGGAATTAACATCTAATTTCTTAACATGATTCTAGAGAAGGATAAATCTCATTTGAATGTGTAAATTTTCAAGCCTGTTTTTTTAAGAGACATCAGTCACAAATATTCCAGATTTCAAAGAATTCAGACTACCAGATGGACATATTTTCTGAATCATCAAAGAGAGATCACAGAAGTGAAAACACACAGATCTGCCTTCTGGTCTCTGCTTTAACCCTGCCTCACTGTGAGATCTTGGACAAGTCTCTGGATCTCAATTTCCTTGTCTGGACAAACGAACGCGGGAATAAAAAACTCCCCATGGTCCTTCGCAGCTCTTATATCCGTGGCTTTAGGATAAGTACCTTCCTCACAGCACTAATGCCAGATCCATCAGTAATTTACTTACTAACGAAAGTGAGCACTGTCTTCTCCCTCCTGCTCCTCTTAACCGCCTCCCTGCTTCCATGGTGATAACACTTTCAGCCTTGATTCTCAGGACAGCAGACCCTCCTGATTCTCCTTCCCTTTCTGATTTCTCTTTTTACTCTGCATATATCACATCCCTGCTCAGTTCTTTAACTGATCAGGATTCCTACATTCCCACTTTGGGAAACAAACAATTAAGAAGAAATTTAAAATAGGTACTCGATATATGTTGACGATTTATTGTGCTAGGAATAAAAGTATCTAGAAAATATTTTGCAACTTGATAGAAATTTCCAAAAACTAAATTTAAAAAAATTGGGCCTTGTACATTTTTAAGCCCTTGTTCTCTTTTTGTATTTCACTAACTTGTGGATATTAACTAAAATGCACACACTATGATCCAAATTTCTTCTTTTTGAAACCCGAGAACCTCCAGAAAAGAGTGTTTTATGTTTTGTGAATTACTCTCTCAGGGTCCCATTGCTGTACTTTTTAATGTCTATCATCAACATACGATATAACAAAAACGCATTTTGCTCCTCATCAATAAAAATTCCCCAAGTTTTATAGCCCGAGAGCAAAAAAACCAAAATGTTCAGAGAAAGAAAATGCTGATTGATATACCAAGATTATCCATCATTGCCCAAGGAGGTTTCCAGTCCCATCAGATGCCAATCCCACACCACATGTGAGTCTCACAAAGACATAGTTTTAACACAAATATGGAAGATTAAAACAAAAATATATATCTGCAGATAAGATGATCATATTTTACATTATAGGCTGAAATTTTAATTAAAGTTGGCATATTTCTGCTGCTATGGTTTAAAAAATTAACTCAGTTGGACAAGGTCTCAGATCTTTAACTACTCCCAACCTGTTTGTGATTTTTGGCACTCTGCATTTTAGGTGTGTTATGAAGATGACAATGTGCCAGTCATCCAAGCTGTCAAATGCCTGCTAAAATCTGTTCAGAGCCAAACTCATTTGCACTCGGATGAACACCTCCCGAGAAGCAATCACTCAAATACCTACAGTTTCAGGTGCCACTCATGGCTAGGAAAACAACTTTTACAAAAAGCCTAGGATGACTTTTCCCAAAGTGCTGAAATAAGTCCATAGAATAAACCAAGGTAAAGAATTAGAGGAGTTAGTACTGTAATTATCGCATATCAAACATTCACAGAGTAGAGCATTGGGTTTGGACATGTATGCAATTATATAATTGAAACATTCTTCTGAAACAACTCAACATTATTTGAAACACAATATTAAAAATATGTCCTCCATTTGGCAGGAAGCACACTTTTACACACTGTTAGTGGGAGTTTAAATCAGTACAAATTGCTGAGAAATAGTTCAAGGATAGGCATCATGTTTTAATGTTTGCGTACTTTGACCCACTAATCCCAGAAGTAGGGAAGAAACCTCCTTCTCAGTGCCTGAAACAGCAAAAGAAAGGTATAACTGGATGACATCACCAATAATTATATCTGTTCCAGTAAAGTTCCCATTTGAGGCAGGTAATAGAAAAACTTAGCCACAAAAGGAAAACTCTCTTTATATGTTCCTTTATTTTGGAGAAGTTCAATGTGCTTGGATGTTCAAAAATTGCAAAACACACACACACAACCTCACCAGCATAGATTATTTTAGATAGAAAATAAATAGAAAAACAGATGAAACATTTTTGGGGAGGGGGAGGGTAATCCCTGTTTCTTAATATATCCCTCGGTACGTGGTAAATTGTGCTGAGAGAATCAACAACCAGAAAATATCAGTAACATAAAACAACAGTCTACTGCACATTTATATCATATCTCAGTGTGAAATAATAGAAAATATATATTAGTCTCTACCCCGGTTCCTGGCACAGAGCTCCTAAAACCCTTGTAATTTCCTAGGTGATAAGAACACTGGGAACAACTCTTGTTCTAATATTGGTTTTTGACCTCTGTTCCCGACACAGAGCCTGAAACACTTGTGATTTCCTGGGTGATAGGAATGTCTTTTGTTCTAATGAGGTGACTCTGAGTGTGCTCCTGGATGAGGGCTAGTCATTGGAAAGACCAAGCCATGATTAGAAACTTGGAGTTTTCACCTCTGCCCCACATTCTCTTGAGAAAGGAGAAGGGCTGAAAATGGAGTTAATGCTCAATCACGCCTACGTAATGAAGCCTCCAAAAAATCCCAAAAGTATAGGGTTCGGAGAGCTTTAGGGTTGGTGAACTTGTGGAGGTAATGGGAGAGTGGTGGGCCCAGAGAGGGCATGGAGGCTCTGCGCCCTTCATACATACCTTGTCTCATACATCTCTTCCATCTGGATGTTCATCTGTATGCTTTATCATATCCTTTCATAATAAACTGGTAAACATAAATAAAATGCTTCTCTGAGTTCTGTGAGCCACCCTAGCAAATTAGCTGAACCCAAGGAGAGGGTTGTGGGGACCTTTGATTCATAGCCAGTCAGTCAGAAGTACAGATAGCAACCTGGGCTTGTGATTGGCATCTGAAGTTGCAGAGGGGACAGTCTTATGGGACTAAGCCCATAACCTATGGAATCTGATACTATCTCTGCCTAGACAGTGTCAGAATTGAGTTGAATGGTAGCACACCTAGCTGGTGTTACAGAGAATTGCTTGGTGTGGGGTGAAACCTCCACACATTTGCTGACCAGAAGTATCAGAAGTGAAGTGTTCCCTGTGGGTAGTAGAGGAGACTCAGGAGAGAAACACAAAGTAGGGAAGAACTGGGTTTTTGTCTACACAGACGGAGGAAAAAATTGAACTTTTTCCTTTACACTCAGCAACCACAGAGGCAGGAAAAATGTCGTGAGCCACTCATTGGCTCTTAAAGCTTTTGTATGGAATTAACACACCATTGGTCCGTGCATGTTTCATTGGCTAGAGAAAGTTACTTCGCTACTCCTCAATGCAAAGGAGTGGTTTGTTTCATTCTTCTATAGAACCTGAATATTTGTAAACAATTATACAGTTACCATTTTTAGTATTCTGAAATTTTGGTCTCATTGTTTAAAAAAAAAAAAACAATCAATGAATTTTGGCTTAACATGGGCATATCTCCTGATGGTTGAAAGGGCCTCCAAATAGACATGAAAGACCAAGAGTGAATGTGAGACTTAGAGGGATGGGTATAACTGAGCCAAGAGCCACTGTTGTTGATGAAGGTGGATATATGGACCAGAGGTTCAGTTAATGACAAGGAATGGTAAAGTAAATGGTTAACATCTGAAGAGAGTAAACCTCAAAACAGGAGAATTTTTTACAATAAGGTAAAAATGAGTAGGCATAAGAAGTTTGAGATTGCTTCCACTTTCCCTCCTGTTGTTCCCCTGATCATGTGATGAGTGCTTGTGAAAGGAGCAGCACAATTTGGGGGACATCTGATTTCATTTCAGTCATGGAGGTGAGGGAGATCTACAGAGAGTTGAAGACTAAGGGGGAACTTATTTACTATGGAGCAGGGGCTTCTGTGGGCAGAGTGCACAGTGTTGGGAAGAAGAGCAGTAACACAAGGATGGGCAGCAAGAATGTGCAGAGTTTAGGAGAGAGGGCTAGAACGAACAGATGACTCGAGAGGCGGGCATGTAGGGCACAGCTGAGGGCAATTGAAAAGAGAAGTTTGGGACAATTAGCTGTTCCCAAGGGTCCAAGTGAACTCCAGGACAAAGTGGTTCCTAGTCCTGCACAGATGAGATTGCAGGTGATCTCCTAAGCCTGAGGGTGCTGAGAGCTGCTAACCCCAACACAGGCCTAGAATCCAAGACTAACTAAGTCACATGCTATTTTCCTACTCATCCTACAAACAAAGGCTTCAGCCTGGCACTCACTAAACAACTGGGCAAAGCAAAGAAAACCCTCAGCTAGGAAAACTGTCTCTCAATATTTCATTTTTCTTTGCCATTTCATTCTAACTCGAGTATATACATATATTTCATCTCTGCAAAAGAATCTTCTACAAGATTCTAAAAGCTTCATACAAAAAGAGAGTGTAAGGAGAGAATGGGGCAAAAAGAAAAAGCTAGTCTGAAAAAGAAAAGCAAATTCAATGTTAGGGAATGGGGCAGAGGAAAGGATAGAAATAAAAAATGAGAAATAAAAATGTAAAAAGGGATGGATTCATAAGTTTGGTCAAAGTGTTAAATTGAGGAGGGAGAAAATTTTTTAAATTGTGATATACTAAAAACAGTTCTAGGAACTTCCAGGAAAGGAACAGCGTGACTCTTATTGAAGATAAAACTAAAAATAGCTATCAAGAGCTATTTTATTTCTCATTTTTTTAAATCAGTGGAGAATTAAGGATATTATTCTGTAAATTGTTCCCTTTTTTTCGTTAGTTTTTAAACTATGATTTCTTTTGAACAAAACATCTCCCTCCCAACTACATTGGCTGGTGAATGCAACTAGACACCTTGATGTTGAACTAGATCCTTCAGCAACTTGATGAATGATATCCCTTGAATAACTCCATGTCTCTCAATGCCATAAACCAACAATCCAAACAAACACCCCTTCACACCACCCCTCACCAGAATCACTCACACTTTCCCTGGAGAAAGAAACTCTTTGTGTGTTATAGGAAACCATACTGGTGCTTGATCTCTGACTGCTAAGTTAGTTGATACAAGTTCAAGCATCTGATTATGGTAACATAATATTAAAGAAGTAGCTTCCAAATGAATAATAATACTTATAAATTGCATCTATAGGCCAAGAAGTTCTTCCTAATTGATTAAAATTCAAGAATCTAGAGTTTTTTAAAGTTCTGGTTTAATTTTCCTTAGTTACATGATTTTTGGCAAGGCATGACATAGAGAGTTTAAGGAATATCTGAACTATACAAAGAAAAAATTTATGGAGAAGAAATGAAAATGTGTAAAAATAAATTAAACTCTATTCACAATAACAAAAATGTACAAACAAGATATTTTTCTTGTAATAAATTAGCAAAAAATGAAAAATCAAAAATACATAATGCTTGCTAAGACGCAGTAAAATAAGTACTTTCACACACTAGCTTCTAATTCTTTTGGAAAGCAATTTTGTAATACATCAAATATAAATATAAGGTATTTATAAAATATAGTTTAAAAAGTTTAAAAGCTTAAAAAAGTCTAAAAATGGCAGTAAGTAAATACTTATCAATATCTACTTTAAATGTCAACAGAATAAATACTCCAATCAAAAGGCATAGGGTGGCTGATTGGACAATAAAACAAGACCCATATATATACTGCATACAAGAGACACACTTCAGACCTAAAGACACTGACAAACTGAAAGTGAAGGGATAGAATAAGCTACCCCATGCAAATGGCAATGAAAAGAAAGCTGGGGTAGCAATAGTTATTTCAGACAAAATAGACTTTAAAACAAAAACTGTAACAGGAGACAAAGAAGGGCACTATATAATGGTATAAGGAACAATCCAACAAGAGGATAAAACACTCGTAATATCTATGCACCCAACATAGGAGCACCTAAATAAATAAAGCAATTATTAACAGACATAAAAGGAGAAATAGACAATAACACAATACTAGTAGGGCACTTTAGCACTCCAGTTACACCAATGGATAGATCATCCAGACAGGACATCAATAAGGAAACATTGGCCAGTAGATGTATCAGAACATTCCATCTAAAAACTGTAGAATACACATTCTTTTCAAATGTACATGCAACATTGTCCAGGATTGATCACATATTAGGCCACAAAACAAGTGTCTATAAATTTAAGAAGATTGAAATAATACCAAGCATCTTTTGCGACCACAATGGTATGAAACTACAAATCAACTACAGGAAGAAAATCAGAGGAGCCACAAAAATGTGGAGATTAAACAAAACGCTACTCAACAATGACTGGATCAATGAAGAAATCAAAGAGGAAATCAAAAAATACCTGGAGACAAATGAAAATGAAAATATGACATGCCAAAAGCTATGGGATGCAGCAAAAGCGGTTCTAAGAGGGAAGTTTATACCAATACAGGCCTACCTCAACAAACAAGAAAAATCTCAAATAAACAACGTAACAGTGCACCTAAAGGAACTGGAGAAAGAAAAGCAAACAAAGCCCCAAATCAATAGCAGGAAGGGAATAATAAAAATCAGAGCAGAAATAAATAAAATAGAGACTAAAAAAAAAAGGAAAAAAAATCATTGAAACTAAGTGGTGGTTCTTTGAAAACATAGGCAAAATTGACAAACTTTTAGTTAGATTCACCAAGAAAAAAAGAGAGAAAGCTCAAATAAATAAAATCAGAAACAAAAGAGAAGAAATTACAACAGACATCAGAAATACAAAAGATTATAAGAGAATACTATGAAAAGCTATACACCAATAAATTGGATAATCTAGAAGAAATGGATAAATTCTTAGAATCATACAACTTTCCAAAACTGAATCAAGAAGAAATAGAGAATTTGAATAGACCAATTGCCAGTAAGAAGATTGAAACAGTAATCAAAAAGCTCCTCCAAAATAAAATTCCAGGACCAGACAGCTTCCCTGGTGAATTCTACCAAACATTCAAAGAAGACTTAATACCTATCCTTCTCAATCTCTTCCAAAAAACTGAAGCAGAGGGGAAGCTTCCTAACTCATTCTACAAAGCTAACATTACCCTGATAGCAAAACCAGACAAAGACAACACAAAAAAAGAAAATTACAGGCTAATATGACTGATGAATATTGATGCAAAAATCCTCAACAAAATGCTAACAAATCAAATACAGCAATACATCAAGAAGATCACATACACCATGATCAAGTGGGATTTATTCCAGGGATGCAGGGATGGTTCAACATCCACAAATCAATCAATGTGATACACTACATTAACAAAATGAAGAATAAAAATCACATGATCAGCTCAATAGACGCAGAGAATGCATTTGACAAGATACAACACCCATTTATGATGAAAACTCTGAATAAAATGGTATAGAAAGAAAGTACCTCAACATAATAAAAGCCATATATGGCAAACCCGCAGCTAATATTCTCAATGGAGAAAAACTGAAAGCTATCCCTCTAAGAACAGGAAACAGACAAAGATGCCCACTTTTACCACTCTTATTTAACATAATATTGGAAGTCCTGGCTAGAGCAATCAGGCATGATAAAGAAATAAAAGGGATCCAAATTGGAAAGGAAGAAGTGAAACCGTCACTATTTGCCGATGACATGATTTTATATATAGAAAACCCTAAAGAATCCACCAAAAAAAACTTTTAGAAATAATAAATGAATACGGTGAAGTCACAGAATACAAAATCATCATACAAAACTCAGTTGCTTTTCTATACACTAACAATGAAGTAACGGAAAGAGAAATTAATAGTACGATCCCATTTATAAATGCAACAAAAAGAATAAAATACCCAGGAATAAACTTAACCAAAGAGGTGAAAGATCTGTGCACTGAAAACTATAAAACATTGTTGAAAGAAATAGAAGACACAAAGGAACAGAAGTTATTCCGTGCTCTTGCATTGGAAGAACATAGTTAAAATGTCCATACTTCCTAAAGCAATCTACAGATTCAATGCAATCCCTATCAAAGTCCCAACAACATTTTTCACAGAAATAGAACAAAGAATCCTAAAATATATATGTAACAACAAAAGCCCCTAACTAGCCAAAGGAATACCAAGAAAAAATAACAGTTAGAGGTATCACACTCCCTGATTTCAAAATATACTACAAAGGTATAGTAACCAAGATAGCATGGTACTGGCACAAAAACAGACACACAGATCAATGGAACAGAATCGAGAGCCCAGAAATAAACCCACACATCTATGGACAGCTAATTTTTGACAAGAGAGCCAAGAACATACAATGGAGAAAGGAAAATCTCTTCAATAAATGGTGTTGGGAAAACTGGACAGTCACATGCAAAAGAATGAAAGCAGATCATTATCTTATAGCATACACAAAAATTAACTCAAAATGGATTCAAGATTTGAATATAAGACCTGAAACCACAAAACTTCTAGAAGAAAACATAAGCAGTATGCTCTTTGACATCAGTCTTACCAGCATATTTTCAAGTATCATGTCTGACCGGGCAAGGGAAACAACAGAAAAAATAAGGAAATGGGACTACATCAAACTTAAAAGCTTCTGCACAGCAAAGGAAACCATCAACAAAACAAAAAGACAACCTAACAATTGGGAGGAGATATTTGCAAACTGTGTATCTGAGAAGAGGTTAATATCCAAAATATATAAAGAACTCATACATCTCAACAACAAAAAAACTAACAACCCAATTAAAAAATGGGCAAAAGATCTGAACAGACACTTCTCCAAAGAAGATACACAGATGGCCAACAGGCTCATGAAAAGATGTTTGACATCACTATCAGGGAAATGCAAATCAAAACTACGAAGAGATATCACCTTATATCCATCAGAATGGCTATAATTAGCAAGACAGGAAATAACAAGTGTTGGAGAGGAGGATGTGGAGAAAGGGGAACTCTCATACTCTGCTGGTGGGGGTGCAAACTGGTGCACCCACTAAGGAAAACAGTGCAGAGAATTTTCCTCAAAAAGTTAAGAATAGTACTGTATGATCCAGCTATTCCACTGCTAGGGATTTATTTAAAGAACATGGAAACATAAATGAAGATACATGCACCCCTATGTTCATTGCAGCATTATTCACAATAGTCAAGACTTGGAAGCAACCTAGGTGCCCATCAAGGGATGAATGGATAAAGAAGATGTGGTACATATACACAATAGAATACTACTCAGCCATAAAAAATGATGAAATCTGGCCATTTGTGACAACATGGAGGGAACTTGAGGGTATTATGCCAAGTGAAATAAGTCAGAGGTAGAAAGTCCAATACCGTATGATCTCACTCATAAACAGAAGACAAAAACAACTACAAACAAACACATAGAGACATAGACCAGAGGGGAAGTGGGGAGGAGGGAGGGCAAAAGGGGTGATTAGTCACATGTGTGTGGTGATGGATCGTAATTAGACTTTGGGTGGTGAACATGATGTAATCTACCTACTCAACCTAACAATTGAAATTGAAATATAATGATGTACACCTGAAATTTAAATAATGTTATAAACCAATGTTACCACAATAAAGAAAAAAAAAAAGAAAAATTTAAATTTAATAAAAAAGAAATCTGGATGAAATCAGTTTGGGGTTACTATGGTGATTCATGCAATGAGGATTCCAGGCTCCTTCTATCTTGTTGCCCCACTATGTGTGGCTTCCATTTTCCAAAGTCACTTCATTGTCCAAGATGGCTGCTAGAACTCTAGCCATTCCAGGGAACAGGAAGGATGAAGGGATTCAAAGAAAAGCACACCTCTTCCATTTAAAGACTATTCCCAAAAGTTGTACACAAGCTTCTGCAAGAGAGTCTGGGAAAGGTAGTAGAGTTTTTTTCACAGTAAGCCAGTGCCCAGCTATAAAATTTGGGATTCTATTACTCTAGAACAGAGGTCAGCAAACTATGGTCCATGGGCCAGCCACTTGCTTTTATAAATAAAGTTTTATTGGAATATAGCCCTGCCCATTAAAAAAAAAAAGAGGAAAATGTGTAACTTAATCATGTTATAATCAGCCACTATATAAAACATTGCAATTATTAAAAGTGAGAACTCCAAAGACTATTTAATATCATATAAAAGGCTTAAGTGATACAGTAAATGTAATGAAAATTGAATGTATAGAATAATTACAAACATATGTTCACAAATGAGGTTTGTGTCTATGTGGGTGTATGCACACACACGCTCACATACACATATACAAACACACATAACATACCCCTTAGGATCATTTGGCTGGAAAGAATAGAAAACTCAATGAAAACTGGCTTTTAAACAGTATGGACATTGTATAGCCAAGATCCTATTAAGAAACAAATGGTATACTTAAATTAAAATAAGTTTAACTTGATGAAGGTGTATTTCGAAAGGAACTGATTATGTAGGTGTGAATGGTTGTAAAGGAACCACAGGGGATGATGATGCAGGAATCTGGGACTAGAGGCAAGAAAGTTGTTACCACCCATAGGCCCAAAGAGAAGGAAAAAGGGAGGGTAAAGAAAAGAAAATAATAGACAACTGACCAGCAAAGGTGATTTGAGTGGTTATGGTAAGCAACTGTACCAACTGAGACCTGCCTACAAAGAACTTGTGGAAAATTTTTCAGCACCCAGGGGATGGCAGGAGCAAACCAAAAGAGCAGAATAGGAAAAGAATCCATCACATGTTCGCTACACTATAAAAGTTGGTGTAATACAGTGCTTGAGGGGGGCAGTACCATGACATCACCGTAACAAAGGACATCATCATTTGTCAGAAGAAATGGCTCTGTGAACATTCAAAACCGTGCATCACAAATCTTTGAATCCCGAGGGTCTTCTCTACTTTTATCAGAACAAAAATAGTAACATCAAAAACTGAGACAAATGTGTTATTTCTAGGAGGTCTCAGAATAACTTTTGATCTGCTGCTTTAAATTCACAAGGAAGAAACAGTGTGATATAACCATTGTCAGGATGCAATAAGCTTCATTTTGAGATCATTTGAAGCAAAATTTGTAAAATAAAAACAAAAGGGAACAGTGGTACAGTGTTCCCTTTGTTAATTAATTAATTTATTTAATTTTTTGTGAGGAAGACTAGCCCTGAGCTAACATCCGTTGCTAATCCTCCTCTTTTTGCTGAGGAAGACTGGCCCTGGGCTAACATCCGTGCCCATCTTCCTCTACTTTATATGGGATGCTGCCACACCATGGCTTGACAAGTGGTGTGTCTGTCCGCGCCTGGGATCTGAACCAGCAAAACCCCAGGCCACTGGAGCCAAGTGCACGAACTCAACCACTATGCCACCGGGCCAGCCCCATAGTGCTCCCTTTGAAAGTAGATTAAATTATAGTAATAATCAAAATGGTATCGGTTACCAATACATACAGTTTTAGATATTCTATGTCTAATTTTCTGGTTTTGATCATTTTATACTGAAGTTATCTAAGAAACTGTCCTTGTTTTTAAAAATACACACTGACATATTTAGGGCAAAGGGGCATTGTCTGCAACTTCCTCTCAAACGGTTCAGGAAAAATAATAATATTTGTATGCATACATACACATATAGAGGAAGAATGATAAGGCAAATATGGTAAAATGTTAACATTTAGGGAATATGTGTGATGGATATATGGGAATTCTTGGTATTATTTTCACTTTCCTGCAATTCTGAAATTATTTCAAAGTAAAATGTTAATGTATATTGTATAAAATTTCAAGGAATAAATTCTTAGATATCGAATACCTTTTCTTAGCCAAAAAATGAGAGCTGTAGAAGTAATTATTGAAAATGGCAGTGTTGGGGCAAGAGTAGATGATGATTTATTTGTTTATCATCAAGTAGTTATTGAATATGCTGTACCCTACCAAAAACAGACATTTTTTTCAGTCCATCGAAAATTCATCACCACTTTATGTTGTTAAAGACACTCTCAGTACATAATATGACACACTTAGATCTACAGCCTACACCATCTGGTGAACTGAGGCATTGAAGACAGTGAAGGAAGAAGAGAATTAACGAAAATTATGGTACCAGATTTGTAAATGGACTTAGGTATAATTGTCATCAATATACACAAACAGAAGATTAACAGTAAACTAAATGATAATATATTTGTCATTGAAGGCAAAACTATACTTCGTTGTTTTTATCTTCTAGTAAAACTTAATATTCGTGCAGGAAAAATATACATTTACTTGCCAAATAGCTTAAAATAATTCCTTTATGATCCAGAAATAATTTTACTACTGAAAAGCATTAAAAACTGTAGGTTCTCAAACATGTACTCAACATTAATTTAACGGATATTTAAAGACCACCTTCCAGGTGCCAGGCAGTGTTGTGGGCACTGGGGATATAAGGTAGAGAACACAACTCTGCCTTTTTTGAGCTTACATTGTAGCAAGGTTAATGAAAAATAAACAAGATAAAAACAGTAAACTAAATAGTGTTACTGATACTTCTTAGGTAAAAAAGAATAATAAACAAGAAAAGAGAGATGAGAAATGTTCAGGGAGGGGTTGAAATTTTAGATAGAGTTGCCAGGGAAGTAATCATGGAGAAGGTCTTTTTAATAATGCTCTGAAGGAAATGAGAGAATGAGCCATGTAGATATCTGGAGGAACAGCATTCCAGAGAGGAAACAGCTACTGCAAAGGCCTTGAGGCAGGAGCATGCCTGATGGGTTGGGAAACAGCAGTTGGCCTCCTTGGCTGGAACAAAGAGAAACAGGAAGAGAATAGAAGACGAGGCCAGAAAAGTACCCAGGACTTAGATCACATGAGGCCTCATAAAAGTGAAGATTGTGCCTTCTAATCTGAGCGAGACGGGAAGCCCTTCGCAGAAGCATAACATGATCTGTCGTATGTTTTTCAGGATCTCTCTAGCTTCTATACTGACAATAAGCAGCAGGAGAGCAAGGCCAGAAGCAGGAAAAAAAAAAAGTGAAAGAATTATAGCAACAATCCAGGCAAGAGATGATAGTGGTTTAGATCAGAGTGGGAGCAATGACGGTAGTTGAATTTTTTTCTATCCACGCAGTCCTTGATTTGAATGGACTGCTGAACTGTAACGATGTCCATGCAAACTGAAACTATGCATCTTAATAATCAATAATCAGTCTTATCTTAGTAATCAATGGGAGAAATTACAGTTGTTCCAGAAAACATTAAAACTTTTTCTCAAAACATTAGAAACTCTCTACTGTCAGTTATAAACATATATAGAAAAGAAAAAAATAGTAAAACTATTATTTGTTTAGGACTCTGTAATTTAAAATATTAGAAATATTGAGATCTAGTGTTCTATTTCCTTGTAAAATCTTATCGAGAGTAATTTGAACTGAGCTTGCTTTTTTCTTCTTGTCATACAACTTACAATAACGAGAAGCATATTTCCTGAGCTTTGGTAAATTGTTATACTCCTTTCTAAGTCTGGGTCAGCTTCCAACATTTTATCCTTTGCACTTTCCATGTCTTGAAATACTTCTGAGAGTTCCTTTAATGTGAAGTTATTTGTCAGTATTAATCCTCTGGGGCATCTCCATCCTTTCTGTCACAACCACTTTCTTCAGTGATGTTGTAAGTCTACCTTAACTAAATCCCTCTGGCTACAAATCTAGAGTCTCTTGAGGGATGACTGTGCCAACACTCCCATGGACAGGTATTTTGTCTACAACTCCACTTAAGTTCGATTTGAATTTCACTTCCAGCATTATCATTTTTCATTTTTTTGCTGCACTTTCATCTTTGTGGGTCAATTCCTTCTTTCGATTATCCATTTTTCCAAAATGTCGTGTGGGTTTATCACTAACAGACAAGGAGGCAACACAAGGACACACTTTGCTGTCTGTGCATGAACTGAATAACAGATGTGCAGTGGCCAATCACCAACAGGCTTTAAAAGAAGTTATGTGATTGGTCATTGATTATGATGTGCATCTGTTATTTATATCAGAATCTCTGGACCAAAGAACTAGTAGTGAAGTTTATACTTAATGTAATTACTCATAACTAATATATTGCAATAACTGAAATTCGAACCATGTTGTTGGTGAACTGGTATTATTTAATTAAATCATGGTAACTGAAACTCATGTCTGTCAGAACCACAAAGTGAGATGGCCTATATTTTGAAGGCAGAGACAATAAGAATTTTTCGGAAGATGGGATGTGGGGTGTGAAAAGAAGAGTTTCTCCTTCACAGCACTTGTCACGGGTGTGATTTACATTTGTTAGTGATATTGATTATCTTATTACTTACTGTCCCTCTTGATAGCCAGCTCCACGAGGGCAAAGACCCCACTTGTTTTTGTTTACCTTTACACAGTTGATGTTGCACTTTCCCAAATAGAATCTCTTTTTAAGTCTCATGACAACCCCACAAGGTAGGCATTAATAATCCCATTTTTCAGATGAGGAAACTGAAGCTCAGAGAAGTCCAGTCATTTACCCTAGTTTCACACAACAGTAACAGATCAGCACTTAAATTCATATCTTCTGAGTTCAAGTCCAGTACTCTTTCCTTTGAACCACCTCGTCTCCCAAATAGAAATAGAGCAGAGTCCTATAAAGCCTTGCTTTGGAAACCATAGTACCATGTTTTCTCTGCCATATAGAACTACTATATGGATGCTGTAGAATTTAAGTGAGAGCAGAAATGAAATAAGCATGGTGTGTTTGAATCTCCTGTCTGTATAAATATCCTATAAGTTTCCATTTAAACTCTGGTCTTAACCTCCATGACAAGGATTTATAAAATAATTAAGGACTTCTTTATTATCATAGCAACAAGACTAGTAGTGTCTAATTCACCTTCTCCAGGCTTCTAATTACAATACCTACGCAAGTCCATAAAGGGACAAAAACTGGCAACCACACTGATGGAAGGCAAAAGACTATATCCCAGACTTCAGAGGAATTTCCACTATCTCTATAAATAATAAAGATGAACTAAGAAATGCATTCCTGGCTTGCTCAGATTCTAATCTGTGAATTAGAACATTAAGGAGAGGTACCTAGAGGGTAGAAAAGGCTTTAATCACATCACTGACCACACCCAACTCAAAGGTATCTGTTGCATTTACCAGAAACCCATTTCTCTTCCCCAAAGAAATTATGTTCTAATCCAGCAACACCTCTCTCCTCCTTCATCACTCCCAAAGCTGCTCTTTTTCCATTTGCATTCAGATACCATTCCTCTCAGGATGCAAAAGTACGAGGAGTCAACAGGATACAGCAGTTTGATGCAAACTTGTTGATCACAATATAATGGCCAATTAGACTATTATCCTGGCTGTTTTAATAACCAAAGTAATCTGTCAGAATGTTAAAGCATTGCTTTGTTACTAGCATATTATTATTTTAGCAAGTAAGATGTTTAGCAGACAAAACTATTCACAATTAAGGGAGACGTTCACCTTCTACTTTCTCATTTTTGATATGACATGAATTTCTTACAAATATATATTGTTTTTGGAACTAACAATAATAATTTTTTAAGTTTTATGACTGAATTAGCCTCTAAGGATGTGTCAATAGCCCCTAAATCATTATTATACAATAGCCTAAAGTATCCAATTAAATGTACATGTAATACTGAATACTAAAAGAACTGATGGGAAAAATCACTTGAGAATATCCTATGTAATCTGGAGAGGAGAATAAGACTACATAATGTGACATAAATATCCCTTCTCTTACAGTCATTTTATAATAAATACCAACTCAAAATTAAAACCGCATGTAAAAAGAAACAAATTGATAACACCCCTGACTGAAAACAAAAGAAGATACCTTTTACTTGGGAGGCAGTTCCCTATTCACATCATCAATTGGGATAAATTAAGAAATGCATCCCTGAATCGCTCAGACTCTGCTTTGGGAATTGTAATCAAGAAACCTATCAAAAGCAAAGGTTCCCTTTAAATTTTTCAGTGGAAAAATATGTATCATCATTAAACTGACAAATGCATGTATTACTTAAAATTAAATGAGTGTGACTATTGTTATTTTAAGAAAGAAATGAGAGGATTTGATATGTATACCATGTAAGATACAAGTGATTTCTCAGAGAATGAGCACACACTTTGCTCAGAATGGTTCTGGAAAAAGCCTATGATGGAGGAGACATATGATATTATGTTCTATGCAGTTTTCTTCGGGATGTTACCTAACATTTGTCTTATCCTCACCAAATGCACCAACACTAGCCCATCTCAAACCTCCCTCATCCTCAGACTTTAACCTCCTTCAACCTCACGACTTCTCCAGGAGTTGGGGCGCTCTAGTCTAGGGAAGGATGTCCATTCCAATCACTTAGCAATTTTTCTTAAAAACTGAAAATGTAGTTGTTTCTTTGCTTATGCAACATTAAAAATGACCCAGCAGTCAACATATCTATGTGACTTAACGTAGATTAAAATGCCTCCAATTTTGCTCCCTTCCATTAAAATGGCAATAAAGAGATTTTTGCTTTTAAAGACATAAACCCCCAAGAAGGGATAGAACAGGAGGGAATACAACTTCAATGACATTTTGGAAAAGGAGAGACAATAGAAGAGCAATAACTACTAACTTAGAAGACTGAAAAAAAGATGAATCCTAATCTGGCAAATGAGGAAAGCCTGAATGTATTCATAGAATCCTCCAAAAGCCCAGGTATTGGAAGGAAAAAGTACTTCCAGAAATGGGATGCTAACATAAGGAAACTTGGTTAGGAACAGTTTAAGAAGCAGCTAGAGACCAGATACCCTCCTCTCCTCTGTGAAGCAGGGCAAATTCTCCCCAATCACCAAACAGAAGACCAGAAGTAATTCTCTGGAGATTTATCCTAGTCTGACTCTCCTAAACATAAATGGGTTACCAAGATTCCTAGACAGCTGAGGAAACCTTATAATGGGGATAGTTGAGAACAAGCAAACAGAAAAAAGGCAACTGGAGGAAACAAAGATTCTGCAGGGAAAAGAAAGCTTGAGAAAAACTCAACAATCCTGGAGAGAGAAGAGCAGTTAATAAGACACTATAAAAAGGAATGCTCAAGGAACAAAAGAAAGGTCATGGAATTTAAAATACGAGAGCATAGGTTTTTTTTAAAAAGTCAATAGATTTATTAGGAAATAAAATTTAGGAAATCTCCCAGAAAGAATAAAAATGAAAGAAATAGAAAATAGGAGAGAAAAAAATAAGAAAGCTTGTGAGTTTGGTTTAAATTCTTGCTTCTTTTCATTACTAGATAAATGTACACGTTTTAAAAAGTCAAACTGTACTAAAAGGCTTCAAATAAAACAAGTTATCCATTCCCCTGCCCAATTTTTCCTACACTCTACTTGGTGATTTCGGAGGTAAGCACTTTGACTCTTTCAGCTGTTTCTTGTTGGCATTTACCTAACTTTATATGGTTAAATAATGTTTATTTTGCTATGTTTAGATTCATCAGTTTGGGACATAATCTAATTACTTCCTTTTATGGTAGCTGAGCATTTTACTCTCTTATGCTCCCATCACCTCTGCTCTCCTCGCACCATGATCATTTTTTTAGATTAAAACAATATCCAGTTATGCCTATGTAAATATTACTCACAGCTGAGCACTGTACTATGATTACATTCTCTTATATTTTTGCCAAACTTCTTTTTACCATCTTTTTTATTGAGATACAATTTACACACTATAATATGTGCTTATCATTAAATTCAATGAATTTTCATGTTTATAGGGTTGGGTAACTATCACCACAATCTAGCTTTGGAACATTTCCATCACCCCAGAAAGCTCCTGTGCGTCTGTGTGCAGTCAATCCCTCCTTCCACTCCCAGCCCCAGGCAACCACTCATCTGTTTTCTGTCTCTTTAAATTTGCCTTTTCTAGAAACTTCATACAAATGGAATCATGCAATATGTAGTCTTTTGTGTCTGGCTTCTTTCACCTGGCATAATATTTTGAGATTCATTATGTAGTAGCATGTGTCTGTAGTTTGTTCCTTTTTATTGATGAATAGTATTCTATTTTGTGGATATATAACACTTTGCTAATCCACTCACCAGTTGATGGATATTTGGATTGTTTCCACTTTTTTGGCTACTATAAATAATGCTGCTGTGAACATATTGTACAAGTCTTTGTGTGGACTTCTGTTTTCATTTCCCTTGGACAGATACCCAGGCATGGAATTGCTGAGTTATATAGTAAGTTTACATTTAACTTTTTAAGCAATTGCTAACCTGTTTTCCAAAATAGCTGTCTTATTTTACATTCACACAGGCAATGTACGAAAGTTCCAGTTACTCCATATCCTCACCTACGCTTGAAATTGTCAGTGCTTAGAGCCATGTTAGTGGGTATACAGCAGTATCTCATTTTAAATCACATTCCCCTAATAACTAATTATTCTGAGCATCTTTTCATGGGCCCATGATCTTTTTGATGAAATGTCTTGGAAATCTGCCGCCCACTGCATTCGTTTTTATTGCTGCCATAACAAATTACCACATAACACCCATCTTGCTAGAGTCTCTCTTTTTCCTGCTGGATTCTCTCATTCTTCTTCCTTCCTGGCTTTGAAGAAGCAAGCTGCCATGAATCCTGCAGCCCCCAGGTACTGGATACTGCCAACAATTCTGCAAGTGGAGAAATGGGCCTTCCCTGGTTGATCTCATCCCTCAGATGAGATCTCAGCCCTGGCTGAAACCTTGATTGCAGCCTTGTAAGACCCTAAGCAGAGGACCCAGCTGAGCTATACTCTGATTTCTGACTCACAGATATTGAGGAATAATAAGCATATGTTGTTTTAAGGCACTGATTTTGCAATAATTTGTTACACAGCATGGACAACTAATGCAAAGAGCAAACGTCATTAATTAAATCTATTTTATTGCTTTTTTCATTTAATATCATATCTAAGAAATTTTTTGCTTAACTCAAAGTCACAAAGATTTTCTCCAGTGTTTTCTTCCAGATGTTTCACAGTTTTAGTTCCTATATTTATATGTATTGACTATTTTGAGGTAATTTATATATATGGTGTGAGACCAGGGTCTAAATTCATTTTTTTAAACTTATGGCTATCTGATTGTCCCAGCAACATTTGTTGGAAAGATTCTCCTTTCCCCCATTGAACTGCTTTGGCACCTTTGCTGAACATCAACTGACCATAAATGTAAGGGTTTATTTCTGGACTCTCAATTCTGTTTCATTGATCCATGTGTCTATCCTTACCCAAATACTCCACTGTCTTGATTACCACAGATTTATAGTAAGTTTTATAATCAGGTATTCCAAGTCCTCCAAATTTGTTCTTCTTTTTCAAAATTGTATTGGCTAGTCTAGGTTCTTTGTGTTTCCATATAATTTAGGAGCAGCTTGTCAATTTCTACAATTTTTTTTTTTAAAAAGCCTCTTGGGATTTTGACAGAGATTGTGTTGAACCTATAGAGAATTGCCGTTTAACAATATGGAGTCTTTCAGTGTAGGACATAAAATATCTCTCCATTTATTTCAATCTTAATTTCTCTTAGCAGGTTTTTGTACTTTTCTGTGAATCAGACTTGTACTTCTTTTGTTACATTTATTCTAAGTATTTTATTCCTTTTGATGCTATCAGGAACAGAATTTCATTTTCAGGATCATGTTGTTTTTGAAAAAGGCAGTTTTATTTCTCCCTTTTCAATCTCTTTGTCTTCTCTTATTATACTGGCTAGAATCTTCAGGACAATCCTGAACAGAATGGGTGAGAGTGGACATTTTGGCTTTTTCCTGATATTAGGGACAAAGCACTAAGTCTTTCAAAATTTAGTATAATGTTAGCTGTAGGTTTTGTAGATGTCCTTTATTACACTGAGAAAGTTCCTTGCTAGTCCCAATTTGTTGAGAGTTTTTATCATTAATAGGTACTGGATTTTTTGAAATGTTTTTTCTGTGTTTCTTGAGATGATCATGTGGTTTTATACTTTTTTCTATTAATATGGTATATTACATTGACTTATTTTCAGATGTTAAAACAACCTTGCACTTCCGTGACAAATCCCACATGGCCATGGTGTACCATTTTCATACATTGCTGGATTTCATTTGCTAATTTTTTTAAGGATTTTGCATCTATATCCAAGGAGGATATTGATCTGTAGTTTTCTTTTCTTGAGATATCTTTATGTGGCTTTGGTGTCAGGATTATACTAGCCTCACAGCATTGGGAAGTATCTCCTTTTCCTCTATTTTCCAGCAGAATTTGTGAAGGGTTGGTATTATTTCTTAATTAAATGTTTGGTAGAATGCACTAGTGAAGATATCAGGGCCTGGGCTTTTCTTTGCAGATTTTTAATTACTAATTCAATTTCTTTCCTTGTTGGTCTATTCAGATTTTCTATTTCTTCTTGACTCAGTTTCAGTAGTTTGTGTCTTTCTAGAAAATTGTCTGCTTCATCTAAATTTTCTAATTTTCGGACATAATGTTGTTGATAATATTTTTTTAAATTTCTGACAGTTGGTAGTGATATCCCCTCTTTTATTCTTGAATTTACTAATTGGTGTTTTCTCTCTTTTTTTCTTGGTCAGAGTAAATCAGGGGTCAAATTGGTCAGCCCATGATTGGCCAGCTGTTGTGCTCAAATGCCTTGAGTCAGTGAGGCTTACACCCTGCTCATAGATCTGTTTGTGGGTTGGAAGCACATCCAAATTTCAGGCAGTTGAATCTTTGGCCCTGTTGTTATACTCTGTCATGCTCTTTTAGGTATTCTCTGTATTTACACATGGCTTCCCAGTCAGCCAGTGATGTGTGAAGACCTTAGCTCTTCTGTGACTGTAATTTTTTGGAATCTACCTGCTAAATTTCTGGTTAGTTCACAGGTTTGCCACCCATTCTAACCAGGATTACAACCTCAGGTTTGTATTGCATGATTATGGCTTTCATCAGTCTTTTTCTACCAAGATTGCTACTATTACTGGCAATACTGCTGGGTATGGGGTTTTTTTTGCCCTTCACTCCAAATCAAGTCAGGCCTTCCAACAGGAAAGCTGCTGGTTTTATGGCTAGCCCCACCCTGGTACAAATACCAGGCCAAATGAGCTGAAAGATTGAATGGGAACAGCCCCAGGCAAGAACGGCACAGACTTCCACTGCTCTTATCTGAAGGTCAGCATATTTTTTTTTTTTTTTTAGTAATAAATGCTTCTCAATGTGGTGTTTGCCTTTATTTGATTTCCAGAGTTCTGAAAAATTTTTTTTTCAAAAATTTGTCAAGTTTTATACTCATTTTTTTGGGAGAAGAGGATTTGCCAGCCTTTTCACTTTGCCATGACTAGAAATCCCTGCCCAAGCCCCCTGACATCCCAGATACCTGTCTGTTTTCATTTATTTAGTTTTTCCTTATATTTATTGTTAATTGTCCACACATTTGCCAAAAGTCACAATAATTTTCTCTTCCCCCCTGAGAAAAGGGAAGTCTTTGTTTTTGAAGTCTTCCTTCCTGAGAACTTCCATTCTGCTTTCATCTAGAGTGGAAATTAATTGTACCATTAATACTTAGGATATCATTTCCTAATTGTCCTAGCAATTCCCTTAACTGTCTCCTGATTTAGATTATCTGTCTCCTGAATCTCAAAACTTTTCTTTTTTGGTTTATTCCCTTATTTTGGTGGAGCACAGTCTCCTGTAGAGTTTCGTTTTGTTTTTTTAATGTTAAAGACAGTGCTCCTTCAGAGAAAATAGTGGTGGTCATCCCCAACATGCTTCCTTCTGTACTCACACTGCTCTGACCTATGCTTCCCTCAGACCGTTGTTTTGCTGGGTGGAATTTTTGTTGTTGTTGTTTTTGCTAAGTGGACAATGCAATTTGAGAAACAGTCTAAAAGCTAAGGAAGACAGAGTGAGGAGAGAGAACAAAAAGACCCAGAAATAGAGTCTGTCTTTGCCAATGATTTTAAAACTGGAGTTGCATTCTTTTGGGTAAGACAAATTGCTGATTCTGGCCTCAGGTGGGTTCAAAACCAAAGCAAAGGATACCCAAGGAAACGCATCACATTCTCATTACAAAAACATGAGGATTATAAGGCTGATACAAAAATTTACAACCATTCATCCTAACAACATATTAGTACAGATCTTTGCCTAAAAGGAGATTCAATGTGCAAAGACTAGAACTTTACCAAAACATGGGTTAGTTCTGACACACAACACTCATCAGAAGCATCCTCCAAATTTGCTTATCTCTCTTCTAGTCAAAAGAAGACTCTTAAAGCTATGGAGACCATGGTAGTGCCATGCACCCTGGAAATGATGGGACTGGTTGTATCTTTGAGAAGAGGAAAAAAAAAGTGACGTAGTGCCTTTGGCAAGTGATTTTATCCACTCCAGAATTGCTGGCCTTCTAATGTTCTGAAGCAGAATATGGATGAATTGACAGTTATTCTCTTTATATTCAAAATGAAATTTGATCCTGACATCTCTCTGCAGCCAGCTCCTGGTTTTTATCCAGTACATCCACACTGATGTCACCCAAGAAAAATTCCTAGTTTATGAACACTTTTTGAAAACTCTAAAGGCTACCAGCATCTTTGAAATGGTAAAAAAGTTTATCTGCTGAGTAAAACTTTAATTGGATGAAACATCTGGGTACCTAAGGTGCAGATGGAGTGCCTGCAATGACTAGCCATACGTTTATTTTTGCTTTTACGGTGAAGATGGAAACTGTACACACAGTCATGAGGCTCGTTATGTCCTTCACTGGACTACACTGGTATATGAAGATCGTCTTCTGCAGTGACAGTCATTTTATCAACCCCAGGGATACTTATTACCTTTTCAAGAGATTTTGTCAAGAACTGAAGGTAGAATATTAATTTTTAATTACATAAAAGTTTATTAGATTTCGGAAAAGTCTTAAAATGCGTTTTTGAAGGCTGAACACGTTTTTGTTGCTGTTGATGATGGAATATTTGTTTGCTTATATTTACATTTGAAAGTAAAGAACACTCTCAGAACCATTTAAGAGGGAGATTTCTTTTGGCCTGGATCACTTGGAAAATAATTTGGGTCCATATAAATTAGTTAAGTCATTCCCTTCAAGACAATAGTCAGCATGTTGTGGCTATGAAGGCTTAGCCACCCTGCAAAGTCAACAGGACCCATGACTAGCAAATACTTAAGAAGCATTAAGCCAAGCAACAAGATGGACAGTGAAGGGAACAAGGCCTGCCTGGCCTCCATGTCTAAGTCAATTTTTCTATTGTTCGATTTTATAATACCATGTACCTCTTCCTTATAATACTTTCCATGATTGTAATTCTACATTTTTAATGGTCTTTTGATGTGTCAACTTGGCTATAATCCCCAGTTATTCAATCAAACACTATTCTGGCAGTTGCTGTGAAGATGTGATTTTGTAGATGTAATCAAAGTCTATAATCAGTTGACTTTAGGTTAGAGCGATTATCCTAGATAATCTAGGTGGAACTGATTTACTCAACTGAAAGGCCTTAAAAGCAAAGCTGAGGTTTCCCTAAAGAAAAAGAAATTTGATTGTGTGAACAGCAGCTTCAGCTCAAGCTTGAGAGATTCCAGCCTGCCCTTTCTGATAGCCCGCCCTACAAACTTCAGACTTGCCTACCTAGTGCACACAATCAAGTAAGCTGCCTTCTTGCAAAAAATGTCCTAATATATACCTTCTACTGGTCCTACTTCTCCGGTTGAATCCTGACTTCTATAACATTGTTGTGTGATTCTTAAGAAAATATTTGTTTCGGTCTCTGGACTATAAAATTCATAAAGGCAGAGACTGTACCATTTTTACTTATGTATTTATTTATTTGCCAACTACAGTAATCCATGGCATAAAATAGTACCTAGCTTACAAAACTCACTCAAAAAACTGCTTGCTGAATGAATAAGATTAATAGATTTCTGTATTTTTAACTGTAAAATAACCCCTAAATAGAACGGAAAGCAGGATCCTATCTTCCAAATCCTTGGAAGAAATACAAATGAAAAAACACATAGTTCATCTAGTAAAGGCAGATAATAAGAAAAAGAACAAGAAGCATAAACTTAGAAAAATAAAACAAAATTTTCAAAGTAGATCAAAAAGATTAACTATAACTATTAGTGCATATTGATCTAAAATCCCTTATTAAGAAAAAGAAAATGCTTAGATTTAGTTTCATAAAAATCCACTAGCAGTTGCTTGCAAGAAAAATATCTAAAACAAAGTTAAACAAAAAGCTTAAAGAGAATGAGATGATTAGCAATATTTCCAACAAATGTTAAAAAACAATAAAGCAGAGATAGTGATATTAACATTGACAAGAAAACACCCAAAAAGGAAAAGAAAAGCATATATGGCATAAAGAGAATGGATTTATAAGATTAAAATGAGATACAAGACATAGGAATTATGTGTCAGGTTATAAAAATATAAAAAGTTCATATTGATAAAAACAGAAGAAATGGACAGAAATATGATTATAGTGGAATTCTTCATAAACCACTATTAGTCTATGAAACATCAAATAGAAATGATTTAATTGATGAAAAATTAATTAAGAAAGACAAATCTATGACAAACATTTATAATACTTTCTTTTAAAATGTCTTTGAAAAATATAATTTCATCATTTTCTAGGGACAAAGAATATCCCAGGAAATTTCATAAAATGGAAATTGCACTGGCTACTTTCTCTGATAATAGTGAAACAAAACAAAATATTAAAAAAATACAAAACCACTAAAAATTAATAGTAAAAAATCAGACAAACATTTATAATCCTTCGGGAATTAAAATAACTTCTCCTAAATAACTGCTGGCTAAACATAAAATCAAATGCAAAATGAAATAACATATATAAAAAAGGTAAGAGATTCAACCAAAGCTATATTTCAAAAATAAATTGGTCGAATCAAAAGCTTACTTGAATTTTTTAAAAATAACAAAACAATTAGAGAAAATAGACTAATCATTTTTACATTAAAATATTGAAAAAGAAACAACTATAACTATGTTCTAAGGAAAGCAAGGGGTGGAAAGTAATGATGGTTATGTTTATAGGATGGTGAATTAGAAAACAGAGAAATCTGATAGATAAAGTGAAAGTCTAGTTCTTTGAGAAGAACATAATGCAATTATAATTCTTTAATAAATCTAATAAAAAGAGATTGTGACAAATATGGAGATAATTTTCATCTGTGTATACTGTGTTCAATTCTATGTTAATAAATTTGACAACCTCAACAATAAGGAATAAATTGAAAATCTAAATTAACTATAAGGAAAATTTCAGTTATCATGAAATAACTTCCCCAAAGACTGCAGAATCAGATAATGGATATCTGGATTTATTTCATGGATAAATTATTTTAATCTTCTGAGAAATTAATAATTCCCATACAACACAAACTATTCTACAACATAACAAAAGACGGAAAGCTTCCCACTGTACCAAATAAATTAAGAATAGTCTAGGGAATCAGAGGCTTAGAATTTCCTCGATAGGTGACCTTAGATGACTGTTCTCAAACCCAGTTTCCTCATCTATAAAATGAGAATAGTTAAGGTATGAGCTTCACAAAACGTCTATGAAATTTAAATGGGATAATTCATGTAAACCTCGGCTTAGTAGATTCCCAGGGATACAGTGCACACTTGACAAGCTTTTTTTTAAAGCTAGAACAACGCTGATATAAAAACTTGTTAAATGTAACTGTGAGGTCAACAACATACCAATTTAGTTAATGAGAAACGATGTAAAAATCCAAATAAAACACATGCAATCAAATTCAATAGACTATTAGAGAATAATGGGGCATAAATGCAATGACGATTTAGTATTAAGACATGTGCTAATGCAATGAGTCCAGCTACATCAATATACCAAATAAGAAAAACATATCACCTTTAAAGATCCTATGCCTGACAGTCCCTTATAAATGAGGAAGGAAAGTAAGATATCTCCTTAACATGATAAGCCAACACCACCTGCCGTATCAAGTTTTGTTAGGGTAGCAATGTAGCTAGCAAAAAAAACCCAAAAACCAAAAAACTACAAGTCCAAGTTGCTATTACAGGTAAAGGTGGCCATATGACACAGTTCTAGCTAAACTCCTGTAAGCAGAAATCCCTAGGCAGAGCTTGGGGGAGGGGAGCCGAAGGACTGGGGGTGGGGAAGAGGAAGGTCCAGGTTGGAGCCTGTTCCTCCTCTTCCTAGAGGGAACATGGAACTGCAGGAGCTGTCACAGGACCATGAAGCTTAAAGCCCCAATCTAAAGAATTCAAGGAGCCTAGGTTCCCAGGTACCTATCACATAACCGAGTACCAGGCCCGGGTAGCCTAGCTCTAGACCATCATTCCCTTACCATTGATATTCCTCATTCCCTTATTGATTTAAAATAGTTATTCGAGTGTGGTCCCTAGACCCGCAGCATTAGCATCAACTGGGAACTTATTAAGAATCCAAATTCTTGGACCTTACCCCAGACCTACTGACTCAAAGATTCTGGAGGAGAGACCCAACAACCTGGGTTTTAACAAGCCCTTCAGGAGATTCTGATGCTGTTTAAAGTTGGGGAAACTCTGGTTTAAGCCACTGTCTTTCAGGTCTCTCTAAACGCCAAAGGCAATTCTACCTATAATTATATTCTGCTGATGAGCATGCTGAGAAAATTCAATAGCCTTTCAGAAAAAAAAAAAAAGGAAAGAAAACACATCACATAAAAATATCAATACATTTAAGTATCTAAAGTTTTAGAGTAAATTTTAAAGCAAGAACACACAAACACAATCAAATTTGAAAGGCAACTGACAAATTTTTTTAGAAAGTGTAACAAAGGATTGACATTTTTTCTATATGAACAATAGTAGAAATAAGTAAAAAATTTTAAGAATGAATGAAAATGCTCATAACATAATGTAGTATCAAACAAAAGCAATCTACATATGCTAATACATACTCTGCATATATGTGAGTATATGTATTTATATGAGTATATATTTTGCACATATACACACACACCCATATCCACAAGGATATATTCCAATATTAACAGTAGTTATGTCTGAATTATGACATTTGACTAAATTTTTAATTTTTCTGTGACTTCCAAATTTTCTACAATGGATTGTAGAATATGGATTGCCTTTAAAATCATAAAAAATATGCATAAAATATTATATGTCACAGATGCAAATAATGGGCATGAGAATAGATATCACGTGAGAACTGACAGGTCTAATTGCTAAGAATGAGCCTTCAAGAAATCTTACACAAAATTGCAGAATGGAATAAATAAGATTTGCAATGCTTTTAATAACATTGCAAGAATATTTCCTCCATTTTTAACACACTACTGTACTAAAAAATGTGCTCCCTGAAATGGCTATCACTTCTCCCCAATTTCCTCAAGTTGGAAGCTTACCCAAACCAAAATTCCCTTACGAACTCACCAACACTCCTAACCTCACAGGCTACTAAACTGTGTGGGAGAGCACAGTGCCTTTAGGAGTGTATGGAGAACAATACATAGTCTGGCGGCCTCACATAAAATGGGCCTCTTTTAATGAATGAATTCAGGAGCCACCCCCATCCTTCATCTCATTCTCTCTCTGGCTATGTGGTTTCCCATCCTGACTTATTCTCTGTCCCTTTTCAAGTGTGTGCCTCCAGTTTAAGTCACCATTCACTCTACCCTCTTGTCTTTCAATCTTTAAACTTCATCCCTCTGGCTTTCATCCCTACTGATTTGGCATTTCCATGGACTAACAGTGCAACAATGGCCAAGCCCTGAATTTCCCATGCTTAAATACTGCCCTCAGGGGCAGTTTTGATATCAGAAAAGAGTAGCTCCTATAGGTCTCAGCAAGTGGTGTTCTGATAAATGGTTAAAAACCAGTTCCTCCTGCAAAAAAAATTTGATAGACACACACACACATACACACACATTCATTTATTATAAATTTTTACTAATATGAAGGATGCTTAGCACACAATTTGCAAATAATAATAAAATATACAATACTCTTTACTGCAAATTCTATATAGCTAATTGAATCTCACAGAAAGCTTTTGTAGATTTTTGTTAAACTATTGTATTCACAGCCAAGCTATAGCTGCGATTGAGGAGCAAGAGTGTAGTTCAGATATGAATGTTGATTGATACATTCCTTTATGTTAACGAGAAAAGGGAACAACAAAGATACATGTAGGAACTTCAGTAGTTTGTCAATGATCTGAGTGACTTCTTGCTCAGAGAATTATTTTTGAGTACTGGAAGAATATTTCCTCAATTTTTGTGCTATTCACACCATACTGGTTACAGTCAAGGCATAATTTTAAGTTTAATCTGCATTTTCTCCATCACTTTCCTAAGTCTAGACAATCAACAAATAATAAATCAAGCTTTGATTTGTAGTATCCATCAGTTTCCATGGTGAATATTTCCATCATGGCTGATCAAACTACCAAGATACATCACTGAATGTGCAGTTGAGAAAAGATGTGCAGTGGCAGTAGCAGACCACTGTATAGTATTCTACCATATAGACACAATGAACACAAATAAGCTCAAAAGCATATACAATAGTTAAATGTAGTAAAATAATTAGTAATTGAGGAGTTTTGAGTATTTATTAACTTTGTTTTTAATATAATTTAGCTGATGTTTATATAAATTTATTTTTAATAATGGCTTTCAAAATTCCTGAAATGTTTCCAGGAGCAAACCACTGGCCCCAGCTCCCCTGTGTTCCCTAGAAGAGTGGACTTCAACATTATTTGTATGTTCATAAAGAAAACTATAGAATATATGCATCTATAAGTAGCCTGAACATCTTCCATCTTACTAATGTGTTCTTCTAAGAAGACAAATATTGCAGAGTGTCAGGGAAACGTCCTGGAAAATTGGGTGATTTGGGCTGCATAAGCCCTAACCTACTCAAGCAGTAGGCCCTGGTCCTAATGGTTCAGCCTAAACACTTGCAAGAGGTTAGTGTTCAGGAAGGAAGTCCATGGCAGGAGTTTGCTGAATGATCATGGGACATCAGGCTGAGTTGTCTTGGAAGCCCAATGGAAGTACAGAGCAAGAAGCCAAAAAGACACATTTCCATTTTGAGTGTGGCTGTATCATTATTCTTATACATAAGACTAGATTCTGATCAAGTAGGGACAATAATAGTAATAATTATTTACTGAGTACCTATTCTATGCCAGAAACTATGCAAAATGCTATATATACATCATCTTTTTAATCTTAAAACAACCTTCGGTGGTAAGGATTATATTCCCACTTAAAACCAGAAAACTGAGAGACAGAACAATTAGGAAATTTGCCTAAGAACACAGACAGCAAGTGATAAAGGACGATATGAACCAGCTGTGTACCTTCAAAGCCAGTGCTTTGCTATACCACCTCCTTCTCAAGTCTGGAGATCCAGGGCCTTTGAGAATCCATTAATAAAAATTCGGATGGTGTTCACTCATTCTTCAACATTCCTCATTAATCTATTAACTGAATGCCCCTAATATACATCTGTTTTCACCGGAAATTGTTAATAGCATCCCTTCTGACAATCAGAAGTGTCCTAGCTTTAGTGTTAACTTATAAGGTCCCTCGACAAAGAGAAGAATCTGTTCTGTGTGTAAGCAGAAACAGAGGCAAGCTGTGTCTCTGCCATGATTCCAGTGGGCCCAAGATAGCAGCAGTACAAAACCAGCCTCTGCTCTGTTCTCCATTATACCAGACTAAGCCTGCATAGACACATCTCCATTTATGTGCATGTGTAAAGGGAAAATGGAATTTTCCAAACACAATTCCAGTAATTAGAGTGTGGGGTCATGATCTCTGAAATTACCTTCACTGAATCCCATGACCTAACACCATCATCTTGAATGAATGATTCCCCTAGACCTGACTTCCTGTCTTCCCATCCTGACGGTCCTGGACACATTTCAGAGCAAGTTTCTCCATGACAAGCTGAAATAGTACAAGTTTTCACTCCGAGGAAACCTAGTGGATACCTGCAAAAGGGGTAGCTCCTCAAAATCATCAAGATTATCTAATGCTTCTGGGACATGAGGTCAACTATGCTCAGTTTACAGTGGTGTCCTTAGATTATTAAACATAACTCCAGAGCCAGCCCTGATGGCCTAGTGCTTAAAGTCCGACGTACTCCGCTTTGGTGGCCTGGGTTTGGAACCACACCACTCGTCTGTCAGTAGCCAAATGTGGCGGTGGCTCACACAGAACTAGAAGGACCTACAACTAGAATATACAACTAGGTGCTGGGGCTTTGGGGAGGGGAAAAAAAAGAGAGAGGAAGATTGGCAACAGATGTTAGCTCAGGGCGAATCTTTCCCAGCAATAAATAAGTAAATAAAATAACTCCAGAGAGGAAAAAAGACATGGAAATAAAATAAAATTTGGAAAACCTTCACTGGAAAAATGAAAAAAATATTGTGGGGAACCAAATAAAAATAATGGTATTTTGATTGATAATTAGTAGATTAGCTGTTAACTATTCTTAAAACATTAGTAATTAAAGGCCCTCTTCTTGTGAATGTATCAAGCAAAATCTAAGCTTAAAAAAGATATAAACAGAAATAACCTACTTTTAAATCTTGAATATTATATAATCTCTTTCTCTGTAGATGAACAGTGTCTTAAGAAAATTATTTATCATATTGATAACAAGTGTTTTCACAACTTTAAATATGTTCTGTGTAGGCTTAATTAAATTCAGAACTTCAAACACAGGCCAGTTCATTTGATACCAAGGAAAGAAACAATCTATAGGCTATGTAACAGTAATGTTTTTTGGTCCTTCCTACCAGGAAAACTACTTTTTTTTTTCTGGTCTTAAAATAAGCTTATTGCTGGATTTCTTATAAGGGTCAAAAAAAAGTCTGCAAAATATCACCCTAAACAGAAAATCCATTTCTCTCCCCAACATTGCCTGGAGCAGTAACACGGGTCAGCATGCTTGCGTGTGTGTGCGCGCGCGCGCGCGCGCGTGAGTGAGAGAGAGAGATGCGTTATGTTGCTGCTTTTCCTAGAACATTTTATCATTCTTATCTTGCTAATACTGTTTTAAGTCTTTAAGTATTAATGCAATAGAAGAACCAATCTCGATGAAAATATACCTTAAACGTAAGGGATGGCTCATAATAATATCAAATTGCAATCTAATAAGCACTTAGAGACTAAAGAATAATACCATGGTCAAATCACAGAATAGATATTGCCATAAAAAATTTTTAACTAACTCCTGTGTCATATCACCTTTATTCTTTTTACTCCTGATGCACTTATATTGAGCTGATATGAATATCAACACTTCTTTATGAGTATGGTCTTAATGAAAAATTAAGGATTATGATTATATTCTTTTACCAAGTGGGGACTCATGGTTTACTTGTATGTCTTGTCATCCATAAGAAAAGAAAAACTATATATGACGTTATTTGAAATCTTCTATTTTTATTAATAGCTTCTTTCTAAGGTATGCTATTTTTTAATTAACATTAGAATAATTTTTCATAACTTTTCCTAAACCTTACCTCAAAATGTTTTAGAACATATGGCAGAAGGGAGTATGAAATGACTTTAACAAACCATTGAATAATAAACATTGATTGTAGGCCTTCATAACAGCACTGTACCAAAAGCCCAGCAAACTCTGGCCCTGCCATCTAGGGCAGCAGTGGGCAATCTACTGCCCACAGACCGAATGTAACCTGATGCCTGTTTTTGCATGACTCTCTACCTGAAATGGTTTTTACATTGTTAAAGAGTAAACAAGACCCAAAAGGATATGTGACTGACACAGTATGTGGCCTACAAAGCCTAAAATATTTACCACGTGGCATTTTACAGAATTTTGCCAACCTCTGGTCTAGGAGGTCACAATATTGTCAAGGAAATGAGATTTGCATATGTCCAATAATTAGTGAGAAACATGGGATTATATAATCAAGTGCTAAATGACACAGAATGGACTAAAGGTAAGGTGGGGATTCAGAGAAAAGATGCATTCATCATTGCAGGTCAAAATTATTAGGGAAAGTCCATGCAGATGACCATCTCTCAAACTTTCCTGTGGTCAAGAATGAATGGGGATCTTATAGCAATGCAGATTCTGAATCAGCAGGTTTGGGACAGGCTCCAGGTTCTGCATTTCTAACAGGCTCCCAGGTGATACACAGGTTGCTCTTCCACACACTACATTTTGAATAGTGAGGACGTAGATGACAAGGAGCATTTGGAAATGTGAAGAGTAGCAGGTAAAGGGGCTGCCTGTTGATGCACTTAGAGACCATGGTAACAGGCTTAGGAAAGTAGTTCAACAAATCAGGTCATCTTCCTGGTATTCATAAAAGCAAAAATACATAGATGATGACTAGATTCCATTATAGTCAGGGAAAAGAAAGTTAATAACCCCAAATAAGACATTTTGGGGCTGCTTATTTTCCCCAAGCTTTCACTTAAAGCAGTAGAGAAAAATGTCTTTTCAAATTACCTCTATGACACCCACAGCCATTATTCCTGGGTAGAAATAGGCTTGATGGGGGTTAGTACCTGAAATGATCAGTGGGGTTGAATTCAATTAGTGGTACTACTAAGTGGTGCCTGTAGAGAGCATGCTGTGCAAAAAATATGCCCCACTCCAGAATTGAGTAACCTGCTTTGCTTCCTTCCTCCTATCATGTTCCACAGACTGATCTCCCAAGGGTCACTTAGTTAGAAAGGATCACTTCCTATGGTAGCTCCCTTTCCCAGCAACCTTCTAATTTCTCAGTCCTGGTGAATTGCCCCAGGCTTACTTTTCCTTTAACATTTACAGCTTGGTTTCATTTTTAAACCTGTAACCTACAGTGTAGGACTCTCTACGTCCAGTTCTGAGCTCAATCACTGTATTGAGAGGCTTAAAATTGACAAAAGGTTTGAAAAATAGGTAAGATGAGGAAACATTGAAGGAACTGAAGTTACTTACACTAGAGAAAGGAGAATGAGAGGTAAGAAACCAGTGATGTGCTGTAGCCAGCTCATATTATCTCTTAAGAGCTGATTGTTAAATTTTTAGGGATTTCTGAGCTGATTGTTAAAATAACCATTAGTCAAAAGTAAATTAGATAAACTTACATAATACAAACTAAAGTAATATAAAGGGGCACAAGGAAACTTCTGGGGGTGATGGATATGTTCATTATCTTGATTGTGGTAAAGGTTTCAGGAAATATATTTGGTACTATAGAGTGATTGCTAAAACATTATAAATCTGATTTATTTCATTATGAAATTTTACATAAGAGTTATCATAAGCCTATTCTTAGTCATTGAACCCTGCATTTCTCTCATGGTATCTATTCTTATACAGAAAGTTGGAAAAATTTGGAATCTCTATTTTGGAGGATAGAAGCATGAGCCCTGCTGATCAGTGACACTTTGCCATGTGCCACTGAAAGCTCACCTGGTTGACTATAGGTTCATGGTGGCACAGTTGGAAACCTCTCCAACATACTCAATAGCTCAGGTGTAGGAGCTGAAAAAGCAGGTGGCATGATGGATCCAAAGTTTGAGCCCAGCAAGGACAGTGTGTTGGCAAGTTGAGCAGGTGAGGAAATGAAAGACACTGGTAAAACAGAGGTGGAAATGTCATCCTGGAGTATGGGCTGGAAAGGCAACCAAATACAGTCCATATTTTCCAAACTTTTAGGTTTTTATAAAAATAGTGAGCCAAAAAAAGTAAAAAAAAAAAAAATGTAATTTCAGATGACAGCCAGTGCCCACTGTAATTTGTCTCAGGTTCAAATGAATCACTAAAATACTTTAACTCCCAACTCCTTCTTTCAAAGGGGTTCTATTACATTCTAGTTTGAACTTTTCAAAATAACTTTCCTTTGACTTATTATAAAAAACTGCTCAAATCATTTACAATTAAACATGATTTTGCCAAAGTTTACACAACCATCTTGTCCTTAAGAACGACTTTGGTATGACGCTTTGCAAGCAGCATTTAAAATAAAAGCATTTTGTAGCTGGCATTTCTCTGTTCCCAATCCATGCCTTCTAATAAAAACTGAGAAACAATTAGTCTATAACCTTGGATCCAAAGCTTTGTTTTAGTTCAGTTTTTGTAAATGTAAGGAATACAGACTAACTGGCATTAAACTAGATCAAGGAAAGTAAGTTTACTGTAAAGGCTCTCATTGAAAGAGAAAAGGAAATGACAGGAATTACAATAGAACCTGGCTTTAGGGACACTGGAGCTGAATGGTTGTTTAGTTTCCAGGTATCTGGAATCTATAGATGTTCATTCTAATGGTCCTGTGTCAGGTAACACTGTTCCTTTCTGTTCTATCAGCAATCTTCCTCATAGTTTCGGAACCCCCAGGGTTTTGCACAAGGTTGTCTAGCAAATTCTTACTTCAAATCTCCAAGAGGAAACACAATCGTCTCAATGTCTCATTCTGTGACACTCAGAAGTAGAGAGTCAGCCTATGGATTGGTTCCCAAAGTCAGGTGCCCATTCAGTTTTACCTGATTGGGGCCACTTGGTGGAACCAAAGCCATCTAGGCAGCAGAGGCTCTTGATGGAGCATTTCCCTCAGGAGAGTGATAGGCATGGTCGGTGATTTTAATTGTAAGTGGGAGTAGGTCAGAACGGAGGAAAAATGTGCCCAGGACTTATCCAGGTACATTTTGGGGTATATTTAAGAAACACAGTAACAAGACTGTAAAAAAATTCTCTACTCATTTTGCAGCCTGTTCAGATTCTGTCAATCGTATCCCGGTAGATTTAGAGCTGGGGCAGGCTCTGTACATACACTGCGCTACATAATAGCACATTAAGATTTTTGTATATTTTTTTTGAAATAAAGACGTCTCACAATTAGCCATTGATCCAGTAGATAGTATCACGTAATGCAGTGACAAGGCAATCACTCCACAAAAAAGCTCCTTAGCAACACACTCTCAATGTCAAGCTTATGGGTGATTTCTGCAAGTAAAATAAGTAAGAGTTTATTAAACTCATTAAAAAGTTTTTAGTTTGATTAAGACTTTCTTATCTGTACATATTATTCAAATGCCTAGAAATGCTGTTTTGGTGTTTTGAATCATATTGCATTCAAATGTTTATAAGACTTATCCTTTGTTTATTAAAACATTTTCTCAAGGAGTTAATTGTGCTGTACTTATTTCAGGAGTTACACTCAGGAAGTACATGAAATTTGAAATACATTTAGAACTGTAACAGATTGTGTGAATTAAGTAACTTTCAAGCTAAAACTTATGACTGTTTCCTACCACATAATGACTACAGATTACAGCCATCCTGGGTGTGCTATGGTAACAACACGTCTGTTCTTTGGGCTTCAGCTGTTCCTTTTTACAAGGGTTACTTGGGCACTATAGAATTTGGACAGTTATGGGAAATTATTCATTGTTATTTTATTTGCAGTATTAATATGCTTAAAAAGATTACCACATGGTTATTATTCCTATAGGCACTACTAAATTCTACAAACTACCTTAACTATTTTCTAAGTGTGAGTTAGGTATTTTTTTTTTAGGGTAAATTAAGTCTTTTAGATAGCTATGATGCCATCTCTTTAATAAAGTGTTGTAGTGGACACTTGACTTTTTTTTCTTGTTTACTGCCTCTGGGATTCTTGGTCAGTCAGAGGTGGGAGAGATCCTGGAGAGAAATAACATTGGAGGCTTGAGTAGTTAATTTGAATTTTAAGAGAATTTTCAGATTTTAAGACCTCCCAAGCAGTCATACCCAGTTATAAATATATAAAACTAAATAATGGTTTCAAAATACATAGATTAAAAACAGTCATGGCAAAGGAAATATTAGTAGAAAGTCAAGCACTGAGGAAAAAGAAAGGAATTATTTGGTCACAATGGTTTACATAATTGCTAGAAAGGAACCTCTAATTTAGTTCTAGGATTCCTGTCAGCCAGACTGAAGAAGGAAAACAGAGTAAATTACAAAGAAGAAATATATATCAGTTCCTCAGTGGAAACAAAGATTTTTGCCTTACCTTAAAACCTTAAAACATTTTATTGATAAATATAACATGTATACAGAAAAGTACACAAAACATGGTCAGCTCAATGAATTATCACAAAATCAACAACTAGAACAAGACAAGGGACAAAGTCAATGCATCAGATGCTCCCCCTCCCTCATCCCCTTCTAATCATTGTCCCTTGTCCTCTTGTCAAAGTAACTATTATCCTTCTACTGTAATCACTTTCCTGATCTTTATAATTTTATCACTTAAGCTTATGGTCCTATACAATATAGATTAATTTTGCCTGTTAGAATTTATGTAAATAGAATTACATAGTATTTGGGGGGAGGAAGGGGTGGAGAGGAAAACTACTGTTGAAGGGCATTTGGTTTGTTTCCAGCTGGGGTAATTTTGAATTTTACTGCTAAAAGTATTTTTATAAAATGTATCTTGATGCACAAGTCCATGCCTTTCCATTGGTTATATTCCTAGGAGTGGGATTGCTAGATCAAAAACTGTTTTCCAAAGTGGTTGTACCAAGTTATGCTCTCACCAGCAGAACACGACAGTTCCCATTGGTTGGGTTCTCTAACTCTGGGTTTCTCACAGGCTGCAATCGAGGTGTTCTGCTGTGGCTGTGGTCTCATCTCTGGTTTACTTCCTTGACACCCCTATTGTCAGTCTTTTTATTTTTAGCCATTCTGATGGGTGTAGAGGAGTATTCCATTGTGGTTTTAATTTTCCTTTTCCTCATTACAAATGAGGTTGAGTACCTTTATACAAGTTTTTTGATCATTTAGATTTTCCTTTGGAGAGACTGCTAAAGTATCTGACCCATTTTTCTTACGGGTGGCCAATCATTTTCTTACCAATTTCTATCAGTTCTTCATATATTTTATATATGGGCCCTTAATTTTGCATCTTGTAAATATCTTCTCCCAATCTGTGCCTTGCTTTTCATTCTCTTTAATGTTGTCTTTGGATGGACAGAAGTTCTCAAGTTATCCATTTAATGTAGTCAGATTTATAATGATTTTCTTTACAGTTGGTGATCTTTTTTGTTTCAATTTAAAATTCATTCTCTGTCATGAAGACAATTTCTATCATCTTCTAGAATGTTAATTATTTTATCTTTCACAATTAAATATATAATCAATTTGCACTTGATTTGGGGATATGGTTTGAGGTAGAGGTTAAGTTTCTTTTTCCATGTGAATATCAAATTGACCAAGCAGTATTTATTATCAAAAAGTCCTCTTCCCATTGCTCAGGAGGGGCATCTTTGTCTTCAATCAAGTGTCCATTAATGTGAAGGTCTGTTTCTGAGCTATTTTGTTTCTTTCATCTGTTTGTCTATCCTTTCACTAACCATTAATTACCATAACTTTATAAGTCTTGATACCTGGTAGATATCCAATTTTATTATTCAAAAAGATCTTCAAGACTTTCTTGGATATTTTCAGCCCTTTGCATTTCCATGCACATTTTAAAATAAACTTGTCATATTACACACGCACACACACACACCCCTACTGTGGTTTTGAACGGATTCGCATTGAATCTATAGATCAATTTGGAAAGAACTGACTTCATAACCATATTGAGTCTTGCATCCCATAAACATAGTATAATCTTCCATTTACTTAGGTCTTCAATTTCTTTCAAAAATATTTCATAATTCTCTCTGTACAGGTGTTGCAATCTTTGGTCGAATGTATTCCTAGTTATTTGATACCTTGAATGCTATTATAAATCATTTCTTTAAAACGTCAATGTTATATTTGTTAACAATGTTATATTTATCTATTGAAACACAACTGATCTTCGAATGTTAACATTGTATCAGCAACTCTGTTAAATGAATTTATGAATTTAATAATTTTTCCTATTTGGGGATTTTTCTATGCACATATCATCTAGGAAAATAGTTTTATTTCTTCCTTCCTAATCTTTATCTCTTATTTCCTCTTCTTGAAAATATTAAAACCCACAATAATCTGAATCTGAGTAAAGTGTAATTCTAATTGTAAATTCAATAAAAAGACGCCAGTGGATTCAACCTTCTTTCCACCTCACATACCCTCCCTCAGGTAAGAAGGCCAGACCACTAGCCCTTAAGGATCACTTCCAAACCAGAGGAGCCTTGCGCAGAGCAGAGCAGGCTCAGGCGCGGGCTGCGGAAGCCCTGACCGCTCCACCCCTCGCCGGGACGCAGCCAATCGGCGGCCACCTCGTACGAGCGCCCACCGGCCAAAATGGCGGCGCCCGTTGGCGCGGAGTCCCGCTCGTAGTTCCATTGCCTTACCCATCTGCCCGCGGCAAAATGTGAAAGGAGAAGCGGCTGGTGGAAGGAGTCATAGGCAATGAGTCGGCGAAGGAAACATGGGGACAGCCCTGGCCTGAAGAACACGCCGCTGAAGGCGGCGGCGGCTGAGGAATGCAGCTCTGTGGTCGAGCCAGGGAAGAGGCGGCTGAGGTCGGCCCGCGGCTCGGGGCTCCGCGGGGTCGGAGACGGGCCTCCTCGGCCCCTGCCGCAGCAAGAGCAGCCTCCAGCAGCCGCTTCGTGCAGTAAAAGTAATCCCGAGGGTGAGCCGTCAGCAGCGCGGCCTCTCGGGGCTTCGGCGCTGCAGCCCCACAGCCCGGCTGGCAGCCTGGGGTGCGGGTGGGGGTGGAGTCTAAGTTGTTTTCTTTTCCTGGGCTTCTCCCCTCGTGAGTCCAAAAATAACCCGACACCACTCCCCACGGCTTTAGTTCCTGAGTCTGAGCATTGTCGGATGAGGTTTGACTTCCCACTTGTCGCCCCTGCCACGGGGATGGGTCGTGTGGTTTACCTGTTCCGGGGAGAGCCGCTCATTGCTAGGCTGCGCCTCGGTCAGCAGCAGTGGCCGAGCGAGGAGAACGATCTGATAGACCTGATGCCTTCAGCTTACTCCCTGGGGAATTATTTCTCCTCCAACCTTTTGCCCTGACTCGGTTTAGAGAAGGGGCCATGTGAAAAGCTACAAGTATCTATCTTCAAATCCTTGCTGATGTCTCACCGCATGATGAATAAAACGGAAGTTCCTCCAAGTAGGCAACTGAGGGCCCCTGAATATTTCATTCTGATCAATTTTTGATGTTCTGATTTTAAAAATTTCTAATAAATCCTGGTAGGAACTGAAACTCTTACAAAAGCTCTTTCCTAGAGCCTGTTCTTAAAATACAGCCTTCGTTACCTTGTCTCTAGTTTATTCCCATAAAGCATTTCTGGAATGAACAGAAAGAAATCTTTGTAGAAATTTAAAAGTGATACTAGATAAAACTTCCCAAGAAATGGATCACTACTAAAGCCCTTTGAAGTAATTAGTGTAAGTTGATAGAGTTGGTGAAAGGGGGCTAAACTACACAAGTTTCTGTTGGGATCCTTTTGATTTTTGAAATCTATCTATAAATTAAAGGTTTGTCCCAAAGCCTCCAAGTTCCAGTGGTAATGAATAGAGTGACTGGGTTATACAGCACTATATGTTCATAGTTGCTAGATTATCTTCAAATACTTGGTATTTACAATGTCAAATTTGTGAAGTATTACAAGGATTTTTATGTGAAGCAAACATTTCAGTTGTGGTTAAAGTAATAAAATCATCTCTGGAAGAAAATTTTGTAATTGCACTATAAAAAGTAATCTAGTCTAAGCTATTATTTGACATGGGGGTATTATGAAGTAAGTAATGCTTTAACATGCAACACTTGTTATTTTAATCTTATTTTATGTAGAAAGGTATGAAACACCAAAGAGATTGCTGAAAATGGATTTATTGTCATCTACCTTCAGTTCTCCTAATGATCCAGATGGACAGAATGATATCTTTTGGGATCAGAATTCTCCAGTGACGAAACAGTTAGGTAATTTGTTATTAACATTTTTATCTGGGTAAATATTTGATAAATGATTAGGATTTAACTGTAGAATTTCAGTCAGGTAACAACATCGGGAACTTTTATACAGCAGATGTTTTTTGAGAATCTTGTGTGATTGTATTGCTGTGATAGGCATGTGATGTCAGACTGCATACTGATCTAAGCTGTGCTAATTAACAGTTTTTTTCTAAGAAGTGACTGCTATTTTTAAAAATTAAGTTTTTTTGTTTACAATTCATAGAAATGTCTTTGTATCCTTAGGTAAAGAAAGAAAAAAACAGATTTACACCACAGATAGTGATGAGATCACACATATTGTTAATCGTATTGCTCCTCAGGTAAATATCACTGGTTTTATAGTTTATTTTAAAACAGTGGAAAATATGCCCCTAAGTCCTTGTATAGTTCATTTGTATGAAAAATGTTTTGTCTTTTACAGTCTTCTTTTTCAAAGATAGAGCAGCAAAGATTATTTTTACCTTTCTTACTACTGAAATGCGTGTTTTGAAAAAAACATAAAAGTGTAATTGGTAATATCTATTTTCCTAAGCATATATCTTATTTTAATTTTTTTAGAGTGATGATTTTGACTAAAGCTGTATGATTATTTTGTCTTTAATGTTCTTTAACAATATATAGCATCATTTTTCAAGTTACTAAAATAATAGTCAATAAAAATTTAAACGAAGTTTTTTGTGATTGGTATTTGTTTACTGTCTGTAGCACACCTCTCCATTGAAACTGCTCTTCTTAACTTGTTGACTTATAAGATCATCAAGAAACACTTACAAAAGTGGAAAGAACTTTGAATTTGGAGTTAGTTCTCAGTCTGCCTCCAGTGTTGGGTCACCCTGAGCAAGTCGGTCTCTCAGAACTTGAGTTCATTCAGCCGTAAACTAGAGTTATTACTTGTCTTGCTCTCCTCATTGGATTATTCTGAGGATTTAATTAGATCAAAGTGCTTTGTAAACAACAGAGCACTGTAAATGTAAGGTTGTGTTAAAGTTAATTATGGTAGTTAAATTATTTGCTGTAATAGAACCATTTTCAAAAATTTCTTTATTTCAGTTCTTATACTGCTTGAGTGACATAGAAATGTAAATTTTCATCAACCCGTTTTGAACCTCTCTACTTTCCTGTCTCTTTTTCTTATTTGACAACATTTAAATCCAGAAAACATTCAGTTTTTGCTGAGTGTCTTCACTGCGGGAAGTGTGGTATTTTTCCATGACATGCCCTTGGCTGGTGACTATATGTTGACCATAAACAGTTGATTTTACTGGCCCAAAATGTGGTTACGAGAAATCACCATCATCCAGGTGGAGGACGCAGGAAATAAAATTTTTTTTTAGTGGCTATAAAATATCTGAAATTACGGTTAGCGCAGTCAAAACAACTCTGTTGCTACTAGCTCTACATTCCGTGTTTGGCATGTCATAGAAACTCATTTTACATACGGTTCACTAGTTAAATAGTATTTATGCCATAATACTACTTACTTCATAAGTTAGCAGTAGATCTTCATTAATTGTGGGTTTCACATGAAAGAAGCGTAATAAAATGTGTTTGGGCTGGCCAGCCTAGTGATAAAAAGATAGTTGAGGAAATTATTGGACCCTTTACCTAAGTGGGCTAGAAATAACAGCTCACATAAAGAAATGGCAACAGTATGCAAGTGGTAACTTGTGTATAAGAATAAATACAGTGAAATTAGTTGCTTTTAGATGTTACCCTTTTCAACTCAGCACTTTTAAAGCATATAAATCTTTGGTAGTTTTGAGGTCTTTTTCAAAGGTTGTGTTCTCAGAATGATATTCATGTTGTTTATTTTTAAGTAAGTTATCCTCCTCAATTAAGTCACCTTAATATTTTCAGGGATGGCATTCTTTTTTAAATATGTACTTTCGTTTTAACTGGACAGTCATTTCACTTTCTTTAGGGATACCTTTTATACACTGTTTTTTTTAAGATGGGGTATATTTTTCCATCATTTTTATACAACTCTATGCAGGATACTCTTTAGGATTAAATGAAGTAGTGTGTTTGGATACCTTATACAGCACCTGCGTTGTAGTTGGGAATCAATAAATTACGTAATTATTAATGAATAAAGTTTTAAAATACAACACTTATAAATAGCATAAAAAACATATATAGGACCCATATGTATATGTGTGTATATATATATATAATTGAATATATAAAGTTGTCATACTTTTATTCTCTAAGAATTGAATGAATTTAAAATTACTTGGGAAATGGACAAAAAGTCCATAATTAAATCATTAAGAATGTTATTTTCCCGAAATTCAAGATTGTTGTTGAAATAAAAAGGAAAATATATATTGAGTCTGAAAATGAAATTATTTATTTATTTATTTATTTATTTATTTATTTATTTTTTTTTTGTGGGGAAGACCAGTCCTGAGCTAACATCTGTTGCCACTCCTCCCCTTTTTGCTGAGGAAGACTGGCCCTGGGCTAACATCGTGCCCATCTTCCTCCACTTTATATGGGACGCCGCCAAGGCATGGCTGACAGGCGGTGCGTCGGCGGGCGCCCGGGATCCGAACTCGCGAACCCCGGGCTGCCAAGCGCGGACTAAACCGCTGCGCCACCGGGCGGCCCCATGAAATTATTTATTTACTTGAGTATTTTGCAAAGCTAAAATCTACTAGGTTCAACTGGACGTTTTAAGAAAACTGCTTGTTGATTGAGGATTTTAAAGTACCAAGTTGTAGGGATTTTTTTCTTTTTTTTTTTTTAATTTTTATTGATGTCTTAATAGTTTATAACATTGTGGGGTTTTAGTTGCACATTATTGTCCGTCACCATATGGATGCATCCCTTCACCCCTTGTGCCCACCTCCCACCCTCTTCCCCTGGTAACCACCAACCAGTTCTCTCTGTCTGTGTGTTAGTTTATATTCCACATATGAGTGAAATCATGTGGCGTTTGTCCTCTCTCTGGCTTATTTCACTTAACATAATACCCTCTAAGTCCATCCATGTTGTTGCAAATGGGACAATCCTGTCTTTTTTATGGCTGAGTAGTATTCCATTGTATATATATACACCACGTCTTCTTTATCTAGTCATCAGTCGAGGGACGCTTGGGTTGCTTCCACTTCTTGGCTATAGTGAATAATGCTGCAATGAACATAGGGGTGCATAAGGCTCTTGGGATGGTTGATTTCATGTCCGTTGGGTAGATGCCCAAGAGTGGGATTGCTGGATCACAAGGTATTTCTATTTTTACTTTTTTGAGGAATCTCCATACTGTTTTCTATAGAGGTTGCACCAGTTTGCATTCCCACCAGCAGTGAATTAGGGTTCCCGTTTCTCCACAACCTCTCCAATATTTGTTGTTTATTGTCTTGTTGATTATAGCCATTCTGACAGGTCTAAGGTGAAATCTTAGCATAGTTTTGATTTGCATTTCCCTGATGATTAGTGATGTTGAACATCTTTTCATGTGTCTATTGGCCATCTGTATATCTTCCTTGGAAAAATGTCTCTTCATATACTCTGCCCATTTTTAAATTGGGTTGTTTGGTTTTTTTGTTGTTCAGTTGTGTGAGTTCTTTATATATTATGGAGATTAATCCCTTGTCAGATATACGATTTGCAAATATTTTCTCCCAGCTAGGGGGTTGCCTGTTCATTTTGATCCTGGCTTCATTTGCCTTGTAGAAGCTCTGTAGTTTGATGAGGTCCCACTTGTTTATTTTTTCGTTTCCCTTTTCCAAGTAGACGTGGAATCTCAAAGGATCCCTTTATGACCGATGTCAGTTAGTGTACTGCCTATATTTTCTTCCAGGAGTTTTATAGTTTCAGGTCTCACTTTCAGGTCTTTAATCTATTTTGAGTTGATTTTTGTGTATGGCGATAGAAGATGGTCTACTTTCATTCTTTTGCATGTGGCTGTCCAATTTTCCCAGCACCATTTATTGAAGAGACTTCCCTCTCTCAATTGTATGGTCTTCACTCCCTTGTGAAAGATTTGTTCTGCATAGGTGTATGGTTTTATTTCTGGGTTTTCAGTTCTGTTCCATTGATCTGTGTGTCTATTTTTGTACCAGTACCTTGCTTTTTTGATTACTATAGCTCTATAGTATATTTTGAAATCAGGGATTGTGATGCTTCCCGCTTTGTTCCTTTTTTTCAGGATTGCTTTAGCTATTCGGGGTCTTTTGTTGCCCCATACGAATTTCAGTATTTTTTGTTCTATTTCTGTGAAGAATGTCATTGGGATTCTGAGTGGGATTGCATTGAATCTGTAGATTGCTTTAGGTGGTATGGACATTTTAACTATGTTTATTCTTCCAATCCATGTGCATGGAATATTTTTCCATTTCTTTATGTCTTCATCAATTTCTTTCAATAGTGTCTCATAGTTTTCATCGTGTAGGTCTTTCACCTCCTTGGTTAAATTTATTCCCAGATATTTTATTTTTTTCTTGCAATTGTAAATGGGATTATCTTTTTGAGTTCTCTTTCTGTTAGTTCATCATTAGCATATAGAAATGCAACTGATTTTTGTAAGTTGATTTTATACCCTGCCACTTTGCTGTAGTTGCTGATTATTTCTAGTAGCTTTCCAATGAATTTTTTTGGGTTTTCTATGTAGAAGATCACGTCGTCTGCAAATAGTGAGAGTTTCACTTCTTCGTTGCCTATTTCGAGTACTTTTATTCCTTTTTCTTGCCTAATTGCTCTGGACAAACCCTCCAGTACTATGTTGAATAAGAGCAGCGAGAGTGGGCACCCTTGTCTTGTACCTGTCCTCAAAGGAGTGGCTTTCAGTTTTTCCCCATTAAGTAGGATGTTAGCTGTAGGTTTGTCATATATGGCCCTTATTATGTTGAGGTACTTTCCTTCTATACCCATTTTGTTGAGAATTTTTATCATAATGTATGTTGGATCTTGTTGAATGCCTTCTCTCCATTGATTGAGATGATCATGTGGTTTTCCTTCCTCATTTTGTTAATATGGTTTTGTTAATCAAATCACGTTGATTGATTTGCGGATGTCGAACCATCCCTGTGTCCCTGGTATAAATCCCACTTGATCATGGTGTCTGATCTTTTTGATGTATTGCTGTATTCGGTTTGCCAGTATTTTGTTGAGGATTTTTGCATCTATGTTCATCAGTGATATTGGCCTGTAGTTTTCCTTCTTTGTATTGTCCTTGTCTGGCTTTGGTTTCAGGGTGATGTTGGCTTCATAGAACGTGTTAGGAAGTATTCCATCTTCCTCTATTCTTTGCAATAGTTTGAGAAGAATAGGTGTTAAATCTTCTTTGAATGTTTGGTAAATTTCTTCACGGAAGCCATCTGGTCCTGGACTTTTATTTTTTGGGGAGGTTTTTGATTACTGTTTCAATCTCTTTGTGATTGGTCTATTCAGATTCTCTATTTCTTCTTGATTCAGTTTTGGGAGGTTGTACGCATCCAAGAATTTATCCATTTCCTCTAGGTTGTCCAATTTGTTGGCATATAGTTTTTCATAGTATTCTCTAATAATTCTTTGTATTTTTGTGTTATCCATTGTAATTTCTCCTCTTTCCTTTCTAATTTTATTTATCTGAGTCTTCTCCCTTTTTCTCATAGTGAGTCTGGCTAAGGGTTTGTCGATTTTGTTTATCCTCTCAAAGAACCAGCTCTTTGTTTCATTGATCCTTTCTACTGTTATTTTTGGCTTCTATTTCATTTATTTCTGCTCTGATTTTTATTATTTCCCTCCTTCTGCTGATTTGGGGCTTTATTTGTTCTTCTTTTTCTAATTCTGTTAGGTGTAGTTCAAGTTTATTTATTTGGGATTTCTCTTGTTTGTTAAGGTGAGCTTGTATTGCCATGAATTTCCCTCTCAGGACTGCTTTTGCTGCATCCCATATGAATTGGTATGGTGTATTTTCCTTTTCATTTGTCTCCGGATAATTTTTGATTTCTCCTTTAATTTCATCAACGATCCATTGGTTGTTCAGTAGCATATTGTTTAGTCTCCACATCTTTGTCCCTTTCCCAGTTTTTTTTTGCAGCTGATTTCTAGTTTCGTAGCATTATGATCAGAAAAGATGCTTGTAATGATTTCAATCTTAAATTTATAGAGGTTTGCCTTGTTTTCTAATATATGGTCTATCCTTGAGCATGTTCCATGCACGCTCGAGAAGAATGTGTAATCTGCTGTTTTGGGGTGGAGTGCTCTGTATATATCTGTTAAGTCCATCTTGTCTAGTTTTTCATTTAAGTCCATTATGTCCTTATTGACTTTTTGTCTGGATGATCTATCCATTGATGTAAGTGGGGTGTTAAGATCCCCTACTATTATTGTGTTGTTAATATCTCCTTTTAGGTTTTTTAATAGTTGTTATATGTACTTTGGTGCTCCTGTGTTGGGTGCATAGATATTTATAAGTGATATGTCTTCTTGGTGAAATGTCCCTTTTATCATTATATATTGCCCCTCTTTGTCTCTCATTACCTTTTTTATCTTGTAGTCTACTTTGTCTGATATAAGTATGGCAACTACTGCTTTCTTTTGGTTGCCATTAGCTTGGAGTATTGTCTTCCATCCTTTTACTTTGAGTCTGTGTTTGTCTTTAGAGCTGAGCTGTGTTTCCTGGAGGCTGCAAATTGTTGGATCTTGGTTTTTAATCCATCCATCCACTGTGTCTTTTCATTGGAGAATTCAGTCCATTTACGTTTAGAGTGCTTATTGATATATGAGAGTTTAATGTTGCTATTTTATTGTTCATTTTCTGGTTCTTTTGCATTTCCTTCGTTTCTTGTCCCATGTGTTTTGGACTGCCAATTCAGTTTGGTAGTTCTGCATGATGATTCTCTTAGTTTTCTCTTTATTTGTCATATGAAGTTCTATTCTGGTTATTTGTTTAGTGGTTACGATGAGGTTTATAGAAAAAAAATCTCATGAATTAGGTAGTCCATTTTCTAATGCCTTTTGTTTCCTTAGACTAAGGCAATTCAATTCCTTTCCTCTTCCCCTTACAATTTGTTGTTGTCACTACTTATTCCATCTTGTGTTGTGAGTATGTGTTTACAGTGATGAGTTTAAATTCATTTTTGATGTTTTCCAACTGTAGTTTTTCTGATTTAGTCTCCTTGTTTATCTCCTTGCTAAAAACTTTGTATCCCCTTTCTCTTTTGTTTTTTGTTTTTCAGGCCTAAGGGCCACCTTGAGCATTTCTTGTAGTGGGGGTCTTGTGGTGATGAACTCCCTTAGCTTTTGTTTATCAGGAAGAGTTATTATTTCTCCATCATATTTGAAGGATATTTTCACTGGATAAAGTATTCTTGGGTGAAGGTTTTTGTCTTTCATGATTTTGAATATATCATTCCAGTCTCTCCTAGCCTGTAGAGTTTCTGTTGAGAAATCAGCTGAGAGCCTGATGGGGTTTCCTTTGTATCTTAGTTTGTTTTTTTGTTTAGCTGCCCTTAATATTTTTCTTTGTCATTGATTCTTTCCAGCTTTGCTACTATATGGCGTGAAGTTGGTCTTTTCCTGTTTATATATTTAGGTGATGTATTGACTTCATTCACTGTTATTTCCAACTCTTTCCCTGGGTTTGGGAAGTTCTCAGGTATTATTTCTTTGAACAAACTCTCTGCTCCTTTTTCCTTTTCTTCTCATTCTGGAATACCTATTATCCTTATGTTACTTTTCCTAATTGAGTCTGATATTTCTCAAAGAATTTCTTCATTTCTTTTTAGTTTTAGTTCTCTCTTCTTCTCTATCTAGAGCATTTCTGCATGGCTATCCTCGATAATGTTAATTCTTTACTCCATATTGTCAGTTCTGCTCTTTAAAGACTCCAGGTTTTCCATTATCTCATCCATTGTGTTTTTCACCTGCAGTATTTCTGGTTGGTTTTTCTTTATGGTTTCAATCTCTTTGGGGAAGAAATTCTTGAATTCGTTGAATTGTTTCTCTGTGTTCTCTTGTAATTTGTTGAGTTTTTTTATAATAGGTATTTTGAATTCTCTTTTGTTTAGGTTATAGATTTCTGTGCCTTCAGGGTTGGTTTCTGGGTGCTTGTCATTTTCCTCTTGGTCTGGGGACTTAAGATCCTTTTGCATAGAGCCGGCTGATTTTCCTTTGTTATTTCTCATCTTGAGAATATCTGGTCCCACAGTTTCCACTTGCTGTCACTGGGTGAAGGTCACGAGCTGTGTGTTCTGAGTCTGCTGCAATGCCCGGAGGGATTGTGCTGAAGTGCAGAGCACATGGAGGGAGGGGCTCTCTCTTTCGCCTGCCCTACGCTGGGGCCTTCCTTCCTCACGCGCTATCTGCTCTCTTGGGGCGCTTGGACGTTGACTGCACCCCCGCAACAGTTTATCGTCGCTTCCCTGTGGGGCTCTCTCAACAGTCTGTGAGAGCACCTGGAGGGCGATAGTTTTCCCCGCAGAGGGCCGCCCCTCCCCCTTCTGTCTGTGAGCCATGCTATCTGTCTTTGCCGATCAAATGGGGAGGGGGAGTAAATCTACTTACCGCTCCTCAAATCCTTTGGGGCTTCCTGTGCCTCCACCGTCAGATGTACCGTGGCGTGGGCCTCTTAGAAGTCCTTTGTAGTGTTTCATTGACCTCTGTTGGTATGTGAATGATGTTTTTGTTGTGTCTTAGGGGGCAGAGATTCAAAGAGGGAATCTCACTCTGCCATTATGCTGATGTCACTGTGTAGGGATCTTTTCACTTAAACCTTCTAAATAAACATGAGCTGACATCTTCATGCCCAACATTTGCTGAACCATCATGAGAATAGTCCTTGCCTTCAAGTAACCTATAATCTAGTGAAAAGATTAGTTTTACCTTGTGTGATAGTTATTTATGTTCATTCTAGGTACTATAAAAATAGAGTAGAAACTGGTAACCTATTTGATTTGTTGGTTTGGTTTGTATCTAATGCAAACTCATTCTCTAATTTTTTGCATATCAAATGACTGAAAAGGATAGCAAAATATCCAGGGCTAAAATGGCATTTTCCTCTCCTTTGTACTAGTTAAACTTCTTTTCTGCTTTCACTATTTATTTTTGTTCTTATCCCTACCTTAACACTTAGCATCACTTCTGACCTTGCACTTATCTCTAACTCAGGCCTGACCTTAATTCTATCTAAGTGTCCTAAATTCAGGTCAACATGGATTGTCCAACTTTATATGATTATAATGGGCACAGGGAAAATTTGGAGAATCAGGTAATACAGAAAGAATTCCATATGTATCTCTCTTTATTCTTAATTCAATGATTTCTACTACACAGTTTGTTTCTGATCCTAATGTTTATTTTTATGACTATGTCATGACAACTGAAATAAGTCGATCAGTTTTCTTTTGCTAAAAACATGTGCTTTTACTATTAAATATACATTTAATTAATTATATTCTTAAAACTTAAAACTTTTTGAATAAGAAATTCCTAATTTTGAATGTTTTCACTCCCTGAAACATAAATGAATCAGTTCTTGCAATTTATTATTGCTATCCCTCAACTTCTCATTGTTTTGGAGTTTGTTTAGTAACTGTCACCTTATCAAAATTTATTGCTTTAGGAAAATAATTTAACTTAATTACAGTTTTCTTTTTCTTTTTTTTTGATACTTTTACACCTCTTTTTTTTCCCTTCTGCCAAAGGATGAAAAACCAACAGCAGACTCCATGCTGGGCATGTGGATTGGTGCAACTGCCATTCCTTGTACTCCTGATGTTGCAAAAGGAAAATCAAGAGCAAAAATCAGCTGCACAAAGTAAATTCAAATTTTTCAGCTTTTCTGACATTCAGTGAAGTAAATATTTTTAATAATCTGTTTTGGTTTTGGGAATATATCAAAATGGTTATAAATTATTTTCCTTAGTTTTGACATGTACAATTTTGGACTTAATTATAATATAAGTGTTACAATTTTCAAGTTTTAATGTAGCAAATATGTTAAATACCAATTGAATATTAAAATGTCTCAGAACTTTTCTTAGTTATAATTTTTTAAATATTTGTTTAATAGGTTAAAAACACAAAATCGAGTGGAAGAACTTATGAAATTGGCTAAGCAATTTGATAAAAATATGGAAGAGCTAGATGTGATTCAAGAGCAAAACAAGAGAAATTATGATTTTATCCAAATGATTTCAGAAACAGAGACTTTAAATAATTATAAAGATAATGTACAAATGCAGTTATTACATGATAGATTTCTCGAAATCGATAATGCTATAATAAGGAATCCTGTGAAAGAAAACACCAAGATACTTGTGGTAAATGATCAAAATAGCAGTCAGAAGCCATTTGACGAAAATGCTGAAGCAGCCTTGAATGCCATTTTTGATGGTTCTACTCAGAAGTGTAGCGGACAGATAAGCCAAGTTCTGTCAGATGCTTTTTTGAACGTCAGTAATACCACCTTTGGGAAGAAAAGTGCTTTGAAAGACGAGAAAATCATTACTAACGAAACTCTGGTCACTGAAAAACTGCCAAATAAAACCCCAGGATCACTTTCTTGGCAAGTAAATACTCCAGGAATGACAAAATCACGTGTGACTTCTGGTACTAAGGAACCAGAAGCTTTCAATAAGCACATTGATGCATTTACTACCAGTGATTTTGAGGATGATTGGGAACACTTAGTAAGTAATGAACCTTTTGTTATGCAAAATGTCGAAATGTCTGAACTTTTCCCTACTTCTCAAACAGCCCAAGTTGCTGATCAAAAGGGAATTTGTACCTTTAACAGTAAAAATGATAAAAGTAAGCCAAGAACTAATACAAGTCTAGATGCCAGGTTAAGAGATTCGAAAATTTTACAAGATCTTCCTTCAAAGACACATAACAGTGAATTACTGGATGCTGGAAAATATAGATTTTCGCCAAATCCAAATGGTAAACCAAACAAATTACCATCCACTGGAAATAAAATGAAATTTGAGAAATCTTTAAATAAAATTGTTGTTCAAGACAAAATTCAAGATTGTGCAGTTGCATTGAATCTGACAAAAGTAAAGGAAGATATTCATACTAAATTTACTTCTAATGGAAATGCTTCTGGAAAAAAATCTACTTTGAACACAGGATATTCTAATGAACAAAAAAATAAGTCCATTTTTAATCAGTCTTTTAAAGCACTGGCTAATATAGATCCTTTTGGCTCTGAAACTTTGGGCAATGAAACCAGGGTTCATAATCCACATCAGTCTACTGCGTCCAAGTTAGATTCTTTCTTTGATGATTGGAGTGATCCATCATTTGCCAATGAAGTTGCTAAAGCATGTCATCAATTAGAGACTACCTGGGAAGCAGATGATGTAGATGATGATTTATTATACCAAGCATGTGATGATATTGAAAGACTAACTCAGCAACAAGACATTAGAAAGTATAATGACAGCAACACATCAGAAGGTATACGTGAGATCAACAGTAGTTCCACACATGGAGCCAAAAACATGTTTACTACATCTAAACAAGGAAGTCAGTTGATGCAATGTAAACATTTGAATCTGAATAGCATTTCAGTGCTTACGTCTTCATTGACAAATAACTCACAAATAAATAAATCAATGAAGATGGAGAAAAGGGAAATTTGTGGAAATTCTCCAAGTTTTCTAGGTGCTACGACAAATTTGACTATATACCCTAAGAACAGTAATTGTCAGGTCACTAATCTGCATGTCTCTTGGAATAACACTGATGTTCCAATACAAGTGAGTGGTTCTGAATCGGTTCTTACAAGAAGTTCAAGTTTCAATGTGAGTTCAGACCATATGAGTACAGAAACTGCTACTTATAAGAAGAAATTGAGTACTAAGCATCCATCCCATAGGACCATAACAGATGAATCACAGAGTGACCTTAACAGAACAGTTAGATTTTCTAAATATACATTTACAAAGATGAAAAATTCTCCGATTTTTTCCCAGTTTAATCAAAATTCTGTAACAGGAAGTATTTCTGATACCAAAATTACACAAGGTTTGGAGAAAAATAACACTCCTATTATCCCATTATGTGGGAAGGCTGTTCAACGGCAATCTTTGGTGACACTTGCTGAATCTTTGAAACAACCTTCAAAAGGTATGTATGAAATGGTTTTCTGTGAAAAGTATTATCTTGGAAAGTAGCCTAACTAGTTATGTGTTGTATTGAGTTTGTGTGACATATAAGGTAAATACTATTCTATAATGTTTAACTAGAATTCTTAAAGTGATTCTTGCAAATAATCATGCTGAAATATACAAAGAGTGGGTGATTTATGTTTTCAAAAGACTGCACTGAATTCTTTCCCAACATTTAATGCAGTGACTAGCATATAGTAGGCACTCAGTAAATATTTGTTGAATGTTTTCTCTTATTTCCTGGAAAATCATACTTTTAGATACATGTATTGCCATGTGAGATTGTGTGTATTTACTATATATCTCATTGTTTTAAAACTTGCATAATCTTACTCCTGTGTTTAGCAGAACGTTGAGGTGAACAATATTTAAAAATTTAGAGCGTTCTAATTAAACTCTTTTGCTCATGTAATATCTGATATAAAACTCATTGGTTGTGATGGTTAGAATTGTAATTTACTTACTCAGTACAACCTATCATCTTTGATTCTTCCAATTCCTCTTTTCTGCAGTTCTCCTTTCTATCAACAAGTTCAATTGTTTCTTCCTCAAAAAATATGTCTCAAAACTGTCCATTTTTCTCACTGTCTACTGCTACCACTCTTATCTAAGCCAACATTTTTAACTAGACTACCATGGTTCTTTTACCTGTCCCCTTTCAATTCTAGTTTTCAAATAGCAGAATAATCTTTTAAAAACAAATAGGCAAATGTGGCATTTCAGTGCTTAACCACAACCTTCAATGGCTGCCCATCATATTTCAAATAAAATCCTAACTTTGCACAGTGATCTGCAAGACCCTGGATTATCTCTCCTTAGCCTGCCTGTCCTCTTTTTTCCCTTACCTACTAAGCTTCAGCTACACCAACTGTTTCAGTTTCTCAAACAGAACAGATTCTATCCTAGTTCAGAAGCTAGGACTATGCTATTCACAACTATAACTGCTTCTTCCCAACATTTGACCCCCCACTCCAACCCTTTGGTTGGTGTTTGTTTATCCTTAGGTCTCAGTTTAAGTATTACCCTCTCATAGAGGCCTTTCTTGAATGTCTATAAGTAGGTCTTTTCCTTCTTATTTTCCATCATCTCTCTTATTTCCTTCATTTCTTTTATTACAGTTTGCAATTAAATGTTGATTATTGTCTGTCTTTCAGTGAATACCTAGGCCTACCAGAGCATCTGCCATTTAGAAGATGTTTAATAAATATTTGAATGAACATCATGCAATATAATGTGAAAAGTCTGTTATTCACTGATACTGTTAATATTTTTTTAAAAGGGAGTATGTCTGGCGTAACTACTTATGCTTCTTATACCCCGTGTTTTCTCACAGCCTCATGCCTTTGCAGATGCTGTTTCCTTCATCAGAAACATAGTGTCCCCACATGCATACACCAAAGCTGCCTGGCCATTTTCCATTTGTTCTTTAAAACACAATGTGTTTCTAACCACCCCAAATGATTGAGATTCACTTTCTCTGGGTTTCTCCAATACCCAGTGCTAACCTCTGTTACAGCATTTACTATGCTAGCTTGTAATTATAGATTTTCTTAATCAGTCTCCCTCACTTGGGGCTAACATTAGGATTCTTATCTATTACGTAGATCAGTGCTCTATGGTGAGGGAGTTTTTAGTTTCTTTTAACATTAGATTATTGTTTAATGTTTAGATTCTAAATGATGCTTTTATTGGCGTTACTGCTACAACTTTCCTATTTAAGTGACCCCTCCCCTTTTTTTTGTAACTTATAACAGTAATATGCTGGTTGTTTAAAAAGAAAAAAGGAAAACAATATGGATTAATTTGAAGTAAAAAGTTAAGTCCTCTATTTCTCCTTTCCCACAGCCATTCCTCAGGGGAAGCCACTGTTAACAGTTCAGAATACATCATGTAGTATTTTCTGTGCATATAAAAAACCGTGCGTGTGTGTGTGTATACTTAATAGATTTATTTAAATAGATGGAATTATATACTGCATACCCACTATTTGGCAAATTGGTTTTATCTTCACTTAATATATTATAGCTCTCTTTTCCTGTTAGTACATTAGTTTTGCTTCAGTCCTTTTAATGACTACATAATATGTCATTATATGGATGTACCATAATTTATTTAACTGTTTCTCTATTGATGGAAGTTTAGTTTGGTTGCAGTTTTTCTGCATTACAAACAATTCTCCAGTGAATGTCCTATGTAAATTTCTGCATGCTCGTGTGATTGTATCTATTAATTACTGAAAAACTGATGTAAGAGAATGTTTTGAATTTTGATGGATATTGCCAAATCTTCCCAAAAAGTTACATCAATTTATATTCTTATCAACACTGACAATGAGTATTTCTCTACATTATAGCTCAAACTAGATATTTTGAAACTTTAAATATTGTTGTCAATCTGTAATAATTTTACATGTTTAAATTTATATTTAAATAAGTGTCATTAATTGAACCATACTCCCAACATGAATTTAGTTACATATAGTTGTAATCCCATTAAACTCTCTGGAATATTTGAGTTTTCCCAAAACTCACATCTGCTATCCTATCTGCATTTTTTATGGGTGGATAATCTGGCTTTCAGCTTACTTTATCAGTTTTTCCCTTAAGTTTATTGATAGTACCTGATTTTCCAATTAATATTAACCTTGTTGATATTTTCTATTGTTTCCACTTCCTTTTACATTGGTATGTAGCAAGCTGCTCTCCAGGGAATATCTTTGACATAAAACCCATTTAACTACCTCATTCCTTTAAGGCAGGGTTTGGCAAACCATGGCCTGTGCAAATCCAGCCTATTTTTTTTGTACAGCCAGCATGCTAAGATGGTTTTCATGTTTTAAATGGCTGAAAAAAAATCAAAAGAATAATATTTCGTGACTTTTGAAAATTATATGGAATTCAAATTTTATTGTCCATAAATAACGTTTTATTTTAACACAACCACATCGTTTGTTTATATATCGTCCGGGGCTGTTTTTATGCTACAGTGACAGAATTGAACAGTTGCAATGAGAGAGCATGTGACCCTCAAAGGTTAACATATTTACTTTCTGGTCCTTTACAGAAAAAAAAATTTGCTGACCCTTGCTTTAAGCTAAAGATTAAGAGCAACTCTTGCTTTGTACCTTGCAATAGTTTGAGACTTTGCCATGTATTTTTATTGCAGATTGAGTTAAAGGAAAGGCTGATGGGAGAAATGGATGACTTTCCTTAAATCAAATGTTCATGGTGTGACTTTATTATATCATTGGAAGTTATTTTCCAGACTATCACCAAGCCAATTGTAAGGCTAATTTTAGGGAGCTATGTTCTTCTCTACCATCATGGATTATTAACCTGTTTTTCTTCCAAACTTATGGTCAATTGAATATAAACTGTGTTTGTGTGTATTCTGAGTTTCTTGTGTTTCTCAGCTTTCAGCTTAAAATATTAGACAATTAGTCAAGCTAATTATGAAGTATCCTGTCGTATCTTTCTTTAAGAAAAAAAAGCTACAGTCTGCGAGATAATTAGTTTAGGAAACAAATGGCATCAGAATCATCTGGAGAGTTTATTCGAATTACATCTCTCTTACCCTGAACACCCGCTCTCATTTCTGATTATACCAAGTAAGGAAGGTGAGACAGATGATATATTTTGGGTAAATATCTCCCTTAGTTAACAAGAGAAATGTCTTATAACAAATAAATTCTGAACATTTGTCTAGCTGTCAGTGTAAATATTTCTCTGCTGACAGTACTATGGGTTCTTATTTACTTCTCTGAAAGGCAGATTTTACAATATAAACAGTTTTACCAATACAAGGTCACTTAAATATGTATTGGGGTGATGGTCTTAATTTTAAAACAACATTGAAATGAGAAAAAAGGTATGCTAATTTTAAAGTTTGATTCTTATTAGCATTATGTGGATTATCTAATATTTTAGCTCAAAGTGACTTAACTGTGAAGTTAAATTCATTTTATTAGAACTTGGTATTTTGGTAGAGATAGAATTGGATGTGTTATTAAAATAGAACTTTCTTTTCATTTATTTAATTTAAAACGAGTTTATTTTACAGTTTGTTTATCTGAAGTATACATTGAAGTGTGCTACATAAGAATATATCAGAATGCTTCACATTTTTGTATATTAAAAAGACATTCAAATTGAAGATTTTATTCAGATATTCTGCTATTTGAAATAATTTTCTAATGTTTATGTAAAAGGTGTCCTCCAAATAAAAATATAATATCTGACAATAAGTTACACATTTATTGACATGATAGATTTCACTCTATCACTCTAATTTAATTTTTCCTAAGTGGCTGAAATGAAAATCTTGGAGTTCTATAGAGGAAAAAAAATCAGGTGTGAATATTAATGTAGCTTATCTTGTAGTAAAAATACACTATTTGAGATACTGGTATCTAATTTAATTCATTATATTTTGACTACTTTTATATTGAAGTTTATATAACATTTAAAATTCCAGTTTGTTTTTAAAATGTATTCATTTGTTATATAAATTAGATGTCCTTGTTCACAAGAATTATTGCTGGGTGGTCAAAATACACAGTTTTTAATCAAATGAATTTTATCACACTGAAAAGAGTGCATCAAATAGAGACAGATTGATCGGTACTTGATTTCTTTTTGGCCTAGAGCATTATATCTGTACTTGGAATCTTATATTTAGTAGTTTAATGTGATTTAATAGCCAAACCAATGTGGCAAATCTGGGTAATAAAAAAGTAAAAATTAAAACTCATATTCAGAATGATTTTATAGTCTACAAAACTAATATTTTGTTTAATTTTTAGAGGAAGAAGAGAAAAATAGAAAGTATTCTCCCGAAGAAATTCAGAGAAAAAGACAAGAAGCACTCGTTCGAAGAATGGCCAAAGTACAGGCATCATCTGTAAAGGCAGCTCCCACTTAATTTGATTTCTTTAATGAAATATTAGTTGGAGGACTTAACAAAGACAGTTGATAACTATCTATGATAGGAAATATTTTTTCTTAATTTCTCTGTGAGAAATTTAATGCTGAGTTATAAAGCATGGACTTCTACTTTATTTAATAAATCAGTGTTTGCAATAGTCAATGAAACCTTTCCTTGGAGATTTATGTGAAAGTTAATTGCATGTAAGTTTGGGAAATTCAGGAAAGTTAGCAATTACGTAGTAGAATTGTACAGAGGAAAGTAGTTACGTTTTTAAATACTGTGACAGAGGATCATCAAAAAATAGGTAATCTACTTAATTTTTTCTTATAATAACTCTTTTCCTAATACAAAGTTTCAACTTACTAAGTTAATAGAGACTATTTTTTTCAAATTCTATTTTCAATAACTATTCCTTAAAGTTTTTATATATTTCTAAGTTTTAATTAATACTTCCATATTCTTAGGAACATGGTTGGTAGGAAATAAAGTACTTCAATTTATTTGTAAGGAAATTACTATTTTCAGTTCCTAGTCTGAACTTGAATTTGAATTTTCTAAAACGTGATACATTTTGGAAACTTTCCACCATTTTTAGGGAAAATGCTGATTTGAGAAGTTTAGTTTAGAAAAAAGAAACTGGATTGGCTATATAAGTAATGTAATATCATTGACATTTAGAACTGTGAAAAACTTTAGCTATCATCTGGTCCAGCTTCTTTCTTGTATAGGTGAGAAATGAATACTGTTATTCTGAAAGTCACAAGGCAAGTTAAAACTGTACTGGGATTGGGATGAATTTTTTCATTCTAATGGATACTTTGACAATTGTACCATTTGCCTCAGGGTATTACTTAGCACATAAAATAACTTGTTTGTGGGAGTAGTACTTATTTAATCATATAAAACTAAAACAAAAGTAATTAAAAGTACCTTCAGGACTGTTTAATAATAATGCTCATTGTTTCTTATATTAAAGAATTAATCATGTCAGGATATGAAAATGAGAATCTTCTACTTTCAGTTTTCCTATAACTACGTAATTTTACCTTGATTAATTTACTGCCTTTACTAATTTGTTCTTCCTATTATTATTTTTATTTTTTTTTCCTGTTTGGAATTTGCTAAGCCAGAAGTAAAAATCTAAGCAGGGGGCATAAGGGCAGTAAGGATGCTTTATTCTTCCCAAATGACTTTAGGAGACCTGACGAACGTTACAGATGTGAAATACCTATTAGGATGTTCACCACTATTCAGGTGTCTTAGAGCTATGATAATATCAAAATAACTTCATTTTAAGGTATTGCTATATACAGATAGGTCATTTTGAAAATTCTATTTTCATATACACAGTGAAATAACACATTCTAGGCAACCTTTATTATTGGTCTAAGAATAGGTAATAAAGAACCTAAATAAATATGGGTAAGTTTTATATGTAAGAAAACGAAGAACTGAGAATCTCTGTCTTTTTCTAAAGTGAGTTCACTGTGTTTTTACTATTCTTTGTGTATCTCTGCCTTTCCTTAAGCTCTTCCCTGCCTGCCACTTGCTTCTTGCAGAGTGTCTTTAGCCTATTCTGTCCATTTATTAAGACTCAGCCTAGTAAGTCTCAGTTTCTCTGAAACTTGTACCTGACCATCCTCACTGGAATTGATTTCTTCTCTCTGATCATGGTGGTACTTATTTCTTGTATCTTACATGGGGTAATTATATAATGTGTTATTCAGTTGTATATGTATTCTAGTAATATTTCTAAAACTTCTCATTTTGTATCTCTTTCATAATTTTGCCATATTCTCATATAGCATATACTGCTGTTTACTTAATAGTTTTCTTAAAGTGACCTCTTTCTCTTTAAAAGGATACTTTATAGTACTTAGGAATGGTGGGTGGACTAGTGGCCCAGCACATCTGAACCTGAACATAACTGGGTTTCTAGGATTAGTCCTGCTGTTCACATTCTACGTTCCTATCCTAATTCTTCTTCTTTTTGCTGTTGTTGGAAACAGTAAGGGTTGAGTAGCCATGAATGAGCATGCAGAAGCCTATGTAGATAGTTTCTCTAACTTGTCTCTTTCCAGTCTCTGTGGAATCTGTTTCCACACAGGGAAGGGGCAACTGGTAGGCCTGGCAGTTCTATTCCAGTTCAAGCTCTGCTGCTGTTTATACATCTCAGGCTGGCTGCAGAAAAACTGAGGCTAATAATGCCATTATTGAGGGAAAGTCTAGCAGAGTAGAGCCTGTCTTTCATTACTCTTTCTTGCTGCAGACATGTAACCCTGATCCCAGGAAATCTTGGGTTGTGTATTACAGACACAGTCAGTGGTTTGCAGGCATGTACCACACCTTGGGAAACACTGCTTGTATCATTATACTCTATTATCATTAAGATTTAAGTTCCTGAGAACAGAGGTACCTTACTTATCTCTGTCTACCTGATAGTGATATTCAGTGGTTACTTATTAAATGTTGAATGAATTTAGACAGATTCTGGCAATTCTGAATCTTTCTTGCCCCACTTGAAGCAATCTGACTCTGATTCCCTGAGCTTCAGGATTGAAAAATGTTTCTCAGAACAGTTTAAATTTAGCCTAACACTGATTAGTGTAAGTGGTAATGTATCTAAAGTCTGACTGTGGTTTTCAATTGTTGCTGGGATGTGGTGATCAAAATCACTTGTGGGACTCAAAAACAGAACAACAAAGTTGTGTCCTGTGCCTTCCCTTAAACTTCATAAATGAGCACGTCTATGGGTAGATTTCAGATATGTACACTTTTAAAGTCCATTGGCTAATAGCCAACAGGGTTGAATAGAAATTATAATTGCTAAACTTACATAACAGCTGCTAAATGTTTTATTTTATTTATTTATTTTTTTGGTGAGGAAGACCAGCCCTGAGCTAACATCCGTTGCTAATCCTCCTCTTTTTGCTGAGGAAGACTGGCCCTGGGCTAACATCGTGCCCATCTTCCTCTACTTTATATGGGACGCCGCCACGGCATGGCTGACAGGCAGTGCGTCCGCGGGCGCCCGGGATCCGAACCCGCGAACCCTGGGCTGCCAAGCGCGGACGAAACCGCTGCGCCACTGGGCCGGCCCCGCTAAATGTTTTATTTACCATGAATGGTTTAAGAAATTTACATTAACTCATTTATTTCTCAAAATAATTGTAAATAATGCTTTTACCACCATTTTACAAATAGGGAAACTGAAGTACATGTATTAAGTGACTTTCTCAAGGTCACACAATTATAAAGAAGTTGGAACTGGTGTTTGAACCCAAGCAGTCTAATTCCAAATATCATGATCTTAACTATTGAATATACTGTCATTCATGGAAACTATTCATAAAAACCAGTGGTCTATGGAAATTGTCTGTATGTATGGGAAAGAATTGTAGCATTTCAGGCATGTGTACCAAAAAACTCACTAGAATTCTATAGCTTAATTTTATAGCTCAGAAGAATTTTTTTCCAATCCCAATTGCTGTTACAGATGACTCCTGTACTTTATGTGTATGTGAGTAGATGGGTGGGTATTGATTATATGAATCCACATAGAGGTCACCTTTGTTTTTAATCCAACTATTAAACAAAAAAAATAGTGAAATGCATAAAATGTATAGCTATTTATAATGTTATTTTACTTCACTATTTTAGTAACTTCTGGGTGTTCTGGTTTTAAATCTGTTGGGGAGAACTTAATTGCCTAGTGCAAGACTGTAATGGCTTACCTCAAGCTGCTAGTAAAACTCTAATCCAGGTAATAAAATTAAGGTTTCTGGTTAGATGTACACTATATAAATAGTGGTACTCTGCATTTAATTTGTTACAATATGTTGTTATGGTTAAAGTATATGAAGAAAGTCCAGTCCTACACAGATATGTAGTTCAGAAAAGAAGTATTGTAATAGTCTTTTCAGATAATTGTAGATTTCTTCTTTGATAATACACAAAAACTCAAGAAGTGGGTTATTTCTTAAAAGTTAGCTGTAACTTCTGTTTCTAGCCAAGATGGACTAACAGAGACTGAATGTACCCTTCCTGCTGAAACAACCTAATAAAAAACAGACAACTACATGGAAAAGTGAATTTCAAGACACTGGACCTCAGACAATGAGGAAAGTGATCCCTGAGAATTAGGAAACAAACAAATGGAGCCCTGCAATTTTCCCAGCTTAATGCCTTGAGGGAGCTTCCAGGCTGTGATGCAAGGAAGGAGAGCTAAGGAAGAACCCAGTAGATTCCCTGAGTTGAGAAAATGGAGGTCAGATGCTAAGGAGACCAAGATAGCTGGAGTTCACAAAACAGAGTACCAGTGAGGGAGAGCACACAAAACTTCAGAGATCTACACATGGTCTCTCTTGAGAATTAAACTCGGTACTGATCAGCATATGTGTGTGAAGAAACAGAGGCTGGAGAAAGAGCCATTTGAAAGGATTAGAGGGAACAAACATTGATGCTCACATGGGTCTAGTAACAATGTCTGTTCTCATCAGCCACAGGTTACTGGATAGTACTTGTCTCAGTAGTAAAGAATATTAGCTTTAGGTTGCACTGGTCTAGCCCCACACAACAAATAATTAAAGCAAGATATAAAGGATCAAACCATTCCCAAGCAACATAACTACATCTCAGAACAAAGCTCAAAAATTACAGAAAAACGAAAATGCCCCATGCCTATAAAATAGAATTTACAATGGCTGTCATCTAATTAAAGATCAATAGGCATGCAAAGAAGCAAGAAAACACAGCCCATGATAACAATAATCAATTGAAACCAACGTAGATGTGACACAGAATGTAACATTCTAATGTTAGAATTAGCAGATGAGGATACTAAAACAGTTATAACTATTACATTTGTTCAAAAAGTTAAGTAGAAACATAGAGGATATTAAAAAGACCAAAGTCAAAGTTCTAGAAATGAAAACTAGAATGTCTGAGGTGAAAAATACACTATATGGGATTAATGGCAAATTAGACATTGCAGAAGAAAAGGTTAGTGATTAGTGGACTTGACATAATAGGAATTATCCCAAATGAAATGAAGAGAAAAAAAATTTTTAAATGAAAAGAGCATCAGTGACTTATGGAACAACTTCTATAGCCTAGTATAGGGCTAATTAGAGTCCCTGAAGGAGGGAGAGCTGGAGATCTATAAATAAAAAATTGAATAAATAAAAATTTATTTTTAAAAATTCTAAAATTTGGCCTAATAATTTCCACACTTTATGAAAACTATTAACCCACAGATCTGGGAAGACCAGTGAACTTCAAGCACAAGAAATATAAAGAAAACTACTAAGCCACATCATAACCAGTGATAAAATTGTAAAGCAGCTAAAGGAAAAAGGTAACAGGAACAAAGATGAATATAACATCAGAAGTCTCCCCAGAAACAATTTGAGAAGGCAGTGGAGTAACATCTTTAAATTACTGATAGCAGAAGGACTCTACCTAGAATTCTATACCCAGCAAAAATGTCTTTCAAAAGCAAAGATGAGGTAAAGTGGTTTTCAGACATACAAAACCTGAAAGAATTCATCACTGGCACTACAAGAAATATTAAAGGAAGTCTTTCAGGTAGATAGAAAATGATGTTAGATGAAAATGTGGATTTACATGAAGGAATGATGAAGGAATGATGAAATGATAAACACATGGGTTAATATATAAGGTTTTTTTAAAAACTTATTTAAATCTCTTTAAAAGATAATTGACTACTTAAAAATAACAGTGTTGTGGGGTTTATATTGTGTAAAATTTAAATATATGACAATAGCATAAAAGCCAGGAGGGAAAAAAATGAAAGAGTAGAGAGTTCTAGTTTTGTACATTTTTGACATGCATGGGGTTCAGTTACATAAAACTACTCCTTTAACAACACAGTTCATGTTTCTGTTAACACAGTTTATTAACTGAATACTTGCATAAGTGCAAACTTTACAGCTAGCTCAGTCCACAAGTCACTACTTAAATAATAGATGTGGATCATGATGCATGACCAATCATGTCATTTCTTTCAAAGTCTGTCTGGGATTGGTCACTGTACATTTGCAATTCAGTTCATATACAAACAGCAAAGTTTGTAGTTACCTCCTGTGTCCTAGTGATAAGCCCATATGACATTTTACAAAAATGGATAATTGAAATTAACCAACAAAGATGAAAGTGCAGCAAATAAAATAATATTGGAAGTGAAATTCAAATCAGATGTAAATTGAGCTATAGAGTAAATATCTGTTCATGGGAATGTTGGCACTACCACCTTTCAGGAGTCCCTAGATATGCATTCAAAGGCAAAGAATGAAGGCAAACGTCAACATAAATCAGGGAAGTCGTGATTAAAAGAATGAAGATGTCCCAGAGGAAGTGATGCTGGCAGAAAAACTATATTTTAGGAACTCTCAGGGCTATTTCATGGCATTAAAAGTACAAAGTTTAAAATATTGGAAGTTAATCATCCAAACTTAGAAAGGAGTAAAACAATTCTCCAAGGCACGGAAAAGATCCTTACCCCATATCATAAATTATATGAAAGGAAGAAGGCAGCAAGCATAGTTTCTATGTTTGTAATTATTGTGTACTAAAAATATATTTATTTTTTCCCTATATTGTTGCAAGTGACACTGAAAGCTTTTAGTTTTTTGACAAACATTTTTGAAGTTTAGGAAACAGTTGTAAATTTTCCCATTGATTATTAAGATTCCTTTGCATGAGTTTCAGCTTGCACAGTCATTGTTATGGTCCTGCATTATCTGCAAGGCATCAGCTGCCTGTGTACTATGATATAGTTCTTATACTGTACATGACATGGTATAATCTCACTTGAAGGTAAACTGTGATAAGTTAAAGATGTATACTATAAATCCTAAGGGTATTACTAAAATAAAATATAGGTAGTAAGCTAACACAGAAGATAAAATGTAGTAGTAAAAAATCATTAGAACTACAGAAGAAGTAGGAAACAAAGAACATATGGAATGATGCATAATGCAATAGCATTATGATAAACTGAAATCTAACCATATCTATAATCATGTGAAATGTAAATGGTCTAAACAATTCAATTAAGAAAGGCAGAGATGGTCAGATTGGATTAAAAAAAAAAAAAAGACCCAACTATATGCTGCCTAGAAGAAATAAACTAAGACATAAATTAAAAGTAAAAATGATGGCAAAGTTTTATGTTAACACTAGTCAAAAGAAATCTTGACTAGATATATTAATATCACAGTAAATTGTATTAATATTATCAGAGAGGAAGATAATGTCATAATAAAGTGGTCAATCAAGAGGACATGAATATCTCAAATGTTTATGCACCTAGTAACAGCTTCAAAAAACATAGAATAGAAACTGATAGAACTGCAAGGAGAAATGGATAAATTCACAATTTTTTGTCTGAGATTTGAATACCCCCTTCCAATAATAGAACAAATAGAAAATCAGCAAGGATATAATAGACGAGCAAAACTGTCAACCAACTTGACCTGATTAATATTTATAGAACACTCTACACCCAATAACAGCATAATACACATTCTTCTCATGAACACATGCAACATGTAGCAGGATAGACCACATACTGGATGATAAAATAAGTCTCAGTTTAAAAGTATTCAAGTCATTCAAAGTATGTTCTCTGGTACAATAGAATTAAATTAGAAATCAATAATGAATGGATCCCTAGAAAATCTTCAAGTATTTGGAAGTAACATGTCTCTAAATCACCCAATAATCGAAAAAAGGGGAGGGGGGAATTAAAACATTTTGAAATGAATGAAATTGAAAACAACAGAATGTGATATGCTGCTAAAGAAGTACTTGGAAAATTTATAGTACTAAAAATATATATCAAAATATAAGACAAGTCTCAAATCAGTGACCTCAGCCTCCAGTCTAAGAAACTAGAAAAAAGAAAAGCAAATTAAAATCAGAATAGGCAGAATAAAGGAAATAATAAAGGTTGAAGCAGATTCAATGAAATAGAAAAACAGAAAAAAGTCAAAAGTCAGATCTTTGAAAAGATCAATAAAATTGATAAATTTCTAATAAAATTGATCAGAAAAAGAGGACACAAATTACCAATATCAGGAGAGGTGATGTAACTACAGATTCTGCGGATATTAAGACGATGATAAGGGAATATCATGAACAACTATATGCCAACAAATTCAACAGCATAGATGAAATGGACAAATTCCTTAAAAGGCACAAATTACTAAAGCTCTTTTAAAAAGAAATAGATAACCCATATAGTCACTTATTTCTTAAATTGATATTGTAGTTTAAAACCTTCCTACAAAAACCCCCTCCAGGCCAGATGGCTTCACTGGTGTATTTTACCAAAAATTTAGGGCAGAAATAATACCAATACTACACTAACTCTTCCAGAGATGTGAAGACGATGGACTGTTTCCCAATTCATTCTAAGAGGTGAGCATTATCCAGATACTAAAACCTGAAAAGGGTATTGAAAGAAAACTAAAAACCAATATTCTTCATGAACGTAATTGGAAAAATTCTAAGCAAAATTTTAGCAAAGCAAATCCAACGTTATGTAAAAAGAATGATGTACTGTGACCAAATGGCATTTATCCCAGGAATGCAGGGTTGTTTTAACATTTGAAAGTCAATGAAATTTACTGTATTAACAACTGGATAAGAAATATCCTGATTAATAGTTTGGAAGGAACTTCCTCAACCTAATAAAGGGCATCTATAAAATAAGTACAGGTAGCATGATAATGGTAAAAATCTGAATATTCCTCCCCTAAGATTGGGAACAAGGTAGAGATATCTTTTCTCACTTTGTCTATTCATTATTGTATTGGAGGTTCAATAGGCAAGAAAAAGAAATGAAAATCATCTAGATTGAAAAGAAGAAGTATAACTATCTTTCTTTGCAGACAACATGATCATCTATTGAGAAAGTTAATGTAATTACAAAAACCGCTACTAGAAGTAATAAGTTTACCACAGTTACAGGATATGACATGATATACAAAAGTAAGTTACATTTCTCTATATTAGCAACAAATGAAATTGAAATAAAAAATACTATTTACAAATGCTTTAAAACATCTGAAGTACTTGGGGATAAATCTAACAAAAGATGTGGAATACCTGTACACTGAAATCTATGAAACATTGCTGAAAGAAGTTAGACCAAAATAAATGAAGATATACCATGCTCATGGTTCAGAAGACAATATTGTTAAGATATCAATTTTCCCCAAATTAGTCTATAGATTTGACACAATCCCAATCATAATGTCAACAGCCAATTTTTTGTCAAAACTGAGAAATCTTAAAATTCATATGGAAATGCAAAGGATCTAGAATTGCCAAAGGTGAGTTTGAAAGAGAATAAAATTGAAACTAACATTACCTGATTTCAAGACTTGTAAATAAATCTACAGAAATCAAGACAGTGTCATAGTGGCATAAAGATAGATCAATGAAAGAGAATAGACAGTTCATAAATAGACTCACATATACATGGACAATTGAATTTTAACAAAGGTACAAAGGCAACTGAGAGAAAGAATATTTTCAATAAATTGTGCTGTAACAATTGAACACCATATGTAAAAAAAGAACCCTTCAATCCATACCTCACACTATACAAAAATTAATTCAAAATGTATCATAGACCTAAAACTAAAACTATAAACCTTCTATAAGAAAACATAGAAGAAACTGTGTGACTTTGGATTAGTCAAAGTTCTTTTAGATTTGACAGCAAAAACAGAATCCATGAAAGAACAAATTGATGAATAGGAATTCATCAAAATTAAGATACTTCTGCTCTTCGAAAGGCACTGTTAGGATTTTCAGCAAGAGTGCTAAGACTATTCAGTGGGGAAAGAATAGTCTTTGCCACAAATCGTGCTAGAACATCCACAAATGGTGCTAGAACAATTGGATATTGACATGCAAAAGAATTAAGTTGGACTCTTACCTCACTCTTACCTCATAAAAAAATTACTCAAAATAGATCATCGGGGGCCGCCCGGTGGCGCAGCAGTTTAGTCCGTGCTTGGCAGCCTGGGGTTCGCGGGTTCGGATCCCGGGTGCCTGCTGATGCACCGCTTGTCAGCCACGCGGTGGCGGCATCCCATATAAAGTAGAGGAAGATGGGCATGGATGTTAGCCCAGGGCCAGTCTTCCTCAGCAAAAAAGAGGAGGATTGGCGACGGATGTTAGCTCAGGGTTGGTCTTCCTCACACACACAAAAAAAATAGATCATCGACATAAGTGTGAGAGCTAAAACTATAAAACTCTTAGAACAAAATGTAGGAGTAAACCTTTAGGCAATAATTTCTTAGATATGACACAAAAATCACATGACAAAACATAATCTGAATTTTGTCAAATTTAAAAAGTGTAAAGTTTTGTCAGAGGATGTCATCAAAAAGAATAAAAGACAACCCACAGACTGGGAGAAAGATTTTGCAAATCACATATTGATTAAAGACTTGTATCCAGAATATATAAATTACTCTCAAAACTCAACCTTAAGACATAAAACAACCCAAAAGAAAAAGGGGGGGAGGGGAGCAAAAGATTTGAACAGCCAATTCATCAAGAAGATATATACATGGCATATGAGCACAAGAAAAGATCATCATTAGTCGTTAGGGAAGTGAAAATTAAAACTACAATGAGATACCACTACACACAGAATGATTAAAAAGACTGATTATGTTAAGGATTAGTAATATCTGGAGGGACTAGAACTCTCATATGCTGCTGATGGCAATGTAGAATGATAAAAACAGTTTAGAAAATGGTTTTGATTTATATAAAACTCGAGAAAATGTAAACTAATGTATTGTGGCAGAAAGTAAATCAGTGCTTGAGAATGAGAGGAGAAGGGAAGGATGAATGGGAGAGATTACAAAGGAACTTTTGGGGGTGATGGGTATGTTTCAACTATGTGATTTTGGTGATCTTTTCATAGCTGTAAGGCTTATAAAATTGTACACTTTATGCACAATTTCTTATATGTCAGTTATCCCTCAAAGCTGTTTATTAAAAATAGTTGTATTTGTACACTCACATTTGTAGCAGCATTATTCACAATAGCTAAAACATGGAAGCAACGCAAGAGTCCATCAATGGATGAATGGATAAGCAAAATGTGGTATATACGTACAATGGAATATTATTCAGCCTCAAAAAGGAGGAAAGTTCTGACATGCTACAACATGGATGAACCTTGAGGACATTATGCTAAATGAAACAAGTCATTCACAAAAAGCCAAATACTGTATGATTCCACTTATATGAAATACTTAGAGTACTCAAAATCATCGAGACAGAGTGGTAATTGCCAAGGGTTGGAGTAGGAGGGAATGGGAAGTTGTTCAATGGGTTTAAAGTTGTAGTTTTACAAGATGAAAAGAGTTCTGAAGATGGATGATGGTGATGGTTGCACAACATTATGAATGTATTTAATATCACTGAACTTACCACTTAAAATGGTTAAGATGATAAATTTTATGTGTAATTTACCACAATAAAAAAATTGATATACAGTCATGTGCCACATAAAAACATTTCAGTCAATGACAGACCACATATACAACGGTGTCCCATAAGATTAGTACCATATAGCCTAGGTGTGTAGTAGGCTATACCGTCTAGGTTTGTGTAAGTACACCCTGTGATGTTCGCACAATGACGAAAGCAACTAACAACACATTTCTCAGAACATATCCCTATCATTACGTGAAACGACTGTACTTCCCATTTGGTCTCACAGAACATTAAAAAGACTTGAAGAGTTGAAATTAGATAAAATTAATAATTATTATTTCTTCATCATAGGCATTAAGTAAAATGCCTTTTGTTTTATTTTTTTAACTACATGTGTATGGCAGTGATGAATACAATGACTACTGGTATATTTTATTGCTATTCTCTTGATTTGTGCTACAGTGCTAGTAGTTTTACCTACCACTGCTTTTGAACCACTAGTGTAAATGTAAACAATGAAAAATGAAATAATGTCTTAATACTATTAGGAAAGAGTTTTGACTTCACAGAACTCTGAAGAGATCTCTTGGGAACCCCATGGGATCTGAAGACTACACTTTGAGAACCATTACTATAGAGTATACTATGCAACAATTAGAAGCAACAGAATTACATTCAGCAATATGAATAGATATTAACAGTCCCAGGAGGTGGGGAGTAGAAAAAGATCTATTATAGGATACTATATGGCTATATTAAAAATATATGCAATATGTAAATTAAACTATCATGCTGTATGCCTTAAAGTTATACAGTGATGTATGTCAATTATTTCTCAGTAAAACAGAAAAAAGGCAATAAAAAAATATATGCACATAATACATTTTTAGAAGAACGATTAAAGGATACATACCAAACACATTAGGATGATTGCTGTGGGGTTGGGAAACATGGTTTCTTTTCAACAAAGGCAATTGCTAGGTTAATTTTTATATTTTTCTATATATAAGGCCAATTCTAGGTTTTTGCATTACTGTCTAAGGAGTGTTGAAATAATTGTAGTAGTTCCTAAATATTGATGAAAATCTAGCAATGGAAAAGAACATTTAAGAAGAAAAAAAATCAAGAAGCAGTAAGAAGTGAGCCATGAGAATATGAGTCAAAATGCAAAATTCTAACTACATACTTTTTTTCTTACACTTGTGTTGGGTAGTACCAGTAATGAAATCTGATGGTTTTTATTCTTTTCATTTTAGTTTTTTTTGCTTTCAAATGTGAGAGACCTTCTTGCTCAGTTCATTCTTTTTGAGTACAGCCCCAGAGTCTCTTGCTTTATAGCATCCACCCAAACTTGCTTTCTGGGGAGAGATTTGTTTGGTGTCAGCTTGTCTGAACTGTCATTCTTTCTCACATAATGGGAGCCTGAGTGGGAGAGCTCTAGAACATCTCTCCTTACTTGATACCATAGTTCTTATTTGGACAAAACTGTCATTGACGGTGGGTGAAGGGTTATTTCTTTCATTACTGTCTTCAATCTGCATTTAGGGAAAGGGTGCGCTCAGATATCCGGGAGTTTCCTCACAGCTAATACAAAGCTTTCAAAGAATATGTCCTTTATAACTGTCTGATGATTGAATAAATCCTTTCCTCTAATCCTTTCTTTAGTAAGAAGTCTGAGTCCAAAATTTCTTACCCATAGATGTTTCTATTTTCTAATATTTTTATGTCTTTTTTACTTCCCTGAACCCTCTTGCAATGTTAAGTTCTTCCAGATGGAGCACCCCAGATGAAACTAGCATCAATCATAAATATTAGAGGACTAAGTACAGAAGGCAGACTTATTAGGTTGGCAGGAGTGGGGAACATTTGAGTAGCCACCATTTGTCAGATATTTTTGCTATGTGCTTTGAAAGTTTAATGTCATTTAATTGTCACATTTGCCCAGTGGCATTATTCCCAGGTCAGAGATGAAGAGACAGGGGCTCAGTTTTACCATCCTGAGCTATACTCAGTTTTAAGACCAGTTCGGGCTGACTCTAAATCTCATGCTCTTTCTGCAGTAATTATTTTTACTTCATATATTCCACAATCACTGTTATTATTCTTTTTAAATTCATACATTCTTTTGCTATGATTGGTTTATGCTGTTGTACAGGGCTGCTGCTTCTTTCTTTTGCAATACAATTGTTATATTAAAAGGATGAGAATTTTCAATGTTTAATAGAAAACATTTCCTTCTTTGGTATGAAGAATTTAATAGTATCTTCTAAATGCAGATATAGACAATATTGTTTAAGTGCTGAAGATATCCTGGGCCATTTAGTACATCTCCAAGCCTGGAGCACTCTGTAAGGCAGAGTGAAACAGATGCAGAAAAACTCCCTGACACTATTTACCAACCTCAGATTTCTTTGTGGTTTAGTGAAATTTCAGCTGTGCAGTCTCCCAAAAGATGTGCAAGAAACAGATAATGCTAAAGGAGGAGCAATGAAAGTGAGCTTTAAAATAAGGGGTGTTTTCATATGACAAGACATTTAAAAATATAAACATAAAATTTAGTCTTAAAAATGCCAATTAATTACTTGCCTGACTGCCTAGCATTGTAATTGTTTTTGTTTTTATCAAGCAGTATTTAAAATAAATGCAGGGAAAGGAAATAAGGGACCTAATAAAATATGTGAAATATGTGAGTAAAGTATATTAAATTTAGAGGAAAATATACATTTTAACGTGCATTTTATAGCTTTAAGATATGAGACATGCAAATCATTGTCTCTATATCCCAATACACAGAGAGGGAAATTTAAGCCATGGGGACACTACTGCTTTAAACACCTGGAAGAAAACCTCTACATCTCTAAGCTGTAATTATTTCCAAACAATTGAAATGACATTTCCAGAACTTAGCAATGATGATTTACTCAGAAAGAGAACCACAGTACTGGGCTCTCTAGACTATATCAGCACTTGCGAATATGTCCTTTACTGATGAGCTTGTTCAAATAATTCATCAAACTGTTAATCCTCTGCTTAAGATTTCAGTTGACAATGATATTTTTCCACAATGTGTGCTGGTACACTTAGAGACCCCAAGGTTTATGTTAATAAATTACATCTTTTAGTTGGTTCAGCCAGTGCACTTTTTGTGATGTTGAAAGTGTTATTAGTGATACAAAAAAAAGCATATGGGGGGGGGAGTTAAGGAAGTATAGCTTACTTTCATTTATTACAAAATGTAGAAAAAAAATTACCAGGCAGAGACACTCAACTAGTTATTTGAATACTTCCTAGTATTTTTAAAACAAAAATAAATAAGTGATAGATAAAATACTAATGTTTTAATGTCTTAAATTTTAGTTTTGTGAATTGTCACCTATACATGAAACAAAATCTAATTTGTTATTATTTCTGTTTCCATTACAGACTTACTCTATTTTCTTAGGCATACTCTTGGTATTTTCCTGCCTCAGAATTCTAATATGCACAAAGGAATTATATTTATTATTCACTTAATTAGTTCTTTCATTTGTGCCTCATGTTTCACCATCATTTTTAAAAACAGCTAATTGCTAACACTTATTGGGCACTGGCATAAGCATTTTACATGCATTATTTCATTTAATTCAATACTCCTGTGAAGAGGGTATTGCCCCATTTTGTAGATAAGGAAATACATAAACATAAACATAAGGAAACATAAATTAGTCAACTTGTTCAAGATCACGTGGCTAATAAGTGATAGAGCCAGAATTCAAACCAGTCTGACACAAGCGCTCACTCTCTTAACCATTATTCTATTATTTACTATGAATAATGTGACATCCACATCTTATATTTGAGGAAATTGAGACCCAAATGAGGTGAAGTTACTTAGTCAAGGCTAGATTCAAGGCTGGAACCAGTACTAGAACCCAGAACTTCCAAATCTCATTCTACTTAATTTTGCACTGTAATTAATCACGCTGTAGATCTGAACCTCTTTTCCGTTTAGAGTTACGCAATTTAAAAATTGCTTATGGGTCTATAAAGTTCTTGAATCTTCATCTGCTAAACAGTCTATTTTTAAATATATTTGATTAAAATATGCAATAAATAATATGATTTGGCTATATTCAAAAGCCTGAAATATAACTTGTATGTTCCAAAATACTTTCCAAAATAAAAATATTTTTCATGGGCTTCTTTTTACTCTTGTATATTTTAATAAAATTATGTTACTTTTAGTAAGCCCATGACTACAATTTTTTCCTCAGTTTTTCATAACAATTCTATTGGCACATTTTATTTAATGAAATTCCCTATACTTACCTAAAATTGTGAATAAATATGTAATAAAAACTCAAGACAAGAAAAGTTTCCTGCTCAATTATACATTTATAAATAAAAACATTTATTTTTAAAATCAACATTTATTAAGAACTTTGTATAGTCAAAAATATTTGGAGTATTTTGGCTTTTGTATTCAGCAGTTTGACCATGACATCTCTAGGTTGGGTTTTCTTCATATTTATCTTGCCTCAGATTCATTGAGATGCTTGGATTGTAAATTTGTGTCTTTTACCAAATTTGGAAAGTTTTTGGTCATTACTTTTTCGTATTTTTTTCTGCCTCATTTCCTTTCATTTTCTTCTGGAAATCCAATTACCCTTTTGATATTGTACTACAAGTACTTGAGGCTCTATATACTTTATTTCCATCTTTTTTCTCTTTCTTCTTCAGACTGAATAATTTTTATTGATCTAACTTCAATTTAACTGAATTTTTCCACTGTCATCTTCATGTAACTTCATGTAACTATTTAACCCAACATATGCATTTTAAAAATTTCAGATATTGCATTTTTCAGTTCTAAAATTTTCATTTGGTTCTTTTAAAATAGTTTCCCTGCTAATTTTCCTATCATTTTATCCATTGCAAGCATATTTTCACTTACACCATTGAGCATAGTTTTAATAGCTGCTTTAAAATCCTTGTCTGATTATCCTAACATACTGATCATCTTAGAATTAGCCTCTGCTGATTATCTTTCCCCTGGAGATTAGGACATAGTTCCTGGCTCTTCATAATGTCAAATGATTTTGGGTTGCATCCTAGACATTTTGTTGATTGTGTTGTAGAGATTCTGAATTTGGTTATATTTCTCAGAAGCATCTTGATGTTTTTGTTTAAGCAGGCGGTTAGTTTGGTTTGACTCAAACAGCACCCTCTGCCTTGCCTATGGTGGGGAGCAGCTCAGATCTCAATTTACATTCCTTTCAGTCAGCTTAGCATGTGTGCGGCTCAAGAGTCAGCCAGAGATTTTTGTGTGTGTGTGTGAGGAAGACCAGCCCTGAGCTAACATCTGTTGCCAATCCTCCGCTTTTTTGCTGAGGAAGACTGGCCCTGGGCTAACATCCATGCCCACCTTCGTCTACTGTATATGGGACACCGCCATGGCACGGCTGGCAGGCAGTGCGTCAGCAGGCGCCCGGGATCCGAACCAGGGAACCCCCGGCTGTCAAACGCGGACTAAACCGCTGCGCCACCGTGCGGCCCCCTCAGCCAGAGTTTTTACACAGAATTTCAGATTTGCCTTATCTGGCTTTCTCCTTTCTGATATTCTCTCTCTGGCAACTCTGCATGCCTTGGCTCCTTCCCTCCTCTGTTCCCCTGGACAGAGAGATGGCAGACGTTCTCTCAGCATTTTAGCTACTCTGCACTTTGCCACAACTGTGTTTGACCTCAGAGTGAAGCCTCAAATAGAGAAAATTCACCTTCCAAGGAGTATTGCCTCCAACTTTTACTTTCCCTCTAAAATCTATCTGCTTTGTTGACACTTTAGAGCCCTTAGGTGGTTGGACTTTTAATTTTGTTCAGTTTTTAGCTGTTACCTATGGGGCGAGGGCTGAAAGGGTCTCTTTGTTAAGAGCTTTCTTTTATTGGAGAAGAATTGCCAATTTTAGATATTTGAATAGGAAGAAATAATCTACAGATTTTGCTCATGAGAAACTCCCAATCTGGGCATAAACATGTCATATTTCACAAGGCCTAAAATAACATAAAACATCTAGATACAGAAATCCATATTTTAATTTCTAAACTACCTAGGGGAATAAGGTTCTACTTCTGGTTTTCTCACTAATTAATTGCCTGAATAAATTTCTCTGGATATCTGTTTACTCGCTATTAAAATGAAGGGATTAAATTAGATATCTAAGATCTTCTCAACGTTCTATGATTCTAAATGAAGTAGGTTCATTTGAGTAGGATATATATATATATACACACACACTCTAGTCTTCTGTTTGTGTGCTTGTTTTTTGTTTGTGTTCAAAATATATTATTAATATATTTTGAAAATCATAATGCTTCAATTCAATACCAAAATTTTAATTGGGAGGGTTTAATTATATAACTTTATATAATAAACGGTTCCTGGAAAGTTTATATATAATTAATATCAAATAATATTTAGAGTATATAATGGATGATTGTCATTTACAGGAATTGTTTGGATTATCCTTTTGTAAAGATCCTTTTTGTTAAAATAATCACTTCCTAATTTGACTTGTATAAATGTATATTTCCACAAAAAAGACTGATGACAGATACATGCTTTATGTTAGAAATATTAGAACTAACCATATAATTTATTGTCATGATTTGAGGTAGCAATAACCTATAAGCTTTGTTATATAAGATTATTGGCTTTTTCCAGATAATTTTTGTTGAATAAAGTACTTGTATCATTTTAATTAATGAATACATATGTCAAAAAGAACTTATTTTCCGTCTTTTACTCAGCTAAAAAGAGGTTTTGCAGATATTACAAATCATTTAAAATACATTCTAAATTAAATTATGACTTGTCTTGTTTCATTATTGCTTAATTTGCTATTAGTTGCTTATGACCTCATTTTCAATTCTATGCTGATGACACAATTCTTGATGTGAGCAGAATCATCACTGATTTACTTCAATGTAATGTAATTCCCTCTTTATACAAATTCAATCCATTTCAATATGTAGATTTTGAATTATCTCTGTAGTGGAGGCTTTTATTTTTACTCTTATAGCTCTCAACTGCTCCAATATGTTATAAATTTTGACTTATTTTTCAAAAAATGAGTAAATTTTTGATGTCAAGATAATTGTAGCAGGATATGGTAGCTGTTTGTTTTTGCTGAGAAAGATTCTCCCTGAGTTAACATCTGTGCCAATCTTCCTCTATTTCATACGTGGGTTGCCACCACAGCATGGCTGCTGATGAGTGGTGTAGGTCCACACCCAGGAACCAAACCCAGGCCACCAAAGCAGAGCATGCCAAACTTAACCACTAGGCCACAGGGCTAGCCCTGGTATGGTAGCTGTTTTTCATGTGTCTGTTTTTGCAATTGATATGTATAATGTTGTTTGGGTCATATTCATTGTTTTAACACCACCTGTGATTAGCTCCTTAATTTTTTTCTCATAAAATATCAAATATGTGTGAAAGCTGAAGTCCTAAAAATTTAACAGTCAACTTAAAAGAGGTTTTGTTTCCAAACTTTAAAATTATCTAAACCCACTAATATTAGCACATTAAATATTCAATTTTTCACTCAATTTGGTAAAATATGTTACAATATTCAAATAACTCCAAAATCACCATTGTATAAGGATGGTAATACTAGCAAAACAGAACTTTTTCAGGCTTTCATGAGGTGCATAAGCGTAATTCTGATGACTGTGGCATACGAAAAGAGGTATAAGAACTATTGATGTGTGTGTGGTATTTAAAATTTTAGGTTTAAAGCTGTATCCTGCAAATAGATTTGTTTCTAAAATAGTTGAAAATAGTTTAATGAAATTAAACATTTTATCCTATTCTTTAAATTCTTTTCTTATAATCCATGCTTTAGGTATAGCATGATCCAAATGCTCAAATGATGTCTTGGGGTCTGTCTGTCATTCTATCTCTATGTCTCACCTCTGTGTCCCTCTCTGTTGACTTCATCTTCAGCCAGGCTCTCTCCACATAGTGAGAAAAATGGATCCTAACATTCCTACTTCTACCTGGTTTTTAATCTCAACCTCTACAAGGAGACATGCCCCCTTTCTCTCCCAGTTTCCATCCCAATCACTGAAAAAGAGCTCTGATTATCACTGCTCGATCACATGCAACCTCCGGAGCAGGTAAGTGGCCCCTTATTTGACAATCCTACCAGAATTATGTGATATATAAGAGTTGCAGTTTCCAAAAGGAAGAAATGTGGGATGGATAAAAAGATAATGTATTTTTGTTTTCTTGAGTTGGCCCTTGTCACCACTCCAAAAATGTTGTTTATCCTTATTCTAGACTTACTGTCCTTTGTTTTCTGAAATACCAAGAAATAATATAGTTCTTTTCAAGACCAGGCAACTATATACTGTCACAAAAACATGTGCCTCTTTTTAAAATGTTGGATGTAGTCTTTATATTTGAGAGAAGACAGAATACTACTGATGAAAGGGGTGGATTACCTTAGGAAAGTATTATTGAAATCTCACGTAACTCTCATTTTTGGTTCCAAGTTGGATATATTCCACATCAAAGAGAGCCAAATACTTTAAGCAAGTTATGGGATAAAACCTAGCAACAGTTCTATGTGTCTGAAAAAGGCTCTAAAATTGATGAATTAAGCTTAAAATAACAACAAATAATCAATTCAAATGGTGTTATGTGACAGCCAGAAATTATTTGAATGTGCCCAGAAACTTCCCAATGCAGGTTCACATATAGAACATCTACATTTCTTCTCCACGACAACCTTGGTAATCCATCTATATCATTTTCGTTTCTCTGATGCGAGGTCTTGATCAAGCTGCTGCTTTTGCACTGTGTCGGGAACTATAAATGCATGAGTCATACTACTACTCTGTGTACCGAATTGAAAAAGTCAGTCTAAGAACTTAACCACAGAAATCTTGGGTTTGAAACATATCCATCATTTAGTTAAAAGGGACAAACTACATATTGTCCTACTTTTCTGCTTTAGTTAACCATGTTAGAGAGGGAACATGTGAGCAAAAACCTCCGAAGACCTACAGATAAAATTTACCCAGTATTGAAAATGTTTCTCCAAATAGTTAAGCATTGTCTAATGTTAGAATCTTATGTTAGAATTGTTAACTAATTAAATGATTTAAAATATAAACTTCGAATTACTCTAGAGAGTAAAGAACTGCCTAGTTAACCCATATAATCATGAGAGATAATAAATATTTAGTTCATAATTTTTAGGTGTGGGTTCTATGCATCAAAAGATAACCAAAATAATTGATGAGTCCTTTTTATCCTTTACAAATTTTATTCCTCTCATTCATTTTTATTTGTAGTGGCTCGTTCCTACAAGAAAAGTAATTGTGGTCATTGTGGGTATCCTATCTTATTTCTGATTTTAATAAGGATGCTTCTAGTATTTTTTTTTATTAACTACATTTAAGGCTTTTAGAATGGGATACATATCCTGCTAATTTTTATTATATTTATCCTATTTACCTTATTTTTTAAAAAAATCAAGGATTGCTTTTTTTGTTTTTTTTTTTAATGTCTTATTATCATCTTTAATGGAGATGACTGTGGCAGATACTATTTGATATTCTCCCAATATCTGTTCTCCCTTTCTTCATTTATTAATAGAATTCTCTAATTTTAGTTGGGTCCATAAGCTTCCCAACACTACACTGCCACTATACCATTTCTTAACTGCATATGATCAATCTATTTCAGGAGAGAGAAGTAAACTTTTATTTTGTCTAAGCTACTGTTATTTGGAGTATTTCTTACAGCAAGTAAACTTGTTACCTAACTAATAAAGTGACCATGTAAGTTTTCTCTGTTGCTTTTCTGTTTTCAATTTTATATCTATATTATTGGTTTCCTAATATTAAGCCATTCTTGCAGTACTAGAATAATCCAACCCCACTCAGACATATTCTTGTATTATTCTTGGGATGTGCTGATGGATTCTGTTTGCTAATATTTTGTTTGGGATTTTTTCAGTGAAATTGGCTGCTAGTTTTCTTTTTGTGTGTGAAATCTGTTTTATACATTGGTATCATTGACATGGCCATTTTTTAAAAAGGATTTAGAAGATTTCTTCCTTTTACTATATTCTAGAATAATTTCAGTAATATAAGATTATATATTTCTTATAGAATTAATTTTGAAACCCCCACAGTCTGGTACTATTGGAGGAATAGCTACCTGACAATTTCACTTATCCTATGGTAATTGGTTGTTCAGATTTTCCATCTCTTCTCAGGTAATTTTAGGAAAATTCATGAAAAGATAATTGACTATCTCAAGCAAAATAGTAACAAGGTATTGTGAAGATTATAAAATATGTAGAATTAAAATATAATTCAACAATTATATAAAGTACGAAAGAGAAAATATACTATTGTAAGTTTCTTACAATATACATAAGTGATACAAAGTCATTTAGGTAAAAGGTGATATTAAAGATATATATTGTAAAACCTAGAGGAACAACTAAAAATAAGAAAAGTAAAACTAAGCCAATAGTGGAGGTAGATTAACATCATTAAAATACTCAATTAATCCAAAAGAAGGCAGGTAAAGAAACAAAGAACAAATGACACAACTAAAACATGATTAACAAAATATTTTCTTACCTGCTTTTATGGAAGCCACCTCTTCCTCTCATTCTCTGCCAAAGGCGAAGCAGTTTGTGTGCCCCGCCCTTCCTTAGGGGAATTTGTCCGTTTTTAAAATCCAGTTCAGTAGATCGCCTTGTCACCTCAGCAATCTGATGGGTTCAAGAAAGTTTTGTTTTTCCTTTTGGTTTTTTTTTTTTTTTTTTTTTTTAGATTATCCAGCTGTATCTCACCTTTAGGATGGGAGAAACATTCTCTTGTGATTTTCTACATCCTAAAGAGAAGTGGAACTCTTTTTCCGCAGTTCCTGTCTTTTGAATAATGTACCCAAGTTATTTGGGATGGAAATTAATGAAAGAAAGCTTAACTAAATTGGAGTCGGGAAAGCCTGTAGTGGGAGCGTTCATTCCCTATCACACTTGGTCAATTACACCAACTGGGAGGAGACAGGGTTGCATCTTGGACAGGAAGTTGAAGTAACTTTTCTCCCCACCCAGCAACAGCTCAGCCAATGAGAAGCTGTTGCAGCCCTCAACTGCTAATTTCCCCCAATGGATTTTCATTTAGAAAGGCCCCTCCCTACTCCCCTTTTTTCGCTATAAAAGCGCTCCCTCCTTTCTTTTCTGAATTTGCCTATGGTTTGTGCTAGCACGCGCATCCCAAATTGCAATCCTCCTGGCTATTCTTGAATAAACTCATTTGAGATAAAATAATGGGCAAATTTGCTTTTTCAGTTGACATTGGTATACAGACATTCATAACTACTGTATTTCCTTTTTTGAATTTTACCATCTGGTTTTATAAGTAAACTCCTTTGTCTCATTTAGTGATTTGGAGGCTGGATTCAATCTCGGCTGATATTAAAATTGTGACCTTCACTTTTTGTTTACTTGTATTTGCTTGGTAAATTTTTCCCATCCTTCTATTTTCCCTTCTGAATCACTTTGTTTCAAGTACGTCTATTTTATACAGTATACAGTTAGGTTTCACCTTCTCTTAATGGGTGAGTTAACATATTTATTATGATGATAAATATATTTGGTCTTGCTTATATTTATGTTTTGCTTTTTGTTTTTAATACCTGTTAGAAACCTTTCAAATGTAGACATTTTCCCTCCCATGTATATATTTATTAATTTCTTCTGAGAATTAGAAATTTTATATTTTTGTTCTAATGAATACCTTTATAGCAAGAACATCGTATAATTCCTTAATCTTCTATTTACCCATTTCTTTAAACATCCCTAAGTTGTTAGCATAAGTAATGATAAATTTACTATATTTCCTTTTATCTTCTCCATTCCTTCTCCTCCATCATTTGATTTTTGTTGATTATAATATCTTTCACGTGATTAATCTCTACATATGTAATTATATCTGTATTAATGTTTTATGAGCTTTTAGTGACATCTTTTCATCTGCAGCCATTAAAGATGAGGGAATTGGAAAACTTACACTACTTCTGACCTTCTTTGCCCCTTTCCATCTTTTGTTAGTTGTATTATTTCTACACTGCTAGGCAGTGTGGCATTTCTACTCTTTTGTAACTCAAATGCTACATCTTTTTTTAATCTTCTACATTAATCATTTTTTTCTATAGTTTTGCTTATTCTAGTAGATTGCTTAGGATGGACCCAAGAGAATAATATTTTCTGAGCTCTTATAGTTTTAGTATTTCCTGAGTTCTTGCATATTGCCTTATTTTTTAAATCATAGTTTGGCTAGGTATAAAATTCTTAGTGCCCTCTCCCCTCCATTTCTTTTCTTGAGGAGGTTGTACAATTCCTCTGCAATCTCTTGCTTTGAATTTTTCTATGGAAAAGTCTGAGACAAGCTTGATCCCCCACCAACACCCCACACCTTAAAAGTAACTTGATCTTTTTGCCTGATTACCCAAATATTTGTTTCTTTTTCATTGAAATCCTATAAGTTTGCTAGGCTATGTCTTACTGTTTATTATTATGAATACATATTTCTTTGACAGAGTTCTTTCACTATGTGAATCAAAATCTTTTATTTCAGTGAAATATACTTGCTCTATATTATAAATTATTTCTTCTTTTTCATCTTTTTTTTTCTTGTGGGATTCTATGCAAATCTTGAGTCAATTTGCCTTTATACCATTTTACCTCTTTATTTCTATTTTATTTTCCTTACTTTTTTATGTGTCTTCTATTTATTTTATTGTTTTCTGCAATCTTTTCTCCATTGTTCTTCTTCCTTTGCCTTTATTTTTGTGATTGTTTTGTTATTTTTTTCTTTCACTTTATAGTTGAACTTATATTTTCTCTCTTCCTATTGTCTTGTGATCTCTTCAATATTTTTTTCATGCTCTTTCTTCATAGAGGGTATTGCTTGATTGAGTTTTTTAAATTTCTGTTGAAAAATTTGATCCCAATTTATCTGCTACAGTAGAACATTTTTCTGCCTAATAGTCTTTGTTTGTAAGATATTTTTATTTGTTTCCTCTTGTTTGTTTTCTTCTTTTCCTTGTAGTACATTTGTGTGGCTCTGGTGATACTTCCTTTTTTAATTACTCATCTTTAAAGCAGATGAGTTTCTCCAGGATCAGTTATTTTCAGGAGTTTTGCGTATGGGAGAGTTCATGACTATAGTCCGGGTTAGCTGGAATTATCTTGAGAATCCAGAATTTTGTATATGAATCATGATCTGCATGATTCCTTGTTTGCTGCCATCCATTTGATTTTCAGAAGTTAACCAGGCCCAGAGGAATTCCTGCCTCTAGCACATGCATCCTATTTCTATTGTTGCACACAAGGCATTTGGATTTTGTGTCTTGGGGAATGCCCCTTATTTTTAAGAAGAGTGTTTGCTGGCTGTTTCTGAGATCTGAAGCTATAATTTTTCCCTTGTTCTTTTTGCATACATCCCTGCTTGACCTCCACTCTTATGGGAACCCTACACTTATTTTTTAGTTTATTGTTTTAGTACTTGTTTCACAAAAAAGAGTTTGTGTTATTATATCTCCTTCTCTGTGTTGCTTTGGATGATTTCCAGGAAGAAAATGGGGAAAAACGACTTTATAGCATCACCTTTATTTTTGATGCAAGCTTGTTTGAGACCTTATATTCAACACTATAGAGGTTATCTCCATTGGCGGGTTCCAATTTACAGAGATTATTAAAGCATATTTCAAGAAATACAGTTTTCAAACACAACTCCATTTGAGTTTCTCTTGGTTTGTTTTTGCCTATATAAGAAACTCTCAATTATATCTCTGACTCCTCACTATTTAAGTCACAGTTGTTTCCTCTTTGTTTTCTTATCCTGTCAAATGTTTAGACCTAAAATATATAATAAATAAATTTAGGTAAATATAGTAGCTGTGTTTAATAGTAGCAATTTATATTTCAACTATTGGGAGGAAAATCTCTCTGCAGAGTGCAAATTTAAAATCTGTACTCTCATATATTTTACACAATATTCCTAGAACTCTATTACCTGACTCAGATTTTCATTCATCAGTTGAATGGACAATTAAAGTACTTGCTTTCTGGACCTGTTTGCAGGTTATAGTTTTATTTTGACTGCATTGTCATCTTTTGCAGCAATATTTGGACAATTCTGTAAATAATTTATTGCATTTTGTCCTATTTTATAAAATTCAGTGGGAAGAAAAAGAATGAAATTGCTAGACTATGATTTTAGAGGACGTATACAGAGTCCCTTTTAAAAAATTAACCTCTCTATAACTTGCAACCAAAAGAGTCTGGCCTAATATGAAAGGAAATTCAGACACAGTTTGACATGAAGCCAGCAGTAGGGTTAGGATACAAAATGTATGTTAAGTCCTGTTCATTTTCAGCCATGGGGTAGAGATTTGGCTTTTAAGCTTTTTAGCATGGGGGAGATCTTCTGGATTTCTTTTTTTATGTGGTGGTAAGGGAAAAGGTTCTGGGTCAGTTCTGTTTGGGTCTACCATTAAGCACTATTATAAGCCCTCTATAGTTCTTCATTATTTCATATATAAAGCAGGCACACCAATGATAACCAGTATTTCTATTTTGTCTTCAAGTGTTTCAATTTTACCTTCCCTCAGTTTAATTTTAACAGTCATGTGCTTTTTATTTGTTAGTCTGATCCATTTATGCTGGACATGGAGAAGGATTCTAGAAATACCCTTGGGCAAAGCTTAGTTCTGTTTTGACCTCTTTCAGTGCCCGTCGGTGCAAATTTTATGTTGTAAGATGCTGATTAGGTCTGGTGTAGTTCCCAGATAAGTACTTTACAAAAAAATTGTAAGGGATGTGCACCGCATTTGAGAATCATTGTCCTAAACTGTAGCCTCTGACTTGAATTAGTTAACCTTTTCAAAAGAGCCTCTGCTACCACACAAGCATCTCATCCTTAAGAGGTAAATGAGCTCCCTACTTATTTCTTCAAATTAGAGGGTGGGAATTAGAGTGGCAAAAGAACTAAGGCTAACACCATTAAATAAGCAATTGAGAAGAGCTGATTTTTCTAACAAGGCAGTAAAAAAATCTCTTTTCCATGTGGCATCTCAAGCCACAGAAGCCAGGTCTTTGAAAAACTCTTTTGTATCAGAAGTGCCCTTTCTATTCCATCCTTTTCAGGATTGTGGATTTTTGTTGGGGGAAGAGGCAGGGTAGTAGGGAAACTTTGGAAGCAGAACTGGTAGGCAATTTACAAACCTCATGGACAATGTAAAAGAGGGGAAGACATTTAAGGACTGTAAGTGAAATAGACACTTCCTCTCCTGACAGATCCTAAATGGCTGAATTGAAAGCAATCTTCAAACTATAAAGTTTAATTTTGTCTATTAGAAATAATTTTATGACCTGCCGTTGTAGCCATTTCAGTTGATTGTCATGACTCTTGGGCAATTTTTTATTAGTTATATTTAGTGATTTAATTTTTCTATTAGATGACATGATACTTGTACATTTTAGGAAAGTAACTATGCATATTTCTATTTCTGACCACATATGAAGTAAAAACTATATATGTGAAAAAACTAGTTTATCTTAATCAGTGTCCCAATTCTTTTAATTAAAAGAACTGTATCAAAAATAGCAAGTGTTTTGTTTGCTAGAATTGTAGGATAATGCACACAAACCCATAATTCAAAATAGGTTCTTCTTAATCTTATGACTGAGGCAGGAAGTATTCTAAGCCACTGACTGCTCATTGGAATCACCTGGGAAGCATTTAAATGAATTCCAGTGTCCATCAGTATTTTTTTAAAGCTCCTCACGATTTTAATTGGCACCCAGTGTTCAGAACCACTGAACTAGGCTATCTCAAGTAGACTCATTCCAATATTTACTAAGTCTAATATTGCTAAAATTTAGATAGGAATTATGAAATAGATTGAGTCTTAGTTGCTGCACGTAAGGAGCTTACGTTGTACTGGGAAGGATTCTTTAAAATGAAACAAATCAAAAATTTCAAAAAAGGCATTGTTAAGAGCCAAGCATGGTAGAGACTTTGTTCTAAAGGTGTTCTGAGAAGAGAGAAATCATTGAGGGGTAGTGATTAAAGAAAGCTTCTAGGAGAAGCGGGGTTTATAAGTGTGGTAGCTTAGAGGATAGCCAGCCTCCAAGATGACTCCCAATAATCCCCACTCCTGGTATTCACATCCTTGTGGCTTTCATCTTGTTCTCCCTCTCTCTCATTAATAACTCTGAGGAGGCCAGTGGTGGGGACGCTCAGGCAGCTTAGGGAGAGGCCCATGTCGGGAGGAGTGGAGGCCTTGGCTAGCAGACAACAACCGTGTGAGTGGGCTTGTAAGTGGATTCTTTAATGCCAGTCAGGTCTTGAGATGACTGCAGTATCAGCTGACAGCCTGACTGCCACCTCGTGAGAGACCGTGAGCCAGAACAATTCAGGCCAAGAATAGAAGACAAGGCATTGGGAAGAATGTAATGAGTAAACGAATGAAGTGGGACTGAATGATATGTTATGGTATTCTGCCTGGAGACATAGGTGTGTTGCCTAGGAAGTGTATGTGTGTTGCCGGGAACATAGATTACTGAGGATATTGAAAGATTTACTAAATACTTAATATGAATAAGGAGCCATTGGGCATTTGTTTTATTTCTCCTCGAAATTTTGGAAACATATTTTAAAAAACATAATTCAAATGCAAAGGAGAAAATATTTTGTTGTTTATAAATTAGCAAAAGAAAAATCAGCTCTTTTGTATAAAGAAAGAAAGATGAGCACCCCTCTTGTGAAAAAAATGTTTAAGTGGGCAAAGAGTCTGAACAGAATAGGAGGTTTGGTATGTGACGTGAAGGGTTCATCAATCAATCATAAATACTGAAACTAACAACAAATTTATATACCATAGGCCTGGGCTTTAATCTAAAAAAATCTAAATATATGTTAGACAACAAAATCCCTTTCTTTCCCTTTCCCTAAGACTTGATTTCCACTATTGATTCCAACTGACTTCAAATATATTTACTAAAACTTATCACATTAATTGAGTGCCTTATACATTTTTCACACAGCCACTTATTTCCTACAAAGCATATGCATAGTAAATCGAAAGTCTAAGGCAGCAGTTTTTAATTTTTTCATGATGTTGTAATAGGAGCAGAAAAGAATTTTATGAATAAAAATTCACCTGGTCTAAGTATAAGCTCACAACCTTCTTTTAGCTGTTGGAATGTTTTCCTAAAGAATTTTGCCTTAGGCAAGTCTCTGCTTTTAGAATAAATCAGATCAAGTTCAATTTTATCAGTGTTTTACTTTTGGCTCGCTGTTTATTTTGCAAGTAAAACTCAAAATCAACAGTTGGGTTTAGGGTGAACATTAAGGAAATTGTGCCCACGCTGCAGGATCTGCATGAACCACCTTTGGGAAATCATTTATTTGCTATTTTCTACTTTTCTTTAAAGCAACAGATAAAGCATCTTGCTTCCTAAATTAAAACAATTTTTTTCCATTTTAAAACAATGCACATTTATTCTATAAATTTCTGAAAATCAGAAAAATAGAAGGAATAGTTTTTGACTATACATTGTAATACTACCAAGCAGATGATATCACTATTACATTTTTTTCTTTCCTTCTGACATTTTTTTCTTTCTATATATATTTGGGTGGTGTTATATAATTATGATTATTCAGTATCCACAATTTTTATCCGGTTTCTCCTCCCTTATCATGGTTTATTTAACCAAATTTCTATTATTAGATATTTAGTTTCCTATTACTTTTTTATCTGTGAAGTTTTTTTTTCTTTTAATTCTTAGTTTCTTTTAATTAGAAAAGTGATACATAAAAATCATAAATCCAAACAGTAAAAAAAGAATTTATATGAAATATTTCCCCCCCATCCCAGACCTCTAGATTCCTAGTCTTCCCCTTATTATCTGTTTCACAACTCCTCCTTTTGAAACAGTCTGTGCATATACAAATTTCCTTTTTCTCCTATACAAATAGAAGGGTGCTGTATACAATGTTTTCAATGCCCTACACCTTCTTTTTCATTTTCATCTTACCAAAATGGAATTAGTTCCTTATCTGCAGATGCCTCTTGGTATTCTACCATATGTGTGTTCTGTCATTTACTTAATCAGTTCTCTATTGACATACATATTTATGATTTTTTGCTAGTTTTCTAGCCTATTACATTGGCCAGTTAGTGCAGCTTGAACAATGTTAAATTGTACTTGACTTTAATAGGGAGGTACTTAGTTATCCAACATTAAGCAAGATCCTGGCTTTTGGCTTTAGATAGAAAATCATGTTAAGGAAGTATCCATCTATTATTACGTTAATGAGTTATAAAAATCAGGAATGGATTTTTTGTGTGTGTGAGGAAGATTACCCCTGAGTTAACATCTGTTGCCAATCCTCTTTTTGTGAGGTAACATCCGTGCCCATCTTCCTCTACTTTGTATGTGGGACACCTGCTACAGCGTGGCTTAACAAGCAGTGCATAGGTCCATGCCTGGAATCTGAACCTGCTAACCCCAGCCCGCTGAAGCAGAGCACGTGAACTTAACCACTATACCACTGGGCCAGCCCCTGGAAGTTGTATTTTTAGTATCTATGGAAATGAATGTATTTTTCTCCTTTGATCTATTAATTGGTGGAAATATATTAATAAATTTCTTAGACTCAAGTCATCTCTGTATTCCTAGGATGAATTTAGGTAATACAGAGTTCCAATCATACTGTGTATACAATTTGTATCATTTATTTTCATCTTAAACAACATAACAGTCTTTTATCATTTTATTTTAAATCTCTTGTAAATATTATTTTATTGACTGCAAAATTTTCCATCTAACAGATGTGTTATATTTTTCTTAATCGTCATTCTATTGTTGGGTATTTAATTTATTTCCATTTTAAGCTATTCTAAACAATGGGGAAAGATCAAAAAATTCTTTGATGTATGCAATATAACTCAGATGTAAGCCTCAGTCTTCTAGTCTTAAGGGTTTTAACACTTAAATTCAAATAATTTGAGTCCCCATCTCACTATGGCGGAAAATCCAGTGTGTGCCCCAATGTGTATCTTTGAGGATCCTCTGGGACTTATTTCTTGTAGTCACGTCTAGTTCAGATTTTTGGTCTCTGCTGAATTTTGATCTCGTTTATCTCTGACCTCTTGTGAAAGCTCCCTTTTCTTTCTTGTGTTGACTCAACATAGGCCAGAACCTTCTTTAAAATTCTCCAAACAAGGTAGTTATCAAAGATAGTTATGTGTAATAGACTTTTATTGTTGATTTGGTGAGTGGTTACACTGAGTTATAGCACAACAGATAAGATAATGTTAGACATTCATGTTCTTAAAAGTCCTTTGGCTATCTGTGCTATTGAGAATTAGTCATTTTGTGACTTTTCCTTGAACATTATCTTCCTCCTTTTCCTTTCATCTCTGGACTGTCCAGAGATGAGATGTCCTTCTCTCATGCCTGTCACTGAAAATTAAAATTTCTTCCCATTTTATTATGCAGAGCAATTCAATGCTCTCTTAATTTACCCTTATCTCACAAATGGCCATACCCTAAGGCCTGTCTTTCCACAAGTGAAATGACCCTTCAAAATTTTTTTGTTATTTAATCAGAAGACACTTCTCTCCTAAGAATTGCCCTGCAGAATTTTACTCTACTCCCTCGACCCCCACCCTAACCCTCTCTAGGCATGCCGATTGTTTAGAACATAGTCCTAAATCTTCACCAGGATGAGTCAAATAATGCAGCACCAGTACTTGCGTGGCATTCCCTCCTGTATTTTTTAAGCCTTCTGATAATGTGGTAATTACCTACCTTTTCTGTTGATGGAAGAATTAGATTGTTGGGATCCTAACATGATGTATCTGTCAGCAGCATTGATTCATCATCGCTGAATGCCAAGGTTTACTCTGATTTGAAAAACGGGAGTATTAATTGATGGGTGTCTTTCCCCTCCTCCCTCTCCCCTATTTTTAATTGTCCCTGTATCTTGCCTTATGTTTCGGCTGCCTGTTTTATTCTCTAAAGGAGACATTGTAGTATGGGGTCGGGGGGAGTTGAGAGGGTTGGACACCTTTTAGGCACTAATCTAATCTCTGTTTTGTTTAGAAATCTTCTGAACAGTGTATAATGGGTTAGGACTTCTTTCCCCCATTTTGTCCTATAAATGCTCCAGCCAACCATCCCTTGATGGCTTCCACTGGCCTCCCAGGACTGTCTCTGGTTAGATTGTGTTTGTCCTCTTTATATACAAGGGATGAGACTTATGCTTACAGTGTTAGATGTAGAGATTATGGTCCCTATGTAATGTGTGTGCAATTATATAAAATTGAGCACAGAAGAGGGGATGCTATCTACAAACAGTAATAGTTAAATGTTCAGAATCTGTGTGTTGAATGTCTCCAAGCTCACAGGGGCTGCATGCATAGTGCAGAAAAGACATTATTTGAATGGCTTAAATAGGACTTTGGATGGAGCTTGCCTCCCCTTATGTCTGGTAATCATTACCATCCTCATCACCTCTCACCACTCTTCTCCTTACAGCACACTCTTCCTACCTCTCCCTCCTGCCTAGAGCCAGTGGACGAGAAACGCTGCACAGAGCTCTGAGCAAGGTCAAGGGCACAGAGGTGTCAGAACTGGCCAAGTGGTGAGAATTGAAGTCACAGAAGCAGATGATATCAGGAGTAAATGTGAAGAAAGGAGGGTCATGTGTCAAGGATGTGTGTATTACTGAATGGGGAAGGGGAAAAGACGTAGAAGTATCAGAAAAGGAACAATCCAACTAAGTAGGAGTAATAGCGTATTTAATAATATACTCTGATTCATGCCAAACAGTGTGCTCCCAACTCTAATTAGGAATGGGGGAAAAAACTGCACCCAAAGCACTCATCTCTGAAATTGTTCATTTGATATAAACATAACTTATATATGACTAAATCTCTTATTTATATTAATTGGAGACAAAATAAAATCCAAACATAATCCTCAAGTGTCATTTCCATTTATAATTCCAATCCGCCTGCACAACCGTTTTTCCAGCACAGATAGAAAAATAAACTGTTAGTACTTCTCTTGTTCTTCCATATCTAGGGTGAGGACACAAACTGCAGTGACCTGATCACCATTTGAGTCAACTTGAGGACAAAAGACAAGCTAGTAAGAAGGATCTCAGCAATTCAAATGTGGAGTGATAGGTTCCTGAAGTGTGAGTGTTCAGTGTCTCACTGAGCTGGCTCTGGGTTCAGAGTTCTTGCATTTAAATTCTGGTTCCACCACTTACATACAAGTCCTTGGAATAGAGGAAGTTAACCTCACTGAGCTTTATTTTCCTTGTCTCTAAGACAGAGATAATAATAGGACCTGCCTCACAGGGTACAAATGAGATAATACATATAAAGCACATACTTGGCACACAGTAAGCTGGCTAAGTATAAGCCATTACTATAACACACACAGTGATTAAATAAAGGCTAGTTACCACAATATTTTCAGATGCTCAAGCAAAAGACCTGGGAGGCATCCTTAACCCTATCCTATCTCATCACCTCATCAAATGTCTGAGAAAGTCCTGTCTTTCTTACTTTCCATATAAGTCCTAAATCTGTGCTCGTCTCTCACTTCCATTCTGACCACTCGTTCCCAAACCACCATCTCTCTCCCAGCCAACTGCATCCACCTCCTCAGGGGTCCCCTGCTTCCACCCTTGTCCTCTACAGTCCATTCCCCACACTGTAGCCAGAGTAGACTTGTGAAACTACAAATCCTATCAAGCGAGGGCACTTATAAACTGTCCATTATTTCTCTCTGTTCTTAGATAAATCCAACCTTGGCCTCATGGCCTATAAGGCCTGGTTTCATTTGACTCCTCTCTCTCCTCCTAGCTTCATCTTATTCCACACATCCTCCTTGCTCACTAAAGTTTAGCCATAGGACCACATTTCAGTTCCTTGTCTACATCAATCCGTTTCTTCAGGCACTTGCTCTTCTCTCAGCCTGCACTGTTCTTTCTCCCTTTCTCTGAACGGTCAGCTCATTATTATCATTCAGGCCTCGGTTTAAATGCTGTATTCTCCATCTGTCCTATCCAAAGTGGCCACCCCCAGTAACTGTTATCTCACCACTTGGCTTATTTTCTCCAGGGCATCACAACCTGGAATTGTAATCTGCATTTTTAATTTTCTTGTTGAGTCTCTGCACCTCCCACTAGAATGTCAGCCTCATGAGGGCAGAGATGACTCCTGTTTTTTGTTGTATCTCTGGAGGTTAGCACTTGGTATATTATCAGTAAGTATTTGTAAAACTATTGAATAAATAAATGAGTTGTGTTTCTAGGGGCAAAGTGCATGTGTAAACATTACACCCCTTAGAATGTGAGTGTGTGTGTATACATGAGAGTATGTGTGAGTGTGTGAGCATGTTATGTGTTTATAGGATTGTGTGTGTGAGTATGAGGGTGCACGACTGCATATGAAGATGCATGAGTGTGTGAATGTGCATATGTGAATGCGTGTGTGTGCCTGTGAGTACGTGTATTAGTAAGAGTGTGTGACTGTTAAAAGTGTGAGAATGTATCAGTGTGAGTGTGTGAATATGTGTGTTTGTGGATTTGAAGAACATTAGAAAAACCTGATTTCTCTGATCCAATTTGAATCAAATACTTTAATTAAATACTTAACAACTAAGGTTTAATCAGGTACTTTAATTAAAATAATCCCATGGTGTCAAACTATAGTGTTATAACAAAAGAATTTTTTATAGTCCTCTGTTTTAAGAGATTGACCTCATGAAGTTAATCACTAAAATGGGACACATTGAGTAAGAACTTGTGTGATTTTTGTTAAATCCTATGGGAGCTCAATGCTTTCTCTATTTATTTCCTCTTCAAGGAGACAACCCGGTAGTCTGCAGGGATTAGCTGGATAAATGCATACCTTTCTTGCCTAATGCCCATGCCATTCCTGCTGGCTGGCATGTCCTTGTCCTGCTTCTTTGCTTGGCTGAGGTCAACTCATCTCTCAGGTCTCGATTCAAATGTTTGTTCCTCAAGGACTCCTTCCCCAATCCACTCTCCTGATCCCACACTAGGATAGATCCCCCATTATCTGTTCCCAGAGAACCCTGTATTTCTCCTTGGATGCATGCACACAATTAATCTACACTTGTGATATTTTGGGATTCACTGTCTGTCTCCTCCTGTAAGCTCCAGGAATGCAGAGACCTCCCCTTTCTTGTTCATTGCCAAATCGCAGCATCTAACATAACATCTAGCTTAATGTAAGTGCTCAATAAATGCTTATGGAGTAAATAAAAAGGAAAGCTATTTCCTATTTTAATATATTCAAAAAATATTTATCACATATATACATCTAAGAAATGATGAACTTTCCAAAGGGTAGGCCTTGCTTGTTGTGTGACACACACGGATGCTCAATAAACAGATGTCAATCAATTGAACCTTGAACTTATACTATCCTACATCTATAAACAATGACATTCTGAAGATAGACCACCTGATTGGAATCCAAGTTCTGTCACTTATTAGCTATAAGACCTTTGGAAATTTACATAGCTTCTCTGAAAAATGGAGTTTCTAATGGTTATCTTCCTCAAAGCAAAACTGTAAGAATTAAATAAAATAAACACTTTACACCATACCTGGCACGTAATAAGTGCTCAATAAATATCAAAAAGAAAAACAAGACTACCAGAAATAATATCATTCAAACATTTAACATTTCAATATTTGAGCATTCCAGGCTTTAGTCTCTACTCATCTCATCTCTTTGGGACTCATGCTGATAAAGCAGGCCTTTTTTGAACATTGCTTATCCCTGCCCCAGAGAGAAAAGTATGTTTTGGGGAGTCCTGAATGGGCAATTAAATGCTCTAGCCCAGAAGTGACACCATGTCACTCTTCATACAATTCATTGGCCAGAACTAGGTACATGGTCCACCTGGCCACAAGGGGGTCAGGAATTACAATCCTACCTTGTGCTACCATGGAGAACTAATCTGACCATCACAAGGGGCATATACAAGAATATCCATGGAAGAACTGGGAGATGGGAACAACTGATTAGAGGTACACACAGCAATGTGGTTGAATTTTAAAATCATAGTATTGAATTAAAAAAAGAAATAGAATGAGATCAAATACTATTTATGTAAAAATACATGCATATAAAACTATACGTATTTCCATGTCTCCACCCTCAGGGCCCAAGGTTCTGCTCTCAGAATCATTCTTCCTTTGTATTTGAAGGGTAGCACATGTTTGCAGCTGAGTAGTTTTATCATTCTGTTTCTTGATTGTAGAATTTGGGGAGTCCAATAGCCTTACTTTATTTCATTCTTTCTTTGTTCCTTTTGGTCCAAGTTGGCAGTGTTTGCATAATAGCTGGTAGTGTTGGTATAACATTTTCAAAAACTTTGTGAGTCTCCCATATATATCACAAGATTCATACCATTAGATAAGATGGTCTTCCAAAGATCTTTCCTGGATCACCCCATCTCCATTCATCACTTCTATTGAGATGGTTGAGGGTATCCATGAGTCACACGCCTAATCTCTTCTGCAAAAGCTTGTCCAGCTACACCCTTGGTTTTCTTTCCAGAGCACATTTTCCTAACAATGAATCTCCTAATTTTGGTGCCTTATGCACTCTGGATAGGCTGAGAATTTCCAAAATTGTCAAGTCCTGGTTCCTTTATATTTAACAGTTCTTCCCTCAATTTATCTCTTTCTTCTCCCATTTTACTATAAATAGCAAGAAGAAATCAGGCTGAACTTTCAACATTTTGCTTGGAGATCTCCTCAGCTAAATATACATGGTCATCACTTACAAGTTCTGCTTTCCATACAACCTCATAGAATACAATTCAGCTAAACTTTCTACCACTATATAACAAGGATCCCCTTTCCTCCAGTTTTCAAAATCATCTTCCTTATTTCCTTCTGAGCCCTCAACAGCAGCACCTTTAACAGTCCTATTTCTACCAACATCTTGTTTATGACAATGTATGTATTCTCTAAGACAAAATAGGTTTTCTCTATCATGAGCTTGCTTTCTTCTTAGCCATCACCAACAGCATCTTGAATATCCATTTTTCTACCAACAGTCTGTTTAAGGCAATCTAGGCTTTTTCTATCATGCACCTCAAAATTTTTATAGCCTCTACCCGTTATTCAATCCCATAGCTACTTCCACATTTTTATGTGTTACAATAGCATCCCATTCTCAGTACCAAATCTGTGTTAGTTTCTTGTGCCTGCTATAACAAATTACCAGAAACTTGGTGGCTGAAAACAACAGAAATTTATTCTGTCACAATTCTGGAGGCCAGAAGTCCAAAAGCAGATGCACTGAACTGAAATCAAGATGTCTGTAGGCCTGTGTTCCTCTGGAGTCTCTAGGAGAATGCACTCTTTGCCTCTTCTAGCTTCTGATGGCTACTGACATTCCTTGGCTTTTGGCTGCATCATTCTTTTTTTTTCCTCCCCAAAGCCCCAGTACATGGTTGTATATCCTAGTTGTAAATTGTTCTAGTTCTTCTATGTGAGCCACTGCCACAGCATGGCAACTGACAGGCAGGTTGTGTGGTTCCATGACTGGGAAGTGAACCTGGGCCACAGAAGTGGTGAGTGCTGAACTTTAACCACTAGACCATCAGGGCTGGCTCTTGGCTGCATCATTCTAATCTCTGCCTTCGCGGTCACACTGTCTGAATTTCCTTTGGGGAGGGGCATTTTTCAGTCTATAACAAACATTTATAGATATACTCATATGACCTTTCATATATTAATATGGGAAATTATATTACTCAATTTCCTAGTATTCAACCATCCTTGCATTCAGGAAAAAACTCTACATAACAATCACTTTATCCTTTTGAAGGCTTTATAGTATGTCATTTTATAACTCTACCATACTTTATTTAACCAAACTTCACCAATAAACATTAAGGTTATTTTCAATTCTTTTGTATCATTTCATTATTATAAAATTCCTACATATGTGCACAGAATCTTTGTGTATTTGTCCAGTTATTTGATTGGGATATAGTCCTAAGAGTGGAATTGCTGAGGCAAAATCTACACATTTAAAATTTTTATTTATCTTACTAAATTGCCCTCTAGAAACATTCCAATTTAAAATCTCATCTCTCATCTAAGAGAGTTTATCATTCCCCCTCCATCCTGCTCAGTTCAGATTACTAGCAATTTATTTTTATGAGAGGCAAAGCATATTATTTCATTATTTCATTTTGCATTGCTTTGACTAGCAGTTGAAACATCTGTTTCATCTCTCTCACTTGTCCATATTCTCCCACAGTTATCAATCTTTTCTTTTTGATTTGAAGGGCCTCTATAAATTAAGATAATAGCCTTTTATATTAAGATGATAACTTTTTATATAGGTTTAAACAATATTTTAGCATTTTGTCATTTTTCTCTCAATTCTGATAATATTGCCTTTGGTTATATAGAAGTTTAAAATTTTTAGGAAATAGAATATGCATTCCTCTTATTAAGGTGTCTAGGTATAATATTATTCTAAGAAAAGCCTTCCTAACTCCAAGAACATTACTGTTAATGTGCCCTTACCTCTAATTACAGAATATTGAGGCTTAAGGACATTCAGGTTTCATTAGGTTTTTTTTAGGTAAATTTTGGGCTTTCTTAAGGGTTCTACTTTTCTTTTTTTGGTGAGGAAGATTGACCCTGAGCTAACATCTGTGCCAATCTTCCTCTATTTTGTGTGTGGAATGCTGCCACAGCATGGCTTGATGAGTGGTGTGTAGTTCCACGCCCAGGATCTGAACCTGCGAAACCCGGGCTGCTAAAGCGGAGCGCATGAACTTTACCACTACACCACTGGGCCAGCCCCTTGAGGGTTCTTTTTAATAGAATCCAAATCTGCCTCTTGAATGCCAAGGCTAGTGTAGAAATATTCTGAAGAGATGTCGTGATCAACGTTTTATGTCAAATGAGCATTTACTTTAGCTATTGTTCATCTTTGGGTTTATAAAATTTATAAAGGTTTTATATGGGTTTATAAAGTTTGAGCACTTTTTTTCTTTCTGTTCTCCTTCACTGAAAGCTGAAATCACTGTGATCTAGATGCAAACGACTTAAATAAGACAAGGAACACACATCTGATGGATCTCACATAGGTCTAATCCCAAAGATTATTTGGGGTCTGATTCTAAGAGTCATAAAGTGTGGCATGTAACAGCTGAAATGTGGTGTCTGAATGGCAGTTATAACAAACTACTTAGGTTTCATCATTTCATGTAGTATTTTAATACCAAGAATAAACAAAGAAAAAAAAACTTGGCAGATATTAAAACTTAGTTGGAAACAAAGTCTTAGAGCCTGAATGCACACATCAGTTCTTGACAATATAGGGGCACGTTTTTTTCTCCTTAAGTAAAGTGTTCATTCAGGGTCAGCAAAAGTCCAGGTAAAGTAAAATTTAAAAGATGTGCCTTCATAAGAGTTTATTTTTCTCCCTGTGAATTCTTAATCAGGTCCATATTTGCACTGTGTGCATTCATCTTAATCACTTCTCAGAATCCTTTCTTTCCAATATTAACTAATATCAGGAAATGGATCAGAGATATCAATTAAATTTTTCTCATACTTACCTCTCTCAGGAATTTTATGCTTCCCTTTTCAGTTGTTATAAATGCAAATCCCTTCAGGGTGTCCACCTTTGCAACACCTATCGTCCTTGCTTCCTCTCAATGAGGTCATCACAGGCACACCTAGTTTTTGAGCTTTTCCTCTACAATGACTTTCCTTGAGTCACTGAATAAGTTTATCTGCCTTCTGCCACAAACTTCTCATTTTCTCTGAGATCCTTATTTGCATTAAATCAACCAGAACGGAGCACAACGTGGCTTTTCCGTTCAATGGTGCTGAAATCATTTCTCCTGACTCATGCTCTGTGCGCTGAACGGTGATGGAGGCATCCATGATCGTTTGCTTGTTTAAGCACTTGTACGTGAGATTATTTAACTGCTTGTTTAACTGTACCTCACCAAGAGTTCTGCTCTCTGTTAAACCTTGTTATCGTTTGAGTGCTGCTCACTAAATACATCTTTCTCTTAATCTGTGATTCCAGTCAAATATTTATTTCCTTGATTTTAAGATGCACTGCCCCCACCTCCCCCACACATTTTCACATTTCTGCAACTAGAATATTTCCTAAATTCCTAATGGACATTTGGTGTAGTGTTTTCCTCCAAAAAGATTGTTACTAAATTTTTCCTTTGTCTCACAATGAATGACTTCTTAGAATCCTAGAGGTACAGTGAGTCAAAAGTACATTAAACTTTGTCATGTGTTTGAGACACTAATGAATTGCCATAACTCCTTTTTGGCTTTACTCCTCAGATATCAACACCCTTTTTAAAAAAAATAAAAAACACTTTTGGCTTTAGTGGGTTTAGGCCTGAGCTTTTGTATTTGGTATTTTTGACTCTCTTTCCTCTCTGCCATTTCCTTCCACTGGATCAGTGTTAGAAAGTAACTAATCCCGGAGGCCTTCTCTGCTTTGCCTACATCTATCATCTGCTTTCCACTTACATGCACATACTGTCTTTTAAACTCCTGGCCAATTGTTTTTTTTTCTTAAATTCTTTGCCCTTGAGTCCATGGATGAGTCTTATATGTTGCACTTTATCAAAAGCTTTGTTGAGGTCGAGGGTAGATTATGTATAAACACTGTTTTCTCTGTCTTGGCTCCTCCTCATAAATGTTCATGGAATTTTAACTGCTGAATCCCTTTAGCTCGAAAAAGAGAGTGGGTAAAGTGCCAAGTTTGAATGCTAAGGTTCTATGTTTGTTCGACTTTCAAAAATCTAAAGGCGTCTTTATTAGCTATAATCTTTTAAATATTTTTTATCAAAACATGTACTAGATGCAAACATACTTTTAGATATCAAATGGAAGTTTGATAGGTAGATGGAAAATATATAAAAGGATACATTTGTATCTATAAAACTATGTAAACAATTTTGCTTAAAATCTAAACAATTACTAGTATATTCATTTCTATAGACATACACACAATTAGATTTGTGATTATGAGTTACATAAAATTGACGTATATGATTGCATACATGTATGTAAACATGCGTAAATTTTGGCATATATTTATAAACATACATAATCCATTTAGCGGAGTGCAAGAGCAATTGGGTTCAAATTCTAGCTCTGCCATTTTCTTACTTTGTGAAACTAAGTCATTTAAATATTCTGATCTTCAATTTCCTTATCTGTAAAATGAATATAAAACAGTGATGCCTGCCTTACCTACCACAGAAGGCTATACAGAGAATCATTCAAAAAACCTTTTTTAGGGCCAGTGCTGGTGGCCTAGTGGCTAAAGTTCAGCATGCTCTGCTTCGACAGCCCAAGTTTGGTTCCTGGGCGTGGGACCACACCACTCGTCTGTCAGTGGCCATGCTGTGGTGGCAGCTCACATCAAAAAAGAGGAAGATTGGCAACAGATGTTAGCTCAGGGCGAATCTTCCCCAGGAAAAAACAAAAATACAAAAAACCTTTTTTCAACTACAAAATAGTTTATAAATGTTGATAATATTTGATGATATTTATACACTCTTCTCCCTATTCCTGAAAATTTCCATCTTCTTCAAATTGTATATTTTGTCGATAATTCAGCCTTGATTTTTTCATTTGCTTCCAGTGTGCAACACAAAAGAACTGAGACTTTCTCTTTTAAAAATCAGCAAATTGTTTTTAGATATATTGTATATCAATTTATAATATATACACATATAATTCATTGTATATGCTTATTGTTTTATATATAGTTGTATATGGCTTTAGAAACCATAAATATGTCATATAAATTTACAATAGGAATCAACTTATTTTCAACGTTTTAGTCCAGAAAACCCATAAGAAAAGGTAAAATCTACTTTTAAAAGTTTCATTTATTTCCCAGCTGCTTAGGTTTAGCATAGCCAAAGTGTGATTCGTTGAAATAATGGCAAGTTATAAGTAAATATAACAAATGAAATAAGAGAAATCTCCTGCAAATATCTGTGGCTAAAATTAAATTGAACAATCGAATAACTGCAAAGACCTGAAGTGTCTTATGGACTTTTGCAAAATTAATCTACAGTTAGTACGGTCTGTGAGGCATCGCTCTACCGGAGTTTCTGGATATTGAAGACACTCTAGAAGTGTCTCAGGAGAAGGCCCTGGGTATCACTGAGTCAAACATTTAGAACCAACCCCTATAATGCAGGCTGGCTGAGACTTGCGTTTATGTTCTCTTTGTTACAGCTTTTAAATGTAAAGAAGCTTTCCTAGCAGCCGTGCCCAAGAATCTTCAGTGACTTAACCTCAAAATCAACGTGGAGTCAATCTGGGTGAACTCTATCCTGGAGTCTCCAGCCTCATGTTAAAAATACATTTGCTTTTCTTGTAGGGTAAAGAGCCTCCTGGTCTGTGTCTGCTGCTCTCAGGTAGAGTGAGTAGACAAGGACAAGCAACATCCAGTGAAGAATGACTAGGTTTATGTTTACCAAAGAAGTATAAGAAAGTAAACTACTGCTTCTCTCTTCTTCCCACTCCCATACTCACAAATGTACCTGTACCCAGCTCCTAAATTTGCCACTCCCCCATTAAGTGATAGAGTATAATTCCTCTCTTCTTGAACCTGGGGCAGGCTTGAGAATTGGTTTTTAACCAGTAGAATGTGTCAGAAGTGACACTGCATGACTTCTGAGGCTAGGTAATAAAAGGCGACATAGTTTATGCTTCATGCACTGGGACACCAGCCTTCAGAGCTCTGAGATGCTATGTAAGGGATTCAATTATTCTGGCATGCTGGAGAAAGCCTGGCCCACATAGAGAAGCCTCGTGCTCCAGCCAACAGCCCCAGCTGCAGTCCTAGTTGACAACCAACATCACTGTCAAACATAAGTAGAGATGCCTCCAGATGTTTCCTGCCCCTCGCCCTTGCATCTTACCACCTGAGGGTCCAGACATCATGGAGCAGAGGCAAGCCAGCCCCACTGTGCCCTGTCTGAATTCCTGATCCAAAGAAATTGTAGACATAATAAAATAGTTATTTTATGTTGCTAAGTTTTGTGGTAGTTTGTTGCATAGTGATAGTAGCTGGAATAGCTCCCCTTTGACTCTAGCTGGTCTCTTGAGTTGCTTTAGTCAATGGAATAAAGAGGAAGTGACAGTTTGACAGTTCTGAAATTAGGGCTCAAGAGGACTTGCCTGTTTCTATGTATGTGTCGTGCTCAGCCGTCATGATGAGAACTTGCCTAGACTAGCCTGCTGGAGGAGGAGAGACGTGAACCATACTTGTGCCATCCTAGCTGAGGCCAGCCTAGATCAGCCAACAACCAGCCAAAATCCAGGCATGAAGCAAAGCCACCTAGCTAACCACTCCAGGAAGAGAAACAAAATATGCGTTTTGTTGAATGCCACTAAGGTGTTATGGTTGTTTTCTAAGCAGTATTATTGTGTTAGGAGATAACCAATACAGTACTTTAAAAATCCAAAGCAAAAATTGATATCATATTCACCCTTGATATCATATTTTTATTAACTGCCTTATATCAATGCTTTTCTTTGCACAAAACTTCTCAAATTGGTTACCTCTGACTCTGTTTCCACTTCCTTACCTTCTAGTCCCTCCTCAACCCCAATCATTCTGACTCCTGCCCCCACCAATGCACTGAAACTGCTCTTTTCAACATCAGCAATGCCTCTCACGATGTCAAATGTGATGCATTTGTTGCTTTATCACCTCCCTGGACCCTTCAGCAGCATTTGACATAGTTGACCATACTCCATCTTCAAACATCTTGTTGTTTTAGCTTCTGATACCTCCATGTTTTCCTCCTACTTCTTTGGCTGCTCCCTTTTATTTCCTGTGCTGGTTCTTTGTTTCATTCATTCATTAAATAAATATCTATTGAGCACATATTGTTTCATTTATTCATTAAATAAATATCTATTGAGCACATACTATGTCTCAAGCATTTTGGGAGTGTTGTGGCCACAGCAGTGAAATAAAACAAAATTCTTGCCCTTGGAGGGCTTATCTTCTAGTTAGAGGAGACAGAAAAAAGGAAATAAATATAGCACGTGGTGGTAAGTTCTATGGGGAGAAAGGAAGCAGAGGAAGGGGGGTAGATAGCAATAGGGATAGAATTGGTGTTTCTATTTTAAATATGGTAGTCAGTGATGTCCTTGCTGAATGGATAACATTTGCATAGACACCAGAAGAACATAAAGGAGTGAGTCAGATGGCTTTCTGAAGGTGGAATGTTCCAGACAAAAGGAGCATCAGCTGCAAACGTCCTGATTCAGCAGTGTGGTTAGCATGCCCCTCTGCCACTTTTATTTATTTTTATCCCTTTATTATACTCATTTTCAAATCAATTGCTCAGCTTTTTATATTGAAAATTTAATTTAAAAATAGACAAGAACAATGAAGCAATCCTTCACAAACAAATATCTCAATTTGGCAATTTATTAGGGTATGAGAAAAGAATGTCTGCCACATCTTATCTTGGGTCATTTGGTCAAGTCTTCTGGAGCATGGTCTCTGACCCCTGTACAAAGGCTACTTACTGCTTATCTTTTAAATGGTGATTCTGCAGAGTTCCATTTCAGTCCCTCTTTTCTCTCTACACTCATGCCTTGAGTGACCTCATCCATTTCCATAGCTTTAAATACCATCTATATGCTGACAATGCTCAAGTAGACATGTTAGCCAAGACCTTACTTCTGAGCTTCAGATTCAAATATCCAACTGTATCCTTAACATCTCCATTTGGGCATCTCAAACTACCATGTCCAAAGAGAACTCTTTATCACATTAATACCTCCAAAAGTCAACTCCATCTCCCCAATATTTTTCATCTTTGGAAATAGTCATCTACTCAATTTCTCAAGCCATAGGTCTAGTATTCTCCTTGATTCTTCCAGTTTACTTACATCCCAAGTTAAACTCATTAATCTTTTAGACTTTATCCCCCAAACATCTCTCAAATCCATCCACCTCTTTCTGTCTCCACTTCTCTCAAGCTGTGTCAAGGCACCAGCACTGAGTGCCATATTCATGACATTCATGGCCAGTAGCAGCTACATAATATAAGATCGACACTATATCATCACACAAACCTATTTAACTGAATTCAATTTAGGATAAAGCAAACCTCCTAAGAGACTGACTATACATATATGAATGTAATAGCAAGTTTGACTTTTTCAGTTAGTAGTTTGGTATTTAGCTTGCGGAACTGCATTTTATCTATGATACTGGATATACTCCTATATGAGTTTCAAAGTAAAAAGATGCAAATTTTAGGCTGAGAAAATATTTAGAAGAATGGACACATCTCAGTGCTTTTTCCAAAGTCACTTTAATGTCTACGATTTTGAGGTTTTTATGTGTTCTAAGATGAGGTTGACAATTCTGGCCCATTCTTACTCTGGACTACCCTTAGTAAATTAAATGATTGGATTCCTGGTTTTAAAAATGTGAATAGAGACTTTTTGTGAACATGAATAACTATTATTCTAATAATAACTCACCGTGCTAAAATTTGGCCTTTAAATTTATAAATAAGATCAGAGCTGCTGACCTCTTTCAGTGAAGAAAAGAACAAAAGGAGTTAGCTACTCATCTGAGAGTCCACCTAAATCAATGAGGATGTTAAATCCATGCATAAAATAACGTTTAATAAAAATGCTTTAAAGGGAAAATTGTCTCATTTTAAATTGAATGAATACAAAAGATGACACGAGGTTCCTGGATTACTGCTACAAGGCTCTAAGACACCAGACTCAGGCATTGCTAATAGTTCAACAGTAATTGGAATATTAATAGGATGTGTCATTTTGATTATATAGAATATGCATCAGAGTATTTTAGCTAACTCTTCTGGATTGATTGGCGAGTGGCAGAGAATAATCTGATTGTCGCATCTCTTAGTTTAAGAGCCCCATTTCAGAATGCTTACTCACAGACTCTATTTGAGGACATATTCAAAATAAAATCAATGCATTTATAACCTAATTAGCTGGTCTCTATTGATTCATATTCAGATATTCAGTTTGCATGGCATTACTGTTTTCACTAACTACCTGTAAATATATCCTGGGTGGCAGATTGTGTTAATGCAGTAGCCTTTCTCCCCGAGGGAAGTGGACTAGCAGCTACTGTAAGTCATCACTGAAGTACCATATCTTCCAGTTTTCTCCTAGTCAATACATGTTAATAAGAGTTCCAATTTTTATTTATCACTTAATCTCAGCCAAGTCTTGGGCTCTGTACATAACATTAGATTAGAAATGGTTCTTGTGTAATGGTTTTACTTTCTAAAAGTAAAGGGATACTTGACCTTTGAACCACTGTCTGTATCTGCTCCAGGGTGCAAATGAGAGGTCAGTGGTTCCCGGGAATCACATCATACAAGCATAACCCCTTCAGGGATGTGGACCCAGTCACCTGTTCTCATTACCCCTGGCTTGAGAAAGGGCAGATGACCTTTCAACTTTGTTTGCCACAAATTTACCCGCAAGTTGTCATATAAAAAGAAAAAAGAAGTCAGGTTGTACTTTATTTCAGCATTCTCCTGACTTAAAAAAGTATTGGAGTCTATGTGGTATCTTCAGGAATGGTCATACCTCTCTAATTACGTCAATCGAATTGGTGAACTTTGCTTTCAAAACATGCAAATATTCCTTACACCGTGGAGAAATGGCAAAGCTCAGCTCTGGGGCACTGATGCAAACAGAGGCTTAAAATGTTAGTGGCTTCAGATGTGAAGCTCTCCCTCTCTGGGCTTGCTTAGGATGTCACTGATTTACTCCTTCCACAGAGGTGGAGAGAGAGGACCAGGGCAGATAGGTTTAATTAATCTTAAATATCTTTGCAATTTAAGAATTGTAGGCCTGGAACAGTTCCTGTACTAACACGATTAGCAAATATTGACTTTTGAATACAATAATAATGTGTCATCTGAAACCCTTGATAAGTAACTTAAGTACTTCCTTAGCTTGCATCTTATTAAATTAGATGAGGTATGGTTGAGGCACATTACACAAAGACATTGAAATGAAAAATCGGACCTAAGGGTTTTAACATTGATTTTAAGAGAGCTAAAAGTCACAAAGAAAACATATATGCTTCAGTTCTGTAACCTATGAATGTAAGTTGTCTATTTTCTCTAGATGGATTTTTTTAAAGTATGTACTAATTTTCATGGTGCAACTGCAGGAAATATTCACAATTTGTGACTTTTTGACAGCTGTAATCAATCGTCAGATTACGTATGATGACCATATAATTTTAGTTTTATGGAAGGTTAACTTACACAGATTATGAACTTTTTGATGTTAAAATATGGAAGAAAGAGCCGTGTCACCCTAGTGTGCCTGTGACTATGGTCAGGATAATGGACCCAACTCCCTTCATAAGGTTTAACTTAAAAATGTGTACAACAAGTCAGCTAAGAGTTAAGAGTTGTGATACTAGTCAGCTGCAGCCTGACAAATCTTACTGTATTGATTAGTTTTCAAAGGCTGTATGGCATGTGTACTCTACTTACAATAGAATTGGAATGAGGGGAGAAAAGCCTGCAAATGTCATCAAAGCAAATGGTCTGTGAATGTTGCTTCAAAGCTCGTCATTAGTTGCCAGGGTATTTGCCACAAGGCTTCTAAAGAGGTTTCTCTGAAGGGGAAGACAGGACAAAATGTACTTCTTGGCAAGAAGACTTCTGCTCAAATAGCAGGACACATTAATTCTTGCTCGATACATAAAATTAATTACAGGATTAACATCCTCTATGAAATTTTGCCCGCTTTTTATCCTTTCCTTTTTTTAAAAAACCAGGAATAGACCCCAGGCTTCTTCTGTTCTCTAATGAAATTGCAAATTGACTTGTGTTCAAATGGTGCTTGAGTAAAATGAACAATTAAAAATGTATTGCTAACAATGAGATGTATCAGCCGATCTCTTTTAAGGATTAATTAATTGCAGGAGTAATCTTTCTTATACAACATACTAAGGAGAATAGAGCCATGGTAGGTAGACAAGAAGGTGTCAAAGAATAGGTTTTTAACACGTGCATGGGCACACATGTGTGCGCATATCCACATACGCACATGTAGAATGAGAATGCAGATATACATGCAAGCATCTTTGCAGGTTTAGACTGTAAAAATTAGCTGCAGCTTCCTTGCAGACATTTATTTCACCTCAGCTACGATGATTCGACTGTTGCTGATTAGAGATCCATTAGTTAGCTTGAAGGCAGCCAACAGATTTTACTGATCGTAATTTATCATTAAAGCAGAGAAATGCTTTGGGTATTTAAATAATGTATGCAAATAAATTCATGCTTATTTTTTAAATTACCCACCTGTACCAACCTTGTAAAAATCTTTGCCCCTATCAAGTTTGCTCTCTGTGGAAAATTTCAAAGTTAACCAAAAAAGAAACGGCTTCCCTTCCGGTTGTATTTGTCGATTCTGTGTTTAAACACAAAATATCTGATATGTTTCAGGTTACTTTTGCAGTCCTTAGAAAACTTGAAATTGTCTCCACATTTGCCATTGCGGACTGAGGGCTTATCTTGCACAATATGATACCTCTGTCATTTCGTTAGCAAAGATTTCAGATACAGTGGGGATAATTTAGAGTCCCCAGAGCCCATTGCAAAACTGCAAAAAAAATGGACATAGTTTTCCTCTTCCAGACCTGTTTAAATCAATAATGTTCTAGAAAATGTCATTTTCCTTACACTGCCCTAAAGTCAGATCTTCTCACTGCCGCCATTGTACCGAGTCAGCCTAAAAGGGCATTTAGCATTGAGGCATTTGGTAAATACTGCTTTATTGTACTTTGTCCTCCCTACAGGGCATTCTGAAGAGATGAGTAATAAGTGTGAATAGGAAGAACAAGTTTCCAGTCCTGTCAAATTAATTAGACTAGTATAGAATGAACTGAGGTTTGCCGTTAGGTAAATTGAAAACATGTAAAGAAAATCATCCAAGCAATCTGAGAGGATTTTAAGCGAGCAAAATGTCTTCATGAATTTTTGTGTATTTGTGTGAGAGATATTCTATGTGTGGATAATTGTGTTGTGTGTAAATCATATATGAATGGAGAAGAGTCTATGTGTTTATACAACACATATAACAAATGCAAAAACACACATGGCAGGCCAGTTGAAAAAGGTAAAGCCACAATTCAAATAACACCTATTTAATTAACAAAAACCAAACAAACCATGAATAGATCTGACCCTTTTACTTACAGGAGCTGGTTCTTTACTAAGAACTGTATCAGGTGAGCTTATTAAGAGATTCATGAGAGCAGAGGGAGCAGTGCAATTTGGTTGTTGTTTTACCAGGTTCCAGTTGGGTGTTTTGAGCCACAGACTTTATATAGACAAAAATACAGGAGAAGGCGAGTTACATGCCAGGTAAGGTGCTATTCTGAATGCAGGGCCTAGTAGGTCATTTGGGCTACTTGTAAATGACCTTTTGAGATACATTTCCATGTATTTCACTCTATTCTGGAAAATTGATTTTGGTAATTGAAGTGATCAATTGGTATATCTGTAGAGCATCGACTGCTTTGTACCACCTCCACAAAGCAGGCTGGTCAAGATTCCATGATGCAAATTGATGTTTTCATATTGAGTTCCAAAGAGGCTGCTGGCTGCAGCCACACTATTTGTCCTAGTCAAGAGAGGTAGTTTACCTTCACAAGCACAGGATGGATGTTCATTGCATTAGTTTAAACCTTACTAAACCAAAGTATTTCCTGAGTCATAGAAAGGTTGGTAAGTGATTTTCTTTTTGCAAAGGACATGAAGTCCTGAAACTATGTTTTCATATATCCAACCTTTTCTCCTTTTTTTAACCTTTCCAATCTCCGTGCACCTCACCCTCTCTAACTCCATTCTTCCTGATCTTTTGTTTCCTTTCCCTAATGCTTAGCATTAATCAACATTGATGGACCACATTCCAGGCTCTCTTCTGTCAAAAGGAAGAAAATCTATCATTGTCAATGATCTTTCTTCCCTGCTGCTTAATATCCTATCCTGCAGCATCTTGCATAGAACTCTATAGCTGATTCCAAATGGAAAACTCTTCTCTACCATCAAGTTGTTTTCCCATTGACATTCCCATTCATTTCTTTTTTTTCATTCACAGGATGGAGGAAGGCAGAACTGCCCTGTCTCTGAGTCAGAATGCTGGGTTTGATTTTTCATGTAATTGATGAAATTATCTCCTGCCAAATGACGACCCTAAAAGACATCAAAATACCTCTTTTGGCAGGCGACACCAGGATAACTCGAAGGTATCTCTATCTTTGAACGTCACAAGGTCTGTTTTCACTACTCACTTTTCTTTTTCAACTGTCCTTCAGTCATAGAAGCAGGACATGTCATCTCCCAAATGAAAGAAATTCATGCCCATGATGAGTAACATTCCAATTAAAATTCATCACGAACAGCAGGCTTTATATCTTTCTTGGACAACATGAATCATTTTTGGTGCTGGGAAATGTGCTTCATAAACCTCCATTGTCGTAGAATGTCTACTTCCACGAGAACTTGTTTTATATTAGTAAATAAAACATCATCTGACATTTTTGTCACTTCTTATGTCTGGGTGCTGACGAAAATAATGGGAATGCTCAGAGGTTATGGGACATTGTTTATCAAGGAATATAGGTGATGCCACAAAATATAAGTAACACTATACAGCTGGATGATTGATCCCTGCTGCATATTTTAAAGCTCCTTTCATTGCTTATCGAAACCTTTTAGGTAATGCACTCCTCTCAGATATCATTTTATGTTTGAAAAGCTTTATAATTCATAATGAAAAGTTGTTTAGTTACCCCAAGTGAATTCATAGCTTCAATTGTTCTCTGTGCAAATGGTTGGACTCCATTTTGACCAATGTTTATGGTGTTTGGCAATTTTTCAGTAGCTACTTTGCTCTGATATGATTAATTTCTTGCATAATACTCTGCTTTGCATGTGTGGAGCTGAAATAATCTTAGTAGGCAGAAAGGAAATGAAAGACCTTGTGTGTTTCAGTTTGGGAAACATTTACAACATAACATCACAACGGTTAACAGTGCCAAAAACAATACTGGTTAGGCTCGAGAAAGACAACCACAGGAGACATGATGTGCTGATGAAACCAGCCCTGGGACAGCCAGCCGTTGCCTTGCTCCACGGCCAGCTTGCACTGCCATAGACATTGAGGCAGGGGAGAGGAGGAAGTCCCAGCATTTACCAAATTGGACTCAATTGCCAGGAAAATACTGGCATCTTCTCACTGATATCTTTTTCTAAGGTTATTGTGAGCCTCTTTGATAAAATTACATAAAACACATCCTCTTACTTATTAAGTGGCTACTGTCCCTTGTGCAGAAGGATGAGGGACATACATATCTGCTGAATAAATGAATGAATTCATTCATTCAGGAGCAGTATGTGTGGTAACTAACTGGGCCCTGACCTTGGGAAAATGTTTATCTTCCCCTGTCCTTAAGTGATTTCTGTTGCCCTGACATTCTGGAATTCCTGCATTCTCCGAAGCTTCTGATACTGTCTCTATTTTCTTCAACCCTCTGTGTTCTATTGACCAATGATGCGTAGTTATGAAATTACTGCCTATGATAGGGAGCCTGGGAGGTGGATGCAAAGGGCATGGGTCTTAAAGTCACACCAACCCATGTTAAAATTTTGCATGTTGCTGGCTGGCAGCCTTAGAAGATTTACTCAACCTTACACAGGCTCAGTTTTCCCACCTGAAATGTGGAAATAATGATAGAGAGAGTTTTTGTATATGTCCTAGGAATACTCATTTATTTAATGCTCCTGTGGCACTTCCTATAGTACATGCCAGGTACTGCTCTAAGCATTCAATGTACCTTTGAGGTAGCTGCTAATTACTATCCCCATTTTACAGAGGAAGCAACTGAAGCATGAAAAGTTTGAGTAATTTGACCAGGGTCACACAGCTAGTAAGTGGCAGAGCCAGGATCAAAACCTAGTCAGGCTAGCTACAGAATCTCTGCTCTCAACTACTACACAAAGCTGCCTCTGTAATGGTAGCTATTATTATTATTATTTTATTTTTATTATCACTGCCATCATCACTATTATTATCATTATTACTACATGGAAGACCTGGAATCAGGTGGCGATAAGTGGTCCATATGGTGCTAGTTAGAGACAGCATTACTGAGGCAAGGCCAGCACTTCCCTTTCACTCTTATCTCAAAACCATTGTAGACAGACATCATCCCAAATGAGCAACCCGAAGCCAATGGCACAGCATAGCATCCTTAGTTCTGTTAAATGATGTGTTCACGTGGCCCAAAGGCTCAAAGCTACTGTAAGCCATTGAATTTTTTTCTTCATTTCAAGCACACACGTATTCTTGATATAATGTTAAACTAGTCACTCTTGTTAAGGTCTTCACCATTCAACATGTGGGTAGGACAGCTTTTATTGTAAAATTCATTTAGAGAGGAAAAGCGTCTTTTTTAAAAAAGATAGCTCTTTTAGTAGCCCTTCATTATGTGGATAGCAGTAACAAATTTTCTCTCCTTTTTTAAAATGGAAGTTGGCTGAGCCTCTCTCAGAGAGGATGGCAACTTTTTCTCTTCTCAGGAGTGAGGAAATACTGTAAAATTAGCACATGAAAAAAAAAAAAAAAAGAGTCACCTGCTAGAGTCATCAGCTGAGTTTATTTGCAAGAGATCCTGGCATTGTCAACTTTGCTTTCCCCAACTGATGTCCCTGAAATCAGTGGGAATCAGGGATTTCAGAGAACATGGAAGTAACTGTTTAGCTCGGCCAGATGAACAGGAGATGGAAAAGAAAGGGGAAGCAGTCTCAGATCAAAGTCTGTTGCTCAACCTAGAAAACCAAGACTTCAACTTAGAATCACGGATGATTTTGATCTAATTCTTCGTGAGACAAAATAAAACCATACAGAACATGTCTTCATTTTCCAAAGACTGATCAGAAAGGATAATTTAGCTAAAATTTCCCAGATTGTCACCATAATTTCTTATCAAGAAATTCATTCTTCATTCCTTATCAAGAGCTACCTATGTCTAGAAAAATTGGGAAAAAATGATGAAATATGCCTGAAAGGTGTATGTGGATATTTCTCTTTTTTTCCCTGCCTATTTATAGTATTTATAGATGAAAATATCCACAATATCTGGACTTCTCCAAGAGTGGTTGGATGCTTTTATCCTCCAACCTGAAATATGTGAAAGTAAAGGCATCATGTAAACTCTGCATAGGAATACATCCTACCATGGACTTACACGTGAGACTAAATAAAAAGTTTCTGGAAAATTTCAAGAAATTTTTCAAAGCACCTTTATGTTTGAATCCCAATGAAAGGAATAGAACGTAGTTATATGGTCAAAATTTTAATATCTAGTTTTAGTGGTACTGGATTACATGAGACAAGCAGTAGCATTTGGTTATCAAAAAGTAAGAAAAAATTTTAAAAAGAAAGGTAAGAGAAAGATTTTTAAAAGTTGAAATCCTGAAAGGAGACCGTGCCGTGTGGAGTTAGGAATCGGGGAAGACTTTTCATATCTGAAAGCTGATCACTTTCCCGGTTACAAGAGAGAATGCTAGGTGCACATCTTAATAATTCAGTTCACTAGAGTTTTTCTGTTTCTTCTTCCTCTATTTCTCAGATAAGCTGTTTTTAAAAGCCTAATGTTGCAAGCATGGGAAAAGAAAAAGATACATGTATTGATAATCTGAGATTGATGATTTTTTTTCTAAAGAGTTGGTATGTCAAAAGCATATGCTATGCCTCATGGCCAATATGGAAATGTCAGTGGTTTAATTGGCAGCTGTGAATAGCAGCACCTGCAAACAGCTCAGGGCTTGTTCCTGTGGTCTGGCAACATTCTTACTTTATGCTTTAAATAAAGGCTTACTCGCTGGGACAGAAATAACTGACAATGGATGATTGATGATTGCCCATCACGCAATGGCTGACATCTACCATTCACCAGGTCCATTTACGAGTGCACGTCCAGATTTCATTAACAGGGGCGTGACATCCAGGAGCAGGCCTGCAACAGATGGCTAGTCAGTAACCTAGTGCAGAACACCTAGAAGAAACTGAGTTTTGTTAACCTGGAAAAACAGAGCACTGGGGATTCCTACGCCTTAAGAAGATGATTTTCAAAATTCTCTTTTCTTTTTTCTGCTTGCTATGTTGCTTTTGTTTTGTGAAAGTTTGTTTGGTTTCATGTTCAATATCAGGTTGCCTTTTACATTTCTCTGATTTATATTCCAAACTGGTTTTGCATTTGAAAGATGTGATATGAGAAAGAGATATACTAAAGGTATTTCTATATATACTAAATATATTTCTAATGATTAATTTATGACATTCTGGTGTCCAAGGACTATTTAAGTTTTGAGTGCAGTAATGTCTACTATTTCAATTAGGAGAGGCAGAGAAAGTGCAAAGAAATAAATCCACAGTGTAAACAAATGGCTAACACCTGGACATCCGTCAGCCCACAGTGGGCCTCTAGGTACAGCCAAAAGCACACCAGCAAATGTGGTATATTGGAAAGAGCGCTGGCGTAGCAAACCTTTCAAAATAAACACCGCTAAATTAAAGCAGCCTTGCACTGTTCAATAAAACCCAGAGTATCTCCAGGCTGGTATGTTCTAGCATGAGGCTGATACGTAGCTTTAATTTTTTCCTGTTTCTTCTCCCCAAGGCTGCTTTGCCCAGCTATAATCTTTTGCAGTACACATCTGCCTTGACTACTTTTTTTCTCCAATTAAGGTTTGGTCTTCTCTGATGCATTTATAAATCTTTTCAATTTTTAGGGAACGGACCATGGGTTTTTTGTGGTCTACCTTTTGGACAGTGACAACTCCTTCATATAGTTTTAAGAAAGTGATGAGTCATTATACTAAGTAATCGGATCTTCCCCTAGAATTTTGCTCAGGGGCTAGCATTTCTTCTGCAACTACTTATGAACTTATTTCTACAAATAGTTGTATTATAGGCATTTCATTAGCCAAACTTGACTAAGACAGCCAATTTGTTTCTAGCCCTTTCTGAGTCTCACCATTGTCTCCTGAGGGAAATAGGGCAGACATCAGCACTGTCATTTCACTGCTGGAGAAACCGCACCAAGAGAAGCGAAGTAACAGGTCCCATGTTGCACAGCTTTAGCTAGCACTGGAGCCTTTAGGAGCATCCGAGACTCACACTTGGCACTCCAGGGGTCTTTCCACTGGACTGTGTGGCTAGTAAGGATCGTGGACTATATGGCACAGATCACCTGCTTATTGTGGTCCTTGACCAATGTGAAACCATAGTCAGAGGATGGCTGCCCTGTAAATGTCCTAATTCAACCGAAACCATTTTGCGAACTCCAATGAACAATGATAGAGTCCAAGCACGCGCAAAAGGCTATGCTAGTTGCCATTCAGTACATTACTGCAAAATAAGGGAGGTCTGCCTTGTCTCTGAAATTGCTACCTTTGAATATGCATCCATCTAACTGGCTTTCCAAATCACTTTTTAATTTTTTTTGCTATAAAATCTGCTGTCTCTCTTTTTGTTTAATTGCATTCAGTTTTACAGTCTCTCCCAGGAAGAGTAGCTAATTATAATATATTTCAGCAGAGAGAGAGGCAGGTGTTAGCTAAGATATAGGTCCTAGTTTGAGCCTTGACAATTCATGCAGTTTAGCTGGATCTTAGTGTAAAGTCACCAGACTTAGCCAGCGCGATTTCATCATTTTAGGTTTTCATAGGTTTGCAGGGGATCACGTGACTACAGATTTGAACTTTGAAGTTGTAAAATGATGATAATAATTGGCAGTAATGATTGAAATTGTTGAGTTGCAGTCTTTCATACAAGAAAACCTGGTTCCTCTGTAAACCCAAAGGAATCAGACATGGAAAGTGGCTAAGAGCATTTAGATAAGCATTCAGACTCCCTGGGGTTGAACAATGTCTATACATTTACTAGCTATGTGACCTTGGGCAAGTCCTTCAATTCCTGTGCTCCTGTACAAAATTTCCTGTACAAAAATGTCTTTATCTGAAAATTGGGGTAATACTAGTTTAAACCTGTAGGTTGTTCTGAGGATTAAATGAGGTAAGTATGTAACATGTATCACAATGCCTGAGACATAGCTAAGTATGCATATTCTCATTTTTAGATAATAATTGTATTGCAAAAGTCTCAGATCTCTGGGACAACAGCAGAGATAGCAGAGGCAGAAATGAGAAAAATATCCAGAAGCAAATTCTCCTCTAACAAATTCTGGCATTTCAGCACAGATATAAAACAAATGCTTGCTCTCGAGGTGAGTGGGTTCCTCCAGTATTGAGATCATCTTAGTTTCCATGAATATGGCATTTACAGTCAAAATATCCAATCATCTCTGTGAAAATACTCCTCAAATTGTTCGGCTGTATTTGAGTGCCTCTGTGTGTGTGTCCGTGTGTATGTTTGAGTTTCTTGTAGGTTTGCAGGTAGTAGAGTGTGGGATCATACAGACCAAAGAGCTGAATGATTTACTGAATTTTCCCCTTTCCACCTGGTTGTTTTGGCCAGGGCCAGTTCTGACCCAATTCTGTTGACTATAATTTCTGGGCTACCCTCATGGAGCCTCCAAGAGAGTTACCAATTTTTTCCAGGAATCTGCCAAGTGCAATGGTGCGTGATAGATTGTGCCACTTCCCTATCTCTGGAATAAAGTAAGACATGCAGGCCGAATCTGAGTATTAGTTGTAAAAATTGCCATTTCCAGTGATGAGTAATTGAAAACAATTTTAAGACTACCTCTAACATCTGCATCTGTATTCACCACCTTTCTCTAAATGCTGCACTGGGGTTCTTTGCTAAGGGTCAAAGTCATCCATGGCTCACTCTTCTATGCTCTTCTAAATATTATTCCCTGTGTACAAATCATCTTCCTTTTGTGACCCTAGCATGCTACTATTTATTTAAGATCCTCCTTAGGTTTACCTCTTCCTTAACTTCTCCAGAAAAAAAAATTAATCACGCCATCCTCTGGGATGTTTTTGTACAGATACAAATGAGATTTTATATGTATTATACTGTATGACATTTCTTTGTTTTATATGTTTCCTTTTCTAGACAGTAAGTCTGAAAGCGGGACCATTTCATTCATCTTTGAATCTCCAGTCATTTTCATGTCCTTTAGATACAAGGTATGTTGTGGACAGAGTTCTAAATGGTTTCATAGTTACTCAAGGATTCATCTAAACAATTATATGTGGTCAATAAAATACTGTGGGAATAAACGTTCTAGCTTGGGCAAATGAAGTACTTATCGAGAAGTGCGCCTTAGATTGAAACAGTTCTTCATCTGATGCCTTTGACAACGCAACCCAAGCGATATTTGTTTACCATCCCCACAACTTCTATAACTCATCAAGCCTTAATTAAATAGCTAGAATCACGGCCATTTAATTGGTGCTCACACTTTCAAACTTTAAAAATAATGTTGATAATGACAAAGAATTATAAGCTTTGAGCTTCTCAGTCTTAAGTGCCTCCGTCCCTAAGATCAGAAGATTGCTATGGTCCCATTCTTTTGCAACATAGTATATTTTGTGCAAATGTCATTTTCCTCTTATTCTGGGGCCAGGGAAAGCATAAAAAACCATTAATAAGGACAAATATCTGAAATAATTAAGGAGCAAACTTTGAGGACTGGAGAACAAGTACATGTTATTGCCCCTCGGGATGGCGATGTTCCTATCTCTGCAGGAGGGGCTCCATGCCCTCTACACCCAACCCCCTCGAGGATTTTAGAGCAGAAAATTCCTCACAGTTTTCACAAGAACGATTATACCAAGAGGACCATCATTCAGCTGTAACAGATTGCTCTGTGGTGTAATGTTTTTCAACTTGAGAGCAAATGTTTCCTCAATCTTTTTTTTTTAAAGGGAGAAAGTAGTTATTTTGAATGCATGTAAAATGCAAATAGAGTGACTATGGATGTTTGGGGAACTCACACATACTAAGTCCAAAGCAGCTTTGATTTAAAAATTGAAAATTGGTGAGTGATCAATCAACACTGGCTCCTAATTGCTTTTAATGTCTTGACAAAATAAAAATGCTATTTTAATGGCAGACACGTTTCACTTTGAAAAGTGGCTATGAAGCATGCACAATAACTAGGGATGTTTTCCTCTGAATACATAATCCACATGCTCAGTTACATACACGTCTTCAGTACTGCATGCCTATGAGTAACATAAGGCATTTTAATTTTAAAAATGTTTTCCAAAGTGCCTGAACACATATTTATGCATTATAGTTATTGCATGGTATTAGATGGAAAACACCCAAACTTAAAAAAAAGATGTTGACTCTGTGCATGGCCACACAATGGAATATAATGGAAACCAGAAAAGGGGAGGACTTAGGCCATTTCATAGACAAGGCCAAAAAACCCTTTGACAATTCAGTCATGTTAAAATTAGGAGACAATACTGACATAAGAAAACACACTCAACATTAAGGCAGCAGAGTCCTTCTTAATCACAGCAGGTCTAGACAGCTCCCACAGCTGTGTCTGCTCTCTCACGGAGTGATGTGCGGCCCTAGCTGGAGAGTGGCGTGAGCTCAGAAGGAAATGTCAGCGCAGGGTCTTAATTAATTTCCTTCTGCCAGGGTTTCTGTGTCACAATGTGGTTTTGCATTTGCTGGGAGGCAGCTTAGTGGGAGAGCCTTAAGTGCACCACACCTCGACTTACCAAACCACAGGGCAGAGCCTCACCCTGCTGAGGGTACCCATGATCCCTTCCTGGCAGAGCAATCTGAGGCTCTGCCTTCCCTTTGGGCCAGGTTTCAGCCTCATGACCTGCCCTTTATGGCCCAGAAGGGGCTTCCCCAGCTTGCTTGATATGGTGTGCTTGGCCAAGACTGCTTCTCGTGGTGTGCCTTGAAGCAACCCAAGATGGAGTCTGAGGCTGAAAGGCTATAGACCATGTTCTCTATGCCTGCTGGCTCTAGGTGTCCTTTAACTGTCAGGAACAAACAAAGAATCAGCTCTCCTCCCCATGTCCTGTGGGAATGGAGGTGACAGGAAGATGGTTTTAAATGCAGACATCAAAGTGCCTAAAAAGAACATTGCTAATAAGATGCATAGAACATAATCCACCAAGTGGGGTGCAGTTCTTCACCCATGGCTCCTGTGCCCAATTATTTATGGTAAATGATGAAGCTAGATCAGATCTAGTCTCTCCTCCAAAGACAATGAAGTCTCTTTTTTCTGAACTCCTGTAACATTGATGATCTGTTCCCAATTCAACTGATAGGAGCCCGGCCTTGTGTTGGCCTTGGGGGAGGGTGATGGGGAAGATTCAGTGTTGCAACTCTATCACCAGCCAAATGGGGGCTTATTTTGCTGAAAGCTTGAATTAACAACGGTGATGCCAGCCTCTGAGAATCATCTTGGGCTGTAGGGGGTGGTAAAGTTGAAAAATGACCTTTGGGTAGTAAACTTTTTAGGGCAGAAATACAGTTTACTATAACCTCACTGAGGGCAGGAGCATTTGGTCAGAAGGAACATTTTACAACATCTCTACTGAGCATCCCAGCAAAATTGTCCTCCAATTGGTTGACAAAATATAATTATGCAAAATAAAGCCTCCCATCCTTTCAGATACAGCCCTCTGGCCCGGGAGACTGGAAAGCCAGGCTGCTGTTCCAACTTTGCACGGCTAAAGAGTTTCCAGACCTTGGTATTTCCTCCTGAAGCTGCTGCAGCATCATTTGCCCCAATGCACTGAAAGACTAATGAGAGCAAGTTTTTTGAAATCATGAAGATCACCTTTACATGCTCCAGTTCACTCATCTGTAAAATGATGTCACCAGTGTGTCAAGATGATTTCTAAGGCTCCTTTTGCTCTAACACAAACCATGCTATGACTCTGATTACCATTTTCTGTCAGGCTTTCTCTTATTGTTCTAAGATACTTGAGAGAGGATATCTTGTATATTTAGGAGATAAACATTTAAAATTCTTTTTAGACAAATGTTTCTTTCATGTGGTACACCATTTGCAAATGCCATTTGGAGCCAATTCTTTTCTGAGATCTGCGATGGATCATAGGGGTTTGCCCCCAAATCCTCATCACATACACAAGCAAACCAAGGTCTGGGAGATTTATAACTTACCTAAATGGATCATTATCACCATCGTCGACATCATCATCATCTCTCCTTCATTTTTTTCCCTCCAGATTTAATCTAGTAGGCCACGCTGACCTGGGTTAAGAATTTTTCAAATATAAATGGTCTAAATGTTACTTTAGTTGGCAAAACAAAGGCAGAGTAAGTAATTTTTCCAAATCTCTCTTCAGACATGCCTTATAAGGAAGGTTTTTCTTTCCAGGGGGATTTGAACTCTCATTAATCTATTTCTCCTTTCAACAATAAAATGAAAAATGAAATGAGATTATCAAAATGGATAGTCTGGTGTGGACCTGATAACATGCTTTTGAAAAGTGGTTTGCATTTGACATCAGTTAAGCTCCCTGGGCCAGTGCATCTCAGGTCTGCTATGTGGGGCCTGGACTCCACTCCCAGCTTGGACACAAATATGCTTTATTGGTTTCAAATGCCTCTCAAGCTAGTTGGAAGGATGGATGAATTCCTAGTGCAATAAGTATTAAGTCATCTGTGGAACTATAAATATCCCCTTCCCCTATCTTATTCAGCATTTATACAAAGACATTTTTGTGCAGTATGCTTTTTGTTAGCCTGGATATATATTTATTTTAAATTTTTATTGTTTTATATATTTTTACACATGGTACAAAATGTATGTAGTATAAAGTGAGTAACTTAGATATTTAAAATCTGACATACCTTCCTTCGTGCCCTCTGACACACACATAATTATAGAGTCTGACTGCTTCTTATGTAAGGATTTTTAACAATCTTCAGGGAGTGGAAAGTCCTGTGTTTCTAGTAATCACAAGGGCAATGGCAGTTAAAACAGCTAATTTACTACTTGAAAATAATCCTTTTAAGCAATAATTCAGAATGTATAGAATAGCTTAAAGAAAAACAGCAAGCTGACAACCACCTACCTTATCATGTTGCTTCACTGGTCATGATGATCGTGCCTCTAATTAAACGTGTGATTAGCAGAAGTGACTGAATCCACACTAGGGCAGATGTGGCCGAGATGTAGATGTCATACCTGTGTCTCGCTCAATTGATTAAAAATTTCTTGATCCCCTAGCATTCTACACTCCACTCTCTCAGAATCAGGTTTGTTGAGTAAGTCATGAAAAACTTCCCTCTCCTGATGTCCTTTATTAAGAGTGGAACCCAATATTGCTCAATCCATAAGCCATTGAGAAAGGGTCCATACTAAGCTTAGAGCTTAGCCCTTATTAAGACTAAAAACTGGTAATGAGCTGGCAATATTTCTCACACAATAATGTGCAAAGAAAACAAAAGCAACCAGGGAGCCGACTACAGTGCAGCTTACTAGGCTCCATGCCCCGAGATGCTGCTTCAGTGGGTCCTGGGAAGGGCCTAGGGCTGGTTACCTCTAAAGACAGGCTCTTGGGTAATTCTGATGACAATATCAGTGGCCTGAACTTTGAGAAGCACTGGAGAAGATCTTGCCATGGATCATTAGGTGAAAGACTGCCTTGGACCTGCATCATTGTGTTTGAGGTCTAGGAACTCAATTCCTCACACTTCCCACAGCATCCCAAGATATAAGAAGGCATTTGAATGCATCTTCCTTGTTGCAATAAAAAGTTCTCAAGTCTGGAGAGAAGTGACTTGTTTGAACTCAGGAAGCAGAAAGGGGCAGAGCTAATAAGGAATCCAGGCCTCTGTACAAAGCACAGGCATCTCCCTTTGGCAGGAGGTCCTTTTGCACTAAATTCTCCAGTTGAAGGCACATGCTAAGTTAATAAGTGAAGTGAAAAGAGACAGTGGGTGTCGACTCTTCAGTCCCTTTTCTTTCTGCGCCTGCTCAGTCTTCTTCAGCTCACCAGCTCCTCCCCATTGAGTGTCTCCCTCTTCAGCAGAGCTGTGATATTCTATTTATCCTTCAAGTCAAACTGTGGCACTGAGTCCCTAATGTGGCAACATTGCATCAACAAGGGGAAAAACAATACCTGAAGGCATTCACAGCACAGCTGCCGCATCGCATCGGGTGGGACCTCTCACTAGTTCCTCAGCTTGCGTTGTGCGACTTCTACCTTTAATGCTATGTAAACACAACCACACTGGCTCCTCCCACAGCCCCCAACGGACACCCCACAGTCAGACAACTGCCCACCAAGCAGGCAAAGCAGATTTGCTGACGGGGGTGGGGGGGATTTACTTTTATCCATTTGGGGAAGGATCCTGGGATTTTTTTCTGTATGTGGTAGACATCTTGCTTTATTTCTGCCCAAGCCCTGTTTTGTTGACCTAGAATGTTAATAAAATAAGGACAACTCAGAAGTGTTGTTTCAGAGTGTGGCTGAGAACAAAGGTTTTAAAAATATTTGAGTCTAGTCTAAAAGGCAATTCCAGGACTTTCATTACAGGAAGATGAGAAGACGAAATGGTGATGTTTTCTGCCTCAGCTGAAGTGCTCTTTACTTTATAAATTCTCACTGTACACGCAAGTGAGGAAGAAACTCTTCACTTCCTGTACCCCAGGGCAGTATTTCTTAAGTAAAACTACACTGAAGATTTAGCAATTACTTGGTTAATTAGAAAATTTGGTAACAATTATTCATTCAATTTGATCAAATATCCATTATTCAAAATAACCATGGAATTGCCAAATCTCCATTCCACTTTTTGCTTGACATAGCTTTGCTAAAGAATTTAAAGACTAAGAGAATGTGTGTGTGTGGTGTGTGTGTGTACAAGGCCTAACCGCCAAGCGATTTGCCCAAGGTCACATAATAGTTCCCTGCCATTTCCTTTATTGTCTGCCCTCAAATCCTCTTTTTTTGTAGTAAGCAAAGGAAGGGAAATGACGCCGGCTTCCAAATTTCATTATAAAAGCTTCCATTTAAAACAAAACGTATTGCATTTTATAATTGCAACCAGAACCAGTGAGGGCAGTGGTTTTCAACCTTGTGAGAACTGTGGGGCTGCTCTCAAATGCAGCTGACATCAATGAACCCCCGGTCCTCCGTTCAGGCTGTGGATTATAGGGCATTTTCAAAAAATAGTTATGCTGTGTAAAACACAAAAACACTTAATGTCTGGGTTTTTTTGGTTAACAAAATGTACGTAATTTTCTTAACAAAAAGAATTATGGTAATAATTCCGTGTTATAATAGCAAAGTGTTCTGTTTTCTCTAAAGTCCAAGTTTGAGTTTGTACACACAAAACTGTTTAGAAAACAAAAACAAAACTGTTAATTAAAACCTGTGTTTTTTTCTCCTAAACAACAAGCTGTTGGATTCAACTGTTACTTTTTTTTAATTTTGTTGTTGTTTCAAACTGCTTGTGGATGTAAACACTGCCTCTGTCCCTCCTTGATAGGTACAAAGAGGTTCAGTGTACTCCCGCTATGACAAAGATGATAACTAACATTTACTGAATACCTACCCCACGCCAAGCCTCGTGCCTAGCACTTCACAACCGTTAATTTATGTAATCCTGCCTGGAGAGACAGAAATTATCATCTCCTTTTTACAAATGAAAAGTCAGGCTTAGAAAGGTCAAGAAGTTGCCCAATTCAACTGGCTGGGCTGTGGAGGAGCACTGCGTCCAGGGCCCATGGCCTGTCCTCCGCGCTGCACCGTCGCACGGGCACGACACTTATTTCTGATTCACACTGAGGCTGTGAGCCTCTGAATAGGCTTCTCCCCCACCACGAGTTTAACAAAGGATACTTTGGAAGATAATATTAAATACATGGAATCCTCCAATTAAATTCGAAATCTATTTTACTCACTCCCATGAAACTCGCAGAAAGTACCCAGTTACTGAGGAGCTGTTACTCAGGTCTTTGAACTTTAATTACTCCCAGGACTCTCAGCCACATGAACAAAACAAATAATGCAACTGAAAGCAAAGTAGAGGTTCAGCAAAGGAAAGAGACACGGCAGTTTTCTCCCCATTGCCTTCTTTTTTCCTTTTCATGGGCCTGGCATCATCAAACAGGAGCAGAGATTTGTTTCATGGGCAAGGAACAGAAAGCAAAGGAGTTGGGGTGGACGTTTTTCTGAAAATGTTGTTTCAAGGCCTAGAGTTGCATATACCCATATGCCTGCAGGTTGATGCTTGTATTACCAGTACACACATCTAAGACCAATGCTCTGAGAATACTGATTTCCTTCCTTGGCAACGATACAATACTCTTGTTGGGATAGACTTTCAGCCTTTAGCTCTTCTGCCAATGCACTCGGGAGCCAGGTTTGGGGCCTCTGGGATGGACTGGTTCCTTCTCTCTATCAACAAAAATGCATTTATTGAGCATCAGAAATCTTGGTGGGAGAGAGACAGATCCCAAGTCTCTTTCAGGAGCTGCAAATAAGGGAGTCGTTTCTGTTAGACTCATTACGTTTACAATGGCCCACCTGGGACATTGGTTGTTTTCCTAAAATAATTTCCTTTTATGTATGTAGAATTGGAAATTTTTACTAACAATTCCCATGGCCTGATCCAAGATTTTTCACAGACTTGCCATACCTAGGAGACTCTTTATACAGTTTCAAAGATGGGGCTAAATATATTGTCCATGTTTAACAATCTCACATTTCACGCAGTGCTGAGAGATGGAATCATTCTCCCCTCATAAGAAGAGGGGCACCAACCAGAATTCTTCAATTACTTTTACTTTTGGATTCAAGTGAAGGCATAGTTGAAAGGTGGTTTTCAAAATGTACAAAGTATGTACAAGATTTTTCATCAGAGATAAAGTATTTGATATCATGAAAAACATCCTTAAAATTAAGATTTCTTTTTTAATTCCATCTTTGGATATCCAACTGTGCACATATGACTAGAGGAAAACAAGAAATACCATGATGGATTTTTTTTTAATTTAATGAAGGTAGCTGATCTTTTTAGAGATTTTCCAATATGCACACAGGCTACCAAAAAAATTATATATATATATATATATATACATATATACATATAGGTACATCTTCAGCTCAAGTAGCAACAGTGACCTCTAGTGTGTCTTTTAATTTTCTCTTTTAGCAACTTCAACTCATTGTTTCTTTAACCTCTAGGGCATTATTTAAGAAAAATTTTCCAGTTCATATTTGGTCTAATTTCTGTATTGACTTTATATGCTGACAACTGATTCTTAAGAGACCTTCTTTGATCCTGGTAATGTATGATAAAGTAATTGTGCCTTCATTAATGACTGTAATTATAGTACATAAAGCTGTCATTTACATGAATAATCACCCACCCCTCCCCCTCAAAAAAGGCAGGCTTTATTTGCAAGATGAATTTAACTTTGGCTGAATAACTCTGAGCTCTTAGCCACGAGCGTCCACACACAAAGTCATGTATTGTTTGCAAGAGTGTTCATATCTCTTTAATGAGACCCCCTAGATCTTTTTATTAAAATTAGTTTAAGAGAAAATCAAAGACTCTATCTGATGGGCAAAATATCAATTTGGTATTTTAGTATTTGGGGTTTTGCCCTAAATGTGTGCTGATGTCAGGAAAGAACCCACAAGAATGTAAGGCCACAGCTTTGCAGCCTGTGTCAGCACTTCTATTCCAAGTTCCTCTTTTCAGGAGTTTATAACATTGCAATAAAATTTATTATGGGCTGGGACTTGGCATACGGGAGCCTGGGCTAACACTGTAAAGTAGTTTGGAGGTTTTTGGGGGTTTTTTTCCAAGCAAGTGTTCGAATCTGTTGTGTCCTGTCTCCCTTTAGAGGGAGTTCAAAATAAAAGTCTGGTCAGATGGACTTGGCTCCTCCTTGGTCTGTACGTCTGAGGCAGTTGACAAGGGCTCCCTACCTGCTCTATGGTAAACTCTTTTAGGATGAGTTGGAAATGAAAAAAAAAGCAATAAAGGAGTAAATGTTTCCTGTAAATGAAGGAGGCCCTTAGAATTTCAGTTGTTGGAAAAGATCCTCTAGGGTAGGTGAGGGAGACGTGAAAAGGTATTCAAGATTGTTTTCTATAATTGGGTGATCTTCGGTGCCCCCCAACAGCTGGGCTTGTTGGCAAACAAGAAGCTGCATGTGGAAAACAGGCTCCAATCTGTGTAAACCACGCAAGGCATGAAAAATAAGCACCATCCCCAGGTTAAAGACAAAACGAAACACGTGGAACACAGACCCCTGGAGAATCAGGCAGGAGGATGTGAATACACGGAAGTAAATCTGTTTTTTAATGTAGCATATATAAAACATAGAATATTTACCACGGATTTATATTTAATGTATACCTTAGCACACACGCCTCCCCTGCTATTGTCTTTATGTTATTGTCCAGGAGAGTCTGTCTTAATGACATTTCTGACACGGCACCTATCCAAAGAAAGAACAAACAACTGAATCAGAGAATTGATGAATCCCATGGGAAGAAATTAATTAGAGTTGCATATAGCTCAGTAAAGAATTTCAGAGTTGGAAGGAACTGTAGAGCTTTCCTTGACCAACCTCCCTCATTTGCAAGTGAATACTGCCCCAAATGTCAGCTTATCCATGGTCAGAGCTGGTATGCAGCTAGAACACACAGGTTGTTTATGGCCAGCCTGTGGACAGTGCCCAGGCTATCCTGGCTAATGGTTCTTGGACATTTTTGAATATCACCTCTGCCTATGGTCACATAGTGAGTTTGTGGCAAGTAGCTAAGTTCTGGGTTTCTCTACCAGTTATCAGAAATTGTTCAGAGTCTAAAATTTATGGCATGACAGATCTACAGCAGAAGCTTTCTTAACCAGCCTCCATTAAACCACTTTGCCAGATTAGATCCATCCAATTAGCCACTGCTCTCTATTCACGGCGTAAAACCCTCTGCAGGATGAATGTGCACAGCTCCTCACCATGGAACTGAATGCTTACCAAGAAGCAATCACATCTGTAGTTTGTTTCCAAACCTGCTTATGTCATTGTGCTTTTTAATATAATTATGTTGTTTAATATAATCTTACACAATTAGACAAACAATGAAGGTAGAAAAGGTTATAACTACTTTGGAAAGACAATATAGGTGATTTTTTTAAAAAAAGTAAAGATAGGAGTTGGAGTTTAATAGGAATTTAAAAAGTTGAAAAGGGAGTAAGACAACTGTAAAAGATTAGAAAAAGCTGTAAAAAATGTAGACAGCTTCTTGGCCGTCAAATTGTTTTGCAAGTATCATTAAGTTTTCTCAGAGAAACCCCAAACTAGAAATTGTAGAAATGCATTCTGGATGTGGTTTACACAAGCAAGATGCCGTGGAACTCCAAAGAGGATCCAGACGGGAGGAAACAGTTTCATTTCTGCAGCAACAGACATGAAGTAAATGTACATTAAAACAAATGTTTAAGTGTAACCTCATTTCAAATCATTCCCCACTTGAACTAACTTTGGATTAACTGATTAAAAAGTGGTCTTATCACGCCTGGTAAGAGGGCTCTTCCACTACTCTTAAACTTGCCATCTTGGCAAGATCCCAGAGAGGACCTTGTAGTCTTCAATTCTGGGTGTGAGTGTGGGTGAGGGGGTGGGCACGGGGGTGGCATGGGGATGGGGCCAGTAGGGATGAAGGACGGAAGCGATGGAAGGTGGTGAAGCTTTTAAAGATGAAACTGTGGTAAATCTGGGTAAGTCCCTTACAAATGAGGTAGATTTAGAAGGCAACTCGTAAAGATTTGTCAATGGACAATAGCACTGGATAAGAGCAAATTCAAATACGAATGTCTCATTCAGAATGACTCTCTTGGAGAACAAATGGCATGTGTTGCTCTTAAGGCTAGTTAGTATAAGCGCATACACAGATTCCTTACAGGCAGTCTATTCCCTCTTACAACTGCCCACTTCCAGAATATTTGCGGACAAGAAAATGCAGACGCGTCTGGGCAGGTTATTTGCAAGGTTGTTTTATGCCTCTCTTTTATCTGCCTTTGCAGCTGCAGGATTGTTCGCTGGGTCGGATTTGCCAGAATCTTATTCTCTCCAGCCATTAATTCAGCAAGATCTCTCCCATTATCCTCCTTTAGTGTGTTCATAAAAATATTTTGAGTCCCTGCAATGGAAGCATATAATGCTAGATATGGTTTTGACTGTCCTATGGAGTCACCACTACATCTTTTAAGATGTAATTTGATTGATTGGAGCACAATTCTTCTGTTAAAACCATTTGGGCTTTAAAAAGCTTGAGATCAGGATGGAGGGATGGTGTTCAGTTTGCATCCCCTGGCTTTTGTCAATTTGTGTCAGACCTTAATGTAATCTTTCCTTTTCAGTATAAATATGGTGGAAGTTCTCTCTTTTAAAACAACTAAAGAAATGGACTTTTATTTTTAAATCCAAGAAATGAATACCAGGAAGGAGAGCTTCTTTCCTTAATATGTCTTTTGAATTCACAGTTTCAGTTCTTCCTTTATTTAAAGGGAATACTTAAGATACTTTTTGAGATATTTTTGATATTTTGAGGTATTCTTCTTTAAATGTTCTTTATTATTTTGAGGAAAAGGAAAAATATTCATAGAAAAAAACCAAGAGAAATCCTGATTTTATTTATGATCACTTTAAGCATCTCTTGCATCATTGGTAGTTTTTTTAAGTTTAAATAATAATCTCACTATATCCAAGGGAGGTAGACACTAGTACTATAGTGCCAAAAGAGATAGGCAGAGATGTGTGTTGCAGTACTGTTTAAAATAGTGAAAAATTTGAAACAACATGAATGTATATTTATAGGAAGTTGGTTTAACAGAGATGATGAAATAGCAATGCAACAATTAAAAGGATGAAGTTATCCATATCTATTGATATTAGATCTCCATGATTTTTTTGAGTGAAAAAAGCAGGTTAGAAAATAAGAAGTAGGGTACAATCCTGTTTACATAAAATTACACATATACCTCTGTATATATACACACATGCACACATATATATATACACACATATATCTGTAGAGAGAGAGAGAAATTTGAGAGGATAGACACCAAAATGGTAATAGTGCCAACCTTTGGGTGGTGTCATTTAGGTATTTTTTTAACTGCAAAAGAGATGAAAGCTTTCTGAAAAAACGCAAAGGGTACCAGTTGGGGTACACTTGGGACACACTAGGGGTAAATCCTGCTGGTTGGCTGACCCAGCATTTATTCCCAACCCTCTCTTCCCTTAGTACCTTCCACTGTTGAGACTGGAAGGGACATACTTTCCCAGCTTCCTTGGTAACTAGGAGTGGCCATGTGACATAATTCTGGTGAATATGTGTTGGGGTGCAGGGGAATCTTTTGACTTTGACGTCTAGTGAGGCAGCAGTCGTTACACATCAGGCATGAGGGAAGCCAAGATCATCCCTGAGATGCCAGCCCGAGAGCATGAAGCTTGAAATCAAGACAAGCAGCCGTCTTGTTATGCCTCTTGTCAGATATTCAGGTACTTGCAGCAGAAATCATTCCTAATTGGTTAGGAATGAAAAACAGAATCACCTTCCAATCCCTCCACCAATCCAACTGCCCAGAGTTCATCATCCAGGGCAGCGTTTTCACTCTACTCTCTGTCTCTCTGTATGCACACACTCACACATGGGTGTGTGTGCGCGTATGCACTAATGTATTTGCACATGTATGTATAGTTGTATACCTTGTTTTCAAAAAATGGAAATATAATTTTAAATTTTTATTTTTAAGTTTTCTATAATTTGTTTTTATTTAAAATCAAAAGTAATAGCATGGTTATCTTTTTTGTCAGTTTATGTAGCTCTATCATTCTTTTTAACAGCATTATTGATATATAACTCACATATCATAAATTCACCCATTAAGTGTACAATTCAGTATTTTTTCAGATACATAGAGGTGTGCAACCATCATGACAATCCATTTTGGAACATTTTCATCACCTTCCTCACCCTCAAGTAAACCCTGTAACCATCAGCAATCACTTCCATTTCTCTCCAATCCTCCAGCCCGAGGCAAACATCATCTTATTCTCTAATATCTGCTTAATTTTCTGTAGTTGCACTTAATGTAATTCAATCTTTCCTTACTGACAACTATTTAGGTCATTTGTAGTTCTTCACTGTTACAAAAATCTGTGATGAACATCCTTATATACTTCCTCCTTCACACTTTATTCTATTGCTTTGCTTTTCTGCTTGCATATATTCCACTTTAGAATCAGGGAAGGGAATCTACTTATCCTAGGAAACACAGGTCATGACCTGCAGAGAGGCTTTTAGTGGACAAGACCCAGCTGGAGACTCGATTCAGCTTGGACTCCACCTGCCAAAGAAGGTGTATGTTCTGACACAGTCCGCCTGAGCCCAGGGAAAGGGTGCCTTCGAATGGGTCTACCAGAGGGCTGCTGTGTTGCAGATGGTCTGCCACAACACAGCATCTTCTCATCCACTAAGGTGGGGCCCTGCTGGAAAGCAGTTTAGGGCGGTATTGGCTGGTTGAGTGTTTGGGGAGGGTTTGCAGCTGTTGTGGGGCCATGGTCAGGAGTTTGGCTTTTATTGTGTGTGTGACAGGAAGTCAATAAAATCTTTCAGGCAGGGAAATCGTATGATCTGATTTTTGTTTTATAGGGATCACTCTGGTTGCTGCATGGAGAACTGACTCCAGGTAACGAAGAGAGAAGGCGAGAGAACATTGTGGTGGTTCTGATGAGAGTTAGATCCAACCTCAGAGAACTCAGAATTTAGAAGGAAAGAGAAAGTATGTATAAGTTACTGGGATACAAGCTAAAAAGTAATATATGTCATAAAACAGTCACATAAAAGATTCACATTAAATGCTATTGAAATTCAGAGGTGGAAAGGATTATTTTTAGCAATGGAGATCAAGAATAGCCTTGTGCTCAAGGATTGCAATTTGGCCCCAAAGACTGGTTAGAAAAGGACTTCTGGAAGGACGAGAATGGGGAAGGTTGGCAGGTAGATAGAGGCGTTCGAGGGGAAAGAATTCTTAAAATCTATGTTTACTGCTCACTCCTTAGACAGCAGGCACTAAGCAGGACCATTTGAAGTGAGGGGGCTCAGCCTCAGACTGGGGATCTAGGTACTGAGAAAGTGGACGGCTGATGCCCCAGGTTTTGGGTCCCACTGTCACTCTCTTTACAAACGAGGCATTCCATGAAGTCACTATAGCGGGCTGAACGGTGACCCTCAAGGATATACTCACTTCCTAATTCCCAGAACCTGTGAACATTACCTTACATGGCAGAAGAGTGAATATCACCTTCTATGCCAAAAGGTGTGATTAAGGATCTTGAGAAGAAGAGGTTTTCCTGGATTATCCAGGTGGGCCCTAAACACAATCACATGTATCCTCTTAACGGGGACTCGCAGAGATTTGAGATAGACACAGAAGAGAAGGCAACGTGAACATGGAGGCAGAGACTGGGCCGCAAGCCCAGGAATGCTGGCAGCCCCCAGAAGCTGGAAGAGGCAAGGAACGGATTCTCCCCTACAGCCTCAGAGGCAACATGGCCCGGTTGACACTTTGATTTCAGTTCCGTCATACTGATTTCTGATTTCTGGCTTCTAGAACTGTGAGGTAGTAAATTTACATTGTTTTAAGCTGCCAAATTTGTGGTTATTTGTTACAACAACCACAGGAACCTAATGCAGTCACATATATGTGATATGTGAATGCATTAAATGGAAAAGTTTAAGTACTGGCTTATTATGCTACCCATCTCAGGAGAAATATTTGCACATTTTTCAGGGACCTTTGGAAACTCAGTGTCTTAACTCATATGTGTAACTTTAGTGGGAAGGATTGCAGGGCCATGTCAGGCGAGGGGAAAGATATTTTGAGTTAGGAGCAGGAGGCTAATTTCATACCATTACGATGATATCCTTAAGGACACTGCCTTTTCCACCAGTGAGTTTTGATGGGTTTGAGGCCCATCTTAATCATGTGACCCTGAACAAGTCATTTGAGGACTCTCCATCTCAAATATTCATCTCTAAAATGGAGAAACTAATTCTTCTTCAAAAGTAACATTTGAATATTAAAAAGGATAATATATTTGAATGCGTTATGTAAATTGTAACATGTTATGAATTCATTGGAATTATTATTATTTTCTGTGCATGAGACCTTGCAGGTTTCAGGCTGAGGAGACAAATGACATCCTAGGTTGGATTCCTGTTACCTCACTGGCTTTTTTCTGAAGATGAAACAAGGGCAAAGTATTTGCTGCTGTTCATGAGGGCACATCAGGGAACAAATATTGTGTGAAATAACTTATTTCATCCTTAGAACAACTCTCTGGTGTGGATATTATAATCCCCATTTTACTGAAGAATGGTTATATTTTGGAGGGCTTACACAGCCCTGGCACATAGTAGGTACTCAACAAATGGTAGCTGATACTAAATTTGGTCCCAATTGGGTCCTGCAATTTCTGCCTCAGTTCTACACTGGGCCTATTCTATTGCTTAAAGTGAATTTTAAAAGATTTGAATCAAATGGCGATCCTTCTGTTGTTTTTCTGTAGAGCTCATTTAAAACAGTAAGTGCCTGCTTTGACTAAAATTAATAATTAGGCACAAGCTTCCACTGCTGACCACCCAGTTCCTGAGGTAGATAAATTAACAGAATCAAGAATCTCTGTATTGCAGTTGCTTGATCTTCCGGAAGGTTCTAGGGAAGGAGAACTATGCCCATCTCAGCCTCCAGAAGCATTCCTCAAGCTTCCCTTTCTTTAAGCACAAGAGAAGAAGGGTGGCAGGCAGGTCCTCCCACAGCCGCAGTTTGTAAGTTGATTATCATCTTAGGTAGCTGGCGGTCCTCTGGCTTTCTTTCAGGGCCTCTCTAGACAGTGTCTTGGAGCCACATCAATTATCTCAGTAATCCCTTTTATTATTCATCTTCAAAATACCCACTTAGTGGAAGTTAAACTTCAACCTCACGTCATGTCAAATGACCTGCGTACCGGAGAGAGGCTTGGATTTCCTGGTTTAGGGATAAGATGGGTTGTAGTTTTGTGCTCAAAGATTCAGAGGGGGTCAGGCAAGCACATCTTGGCACAATGGGTGGTTTGTACAGGCAGAGCCCTGATGGGGCCTCTGGTGAAATGCACTATCAATTTATAAGGAAAAATACACCACGTGGATGCATTTCAAGAATAATACATTAACTAAGTGCTTATCATTAACCCTAAGAAGGAGATCGGATTCTAACACTAGGGGGATGCAAGATGCCTGTTTATTTATGAGAGGTAGGAGGAGGTAAGAGAGAGAGCATTAACAAGAGAGAGGGGAAATAAAGATGAATAAGCAGAGGCATGTGAATTAGGGAAGGAGCAGCAATGTCCAAAAATCATGATACCCCAAGGGATAGAAGGTTGTGCACAAGAGGCCCAATGCATGGGGTTATGTTGGTGATGATCAGGTAAATCCCGCTGGCTTTATGGAGATCATGGCATGTAAGTGTTGCCTTTGAAAGAAGGGAAGGGTATTCAGCTGAAGCTAAAGAGACCACATACTTAACAAAGAGAATCTTGTATCTGAAAGCAGGAGTACACACAGGAAAATACAAGGCCTTTCAAGGACTTTTTCAATCTTATGATTCAGGAATTAATACACAGATCATTATGTATGAGTAATTTAATTCAGGGCTAATTGGACAGACCAGAACTTGCCCATGGAAAAGGCTTTCAAAATTCCCATGTAGAGACACATGTGCATCAGGGATTCATTGAATAAGAAGGACACTGTAAGATTAAACCCAAATTTAAAGGTGGATCCACTTGGCACAAACCCCACATGGGCACATACAAAGTGAGTTTTAACTTGGGAACCATGCCTGTCCCCAGACCTCTCGAGCATGCAGCAACACTGTAGTAATAACACTATGGCATTGACCCTAGAACTGCAGAGAAGCTCAGGGTGACATTGTCCAGTCTCTCTTTGCTTCAAAGAGAGTCTCCTGCTGTAGAGACTGAGGTCCAGAAGTGAGCTGCCCAAATACATACTGCTTATAAGTAGCAGAACAGGGACTGTAACCTGAGTTCTTGGCTTCGGGCAGTGATCCATCTCTCCATTGAGCAGTCACCTCCTGCTGCCTGTACTAAGCCAGGATTTGAGCTCATCTCACTGTATCTGAGAAGAGAGGGCCCTAAAAAAGAAGTATCCTTACCCGGCACAATTCACCAACAGGTAGGTGCCCCAGAAGGATTAGGAAGTGAGGTCTTGGTATCGTCTCAAAAAACTCTCTCCTCCTGATCTGACCCCACTATTCTAGTGATTCCTATAGTCATTCCTAAAAACCCTCAAGAAATATTTTCTAAAATTCATATACTTCTGGAGAGAGAATACATTAGGTAATTATTGGCTATTAGCTCCTTAGAATGTCTGAGCCCATCAGATGTTTTTGTAGTAGTAGCTGGCTGGGTGGAATGTAAAAAATGTAATAAACAGAGTTGTGGATTTGAAATATTTTTAACAGCAGAGTCTGTTTTCAAAAATATATTGTGAACCCCTAATTAATAATGTTTATCATAAAGTCCATCAATTAGATCAATGAGGTTGCTTCAAAAAGTTTTTAGTTGGGAGTTGAAAAAGACAGCTATGGTCTCAGGAAGGCATAATATTTAAATTAGGTGTCTGTACAATCCCTGAAGTGTTACTGTGTAATCAGTTCTAGAAAATTCAGGTCAAAAACCAATAGACCAGGATCTACTGCACACACCAAAGAATGTCCGTTTGATTGTCTATTGAGGAGGGAGAAGACAATACTAAAATGTCAACTCTTTACAGTTAATCTCATCTTTTAACATTTTTGTTTTTGTACATACATTATATGTAATTTATGTATTTAACTTATAAATAAATAAATATACATGTATTGAGAGATCACTCAAAGTTTTTATTGAGAGGGTGTCTGTAGCACAGACAGAGATAATCTGAGGCCCTGTTCAGGTGAGGGAGAGACATGGAACTGGTAGATGTGCATCCTTATTTTGCATATATTAAATTTTATCACTGAATTAGAGTTAAAAGGGAAATATTAGGAGCCAGTGCCTATAACAAAAGGTTAAGCATAAAGGTTGGAGTCAGGCAGAACCAGTCTCTATTCTAGAGTGACCAATGGTTCCAGTGTGCCTGAGACTGTTCTGTTTTTAGCACTGAAAGCATCATGTCCCAGGTCACCACATCTCACAGTTGGTCACCCATTCCCGTCCAGCTCTCCTACTTGGTAACCATGAGACTGTGTGCAAGTTCCTATCTTGCAAACCCCAAGTTTCCTCATCTGTGAAATAGAGAAAACAGGAGTACCTATCTCACGGTACTATTCTTAATTTTTTAATTCTTTAAAATTTTTTGTGTGTATGAGGAAGATTAGCCCTTAGCTAACATCCGTTGCCAATCTTCCTCCTTTTGCTGAGAAAAACTGGCCCTGAGCTAACATCTGTGCCCATCTTCCTCTACTTATGTGGGACACTGCCACAGCATGGCTTGATGAGTGGTGTGCAGGTCCATGCCTGGGATCCCAACCCGTGAACCCCAGGCCGCCAAAGCAGAGTGCCCGAACTTCACCACTATGCCAACGGGCCAGCCCTATCTCACAGTTCTTTGAACACTGAGTGAGATAATCCTCAGCAAAGGATTCAGAGGCAGGGAGAGGCGGGGCAGGGCCCTGATGGACAGGCAATGCTGTATGGCTTAGCACTGTGAGTATATTTGCCAGCTTCTGTTCAACCCTTCTTAGGGCATCAGAACCTCAACCTGTCCTTTAATTATCATGTTTGTTGATTAGTTGAGATTGATTGCATCTATGCCCCTGAATTTTCACATCACCTTGTATTTATGGGCAGGCAACACTTCTCCAAAATGTTGCTCATTTTTGGGAAGCCCAGCTCACTGCATCGCCCTGCCGTATCCTTGGGTGAGAATGTAGAGGAGACTATGTGACTCCTCCCGACTTTTCTGACACTCACCCGTCTCTGATGTGAAATGCTTTTCATGCTTGTTGGAGGCCAAGAGAGTAGAGATTTTTTTCTTTTTTTTTTTTTTAGAAAGAAAAAGGGAAAAGCAGTTCAAAGTAAAAGTAAATTATCCAATAGGGAGATTGCACGGTATAGTAAAAAGGGCACAGATTTTGTTTTATTTACTTATTTTTGTATCAAAACTGAAGGATTGGAGGTCTGCTACACCCAGTGTGAGCTACGTGACTTGGAACAACTTACTTAAACTTTCTGAGTTTTGTTTCCTCATTCATAATGTTGAAAAAAAGAATACCACATCTACAGAGTTATTGGGAGGACTGAATAAATTAGGTGATACAAATAAAGCACAGCACAGGGCCAGCAAGTGCTTTTTTTTTCTTTAAGAAAAGTAAGATACAAATACTAGAAATCCCAAGACCTTCTTAATAGAGCACTGAGTCAAAACAATAGGATTGAAACCTGTCTTTTCTATGTAAACAAACATATAATAAAGCATACATACCACTTCCTGAAATCTATGTTAAAAATTGAACTGAGGGGGGCCGGCCCGGTGGCGTAGCAGTTTAGTTCGTGCTTTGGCAGCCCGGGGTCCACGAGTTCAGATCCCGGGCACCAACCGACGCACCGCTTGTCAGGCCACGGCATCCCATATAAAGTAGAGGAAGATGGGTATGGATGTTGAATTGAGGAAGAAGAAAACACTCACACACATTTAATTTCATTTATTAAAGGGATCCCTGAAAAGGATACTGTGAATAATATGGGTAGGAAACAGAACCATCCCCAAAGGGCATGAACCTGTGTCCTGGGGCTCCTGGAGGCTGGGCCAAAAGCTGACATCTCATGTACTGGAGAACATTGTAAAATATCTTCTCAAACCTCCCTCTGCAGTGGAGTGTGTGTGTGCCGTCTGCAACGGAGCCACAAGAAAAGACATGGGAATAACAGGCAGAGAGTTCTAAGTGTGAAGACTTCATGTTTAAAGAATCATCTGAGGATCACAGTTCACCCTTATCTGCACTTTAAACCACTGGGTTAAGGAGAAACACAGCTAGTAGAGGTTTTGCAGGTAGCTGTTGACTGCTTTCTCGCTCTCTTTGAGTTTTGTACCAGTTCGGAAACAAGAAAACACTGGAATATGCATGCTGACCTGGAGGCTATAAAACACATCCTCTCAAATATTGGCAGAGGATGCAAATGCACTGGAAAAGGGCTCAGTGAAACCTGAGGAGTTTATAGTCATTTTGGCTGCATCAGAATGTTGCTTAGGCATTTAGAAGGCTAAGGATTTTATGGAAGATAGTAAAGATCAAAAACTCATTCTTTAGGTCCAAGTAATATGCAGACTTAGGGTTTCCATGGATTTAGCTGGAATGAGGAGGCCAGGAAACATTAGGTGACCAGCTCTGGAATGTGAAAATTGCCTGGTGTGGAGGTTCCTATGGGTACAGAGCAAGTTGCAAACTTCACTTTCAGTGGCTCTATACCCAAACGCAAACAAGTGATCCTCAAAATTTAAAAAATTGGGGCTCATTCTCTCTCTTCTCTGAGGTGGAGTACATAATGAAGTAGGGGTAGGGATGAGTGGAGAAAACAAAGGAATAAAAAGGTAAGGAGAAGGGGGAGGGAGAAGAGAGGAGGAGAGAAGTGAGCTTGGCGAGAAAAGTGGAGTAGGAAAAATATGGATTTCAGGTTTATGGTTTTGGATTTTCAAGTGTACAAACTAGCCACTGTTCTTAGCTTCCATTGGCATCCCAGGAAAATAGGTAAATTAAATACATTAATTCTGAAATAACTATTGTGCAGGGAGCAAGCATCAGATACTTTAGGTCTATGTACATAAAAGGTGGCTAACATGGGTGGCAAATACTACACGAAACCTGGACAGGCTGAGTTTGTCAAATATCTGCCAGAGTTCTAGGACGTAGCACTCCTTCAAGTGCTGTCCATGCAACTGTGCATGCCTTGATTTCCTATGCATGGGTCAAGGATAAAAACTTCCGATTAATTTTAAGGGTGAGATTACTCAAGCTCTTTGATTACCTAATGTTATATATTCTTTGATGTCTATCAGCTACTTTCTAACATACCACATTCCAACAATTTGGCTCTATTTAGGTATTAATGTAAAACAAAGTAGCCCTTCCTTTAAAGTAAACATCCTCGTGGGGATGACTGAAGTGTAGAGCAAGATAAGGATCTGGTTAATTGTGCTTATGAGTGTCACACACAAAGGAGACTAAACTTTGGAGTCCTTTCAGCTCTGCCAGACCAAAAACAATTGCTCTTCCATAGAATACTTTATAATCAGAGTTTTCCTTTACTTGACCCACTCTTTAATGGATATTTAGCTACAGTAGAAAATAAAAGTTGAAAAGAAAGTCAATAATATCCTAGTCCTTTCCTCTTGCGATTTCTACCCAAGTCTCCAAATAAATTTCCTTGTCACAGAAGCATTCAGACACTTTTCCATCTCTGCCAACAGATTTAACCAGACTTAGGATACAGTAGGACTATTTAAAAATCAACCTAATAAAATAATAAATAAATAAAAATGCACTTGGTATAAACAGTGAGAAAAAGTGTAAAGATTCAAATGTTCCATCTGCCTTGTGGAGAAGTATTTGAAATACAGACCAATATTCAAACTTTGGAGTAAAAATTTCAAATATTCCATTGTTATTAACCAATGCAATCTTGAAATACCTTCTCAACAGGTAATAGCTCGGACTTTGGGTAAAATGTTAACTCCTTAGAGTGACATATAAGGTGATCATGACCTTGCCCTGACCTCGGCCTCCCGGTATCATAAACAATCCCACAACACGCACATACGATGCGCTCCAGGCAATCTGGTTTATGTAAGTTTCCGTTTCCTGGAGCCCATCTGGAGCGCTCCTCCCTCTGCTCACTTGCTCAGGCATATACTCACTTCGCATGCCCTTCTATTTCCTTCTCTGCCTTCAAAAGTTGGCTCCTTCAGTACCAATTTCACGCCCTCCAATTTCCCTGACTCACTCAATGTAAAGTCAGCTCTCCTCTCCTCCAGGCTAGCATATTTCTCATTAGCATAATTCATTTGGAAAAAGAAAAAAGAAGCAAACATTTACTTTCTTTCTATATCTTTCTAAACATCGTTCTACGTGTAGTTATGTCTTCTCTGACTTACCCTGCTCTAAGTGTTTCAGGATTAGGAAGCATGTTCCTCACTGAGTTCTAATCAGTTGTCTAGCTGTGTCTGCACAAAGCAACAGAAAGGGTCTAAGAGATGTCCATGTCAGGTCTGGAGAATTCTTTGTCATGGATTTATGCTCTAGCCATATCGTGAAATACTCACAATCAGTAGTCCGTAAGATGTAACTCAACAGACAGTAAGCATGATCAATTAGATAGAAATTATGAAGGAATAGACCTTGACAGTTTCTTTCTACTAAACAAGCAGTTCCAGACTTTATAATTCCTTAACAGTTTTTTTTAAGACCAATAAAATCTTCTTGGGAGGACATAAAATTCATTGTAATTTCTAAACTTACAGCTTATTACAAATTACCTAGTAGAACTATCCAGATAACTTTGCAGTCTCATGTTGCACTAAGCATTTTAAACCAAAGATATGATTGCAATTTCTAGCTTGTGTTTGTTAAACCAGAAAAATAATAGTAATTGTAGTTTTGCTTTGGGCATTTCTTTGAAGGATCCAAGACTTTCTTATCATATGCCATTCTAACTGGTACAGATTACTTTTGTTGACCAGAGTTGTTGTTTGTTTTCTAAATTTGTGGATTAATTGTAAATTCATTGGATTAATAAGAAAGGAGATTTTAAAATAAGCCATGACTGGACTGGATAGCGAGCGCCTTTATGAACGCATGCAGGCGAGAGCCTTGTCTCGTCATTTGCTTCCTTTTCTGGTCCAGCATTCCCTCCACTCCTCTGCCTCCACGGGTTTACCTTAGTTTCTTCACTCCGCAAGGGCACCTGACGTGCATCACTTTCTAAGTTAGGGGATGTGGCCTTGGCCACAAAGGTCTCAGTATATCATCAGGTCGTTGTTCAGTGCTGGTTTCAGCTTTCCTTAATGGTGCACTTTACCAGGCAGCTTTTTCATACATCATTAAACAGCAACTGTAACACTCGTGCCCCCTTTCTGATTTACCGCAGACAGTGATGTTTAAGATCACATTAAACACCACACATGCTCTTCGCCACTCGAGCAACCTTGTGGTAATGAATAGCCAATAGTACCTCTAAATTAAGGCCCCACGGAGCCAGAAAGACAAGTCTAGTCTTTCAGAGGAGGTACAATGATAACGTCAGATAATGAATTTGCTAACCAATCTGAATTTGGGGTCTCCTTTTCTTTCTCCTAGTGACTTCAGAGTCTAAACTGTAAGAACAATATAAAAAGTCATTAAGAAAGTGACTGAGTTGTCAACCATGGATCTAGAACCATTTCAATCAGCATTTATTGAGAATGTTGTCCAGGAGGGAAATAGAGAAGTTGCAAATATGTGGACACTGCCTTCAGGAGTTTGGAAGCAGGCAGGGAGGAAGGAAAAAGGTATGAGAAAGCGTGTAACAACACCTACCTGTAGGTGGATGTTTGTAGCTGCATACTAGAGAAACCATTCCAGGTTCACTCCTCTGTCTTAGTACTTGCTATGTTGAAATCATCTGGGAACATAGCTGTCGTCCCCATTAGACTGGAAGTTACCAGTGGGCAGGGCTTGTTTTATGCACCTTTGTATCTATATTGCCTGGAACAGTATCTGAAACACTTTAGACGCTGAGAAGTATATGGTGAACTAATCCAATCGTGGTGGCAGGTGGAAGGAAAGGAAGGAAAGCTTGAAGGGTCTTCTGTGGGAAGGCTTGAGAAGCACACAGATCTACCCAGGAAATACTTGCTGAATACAAAGAAACTATTTTCTTTTCAACGTTTCTTATCTACAAAATGAGTCACTGAATTGAAAGCAGAGAGCACATTCTAAGAAGACAGAAGTTGTCACGAGACAACTATAATGCTGAAGGACAAAGGGAACTGGCTGCAAAGTTACACACCTTGAATCCTGGTTTTTTCATTGAAATGACGCTCTTGTAAACCTGAACTCTCTACTCATGAAAGTATTTTCCTATCTTTTGTAAAAGGCCTTCCCCTCCCTACTTCCCCAGGCTTCTGGAAACTTGGAAATGGTCAGTGTCTGTAGCCACATGGGAAATGGCATTTGTCTTGATCATGCATGCAAAACCACAGTTCTTCCAGAATTATTCTGATAGGTGAGGTTGTGGTTTGAAATATCCAGGTAATACCTTCCAAATTGTGTCCTTCTCTCTATGTGCATTGGTTGGCTGAAGAAAGAGTGACGAAGATGGAAACTTTAGCAGCCTTGGAAGGTTTCTGGTGATCTGAGGAAAGGGAGAATTTTTCAAAAGACTGGAAAATCTTTTTGATGATGAGTGTAGAAAATAAGCCTTGAGCCCTCCCCAGCAGCATGGATTCTGTGCCAGAGTAGACATTTCTCATGTGTTTCCAGTAAACTCTCCTTCAAAGCACTCTGAATGCAAAAGTTAGGAGTCTACAGGCAAGTAAAATTTCCCTGAAGTCTCAGGTTTTATTTTCTCTTGAATTTTGCATTTTACTCCACATTAAATTCATGTGCATTCTAGTATGTCTTCTCTGCTCCCCTCCAATTTTTGATCATATGGTGATTAATGCTCCTGTGATGTCCTATCCTTGACTCATTTTGGGCAACAGGGCTCTAAACTACAAATTCTCAGAGCAGACATTTCTTTTTCCCATAGTATTTAGTTGCTATAGATCTGTAGCTTTCTCTCCTGAAGCCATGGAGACTATAACCATGCCCAACGACTGGAGACGTTTATAAACTTCACATTTCTGCTTTATCAATTAAGTGGCTACTACTTATTCATGAATCCAGCCAATATTTATTGAGCACCTACTATATGCCAGGTACTGGACTGGGCCTCTGTTAGACAAAGGAACAAATCCCAGTGTGGAAAACAGACAACCATGGCCTGCCTTTCTCCCTCAGGCTCAGGACAGAGAAGACCCTGGACTAAAGCACTGGTGTCCCACCCCAAGCCCCTCACTTGGAGACTTTTGAAGCTACTTAGCCTTGGTGGTGAACCCACTTACCCCTACACCCAGCTGTGCTCAGAAAGATGTAAAAATATAGACCTCATTTTCATAGAATGGGTAACAACTCATAGACTTTTTTTTTTATATGTAATACCATCATTCAAGCACAATTTCATTAATTTTCTCAGGTGATTAATTTTATAGAATTCTGGTTGGTGGCATATTTTCTCTCCTGGCACTCCTGGGAATATCTGAATGGTTTTCTTATCATAAATTTATAATGGGAAGTTTGATTAACAGGAAATACCATATGGCAAATGTACCCAGCAGAGTTCCATGGAGGAGGGGGTAGGAAATAGTATCCATCTTTTTCACTGTTTCTACCCCAGTGCCTTTGTGGCTCCATAAATATTTATGTATAGTGTATAGCCAACTCCTGAAAATTCCTGGCCCACCTCAGTCTGTAAAACCACTTACTTAACATACTTGAAAAGCCTGGGGTGTGCTGCTTCATGCTTCAATTCATGCATTGCAGTTCCCTTCCATGAGAAACCCACTAACAGTGGCCCCTTGGGTCCTTTTTATGATTGGCAACTCGACCATCGCCAGCTGGTATCCTGGGTGATCACACCTGCTGGGTCTGTGGAACATCCTATTATCACAGAGGAAGGGATGGGTTTCTGTCACCCAGATTGTCCAGCTGTGATTCCTTTTCAAAAAACCATTTCCCAGCCTATGGAAAGGCTAGAGAGAAACTCACTTTATTTTTCTAAAATCTCATCCTTTTCTTCCATTTTGTTTTCTCCTTTTTTCTCTTTCTCTTGGGGGAGTCACTTTCTATGTCTCTTGAGTCTTCCAAGGGTCTTGCTGTTTTTAATCTTCCCCTTCTCCTTCTAGTATATTTCTGTATTATGCTCTTTTAATATGCTTACCTACTCATTAACAATATTTTGATCATGTTCGATTTAATTTAACAAACGTGCATGGAGTGTGCAGCATGCTAGGCCCTACGGCAGGAAGAGTGGAAGATACCAGGATGAGTAAGTCTACTGTGGAACCTTCTCTCAGGGAGCCGCCTGCTTAGCAGGAGAAGACAACCATGTACATCACCAGCTGCAGCCAGCACACCAGGATAATGTCAGCGCTATGAAAGGCTTGGTGGCACCAAAAACAAGGCATTATTTCCATCTGGAAGGATTCCAGATTGTTTCGCAAGTTAAAGATTTGCAGTATATATATATATATATATATATATATATATATATATAATCATTATATTGTACTCATAATGTTACCTAATACAATGTTATATGTCAATTATATCTCAATTAAAAGAAAATATAACACTTCAACTGAATAGTGGATCAGAAGTTAACTAGCAAAAGGGGGTGGTTGGAGAATAGCATTCCCAGCAGAAGGGAAGTGGTGGGCAGAGACATCTGGGGACGAGAACCCAGGATGTATTTTGGAAATGACAAGTCATCCCATGTGGATGGGGAATAATTGGAAGATTTAGTCAAAATAAGCTTGGGAAGGTAAGTTAGAATCAACAGAACACCTGCAAAGCTAAACAAGGGCATTAAGAATCGGAACTCTAACAGGGTCTTGAGCTGTGTTGTAGAGAGTAAGTCCTGAGAGCATGGGAGGCAATTTCACCTTATTCCTCTGCTATAGCATACCCAGCTGACTCAAGGAGACTAGCGATTTCTCCTCTCCTTTTCATCATTTAACTAGCAGTGCTGTTAGTTTATGAGAAGATTCCTCAAAACATGAAGGACTTAATGTAGCAGTAAGATTGGCCAGGCAACTGTGCAGAATTGCCATATTCCTACTAATGCATTCTGCTCCCCATGTGCACAGAAGTGAAAAAGATTGAGACTCTACTGTCTTCTGGAAGGGGTGGCTTTAAAACAGAAATTTTAGGATTCTCAGAATCGTCTTTATTCTTCCTCCGTGTCATGAAATATTAGGGATTATAAAAAAAATCCATCTTTCTGCCCAGATTTTTATCTCTCAGTCTTCCTCTTGGCTTTTTCCATTTCTCCCCACCAAAAATAATCATCTATTGAACAAAGCAGAACATCAACAACCTAGAACCTGGAGAGAATAGTGAAGAAAAGATGCAGCATCTGAAGACAGAAGGAGAAAGTGAAATGGATGCCATAAGCTTCAAGAAAACGTAAACACTTGGGGGATGGCAAAAAGCAGCCCCCTGCAACTAGCTGTAGACTCCACTCCAGAAGAATCCCACTGAAGGAAGCCTTCTGGGTTTAAAACTGGGTGTGATGCTTTTAAACCTTTGGGCCTTCAAATTCCACTTGGCCTTGGTGATCATAAGCTCCAGGCTGCTGCACGTTGTGTTATCTTTCCCCAGGTTGTCCTAGAAGCAGAGAAAGAATTACTTCAAACAAGAATTTTTATTGTTTTCATCACACTTGCTTCAGTTGAGCTATTAAAAAAGACTTTCTTTTATGAAATCTTTCTTGGAAAACAATGGACTATAAGATAAGAGGAAATGACCTCAGGCAAGTGAAAAAATACTGGTGAAGCTGTAAGGAAATTTTCCAGAAGTTTCTCTGGATTTTTGTGTTCTGTCAACCTTCAACCATGTTCATCCTTCCCTTTCTTCACCTCCAGGGAGCAAAACTGTGGGATGGTTCATTTCTTATCTAACATTTATCATCCTGAATGAGATAACTAACCCAGGTAACTGTCATAACGGAAGGGTTTGACCCAGTCTTCTGTAAACAACTCCCTCCCCCTAGGCAAACAAAAGTTAACCTTTGAGAAGAAACTGATAGGTTGCTTTTGGCCATTTGGGAAATGTAAAACAGTATTTCTGCCCCCAAAGCTATCCAAACCAAAAGCAAATTTGCAGGTTCTTTGGGGGTGAACAGGTGAGTTTGGCAGAAGGCAGCAAAGAGATGCTAAACCGTTGCCTAAATTCTGTCCTCAGTTAGCTCCTCTCCTCCCTCTTTTTCCCTGGAAAGGGAAATAGCAGGTGGCACGCTATGCAGCAAAGCAGCAGTAGGCCGATTACAGCTGTGCATGTTTGGCAAACAAATGTTTAATTTTGGAATTGGTCTTGGGCCAGCTCGACTGAGTGGGGGTGGGGAGAGGAACCTGCTGTTGTTGCACTGGGGAAACAGAATGTGTCCATGGATGCCAATAACCCAAATCACCCCACGGGTAAACACAAATACAAAGTCAGCTCCAGAGCCACTCTTGGCGGTCTCCCACCCATCATCACAGGCGCTGACGGAGGAAGAGGTCCTGGGGAGAGAAGAGGCCCTTTTCATGAGAAGTAGTAGCCATGAAAAGAGGGAAGTGAGTAACACTGTAAGTTTCCCACAGTAGTTGCCTCTTTTACAGAGAATTGGAATTCTGGCATTAGATGGAATCTGCAGGCATTGCATCACAACTTCGGGAAATTTCAAGTTCTCTAGGAGCCCACTTTCCCAGCTCGGCTCCCAGAAGACCATCTGATCCTATGGAAGGAAGCCTAAGTTAATGTCAGGGACTGCAGGGCAGTTTTCATTCCTCCAATTCTGGGGAGCCTTGGACAGAACATTTAATGTATTGGCGCCTCCATTCTTCCATCTAAACAATTATTTGAGGTACCCCTCTCTCTTTAGATTCCTGAGGGTAGAATCTAGTAATAGACATGAAAGTGATATGAAATAAAAGTCCACTTGCTTTTTACCTGAAAGGGCCCACATCTGAGGTGGAATCAACTGAAAAAGGTCTAATAGCAATATCATTTGGAATCAGCAAAACAACTTTAGCATTATGCCAGAGGAGGCTAACTAAAGGTGGGAAATCCCATCTATCTGAAAGTTAAACAACTGGAAAGCACAATAATTGATTGGCATGGTGTTTGCTATGGTCTGAATGTTTGTGTCCCCAAAGATGATGGTATTAGGAGGTGGGGCCTTTGGGAGGTGCTTAAGTAGTGAGGGTAGAGACCTTATAAATAGCATTAGTGTCTTACAAAAGAGGCTTCAGCGAGATCCCTAGCCCTTCCAACCATGTGAATACATGGCAAGAAGGTGCCATCTATGAACTAGAAAGTGAGCCCTCACTACCACTCAGTCTCTCAGCACCATGACCTTGGACTTCCCAGCCTCCAGAACTGTGAGAAATAAATTTCCGTGATTTATAAGATACTCAGTTTGTGGCATTTTGTTATAGCAGCCTCAATGGACTGAGACTTGTAGGGATGGAGGAGACTCATTCCTCTATTCCTCTCTTATCAAAAACGTAAATATATAAGTTGCTGTGGGGAGCCACAAAAAAAGGCAACCTCTTGCACCTGTCGTGTGGTGGGGGAGAAGAGGGAGGAGCTGCTTCAAAATTTACCAATCTCCTTCCTCTTTTACATCTATTTTACACTCTGATGGTAATTGATGCCCATAATGAGGATAGAATTTCGATAGACATCTAAAGTAATTTTTGTGCCGTCAAATAATGAATTACTTTCAGGAGAGTTTCAGCATTTGGCACAAATCCAAATCTCAATTGATATGTATTTTGTCAGTCTTAGAAGTAACCAACACATCTAAACTAACCAGAAAACTCTTCAATTATTTTAAAGAAATGGAAATAGATGTTTTTGCACACCTGCAGGAAAATTACAAGTAGCTATCGGGATATTTCTACATTATACCACACATCTGGAAGAAAATTGAAAAAGTTAATCTGGTAAGCAGTTATAGTTAGTACCCAAGATATGTGATGACAAAAGCTAGGATTTTTGAAAATGCCTAAATGTGCACAGATTTTTTTATCCAGATATCCTGTTTACATGATTGGTCTGTGAGTTTATACTGGTCTTACTGTCATGTCAAGTGTTCTTCAGAATTCTTATTTTAGCAATCTGTCCTTTCTTTACCATTTCAATTTTCTTGGCATACTGACCACAAAAGGGAACAGTCTAATCCTCCCTATCCAATTACTGGTTTTGTAGAATGACTAAAATATGATCAGAACAGTGAGTGCAGATGAGAAGCAGCTGTCAATGTCATGGTCCCAGCCTCTTGGTAGACATTCCATGAAAGAGCATATCTGGGAGTGAATTTCTTAGGGCCTCTCCTATCTATAGCTTTTGCCATGCAAGACACATATAGCACAGAAGTTTAAATCATTGTCAGGCAGTGATAAGCATGCATTTGAAATTTTGGGTCACCAAATTACAATGAAGGGTCAGCACGTTTGTGAATCGTGCATCAGCTCCCATGTCTCCACGTATGTGTTTTGTGGGGCTACATAGGGGTAAATTGTTAGGTTTAACTAGACGTTTAGCCAGATGAATACAAAAGCAAAAAAGCAATTTCTTTCTTTTTAAATCTTACCTCCTTGATGAGCCTTTATGACCAACTAGTCTCAATTAGCCAGCATCCCCTTCTCTGCCAGTCACTATCAATACTCATGATCTGAAATTATCTTGTTCATTGTTTGCTTTTTCCCTGCTTCGTACCATGGAAATGTAAACTTCCCAAGTAGGCTTGGTTTTGCTGGTCACTGTATCCCCAGTACCTGAACTGAATGTTCAAATATAGAATCCTAGTAGACAATGCTGCCATGCATGCAAAAAAGAGAAAAACAAATGAAGGATCACACATATTTGCTTGAAAATGCATAAGATATCTCTGAGAGCATCTTGCATACCTGATAGCATTAGTTGGTTTGCATGCCAGGAAGGAGGGAGATTTTTTGCTATATACCCTTTTGTACCTCTTGAATTTTGAATCATGTGATTATATTAACTATTCAAAACCAAAGGAATTAAGTTTTTAAAAATGGAGTGGTCTATTCTTACAAACAGAGTTTAGATGCCTCTGAAGAGTACAATTATTTTTCATTTTTGTCAGTCCTATGAGTCTTTACGCTCTTTAGTTGCTGGGGGGTCCAGATCGTTCTACGCTCTTACATATTCTGCCTCATCATCTTCAAATATTAGTCAAATATAACAATATTAAAAGACTCTGACCCTCAATGCAGGTTATTCTACATCATGAGAGAAAAGTCGAATGAGCCAATTACACAGGAAGGATGGAATTGCATAATTAAGAACATTCACGATGGTTTTACTGAACAGCATTAAACCAGTCCATTTTCCAATCATTCATTGCTTTTATTGGACACCATCCTGACTTAATAGAATGGTTCTTCTTAACGCTGTTAATTTCTGGAAGGGCTCCAAGGCAAATGAAATCTTGATACTCATGTTCTGGGAATACAAGTTGTGAAATGGTGGAGGTGGGGAGTGTGGAGGAGGTCTTGTGAAAGATCATTTTCATCCTGAAATGTGACAGGACGTTTCATACCTCATCATGACCTAGCCAGTTTATCTCAATGATTCTTTCCAGCCTCTAGAATGATCTGTCACACTGAACAAGTCAGGCAGCTAACTCCAAGAGGGTAAGGAGGGAAACTAAAACCATACTACAGATCAACTATTTTTTGCTTTTTACTGTCTGCTTCCCCTACACAAGGGAGTTGTGCATGAGTAATTTTAGTTTGTATAATTATATCAAATAATTATAATTACATCAAGGATATGAATATTAATAACAATATCATTACATTGATTTGATCCAATATCTCATTTTAAGTGAAGCTAAGGTTTTTCATAGCTATGGTTGGGGCCACCCTTGCCATTGACCAGTGCGGGAGGCTGGGTTGCAGCACTTGACATCACTACTTCTTAAATGTCCAAACAGAAATCCAGTTACGGCCCCAGAGCCTCCATCTCTTGCCTACCATCCAGCTCTCTGCTGCATCTTGGGACATTTAGGTATGATCCTGGCTAAAAAATGATGGGGTAAGAATATCCAACAAGTTCATAAAAACTCATCGTTGAACTGTGAGTCAGGAAACTTTAACTCATTAACTAGATAGGTGCAAGTTAATTACTCTGGAGGAATCAGACTAATTTTTACCAAAACACATTCAATTTAATCACAATATATGTCAGTTTTATAATTGTAGTTACACGTACTTCAGACATTTTAAAATAAATAACAAAGTTTTGATTCAGACATTGCTAATTGAAAAATTGTGTGTTTTTTAGGGTAAGGTAGAAGTTTCCTTTTTTCCCTGGGGGGAAAATGTTTGCTTCCCTAACTAGAAGGGTAAAAATAATTCCGAAAGCAGCATTTAGCTTAAGTGAATAAACTCCTTTCAAACACTTTCAAAGCACCTATTTACTCATAAACAACAAATATGCTTGCTTAGAAGAACGTCATAAAGCAGAAAATCTCTCACTCTACTGACTTGAAAGAAGCAGTGCTGCATTAACTTTTAAGGATTCTATGATTAAAACTTTCCTAAATTGTTATAAATTAGTAAGGTTTTATCAAATCTTACATGTGTATTATAAGTGGAATGTGTACATAACTGTACAGTTTTCAAGTGAGCACATTTTCAACTTCCATCATAAAATCTTCATACTCTGACCACATTGAAATCCAAATAATGAACAGACAAAATTTCATGGTTTCTCTGGACATATATCAAAAGATGACATTAAACTGGAAAAGAAATTATGGTCATTAGATGTTTGGTTTACTTAACTCAAGCATCTGGTGTCCAGAAATTCTCGATAATGGATCCTATCTTCAGAGGCGTCACTCAAGATATTTAGCAACCAATAAAATCCAGGTGACAAACAACGAGAACAGTTGCTGGCTGGCCTGTAGCTGGTCTGTCTGCATTGGTGCCTACTCATGAAATATCAGTTCTGTATGTCTGGGAGTATGACCACGCAAAGACACAGCCTAGTTTCCTGACCTTGGCACGGACCGCAGCAGTGGTACAGCTCCCCGAGACTCCCGAGAGGGCAATACATTCCACTGCTTCTCTTTATGTACCCAAGGTTAACAAATCACAGACAGGAAAATTGACAAGATGGATGTGCACATAAATATTTGTTTATTAAAATGTGCACAGTAGCCATCCCATTTACATGTATAGGTTAATTAAATTGTAGATGCATGTTCGAAGAATGAGATGGATTTCAAAGTGCTTCATGGTTGTGTCCACACGCCCAAACCACTTTGAAAAACCATCCTTTGAAAACCATCAGTCAATCTATCAATTAATGACCAGTTATTTTTCATATTTCTTTCAAATTAATCTCCTAACTCTGACTATAATTTTAAATATTTGGAATATAAAAAACTCATCTCATAATACTAATAAAATTATTTTTTAATTGGTTAAATTCAGCCAGTTACAGAATCTGATTTGGAAGAGACCCCAGAATTATTGAACCCAACCTCCCATCCTTTATAGAAATCCTCTCTCCCAGATTCTTGAGTGAGTCTCTCTGTGAGGAGAGACTCTGTGAGTCTGCAGCTGTGAGGAGCTTACTATCTATCACAAATGCTTTTCTAATTAACAAATTATTTTACTCGTTCCAGCTGTATATTGCTTTTAATTTGGGAGATTTTGTTTGTTGGTTGGGTGTATCGTTACATTTTGCTCACATTATCTGTTGCTTGTAAAATGATGTCTCCAGGTGGAAAATCACATTAAGTAATGAGACTTTCTAGCATGCTCCCAGTGGGAGGAATAAGAATAAAAATTCCTTCAGAACACATTCTTTCACATTCTCTGGGGAAGTCCAAGTCTGAAGTACGTGGCAAAGTGGTGAAAAAGAAGAGAAGGTCAAAAGATCAACAAATCAATTATCAATGGGTATTTATTCAACAACTATCAACGTTCTCAGAATGTATTAGCTACTCCGTGGAAAATGACTTGGTCTTTAGCATTTAACGATGGGCCTAGAATGGTTCGATAGGGTTGTTTGGGTACCTGGAGCTCTGAACTGAGTCCTGAAAGACGGCTAAGGTTTGGAGAGGTGGAAAGGTAGGAAATAATTTTATTCTGGAGTCATGTGACTCAAGGGTGTGAGAAATTGAATATAGAGCCTGTGGAGGACAGAGAGGAAACCAACTTGCCAGAAGAGAGAGTGGTTGACGAGCAGAGGGACAAGCCGTACTGCCCACGGTTGTCAAAAGCTTGGGTGTAGAGCTAGCCAAGGTCATTGAGCCTTCCAGGGATGGAGGGAGAATGCCTTTAATGAGCAAGCATTCTGACATCACTTGTTTTAGAGATGGGATCAAAAAAGTAAGACATGACTCACCCTTCTTGGTAAATTCACAAAATTAAACACAGACGAAAATTGTCTTTACTTGCCCATTCTATTCCTTATAAAAACAAAAAGAATAATTCTGAACGCGGTCATAGCTAAATAATACAAGGACTCTGGAGATTTATGTCAATCAGCCTTTCACAGGAACAAACTGCACATATCATACATACATTTGTGTCCCCAAACTAACATTCTTTGAGTAGCATTTCTAGTTTCAACTTCAATTTCAACGTGAAATAGAGTGCAGTTAAAGGGTTCAGGGAATACAATATCCAAGTGTGGAAAAAGTACTTTAATTGAAACACTAGAAAACTTGGTGGGTAATGAGCTAGTTGTTGACCATATAACACAATTTATACATTAATCTGATAGCGTGAGCTAACATCTCAAGTTTTTTCCTATTGTGTTACTATTTCCAGCCAGGTTCTGATTAGTCAAGATAATCTACTTTTAGTGCATAACCTAACCTGTTTTGAATCTGTCCTTGGGTGCATGTTACCTGTGTTTTATAGTAACTGGGACCACTTCAACAGAAGAATGGAATGCCGAAGACACAAGAACAGATATGACAATTCTTCTAATATCATTCTTTGCCAGACGTGACAACACACAGGCATTTACCAAAACATAAAGATTTATCACCCGATTCCCCTATTCACGGTCACTTGGATATTTTGATTTTCAGTTTGATGCCACAACATCGTTCTTCATTATATACCACAGGTGAGGAATTTGTGCCATGCCTCCTACACATGAGTTTTTTAGGTTTTAGGCCTTCTCTCCACCATCACATATGAAGTGTCATGGGCAGTGTTCAGCCTATTTATCTCTGAATTACTGCCCCTCACATTAGAGTTTCATCCGTTGAGTAGAGGGTGAGAGACGGCTGCTTGTTTGCCCCTCAGGAAACAAATATTTGAAGCTGAAATGCTCTTAACAGGAAAGGCTGAAGCCAAGCAAGGAAATGGTGTGGTGATGGTAATACGTGAAGTGAAGTGTGGAGCCGTGTAGGTGACACGCTCAGGCACCGTCCCTCCTCCTTAGCTCACCCGTGGCCCTGTGCCGCGGACTCACGTCTCCAAACAAACGCAAGATCAGGAGAAGATGAGCATGACATCTGACTTATGATTCCAACCAGCCCAAGACCCAGTTAGACAAGAATTGCTCTTTTTCAGCTTCACAAAAGGGAGACATTCTTACATGCAAAAATGTTGAGTAAAACATAGTCAAGGACTCATGTGGGGACTCTGAATGTATTCTGTCTCACTGGGAGTTTTAATCAACATACCTCCCCCATTATTATTTAAGCTGAATTTTTAACCATTCAACTAACTCTTCCAGTACTGTTTACATACTGGCTCAGAGTATATTTTGTCCCTGTAGTTAATACCTCACCCTAAATTGAAGTAAACCTGGCTATAGAGAGGGTGCAATTTATGCCGCCTGCCACATTTCCTGGTTGGGTAAGATTTTCAGTTTGTCACCCCTCCCTCACTTCTGTTTTGCCCCAGGGAAGGGAGATACATTCGCATTCAGCCCTGACAGGTAAGTGCTTGCCACTTATAAAATCCAATAAATAAATTCTAAATAAATATATCTGCAAATCGAAACCATTTTGAGCTACTTAACTGAGTGCATCTCTAGTCCTTTGTACACATATTTGTACAAAGTGTTGCCTGTGATTTTAAAGATGCTTGCCTCCAGGAGGTTTCGTTTTTCCATTGAAGTCCCCTTGATTTACTGTACGCAATATGTTACAGCTTCCTTATTTGCTCCTTTGGGACGGTTACTGACAGTAAATCTCTATTAAAATATTCTTCCATATGGTTGCATGAAAATTTTATTGCAGTGAGCCTGGGGCTGAAGGTCACAGCTGAGTAGCTGCAGTTAAGTATTGCAGTCTATGGACTCGGAGGTACATCTGTTCTGGGAGCTGGAGTAAAATTAGAATTTTACTGTCAATAGCATTTCTCCAAAACTAGTTACATGTGTTTACTGTGGCTGGCTGGCCTTTTCCTTCGCAGTACCCGAAACGCTTGTCGTTGGGCCCAGCACCGGATCTTTCAGATTGGAAGTTTTAGGACAGAATTTGCTGGACCTGAAGGTCATCTGAGAAGTCCCCAATGGATACTTCGTCTATGATGCATGAAAATTTAGTTTTATCTCTTCTCATTTGAGTCTATTGCTCACTCACATTGGTTTTAGCTAGAATTCATTGTTTGTTCTAAATGCTTCTTGGAAAGCAGATCACACCAACTTAATAAATGCCACTAAAGGATGATTTTTAATCTGCATCTCCGGAGCTGAGGAGCAAGGACCCAGCAATAAGTTTTCATTACTTTGTATCGCTGATTAGAAAGGATGGAATGGATTGGACGCCATTTGCCCCGAATTGGGATGCCATTGGTTCAAATGTTGGTAGATAGTGCTCACCCTTGAAAAGGTTGGGAAAAGGGAGGGACTTTTGAAGACAATTCCACTCTATACATATGTCTACGGCAGAGTGTTTTATCGGTCTAAACACCACAGTTAACACTTGGGAGCTAGGGTCAGCTGGTGTCAATGCTCAGCTTGTATTTGCTATTAAGGAAAAAAAAAGAAGCATTCAGCAACACCTCTAAGCCTATCTTTCTCAACAGTGTGGCTTCTAGCCCAATCCAAATCCACACCAGCCTCGCCCATGTCAGAGCTCTGTAAGTTAAAGGAGAAGGCCCGCCTAAGAAGTTCCAAGTCTATGGCTGCATCTCCACAAATCTCACCAGCATCTCCAGTACCATCTTCATCCGAACACTGTTTTGATCAGTAGATTCAGATACTGATTAATTTCCAACCTTATTTCTGAGACTCCATTGATTATCTTCTATTATTTCCAGGAGTTTAGGGAAATGTTCAAAGCAAATTTATTTTTAAATTCTTATTTCTAAGCAGAAGTCACCATACTGAACTTTTAGGAGGCAGCAGAGGGGGATCCAGAGAAATGAAGTAGATTAGGCATTACAGAATAGTAGTTACATTCACTGAGTGCCAACTATGGGCAAGCCTTGGTGCCTCTCAAAGTATAACTCTCATAATTCTCACAAGATCCCTATGAGTTAGGCACAACTATCATCCCCTCTTCACAAATGGCAAAACTAAGGCATAGAAAGATTAAGTAACTTGTTTAGTCATGTTGCTAATAAACAGAGCTGGATTTAAAACAATATGGCCCCAGTGCCTGTGTTTTTAACCACTGCACTCTACTACCTCTTGTATGAATAGCATGGTGGGGAAGGCATTGAGGGTCGCAAATGATTCCCCAATGGCAAATAAGGTTTGAGATAAATGCACAGACCATGCTGTTTGGCCTCAAGGTGTAGTGTGAGGAAGTCCACTCTCCCTGTCCTTTATGATGACAAGGATCATGCTTTTGACACCCAGCAGTGAGAACAGATATGGAGCAAGCTAAACTTGAAAGGCTTTAATAGTATTTTCATAAACTACACAGTGAAGTGAAAGAGTTCAATTGGATGGATCTGATGAGCTGGGTAGAGTCTCTCCCCAGCAAGAAATTATTCTTTATAAAAAGAAATGCATGTCAGAAATGCAGGTTACCACAGACTAAATCTCAACCTCACCCCTCATCATTTCCACTCTGCACATCCCCCCTCCCCAACACACACACACGCATGCACATGGTGGATGGGCCAAAGGGACACTGGATGCTGAGAAGGCCAATGAAAAAGATGCAGTGGTGACAGAAAGAGGTAAATCCAGGAGGTAAGCCTGAGTCAAAATTCCTCGTGGAGGGCTCACAGCCAAACTTTGGGGAAGATCAAATATAAGCAGCACATCCAGAGGACCAGAGGCAGAACCAGAATCTGGGAGTAGGGCAAAGGGCTGTAAGTGGGAAAGAGGTGCAATAAGAACAAGAAAAAAGGGTGCATAAGGTTGCCCAGAGCAGCCCTGAAGCATCAGTGCCTCAGATGGGCAGCACACTCAGCAGCCTGAAAGGATAGAGATTCACTCTCTTTTCAATAAATATTTTTTAAAACATTACTTTGAAATAATTTTAGACTCACCTAGAAGTTGCAAAAAGAGAACAGAGAGTTTCCATGTTCCCTCCTCCACTTTCCCCCAATGATAACATCGTATAAAAGTACAATGATCAAAACCAGGAAACTGACATCGGTATAATACTTTTCACTAAGCTGGAGACCTTATTTGCATTTCGCCAGAACAAATATTTTTTGGAGCACTCTTTTGGTGCCTGAAGCAAAGTGTGCTAGGGGTTGGGGTGCAGTCCCTGGCTTTATAGTGTTTTCAGTTTATCGACAAAAGCTTGCAGGCCAGCCACACACTGCTTGACTGTACAATTTTGTGGCTAGTATTTAGAAATACTGTTATCTCTTTGAGTTGCCATGACATAGGAAAAGCACTAATTACATATCTCTGAGTGCCTTTCATTTTACTTAAGCATGCAAAAACTGAATCTCGGTTCTTTGTGTCTTCAAATTACAGAGGATGTACGACAGGGAAGGATTCCCAGGGAGGTTTTTAGTGGAGGAAAAGTGGGAAAATAAGCCATGGGGAGCTGGGGAGTTTCCCTTCCTGGCCTCAAAGAATGCAATTGGAATCTCTGAATGCTGTGAACTTTGAAATTACTATTTAGAGATCACCAGGGTATTTATGTGTGTGTTGACAACTTAGACAGAATCCCTCAAAAATTTTGAGGTTTTAGCTATTCTTTTATTGGCAATTATGGACACTTTTAATTTTTGATATTAAGTAGCAATCAGTTATTAGAAACAGGACTAATTCCTACATTATTAGGTTTTGCCCCACTCTGAGAAAGCAAGATGTGTATTGTTGTATGCATAAGATCAGGATTTTGACAAAAACACAACGGGATTCATGGTAGGGGGAAGCAATTTTTTTTAGAATAGATTTTACAGTGTCATTATATGACACAACTTTTTTTTTGTAAACTAGAAGTCATTTCAAATTACTTTATATATAATATAAGTGCTCTAAAAGAAATGTGTAAAATGATTATAGCTATGTCCTGGAGAGTGAAAGTCAGTCTCTCTGTGTGTGTCCACTTTAAATCCTATTATTTAGAAGTAGATGCAGTAATGCTAAGTAAATATGTACTTACCAACCATACATGCCTCTATCCACACGTGGGCGCCTATTATGAGATACACAAGGAACAGCAGGCGGACTCCCTCTCCACCCGGCTCGTGCCGCAAAGCTCCTTCTATTTGCTTTTTTGAGAAGGGGAAGATCATGTTAGAGTGAAACTGCCTAGTGAAGCCATCTATCATTTGCGAAAAAGTAATGAGCTGGAGCCGGAAGCCCAAGTCTCTGCTTTCTCCCCTCTCTCATGGCCAAGATGCGAGACATAAAAAGCAATTTTTCTTGATGTGTGATCAAACGATGGATTAAGACTTGCAAGGAGTCGGTGATCAATTGTCTGATAATATGTGACAGATCTTGTCAGGTTGACGAAAATGTACCCCAACCCACAGGGAGAGAAGGCTCTGAGCTGTGAAGGTGCTTTTTTAAGCAATTGCCTGAGAAGCAGAGGCCTCTGTGATATCAATTATCTTCTGTATCAACACCCAACAGGAATTTTGCTGTGAAAGCTGCCATCGTGGTTTGATGTGTGTAAGTTAATAACTAATTAGATGCATTTCAGTAATCACTTAGCTTTAATTGGTTTTGTATCTTATTTTTCAAAGGAGTAAGGTATAGACTTGTCCTAATATTTTCCCATAATAATCTTCCACAACATGCGGAATGAATTCCCCTCCATTCTCCTCCACATTCTGACGGGCCAATAAAGATAATATTAGGTGATTAACTAAGAGAATTCTTAGAAGCAGCAGCCATAATGATAAACAGTAATGAAGTCAAGCAGCTGGAGGGCTCCTTGGTGAATCTGCCACCTGATGACTTGCCCCAGGATCTGGGCGAAGCCTTCAGCCTTCTCTTAGTCGGCGCAATTCACACTCAGCATTAGCCCCACTTCAGAGGAGGGGAGGAAAAGGGAACAATGAACAAACGTATCCTTCACACCTTTCCCAGCAGTTTCAAACTGGTCCATGAACATCCACTCATCTCTGGCCCCAATTTAAGGGAAAAAAATACATTTCAAAATCACCTGGACTTATTTTGGGAGCTCAGGGAAAGTATAAGTCAGGGTTGGATTTTTTTTAACTTAGCCCAAAGCTTGGGGAGAAAAGCTTTGTTTTTACATCAGGCCAATGAAAGGACTGAAATCGGTGTTAAGTTCTTTCCTAATGCAAAGGCAAGGAATCTGACTCCTCAGTATCTTCTTCCAGTTTTGCCGTAAAGGAGGACACTGTGCTAAAGCAATTATTCCCGTATAGACAAGCCGTCTCCCCGTTTGGGACACATTTACGTTTGGTGTTTTAGGTGCAATCCCGGAGAAGCTAAGGATGGGCTTTTATATGTGCGCAGAGAAAAGTTGGGGGAAGGTATAGGGTAGATGATCAGACGGGGAGGTTAATGCAGAAAACCCAACTCTGTTGGTCACATTGAGCTATAATCTGAAATAGATGGAAACATCTCATGACATCTGAAAAATCTCGTATTTCTCCATTCATCAAATATAGATAGATAGATAGATAGATAGATAGATAGATAGATAGATAGAGATATATAGATATACAGTGGGGGGGATGTGTGTGTGGGGGGGTGCTTGTTATGTGCCAGAACCATGCTTGGCCCTGGAGATTCAGGGATGACCAAGGCAGAACCTTGCCTTCATGGAGGTTGAAATGGAGGTACATTAGAGATTACTAGCCCAAAGTTTGTGTTTGTCCAACTGAATTCGAAGGAGATGATTGGAGGTTTAAATGGGTGGGATGATGAGAGAAAGCTAAGCAGACATGCTCCAGCACATCTCCATCACTCACGCTGTTTCATCCACAGGACTTCCACTTTGGTCTTTTTTGTATATTGGGTTTCTCTATTAGATTTTCCTTTTTAAAAAAGAGTTATGCTAAAAAAAGGAAAAAGAGAGACAGAACCAGAATCCAACCCTTTATTTCCTGTAAAGAAAATTAAATTCATGAGCCTGAGAAGCATTCTATGACATATTTGGTGACAGTCTGAAGAGTCCAGCAGGTCTGCTGTCAGGTTGTCATAACAGGTTACCCAGGAGGTCAGCCACTGCCTCCCCTATGCTCAGGATGGCAGGAGCTTTTCCATCTGTGGAGAGACAAAGGCTTGTGACAGATGCTGCATAGCACAAAATTCCCTAGACAGAATGATGAGCTGCACTCCGGCTGAGCTTCCCGGTTGGAGTTCAGGGGCGGCTTGCCAGTTGATTCCTGATTTTCACCTTAGGTTTTCGGTGCATAGGAGGGCATCTTGTCCCTGATCATAAGAAATGTTTGGGAGCTCTTGTGTGCATTCTCATAGCATTTGCTGGCATTCTGAAGGGAGTGAAAGCTCTTATTACCGTGAAATTCTGTTAATTTTCCCCAACGTGTCCAACTTTTTCTTGAAGTGGGGTTTGAAATTCCTGGGACTCCAGTGATGATTGGGGCCAATATGAGAGTAGTCAAAATTATGGCAAAATACTGATTCAGTAGACTAGAGGTGAGAGGTCAAGATCTAAGATGAGGAGAACAGGGGAATCAATGGGTAAAACATTTCAGTTATGTAAAATTAATAAGTTCTAGAGATTTTCTGTACAACATTGTACCTATAGATAACAATACTGTATTATACACTTAAAAATCTGTTGAGATGGTAGATCTTGTGTTAAGTGCTTTTACCAAAATAATAACCTTCAAGGACATGTAAAGGTACTTTCCATTCCCTCTACCGTGGAAGATGGGCATGAGGTTGTTTATAACTGAGAACTTCAGAGCCAGAGAGTGGCAAGGCTTGGCTTATCTGGCTTGAGAACAGAAATTACCATGACTCCCAGGCATTCTCTGTAGACAACTGTGAGCTTCTATATCAGCCAAGGCAGCTGGGCCATTTCAACCTGCCTACTCCCTTTGTGGTGGGTATAGGGCCAAGACCCAGCCCCTTTCATCTATTCCTAACATTAACTGTCCTTGTCTTAATGAACTTAGAAATATGACACCCATTCTTATGTCCACCCTAGAGTCAAAAAGAATAATTTCAAGAACAAAATCCCCAAGGTAAGATACTACTGTCACACGTCGCTTAACGACAGGGATACATTCTGAGAGATACACCATTAGGCAATTTCATCATTGTGTGAACATCATAGGGTGTACTTTCACAACCTAGATGGTATAGCCTACTACACACCTAGGCTCTATGGTACTAATCTTACAGGACCACTGTCATATAAGCGGCTGTCGTTGACTGAAACATCGTTATGCGGCACATGACTGTACTTTAGTGGGAGCTTGGGGGAAAGAAGAGGAGGAGCCTGAGATACTGTGAAGCAAGTTCAAGAGATTAAACAGAGGGGAAAAAAGTGTTTTACACAGGGCCTAAGATATTGTAACTATTCAATAAACATTTGTTGAACGAATGAATGAATGAATGCTGAGCATGACATGTCAGTCTCTATCAAACTTGACTGGGGATAACTGTTCTTCAAGTCTTGTATCTGAACATCTCATAAAGCTTCCCTGATGAAGATAGTGACACTAGCATATATCTAGTGTCAGAGGTATGGGCAGGGAGGCAGAGAAATCTGAGGTAGGTGGGACTCTAGTTCATATGGAAACCCCTGATACTGCATTTATTCCCTTTCCTGGGTGTATCACATCAGGGGCACCAGAATCTGCTGGAAAGGAACATTTGGACAGCTTTATAAATAAGCAATCATAGAAGAAGATGAACACCTGAGAAGCTGATCAGCCCAAGAGAAATAGGCATTTGCCAGAATTTTAATACAAATGGCAGTGGAAAAGACAGAGAATTTGCTATTGAGTATTTGCCATCTTCCCAAGACAGAGTTCAAATGGATTTGATTTACACTTATAAGAAGACAGCCTAATTGCAACCTTGAAATAGGCAAGATCAAGTAAGATTCTGAGTTTAACAGAAAAGAGGGTCTGATTCGTATTTAATCACTCTCTTGAGAGCTAGTATGGGAATTCACACAGGGTCAGAGACAAGCTCCTTCCCTGCCCTCTGTGAGGCTACAGCTGAAGTGGAAAAGAGTAGGAATTGGTAATTGTCTGTAATTTGGCAAGAAGAGCAGATTTTAGTGTTTGATAAATAAGGGTGAAGAACTGTCACATCCAGATACTGATATTCTCTGTAAGAAGTAGAGGGCTAGAAGGTTCACAGACACATTTCCTTTGAAACAAGCTGTTTCTACTTCTGCAACAGAAAGTGACTTAGTTGACTTCCAGAGAGAGCTCACCAGGCTTCATGTAAGTTCAGCATGAGACATTCTTAGGGGTCCTCTGGCCAGTTGACCCAGTGTTGTTTTACAAACAAGAAAACAGGCCTTGAGTGACAAATGAACACATTCAAAATTCATGGCATAGCAGTGGGAAGAACTCATAACTCATGATGCCCCCTCCTTGGATCCTTTCTTTTCATGAGATTGCCTCAGTAAAATTCAGGAAATATTTGACTGACTGTCTTACATATGCTAACTCTGATTTGGGTACTATAAAACAACAGGAGGCATATGCTATGATACCTGCTCATGGGAAGATATAAACCTCAATGGGAAGAAAAGACACTTGCTGCTATTAGAACCAGAAAGCCTTGCACTGCAATTCATGTGCCAAGATTAGTGTTGGCACTAATTCCACTATTAATAACTAATATTTGATCTTCACAATAACCATGTAAGCCAAAAAGCCCCATTTGACAGAAATTGAAGCTTAGGTTAAACGACTTGATCGTGATCAATTAGCTAGTATATTGCAGAAATGGAACTTGAAGTTGGGATTTCTCATTTAAAACCGAGCTCCTTCCCACTACACTTTGCCACCTTTCAATGTTGTACAACTCTTGGTTTTTTATTAAGAGGCACGAGAGGCACAAAATCTAGTCATCTCTAGAATCTAGCTGTTGTCATAAAATTTATAAGGGGAAATAATAATAATTATTTTTTAATTTAATTATTTTATTGAGGTCATATTGGCTTATAATGTGTACATTTCAGGTGTACATCACTATATTTGAGTTTCTGTATAGACTACATCGTGTTCACCACCAACAGTCTAGTTTTTATCCATCACTATACATATGTGCCCCTTTACCCCTTTTGCCTTCCCCCCACCCGTTTCCTCTCTGGTAACCACTAATCTGTTCTCCTTATCCACATGTTTGTTTGTCTTCCACATATAAGTGAAATCATATGGTGTTTGTCTTTCTCTGTCTGGCTTATCTCGCTTAGCGTAATACCTTCAAGGTCCACCCATGTTCTTGCAAATGGCACAATTTTGTCTTTTTTTATGGCTGAGTAGTATTCTGTTGTATATATATATATACATATACACCTAATCTTCTTTATTCATTCATCTGTTGATGGGCACTTGGATTGCTTCCATGTTTTGGCTATTGTGATGGGATGCATTATTATGAAATAAATTTTTTTTAAGCATTCAAAATCAGCAAAACCACTGTTTAAGGAGTGAAATATATCTTTGAAAAAAATTACTGGTTTCACTGACTTGTACATTCTTTGACAGGTGTCAAAATATCATGGAGATGGAGTCTTGATCACGTTGCTGAATTCCTACAGAATCAGAATATTCTGAGAACTGTTTGCTAGTCAGTATTAAACCACATCATTGCAGAGTTCATGGAAAACAAGTCATGAATAGTGAATGCCCATTAACGGGAACTTTTTTTAGATTTCCAGGTGTGTTTTCTAAAACAGTGAGGGATCACTGTAAAAAAAAGGGGGGGGGGTGCTACAAAAATGGGCATAACCCACCAACAAAAACAATAATAAAGGAAATATGTACATTTGACCACAGCTCTGCAACTATAAAACTACAATATTAAAAGTCAGCCTGCACAATTGTCTACAATGAGTACTTTGAGCTAAAATTTAACCCCATGCATTTAAAACTACTATAGTCATAGAAGGAAATTTAAAGGAACACATTCTCATTGTAAACAATACTGTGATTTTACATTTTAAAAATTAGGGCTAAATGCCTAAACATACTAGAAATATCATGGTAAAAAGAATAGTTGCATATACAAATGCAATCCTTAATCACTTAGAAATTCATTACTTTTTAATTTGTTTTCCAAAATTACTCAAGAGATTTTCTCAGTTAGAACAAAACACATGGTTAAATCATAGCATCTACCAACCGATTTATTATTGGTTTTGTTTGTGGGTTGCTGGATTATTTTTTGGCCTCATGAAAAGCCAAAACTAGTTGAACAAGCTCTCTGAAAATACTATGCTGGAGCTGAAACCAAGCACGGAAAATGTTGGCTTGTAGAATGTGATTATGAATCACTAAAAATGATACTAGACTTCCACATGAAATATTCACTCTAGAAACAAATGGGAGATATGAAATACATGAGCTGGAAGAGCATAAATAGTGCCATAAATTATTGGAGAGTCAGACAACACCATGGAGAAAAGAAGCAAGGGTAGAAATTATTGCAGCTTCTGGCTCATGGCACAGAATGAAATGAAGTCCTCATAATTAGGGAATCCAAGAATCACAGTTATATGTTCTGGGGTTTACCAAATGGAATACTTGAGCTACACTGGGTTTTGTCCTCAGACTAGATTTCAGCTGCCAACTTGCATTTTCATAGCAATAGTAACCCAAACAGGACATCCTGACACAGTTCTTTTGACATGTGCCATGTAGTTACCCACATTTTAGAGTGGTTAGTTTATAATAGTTATGTCCTCAATAGATATCCCTGACCATCATTTCATTCCTCAGCCCTTCTATAAGATGACTCTCCAGACATTTTTTGACACTTTGTTGGTAAACATGTTGTGAAGGTGCATGCTAAAAAATTTAGTTGGTAGTCTAAAACTTTGAAGTTTAATAACTTGGATTTAAGCATTGACAAAATGTTCCCAAGTCAAAATTGTGGCATCGAACTGTCTGGGTCAAAAAGTTATAAACTTTTTAGAAGCATAAAAGCCAAATATTATCTAACAAACTATATTTAAGATCTCTATGAGGAAAACTACAACTCTGATGAAAGACATCAAAGACTAACTAAATAAATGGAGAGATGTTCCACATTATTGGATAAGCCTCAATATCCTCAAGACATCAGTTCTTCTCAACTTGATCTACAGATTTAATGCAATATGCAATCCCAGTCAAAAGCCCAGCAAGTTATTTGGTGGATATTGAGAAACTAATCCTAAAATTTACATGGAAAAGTAAAAGACTCAGAATAGCCAATTTGTTATTGAAGGACAAGGACAAAGTTGGAAGACAGACACTACTCGACTTCAAGATTTACTGTAAAGTTACAGTCATCAAGACAGTGTGGCACCGACAAAGGAATAGACAAATAGATCAATGGAACAGAATGGAAAGCCCAGAAATAGATCCATGTGAAAGTAGTCAACTAATCTTTAATAAAGGAGCAAAGGCAACACAATGGAGCAAAGATAGTCTTTTCAACAAATGGTGCCAGAACAACTAGATATCCAAATTCAAAAATATGAATCTATACAGACCTTACACTCTTCACAGAAAGTAACTCAAAATGGATCATGGAGCTAAATGTAAAACACAAAACTATAAAAATCCTAGGAGATAATGTAGGAGAAAATGTAATTGTCCTTAAGTATGGTGTTGACTTTTTAGGTACCACAAGTAAAAAGTACTTTTTAGGTAGTTTTTAGCTATCAAAGACACAATCTGAGAAATAAATAATTGATAAGCTGGACTTTATTAAAATTTAAAACTTCTGCTCTGTGAATGACAATGCTAAGAGAATGAGAAGATGAGCCATAGACTGGGAGAAGATATTTGCAAAACACATGTCTGATAAAGGACTGTTATACAAAATATATAAAGAACTCTTATAATTCAACAAGAAAATGAACAGCCCAATTTTAAAAAGGGGCAAAAAACCTGAACAGACACCTTACCAAAGAAGATGGCAAACAAGCTTATGAAAAGATGTTTTGATGTCATATGTCATAAGGAAATTGCAAACGAAAACAACGAGATACTACTACACACCTATTACTAGATATACTACACACCATTCGGTCACAGTCCAAAATACTGACAACACCAAGTGCTGGTGAGGATGTGGAGCAAGAGGAACTCTCACTCACTGCTGGTGGAAATGCAAATGGTCCGGCCACTCTGGAAGACACTTTGGAGTTTTCTTACAGAACCAAACATACCCTTAGCATGTGATTCAGCAATCATCCTCCTTGGCATTTACCCAAATGAACTGAAAACTTATGTCCAAACAAAATCTGCACAAGGATGTTTACAGCAGCTTATTCATAATTGCTAAGACTTGGAAGCAACCAAGAGGTCCTTCGTTGGTGAACGGAATTGATAAATTGTGATATATCCAGACAATGGAATTCTAAAAAAAAAATGAGCTATCAAGCCATGAAAAGACATGGAGGAAACTTAAGTGCATATTACTAAGTGAAAGAAGCCAATTTGAAAAGGCTACATATTATATGAGTCCAACTATATGACATTCTGGAAAAGACAAAACGATAGAGACAGTAAAAGGATCAGTGATTGCCAGGGGTTGAAGGGAGGGAGGGATGAATAGGCAGAGCACAGAGGATTTTCAAGGCAGTGAAACTGTTCTGTGTGATACTACAAGGGTAGATACATGCCATTATACTTTTTTCAAAACCCACAGGATGTACAACACCCAGAGTGAACCCTAACATAAACTATGGACTTGGGGTGATAATGATGTGTCTGTGTAGCTTCGTTTATTCTAACAAATGTACCACTGTGGTGCAGAATGTCAACAGTGGGGGAGGTTGGTTGTGTGTGGGGACAGGGAGTGTATGGGAACTCTCTAAATTTTCCATTCAATTTTGCCGTGAACCTAAAACTGCTCTAAAAATATTGTTTATAAATAATAATTTGAAAAGGCCAAATGCTTACATAACTGGAGGGGAGTGGGTAGGGAGTGGTAGTGTTTGGTAGTGTTGCCAAAAGAAGAGAGGAGGGACCCCTATTCAACAAGAAATCTACTTCTCATAGAATTAGCAAAGGGAATGAAATGACTATAAAATGTCTATTAGCAGCACCGGATCTTGACTTGTCTTTTTGATTATTGGGAAATACACATTAAAAAGGTGTATATAATGTAAATACAACTTAAAGTCCTCAAAGCTTGGCCTAGAGTTCCCTGAGATGCTTTCGAGGGGTCAAAACTATTTTCATAACAATACTGAGACATTATTTGCTTTTTTCACTGTGCTGACATTTGCACCCACGATGCAAAAACAAGGGTGGGTAAAAATGCTGGAGCCTGGACCAAGGCAGTGGCACCAGGCTGTATTGGTAGTCACTGTATTATTTATCAAGACACTCTCGCAGATAAAAGAATGCCAGCTTCACTGAAGAATGACTTTGATGGAGCTGTAAAAATGACTAATTTGATTATATGTTGACCCAAGAACACATAACGAAATGGGACACATGCACAGTGAACAAGTGCTGCCCGCGGTGGTATGATGTTTGTCTCGAGGTGAAACTCCACGTGATTGTTCGTGTTGTGGGCTGAGCTAGCTGCTTTGCTCAAAGAGTATGATTTGTACTTGAAAGAATGACTGACAGACCAACTGTGATTATTCAGACTGGGGCATCAGGCAGATATTTTCTCAGGAACACATGAACTGAGCCTGTCACTTCAAGGAAAACAACTGGCAGTATTTGTTGCCAATTGTAAAATTTGAGCTTTCAAGCAGATAATTACAATTTTGGAAAACTTGAATTCAACACTATGAGCTTGAAGGTTTCCAATATTAAAAGACTTTTCTGGTAAAATCAGTGGTGATATTGATGAATGTGATTTTTTTGATGTTGTAGAATGAAATGTGTCAACATTTAGAAGATCTGCCTAACTCAGTGAACCATTATTTTCCAAATGACCAATGCACGAGTGTCATAAAATCACGCATGAGTAAAAGATCCATTCAAAGTGCAAAAAGACTAATGCATTTTACTGTAAGAGAGTATTAAAAGTTCATTGATATAGTTTTAGATACCACTTTGCAACTAATCTTTAAGAAACTACCACTTGTCAAGTTTGGATGTAGTATCAAAGAATATCCACAGTTAGATCAAAAAAAGAAAAGCTATAAAAAGACTCCTCCGTTTTCCAACTGCATAGTTGTGTGAGGTTAGATTTTCTTCATATTCTTCAACCAAATCGCATAATTCTATAGACTGAATAGAAGGACAGACCAAATATTAGAATCTAGCTGTCTTCTATCAAGCCAAACATTAAAGAGATTGGGAAAAATGAAAAGTGATAGCACTCTTCTCATTCAATTTTGCTTTGCTTTCGTTTTGGAAAATAGTTACTTTCATAAAAATAAATTGTTCATGTTATCAGGTATTATTATTACTATTTATGTCATCATGGAGATTATTACTGTAATTTTCAAATAGAATTTTAATTTTTCCCAGTTTTAATTTTGCATACAGTAAATATCATTAGATAAAACTCATATAAACAGAAGCCCTTTGGCATCTGTAATACTTTTCAAGAGTGTAAAGGGATCCTGAGACCAAAAAGTTGAGAACCAATCATTTAAAGAGATAATGATACAGATGTCATGTACCTAACACACAGCTTAAAGGATAAAACATGACTAGCACCTTGGAAGCCGCTGTATGTCCTGCACAGAATGTAGTTTCTTCGCTTTTCTCAGGGCTGAGCACGTTACATTAATCTTATATCAACCACTCTCTTGCTTTTCTTCATAGTTATCTCACAAACATATCTCCCTATACAACGCTTAATCTTGCCTGTTTTTGAACTGCATACAAATGGAACCATACCATCTGTAGGTCAAAGCAGTGCCTGAGAAAAGGACTTGGGTTCAGGTAGTGTATTTTGGAAGTGATGCCAGGAAGCAGAAGTGTGGAGGTGAGGGTAGAGACTAGAGAAGCGAAAAAGCAAATAAAAGTACATTATTGAGCTGGTTACTGCTGTGGGCAACTGAGGCAGAGTCCTGCTGTGTATTCTCTGCAAAAATGTATAAAACACATTTCAGAATTGGCCCACCAGCCCAAAGGAAAGGAGCCTGGGCCTTGTTCACTGCCTTTATCTCCATTTGGTTGAGTTGTTCTCAGGGGCTTAACTCCCTCGCACATTCAGACTAAGTGGCTACTCCTGGTTCCAAGAAAGCCCTGAAGCAGAAGAGTAAAGGCCCCTCATTGTGACCTTGAGGTGGCACACTGGCCACTGCATGGAACTGTCCACCACAGCTGCCTAAAATCGGGTGAGCTAAAGGAATGGAGTGAGGGGCACCACAGTGTCGGCTACATTGTACGTATTCTTTTACAATGTCCTTCTTTCCCTCCAAAGTATGTTATTGAGATATTTTGGATTGATATGAGTAGTCTTAGCTAATTCATTTCCACTGATGTGTAGTATTGTATTGTCTGACTATTCTACAACTTAATCTCCATTCTACTGTTGCATCTTTGGTTTATTTCTAGACACGGGGACTTTTGTTAATGTTACTGCAGGAAAACAAACAAATGAACAAACATTTCCATGTCCTTACATTCCATCCAAAAATTTCATAATCAGCAGGAATGAGGTCCCCACTTTACTTTTGCATTTCCAATCTTGAATGAATTTATTGGTCAACCTAAGTCACATTCTGGGCTGGATTCTGGGAAATGTAGGTTTGACTTTCTGGCCTCGGCAGTACAAGAAGGCACACTAGAAGGAGCACCATGCCCAATACACTAGGCAACCAGGCAACAGCTGTGAAAATTAAAAATCCACGTACCCTTTGATCCTGCAATTTTACTCTGGTAATCTATTCCATAGAGATAAAATTACTAATATAAAAGTGCATATGTATGATGCCATTTATTGTGGAACTGTTTGTAGTGAACTGAAAGCAAATGTTCTTTAATAAATGAATGGCTGAATATATAGAAATATAGCCACATACTGGAATATTATATAGCAAAAAAAAATGAATTAGAGCAACACAAGATGACTTGGAATGATTCCACAATGCATTATTGAGTGAGGAAAGCAAGATGCAAGAACATGCATATTACATAATCCCATTTTTTTGTAAGACAATGGCCAAAAAAGACATATATATATATATATATATATATATATATATATATATATATATATATGATTATATAGGTATAGAAAATGTATAGAAGGCCACCCAGTAGGTTGTAAACAGGGCTTATGGTTAGAAAAGTAGTACTTTAGCAAAGAAAAGGAGTGGGAAAAATATATATATTTATATATAAAGGGATGGTTTCCTCAGTGTGATTATTTTAGGAGGTAGGGATTTTAAGCAACCTTTACTTTCTTTATATTTGCACTTTTATGTGCTATTTATTTATAAATAAACAAATTTATATCTTGTATTTATATTTTTATGTACTATTAAAAGTATTTGTGGTGAATGTGTATTATTTACATAATCAATATAAAACAATAACTCCCTTTTTAGTGTGAAAAAATCCCTTCTTTCTAATGGAACTGGGGGTAGAGGAGTGGTAGAGAGAATTATTGTTTTACATCATCCACTCTGTATAATTAAATTTGATACCACATGTATATATCTATAACTATGATAAATGTATAAAGAAAAAATTATTTCAAGTTAGCAAATGAAATATCCTTCTTTGGGCTAAGTTTGATTCTTGTGCCTGCATTCCAGAGCTCACCCACTTCTACCTCCTCACTCCATTAATGAAACTTTTCTATCACAGTATCAACCATCCTTTTCGGCCGGCTCCGTCTCTGAGGGTTAGAAACATACTCACCTATCTCTCATCTTCAAAAATCCTCCTTTAACCTTATGGCCTCGTCTAGCTACCGCACCATCTCATAGCTTTGCTTTGTAGCTATGAGAAAACAACTTAAAAGAGTTGCTTACACTCACTGTCTCCCATCTCATTTACCCCTCATCATCCTGCATTATGGCTTTTGCCCTGACAAATGCTTCCATAGAACTGCCCCCCAGGATCACTGTGCCCTTCTTATTGCCAGCTCCAATCGTCCTGATGTCTCAGGAGAACTCAACCCTCTGAACAACTATCTTCTTAAAGCTCTTTCTTCTGTTTGCTTACAAGACACTGTTCTGTCCCCATTGCCTTCCTGATTGCTTTGTAGAATGTTCTCCGGGCCCTCTGCTAGCCCCTCATCTGCCTTTCCTCAAAATGTCAGTGTCTCTCAGGCTCCCACCTGCTTTCCTTCTCACTCCATTCACTTTCCCTGGCGATGACATTCATGCTCATGGCTTTGGCAGGGAGGATGCAAGTCTATATTTACGGCGTGGATATCTCTCCAGAGTTCCTGACCCACATTTCAAACAGCCTCCTGGATACGTGCTACATGTCTAACTTGTTCACTGAACTATACATGTGAAGGACAGAATGCATTGTCTTCCTTTCAAAACACGCCCTCACTGATCATCAGTCTGTGTTCCCCATCTTGTTGAATGGTGTCACCATTCACTAGCCCATAAGAGGGAACACGAACTATGAAGTCATCATATAACCTTGATATTTATCATATCTAATAACCAGGTTCTTTTGACTCTACCTCCTAAATACCTCTCAAACTCTTCTGTTCACTCCCTGGCTTCCACTTCTGCCTTAGTTCACCTTATCACTCCTCAACTGAACTCTCATAATCTCTTATCTCTAGTGGCACCACCTTCAAGCCATCCCTCATGTTGCCAGCAGTGTGAACTTTCTTAAATGCAAAACTGAATAGATCACTCCCACACTTAAAATTTTTGAATAACTTCCCATGACCTGCATGACCCAGTTTAAATCACTTAGAATGATACGTAAGAACTTCCCCACCTATCTCTCTAAAATCATCTCTTACCACTTATCCATACATGAGTGATCCACCCTTCAACATATCAAATTATTTATATTTCCCAAGTCCAGCTTCAAAAACCAAACTATGCCTTTGGGAAGGTATCCTTTACCTTGCACTCAGGTCTCTGATACAAGGTCACCCTTGCATAATTCCATGTTTCCATCTGCTTCCCCATTAGACTGTGAGTGCCTCCAGGGGGGCTGTATTCCACACCCATGCATAGCACATGCTAGGTATTTGCTACATATTGGTGGAATATTGCATGATCTCATATTTAAATGTACAGACACTGAGTATCAATAGGATGAAGAGACTTTCCCAGGTCATACAATAAGAAATAAGGCCACATGAAGTAAAACCCCACTCTTGCCTGGAATCTATGTTGGGTGCTCTTCTCACCACACTCCATGTCCTTCCATGTTAGTTATATAAACCCAAGTAAGATACTTCCATCTTGGACTTCAATTTTCTCGTCTCTGGGATAATTATTTCCAAGAAATCATTAAACTCTGATATTTGTTTTAGCACAGTGGTGAGTTCAAACCTCCACTCTATCATTGGGGCAAGTTATTTAATTTCTCTGTGTCTTAGTTTCCTTATCTGTAAAATGGGGGCAACAATAGTAATTCATAGGGTTCCTATGATGATTAACTGGGAGAATAATTTGAAGGGCTTAGGAGAATGCCTGACCCATGATAAGCATTCAACACATGTTAGCTATTCTTATATTCTGTATAGGTATGGAGCCAAACCACTTGAACTCTTCTCCAACAGAAGTGGATGGCCAAAGTTCAGCTAACTGGCTGTTTAAAAACAATAGCTTGGGAATTGATTTTTGCACGGCAAACATAGATCATCATTCTTAGCTTGTGGTTAGCTTTCCAAGTAGCCCATAGGCCAGTATAATATAAAGGGAACCTTCATATCCAACATGTAGTAAAGATAATTGTCAAAAAATGTCAAGTGCATATCATACTTTGGTAGGTTTTATTTTCCAACTATTTTGGACAACTTTAAGCTCTAAATGTATTGCTAATTTCATCTCAGTTAAATCATCGGTAAGGCAGTTTTGAAAGTTAAGGAAATGCCTACTATTTTTTATATTACTTCACTGAAAATTTCTACCAACTTTAACATAAACTTCCCTTACAATTTATGTTCCCATGAAGAAATTTAGGAAAAAATTTTTTTTAGTTATATAGAAGCTGAGTTTTATAACCTCTAGGCTCATGGTCCTGATTTTTTCCCTTTGTTTGGTTCCTGTAACAGAAGATGCTTAAATGCTCATCTTTGAAAATGTGATGAAAATTCATAGAAACTAGCATCATTCCCACATCCAATTGAAAGAGCAAGAAAAAAAAAATCAATCAACACAATTACGCCAGGCTATATGCCAGCACATCTAGAAATGCCCCACCTTCAGATCTGGCAATCTGTGTTCCAAGTGCCCTAGACAACATTAAATTATGACTATCTTTGCCGGTGTTGTCCACGCCAGTGTGTGTTCAGAAGAAAATCTAATCTGTGTGTTTCTCACTCATTTATACATCATCAAATATTGATTTAACATAGCTGGTGGATCACCAAGAAACATCTAAGTTGTTTTATGATTCCTTTAACCAGCCACCACCCCCAAACAGAAATTTGTATCTTGCCTGCCATAAACAAAACAGAACATTAAATTCTGAATCAGAGTTAGAAACTGCCAGCTCAGTGCAGCTCAGGGTGGCACTTGATTTTGAGGTTCCAGGCTTTCCTTGCTCCTGCTGACAGAGAAGAGGAATAGAAAATCAGGAAAAGCAAAATAAAACAACATTGACAGTATCTGCCTTGGTTCTCTACTAGGGGAGTTGGACATGGCTTGTTCTGGGAGCCAGTAGGGCAGACAGTCTGTTTTCTCTGCCCCTGGATATTGGATTGTGCTTGGCAGGAGGGGAGGAGCAGGAGCTACAGGAAGATGAACAGAGATCCGGTGAACAGCTGCCTAGTTAGGATGCTGTGGGACGTTGTTTGTGGATTCCCGATGGGTACTCTGGGCTTAGAGAAGCAGAAGAGGTGTCAGGTGGCAACCAAGTCAGTATGTGCCTACTGCATTCTCTAAGTGCCTGAGGCAGCTCAGGAAGCTAAGGGATGCTGCCAGAAATGGCACCTTTTTCCTTGTCAACACAATCACAAACATGAAATGCAGCTGAGTACTGGTTGCAAATGGGGATCGTGCTCTGCTGGAGTCTGTGTGATGGGGCACAAACAAACCCCTACTCTGCCTATTCCTCACCATGGGAGTGCCATAACTATCTTTGTTGAATGCCAGCTCACTAGCACTTCTCAGGTAGAGCAAACTACAGTGACTTCTGCTTTTAAACACCAAAGAAAAACACTAAAGACTACAGAAAGCACAAAGCAGAAGAGCCCCTGAATGCCCCTAGGCTGATTTTCATTTTGAAGGATTGTTATTACTATATTTTGACACCAGTGGACGTATTGAACTTCTTTCCTTAGTGCCATTGGTGTCAGCAGGATCAAAGGTGTGTGTGCGCGTCTGTGTGTCTGCACAGGCCTGGCAGGAGGTGAGACAGATGAAACAGGAAGAAGGGAGAAAAAATGGACAACTGAAGAAGGAATGAAGGATGAGGGTGGATGGGAGCCCTGATTTGAGGTTATGTGGCTCATGGAAGATGAATCATTCTATAATATAGTTCAAAGAGAGGACCAGCACACATATCTCCTTCAAAGGCATTCTATCCCAGTGAGCCCCATTCTCTGAGCTTATTGAAGGAATAAAAATCCCATTTATTGTGGGCAAGACTGATCCCAGGTATAGGAAATGGAGGCATGGGGCAGACGCAAAGCTGTACCTTCAAGCTAGCTGTAAGAGCAGTAATTAGAACGCACGAATCATTACTCACTTCTCTGATGGCATTTTTTGGGTGTCTGTTATGTGCCAGGCACTGCAATAAGTACTGATGATATAAAGATGAATAACAAGGTATAGGCCACTCCAAAGGGGATGTGGAACTAGCCCCCTTATAACACAATGGGATGTGTCTTATAAAAGGCTGAAGAATATGTAGCTAAAGAAGGGAGCATAAAGTAGCAGTGCTCAACGTAACCTGGGGGAAAGGAATACTTTCTGTGGGAGAGAGCATAATGAGTCTTTCCAAAGGACCCTTTAAGGAGATGGGGAAGCAGAGGTTAACTAGGTTGACAAAGACAGGGGAGTTTTAAGAAGAGGGAACAATCATAGCTAATGCCTATATATGGTCTATACCAAGAATTGACCTAAACACTTCACATATATTAACTCATTTAACTGTACAACTACCATATCAGAGACGCCAAATCATCATCCACATTCCTGTTTTACAGATAAGGAAAGTGGGCCAGAGAATAAGTAATCTGATCAAGATCAAGTAGCTAATAATGGGCAGAACCAAAATTTTAACGCAGGTGGTCTGTGTTTGGAGTCCATGCTCTTAACTACTATCATATACTGCCTTTTTTTGCTAGAAAATTTTAAAAAAGGTATAAAGATATGGAGTGTTCAGGTACCCTTGGTTCAGTTGAAACAGTTCATCTACTGTGGATTAGGTATCATACCAAGTGCTAATGTTACAATGATGAATAAGGCCCAGTTCTTGCCCCCAAGGGGCTTAAAACATAACAGGGAGGGAGATCCTTAAATATCTAATTCCAATATAGTGTGGAATGATGTTTAGATATGTCAGCTGACTTTCTATTCATTCCCTGGAATTCCTTTTTACTCCATGGCCCTTCTCCCATCCAAACTAGATATCAGGATCATTAAAGCAGAAAAGTAAAAGAGAGGCTTTTTGAAGAGCAAAATCCAGGGTCTGAAGGACCCAGGGCATGAAGAGTATGCCATAAATGGTAGATTGGGAAGAATTTAGCATGATGCAAGGTTCAAGGCAGCCCTCCTTCTTCCACTCACCCCAACCACCACCCCCTCAATGAGATGAAGATTCTCTAGCCCAGGAGGAGAGGAGGAAAAGAAGAGGAGAAGCAAAAGTGTTGGAGGCTGGTATGAGGCCCTAGGATGGGTCCCTGTGACAGATGCTTTGGGAAAATCCAAGAGCAGAGGAGACTGTGTCTTGCTTCCCAGGAAACCGGCTATATGGCCCTGGCATTTGGGAGAGAGGTCTGAGCAGGAGAGGCAAACTTGGTGTCATCAGCATGTAGCTGGTTTTTACAGTATGAGGCTAGATGACATCACCAAAGGAAAGCGGTGGGAGGTGGGAGGTCTCAGGTCACCCTTCGCACCCAGGGTAAGATGGACTCACTAGACGTATCTATGCAGCTGGGGCTGGGATGTCCTCACAGATTCTCTCTGCACCAAGTGTGACACAGTTCCCGTACTTCCCATTCAAAGCTCTGTGAGGGCAGGGATATTAACTGTTTTTTTCACTATTGTATTCCCAGAGCCTAAATAGTGCCTGGGACATAGTAGGTGCCCATCATTTGTGTAATGAATAAGTGAATATGCTTTATAAAGTTGTTAAAACAAGGAGAGGCTTGCAGCTTATTAACTCCTTGAACAAATCACTAGTATTTGCAGGCACTGTTCTAATTGCTTGGAATATATCCATGAACAAGAGAAAAAAGGTTCCCGCTCTCTTGGAGCTTCTATTTTGTTAGGGGAGACAGATAATGAACACTGAACCAGAATTATGAGTTTATTGTAGAGTATGTTTCCCTGCAGGATCAGGCTGAAATCTCCCTCTCTGGAAATTTGCCTGAAGTGTTCCCCTGTGTGACGTCTTCTCCTTATCACCCCTGCTCCCCACTCCTTTTCTGGGAATGCTTTTTTAATAAATTGCTTGCACACAAATCTTCCTCTCAGGGTCTCCTTCTGAGAAGCCTGACCTAAGATAGGAGTTGTGCTAGAAATTAAGCTTGGTTATAGAAAAGAAAACGAAATTTTTACTTCTTGTATCCCTCAGTTTATAGCTTGAGCCTGGTAATTGCTGCAAATATAACACAGTAAATGCTACAATCAAAATTTGCACAAAGAAGTGGCAATGATTCATTGTGGAAGAATCAGAAAGAGCCTCCTGGAGGATGAGTAGAAATTAAGCAGTTGAAGAGTGGTGAAAGTCATGCTAAGAAGGGATAGTAAGGACAGAGGTGCGGGACTCACAATGTGTGGGGCCCTACACCTGGCCCAGTAGGTCTGCACCAGAGGGTTGTGGCATACGGCCACAGATAAGCAAGCTTGGGAAGTGCTTGGGCCATAGGATGTATGGAGCCGGGGGGAGGGAGCAGCTGAAAATGATGCAAGGGAAAAAAAGAGATCAATCATGAGAGTCTTCCAGGTTAAGAATTTGAACTTTTCCTAAAGGTGTTCAGGGCCATGGAAGAGTTTTGTTTTGTTTTGTAATTATGTCATACAGTCATATGATGCAAAATTTAAAAGCTCAAAAGGTTTGTAATTAAAAACAGAATCTCTCTCCCCTCCTTTCCGTAGTCATGAAACCACTGGTACAACTTACCTGAGCATCCTTTAGGAAATACGTTTTGCATATATAACCCTGTTTTGATCACCTGACCCTGTATTGTGACGAGCCTTGCATATTATCTCAGAGTTGGAAGCAGGGGAGTGATCTGATCAAATTAGCAACTTATAAATATTATTACAACTGCAGTGTACTTAATAGATGGGGAAGGAAACAGGCAAGAATGAGGAAAGATAATAGCAACGTAATGGAGAGAAAAGAAAGATTTTAAAACGAGCTCTTTTCATCAAATAATAACCTTCAATGTTTATTTAGTGCATCTCTTGTAAATAGCTTGGAGCATCTTCATCATCCAAGCTACATTGTGGTCAGCTGAGAAAAGATATTCAAGCTTACAGTTTGCAGATAGAAGAGACAAGGTATATAGAAAGGCAAGTTTAGGACACCCTAATCCTGGATCTAATAATCTCTCCCCAGAGTATCCTAACTCTAGCTTCTTAGTAGTCCCAAATCACCAGAACAGTGAATGGACAACTTTCACCAAGAACCACAAGAGTCAATTACTGCACCAGTAAAGTAATGATCTAAGAGCTCCTAGAAAATGGAAGAAGATTTTTTGTTCTTATGCTTACAAATACTTCAAAGACTCTGGGGTAATACAAATTATTATTAAGTTACCAAAATTTTAAATAATTATTTTCAGAAGCAAGAAAATAAATTAGACACAGAGCAGATTCTCCCATTAAGCGTTTTCTGGACAATTAACTTGATTCTGCTTAATGTCATCCAAACCCAGTGCTCAGGGCATATTCAATAAACATGATGGATTCTCTTTTTCAGTGGTGGACATGGAAGGCTTTGGTTGGCAGACCCTTAAGTTGGCCTCAATGATCCCCATCTCCTGGTATTCATATCCTATGGAATTCCCTCCCCATGGAGGTAAGCTGGACCTAGCAACTTGCTTTCTAATAAATGAAATAAGGTCAAAGAGATAGGATGTCACTTCTGTGATTAGGTTACAAAAGATTATGACTTCCATCTTGCTGGCAGATTCTCTTTATTGCCTTCTAGGCTTGAATGTTTTGATGGAGCAAGCTGCCATGTTGCAGAGGCCCACACAGCAAGGAACGAGGGTGACCTCCAGCTGACAGCCAGCAAGGAACTGAAGACTTTAGTCTAATACCCTGAGAGGAGCTGAATCCTCCCACCAACCATGTGCGTGAGCTTGGACGCAGATCCTTCCCCAGTCCAGCCTTTAGATGAGAACCCAGCCCTGGGCTAACACCTTGATTGCAGCCTTGTAAGAGACATTGAAGAAGATCCAGCTAAGCTGTGTCTGGATTCCTGAATCATACAAACTGAGATAATAAATGTGTATTGTTTTAAGCTGCTAAATTTTGGCATAATCTGTTACATAGCAATAGAAAACTAATGCAAAGGCATTGCCAGAATATACAAAAATCGAATCACTTTGATTTATTTACATAGACTAACATTATGCTGTGAAACATGACATGCATCCTTCCCATGATCTCAACAGTATTCCTTAATGACCCAAATGCTAACCAGAGTGCACACTTGACTGAAACTTAAATATCGGTAGGTCTAAAAATTCACAGTCCCGCCTTCACCACCACTGCTTCCTGTGAGGTTCCCTAAGCCTGTGTTTCAGGACTTTCCCCTTGATTTGAGATCCTCTGAGGAGGATACTGAGGAAGCTGGTGTTACCCCTGTGATATAAACAGGAAAGAAAAGATGCTAGACTGCATGTTTAAAGGCACATCACGCAAAGGCAAAGCTGTCAGCTACTCGAGCATCACTGGATTTAATGTGAGGGCTCACAAGAAACTTAGGCAGCCCTACAAAAACCCTAAATGGGAACAAAAATATAGGAGTTGGGGAATATATATGCAGTCGGTCCTGACAGATAATGTCTTAAAGGGATCCTAGTTTATTTGGGAGGTGAGATGAGATAATACAGGCTCAGAGATTTTTCTCTTCCTCTTATTCCAGATGTTTTCAACCTGTCTTCACTTGAAGTTGATAAGCCTATATTTAATGAGCACTGGCCCATGGGATTTGAAAAGATGACAAAGAAGTGAAAATCAAAGTTTCTGACATTCATTCTAATGGTGAAAACAGGACACATATGAAAATGATCTACAAATGTCAAACAGGGAGTCCTAATTTCACAGAAGGTAGTAAACATATAGTGCTTACTACTTACGTGCATCCAGTAAGATTCTCAGTTCACTGGCTCAGTTGTCCAAGAAATAACCAATTAAAACTTTTTCTTGATAAAAAGAAATTCATCTGTGGCCTCTCTCCTGCCTGGCTAGTGGGACATTTGATAACAGCCATTATTTGGGGCCCTTCTCTTTCAAAAATTGCTACAGAATTCCACCTGAAAGATGGACAAAAGGCCTTTAACCTCGAATGGAGTGCAGCTGTTGCTGATTCCTAACTGCCCGGGCCTGCAGTGGCCCTTGAACATGGGGTGTGGGTAATAATCTCAGGCACCTCAACTAGGGAGCAAAAGACAGGAATCCAGACCTTCTCTGTCTATCACTGACAATGTTCCTTGAAATAAACTTGCTCACCCTTTTAAAGGCCCTGCTTCTCTTTCTGTAAAGCTGAGGGCAAATACATTTGTATTCCAACTGCCTCATCAACTGTCATGTGTGAGTTTTCCCTCACGTCCATACTTTTCAAAATGAGTTTTCATGTATTCCTTCTAGGAGACAGGCTGGTCAGGAATTCTTGTGCCCAAGTGAGAGATGAGGCAATTGGAACATTGCCATGAGAGATTCATCCAAGCTCACACACAGCAGGTCCACAGCCAAGTCAGGGTTAGAATGAAGAGTTCACGATACTTAATCCAGTGTTCTTTATATCACACTGCGGCTGCCGTAATAGTAGTCACCAATTGTTATACCCCAAGTAGATGCTAAAATGTGCATACAGAAGCAGCACTGATAATGGGGTACATCCTTACTTCAGGTGGATCACCACTAGCTGGAGAAGAGCTATATGTGTCTAGGTAAGGAATTGGGACTAACGAGACAACAGAGAGCAGAAGGAGGCTTTTGTGTTTGGTTGATAGGGATGGTTTCTACTGCACCTTTGTTTTTAATATTGGATCTTTCTCTGCAAATGTATGGATACAGCACAGAGACATCTATTACCTGTTCCTGAAACATCATCAAAAGCCCCATGGGCAGCAGAGTATAATGCAATGTGCCAAAAAGACAAGTGTGAAGTGTGTCAAGTCAGGGAACACCATAAATCCTCTATTCAATTCTCAAAGAATATGATACACAAATGTCCATTCATCTTGCTCTCTCACACTTCCACCATTTTCAAAGAAGTCGTCTGATAGGCTAGCGAGGGCTTCCTCTGTGCTGAGCTCCTGAGGGCAAGACTCATTAGCCATGTGGCCATCTCTAAAATTATTACATCCAAACACTCAGGGAAAATAGGAACCCGAGGTAGCACACCACGCCTTGCTGCTATCATTTGTCAAAAACTGGCACCAGTTAGAAATGACACAGGATAACAAGTCCAGAAGCATCTAGAACAAACAAGAATGATTCATCACTGATGACGGGGGAAAACATACTCCCATCCATCCACATATCAATTATACTAGCCATGAAAATAAGTACTGGTTCACATTCCCAAGGCCTGAAAAAAATCAGGTGGGCCATGAGGAAATTAGATTATACTTAAAACAGAATCTAAGAAAAAATATATGTGTTGTAGTCTCTCTCTCTGTTTGCTCATCATTAGGATTGATTTTTCAAGGAAAAAAAAAAAACTTTGTGAGGGGAAACTCAGTATTTGACTACAGAAAAATATACGCATCCCTCCCCCCTCGATTGGCAACCTCTGAAGAGATGAAGAAAGTGGCAAGGTCATTCAAGAGAGGGGAAGGAGCCAGCCCAGCAAGGGCTGGAAAGATGACTGAGAGGAAGAGGTGCTCTAAGAGTAGAGAATGGGCCAAGTTTGAACAATAAGAGCTTGAACAATAATGTGAAGTGCTCACAAGGTGCTAGGCCTTGTTAAACTTTTCCCATGTATTGTATCAATTTAATCTCGCCACAATATATGGGTGGTACTGTTATTATCCCATTCATTGACGAGCAAACCGAGGCACCAAGGATTACATGACTTGAAGATTAAATATTTGAATTCAGGCAGTCTGCCCCAGAGCTCCTACTGTTAACAACCTCGCCAGTAGTTTTCAAAATTATTCTTGCCTGGAGAATCCCCTGGAGGACTTGTTAAAACCCAGGTTGCTGGTCCCAGCCCCAGAGTTTCTGATTCAATAGGAGATACCTGGAAATTTGCTGCTGTAACAAGTTCTCAGGTGATGTTGATGCTGCTGGTCTGGGCACCACACTTTGAGAACCACTGCATTAAGCTATACTGTCCTTTGAACAGGTGAGCATTCTAGTTTGATGGGACTAACATCAGCAAATGCACAGATTAAAAAGAGATCAAGTCAGGTAACAATGAAGAACCACACCTACCTATAGCAAATCAGTTTTTCAAAAAAATGTCACAGCTGAGACTTGGAAACCCTGGAGCGAACATTGCAGTATGCAGACAGAGATGTTATTTATCCTTTTTATACATAAAGGATAAAACTTTGGGGACCCGCCAATGAGGGAAGAACAAACAAACCTTTACAGGTGAAGTAAGGTGGACAGCTACACAGTAAAAGCTGTTGGCATACATTGACCCAAGTGTGCCAAAGGAAAAAGATGAAAAGAATACTTTCACGTGTGTGGCCATAAAACCACACACTGTATCTATATCCCAGCCAATCTGCTAAAAAAAAGTACTAAGCAATGTGGACAATCTTCTCCAACTCTGTGTTAAAATCTGATAATTTCATTTAAATTCAGGAATCCAGCGGAATACATTGTCTTTGGAATGTATAACAAGAATCAACTGAGACCCTCAAGAAAATTTTTATTCTTGGACCACAAGTGGCATATTTAAACAGAGATGTTTCTTTCAAAAAATATATATACATATATCTAGTGAAAGATTTTTCAAAATGCAAAGTGTTTCCTGTAGTAACCAAAAAGTCTCCCAAGCCAGATACTATTTTTTTTTTCACTATCCTGGCAGTTTTTGCATAGAAAAGCATGTGCAAAGTAAAACGATTTCATATAATCGTTCTTTGGACATCTTCTATGACAAAGGTCAGAGGACGCAAAGGGTTTGGACATTATGACTGTCATGATGAGGCTTACAGCCTAATTAGAAAGACTTTATATTTTTATTTCTGTGTATAAATATGTCTCTATCTCCCAGAATGTCTTAGTTTTAGCCAATCATGAATATGCATTGAATCCAAAGGATAGTACAAAACATTTCTTTACCTTTCCCATCAAACCCCTATGAGTTCACGTAGAGCCTACCTCAGTGTGATAGTTTGTATCTCTTTTCCTTTGGATACTGAGAGGAGGTAAAAGATACCAATGAAGAATGAAGAAAATTATATATATATATATATATATATACGCACACACACATATGTTCAAATATGGTCAGTGCTGTAACATTGTGCAAACGATACATACATATAAGCTTAGAGGACAGAGATATCATTGGAAATTTTAGAAAACTTTCTGAGAGACCCTGGGACTTCAGATTTGAAAGAAGGTTGAGTGATAACAATGGGGAGGGAACATGCCAGACAGGATGGTGCTTCTGAACAAAAGCTCAGCAGGAAGCCTATTGATCTAGTATATGCCATTATGAAGAAGGCAGTGAGTACAGTAATGTGATGGGGACAGCAGAGACCCAAGTAGGGAATACACCTAGAATAAGTACAGAAAAGTATTCTTGAGTGGATCAGAGGGGGACTGGGTTGTCACACCAAGGGTGAATTTTACTTCACAGGCATTGAAGAATTTGAGAGGAGTGATGTAAACAAAGTAATAATTTAAATAGATAAGATGGTAGCATTTCGTAGGATATGTTTGAGTGGAGAACATCAGCTCAGAAACCACTGGAACAGCCCAGACGGGAAGTAACAAGGACCCAAACTAAAGTCAGGCCAGCAGGAATGTAAAGGAATGGATGACTATGAGCCTATGAACCAAGAAACTAGGGAGAAATATCTGCTTTGGCCATGACTGTGGCTGAAGGAGAAGGAATAGCCAAGGAATGACATCAAGCTTATCAGTCTCAGTGTCTGGCCAGAAACAGCAACTGAGGCCCAGATGGGTTAAATCCCTTGACCAGACTCATGTTTAGTCAGTGGCGGGGTAGCATATAGATATCCGGAATCTCAGCTCCGCCTTTCTTTCCAGTACATCATGCTACCTCATGCATGTTTCATACAAAGCTTTTGAGTCTTGACATTGTTCCACACCACAGTAACTCTAAAACAATGTGGCACATCTTATGACAATAACAACAAGGAGCAATTTTCTTTTCTAGCTCCCAAGTTTTAATTGAAATGAGTGGCTTTATAAGAAATCTTTTATTTTTCAAATCCTAATATGATTATTTATTTATAGCATCATAATTATAGATTTTTTTCTAAAGAGAAACCCTGTGTGGTGCCTCATTCCCCAGATGGACTAATCTCTCCCAAGACCTCCTTCTTCCTCATTCTTGGCAGTTAACATTTGGGGCCAGATAATCCCTTGTGGTTGGTGCTGTCCTGTGCATTGTAGAGTGTTTAGCAGCCATCACTGACCTGTACCCACTAGATGCCAGTAGCACCCACCCACCCCAATTGTGACAATCAAAAATGCCTCCAGACATTGGCAAATATCCTCTGGCAGACAAAATCACTCCCAGTCAAGAACCACTGCCTTAGAGGTATTTTTTTTTTTAAAAAACTTGTATTAATGGAGATATCATTTCTATTCAGTAGTCTCCCTATTGGGAAAACCAACTTCTGTCTCAGGATGTCTTGTGTATGGAGTAGGGGAGTTTGGGGAGAGTTGGAAAGACCAGACTCAATCACCAGTCACTAAGTTTTACTTCAAAGTTCGCCTTAACGGGATGTCACTACATCTGGAGCCAGATGGAAGGTGATTTGCTTACAAATAGAACCCAAAAGTCTTTTGTGGTCTTTAAGAAACATATGACAACGAACTGCTTTCCATGAATCCACTCTTCATTTAAAGTCAATTAAATTCTTCTTTAGCTGTTTAGAAGGGATCTTGTCTCTCAGAACAAACAAAATTGCAACCACCTTCAGCAAATGTCAATGTTTGAGTTATAAGCACTCCGAAGGAGGGACTCACAGCAGAGGACAAGCTGAGCTCCCTGTTACTAATGGCCCTGGTCTATTAGGCAAGACTAAGGAAATGAAAATGGCCCTTTATCTGAGAAGGACGTGGCTAGGGCTGCACGCTGATCATCTTCCCCAAACAGGCAGGCCGGGAGGGAGTAAAATAACTGATGAGACATAATGTACCATCAACATCAAATTCTATAACTTCATCTTTCAGATTCATCAGGAATTGAGTAAAGAAAATGGGACCTGTTACATTTAATCCTAAACTGACAAGACATTTGTATTTATGTGACAAGAAGTTACATCTGCCAACCAGGCTCCTGTCTTCCTTAAGTAAAAGCCTCGTGTCAGCTCTTCTGTTTACTCAATCAGGCTGCTTTCTGGTCTCACTCGCTTTCCTATATATTTATATTGAAAGAATACATTCTCAGCAGCTTTTAGGCCCTTAAATGCATTTCCAGAGGAGACCAAGCCCAATCACTGTTACTTAATTAACACAATTGTGAAGACTTCAATCTAGCTACACAATAGCTTTCCTGACCTTGCAGAAGGAGGCACGACTTCATTATTGAGTATATTGTTTCCTATAAACATATAAAACCCCTACAATAACAATCCCATCAGCCGAAATGAAGTTATCTGAGAACAGAATTAAACTCTAAATGACCTTTTGCTCTACTCCGTAGCCCCCTATTAATAATTTCTAATCTAATCAGTGTGGATAAATGTACTAAGGCTGGTCATGCCAGGCACAGGGCCAGCCCGGCCAATTGCCGTCCATCTGATTCATTCCAGTCCAGAGCTTGTCTGGAAAAGACGCATCCCTCTCGGAGAGGCCACCGCCTGATTTCCTCTTTTGTTATCTTTTAGCGGCAAAGTCATGTCCTTGTAACTGATAGACACGTTTCTTTGTAAATAACCCTGGAGTGACTGATAGAGCTTTTGCCAGACAAAGGCAGCAAATAGCAAGGCATTACTCATGCCAAGCCGGAGAACACTGTGTCACGGCTGACAAATTTATGGGAGATATGAGCTCACCTCTTGCACAAATATATACTTTCCTGGCAAATTCATCACATGCTTTAATGGCCCCATACTGCATTTGTCAGCTGTCTGTCCCTGTGCCTTGTTGCCTTTGGTTTCCTGTCAAGGATTGTTTGTTGAAATCATCTAGCAGCCCCATTCTTCAGCAGTGAGACCCAAGAAAGATCAATGATGACACCTGTATTGATAATATTTTACATTCCACTATTTGGCTGATAAATCATTTTAACAATGCTGATATGTTTATTGAGTGTCTGTCGGTATCACAATTATATGGAAAGCTATGCCAACTTAAATCTTTGCTTTGTTGGTCTGGATTTTATTTCTTTCTTTTCATTTTCCCATAATTAAATGTGCCGTGGAGCAAGTTTGACTTCCCCACCTCAATAAAGAGCACGTGAAAACAGGAGAAGAGGTGACCTTGCACTTCACGCATTGGTTTGTTAAAAAAAAGAAAGAAAATGGCAGCCTGGTGGTTCTCCTTGATCAAGGGGGTAGTCATTAGAAGGGAGAACAGGGGGTTCTTAGGGTCCTGGTAATGTTCTGTTTCTTGACCTAGGTGTGAGGTACACGATGTCCTAGTTTGTGAGAATTCTTTGAGCTCTTCTTTACAATATGTGCATTTTATTGGAGTACATTATATTTCAATAAAAAGTTACACAAAAATTAGCAAATATATCACACATGCATACATATTGTAAATATACAGGCTCAGATTCAGTGTTTGCTACCTAGAAACTCTATATTACCTATAATCCCTTCAGTTTCTCCCCATAAATATCACATGTCTAACATGGAAATTAGGTCTCACAAGCATTTTAGAGGTGATCATTTCGCCACCACCAAGCCCACAGAATTTCAAAGAAAACCTTAGGGTTCTCAAATTCCTTAGTCTTTACCTTCTCTGTAGGACACTTTTGTCATGGACTCCAAGGTCTCTGTGAGGAAACTGATGGGGAGAGAGACTAAGGCATCAGTAAGAAGACATCAAATTCTCACTTGATTTCCCATTCAAATTACCTTTTAGTCAAGTCCTGGGATCAATCTATGTCTACAAAAACATTCAGATAAATATAAACAGTCAGATGAAAAGCGAAAAATCCAACTACCTGAATTGGCTAACTCATTATTGGAAACACCTTGATGTATAGGCTTCCCAGAAGCCCTCAACAGGCAGTCACTTTCCTGTCATTGGCCAGAACTGTATCATACAGCTCTTCCATCTTCAAGGAAGTCTGCAGAAAAGACTATTTAGCTTCTTCAACCTCCATATTAGAGGCAGGTAATGAGATGGCATTTGGGAATGGGTGTTGCATTGGCCAACTCATGGTTCTAGCTAGATGAATGAAAGCTAGAGAAGGCCACAGGTGACTTGGCTATATAGGGAAAGTCCAGGGAAGAATTATTTAAATTAGTGGTTTCAACCTTGGATGCTTATTGTAATCTCCTGGATATCACCCACAGAAATTCTCATTTGATTGGTCTTGAGTGTAGCCCCAGCATCAGGATCTTTAAAAGCTCTCCTAAGTGATTCTAATATTCAGTCAGGATTGAGAGCTTCTGGCTTAAACAGATAAAGTATACACACTCAAAATACCTAAAGTATTAGATGTATCACCAGCCATTATTTGGATTTGAAGTTGAAGATTAAACAAAGGTTTAAAAAAGAGTTTACAGTTGGAAAATGCATAAAAGTCTGGAAAAATTATCCTCTGCTTGTGCTAACACTTGAATGACAAATGATCATTAGAACATGAGTAAGTTTATTTTTCAAAGTGGTATGTTGATTAATTAACATTCAATTTAATACTTGGATCTATTAGCATAGAAGGTAGGCAATCTTATCTCTATAATTAATTTGAAAACTTTGGCACTGTTAGATATTCACATCCTAGCTCTACCACTTCCTAGTTGTGGTCTTATGAAAATTATGGACTTCTGTGAAAGCCTCAGTTTTCCTATTTATAAAATGAGAGAAATAATTGAACCTACCTCAAAAGGCTTGTTGTAAGGAGTGATTTTGAGAGGATCTGGATAAAACACTTAGTACAACGTCTGGCACGTGATAACAGCTCAATGCTATTGTTCTTGGCATTCCATCCAGCATGTTCAGTTACCAGCATTAGTGTTACCAGGAAAGAATTAGGAGGAATTGGATCTGAAAAATACTAAGGTGAGAATTAATAACTTTTATCATATAAGGTTTGTGATTAACTACTATTCAACTATCCAGGAGAATAATATTTTAAAGTAGATATAAAATGCTGTGGGGGGGATTAAGTTAAATATGATGAAAGTAGTTAACTATGAAGACAACAAAACATGACAATACGTTACCACAAGAAGCAATGGCCTCTCCTAAGAGAGGCTGCTTTAATAGGAGATATTTTCATCTTTTTAGAATAGTGGAAGCCAGGAGTGTGGTGAGTAAATTAACTTTCAACATCCTTTTCAGCTTTATGACTCAACAGTTGCAACTCAAAGATAAAAACTCAGGGAGGTGAAATTCAGATTTCAGTTTAGAAGTGATGCTATTTTACTTCTACTGAGATCATTGACTTGTTTGTGAAATGCTACAGCGAAAGTTGCATTGCCTCCAAAATGTGAAAGGTCTTGGCCCGAGCAAGCCAAGGCAGAAAACTCACCCCATAAAAGCAGTACCCTCAGCAGTCTGTGGACAGAATGGGTACCACAGTGTTCAACGGGTCTGAGCCCAGGACATCGGCTCATCCTTTCCATCAGGCTACAGTTCATAGTTAGGTCCACACCATCCCAGGTGATTTCGGGTTTTGCTCTCTCACTTCAGGCACTCTTTAAATAAGAGATCTTGTCAGTCTCTATTAGGTTTAGCAAAGGGTAGGCGCTCAATAAATATTTATTGAATGAGCCTGATCATTCTGATGAAAAGAGACTCCTTTGCTCTTTTGGGCCATTGGGTTTACCATTTACTAAACGACCTGTGGCTTCCTGGTCTGACAAATTTATAGCACCTGTTTATGTCTTTCTCACCCACAGGTTTCAACTGAATATCTGTGGCTGTACTTACAAAAGGTGGCCAGAAGGACCCATCCATTTTGGCAAGTACCCCTGGTCTGAAAGGTACAAATCAGAACTTTCACCACATTCCATCTGGCACTTAGTGGTGGCGCCAACACCTCAAAAGCCCTGCTTGGGCCATTTGTCACCATGTGGACCCACACAGACCACTGACAGAAAATGGAATTTTTGAACTAGTTTGAATGACCTGCCTATATGTGTAGACAGCCACGGTCACTTTTTCTCCATAGTACTGGATGTGCTGATTCCAATGTGGTTTCTATTATGTTATTTTTCTTTAAAAGTAAAATTTCTTTCAGAAAGCTACAAATTTCTGAAATGATTTTACATCCATTCTTTCCCCTTGCCTTCCAAAAGAGCTGCTCATAATCGGAATGCTGTCAGCACATAAAAAAAGAAAAAATCTTTATCATTATTGTTATTAGTTTTCCTTAGAATCCCAAGGAATTATTAATATAATTTAGAGTAAGCCATTAGAAGGAAATCATTATTTTCAATGTGATTCTTCCTGTGGAGGTATGGATCGAGAGAGCCTGCTCTATCTTGCCTGGAAATGGACGCTAGACTTTAAGAACAGCGAATTTTCCTCAAACCAGATGAAATTATCACTATGATATAATCAGTAGCAGGAGTAAATCTGTTATACTCTTGTTATTTTTCTCTGCTACATTTCTTCCAGGTTCTCACCAGCAAAGTTGGGATTACTTTACTATTTTCTAGCATTAATAATGAAAAACGTTCTTTCTAGCATAAATAAGAAAAAATTATGGAGTTTTCTGGTGGGATTCCCGAATGACAAATGTACACCCAACACCCTGCACTATGGAAGGAAGAACCAGAAAATAATTCATTATTCCATTCTAAGTCCTGCCTCAAAAACATCTGGTACTTAACATAACATTACAAACATTACACCCCAGGTTAGTTCTCTTTCTTATGTGTGAATCTTATCTCCTCATATAATAAGCTCCCTGAGAGGAAGGAGACCACCATTCGTTGAGAACAAACCATAGCCCATTATATATTTTATTCTCTGTATTACCAACAGCCCTGGAGGTCTTTACAGACGAGGAAAGCGTGGGAGGTTTGAGTCATTCTTCCAAATGCACCCAGAGACTGTGTAATGTTTTTCCCCACCCTCGGCTTGAGCTTGTCCAGGCACTCCGTGAAGGTTTGCTAAGCAGCATAGACCAGCGTCAATAATTGTAGTCAAGAGATTAGTACTGAGTCTGGTATTACCAGATGTCTGTTGCTTGAGTACTCCTGAGACTTCTGGAGCCACCTTTGACCCTCAGAATAGCCTTAGCTTTAAATATCAACATTGGAGCAACCTTCCATCCCACATATTTTGAGAAACCCAGTGTCCTCCACCCAACCCCAATATTCATTACTCAATTAAACTCAGTGTTTATTGAGTGCCTCTGTGTGCCAGGCATTATTCTACCTGCTTGAGAGAGAGTGCCAAACAAGACAAGTCCATTCCTCCGTGGAGTCTACATTCCAGTGGAGATATTAGTTAACAATTGCTGCATAACAAATTACCCCAAAACTTAGCCACTCAAACAGCACATATTTATCACCTCATAGTTTCTGAGGGTTAGCTGGGGACTTCTGACTCAGGGTCACCAGGCTATAAGTGTCAGCTGGAGCTGCGGTCATCTCAAGGCCCAACGCCCTGAGGATCTGCTTCCAGGCTCACTCATGTGGCTGTTTATAAACTTCAAGTCCTCACTGGTTGTTGGTCAGAGACATCATTTCCTTGGCACATGGGCCTCATAGGCTTCTCACAACATGGCAGTTTGCTGCCTCCAGAGCAATGATTCCCAGACACAGAGGGAGAGAGGGCAAGAGAAGGCAAGACGGAAGTCACGGTCTTTTTGTAACCTAATTACTTTTGCTGCATTCTATTCATTAGAAAGAAGTTGCAGGGTCCAGCTGACCCTCAAGATGGTAGGAATTTGCACATGGGCATAAATAAGTACCAGAAGACAGGGATCATTGGGGGCCATTTTAGAGGCTACCAACCGCAGAGAGAGACAGATAGTAAATAAACAAACAAATAAAAATTGAAGGTGGTAAAGTGCAATGAAGAAAAATGAATTAGGGCAAAGAAAAGAAAGTAAGGAGTTGAAAGACAATGCTTTTAAAGAGGATGGTCAAGGAAGGTCTCTTTGCAAAAGTGACATGTAAACTAAGATCTGAATGATGTTTGGGAACCAGCTACGCCAGGATCTGGGCAAAGAGCGTACCAGGCGGAGGTAGCACAAAATGTAAAACCCTGAGATGGTAAGGAGCTTGGCATATTGGAGAACTGACAAGGAGGCCAGCGTAGGCAGATCAGAAGGAGGAAGGTGGAGGGTGGAAGAGATGAAGTCAGAGGGGCAGCCATGAGCCAGGGCACACAAGATCTTTTTGACCAAGGCAGAGAATTTGGACTTTATTTTAAAAGTCTAATCAAGATCTGATTTACATTTTTTTCCAGCTTTATTGAGATGTAATTGACCAATCAAAATTGTATATATTTAAGGAGCCCATGATGTTTTGATATACGTATTCATGTGAAATGGTTATCACAATCAGTTCATTAACATATCCATCACCTCACATGGTTACCTTTTTTGTGTGTACGTGGTAAGGATATCTGAGATTCACTCTCTCAGCAAATTCCAAGTATACATCACTATTAACTATAGTCACCATGCTGGGTATTAGAGCTCCAGAACCTATTCATCTTATAACTGAAAGTTTGTATACTTTGACCAACATCTCCTTATGCCCCCCACCTCCCAGACCTGGTAACTCTCTGTTACTATGAGTTCAACTATTTTTGATTCCACATATAACTGAGATCATGCAGTATTTCTCCTCTGTGTCTGGCTTATTTCACTTAGCGTAATGCCCTCAAGGTCCACCCATGTTGTTGTAAATGGCAGGATTTCCTTCTTTTTTAAGGCTAAATAGTATTCCATTGTGCATACACATATATATATGTACATACGTGTTTGTCTATATATATACACATACACACACGTATACACATATGTATGTATATATACATACATGTCTGTCTATATATATATATACACACACACACACACACACACACACACACACACACACACCACATTTTTTTAAATTCATTCATCCTTAGACAGACATTTAGATTGTTTTCATATCTTGGCTGTTGTCAATAATGCTGCAATAAACAGGGGAGTGTAGACAGCTCTTCAATATCCTATTTTCATTTCCTTTAGATATATACTCAGAAGTAGGATTGCTAGATCATATGGTAGTTCTATTTTTATTTTTTTAAGAACATTCATACTATTTTCCATAATGACTGTACAGTTTACCTTCCCACCAACAGTGTATAAATGTTCCCTTTTCTCCACGTCTTTGCCAACACTTGTTTTTGTTTTTTGCTGGGAAAGATTTGCCTTGAGCTAATGTCTGTTGCCAATCTTCCTCTCTCTTTTTTTTCCTTTTTCCCCTCCCCAAAGCCCAGTACATAGTTGTATATTCTAGTGTAGATCCTTCTAGTTCTTCTATGTGAGCCCCCGCCACAGCATGGCTACTGACAGACGAGTGGTGTGGTTCTGTGCCGGGGAACTGAACCCAGGCCGCAGAAGTGAAGCACCCCAAACTTGAACCACTTGGCTGTCAGGCCTGGTTCAAGACTTGTTATTTTTTGACTTTTTGATAATAGCCAACCTAACAGGTGTGGGGTGATACCTCATTGTGGTTTTGCTTTGCATATTCCTGATGATTTGTGATGTTGAGCACCTTTTCATATACCTATTGGTCATTTGTATGTCTTCGGAAAAATGTCAACTCAGGACCTTCACCCATTTTTTCAGTTGGGTTATTTGTTGTTTAGTTATTGAGTTGTATGAGTTCCTTATATGTTTTGGATATTTAACCCCATATGAGATAGATGGTTTGCAAACATTTTCTCTGTAGGTTGCTTTTTCCTTTTGTTGACTGTTTCCTTTGCTGTGCAGACACTTTTTAGTTTGATATTGTTCCACTTGTTTATTTTTGCTTTTGTTACCTGTGATTTTGATGTCAAATGCAAAAAATCACTTTCAAAACTAATGTTAAAATGCTTTTTCCTATGTTTTCTTCTAGGAGATTTATGGTTTCAGGTCTTACCTTTAGGTCTTTAATCCATTTTGAGTTCATTTTTGTGTATGGTGTAAGATAAGGGTCCAATTTCATTCTTTTGTATGTGGATATCCAGTTTCCCAGCACCATTTGTTAAAGAGACTATCCTTTCCCCACCGTGTAGTCTTAGTGCCTTTGTTGTAGACTACTTGACCATATATGCATGGGTTTTTTTCTGGATGCTCACTTATATTGCATTTGTCTATGTGCCTATTTTTATGCCAGTAGCAAACTATTTTGATTATTATAGCTTTGTAATATAATTTGAAATCAAGAAGTGTGATGCCTCCAGCTCTGTTCTTCTTGCTCAATATTGCTTTAGCTAGTCAGGCTCTTTTGTGAATTTCAGGACTGGTTCTTCTATTTCAGGGAAAATGCCATTGAAATTTTGGTAGGGATTTCATTGAATCTGTGGATCGCTTTGGGTAGTATGGACATCTTAACAATATTAATTCTTATGATCCATGAACATGGGATATCTTTCCATTTACTTGTGTTTTCTTCAGTTTCTTTCAACAATGTTTTATAGTTTTCAGTGTACAGATCTTTCACCTCCTTGATTAAATTTATTCCTAAATATTTTATTCTTTTTGATACTATTGTAAAAGAGATTGTTTTCTTAATTTCTTTTTCAAATAGTTCATTGTTGGTGTATAGAAATGCCACTGATATTTTACGTTGATTTCTGCAACTTTACTGAATTCATTTATTAGTTCTAACAGTTTTTTGATGGAGTCTTTAGGGTTTTATATATATAAAATCATGTCATCTGCAAACAGAGGCAGTTTTACTTCTTACTTTCCAATTTGGATACTTTTTATTTCCTTTCCTTAATTGCTCTGGCTAGGACTTCCAGTACCATGTTGAACAGAAGTGATGAGAGTGGACCACACTCCTGATCTGAGTTGTCCCTCGTTCCTGATCTTAGAGGAAAAGCTTTCAGCTTTTCACCATTGAGCATGATTCTAGCAGTGGCTTGTCATATACAGCCTTTATTATGTTGAGGTACATTCCTTTCATACCTGTTGAGAGTTTTTATCATGAAAGGATACTGCATTCCATTAAACACTTTTTCTGCATCCGTTGAGATTACCATATGATTTTTATCCTTCATTCTGTTAATGTGGTGTATCACATTTATTGATTTGCATATGTTGAACCATCTTTGCATCCTAGGGATTAATCCCACTTGATTATCTGGCATAATCCTTTTAATGTGCTGTTGAATTCAATTTGCTAGTATCTTGTTGAGGATTTTTGCATCTATGTTCACCAGGGATGTCAGGCTGTAGTCTTTTTATTCTCTCTTGTAGTGTGCATACCTCTCATTCCCTCTTGGGGAATTCTTAAGACTGTACGCCTTCTCTCAATCCTGCAAAGCCAGACCAGTGCTGAGAACCTCCCGAGGGCAGGGCCCTGCATTGCTCAAGTTCATGTGCTTTCTCCCAATCCTGCGTAGTTGGGCCAACTTTCTGTGTATGATCCTGAGCCATCTGTAAAGGCTTACACTCACTGTCTGAGGAGGCACACTTAAGGAGACAACCTCAGGAGTGAGGGAGGCACACACAGAATTAGGGTTGCCTGTGAGTCAGTTGGGGGAGTCCAACAGTGATGAGTCCCAAGCAGCATGTGGGTAGCATCTGATGGCATCCACAAAGCAGGTTTGTAAAATCTGTGGCCCTTTGATGAGTTCTGAGTCCTGGTTACTGTTCTCCCAGCCTCTCCCAACCCCTCAGCTATGCTGATCACCTCAGCACTCTGAGCGGGATGAGAAAGAAGTAGGTCTCTTGGGAAACATCCCGAATGGCTGGGGAAACTGGGTATTCCCTCACTATGCTCTCATTTTCCCTTGCAGAAATCACAGGCTGAGGGGGTCTCTCTTGGCACCAAGCTGTGGTGCTTTGGGGAAGGGAGAGCATAGGTAAAGTGAAACTGTTCTTCTTACCCTTCTCAATGCACCTATTCTCGGGTTTTTTGCTGTAATGGTGTGCTGGAACTTCTCCACTGGACTACCGGATGCCTACAAAGGTATTCTCATCTGTAGGTAGTTGTCAGAATCAATGTTCTGTGGAAGGATAATGGTAGGAAACTCCTATTCTGCCTTCTTCTAATTTACATTTTTAAAAGTTCACCCCGGTTAGTGCTGTGGAGAATGGACTGTAGAAGGGCAAGAGGAGGAATAGCAAGACCAGTTGAGAGATTATCGTGGCAGGCCCTATGAGACCGTTGCCAACTCGGACAAGAGTAGAGTCTCAGGAGCTTAGTTGTCTCTTAATTCCCTCCTACTCTGATACTCTACTTTGTCTGAATCCTGAATCTCTACACAGTGTCTCATTTTCTGTGACAATCTTCTCACCACCCTCGGTTGACCCTAATGTGGAATGTAGCCCCATATCCATTTAATTCCTCTTCCAAACAATCACCAACATGAAGAGGTGTGTGTAGCTGACTCTGCTTAAGTTCAGTGTTATCTCATGGGGCTTATGTTCCAGAACTGAACAGCACAGCAAACAATTTAAAATGTAATATTAAACGTTGCTATTCTGAAAAGCCTTTACCCATAATCCCTTCCAACCTCAATACCCAGCATAGTGCTATGCCACATTCTCTCCCTTGATCTCCTTGTAACTCAATACTTCCAGGTTTTCTGGATCCCTCATCTCCTCTTTCAGGCTGCTCACACAAAAAGTTTCCACGTCTTTTCCCATAAGAACAACTCAGTGTCCCCTTTATTTTGCTTTCTCCCTCTAGATCCTGACTTGGGGCTTAACCTTTCCCATTCAAAACACCCTGTCAAGGTGTTTTGCCGAATAACATCAACAGCAACTATATTTTCCTAAGCAGGACATTTGGATGTTTTTACACCTCTCTGATGTTTGGTTGGAAGGTTGGAAGACAAGGGGAGGGATGGGCTGGAAAGGACTCCAGAAACAGATTCAGAGAATGCATCACTCCTTGGAGATGGAAAAAGTAGTGAAAGAAGCTGAATGCAAAACAGTTCCAGCAGCAGCATGTCCTTGCCAATATATACGTTCAGTGTTTGGTGTTTGGTATCACCCAGGGAACACAAAAGCCCCTATGGACACAAAAGTCATAATAATTCCACTTATCCCATCCTCTAACCCTCATGCCCTTTGGCAGCCTCATACATTCTACTCTCTGTAAACTCAATTCTCCAGAAAATTTCAAGAAAGCTAATTTACTTTCCTCTTCAACTATTTATATTCATTTTGGCTTATTGTATTAAGAGTCTAGGTAGCTGTAGAGTGTTCAGACTGTTAATGATATCCCAGTTCAGAAGTATAAGAATGATTGAGGAAGAATTAATTTCTGATTCATGTAGCAATAAATTGGGGCAGGTTGACTTGAGCGTTCATTTTGCCAAGAACTTTTGCTGCCAGACTTTATTTACAGAATGTCATCATTTTTCCAAAACATTATTGTTTCCTTTTTCAGATCATGCCTTCTGACTACAGCAGGTAATTTGGGGAGGATTTACACATAATGATAGCTTGAATCCCTTCATTTATAAAATTGCATAGTACTTGGCTCATTAATGACTGTTGAAAATGCTAGTCTAGTAAAATCATAAGAAGAACTTTTACCTGATGGATTTAATTGCTGAAACCAAGTTGGACTCATTCCCAAACATTATCTTGAGAAAAACAATCAGTCCTGGTGCTGGGTGATCCTCAAGGCAGGTGTTGGGAAGGCACTGCCCTGACTGGACAGGCAATCTGCTGTTACGAATTTACCATCTCAGGGCTCTGCCTCACTCACTGGACTTGGAACAATCACCAACCTGTTTATTCAACTTAATTTGGGAAATTAAGAAATTCCATTGAGGGCATTGATAAGATTCCAAACAGCAATAAGATGTACATAATATAATCCTGGTTTAAAGGATTTAAGCATCTGTCAATGCCCCAGCAGTGACACTGGACTTTCATCATTAAGCACATAGTAAAATTGTGAGCTGGAAGTAAAAGATTAAAGGAATGCTAGGGAAACACTTCTCCACAATTATGGATCTTAATAGCCATCTATTTTGTTTTGTTCTCCTACCTCATGCCCTGGTCTGAGACCTAGTGGGAGAAATACTCTGTATTGTATAGAAGAAAGCACAAATAAAGCTGCTGGTTTACCTAAGATCTGTTCCTAAGGTTTGAGGAAGTCAGATTTCAGAGGATGAAGATAGAGTGTTGTGGCCCAGACTGGACCTTAATTTCCTCCTGATAATCGTACATTTATGTGTGTGTGTGTGTGTGTGTGTGTGTGTGTGTGTGTGAAGAGTACACAAGTTATTTCCAATAACTAGGCTGATCATCAGAATCACTTGCGGACCTTTTAAAAATACAGATGCCCAGACTAACCCATCCTGAGGCCCAGGAAATCTGGACTTGTGAAACAGGTGCCCATCCAAGTAACTGATTATTAGCCAGATTTAGAACCACTGTTATCATATCTATTCTTTACCTCACCCTCACCATTGCTCTGCTGGCTCTCTTCCAGTGATTTAGTTTCTCAAAGTTTCTAGTTTCTTGTTTCCTTTACACGTTGATCTGCATTTGATCCATACAAACTGTATCTTTCTTGGGCTTACAAAGGTGTTCATCTTTCCATGTGAAACTATTATTCTTCCAACTTCTAAAAATTTGCAGTAACCAGGGAAGTGCACAGCCAGGTAAATGAATGCTCTTCAGCTCCTGAGGAAACTTCAACTGCAGACTGGTCAAGCGCGGCCCAATGATCCAATGACACACTCACAAATCCTGATCCAAACTAATTCTGAGGCAAACACAGAGACTGACAGAGTTTGCGGCAATGCCCTAAGTACTGTCAATAGCTCCAGCATCTTGAAACAAATCAATTTTTGATTTTGGGGTAAAGTTTGGCAAAGAATTGTTTCCTTGTTTAAAGAAGAGAAAGGGCTTAAAATGGGTTACTCACAACTTTAAAGTACGTGTTCTTACCAAACAATAGCTTCATGAGCTAACTCTAAATGTTAGTTATAAACGAATCAGAAACATATGGTTGTAACTTTTCTCTAAATACAAAAAGACTAAAAATTCAGGGGAAAGGAGCTAGAAACAAACATGAAGTGGATTTTCCAAAGGCCTAGACGCTGAGTTATGGTTTAAAACACTTACCGAAAACTCAAAGCTGTCAGGTTTAATCAACACTATTTTTTAGTTTAGTTATCAGAATCTACAGACATCTAAAAAGAATCAGTGTTAAATGAAAGTTTCTAACAAATTCTAACCAGGAGTCATTTTCAAACTACAATCTAATTATAGAAAACTTACTAGGGACAGGATGTAAATAAATGGAGACATACTCAAAAAACCCAAAGCTGGGCTTCCAAGAACTTTCAAGTAATTTTTAATAAAAAGAGAGTACTTCAAATTGAATGATAGTTGAACAAATCAATTGCTGCTGAAGAGTATTTTCCTAATTAAGTCCTTATGGCTTTACAATGCAGAAAAGAATGTATTGGGCTTTTGACAACTCCTTCCATTCCCAGTGAAAAGGGAAGCCAGCCCAGAAAATCACTTAGGAAGACATGGACAGCAGATGGTACACGAAAACTGAACAATGATCTCAATAAGTGAGGCCTCAGAGACTTGATGATACATTCCACAGCTGGAGATCATAAAACTTGGGTACCCATGGTGCACTGGTCTGACGACTAAAACTACATTCTTGAGCCACAGGTCAGTGTGTATGACCAAACAAAGCCCAATCATGAACTGGACAAAGTTGTAGGAAGCGTCTGGGGCCTGGGAGGAAGAAAACTTCCCCAGGTTTGCTGCAGTATAACTGTTACCTTAAGCAAGTCAAAATCCCTCTGTCTCAATTCCCTGTGGAGTGAGGGCAACACCATTTATTCCACCTATCTCACACAAGGATACAAAATGAAAAAAGAAATTGCTTTTACAATGTAAACATGTTATAGTTAAATAAGCTGGTATTTTGTAAAAAGGAATGAACACATTTTAGAGCTCATATTTTTAATCCACTGTGCCAGGTTAAAGATGGTTGCAAATTCTTTGACCTTCTTCCCACATTAAGCAGAGGGGTCTATGGCCTCTCCTCTTGAAAATGGGCAGGCTGTGTGACTGCTTGAGCAATAGAATATGGTGGAAGTGATGCTGCTGGTTTCTAGGTCCAGGGCTTTAGGGGCAGCTTTCCATTTTTTTCCTCCACACAGTGAGGAAACTCAAGCAGCCCCGTTACTAAATGCATATGGAGAGACGGTAGCCTCCAGCCAATGGTCTTGGTTGAGCTCCTACTTAATTGCTACCACCAACCTGCTAGCCATGTGAGTGAGCCTTCTTGGAAGAGGATCCTGCAACTTCCAATTGAGATGCCCCAACTGATGCCACAGAGCTCTGCCCAAATTGCAGATTCATGGGCAAAATAAGTGATTGTTGTTGTTGTTTTAAGCCACTAAATTTTGCAGTGATTAGTATGCAACAATGGATAACCAGGATACCCACTATCTTGTATGATAATTATATAATATAATAATTATTAGTATATGATAATATCAGTACATTATGTATAACAATAATTATGCCATTATTATTATATCATAATTATTAACAGGGATAATTATTTTCACTTATTAAACATTAACTATGTTTCAGACATTATTTTATGTGCCTCACCTGCATACTTGTATCAATTTTTACTTATGTGTTTTTGTTTGCTTATCTGTTCATTGTCTGTATTACCCAGGTGACAGTAAACTTCAAGAGGAAAGGGATGGTGTTTTATTCACCACAGTTTACCAAGTGTCTAGTACAATGTCTGGCACATAAATAGACCTGTTGGATAGATTATTCTGCTATTGGGTCACTTTTCTTTATTAAATTTCATCAGATTTATTTTTCATAACAAATCAACATAAACCTTGAAAAGTTTAGAACCAAAAAAGGAGCTAGAGATGAGGAGAAGGGGTGAGGGCTCAGTCCAAAAACTCAGATGACCAAGATGACATTGAGAAGTCTTTGGAAAGCAGAGTTATTAAGGCTGTGTCTCGGTAGTAACTGATTGGTGAATTTGCCTTAATCATTTGCTACCTGGTTTTCAATGACTGATTCAAACAGTCTAACCACACACGGGTATAATGAAAGAGAAAGGGAAACATCAAGGAAAGTTGGACAGCTTTCACAAAATGAGATAAAAGAAAGAAACATTGTGGTGGTATTATTGGGGAGCTTGCACTTCTGGGCACCAAATTCTGCTGCACTTGAAACAGAACACACCAGTCAAGTGGTACCATCTGGCCCTTCACACTCATCCACGTCCTGAGATAGGGAAGAGTATGACTTGTACTAGACTCCTGGGTAGGATGTGATTTGTCAGACAGGGGCTTGGCATCCATCACCACATCCACTATTTCAGATAATCAATCAGAACAACTGGAGGCAACAGGGTCTCCTCAAAGGGGTCGCCACCAACTGGAGTGATTTAAATGTCCTGGAAGGGGCCACAGCTTCGCATTTGTGATACTGAGGAGGACACAATCAGATTGCCAGACACTTGGGTGGGGTGAGAAGAATGGAACAGCAGCCAACACTGCCAGAAGGACCTCGAGTCACTGCTGCCTGGGCTAGCACAGTTGCTAAGGGTGAAGTTGGTGTGAAAATAAATATTTTAAACCATGTAAGATGAATAATAAGTTGAGAGTAAACAATGGAACAAACAGAACTGGACCTTCAAATGGTGGACATTCAGGCTGTGCTGATAGCGGTCACATTGCATGGAACCACGTGTGTCCTTAGGCTTTGGGAAATCAGAAACCTAGAAGGACAGAGAAAGGGGAGCACAGAGGTTGTTTTCAGAGGAGAGCATATTACATCTTGAAGCTGGCATCCTCAAGCTCAAGTCACCGACTGACGTGGTCTAGGATCACGTGGCCACAGGTCCATCTGGCAGATGTAATGTGCCAGTAGTGTGCAGCACCAGCGACATGCAGGGATCCCACCCAATCCACACCCTTCCAAAAGGCCCTGGAGGGCAACACTTGGAGCCCTGCTGCTCTGGATATTTTGCCAAAAGAAACATTCAGATGTTAACACTGTTGGGGAACATGAATAAGCAAAGCAAAACATGCAAGAGCAGCCTGCAATAGAGGAAAGCCATGACTCAAGAAAAATCACCATTCTGTCCATCAGGCAGGACAAGGCAATAAATGCTCCAGTGAGGACTGGGTTACAACAGAAAGAACATAGAGACTAGTTAAGGTTGGAGGCATATTTCCCTAGGTCGCCTCCAGATAAATGTTACAAGAGGTAGCTAAAGAGAGGCTGTGTGTACAATGTATGTCAATTTCCATTATTTTGATAAACCCACATTGTGCAGTTGGTAGACCATAAATCTCCCATTTACATTGGGCTATTATTTAATTAGACCAACCCTTAATGACTCATGGTATTTTGTCATTTTAACGATTCTTTATTTTTCTCACATCTAATTGGTAAATCACTGCTATCAGAGTTTATGGTCTCTTTCTTTATTGCACCATCTTCCAGCCGCTGCCCGAGCTGATGTGAATGTCAGGCTGTTGACTTTCCTCAGTCTTCAGTGGAGGTTGTCATGAAAAATTAAGTTTTTGACAAATCATCAGCCTATGCACAATGCTTCTTCCGGGGTGTAACTTGAAGGAATTTGGGCACTGTCTCTAGTTTTGGCCTGGAGTCACACTGCAGCTTGAGAGCCTGTCATTTACCTCAAGCTCGAAAACATACATCTTAATACACTGCAGTATTTCTTGGACTTTGATGGTATCTGTGAGCATGATGAAAAGGGTTTTCACCACTGGATTTGAAATGTTTGACTTTTTTTTAAATCACAGACCTCTTTTGTCTAAAACACGTTCAGGCAGTAGGAAGGAGTGAAGAGAGTTCAGATTTATTCACATGTCATTTTCTCAGAAGGTTTTCTTTTTTTTTTTTTTTCTTTTTGGTGAGGGAGATTGGCCATGAGCTAACATCTGTGCCCATCTTCCTCTATTTTATATATGGGACGCTGCCACAGCATGGCTTGATGAGCGGTGTGTAGGTTCGTGCCCAGGACCCAAACCTGAGACCCTGGGCCACCGAAACGGAGCGTGAACTTAACCACTATGCCACCGGGCTGGCCCCCGAAGAGTCTCTTTTTTTAAGAAGCAATTATGAAGCCATCCACATGGGCCCCATGCAAATGAAAAGATCAGAGTTAATTAATTTTGTCCTGAGTAAGAGAAGTGGTGAATAGCAATTAAATATTTTGTGTTACTCAAGGAATTTCTTGCTGACTTACTCCTTATTTCTCAAGAAAGGGAGTTACTCTTAAATACGGAAAACGCTTGGTGGAGAGGCGAAGGCTAGTGACTCATATATCCTGATTCTCTCTCTCGAACATGGCATAGGAAAATATGGAACTTTTTGAAGTCACACAGACCTGGCTTCTAATTTCAGTTCTACCATTTGCTAGCTATGAGAACTCGGCTGATTTATATAAACTCCTCATCTGTAAAGCAGAGCTAACAGGGCCAACCTTCCTCATGATGACCACAAGGAAGCCATCTGCTTCTCCATAGGCTAGAGCTAGTATGCAAAGAGGGCTCCTATGAGAGGGCAACTGGAACCCAAAGAGGTTTATTCAAGAACTACTGAAAATGTAAATTATAGTTCTAATATCACACTACCTTGCACTTTATAGAGTACTTCGAGGCTATGTCTATAGCCCAGAATGTTCGAATGTATTCAGATAAACAAAACTAGATCAAATAATCACAATAACACAAAAATAATGACAATAGTAATAACAATAATTGATGTTACTCTGATTGGGGAGAATAGAAAGAAAGTACTTTTTTGGTTAAACAACCTCAAGTCATTGACTGGCTGCCTTTCTCACTATTCAGTTGATCTTTGAGGCATCATTAGACTAACAACCAATGTCTTTATCAAGAAAAATAATCAGAGTATATTAATTAGGCATTGCTTACACTTTTACTGCAAGACTAATGACTTGTTGATTTTAAGTTAGATGTCTATTTTCATTAAAGTCATTAATACTCTAAGTGAATTTATGCTTGAAATTCCATAAGTATTTAGGAATAACACACATTTTGCTTTTTACTGTGGAACCCTTAGGCTATGGACATTTTCCTGTTGCAGACATCTAAAAGTACAAACAGAGCCTTCACAATTGAAAATCGAAATGAAACAAACACAGAAGTGTAAGGGATAGAACCACCAACAAAACCTTATGTGATTTAACTTCTCTTTGTTGTTGACACAGATATATGTCGCCTGCAGCTGGTCACAAATTAGCACAGCTAGCATCTAAGGCGTGATTGGCATTGACATTCACTATTCAGTCTTTACCAGAATCTCAGAAGACATGAGACCCATTCATTCCCAGGCCTCACTATAGAGTGAGTACAATTATATTGCCTTGAAATTAGCACACATCTTTCAAACACTCAAAGAAGATGATTTCATTTCATCAGCTTACACTGATTCCGACTTAGGGAGACGACTGCTATTTCATTGAAAAGGTCAGAGGTTGAGATGCTGTCATGCAACAAAGCCTAGTATATCCTAACCTTCAAATTAAAAGTCCCACCCGCAGTGTCCAACTAGTCTAAGTATTCTTAAACAATGATATATATATGTATAAGATTCATTTCAAGATGTGAAAAATACAGATTCCTGGACCCACATCTAGAGATTCACATTCGGTAAGGTTGCATAGGGTGCAATATGTCCAGGGTTCTGGAATTTCTGCATCTAATAAGCAAGCCAGGTGATTCTAATCTACCTGGAATCAGAAATCAGAGTCAACTGGAGTGTTTATTAAAAATGAAAATTCTTTTGAGACATTGCTTTGGTCACACCATTCCGTTTTAACTTTATTCTGATAATTCAATGGAATTTATAGAAAGAATTTTGGATACTTAAAGATCTGGGTCATGTTCCTACATGGTTGGGGGAGGAAAGAAGAGGAAGCTGTCAAAGTATAAAATTTTCCCAGCCCTCCTCTTCCAATCACAACTCATCAGAGAGCATTTTGCACAAGGAGATCAAAGGCCCTTGCCTAGGAGAAGTTGAAAGACTTTGCTGTTGTAATTCTGGGGCAGAGGTGCTTGGATATAAATGATTCCTAACTGTGGGTTTGGGGGACCCTGCTACGTAGAAATGTAAACACAGATGTCAGGCCTTTCATCCCCACTATGTAAACATACCAGCTGCCAGGGGAAGAAGGAGAAACTCTTCGGAATTAGCTGCATTTTTTTGCCATCTAGAGCATAAAAATTGGCTTCATGCTTGAATTTCCACCAGCAATGCAAAGCACTGTTCACCAGACAAGGGCTGAACAATGAACGAGACGTCCACTTGCTGACTGACTCTTCTCTCCAGGAGACGGTCATTTCTTGCCATTCTCCAGCACGTGAGTGGCTGGCCCAGAAGAGGATAATGAGAAGAAGTGGTAGCACTGTAACACAAAATTGCTGGACTCATGCAAGGGGGCCCTTAAAAACTATGTGGCCATTTTGTTCCCAGGGTTTTATAAACCAAGAGTCTGACTGAGATTTACACTCCTGATTGACCCAGATTTAGGGAAAATGGAAGAAGCAAACTCTCATGCATTTTTGTGAGAAAAACAGAATGGTTTCCAGTAAAAGAGGATACGATTATTCCAATACATGAATATTTGAAGGGCCACAACTGGTTTAGCCACACCCAAACCACAACAGACCTCCTCTCACACTATTGAATAATTTTTAAAAAAAAATGAAACCATGAAAAGAACCATGTCTGAAAAAAAATTAAATGTGCAATAAAGTATAATGGGAAATGTATTTCTAAACAAAACAGTTCAGTCCATGGAAAATGTGTCTTCAATTACATCTCGAGCTGGTGTGCCAACTTGCGTATGCATGTAAGTCTTGTGTTTTCTACAGAGCCTCAGTTCTGAAAGACCTGGAGAGTTGTAGCAAAGCGTATAAAGACTATCTTTTCATTTGAAGAGGGATTTTTCTTTTTTCCTTTTTTATTTTTAGTGATGTCTTAATAGTTTATAACATTGTGGGATTTTAGCTGTACATTATTACTTGTCTGTCACCATATGAATGCATCCCTTCACCCCTTGTGCCTGCCCCCCACCCACCTTCCCCCTGGTAACCACCAATCAGTTCTCTCTGTTCTTGTGTTCGTTTATATTCCACATATGAGTGAAATCATGTGGTGTCTGTCCTTCTCTCTCTGGCTTATTTCACTTAACATAATACCCTCTAGGTCCATCCATGTTGTTGCAAATGGGACAATTCTGTCTTTTTTTTTTTACAGCTGAGTAGTATTCCAGTGTACATATATACCACATCTTCTTTATCCACTCATCAGTTGAGGGACATGGGTTGCTTCCTCTTCTTGGCTATAGTGAATAATGCTGCAATGAACGTAGGGGTGCATAAGCCTCTTGTGATGGTTGATTTCATGTCCATTGGGTAGATGCCCAAGAGTGGGATTGCTGGATCATAAGGTATTTCTATTTTTAATTTTTTGAGCAATCTCTATACTGTTTTCCATAGAGGCTGCACCAGTTTGCATTCCCACCAGCAGTGAATTAGGGTTCTCGTTTCTCCACAACCTCTCCAACATTTGTTGTTGTTTGCCTTGGTGATTATAGCCATTCTAATGGGTGTAAGGTGATATATTAGCGTAGTTTTGATTTGCATTTCCCTGATGATTAGTGATGGTGAATATCTTTTTATGTGTCCATTGGCCATCTGTATATCTTCCTTGGAAAAATGTCTGTTCATATCCTCTGCCAATTTTTTTTATCAGGTTTTTTTGTTGTTGTTCAGTTGTGTGAGTTCTTTGTATATTATGGAGATTAATCCCTTAAGGGATATATGATTTATGAATATTTTCTCCCAGCTGGTGGGTTCACTATTCGTTTTGATCCTGGTTTCATTTGCCTTGTGAAAGCTCTGTCCCACTTGTTTATTTTTTCTTTTGTTTCCTTGTCTGAGCAGACGTGTAATCTGAAAGGATCTCTTTATGACTGATGTCAATTAGTGTACTGCCTATATTTTCTTCCAGAAGTTTTATAGTTTCAGGTCTCACTTTCAGGTCCTTAATCCATTTTGAGTTGACTTTTGTGTATGGTGATAGAAGATGGTCTACTTTCATTCTTTTGATGTTGCTGTCCAATTTTCCCAGCAGCATTTATTGAAGAGACTTCCCTCTCTCAACTGTATGTTCTTCACTCCCTTGTTGAAGATTAGCTCTCCATACACGTATGGTTTTATTTCTGGGCTTTCAATTCTGTTCCATTGATCTGTGTGTCTATTTTTGTACCAATACCATGCTATTTTGATTACTATAGCTCTAAAATATATTTTGAAATCAGGGATTGTGATGCCTCCAGCTTTGTTCTTTTTTTCAGAATTGCTTTAGCTATTCCGGGTCTTTTATTGCCCCATGCGAATTTCAGTACTTTTGTTCTGTCTCCGTGAAGAGTGTCATTGGGATTCTGATTGGGATTGCATTGAATCTGTAGATTGCTTTAGGTGGTATGGACATTTTAACTATGTTTATTCTTCCAATCTGTGTGCATGGAATATTTTTCCATTTGTTTATGTCTCCCTCAATTTCTTTCAATAGCGTCTTATAGTTTTCATTGTATAGGTCTTTCTCCTCCTTGGTTAAATTTATTCCCAAATATTTTATTCTTTTTGTTGCAGTTGTAAATGGGATTGTCTTTTTGAGTTCTCTTTCTGTTAGTTCATCATTAGCATATAGAAATGCAACTGATATTTGTAAGTTGATTTTATACCCTGCCACTTTGCTGTAGTTGTTGATTATTTCTAGTAGTTTTCCAATGGATTTTTGGGGGTTTTCTGTGTGTAAGATCATGTTGTCTGCAAATAGTGAGAGTCTCACTTCTTCATTGCCTATTTGGAGTCCTTTTATTCCTTTTTCTTGCCTAATTGCTCTGGCCAAAACCTCCAATACTATGTTGAATAAGAGCAGCGAGAGTGGACACCCTTGTCTTGTTCCTGTCCTCAAAGGAATGGCTTTCACTTTTCCCCACTGAGTAGGATGTTAACTGTAGGTTTGTCATATATGGCCCTCATTATGTTGAGGTACTTTCCTTCTGTACTCATTTTGTTGAGAGTTTTTATCGTAAATGGATGTTGGATCTTGTCGAATGCCTTCTCTGCATCAATTGAGATGATCATGTGGTTTTTATTCTTCATTTTGTTAATGTGGTGTACCATGTTGATTGATTTGTGGATATTGAAGCATCCCTGTGTCCCTGGTATAAATCCCACTTGATTGTGGTGTATGATCTTTTTGATGTATTGCTGTATTCGGTTTGCCAGTATTTTGTTGAGGATTTTTGCGTCTATGTTCATCAGTGATATTGGCCTGTAGTTTTCCTTCTTTGTATTGTCCTTGTCTGGCTTTGGGATCAGGGTGATGTTGGCCTCATAGAATGTGTTAGGAAGTATTCCATCTTCCTCTATTCTTTGGAATAGTTTGAGAAGAATAGGTGTTAAATCTTCTTTGAATGTTTGGTAAAATTCTCCAGGGAAGCCATCTGGTCCTGGGCTTTTATTTTTTGGGAGGTTTTTGATTACTGTTTCAGTCTCTTTACTTGTGATTGGTCTATTCAGATCCTCTATTTCTTTTGATTCAGTTTTGGGAGGTTGTATCTGTCTAATAATTTGTCCATTTCCTCTAGGTTGTCCAATTTGTTGGCATATAGTTTTTCATAGTATTCTCTAATAATCCTTTGTATTCCTGTGGTGTCCATTGTAATTTCTCCTCTTTTATTTCTAATTTTATTTATTTGAGTTTTCTCCCTTTTTTTCTTAGTGAATCTGGCTAAGGGTTTGTTAATTTTTTTCATCTTCTCAAAGAACCAACCCTTTGTTTCATTGATCCTTTCTACTGTTTTTTTGGTTTCTATTTCATTTATTTCTGCTCTGATTTTTATTATTTCCCTCCTTCTGCTGATTCAGGGTTTTGTCTGTTCTTCTTTTCCTAATTCTGTTAGGTGTAGTTTAAGGTTATTTATTTGGGATTTTTCTTGTTTGTTAAGGTGGGCTTGTATTGCTATGAATTTCCCTCTCAGGACCGCTTTTGCTGCATCCCATATGAGTTGGTATGGTGTGTTTTCCTTTTCATTTATCTCCAGAGAGCTTTTGATTTCTCCTTTAATTTCATCAATGATCCATTGGTTGTTCAATAGCATGCTGTTTAATCTCCACATCTTTGTCCCTTTCCCAGTTTTTTTCTTGCAGCTGATTTCTAGTTTCACAGCATTATGAGCAGAAAATATGCTTGTAATGATTTCAATCTTCTTAAATTTATAGAGGCTAGCCTTATTTCCTAATATATGGTCTATCCTTGAGCATGTTCCATGTGCACTTGAGAAGAATGTGTAATCTGCTGGTTTTGGGTAGAGAGCTCTGTATATATCTATTAAGTCCATCTCGTCTAGTTTTCCATTAAGTCCATTATGTCCTTATTGACTTTTTGTCTGGATGATCTATCCATTGATGTAAGTGGGGTGTTAAGAGCCCCTACTATTATTGTGTTGTTGTTAATATCTCCTTTTAGGTTTTTTAGTAGTTGTTTTATGTACTTTGGTGCTCCTGTGTTGGGTGCATAGATATTTATAAGTGATATGTCTTCTTGGTGAAGTCTCCCTTTTATCATTATATATTGCCGAAGAGGGATTTTTCTTTTCCTAAAAGCATTATGACAGTCAAACAGACCTTCTGACAGTGGGTATGCTAGTTGTTACATTATTCACAATACACCACAGTCCAAGATGATAAAAATAAATCTGAAATTACCAAGCATCCCACATGTGTGAACTTTTCTGGGCAGAGGCCATTGTGGTTTAGGACGCCTTAGTTCTAACCAAATTTGTCCCTTTGCAAATGATCCATTAGACTATTGTAAAAGAATTATCACAGTGAGCTTTGTAAATAGTCCTCTTTCTTAGAATGGGCCAGCCAAACTGGCTATAGGTGATAGAAGAACCAATTGATTCAGGAAAAATGCCTCATAGGTATTAACTAGAAATTCTGTCCTGCTGATCATTAGCTTATAAGATACTATTTTCCATAGTCAGGTTGTGGACCACAACCAAACAAAAATCTGTGTAGATAGTATGCTCTACCTACAAATAGTTAGTTCAGGGAGGCTGTTCATAAATCCCTAAGTTTCTAAGTTCAAATGATCACAAACAATCCATTTGCACACCTTTCTGCTTTTACAAGAGAGTTCTATATTTTGATTGTATTGTTTCTGTTTCTTCCAGCTTATTTCAAAAACTCATGTATATATACATATATAGTATGCATGTGTATGTAAATGTATTTGTGTGTATGCATATATGTGTTTGTGTATGTGTGGTATCTATTTATATGTATGTGTGTATGTATCTAAGATAGTACTTCAAACACAGCACACATACCAGAACATCTCAAAAATTCAGACCTAAAAATGACTGTGCATGACATCCAGTGCCCCCTGTGGGTGCAGGCAGAGTTGACTTTTCTTTATTAGGAGAGTGAAAGTTTGTTAAGTTGAGTAAGTAATGTAGCTTACATAATTCTTAATTCATGTTAATAAGGCAAAATCATGCATCATGATTTGGTCCTAGCATAACTCTCCAGGCTAATCCCTCACCCATTCTATGCTGCATTCACAATGGCGATTTTTTTTTCATTTCCTCAAAGCATCATTTTTTCTCTTCAGTCATTACATTTTTTATTGATCACCTATTATGTGTTAGGCATGGTTCCAAGTTCAAGGGGATACAGCAGTGAATCAAATAGACAACACTCCCTTCCTTCTTGGAGCTTATGTTCTAGTTGGGTAAGACAGAAATAAGCAAATATGTGAAATATATAGTATGTCAAATAGTGGTAGGCACTCTGTAACACAAGCAGGGAAAATGGGAGAGCTGGAGGGTGGAGACAGGAAAGACCAAACTTAGAGGAAATATTTCAGCAAAAAGCTGAAGAGGTTGAGGAAGTGAGCCAAGTGGAAGGAACATTCCAGGCAGAGGAAACAGCCAGTGCAAAAACCCTGGGAAAGAAGCATGTTTGACTTGTTAAACAGCAAAGAAGTCAAGGTGATGGAGGGAGAGGGTGGTGGAGATGTGGACAGGAGGCACGGGTTGTGCAGATCATGGAAGTCTCTGGAAAAATTTAGCTTTTACTTTGAATGATGTGGAAAGTCATGTAAAGAGGGGTATGGAGAGGTGAGAGGTGGAGAAAAGTAAGGGGAAAGCACAAGGAAAGCTGATGTTGACAGTAGTGGTAGAAGTCATGAGAGTTGGTCAGATTCTGCACATATTTTGAAAGTAGAGTCAAAAGGACTTGCTGACAAACTGAATACAAGGAGTTAAAAAAGATGTCAAGGAAGAATCCAAGGTATTTGTTTCCTTTTGCCTGAGCAACTGGAAAGATAAAATTACTCCTTCCTGGGAAGGGGCATGTGTTGAGGAAGCAGGACTTTGAGGCGGGGGAGGGTGCAGGTATCAGGAGTTCCGGTTTAGACAGGCCAAGATTTAGATGCCTGTTAGACACCCCAGTGGAGACGGCAGACAGGCCATTGGGCATATGAGTCTGTGGTTCAGGGGAGAGGTGTAAATTAGAGATATAAAGTTTGGAAGTTATCAGCATATAGATGAGATTTAAAGCTACGAAACTGAAGCATGAAAAGAGTGAGAGTTGATAGAGAAGAGAAGACTTTCAAAGAATGAGGCTTGGTTCAGGGAACTGATGACCCTGGACCTTAGCACATACTGTTCACTGGGCTTGGCATGCTCTTAGCCCACCCTCACTACCTTTGTACAAAACCACTTTTTTTTGACTTCATAATGATTTTTATGTTTACCTTTTTTCCATGTATTCATATATATTCATATGTATTAATATTAAAATATTCATATATGAATATAACATATAAGCATAGATAAAGCAATAACAATAGTATGAATATCTGTGCATTTATCACTCAGCTTAAGAAATATAACATTATAGTACATCAGAATTCCCCAACACATTTCTCTGTTTGCACGCTTCTCCCTCACCTTCTGCAGTAACCACTGTCCTAAATTTTATGTTAATAATTTCCTCAGTTTTCTATAGGGTTTTACCATCTAAGAGTACTCCTCCACCATCAATTGTTTAGATTTTACTCTTCTTGAAATTTATATGTATAAAATCATACTATAAGTACTCTTCTGAGAGTCCTTCTTTCCCTCTACATTATATTTTTTAGATCCATTCACACTGATGTATATAACCATCATCCATCTGTTTTCACTGATATATAGTGTTTCATTGTGTGGATATACTATAATTTATTCATCCATTTTCCCCAGGTTTTGGCTTTTAAAGACATTTCTATTACAAACATTTTCATATGAGCCTCCTGGTATACACGTGCAAGACCCTTCCTGAGAATATACTGAGGGGTGAATTTCTTGAGTCAGAGTATGAATGTTTTCAACTTTACTGGCCACTGCTGAACAGTTTTTTTCAAGAGATTCTACCATTTATATTGCCACCAGTGAACTTGAATTCCTACCGCTTCACAGTCTTGACGGCACTTGATATTGCCAACTCTTTTTAAAATCTTTGGTTCTCAAGTATGTGGTGTATGGTATTTTATTACAGTTTTATTTTACATTCCTGTGATCATTAATGATATTAACATAGTTTCATATGTTTACAGGCCATTCACATCTTTTGCTTAATAGAATCATTTGTCATTTTCTAATGGATTTATAGAAATTCTTTGCATTATCTAGACACTAATCTTTCTTATAGTTATATGTGTTACAAATATCTTTATAAGTTTGGGCCTTGTCTTTTCACTCTCTCTTATGGGATCTTTAGATGCAGCTCTTCATTTTAATATGGATGAATTTATCAAACTTTGTTTTACAGTTAGTGCATCTTTTGCTTTTACTTAAAAAAAATAAAACTTACCTACCACAAAATCAAAATGATATTTTCCTGAATTATTTATTTTTGTCATTTTCATTTCAGCCATTAATCTACCTGGAATTGATTTCTGTATGTGATGTTGGGTAGGTATCCTATTTCATTTGTCCACATGGAAAGTGAATGTCTTAGCAGTATTTATTAAATAACCCATAATGATTGCATTTATTTGCACTGCCCCCAAATTTCCATATAAGTAGATCTGTTTCTGCACTCTATTCTCTTCCACTGATCTATTTGTCTATTCCTAGGTCAATACCACAAGTATATTGTGTGTGTGTGTCTGTGTGTGTAGATGTCTATTTTAGGATTGTCTCTCCCTATTTCACATCTTGTTCTTCTCCAAAAATGTCTTGACTATCCGTAGGCCTTTGTTCTCCCACATAATATGCAGAATTAACATTAAATTTCACCAAAAAAATAAATAAAAGCTACTGGTATTTTGACCCGATTGCACTGAACCTAGAGTTTTATTTAGGTCAACTGACAACATTATGATACCTACACTTTATATATCCAAAATCAAGATATAACTCTCAATTTAGCCATTCTTTAGCATTTTAACAAACTTTTATATTTTTTTTCCAAAAAGGACTTACATGGCTTTTTGTGAGTTATTCCTGGGTAGTATAGTATTTATTTATCTATTATAAATATTATCTTTTTAAAAACTTAAATATTTACAGTTATTTCTACATGGAAATTCTTTTAATGTTTGATTTTGTATTCAGCAAATTTGCTAAACTCTCTTATTAACTTTAATAACGTATCTGTAGATTCCTTTTATTTTCTATGTGCACAGTTGTATAATTTGCCAATGTTAATTCCATTTCTTATTTTCTGCTTCTTATACTTTTTGTTTCTTTTGCTTGTGTTTCTTTACTGGCTAGTACTTCACATACAAGTTGAATGGAAACTGATAGTGGACATCCTTGATTTCTTTCCAGTATTATATGGAATGCTTTTAATCATTTCCCCATTGACTATGAAATTTGCCTTAGATTCTCTGGAGATATTTTTTATCCAGTTAAAGAAGTTTCCTTCCATTCTTATGTTGATGAGAGTCTTCAAAAAATCATAAAAATTATTTGGAATTTTATCATATCTTTTCTGCATCTATTGAGTTGTTTATATGATTTTTCTCCTTTAATCTGTTAATGGAGCTTACTATATTAATTGATTTTATAGGATTAAACTATATATTCTTGGAATAAACCCATTTTTGTGATATATTTTAATTCTCATATATTGGTGGATTTGGTTCACTATTTTTTTGTTTAGAATTGTTGCAGCTATAACCACAGGTGATTTTATTGTTTTGTACAGTTTTAGCATCAAAATCATCTAGCTTTATCTGTACTTTGGAGTATATCATGGAAAATTATAATTACTGTTTTCCTGAATATTTGATAGAGCTTACCTGTTAAAAACTATCTGGGTCCTGAATTTTTATTGTGCAAAGATATTTTACATTCGGAAGTTTTTAATTATAGCCTCTTGTTTTTTTGACAATTATTTGAAACATTATCTTTTTTTTATTGTTAATATTGTTATGTTTGTGCCATTTTTCTCTTTTCCCTTGGTCAATTTTTCCAGGGCCTCATCAAATTTCTTAATCTTTTGTAAAACCAACATTTGACTGTTGATCATCTTTATTGTATGTTTGTTTTATAATTCATTAATTAATGCTTTGATATTTATAATATTCTACCTTTTGTTTTCTTTGAGTTCTATCTTCTCAAGTTAAATGATTAACATATTTAGTTTCAGATCTTCTTTTAAAATACTTGCCATTTGTTTGGATTCATAAATAGAAGATTGAATCTCTCATCCGTTCTAGAAAATTATCTGCCATTATCTTTAAAATATTGTCTCTAGTACATGTCCAGTGAGTTAGGCTATGGTAACAAATGGACCCAAACATGCAATGGCTCAACACACTAGAACATTTTTATTTCCTCTTTTAATGGTCATGAGCAGGTACATAATTAGGCAGAACTAATCTCCTCTATGTGATCATTCAGGGACCCAGTTGATGGAAGCTCTGCCTCTTCAACACATGGCTTTCCAAAGTCCTCTCCATCCAAGCCAGTCAGAAGGAGAAAAGAATAAGGAGGAATACACATGAAAGGTGTTTTATGAACCAATCTAGAAGATGTACACATAATTTTTGTGTCCATTGACTGGAATCCAAGTGAGGTTAGGAAATACAATCTATGTGTCCAGGAAATAGAGTTTGGATTTTTTTGAGTGGATAGCAGTTTCTGACATACTCTTTGCCCTCTCCTTCTAGATGATGCTGGGTCATTTCACTCTGTCCTCTATTTTTCTTAATCTCTTTTTCATATTTTCCATGAATTTGTCTCTTTCTCTTTGCTGCATTCTGGTTACCAGAGACATAGAAACCAGAATATATCTTTTATTTCACTAATTCTTTTAATTCAGTTGAGTCTACTCCATTGCTAAACCCATTCATTGAGATTTTAATTTCAATTATTCTATTTTTAATTTCTAGAAATTTTATTTCATACCTTTTCAGATCAACAAGGTCACTTTTTATAGTTTCTGCACTCAAAACGTATTTTTAGTCTTGTCCTATTTATTTTGACCTGCTAATCATAGTTGTTTTAAATAATTCTAACATACAAAGCTTTTGAGGGTCTGATTATTCTGTCTTTTGTTTCCACTGGCTTTCACTCATGGGGCCTTATTACTTTGTGTATTGCATACTGTGGGCTAAAGGTAAATTCCCCCAGAGAGGATTTGTGTTTGCTATTGCCAGGAGTCTGAGGGCACTACCAGCCTAAAACTGCTTTAAGCTAACTTCTCATCTTTAGTTTTTTTTTGGGGGGGGTGGTCGGGAATCACCTAAGTTGTGGGCATTTAGGATTCTAAGGTTTGGAAGGCTGGCTTGAAGTTACTATTTCTCAAGGGAGTCTTTTTACTCTTCCATTTGAAGCTAAGATTCAAAATAACAGCTTTATTTTCAGTCTCCTAGAGGAAAAAGAAGAGAGTTAAGGTATGTTTATTTCTAGTTCACCCTTACACTGTGGGTCCAAACCTTTGGTATCCCAGCTTAATCCCCATGGTTGACCTATTGGACTCTCCACATTGTGGGGGCTCATATTGGGGTGTCTTCTGTTCCCCGTACACTGTAGGTCTGTGGAAATAGAAGTTCTAGTTTACCCCAGTTGGCAAATGCACTTAGGGCAAAAGCAAGCTTCATGCTCTGCTGTCCTCTCTGAATTTCTGTTTTCACGTAGTTTTTGGACTTAATTTCTTACTTGCTCCCTGACACGTGAAAAATACAAGACTTTTTCAATAGCGTATCCAATATTTTTGGTTGTTTTCAGTGAATGGGTCAGTCAGAATATTTCATTTCTCCTTCTGGAAAAGGAAATTTACTCCTACTGGTCTGGTGCTTGTATCTACTTATATCTGGTGCTTATATCTACCAGCCTGGTCAACTTATGTACAATTTCCTCTCAGAAGCTTCCCTGACTTCCCTTTCCTGAGTGTTCCTATAGCATTCAGCACATACCCTTATCTTAGTATTCACCACATGGCATTGTAATTTCTAGTTTGTCCATATTTTTGGTACAACGTAAGTTTTGAAACAGTAAGAGTCATGACTGGCTTGTTATCCATTACATCTCTAGTGACAATCAGAGTGGTTGCAGATACATAGGAAGCATTGAATAAATATTCATTGAATGAATAAATGCATACATAAATCAACCTCTTTCTTCCACTTGTCCTATCTCCTTTGAGTGGCTCCTGGACATTTTCTGAGATCTTTTTGTTAAGCTTCTCTGTCAGTTTTAGGATGGTTTGGCCTTTAGGTAATCTGGTGACATAACAGGAAATATAATGAGATTGGTAAATATTAAGTAAATACATGCTTAATATGTACTTTTGAAGTCAACTTCCCCTGAAATGTAGTATAATTATTGTTTAAAAAATTTTCAGATGGTCTTTGAAATATTTTACGATACTGAGGCAATTGGTTAACTAACACTTAAATGATATGGTCAAATATTCTAGAGGACTCTAGAGAAAATTAAGGAGTACTTTACCCAGCCTAAATTTCAGTTTTATTGTTCAATGGAGATTTCAGGAACCATATCCCCAAGTTGAGGTGGTAGTTACCCTTCTCTGTGGTCAAAAGTCTGATCAGATCAGAGACATATAGTCATCATCTTCAGCCACGACAGGTCAGTCTTGTCAGACATTTCTTGTCTCTTCTGTGACTTGTCCCTATTCACCTTCACTTTTCAGGCTCCAGCTTCCTCCATAGTCCTCTGAGAACAAGAAGTTGTTAGTAAAGTTCCACCCAGCCATTTCATTCATCCTCTGGTGAATGCTGCTTTCAGAGGATTAAAGACCAGAATGTCTGATTAAACACTTAATTAGACATAATAAAAAATATTTCCAGTTTTAAATAATTGATTCACTCATTAGTTTAATATGCTAATGACAGAGCCTTGAGAAAAGGAAATGGAATAAAATTTACCCTCTGAGAAAATGGGTTGAAATTAGATTTTTACACTAAGATTTTTCAGAGTAAATTACCAGCTCCGGATAGATGGGAGCTGTCTAACTAGCATTTCATTCACTGCATGGACATCGAATGGCTAAATGTTTCACAAGTGAGAGCACTCAGGACTGGCCTTCCAGTTATCAGAAACTGCCATAGACCATGAGATACAATGGAAGGAGCCCAGAACTCAGAGACTCACAGGTGGACTGTGTTCAAATCACAATGGTCACTTCCCAGTTGTGCCTTGGAAAAGCCTCCCAATCTCCTTGCTCCTTCACTTGCCGTCCTGTTAAGATGAAGACTGAGATTGTGTCCTAGACAACCTTTTGTCTCTAACAACATCTTTCATGGTGCCTACTGAGTACTAGGCACTCAGTGTATATTTACTGAATTACTAAAACAAGAAGATTAGATTAGGTGATATCTTAAGTACCTTTCAGTTCTAAAATTCTGTGGTTCTGTCTAATATTTACATTTTTGTGACTTTTGTCCTAAATTTCCGGGTAAAATAACTTTTGGAGCCTATGCATACCAATAATAGATACATAGGTAGATGGATGGATAGATAGATAAATAGATAGATAGATAGATACAAAATTCTGATTCAGCACCAAAAGTGAGCTGTACTTGTACAAAATTTCTTAATTATTTCTACCAACTTCCGTCATCTGGAATATTATATGAGAAAATTTTAGGAGGACCCACTTACATCACAGGTATTATTCTTTTCCATCCTCCAGCATGAGAGCTGTACGAAAATGAGGAAAAACAAAATGGCAAGACAAAAAGGACTATGTTAGATGTCTGTTGATGTGTGCTCACATGGTTCATGAAATATTGTTACACAAATAAAGCAAGTTGCTGAGAATAGTCTAGAATATAATTCTATTTTTATAAGAAAAAGAAATAATGATAAACATACATACATATTCTATGTGTATCACAGGGGAATATAAATTTGTATAAGCTTAGAAAAAAGGACGTTGACTACCCAAAAGATTGTTAACTTCTGTTTCCAGAGGTGAGGTGGTAGGTGTGTGTTTAGAATGGGGAGGGTGGGAGAGAGATATGGAAGGGAGGAGATTTTGGCTTTTCCTTTGCTCATTTTTGTTTTGTTTGGCTTGTTTTATAAATAATTATAATTCACATTGAATTTCCTTTTCAAACTAAGAAGTGTGTAAAACACAGTTGGTATCTAAATTGAACTTGTTCTGATAGCATTCCAAGTAATTGATAATTTAGACTAAGTCCTTAGACTGGCCACTGAGGCCCTTCATATTCTGGACTCTCACTACCTCTGAGTCCTCCTTAACATTCCTCAAGCATGCTAAGCTTGCTCCCACCACAGGTCCTTTACGCTGGCTCTTCCCTCTTCCTGGAATGCTCTTCCTCCAGATATCCACATGGCTCTCTCCTTCATGTTTTCAGACTTCTGTTCAAGTGTCATCTTCTTGACCACTGTATATTATATCCCTCTTCCCTGGCACTCTTTGGCCTGCTTTATTCTATTATCTTCTTCTCCATAGCACTTACTGCTATCTGAGAGACTATATATTTACTTATCCAGTTGCTTACTGTCTGCTCTCCTCACACTGGAATGTTTCCCAATGCCTAGAGAAAAATGACACACAATCAATATAATTAATAGATATGAAGATGAATAAGGCAAATGTGGTCCATCCTCATGGAGCCATCTAGTGCCATTTGGGGCATGCATCTAACCCATACAGCTGATATGGGTTTTTCCAAAGAGGGAACAGAAACAATAAGAGCTTAAATCCAGCTTTTCTTCTGCTCCTAGCCCGCAACACCTAGTGACATCACTCAGGTTACTCTGCAGATCTTGAAGTATTATCTCCGCCCTTTCACTTGGTACTCTTCAGAATTTTCTAGGTCCACCAGACAGGATCAGCCTCAGCAAAATCAAGTTTTTAGATTTGTTTCATCACCTAACATGCTTATTTATTTGATGTCTCCAACCAGATCTTCTCAATCTTGTCTTAATATATCTGATATGGGGCAGACTAATTCAAGAGACAAAGTGAGCGGTATATTCCCCCCCTGGATTCTCCATCAAAATCTTATATCTCCAGCATTTCTATGTCAATAGTAAGAATGTTCCATTTGTGCTAAGATGCTCTTAGTTATAAATGATATAAAATACAATTCATTTGGCTTAAACAATTGAGATATATTGGCCCTCAGAACCAATACAGCCTCAAGGAAAGGCAGCTTCACAGTTGATTGATCCAGCATCTTAGTCATGTCTCTGAAGACCCAATTTCTTTCCATCTTTCTGCTGAGTAATCCTCAATATGAGCTCCATCCTAATACCCATTCTCCTTGTGGTAGTGAGAAAATTGCCTGACAAAGTCAAGGATGTAATCATCCTTATTCAAGTCCAGTAGGAGAGATTCCTTCTACTTCAGTATTACAACAGGGCTGAGATATACACTAATTGGACCAATGTTAGATATGTTCCCTGCAGAACCAATGGCCATAATCAAGGGAATGGAATATATTGATTGGGTTAAGCCAACCCGAGCTCCCCCCTACAGCAGGGAGTGGGGGCAGCTTACTCTAAAGTCCAGTGGTAGAATGGAGGAAAAGAGAAGAGAAGAGAATAGGCCAATGAGAGTCAGGACACTCTTAGGGCAACAAATGCCCACCACAGATGTCACTACAGGGAGGGAGGTGAGGGCAAAGTGGACTGCTCACTTCAACTTTCTATGGGCTCCAGAAAGTGAAGCGTAGAGAAACCATAACTATAGCTGTTAGATTTTGATTCCCAATGTCCTAAGTTTCTCTAAAGCACATTTATTGCTTGGAAATCACATGGAATCTGGAAGAATTAAGTCTGAGGCTAAATGCTGGGACTGGTCAGTGTATGGGGGTCATTTTCAGTCAGGAACATGTCTTAACAAATAGGACAAAAGGATTGCCATCAGGAAACAGCAGTTCAAGAACAATTAAGATTCTTTATTTCCTCCTAAACCCAATTTGGAAACTGGGGGTTGGGGGATCCATTAGTACAATAAAAAATTATACTTTCTTTCTGTTAGCAATGCTTCCCCCACTTCAGCATTAATAATAACTTCTACTCAAAGGGCAGCAATATCTATATCCCATTCTGTTAGCAATAGTCTAACCTATCACTTGAAGAAGTGCTAAGAAATGCTTGATGCAAACTGTTGACATTAAAAAATCTTTTCTTATTGTGGAGAATTTCAAGCACAGAATAGTACAATAAATTACTGCATATCCATCACCCAGCTTCAACAATAATTGACTTGTGGCCAATCCTGGTTTCGGCCACTCCCCCCACATTATTTTGAAGCAAATTGTACATCATATCATTTCATCTGTAAATATTTCAGTATATCACTCATATATCTCTAAAAGATAATGAATTTTTTTAAAAAACACAATACCATTATCATAGCTTTAAAAGTTAGTGATATTTTGTAAATAATTATTAAATATCTAGTCAGGGTTCACATTTATAATTGTCTCATACATGTCATATTTTAAAATTTGTATGTTTGAATTAGGATGCAGGTGAAATCCACGTACTGCAAGTCATTTCTAAGTATTTGAAGTATCTTTGTTCTGTGGGTTCCATCCCATTTCTCTTTTGTTTTTCTTATAATGTGTTTGTTGAAGAAGCCAGGTAATATGCCCTGAAGATTTTTCTACAGTCTGGATGTAGCTGATTGCCTCCTCATCATATAGTTTAACACTTTCCTCTCTCCTCTCCTGTAAATTGGTAGCTGGAGCTAGAAGCTTCATCAGATTCAGGTGTGAATGGCATTGTGAACCATCAGTCAAGGAAAAGTATTCATATATTTTCTCATGTCTAAGATGCATATATTCAAAAGTACCTGGGAAATTCCAAGCTGCAGCAAGGTGTCATTTCATTTACAACAAATAAATAACCCAAACGGAGGGAGTTCACATGGCAGGATGTTATTCTGAAACTCACACAAACTAACATTTCCAGGTTGAAGGAAAAGAAACTGCATGAGTGTGGGTCTGCAAGCACAGACACTGTATTCTCATTTGTAAGGATGTAAATACACTTCTGGATGTTTCATTGATCAACCTACTTCATCCCACACTGCTGCAAGTCCCACATAAACTGGCTAAAAATGTGGTTCTCCTTCCAAGGTATCTTTTTCTTCCCTGCCTATCTTCTAGTACCCTCATCTTTCTTATCTTTGTCGTATTTGACATAGCCCTGTAGCAAAGTCAACTACAAACTTGAAAGAAACATCCTTGGAACAAAATTTGATGCAAATCAATGTATATTACAAAATGCAGATATTGGATAAGATGGGCTCTGATTCTAGGAGTTCTGCGCAGCTATCTGGGCTGAATCCACAGAAGTTATATTTTCCACCAACACCATGCTGTCAAATCTCAAGCAATGGAGTACTGAAATCCAGTATAGAATACAGAATATGAAAGCTTGCTTAGAAATTATTTAGTCTGTTCCTCGTGTTTTTCAAAAGCTCAGAGAAGTGAGTGACTTGGCAATTAAAAAATGTGACAAGTGGAGAAATCGGTGGCTTTCTGCACCATTTCCCTGCTAAAAAGCTAAAAATATCTCAACTCACCAGTCCAAAATCTATGTAACCTTAAGTCTTCCCATCAATGTCAATGAGCTGCAGCCTAAAGAGAGAGCTCTCTAGAACTACAGAGTGGTTGATTTCCCACTCACCTACTCTCACTATTAACTGGGATTATGCTATTTCACTGCTCACCCTTCCTACCTGGGGATGGGCAAAGACAGATCCTCTCTTCCCCTGAGGCTCCAGTATCATCGATATTGTCATCCTCTCACTACTCTGCCTCTTATCCAGATCAGGTTGCAAGTCTACTCAGTTCCCTCTGCATGTCCTTCATTTCTCCCTCTTCTTCTCTCAAGTCCCTGCTCAGACCAAGGTTATTCTATCCATAAGTTATGGTAACCTCTTCTCCTTGTTCACTTCTTATTGCCACTGAAACAATCGTTTACATGTGCTGAATGGATGATGTACTTCAGTTATTCAAAGTCTTCTAAGGACAATTGTCATCTGTCCAGTCCAACTGCAAATTCTTGACCTTGCTTTTCAATGCGTTCACCAGTCAGCTCTCCCATACTAATTTCACTCACTCTTTGTGCTGCTGGTTTAACCATCTGATTTCACATTTACATCTTCCTCGTAGCGTATTATCCAATCCTCTCAACAGACTTTGCTGAACCTACTGGTCACATGCAAAGAACATTTTAAAAACCAAGCCATGTCCTCTTTCTTCTGAGAAATCTTCTCCGCTTAATACAAATTCCAACTTCCTGGACCTCTCAGGCACTCATGATATTCCCCATCATAAATGCATATGGTGCAGTCTCCAAAAAGTTATCGGGCTACATCAACACCATTTATAGGAACATTTTGTCTATAAACAAATTCTCCATCTTCCCTGTAAAATTGCAATCTATTGATAAATGGGTGTTGAGTATTTATGAAATATTACATTTAGTGACACTAATCTAAATAATACAGTATTTACACCCAATATACGAAGCACAGTCTCTACCTTCAAGACCCTTATATTCTAATTGAACCAACAAAATATGCACTTTTGAAAAGATGGCTAACAACCAAAAAAGATAATTACAGATGAAAAATTATTAAAGGCCAGATAATGGCTACTACAGGGAATTCAGAAGAGAAGTCCTAGAAGAGCAAGAGAATTTAGACCTTGGGCTTGGAGTTCTAGGTAGAGTTTTTAACAGGCAGAGAGGGGATCAGAATTAGCTAGGGCACGAACGTAGAATGTATTAGCAGACATGGACCACTTTTCATCTTTAGTGTCCCTCTAGAAAGAAACATGACTGCTTATGATGAACATGATGAAGATAGGTCAACAATGGCACTAAGGATGGTGATGTAAGGAAGGTGAGGATATTGGCAATGGTGACACATGACTATGGTGATTCTAGGAATGGTGAAATATGCTTTATTTCAAAGAGAAAGAAGCCATTCCTTTTTTGCCAGCCTGGCCTTGATTTGTGTCAGTTCATGTGAAATAGTATCTTGTTTCAATTTACCATTCCAATACTCATTTTGATAGCAAAGCCATGGTTGGCTATTTTTTCTTGCTTTATATCAATCGCTTAATGAATTCACTTTTCCAGGGGAACAGCAGCAAAGCTTTTGGGGTGGTGCTAATTGATCTTGCTAGGGTCTTGTTAACGTACTTTGGTTGGGTGAAGGACAGTGTATGGAATGCTCAGGCAAAGAACAAATAATCGAGGGCTTTTTCCAGAGTTTGTTTTCCTTTAGCGGCTGTTGCCCCGATTTCAATCCTGTAAGCTTGGCTTCTAGACTGATGATAATACAAGCCTAACCTTACCTTCAATTGAAAAAGCAGTGTACATACACATAATCAACATGGAGATTATCTGACAATATATTTATACACCTAAACTCATGAGAGCGCTTACACACACACACACCCCACTTGATGTGAAAGATCCTGCCATTTTACTCTTAAGCTTGGGATAGTTGAAGGCATAAAGGCAAGCATGTTCTCAGTTCCACTCCGTAGAGGCTGGAGCTAAAATGATGCCTGGAAAGCAAATGCGGTGACCTTTAAAGGAATCGAGAAGAAGCTATTTCCAGCACATTACTAAATGCTATATTTTAAAGGTTCTAACCTTATTTGCTACAAGTGTATAATATCAGGAAACCCTTGTGAGGGAAGGGTCTGCATCCGTCACGTGGCACAAGTCACTTACACAAGAGATGGGGAAAGTTATTACTTTCCAACTTGCAGACACCAAAGTTCAACTCAGCTCCTTTTGTGGTTTGTGCATTAAATAAGGTTCAGGGATCACTTGGAGAATTACAGGCTTCTTGACCTAATAAAAATACAAAGTTTTCTGCAAATAACAATGGCTATATCATCACACCAAGCAATTTATAACAATACACAAACGCTCCACCTTCACAGTTCATGCCAGCTGGCAAGATTGACCCTTGATGTGTCTATGGCATTAATTTTACTTACTTTTCTCATTGATTAATAGTAATAATTGATCTGTAAGACTCAGTATCAAAATAAAGAATGGGTTAGCAGAAGAAATTACTGAAAACAAATACTTAAAATACAGTCTTTGAAACTGAAGTTGGACTCCACTATGAAGGTCTGGAGGACTATTTGCAAAACATAAAAGTATGGGTCATAATGCTGATTAACATTTACCAGAATCCTCAGGTTTAGATGTCTTAGAACAGATAGACAGGTAGATAGACAGATCAATCGTTCTTGAAAATACTGACAATACCACCTTATCTTTGTACACTATTTTACAAAACACTGGTATTTGGCCACAGTTTTTAATTCTTAACCTTATTATATTTTATAGATCGAAAGTAAAGACTTCCAGCAGGTCAGCTTCAGTGAATCTTTTTCCCATCCTGATTATATAACCTACATCTGTGAAGGAGTGAGTTGCCAATTATCTCATGGATATAGGATTTAGAATCAGCCAAGCCAATAAAAGGTTGTGTGGGGGCCTACGTGGGCAGAATTGTCTCTAATTCACCTTTATGCTAAGTGGAGCTGTCAAAACATTAGTAAATACCCTGGTTATCTAATAATTTGCTGGCCTCTCTGTGATGGTCTAACTGATTTTAGATTTTTGCTAGTGAACTGGAGAATCCCTTTCAACCTAGTTGGCATAAAGTCATTTGTTGTTGTTTATTGGTTTTCCATACTTAGAGTTGACAGACTGAACTCACAAGCAGAAAACAACTATGTGCGGCCTGTGACGGGTTTTCAGGCTAGAGGGAGTTCTGTTAGTCAGGATTCTACCTTGTTCAGAAAACTATTGTGTAAGGGTTTTGAAATCTGTTATTTAACCAAAGCCGCAGGCAAGAGAAACCAATAAGGGAATAGCTCTCCAAAGCAGCAATAAGCAGTCAGAGAAGGAAAAGAAACCAAATAGTTAGAGGTGGCATGAAAACTACACTCAAAAATTAGATCAGTTTCACAAATAAGGGTAGGAAAAGCTGGGAAACTCAGCAATGAGATGTTAAATCAAGAAGTCACTTAAACCTAAAGATCTTACCAATGGTTCCCTTGTGACTGGCCATCACGACTCCAAAATGCCCTTGACTGAGTTACAGGAATTCTAAGGTCTATTGGCAGCAGCTTTTAATGACACAATGAGTACACTAAAGTGTGTTTTAGGCTACTGTTGTTAAGACTCTCCAGAATGAAACAAAATACACATTGATTTTTAGTACAGAGATTCCAGTATTACTGAAAGTCAAAAAGTGTTTCTGCAAAACAATTCCTGTAGCCTAAGACAGGATAAAATAAACCCAGGGAAGTTTAGGCCTGTGAAGTCCCTTTTTCAGGCTGCCTCGCCCTTTTCCTGCCATCATCTCTAAGGGAAACTTCGTGCACAAGATGGTTTATTTAATCCAAACTCAATAAAGAGAATCAAAAATGACAGTATTGAAGAACACACATGACAAATGTCAGGCTTCCCCTCACATTTCCATTTGGCAAAATTGGTCACGAGTTTTCCAGAGGAGCCTGGAATGGGGTGTTTTCAGTTGAACTTGAGGTTCATAAGACTTCAGTGGAAGAATGTGTTCATTTATCTACTCATAAATGTGGTGGATATTAGTATGCAGGGATATCCAGTAAATATGCCATTTCTAGGTTTCCAATGGATATCATGCCTACACTCCTACTACCCCGGCCTACCATCTCTCTGTTCCATCACCCTCTATAACGGGATTAGCTAATTTATAGAGTGCTTCTGATATGCCAGGCACTGTTCTAAATACTCAGTGTGGGATCACCCATCTAATCTTCTAGATAATCCTCAGCAGTGGGTGCTATTATTATTCCCATTTTTCCATTTAAGGAAACTGAAGTACAGAGAGGCTAAAGGACTTGCCAAGGTCACACAGCCAGTGAGTGTTAGAGCTGAGATTTGAACCCAGTTTATTGATTCCAGGGTATTTGCTACCTCACAGAGTTTTATGAGGATTCAAACATTACTGACACATAGTACCAAATAAACATTAGCTATTATTTTTTTTTACTATTTAGACTCCTATATCCTATTGTTGTTATCCTATTTTTTATTAACTAGGTTTTTACATACTATCTTGAAATTTCTGACTCATATGTTCATCACACTCTTTCCTTGGCTTATTGTCTCAAAATCCTGTGGAATTTGACATGATTCAAATGCACAGTATTTAGTTTTACTAGCTGACAAGTAACCTGCTGGGATAGTTAATTTTATGTGTCAACTTGCCTGAGCCATGGTTCCCAGATATTTGGTAAAACATTATTCTGGATGTCGCTGAGTAGGTTTTTGGATGAGCTTAACATTTAAGTGGACTTTGAATAAAATAGATTGCCCTCCATAATCAGGGTGGGCCTTACTCAATCAGCTGAAGGCCTTAATAGAACAGACTGACCTCCCCAAGAAAGAAGAAATTCTGGCAGATGGCTTTTGGATTTGAACTGAAGCATTAACTCTTCCTTGGGTCCCCAGCTTGACAGCCCACCATGAAGATTTCGGACTTGCTAGCCTGCATAATCACGTGAGCCAATTCCTTAGAATACATCTCTCTCTCCCTCTCTCTCTCCCTCTCTCTCTCTCTCTCTCTGTTTCTCTCCATGTGTGCACATCCTATTGGTTCTGTTTCTCTGGAGAACCCTGACTAACACACTCACAAACTTAAATGTCAAAAACTAGCCTGGCTCACAGGCATTTTCGCCAGCCTACACAAATTTCATCATTTCTCTCTGTCCTTCCTGGAACCACGAGAGTTATAAAATCCCCAAATTTCTCCCAGAGGGGTGGACCTCTGAAGTCGCATTTGTTTGCTCTTATTCCTTTATGGGTTCAGTTTGCCGGTAAAGAAGAACTTCAGGCTGCGCGATAAACAAACACAGAAACGCCAGCAGTGTGACCAGATTGCTGAGAACGCGGCTCATTCCTGGACACTCTCCGTCACCCCGAGAACAAGCCCAAATAGCTGGTGAGGAGGGCAGCCCGGCCCTGTCCCCTCGGCTGCGTCTGCCTCTCCCACAGCTAACTGCAGCCCTCGCACTGGCTGAAAACCAAGATGTGATTGATTAAATATTATGTCAGAGATTTTATGCCTAATTATTTAAATTCCCTAAGGCCAATCTTTAAGAAAACAGTGGGAAAATAATATTAATAGCTTGCAAACGATAACTCGCACACCATCAAAAGCAAGTGTAGCATTTCACCCAGTTCGGCTTGTTAATCCCTCAGCAAGGACTTCCTTTTTATATGTTAAAGACTTCGTACAGGATGGAATGATGTGTTATGTTATAAACAGCTGGTGGGTGGTTTAATATAGTCATAGGTGAGTGGATTTTCCCCCTTCCATTTTCTCACTATTGTTACTATACAAATAAAAAAGCTACACCCTCCAGAAAGCATAAGATATAAAACCAACATAATTGCCTTTCAGTTAAAGACCTCAGGCTCTCAGCTTGAGTGCAATACCCAACATCAATGAGAAGATTTTTCTGAGAACTGTGAAACTCAGCATTGTAGCTATAAGTGTTTCATACAGGAATCCTGCTAATGAGCTTTAATGTCCTGACAGCACAGATTGCTCTGGGCTGAAGCTTGGTCTACACGTTGTCGCCTTGGGCATATCCTTTTTCCTGAAATCATAATCTACTAAGACATATTTGAGGTTTAACCATCAAAATGTTCACATGGACTCAAATGCTCCCCCCACCCTCTTTTTTTAAAGTTCTGGCCAACGAAACCATGACAGTGACACCACAGGTATTTTCCAAACGTCTCTCTTTTCTTTTCTTTTTTTTAACAGACATTATTTTTGAGAGCAGTTTTAAATTCACAGCAAAATTGGGCAGAAGGTGCAGAGATTTCCCACATAGCCCCTGCCCCCATATATGCACATCCTTCCCCATTATCAATCTCATCCACAAGAGTGGTACGTTTGTTACAATTGATGAACCCACATTGACACATCATTATCATTCAAAGTCCACAATTTACATTTGGGTTCACTTTTGATGTTGGACATTCCACTGATTTGAACAACTGTATAACGACGTGTATCCACAATTATAGAATCGGGCAGAGTAATTTCACTCCCCTAAAAATCATCTGTGCTCTGCCTATTCATCCCTCCTTCCCCCTTAACCTCTGGCAACCACTCATCTTTTTACTATCACCATAGTTTTGACTTTTCCAGAATGTCATATAGCTGGAAGCATACAGTGTGTAGCCTTTTCAGATTGGCTTCTTTCACTTAGTAATATGCAAGTTAGTAATATGCAAGTTACTTAGTAATATGAAAGTTTCCTCCAAGTCTTTTCATAGCTTGATAGCTATGAGCTGAAGAATATTCCATTGTCCGGATATACCACAGTTTATTTATCTGTTCACCTACTGGATCACATCTTGGTTGCCAAAACTTGTGAACTTCTCTTTTAAAGCAACTTTTTTGAAAAATAAAGTCGTTAGTAACTCATTTCAGGGAAAAAGAAAATGTTAATTGTTTATTAAAATGCATTTATGAAGCAAATTTGCTGGGTGTGGTGCGCAGAATGGGAAGGTGGGCTTGAGTGAGGATCACCAATGAGTTAGAAATATATTACAGTCTTTGGTATAATTTAATCTGGCTTAATCACTCAATGTTAAATACTGCATAAAATTAAGAATTTTGAACATGTATATAAACACTGCTGAAATCTATGGCATTATTTGGCAATTTCAAATTTTACCTAGCAACTTTCTTCATTCAAGACCTCAAATTATTCTATTCACCACCCTATTACATTAAGAGAGAATAATATTGACCATCATCTTCAGAAGAAAAGTGAAGCAAAGTAGTTATAAAAAAATATGATTCCTGGCATGGCATATTCTTAAGTATAAGTTCTACTTACATTGTGCCCTCCCCGAGGACCCACACAAAGACATTGTTAAGAAAATTAACAGGCTGCCCAACTAGTTGTTTGCATCACATAATTCAAATTAATTGTTTTTATCAAAACAACCCATTGTTCCTGAACTGTTTATGCATCTTCATGATAATATAAGCTCCATTTGGGCATCCATAGGTCCTGGTTTAGTTCCCGGATCATGGTCCTCAGTAAATATGTGTTGAATGAATGCACACTTGTTGTTTTTTAATGAATAGGAACTACACCTAGTTCATGCCTGCCACCATATTATAACCAATACAATGGATCTGGGAATCATTCTTTGCCAACAATTCCCAACTCTCCCCAGCTACGATTGGTTGGTTTATCCGGGCCAGGGCTATATTGGGCATACTCTAAGGAGCGCCATTCTTATAGATGACAATGATGGGAATTGTGGCCCCTGGAGTTAGTGTGACAGAACTAGTTGGTTTTACCGATTATCATCAACATCCTCTGAGAAATGCCGTATGGCCAAAGTTTACTTCTATGCTAAAGAGAATCAAGATGAATTGTTCTTTGAATGTGTTTTGAGAATTTTACATGTCATCTAATCAACTAATTGGAGATGACTTGGAGTATCACAAGTCTAAGAAACCCTGCAATTAGCTTTTCTCAAACGGGGATAAAAATTTTGGCCAGGCTGCCTCACTGGAGTTGTGTGACTCTCTGGCCTCTGTTTGCTCAACTGTAAGCCCAGCAAGACTAAATCCATAGACCTCTATCTATGGACACTTGTAGTTCTGACTTTCCATAAGTTTAGAATACAAAGAATCCTCAGAACTCAGGCTTATGCTGTGGTTATTGCCTTTGGCATCAAATGTCCAAATCACATTGTAAAAAAAAAAAACCTGTGTGTCTTTTATTCAACAAATATTTAGAGAACACCTATTATGCTAGTAGTCACTGGGAAGAGACTAGATATGTCCTATCATCTCTACCAATAATAACTGACAACTATTATTTAACAGTAATATCAACATGAATTAAATACTTCCTATGCCCCAGCCACTCTTCTAAGATTTTAGATATTTTATTAATCCTCAGAACAGTCCTATAAGGTAGGTACAGGTAAGGAAACTGAGGCACAGAGAGGATATGCCTACCACCAGTAAGTGAAGGAGCTAGGATTCAAATACAGGCAGTATGACTCCCAAAGTCCTTGCTCTTAATCACTATACTATAATAAAAGAATTACAAAAGAAAATAAAGAATGTGAAGAGTTACTTATAGAGTCTGCATTTCCTACGTGGATTTAATTTGTAAGTCAAAGGAAAGTAATTATCCACGTAATCTAAAGTAGATTTGGTAGCAGGCATCAGGATTAAAAACAACAATGACACAAACCAAAGCATCCATCTCTTTATATACTCATTTGTGCTAATATTATTATGCTGGTTTAGAAGGAACACACTGGGAACAGATTGAGAAATTTAACCTTGGGCCACTGTGAGGTACTCCTGGAGTGGGATCACCCCAAATGACCTGAATGAAGGCCCAAGTTCCAATTTCATGTGTAAGTGGGAAAGGTCCACTGATGACTCTAACCCTCACGGGTCATGTCCCCTTCGCTCCAACAGTGTTGACTTTACACACTATAGAAGTTAGCTCTAGAGAGGTTCCACAGCATTGTGGTAAAGATGGTGAGCCCTGGAGCCCCGTCTAGCCGTGAACTCAGAAAGCACTGAGTATGAATCCTGCCTCTCCTGGAAGACTGGTCTTGCCAAATTCCTCAGTCATGCCAACTTCAGGTTCTTCATCTGAGTAATGGGATAATCCTCTCTAATAGGATTGTTATGAGGATTAAATGAGATGATACATTTAAAGATAACACTAAGCCTTGGCACGTAGTAAGCACTCAAAACACCAATTGCTGTTGTTACATACTGCCACTCTGTATTCGTCAGTATGTCTCTCAACTAGACCATATGCCTAAAGAGCAGATTTCTAAGACTTTTGCTTTTCTCTACCTACTTTCATGCTTAGTACTTCCAATGCTCAATAAATACAAATTGACAGACTGATCGGCAAGAAAAGCAAAAGCTGAGTGCTAAGGTCTCTACATATAAAGTCCACAAATAAACGAAAGACAGCAAATGAGTGAATTGCCATTTGGTCTTTTGATTATTCTGTTCAGATTTGCATGATCAGATTTCTTCTCTTTTATAAATCACAGGAATAACTTCAGGAAGCCTCAGACATACTCATAGAAGGTTAAATATTTAAAACAGAGCTGTGCATGAGCCTTGAAGATATCCAGACAAACATATGTTGAAAACCTTTTGCAAAGCCCACCGCAGCACAGTGAGCCAAAAGTGGCCAGAGCAAGCCCGCAGCTGTGCACTCAGGGCACACGCACCCATTTGTCAGTGGCCATCCATCTTGAGCACAGCTTGCAGGCCTCTTCTCAAGAATGAGGTCACTCCAGGGCCCAGATGGGCAGACGGGCTGCAGAATAAGATATGTCTGGGTGCAGATGTGGGAGGAATTGGGACTAACAACCATAATGGAAACAGGAAATGAGAGTTCGGCCAGCTCAACTGCACAGTTGTTGAAAAAGCAAAACTTAGCCATGTGGTATAATTTTCATGCTCCATAATGTTTACCACCACTCAGCCAACTTTACCAATAGGTTAGGCTGTCGCAATGAAAAGAAACAAACCCTCAAGGGTGTCCATCGGACCCCTTCCCCACCACAGTCTTCCTAAGCTCCTTCCCATACTCTGAATCAACATATCACTAGATCTAAAGGGTCGTCTCATTCAAACGCTTCAGCGGCAAAACCATATTTTTACTCTATGTTTAGAGCCATTACGGTGTACTTTGCAAAGTCTTTGAAGACTGGAGGGCCTCGTTGATACATAAAACAAGAAAGAAAAATTATGGATTTAGTGAAAAAGAACAAGCCCTTTCCCCTACGGTACACACAGACTTGTGTGTTCATAGTATGCACACATTCACAAGTCCACACATGCACGTGCATGAGCACACACACACACTCAGTGCTTCTGCCCTTTATATGGGAAGTTATTTTGAGAAAAATTGTTGCTGGGTCTTTGGGCTAGGAGAGCAGTGGATCATTAATCTCTCCGGATGGTGAGCTTATGCTCGCTGCTGTGATGTTATTGACCTCACCCTCCAAGAGTACGTCCAAGGCCGTCTGCTGACCTGAAAACTTTGTTTGAACGCGCTCTGCCACTCTACCCCTGACCTCTCAGGGGCCTTGATGTCTTTTTGGCTGATGATAAAAGTCGTGTACAGCTAATACATGCCTTCTGACAGAATTATGAGCACCAAGCCCTGCTAATTTTTTTTAAACTATCTTTAACACTCCACTGTTTCTAAAAATCCATGATTTTACTCTGTAATGTACACCAGCAGGTTTAAAAGTTGGGATGCACACTACACAAATCCTTTTCTAATTCTGCAAACTCTCTGTCATCATTCCATTTTCTGAAAGCCTTAGAGTCTATGTGCCACATCACTTAATCGTAAAACATCTTGTACAAGTCTCTCACTGTTTCACATGTGTTAGGTTTGCTTTCCCAAATGAAGTGGGCCCAGAAAGAGGCAAAACTTAGGGAAAATGCTTAGGAGGAAAGTGGGTTTTTTTGCTATTTTAAAATAAGAGTAGGAAGGAAGACAGAGCCTGCTGAGTTGATTAGCTGTAATACAGTATCATATATCAGAATTAAGTAGAATGTCCCAGATTTCACCTTATCTGTCAAACAGAAAGATGTTCAGGCTAAAAATGAGAGTATGGACAAACTTAGGTAAGAGAAAGTAGATCCTAAGCCAAGAGAGGAAAATATAAGACTAGCAAGCTGGAGGGAATGAATTTAAATCCTGTAGCACGGAAGAAATTACGCATTCAGGATAAAATTACTGAACTCTTTAGAAAATCACAACGCATAGAGGAGATCTTAGAAAAAAAGGACTAAAGAGTTTATCTGACTACAAACTCAATACAGTCCATTCATTAAATAATTCAATCATTAAAAAATATGTGCCAGAAACTTACTAGTGTCAGGGACTACCTAGTTATGTGTCTGGAATTATTTGAAGCACCTTTATGCAAAAAACAAGACAGATAACGTTTCCGCTCTGATGGAGCTGACATTCTAATGGTAGAGACAGAAATTAAACAAATGAACAAATAAACATATAATGGCAGCTGGCGATTAGTGCCAGGAAGAAAAATAAAGCAGAATAAGGAAATAGAATATGACTGTGTGGAGAGGTAGGGGTTTTTTCTGAGTAGGTGACATTTGAGCAGAAATGAATTAAGGAAACAAGCCAATGAAAGATGTAGGGAGAACATTTCAGGCATAGAAGATAGCAAGTACAAGAGTCTTGAGTAAGGAAGGAGCTTGGTGTGTTCAAGAAACAGAAAGAAGGCCCAGGTGGCTGGGGCAGAGGAAGATGAAGAGTGAAGTGTGATAGGTAGGCAGATCATGAGGGGTCTCATGGGCCACAGTACAGAAGGCTGGATTTTGTCTGAGTGTGAATTGGAGGATCCTGAAGAGTTTTGAGTTTGGAAGTCTCATAATATGATTTACAATTTAAGAAGATTGCTCTGTCTGTTGTGTAGAGAATATATTAAATAGTATCCCAGAGAGGAAACCCTCAGACAAGTTAAGAGGCTATTCCATCAGCCCAGGAGAAAGACAATGTGACTGTGAGGGTAGTGGTAAGGGTGAAAACACCATTTGAAGGAATAGCAGATGGGCCATGCCAATGGGTTGTCTGAGGAGGAGTCAAGCATGACAACCAGGTGTTGACTGAAGCAATTGGGTGAATCATAGGACTATTTACTAAGATAAGAAAGATTGGTGAAGGAGCAGAAATGGGAGCAAAAAGTTACATGGGAAGTGAGATTATTAACTATGTAATGTGATTGCTAAAAAAACTAACAGGACCTTTGACTATATTGATAGAATCCAGATCAAATGACACAATATATCCTCTCTACTGTGCACTGTTTGTACCACATCATACCTACTCTGTTCAGTACTAGACTCTACATTTTAAGAGGGATATTGACAAAGAGACCCCAGAGAGTGGAGTCCAGGAAGGAGACGTGGCTCACATGACAAATACTTCAGGAAACCGGGGACCAGAGAAGAGAAGAGATTTCACTGGGAAAGATGAATGCAGCACATGGTGGTTCTCTTCAAATATTTAAAGAAATTTAACTTATCCCGTGTGACTACAAAAGGCACTTGAGTAGAGGTGGGTGGGAGACACAAGGAAATAGACTTCAGAAAGAAGTCTATCAATTAGAAAGCTATTCCAGAAGAGACTGGCCAACTATTTATCAGGGGACATCAGACAGTAGCTTGGACCAGATGATATGCGAGTCCTTTCCGTCATGAGGATTCTGTGACACTAAATGTAAACTCTTTCTGTTAGAAACCATCATGGTCTTTTTAAAAGTCGCCAATAGGGTACATAGTAGAGCCTCAAAATATACTTAAAAATTCGAATATTTTTGACTTCATATTCGGATCTAGCCAATAAAACCTTTTAAAGAGTTAATTTTTTATTATTTTGTTTTTTGTGTTGTAGAGAAATCTGTTCTCTACAACAAAAAGCCTGGATTAACTCTTTCAATTATTAATAATAGACTAAGACTCATAGTAACCAAGGACAATACAGAACCCTATGAGTCACTTGGTAATACCGTTCTGCCCCTAGAAAGGACTGGACAGAGGGATGGCTAGGTGGAGTGAGAAGAAGACAGACATCCAGTTAGACACACCTGCCAGCGCCTCTGAACAATGGTATTTCAAATGATTATTGTGAGAATAAAATTCAATGGTCCATGTAAAGTGCCCAGCACAGTGCCTGAACCCAGATGATAAATGGTTACTCTTACTTTATCACTATAATTATTCACAAATGTTAAATCATTTCTGTATGTTGAGCTGTCTGATCTTTGGTTTAAGAATCTCCAGGAAGATGGGGTGGGGCCTTTCCAGGGCCTTTCTTTCACAAGGTTTAGAGCCTGGTGCTGAGGCTCCCTGATGGGTCATCTATAAAATGAGAGGGTAGGATGACCTTTAGATCTTTCCCACTCTTACAGCCAAAGTTTCTGTAAGATTTACCACCATGGAGGATACTCTAAAAAATGTGCTAAGGCTCCAAAATTGGAATGAAGAAGAAATTTTAGTAAAAGCGGTTAGATCTCATATGACCGTGTGGAAATAAATAACTTTTCTTTACACTAGTTAGAAAAATGTCATGAAAATATAACATTTATAAAAGCAAAATCCATAAAATACTTAAAAGTAATATTAGCAAGACATGAAGAGACCTATGTAAAGAAAACGTCAAATAGTTCCTGAAAAATGTAAACTAATTATTGAATAATTGGAGACATAACATTCTCATATGGCCAAACTAAATGTTGTAATCATATCAATTATTGACAAATTGAGTCATCTGTTTAAAGCATATCCAATAAAATCCCCAACAGCATTTTTCTTTCCTTTAGCATGCTTGACAAGAGATGTTTCCAAAGTTCATATGGAAGAATGCATTTATGCAAGAATAGCTAAACATATTTGAAAGAGAAAAGAAATGAGAAAAGACTGGGTACAATACCATAGACTTTGTATTTCACTACATGCACAAACTACATTCTCAATATCCTTAAGGCTAAATGTACAGTCCAAACTTTAAAAACTAGGGGAAAAACCCACAAATGGGTGAATATCTATTGTCTCTTTAGTAGGGAGAAACTTGAAAGCAAAATAGCAAGAGAAAAAGCAGGAAGGATGAAAGGAAACAAGGGATGGAGGGAGGGAGGTGGGGTCATGGGGGGGAGGGAGGGAGGAAAGAAGGAAGGAAACGAGAGAGGGAGACAGAGGAAAACAAAGAAAGAAAGAACCCATGGAAACTTTGATTAGTTAAACAAATAAGAGTTTACATTATTTGTCAATTAAAATAGCATAAACTAAATTAAAATGCATACAAACTAGAAGAATATTTGTAAGAATATGACAGAGGTTTAATATTCAATATATTAAAAAAGCTCATATAAAGTTTATCTTAGTCCAGGTATCCAAGCAGCAGACAATAAGACAGGATTAAGAGTGGGAGGATTTTACGAGTTGCATTAGTTTCCTGGGGCTGCTGTAATAAAATACCACAAATTAGGTGGCATAAGCAACAGGTATCTATTGTCTCACAGATCTGGAGGCTAGAAGTCAGAAATTCAGGTGTTGGCAGGGTTGGTTCCTTCTGAGGCCTGTGAAGGAGGATCTGTTGCATACTTTTCCCCTAGCTTCTGGTGGTCCTGGGTGTTCCTTGGCTTGTGGATGACATTCTTCCCGGGCCTTCACTTTGTCTTCCCTCTGTAAGCATCTGTCTCTTCACATGGTGTTTTTTGTATAAGGACACCATCATGTTGAATTAGGGGCCCATCCAACTCCAGTATGAGCCCATCTTAGCTACTTACATCTGCAACAACGCTATTTCTGAATAAGGTCACATTCTGAAGTACTAGGGGGCAGGACTTCAATATATGAATTTTGGGGGGACACAATTCAACCCATAACATTGGGGGAGCTGCCTGTGTGAAAGGAAGTAAGAAGGGAGCCCAGCAGGCTAGGAGAGCCATCAGAGATGGGGAGAGAGGTTGTGGACTGCCTTATAGTCTAAGGAAGGGTCAGAAAGCCATAGGGGAGTCCTTGAGACAAAATCAGCTGACAAAAGAGTTCTGTATCTCCTAACAATGGGTCTGCCTTAGCATCTCCACCACACTCAGTCATTCGCAGGGAACAGCCCATTGGTGGCATGGCCTTGGCATAAAGGGGGCAATGGACTTCAAAGTGTTGCAGTTGGGGCCCTCAGTCAACGAGGTTCCGGTAGTAGGAGGTGTGGGAGGCACCTTTTCTGGCTGCCACAATACCGTCATAGATAAATGGATAAAGGAAATACAAAAAGTTCAGCTTCACTGGCAATCACAAAAGTGCAGTGTCAGACAGCATACCATTTTTTCGTTTTTAAAATTATCAAAGTAAGAGTTCTTTCTTAAAATGAGGATATTCAGCACTGGTGAGGGTGAGCTGTGATTAATGTTATTGATAAGCTGTTATTAATGTAAATGGGTACAACCATTCTGGAATACAATTTGGTAAAAATGTGTCTTTTAAAATAACCATGTGCTTTTACCTAGTCATGCTTTATTTATAAACCTATCCTAGGAAATAGTTAGAAATGCATATAAGGATGTATACACAAAGATGATTATTATAGTATTTATAGTCATAAAAAAGTAGATGCAACCAAAAAGAATGGTTTAATTGCAAGAGAATCTGCTGATGCATTTACTTGATGGAATAAGATAAAGCTATCAAAAATTACACTTTTGAAAAGATTGTAATGTTATAGGAAGACATTTATGATAAAATGTTATTAAAGATAATTTGTATTTCATATATAATTTGGTCTCAGCTATGTAAAAAAATATGGACATAGAAAAAATAACTGGAAGGAAGTATGTCAACATTTTAACAGTGATTATTCTTGGGGTATAGGAAGATTTTGAATGATTGCATTCATTGCATTCTTCTTTTTTCTTCTCTGTATTTTCTAAAGTGAACATTAAAATCAGCCATTTATTTATGTTAAAATGGTGCTCTTCCACAGATGGGAAAGAGGTAAGAATGAGCCAATGGCAGGAGTTTTAGGTGATAATGGCAGAACTCAGGGAATTAGAACCTTCTATTTTCTCAGTGACATAGGAGTAAAAGTGAAAGAGGAAGTAAAATAGGTAATTAAATGTGCCTTTGAGATTTCCTACTATCCATGCAATCTATATCCACCATGGGCAAATGGAACCACAAGTTAGCTAAAGCAGCTGGCTCAACTCAGTTCTCTATACCACCTCCCACAAAACATCTAAACCAAAAAGAAGTGACAATTCACTTTCAATAAATCACTCTGCATTCTAGAAAACAAAAGTGTCTTCTCACTAGGGAATAGTGCCTAAATACACTATGACAGACCCCAAGGCTTATTCCCTTTCAGTCTCCTGGGGCTCATGTGATTATGTGATTGCCACCTGCTCTCGCACTTCCCTTTCGCTCAGGAAGAGACAGAACACTGGGGAGCAAGCTATTACTTAGTTGTCTCCTCCTTCCCAAGTCCCTTCACTTCTCGCCTCAGATCCACTCTCAAACAAAGCCACATTTCTCCTCCTTCAGAGGAAAGTCACAACACCAAAGTCACATCTACAGTGGAGAAATAGTACACCCACTTGGCTTAGTGACCTTCCTTTTCAGTGATCGATTAGCTATTGCCAGTTTTAATAACCTAATTTGCCAGAGTCAACAGTTCAAGGAAGATGCTGTATTTTGAAAATCAGACAAATGGACAGTGAAAACTCTTTTCTTTCCTTCTTTTCCCCAACCAAGAAGAAGATCATTAGAAACAGATACAAGAACTTCCTTGCAAAACATCCAGTCTAATTTTCAGTGGAAATTGTTCAGAGGACTTTTCGTCCACGTGACATGGAAGAAACTAATTTATGTTCAATTTTGGAGAAGGAGTGGAAAGAGAAGGGGAAATTCACCATCCCATGAACAATAGCTTGTGAACAAGCTTTAAAACTCTTGTACTGTTATGGTGGCTTGCCTCTGAAACTCCACTTTCAAATGCCTCCTGACCACATTACTCATGATTTCCTGCCACATCCCTCCAACTCATTCTAGTTTGTCAAGACATCTCCTCTTTTAAGTTCTCCCCTCTCCCTGGAGTGTCATTTCATTGTTTCTTGGATTTGACAATAGTGCCTTAGTTTGTCCCATCAACTTTTTCCCTGGGAGGCAGTTGGCACATTTTAGCAGACTTTACAGCATTAAAGAACAAAGAAAAAAAAGCCCTTCCTAATGTCTGTTCTGAATTTGTTTGTGTTCTTTTCTGTGTTATCCCTTCTTTGTTCTGTCCTCTGCGTCAGATGGAAAGCAATCATCCTGCCTGAAATGTATCTACAGCCAAGGCTCCATGTAAATTACAGAGAGAGATGACAAATTTCATGGCCTGGTTATGGTAAAAATGGCAAATTTCACAGTTTGTCATGGATTAATAGAAAGGGAAAACAAACACAAATGAAGTCATCCCAATTGTTAGAAATAATTCCAGAGTGACTATTTGATGAATTTAAACAACGGGATGGAATGCAGGCTATTCAACACGTAACCCATGATTTGAAATTTAATAAAGGACCTTGTAGTTTTATACTCAAACATCCTCATGCTGAAGGTTGAATTCAAACACACTCGCACTTCAGCCTGAGCCCATAATGAGCAAGCCCCAAATTCCAAATACCTGAGTTTACCCTTCTTCACAGAAAATAATAAAGCATCCATGAAATGTTTTCATGATGAACCATGGACTGCAGCTTTTTAGGGTCATTGGTGACATCATGATAGATGAGGAGATTTATCTACATGTTTGGAAATGTTACACAGTTCAGTCGATCCACCTGGAAAATATCTTTAAAAGATTAAGGAACTGAGCCCATCTTCATTGTTCATTCTCTTTAGTTCTAGTTTCAACTTTATTCCCTCTTTGCTCATTCTCAGTCACCACCGCAACTTTGTGAAAAACGTGTTGACCAGGGCTTCATTCACCATGGGATTCTGAGAAGGGTCTTAGGAAAGAATTGGGTAATCCATCATCATCTCTTTAAACTCAGATTCTATAGCCTGGGCTTTAGGCCTGGCATTCTTGTGGCTTTGGTAACTGTTTCTCCACATTGTCTAAAATCCCTCAAAAGAATTCCTCGTTGTTTCAGAACCTGAGCAGGGCGTTTGCACTGTACCTCATTTCTGTGTCTGTATTTGGCTTATGATCCATGTATTCCTTGTGTTTTTCTATAGCATTCATGTCTATAGTCTGAAAGAAACAAATTCCAAGATTATAGCAGGATTACATATGCCAAAAGATTCATTACAGCTAATATTTTCAGGTTGCTTGATACTCGTCAATCCAATCAAATTGACCATAAAAGTTTCCTCTGAACAAACCTTTAACTACTTTGGATTCTTCCACAAAATGAAGACCTCTAATGAGAATGTAAATGCTAACATATGTGCAGGTAAATATAGGTAGGGAAATAAATGGTGACATTTGATGCCTTCAAGCACTAAAGATTTAGGCACTGTCCAAAACTCTAAGGTGGAATAGGCATAGGACATTCTGAGGGGTTTATATTATAGAAGTACAATTCAAATTCCCTAATAAAGAAGCCATTTAGTTTACTTTTCATTTTTGCATCTTAATAGATTACTAAATTCGAGGTAACCACATTTGGTTTATTTTCCTCTTTGAAAATTATGAGTAACTCTGGAAATTGGAAACAACAGAATAGTCAAATACTGATGCCTCTGTTTTCTATTTTATTGGAGATTTTCAAGTATATGGAAGAGGAGGTAAGAAAAAATGACTTTGGCTTCACCTGAAATCCCTTCAGTGCTTACATAAACATTCTCTCCACACTCTCACCTTGTTTATGTCACCTTGTAGTGTCCCTGTGTGTATGTCTTACATATACAACTAGACTGTAAGTTCCTTTAGGGTAGGATCTTCCTTTCTTTTCATCCATCCTGGGATCACTGAGAATAATTCAGGGCTGTAAGTTCTAGCTGGCTTGAGAGACACTCCTAAGGACCACATCAAGGCCATCAGCTGCACAGCTTGCCAATTTAACTGTAGTCGTTTGCCACAGGTCTTCCTAAATCATTGCTAAGGATGCAAGCCTCCAGAACTCCATGGAATATCACCACTTAATATTCCCAGCACTGCCATAGAAAACAGTTTCATATGCAAATATAGCCACTCAGCTTTCTGATCATAGAAGCTTCACACTAAGGAAAGGCTGCTGGAACATCTGGTGTCCCATCAAGTTCCAAATATCACCAACAGTAAAGAGCAAGCTCGACTTGGAGTGCAGGATAAAGGCACTAGCCTCTGGCTGAGCCCTGTTCCATATTGCTGATGGAATCTAAAGGGTATAGTCATTTGCTGTAAGTCTGTGACAAATGATATAGGTTCTGGCAGGTAAGAAAGAACTTAAATCTGAACCTGTTTTAAGGCCACAGAGTTTTACATTTAGTAGTGCTCTATCGTCTTGATCCTCATTCCCTGACAAGAAGATGCTGCAATTTTTCAGGGATGAAGCAGGGATGGCGGGCAAGACCACTGAGCCATTCTAGAGGAAGGAATTTTCTTCCAAAAATCAGAGGTTGAGCAAAGTTAAGAGTTGGGTGTAAAGTTGAAATCTAAATCCAAAGCTGACCTTGAAGCAGTGGCTAAAGCCAAGGGTGCCAGAAGCAGGAACAGAAAGTAGAAATCCAGAACTCGAAGCTGAACCCCTCGTGGATCAAAAGCGATAAATCTAATACCAATGGGCTAGAGTCTAAAAAACGGCCATTTTTGTAGACTTGCTTTCATATGCCAGTTTAAACCAGATGCTTAGATAAGCCATGAAGTTTAAAGAACAAAGGAAAAAATGTACATTGACTCTTCACGTTTCTTTCATCTCATAGAAAAAGTGACAGGGGTTCCTAAATTTATCCAGTGAAAAATTTAGACCCAATTTGAGTATACTTGGAGTAGGAGGCTGTCTCTCTTGACCTTTCTTCTTGACCCTATCCAGTGCATCAAGTTCAGGAACTGGTCCTGGCCTTCTTTGACTACATCCTTGGGATCCCCATTTTGGGTTTTATGGCTGTATGAGAGGCAGGGTTTGGTCTTATTAGGCTAGGTGCAGGGGAAGTGGTAAAGATAGGGTTGATGCCTTTCAATAGGGGTTGTTAGAGTTGAAAGGTGATACATACAGGCTGAACAAATAGCCAGAGCTCTCTTACAAAGCTTCCTCCTCTTCTGCCTGATACCTGTCAGGTGCATCTCACCTCATATTGCTCCTCAGTCTGCCATAGAGCAGTTATTTGGTCTTCTTAACTGATCTAAAAGATCTCCAGGTATACTGATGCCAGAGTCATGGTGACAATCAGATTGCAGGTTAATAGTGGCAATCAGAGGGCTAGTTAAATTAACTTAAAACTGGTAATGCAGACCTGGGTTTGCCACTTACTAGCTGTGAGGTTTTGAGCAAACTACTTAATCTCTTTAAGGCTAAGTTTCCTAATTTATCATATGGGTATTCCTCAAGATGTATATATTTATTAGTTAGGCATGTAGGACTGGCTATGATGATGATGATGATGATGATGATGATGATGATGATGGTAATGATACCGAATAGCTACTTAACCCAAAAATAGTTAATTTCCTACTGGTGTAGATCAGCCAGCTCTGCTCCAGGCAGGACTCAGGGGTTCAGGGTGTTTCTAATAAGTGGTTCTGACTGGAGCCCCATTAAATCCTCTGCAACTGCCCAAGAAAAGAGAAAAGCCAGAGAGCAGAGAATCTCACAGAGATTTTAGAGGCCAGGAATCTATTTGCACCCCATTGACCAGAATCAGTCCTACAACTCCACCTAGATTCAATGGGGCTGAGGAATATGGGCAGGAAGAGGAGGGGAAACATAGACACTGGTGAACACTTCTATGATCTGCCCCAGCCCCCGTGGAGGCAGTTCATCCAGCTATTGGCAGTGGATTTGTGGAACTGGGCAGGGAGGACACTGAACACTTGAAATCAGGATATGAACCAAAGAACCAAGGGCTATAGTGGAAATTAAGAGGAAACTTCTTGGTAGATGGGGAGTTGCCAAGAGATGAATAAAGCCATTTTAGTGGGTCTGCTCATCATCACCTCTCTGCTTCCCTGGATAAATGAGAGTGGGAAGCCCCCTTAATCCAATCCTAACTAATATGACATGAAACCTGGATATCTTCATAAAGCCACTTTTTCAAAGGCTCCAGAGATCACTATAAGTTGGTATAGTCAGGAAAGACTTCAAAGCAAGTAAAGAACTCGATCTATGTTTTCAAATAGACAAAGAACTAGACAATTGATACAAGGATAAAAAGTTCATATTCTGTTAGCTATATTTGCCCCATAATTACCAAGGAAGACAATAAAAATTTAAGAAGTGAGGGGGACTAAAATTTTTGGTCATAGGGTGAAAATGGTATTGATGAAAACAGAAAAGACTACCCTCTTCTAGTCAAGACAATTAAAAATATTACCTGCAAATTATTTTAAAAAAATTATAGCCCCTTCAGCCATAAGTTCTGAACTTCATCGTACAGGCTTCATGTCTGCACGTAGAGTTGCCATGTGAAAAATTGCCCGAGAGCATCCCTGATCTGCTTACAGAACAGTCTAAGAGTCTCATGACATAGGTGCTTTCTGTCTTAACTTAACCAAGAAAGGGGAAAGTAAGTAGTGTGAGAAGGACTGGACCTAGAAGAAAAGAAATACTCAGAAAGTGGTCAATAGTTCTTCCACATTTTCTTCTAAGATACAAGAAAAAAAAATCAAGGGCTTTACCACAAAGTTTACATAAAGTCTGGTAGACAGAGAACTTTTCATGCCAAAGCATCAGTGTTATATTTCCTGAAAATATTATACGCATGTTATAAAAAGGAAATAGAACAAAATTATAGTTCACGTACCTACAGATCTTCCTCATTCAAGTGACTTCTTCTCAATTATTAGGGGGCTGTAGATGAATGAAAATGTAATTCTGTTATGTAGCACCTGATAACAGGAGAAATATGGAGAGGCTGATATACACATATTACTCAGTTGTTATATTTATTATATTTTACTTCAATTAGCTTCTGTCTTAATGTTAAAACATGATCATCGGTAATGGGATTTAATTAACTTGTACAGGTTGCTTCCAAGAAATAATGTATTCTATTTTTAATGTATTTCTAAGAGCAAAGCACTTACCTTTCTCTGTGATATAAGTTATCCATAACTAGACAACTTATTTTCTCTAAAACCATTTCTTCCTCCTGAAGCTCCTAATTCTTGTAATGTTCCCCCCATGCCGGTTATTTATCTTTTGTTTCTCAGCCCCACAGACTTCCCTTCTATACTCTGCTCTGTATTGCTGGGGCTGGAAGCCTACAAACTACATTGCCCAGACACACTTGCCCAGCTGGTTTCTTGTCATGTTCTGCCAGGTGGAGAAACTGTTGGAGATTAGAAAGTGGGAAGAAAGACAGAAGCAGTGTTGTTTCTCTGCTTCTGATTTCAACAGCACAGCAGTTGCTAAGAGTTTCTGGTGGTATGGTGGCAGCAGGGGCAGAGGAACTTTAGCCTCTAGAGCCCCAGAGTGGGCAGCCCCTCATACATGGTTCTGTTTACAGCTGAGGCAGCACCTCATTGGCGGTTTCAGCAGCAGCAGGTCTAGGATCCCGGGCACCAGTCCAAGAGCACCAGAAGCTGCCTCCTTTTTCCATTAGTCCAGGTGTAAAACCTTGAGGTCATTCATGACCATTCTCCCTCTGTGTCACAGTTTGTCAATCACCTTTTTCTTTATAACGTCTTGCACACTTATATTTTTTCTCTTCCACCCTCATTTACCCTGCCCAGGTCCACTCCCCGATTATTTCATGGGCCCCCGCAATATTCTCCCAGACACTGAAACTTGGAGAGAGCCGAATTTAAATTTTGGTTCTTCCACTTACTTGCTGTGTAGCCATGGACAAGTTATTTAACTTAAGAATCAGTTTCCTTATCTGTAATAATAGTAAATAAAAATTGCTAACAATTATTGAGCACCTACAATGTTGCTGCTAAATGCCGCATGTGCATTCTCTATTTTAATACTTTCAAAATCCCATGAAGTGCTTGTTATTTTTCTTCTCATTTTTACAGCTGAAAACACTGAGGGTTAGGAAAGTTAAGTAATTTGCTTAAGGTCTCACTGCTAGTAAATGGAGGAAGTGGGAGTTGAATGCAGGTGTCTCTGACTTCAAAGGCCATGCTCTTAAGCTTATTTAAGAGCGGATCATAACGTAGATATTGTAAGGTTATCGTGCTGATTAAATGAGATATATAAAGCACTTAGAGGGCCAACATATAATAAGCATTCAACAAGTGGTAGATATTATATCAAAAATTTCTATAATAGTCTTTATATCTTATATAACATTACAAGTGTGCATCAATGGCCTAAAATATCCTGCTTTGGTCATCTCAACTCAAATGATTGGATGTTTATCCCCAATAGAAACATATATGAGAGTTAATAGGAAAACAGGACTTGCCTTATGGTTAGTTTTGCTGGAACATTTAAGTTGTGTAGACAAACTCACACTGGCATTAGATATATACCCTCATATTTCTTTATGTATTAACTTCTTCATGCCTAAATATATGCTTGTCTTGTTGCATAGGCATAGTCTTAGTTGACACTTACCAAAACTTAGACTTGAATCTTTTTTTTTTTTTAATATTTTATTTTATTTTATTTTTGTGGGGAAGACCAGCCCTGAGCTAACATCTGTTGCCAATCCTCCCCTTTTTGCTGAGGAAGACTGGCCCTGGGCTAACATCGTGCCCATCTTCCTCCACTTTATATGGGACGCCACCACGGCATGGCTGACAGGCAGTGCGTCGGGCGGGCGCCCGGGATCCGAACTCGCAAACCCCGGGCTGCCAAGCGCGGACTAAACCGCTGCGCCACCGCGCGGCCCCTAGACTTGAATCTTTAATGTGAATATTTGACATTGAAGAACAATCAAGACAAATGGAAAAGCCAACTTCTAGGAAGCAGGAGATGGCCCAGGGAGGTTGGGAGCAGCCCAAACTTCTCTTTCCTCTAGAGAAGGGGAAAATCCTAAAGGCAGATCCCATGCAAGCCGACTTGGGACACAGACTCGGTGAATTCTCTTTTCAAAATACAGTCAGTATATATATCTTTTCAGGTAGGTTAGCTTTGTTCTTTGCTGAACTGCTGGTTTTACTCATTTTATTGAGAATATTTTATATCAAAGTTCAAAAATTAATAACTAGCAATCCAAATAAAGCTTCTTGGTATCTTCTGTCACCAATTCGTAAAACTTCTGGAGCATTGCCTCATATTCAAAGGATTCTGTTCATTTTTAAAGCAAGCTGTCTCCCCTTTCCTACCATCGGTGGATAATTAGAATTACTTCCTCAGGAATACTCATGGTGTAGTAAAAAGAGGAGTGGACAGGTATCAGGAGACCTGGGGTCTGATGGTGACTCTGAGGCTAAATACCTTTGTGAACTTTCTGAGCCTTCATCCTCTCATTTGCACAGTGAGACCTATAGTTCTATTCTCTGCAGAAATTTTATGATTCTAATTAAGAATGATTTTTCATTCTGATTCATTACAATAAATTGAAGCACACCCAAAGCATGAATTTGGCTGCATTCCAAAATGCTGCCTCTGGGAACTCTAATCTTAACAATTTCACAGAACATTCAGTTGACCAAACACTCTTTGAGTAACTTTTATGTGTGCAATTGCTTAACATTCTGGAGGACAGCAGACCCAGCACCAACCCCCAGAGATCTTACAGTCTAATTGATGAGGCAAGACACATACACCAAAAAAAGATGAAAGTACAAGGAAGAATAGGACATGAATCAGTATTAAAAGTGCTTAGCCGACAATATGGTAGAGAACATCACTGGCAAAGAAAAGAGCATAGGTCATTTGGGAGAGAGTTCAAAGGCAAGTTTGACCAAAGTTGAGAGTGTGATAGAAGAGCAAGAAGATGAGACAGAAAAGAGTTTGGCCAGATAGTCAAAACTCAAATGCCACTATAAGGAAATGACTTCATTCGCCACACAATGGAGAATGATTATTAGGTTTTGAACAAGAAAATGATAATTTCTAAAGCATCCTACAGGATTTCAGAACTGTGTTATAGTCACAACATACAGATGTTTCACACATCTGAACAAACTGCTAAACCTTCAGAATTTCGTCTTCATCTCACTTAAATTGAATGAGTTGGACAGGTTCTCATAATCCACAAGAGCTTTATTTCAACACCCAAGTCACACTTACAGCCATTCCTTTAAGTGACTTTTGCTTCAGTTAAGATACTTTCAACTGAATGTAAATAAAGATCAAATCTAGTAGTTAGTAGCAAAGTGAAAGCATCAAAGAATTCAAGTCTTTAGAACTTTCTTTCTTATCATTTTTTTAACTAGATATCATTTTATAAGGGGCTATTGAGCATTCACACACCTCTCACACCTTTATACATGTGTTGCCTATTCATTTCTGCACTCTCATAGTAAAGTAAAAACTCTCTCTTCATCGCAAGAAGGCAGTTGATTATATTTTAGGGGATGACCATCCCAACCACTTGGGTGGCTGACGGATACTTCCTTATTTTGTCAAATTTAAAAGAACCAAACAAAAAGCTTCCAGCATTCACCAACAAGGATTGGAGTAAGAAGAAATCTCTGTCTATTAGCATGAAACTTTGCTGTTTTCTCTACTGAATTAACTCCAATCATTTTCAAGAAAGAACATTTCAATACATTTTTCTGACAGGTAGGAAATTAACTACATACCAGAAGCTATTGAATTCAACTTTAACAGTATCAATAAACATTTCTGATTAAATTATGAAATTGATTTTATAATTTTGACCATTATGTTTTTACATCAATATCATCATATGACAGTAAATGTAGTTACTGCTTCCTTATTGATCTCAGACATGGCACTCTAAAGTACTCATTTGACTATATTACAAAATCAAACTTGATTTCCTGTAGTACTGCAGTAACTTCAGGTCATAATCTAGTCTGAAGAATCAAAATAGATGAATTATTCAGTTATTAAAAGATATATTTTTCCTTGGAGGAAAAGAAACACTTTGGTCAAGGCATCCTTAATGGTTGTGTTATGGGATATTTCTCCATGTGGGATTACTTTCTGTGGGTCTCATATAAATATACTATCACCTCATGCTTGTGTGTTATCAATCATGTTTCTGGTGAATAACATAAACACCACTTGAAGAGAAAGAAATGTTTATCCTTTCTACACAAGAATTCAACAAAAATGCAATGTTTTCATGACTTTAAAACCAATGTCTTGGTTTCACCAGCCCATCCCATCAAAATAATACTAATATATTGAGCCATTGCATTTCCCAGGACAGCTACGTGTCTTTTATGTCGTTTGCTAGATAAAATTTAAAAGCAAACCTAAAAATGACGCACTGAATGTCCAGCAGAGTTAATATAAAGCTATGAGTGCTCATCCTGGAGGCCCAGCATCCTTGGGTAAGCCCACAGAAAGACTTTCTATGCTTGTCAAAACTTTTCCCCCAAAGAATTGATTTTCAAATTACAGAATGTAGGGACATGGGGAGACGTCTCCAATTGTCTTGTCTACCACTTCATTAGGTAGATGAGGAGAGCAAGGCCTAGGGTCATTAAGAGAGTCATTGAAAGAGACATAGCTGGTTCATGATAGACTAGGAGTAGACCCCAAGTTTCTTGTCTCCCAACCTAAATCCTTTTTTCATTTTAGGTGCACCCTGGTTATAATTTTTGAAGTAGCCTATGAAGTGAGAGTTAAAATACCAAACCCAAGGTAAATTATGTCCAACCCAAAACCAAAAAATTCAGTCCATACTAGAGAAGTTCCAAGGCTGGACTTCTGGTATGATACTTTTTCTTTTTGGTCAACTCTACTTTGGCTCTCTACTTCCATGGAAATAGGAATCCTATGTAAGGACTACTAGAAATAAAAGGAGATGCCTTTCATGCATTTCACAAAGGACCAACGTATGAGTTCACAATGGCTCAAGGTATATACACCCATTCTATGAGGATCTGCCACAGCGCTGAGTCCGGAGGATCAGATTACATCCACGCCCTCTTTGCTTCTCTTCATCCTTGCATTAGCATTTCCTAACCATATCTTCCTTGAAAAAGTTTTTGTTTTATGGCCAACATATAAAACCAATGGGAATAAAAACATTGAACAGTAAATTTTCAATAAATAGAGCTCCAGAATCTTCAAGTTGGAGGCAATTATAAAACTGACTTCAACCAACCTTCCCCAAAGCAGAAATGTCCTGTGCACCATCCCAGAAAATGCCCACCTGATCTGTCTCAACAGCTCTGGAGACAGAGGACATTTTCTTTTCTAAATAGGTCATTCTACTTATGAATAATAGTGAACACTGGAAGTTTTTCCTTATAAAACACTAAACTTTATTTACTGACTGATTTAATGCCTCCAGAAAAAAAAAGGAGGGTTTATTAAAACTGTCACTTCAATAAAACTGAGTCTAGCCCTAGATATTAGTCACCCATTATATTATAAGAATATCTTCCTGGTTTAGTTTGTACAAGACAAGCAGATCTCTGAAAGGAAAGATATTTCCAGAAACTTGGAAGAGACAAAACAACAGAAAACTAACATTTTTTTATTTTGCTGAGCTGGATGTTGGATTTCTACAAAGCGAGAGACTTGGAAAGCACGTGGCAGCACCTATTGCTCCAAGCTAATTATAGGCGCTGCTCTAACTAGGACAATACCTATTTATTGTTTTGACAAGGACCACTTACTGAATGAACAAGCTCTGAGATAGAAAGATTAATCCAGTAATTGACTTGTTAGGCAACTTTATGGAGATCTTCTTTGTGCCCAGCTCTCTACAAGACCCTTAAACACAACCTAAGCATAATCTCTCCTCTCCAGACCTCACAAACTAGTGGGAGAAACAGACATGTGGACCCACAAATAAGAATGCAGTGAGTAGATAAGTGCAAACAGAAGGTTCCATGACCAAACAGAGAAAGGTCAGTTTCCACCAGGAGTTCCATCCTCCTTTGCTTCTCTTGCCTGGATTACTGCAACTGGCCGTCTAACAACCAGTTCAATTCTGTTCCACTTAAATTCATCTTTCACACTGGTCCTTAATGATCATTCTAAAATACCAACATGATTATGCTATCACCTTGCCCTCAAGTAAAAGTGCATGTTCCTTGGCTTCTTGGTCATTGATAAGAAGTCCCTACTCTCCTCCAGCCACTTCTCTCAGTACCAGCTCCACCTCATACGTTGTCCTCCGGCTACGTTGACCTCCTTGTGGGTGCCCAGACACGCAGGGCTCACTCACCTCTGAGTCTTCATCTATACGGCTCACTTCACTGAGGATGACAGTCCTTCCTTGTACTCTCCATAGAACAAATTCTGAGTGAAGCTTCAGGTCTCAGCCCAAGTATTGTCTTTTCAGGAAGTCATCCTGACCCTCCCAATCTGGGTCTGGCATTTCTCTTCTTGGTTCAAGAGAACCCTGTATTTACCTTGATTATGAGCTACTGAAAGCCTATAGCTGCTATGGTCCATACCGCTTAGGTTTTGTAATCACCTTATCTAAAGAGAGAGAAAAAGAAAAAGAGGGATGGAGAGAGGGAGGGAAGGAAGGAAGGAAGGAAGAGAATATGCCTATTTCATAGGTTATTATTGAGCAGTAAATGAAAAATTTTGTGTAGATAAAATTATTATTTAACATATCTTCCATAGATCTCAACACATCTTGAGTGTTGATAAATATTTAATTGATAAATATTTAATAGATGAACGGCTGCGTGAGATGCTATTAGCGGCTTTGAGTGGCCCAAAGGAGTATTAACAATGTCCACAGATTATATTCCAAACCCTGCCTGCTCAGACATCCTTTAAGTGACTTAGTACCATGAAAACTCCAGTTTGGCTATAGGTCAAGGATGTTCAGCAGGGGTTTCTTCAGAAGCAAAGCAGTTCTAGTGCTGACAGAGGGAAAGTTTGACTCCTCAGATATTATGGGGAGCACAACCTCATTCTTTACTTGTTACTATACTGAAGTTCATACAAGAACCAGAAAAGGTAGACGAACTTTCACGGAGCCAGGTTCCACATCAGGAACATCCACAGGCAACCTGAAGATGCTTACCCTCAACCTCACTCAGAAGAGAATTTTCATTCTTACAGACATAATCATTGGTACTATCCCTAGGCCTGAGAGCTTCAATTCAACTTAGAAAGCAGCAGGGATTTTTATTTTCCTTCCTCCTTACCTGTTTTAACTTTTGCTGTTTTATAAGTTTTAAATGAACAGCTTAATTAAATTTAACAACAAATTTTTCTCTGATAGCAGATTAAAATGACATAATGGGTCAAATACTCCTTTTACTAGCGTCTAGGATGCTTCTATGGAGACAGGGCATTAAGCAACACGAGCTTGGGGGCATTGGAAACTCACTCCAGAAGGTAAGCAAACATTACTCAGCACAAAATTTCCCCAGGCAAACTTACAAGATCTAAAATGGAAACATTAAGAACTTCCTACTATTACTTAGCTACAGTTCATACTGTCTAGATTCTTCACAACTCCCGGAAGAGGAATTAGGAAGGGTGTGCTCTAGACCAGGGTTCAGCTCACGTTTCCGTAAAGGGTCAGATAGTCAATAGTTTAGGCTTTGCGGGCCACGTGATCTCTGTTGCAACTACTCACCTCTGCCATTATAATGCAGAAAGCAGCCACAAATAGTAAACAAACAAGTGTGGCTGTGCTTCAGTAAAGCTTTATCTATGGGCACTGAAATTTGAATTTCATGTAAATTTTCCATGTCAAAAAGATATTCTTCTTTTGATTTTTTTTTCCTCAATCATTAAAAGCCATTCTTAGTTTTCAGGCCATACAAAAACAGGCAACTGGCCGGGTTTGGGCTGTGGGGCTGTACCTTATCCATCCCCACTCTAGAATATACAACAATACACCTCTGGGCTGTTAGGTAGAAGCCAAGCTATGCCACATATGTTGAGTTAAATAAATTTGCTAAATGAGTTAACAATAAGGTTCTTTATGGAAAAAAGGGGGGTCTACTATGATCCTCAGTAAAATAAAATGTAGATCCTTTAAAATGGGCAACACAGGGATGCTCTCCAACATGGATGGGTGATTAGACTGCTCAGTTTTGTCTTTCACATCTGAAATCCAGCTCTCCCTTGGCTATCTGGTTCAACTACACTAACCCTGGGGGTAGAGAGGGAGTTTCTCCCTCTGTAATCCTCTGTCCCAAGCATGGACACTTAACCTTTTCCCGAATTCCTCGTAGCACAGTTGAGATGAGGCAGAAGCATTTAAACAAGAGTTTATTAGAGGCTAGAGGATAACAAAAGGGAAATAAACATAAAAAGGGACTAGAAAATGAGATTGTATGAGTTATACGTAGTTACAGCTCTGCAGCTTAGTTTAGCTATAGGGAAGCCTGCACGTGACTAAGGCCATCTCTCATCCCTACTCCTGGGAGTGCGCGGTGTCTCTGGATTCTCTGACATTGAGACTCAAGAAACATGGCCCCAAAGAGAGGATAGTTTGCTTTTACTCTGGCTACAACCCGCCGCCAAGACTTTCAGGTCTCTTGTTAGACACTCTATACCTTTATCAGAAAAATAAGTTCCAGAATGTCCACCTTTTTTAGGTCATAAATCATCCTGATCTGATGCAAAAAGCTCACATTTGGGGAGAGGAGAAGGGAGGGAATCAGAATCTGATACTGAATAAAAGGAAAGAAGAGCAGTTTGCTAACTTTGCTGAGAGCAGAATAAGGTGAAATTGCCTCAAATTTCAGAGGAAAGGATTTGGGTTACTTATAATGGAGACTTCTTACTAAAAGGATAGTTGGACAAGAAAAGGGCTAGAAAAAGTCTGAATATGGGAAAATTGCTCCAATAGAATTGAGGTCAGTCACTCTCACACTGTCCCAGTGTATGACAGTTTGAAAGCAGAGACCAAGAGGCCAGGGTATGCACCAGGTGACATTTAGATTTTATTCCAGTTTTGGGTGCCTTTAAACCACAGATTTTAGAATATGCCAACTGAAACAAGAACTCAACTTCTAGTATAAAATCATGGGCAACATTTTAATATGATTGTATTTTCTTTTTAACCACAAGAAAGTATATTAAGTGGTGTTAAGTAGAAACACTAATAAGATGCTTAACCTTTGGTGAGTTACTTAGAATAGTTGAGAGAAAGAGGGAAGGAGAGAGAGAGAAACTGGAGAAACTGGTTGTGTGACCATGACTAAGTCAATTTCTTGTGAATTTCCTCATCCATAAAATGGGAAATGTTTCCCAGGCTGAGTAAGAATCAAATGAGATATAGAGGTGAAAGAGCTTTGAAAAGTAGAAGGCACTCTCCCAAAGGGGAGGGATTATTATTAGCTAAATGCATTACAGACCCAGCAACATCAGGGAGGCTAAACCTCGGGCAAACAGCAGTCCAACAGGTGATTTCAGCAAGGGTTGGGGTTACATTTTGATTAACCCACGTGAAGCCCTTACATCATACAAGGCAACATGATATACCCAAATGCAGCCCCTTAGAGCCAAAATGGGCCTCTAGTTTCATGTTGTTAGGATTGTGTTTTTCATTAATTTCAGTGACTCTTGTAGTTATTCATCTAAGGAATGAGGAGGAGGGAGGGTCTGTAAGGAAGACTGGGACAGAAGAGAGAAGTTTGGATGCTAAAGCCAAGGGACATTAACTTTTGCAAAGGAATAAATTAAAAAACATAAACAAAACCATTAGGTCAGTTAAACAAGCAGGTCACTGAAACTTGCCAAAGCATGTAATGAAACAGATAAGAACAAGTTTTGGGAGTTTGGTTTTGTTGTTTGGTTTGTCCCCCAAAGGAAATACCTGGCAGGGTTATGCCTTGTTATTAATTTATCCCGTGGTTGATATCTTTGCTTGGTTTTATGTATAAATAAAACAAGGGCCAAATCTAATTGGCAATATGTAATAAAACTGTTATTAGAAAAGCAAGAGTGGTGAAGTATTCTTTGAATATTGTTTTTGTAAGTCCATTATAGATTTTAAAGAAGAGATAGGGAGACTATTTGCAAAGAAAACACTAAGCCCAGACCAAAGCAAGGAAAGAGCCCTGGTCTAGACCTGTTTGGTATGAAAAGTGGCATTCAGTTCAGCATGACTAGCAAGATAACCAGGCAAATGATTCATCGGGCTCGTAACTCAGCAGGTGTATTGCTGTGCGCCCGCCAAAGAACCATTCACGGCTTGTTACAAGCTGTGACTTTCTCTGTGTGGCAAGAACAAGAGAGGAAGATCAGACACTCAGCTTTCCTCCTATGGGTGTGTGCACGCCATTCTATTCAATTCTACTCAGAAAATATTTATCAAACATTCATTCTATGCTACTAAATGATACTGGTTGCTGGTGGGAATGGGAATGGAGGTGAGGAAAGGAAAAGTGGATAAAAAAGGAGAAACTATCCCTACACTCAAGGAATTTATGATCTGATCAGAAAAACCTCCTCTCCTCTCTTGAAAACAATTATTCAAGCACAAAGCAGTGTACAGTAGTACAAACCCAAAAGTGAGGACACAGGATGGAGCACTGAAGGAAAAGAAATACAAAACTTAGTCTACACTCTAAATCAAAATTTGATTTAATACTTAGATACGTGTGTATGTATGTATATATATGTGTATGTATGTATAAGATTCACATATATACTAACAGAATAATAATTATTAAGTTACATACCCAAACGTTAATACTGGTTGTCTCTGTATATGAGATTATTGATTTTTTTCTTATGTATACAGTTTTGTACTTTAACTTTCCTTGCAATGAATAAAATTAACTTTTGAAACCATGAAAATAAACTACTAAAAAAATAGATGTATATTTATGTAAGCATCATATATATATCATTATATGTATATATGCAAGCATACAACACATGTGGCAAAGATGAATGCTGTGAGAGGATTGAGGAAATTTACTTATGGGATTCTGACGGGGAGGGACACAGGCCCTGGGAAATGGATATCCCCTTATAGGAAGCTGGAGAGAGCAGGTTTTCCACCTGAGACCCGTGTGAGTGGAGTGGGCAGTTATCGCTGTAGGGCTATATGAAGGAAGAGAGGACGCCATGGAGAGTTCTGGATTCAGAAGAAAAGACCAGGACTGCATAAAACCAAGTTTTTGGTGAACCTCTCTTCAGGAGTGTAACTATCATCAAAATGATTCATTATGTAACAGGAGCAAATTATATAATTTTGACCAGTCTATCAGCCTCCTCTTCACACACCTCTCCTAAGGTAGATCCCTTTGGTGTGAATCCTGGACCTACTCTTGGGTTGTTTGTGATAAACAGTGGGAAGAGCTGAAAATTGGAATGAGCAGAGTTAGGACAGAGTTTTTGGTATTCGGGAAAAAAATGAGAATTACTAGCTGGAAAGAAAGATTTGATTCAAAAGAAAATAAGTGAGGATGGAGGAGTTAGGAACTAACCAGGCTGGATTTCAAGGAGGGATTTTTGATAGGAAGTTGATAGAACAAAAGGATTATTTTCTTTTTTGAGAAACCATCTGCTGTCCCTGTGGAGGTCACTAAGTGTGGCAGAAACAGGGAAAAATTGTTTTCCTGTACATTTAAGAATGGTCCCCCCTTCTGGCATCTTCTAAGATGGGGATCAGCAAACTTTCACTGTAAAGGGCCAGATAGTAAATATTTTCAGCTTTTAGGTCCATACAGTGTCTGTCACAACTACTTAACTTTGCCACTGTCACAGCCATAGATAATATGTAAACAAATGTGGCTGTATTTCAATAAAACTTTATTTTAAAAAAACAGAAAATCTCCACTTTATTTTTAAAAAAACAAACAGATTTGGTCTGGGAGCCATAGTTTGCCAACCCCTGTTTTATGAGATTAGTAAGATTTAAACATCTTTCTCTTGTTTTTCCCTTGACATAATGCTCTTTGTTTGAATCTATATTATGCATAGACAGGGGCACATGGTACATTATTTACATTCAGGTTATAGCAATAAACACAGCAAGTTCTTTCACTGGTGACTTCAGAGGAAGTTAGAGCTACAGAACAGAAACACGACTATCAGAACATCGTAAGATTTCATTTGTTATTTTTGTATGTGATTTCCTATAGTGACCAGAAGGGAAAACTTCATGATGAGAGAGGGCTTAACTTCAGGGGCTGTCTTAGTCCATTCAGCCTGCTATAACAGAATATCATAGACTGGGTAGCTTATAAACAACAGAAATTTATTTCCCACAGTTCTGGAGGCTGGTAAGTCCATGATCAAGTCACCAGCAGATCTGGTGGCTTGAGGACCTAATTCCTGGTTCATAGACGGCCATCTTTTTTCTGTGTCCTCACATGGCAGAAGGGATGAGGGAGCTCTCTGCGGTCTCTTTTATAAGGGCACTAATCTTATTCATGAGGACTCACCCTCATATCCTAATTACCTCTCAAATGCTCCACCACCAAATACCATGACATTAAGGATTAGGTTTCAATATATGAATTTTGAGGGGACACAAACATCCAGTCTATAGCAGGGGCAAAAAGGAGAAGGAGCTGGCACACTGTGTCGTCTTAGTCCAATTTGCATGAAGAAGAACCTCAAGAGGCAGAAAAGGTGGTGATAGATAAAAAGAAGAAAAGAAGAGGACCTGGAACAGGCTGGTATAGCTTAGCATAGAAAAGTCTGTGTGGTTTCTTGAGAGAACATTGTTTGCTCAATCAATATCTACAAAACACCTCCTATGTGCACAGTACCAAGGCAGGCACCAGAGAGTTAGGCAATAGGATATGAATTCTGTCCCTGAGGAGCTAGTCTCACAGGGATCAAGAAGAGACTGCTGTGGGAGAAGGGAAAAAATCATTCACAGCTGGTGAGGAGGGAGGCTCTGCAGAGAAGAAAGTCCAAGTTGTGGTGCTCTTTGATCACGAAAATCTAAATTTGATCACGAGATCTAAATTGCCTGGCATTGCTCATTTTTGCATCAACATATATTTCTTGAGCCACCAAACACACAACAAGCAGGAAGGAAAAGCCAGTCTTTGCTCAAGGATAGACTTGCAATTTCAGGGCAAGACAGGCCCAACCTTCCAGCTGGCTCACGTGAGATGAGTTTGGATGGGTTATTTTTACGCATTTACTCACAGGAACTCAGACATCTATGGTGGCAAGAAATCACGATTTCCTCCAAGACTAAGGTGATAATCAGCTGAACAGATGTTTGCTGTGCATTCTGCTAAGGATCCAGATATTTAGAAATGCCTAGTTGACTAGATGACTTTTTCACTTTTCAACTTACTATTGGCATTCCTTAGAAACATCCTGAGATGAGATTATTTCTAAACAAATCAGATCAAGTGTATTATTTACCAAGGGGCTTTCTAAGAAAATATTGTTCCCTATTTAAATAAGAGTATGCCCTTTGTGAACCCTTCACAGATAGACTTGGCCATTTTTTCTCACTATGGTCCAGCCTGGTACCAGGCTCATAGAAAGACCTTTCTGTTTGTAGTGAGTGATTATGGCAGAGAATACATGGGCTTTTTCTTGGTTTGTGTCCCTTCTTTTAGGATGCTTTTCCTAGACAGTGTGGTCCTGTTTTGTGCTGTCCAATGTAGACACTGCTGCTGCAGAAAATTCCCAAGCATTGGATCTGCTGAAGAATTCTAGAGCTCCTAAAACCAAGGGATGAGTCACAGGAGACTTCTAACTTATGTTAACCTAATACTCATTTCATTTGGATGTTGCAGCGTTTAGTGAGATTAGAGAAGAGCAGAGCAAAGAACAACTCTGCATTGAACTGACCTGTTGGGTGATGGCTGAGGCCCCATTCCCCCTACACAGGCAGAAGAGGTCCAGGCAGGGTCTGGCCGAGCACTGTAAGGTTGCCATAAATTTCATATCTTATTGCCCTCTCTTCCTATATCAGTTGCCACAAACACTTACCATTAAGGCAACCTTGTGTTATCCTGCTTTCTATATCCTACCTGCAAGGAAATGATGGAGATCTGTAGAACAGAGAAGTTAAGCAGCCATAATTTCCAGGAGGCTCAGCACTTCAGATTTTAAGGTATGTGGGCTTTAACCTTGTCCTTCTGAATGTATTGGCCTTCATATCCAATTTTTCCAGTCCTCGGCTCTCTGCTTCCCAGTGAGTACAAACCTCTCAGAGAGGAGAAATGGCTTTCAGATCACCCAGGGGGTCAATCATGGATAAAAGACAAATTCAAATCCACTGCTATATTCTTAAGACTCAAAGGCTATTGGGCCAGAACCACTTTTATGCTCAGATCATGAATATTCCATATACCTCCAGTATATCTCACACCTCTGGCCAGCATTTTTTTGAGAGAAACAGTGTGGAATTAGATTTGTATGCCCTTTGAGTCTTTATTTGAGAAGGACATTATATCAGCCCCCTCCTTGTGTCTTCAGTGTCAAGATCTGTTCACAGTAAGCCACATTCATTCAAGTATTTTTATGTTTCTCCCATCCTCCCATCCTGCCCCATTTCTATTAGCTCCCCACACACTTGGTTTAATTACTGTTCTCCGTTTCCTTGACTCTTCGGCCAATCCCTGAGACCGACCCTCCTCATCTCTTTGATGATTGTATCTTCCTTCTCAGTAGTTTCTCTGATTAATCTTTCTCATTCCTCCAGGAATTAGGGCCTGGTCCTTTTTTCTCCAAAGACTGCTGACTTGCTAATAAGGTAATCTCTGTTTTCCCTTCAAGGCCAGCGATTCTAGCGATTCTTCTCCAGCTTTCAGTTTGGAATCCTGGGGCCACTCAACTTTCAAATTTGACTTTAATACTGGGGGTAACATGGCATGCTCCTTTTCTGTTGGTATCCACCAATTCACTAAGGCAAATTGCTCCTGATTCCATCTGGCCTCTCAACTTTCCCCTCTGGCAGCACTAAACCAGCATCTCATAGCATTCCATAAGAAATCAGCTCCCCAATTTGTCTCCACCTTAAACATCCATTATCATCCTCTATAATGTATAATTTTATTTATAGAATCATTAAATCTTGATCTGGAAGGAATCATTTAGTCCATTCTGTTCATTTTATAGTTGAGAGAAATGGAATCCAGATGGTGTAGTGACTTGAACAAGATCACACAGCCAAGACTAGTTAGTGACACTCAAGACTAGAGCCTGCTCTCCCACCCTCCTTCCTGCATGTTTTTCCCACTATACTGTCACCAGTCTTAGTCTTGCCAGTTTCTCTTCCAATAAAACCCTGCATCTGGAATACTGACATAGCAGTTTTCCCCCTTGTAGGATCTTAACAGAAAGCCTACTAAACTGGATAATAAAATTCTTTGATTCAGTAATTAGATAGCAGAATAAACATGACTTCTAGATCTTTTCCTGACATCTGAACAATTCTCACCTTTCCCCTCTTTGACCGACTCACCTGCCTTCTCAGGCAGTAAATGATGGTGTTTCTGACCAGCTTCCCGCAAAGCGTATTCTCATGAAATGCTTCAGTCAAGAAGGACCCTGTGTCAAACATGTTTACAAAATGCTCATAGTACATCTGCTCGCTGCTTTGGGAATTCATAATGCATGTCAAAGGCCCTGAGAGTGCTGTAATCAAGAAATTTTCATGACTTTGTTTAATTTAATATTTATCAAGCCTGTTTGGCTATGGAACTCTTTTCCTAACAACACACCTATTAAAATCTTGCGGTACACATTTTAGGGAAAAGTAAGGGTGACTCCATATCTCTATTTCTCTTTAGATTGCCTACTTTCTTCCATTCTTGACATACTTACACTGCCCTACAAAAACATTCCCATTCTATGGACTATATTTTTAAGTTTCTACCATGTTAAGTATTAATAAGGGCTAACTGTGCCCAGGAAAAGCACTGAACTTGGAATCTAAAATGGATTGAATTCCAGTTTCACTGGCTGCATGACTTTGAACGAATAGCTTTACTATCTCTGAGCACTGATTTCTTCATCTATAATTTCAACATTGTAATTTCTGCTCTGCCTATATCAGTAGTGCTTGGAGGATCAGCAGAAATAACAGACGAGAAAGCATGTCATTCACTCTGAAAGGTGGTATAAATGCTAAAAGTTATGATGATGATAATGACAATGATGCTAAACCTCTTTCCTTAAGGAAAGCATCTACATTAGTGTCAAAAGTTCCACATAGAGGATTAAGCACTAGTCATATTGGGTTTAATCTGTCAATTGAGCATAGGGAAATATGACTGAAGAATCAAAAACAGAAAGTAGCCAGTTGCAAAAGAAAAGGAGAAGGGTGGTGTAACCCTGGTGGGGAGAAAGGTTGGGGGGATCTAAAATCATTCTCTGAAGAGGCATAGCTCTTGCATAATTTCAAAAAGCAATCTCCCCTGACCCAGGGACAGGGTAAATGGTACAGACAGGAGGTAGGTGCCTGGTGGAACCATACACAAAATTGTTGCTGAAATGAAAGGGAAGCAGTAGAGGCCTCTCCTTGCTGACCCGAAGGAAGTCAGAAACCCTATGAGAACATGCGAGAAACAGTCTTTTATGAGACATCCCAGAGATTTATCCCTTTGTTCCAGAGGGAAGAAGGCAAATAGGACTGGATGTCAGTAACTAGAGTTCAACGATTCAGAGCTGGCCCAGAGAAATACTAGTTTCTCATAGATGAGTTTATACGAGTGCGTTCTTCTTGTCTACCAGGCTGGTGGCCAGATAAACATCTGTTACACATTTTAATAGGGGTCTTCTGAACACATGACGCTGTAACCCAAAGGAGTGATGTAAATGGTAGGGAAATTTAGAGATCACAGCCGGCCAGAAACTAAATGTGACATTGGCCCTTTAAGGCTTTGTCCTTCTGACCATTCCAGGTTCCGAATCCTCCTGCCAAGTGGGCTGGAGGCCAAAATATTTCTTAAGTTTGCATTTATTTCAGGGTGTTAATCTCATAGGCAACCAACTCCTATTTAATAAACTCAAACTCTCCAGGCCCTCCCTTTCAGGGATGACTGTGTCTGCTCTCCCGAAGGCTCAGCAGACATGTGCCTGCCCCTGTCTTTTCCTGCCTGGGAAGGGTGTTGACACAGGAGTGTCAGGGCATCGTGCAGCTGTCATCAGCCCCATGCCACAGACGGTGCCTCAATTACGTATCCCCTTCCCAAGGCACTCGCCTCTGCCGCTCGACCAGTCTATCTGCCTCTGGGTCTGTCTTCGGGCTCCAGAGGCTAGGAGGAGAGGCCGAGGAGCTGAACTCAGGATGGATCAGGAGCCTTTAGCTCGACGACTGATCCGCAGAAGGAGTGGGCTTCCCCGGCCTCTTCTTCAGCCCTATTTTTAATCACTAACCACAGAAGGTAATGAGAAAGTGCTTGAATTACAAAGATTCCCATTTATTACTCTGGCTGCCCCTCCACAAAGCGTCTCTTTTCCCCTTTGGCAAGAACAGATCACTATTGACACTTTTAGAAGGCCCTGGGCCCCTCTCAATTATTGGCCTAATCTCTGCCTGCTCTGAAAGCAGGATTCTTTTCTAACTGGATTTTTTAGAAAGTGAAGAGGCTACTCTTTGCTTTATTCATTGGAATGACTTTGTGAGCTAATGTATTCTCCTGTCAGTATATTTCACGGGTTCAGCAACATCTGCAGGATGTGGAGAGAACAGAAACAAACCAGATGTTGCAAAAAGGTAGCTCCACTAAGCCTTCTTAACATAATTATTGCAATCTCGCATCCGCATTTTATTGTACTTCTTCTATATTCATATGCTGCTAACTTTTCCTGTGGAAATCCAAACCAGTGGATCTGAGTTCCTTCTAAACAGATTTGCAATCCTCAAGAAAAAAATTTGACATATACCCTCCATTACATCCAAATTTCCTTTATCAAATTTTAGAGGGGGAAAATAGATTAAGAAAATGTAGATATTTGTCTCAGCCTTCAACATTTACACTCATTTAGTTAATTAGCACTTAATTACACTGTCAAAGGGGAAAATTTTACCACAGACAGACCAATGCCCACCCCTCGAGCCCTCGCTTCTTCAGAGAGGTAGACCTTTGCTCAGAGCCAACTCATTCCTCCACGAAACATCTGTAATCATTACTTGACAAGGAGTGCAGATAGAAAATTGCACAACGGAGAGCCATCACTCACCAGAGCCCCATGGAGTTCTCAAGCTGGAGCAACAGTGCCCCCCAAAGCAAGCAGCCAGAAACATCCTGTCAGCGGACACCGAGCTGCCCAAACTTCTATTTTCTGCTTTATAAGCCGAGGAGCTATTTTAAGAGTTGCTGGCCGAAAAGCAGGCTCTATTACAACCAGACGAACATTCCAACCAAGCTGGGGAGCCTCGGCTGGAAACAGAGAATGTTTCCACCTATTTTAACTCAGACGCCAGGAATTCTCTAAGGAGGAGATGGGGGTGGGGAGCAGGAGAGACACAGTAGAAAATTGGAAAACTCTAGAAGTTTGCCAAACTCAAGGGAACAAAGTATAACTAGATTAATGCATAAATCTTATTAACCAAAGTGCAGCTGAATAGAGTCGTTTGTCATCAGAGTTTCTCCATCTTTTAACAAATGGCAATAGTTTTTGGTCTCACAGGTTCCTTGCCAAGTGGAAGACCTCAGTAAAGTTGTTGGAAAATAATAGTATTCTAATTAGTTTAATTATGATATGATGAATTATCAACACAATTTTTTTAAACAATATGCAATTAGCCTTTTTTTTTTAAGCCAAAGACTGTTTTCCAAAACAGGAAATGAAGCATAACACCCTTAATTTCATCATTAGGGCAAAATCCTAGACACCCTGATGCAGTGGTATAATGAGTATGTAATGAAACCAACAGTCCCCACTCCTCCGGCGACTCCCTTTGTGCATTGACTAGACGGCCTTTTGGCTCCAAGAATGGAAACTGCATTAAGCTGGAGTCTGACCCAAATTTTCTCTTTCAAGTTCTAAGCCCTGTTTTCTATTTTCCCTTCTATCTGGAATAGGGTCACCCTATAAAAGATAAAATATCACATTCCTGAAAGACAATGAACTGATGATGTCATATCAGCATGCTTGGCTTTTATACTACTCTTGGGGGTATTGCAAGGGGAAAAAAAATAACGTGGAGTTGGAAATAGGGAATGAAAACCAGGAAGCCTGAAAACCAAACTTTTAAAATCAAACCGTAAAATCAACAATATAATTATAAGCATCTATGAAAAACAACTCCTTCCCCTCCTTTTCAAAAAATCACCATGAGACCCCCCACCCACTACACTTCCACCAGAATGGCTAGAATTAAAAGGATGGATGATACCAAGTCTTTGTAAGAATGGGAAGAAATTAGAATTCTCATGGATTCAGTGGGAGTGTAAATCGGTACAATCACTTTGGAAAACTCTTTGATGTTATCTACTAAATATATAAATCCTAAGACTCAGCAATTCCACTCCCGGGTATATATCTAACCTAAATGAGTGTGCATATCCACCAAAAGGCATATACAAGATGTTCATAGAAGCTTTATTCATAATAGCCCCAAACTGGAAACATCCCAAAGGTCCATCAATAGTAAGATAAATAAATTGTGATATATTCATTCCACAGAATATTACATAGCAATACTTCCCAGACAAAAAAAAAAGTGCATACTATATGATTTCACTTATATTTTGTTCAAAAATATGCAAAACTAATCTGTGGTGATAGAAGTCATCTTAATAGTGGTGGAGATAATGACTGGGCAGGACATGAGAGAGCCCTCTGGGGTGTGCTGACATTGTTTTCTATCTTACTATGGATGTAGTTACATGCCTATGTACATATGCAAAAATTCATGCAGCTGCACAGTTAAGATGTGTGCACTATATGTATAGTATACCCCACAAAAAGCAAAAGCAAAAGCAAGACAAAGAAAAAAAAAAAACCTCCCCCTGAAAGCTAGTCATCAGCTTCAAATGTGTCTCATATAATGTCACTTCCCTACATCAAGCCCACCAGGGCTTCCTGCCTCCTCTGAGAAAGATCTGCAAACTCTTCACTTGGCCTACAAAGGTCATGCATGTTCTGGGCATAGCCTACCTCCATATCTGTCACATCTGCCCTCCTTACTCTTGCTGACTCCCTGCCAGCCACACTGATATTTTTCTCCTCAACACACCAAGCTCATTCTGACCTAAGTCCTTGGCACTTGCTCTTCACCCTGCATGGAATACTCTTCTCCCAGACGCCCCCAGGACCACCTCCAATTCATCACTCAGATCTCAACTCAAATGTCATCTCCTCAGTGAGGCCTCTGTTAACCACCCTAGCTACAGTAGCATCCTCCTGTCACCACCATCTCTCTCTAGCCCACCACCCTACATATCCTCTTCACTTGTACATATAGCATTTATCACTCTCTAAAATTATTGTGTTTGTTTACTTACTTGTTTATTTTCTGTGTCCTCCACTAAAATGCATGCTCTTAAATGACAAAGTCACTCTCTCAAGGTCACTATTATGTATCTCCAGTGCCTAGGATGGAGCCTGGCATCTAGTACACACTCAATGAATATTTGCTTAATGACAAATAAATAATGACTCAATAAATGAATAACTCATTGCTCTCAAAAGCTAATGGGCATGGTAAAATTAATAAGGGATAGCATGACACAGTCAAAAGAGCACTGCACTAGGAGTCTGAAGACTGAGAAGTTTGTAGTAGATGATTGCCAGCCTTAACATCTTTGATATTCATCTATCTACATCTAGTTGGGTGATTGGACAGATGGACGTGAGAAAATAATAAACAATCTAAAGCAACAAAGGGCCATAGTAGAGACTGCTAAATAGGAAGCCATCATATCAGGTTGGTGTGGTCACGGGACTTTGCAAAGGTGGTGGGGTTTTCATTGGGCCTGGAAGGCTAGATGGAAGCAGTGGGAGTAGATGGAGAGAAAGGGAAGAATCTAACAGTGAACTTGGGTCAGCAAATATGCAGAGGTGAAGAAACCCAAGGCATAACCAAGGAAGGGCCAGGAGCACATGAGCATCACTCAAGTGGAGGACTGGTATAGAAGATTGGGTCCCCGCCGGTGTCCAGTGACTTCTTTCTCATGTTTGAACACACCCAGAACTTAGAAGGCAGCTTCACAATTACCAGTGAAACAACCTTCCCCCAAACAGAAGCAGCTTGTATCATATAATGGATTTGATGTACACTGACCTCCCTTGAAACTGTGGCCTGAAAGGCGATATGAATCAAATGTCAGAAATTTGCATTATCATCTCTGGCAAGATGGAAATTTAAAACATGCATCTCCTGCTGGGGAAGTGAGAGGTTTATACACAAAACAAACAACCTGTGGAGATATATTCATTTGCTCATTTGCTCTGATATCTTGGCTGTATAGAGCTAATGTTATTGCTTAATTCTGAAAGTTTAAATGCTACCTTGTTACCTCCATCTTCTGTCATTAAGCCAGTGATAAAGTTTTTTAAAAACACCATACAATTAATTTTCTAACTATAAATGTTTCCAAATAAATGATTTGACAGAGTAGGAATCTTTTGATTAGATTGAGCATGTTGTCCAGAAATTGTGAAGTGTGTGTGTGTGTGTGTGTGCGCGCGCGTGTACACAGCCAGAGCACAATGAATAACACACTTGCCCTATGATGTACAGGTAAAAAAGTATTTAGAACCTAGACAAGCTCAAACTACCAGAAGTGGGATGTAAGCAGAGACGAAGAGGAAGCTCACTGATGCCAAGTATCCCTCATTTGAACACAGCTTGGAGTTTGATCTGGGAAAAAGAAAGAAACAGGATTTGATTCAATGTTATTTTTTCAGAAATGATTCATTTCTTCTTATTGCACAGCTGGAAACACATGGAAAGAGGTGAGGGTTTCACTGAGGAAGCCTCCGTTGGAAGTAATTTGCCAGTGAGCTCATAAATTGCGAATTTCAGACCTCCAGTTCTGAAGTTGGGGCCTAAGATTGGCAATGGCCACCTTTTGGTTACAGAACCAAACCAAAAAATTCCAGTGGATCATTTCACTGTGGATTCTCTCCCTGACTCCATAAGATTGGCAAAATTGAGGCTACTTTCCATAGGCCCAATCTTATGAGTCACTCAGCTGGGTTAACCTTTGGTGCTTTTGGAGTCGGCTACAGATTTCAGAGCTGTAGGGCTGTAGGTGGGTGGGGCTACTGTCGTTTACAACATCTGCATGTTTGATAATGCTCAAGAGAGTTCCAACTATCACAGACCACAGACGACCACTGCAGTGAGAAAAACCAGCAGTACATTTTTATTTAAAATAGAAGGTAAAGGAGGAGAAGGAAAAGGGGGGAAATGATAGCCTTCATTTATATGAAGTGGTAGAAAACCTTAAACAATGAGAAAAATGTCAAATTCTGCTTTCACCATTTGTCTCAGGTTGTGTCCACATGCTTGGCAATGAAACACTGCTATCTCTAACTTTTACTTAAAATGATTGCTATGGTGCATGTAACGTACGACATCAATTCTCCAATCTTAATCAATAGCTCCAAAATGATGATAAATTGCTCTATCTGAAGGTTGCCATTTAAAGGTTTCTTACTACCATTCAATCATTCTAAGCTGTCCAACTCCACCTACAGCTACCTATTCAAAACCGGCTTTCTTCAGGGTTTATTTGCTAATAAGCCATAGTAGTTTAGTTATTGTTCCCTGAAAACTACCTGAATCCCTGCCCCCAGGTCTCTCCACACCGCTCACCCTCCACACAGTGTTCTCTGCTTCCCTGTCAAAGCACACTCCTCTGACTCTACATTCCTTGGCCCATCCTCTCCCCATTCCTCTGAACTTCTATAACACTTTGTTGGTATCATTTAGTTCCTTGCACGTTTCTTTTATTGTCAGCTATCTTTGTCCTTGATGGCAAAGACTATGGTTTTATGCTTTTTGATATTTTCATGACTGGTGACAAATACCATTCATAATGGGTGTTCAGTCTATTAAAGGCTACAGTGAAAACAAAGAAAGTTTTGGATTCAAATAGACTTGGGTCAAATCCCAGCTCCACTGCTTACTAGATTCTTCCTTTCCCTGGCCTCCACATCCAATCTGTCATTAAGCCCTCTCAGTTCTACTTCTGAAATATATATTTAATCTAGTTATTTTCTTCTAGTTATGCTCTTCTTGCTGCCATTGTGTCTATTCATACCACCCACCATTACCTCTCACCTCAACTACTGAAATAGCCTCGTGACTAGCCTCCTTGTTTCCATTCTTGCTCCTTACCTTCCATTCTCCATACTACTTCAAAATTATTTTTTTGTTTAAGGTAAGCCAGGGCATCTCATTCCCTTGCTGAAACTCTCCAGTGTTTTCCCATTGTGTTTGGAATGAAGCCCAAATCCCTGGCCATAGCTTCAAGACTCTGCATGATCTGATCTCTGCCCCAGCATCATCTCACACTTCTCTACCCCTCTCTCACTATATTTCAGCACACTGGTCCTCGGACAGTTTCTAGAAATGGCTGAGTTCTTATCCACTTTCAGGGCCTTTGTTTGGAAGTTATCTCGCCCTGGAATCCTCTCCCTTGATTCTCAACTAGTTTGGCTTCTTCTCATCTCTCAGGATTCAGTTCAAGTGTCCCCTTGTCACAGACAACTTTCTTGATCACTCTGTCTAAGTTATTACTATCCATCTTGTTATTCTCTATTATAGCATCCTGTTTATTTCCTCTATGCCACTTATAACAGTCTATAATCAACCTGTTATTTGTGTACTTGTCTGTTAACTGCCAACTCACTAAAATGTACCATCCATGAAATCAGGGATCTTATCTGTTCTGCTCTCCATTGTATCTGTAACCTCTAGAACAGTGTCTAATGCATAATAGATGCTAAATAAACAGTATTTGCAACCCTTCCTAAACATTAAATGTTAACTTACTAATGGATTCACAGCATTGTGAAATGAATACTTCCATTTCTCCCCTCCCGTCCTTTGTGCTATTGTTGTCATGTTTCACTACTACAAATGTTATAAATCCCACACTGTACTACTATTATTATTACTATTAATACTTTCAAACAGTCCATTTAGCTTTTAAAGAGCTTTAGCTGATGAGAAAACAGCTTATACATTAACCCACACAGTTAATGTTTCCCATGTTCTTCATTATGTTGTGTAGACCTATATCCCTATCTGGTATCATATCCTTTCTGCCTAAAGGATTTTCTTCAACGTTTCTTGTAATACAGTTCTGATGATACTTTTTCCCAGCTTTTGTCTGTCTGAAAAAGTCTTTATTTGGCCTTCATTTTGAAAGATATTTTCACTGGGTATAGAATCCTATGTTTTATTATTTTAGAATTTTAAAGACATTGCTCCATTGTCTTGCTTGCACTGTTTCTAATGAGTCATATGCCATCATCTTTATCTTTGTCCCTCTGTGTGTAATGTGTCTTTCTTCTATGGCTGTTTTTAAGATTTTCTCTATTGCTTCTTTGGAGTAATTTGATTATAATGTGTTTGCTGTGGTGTTCTTTATGTTTCTTGTGACTGGAGTTTGTTGAGCTTCTTGGATCTGTGGATTCACAGTTTCCATTAAATTTGGAAAACTTTTAGCCATTATTTCTTTAAATATTTTTATGCCCCACCACACTCCCTTTTTGAGAACTCCAACAACATGTATATTAGGCTGATTGAATTTCTTCCATAGCTCACTGACACTCGCTTCACTTTTTCTTGAGATTTATTTCTATGTGTGTTTCCTTTGGGATAGTTTCCATCACTATGTCTTCAAGTTCACTAATCATTTCTTCTGCAGTAACTAATCTGCTGTTAATCCTATCAAAAGTGCTTCTCTTCTCAGACATTGTAGTTTTCATCTTTAAAAGTGTGATTTGGGTCTTTTCTACATCTGCCAAGTCTCTACTTAACTTGTTCAATCTTTCTTCTAGCTTCTTGAACATATGAAACCCAGTATAATTAAGTCCTTGTCTGCTAATTCTAACATCATCTTCAGTTCTAGGTTGATTTTGACTAATTGATTTTCAACTCAGATGGGTCATATATTTCTGTTTCTTTGCATGCCTGGTAATCTTTACTTGGATGCTAAGCATTGTGAATTTTATTTTGTTGGATTCTGGATATTTTTGAATTCCTATAAATATTTTTGAACTTAGTTGTGAGATTTTAAGTTATTTGGAAAATTTGGTCCATGTCTGGCTTGCTTTCTGGCTTTGCTAAGTAGATTTAGGTCTAGGGCTATTTGTTCCTCATTACTGAAGCAAAACTCTTCATAAAATTCTACCCAATGCCCACTGAATTGTGAAGTTTTCCAGTCTGACTGGTGGAAAGAGGCACTGCTCCTTGCCTTGTGCGAATGTCAGGTCCTGTTGCCTCTAATCCTTCTGAGCGAGTCTTTCTTCCTCCTGAGTAGTTTCTTCATGCACATGTGCTGACTAGTGCTCAGTGGATTATTCAAAAAGGACCCTTTACAGATCTTCAGAGTTTTCTTTCTGTGTAGCATTTCCCTCTCCGGGACTCTGTCCTGCGACCTCTAATGGCCTTGGTGTCCCCAGATTCTAAGCTTCATCTCTTTTTCAGGGAGTCTTCTCTCCCTGTGCCACAGCCTATAAACTTTCTCAAGGCTATAACTTGTCATAATTGTAGGGCTAAATTCATTTATTCTCATCTCTCAGGGAACTCTGTTATTTGATGCCTGATGTCCAGTGTCTTGAACGCTGTTATTTCATATATATTTTTGGATTTTTAATTGTTTCAGGGGGAGAGCACATCTGGTCCATGTTACTCCATCTTGGCTGGAAGCAGAAGTCCCAGGGTGCATACAAACATTGCATAATCCTCTTCCTCATAAAGCTACTACCTGGGGAACAGTTCTAATGGATAATAAAATGGTAACAAGGAGGAAAACATGAAAAAAAATCAGAGAAGGACGAATGTACAGTGAAGCCCCACACCCTAGTTATGATGGAGTTGGATAGTGGAGAAAGTAGAAGGAAAACACCTTTACTAATTACTACATTGTTTGGAGTATATGGAACAGGCCATGCTACATAATTTTTTTTCTATTTTGGTGGTGAGAAAAAACCAAGGTAAAGTTAGTAAGGTGAAAATAAAGACATTCTTCCAACCCCCCCCCTCCCACCCACGCCACATAGCCTCTTATCTCATTAAGTGATGTGACCCTCCTCACAAAGGAGGGTCATCAGCAAACACAATGGTCTGTGAACACATCACAGGATGTGCTCATTATACCACAAAGATAGAGTAGGGACCAGGCAATCACAAGGCAACACAGAAAATTGTTTTATAAGCCGACTTTTACAAATTGATTTCAAAACTGGGGAGCAATCACCATTAAGCAAAATAATTTTCTGCCCTGAAGAGGGTAGGGCAAGGCAGTAGGTCCAAAGATAACCTAAGCCATCATTAGAGAAATCCAGTTATTTAGTCAATTTTACTTATTTACAGGACTAAAGATTAATGAGTTCAGATACTCGCTCAGACAGTAATTAGGTTTCAAAAACATACTATAACACAATCAATCATGGCTCTTGAACATAATGGCATTAGGGCAGAGCCCTCTTTCAGCTCCAGTTATTAGCAAGTGATTGGTGAACACTGGGCTCAAGCTGAGAGGCTACCCCAGGGCCCGGCAATAAAATGAAAGAAGACCCTTAAATAAGAAGAAAATACATCTTTGATCCTTTGTCCTTTACTTGGATACTCTGAAATTCTGTGCTCAGGATGTAGGGTTCTATAACAGAACTTCAAGAATTGGTGGCATTTCAAAATACAGTTGGTGTTTCACTTTAAATATATCTTTACTTGATAATCTAGCTATTTATAGTCCTTTGAATCTAATCTTTGGAGGGTATTATCACTTTCTTTTAGATTTTTTGAAAATTTACTTTCTCACAACTTTATGAATAAAGATAACTCAGGAGTTTTATAAATATACTGAGACCACATGGCACCAAAGAAAAAGCCAGAAAATAAAAAGCCAAAGAGCTTTTAGATGAGGGAGAAGTTTCCATTGTCTCTTTTTACTTAGCAAAGAACAGTTTCTCTTGTCATGAAACAGGGAAATTAGATAAAGGTACAAGTCCTACATTCATGGAATCTAGGATGAAGAGGAAATAGGAGATAAAGGAAAAAGCACTAATAATTTGGAATAATTTTAGATTTACAGAAAAGTTGCAAAGATAATAGAGAGTTCCTGTATATCCTTCACCCAGTTTCCCTTAATGTTAACATCTTACATCGCCATGATACCTTTGCCAAAACTCAAAAACCAACATTGGTACATTACTATTAACTAAACTCTACATTTCATTTGGCTTTCACCAGTTTCCCCACTAATGTCCTTTTTCTGTTCCAGAATCCAATCCAGTATACCATTTTGCATTTAGTCATGCCTCCTTAGTCTCTTTGGGTCTGTGACAGCCTCTTAGTCTTTCCTCGTTTCCCATGACCTTGACAGTTTTGAGGAAAACAGGCCACGTATTTTCCAGAACGTTCCTCAGTTTGTCTGGTGCTTTCTTGTGACTAGACTGGGATTATGGATTTTTGGAAAGACTACCACAGAGGTGAAGTACCCTTCTCATTGCATCACATAAGAAGGTATAAGGATACCAACATGATTTATTACTTGTCATGTTACCCTTGATTACTTGGTTAAGGTTGTGTCTTCCAAGTTTCTCTACTGTAAAGTCAATATTTTTCCCTTCCTATACTCTATTCTTTGGGAACAAGTCATTAAACCCAACTCCTGCTCAAGAGGGAGGGAGGGAATTAAGCTCTATCTGGAGAGGGAGTATCTACTTATATTATTTGGATTTCTTCTTTAAGGAAGATTTGCCCATTCTCCCTCACTTATTTATTTATTCAATCATTTCCCTCGCCTGTTTTTAATAAACATTTCCTCCTAACTGCCTCTCTCTATATATTGAATTTTACATCAAAGTATAGCAGGCACAATAGCTCATGCTGTATTGCAAAGACTCACCAGACCTCCTTGGAAGACGCATGCTCGTCCTTCATGAAGCCACTGTGCAGCTGATTGAATTTGTAGTTTTACCCTTCACATTTTTTCCTTGATTATTTGGATGTAAAGCTTATTTTTCTGTGGTTATTTGTGCAGATTCCATGCATTTCCTTTGAGAGTGTTAGGACTTTCTCTGATGTAGTTCATTTTTTCCTGCAGATTATGCAGGCTATGGAATTAATCTAAGACTGTGTAAACTTAGGCTATGTCTCCACCAGTTTCTAAGAACAGTTGAAAAATAAAAATTATAATATTAGTAACATTCAATCCAGCAGTTGTTTGGTTTCCATAACAGCAAACAAAGGATTTGACTGACTTTCTCTAAACTAATCATGTTTCTCTCTGTTTCTATTTGGACCTACAAATCCTTTACTATGTGAAAGTCCTTGGAAAAAAATGGAGAACTGACATCTTTTCTTCTACATAGACTTCTCCCTGCCTAACCCTTCCCCAAGTGAAAAAAAATCCTTTAAATATTTAAATTTAGTCCTGAGATAGACAACCTCAGAAGAGCATAGGGATTTGCATTTTATTTTTGGTTTATCTGAGGCGCAATCAATTGGCTTCCTAAATGAGCCAAACCAAATTCCTTGTGTCCTATGCCAGGCTCCTGTGAGTCACAAGTCCAGCTCTGGTTTCTCACCAGCATTTCCAGGGGAGAGCAACATGAGACCCAAGGGACCTCCTGCATTCCAGCTCTAAGAAAGAGTTCTGTCAACAAGGCATTGATTTCAAGTACGGGTAAAGGCATCCCCTTAGTGTGTCACCCTGCACGAATATTGCCAATACTAATATGTGCTGTAAGCCAGCCTTTCCCTCATTCTGTCAACAATAAGAGGTGTGCAGGAGCTCAAGGAGGAGCAGGGAAGGTTGCCACCCCTGTAGAATGTCCATCGAGTCCTTGGCACTAAACCAGACCTGCTGAGTATAAAGAGGATCCAGATCCGTTTATTCTTACCCCTGCCCACTGATGATCCTTTCTTTAAGAACACCCCACCTCTTTCCTTCCCAATCTCATTCATCTTTCAAGGCCAAAAACACTGGATCTTCTTTCAAAGTTTTCTGTAGCTCATGGATTTCCATTCTTCAGAAGTTCTGAGTGTCCAAACATATACACCTTTTATTGTATATATCTTGTATTTACTCTTTCAAATGTGTTTCTTTTCATTTCGATCTAGCTTGTAAGCAGTTTGAGGTTTAAAAAAATGTCTTCCAGATTTTATCAGTCCTTTCTGCTAGAATGTAAATACCATGAAGACTCTTAAGACTTGTTTACTGTTGGGTGGTTGTGCTTACCAGAGGACCTGGAAGTAATATGGGCTCAATAAACATTTGTTGCACAGGAAAGAATAACGAAAGTCTACTCACGGTGCTGAGTGCGTCGCCTGGATCCAGTAGTCATACTGATGGCCTGATTAACTCATGTCCATTCGCAAGAGGGTTAAGATGTAGAGGAGCCATAAAATAACCATGTCTAATATATTTCCAGTAACAAGTAACTGAAAATATTATATTTTTCTATTTATACAGTCATTTAAAGCCCCTCTTTCCCCGAAAATGCATTCTTATCTCATTCTCTGAGCAATTCTATGATGTAGGTTTAGTAACTGATTTCTTAGCATTCTATGCTGGGAGAATACAATTGAACTGCCTTCAATATTTTTGATCCATTGGCACTGGCATCACCAAGTATTAGTTATGAAAGGGCTAGTTGTAGAAGAAAAGTACAGAAGAAAATTTCTGAAGCATTTTCTCTACGTAAATTTTATGTAGAGAACCTTGACCTTGACCTTTTACCTGTCAGTAAGCAAGTTTTGGTTGAGAATACTTTATTCGAGGCATACTCGTTTCGTATTGGAGCCTTGGTCAAGCCTTGACATCGCCAAATGTGAAGCATGGTCATTTGTGAGCATTCAAAATTCTTCATATATTTAAATACATTTATATATTTATGCTTCTAATCTGATAAAATGACTCTAAAGTGTAATGGAATTTTATATATAATACACACAAAGATACTTGAAGAATACATACAAAGATGTATTATATATTGCTATAGATATGCATTTTGTTTCTTCTCAAAATTCATTTCCCCTCAGTTAAAAAATTATTACCACAAAAGATTTAAAATTTTTCCAGATTTTTAACAATCTCTCACCCAACTTTTAAATGCGAGTGGAATTTCTGTGAATAAAGAATACAAAAATTTTTTTAAATAGTTCATTTAAGATTTGATCTGGTCAAAAGATTACATTCAAGTTAGAGTCTCAAAGGCAATTTGGTGCCCATCTGTTAGCGTTTGGGTTGTGTATGTTTGTGCACACATATTTATAAAAATATATACCCATAAATGCTTCATTGCATTTCCTTATTTGAGATTGTGGTTCATCACTTGACTTTCTCATTTCTCTTTAGATTTCCCCCCTTATCTCTCTCCTTCTCTTATCCCCCAACCTTACCCCACTCCTAGATTCCATGAATCTAAAACTTGTACCTTAATCAATTTTTCTTATTTCATGACAAATGGATTCGATAACATGGCCTCTTTAAATCTCTAATTTAAATACATGTGTATCACATGGGGAGGATCTCCCAGCCCTCTTCCATCACCACAGGCTTATCAGAACAGCCAGCTGAACCTGGGGAGATGAGAGCCAGGGTATGAACATGTCAATGGGGAATAGTGGTCAGGTCACCAGGATCAACCTCCTTCAGTACCAGAGTCAAGAGGACCAGCTGACAAGCATGTCAGGGTCAGATACAGGTCCCTGAAAGGGAGACAGAGACTTGACTGCAAGCCTTTCACGTGCCTCAGTTGTGCCTGGATACTCCCCGATTCAAAATTCCTCCCTGCTCCCATATCCACGGACGATAAACTCCAATTCCTGGGTCAGATATGTTTCCCTTTCTGAAAACATTAGCCGCCACCTCCACCTCACCCCAGTGAGTACAGTGCCCGTCGACAAAGGCAAGCTGGCTGGGTAAGGATCACAGTGTTTGGATCCGCACAGACAACGCACTGAACCTCAGGCTGAAGCTTATCGTCAGTCCTTCATGTTCAAAGTTTCTCACACGCTGTCCCCTCCTCTCTGCCAACCTGTTTAGTGACAACTAACCCTGGGGGGAGGAGAAGTAGGAAGTGAGACAGGGCCAAGGCAGAGCTTTCATTTTCAGGGCATAAAAGATGAACTTCAGGCCGCCAAATCCAAGTCCGCAACCAAACCGGGGCCCTGTACTGGTTTGAGCTATCACTCAATGTTCTACATTTTAATATTGTAAGAAACGTTTATTATGACAAGTCAATGACAGCACTTTCAGTAGGTCAGTAAATCATGGACGTATCATATCACAGAGATGACAGCTATGTAAAGCATCACAGGAAACCTGATATTATTTCAACAAAATAGCAACTAGAGCCTCTTGGCACTTACTGTAATTTTAAGTCAAGGTTTAAAAATATATTATTATTAATATTACTGAATGGGAAATTTTCTTGGATGGGCTACTGAGAAATGAAACTATTCTTTGCAAAGTTTAGTGCTAGGGGGAATAAAGTCTTATGGGGAAGGAGTTGCAAATGCTGTTTCTTCTATTGATGTTGTGGTTATTTTTTATAATTTGCTAATATCAGGGTGGGGGAGGGAAAGAAACCCAAACCAGACGAAAAATAGGATAAAAAGATTGTCGAGAGCTCTCCTTCATGGCCTCTTTCCAAGCATATGGAAAAAGAAGAGATGTTAATTTTTAAATAAGGTTTGGGGCACGGTAAGAGCAGGGACTGGGGGCTGACCCAACCCTGTTTTGTGACTTTCATCGTGGAAACTTGGAAGCAGCTGTCAGAGCTGGGGTAACAGATGCTAGCAGTGAAGGGAGCAAAGGCAACAACTCACTCCTCCTTCCAAACTGTGCAAATGACCCTGTGCCAGGGTTTTGCTGTTCTTTGAGAGGAGAGGGCAGTGGAATGGCAGGATTAAGAAAGAATAATAAACCCTGATATTTGGATAGTATTTTCCAGTTTACAAAATGCCTTCATGTATTTTATTTCATTTGATCCTCAAATCAACTTTTTAGAGTAAGCAGTTTAGGCTCTGCTGTAATTCTTTTCACAGAAAGAACAGGGAGGTTAAGTGACTTGCCCAAAAGTACACAGTTGCCAATGGTGAAAAAGGGACAAGAACCCAGTCTCCCCACCATCATTTCACCGCTCTTCCCACTATGCATGTCTATCCTATTTTTCATCTAGTTTGGGTTTCTGTCCCTGCCTCACCTTGACATTAGTAAATTATAAAACATAACCGAACATAAATATGAAAAGCTGCCTTTACGACCCCTTCTCACTTAATTCTTTATTCCCTCTTATACTAAACTTTGCAATAAGTGGTTTCATTTTTCAGTATCCCACCCAAGACCATGTTAGTCTCATGTCACTATCTCTTCTATCCTCTTTTAACCTGGTGACACTGGAATTCAGTAGTTAGGTGGCCAGGGTGCTTGGTGCCGTCATTCCCTGGAGGGAGAGATGGCCCCTCACATTCCTCCTTCCCAAGCCTGGCTCCAGGACTGGCTCTTTTGCTCTGGTTTTGGACAACAGAGGAGGGCATTTCACACCAGGGAGGGCTTGGTGTTCAGAACAACATTTTGGCAAAGGCAAAGGAGGTCATGCCTGCCCCTTGGCTCTTGGGAGATCCTAATAAAGTGTTCAGGGAGAGACCTGTCATCCAAGTTACTCTAATGTTTACCACATTAAGGCAGGCCCTCTGATCTTACAACTTGTGAGCAGAGACGAGGGGGGAGGTATAACAACTGGGTTTATTTACCATGTTAATAGTACACAGGTAGACAAAAAAAAAAAAACCCAATAATCAAAGTAAAGTAAGTCAAGCGGTTGTTCCCCCAATTTGTCATTCTCCTGGGCTTCTTTTTGTGACTTCTCTTTCCCCCCAAAACTGCTCTGGAAAATCATTTCATATAATAACATAGACTTCTGTGAACACACATCAGCCATGTGCTGCCGTCTCAGCCTCATCCCCACCCCTGGAGGTCCCGGCAGGTGAAGCCCAGCCTTCTCTGTTCTCAGGCTCCCTGGAATGTGCCTCCTAAAAACAGCGAGAGTATCCTCTGCTCGATTTCCTTTTGTGGGCTGGGCTTGGGGAACAACCTGAAATGAATTCGGTATATAACTGTCAACAACCCTAACGGCCAAATCTGTGTCTGGACAGAAATAAATCCAAATTGGCAGCGAGGTAGGGAGCGCAGCAACGTGATTTCATCACAGCACGATCCTCCCAAGAGATCTATAAAAAGACAACTCTAGGTGAGAACTGAAGAACCAAATAGAAGGAGGTGGCTGTAAGAAGGGACAGGACACCAACAGGCACAAGTGGCTTAAAAATAAAGAAATCGAGGCAGCCAATCTGAGTCCAGCACCAAAGCCACTGCAGGACTGGGTGCAGGACATGCAAATTCTGGTGTCGGCACCATCCCTTGCACACTGTGTCAGCTGCATGATTCATTTCACTTCTCTTTTTGCAGATCTGTAGAATAAAAATAATAACATCTACTTCTCAGGGCTGATGAATTCACTGACTGAGGGTGCTACATAGCACAATAGATACGAGAAAATGATTTGAAGCCACCAAATGAGGTTTTGCCTCTACCTCTTACTAGCTACTTGACTTTGGTTAAGTTATATAAGTTCTCTTAGGCTCAGACTTTGCAAAAGGGGATAATAATACCATCTTCATGGGAACAGAGGCCAGATTTAATAAGACAATGGACATAAAAGTACTCAGCATAATGCTTAACTTATAATAAGTGCTCAATAAATGGTTAAAAGAAAGAAATACACATATACATATACACATTTTATATTTGGTCTGAAATCCCAAATAAGATTGAATATGAAAGACTTGGAATAATATAAAATAGTCTATTATTTTGTAATTTACTACAAAAATAAATGTATGTTATTCTTGTTAGTATTTGCCCTTTGAAAGTCCAACCACCTTTTAAGTATCTTCGGCTTCGAGTATGGCCAATCATTTTGATGTTACTTGATTGGAGCCTGTGGTATATTTAATTATTGTGCCCAACCTCCTACAGTAGTATTAAACAGCCACACCCTCAACATGGCTTCCTGGTAGACAGAGTTCTCTTTCCCACACCTTGACTTTGGGTTTGATCATGTGACTTGCTTTGGCTTACTGGAGTTTGCTAGAGCAACTGGAATTGGGCACATGGGCTTGCCCTCTTATGAGTGGCCATAGGAACAGCTTCCTGAGGCTACAGGTCCCAGAATAACTACAGACATATGAAGCCAAGCCCAGACAAGCCTGGACCAGCCAACCAACAGACATGTAAGCAAGAAAGAAATGTTTACTTTTGTAGGCCACTAGGTTTGGGGATAGCATTTTTTATGGACCATTATTGTGGCAATAGCTGACTGATTTAAAAAAACAAAAAAGCTCATCTTTACAGGTTAGAAGGGAAATTCCTGGCCCCTCCAAATGCATCTGCCCTACCTGGAACTTCTGTGATGAGTGGCAGGATAGAAGCCCCTGGAGGGACAGGGTTCTCTGACTCCCTCCCAGCATAGGGCATTGGGGAAGCCTGGGTTATTTCCTGGTGATGCTCCCACAGCATTGGACTGATCTCCACCAGTCTGCTTTGTAGATCTTGTCTCCACTTTGGTCAAAATCAGGTCAACAGAAAGTATAATGCCATAGAATCTGAAGAACCAGGGGACTCAAGGACCCTGGAAAGCAAATTCAGGCTTCTTCAAAGTAGCTGAGATCGAGCGATGAGAGGGACTAAGAAAATGCAGAGGCAAAATGGTGAGAATCTGTTTTCAGTTCTTCAGCTCCCCCAAGCTCCCCTTTCTATGTTTATCCATGATCCACTCTGCAGGTCTCTCTCCCATCTTCCAGGAAAGCAAGCTGTCTCTCCACCATATATATCCAAAATCTGCCCAAGCAAGAGTCCAGTCCCAGTCATTTAAATCTTGGTCTAAATTTAAATCTATATTACTCCTTCTAGGGCTATTTTCATACCAAGTCTATATTTAATAAAGTGTTTTTCCTGTAAGAAAAAAATCAGGAACTACAGCAAGCATGGGAAAATTATTTATTGATTTTCTTGGGATAGGAAAGCAAAAATTTCCCCAAATCCCTGACAATGTGCTCTGCATAGGCACCTTTGAAAAGATGATCTAAATATTGAGAGTAATAACATAACATTGTGTATATTCAACATATACTTTTTTTTCCATTTTTTTTCTATGCCAGTCTTTCATTTTTTGCTTTTTTGTTGAGGTAACATTGGTCTATAACATTATACAAATGTCAGGCGTACATCACTTTATTTTGATTTCTGTGACGACTACATCGTGTTCACCACACAAACTCTAACTGCCATCCGTACCGTTTAACAGGTAATAAATGACTCAGCATCATATTTCAAAGCTGATCATTTTGAAGGTGTGTAATTGAGACACATAAAAAAATAGAAATTATGGCCATCAAAAAAATTAAAAAGTCCCTGGCTTCTAAATACTCTGTAAGATGCTAGGACAGGTAAAAGCTATCCTCTTAGGCATTGTCTGCTGGGTATCCTAGAAAGTTCAGAAAGTAAAGAAAATTCAAAGGACTGGTGATTGGAAATCTACCAGGTAAGGCTTTAAAATCTAGCAGCATAAATGCAAATCTAAACTAGTAGCATTAACCAGTTCCCTGCTCTTCCTTTCTGTTGCTTCCTAGGGCCATGTCGTCTCACTCCCTTAGCATTACTAGGAGGCAGAGAGAGGGTGAAAATTGCCCTCAAGATATATTGACTGAAACAGAGACACCAAGAGATGTCATTTACCCCAGGGTGACCTAGGAGTGCAGCCTAGAGTATAACCCATGCCTGTTGATTCCCTTCCACAAGCAATGGATGCTCTAATGACTAGATAGGAAATCACAATTCAGGAAATCTCTTAACAGTCAACAGTAATAAAGTCAAGACTTAGTAAATAGGTGTGGACCATGTCCTCAGAAGAATTAGTTCTACCAAACTGCGTAAACATGGACTGGGTCAAAGTGATTATATGGGCAGCTTTGTTCCTATCCTCAAGAAGGCCTTGGAATAAACAATGAATGAATGAATCAATCAATCAATCAACCAATCACAGAGGTTCTCTCCATAACAAACACCCCACCAAAGTATATTTCATGCCTATTTTTTATTCTAAGGCAGTTCTACAACACCTCTGGAGAGGGATCAGGTCCTATGTGACCCCACGTGGCACCCACAACTGCTACAACATCCTGGCTTTGCACATGAGTGGCTGGATTTGAGGCGATGCCAAGCGTTGCCATTGTAAACAGTAGAGAATGAAGTCCTATGCAAGCTCACACAACACCCCGGAAACAGAATCAACTGAAATCAAATGGGCCTTTTATTTTAATGTGTGCTTTTATTCATACATTAGAGTGAGAAAGACCTTAAAGCATGTATTTATATAGAATAATTCCTCTAGCCCATGAACTGAGGAAAACAAACCAAACCGACAACTCAAAATTGCCTCCCTTGAAAAAGAACCCCAGGCAGAGGTGGGAGTGGAGGTGGAAGAGCAAAGTTGTCAGGCTCTATAAAGTTACTGCAAAGTCAAGTTTCTGTGAGTAGAAGAAACATTCTAGAAGTAGAAGGTGGATTTTCATGAAAATGTGCACTCCTTAGGGATTTTAACATCTTGGACTTTCCAAGCTGTGCTGGGGAAGTGAAAACTTGTGAGGAGCAAAACATTGGAGAATTTTTATTTGCAGCCATAAGTTATCCCATATGGTTGGAGAGTGGTTTCTTATACGATGGATAGGAACTTGAATTAACTTGGCTGTTTATTGAGAGGAGAAAGAAGGAAGAGATGGGTGGGCTGGATTTCTGTGTCATACCGGGCCTGCAGGAGAGGCAGCAGCAAATCATCTCGAGTCTGAAGAGTCTTAGGTGGCTGAAAATTATGGCAAGAGTGACAGCGGGATAAAGCAATAGGATGGAAGGGAGAAGAAAAAATGGAAAAGTAAGATAAGTGATGACCAGCCAATAGGAAATGCATGGTAATAAATATGCAGGCAAGGGAGGGGGAGGAGACGAGAGGAGAGGAAGTCAATGTCAAGGCAAAGAAAGGGCATTTAGGCAAGGTATGAAATATCAGGTAGAGGAGATCCCCAACTATTATAGAGGAAAACCAAGGTAGTGTAAAAGAACGATAAGACTAGCAAAGGTGCAGAATGAATGCAAGATAAATTACGTAAGAGGTTGAAACAAATAAGACATTTTTAAGTACATAAGGAACAAGAGGTCAGCGAAATGGCAAGGGAAATTTACTGTCAGAAGAGGCAAAAAAAAAAATTTAATGAATTCTCTGCCTGAGTGTTCACAGAGGATGGGGCAGATGCCAGAAACAGGCATAAATTTCCAGAAGGAGGAAGGAGAAATGTTTAAGGAAATCAAGATCAATAGTAGAACCAGCCATCAGGAAATTGCAATGTTCCCAAGTCTCAGAAAACTCCAGAGGCAGAAATGGCATCCAGCCCAGAGCCTGAAGAGAAATGGTGGAAGGGGTCTTGGGAGCCCTGTCACAGGGATTTTGCAGAACTAGAAAGGGAAAGGCAGGTGCAGTCCTACAGAGGGGACACGATACTAACTGGGGATGATGCACGATCCACTCTTGGGTTACCATGTGATCCGGCCTATGAGGAGTGATGCCCAACCCTTCTTTATGACAAGCATTTTCCCTTGGAGAAGCAGTTGTCAGTAAGGGCTGGGTGTCAGTAATAAAACAGTTGGTATTTGGACACTCGCAAAGGCCAGTTGTTGTCACCGGCCTTTAGCCATGGCACCAACAAACTGTCGACTAAGTGACCACAGTGTCTTTTGACCCCTGAGGTCCGGGAAGTCTTCTATGACGTGCTTCCAGGGAAGAAAGATCACCAGGACGAGCAAGAGGAAAAAGCAGGGAGTCTCTGGGGAATCCGACTGGAGGCTGAGGCTGTGTACTAACCTCACTTCTCATTCACGTCACATTTCTATTCCGATTCTCCTTGTGTCTCACTGTTTAATTTATTTCTTTAATTTCACTATATTGTAAACATCTTTGCAAGCTGCCTTAAATGCCTTTTGAAAACAGCTGAGAAAGTCAGAAGGCTAGAAGAATGAAGAGGAGAGAGCAAAGAGGGAGAGGAGAGGGATAAGGGAGACAGTGTGAGATGATGAGGCAAAGAAAACAAGCAAGTGCATTGAGTGGGTTGGAAAAAAGAAAAAGATCTAAGAATTTGAGAAAGCATGTAATAAGGTGGGGTTGAAGAGGAAACTAAACTGTAAGAAACAAAGAAAGGATCTGAGGTAAGGGTTAAGTAAGAAGCAGCCAGGGGAAGGAGAACAGAGAAAGATGATGGGAAGAAGGCCTCTGAGGGTTCAGAATGGAAGTCTGAAATGGTAAAACTTGAGAGAAAGAAGCAAATCACGAGCAGATTTACACTTGGCTTTGAAGAGAGTCCTAGGAGACAAGGAACTAAGCTGGTGAGAGAGAAGAAGAGCTACAGCATGAAACCAAAACAGCAAGCAAGGAGGAAGAGAGGAATTGAGGTATAATCGCAAGAACTTAGCATCCCTGAAGGACAGCATCTTGTAGTGAACTTGGGCCATAGCAGTGAGCCTGTAAACATCAAAAGCAGCTCCTTGGGAAGGGGCATACACACACACACACACACACACACACACACCACCCACACGCCACACCATAAATACACACACAAGTGCACTCCATACAATACACACACACACACACACCACATACCACACACATTTCCATCAAAATAAACCAATTTAGGTTCCCTTTCAGAAATAAAGATGGGTAGTCTATGAAATTTTCTAGTGGGAGGCACAGGATATTCTAATATTCTAGTTATTTGACACCATAAAATATAATATCTAAAACTATAAATTTTACATGAGTGATTATAATTCCATATACAGATAAATGATAATGGCTTTAAAAGATGTTTTATTTACTAACTTGATCAAAAATTCTTAGCTTAGGGGCCTGCCCGGTGGCGCAGCAGTTTAGTTCGTGCTTGGTAACCTGGGGTTCACGGGTTCAGATCCCGGGCGCCCGCCCACGCACTGCTTGTCAGCCATGCTGTGGCGGTGTCCCACATAAAGCAGAGGAAGGTGGGCACGGATGTTAGCCCACAGCCAGTCTTCCTCAGCAAAAAGAGGAGGATTGGCAACGGATGTTAGTTCAGGGCTGGTCTTCCTCACAAAAAAATTAAATAAATAGAAAAAATGAAAAAAATAGTCCATAAATCCTAAGAAGTCAGTCATTTGATTTCACAAAATTTCAGGGTTGAAAGTGAGAAATGGTGTGGTCACTTTGATCATTTCTCGTTAGAATATGCCCCATCCATAAAATACGTCAGAATGGTGTGCATATCTTTGATATGTATTAAGTCAAATAATAGCCAAAGAGTTATGTTTTTCCTTCTTCTCCATGTGGTCCTGTTCATTGCATACTTATTAGTCAGATATGCTGTACCTACTCCTTTATTTTATAATCTTCAATGTGAAGTCAAGATTAGAAGGTTTTCACACCTATTTCCATATTAGTAAACGGAGTCCATGAAGAAGGAACCAGGTGAGACCAGTGTCAAGTAAATTAGAATGAGAAAAAGGATTGCTCCCTAACCTAATGAAAGAGGAATCCATTTACTCTAGTTTATGAAAATAAGTTGAGTCTGAAAATCACATCCCTAAGATGTCTTCCCTCCCCTCTACCCCTATCCATGCCCCAGCTCACACAAGGACACAGGATACTGGCTAAAGATGAGGAATCCACAGCAACGTCTAGCCATAGACGCTTGTTTGCTTTATGGACAGCAAATTTTTTAAATTTTTGATTCCCTAGCCAACATTCCAAATCTTCCAATGAAGATGAACTACTCTTTCTGAAAAATCAGAATTTCTGATGCCAACATTCCCCCCAGTCAACTATCATCAGCTGCTGAGTAGGGCTACCCATTTAAGATTGGACATGACTGTCCAGTTCATCCCAGTCCCCACCAGGCACGTATCCATTTTGGTAGCCTGCTTGGCTCTTGTGGATACTTGAGTTTTCGATATCTGTGCTGAAGAAACCATAAAGACCCTCAACACATTGCACAGTCTTTCAAAATGAGGGTCTGTATTCTGATTTCTGTTTCTCTGAGAAGGCTGAGAGTGGATGACAGGTCAAAACTCCCTAGCCATGCACAGTGCTCCATATGTATTTACAAACAACAAGAGCTCCAGAACCAGATGACAGGGCCTAATTGGCCCCTGCCTCACTTTAAATTACAGAATAAAGTAGACTTCTGGTTTTTGACATTCCTTGACAAATGAAATTAAGAATTACATTATCTCTTTTTTTAACTTAGCTACTTATGTTCTTCTCTTATTTTATTGTTATTTTTCTTCATTATAATATCTTAAACCTGATGTTGATAATCTTGCTAATAATTATAATTGTATTATGAAACATTTACTTTCTAATGTCTTCTTTCAAATACTCAATATATATTTTATTATGACTTTACTAAAGATTATATGAATAAACTAATTTGTTATGATGTTGGCATTTTTCAACATTTACCTTGAAAAATAACACTGGGTCTTTTGAATATAATGACCTGAAATTTCCAGAAGTAATTTGATGATTTATTTTAAATATTATCAACTAGAAGGATGATAAACAATACTGAAACTCCTTACTTCATTATGAGGTCTCATTCTGTCCTCAGGGGTAAAACAGCAGATGAAGCCACTGGGCCCTGACCCGTAGGAACCTGACCGCCAGCCAGACAAGCACTGCTTAGAAAAGGTCATACACTGGAGTCTCAGGATCTAAAAGTCAAAAATAGCACAAGGCACTGAGAACCAACTAGCCTTTTAACTCATAAAGGTGAGATACCAAATTCAGTATAACCACATGCTTCTCATATAGTACAGATTTTTTTTTTACTCTGAATTAAACTTATATTCTTATGCCGTAACAGATTTTATATAAAAAAAAAAAGACTGCAAACCTGGGTGGGTCATAACTCTCTCACAAACATAACTTTCCCACCCACCCTCAACACCAACACACACATCCCAAACTGCGTTGCAGGCTGGATGGGCTACATGATTTGCAGGGCCTGGCGCAAAATGAAAATGCCAGGCGCTGTGTTAAAAAATTATTAGGAATTTCAAGATGGCTACAGAGGAGCGTTAAATCAAGCTAGGAGGTCTTCTGAGCTTGGTGCCCTATACAACTGCACAGGTCACCTGCCCATGAAACTGGCCCTACTTGCAAGAAAGAAGTTTTGAAAAAATAATTCCTCCTTTCAAAGATTTAAAACCATTTAGCCTTTACTTCTGTATCCTCAGATCCAGCCTTAGGGAAGACGACATCCATATTTGGGAACAGACCATGGGGCTACTAAAGAGAATCAGCCATCTCTCCAGGCAAATTTCCAGTTGTCGCCTCCACTCTCTATATCCTGATGGGCCCTTTCACCTCCCTCCTCAGGTCAGGAAAGATTTGCTCAAGCAGGAACCCTTTGGGCATGCACAGTGGGCAGCTGATTAAGTCACTAAGGCTAAATTTCAGTATGACCTCCTGCACCTTTATAACCTCAGGGCAGATTTAAGTCCCCTGGGGGAGCCTGAATTAAAAACTCTCAAGTCCCTTTCTTTGAGAAGGAGGAAGCCAAATAGGAGGAGGAGGACGTGCAAAAGTGAATTGCCTTTTTAAAAAGTATGGAGTGACTCTTCTAGAAGGGCTTGTCACACACCAAGGCAAAAGAAAGCAGACTTGAAAGCGTCAGCAGGGCAGGGAGAACATGTTGGGGTCAACCCGGAAGGGCACTGCCTTGGTAACGGACTGAGACTGTATGAGAAATTCTAAGAATAGAGCCTCAGGCATTTTGTGGGCATCATTCTTGGAGATCAGGCTTTGGCCTTAACAATGGCAGCATCAGCTGTTGGCAGGGACTTGGAAGGGTTGGTGCCATTTCCTGGTTGTACCAAAATTTTGTGTTTCTATAGGATATTCTAGTTATTCTTTGGGCTTCACCTACTCAGTCACTTCTTAGTGCTGAGAAATTGGTACAACAGGATTTCAGGTGCAGTCAGGTGTCTTGGTATTGCTGTTTGGGGGTTTTGGTTGGCAGTGGCCTGGGAGTCAAGATGGCCAGGCTCTGATACTAAGGGGCTATGTGACGCTGGGCAAGGCCTAGCACCTTTCAAACACAGCTTCTCAGCTTCAACCACAAACATGAGGGAACTGGAGTAGATCCAAAGTGGTTGACTCCCCTTTAGGGCCCTGGGGCGAGGGGGTAAGAGGTGAATGGTAAGAGGTACAGATCCGGGCTGCATCCCACCCCAGCTTCACCCAGAGGGGCTCCCTGACTTTCTGTTTACTTTATCCCCCCAGTAGGGCACAGAGGTAAAGAGCATGTCTCTGGAGGACATCGCCACCGTGTCCAGTGTGTGTCTCACCAGCTCTGACACCAGCTGCTGGGGCTCCCATCCCAGCTCCACCTCCCGGCTGTGCGACCTCACACATGTTCTTTAACGTCTGTGCCCTGGTGCCCTTGCTGGGAAAATGAAGACAATGACACTACTTACCTCTAGGGCTTTTACAAAGACTAAATGGGGCCATATGTGTAAAACATTCAGTTCATTTCCCAGTTTACAGTATGAGCTATGCAAATGTTAACTATAACAATTTTGTTTGAACAAAGGATTCCATCCCACAAGAAAGGCTGAAAAAATAACTGGACCTGATATCTTCGAATATCTCTAGGACTAAAGTGCTATGATTTTTCTACTATTTCTTTCCTTATGTCCTTTACCCCTTCACTCTCTCCCTATAAAACCTCTGCCACCAAGGTTGAACCAAAGTCAAACAGGAATCTTTCTCCTGGCCATGGGTGGTGGTGGGTGGGGCGTGGGGGAGGGGAGCTGCAGGCATGTCTACCAGTTTTAAAGTGTTCCCGGAAATGCCCTCTGGAAGCCTGGTATCATGGGATTTTGCCTGGCTTGTTTTAGTGGGTGTAACCAAACCCTCCCCCCTCACCGCCTGTCCTGTGAGAGGAATTATGATAGCCTAAGCATGCTACACATGTGGCAAGGCCTAAGTCTCTAATTATGGCTGCAGACAATAACACTAACACCAAGGCAAATGCCATCACAAAGGAAAAATCTAGGACAAGGCAGAGCCATAGCTAAGGCCTTGCAGAATACGTATAATTTATGTCCAATCCATGGTGCCGATTCACAAACGACCTCTCAGCTGGCAGTTACCTTCCCAGGCTTTTGCCTTCCACCTGCTTAGTGAGAAAACAGCCATCGATGACAGGAGCCCAGGATAAATCTGTCAGCGAGACTTACAGGACAAAATCTCCCGAGAAAGCCTTCAGGAATCCAGCAAATAAATCTCTGTGTCCCAAACAGTAGCAAGGTCACCCCAGTTTATAATGTCTCCTTTTAACCCCTCTGGTATGGGCCTTATTGACTATAATTATCACCAACCTCAGATGACACCCTGAAGTGGCATGTTTCTTGCTACCATGAGGACTGCCCCACGCAGACCTGCTTCCCAAACAGCCTCAAGACAGCAGGTTTTGGACAAGGAGTCATGATTATCTTTTATCTAATAGGTAAGTTGGATGCTTCGAATATTCCGGGAAGGGGCTGGGCATTGAAAATAGAAGTCAGGCATTTAACACAAGTTGGGAAAAGGATTTCAAGATACTTAGAGACTTAGAAGACAACAGGCAGCAGGGCCTCTGGCTACAACATAACAACAGTTCCTGAGCTGTCACCCAAGCCTGCACAAGTTCCTCAGATGGCAGACTTGACCAGATACTATACAGTGATTCTAAAAGAGGTTTGAGGACACCCAGAAAGGTTCGACCCTGCCTTTTAGAAGTCCCTTCAATTTCCTCCTTCTGAGATCAAGGGCACTTACAGCAATATTCAAGTTGCAGGAACCACAAAAGTCAGCAGCAAAACAAGAGCTCCTCAGAAAGCTACACTGGTTAGACAAGCAAAGGAAAGAGTGGGAGAGTGGTGGGTATTAAGATTCCCTACTGCAGAGGGCATAGAGTCTCAGCTCCTATGCCTGACACCCAAGGCTCTACCCAGCATAGCCACCTTTCTCTTTCCAACTGTGCCATCATTGCCACCCAGGTGCAGCTCCAAAGTTATAGCTGCAGACCCGGAGAGGACCTCGGAGTTAGTGCAAGAGGCCATGGATTCTTATACACTAAGGCTGTCTTACCCATATCTGTCTTTCATATATATATATATGAAACTGCTAGAGTTTGTATGAAACTCATACAATATGGGTTCATTTAGAAATGTTACTGAATTTTGGGTTGCTTTTGGTACTGAATGAGCAATCACTTTCCTGTAGAAGTTTTGTGGGGCTTTTTTGGTACTAAAAAAAGGTTCTTCTTGAGAAGCAGGGACCTACTGGGCTATATACAGGCCCATTTCTTCAGTTAGACAACCTCTTCCCTGACATCTTTCTCCTAGTTTTGTCCAAGAGAAATTCAATGCAAGCCATAAATGTAATTTTTAATTTTCTAGTAGCCACATTTTTAAAAAAGTAAAAAGAAACAGGAAGGGCCGGCCTGGCGGCATAGTGGTTATGTTCATGCTTGACCTACTTACTGCTCACCAAGCCATGCTGAGGTGGGGTCCCACGCAGAAGAACTAGAAGGACCTACGATTAGCATATACAACTATGTACTGGGGCTTTGGGGAGAAAAAAAAGAAAAAAGAGGAAGATTGGCAACAGATGTTAGCTCAGGGCCAATCTTCCTCAAAAAAAAAGAAACAGGAAAATTAATTTTAATACTATAATCTAACATATTCAAAATATTATAATTTCAACGTGTGATCAATATTCAAAAATATTGAGATTTACTTTTTTTCATATTAAGACTTCAAAATCTGGTGTGTATTTTACACTTACAGCATATGTCAGTTTGGATTAGCCACATTTTAAGTGCTCAGTAATTACATATGGCTAGTGGCTACCATATTGGACATGCAGTTCTCTTCAGTCATACTTCAAAGTCTTAATTATTACTGCTCCATTCCATGCCATCCCTTCCATGCCTCTCTGCCTGTCTGCAACACAGCCATCTTCAATACCTAGTGTATGAACCATCATATCTAGAGATCCCCAAGCCCAGAGTGGTCTCCCACTCCTCATTTCTTCTAGCATTCAAGGTCTGTGCCACACACTTGCCCCAACAATCCTACCTGACCTGTTCTCATTAGTCAACTGCTTCCTAAGTGTGGGTCACATCTCTCCAAGAAGTTTGTAGCCTATTTGTGGATAGTGAATGTGCCTTTTACCTTTTTTCTCCTCCACAGCACTAAGCAGAGTACAGAACACACAGTAGGCTCCCTAAGTACTTGCTCAACTGAATCAATTTCATGTTCTTAGATACTCTGCTCTATGTTACTGGAGAAGTAAGACTTTTATTTGCTGATGAAGACAATATGGCAACAAAAGAACAAAGAAATATGATATTCTTCTTCCAGGGGCCAGTTTCCTTGCTTCTGGATGGATACACTTTGTCATCAAGAATATCTTGAGACTTTCCATGGCCTTATTTTACACCACTTTGGGCCTCTCATCAGCACTCACAGACTGCAAATATGTATAACCAGTATATTTTCTAAACACTTTCCGATGTATGTTTCCTTATGACTCATACTCCTTCTCCATTTTAGCTTCATTGTAATAGAGAAGACAGGGACTCCTTTGAGGAAAAGGAGAAGATGACAAGGAAAATCTCTCTCTTTCCCCTTGGAGGTCTGAAGAAGAAAGGGCACGGAGATAGGGAGGTAGGCAGTCCTACGTGCATGTGTCCCAGACTCTGTATAGAGAGCCATAGAACCCTTACAGGAGGCAGGGGGAGCCCAGGGGCTGTGTGGTAGATGACCTAGTCCAGGAACCATTTGGAGGACTTAAGAGAGACTCAGAGTGATCTACAGAAGCAGGGAGAATCAAGAGGAGGCCAGTCAACAGGGAGAGGCCCCTGGACCAGGATCAAGCTATGAAACATACTACAAATTCATCAGCTGCAGAACGCCCAGAGGAAGCAGCCAGCTAAACTAGATCTCAGTGGACACTAGTCAGCATTCACTCAAGGAGAATCATAGGGAGACCCCTTCTTCCAGAAGCTATGAAGATCTTTCTCCTTTTCTCTGACACCACTTTAAGAGAAGACGGGGGTGTAGGGAGGAATCTTAATAATAACTGAAAGAGATAATTTACCCTCCTGGACTAAATTTCGAACCAGCCTGCAAATATAGAAACTATACTTTTTCTGCACATCTCAGTGTAGTTCTGTGACCGTGATATGTACGAAGTTATTGAATAGATAAAGCTGAGAAGAAGACAAAGTATGGAGTGTGCATGATGTGGTTGTAGCAAGTGAATGACGTTCAGACAATGTTCAAATTCTCTAAAGAGTTTGTAATCACAAAATTTACTTTAATGGAACAGCACTGGCCTTGAGCAAAACTCCTCTTAGACACCTTGTTCAAAATAGCATTCATTGAGCACTTGTGCTAGCCACTGCAGATACTCTGTTAAATAAAACTCGCTTGCAAGGCACTTATACCTTAGCACCATCTTCCCTTCCAATGCTTTCTACCTACAGAAATCGGATTTCAAGACGGTTCTGGTGTTTGCCATGTGTACCTTAGTGTAAATTAAATTAATGTGTTACCACGCCATAATTTGTGATTTGTTTGTTTGTTGTGGTGGTTGTTTACATTTCTATGTCTTTCCCAACTATAAAAGTTAAGCTTTGATCTTTGCTAGAGCAACTTTCAGGCAACAGTAAACACCTAGGGAGCTATATATCTTTTCATACAAGGAGGTCTTCTTCCTTGAAATCCATTCAACAAGTATTGATTAAGTACTGGCTCCGTTCCAGATTCAGAATTAAATGCTGGAAAGACATAGCTGCCATTCTGACATCTCCACTTGGAAGTCCCATAAGCATCTCAAATTGAATATATCCTAAGAAGACTGCATGAATCCCACCCACACAAACCTGATCATCCCCAGTGTTTTCTATCACAGTAAATAGCAGAACCATGTAACCAATGTGCTCAAATTAGAAATCCTGGCATAATCCAATTCCTCCCTTTTACTAACACTGTCCCTCAGAAACACACACCAGTGCACACACAGTGACACACACATCCACGTGTGCACTGTTAAATTAATTTAACAGGAGGCCATTAGACTGAGCCGGCTCTAATGCCGTGGCAGCCAACATAAGCAAACCAAAGCCTAAACCTGTAAATGCCTCAAGGTTACGAAATCAAAACCTAAGGACAACCAATCACAAACAGCCAACCAGGCTTTAAACTATAGCAAATCAATCATTTCCTTGCTTTGCTTCCGCCTTCTATATAACGTCTCTCCCCAAGCTCCTGCCAAGGGAGCACTCCTAACCACTTCCAGTTTGGCGCTGCCTGATTGAAATCGATTCTGGCTCAGATAAACTCTTAAAACTTGTAATATGCCTCAGTTTATCTTTTAACAGTGCACACACATACAGGTCCAAGGAATCATTCTGTTGCTCCTGCCTCCAAATCAGATCTTGAATCTGTAGGCAAAGGAGAAATAATTTTCCCTCTACCCTTCTGAGTTCTTGGCTGAGACTCCCTGTAATAAAAGATTAACAAGAGACAAAATTTATTATAATACTATATATTTATATTACATAATGCATATATAATATGATATATATTATACATAATAAATATTATACTAAACAAGTTTATTAACATGTATACAAGGGAGACATCAAGGAAAAATGAGTAAACTCCCCAAGATGGCCAAAGCCACCAGCTTAAATGCTATCTTCAGCTAAAGACAAAAGAAAGATGTTGGGGTGGGGGGGCAATGACACAAGAGGTTACCAGGAGAGGCACAGTAAATGAGGGTACAGTTGTCACACAGGTTTAAGTGGGTGCCTTCTCCACTCCTAAGAGTCTCTTGGGATTTAGAGTCATCCTTCTCTTCCTAGTACAGAGAGGGAGACACCCTTATAAATGGAGATTTCCTCTGTAGATGTAAATTTCCCTTACAGAAGGGGAACTTCCACTCTGTTTTCAGAGCTTCTCCTGTGTCTGCTGTTTCTCGAAAATAATCTTTATGCCAAAGAGGCATATTTAGGGTGGCATATTCTGTTACCCTTCCAATCAGTGCTCTCCTCTCCATGCCCACCGCCATTGCCATCTCTGAACTGCTCACTCAAACATACTCTAGACAGCATCTGCTCCCTCCTGCTCCCTGCACTCTCCCTTCTCTCAGTGCTCAGATCGCCTCACTCTCCTGCTTAAACTCTACTAGCTTCCCAGGACACCTGGTATAATATCCTAACTCTGTCCCTGTCCTCCAAGGCTCTATGTCATTTACCCTGCTTATGTCCCTGTGGGATCTACCCTTCCAGCCTCCCCAGTCTCACCTCTAATCTCTTTCCCCATCTACATGCTCAAGCCATGAGAGTCTCAGGCAGTTCTCAGAATAGACCATATTCTTTCTACTTCTGGTCCTTTGTACTTGCTGTTCCTTCTGCTTAGAATTTGCTCCACCTGTCCCATGACTGGTCCTTTCCCTCCTATAGGTCTCAGTTTAAATATCATCTCCTCACAAACACTTTCCCTGACCAGCCTAGCTGAAGTCACTCCCCACTTTTAACTATCACAGAATTCTGTTTATTTTCTTTAAAGCAAAACCACAGGTTGTAAATAGTTGACTTATTTATTGGTAGCACAACATAATAGTTAAGAGTCTGGACTCTGAGGCCAGACTCTCTGGATTCAAATTCTGACTCTGCCACACACAAGCATGTGGCCTGGAAAAAGTTACTTAACCTCTCTGTGCTTCCATTCTCTTATCTCTAAAATGTAAAAAAATGATAGTAGCTGGGGGGCGGCCCTGTGGTGGAGTGGTTAAGTTCCATACGCTCTGCTTCGATGACCCCAGTCCACAGGTGGAGATCCTGGGCACAGACCTACACCACTCGTCAGCCATGTTGTGGTGGCGATCCACATACAAAATAGAGGAAGACTGGCACAGACGTTAGCTCAGAGCTAATCTTCCTCAAGCAAAAAAAAAAGAGGAAGATTGGCAACAGATGTTAGCTCAGGGCAAGTCTTCCTCACCAAAAAAAAAAAAAAAAAGATAGTACCAGACACCTCACAGAGTTGTTAGAGGATTAAATGAGTCAATATGTATGAAACGCTTCAATAGTGATTGTCTGCAACAAATATAAATATGTCTATTTGTTAAATAAATATAAAAATAAGGGGCCGCCCAATGGTGCTGTGGTTTAGTCTGCGCTTGGCAGCCCAGGGTTCGCTGGTTCGGATCCCGGGCGCCCGCCGACGCACTGCTCGTCAGCCATGCCGTGGCGGCGTCCCATATAAAGTAGAGGAAGATGGGCATGGATGTTAGCCCAGGGCCAGTCTTCCTCAGCAAAAAGAAGAGGGTTGGCGACGGATGTTAGCTCAGGGCTGGTCTTCCTCACAAAACATAAAAAATAAAAAATAAATAAAAGATGATGATGTCAGGAATCCTGTCTTTCTTTAGTTAGCACTATCTCCCCAGAGCTTAGCCTCATGCCTAGCACAAAGAAGACGTTCAATAAATACTCATTAAATGCATAAATTAATAAAAGAATGACCAAATGACATGACTTCTGTCCTTGAAGTATTTGTGGTAAAGCCCAACAGGTTGCAAACTTTAATATGCAAACAAATCACCCGAAGAGCTCGTTAAACTGTAGACTCTGACTCAGTAGGTCGGGGTGAAACTTGAGACTCTGCATTTCTAACAAGGGCCAGGTGTTGCTGACGCTGCTGGTCCATAGTCCACCCTTTGAATACCTAACCGAGATCTAGAAATAGCTCCTGAAAAGTGTCTGCCGGAAACAGCCTTCCTATTTCAACACATTAATGCTTTATAGATAGTCACTTCCTCATAAGGCCATCTCAGAGTTAGAACCTTCTGGAAGTATTGATGGGGTCTCAATGGACACTGCCCATGATCTCACTCAGGTGTGGTGTCACCTGAGTCAATAATCAACCTATCTTTACTTCTGACCACCTGGGAAGGTCTGGAAAAGGTCTCCTTATATATTTCCCCTTTATCATCAATGGGCCATCTATATATTTCATCTGAAAAGAATCTGTTCTTTTTAGGGCTCTCTTTGGGGCCTTAAAAGGTGTAGTAAATGTGTTCCCTTTACACCAGCATTTTCAGTAATTTATTCCAGACACTGGTCTTGTATTATTTAACTCTTAAATGCTTTCAGATTTCAAATATGCTTTCTATCAGTGCATACAAACTACGTACGTTGGCACTGGCATTTTAAGAACAAGAAGGTTAAAGTTTCAAAAGCAACACCCTGATTTCTTGGACATGATGAAAGTGTGATTTTTTTTTTTCCAAGGCAGGGGGTGCGTGTGGCCGGAATTACTCTGAACTGCTTACCGGTTGCCTCTCAAGGATTGCTTCAATTTAAAATGTTGCCATTGCCTCTACTGCAGTGCGCACTCCAGAAAGGAAGTCTTACCCCTTTCCAAACTCCCAACTAAAATAACCCCTGGGGCACTTTTAAAAGTAAGCATAGTCTTCATGCAACAAGACATTTCACAGTACCACATCTGAAGTCTGAAACCTCATTGTATACCTTCTTTAAACAACCACAGCCTGCAATGCCTAATTATCTGCTTCCAAAAGCATTTGGTGAGGCACACAACACATCTCTGTAATGGGAATGGACTCTAGTCTCCTAGAGCCAGTTCATAAAAGCAATGGAGTCGTTTTAATATTGTCGATTCTCTCTCAGCAGTATAGTCGAGTAATGTAGCAGAACTGTCTGATGGGCAAGGTAATGATCAGAAGGGATATAACAGGGAGAGACATCTACTGGCTGATATTGTAGAATTAGCTCATTTATTCAGTTGGAAGAGTTTGGCTTGAGGGCCTCATGGTACTTGTTTCACATTCCAATGTGCCCTCCACAGCAACACTGCAGTATGGGCTGTGGAGGATCATGGCGTAATTGTCCAAATCCTCTTTACCTGTTCCCTGGAATCATGACTCCATTCATCACTCTAGTGAAATCTTGTCCTCTCGCCCACATGCACTCACAGATTTCATTACTGAGTACCAATTATTTTAGTATTTGAGGATGATAACTACAGCTGAAAAAAAATTAAGCTGTTAGAATTTCCTTCCTTAGAGATCTTTAGAACTAACAACCAAGTGTCCAGCTCAACTGAGCAAGATGATGGGATTTCCATTCTCCGGTTTGGTAACACCACCGTGCCCTTCTTGAAGTTTGAAAACTCCATGAAGGGCTGTAGCATCTACCACCCACTGACGTCCCATGGTCCTTGTTTTATCCCAAACCGATTCCCCTGCAAAGCACTATGATTCATTAATGTTCTTATTGTTATTGGTTAATATTCACATTAATTATTCATAATTCCCTATCAGTAATCATACCCCCAAAGAACTTGCGTCTATTCCTCCACACTAATCTAGAATTGAAGGAGACCAGCAAGAACAGAAGGACCACACTGAAGCTCATTGTCTATCCTACCCCACGTTATTAGGCATAAAGGGATAAACAGTGGCACCCTCCCCTCTGCTCCCGAGTTTCAGGGGGCATGCATTAATAGTTACACAGGCAGAATCCTGACATCCATGCTTCTCTAAAGCAGGCAATCAGATCGCCCTCCAAGAAGGGAGTTAGGTTATTTTTTTCCTCAACAAACATATTTTAAAATGGAGGTCACTGATCTTACGGGAGAATGAGGACACAGCACAATCAGTGAGCCCCATTTATGGCACCCAGCACAGCATTGTCAGAGTATACTAGATATTGGTTGATAAAGATCCCAGACTTAAAGCCTGTACCTTCTGCAAGAGAATGAGCAGATATTCAGATTCAATATTTAATATTAATATTGCTTGGAAGCAAGAGCCAGACATCCTTGTTCAGAAGGTATGGGGCACAGAGAAGTTTCTACAGTGTGTGAACTCTTCCATTAAGAAGCAGCATCAGTTTCTTACCTTTATATATAAGGATGGGTCTCAAACTGTGCAGTGTTCTCATTATAAGATGTGTGTCACTCATTACCAATTAACACTTTTCACCTTCATAAGGACCCAGCTGAGATCCCTCCGACAATATGATGTAAGATATCACTGCCTGGGGACCTCTCTGACTACTAGACAGTGGTAAGCTGCCCCACTTGTGAACAACTATTCTACTCTCCAAATCCTGGGGGTCTACCTAGCACACAGAGATGTGACTCACATGTGGCAACAGCAGATCTTCTCCCACCTCTCAAGGCTTACCGGCAACCTTGGCCTAAAGCACAGAATGCTCTTGGTAAATATAAAGGGCCCTAAAAATATTAATGTTGATTGCTACTGTTGTTATTAGGTCTACAGTTTGGAGCTGCAACCATAAAATTGGTAACTTCCCCGAGTCCATTATGACCACTACAAAGTGGACAAAACAAAACTTTTCTCCTAGGAATCCAAAGCCCTTGTCCAAGAATAGCGATTCTCAAAGGAGCAGGATTTTGCCCCCAGGGGATGTTTAGCAATGTCTGGAGACATTTTTGGTTGTCACAACTGGGGCTGACAGGGGTCCTACCAGCATCTAGTGGGTATAGGCCACCAAACACACTGCTAAACATCCTCCAATGCATGGGGCGGTCCCCACAACAAAGAATTATCCTACCCAAAATGCCAGTAGTGCTGAGGTTGAGAAATCCTATCCTATGGGATTATGGGAAGGAAAGAAAAGGATCTTCTCACCTCATGTTCTACCTGGAACCTCATTATTAGCTTTCTGAGTTAAAGTGGGACTGAGTATAGCAACGGAGTCCTTGCCTTGGGAATGGAAGACTGGGCACTTACCCTGGCCACTTTGCAATTGTGTGACCTCTGACAAATCGAAAATTACCAAGTCCTAACTTCAAGTATTCTGTTTTTGTTGTGAAATACATCCTAGGTTGGTAACCTGTTTACCATAACTAAAGAGACATCACAATGCATCTTCCATGTTTGCAAGTGAAAGGGGTGTTATTCATGATTACGCTGGGACAACAGGCGTAAATCTGGACTGTCCTGGACAAACCAGGACACTTGGCCATCCCACCAGTAAGAAGAGGCGGTAGAAACAAGCAAAGAAAAACAGCATTCTCTTGTGTTTATCTGGTATTCCGTCCATTTCAGGAAAATTGCACATTCATTACTCTGTCTGGTCATTACATCCACCCCTTTATATAACAAGGGCAAGGATGAATTTTACTCTAATTGGAGGGCAAGCAAATTCAGAAATAGTCTGGGAAGCCAAGTGTCCACATACCTCTGGTCTCCTGATTTCTAGCCCAGGATCCCTTGCTCCACAGTAGTGTCCACCCTCCCCCAGCAGCATGGCAATATGAAGCAAGGAGTCAGGACTCCTTGGCGGCAGATTTGTGGGTCCATGCCTATTTCTTTAGTGGGTTTAAGAAGCCTGTTATGTGCATTAAGTATCAGCTGCATAAGAGAGCCTGTGACACTGTCTTAATACTAACCAGGAGAGAAGCTGGTTAGCATTAAGCTCCCAGAGGGTCCTGAGCCAGGACAGATAGCCATCTTTTCCTCATTAATGCTCAACTTCCTATAGCAGCACTAGATAGCAAATCACATCCATCATTATGGGCAGTTTAGGGAGAATAAAGGAAGAAAGACACGCACGGGTAATAGAGAACATCTTCACACAGAAAACTGTCAAGTTTGGTCACCTGATTTAGATCTGGTTTTCTAACCTTGCTGTGTATTTGTTGCAGAGTCTGATCTCTTAGACTCTGATCTGGAGCAATGGATTAGATTTTTCCATTGCAGTTCAAGGTAACCTGAACTGATTATTCTCTTGACATGACCTCCTGGCACAGGAGTCTTAGGGCTGGACCATACTCTGACTCCTGTGGCCACAGAAAATGGCCTCACCCCTTTGTCCTAATACAGGGTTACCAGATAAAATACAGGATGCCCGGCTAAATTTGAATTTCAGATACATAACAAATAAATTTTAGTATAAGTATATCCCAAATGTTGCATGGGATATACCTACTCTAAAAAGTTATTAGTTATTCCTCTGAAATTCAAATTTAATTGGGTGTCCTGTATTTCTATTTGCTAAATATGGAAATTATATCATAAATTAAAGGTGCCCTGACTTCCTCCACAAAACTGCTGTCTTCAGGCCTGGCATCATCTGAAACATGCTATAGTGCATGTGACCACAGACCTACTTAAAATAAGAGACCCTGAATCATCTGGCGCCATTAAAAAGAAGTTGTTCGGCAAATATGGAGACGAAAGCTGGTGGTCGTTGGTGTGAAATGGGGAATTTCGGCTTTCCACTTGAAGATTTTAACCAAGTACTGTTGGGCTGACCTGAGACAGGATTTCACTTAAGAGAAAAGCTTCAGCTTGATGAAGAGCCACAATTAGTTGACTTGTGGCTAATGACCAATGGCACCTTCCAGGGCTAGCCAGAAGTTGAAAAAAAAATCTAGAAAGAAAAACAGTGCAATCCTGGCTCTTGCTTGGGTGAAAAATCTATGAACAGAGAAAACATGAGTGATGCATTTGGTGGGGAATTAATGTTGTATGTGGCAAATGGCAAGTTTCTGGGGAGAGCCCTATATCCATTTGAAACTGAAGGATGCAGTGAAAAAGAATGGTGGAAGAGGCACCTGGGGACGCTTTTAAAATTTTGCATTATAAAGTTTTGAGGCAAACTGAAGTCTTTTGATGTTTACCCTCATATACCTTTACCAAATAACTATTTCTCATGTATAAGAGGAAATATATATTTGTAAAAGCCTATAAATGGTTCCTCTGGCTTTTTGTACTTTTTGAAAAAACAAATAATATTTTTAAATGTTTTAGTGTAATTAAATGAAAACCATATGGGACCATTTTTTTTAAAAACATCTGAGCTGAAAAACATAGATACTGTAGGGTCGGTCACCAAGCCCCCGCAGTGGAAGAGTAGCCTGCAATCCAAACACAGAGAGGAGCTATCTGATGAATGGTTAATGAGACAAATTCCATCCTCCTCATCATTAAATTACCCACAACTAACTTTAACAAAGGATTCTTGATCCAGTTCTCGTATAGAATAACATCGGACCTGTGCTTTATTGATTTCAAGGAACTGATTTGAGGAGCATTCAGGGTCTTCCCTACAGCTCCTCCCCTGGCAGCCTTGACCTCCTCCAGCATGGAGGGGCTGCCAACTGCCAACCCTGGCCCCACACCACACTTGTGGCCCCAGAGATCTTCCATCCTGCCACTACCAGGCTCAGGGTCAGCTGAGGCAGCAGAACATGATGCATGCAGATCCAGAGATGTGCTCGCTGCTTGCCTGTGTACACCGGAAAGCACCTCCAGCAGCAGTCTTTGCTATCTAAAATTCTGAACTTGGAACTTGATCAGCCACTTACCTGATCATATTTGAAATCAAAGTACCTCCTTTTCTTTCAAATACGATCTGGATTAAAATCAATGCTAAGACATGAAGCATGTCATTTAAATTGAAACAAAACAACACCACCACCCACTCTTCTCTCTCTCTCCTGCCTTTAAACCCAGCTTCTCCAACAACAGTGAACAGCTGTCCTGAAGCAGCAGCTTACCATCATCATTTTATGATTCAGCCCCTTCCATCATTTTGCCGGGGAAGGCTTGTGAGTTTGTACGCATGAGAGATCCTCACAACATGGCAGGGCCCTCATAATCACCTGTGATTAATGCTAAGGACCCCCAATGGTACATCCTCTAATGATGCTCTTAGAATTATGATACCTGATCTTGGTTGTACTACATGTCAAAAGTGCTTTAATCTGCCCTGGCTTAAGGGCTCATACATCTATGCTGGTGCCTATCCACAGAAACAACTGGTGATAATTTTTCACACCCTGTCCCAAATATTCATTCTTCTTTCTATTTGCCTCATAACATAGAAATGAAAGAAGCAAAGAGTGTGTGTCCTCTGGAATCAGTTGTAACCACTGCTATTACACAGGTCATTTGGCCCAAATTGAGGCATCCTGCCTGGTTTTTCTATGCCTTGACTTCAAGGCAACAGAAAATGGAAGGAGTGGCTCACAAGAAAGCAAAGTGCTCCAGAGGCACTTCTTGGAGAGGTCACCAATTCATCCTGGGATATTTCAGGGCCAGTTTCAGTCTGTTGTTAGCACTACCAGAGATAAAAACCTCCAATGCCACTTGCTTATTCAAAATGTCCTCATGTTTCAGTGTGTGGATGCTTCCCACAGCGAGAGTTGGTGACTAGCAGATTAAGGGGGGCCCTTTGCTGCATACCTGCTTGTGTTTTTGAATAAAGTGCATCCAGTTGGAGCGCTGGCGGGCAGCACACTTCCCATTGTTTCATTTAAACAGTGAGGCAGTACCACCAAGTTCTCCTCTCAGCTGACTCCCACAAGCCATGTAACCGTGACTAGGTCAATTAAATCTTCTAACCCTCAATTTGCCCATCTGTCCAATGCGGAGGTTAAACTACCGTGATGTCAAATTTCAAGTTCTGATTCACTGGGGCTCCTGCCCCACGAAATTACCCAAAGAAAAAAGAGTATGTCTCAAGATGGATGTTTTTCTTGAAACAGAGGCAGCCATATTTTCATCAGGGCAAGTGGCCAAATGTGAAACATTTCTTAAACTATTAACCCCAAGCTATTTATATCTCAATTAGATCCTATGGACATATCATAGCACAGAAATTACTCCAACAATGAAGAGTGAAATCACAAAGCTAAACATGGTGACTCAACCGATTCGACTTGGCATCTGAGCTCCATAGAGAAAAACTTCTGTTAAATCATGTGTATGTGTGTGTGTGTGTGTGTGTGTGTGTGTGTGTGTGTGTTTTCCCTAAACTCATCTAGTAATTCAGATAGAAGGGAGAGAGTGTGGATAATCTAAAATGACATCACTAAGAGACAGCTGAATTCCGAGTGGTACTCATGAGAAGCAGTGATAACAGAGATGGGGGGAACACAGGTGAGAGAATTTGGATGTAAGGACTGCTGGAATTAAGTGGAAGAAAAGGAAATAGGCACATCAAGGACATTAATTCACTTAAATCTCTTTACTTTCTCTAGATATACAATGCCCAACAGGGATCTAAGTTTTCTGAGAAAAAAAAAGCAAGGGTAATTAAAATTCAAAGCACTATTTTTGCCTTTGCTCTGTTTTAAGTTCTTTTCTGCAAGTTACCAGTGAATCTTAAATGGCATAGACTCTTGATTCTGATACTGTGATTTCAAAAAGTTCTTCCACAGTCTGAGAATTAGCAGATCTTTTAAGATAAACTGGCTTTCCAGAGAAAATGCAAAATACCTCATGTAGTCAGATTCAGAAATCACTTGTATGGAATAGAGTTTAGTCTCTGAAATTAAATAAGGGTAAATGCGCCTAAAAGTTGGGGAGAGATGTATTATTTAGATGAGTGACTACCCTAAGCCAATGCTTTTTAAACTTTAGGGTGTGCAATAGACTGAATGTTTGTGCCCCCCCAAAATTCATATGTTGAAACTCTAACCCTAATGTGAGAATATTTGGAGGTGGGGCGTTTGGGAGGTGATTAGGTCATGAGGATGGAGCCCTCATGAATAGAATTAGTGCCCTTATAAGAAGAGGTCAGACTGCTTGCCAGCCCTCTTCCCACTATGTGAGGATACAATGAGAAGTCAGCAGTCTGCAACCCAGAAGAGGACCCCATCAGAACCCAACCACGCTGGCACCCTGATCTCAGACTTCCAGCCTCTAGAACTGAGAAAAAATTCTGTTGTTTATAAGCCACCCAGTCTATGGTATTCTGTTACAGCAGCCTGCATGAAGATGGGGTGCATTTGCGTCCCTTGGAGATCTTGTTCAAATGCAGACTCTGATTCAGCAGGCCAGGGATAGGCCTGAGGTTGTGCATTTCTAATAGGTTCCAGATGATGCTGCTGTCACTGCTTGTACCCAGACCACACTTTGAGGAAAAAGGCCCCTAAGTGACTAATTTTCAAAGAATTTGACTGCAGCCATATGCACTCAGATTATTCAAAGGACAGTTTGATATTTGATGATTTGGTACTTCTAGTCTCTGCTGGGCTTTAGTTTGATCACTAATTATTATAAGAAAACACTCTTATTACTTAAGTTTTCTTGTTGTTTGGATTTCGAGTCATTAAAGGTCTATAGTTGGTGGAGATGAGATAAAGGCAGGGCACAAATGTGGAGAAGAGTTTTATTTTCCCCTTCCCTTCCTCTATCCTTCAAGCTTAACTTCAACATAAATTTTGACTTGAGAAATATGGTGGCATCAGACTCGGTGTAGCAATGAAAAGTTGGACTGAAGTCCTGAAAAATGTGACTAAAGACCCCTCATTAGCCCCTGTAAGAAAAGAACTGAGAGAGTCCTACTGGTGAGGACAGCAGCCAAGTTCCACCTGAGTTCTCAGCTTTTAATGTTGTTGTCGGGAAATTGATTGACGAAAGAAAGGGAGCTTGGTCTGTAGGTGACCTGAAGACAAGAGAGATAATAGAACTCTTATATTTAGAGACTATTTAATACTACATTGGTTACTCTGATGTCTTCAAAAGCACTTTTTTCCCCACTCTGTTACCTTCTCCCAACCTCTAATCCACTCAGCAAATATTCTTGAGTCCCTACTTCATTCCAGATACTGTTCTAGGAGCTGGAAACATAGCAAGGACCAAAAGAGAAAGTTTTGACCTCCTATTCTAATGGAAGACACCAGACAAAATACAAGTAAGTACTTAATTTAGAACATGAGAAAGTGAAAAATTCTATGGGTACATGTCCACAGCAGCATTATTCACAATAGCCAAAAGGTGCAAACAACCCAAGTATCCATCAATGGATGAATGTTTAAACCAAATGTGGTATATCCATACAATGGAATATTATTCAGCCTTAGAAAGGAAGAAAATTCTGATACATGCTACAACATGGATGACCCCTGAGGCCATTATGCTAAGTGAAATAAACCAGACACAAAAAGATAAATATTTTATGATTCCATGCATGTGAGGTACCTAGAGCAGTCAAATTCATAGAGACAGATAGTAGAATAGTGGTTGCAGAAAAGTGGGTTGGGGCTGTGGGGAGAGGGAAAGGGGAATTATTGTTTAATGGGCATAGTTTCAGTTTTACATGATGAAAAAGTTGTGGAGGTTTGTTGCATAACAATGTAAATATACTTAACACTACTGAACTGTACACTTAGAAATGATTGAGATGATAAATTTTATGTTATGTGTATTTTAAAAAAATACTATGGGGAAAAATTAAGCAGAGAAGTGGGTTAGGCCCAAAGTGGGGAGGTTGCAATTTTAAATAGGGTGGTTAAGAAAGGTCCCATTGACAAGGTGACTTTGGTGCAAAGACCTGAAGGAGATGGGAGATTGGGCCACATGAGAGCAGAGCCTTCCAGCAGAGGAGATGGTGACTGAGAGGGTAGGAATGACAAGGAGTCCACAGCTCCCCCCCATTTTATCCTATCACCCTCACCAACTAGACAGTTGAGTTAGAGCCTCTATCTGCTCCCATCTCCATGGCAGGGCCACTGATGGAGCTAGCATTTGGTTCTGTTGGGAGACTTGCCAGCAAAGACCTAACAGGAACAAGCGAGGATTCATTTAGGAGCATCTAAGCTTTTCCATTGTTCTAGCAGCTAGTCATTCCTTTTTAAGTTTTTTAATATTTAGGAGGTAACGTGGAAGGGTCAGCAGAGTGATCTGCTCTTAGTGAGCCTAAATCAGGCTTAGATTAACTGATGGGCCAGAGACAAGGAGAGGACAGTAGGAGAGCACAAGATGTGTACCCAGTTCAGGCCCTGGGGAGAGAGAAGGTTCTAAGAAAAAGCTGTTAGCATAAGGGACTTAGGGGTACCTGGAAGACAGAAGGGCTGCTGGGGAGAAGGGCTCCCCCATTCTGCGTGCATCACAACCCGGCTCCGGCACAGGGCAGTCTAAAGGGCACAGGATGACGATGACGGGGGCCTGGGACTGGAGCTTCCAGAAGGTCTCAGAAAAGAAAGAAGTTCACACAAAATGTCCCAGTTGTGTGGCAAGAGTTAGGCCCATGTTTTCAGACATCTAAAGGGGAGCAGAGAACAAGAAGGCCATTGGTGAATACATCTGAGGCACCCCTGGGGACTCCTAGAAATAATACAGGAGGGCTAAAGTCCTGTAAAATGTGAGTGCTACTTATACTGGGACCTCTTTTGTTGGTAAAGCCTGGGAAATTTGGTTTATTGAAGGGATTCATTTCAAGTGTTTTGTGTGTGTGCTCGAAGACTTTAGGATTCCATGATCTAATCAAGCTCTTACCTCCAAATGTGGATCAGAATTTTCAGGCAATTCCCTTATCTTGTTTGTGCTTCAATTTCTTCATAAGTAAAATGGGAGCAATAATACCTGCCTCCTTGGGGTAGCTGTGAGTGTCAAATAAAATAGCAGATGGAAAACTACTTGGAGTAGCTAAAAGTCCTAGCTCAGTCAATAAATAATTGTGATTATTATTATATTCTTTTCATCATCATTTTATTACAGAATTCTTCTTCCCCCTCTCCACCCTGGAAAAAAAAAAATCTGCCAGGAGTCTGAGCAAAGGAGAGCTTTAAAGTTAGGTGTGCAATTTATGTGTCATGGTCCCTAATGAGGTATTTAGTTTTAAACCCTTTTGAAACATCTGTTGCATTTCAACTCAGTAAGTGCAAATAACAGAAATAGTGGCATCTGGGCTAGAAATGAAAAATATCTGCTCCTATTTGAAAAAAAAAAAAAGAGAGGAGAGAGGAAGGAGGACTTACACTTCTGACGATGAATACTGAGCACTCATCACGAGAAATCCCGTTTGCGCGGGAAGCTGCGTGATTAATGCGCACGTGCAGCGGCCATCTGCTGCGGCTGGGCTCTGAGTCCCAGGGCCCTGCGCTGGGTCAGCACTTCCCTCTGCGGGTGCTGAGAAGTGACTTTCTCTGTTTCTTATTCCCTCCCATGTGCCGGCCTTTGCTTCTAGGAAAGAAGGAAGAAATGGTCCATGAAGTTTCATTTGCCTTTAAAAAAGTACAGCAACATCTTCGGAGAAATTGCAGGCCGTGGAACTGGCGGAGTGCAGCAGAGAAGGGGCCTGTGGCCCGCCCGGCCTGCCGCACGCTGGAGCAGAGCAGGCCAATGGGGATAATAGTCCCGAGGCCTGAGAGGACGCTGGAGCAATTGGACCATTTGTGCAGAAGCAGAAACCTTAACGCAAAAGAGAAAAATCTCGTTAAGTCCCAGAGGTTTGTGTTTTTCCCTCCTTTTGAATGAGTTTCCTGGAGTTGTTTTGGGTCTGTCTGAAGGAGGTCCGCTCACAAGCAGAGGGGAGAGCCGGCCAACTGGTCACCTCCCAAGGCAGGCATCAGCCACATGAACTGGACATCAGGACAGGCAGCTGTTGTCACAGAGAGAACTAGACCTACTGCAGTGAGGCCAGAGACAGGTAGTGGGGTTGGCCTGGGAGCTCAAGAAGCAGGGGTCCAAAGAGGGGCGGTGAGGTCTTTCCCAGCAAGCGGCAGACTCTACTCACTGCAGAGTCCTTCTTCCAGGCTGGGTGTGAGACCTGACATGTCCCTTCCCAAGACGCACAAGGACACTTATACATGTACTCCTTGGGGCTCTTGAAGTCTCATTAGGACTCTTCTGGGCCCCATATTTGCCCAGATATTCATAGGCATGTGGGAGAATTATCTCATTTACAAGGAGTCTTGCTTTTCAGGCCAGCCTTGGTAACAAGGAGCATCCTCACCACTGGAATCATGGATGATTAAATGGAGTTTAAGGACCCTAAACTTCATTTAGTCTGACCCCTTTACTTGCCAGTGGGCACCCTGGATCCACAGAGGCTGTGACAGGCCTGCCGAATGCACTCAGGGCCTGACCGTTCCCACGATGCTCGTGGAGCAACAAAAGGCTTCATTGGCCTGAATCCATCTGTACAGTTAGAGTAATTTACACTTCCATTTCCCCCCGAAATAGAGTCTGAAAGAGACAGGAAACAAATGTCTGTGATGATCATCCACTAATAATACCTGGCTCAGGGCCACAGGGAGGTGGAGGAGGGACAGAGAAGAAGGGAAAGGAGCCATAGGGTACAGTGAGGTCAAGAAGAACAAAGGAAGAAGGGAGGAGAATGTGGTATCACAGGGTGAGAAGAAGAGAGAGATGAGGAAGAGGCAAGAAGATCCCCAAAAGCTTGGACTAGAGAGCAAAGTAGGAAGCCTGGGGCTGGGGGTGGGGAGTGAGATCTGATGAGAAAGGGGAAAGTCAAGGAGAAAACTTAGCCGAACTTGAACTTAAATTTTCAAGAAGAGTCAGTCTGAAGGATCAGAGAAGTTAAACCAGTAGCCTTTTGCTGAGAAGCCCAATAAGGTGTGCATGTGGGTGTGTCAGAAAATGTATTGCCTTGAACTACAACCTCAGCTGTTTATCACAAGGGGTATAGAGGTCCCTGGTTAACAAGACCAATTTCCCCTGACTTGAATGTGCAGAGCCCTCCTTCCTGGGCATTTTCACCTCGCAGAACCGAGTCAGGGCAGAGGACAGGGAGGCGGGAGTCTTAAGTTACACACCAGGGGCCAATGGGACTGCACAAGGTTCATATTATTCTTACTTTAATCATGGTTTTTGCTTCACAAATCCTGCTTTGAAACCATACGCCGTGCTGAAGTTTTATGGTGGCTCTTGGGGCGGTTTATGGTTTTATCAAGGATTGTTTCTTCCTAAACTTATCACTGAATTTCTTCTTTTCCCTCCTCAAAATAATTATTGACAAACGTGTGTATAAATGCAAACCTGGGTAAGTGATGGCACCAGCTCTTGGATTTTATCCCAAAGAAAATGAAATCAAGCCCTCTGCCTTTCCATTCTCTTAATTCCTTATGAAAGAAAGAGAGAGAGAGGGAAGGAAGGAGGGAGGGAGGGAAGAAGGAAAGAAGGGAGGGGAGAGGTGGAGGGGCAGCAAGAACAATTTTTTAAAAAGTCAGAAAACCAAATTTTCACGATGTTTAATGAAGCTTTTTCCTCTGTGGAGGGATTGAAGGCTGAATTATGCGGAGACGTGACAATTAGAAAAATTCTGAGTCAGGGAAAGTTTACCTTAGCCTGATTTTATGCCTTCAATACGTGCTTATTTTCTAAGACCTGCATTTATGTGGGGATTGGGGATATTAGAGAAGTTAGGGAAGTCAAAATGACACATTTTCCTCCACATCATATAAATGGCCCTTCTTTAACTCACAAAGGGATCCATGTGAGATTCTGCAAGGACTTACTAAGCACAACTGCATGGCTGCCACTGCGGTAGGTTTTAGGGGCTCTGAGAGAAGGGTCCACCTGAAAGACTTTGCAGCTCCCTAATCCATCTCCACCCTCCCCCACATCTCCTTCATCCTCCCCTGGACCAGGGCGAGAGCCTTCCCCAACTGGTTTCCCTGTTTCCTCTCTTGATTCCCTGCAGTCCATTCCCACACAAAAGTCAGAGTGGTCTTTGAAACTACATGTCAGAGGACGTCACTCCCTTGCTCAAAAGCCTTCCATGCTGCTGCTCGTGCTGGGCATAAATCCCACACTCCTGGCCCCTGACCAGGCTAGCCTCCACCTCCATTTCCACCTCCTCTCCTCCCACACTCTCTCCTCTTTTCTCACAAAGCAAGGTCACAATGGCCCTTTTTGGTTTTCTGTTCCTTCAGCAAACCCACCTTGTTCTATCTTAGAACGGTGTCTCAAATATTTTGGAGATTCTTCTTGTAACTAAAATGACTGAGAAAGTTATGCGACCAGCCCAAGTTTTCATCCACGGGCAAGGATGACTAGTCCAAGAATCAGGTTCCAAGGAACGATGGTAGGAAAACTATGAAGTCATTTTCTGCTTGCCACCTTTCAAGTTCAGCTCATCGACAGCACTAGTAATTGCATTTGCTGTTTGTGTCTCCCCTTGGATAGAATGGAAGCCCCGGGGGAACAGCAGTCTTACCTGTCTGCTTCATTTTCTACCCACCTAGAACTGTAACAGGGACTTAGTGGGCACTCCATAAATAGTAGAAAGAGTGAATAAATGAAAGAAAAAAAAGGGTACTCATACATTACAATTATTTTTAATTAAAAAAATTTTTTTTCAGAGGTAATGGTTTATAATATTATATAAATTTCAGGTGTACATCATTATATTTCTGTTTCTATGTAGACTACATCATGTTCACCCCTCAAGGACTAATTACCATCCATCACCAAATGCATGTGCCCTGTCACGCCTTTTGCCCTCCTCCCTCCCCGCTTCCTCTCTGGAAACCACCAGTCTAATCTCTGTATCTATGTTGGTTGTTGTTGTTATCTTCTTTGTATGAGTGAGATATGGTATTTGACTTTCTTCATCTGACTTATTTCACTTAACATAATACCCTCAAGGTCCATCCAAGCTGTGGCAAGTGGCAAGATTTCATCTATTTTTATAGCTGAGTATTCCATTGTGTATATTTATCCATTCATCCTTTTGATGAGCACTGAGGTGGTTTCCAAATCTTGGCTATTGTGAATATTGCTGCAATGAACATAGGGGTGCATATATTTTTTTGAATTAGTGTTTTCATGTTCTTTGGGTAGACACCCAGAAGTGGACTAGCTGGATCATATGGTATTTCTAGTTTTAATTTTTTGAGAAATCTCCACACTGTTTTCCACAGTGGCTGCACCAGTTTGCATTCCTATCAGCAGTGTATAAGGGTTCTCTTTTCTCCAACACTTGTTATTTCTTGTCTTTTTAATAACAGCCATTCTGATGAGTGTGAGGTATTAAATTGTAGTTTTGATTTTCATTTCCCTAACAATTAGTGATGTTGAACATCTTTCATGTGCCTGTTGGCCATCTGTATATCTTCTCTGGGAAAATATCTGTTCATATCCTCTGCCCATTTTTTGATCAGGTTGTTCATTTTTTTGTTGTTGAGTTCTTTATATTTTTTGGAAATTAACTCTTTGTCAGATATATGATTTGCAAATATTTTCTCCCAGTTGGTGGGTTGTCTTTTCATTTTGTTCATGGTTTCCTTTGCCATGCAGAAGCTTTTTAGTCTGATGTAGTCCCATTTGTTTTTCTTTTGTTTCCCTTGCCTGAGCAAACATGGTATTTGAAAAGATACTGCTAAGACAGATATCAAAGAGGGTACTGCCTATGTTTTCTTCTATGAGTTTTATGATTTCAGGTCTTACATTCAAGTCTTTAATCCATTTTGAGTTAATTTTTGTGTATGGTGTAAGATAATGGTCTACTTTCATTCTTTTGCATGTGGCTGTCCAGTTTCCCAACACCATTTATTGAAGAGACTTTCTTTTGTTCATTGTATGTTCTTGGCTCCTAGCTATCCACAGATGTGTGGGTTTATTTCTGGGCTCTCGATTCTGTTGCATTGATCTGTGTGTCTGTTTTGGTGCCAGTACCATGCTGTTTTATGACTATAGCTTTGTAGTATACTTTGAAATTAGGGAGTGTGATACCTCCAGCTTTGTTCTCTTTTCTCAGGATTCCTTTGGCTATTTGGGGTCTTTTGTTGTTCCATATAAATTTTAGGATTTTTTGTTCTATTTTTGTGAAAAGTGTCATTGAAACTTTGATAGGGATTGCGTTGAATCTGTAGATTGCTTTAGGAAGTATGAACATTTTAGCTATGTTAATTCTTCCAATCCTAGAGCATGGGATATCGTTCCATTTCTTTGTGTCTTCTTCAGTTTCATTCAACAATGTTTTATAATTTTCAGTGTACAGGTCTTTCAGCTGTTTGGTTAAATTTATTCCTAGGTATTTTATTCTTTTTGTTGCAATTGTAAATGGGATTGTATTCTTAATTTCTCTTTCTGCTGCTTCATTGTTAATATATAGAAACGCAACTGATTTTTGTATGTTGATTTTGTATTCTGCAACTTCACTGTATTCATTTATTATTTCTAAAAGTTCTTTGGTGGATTCTTTAGGGTTTTCTACATGAAAATCATGTAATCTGCAAATAGTGACAGTTTTACTTCTTCCTTTCCAATATGGATCCCTTTTATTTCTTTTTCTTGCCTGATTGCTCTGGCTAGGACTTCCAATACTATGTTAAATAAGGGTGGCAAAAGTGGGCATCTTTGTCTTGTCCTGCTCTTAAAGGGATAGCTTTCAGTTTTTCACCATTAAGTATGATATTAGCTATGGGTTTGTCATATATGGCCTTTAATATGTTGAGGTACTTTCCTTCTATACCCATTCATTCAGAGTTTTTATCATAAATGGATGCTATATCTTCTCAAATGCTTTCTCTGCATCTGTTGAGATGATCATGTGATTTTTATTCTTCATTTTGTTCATGAACAACATGGTATATCACATTGATTGATTTGTGAATGTTGAACCATCTCTGCATCCCTTGAATAAATCCCACTTGATCATGGTGTATTATCTTTTTAATGTATTGTTGTATTTGATTTGCTAGTATTTTGTGGAGGGTTTTTGCATCTACATTCATCAGTGATACTGGTCTATAATTTTCTTTTTTTGTGCTGTCCTTGTCTGCTTTTGGTATCAGGGTAATGTTGGCCTTGTAGAATGAATTGGAAGCTTCCCCTCCTCTTCAGTTTTTTGGAAGAGTTTGAGAAGGATAGGGCTTAAGTCTTCTTTTTTTTGAGTGAGGAAGATCATCCCTGAGCTAACATCTGTGCCAGTCTTCCTCTATTTTGTGTGTGGGACACCACTAGAGCATGGCTTGATGAGCAGCATGTAGGTCTGCACCCAGGATCCAAACCCACGAACCCCAGGCTGCCAAAGAGTGCACGAACTTAACCACCACACCACCAGGCCAGCCCTATTAAGTCGTCTTTGAATGTTTAGTAGAACTCACTGGAGAAGCCATCTGGTCTTGGACTTTTGCTTTGGGGGAGGTTTTTAATTACTGTCTTGATCTCGTTACTGCTCATTGGTCTATTCACATTCTCTATTTCTTCTTGAATCATTTTTGGAAGGTTGTATGATTCTCGGAATTTATCCATTTCTTCTAGATTATCCAATTTGTTGGCATATAGCTTTTCATAGTCTTCTCTTTTAATCCTTTGTATTTCTCAGGTGTCTGTTGTAATTTCTCCCCTTTTGTTTCTGAGTTTATTTGTTTGAGGCTTCTTTCTTTTTTCTGGGTGAGTTTAGCTAAAGGTTTGTCAATTTTGCTTTTTTTTTTTTTCAAAGAACCAGCTCTTAGTTTCATTGATTTTTTTTCTTTCTTTCTTTTTTTTTTTAGTCTCTATTTCATTTATTTCCATTCTGATTTTTATTATTTCCTTCCTTCTGCTGATTTGGGGCTTTGTTTGTTCTTATTTTTCTAGTTCCTTTAGATTGTTAGATTGTTTATTTGAGATTTTTCTTAGTTCTTAAGGTAGGCTTGTATTGCTATCAGTTTCCCTCTTAGTACTGCTTTTGCTGTATCCCATAAATTTTGGCATGTAATATTTTCATTTTCATTTGTCTCCAGGTATTTTTTTCTCCTTTGATTTCTTCATTGATCCAATAGTTTTTCAGTAGCATTCTTTAGTCTCCACATATTTATGACTTTTCCAGCTTTCTTCTTGTAGTTGATTTCTGGTTTCAGACTGTTGTGGTCAAAAAAGATGCTTAGTATTATTTCAGTCTCTTTAAATTTATTAAGACTTACTTTGTGGCCTAATATGTGATCTATCCTGGAGAATGTTCCATGTGCATTCGAAAAGAATGTGTATTCTGTGGTTTTTGGATGGCATGTTCTGTATATATCTACTAAGTCCATCTGGTCTAATGTGTCATTAAGGCCATTTATTGATCTTCTGTTTGGATGGTCTATCTATTGAGGTAAGTGGAGTGTTCAAGTCCCCTACTATTATTGTGTTACTGTCTATTTCTCCTTTTATGTCTGTTAATAATTGCTTTATATATTTAAGTGCTCCTATGTTGGGGGTATAGATATTTACAAGTACTAAACACCCTTATTGTATTGTTCCCTTTATCATTATGTAGTGCCCTTCTTTGTATCTTGTTACAGTTTTTGTTTTAAAGTCTATTTTGTATGATAAAAGTATTGCTACCTCAGCTTGCTTTTCATTGCCATTTGCATGGAATATCTTTTTCCATCCCTTCACTTTCAGTTTGTAAGTGCCTTTAGGTCTGAAGTGGGTCTCTTATATGCAGCATATATATATATGCTGCATATATATATGCATGCTTATATGCAGCATATATATATATATCTCCGTTCAGTCACCATGTGTCTTTTGATTGGAGCATTTAGTCCATCAACATTTAAAGTAGCTATTGATAAGTATGTACTTATTGACATTTTGTTACTTTCTTCTGGGTGTTTTAGTAGTTCTTTATTCTTTTCTTCTTGTCTTGCTCTCTTCCCTTGTGATTTGATGGCTTTCTTTAGTATTATGCTTGGGGGTCCCTTTCTCTTAATTTTTTGTGTATTTATTATAGGTTTTTTGGTTTGTGATTACCGTGAGGTTCATATATAATAACCTATGTAAATAGCCATCTATTAAGGTGATGGTCTCCTAAGTTTGACCTCTTACTATAAGCCCTACTCTTTTACTCCCCTCCCCCAATATTTTATGTTTTTGACATCATATTTAACCTCTTTTTTGTATGTGTGTAACCCCTAACCTCATCATGGAAATGGCTAATTTTAGTACTTTTGTCTTTTGACCTTCATATTAGCTTCATATGTGGTTGATCTGCTACCTTTGCTGTATATTTGCCTTTATCACTGATTTTTTTTTTCTTTGATCATTTTCTTATTCCTCTTTGTGGTCTTTTCTTTTCTCCTTAAATAAATCCCTTTAACTTTTCTTGTAAGCCTGGTTTCTTGATGATAAACTCCTTTAGTTTCTGCTTGTTGGGAAAACTCTTAATCTCTCCTTCCATTCTGAATGATAACCTTGCCAGGTAGAGTATTCTTGGCTGTAGAGCTTTCCTTTCAGCACTTTGAATATATCATGCCACTCCCTTCTAGCCTACGAGGTTTCTGCTGAGAAGTCAGCTGATAGCCTTATGGGGTTTCCTTTGTATGTAACTTGTTGCCTTTCTCTTGCAGCTTTTATGATTCTCTCTTTTTCTTTAATTATTGACATTTTAATTATGTGTCTTGGTGTGGGCCTCTTTGAGTCCATCTTGTTTGGTGCTTTCTGTGCTTCCTGTACCTGGATGTCTGTTTCCTTCCTTAGGTTAGGAAAGTCTTTGGCTATTATCTCTTCAAATAGATTCTCTTCCCCTTTGTCTCCTCTTCTCCTTCTGGGATACCTATAATATGGATGTTAGTGTGCTTGATGTTGTCCCAGAGGCCCCTTAGACTGTCCTCATTCTTTTCAAATCTTTTTTCTGTTCAGCATGGGCGATTTCCTCTACTCTTTATCCAGCTCACTGATCCGTCCTTCTGTGTCATCTGCTCTGCTGTTGATTCCCTCTAGTGAATTTTTCATTTCCATTATTGTAGTCTTCAGTTCTGATTGGTTCTTTTCTAAATTTTCCAAATCTTTGTTGAAGTTCTCACTGTGTTCATCTAATCTTCTCCTAAGATCAGTGAGCATTCTTATGACTATTAGTTTGTACTCTTTATCAGGTAGACTGTTCGTCTCTCTTTCATTTAGTTCTTTTTCTGAGGATTTGTTCTGTTCCCTTATTTGAAACATATTCCTTTGTCTCCTCATTTTGCCTATTTCTCTGTGCTTATGGCTATGTATTAGGTAGATTGGCTACATCTCCCAATCTTGGAGATGTGGCCTTATGTAAGAGATGCCTTACGAGGCCCAGAAGTGTGCTTCCCTCTCGCCACCAGTTCCAAATGTTCCAGGAGTGTCCCATGTGTGGGCTACATGTGTTCTTCTGTTGTGGAGGGGTTGCTCTTGCTGTGGGTGCACAGGTAGGCTAGGCTGGCCCCCTGGCCAGCTAGTTGTAAGGCTCAGCTGCATTGGCTGCTATGGTCACTTTAGTCACTTTATTGGGCAAGGGTGGGGGCAGCACAGGTGGCTACAAAGTCTAATAGCACACACTTGTTGCTGTTTTGCTGTTAACTGAGTAGGCCCCCAGCATGGCTGGTTGCTAGGCTCAGGGGCTCACAGCTGCTGTAGGCCTCCAGCCTGCAAGGCTGTTGTCAGCTCTCTCAGGAGTGCAGCTGGCTGGTGATGGTCCCCAGTGTGACAGCACACAATCATTTCAGGCGTTGGAAGGTGGGGCAGATCCCCTATGTGGTTGGTTGTGAATGCCAGTGGTACAAGTCAGCTGCAGCTGACAAGCCCTACTGCCTGTGGGCCCACACACCCCATCAATGTAGTCCTGGCCCACACACATGCCACACCCACCTCACCGAGGAGGACCCACTCATCCCACTGCAGAGGTCCCACACACCCCACCTACATGGGCCCACAAGTTCCCCTTGGGCTTGCTGGTGGGCAAGGCCAGTCCCCCTGCCCTGGCTGAGCTGAATTAAATTGGTGCTCTAGTGGGCAGGACAAACCCCTGCAGTAAAAGGGCAGAGGAAGAAATCCAGTGGCATCTGCCAGCATCTGTGTCAGCACGCCTGTACTAGGTCATAATGATGACTGCCACCAGTGTCTCAGTCCCTGAGGAGGTGGTTCCAGCCACCTCCTGCCTCTCTGAGATGCACTCAGAGCTTATCAAGTAAGTCTCTTTCACCAAAGGACTATGCACCTTTCTTTCTGGCGATTTTGTTTTGGTTTCCAGAATGGGTGAATTTGTGTGTGGGCCCTTTAAGAGCAGGCTTTTCTTTATCTTATGTTCAATAGCCTTTCTGAGGGTATTCCCCATTGGTTTTAATAGCCAGCAAAGCCTGGTATTATGACACTTGTCTTGGTTGTGCTGAGTTCAAAAGCTGCTTATTGTGCCATAGCTCTCCCACTCAGATCCTCTGCTCCTCCCAGAAAAGCTTCATACCTTAAGACTGTTCTTGGTTGTGAAGCACTGTACCTATAATGTGGTGATTTCTTCAGCAGAAAGGTATTTCTGCCTCTTCCACCTCAGTCACTGTTGTCCCTTGTTGTCGGGGTTCTTTTTATCTAGTTTACAGTTCTCTCTCAGAGGTAATTGTTCCACAGATAGTTGTAAATTTGTTGCGTCTGTGGGAGGAGGTGAGTTCAGAGTCCTCATATGCCACCATCTTCCCTGCAATCCTCCTTCCATACATTAAAATTTTAAATACTGATTCACAGCTATTCCGTGATTAGGTACAAGAATAAGGAGCACAAATTCTAAATCGGAAACAAGTTCTTTCTTGTTTAAAGGATGCAGGAACACAAATGGAGACATCATGAATCTACCAAGAAAAGCCCAGCTTCCTGCAAATCTCCTGGCTGAGGCCTTTTGCACACTCTAACTGACCACTCAAGGAACACATTACTTCTAAAGGAAATACTTGACAAATGGCCTTGTCTTCACTTGAGGTCATGATTTAGCTTTTCAAAAGACACCCATTTGCAGGAAGGCAATGTGGTCTAGTGGAAAGAGTTTTGCAGCAGCATATGCAGTGATGGCTGTTACTGTGTGACTCAGGAAAAGGCCTTTGAGTCTCAGGATCCATATCTGCAAAACAGGGTGATAAGATCTGCCTCAGACTTCCCTCTTTAGCATTTCTGGGGATATGTTAGATGCAGATCAAACCCTGTGAGTTCTCTGAGAGAAAAAAAATGTAATATAGTTACAAAATACCCCTAGTAAGTAAGCCATCTTGTTTTCAAGTTCTTATTTATGTGATTAAACTAAAAAGTGATAGACTCATTTCAGCAAGGGGACCTCCTCCTCTAAGAACATGACTTTATTATTCCCAGCCCAAGAAACCAGAGATCCAAAAAGTCAATAAATCTTGAGAGAGAGAGAGAGGGAGAAAAGCTCAGTTTAGACTATGGCCTTATAGAAGTCTAGGGGATATTTCTAACCAAGAACCAGGTTGTAAATATGGATTCTGTTTCCTGTTCCTGCTGTTAGCGATCCATGCTGTATCCTTGTGATTTTGCTTGATTTGATACAAATTCCCAAAACATCCAATTCATTCATGTTACAAAGAGCATGTAAAGACAGACTGCAGTGGTTTCCAGATGACTCCACTATGGGGATCACTTGGACCTCCCCTTCCCTGTGATTATATGAAATAGCATAGTTACCTCACACTTATTCTTCCACAATAAATTGTAGGTAGGTGGTTGTGACATTCTCTGCTCATTGCCTAACTGATATGCATCTTCCCTCCCTTCTTGCTCACAAAACTCTGATTGTTTTTAAGCAGCAAGATGCCCAGCCCCAAGCGAGATACTTACATGTGCAGCGTCCTTGGAAGTTCAAGGGGGTGGTGTGATGCATTTCTGGTTAATGGGATGAAAGCAGAGGTCTATTGGGAGCCTCTGAAGCAAGTTTACCTCTCCTGATGTGAAGGGGCAGGTGCTGATGGCTCAGTCCCTCCCTCCTGTCTTGTACAGGAGGAGACAGATGCGATGGACACCTGGCAACCACCAGAAACAAGCATGAAGACAAGAGCCCTGGTATGGAGGGCATAACAGAAAGATGGAAAGAGTTTAAGTCCCTGATGACATCCCTGAACAGCCATATCCACACTTGAAACTGCCTACATCTGGGCTTCTTGATATCTGAGAACAAGAAACACCTATTTGTTTAAGTGACTGAAATCAAGTCATGCGATTCTTATAGCTAAGTGATATAGTGGCCATATTATTCGAGAGTAGAGAAATGGTTCTATAAATACAAATAGTATCCTGGATCAATAGGAATGAAGAGCCCTAAAAGATCCCCTACTTCCAGGAAAAAGTATCCTTAAATCATTTACCATTTAGTCCCTCTTCTTCACGGTTCATACATAGAGATGCAGAATTATTCTTTAGGTCCTGAATCCTTGGCCTCGGCAGCCTCACTGTTTCCTACCAGCCAATTCCCTCAGCTGTTCCACATCCGCCCTTTATTATTTTCCATCCATTAATCACTTGCATTGTCCAGGTTTACAATTTTCCAAACTCTGCCCATTTCAATTAGATGCCAGGGTCGCAGACATAACCCGGCAGCCCCGACCTGCACGGGGCTCACATCAGAGGCGGCTGGATTCCTGCAGGCTCCATTTCCATGTATGCCATCTTGAGACCAGGACTAGATAATTTCACTCATCTAGAAAATTAAGGTGAATAAGAGAATAGAAAACTGGAATGGCATATGGTCTAGCTTCCTGAATTTGTGTGATTATCCATTATCAAATAGCAGGCACTGAGTTATTAAGTCTATTGACAGATGCAATGTAATTTTCTTCAAACAGATAGAACTGATCCTGGAGCTGATAAGGTTTGAATGTGCAGTGCACACTCCCTCATGTTTTGATCATTCTTCACTTTCTTCATTCAGTGCTCTATATAATCTAATTACTAGTATAAATATATACCCAGAAGTAAAGCAACATAGGACGCCTTAAATTTATACTCAGGGCTCTCATTTAGTTACTTAAAATTTTCTGACTGTGAGCAGTGTCGCTTTATAGTCTTGGGACCAAAAAAATAAATAAAAATAAGTAGGAAAATTACAATACAAAATGTTCAAAAATCTGGGTCTGGGAAAGGTTTGAAATAAATTGCATAGAAATGGGTGAGATTAGGCTCTAAGCTTAGACAATTTTAAGGATTTCAAAGTTCAGGGACAACACTGTTCTGATGCTGCTGAATGTGCGAAGGGCTTGACTTTTCCTCTTATAGCCCCTGGCGAGGATGTTCTCATACAGGTAATAAATCAACACTGAAATGTAGCTCAAATTACAAAAGGAAAATAAAATCATCGGGACAATACCTGATGCAAGCTGACCAGAGAAAATATTTTGCAAACATTTTAAAAATACCCCTCTGAGTACACACAGTAGGGCACAATGAGGGGGCATACCTGTTTTCCATCATTTGGGAATAACCTTCCATACTGTGAAACAAACAAACAAAAATCCTTCTTGTCCCCAGATTTAGCCTTGGGCCTAATTCAAAACTATTCTATTTTTCTCTGATCTTTCAGTGCTCTGGATTCCGAAGAGTTAACAACAACAACAACAAGAACATTTAGATGTTTGCTTTTAAATGGGTAGATTAGTATACATGTTATGATTTAAAATACAAATACTGGGGTAACATGACCTCTGTGGGAGGGAGCACAGCGTTGGTGGTCTCTTTACTCTTCGCTTGTGAAGATGTAGGTAAGACCCTGTGCCTTCACAGGAAGACACAGGAAAAATGACTGGGGTTGAGCTCTTACTGGAAACCAAAATATTTTAGAAATTCAGACATGTTACCATTTGCTCAACAATAAGTCACCATGTACTGAACTTTAAAGCAAATCATTGATTATATGTGACTGTAAGAATATAATTCAAATATAAGATTGCGTCAGTATCTTATATAATAAAGGCAGTGATCATGGTCCTTGGGATATCAGATACTTGAATTTCACTGCGCCTTCAAGAGACACTTCCCAGGTATCTTCTTTGTGTTCCTCGCTAGAGGCCCTTGATATTTGTTTGGGGATTTAGGTGAGTTAAGGTTTTCCCTTTTCTAAACCTACTAGAAAAACATTCTATTTCTTCTTGGCTGGTCATTTTCAAAGACTAAAGGCAGTGAGGCCATCCATCTTCTCTAATGAGTTGAGTCTGTTTATTCTATGCAGGTGGAGTTCCACAGCAAATTTCAGTTCTCCAACGTTTCTGTGAAGTTTTTTTAGTGTAATAGATTTTTGAATGATTTTGTTTCAGGATTTCCCTTCCCTTCTGGAAGGGCCACATTCAGATGTGAGTGATAGAGTTTAATGGGAAAATAAAATAAAAATATTAATTACCCAGAGCTGCCTGAATCCTAACAGCCACACTGATGTGCAGGACACTGGTGTAGGCGTGCAAGGAGCATCAATATTTATTATGAAGATGTGTGTATTGATTGAGCTCTAAATGATTCAGAGTAATATATGCCATCCCAATAATTGAACTCCATTCAAAAGAACACCAATGTAGCCACAATGAAAATTGAAAGAGACAATTTTGATTTATTAAATTACTCTATGCAGCCACAAGATATTGAACAAAGAGAGAAAAAGTTAATATAAGTCTATGGCCATGCTGCCTTGCTGTTAGAAAGAAGGACCAGAGGCATATTTGCCAGCATGACTAAGATGTGCCTGGTTCTAAGGGGCTGACCCCACGTCACTTCAAGGACAAGTGAAGTGCTCTTTTGAAGTGAGCATTTGGTGACCCTGAGGCAGAACCATGAGGCCACACCTTCTCCCATGCATGGGCTGTCACCTTATCACATCACCTCTCTCAGAAGACCTTCCCTGGTCACCACAAACATTCATTTCTCTCCTCCCTGAACTACTATGTCTATAGATGAATATGGGCATAGGAGGTAATAGGGATGAAATTCAAGTTTAATGAAACTCTCATGGGGCCTACTTATTCAAAATCCTCAACTAGGTAGAATCCCTACTTTCTGCTTAAACAAAAAACAAGTCACATACATCTCACAGCACATTCAGGCAGGATGTGGGGGTCAGTTGGCTTGTTTTTATTCTATTTTATTATTTTTTTATTTTATTTTATTTTATATTTTTGTGAGGAAGATTAGCCCTTAGCTAACATCCACTGCCAATCCCCCTCTTTTTGCTGAGGAAGACTGGTCCTGAGTTAACATCTATGCCCATCTTCCTCTACTTTATGTGGGATGCCTGCCACAGCTGGCCCCCAGTTGGCTTGTTTTTAAAGACTTGAAATGTCTATATTGAGGTCAGTACATCTCAGCTGTTTCAACTCTCTGTATCTTCAATTAATACTGCAAGTTAATATTCAGATTGGGAACCCTGTGCTATTATAAAGATATCTATTATTAAAGAAACATATAGGGGCTGGCCCAGTGGCATCATGATTTAAGTTCACATGTTCTGCTTCAGTGGCCCTGGGTTCACAGGTTCAGATCCTGGGCATGGACCCACACACTGCTCATCAAGCCGTGCCGTGGAGGCATCCCACGTACAAAGTGGGAGGAAGATTGGCAACAGATGTTAACTCAGGGCCAATCTTCCTCACCAAGAAAAAAAAGCAAAAACAAAAAAACATATAATTATCTTCATAACTGCATAATTACTAAGACATGAAAGTAAACAAAAAAGGTTTTAAACATAGATTAAAACAAAGAGATTTTATGCAACCGTCAACCAAAAATGTTAACTCCCTGTCATACACCCATCTCATTATTTTGATTAATCAGGGTACACTGGGTTGAATGGTGGCCCCCCAAAAGATATGTCCACCAGGAACCTTTAAATGTGACCTTATTTGGAAAAGGGAGTCTTCGCAGATGTAATTAATGATCTGGAAAATAGATCATCCCTTTCAAGATTATGCAAGTGGGCCCTAAATCTAATGACTAGTGTCCTTATGAGGAGACACCGAGACAGAGGAGAAGGCCACGTGAAGACAGAGACAGTCTTGGAGGTATGCAGGCACAAGCTAAGGAACCCTCGAGCCACCTAAAGCTGGAAGAAGCAAGGAAGGGTCCTCCCTTAAAGCCTTCAATGGCAGCATGGCCTTGCTGACACCTTGACTTCAGACTTCTGTCCTCCAGAATTGCAAGAGAATAAATTTCTGTTGTTTTAAGCCACTAAGTTTGTGGTAATTTGCTATGGCAGCCCTAGAAAACTAATACGTGGAGTTTTGCTATACTTGATTAAATGCCACTCAATAGATGCAAATAAAGTATAATTAAAGATGAAGACTCTTCAGTAAGTCATTCAGCACTTAGGAGGTGCCACTATGTGTCAGGCACTATGTCAGCCTCTGGAGATGGAGTAAAAATTTTAAAAGATATTACAGGATAAGACCCTCATTGACCTTATAGTGAAATCTGAAAAGGTGTTTTTTTCCTTCGTCTTTGTAGAACAAGAGAAAAAATCGAGACTTTAAAGAAGAGAATATGAACTAGGATAGGTGAGTGGAATTCTTTTGATATAAAAGTTATGAAGGTAAATTTTAATGTGTGGAAAAGATACTGTTACTAAAGAACTGCAAAAAGGTTTAGACATTCAATTCAAACTTAAAGAGTTTACCAGTCCCCAAAGAACACAAATGTTTTCTACATCACCTGTTAATTATAAAGGAAAGAATAGCATGTGGGAGCCTTTGAACAGACCTGAGTCCTTTCCCAGGTAATTATATTGATGAAGGAGATCTTTTCCTCCATCCTGTTCAAAGTATTAGAAAGTGAAAGTGGTGTTGAGTCCTCTGTTGTTTTTCTACATTTTCCAGATGATATTTTGCATTATGATGTGTCATCCCATGTTGTATCAATCACATTACAATATGTCACTTAATGTAACATAAAGCAATATGATTGACACAATCTACTAGGGCTTGTCACAACATTGCATGTCAACCAGGACATTTTTATGGGTTTTGCAAAGAAAAAAAAAGTCAATGTATTTCACTGAACAGCTCATCCAAGGTGCAGCGGGGAGGGAAAGAAAGGCTCATTTGAGGATTTTTGCAACATTCTTGTTGAGGGAACTGATAAACATCTGCTAAGTTAAATGGAGTCAAATGTCTTCCCTTATGCCCATATCAAATGGGCCCTATAAACTATTGCCAGCCTGTCTAGAGTTAATGGTCAACTCATTGCTCCCTGTTCCTGCTTGCCACTTTTAATCCAAGACACCTTGTAAGATCACCTTTAAAAGAGGCCAGAACTTTCAGATGGAAGTAAAGTCAGGCAGTCCTTAGCAACAGATTGGGAATGTTCTAGAAGCCATTATTGGTGCAAATGTGGTTGCAGGTAACAATTCAAAACAACTTAAGCAAAAAGGGGAATTTATTATAAGGACATGGGGATTTCTCAGGGAACAGAGGGCAGGAATAGCACTAGACCTTAGGAAAGGATTAGAAGCAATATTTAGAAATCCATCAGCACTCTCTCCTCACCTCTCCCACCTGCTTTTTTCTACCTTCTCTACTGCTGCTCCATCTTTTGGATAGAATTTACCCCCATAACAACCAACTTTACAAATTAGAGTCCCAACCACATGGGAGATGTTAGTGGATATTTGTTGGTTTCCTCTATGGGATATATTTCCCCCTTCCTAACAGTATTCCAATTCCCCAGCAATGCAGTGTGTGAGGGATGGACCTTGCCTCTAGCTTAAATTGGCTACTCAAATTGGGAAACTCAGATTGGCTTTAATCAACCAGTGGATTACATGACACTGGTCAGTGATTGGTTCAGGGAAAGATACAAGGCCCAATTAGGTCCAATTAGAGTGAATCCAGAGAAGATTTGTCTAGAAATCTGGGACACAAACTCACTCCTCTCCCCTGGGTATATCTGAGTGAGACTGTAGACCTGAGACTGCTGTCACCCTTTTTACCACCTAAAGGGAGCCAGCTTGAGGGTTGAGCTAACACAGAGAAAGGGAAGCCAAGACTTGGATTCTGGTGATATCATTTGAGTCCTCGACCAAATCACTCGTATAGCCCAAATCTCTCCTAGAGCAGATTGGGTACATGAGTCAACAAAATCCCTTTATGCTTAAGACAATGAGTCAAGTTTTCTGTTCTTTGCAACCAAAGGAATACCGGCTTATATGAGAGACCAACTTACTATCTTTGGGAAAATTTCTAGTCAACCTAGCTTGAGCCAGCCAGTCTAATCAGCCATGGCAAGGGTACAAAACATAGTTGCTAGGTGCTAAATGCCATGGACTGGGTGGGAGAGCAGTTCCCAGAGAAAAGAGCAGGTGGCATTTTGAATAAAGTCTATTATCAGTGAAGATACCCGTTTACTGGGTGAGTCTGGATACATAGCCCTCCGTGCTTTGGTTCTTTTCATTTTTAAGTCACATCTCTGCACCTTAACTCCTTCTTGGTACACTGTTGGTGAATTAATTTGATACTCACTTTGAACAGGGTTTCATACCTCACAGATAGGTTCTAATAAGAAAAAATACTTTACACTCAGATGGTTTTTTACATTTTTCACAATTCTTTTCTTTCCCTTTGCTGTTGCTGTTTGTGCATGGGGAAAATAAGGAAAGATTTTTAGATTCTTTCATTTTATAATTCCTCACTGCCCAACCCACCCTGGATTTCTATGGAAATACTGCTTTAAGAACATCCTCTTCCAGGGGTGGACGTGTGGCTCTTCTGCTGTTGCTGAGGGTGCAAGAGGCTCAGCCTTCCTGGCCTTTCTGGATGAATCTTGGATATGATGTAACAGGAGGCTCACAGCTGCTCATACCCTTTATTGAAGGAACTCCTCTTGGAACTTGACATGAAGCAAAAATCAGAGCCATGTATAGAGAGTTATGCACAGTGTAGTCCATTCAAGTGTTTTGTTTTGTTAAATAAGGATTAACCTTGTTAAATAAAGTAGGATTTATCCACGTGACAGGATTCTTTTAAATGATTAAAAATCTTGTTTATGCAGAATATTTTAGGAAATGGAGAAATGCTTGTGAAATACCGTGAAGCAAAGTGTAAATACAACAGGATGATCGTGAGCCCCCCCCACACCCACACACCACAGACGGAGGAAACGTGTTCACTGTGGTTACCTCATGATTCTCAAGAGAGTCGAATTATGAATGGATTTTATTTTCTTTTTTATACACTTTTTTTGCATTTTCTAAATTTGTCCACAGTGAATAAATAGCATTTTTATAATGGGGGGGAAAGGTTATTAAGAATTTATTTCATTTTTGTAGATGTGGAATATGGTTTATTCTCTGAATTTTGGTTTTAGAGACAGTAAAAGCGTGTTGACGTGAGAGAGTTTTGAGACAATGTAAATGTACCACATCTAAATAATAGTGAAGGAAATAGAATAAAATAACTTTTAAAAATAACCACAAAAATAGGCATTACTCCTTTAAGTAACAAAAGGGTATTTTTGTTCATAGTATTTTCTAGTTGAAGAATTTTGTTTCTACCAGAAGAACAAAATGTTCAGTTTAATTTCTACCTTTGAAACTCCTCCAAATCAAAGGTCACAACAACTTCCTTTCTGCATCATCACATTATAGCAGCAGTATGATTTATAACTCTGATTACATTTTTGTCTCCTACAATACGCTGAAGTGAGTGAGGTCAGAGATTCTGCTTTCACTCAGTTTCCTTGTTTTTGTGGCTTGAAGTCAAATTATTCATATTACTTTAATGCAGTTTTGCTTAGCTTAATTATATACTGAAAGTCTGGCACACATAATTAATCAATGTATTGCTAGTGACTGTTGAACAACGCGTATCTGTTGGAAATTCTATTATAAAATACCGGATGTGAGGGGAAGGAAGATAGGAGCAGATGAGAGAGAAAAACCATGCCATCCTTTCCTCAGACGAGTGTTATCCAAGTGGTCATGTGTGTTGAGAGAAATCAATTTAGCTTTACAGATTTGTCCTCACTTCTGGAAAATCCTAAGTATATCTTCTATTGTTCTTTTGCTTCCCAGGCTGACAAACCAGTAAGAGCTACCTCATATGTTTTCTTACTTTACCTTATACAGATAAAAAGATGCATTGTTTTTCAGGTCACACAGGAATACTGAGCACAACTGGTGTGATTATATAACCCAGGGCTTTAACGAAGACTTTGCCTCCACCCCAGTACTCAGTCATACTCTTACACCCTCTCCCTTTGTTTCATATGAAAAAGGGGGAGAGAGAAATTGCACTCCAAGTTTTTTTCCAGTAAAGGTTTCTTTTTTATTTTTAGTGTCCTTAGCCTTCATGGACTTTTAAGGAAGTCTATTTTAAGAATGTGTGAAAACTGATTTAAAAATTTAAAAATTTGCTTCAAAATACATTGCCATGAGGAGCTGATATGTAGACATTAGCAAATCTAATATCCTTTTAATGATAGAGTTTAATTTGTCCATCATTTGGCTGCTTTTCCTGAGTGCCTACTGTGAGCCACCACTGGGATGGGCTCTAAGTTTCATTCAGTACCAGATAAGGATTGTTGTTCCCACCTCAAGGAGCTTAGAGGTGAGTGGCAGAACAGCCAAATAAACCCAGGGTTATGTGTGGTGTGATAAGTGCTCTCATCAAGGTGGGCAGAGGGCCACCAAGCCTCCCACTTGGTCCAGGAAGGCTTCCCTGAGGAAGTGACACTTGACTGAATTTGGAAGGATAGATTCAAGACAGCCAGGTAGTAAAAATGGAGGCCTTTCATCTCCTGGTTCCTCAGTGATCCTTACAGCATTATTAACTCCATTCCGGAAATGAGAATACTGAGAAAGAGAGACATTAAATGAGGCGATCAGTGTCACACACCCAGGGATTTAAATGTCTGGCTGCAAACCAGGCATCCTACAGACTAACCTTTGCTCTTCCTATCAAGGCCAAACAAAGAACCTATCATTTTGCTAGGGTGTGTGATGCCCACACAAAGGCACTTCACTGAAAGTGCATTATTTGTAAATAAAGATCTTTATTAACACCCAGAGATACCAAGCGAACTTAAAAAACTGCTTCCTCCAAGCACTTTCCTCAGCCAAAATCAATGCAGCACACATTAAGTACCTGGCCCAAGATGATGATAATGAAGAACTGGGGGTCCCCACACACATGCTCTTTTCATTCCCCTGAAATGCTGATCATTCTGTCATAGGCTCCTGGACACCGACCTGCTTATTTCTCCATTACGCACAGCCCCGACCTTGCACCTACGACAAAGTCCCTTTTCTACTCTATTTAATTGCTATGGTCACTGCCACTGTTGAGTGAAAAATAAAATATCTCTGTGCTGACATGTCGCTTTATTTTGTTCTGTTTATTAAAAAAGAGGGGGAGAGAGTAGAACTGAAACCAGCAGAAAATAATCCTGTTTGATGAAAGGCAACAAAATTATAAAAGTGGTCAAATTCCACAGAATCCAACCGAATATGAAGAAACTGGGATCAGAATATGCTTCTAATAGAACCATTGGCTTTAAGAAGTGGCTGTGGCCAGAATGACTCACCGCCTCACCAAGTGCCAGACACATTTCAGCAACTTCAAGAAATAAGGACAGGAGCCTTAAGTAGCGTGCCTGGATTTAGTCCCCCTCCTTGTCATTATTGAGCCAGTTTTAAATGATTCCTTGTCATTATTGAGCCAGTTTTAAAAGACCAGATCAAAAATGGAGAGCACGCAGCAGAATGGGTGGCTCTATGCTCTCAGCAGCACATAGTGACGTCTGAAGTCCCTTTCCTGGCTCTCCATGGGTCAGAAATAATCCAGTCTCAACCTCATCTTGTCCCACCTTTCAGGAGTTTCCAGAGACCAAGAATAACATCTATATGGAGGCAGTTGGTTTCCATTCTCTCCCCAGTACAAATTGTGTCTCATAACTGTTGTTTTTGTTGTTTGTGTCAATTTTACTATGAAAAAAATTTTAGGCAAGTGTAATTGAGTCAAACTGCAGTTTGAACATAACCGGTTAGAAATGAATATGAACAAGATCTGTCATTTATCTGTCTTATTAAACAGCTTGTATTTGCAAAAATATATCACAGCAGAGGGATATTTATCGGCGTAATAGTCCCTGTATCCTGGAGAGCCACAGCTCTCAAATCTGATGCTATTAAATCTGAATACCTTGCCATGTAAACCAACAGAAAGACACTTTCCCCCACCTTCATGATATCATTCATGGTTCTTGCTCTACACCGAGACACTGTTTACTTCTACTGGGCCAAAGAATTCCACTGGGAAAGGATGATCCTCTGTCTTTAGCCAAAGACAAGTTTTTATCCTTGGATTTATTGGGCATCAGTTATAATATGTTGACATTTTATATACCTCTCCTTTCTCCAAGAGTTGAAACAGAATTGAAGATGAGAAAAAAATGGAATATCATTCATTAGCTCTATCCATCCCAGAATAAATTGGTACATGAATAAAGAAGAGAGAACAAGAGGAGAAAGACTTTTAGGGTTATGATGGGAGTGGAGAAGGGGATGTGCACATGCTCACCCCCTTGTGTGTGTATTAATCCCTACCCCCTGTCCTAGGGAAAGATAAAACATGATCCTCACTCACTTACAGTTAATCTCAAAGGTTACTTTTGTTGCCTATATGCTGTAAACAAAGAAGATATTTCTTTCCCGGCACAGGGCCTTCTGCCATAAGCGAAACAGAGAAGAAAGTCACTGCGTCCTGAGGATTAAGGAGAGGTTGGAAGATCCGAAGAAGTTGGTGCTGACAGACCTGCTTATTAAAAAGCGTACTCTTGTGGCTGGGCGGCCGCTGATGGCCTGACACGGACGGACTTCAGAAGGCCAGCACACAATCAGTGGACTGTGCTGCTCTGGGGGCAGCGGGCACGGGGGAGCCTTTTCTAATTTGTCAAAGTTGTATCTAATTCCACAGAACAAAGTTCGCAAAGAGAGATGAGCAGAATCCACAAATTATTGCTCATTCACCAAGCCCTAGATGGAGCGATAGAAGCAGCACACAGCTAGGATTTTGTAAAGTAACTCGACGCCTGCCACTCGGCTTTGGGTAATTCCGCCTTGTGGGCATAACAGTTTCCCTTGTTTTTTGTTTAATAGGATTTATTTCTCAGAATATTAAAAAGATAACATCAACGTCTTTCAGTGGCCCCATAAACTATTTCTGGAAATATAAAAAGAATGGTTCAGGTGTTTTCGTTACTCCTGATAGGACTTTTGTTCTCTCATCAGCTAAAAAGAAAAGAATGTGGTTTTGTGAGGAGTGTGCCTGGAGCAAATGAAACAAAATGGTAAGTTTTCTAGAAAGGCAGCATCATTCAAACTTCCATTGCCCGTTGAAACTCCTGCTTGCCTATTTGGCAAATGAGGCTGACTTTCAAATGAGAGCTTAGAAGTTCAAACCTGAAAATTTAGGAGTTGTTAAGGGGGAAAGCTCAGACATGTTAGTTCCTATGTGTCAGCCTTCATTCCAAGGCTACTAAGAGAAAATATGTTCTGTGGCAGAAAATGTACCGAACAATCTTCAAATGACGTCTGCAGGAAAATATTGCCTTCTTGTTGGTAAGGAGGGGTACATCTGAGTAGAAGCAGGCATAGATCTGTCAGGAGTTATGTTGATCTAAGTCTGCCCACTCCAGGAACAGGGTGGTGAAGGCAAGTGTTGGTCAGGTCCCCCCAGGTCAATGACCCGTCCATAGCAACACCTGAGGGTTCTTAGAACTTAGTGTTTTATGACGATAACAAAAGGAGGAGTTGGGAAGAACTGAATTCACACGATGGAATGCACCGCATACTACGACTAAACAGTTAATTTACCCATAAAATACAGTTCTCATGTGGGTAGAACCAGAGTCTAAGTCAAGTCTATCTACCCATCCCACCTCCTCAGATGTTTGATGAAACTCCACCTGGAGGCTGTCCTAGGTCTCCAGGAAGCCCCATCTTTTGTTGGCGATTCTTCATCCCACATCCAGCCTCACTCAGACTGGTCACTCTCTTTTTTACCTAATAGCAAAGACTCTCAGTTCAGACATTTTGGTGAATTCACCAAAATTCACTAGTTGCCTTATACTGAATTCCCTACTGTGTGGCTCTACGGCTCTAGATATTGATCTCCTCGTTGCATAGACCCATGAAAGTGCAGCCCTTTTAGCAAATGTGACTCTCTTCCAACACTGGGGGCTCGGCTAACTGCTGTTGCAAAAACTTCTTCTGCCAAACACCTTCCCTCAACTGTGAGGAGATAGATTTTAAGGATCATCCTAGTTTTAGGCAAGATAAAGGAAAACTTCCAGGAGGAATATACCTGAAAGACAATTCTTCTTACTTAGAAACCCTTTGCTTTTTCCTGTATTCCTCTATCAAACAAACCTTCGGATGCAAGGTCAGAAATTAAAGGAGAACATTGCTTGTTGCATTCCTGAAGCTAGGCTTTGGGGAAGCAGCCTGGAATAGTGGACAGGACACAGGATTTTCAGTTAAGATCTGACCTTAAATCCTGGCGAGGACACTTACTTCCTGTGAGACCCGGGGCATGACTCCTACCATATCTGAGCCTCAGTTTTATCATATAAAACGGAGCTGAAAATAATGCTTCCTACTTTGCAGGGCTGATGTGAGAAATAAATGAGCAAGGGTATATAAGGATACCTTGTAAAATATTCTATAAATGTTAGCTGCAGTTTTTGCTTGGTTGTTTGGTTTTGTTTTATGATTATTAACTGCTTTGGCTCATTAGCAAGTTAAGTCCCCACCTGGTCGGTCAACCCACACCACAGCCTTGACCTAGAGTCTCTTGTAAGACCACTTCCCCATTGGAATTAAATGGCTTGCGAGGGTGGGACTTCCATATCCCATTTTATTAAAACATAAAATAAGTGCTTTTATAAAAATCAACTTTGCCATTTTGATTGGATCTTTTGGTCAAATAAAAAATATTTCAAACCAGCTGTGTAGAACAGGGCATAGGATGTGTTTATAAAAGAAACCACGTGGTTGAATATTATTTTATGGTATTTACTTATGTTTCTCTCCTCCAACTTACAAAAGAGGTTTGAAAAAACTTAAAATATAAGGCATAAATATCATAAAACTGAAAAATCACTAAAATGAGTGAAAAGACAAAAGAAAAAAAGTGAATCTATGCTACGCAAATTTCTGCAGCTGAACACAAAACTTAGCACCAAGGTTATTGATGGTTAAAGGAAAATGGACTGGGTTGTGAGTGAAGTTGCTTTCCTCTTCTAATGTAAGAAAGCCTCAGAGAAAGAAAGTCATTTCCTAACTCTAAATTCTAGAAGAGATTTTTCACAGGAGTCTTCACATGACTGATTTTGAACAACACAGTACTCTCCATAAAAGGTTTTGTAAACATGACCAGTTTTTATGGGTTATCTGCCCTACTGAGAGAGACTCTGAGTTTGGAAACCCAATTTGGAAAAGGAAGTTTGCTATTTGCAATAAAAATGTAGTAACCCTGACTCATTACATATCTTACTGTAATTTATATTTTCAATAATGATGAATTTACACAAGTTTTATAATCAAATTTATTTTGTTTGTTGTAATTAGATAAGACCTATTGAGTTCTCGTTATGAGCCAGGCAAGTGCTAAGCCCTTTTTCTGCTTTGGCTCATTTAATCCTCCCCAAAATCCTGTGATGCACAGATTATTATTTCACTCATTTTACACCTGAGAAAATTGAGATTTATGGAGGTAAAGAATCTCGCCCAAGGTTACACAACTTGCAAGTCATCATGGAGTTTGAACCTGAAGCCAGCTCAAGATGATCGGCCAGGTCCCTCACCACTGTGCAAACCCGCCTCACGCACGTTCACACAAAACTTCAGCTAACCATCAAATGAATGCAAAAGTGTATTGGAATTGATCAGAAACGCAAGTTGCCAGCCAACACGGACTCTGTTGTCTGCTGAGAATTTTTTAGAAGTAAGTTTATGGAGGAAGAAAGGGATGTTATTTCTGGTCTGCTGGTGGGCCAGTCAGGGCACCTAAGGAAAAGTGTGAAGACTTCATTTGCAAGTTGGGTGAGAAGCCTACTGGACTTCCACTCTGCTTTCCTAGAAAGTCAAGTAGACCTTCTCCCTTGTGCTTCAAGTCTCCCTTCCAGAGTTAGAGCCCCGCGGTAAGATGTCCGATCTTTGCTTCCCGATCCTTGCCCACAGCACAGTCCTGCCGACAAGCTGTGAGCGGCATTCTGCCTCTCTCGCAGCACAGTGCTGTGTACATTGCTAACCTCCAGCAAACATGTGATGATTTTAATGGGTTCTCAGTCTCAGCTTCCTCATCTGAAAAACGAGAAAGTATCGTGAATGAGAAATAGATCGTGGTTCCATTCTAAATTCTAAAATTATATGATTTACAATCCAGTGTTTTTCCCCCAGGGAATTCAGCAAGTTTTACAAATTTCTTTTCCTCAAATCTAAACAAAATATTATTTTATACAGGAACACCTACGGTCAATACCTCTCTTCTTTTGCCTTCTCTTGTTGAGACTTATTTTGGCCAAGGGATTAAATGCAAAGGCTATGGCTACCACCCACTTGTAACTGTGTGCTTGGCAATTTATTTAAGTTTAATGCCTCAGTTTATTCATCTGCAAAATGAACATAATAATGAAATCTACTTCAAAAAGTTGTTATGAATTTCAAATTAGTTAATAGCCATAATGTGCTTAGAGCCATGCTGATAACCCAGTAAACTCTCAGTAAATGAGTTCATCAGTCTTGAGCTCAATACTCCCAGGTTTCTCAAGACATTATTCTTATTGTATACATTTTCCAGTCTCCCCTCCTCTAGAGCTAGGACTTATCCCAACCTGACATACAGATCATCCCCTTCCACATCCACAGCCCCCTAAGCCATCTCTCTTCAGCCACTCCAACAGTAGCTGGAAGAAAAATTGTTTTATGAGACTTTCCCAGATATCAGGGCTTTGGATGGATGACTCATCTGGATTTTAAATTCACTGCTTCTATTCCACCCCCTTCACTCACTTGCAAATACAATTACCCTTCCTATATGTTGCAGAGCACTTATTTTAGAAAGCATCTATTTGCAGATGGGGTTTGAGGCCAGTACAAGAGTGAATTGCTATCCTTTTTGGTAGACTTTAGTTTTTTTATGCATTTATGAGGACGTCAGATAAATCAATACAAAGTGTGAAAAAAACACAGTATATTGCCTTGAATTAGAGAAAATAATTATAAATTTTATCTGAACAAGGAGCAAAATGTGTTGTGTCTATTATTCCATCATTCACAGGTACTGTCTTTGAAATGCAGAAGTCATCTTTGACTTTTCTAACAGTCTTACTCCCTGGGCCTAATCAAGCTAAGTCCTATTAAATTCTTCCTTCCTAAATCTCTCTCTGAGAGGCACTCGGAGTACATCATATGACTCTCTCCTAGCATCTCTCACAGTCTGTTTCATATTAAAGTTATTTATGCACACGCCTGTCTTCTATACTAGATCTTTTGGATTGTGAGGCCCTGGAGCCTGATTTGTCTTTGTATCTCCAGCAGCATCTCACACACAAGGCCTAAACTCCCCTCCCGCCCCGACACACAGCCACACACGGGCCTGGTTCACTCTTTCATACTGTTTTATGACTGTTCCTTTTGCCCCATATTCCCTCACCTCCCACCCTCTCTACATGGTGAACCCTGCTTATCCTTCAAGCCCAACTCCTATTCCCCACTCACACTCACCCTCCTCACACCCACACTCCTCCTGCAGGGTTCTGTTATCTGTACGACAGTACAGTGAGTATCTCGTGGTATTAGAGTTCGTCCATACCCTTCTGTCCTCCCTACCTGATTGTAAAGTCCTCGAGGGACAGAACCATATCATCTTCATCCTTCTACTCCTTACAGCACCTATCATGGAGTCTCACTCAATGGACACTCAAAAATATTTGTGAAATTGAGCTAACTTGAGTCCTTAGGACCAACTTAAATGCTCTCTTTAAACAAGTACCCTGAATTTCTCGGGTAACTTGCCAGAAGAGTACTAACGACAGTTTGACTGTTCGTACATGTCACCCTATGGCTTCGACACATGAACACTGAGTTGAGGACAAAGCATGAGCATGAATCAACAAGAAATCCATTCCAAGAAATGTGATTCCACTGTGGGTTGCACAGCCCAGTGGCAAAGTAAGAGAAGAAGGAAAAAGACCAAGCCTAAAGCTCATATAAATTCAAAAGCAGAAGCTTACGAAATACCGCAAAACGAACCACATGTTGGTTTCCAGTAAATAATTGGTGACCCTGCTGGGAGAAGCCCAAGATCCTGCTCCATGGCAGGGCATCAAAGGGGCTCGGAGGTCCTGAAGAATATGTGTTCCATGTCCTCATTAATTACACAGGCTCTCTTGGAACACTGGCCTCTCAGCCCCACAGGTAGCTTCAACCCCCACTTCTGAAAGGTCTTCAGGAAGAAGGGCATGACTCATTCCCCAGAGACAAAAGCTGTTCCCCTTGTCTCCAAAGCATGATATTAACCTTCCATTTTAGTGTGCACTACAACTTAAAAAATCTGCCCCAAAGGCATTTGACAGCTGGACAGATGATTTTGTTATCCTTTACTCAGATGAAAAGAAAAGGTTGTGTGAAGTTTTTGAGTGGAATTTCCACCCCTTCCCTTCTTATTTTATTGGATTAAAATGGTTTCAGTGTTTTTAGAGAGGGTTTCTCTTAAGAAGATGCAAATTTATACCATCTTTGTGCATTCTTAGAATCACATGCTCTGCTCAGAATCCACACTCTGCTTCAGTTACACACACGTAATTCTGCCTGACCTAGATGGAACGGAATACTCATAGCAAATTGAGAATACAGATCAGCCTGAATGCCAAGGAAAGAAAGCTAATGGCCTGCGTATCATTCCCACATACAGGATGCTTGGGAACTTTTTTTTATAATTGTGCCTCCTTTTAAAAGGAAAATATACTATTCTTTCATTTCTTATTACAGTCTAGGAAAGATCAGCACCTTAAGGGAGAGATTGCAATACTAAGAGACACATGTGAAAATCACTTCCATGATGGCAATTTCCTGAACTGCTTTCAGAAGCCCGTTTTTGGCTTAAAGAGTCCATGGAGCCCTTCTAAGGTTTTAGACAAAGAAACTGATCAGTTTCATAATGTTGTGATGAAATTAGAGCCCATATTGCTTAGCTGGAATGACTTTACACACAGTAGCTATCCTTCTCTTAGAGATGGGCTGTGATTGTCTGGGGAGAAATCGCCTCTCCAGAGGATTTAAAATGAGGCAGAAAGGGCATGGAGTAAGGACAGAGGCTTGAACTTCGTTTGCAGTAATTCGAAGGTTTGAAAAGAATACTCTGACTCCCTGATTGTGAGCCCTGTTTTGATTCCCACATCCAGGGAAGTCATTTCAGTGAGAGAACCTCTGGTTTTCTCTCCTCTTATTTAATGGGAACTAAAAACATTTGTATTCCCAGTATTCTGGAAGCTGTGGGATGACGAGTCGATGCATGATGAGTTCTGGACTCTACCTGTGACAAAGCCTTTCATACTTGACCCAATCCTAGAACTTTTTTGACCTGATAGCAAATAAATCCCACGTAAGTTCTCTGGTCACAGGAAGTCAAGTACAAATGGAAGTAGCTAAGGGACCTTTCTCCATTCGGAGGCTGGGTCTTCCTACCCACAACTGCCTCCTTGGTATGAAGAAGAGGCACATTTTATTTTGGTGACTGTCACCGCTTCCCCTTGCTTGGAAGTCACCAGCTTTAAGTGGTTCCGCTTCCCTGTGGGGAATGTCCTTCCTAAATCATGAAAGAAGAAAGGCACTTCTGTTAAAAACAATATGTGCGTTAGCCATTGAGATTTTCAAGGCAATGTCCATGAAGTCATGGCCGCAAATGACCTTCATGGGCATATGGGCATTTTTGCCTTTGTGGCCCCTTTCTCCACAAACAGAAAATATTTAAAATTATATTTTGCAAGTGCATTGTTATAAAAATGCATATATGGCTATTATATATTAAAACGTTTTCTTCAATCTAAAATTTTACTTTTTTTCTTCTGACTTAATAACAGAAATTAAGATATTTTTGTGAGCCCTTAAAATTTGAGCCCTAGGCCCTGTACCTGCTGTGTTTTGGGGGTAAGTCGGCTCTGATAGCAAATATTTTTCACCACTTTGATGGTTCCGATTCTCAGATCTCATCCTCGGAGTTGGCTGAGAGGAGCCTCAATTTCTTTCAGTGAAAGATGACAGGACTTGGACTACCTAACCTACATTATCTCGTTGACTCTCACCCTAACCCAGTGGAGTAAGCATTATTATTCCTATTTTCCACAGACTCACAGGTTTTAAACAATTGTCTCAGGTGGTAATTGATGGTGTTTCTTGGGAAAGGGAAGGGAAGGAGAATCAGGAATTACCTATTACCTTGTATTAGGCGTTTCACACACAACCACCATTTGAGTCCCACCAGCCCTGTGAGGTGATATCTGTGTCACCCATCCAAGCCGCAGGTGATGGCGAGCTTGGCCAGGGGTGAGGGCATGGGTGTCACTAGGAAGAGTTGGGAAAACCTAATAACAAAGCTCAGTCTAATGCGTAGAAGCAAGGCTCCAAACAAGAGAGCAAGTCAAGGGCCTCAAGACGGATAGAAAATGGAGTGAAATAGGAGCCTGGGGGAAAATGAGAAGGACGACGACCCGTCGCTGCAAACCGGCCAACATGCCCAAGGACCCACTTGTCACAAAAGTGTAAAGGGGAAGGTAGATAATGTCATCTTCATTTTATAGCTGAGGAAACTGAGGCACAAAGTGCTGAGGTAATCTCAGGTCACACAGCTAAGAGGTGGCAAAACTGCATTTGACTCCTAAAGCCATGTTCACTCACAGAACAGACATCTACACAAAGGCCAAGTCTCCATTTTGAGCTTTGTCAAGGGCCTTCTTGGGCATCTCCATCTCGAAAAAGCCATTGCCTGAAAACTTGCCAGATTGGTCTCCACTAACTTGAACAAATTTGCATGTCTCAGTGTAATACTTTTGTATCAGACTCATAAAGAAAGCGTGCAATAGCATAGCCCTTGTCAGCATTCTATGCTGAATGAATCCACAAAAGCTATGGAGAAAAGTACAGTTTCCCCTTTACACCCTTTCAAAGAAAAACTTGGGAGAAAATGGAGTCCTAAAGAGGCAGAGAAACCTGACCAGTCAGTCTGCAGTAAAGAGAGAAAAGGGGCCTCGGGCATTTTAAGTCATCTGTGTATTATGTGTTTGACATTTCCCAATCAATGGAAGCCCTCAGGATCCCCGTTTCTGTTGAAGGAACTAGCTCTAATACTGGCTGGAGGGAGACAGTATGAATGAGAGTCCATTTCAGCTGCCTCCCTCCAGCCAGCTTTTTTGAGTCTGAGTAGTCAGCTGCCTGCTCACAGCACAGAAAGGAGAGCACCGCAGGAGTGGTGATTAGGATGGGCTGGCCAGAGATGATGGCCACACAGAGCCATAGCACAAAAACTAATCATATATAGTCTCTTCCATTCCTGCCAACAACTGATTTTAGAAATGAAATCCAGTTCACTGGGTTTTTTTCCTAAAAATCTGAATTTCTTTTATAGAATTTAAAAAAAGCATTTCCCCAAAAGCTACATCCAGCCTGTACCTATTCTTATACGCAGTTTTCTTAAGGGTCCCTCACGTATCTGGGTGATTGTCATTAGAGTTTCATAACCATCCAGGAATGTATCACCTGATTAATTTAGTCATTTAATTGCAAACCCAAGCAGAGAGAGGCCTTTTATCAAATGTCTATATGCTCTAACTCAGCTAACAGGCTAAGGGATCTAGCTTAATCACTCAAGAGCTATGTCACATCTGTAAATGCACAAATATTTTTTTCACAAGTCAAACAAATCCTTGGAGCCTGTGAAGAACTTTTTTAAGATCCAAAAGAAGACACAGGCTGAGTTCTCAACTGCTTTCAAGATGAGAGGTGGGTTCTAGCCTGCATCTCAGGATCCTTTCTCTACCGTATTTGCTTTTTGAGTAGAGTTTCAGTGGAAAGCTAGGAGGAGAACAGTGCATTGCCATTACAATGCTAATTATGAGAGTTTGAGAGCACCCTCCCAAAGATCCCCCAAGACTTTGAAAAGTTTGTGCTGGCCCAGTCCCCTGTCTCCACGCAGGACGGATCCTAAGTGGTCCTGCAAACCAGACTTTCCAGCTCCCCTGAAATCTGATGTTCATTTACTTATTTATTATACATCTGCTAGCATATGTACATCTCAACTTTAGCATTCGATCACGAATACAAGCTGGGAACACTTAACAGCACTAACATCCACGTAAAATGTTGAGGAGTCCACCCCCAAGAAGATCGGTATGGAGTCTTCTCAAAGCAGTCAGATCACATATGCTCAGCACGTCTGATGCTGTGTTTACTTGATGTTCAAGTTGGGATCCACATTCTAACAGGCCATCCAATGCCACATTAACTTTTCATAGGAAAGCTTGTGTGAGTGTGTGTATGCTCACGTGTGTGCATCTGCGCTCATGAATTTTGGGGGAATGAGGGGAACTGAAGTCATAGTTGACAACATATGAAGCCCTCAGATGTATCACAGCTGCTCCAACTGGCATTCATCCCCTGAGCAAGGAATTCTAGGATGTCACATTTTTAAGGAGTCCATTTTCACAGTGCACTTCGGCGTCTTAGAATGCTCTCTTGGAGAGCAAAGTCAATCCTAGGTCACCATTTCAATGTAGTTTCCTTTGTACTAAATCCTACTTTCAAGAAAATTCTTTCCATGGTTCACTGGTGTTTAACCTATCATATAATATCCAGGTTTACTGTGTTAGAAGAAGCAGAACAGTATTAAGCTTTTCCCACAAGCCTGTGATTGCATTTGACCTAGTAACCTGTATTAGATTAACATTTATTCTACAACCGCACAGCAAGCCCTGCACCTTGGTGAGCTGCAGTTTATAGAGGACACTAACCATTTTTACAAGTGGAGCAGGAAAAGGGAATTGAATCTGAGGGAGTAATTCCAAGCAAGTATGTTGCTGCAGCAGTTAAATTGTTTATACGAGGGGTAGGGGAATTACTTCTGACTGACCTCTCTTTTTATCTGCTTAGAAGACAAAGTGCAGGTCTCCATCACTGGGGCAAACTCTGGGGAACGCAGCTTTAAAATGTATAGGAGCCATAGGGCCCCACCAATCCACCAATAAGAAGCAGCTTCAAAGGCAAAGCAGAGCAGGAATGTAAACAAAGCAGAGTCACTGGAATTAGGACGTTTTAACAGTAGTAGCCAGGGCTCAAATGTCCTCCCATCACCCCCAGGCAGGCCCTCCAGGTCAGGTGGGACAGAAGTGCAACACAAGTCAGAATGAGAATAGGCTTTTCCATCAGAGATATTTTAATGGAATGGCGTCTTCATTTTCCTTGGCTGCAACTCAGTGTACAGCGGATTCATTAAGGAACAAGTCAGGCTTTGAGGGAGGCTGAGAATGGCAACAAGGGATCAGTGGAGGCATCTGTTTGGGACCCCGCCCCCCCAAAAAAGGCTGAATCCACGAGGAAGCAATTACTAGGAAATCAAAATCAGAACTGTCTGAGCATCTACCCAACATAACCAAGGGGGAAGTTCACCCCACATTATACAGTCTCGTGTAATGAAATCCAATTTATTCTTTCAGTGAACATCGGATTCACCAACACGTCTGTGGTGATGGCTGGGGAGCATCCCTCCTAATGGAGTCTGAGGGGAAACTGTATCTAAGTGATGGACTCTTCCAAGAAAGTCCAATTGTTCCTTGAAATGAGGCTAGCAATGCAGCAATAAAAAAAGAGAAAGACCGATGTCCTTACACTTGAAAATTACACGAGAGAGTGCTAACATATTCCTCATCACGTCCATGCAACCGTATCCCCTCCCACGGAAAAAGATGTGCTATTACTTCACAATTCCAGTATTTCTTTGTCCACTTAACTTGGTAACTTTGTCTCTTAGTTTGCAATGGAATCCTCCAGAACTTTCTGAGTACTCATTTGTGCTCATTAGTATTGCCTAAAAAGAAGTTTATTAAAAATACAATTACCCAGCCTCCTCCCCAGACATTGAATCAGTCACCAGGATGAGGCACCATCTTCTGTATGTTTAGCCACTCCCACAGGTGATTCTGATGAACACTCTTCGCTAAGGACCGTGTTCTAGAACCCATAGAATGTGAAAAAGCTTCCAAATGAGGGTCTGTTAAAGAGGTGTCAACCAGAGCTCACTCATAGCTATTTAGGCCCAGCAGTACAGCAAAAGCTGACCCTGTTCTATTTAGGAATCAGTTCAATTAAAGGTTGATGAAACATTCGCTCCTGCACCACAATCGATTGGTGCAATTCTGCAGCTGTCAATGCCGTGTGGTAACTTGGTTCTGGGGCTGCCAACCCTCCAAAGTTTTTCTTCTCATTGTCTATGGAGGGAGGTGGGACCTGGTGATTTAGTGTGTAAAGCTGTCACTCCTTGGGCCCCCTCTCTCCCCAAATCTGGGATTTGGCAGAACTTTTTAAGCCACTCCATTCAGAACAACAGGTATTTCTTGAATTTTCTATAAGGAGTGTGAATAACTTCAATAGCCAGACATCCCAGGAGGGGTTGCTTTTTTCTTTTCTTTTTTGAGGAGCAAGGAAAGAGTAAGGACAGGTAAGGTGGTTCAAGGCAGGTGAGGAGTGAGAAATAAACAGGGTGCACCTGGGAATTTTAAAAAGCAGCAATGAGTGAGTTCTGAAGCTGGGATAAGAATGGAATCTGCCCTCGGGATGCCACCTGCCAACAGGCTTGAACACAGAGAGAAAACTGTTCAGTTGAAGGAATGCCTGTCAATAAGATGATCACCGAGATGAAAAATCAGTGTGTGCAAATGCCCTACTTTTAAGCCCCTCTACTCAGGCTGGTGAACGGGGGAGATTCCAGACAGCCAAAGGAGACAGCTAAATGTAAAGTGTGTAATATGACCCCCATTCCTTCCTTCACGACCACTGCAGGAGCCTTAACCTCATTCTCCTGCCTGGGGTGTTCAGAGCAACAGAACGAGACAAAAGAAGGAACTCCTTGGGAAAGATAATCCTGCAGCCAACAGGCTAAGGAAGCTCTTTACCCCAAGTTCACCTTAATCCCAGGCATTTTCATTCTACAGGTAACCTCATTCCTGCTGGCTTCCCTTTGGGGAAAAAAATGTGAGAAGGATTGAAAACCATGAACACTGATGGTAGAAATAGAGAGAAACTTTTTTGACACAAATCTCTAAAGGTTGTGTCATTTCACAAACCCTATAATGATTGCCTTCTAGGTACAAATATGTGCACAAACAGGTAAACATAGAAAAATGTCCATCCACATCTGTATTTATGTATACCATCTTCTACCCAGATATATTCATAGTAACACAACTGTGAAGTAGGTAAAGCAATAATGGTGGTATGGCAATGAAGTGCAGAGAATCTCAGAATTCAAACTGGAAAAGACTTTTTACAGATTATCCGATCTAACCCCTTCATCTCATAGACGAGGAAACTGAGCCAAAGAGAAGTAGGAAGTAACTTGCCCAAGGTCACACACCACCTGCTAGCAACTGAGTCTGGGCTGGAACTCTCTCCTTTCTCCCTGTCTGGTGTTCTTCCCACAGTCCCACACAGACTCCATGAGGAAAAGGGATGGAAAACGTGGCCTCTAATGTCGCACTGTCAGTATTAGGGGGACTCATAAAGCATCCAGAGGAGCCTGTCTATATGGCGTGCAGAATTTCAAGTTGTCTGCTGTGTATAATGCATCCATTTAGCCAGAGTCTCTAGTATTAATTACCTCTGTGAGATACAATATGGCATCATGCAGCTTTGGAATCTGTACCCTTCATTAACCGTTTCCCCATTAACCTTGACTGGAATCACATTCCCGCTCTAACCGGTAAGATGTGTTCTGTTTGTAAGCACTCCCATTTTCTCTTTGAAACCATTCTCATATTCTTATTTCATTGTAAATGGTCCTACTTGCAATAAAGTGCCATTGAACGTATTTACTATTTGCTGCTTAATTTTGTCCTCTTGGAAGGAGACCGATGTCAGCTCCAACCATAGTTAATATACCTTTGAGCACACACTGTGACCTTTTGCCTGCTCATGCCTGACTTCATTCTCAGATCTCATTAAACAGCAGAAATTATCTTCGGAAAGAGCAAAACCAGAAATGTGCAGGTTTTGTGCTCAGCTATAGAGAAGAATTTGATTTAACTGGCCCCACAATGGCACGCACGTAGAAAATAAAAGAGAGGACGAAACTTCCAAGTAAAATGGCCTGTTCTCTTTACAAACTGGACAGTGTCGTATGCCCTGACATGGACGTGGAGAGGACTGGAATGATTCTGGGTGCCTGCCTGTCCTACCTCTGTGTTACAATAAGGGAAGCCCCCTGTTGATATACAAGCTTGTTACCGGGTGGTATGAGCTGTGAATGAGCCTTTGGAATTTATCAGCCCCCTAAGACAGCTCTGAGGGAGTGGGGCAGACGAAAGGGGTTTTTTTTTGATGAGTAGAGGAAGAAGGTTAAATGCTGGAAAAGATCAAGGAATGGCGTTAGCTCTCAAGAAAATCAGATCTGAGTAAGACACTGCAGAGGCCTGAGTCATAGGTGCTTCCCCAAACACCAGCAGTGGGGGAAGGTGGCCCTAAAGCAAACAAAGAAATCCAAAGATGGAGATGGGTTGGGAGAGGAGGGTAGACCAAAGACAAATTTACTTAGAGACACCCCTGCCCCTGGACGTTGACCAGGTGCTGAGGGGAGAGGGTAGGGCCAGAGATTTGACCTAGAGTAACTAAAACACTCAAGCTCTTCCAAGCTCTACCAACCTCCCAGTTCTAGCCTCCGACTTACTGAATTCTTTCCACGAACCCTGCTGTCATTCTTAGTGACTTCAACATAGGGGATTCTTCCAAGCCTCTGGCCTCCCGGTTCCCTGACCTCTGGCTACTAAGGATCACTTTCCTCTATCCACCTCACCCAACCACTCCTGTGCTCGTACCCTAGACTAGTGATTCTCAACCCTGGCCACACGTCTGAATTCTTTGAGACAGTTTTTTTTTGTGTGTGTGAGGAAGACCAGCCCTGAGCTAACATCTGTTGCTAACCCTCCTCTTTTTGCTGAGGAAGACTGGCCCTGGGCTAACATCCATGCCCATCTTCCTCTACTTTATATGGGACGCCGCCACGGCATGGCTGACAAGCAGTGCGTCTGCGGACGCCTGGGATCCGAACCCACGAACCCCGGGCTGCCAAGCGCGAACTAAACCGCTGCGCCACTGGGCCGGCCCCAAGACAGTTTTTTAAGTTACAGTTCCCAGAGCCCACACTAGACCAGTTGTAATCAGAATCTCTGGGGGGAAGCAGTCATCAGTATTTTTTACAAGCTCCCCTAACAATTTTGATATACAGACAGGGCTGAGAACCAATGACCTGGATGTTATTATTATCAATAACCACGTCAATCACAAATTTCCTACTTTAAGTACTCTACTCTCTGAGAAAAGTGCCCAGTTTTCACACTCATTCCAGTACTCCAACCCCAAAAGGAGATTTGTTTCAGAGAGGAGGTATCCAGGGAAATGTAATACGTTTTAATAGAATTTTGGCAAGTTTGAAGATAATTATACTGCGCCCTGTAAAAATAATATTTAAAAAAATCTTTGTAACATTCTTTGATAAATTCCTATATACCATGTGATTTTCCTGGGACCGTTCATTTGTACATTTGAAATCTCAACCAGATGCGATACCCCAGAAGGGGTGTCTGTATGTACTTAGACACTCAGTCATCTCTGTTAAAAAGGTGGAGGGAAGCTCCCAAGATGAATGGAGACTGGCGATCAGCTACCCTTCACTGCCCTGACTCACCCCTCCTGCACCCTGCTCACCCCCGCCTTGGAAGATTATAGGGTGTTAGAGCTGCAAGGACTCTTGGAGGTCGTCTGACCTGGTGGTTTTCCTTGCAGCAAAGGTACCCTTAATAAAAATGAAATCTTATGTGGAATCCTAATGTTTAAGACAAATAAAAGCAGAAAGTCACTAGAATATATTTATTTCATGAGTTCAAACATGCCGTATATATATATATACATATATAGCATAAAGTACATCGCTGACAGCTCTGAAACTGATGTGATAAACATAAAGATTTGGAACAATCACAATCATATTATCCTCAGCATTCAACTTATTCTGCTTTAGTTGCACAATATTTAGAAAATACTGATTCATCTAAGTAGTTGCAAATGGTAATGGTTTTCATATTGTTTTGTTTTAAAACAATTTGCCTTATAGCTTGGGTTTCTGGTTAACTAAATTCATCCAGAAGCTTGCAAGAAAAGTAGTAGGAAATATCTGTTTCAAAGTTGAATTGTTAGTAACAGCTAATAAATTCTTGCATTTCTAATCATAAAGTAAGAAAGGAAGCATTCATTCTAGCTCAAACGTGATGTTTTCAAGATGTGAGAGAGTCACTTGTGGGTGCACAAACAAGCCTTATGCCACGAGAGCAAATGCAAACAAGCTTGATATGGCATTTAACTGAGCAGGTGCAAATGTACTGTGGTCACAAATGCACTTGTGTGATTTTATATCAGTAGAGACATGAAACAGACATGTTGGTATTTAAGAGACACAGACAGACAGACCAGTACGGAATATCAATATTCCTCATCAAACAAGGACTCCCAGATGGCAGGATTTTATTCTGATGTTCATTCCAAATAAGTTAACCCAGTAACACATTTTAATATGCTGATGTTCTTAGATATGTTAAAATGTGAAATAAAATACATCTGAATGTGTGTTATTTTTATTGCAGTGTTTTAAAATAGTTAAAATGTGTTCTACAAGAGAAATTCAAATGAAAAAGTTGCAGAACTACTAAAACTCTTCCACAGGGCCCTGTAGGGTTCCACGGAACTGAGTCTGAAATCCACTCCTGAGGTCCATATAAGGATCCTACGTCCAAACACGTAAATTCCCTGGCCTGAGGCCACACAGGACATTTGTGGCAGAATTAAGTCTAAGGCCTGGGTCTCTGACTCCCGTTTTAGTGCTCTTTCCACCAGACCGACCTGCCTGTCGTAGAGATATGCCCCTCACATCTCTCATCCGAGGGTGTGTTCCAGACATGGGACCTAAATCCTGGGGACACAGTGAGGGAAACCCATTTAGATGGGTGTGTGTCCAGGAATGCCTAACTATGACTGTGAACGCTAAGGCTGTCACTTTGCCTAAAACTAGGGAAATTATAAACCCGAAATGTATGCCTTGGAATTGGGTACTCTCTTCATTTATTAGTTGCTGGAGATGAGATGATTAGGATGTGACCCACCTTGTAGCTCAGGTGTTTTTTAACCCATGGTTTCCTACGTTAGAACTTTATTTCCAAGCCAGTTGGTGAAGGTTATGGTACTTTCCACAGGGCATTGCATTAGCCAGCTCAGGCTGCCATAACAAACTACCACAGACTGAGGGGCTTAAACAACAGAATTTTATTTTCTCACAGTTCTGGAGACTAGAAGTCCAAGATTAAGGTGTCAGCAGGGTTGATTTCAGACAGAGGCCTCTCTCCTTGGTTTACAGATGGCTGTATTCTCTCTGTGTCCTCACGTGGCCTTTCCTCTGTGTTTGTGTCCTAATCTCCTCTTCTTATAAGGATACTTGTCATATTGGATTAGGGCCCACCCCAATGACCCCATTTTACCTTAATTACTTCTTTAAAGATCCTATCTCCAAATACAGTCACAGCCTGAGGTACTGGAAGTTAGGGTTTTAATATAGGAAATTATGGGACACAGTTCAGCCCTTAATGGTCAGTGGGGCTTGCCAGGCTCCCTCAAGGAGACCAGAGTCTGAGGACCAGCATGGCAACACCTCTCAGAGACTTGACCACTCAGTGCTCCTCCTCCCCCACTCTGGGGAGGGTCTGAGACACGCCAGAGGAAAGGATGAAAACTGTATTCAAATGCCTCCTGACTTTATGTTTCTGGGCAGATTAGGGATGTGGAGTCACCAAAAACACTCATAGATTTGAAAAGATCAGGATATATTTTGGATACTTTTACTTTTCCTAATTTAGTACTCTATGTGTATATATTTTTTAAAAATTGCTTTAAGATGAAGAGTGGATTTTGAAGGTTTCTAAATGCCCAGAACACTACCAGGTTGGACAGTTTGATAATCCATATAAACTTTGAAATCTATGAAAATTCAGGCTTTTAAAATCAATTTTAATGAACAAAACTTAATTTTGTTCTTAAACAAAGAGCTTTTATAAGTGAATATTAAAGGCAAAAGATCCCATCATAAAAACAGGCAGAGGGCAATAACAGGCATATATATAAAAAGAAATATGAATAGCTAATTTATACATAAGTGAAGTTCAATATCACTCATTAATGAAATGCAAAAGAAATTAAAATGAGATACCATTTTCTACCCATCATTGACAAAAAGATTAAAATATTTAATACTATGCAGTGATAGAGAAGGTATGAGAAAACATACACGGTTGATAGACACATAATTCAGTAGAGAAATTTTGCAATATTTTAAATCTAGAATCAATAGAAAACCTTCTAACTTTTTCTGCACTAGATAAAGTTCTGTGCCAGAACTGCTAAAGTGAGCCTGGCCAGGGCTCTAGAATCATCTGTCCTTCAACACCTGTCTCCTCTCACAAATCAGGGCTTGGTGGTTGATCACAAAAGTATCTTTGAGGTTGAAGTACATTTATTTCTAACATGCCTCCTCTAAACTTTTAGATATTCTTAATGCCAAGTCAGTCAATAAAAAAGAATCTTGGGTGCCACCCGGTGGCGCAGCAGTTTAGGTCGCGCTTGGCAGCCTGGGGTTCGCGAGTTCGGATCCCGGGCGCCCGCCGATGCATCTGCCTATCAGCCATGCCATGGCGGCGTCCCGTATAAAGTGGAGGAAGATGGGCACGGATGTTAGCCCAGGGCCAGTCTTCCTCAGCAAAAAGGGGAGGATTGGCAACAGATGTTAGCTCAGGGCTGGTCTTCCCCACAAAAAAAAAAAAGAATCTTAGCTCCCCTATATCATCTATAACTAAGTCTGGCATTTCTTCCTTTCAAATTCCTCACCCATGGAATGAACCCTCACCTACGTCCCCTGCCCCATTCCCACTGACTCACAGTGGCCCATTTTACAACAAGCCATAACCTCCACTGTTAGAGCTGTCGCCAACTCCCCTCTCTACCTTAGGGTCGCCAACTCCCCTCTCTACCTTAGGCTGCACTCCCTGATTCACTGCTTGTGTCAGATTATTTCTTCCTTAAGAACCTTCAATGGCTACCCATTACCTGTTTCTTCTCTTTCAAACTTCTCTAAGGACTCAATAACATGGGACCCTCAAACATTATTTCTTATCATTTCTTCCAATACGCCTTCTGATCTAATTAGCTACACCTCTCCTTCACCCAAAACCCATGCTGATCTCCACCTCTATGCCTTTAATCCTATGGTTTCTCCCATCTATAATTCCCTCCCTCCTACCTTCCCAAATGCTACTTCTCTTCCAAAGTCTAAAAGTAAATTATTTGATTTTTACTGAGTATTATTTAGTGTCTTCATGGTCCATAATTTCCCATGGCAAATAGCAAACACTTCCATCCAATCAAATAGTCATTGAACCGCTCTCTCACTTGGACGCCTGCGGTATACCAAACATTCTGATAGACACTAGTGATACAGGACTCCATGCAACCCCTGCCAGATGGGGAAGTGGAAGACAGAAACTCCAGGCCAAAGGAACAGCACGAGCAAAGGTATGGAGCATGGGTGTGGCTTATGCAGAAAATAAGGTCTGATGAAGATTTGGGAAGGAGTGGGTCAGATGGGAGATGAACATTTTTACAGAGCATCAGTATGTGTTCCTCAAGTCACTGCAAGAGACACATGGGTACATATCGTGAAAAGGAATTATGCTTTAATTAAAATGTGAACTCGCAGAATTAGGCTCTCAGAGGTCTCCCCCTCCACCACCTTTCTCCGGTTTCAGTTGGGTACGGTACTCATAGATTTCTCTCAGTAATTAATATGGCTCTCAGATTTAATTAATCAAAAAAAATCTCAGAAGATATTAATATGAGGGGTAAGCCTCAGGCAGGGCAGGGCCAATCACGGGTTGGCATTGAGGGTAGGGAAGGCAGAGCCAGTAGTGACCAGTGCTCCAGGTGAGGTGTGTCCTCACCTTGGGAAAAGGACCAGCCAAGTGTGGGATAAGAGGTTTTATACTGCTGTGGTGCCTCCCTTCAGGAGAGCCCAAGGCTTTATGTAGGCACTGTTGACTGTGTAACTTGCCAATTCCTATGCCTCTGCCCTGATTCGGGCCCCAAAGGGCCAGTGGAGCCTGCTGTGGGCTCTGGTCTGGGACTTAAACGCTGTAGTGAGGGATAAGATTGCTGTGTCACTGGGTCCTACCCACCCTCATCTGGGTAGCTGCATGTGATTTACATTTCTACACACTACATCTACTCCGTCCAATGCCAAAACTTGAAATTCCAACCGTGTTTTCCCAAAAGCCAGGCCCGTAAAGCCCCAGAGATGACAGTTCATAAAGAAATCACCATGCTTTTGTTTGTTTGTTTCATTCTATCTGCTTAGCCTTTAAATTCAGCTTCCATGACTTCAAAAATATCAGTTCCATCTTCCTCTCTTTTAGCTGGTCCTGATAATTTTTTCCTGCCTTAACTGTTAAAAATCACATTTTCAGGGTCACCGAAAGGCTCAATAATATGCTTCAACCACATCATTCACAGAAATGTCTGCCAAGCAGCTCAACTTTTCAACAAACCAAACAAACTCAAATTTACGTTTCAGGAGAGCATTAAACTACTAGAGAAAATGTTTTCTCTAAACCAAGGTTTTCTAAAGCCATGCATTCAAGATGATGTGCAAATCTAGAATGTTCCCTCTCCTTTGGTCGGAAATCTCCTTAGTAGCAAACACCATTAAAAATCCTTCCCAATAGGATCAATAAGAGCATCTTTTCAAGATGACACAGATCTCTGATACTGGAAATATTCAAACCTTGGTGACAACAAAAGTTTTCCCAACTTCGTATTTTCCTTTTCCTATTCTAGCTCCTATAGCATAAAAACAAACAACATTAAAAAACACTGGAGTATTGACTACATTGTTTTCTTCCTGAAAGCATGTCCCCAGGGACTTGTGTGTTCCCATTATCACTGTCCTTTGTCTTGACTACAGCCTGGCTTTGGAGAGTCCATAGCCTCTGGATTAAAAATGACAAAAAAACAGGAGCTAGAAAAATTGCAGAGTATCTGCTCAATGTGGTCTATGCCCTTGGCAGCTGTTGTTTGATTGGCCTTGGGTGGAGTGAGGGATATGCGACTCAATCAATTCCTACCCCATTTCTATTTTTAGTGAAACTTTTTGGATTAGGACTTTCCTCCCAAAGAATCAAGTTAAACAGCAGGTTGGAAACAGGCTGGAGCAGGAATGGAGCACTGTCATATTACAGAGCATATTTATGCCCTAGGGAGGAAAGAGAGCCGACAGAACATAAATTCAGAAATCTATGAACCCTGGGAATAAATCTCACAGTCAACTCCCTCTTCACTGTCTTTGAATCAGAAGTAGCTGCAACCTGCAAAACTTATTTTAAAGCTACACCTAATCCAGCACCCCTGAGATTTGGGGCTTATAGTTTACTCTTGGAGGAATCAAAGACCTTTGGAAGGCTGAGGTAAAATAGATGGTCCCTGCCCTACAGCTCTGTGGGGCAGCTGAGCACCCTGCTCTGAACTTTATTAGAGCATTCATCACACTGTTGTAATTAATGTTTACACCTCTCCCCCTCCCACTGGACTGTGAGGTCCCCAAGGGCAGGAATCATTTCTCATCCATCTCTCTATCCACAGGTCCTAGCTCTATTCCTGGCACAAAGTAGACTCCCTGCAAATGTTTGTTGGTGGATGGATGGATGGTTGAAAGACGTGATCTTGGAGTTACAAAAATAAAAACCTGAAACAAACACACAAGAACAAGAACAAAAAACAAACAGACAAAAATGCTATCTCCTAATCTTTGCTTATGGGGGAAATTCTTGCATTATGTAAAGACTAAAATCTGTATTGAAGAACATTTTCTTGGGGTGTTCTTTCTAATATTTTCAAATAATCTCACTCCAAATCTTTCTACTTTCTCTTTGGAGAAAAATTTCTTTGATTAATTGTCTAACATGTTGCATATATTTTCAAACAAGATTTTAGGCGATTGGTTTTGCTGGAAATGCAGAAACCATTTTCCCCTCCAGTGTCAGGATGGCCAACAGTACCCAGCAAATGGGACCCCACAATAGGAAGACAGGGCAGCAAAGGGAATGGGGGAGGGGATGGGCAATCTTGGAGGTTTAATTGGTTAATCTCTGTGCCAGTTATCATTGTACCATCCCTGGCCCCATGACTCAAGAGAGTTCCCACCTAGAAGGAGAGTTCCCACCTAGAAGGAGAGTTCCCCAGGTTCCATCAACCCTGACACTCCAGTAACTTACATCATCCACTCTTTACCCCAGGAGAGTAAAACTGCAGGAAAATCCAAACACTTTTTAGAATCATATGGAAAATTATGAGACTTCTGCTTTAGACCAAGGATAACAGTTTAATCTAAAGTAAAGCCAGAAGTCATTGCTGGATTACTAGTTTAATCCTTCATGGACACTTTCTTTTTCCTGTAGCCTCCTTTCTTTCTTGAGTCTCTGCTTCTTCCCTTTGCTCAGCCCATCCACGTCATTCCTTCCTCCATGACCTATACTTTAGTCCTGTCATTAGAACCTTCAGTCCCCGTAGACCTTATTTAACCCCACTAACAGCCCTCAGAACTAAAAAGCGTTCTGACTTCTGATCTAGACACATAAATATCCATTGCTATTTATTTCCACGGTCACTTTTCTAAAGGGTTTCTCACATTTCACTGTGACCAGATATATTCCATGAATCCCAAGAAGCCCAAGAGATGTGAGCCCAGATGGGCCAAAATAACCACAGTTCCTGAAACCCTCCCGAAGCCTACCTTCATCACCTCCTGGCTTGTGCACAGGGACCCTCCGGTACCATAATTTAGAGGGAAAATGTGGTTCCTATTAAAGAGACCTGTTGTCTCACATTTGAAAAAGTGGTTTTTCCTTCCTCTTCTTTCCCAACTTCAAATTAAATCTGCACTTTTGTGAAGAAAACAAAATGAAAGCCCTTTCCATGTGAGGAGAGGAGAAGTAAACGGTGGCTTTATTACCCTGCGTGGAGCTTGAACTTCATCTGCACCACCTCGTGGCTAATGCAAAGGGAGCAATGGAGATGTGAGGTCTGATTGTGCTTTATTGGAAACACATCTGTGCAAATTTCAAGCTGGGAACATGTCTTCCATCTCCTCCACCGGGAAAATGGAAAAGGAACTCCCAGCGGCCTCATTTAAATTTCACGTATATCTTAGAAAATTGTAGATCTTTTAGTGAGTAAAATGTAGGAAGTGAAATCTGAAGAGACAGCCTGGACTAATACGAGACTGTTATTTTTATGATTTCTAAGCATTATCTATCTAAATTTCAGATGAATAAGGTTTCCATCATGGTAGCAAAGGTGATAGGCTCTCCCACCAGCTCCTGCCCTGGGCCATTTTGTGCTTCCTCTTTGCAGTCAACAATCAAAAATGCAGGCAGATAGAAGGGAAAATTTGAGGTGAGAGGGGGAGGAGGATATCTTGACCTTTTCAGCAGCAAACTAAAGTTCTGTGTTATCCAGGAAACCTTTCCCAACCACTCCATGAAGTCAGACTCCTACCGCACCAAAGCCTGTTCAACACCATTTAGCATTTAGTTGTTCCCTAAGTGCTTGGCATCTGGATGCCTTATCTCCCCAACTACGTGGAAGGCTCACACCGACAGAGACTATGCTTACATTTCCAGTGGAGAGCTTATGGGACCCAGCACAAGATCAATGCATGTCTATCGACTGATGGCAAAGTGTGCCTCTTCTGACTTCATTTAGTAAAACAAGATTGGCCAGAAATGATCAAAGCAACATAGTTTATACTCATGATAAAATTCCAGTGTCCATATTAAATAAAAAGTTCAATGAGAAAGTGCATATTGGAACAACCACAAGGAAATTTGACCATAAGGAAACTACCTTTTTGAATAGAACATATAGTCCACTTTGGGCTGTTATATTTTTGTGTGTACTTTAGACGTTTGAGAATTTAATATTGTTCAGAGTTGTCACATTATTTCAGTTATGTTTCACTGGATTATAACTCGATCCCCAACTTTAGAGACATACCTTGGAGTAAACGCATTTGGGATGGTTTTGGAACAGGACCAAGAATGTTGTAATTATATGCAAACAACTCCAAAAAAATAACTAAAGGAGCTTCAAGTCACTGGCCTTTCCTTCTAATTCAGCTTTAAATATTAGTGAGAAGTTAAAAACATGGTGGGGGATTTAGACCCCAGGGGACCATTGGTGGCAGCATTGCCTGGGCATAAAAGGAAAGCACAGAGATCGGTAAAGCTGCCCACTTGCAGGACTACCCTTTACCTTTCCACACCACACATGGCAGAGACTAAGTGGAGAGCTACCTGCAAATGTAGAGATAGACCCTAGAAAAAGCCAGGTAGGAAGCAGAGTCTAAGTTTTACAATACAAGGACTAATGCCTTTGGAGAGATTGAGAAAAAATCAAGTTGGGATCAAAAATTAAGGATTGCTGCTCATCACAGCAAGCCAAGTGTCTGAAACCAGACTAGCAGAAAGACATTGTATGAGTTTGCTAGGACTACTGTAACAAAGCACCACAAACTAAGTGGCTTAAACAACAGAAACTTATTGTCTCACAATTCTGGAGGCTGACGATCAGGTGAAGCCTGAGACCAAGATGTTAGCAAGGTTGATTCCTTCTGAGGGCTGAGAGAGAATCTGCTCCATGCCTCTCCTGGCTTCTGGTGGTTTGGAGGCAACCTTTGGTATTCCTTGGCTTGTTGAAGCATCATCCCGGTCTCTGCCTCATTTTCATGGGGCACTCTTCCAGTGTGTGTGTCATCCTATCTCCAAACCTCTCTCTTTTATAAGGATATCAGTCGTTAAATGGATTAGGGCCATTTTAACTTGATTCTGTCAGTAAAGACCCTATCTCCAAATAACATCACATTGGGAGGTACCGGGGGTTAAGACTCCAAGATATCTTTTTGTGGGGTAGAGGGATGGGGAGGGACACAATTCAACCCATAACAACAGGAATTAAAAAGCCAGGATCAGTGGTCAGGAAGATATTGGTCCAGAATCCAGGGGCTCTGGAGAAAAAGATTAGAAAGAATAGTAGTTGAAACCATGGTCTGGAACTATGCAAGAGTTCCTTAAATGCTCTTCCTGTCTTCAGTTTCTCCCTCCTCTGTCACTGATGCTGCCAGGTTTTTTACTACACATAGAGATGATCGTGGCCACTCCTACACTCAGAACCAACATGGCTGCCCACTGTTGCTGTTAAAGTACCAAATGTAAGGCTGTTTGATGAGCCAACTGTCCTCATTTTTCTCATTAGGAAGCTCAGGCCCAGACAGAACAAAAGACTTGGCCAATCTCTCTCATTTGCCAAACCTGGTGTCACTCAGATCTCAGTTCTTTCCCCTGTCTACTCTGCTCCTTGAATCCTAATTAAAAGAAAACCCTAACCCACATTGGTTGGGATTCAATCAGCAAACTAAGTATCCCTTTGGTCCAGAAGTATTCTCTAGGACAGGCCTAGGCAGCACAGAACAAATAAAGCTGCAGCAGCCAGAAACTATCTTCCTGGCCTCAGGAAGAATTATACCATGGTGGTTATATTTCCCTCTGGGCCAACCACCTCCATGGAGGCTCCCCAGGCTGGACAAGTACAGGCAGTGCAAGGGTGGGCAAGAGAGAGTAATGACATTAATAGAGTCAGTCACAGCACCACAATCCATGCATCACACCAATCATACATCCCTGGTGGGCTCTAAGCACAAATCTTCACCAAGAGAGTCACCCTCCTTGGGATGGGGCATACATCCTACACCAAGAACAAAGCCCAGGCTGACCCCATACTGCATGTTTCTGCCATGGCCTCCCCAGAGCACTTATCATAGTGTTGCACACACAGAAGGGAGATCTTGATAAAAGGCTGGTTGGTTGTCTTTCTTTCCTTGGCCCCCTCACCTCCTCTCTCACACTTACTTGCTTCCTCTGCCTTTGATTCAGCCCTGCTGGATTTCTTGAATGAAAAATCAGGACACACAATCTGGCAAGCACGATTTCTGATGAGTTAATTCATTCCCACCAAGCCTCATTCAGGTGGAGATTTTAATCACATTTAATAACACAGTTAATGGCTTGACCCCACTGAACAGAGAATACAAAAGCAATCAGAACCTGGTAGAAAGTCAGGTTTCAGGGATGGATGCCATTTGCTTGTATGTACAAGGAAGTCTTCTAAATCAAAAAATACAGCCTTAAAATGTACATACTGCACTAGCAGGACAGACACAGAGTGAACTCTAGGGCAGCTGCAAGTATCTACCCTGCTTTAGGGTCAAATCCAGCCAAGGATCAATAAACGCATCTGTTTTCAATTCACCTGCACTGTGACAGCGAAGGCATCATGGAAGGCAGACGACTCAGTTCTGCTGGCTGCGCTCCGATGCAGTCCCCATTCAGAGGCCGATAATTAGGCTAGCTAAATCTTTTAATCTCAAAATTGGAAAACATGACTTCACGTGGCTCTGTAAATGTTAATGATCAATAAAACCAGCTGTAGCACCACATTTGGTTCCGTTTATTAATGTGCTATTTTAGATGAGCTGAAGCAAAAAGAGATTCCATTATCCAACTTGAGAAGGCCTCCCCTGTGTGCAGCCATTTATACAACGTTTTTACTCTACCAGAAACCTAGATTCTCAATTTGTTCTTTTCTTTTTAGGGCTTAGTTTTGTTGTTGTTGTTGTTTGGGTTTGGTTGGTTGGTTTGGGTGTGTGTCTGTTTGTGTGTAGCATCATTTTGGCTAAGAAGCAATCAGTAGAAATGAGCAGTCCTGAGGGGTCAAGATACCTGTAATTCAACTCAGTTCCCACAGTCATTGCTTCCCAGAACTACACTTTTCAATAATGAAGATCCATCCTGTACTGGTGTGCTTGACCCACAGCAAAAATGAATAACTGCCCCACTAACAGACACCAGGAACTGCACATTAAAAAATCCAATCAGTGGTTGCCTCAGCAAATGCATATGAAGTACTTACTTTGTCAGGCATGAGGTACAAAGCAATTTAATTAAGTAAGAATAATTCAGTCATTCTTTCATTCAGCAAATATCTAAAGACCTACTATGTGCCAGGACTGCTCCAGATGCTGGAGATACAGAGTAGAACAAGCCAGACCACCCTCTGCCCCCATGGAGCTTATTTTGAGTCAGTGAGATAGACCACAGATAAACACATAAATACTTAATAGAATGTTAGGTAGTAGTAGGTGCCACGAGAAACCTAATAAAGCCAGATAGGAAGGTAGAGAGTGATGGGATTGCTACTGTAGATGGGGAAGTTGAGAAGTGGGCTGGATAGAATTACAGAGCCAGCCCTGTTTCTGCAGAGGGAAATAGTACAAGAGGCAAGGAGGTGAGCACTATTAGAGAATGACGGTGGGGCCATATTGATTAGGCCCTTGTAGGGCATGGAAGAGTTTGGGAGAGAAGAGTTTATGATCTGATTTACGCTGGCTGCTGGCTGGAGAAAGGGCTACAGGGATTCAGGAGGAGCTGGAGGAGGGGACAAGAATAGAGGCAGGAAGACCATTTAAGAAGTTACTGCAATAATCTCTAGGCAAGAGATGTAATGGTGGGCTAGCTGAGGTCAGAAGTGATAGAGGGGGTTATAAATGGCTGGATTCAGGATACCTTCCCATGGTAGCACCAGTGGGATTTACTGATGGATTTCAAATGGGGATAAAAATAAAAGACAAGGATAAGGTTTAGCAATGATATAGGGTCTTTTAGTTTATAAGACAGTTTCATATTTATTATCTTATTTGATTCATGGGGACCTGGCTTCTCAAAGTGTGACAAGTAGACAGGCATCGTTGCCTTTACCCAAGAGCCAGTTAGAATACAGACTCTCGGGCTCATTCCAGACCCAGGTAACCCATATGGACTTTAAAGTTTGGGAAGCACTGGTCTGGGTGGCGGAAATGATGATGATGATGAAGGTGGTAGTGATGATGATAATGATGATAAAACAGGCTCCTGGGGGTTAAATAATTTGCTGAGGCCACACAGTCAGGATTCCAGGATTATGACTACAAATCCTGTGCTCTTTCTACCACTCCATTTTTTGAGACAAAATTCCTTCCCTTGGGGAGCTTACAGCCTATGGGGGAACATACTATGTAGCAATTATCATCTGAAATTATCATGGTTTCATTGGAGGTCAAAATTTAGGTATCATGGGGCTTCAGAGAGGAGACCAAATTCATCTTGGTAGTAAAAGTGAGTAGAATTTAGGTAGAAAAAGAGCAGAGAGAGAAGAGTGTGTAGTGTGTGTGTGTGTGTGTGTGTGTGTGTGTGTGTGTGTGTGTGTGTTGGCACAAGAAGGGGCCCTCACCGTGAAGAGGAGAGCCACACAACAAAGCCCAGAGCTACCCCTGACCCTGATGAATTACCCTCCCATCACATTCTGCCTACCAGACATATTGATCCTGAACTAATCAAGTCAAAAGAGTCATTGGGGGAAAAATAATGGGCTTAAAAAAATAAATCCACCTCACATGATTATTGCTCCAGGAAGAGTGAGCTGTGCCCAGCTGAGGGCAAATTTGCCAAAGGGCACAGTGCACATGAAGGACAGGGAGGGAGGGGTGAAGATGGGAGAAGGCAAGCCCCCACAAGACAGAACCAGGCGCCTGCCACTCCACTGCTTGGTTTTAACCTGGATCCCCACGTAGCTCCACTGCAACAGCTGGGCTCGGTGCAGGCCTGATTTAATAACGTGTTGGGAGCTGGCATTTGCTGCAGTCCCGCAGCAGCAGTAAATAGTGGCAGGGAAGATGTGTACCAGACCTAATTTGCCCCCTTTTGCTACTTAGAAAGGCACATTAATATTTAATAGAAGAAAAATAATTCATGCAGATTTGAAAGCAAAATCCATGAAAAGGCACATTTAAAAAGCTGGGGGGAAATGGGTCTGTTTCAGGAACGCTCAGTTTTCCCCCTAAACTAATGAAAGCTGGTGATTTATGCACATGGAGGCAACATAGGCAAATTCCACCCACCTGCCTCCTCCTGTATTTTGGTTCTGTGGCTATAAACATTCCCTAACTTCCCACCCAGGCCTTATGTTTCTGCCTCCTCGGTCGGTCTGATACTGGAAATTCAGCAGCAAAGGCAGGGCCTAAAGCTCAGAGTGTTGGGCGGGGAATTGGGGAGGAGCTGAGTCTTCCTGTGTTGCAAACGTCTCTTAGGACAACTTTGGGGCCTGGGCTTGGGGCCCCCATTTCTGTTAACTACAGAACAGGTGTAAGAAAGCTATTTGCTTGGGGTCCTTTAAGAAAGGACTGTGTGTGGTCGTACTGATCTGGATGGGAAACAACATACTTCATCCAGGGCAGGCCTTGGGAAGGAGAGCAGACCCTTCTCATCCTACTTTCGGTAGCTTTCTTTGTGGGGATCCCAGGTGGCCAGTGCCCTCCTGCTGCGCTTTCAACCTGGACTTGATGTTGGGACACCCCATAGAAAGAAGATCTATACCTAGGGCTTTCCCCTCCTCCCTACTCCCATCAGAACTTGCCAATTTCATGTCCCATTGCTGCAGGAGCCTGCTCTTGGCATGCCAAACTGACTGTTGCTAGCTAATCCTTCCTGAGTGTTCATCCACTCATTGGTATTGCATCCAAGGAAGCACATTGGTACCTCACCAAGAGTCCTTCACAGGTCAGGCCTTACTTTGAAAGACTAGCTTGAAAGGTGTGACTTGCAGGCATAGTAGCATGTTGGCAGGGGCAAGTGACAGGGTTTTTGTGCCCCTTACATTATACCATGTAGGGAGGCCTGGCCCTGCTTCCTTGAAGCATATCCTATAATATGCTGCCATGAATCTCCACCAAGGACCCCCACACCATTTCCTCTCACGTCACGTTAGCCAGCAGGGGGTGGGCTCTGGCTGCTCTGCCACACCAATGTCGTTTCTCTCTGCATCCTAAAACTTACCTCCAAAAAGTACCTCACACTTCTACAGCTTGGGACTTAATTCCCCTCAGCCCGTGACATGAGCCAACTTGCTTTGATGATGAGAGGACAGGGAGTTTTGGAGGCAGACAGGTGGGCCCAGCCTGGCTCTTTGAGACCGAGAGCAAATCCCCTGGGCAGAGGGCAACAACTCAGCCCCACGGGCATGGACAGTGTAGTGTTTAGTCCCTCCCCAAGCCAGTAGGGCTAATTCCCAAGCCACACCAGCAGGTTTTCATTTAGCCCAATTTTGCCTCATTTCCTCTAAAATCATTACTGCAATGATTTAATGTTCAGGGCTGAGAACAACACATCTTCTCCTTTCTCCCTCTCTTACCATGAGCTGCCCTCCCTCGAGGATGTAACGGAGACTTTAGCATGGCGGGCCAGAATCATTTAATAAACATAAAGCAACTTAGTCTTACAGGGCAAATGTAGGACCACATTTTTTCCATGTTAATGTAATTTTTGTGAGGAAGGGACCTTGGACTATTCTTTTCTATGAATAGGCCCATTATAAGCTGCACCTGACCAAGAATCATTTTAGAATTGTTCTTTCCTGAGCTTTCTACTTAGCAAATATTTCCTGATGCTAAATCACCATAAGCCACATTTTATGTCATTGTGAATTTGCTCAAAATAAGTTCTATTCACTTCCTTGGATTCTACTTGGAAAGGTCCCTCAGCAAAGATTTGGCCTTTGGAAAGATTTTTGTTGTTGTTGTTGTTTTAAATCTAGGAGGATGTTGAGGGAAACAACTTGGGGGGGGGTAGGGGAGAGTTTAGAAAGAAAGAGAAAAGTCAGAATCCCTAGGAGTTTTTGCCACTAACACAAAGGTTATTTAGAATTTGCTTATTTTCTTAAAACCAACAGGAAAGAAAAAATTGTGCTTCCAGAGCGGGCTGTTCTCCAGTTAGAGGCCCGGGGGAACAATTTGCAGGGGGACTAGGTCAGCTCAGCCTGTCTCTGCCTCCAAGAAAAATACTCAGGAGAAAGCTACAACTTCTCCAGGGGGCAATATCAGCAGGTAACCACGGATGGAAACTGAGTATTAATTATCCCTTCCTGTGTTTTATATTTTCAGATTTAACAGACATTGGAAAGCCAGACATTGATAAAAATGACAGGAAATATTCTTAGTCAATTAAATCGCCACAATGTCAAGCCTAACATCTGTTCTATGAACCCTGCAGATATGTGTGGCATTAATATTTAATAAAAAATAGCCCTGGTTTGGACTCAACAGCCATTTCACACTGTTCTCCCAGGACATCCACTTCAGATCTTATAACCTTACAGAATTTAAATCCATATGTCCCTCCCCTGAGCCACCCCCTCCTTAGCGTTCAGAGGTGCACTCAGAGGAAGCTTTGCTTATACTCTTGCTGGACCACACGGTTTCTGCTCAATGAAGGCAGCTGTCACAGGATTGACCCTGGACCACACTCACCTACATGGAGAGACATCACATGAGGTGACAGTGAGTTCTGTACCCCAGAGCTCAGCCCCACCAGCTGCTCCTTGTCCCTGTGGCCCCTAGTACTCAGCTGTCTCCTTCTAGGAAAGCCTGGGTTCACCAGGGTGTCTCTCAAGCTACCATTTCCTTCTATAGCCAAGCCAACGGGAGGTGGCTCCCAAATGGTCCCAATGTACATGGGCACCTGTCACCAATGTGCCTTTGCTCTTCTTGGGAAACTCCATTGCCATTTCCCTTCAGTATGTATAGTATCTCAAGTGGAGGCCCTGAGAAAAATCCACTGGGAAGTCGCATACCCCTCTCCTTCAACGGGGCTATCACCTTTTCCTTTCCTTCCTTCTTACCTGGAATTTGTTATTGGGTGACCACAGGGTAAGTCCTGTGCTACTCATGGCAGCACCAGGATTTTAAGATGAAAAACCCCACTTCCCAGAGTGAGTGTAAGTATCTTTCCTTTTTCCCAGCAGTCTTCTAGGGAAGTCACTTCTCCAGAGACCATTTTTTCCCTCCCTTTCCTGTCAACTATATTTCCCAGAATATAAGCCATAGATTCAATTCAAGTTTAGGAGGGTGGGATAGAAATTACCAAGGCATCCTCTTGGAACAAAAACACAGCTTCTTTTATACAAAGCCTGCCTGGGCAGAGAGAAGGAGGGGCAAGGTCACACCTGTTTGGAGGTTGGTGCGGCTGACGAGATGGAAATGATGCTACCTCAGGTTCAGATCTCACAGGAGGAGTTGGGGTGGTGTCCTAAGTCTCACTCATCTTTCCTCCTGCATTCTGATCAATTGAGCCAATCTACTCAAGGATCATGAGTGAAAGGGGTGTCAAGGCATCAGTTTTATTAATGCCCAAACAAATACTCAATCATCCCCAATGACCAGGCTCTCTGATAAAGCTGTCTGGGAGAACATAGCTTGGACTTGGGGGCAAAGTAAGGGCTTTCTTCTCCAACTGCAAATCTAGTCCTTGGAACCTGTCTATAAGGAGAATTGAGTATAGAGAATCCATCCTAACACATGGCCCAGTAGTAGGCAGAGATGCCAGCGCAGGGAGAGAGTTGAGGACTTGTTTAGTCTGATGGCCATGTGGAGACAGGAAATAGGTAGTAAGTACATCTGCCCTGGACACAGGCAGAGGCACCATGCCACACTGAGGAGTGACCCTAAATATGGCCCCATGGATGACAGCCTCCCAGCAACCCAATTAACTACCCCAACCCTTGGAAAGGAGCAAATGGAATGGGAAAAATCCAAATTGTGCACTCCCATATTCCCTGCTTATAGGGAATGGAGACGAAGTCTCTATGGAAAATGCAAGGAGGAAGAGGAGGAGAGCCTCTACTCTTGTATGATCTAAGGAAAGCCAGGCTCCAGAATTCCTAAGGTTGTATAAGCCTTAGTTAGGAGAGGAAAGGTTATTCAAGTCTTGATATGACACTAGGCTGAGGGACAATCCCCAGAGAGAAGGACTCAATCTCTATATAATCTAAGAAAGTTCTGGAGCCATAGTCCGTCTCACCTGGAAGAGAAAGAGGAAGGAGGCCCTGAAAGAAGCCACATCTTAGAATGGATCCCCATGTTTCCTTCTGTAGCCCACTGCTAGTAAGGAAGCATCTGGCAAAGGAGAGTCACTGGAATCCTTTCTCTTCATTAATAGAGAGGTGACCACACTTGGGAAGAACAATAAAAGCCTAAATCCAGCCACATTTAAGGAAGTTTCTGATGATAGAGACAGCATCCCAGAAAATAGAATAAACTCCTTCCTTTCATGCTAAAATCAAATAACAGACTTTGGGATAAGTGGATAAAATGTGTTCTTCTGAGCTTATGTAGTACATTAGATTATAACTGACTTTATTATACTGTACAGATACATGAAAATTAGTCAAATGAATGTGAAGTACAGAAAAGTATTTGCTTTAGTTCTTGAATTTTGACAAATAACTTTTCAGAGTCATCATTTAAAAGTAGCATCTTTCCACAGAGATAGCATGGGACTGAATTAAAAACACTTCAAGTATCACTAGATATAAAGATCTCTTGAAAGTCCTAGATCCTTTATGGACTCAGTCTACTCCTTCTTTACGCTCTGATGTAGACATCCTGTCTAATTTTTTGTCTTAACCCATCAAATGGGGACTATCTAGATGTAACAGGATTTTGCTCTCTCCCTCTTATTTCAACACTACAGCAGAAAATCCACCTCAAATTCCCCAGCAAGTCAAGCAGGCATATAGCTGCTAACACAAGGGCTTGGCCTCTTAATGTACGGCTGTCACTATATTTGTAGTGGAGTCTGAAGTTAGCATCAAAATCAGCTTTGTTTGTTAAATCCTGTTTTCCCATTGTCTTAAAGTATCTAATATCAATAATGCTTTATCTTCATTTCAAGTTGATTTTTATTTTGCAGAGGGTCTCAAATCTTTAGCCTCAAGTTCCTGGGCCACAGCCTCTCCCAACCAAGCAAAGATCCTTAGACACTCAACAGCTAACATTACTTAGTGCTCACTGTGTCTGAGTCACTTGGTTATGTCCTGTACATCAATCGTCTCATTTAATCCCCACAAGTGTCTGATGAAGGCACAGGTGTTATTTCCATTTTGCAGATGAAGAAATTGAGGCAAGTAGGGGATAAGATGCCTGCCTGAGATCACACAGAAAGCAATAGTAGAGGCAGGAATGGAACTCAGACCCCTCAAGACACATGCTCTAGTCTAAAGCAGTGCACAATCCTGGGCCCATCAACACCTGCAGGTGACACATGCCGGTGTGCCCCAGGTAATCCTTGGCTCAGCCTAAAGAGGCTTTCAAATCTCAACATGTCAGGCTTGATTTTCTTAAGAGCTACACCCAGGTGCTCAGCAGGACCTAGGAGAAACTTGAAAGGGACTCAAAATTTACCCTTTCTCCAAAGAAAGAAAAATCAAAGGGCAAAATAGCAAAGACTCAGCTCTAGTCCTTCACTCCTTGAAGGGAAACCACAGAATGGCTGTCCATAAAAAGATTTCACCTCACAGAGGAGGGCTGGATCCAACAGGAAGGAAGCAGTTTCTCCTCCAGTCATGCCAATTAAATATGCACTTCCCAGAATTCTTTGCTAGTGTCTAGAGAGAAAGACCTAGTTTTCTGTGGGCTCCATTGTCTACCACCAGAATCAATGGTGGTAAGTCCTCGTATTTGTAGAGCATTTTGTCTTTTCAAAGCAATTTCACATTTCGTCTTTACAGCCTTCCCGTTAAATGTACAGCAGGAACTTTCAACCCATTTTACAGATGAGACAATGCAAAGTCAAGACATTGATTTGTTTAAGGTGACCTCTCAGAAAGGATTATGACAGGATATAAGAAGTCTCAGAAGAAAGTAAGTTAAAATAATTTTCTCGTTCCTATGTTTTCCCACTCCCCTTCTGTTGGTATCAGGAATAACTTTAGGCAAATGTTAAAAGAGAGTTTATTGTTGATAAAAAGTTTGTCTCTGACATCTTCTACTTCTCTTCCCTTTAGACCCTTCCTACTGTCCCTCTACCCTGGGGTCTCTGGCCGTCAAGGGGCCCTCAGCGCCCCACGCAGGAATCTGACCAGGTCTCCTCAACTCTCATTATGTTCTGTGGGCCGAAGTTCTTTTGCTGCCTTCCCATCAATCAAAATGATAGGTTCGGAGACAAGAAAGCCAAGTTAGGTGTTCAGAGGGAAGGAATCTAAGAGAAATAGTTCACAGTGAGCTATGGATGTTTATTAGCCTCCAACATTTTCAAAAGTTATGTCATTTTTTCAGAAGATGAAATTGGTTAGCTCTCATGAATCTCTGTTTGTTCAACTAACTGAAATTTCCTGAAGTAAAATGATGAAATTCAGGTAATAAGCTGATACCCTTGGGTAGCATGGCTACCCTAATGCAGGGTAACCTTTCTGGGAATCTATTCCAGGAACCAATTTAAGCTTCTCATGATTTCTTCCTGTTTCCTCCCAATTTTCAGATTCCCATATACTAAAAACTCTAAATTACAACTCCCGTGAGAGTGGCACCATGGTGTTGGTGGACCTTAAAGGAGGAGCTATGGAGGCTGAGTTCAGAGTTCATAAACTTTTCTTCAGAACTCTCTGGGACAAACGTATGCCAACGACAAAACAGGAAAATAAGTGTAGATTACCATGATGATAGCTAGTGGTCCTCAAAAAATGGAGAGAAATAAAATACAGTGTACACATTTCTGCATTTCAATAAGAACAAAATAGACACCTAAAACATTTTCTAAATAATACCTTCAGATGTTAAATAATTCATTTTCTAAATTTTTTTAGTCTTACACTTCCACTTAATTTCGAGTTTAACCAGTCTACCAAAGACTAAAGTAGCTGACCAGGAGATTATTCCATTGAAACACAAACAGGATCATTTTTAAGGTTAACACTCTGCAGATGGATATCTTTTTTTCCTCCAAGCCTCAGAAACCACCTAAGGGTGTTAGAGTGGGAAAAAAAATGGAGAGAAGATTGATCCACCCAGATATACTCAGGAGAAAATTAACCAAATCAATTAACTAAAAGTAATAATTGTAGCCTCCATTTATTGAATAACACATATGCCATGTGCTGAACACGTATATCTCATTTAATCATCACAATATTGCATAATATGTGTCATTATGTCCACATTACAACAAATAAACAGGGACTCAGGCAGGATAAGTAATTTGCCCAAGGTTATATGACTAACTCAAGATTAGAATCCGGGATTGTCTGATTCCAAAAGCCCAGACTCAACTATTGTACCAACTAGAAGTTGATAGACTCTTAGTTCTCTGGACATATTCTCAAGGGTCCAAAATAATTGTCCATGAGAATTTTGAGATTTTGTTCTCTTTTACGAGGAAGATGATAGGCCATCAGGCACACCTAACTCAGAAGAAACTTGCTCTGGCACTCGGGACAAACCCAAGGCAGGTGGATTCGCTGGGTGGATCCTGACTTCCCTGAACCACTTAGAAATGCTGATTAGCAAGAAACACAGTAACAAATGCACAACAAATAATTTCTCTGTCCTAATTCAAGCAATAATTAGATTAGATATCCACTTAATACAGGTTAATTAACAATGCAGGACTAACACTTCCCTCCAACCAATGAGACAGCTAACATAGTGAGTAGGAGACACTGCACTGAAATGGGCATTTGAAGATTGCTCCAATGCGGAGTGTGGGCTAGGACAAAGGTCCAGTTATCCTGAGCTAGCAAACAAGGGCCTGAAGCTTTTAAAGCAATTTTCTACGTCATTCTTACTCAACCAGGATTTCTCTGCTTTAAGAGTCACTGAAGTAAAAATAGAGAAATAAAATATAAATTGATCTTGACTTTGTATTTTTCAACTACTAAACAAAATGCACATAGTTTTATTTCAACAAAATATTAGCAATCACAAATTGTATTAATTTAGCCTTTCCCTATGATTTTTAAAAGTTTTCTTGGTGTTAGAGTTACAGAAAAGCTATAAGCACACAGAATTTTTCCTTAATTTCATGTCCATGCTTAGCTAAAATAATTATTAAATAAAATGGTACAAGAGACTTTTGTTTTCCTTTGAGAAGGGTTCCACACATTCTCAAGTTTGAGAAACACAGATATTAGTCATATTCTCCTTCAGACATGTTCATAAAGAGAAACCAACCAAGGGAAGTGAAGGGGAGGAAGAGCATCCTCTACCCACTCTGGTCCTTTCTGGCTGGGCTACAGATTAAATTGACATGAGAGTGAATAGCAGGAGAAAATCAAACACAGCTTTGTAACATGTATACACGGGAGAGACCAGGGAAACTGAGTAACTCAACAGAGAATTGCTTGGTGGTGTGGGGAAATCCCCCCCCCCACACCCATTGGAATTGGAGTCCGAATTTTAACATTTATATACAAATTTTGATTTACAGTAAGGTACTGGTGTGAGAGGAAGTGTGTGTATGTGTGAGAGTGTGTGAAAGGGCAGAGGGTCCATACGAGACCCAAATCTTTACATTAGTAGGAAGTCAAGAGGTGATGTCTACTTTATAAATATAGTAATAAATACCAGCAGTGACAGCTAAAACGTTGAAAGCAGTTTCTTCTGGGAAACTTGACAATAGGGTTGGAGGAGGTATCTGCTGCTTTTTCTCACAAGTCTTGTATGACTGTTTGACTTTTAAAATTATGTACGTGCTTTGCTTTGATTAAAAAACAAGAAAGACCAAAGCATATCCCAAGATCTTTACAGTGCCTACTATGAGGTGAAGGGATGATTTTTTTATTGTTATTCTATATTTTCCAAGTATATATTATTTTCATAATTAGAAAATAATATATGTTAATATTTTTAAATATTTTAAACAAAAATATAACATCACCATACATGCCTGGTACATGTGTATACATATATGTATATGTGTGTGCGTACATGTGTATGCACATACACACATGTATATATACAGGTAGGTTTATCTCTCATATACAAATACTTTAACTGTTTTCTCTCTCATGTGGTCAAATGTTCATTAAAACAAATTTAAAGCTTGGGAATATTTATCCAAAGAACTCCATTTTCTTTGCACACTTTCCCCTGGTATTCCAAGATGTTTGCAAAGGGGGAGAGTATCAGAAGCAAGTTCCTCTCCTGGGAGAGATGCCCTGTCCTCAGGGCATGAATTCACAGCTGCACCAGCAGGGGCCAGTTGTGACTCTCTCCCCTCCCCTCCCACCTCACTAAGACGTGCGCTTCAAAAACTCTTTGATGCACTTTCCTGCCTAAATTGGTAGGTCAGGAGGGGACAATTAGAAATCGAAAACCTTTGAAATGAGCCCTTTAAGTGTTTAATTCAAAGGTTTAATTCTAAGATTTAATATCTTAGAATAAGATATAGATGATAGATAGATAGATAGATATAGATATAGATAGATAGACAAATAGAGTTATAGATATGCCCCCTTTGCCTGAGAACTGATCCCATATGTGTTTTCCACTGCTCCGGGAGAACAGAGGCTTGTGATTTGGTCTCTTCCTCCCAAATATGTCTCTGGCTGCTGGTGAGCGATACTGATCATTGTGCTGAGGTGATGAGCAGCCGTGCCAGAAGTGGGTGGGGGTGTAAATAGTTTGGAGCTGGTTTCAACAACCATCCTTTCCCAAACCAGTCACCCACACTCCCTGGTTCCAGGGCAGAACAGGCACTGTGGCAAAGTGTCACGCTCGTCACACGACGGAATGGCTTGTCTGGATTGACACCAGTCAATCTCTTCCAGCCGTGTTCAGAACAGTGCATGCAGGAGTCAGGGAGATGCTTGCTGATTCTGTGGGACCATTGACAGCTCAAGAGAAGTCACTCCAGTATGGTGGGTCAGAGCACATGCTCTGGGCTGCCTTTGTGTGAATCCCAGCATTTCTCTTCATTAGCTGAACCATCTCAGTTGTTTTAAGTCCAGTTTCCACATTTGTAAAACTTGTCTAGTGGAACTGTTTCAGGATTGAATGAGCAAATGTATCTGAAGTGCATGAACACTTGCCTGACGTGTCAAAATATTCAACAGGTGTTTATTATTTTTCATTATCTTTTTCTTAAATTTATTTAGTTGTCAGAGTTGTCGTATGACATGCATGAGCTCTGCATGAAAGGCCTGAAGAGTCAGCAGTGAAGCTATTACCATCTCCATTTTACAGGTGAGGAGACCGAGGTTCCTACAAGTTGCCTGGCTTTGCACACAGTGAAGCCAGAACTTTCCCCCAGACCTTCCAAATCCACTGCCACACTCTTTCCTGAGCCTAAAAAAGCACCTGCACTCCAACTGAATATATAATGATATTGCTATTAAAATCTGGTACTGATCTATAGTTAAATTAAAATTACCAGTGATCTTTCCATTGACCAGGGTCCAGGCTGCTAACAAGCCTGAGTGCTGGGATAATGGTTCAAAGGCAGGCAAGCTGGAGTTGGTCCAACTCTGACAATGTGGCCTTAGGCAAGTAATTTACCCTCTTTGGGCGTTGGGGTCCTAATCTGTAAGTCAAGGGGGTTAGGCTAGAAGTTCCCAGACAATTGCTGGGAGCTTTATCAGGTCTGAAATCTATGATTCTCTAACCTATTTTTCCTCCTCTAAACAACTTGGTCTTTGAAGGACAGAGATGCCCAGAAAAAGACACATCATCAAACCCAGACTCTTGCACCCTTTCACAGGCAGCATACTGCGGAGTTGGGAGCTAGTAACCAAATAGGATCAGTGATTACCCCGGTAAAGCACCGTGGATTGTAAATTCACAACTCCAAATACCAACAGCAAGATAGCATCTTTCTCTAAACCTGAAATGTTTTCCCATTCACTATCAGAGGATCTAAAAAAGACTTAGGAAACAATCCAGTCCTCTCATTTAACAGATCAGAGAACCGAGACAACGGGAAGTTCAATGCCTTGCCCAAGATGACACAGTTAATTAGCAACAGAGATGTGACTTGAACCCGGGGCTCCAGGCTCTTCGCCCACGTTCTTTGCACAGTGTTGTGCTTTATCCTCCAGGTTTAGGAAAGCTGCATCAATGGCTCAGATGTCTCCCCACCAGGAGACAAGCCGTGTAGGGATCAAAGCACATCTGTGAAGCTAATGACAGTCTAATTCACTATTGGCAGAACGTGGGAGATTTGGGGAGAAAATTGCAACAGACTGTTACAGACCGTTCTGCAACACATTGCTGAAGACAGAAAACACCTCTTAGATCACACAGCATCATTGACAGAGGGAGCCAACGTTCCCCGCTGACTTCACATACAGTTCCCTCAGATGGTCAGTGGGTCCTCCAAACCAGCACGCTCCAGCGCACATCTGCTTCCAGGCTGGAGGAATGATAGCCAGGGCTCCACTGAACTCAGAATAAATTTATTTTTTCAAAAGCAGAGTTAAGAGCTTAACTGGATAAACTACAAAATCAAGTGAGCATGATGCAATCAACCCCGTCATGTTCCAAAAAACAGCCATGGTTCCTGACATCTAGATAGCTATCTTTCCAGACTTTTCTCAGCCTTGCCAGCTGTCATCTGAGTTTCAACATTTCCTGCAAAGGAAGAACACCGCCGTATTCTCACTTTGTTGACTGAACAAGCCTTCGCTGAGCACTCTGTAGATGCCAGGGACTATGCTAGATCATCTCAGGAGCTAATTCTATTGCAATTCTAGTTTCTGGACTAATTATCAAAGCCAGCCCTAGAGACCTACTGACCAACCTTAAACAGAATTCAGGTGTAGTGGCCAACAGCCCAAGACCCAAACCCAAAGACTCCTCCCCTTTCTGGCCACCAAACTTTATTCTCAAGGGTGCTTAAGGATCACATGATTCATATTATTTTTTTAAAACACCATCATCTAAATAGGTTATATTAACAATTAACTACATGTATATAATATGTACGTATGAATCAATTTAAATCTCCATTTTAGGAACTTTGTTTCCTTATTTATTTATTTATTTATTTATTTTTTTGGTGAGGAAGATTGTCCGTGAGCTAACATCTGTGTCAATCTTCCTCTATTTTTTTGTATGTGGGGTGCTTCCACAGCGTGGCTTGATAAGCAGTGTGTAGGTCTGTGCCTAGGATCTGAACCTGTGAAACCCAGGCCGCCAAAGCGGAGCACATGAACTTAACCACTACTCCACTGGGGCTGCCCTCCTTATTTAACTTTAGTATGAAAATTTCAAACACACACAAAAGTAAACAGAATAGTACAATGAAACCCCACGTACCTTTCACCCAGATTCAACAATTATCTACATTTTTCCCTTGTTGTCTCTTCTATCTCCCCATTACTTTAAAAATATATATAAATGCATTTCTTAATGAGGCCCTGATCTAGGGTAACCATACATTTCTATTTGTCTGAGACAGTCACAGATTATAATTCTGTGTATCAACTAATACCTGTCAGTAAATTTTAGAGCCCCTTTCATTTTCAAAAGTGACCTGGTTTGGATGATAAATTCTGTGGTCACCTTACCTATAGGCAACACTACTAGTTTGGAGCACTTAAGAAAATGTCTGTATCTTATACTATTTGTTATTATTTAGGGTTGTCCTGCTCTTCTAAGCCCTTCCCTGTACTTCAAGAGTGGAATGCTGGGAACTACCATTCACAGATTTCCTTGCTAGATTCCACCATTGTAAGAACTTGACATAGATTTGGAGGGCAGAAGAGAAGGAAAAGCATCATCCTCCAGCTGCAGCAGGCACATAGGCACAGGAAGACAGAAGACAGCCGATGTGGAATTTTGCCTGTGGTCTTCAGGGCTACAGGCAGCCGAGGTGACAAGTGGCAACTCTCTGCAATCCCTGAACTAAAGAATTTCTTGAAAGTGACCTTACCTTTGTTCTTCAAACTCCCATCATTATATAGGCCTCCAATTCCCCGCATGAAACATCTTCCATCAAGAAACTCCTAGAATGGATTCCATTTTCTTAAGTACTCACTAAAACTGTGAGAATGAATCCCCATTTCTCGAGTTTGCATAGGCTCTGAGTATTGCCTCCCAGAGCTCAGCAGTGTACAAGGCCCTCCAAGTTCTGACCACCATCTGCCCCGGCCTCAGCCACTCTAGCCATATCAACAGCTGACAGCTGGCCAAAACACCATGCTGTTTTTCATTTCCATGTCTTTTCTCATGCTCATCTATAATTCCTTCTTCCCCTTAGCCCACTGCCCTTAGCTAATTTCTACTACAGTCACATGCCGCGTAATGGTGTCTCAGTCAATGATGGCCTGCGTTTACGACAGTAGTCCCATAAGATTAGTACCATACAGCCCAGGTGTGTAGCAGGCTATATCATCTAAGTTTGTGTAAGTACAATCTATGATGTTCATGCAATGACGAAATCACCTAACAATGGATTTCTCAGAACTTATCCCCATTGTTAAGTGATGCATGACTGTACTCATATGAGAAACTAGGTACTTCCTTCTCAAGAAAGTTCTCTCCGAGCCCTCATCAGGCTGGTTGTGTGTCTCTTCTCTGTGCTGCTGCAGCAATCCAACATCTCTATCCTTGGATTCATCACAGCTGATAAATTTATGTTTTTATGTTTTTAAACATGTGCTTACAAATGTATGCCTTAAATGTGTGCTTCCTCCTTGAGTGCAAAAACCTTATTCTGTATCCCCAGTGCCTAAAACAGAGTTTGATCCATAGTAGACACTCATAAAATAGTTGGGAAATAAACAAATGAAGGGGCAGTTCCTCACCAGCTTCAGCAACTCAAGGATAAAGAATTCTGCATCTAGAGGGGACAAGGTCACCTCAGCATTGAACCCCATGCCCAGGTCTCTCCAGACCTGCACTGCCCAATGTGTAATGGCCACTACCCCCATGTGGTTGTTAAATTAAATAAAATTGAAAATTCAGTTTCTCAATCACTCTGGCCACATTTCAAGTGCTCAATAGCCATACTTTGCTAATGGCTACAATATTGGATAGCACAGATATAGGACATTTCCATCATTACAGAAAGTTCAATTGGACAGTGCTGGTCTCTAGAACTAGTGGAACAGAACCATCTTAGGAGGCAGAGCTGGTAAAAATCTTCTCATCTGGACACACTTGGAGATGACACATTTTTACAGGCTGACTCAGGGACAAAATGACCAGCCAGAATGCTGAGACAAACTATCTCTAAGGATGTGGGCTCTAAGAGGATGAGAATCTCAAGGCCAGCTAACATTTACTAGGCAGTTAGTGTGTAGAAGCCACTGCAATAAGTACTTTACATATACGTTATTTAAGAAAAATAACTTTATGAGTAAGTACAAATTAACTAGCCCTTATCTATAATTCCAAATCCAAAAAGCCCTGAAAACTATCTAGTTTTGTCATAAGTTTACCACAAACTCACTTGGCAATAAAATCTGCCTGAATTTTAATTGCGGTATGCCTATTCCTAATCTTTATTTAGCGTGAACACTCCATTTTGCCCCAGAAATATTAATAGGTTACAGGATACCACCCAGACTTTGCCATAGCTGGGGATTTAATGTAAAATAGGGCATACGTACCAGTTTACTCTTCTAAGATATCAAAGAATCTGAATTCTAAAATATGTCTAGCTCCTAGAGTTCCAGATAAGCAATCGTAGGCCTGTATTTTTATTTTCCTATTTTGCAAATGAGAAAACAAAACTTGGAGAGGTTAAGGTACTTGCCCCAAATCATAGAGAGCATAAGTGGGAAGTAGAAATTTAACCCATACAGTCTATGCCCAAAGCCCAACCCTAACCACTAGTTAATATTGCCTCCTTCAGCTGTTGTTAAGATATACAGAAAATTCATAGTAAGCCTCTGCTACGAATGTATAGCAGAGGCCAAGCCACAGAACCTGCAATTAGAGTGAAAAACTACATGTTCCAGAGAGTTCTAACCAGGCCTCATAGCCATAGTCACAACTGATTGTATTAGAATCACCATTGCTTAATACACGTGGAGGCAATGTGTATTTAGTATTTGCAGTATTTCAAAGGAAACTGAATCCTGATATCGAGTTCTCCAATATATTACAGTAATTAACATTTTCAGGACCCAGCTATTTAACTCAAAATACCTCAGGGCAGGGGGTCCTCAACAAGAGAAACAGTGGAAAAAAACCACCACAAGAAGCACAGCTTCCTTAATCACAGCTCAGAGCAAAGACTCCCTCATGCTAAGAGAGGCCAACAGTTTCCTTTTTCACAACTCTGCTGAGAATGGAATGCTGGGAAAACCATTGGGAAGCCCATGGAGGCCTGGCTAGCAGCTACCAGAGGGCAGCCCCTGGGGCACATCAAACCACTGGCATGGAATCAGCCCCCACACCAGACATGGCTCCCAGGCAGAGCAACAGAAGAAGCATCCGGGCATCCTCTGGTTTTGTTAAAAAATCATTTCAGAGCTGGGGAAAAGCACCAGTTACTTTAGCAATATTTTGCCACATGGATAACTCTCTGTCTGGAATTGTTTAATTAGTTAATGAGGTTGGGGAGCAGTTCTTCTTAGGGATCATTAGTTAAGGTTTAACACATGAGACTGCAGTAAATTCTCCTTTGTAAGAGTCAGCAGATTTCTCTTCTCTTTGATGGCCAATCAGAAGCCGTTACAGTGAGCTCATGACACGCTGTCTGAAATGCTCACTTCAGGAAAGTTTGTTTCTAAATTCTCAGCCGGTTAGTCTCTGAGACATAATGGGGGGAAAAAGCCATTGTAAGGGGATTTAAAGCATGGAAGTGGGGAGAGGCCGGTCAGGCCTGAACTAGCTGGGGCCTAACCTCCTTTCTCACTACTTCTATTTTGGGCTTCTAAAGATGAGTGTGGCGTAGTCTGCTGCTCCCTGACACCTATCACTGTAAAAGCATTGGAGAAGATTGTTCATCCACACTGTTCTAGAAAAAAGGAAATATGTTCTTGTGGCCCAAACAAGGGGGAAGGCTGCCTGATCCCCATTTAACCAGGCATTGGCGCCATAAGTCCAGGTAAAGCGCTGTTGCCTCACTGCATCTGGAATGTTCTTTACTCCAAAAAGCACAGTGAAAACTCACAAATCACTCATGTACATGCTCTTGAGTCCTTCATGGAGGGAAATGACTTCAAAAGATTAGATCAGTTGATACTTCAGGAAGCCATTAGTTCCAGATAAACACAAATTCTCTGTTTCACACAGAAAGTTCAGACACAGACGTGCAGATAATCGCCATGATTAACTCCAGGGAAAGAAGCTGCATCCCTCACCTCCAAGGACTGTCCTCTTAGGGTCCACAGAACTCAGTTCTGCATAATTCTGTGGGAGGGGCTGTTCAGAGAGCTCCACTGCTGGTGACCCTGCCTGGGGTCAGCCAAAGTGAAAGCCCAAGTCACTGGGATGAACTCATGCCTGACCGGGGATGTTTTATTTCAGTCAAGGCAGAAATGACAAAAACAACAAGAACAAAAGGAGACACACTTCAAGCCAATAACCAGCCTCTCTTGTATACAGAGTTTTTGAGCTTCCTGCTCCATAGGGCTAGGATTGGAAAAGAGGACTTAGAAGAGGCTTAGAAGATGTATCTAAAGAGCTTGGATATCCCCCCTTGCCTGCTCACCATCCTTCCTGGTAACACCACAGGCCAAGACTAGTAGGCTCCTCTGAGCTAAAACCGAAAGTTTAGAATATCAAGTCCCATGGTGCTCACTATTACAGCTTTCAAATGGTGGCATGTAGAATGTGCTAGTGTAGGAGTCAGAATCCACTGAGGGATCATGGCAAATCTTCTAAGGTCTCTGGGTCTCAAGTTCCTCATCATGTGCAGCTTATGTTTGATTAAGAACATGAACTCTGGAGCCACATTTTTCAGACTCGGATTTTGACTTTACCACTTACTTTGTGACCTTGGACTTAGAACAGCACCTCGTTCATCGTTACTGCCATATACGTGTTGCTATTATTGTTGTGGGTAAAATGAGAATTAAAACATTGGTCCTTCCTATACCACAGAGAAGTAACAAGGAACACACAAGATGAAACTTTTGAAAAAGTTTTAAAAAGCATAGGAAAATTACTACATAAGCAAATTTCCTATTATGGTTTTTTATACCATATTCTACTAATGTGGCATTTCGTTGATTTTAAAACACTTTTTTTTAACATTTTAATGTCTCTGAAATTGGATGCAGCTTACAGTTGATGGAGTGACATAATTAATTTGCCAATTTCTTTATTTCTAATGATACACAAAATAATGATGTCTTATAATTAATGGTATCTTTCATTCAATGAAATCGGATAGTACATTTTCAATAAATGCAACTCAATTTGTTATTTCTGGATTCAGACCTCCAATCCTGCTGATGATAATGATTTTATTTATTCTCCAGATGCCTTCTTTTTTATTTCAAGCTTATTTGGTCTAAGAGTACTGAACTATGAGGCGGAAGGACTAGGGTCCAACCCCAATCAAAACAACCACAGGGGTTGGGGAAATGACCAAAAAAAAAAATCTCATCTAGAGAAAAACACACGAAACAAAGCCAGGATATTTATGAAGAAGAGTCTCTAAATTCAGGTATGCATTCTGGGATAAAAATGGCATTTCAAATCCACGGGGAAAGAATGAACTTACTGATCAAAAAATTGGCCAAAGACAAAAAGGTGGCTACTTAGAGGGGGAGAGAGGAAGTAGAGTTGAAGACCCACCTGACTCCTTACAGCGAAATAAATCCCAAATATATTTAAATGTGAAAATAAAACCATAAATTATTTCAACATCAAATACTTATTACATACCTCCTACGGACAAAGTACTGTAGAAGACAAAGTCCCTCCTCTTGTGACACCTACATTCCAGTGGGTCTTGAATCATAAGCGCAATGAAAACAAAGGCAAGGGAGATACAGAATGAGAGGAGTTTGCTGTTTTATTTAAAAGCCTCGTCTATGGTATATACATGCACTAGAAGAAAACATTTTTCAAAATGATCTTGGAGTACAGTAAACATTCCTAAATATGACAAAAATGCACAGACACCATAAAGAAAACCACTAGTAAATTTAATTTTGTTTATGTTTTTAAATTTCTGACTGGGAAAAAAATCTACAGACAAATGGCAACTTGGGGAGGTGTGCGGGGGATGGAATTGCAACATTTAGGACAAAGGGCGAATGTCCTTATAAGTACGCATCAGTTTTACAATTTTCAAAATCCAGATTTAGAAAGGAGAAACAGGATTCCAGCTCTGCCACCAACTAGTTTTGTGACCTTGGGTAAGTCGCAACCCCCCTGAGGCTAGAGCTCGGCTCTGTTACATGGGAGAGCTGGACTAGCTGGTAACACAGGGTCCTTCCAACCCCAACACTGTGCAATTGTCTGCAAACCTCCAGGTACGAAAAAAGGAAAAATGTGCCTGTAAAGAAAATGAAATTTCATAGAGGATATAACACAGATTAAAAGACAAGTTGTTTTGCTTGAATTCTTCAACAATTATACACTGTAGAAGTACAAAATGAGATTTATTTGTAACTTAAAATTTTTTAAGAACCATTATGGGTGAAAAGTGACAGAATCACATGATTAGCCAGTTCACAACCAACTAATTGTAAAATGTATCCCTCCTTTTCGGGAGAGAAATAAAGGGTCATTCAGGGGCTACCTATCCCAGAGTGAAAATTAAATTCCAGTAAATCTGGAAGGAGGGCAGCATGTCCACTGAGTGAACCCAACACCTAAAGAAACCACAGAGGAAGTGAAAGCAGAGGGCGGTTTTCCATCAAGAGCAGTGGGGAAATAAGGTCCTGGTAGGATTGCTGTGCACAGCTCGCCCCAGCCTCTTTCCATGGAGCCTGATTCACACCCTAAGTGACTCAGGGGGCCTGAGCGAGGACGTGGATTGGCCCCAGTTGGCTCCTCATATTTCCCTAATCTCCAATGCTCTCCTTAACCCAGACTATGTCACTTTTTACTCCCAGGCTTATCTGCCAACCCCAGACTAAAGGAGAATCCTCCAACTGCTCCACAGCCTTTCCAACCCCTGATGTTCCCGCAGCCCTCCACGGCTCCCTAAAGCTACTCCCCTAACCTAGTATCCCCACAGTTCCAGAACAGTGGCACATCCATAAAACACAGCAGTCCTGTGATTCAGGTTTCATTACGCTTTTGTGGAAATCTTTTACCGTGGACAGTTGGAAAAGGAAACAGAGCAAAGAAATAAAACAGCAGCTCATTAACTTGAACCAGAGCATAGAGCTGAACCCGACTCACTTGGAAAGGGTTGCTTAGGGGTCTTGGGAAGTCTGCAGCCTCCATGAAAAGGAGCACTTCTCTTCAGAGACTGAGCAGGAAATTTTATCAGTGGCATTTAGATGAAGGGCAAGTGGTCTAATCCAAGCACTAGGCTGTGAAATTAGGAAAGAACAAAATTGTCCCAAGGGTGTGAGCTCCTTCCCTGCCAAGGTCTGAGCCCCAGGGACTTGCCCACCTGAGGCTGCTTGAGAATCCAGGACTCTCACCCAGCTGGCCTTCCCCTTTCTCCTAGAAATTCTTCCGTGAAAGGAGGTGTGTTTGGGGGAGATAGCTTGTGTGTGTGTGTGTGTGAGGAAGACCAGCCCTGAGCTAACATCCGTAGCCAATCCTCCTCTTTTTGCTGAGGAAGACTGGCCCTGGGCTGACATCCGTGCCCATCTTCCTCCACTTTATATGGGACGCCGCCACGGCATGGCTGACAAGCAGTGCGTCGGCGGGCGCCCGGGATCCGAACCCACGAACCCCGGGCTGCCAAGCGCGAACTAAACTGCTGTGCCACTGGGCCAGCCCCAAGAAATAGCTTTTTAAACAGATATTTATTAAGGGTCTATTCGTCACCAGGTGCCACATTCACTGCTTTGGCATACATTGCCTTATTCTGTGGAGATCCTGTTGAGGTCAGATGCAGCAGCATTATGAGAGCCTGAGGAGAAGTCTCTGAGACAAGGTCCCGGTTTGACAAGTTGGGGCTTGGAGCATGAGGAGTCACCCAGCTCAGGGCTTCTTTAATGGGGAATCTTATTAAAAGCAGATGCTGGTTCCAGAGGACTGGAGTGGGGCTTGAGATTCTGCATTTCTAACAAGCTTCTGGACCACTCTTTGGGCCACCAGGCCCTGGTTCCTGGAGGAAGAGATACCTCCTCTGATGGGTCATCCCAGCCTTGGCTCTGATGGGAAGGGGGTGTGCTGCTGGAGATGGCCAGTGCTGTCAAGCACACTCAGAATGAAAACACTCAGCCCCCTACTTTTTCCCAATTCAATCCCCTAAGGAGATTTTTCTTTTTTAATAAACCCAGTGGTTGACAACAAGCTTGTTAGTTAAAGGCCTGAGGGACACAGAGGGAGGCTTATGCTCTACAACTCAGTTCATTAACTGGAGTAACAACCAATTTCAAGGTGATTATTGCTATTATAAGCTCTGATCAATTTTTTAAGCATGTTTCCAGGTTTTGAACCTAAATCGGGAATATTAGAGCAAGGAAAGCAGCTGTGTTGAGAATTAGTCATATCCCCAGATTAATATCTGATCTCTCCATCAAAGAGAACATAGGACACATTTAGTTAGGGTTCTAATTGTACCTCCAATAAACCTCCACCACAGTGAAATATGAGTGCCCATAATTTTTAGTTTCAACTTCCTACACATGCATAATCCATCTGACTGGATGGTCTCGAGCAAAGGCAGTTAAAGCAATTTGTTTCACTTGTATAAAGGAATAAATCAGTGCTTAATTATATGAAGTTTATTATTAACAGTGCTGGCAATCTGACCATATGCCATGACTTCATCTTTTTACATCAAGAAAAAATGTGAGAATATACTGATTGCTTTTATGATGCCTTTCTCCACTCCAGAGTGGCACATGGGGAGGAAGGTGGCATGAGATGTGACCCAATGAGGAAAAGAAGGGGCCGGCGCTCGCTGCTCTGAGCACCCAGCAGTGGGCCTGGGTTGCATGCAGAATGGTCAGTGAGCAGAGGCAGGGAATTTCATACCATCCAAAGTACCACTTCCCATCATGAGAACAAGCCCACCAAATCTTTTCCTGTAGGATCTCTATGTCTTTCCTAAGCCAGCACCCAACTGCCAGCATGTAACACAGGAGAAGGACACAGGTTTGGGGTCAAAGATGTGGGTCCCCTGAGTAGCTCTTACTAATTGTGTGACTTGAGTAAGTGATCTAACCCCTCTGACTTTCAATTTCCCTAGCTAGAAAATTGGGATATGGATGCCTCCCATGCAGAGTCATATAAGGATTAGACATAATGGATGGATAACACCTGGCTCACATTAAGTGTCCAGTAAAAGGTGCCGAATACTCTGGGAATTCTCATGCTAGGGATATATTGTAGACCTGAGACTTAATCATGTCCATATCCTGTAGTCTTTGGTGAACTGGTGACACCAGTGACAATATTTCAAATTGTGCTTTTGCACTCTTGCCTTTGATGTCTATTTCCAGCATCCAGGGCCAATTTCCACTCCTCTTTAGGCTGCCGTGTATCCCATAGCAAATTGGTGAACCTCTCTGAGGTCCATCTATTTTACAGATGAACCAGTCCGTTTCCTAGCCTATGTCACACAGGATGCTGGGAGGCTCTGAATTTATGGAGAAAGGGTGTTAAACTCTTCAGGATCAGAACTGGGAGCAGACAGGCTTACTCGGGAAATGCTTTACACAGGCCCCTGGAACGCCTGCTGTGTCCGATGAGTGGTTGCCTGGTCAGTGTACGTTCTCCCTTCTTCCTTGGTAAAAGAATCCAGTTACAGATCCCTGGCTAAAACATGCCCTTACAGGTCGGAGTGGCCAATGATATGCAGATGGATGTTGTTAAAGGGGAGTCCCAGAAAGCCTCCTTGAGGGAGGGACACAGCCGGCATTTTCTCCTTTTGCCCTTCCCTCCCTACTTAGGCATGGAAGTGATGATGACTACAACTCCAGCAGTCCTATTGGACCAAGAAGCAGCCCTGGGGATGGAAGCCATATGCTAAGGATGGAGGAACAGAAAGATGGAGAGAAACTGGGACCCTGATGACACCATGGGGTCTCCATATTAGCCTAGACTGCCTATCTCTGGCCTTTACTACGTAAGGGAGAAAAAAACTCATAACTTATATAAGTTACTATTATTTCTGACCTATGTTACTGATAGCCAAATGCAATTCATTTTTGCATTTTTATACACATCCCAAACAGACTTTCACTATCCACAAAGAACACTGGAAGAACAGTGTTCCAAATCTGTGCTGAAAATGTAAAGAGCTGAGCTTTTTCCAACACAAAGTTATTAATGAACCTGTACGTTTCTCATGGATGGCTGCAAATGTGGATGTACCTTCCAAAGAAGAGGATTTATTTAATTTCATAATACTCTGGACTTGTAATAAATACCCCAAAGGCACACCTTCCTCAAGGTCTCTTGCTTAATTGGGTCCATGTTCTGAAGCTTATGAAGTCACCAGTCCTAAATAGCTCTGCTTTTCATCCCTCACCAAGGCAGCCTTAAACTCTTTGCTAGACGCTGCAGCAAAATAAAATGTTCTTGAAAACATTAAGGGTTGATGAACTGGTTTGGATTTTCTCCAATCCTCTAGACTTTCTCTCCTCCATAGATCTAAAACGAAGTCTAGTCACTTTGAAATAAAGGCATTTGATTTGGGGCCACCGCACATTGATTTATCTCGCAGAAGTTGCTTGCGTTTTTCAAGCCAGAGCAAAGAGCTTCCATACCACTCTACCACCCCTTTGGTGTGGTGCCCTGGTTCTTGGCTGCCAGATCCAATATACTGTCCTGTTTCTTGCTCCCATGAAGAGGCAACAGAGAAGGCCTAATTTGAGAAAATAACTATTCAGCACTGGAGAAATATGTAAATCAAAAGAAATCCAAATCCTAGTTAGTTTCCCACACCATATCACAGTTTAGGTAACTAAAGCAGAGAGAGAGAAAAAAATACAGACGGAAGCCATCTGAATTTTAATGAGCCATTCAATACCGCTCCACACACCACTTCCATGTTGTCTTAATTTTGCTTATCTCATATTCCTGATATAATGTGGATTGACTGACACTTAAAAGATGGAAATTAATTGTCCAGCAACCTTCAAGAGGGCAAACAGGCTGATCTCCTATGTCTGTTCTGGTGTTACTTAAAATCTTTATAAAAGAATAACTGTGATTTTTTTTATGTGGACAGATGTAATAGCTGAGTGGGATTGTTCATGTCTAGGAGAGTAAAGATAAAATTTAAGATGCCTTTATTTGATTAGAGAAAATGGTTCATTTGAACGCAAATTGACATACAACAGAGAAAAGTGCAAAGGAGTACAAACACAAAATAAATACACTGCCAAAAAACACTTGGTTGGAGGGAGAGGCAAAAGGAATCATTAGCTGCTCTGAATTCTCCAAAGATAATACAAGAACCCTACCAGCTGGCTAGTAATCCTTTCCTTAACCAAGGTAACAGGTCAACATTCTGTTTGACATCTAGAGCACACCCTGAAAGCTCAGGGTTCTGAATCTGGGGTTCAGTGGTCCAGAACCCCACTTCCTACTTGTAGAACACCAAAAGACAATTAGTGGGACCAAGCAGACCACTAGCAAAGAGATCTCAGTCCTGCTTTCAACAGTCTCCAGCTGGGATTTAACAAGGTATGAATTTGCACAGCAAAGTAGACTTCTTCGTTAAGTAGCTAATTAAACTTTTTTGAAAATGTGATCATGAACAGAGCTGATAAATTCAACCCAAATTAGAGCATTAACTAATCAAAGCAATAACTTCGGCTCAAAACAAGAAGCTTACAATGCCCATCTCCTCACATAAATTCACACACACACACACATATTTGTTAATTATCCAACTCTAGTCCTAAATTTGCTCAATGTGATTAAACAGGGTGAAGAGGGACTTGGAACTTAACAATATGAATATAAGAGAAGCCAGATCTCAGTCCAATTCGCTGGAAGGCATGGAGAAACCTGGATGACCTCTGCTTCCAGGGTGAATCAATTTTCAGGTCAAGTTAACCATCTTGTTGTCTAGTTTTTTATATTCATGTATTCATTAAATTAATAGCTCCTTGCCTTTACTTGGAAATCTCAAAGTAGAATTTCCTCTATATTCATCTTTGTGCTCCTTAGAACACACTAGATTTCCCAAAACTATAATAATATGCTCAGAAATGACAGCAATATTTCAGATGATTTATTTTGTAGCACTTGATCCTTAGCCCTCCCACACACACAAACACATCCTGTCTTAGTAAACTATATAGAAAATAGGCAGTCTACTTTTTAAATACCATTTTGCTCTGGATTACAAAAAATACATACAAAGTATTTGAAAATTATGAGAAAACATAACAAAAAGAAAAAAATAATCTCCTTAATCAGAGAGATAGACTCTATTGACATTTTAGTCTCTGTCTTTTCAGTCATTTTAGAAAAAGTATAAATATATATAATTTTTAGAAAAAGGTGTGTACCTCTTTGTAGCCCACTTTTTCACTGAGGAATACATACTGAACATTTTCCATGGCATTAAATACTCTTCTACAAAGTTATTTTGAGTGACTGAAAAATATTCTATCAAATTTCTTACCATTCAGATAAAAGTAAAAAATTAACTTTAACCAATCCTCTGTAATCGAGTATCCAGATTATTTCTAATTTTTTACTATTAGAAACTCTGCTTCCATGCCTATCCTTAGAGATAAGTCATTGTTCACATTCGGTATGATTTTTCTGGGACAAATTACCATACGTAGAATCGTTGGTGCAAAGGGTGTGAACAAATTTAAAACATTGAAGCATTGGCAAAATGCCCTACAACTTATTGATAAGTTATACCAATCTCACTCTACCATTAATATATGAAAATGCCCCAGAGTATAGCCAATTTCCCTACATCCTCACCAGCTTTATTATTTTTTCTCTCTTTTTGACAATTTAAAAAAAAAGGCATATCAATTACAATTTAACTTTTTATTGCTGATGAGGTTGAACCCATATTCATTTGTTGATTGTTCACTTCTATTTCTTCTTTGTAAATTACCTACTCATGGTCTTCACCCATTTTTCTCTTAGAGTATTTGTCTCTTGATTTGGTTGGTAAGAATGTTGTATACTTTGGGGATATGCACCTTTTAGCTGATATAAAGACTTTACATGTATTTTCCCCAGTCGTTTGTCTTTTAACTTTCCTCATAGTTTTGATATATAGAAATGTTGGAGGGTTTTTGTAGCAAATCTATCCTTCTCTCATTTTTTAAAATGATTTTTATAAAGTCCTTCTCTGCTTCATATCATCTTTTATGATATTCACCAGCTTTTTCTCCCACTAAATTTCTTGGTTTGTGTTTTGCTTTTGTTTTTAGCCCACACATTTAATCCATCTGAAATGTATTTTGGAGAGAGGAAAGGCCCCTCTGACCCATTCTACATGGTTATCCACGAGCCCCCAACTCACCCCACTGTCATGACATGCATTCACAGCTTCATTTATACAGCACTATATTTGGGCTATAATTTTAGCATATTGATTAAGAGCCTGGGTTTGGGGGTCAGACAGACCTGATTTGAATTCACCCCTCCAATCCCTATGACCTCAGGCCTATGACACAACCTTTTTAAGCTTCAACTCTCTCACCTGCAAAGCACTTAGCACAGAAACTTGCTGTATTAAGTGTTCAATAAATATTAAGCATTAGCAACATTTTCAGTAAGATCTCAGAATGGCCACTCAAATTCTACATCTGCTTCTGATTTGTTGTCACCACAACATTGAAGAATAGTTTGGACAATTTCCCCAATAGCCTGAAGCTATTGAGGCAACCTTCTTCACTTTAACATTGCCACATACAGCCCAGTGACAATTTCTGGACTCTATTACAAAAGTCACTGCATTTCTCCAGAGAGCTCCTGGGATCCCTTTCTCCTCCTACCTAACAGGTAAGCCACCATGGCCCAGCAGCAGAGCAAGACGGGTCCACAACCACCTGCAAAACACAGGCTCTGCTCCAGCTTCCTCCCTAACTCGGAGAAAACCGCTCCCTTTACTCCATAGCTTAACGTATTTGTTTTTCCTTAAGGAAGAACTAGTGTTGTTATGCTTGGAGACCTGGATACTTTAGAATTCAGGAGAAAAGAAAAGTGGGGGAGAAAAACTCCAGGATAAGATACTCAGAAAGTTTTTGATGCTTGTGCAATTAATTCTGTAAACTATCCCAATCTCAGATGATTTCTAACGTCTGAAAAAACACTACCTAGCTAAAAAGCCAAGCGGTTAAATCTGAGGCATAAATCAGGTCTTGGTTACAAAGTTCCCCATCTCTCTCTGAAATCATTGCACTCCCTCTAATATTTCCTTAGCACCTCCGTGGGAGTCAGCTTGATATATGGTGAAAGAACTCAGTACTTGGCATTAGACATAGCTGGGCTTGAAGAATCCCAATTCCAATACTAACCAGCTGTGTGAACTTGGGCCAGAGAACTTGCATTTGCTCACCTGTAAAATGGAGATAAAGCTGCTAACTTCACAGAATTATAGTGAGGATTAAGTCCCCTAACATAGAAGATGCTCTTGAATAGTAGGACTTGTTACCTATGATTATTGGTGCTTCTGTGTATGTATTGTCTTCTCTATATTCTCTCAGTTAGGGTTCTAGGATTTGAAAGCTGAAAGGGAGATAGATCCAATCGTATGACTCTTCATTCTACACATGAAGAATTGAGACCCACCAAAGAAATCAAAAGATGTTTCTAAGACACACAGTCAGATGCCTACAAACCCCATCACCTGTCTTCTAGCCTAGTCCAGTTCAGCATTTATTTTAGCATCTACTATATGCCACATGATTGGGGGACCGGGTGATAAAATGAAGAAGAAGATAGAGTCTCTGCCCTTGGGCAGCTCAAATTCCAGTTCCTCTCTGGGTGTCCACTCTTCTCCATTAGATGGCAAATTCCTCAGCGAGGAAGGCTGTGTCTGCCACCACCTTCTAGAACACCATAGGAGCCAAAGTCCTATGGTGCATACCATAGGTACGTAATACATTTTGGAAAGAAGAGCTGAGATTCGTCTTGATTGTTTCATGTCAGGTCTGGTCCAGATGGAAAAATCATTTTCCCAAGTAACCCAGGGCCCACACTACAACTTGCCTTATCCTCTGGGGCACCATTCTCTCCTTAGCCTCAGTCCAGCCCCACTGAGTAATAGTGAAAAATCAGACTTGATGGCTTTCAGACTTCTCATCACACCATCTCTTCTGTTTCTCTCTAGTAACCTAGAAAAGTGCAGCAGATAATACGGGGCTGTCCACTCTCTGAGTAACAGGCAAGAGCCCCTTGAACGCATGCCCCATCTGGATACAGTGTCATGAGGGCATTATAATTAAGTACTTGACTTCATTATCTCTTCTTCCTGAGCCTTCACTTTTATCCATCGGCACTTAGAATTCATATCTATGTCTTTGCTTTCAATGTCTCCATGTCTGCTGCACTATCAATCAATGGCTGCAAAGAATTCTCTAGAAGCCAGGCCTTCCTGGCTAAGTACCCTGGGGTCCAAGTGGCTCCTTCATTTTGGCAGATGGTGCCCATGATTTCCTGAGTCTTCTAGTCAGCATCAAGGAAATTGCAAGCCACTTCCAAATTGCTTACTCCCCGTGTGCATATTCCTGTCTTCTTCCTCTGGCTAGAGTTGAGAGAGCCAAGTAGTGAGGTCTCTCTGCCTCTGAAGAGGATCTACCTCTGCACATAGCCATAATTTGATGCCTCTCTCTGGGATACGTATAGGTAGTTATTGAGCCAAGAGTTTATTATCAAGCTTAGCATGAATATACAGTGAGGAGAGCTGAGTGCAAAACCAAATGTTCCAAGTGTTCCTAATTCCATGTGTTTTGAAGTGCCTGAAGCAGGAATTTTATGGAAGAGGGAGAAAGACTCTTCCCTGGTGGTAAATTAAGGATACATCTCTTTAGCTTTGGATGGCGATCAGGCCCTTAGCACTCAACTACTCCCATTCTCTCTCTATTTTCTAATTGTATTCTTACCAACAAGGCCAGCCTGTTTTCATAGTATAGTAAGCCTTGCAAAAAAGCTTCTCTGTTCCAAGGCTTCCTCTGAAACGTGTCTTCGCTTCCAAGGGTAATGAACTCTCTTATAATAAACGCCTTGCTTTACTGCACGCTCTCTTTGGTTTCCAGGAACTGCCTTATAATTACATGGCTCAGTATTGCATGTCAGAGGTTTGCTTCGCCTTTAATATTTTACGAAGAAATTCAGATTTTTGACAGTAAAAATATTTAACCCAAAGGAGCCAAAACCCAGACTATTATTTTGTAAAGTAGCCACCTAGCTGCACACTTGTGCACCACTGGTTTCCCCAGTGCATAGTCACACTCTTTGATACTCTCTGAGCAGACCCAACCACATGCTGTCCAGATGGAAACCTGGCTGTATCATTATATTATATTGAAATAACCCAATACCACCTGTTTCTGTTGGGGCTCCTGCCAACATTTTCCCATAAAACATTTATTTTGCTAATATTTTAGTTGGTCACCACAGAAGGACACTTGAAGTTAAAGATTTACCATGTGTTGCAGCCACTCTGAGCCAAGAGAGGCAAAAAAATAAAAAGCCCTTTGAAACCAGGCAGCAGAGTTAGAGAAGAGTAAATGTCTATCTATTGTTTCCAGAGGTGGATGCCTCACCTGGCATGATGTAATCACGGGCACGGGAATTTCAAAACAAGGTTTTCTTGGCAATCTTCACAGAATGAATTATTCTAGTGTCTCTGGTGCTCATCCTTAGATCGTAAAAATATTTTCGGCTTTGTAAGGAGAATTTCCTGCTTCTTGGCAAATTTTCCCCCTCCAACAATGTTGCATTTGTAAATAAGTTCATTGAACTAGGGAACTGATTAATCTGACATATAGAAACAGAGGCATATATTATTTTTATTTCATCAAGAAGAACGGGATCGGGGTTGGTGCTACATATTAAGAACTCACCCTGAATATGATGTTCAAAGTCATTAGGCGCCCTTGGAAGCAGAAGCAATGAATTTGTCTTCAGGACTGAGCATCCGTTGGAACCCAGTGGTCAAGAGACATAATGTAACCTTAATAAAGGTGTTCAGTGTTTTGTTTCTCTTTTTCTGTCCTCAGCAACTACATAATTGCTCATCACAAAATATAAAATTAAAGCTTAACTAGCTCAAAGATTGGGAGGGTATTGGAAGAGTTTGCCAAGAGTGTTATTTGGAACTGCTTGCATTTAGTTGCATCTTTAAAAGAAAGACCTTTACCATCTACCTCCTGTGCTGCTGCAGCTGGACCCAGCTTCCCTGCTAGTTTTAGCTTATGTCAGCATTACTATCTTAATTTTCTCCTGCATACTGAACCCCCTCTCCAAAATGAACCCCAGAAGACTAAGGAAAATACTCAAAGAGATTAATGGAATTTGGTTACATATGCTTAACTTTTCCAATCTTTCGGTGTCATGGTGCCTGGAATTTCCTTGAGTTTTTCCCAGAATTCTGAGTCATTGCAAAATGGTCTTCCTTTCTATTATTGTAATTGGTGATTCAATTACAAAGGTTAAGTGCATAACCTTTCCCCCCTCCACCCCTCCCCCCAGTTAATTAGGAGGTGGGGTCTTCTCTTGTCCTCCCTCTAGACTGACTGATGGCTAAAACTCAGAGGAAGGAAAAAAGGAATGATGTTAGCCTGGAGCCCCATTCACATCATGTGTCCATTTTTCAGCACAAGGAGCTCTTTTATAACATAATGCCCACTTTGCATTGTAAAAGTAATTTATATTTTAGATATTTGTTTTAAAAGTCAACTTGTAACCTATAATGGCTATAGATATAGATTAAGAATCACAAGTAAAGCAATGTACCTCTCTTGACTGCTCCCGTTCATGTTCGCATATCCTCCCTGAAGACAGATAATCGTATAATTAAGCGATCCATTTTTCAGCTTATATGTGCTGAACAAAAGACAGTAATATGGTGAATCCTGGTGCATGCATTGGTTCAAAGTAGGAAATACTGAATAGTCACTTTTTTTGTGAAAGCCCTTGACCTTTAAATTGTATTTCCCCCAACAGATTATAATTATCATTCAAAGAGGTGTTGAATGTAACACAGATAGCCCAAAGGTGGCCCATCTATTACTCACTATTACAGTTTGTGTCCAACGGACAATATCAGTTGACTGCCTTAGAATGGGCAGAAAGAGTCACTATACCAGTTGATTTTGTTTTTTCCTTTTCTAAGATTGCAAATCTAAATTCTTAAGACCAACATAAATTCATAAATATCATTTGTGAATTGGCATCTTTCTACTTAGAGAATCTCAACTTTCTGGATGACACAAAGCAGGGCAAGTGGTAGCTCAGCCTCGAATGTTGAGTCTGCTCCCCGAACAGAAAAGTTTCCTTAGAGTGGAGTTGCCATAGTTAGCCAATAAAAATACAAGAATTCTGGCTAAATGTGAATTTCAGAAGTATAAGTATGTCCCATACAGAAAATTATTCATTGCCTAACTGAAATTTAACTGGGCATCCTGCATTTTGTCTGGCAGCTCTACACCTGAGAACTCAGTCTCTGATTCTGCCCTAATTATCTCTTTTTTCCCTTTTCTACAGAGGAAAACATCAAATATGGACACCATAGCAACCCACATACATAGGTCACTGATGACTGAAAACTAGGAGTGTTAAGAAGTCAATATTCATCATCCTTTCTATTGTTTATTTTTATTAGTTACTAATTGAACTCTTTCCCTTCTCATGATTAAACAACTCTCTTAATCATTGTCTCAATTCCTGGAATCCCTTATCAAGAGCAAGGACAACTCTGTCCAGTCTGAAGAAGGAAAAATGTGAAACTTATGCTAATGTTTAAGAGCTTTCTATTGACCCCGCCAGCATCTATCAGGGTGTGCACATTGTGTGGATTTTTCATGAGAAATGATCAAGGAAATGCACTGGTCTCTGAAGCAGTCAAATCTGTTATTTTTGAGCACTGGAAATGTGCCCTTCCCTCCCCGAAAAGTGTCCTCCCTGCATTCCAAGCTCAGACCTAGACCCAGGGGGAAGGCTGGAGCTGCCATGGTGGGCAGAGGGCCTTGAGGCTGGAGCTGCTGAGAGAAGACATCCCACGGCCGGAAGAGCGTCTGGGCTCCGCGACAGCAGACTCCTCCTTCACCACTGGCCATCCCCCCATTTCCACGGCTGGGAAAGAAAATCTCCCCAGCTCTCCCCTTCACTTTCCCTTCCCTCATGCCAGAGAGAGCCACCATAGACTAAATCTGAAACTAAAGCTTATCAAAGGAAAGCAAAGCTAAGAATCCACATTAAAGCAAGAAACCAAGAAAGGGGACTGAAAACATTATTCTTTTCTTTATTGAACTTTTGCACTGATGAGAATCAATAGCAATTTTAAATGTTTCCACTTCATATTTAAAATGTTTTATATTTGTCTATAATTTAGAGTTCAAAGAGCATGTTCACTTACCTCATTTTATATCACAATGATTTATTGCTCAAAAGAAACAAGAGTACTTTGATCAATCTTTAAAAGGCACGGAAGCATTTTCCTAGCCAAGTAGTTCTCAAAGTGTGGTCTGTATCTAGCAGCATCAGCATCGTCCAGGATCTTGTTAGAAATGCACATTCTCAGGCCCCACCCCAGACTTGCTGAACCAGAACCTTTGATGTAACAAGACCTCCAAGGGGTTCCTAGGCACCCTAGGGTTTGAGAACTACTGCCCTAGCCTACTAGAGACTGCCAGGGAAACACAAGTACCTCTTCACTGTCTGACCCAAACACTGGCACTTCCAAGCACTGTTCGTAGAGTGTTTATCTCCCTCTGCCAATGTAGAGACTGGCACTTCAGATTTCTGTGCCGACTTAAAAACAGACCGTTAAGGCAGTAGTCTGCCATATTAAGAAAATGGTCTCCATTTATCACTGTTCACACCCCTTCCCTATGAGACAAGCACACACACAACCTCTGCCCATTTCAGGGTATCTCCTCCAGCCCCTCAAGCCCCCTTTTCAGACATCTTGCACTTCCTCTCCACACCCTCTTCTGTAAAATGCAGCCCTTTTTAAGCTTAACCTCCAGCCTATATCACCTCCAGCCTCCACATTCACCCATCCCCCACTACCTCTCTTCAGCCTCCTTTTTTCAGTTTCCAAAGCTCCTTCCTCATTTACAGCCTCACCGTATGCACCATCTTTCAGCCAGCCACCTGTATCAATCTCAGAAACTCTATATCCTGACTCCTTCTCCTTCCCACTCCTACCCTGTGCCCATTTTCTCTCCCATATGAACACTATCTCCTTTCTCATAGGTCCCACTGTCTATACCTGGCCGCCCATTCCAGTTTCCACTGTTTTCTGGATGGCTCTTGCTCTCAGCCCCTGGAAGAGGGATTACCAGGCCAGACCCACTTTCCTCTTCCCTGATCTGATATCACCAATCTTTGGCTTTTATTTCTGCTGTGACAGAAACATTTTTTCTCTAGGGCCACCATCTTCTCCACCTTTCACACTCATCTCTTTTTGTTATCTTTCCACTAGTTTCCTTTTAAAATATATTTAAGTAAATAAGATAGTTGATTAGAAGGGAAATATTAGCTAAATAATTGTTCAGTGATATGAGGGTAAACCATAAATTGTGGAGGTGGTGACAGAACAAATGATGGTGTAAAACAACGATTCAGTATGAGGGAAGGCCATTTCAGGAAGTGGAAAGTGTTAAATATTGTGAGAAAAGATCCAGGGGTAGAGACAAGTGTATTACTGCAGACCACAGTAGGCACGCCAGCCTGGGAAGAGTAGAGGGAAGGGTCAGGCAAAACAAAGATTTTGAATACATTTCTTAGGTCAAAGACCACTTTGAGAATCTAATGAAATCGAAAGACAGTCTCCCCAGAAAAAAAATGCCCAAACAAGCAAAAGTTTACATTTAATCCCAGGCAGTGGGAAGGACCCGTGATGTCCAATGGTGGATAAGGTCCAGAGACCCCAGGTGGAGAAACAATAGGTTTGGAAAGATAGGTTTGAGTGCCAGTTAAAAAAGGATCAAAGCTAGAAAATCCAAGAGAACTTGGGCTTCGTCTTGAGTTAAGTAAGACCTTCAGAGTAACGGTGTGTGATTTAGGATGTCCAGCTTTGTTTACTTTATTTAACAAAACTTATGTCCCACTTTCAGTATGATTTTGTAAAATCCATGTTTTGATTTCAGAAACTCTGGGCCGGCAATGTGGGCTTGATGCCAGAAAGACCAGGCACTAACATATCTTGAATATGATGTCATAGATAGAGTACAGGAAACGATTATCACTGGGCAGATAAAAGGAAAACATCTTAAAAGAGAATAAAAACTTCTTAACCTACTCTAGAGGCATCACAGTGAAAATTTCTGTGCACCAGAAAAAGAAAACTCAGTAATGTGTGTAAGGAGTGGTTTGCATGTGTGTGAGGTTAGACAAAAAGCCACACCTGGATTGCAAATGTGTTGGTTTCATCTATGAGTCCCATTCTACCAATTCTAAAACAGGAAGAATATTATTTTTGTGTTTTCGGTGTGATAGTATCAGTTAACATGTATTCAGACGTTGCCATATGCCAAGAACTTTGCCTGCATCGTCTCATTTAATCCCCTCTGTTACCCTATGAAGCTGAGAAGGTCCAGAGGCCCAGCAAAGAACGATTACATCTCTATCCTAGAACCCAAAGGTGGTATGGGCTCGATCAAGATTAAATAGGACAGCCTGACCCCAGAAGTCCAGTTCTTAACACCACCCTGGATCCAGCAATGGTCCTCCCTCTCAAAGACCAACATGATTAAAAATCTGAATTCCCCCGTCAGATTGTTTTCCAACCAGACCCACAAACCATAATTGGATTATGCAGTTGGAATCTGAGAAACAGGAAAGTGCAAATGCTCGAAATAATGAGCACTCATTAAACTCCTAGGAAAGAACAACAGAGTCTTTCAAGGTAGTTCCTATAAGCAAGTTTTGTTTGAAGACAAAAACTGAAAAGTTGGGCAGAGCATCAAGGACGTGATCATTGCTCTTAGACCTTCGTTGTTTCCCCCCAACACCTGCCCCTCCACTTGGTTTCCCAGAGAGAATATGTAGCTGCTCACTTATTAAAAATAAACTTGCACCCCAGTCCACCCCAGAGTAAGATCAAATGGCCACCATGGGAGTCATATAAAAATGGAGTCATTTCCGTGAAATCCCCAAGAGTGCTTTTCTGCTTTTAAGAGCAATGAAATCACTTTATGCTGGTAATTTATTATTTCCACCAGTTATTCAAATCTTTGTCTGCATGTTGAAAAATTAGTCCTTATTCAAACAAGTTTCCACTTTTAGAGCAAAAGCATTCTAAATACTCAGTGAAACTGGGACTCTCGCTACAGGACACACAGGAAGATAAATTAAAGACACACACTTTCTTTCTCCTCAGATAAGCAAACTAAAAAAATTTTTTTTGAATAAAAAATAAAAGCCTGTACCTCTCTTCAACGGGTATTGGGTTTTACAGACTGGACTGGATGCCTAACCTCAAGCAAGGAGGTTGATTTCATCCGGACACTGCTTGCTTGCCCATTGCCCTGAGTTTCTATGCCAAGTAAGTTCAAGCACTTCTGAAAATGGTGGTTCAGGCTGGTCTTTGTTTTGTCCCTGGTTTCATAGTCTCAGACAATAACAGTAGGAAGACATAAATTGTATTAAATGGAGATTGTGGCTGGTGTTATTGGAAAGAAGTACAGTTTGTTGTTCAACAATTATCTTGTTATAGATGTTTCTATCACTATAGTTACAGTGATCATGTTTATGAGGATAATTTCCCTCTTTCCATCCAAGTCATAGATGTGCCATTAGAAGGGAAGAGAAGGGAAATGGGAAGGGACAGTAAGGTGTGTAAGAAGAGGAAAGGGCTATTTACTGGATGCTTCCTGACTTACTATAGTGAACTAAGTGAATGCAGGAGATCCAATTATTGCACCCAGGAGTGTACCATTCTCCCTTTTAGAACTCCTGTGCCATCGGTAAAAGCAGATAGATATGTGATTGAGATTGAGCAGCTTTTCTTCCTGGAAAAGAGGGCCAATTATACTTTAAAAAAATACCTCTTATTAAACTAAATATTTCCATACTGCTCCCAGCAAGCAGTCTCTCAGCAGGGAAAACTATGCAGAAGGAAGAAGAGTTATATAACATCTTCAAAAGTGAGGGAGGGTCAGGGAAAATACTCAAAGAAATAAACTGTGTAAATAAATACAAGAATTCATCCTAACAGCCTCTGAAGGTCCACTCAGTCGGCATTCGCATTCAGACATCTCATCATCGAGGGGATTATCTTTTTCCCCTGTCATTTGTTTATCCTCAACTACCCTCAGTATCCAGCACACAGTAAGTGCCCAATACTTGCTTTTTGAGTGTATGGAAAGTCACCTCATAGAGCATCTAGCATAAACATAGGATCCTTTTTAGCAATTATCAAGTTTCGGATGTGATAAAGTCATAAAAAATCTGGTTTGGGTCAGCAAGTTCAGTAAATTGGCCTCATAAAAAATGTTTGAGGAAAGCCTTTTCCGTTGACCTTTTCTTCACATTTAGAATGTCTCTGGATTTGACAGTAGGTATCAAGAGATTTGGGAAAGGTCATGCCTCTTGCCCAAGTAGCTCCACTTCCAGTTCTCTACCCCAAGGAAGTAATAAGAGGTGTGAGTAAAGATTGATGGGTGGAGATGTTCATCACAGCACTATTTAGAACATCCATGGATGTACATGTCCAGCCACAGGGTCAAGCTCAAATTAATCTGGGATCAGGGTACAGCCATGCAATGGCATTTCAGTGACCACTAAATGTGAGGGTTTTTTAAAGGTTTTTTAATAGCATGAAAGGCATTTCATGATATAATGATAAATGAAAAAAGCAAGATACAATGGAACTGCTACAATATGATTCCAAATCTATAGCAGAGAAAGAGAAAGAGCTATAGTAAGCGAAAGACACATAAAGAGAAAATCAGAAGTTAATATTTCATGATACAAATAGGGGTTACCCTGTAGTTATGAGATTATAGGTGATTCTTTTTCTTTCATCTTTTTGGTATTTCCCAGCTATTATATATTCCCAAATTGTTTTTATAGTTGGAACAAAATGGAATTTTTTAAGTCTTAGTATTATTAATTTTTTAAACCAGGTGAGGAAGTCTAATCATGGGGAAAACATTCTAAATTCCAGAAGTTTCCATCGTACTGATTAAAAACAAGTTTCCAGGGGCCAGCCCAGTGGCATAGCAGTTAAGTTTTCACGTTCCACTTCAGCAGCCCAGGGTTCATCAGTTCAGATCCTGACTGCGGACCTACTCACCGCTCATCAACCCACGCTGAGGTGGCATCCCACATAGAAGAACTAGAAGGACCTACAACTAGGATATACAACTGTGTACTGGGGCTTTGGGGAGAAAAAAAAAAGAGGAAAATTGGCAACAAATGTTAGCTCAGGGCCAATCTTCCTCAAAAAAAAAAAACAGAAAACAAGGTTCCAGCACACCTTCTACTACAAATCAGTCCAGTTCTTCCTATGTTTTCTTCAAAGCATCTGTGCATTCATGCAAATATCCAACTACTTATGATCTGTGTGACAACAAGAGACAATAATCACAAGGATTTGCTCAGGAAGGTAAGGTAGCAAGGGGAGGTCAGGAAGAGTCAGACTCCAGCCATAGTTTGCCATTGACTTGTTGGGTAAGTCACTTAATCCCTTCAGGCATCCTTTGTATCATTTGAGAGAGTTAGACTAGGTGACTTCCAAGCTTCCTTCCAGCTCCCAGGTCCATGAAACAACTGTCTCTTTCCCTGCCCTGTCCATGCTGTCCTTGGAGGTCACCACTGAATAAATTGCATTTGGAATGTGGTAGATATCAATCAATCCTGAGTGAAAGAATGACTGTCCAGTAACTTTAAGGGACAAGAGAGGCCAACCACAAACACTTTGGCCATTAAACAGTCTTCCTCCCACCTCGTCCCCTGGCTTCTGTGCCTAAATAACACCATCTGCTTAGAGTTCTGCTCTCCCCACAAGGTACGATTTTTAATGGACAGTATTCATGTTTATATAAGGGAAACTGGATATGTCCTCTAGAACAGAGACCCTCAGCCTTTTCTGGGACACAGCTGCCTTTGATAACCTATGAAAAATGTTGACCTCTCCTCGGAAAAATGCTCTTCCATATCAAATTTTTGCTGACTACTTCATGGAGTCACAAACAGACTAAAGTTCTGAGGCCCTTGGATGCAAGGTTAAAAATCCCTGGTAAGAAAAATATTGACCTATTCAGTAGAGTCCCAGACAATTTTAAAGTATGCTTCATTTTCAAGAAGATGATAATCTTGATGACTAGCAATAATCCATGTAACTAAGGAGGCCCTCCCAGGCCTTGTGACTTGGGAGGAAGAGAAGGCAGAAGTATAGCCTAGCAGGACAGTCTAGGAGTAAACAAGCCTCAGGACTGCAATGAGGAGGATAGGATCCCAGGAACTGTCCGCTGCTCCAGAACCTATCTACAACTCAGAAAGCTGCAACCATCACAATAGCAGCCTTATCCTTTATGAGAGTTGTAACTACCATGCATTGAGTGTTTACCACGTCCCATGCATTATCTCCCTTGATCCTTGCCACAACCCTCTGTGGTACTATTATTGTACTTTCATGGTACTCGATATATCTCCACTTTACAAATGTGGAAACTGAGTATCAGGGAGGTTAGGAAGCTTCCCCAAGGTCACAGAACCAGCAAATATCAGGAGCAAATTTCACACAACCTCTGCCTGGCTCTACTCCACCTGCCTAAGGCTAACCATTCCCAAAGAAGTCTCCCTGCTCAGCTCAGTCACTGGGTTGAGTTAATTTCTTTGGAAACATTGATATAAGTTAAACACAAGTGACACTGAGCGGACTTGTGGAAGGTTAGCAACAAGTGGCAGCTGAATGGCAACAAAGCCTTGATGCCCAGTGCTTCCTGAAGGTCTGTTTGAAGGGGGAAGTGAGGGAAACCATTGGCTGGGATCTTCTGAAAAATAGCATCTTTGTTTTTTCTATTTGTAGAGTCGTTGTTTCCCTGTCTGATCAAGGCTGTGAGTGAACAGCTACAGCCAGGGGAACTCTATAGCTCCAGACCATTGCCAAGGCCTTTACTGAAATCCCCAGAGCCAGGGAGCCACAGGCCAATGCACAGCAAGCTTAGCTCTATGTTCCAGGGGACTGGCTAATTCTCTTAACAAAACAGACCCCCCCTTGTCCCCTGGTGACGTCATTCAGAATCATAGAACTTTAGAAATGGTAAAAATCTCAAATGTTACTTGATTTAACTCCTTTCTCTTTTTCATCACTCCTACCCTTTCTCTACCATAGACTTGACTTTACCAAAGAAGAAATTCAAAACCAGAGAGAAGAAATGACTTGCTTGAATTTGTACAGATAATTGTTACAGAGTAGAAGTTGAACTCAAGTTTACTATGGGCCAGGAAGTATACTGATATTTATAAATAGCATCCCATTTAAACTTATAACCATTCATTGAAGTAGGTATTATACCCATTTTATAGGTGGAAAAACTAATGATCAGGGAGATAACTCATCAAGGTCAAACAAACAAACAAAGTTATTTGAACACAGATCTGCCTGAACCATAAAGCCAAGGCCTTTTTCAAAAAATGCTATTGGTCATTAGATTTGAGCAAGAAGTTATCCTGATCACAATACTGGGAGGTATTAATCAATGTCTTTTGGTTCTCTCACACTCTCCTTACCTCTGGTGCTCTGCCTTTCTCTCTCCTTCAGTCTGGGGAATGTACAACAGGCATGATAATGGAAACCAAAGTGAGACTTCTCTTACAGGTGCAGTGGGGACACAGAACAAAGACCAGGATCCAAGAAGGAATCATCTTGGATTGGATATATACCAGAGTAGATGGAAGACATGCCCAAGTGTCAAAAGAGATAAGTCGTATTTCAAAGATGCCAGAATAATAATAGAGAGATGGAGATAAAAATAAACACACTTTCCCTACCATCACCAGGGTGTCAGTTGACCCTACCCAATTCAGCATCAATGCTTGGGAGAAGAAAGGGATAAAGGAGAGAGAATCCTGAATTTGACAATGAAGGAAAGAAGTATATCCAAAGTGACAAGATGCGTCAGGCATAGTAGAAGCTCAAAGTCAGAGTAAAGTGAGTTATAGAAAAATAAAGCGTTTTTGCACTCCTAGGTGGCTATGAACATTCATATCTGCTACTTCTTGGGATATTTTTGTGGCTCTAACACAAAACAAGCATGTAGTATTGTTCCAGATTGTACCTCCCCACACCCCTCAAGAACTGATTCAGTCCAGAAATGCAGATACTCAGAATCCTTGACTGGGAAATTGTTTAGTTTTTTTCCATCATCTTTAGGAAGGATAATGGCTACAGAGATATGAGCCCAGTGAAATGAGAAGTTCCCCAGAGGTGGAAATTCTAGAGTTACCCTCATACCCACAGCATAGCCTACAGACCCCTGTATTAGGTCTTCATAAAACTAAGCATTTGAAACCTGTATCAGTGTGATCATTTCATTGGTCAGTCTCCCATTGGAGAATATGTCCCATGAAGGAAGTCTGTGAGGGTGTTACTCACTAATGCGTCCTCAGAAACTAGCACAGTATGTCACATAGAATGTGTTCCACATTCATTTGTTGAATGAATTAATTAGTAAATACTACAACCCAGGAGTTGGAAATATTCTGTTATTAGATATCCCACACATGAAATGGGATAGTGTTATTTGAAAGTGAACTTAACTTAGTTACAAGTGTATATTGCAAACTCTAGAGCAACCATAAAAAATTTTTTTAAAGATGTATACTTGCTAGGCAAAGAGAAGAGATAAAAGGAAATCATATAAAATGCTCAAAAAACCAGAGTAGGCAGAAAAACAGGGTGGAAAAAGAAACAAAGAAAAATTGCAATGAAGAGAAAGCAGTTATGAATATGGCAGATATTAATCCAACCATGTCAATAATCACTTTAAATGTGAATGGCCTAAATACATCAATTAAAAGACAGAGATTATCACAGAGGATGAGAAAAACTGAACCCAACTATATGTTGTCAACAAAAAACCCACTTTAAATATAAAAATAGGTTAAATACTTCATTCCAGTCCTCCTTCTCTCCTGGCTTTGCTCTCCTACACACACATACACACACAGACACAGACACACACACACATACACACACACACCTGGTAAAACAGAAATAAGAATGAGTTACTTCATATTCACAATATCCTAGATCCTATACAATTATTAATCAAGACATTCTCACAAAAGGATTGAGACCTCGAATGATCTCGTACCTTCTGTAAGCAGTTCTCCAAATCTGGAGCAAAAATGAAGGAAGTGCTTAACAAACTTGTTGAGGTCTTGTTCTTATATACACAGCCAGGCTTTAACATGCAGTTGAAAATTAGTTACAGTTCCTTAGGATGATGATGAAAAAAGCATGCAAATATAACCCACATGTTAGCTTTGACATTTGTCCCCCAAGGGCCTGTCAGATTACTGTTTCACACTTAGCAAATGACAACCTCTCTTGCTATGTTGCTTAAAGAAAACTGAAGTTTTGCTTTCCTAAATGAAAATAAGTTTGTTCTCACCTGTTGATGCCCAAATTGGGCATATTCTTTTCCCATGCCTATTACTCTTAATAATTTGCACATTTTTTTCTGAAAAAGAAACTGAGATTCAACTTTCTGAACCAAAATATCTACTAATTAAAATAAATTTAAACAATTCATACAGGAAATGCCAGTGGAAACTTACAAGCATTTTTAATTCAAACAAATACCATATGATTAATAATTTGTCAGTCAATTTCCTGTTAAACTGACTAAGCCTTAGTCTTTGCTGTTGTGTTCTAATTATATGAAGCAATTACAAAAGCTCTGCATGAGAATAATAACTCTATTTACAGCAAAATTTGCAAACACAATTCATGTGCCATATGTGTTCACCTATGTTTTCTTGCCTCTACAGTTCTTTTTTTTAAAAAATGGATTAGGTGCTAACATATTCAAAATGAGAAATTTCACATACATACTCTGATTCCAAACTTCTCTTGAAAAATAGATAGATGTGCTAAACCTGGGCTTATAATTCAACACGGCAACAATCAGCTGGGCTAATAGGAACTGCTCCCTTTAGATGAGACATGGACTATTCAGTTTGCCACAGTCACCACCATTCCATATTGCTTCCCTGAGAATGAGGCCCAGTGCACTTGCCATTTATCACCATGCTTCTGCTGTTGTTTTTCTTGTAGTAAAGAACTATTACTCTGTATTTATGTTTCTATCAAAAGTGAGAAGACATACCAAGAGGATATCAAATATTTTATATCATCTGCTTGCTTCAATCATGCATATTCACTGACCAGTCCATGTAAACATTGGAATTTGCAACCTATATCCTATAGAACAGTGATGGGATAGTTCTAAGCACTGTAAGTCAAGAGGTATAGGCTAGCAATAAACCAGGGTTTGTAGAGCTTTATTCACGCCGCAAGAGTAATTAACAAGCTAGCACTCCACATAGAGAGAATGAAAAGGGATTCAGGGTCAATAAACATTTTCCGAAAACTCAAGATACCCCAGAACACTCCCTGTATTAGTTCCCCAAGGCTGCCATAGCAAAATACCACAGATTTGGTGGCTTAAATGACAGAAATTTATTTTCTCACAGTTCTGGAGGCTGGAAGTCCAAAATCAAGGTGCCAGCAGGGTTGGTTTTTCCTGAGGCGTCTCTCCTTGGCTTGCAGATGGCTACTGTCTTGCTGCCTCTTCACATGGTCATCCCTTTGTACCTGCATGCATCCCTGGTCTCTTTGAATGTCCTAATCTCTTCTTCTTATAAGGACACCAATCATATTGGATTAGGCCTCACACTAATGGCCTCATTTTCACTTAATTACCTCTTTAAAGGCCCTGTCTCCAAATACAGTCACATTCTGAGGTACTGGGAGTTAGGGCTTCAATATATGAATTTTGGGGGTCACAATTTAGTCCATAACAGTCCCTAAACTCAGTCTTTGAAGCTAGCATAATCTTTATCTTTTCAAATATTTCTCATCCCCTCCTCCTCCTCCTCCTCCTCCTTCTTCATCTTCTACTTCCTTCTTTCTTTTTCTCTCTCCTCCCTCTACCTAGGATTCAAATTATACATACATTAGAATGTTTGATATGGTCCCAGAATTCTTGGATAGTCTGTTGTGTTTTTGTTTGATTTTCACTTTTTCTTATTGTGTTTCAATCTGGGTGATTTCTATAGATGTAGCTTTAAGTTCACGAATTCTTTCTTCAACTGTGTCAAATCTACTAATGAGCCTGACAGATGCATTCTTCATCTCTGTTACTGTGTTTTACTTTTCTAGTATTCCCATTTAATTTTTTTATAGTTTCCATCTCCCTGCTGAAATTATCCATCTGATTTTGCATGCTGTCTGCCTTTTCTAGTAGAGCCTTTAAAATATTATTTATACTTATTTTAAATTCCTACCAGGTAATTCCAACATCTGTGTCGTATCTGAGTCTGGATCTGATGATTGCTTTGTCTTTTGGAGGTGTATTGTTTTTTCTTGCCTTTTTATATGCTTTAGAACTTTTTCTACATCTCCAAGCAGAAACCAGAAGTCTAACATAACTTTGATATCAAAATCTGAAAGCACCATTCAAGAAAAGAACATTGTGGGCATTACTAAACAAAATCTTGGAAAACAAAATTAAAAATGTATAAAAAGGATAATAAATCATGACTAAATTGGGTTTAATCCCCCTATATAAGTGGTTTAACATTAGAAAAATAAATTGACATAATCCACCACATTAAGAGATTAAAGGAAAAAAATCAGGTAATTATCTCAACAGTTGCAAAAAAAGCATTTGATAAAGTTCAATGATGTAAAATGAAAACTCTTCTACAAATAGGAAGAGAGAAAAATTTTCTTAACTGATTTTTAAAAATAATAGTTTTAAAAACACACACACGTAAAATACCACATTTAAGAATGAAAAATTCAATTTATTCCCTTTGTGATTAAAAATAAAACAAAGATATCCACTATCACCAATTTAATTCGATAATGTATTGGAAGTCCTAGACAGTACAATAAAGAAATAAAAAATATAAAGATTGGAAAAAAAGAAATAAAACTATTATTTAGATACATAATTAGAAGTCAGTTTATCTCGGTTGTTTGAAACAAAATTAACATATAAAAACTATTGCATTTTTATATACCAGCAATAATTACTTAGAAAATGAAACTTTTAAAATATCATTTATATAACATGGATTGTCTAGGAATAAATTTAACAAAAGAACAAAAGATCTCTATGGAAAAAAATAATAAAATTGCTTTTAAAGAGATTTTTAAAGTAAATAAATAGAAAGATAAATTATATTTAAAGATTGGAAGATTCGATGTTATAGAGATGTCTATTCTTCCCAGATTGATTCATAGATTCAAATAGAATAAATTCCAACAGTTTGGGATTTATTCTATTAAATAAGTAGAGGATCAAAATCCCAACAGTTTGTGCATGAGAGAGGGAAGGAGAGAAGAGAGAGGGAAAGAATGCATGTGTGTGTATGTGTGTGTGTGTGTGTGTGTGTGTGTGTATGTGTGTGTGTTTGAGTGTTTCAAAACTTGAAAACTGATTCTAAAATTCATGTGCAAGTATTAAATGTTGGCTATTCTTGACCAGACCAGCACTGTTGGTCTAGTGTCTAAGATTTGGCGCTCTCACCCCCGAGGCCTGGGTTTGTCTCCCTGTCAGGGAACCACACCACTTGTCTGTCAGTTGTCATACTGTGGAGGCTGCATGTTTGCTGGGATGCTGAAAGCTATGCCACTGATATTTCCAATACCAGTAGGGTCACCCATAGTGAACAGGTTTCAGCAGAGCTTCCAGACTAAGACAGACTAGGAAGAAGGACCTGGCCACCCACTTCCAAAAACATTGGCCATAAAAACCCTATGAATAGGGCCAGCCTGGTGGCATAGCAGTTAAGTTCACATGCTCTGCTTCAGTGGCCTGGGGTTCACAGGTCCAGATCCCAGGCAAGGACCTATGCACCACTTGTCAAGCCATGCTGTGGCAGTGTCTCATATAAAGTAGAGGAAGATGGGCACAGATGTTAGCCCAGGGCCAATCTTCCTCAGCAAAAAGAGGAGGATTGGCAACAGATGTTAGCTCAGGGCTACTCTTCCTCACACACACACACAGACACACAAAAAACCCCTATGAATAGCATCAGAGCATTGACTGATACAGTGCTGGAAGGTGAGAGGATGGTGCAAAAAGATCGGGCAGGGTTCCACTGTTATACACAGGGTTGCTAGGAGTCAGAATCAACTCAATGGCACTAACAAATTCTTGACCAAGACATTATGAAGAAGAAGAAAACTGGGGGACCTTGTCCTACTAAGCAGTAAAACTTATCATAAAGCTACAATGATTAAAAAGCATAGTATAGGCTCAGAGATGGAAAAACAGATTAATGAAACTAAATAGAGAACCCAGAAATTGAACAATACCCATCTGGATAACGGATGTATAGTTGAGTTGGCATTGCAGATCAACAGGAAAACAATGAAATTTCAAAAACTTCTGCTGGAACAATTGGGTATTCATTTGGAAAATAAAATAAAATTTACCTTTACTTATATTTATATAAAAATCAATTCCAGGTGTTTAATCCTAAGCACCTATTTGTGAAAGCAAAGAAATAAGATTTTAGAAGGTAATATTTTCTCGATATATAGAAGGATTTTTTAAACAAGACACAAAAAGCAAATCTTGTAATGAAAAATCTGGATAAATTTGACCATACTAAAATTAAGAACTTCTATCAAAAGACACCATAAAGATAGCAAGAAGATAAGCTCCAATTGGGAGGAAAATATTTGCAATTCATGTAACTAAAAGAGGACTGCAATCCAGACTATCAAATAATTCCTGCAAATTGCAAAAGAAAGAAAAAGAGAGAGAAAGAAGTGAAGAAAGGGAAGGAAATTTGGAAGGAAGGAAGGAAGGAAGGGGACAGGAAAAAATAAGCAAAAGACTTGATTTCAAAAGAGGAAATTTGAATAGTTAATAACATATGAAAAAGTGTTCAACCTCACTAGTAACCAAAGAAAGGCGGATTGAAAGAGCTATCATTAGGTGGACAATGAGCTATCATTATGCCCGCAGCAGATTTGAAAAAATTATGAACTTGAAAATACCAAGTGTAGGTGAGAATGTAGATGCAATGTCAAATTTCATACACTGTGGTGGAGGTATATATTTGTATAACTATGTTGGAAAAAATTTGGCAGTACCTAGGAAAATTGAATATGTGAATTCATTATGACCAAGCAATTCTAGATATATACACCAGAGAAACTCTCACCTCAGAGGATTTGTACCAACTGCTCATAGCAGCATTGCCTGAAACTGGACACAATACAAATGTGCATCAAGAGTAGAAAGGAAAAACTAAACTATGGTATATTCATAGAGTGGACTAATACAACACAGTAAAACTGAATAAACATCAATAACATGCATCAATGAATTTCACAAACATAACTGAGGGAAAGAAGCAAGTGACAAAATATTTACAGCATGATTCCATTTTTATTAAGTTCAAGAAGGATAGGAAATGCAGTATTATTTTATGATGCATGTATTAGTGGTAACACTATAAAGGATGTAAGGGAAATGATTATCACAAGAGAACAGGAGTTATGTTTGAGGGGCAGAGAGGGGGTTACATCAGAAAGGAGCACAAAGGAAATTTCTGGAAAACTAGCAATGTTCTATTTCATAACCTAGGTGGAGGGTTCAAGGGTGTTTGCTTTAATATTATTATTATCTAAATTGACATATTTAATCAATCTTCTGAAGGTACGACAATTTTTTTAAGTCAAAGTGAGTTCTTCAGTAGCCCATAACTATCTATAGAAGTCAAAGAGGTAAAAAGTCTAAAGGAAGAAAATTACTAAATAAATTAAAATATATCCATATGAATATGCTACATAGTACACAGCATATTCATATGGATATACTATTTAGCTGTTTAAAAGAATAAGGTAGATCTATTTGAACTCATATGGATATATATCTAAGATGTATGTAAGTGAAAATAAGTTGTAAAAATTCCATTTATGCAAAAATTTTAAATACCCCCCAAAACATAAAACTATAGATATATTCCTACATATACACATATAAATTTGTAAATTTATAGAGTGAGTTCAAAACAAAAAAAACACCAACCTGGTCAAAGTAGTTACTTCTATAGAAAGGACTGACATAGGGCAGAGGTGATGCGGGGTGGGAGGAAGGTGGAGAAATCCAGAGGGAATTTTGCTTAACCAGTATTGCTTGCCTTTTTTTATAAGAGATGTATCCAAATGTTTCCTTTGTTAAAAGTCTAGGATTTCCACTTCTGCCAATGAAGGATTAACTGCTGTGGGAAATGTCTTCTCCCTAAACAACTGAAAATCAGACAAAATATATGAAACAACGGTATTCAGACATTGGACAGCAGGTAGCATAGGACTGTGGTCTGTGACAGAAAGGAAACAAAGGAGGGAGCCCGAAAATCATCCCGGGTTACAGCATAAAAGAAAAAAATGATAAATTGGATTTCATCAACTTGAAAACTTTTGATCTTTAAAATAGACTCTTAAGAAAATGAAAAGACAAACCACAAACGGGAGAAAATATTTGCAAAATATGTATCTGATGAAGGACTTGTATTCAGAACATATTACAAAACACAACTCGATAATAATGACAACTTGATTTTTTTTTAATGAGTAAAAGATTTGAACAACTATATCAACAAACAAAATATATGGGTGGAAAACAAGCACATAAAAAAATTCTCAATGCCATTAGTCATTAGAGGAATGCGAATTAAAACCACAATGAGATACCACTCTACTTTCCCAGGAATAGCTAGAATTAAAAAGACTGACAATACCTAGTGTTGATGAGCCTGTGGAGCAACCGGAGCTCTTCTGCATTGCTGGTGGGAATGCAAAATGGTACAACCACTGTGGAAAACATCTTGGCATACACTTACCATACTATCCAGCACTTCTACTCATAGGCATTTACCCAAGAGAAATGAAAACATTTTCCATGTTTTGTATTCAAATGTTCACAGCCACTTTATTTATAACCGTCAACAACTGGAAATAATCCAAATGTCCATCAACTTGTGAATGGATAAGCATATTATGTTACATCCACACAATGGACTAGTACTCAGCAATAAAAAGGAAAAAATTAGTGCTGTATGCAACAACACGCATGAATCTTAAAAGCAGTTTGCTAAACAAACTGCTACACAACTGTAGTCAGGCAGAGAAGGAATGAATTCTCCTTTCCTCCGCCTTTCATTTTATTTAGGCCCTCAACAGATTGGATGATGCCCACCGACATGAGGAAGACAATCTGCTTTACTCCATCCACCAATTCAAATGCTAATCTCATTTAGAAACACTCTCACAGACACACCCGGAAATAATGGTTAACTGAACATCTAGGCACCTGACGATGCAGTCAAGTTGACACATAAAATTAATTATCATACCCTCCCTGAACCCTCCAATCCTAATCTAATCTGGGTTAGAAACTCTTCTTTTGATCTCCCATTGCACCCTGAAAATACCACCATCATTACAAGTAAAACCAAGTAAAGCTTGGCTGAACTATCCAAATTTTCGGACAACCCTCCTCCCAGTTTCTCTGCTCCAGAAGTCCCTGATCTGTTCCTTCAACATCAGTACATTCCAGGCCTCTCCCTGCCTTGTAAGGTTCAGAGTCAGCTACGTGTTATGGTCTCTGCTATTCTCTCTCTCCTCTGCTGCTGGAAGAAGAGGAGGAGCTTTGGGTCCCAGGAGTTGAGGGAACGGGGCAAATGGTCCACCACTCCGGCTCAGCTTGCTCTTGATTTCTTTTGTTCTTCTCAAGTACCTAAAAACAATTTCAGATGCATCTCTCCCTTGCATGGGGAGCCAATCTCCTGGCAATACTTGCTCATATTAGGTTTGGACAAGACATTCATGCCCAGCCCTATCCTTGGCTAGTGTCTGACATAATTTTACTTTATAATCCTAAAATACCATTTCCCCCCCCCCCAACCTCAAGTTACACTGCAAAATCCTCTCTCCTAACTTGACAATGCAAGAAGTCCAATTATTCGCTTCCAATTCCTGGAGTCCCCTGTCTAAACAAAGGAGTAGGGAAAAGAAAATTCTGCCATACACCTAACACTTAATACCATGACTTTCTGTTCATTTTAATGTCATTCCCTCACAGCATCTTGAAGACAAGCACCAAGCCTTGGTCACTGATGAACTCCCAGTGTTCCGAACAGTACTTGCCACATGGTGGATGCTGAATGAAAAAATGAATGCCTCCAAGTTTGCTTGAATTGAAAGAATAATACAAGATTATGATTTACTCTGTGCACAGATCTTTAGGCAAGTCCATGAGAAAATGGTTATAGAAAGGCTTCGGAATTCAGCATCTTATCCTCTTCAAACATTACCTGAGGTAGCAAAAATGCCCTTATGATTTGGTGCAATGCAGAATCCATACTGAAGGTAAAGACTTCGATTTCCACGGCAGGACTTAATTTGTGGGTTCAGCTGTCAAAAAATGAAGGAAAAGGGGGCAGGAATGAGAAATGTTAGGTAAAAGATGGAGGAAGAAAAGAGTAGATGGTAAAGCACCACAGGGTTGAGAAAAAAGAACTGATAACTTCCACTCTACACAGCCCCCATTCTCACCTCTATCTAGATTCAAAAGCATTTGAGAAGTAGTTTGGTTTCTGTCCTTTCTGAGCTCACAGGCTCAGTCCCCTTGAGCACGTCTTTTCCAAGTGCTTCAGTCCTCTGGCAGACATACCAACAAAGTTCTACTGCGGTTCTACTTCTGTCATCCCCTGCAAGGAATATCTTCCAGCCTTCTTCCACACCATAGGAATTAAAAGCACATTGGTGAGAAAATTACTGGAAGGAATAAAATTTCATGGCCATTTGGCAGCCTTGTGGTTCAGCGGTACCAGCAGCCACCCATCTGTGGCTCTGGGCATCACACACAATGATACTCCCACAAGCCACCAGCCAGCACCCATAGTGCCCTTCACAGCAGTGGCCCTCGTAGAATAATCAGACCACTGCAGCCGAAAGGAGGGTAACCCAAATCACCGGAATGCCTTCCTTCTCCTCTTCACTCTTTTAGCCTACTTCCTTCTCAAAATCTCCAGCTATCAGCATAATCTCATCCCACAGATCTTCTGTCAGGGAAGAAGAGAGGAAGGCACTCCCCCCATCTCCGTTTTTGAAATGACTCCAGGAGTACCAGATGTACAGACTTTTCCAGAAGGGTGCCGGAGGAGAGTGCGGCGCATTCAGAGCACCAAGTCTCCCTGATTATGCAAGGAATACGAGAGCCCCTCTATTGATCACCTCGAGGTAGACTATTAAATCTCTGGAAGCCTTCCACACGGTTTAGTAATGGAGATCCATTATGCCCTCCCTCAGGTTCCACTGAGCACCAGCAAACAAACATATGGTGAGTAAGTTCTAATAGAATTCCACACCACATGCGGGCTCTGTGCAGAGCTCTGTGCTGAGGGAAGCTGGCCCCAAGCAGCTTTTGATGGCAGCTTCTCCGAGTGGTTTCTGCGACAGGATTTTCCTGCTTTCACCGTATAGGGATGGGAGGCGCGGAGATTTGTTTTATTTTCTAGTAAAGCATTTGGCAAGGAGTGGAGACACCTTCTTCTGTCCCTGGCTCTTAAAAGGGCTGATTAGCTGACCTTGGGCAAGTCACTGGGCCCCCCGAAACCTCAGTCTCCTCCTCCTTCTATTTCACAGGTGCTGCAATAATGAAACACTTCAATGGACATAACCATGTTTTGGAAAGCATTTCAGATTTGTATAATTATCATCACAATCCACCTCCTGGATTTTCTGCCTCCAGCCCATGTCTATAAGCTTCATTTGATACAGGAGCCAACCACATTCTCCTCAGAAGAGTTAAAAATAAAACAACAAAACTAGAGTGTTGATGATATTGATATCTAGGAAAACGGATTCTCTACAACACTCACAGATTAGTTAGCTGCAGAGTCACTTCTTGTTCAGAAGGTATACCTTTAAAAATAAAACCTATCTTCTCCCTTTGTCCTCCTCTCCCCCACTCCAAAAAAAGTGATTGTGGAGTGAGAGCCATACTGATGATTTTGACTGATCAACTGGAGAAATTTAGATAAATTTGGCTTTTCATTAACTGCAGCTGTTGTTTCTTTCAGTGCCTTAATGTAATTTATCATTTGAACGTGCTGGCTGAGCAGCGTTGCCTGAGTTGTCTTTTGCCTTCAATCGTTAATCCTAACAGTATGCATCCAATTTCTATAGTTAGCCTTGAAAAAAAGTCCCTTTCCTCTCCTTTAGGGTTGTTCTTATTGAAAAGTTATGCTTTCAGATCAGTTCTCTCTCTCTCTTTCTCTCTTACACACACACACACATGCCACTATCAACAGACTACTATTCAAGCCCAAATCCAGCTCCTATGCCCTAAACCCAAAGCCTCTCAAGGCAGCTCTCTGATTCCCCACCTCACCCCCAGCCCTTCACTGTCCTCACCTACCCCACGACTTAGAACAATGTTGAATTTGGTCGCCAAATTCAGACATGCAGAAGTAAAGCCTCCCAAACTCAATGAGATTTCCAGCTCCAGTGCACACAAAGAAAGTTCTGTAGTTCCACATGACTTGTCTGTGAATGAGAGCCATGAGGTGATAAATGACTTCCAAACAATATTGGCTTATTTAAATTAAACTATTATTCATTTACACAGGATGATGACTCATGATTATCTGGATAGAAAAAAAAATGAAGTCGGGGGAGATAGCCTCAGAACTTGTTTCCTGTTAATGTTCTAAGAATAATATGATGCTTGTCTTATGTGGTTTCTCATTATTCTTAGAACTTTAGTTACCAGCTTAATTATTACATTGTTTCTCTCGGAAGAGGAGGAGAAATAGACAGACTGTATTTTCTCTTTTCATATCATGATGAATTAAATGTCAAGAATAATGAAATGCCACAGGGTGGTAGCCACCAATTGATGTTGACATCTTTTAGGAAAACCCACCTAGGAAAGAGGAAAATAGAAAACTCTTAGCATCTCCATGTCTTTCCTGACTTCCTTTATGTAGGCGGGGATCCCAACATCTCAAACTAAAATGGAAAAAGAGCAGAGGCTTTGCAAGCTAATAATTATTCTGTGCTCGGAATGAGAGTGTTCAGAACAGACACGGATGTTGTAACATTTTCCAAAGTAGAAGAAGTGGGGGTTTACTCCTGTGCATTCTAGCAAATGGAAACAACAAAGAATGTGGATCCTTCCAGAAAATTTAGAAACAAGATGGGGCCATTTTCAAAAGGTCCCTATTCTGAGTTTTTGAGGGAGTAAAGGTGAGCAAGGAAGCAAGGGAGATGTTATTGGCTAATTTATCAATAATTGGTAAAATGGTTCTACTTCTAGTTCTGTTTAAGAACTAACCACAAACAAAATCACTAACACATGGCTGAGCAAGAACTATCTGAGGTAGATGGAACTGAGTGATGCTCACAGAAACACTACAATCTTTTATGAAAATCAGGAAACCAAGGTCAGTACTGTTGTGTTGGATTCTCAAGTTCAAGTTCACTTTGAAAAAGTGAAACTAAAGCCAGTCACTTTTAGAGCATTTTACTCACTCTGGAAAGAAAAAACATTCACAACCCACATCAGTGATTTTATTCCAGCAAAAAAGTTGGCCACTCTGGGAGTAGCAAAATCTGTTAGACAAATGATATCCTAGAAAATGTATTATCCTCTATAAGCTCCCAACTTTCAGCAAAGAGCAGCTTATTAATTTGCATGTGTTTACCACAAGAGAAGTCTCAATTCTCCATACAACTTCAGTGATAACTAATATCTCCACAGCACTGCAACCACACAAGTCCTATCTATTCTTTTCTTTCATTTTATGGATCTTCTCTCTCCCCAAACCCCAGTCTTCCTTAATATGAAGGAACTGGTTTTTGATTCTGCATTCCCTTGTTCATCTTCCTTCCATAGCACATGCTTTGGGTAGGCAGTCACTCACCCACAGGTCACAGGTGAAGTAAACAGACAAACAAAAAGCTCTGCCAAGCAAAACAGCTAGGGCCAGTCCAGATGCCATTGGCTCTTCTGAGGGAAACTGGGATGCAGTCCCCTGAGCTATGAGGGAGCCTGACGGGAACAGAGAGTGCAGCCCAGTCATTCCAGCTGCAAAATAAATGTCAAACTTTTAAACGCCGACACCAGATCTTCCTTCTCCTCTCCTCCGAAGAGCCACCAGTTAAACACTTGACCACAAGATGTGCCCTAAAAGCCTGGAGCTCTACAGTAACCCTGAAACATAACACTTCCCCGGGAAGTGGCTCATGTTGAAGACTTTGAAGACTGTTCCGAATGACTTGGGGTGAAGGGCCAGCACTCCTGCTCTCCTTGAGGTGTTAGGATTCTTCCCCCTCACTCCCAGGTGAGTATATATCACCCTAGAAACTCCAGCCCACGAAACCAAATGTGGCAGCAGTTGGGTTCCAGGAGGGGTTCATTTCATATCCTTCTATCCCAATCACCCTCTTTCGCTCCTGCCCTGTGCCTTCCTCATCTCTGAGTGAGGCTGAAGAGTTAGAACAGAGAAGACAGGACCCAAAAGTCAGCTCTCACTATCTTACAACATAAACCTGTTGAGAAAACATTGCCACCATTCCACACCTGGATAAAAATAAAACAGAACAAATGCCAATAGTTTGTTCATCTCTTACCACACGCGGCCATACTATCATCATGGCTACCACCCCAGTGCCTGGCTGGAAACACCTACTCAACATAACTCCATAAGTCTTCAGTAAATAGTTATTTGGATATCTACTATCATAGGTATAAAATGCTTTGTAGCAAAAGTTCAGATTCAGTGCCATAAGTTCAAATTCTTGACCTCCAAACAAAATTTGCAAAAGGACCACCCCCTAAGACCACTTTCCTCAGCCACTCTAGCCGCCTTGGAGAAGCGGACCTTCCACTCATAACACATTAGTGAGTGATCAAGAACTTTCCACACTACCATCTACCCTCTCAATGAGAATTAGGGAAAAATGACACCATCCATAGAGTCAATGCAATCCCTATCAAAATTCCAATGGCATTTTTTACAGAAATAGAAAAACAATCCTAAAATTTGTATGAAACCATGAAAGACCTCAAATAGCCAAAGCAATCTTGAGAAAGAACAAAGCTGGAGGCATCACACTTCCTGATTTCAAATTATACTACAAAGCTATAGTAGTCAGAACAGAATGGTACTGGCATAAAAACAGACAGACAGACCAATAGAACAGAACTGAGAGCCCAGAAATAAAGCCTAGCATATACGGTCAACTAATATTTGACAAGGGAGCCAAGAATATTCAATGGAAAAGGATAGTCTCTTCAATACCTTGTGTTGGGAAAACTGGATATTCACATGCAAAAGAATGAAATTGGACCTCTATCTTACATCACACACAAAGATTAACTCAAAATGGATTAAGGACTTAAATGTAAGACCAGAAACGTTTAAAATCCTAAAAGGAAATATAGGGAAAAAGCTCCTTGATATTGGTCTTGGCAATGACTTTTGGATATGACACCAAAAGCACAAACAACAAAAGCAAAAATCAACAAGTGGGACTATATCAAACTACAAAACTTCCGCACAACAAAAGAAACAATCAACAAAATGAAAAGACAAGCTATGGAATGGGAGAAAATATTTGCAAACTACCTACCTGTTAAGGGGTTAATATCCAAATTATATCAGGAACTCATACAGCACAATGGGAAAAAAACAAACAATCTGATTGGGCAGATCTACAAAGAAGATCTACAAATGGCCAATAAGTACATAAAAAGGTGCTCAACATCACTAATCATCAGGGAAATGCAAATCAAAACCACAATGAGATATCACCTCACACCTGTTAGAATGGATATTCTCAAAAAGACAAGAGAGAGTAAATGCTGGTGAGGATATGGAGAAGAGGGAATGCTGGTACACTGCTGGTGGGAATGTAAATTGGTGCAGCCACTATGGAGAACAATATGGAGGTTCTTCAAAAAATTAAAAATAGAACTACCACATGATCCAGCAATCCCGCTTCAAGGTATATATCCAAAGGAAATGCAATCACTAGCCTGAAGAGATATGTGCACCCCCATGTTCACTGCAGCATTTGTCACAATAGCCAAGACATGGAAACAACCTAAGTGTCCATCAATAGATGAACGAATAAAGAAAATGTGTGTGTATATATATAACTGTATGTATATGTATATATGTATGTATATGTATATAATGGAATATTATTCAAAGAAGGAAATTCTGCCATTTGCAACAGTATGAATGGACCTTGAGGGCTTTATGCTAAGTGAAATAAGATGGAGAAAGACAAATACTATGTGATCTCACTTACATGTGGAATCTTAAAACATCAAACTCACAGAAACAGAGAGTAGAATGGTGGTTGCCAGAGGCTGAGGGGGTAGGGAAAATGGGGAGATGTTGATCAAAGGGTATACATTTTCAGTTATAAGATGAACAAATTCTGGGAATCTAAGGTACGGCACAGTGACTGCAGTTAACAACATTGTATTATATACTTGAATGTTGCTGTGAGAGTAGAGCTTTAAGGTTCGCAGTATAACAACAACAACAACAAATGGTAATTACGTGAGGTGAAGGATGCATTAACTGACCTTATTGTGGTAAACATTCCACAATACATACATATGTCAAGTCACTGCATTGTACACCTTACGCTTACACAATGCTATGTGTCAATTATATCTCACGGAAACTGGGAAGGAAAAAAAAAGGTATGAAAGCTGCTGTTTGTCTCTATGAACCTAGAAAGCACTGTTGAAACACGACATATCCTTTTCCATATGTATCATGGAATTCTCCAGTGGAGAAACGGGCACAGTTGCCCACCCAGTCCCTGGGCCAACACCGACTGCAGAAGACGAGCCGCCCCCAGGGGTCCCCTCCCGCACAGCGGTGGAGTGTTCCTCCTTCCAGCTTTCACCACAGGGAGTCCTAAGGCTGCTTGGGTTTGGCCCCTCTACATGGCATCCTCAGCCTTAGTGACAGCCTCTTCCATTTCCCTCAATAGTTTTCTCCTTGATACCTCTCCCAAGAGGTATCATCAGGGCAACAGTACTTCTTTGAGACCAGAACATTCTAAGACTGTGGTCGACCCAGGCCTGTGGTAGGTATATTTTTCCGGTCTACCTTTTATTACAAAATTATTCAACTGGTGGGCTCAAGATAAGCTAGCAACCTCAGTAAGTGTGCACCAGGCCCTCCTGCTACTCTGTCTACCCAAGAGAGACTCTAAAAATATAAATCTCTGGTGAAAGTAAGCACAATCGCAGGCTCTTCGCAACCACTCATTTCAGATGGCCAGCTCTCAGTTATCTCTTAGACCGAGAGTTCTCACGCTTGACTATGCCTCAGAAACACCTGAGGGAGTTTTCAGAGGCACCATGCCTGGGCTCCACCTCCAGAGGTTCTGATTCCTTTGCTCTGGGATGAGGTCTAGCATCACTGCTTCTGAAAATCTCCCCAAGTGATTCAAGGTTGAAAACAACTGCTCTCCCTGGGTCATCTCCAAACACACATTTCCCTTTTACTCTTCCAGAAGCTTGAAGGTGTACATTTCAAGTAAATTCTCTGTGGATCTCAGGGGTGAAAGATGTTCTGAAGCTTATCAGTTCTGTAGGTGTCTATGATTTCTGAGATAATTTACAACCAGTTAACAGTATGACTCTCCTCCTCTTATGCTTTACTTTCACTAACCCAGGTCTCTTGCCAAGGATCTCTGGGAAGGTTTATTTGTGGGAGAAGCTCTGGCTTAGGGACCAGGCTTAAATTCAGTGATGAAACGTTCCCTTCTCAGGAGTCCTCAGCACAAGGAAAATGGAAGTGAGTGATTCTGGGGACCCAGGACACTGTAGGAAAAGATCTATTGTCCTACTAGGGGTAGGGATGACCGAAAACCATGCTGACCTACAGCACCTTCTCAACCATCACCTAAGCCTTCAAAGAACAAAAGAAAATAAGGAAACTTGGGAGGAAAAGCCAACAGATTCCAAACATAACACCAGGAATGGGTGTCTGCAACTTGTCTCTGAACAGGGACTCTGAGTCACCCTTCTCTATCTTGAATCAAAACACCTAAATTAAGCACCTAATGCATCTGGGATATTGAATATAAGCCATGCCACAAGAAGGAGTTATAAATATTATTGACACATTTCACATTTGCACAAAATAGAAGGAAACATTGGGGAAAGGTTATCAAGCTGTGAAGAAATGGGCCTGTTCTGTGTTACTCTGGTTTTAGGAATTAGTATTAACAATATCCCATGTTAAATATGGGAATGCCACCAATATGAGCAACCAAAGATCACAGATTAGTATAGAATCTGGCCCATGGAGGAGCTCAGGAAATATTTGTTAGATTGATAAAGGCTAGATGGGTATATGGATGGATGGATGGATGGTTGGATGGATAGATAGGTGGATGGATGATTAGATGGATAGATGGATGGATGGATGGAGTCTCTGGTAAACAACGCTCCAAGCCAGTAGCCATGAGACTGTTGATAAACAAGAAAGAAGCAGCTTTCTCTATCCTCACCGCCACCTTCCACCCATCGTTGCAGTTGAACCAGGAGTGTATGCCTCAGTCCCAGGAGACTTCCTCTAGAAAAGGGTTTTAGTTACAACTTTCTCAGTTGCAAGCGACAGATCCCCACTTGCAATGGCTTAAACCACAAACAGCAATTTGTTGAAAAGATGTAGAAATATCTCAGGGTATACAAGGATGAATGCAATTTAGTCTCAGAAACCATTTAGAACAAGAACGAGAATCACGTAAGGAACAAGTTTTATTTCTCTCTGTGTATGTTTCCTTTTTTCAGTGTATCTACTTCATTTTCCTCTGTCACGTTGTAAAGCCATTCTTCCTATTTGCCAAACCATGTAGCAGAATACTGTCAATGGCCCCTGAGTTTCACGTGATACTGATCCTGGTACCAAGAAAGAGTCAAATTGACTCAGGCCCAGTTCCAAATTCCTGGGAAAGGAGCACATTCGTCTAACTTCTGCTGTAATCAAGTCCTTACCTTGAAACATCATTGTTAACTCCCTACAGAAAGGGGTTTCTAAGGTCTTCTGCCCACCCTCCTTGCTTTATAGATGTGGAAACTAAGGCCAAAAGAGAGAAGACATTGAGACAAGATCACAGAACTGAGTGAAGCTTTAGCTGAGACCAGAACCCAGGGATCCTGACTTCTATGAGGGTTCTCTTCACTAAATAGAGCTGCCACAGGATGAAAGCTCCCACATGTGGGGCTGTTGGGGTGGCAGGTGGGAGGTGGGAGAGCACAGTGAGGGTGCTTCTGAGAGAACATGCTACTGGAAAGAAGTGGAGACAAATATTTGCCAAACTTTGGAGGAGGGCCTGGAATCTAGGGGTCTGCCTCAGACCTGGTCTTTCAGAATATGGATGCCTCAGGACCTTCCAGAACCTTCTGAAAGGGCTGCTAAGGAAGTAGTGAGTAAAATACATGAAAACAACTGCCCCCAGCTGCTCCTGGGGTCGCTGTATTCTGACTGCAGCTGTGGAGAATTGTTGTTGAATTCCATTCTCCATGTTGCTCTAAAAGCATTTCAAAGAGGTTCAGAGAAAGCCGGGTGCACTTTGGTAAATTGAAAACTATTTGTGACTAACCATACATCACCATCTCTCAACATTCACCACCAGAAAGATGTGGGAGCTGAGGGGGCAGAAGGCCAGGCCCAAGTCAGGGGGGCTGCTTACATTCCCAGTTGCCCCTGTCTTTATGGGTGACCCTAGAATAATATACGTCCTTTTGTGTCCTTACCAAGGAGATTTTAGAAGAAGAAAAAAGATGAAGAAGCAGACATTTCTGTTTGCCATATACCTGCTTCTCAAGAATTGTAAGCATCTGTGAAGTTAAAATAGAATGTCCTTCCCACGAACATTCTTCCGTAAATACTAATTATGTCGCTATATGCATTTACTTTAATACCCACCCACTGTAATTGCCTCCAAGCTGGGGACGATTGTTAAGAATCATTGTTATTCAACTATTTTTTCTCATTATTCAATCTTATAATGTAGAAATGTAATTGCAATCCTTCCTAAGATTTACAGAATGTATTTCTTGGGAGCAGGGGATAGAGAGAAAGAAAGGAAGATGATAACACTTAGCAAAAGAAGCCAGATTTTATTATTCCATTAATATAAAGTTCAAAACCAGGCAAGACTAAACTGGGATGCCTGCTAAGGTGAAAAGCCAGGAAGTGAGTACCAGAAAGCTTAGGCTGGTGGTTAGTTTGGGGTGGTGGCAGGCAGAAGCATAGGGGAGGGGTACGGAGGGGACTTGGAAGTCGCATAATGTTCCATTTCTTGACCTGGGTGGCAGTTATATGGGTACTCACTTTGTGACAAATTTTTGAAAAACCCAATTTTGTTTTGTGCACCTTTTCATTTGTGTGTCTATTTCACAATTTAAAAACTTAAAAGGAAACAAAAAAGGCCAAGATAAAGGGATGTGTCTCAGCCACTAGGCCCTTCAGTTGTCTGTAACCCTATTTGATTGTTTTCCCCTCAATTTCCCTTACTGACAGGAACAGAAAACTCCAAGAAGGGCAAGCTTAGGGCAAGATGGAAGCAGCCATGCCTTCCCCTGACCCTTTCCTGTCCTCTAGGTGATCAGAGGGTAACCAATTGGACTCATTCTGATGCTTATTTGCACAAGTTAATTTAGTCTCAAGAAGTGCTCCCCAAATATTTTTTTCAAACACCCTGCAAAGGGACACTTATAAGGAGGTAACATTATATAAACCACACAAGTGGCGTTACACAGGTATAATTGGATTGCAAGCCTGGGGCCACCCATCTTGGTTACTTGCTGTGCTCTACAGTGGCCCCAAAGGTACTTTTGTGGGAACTCCTGGGCTCTTTGGAACACAGTGTAAAACCCCAGATCTAATGAATAGCTATTTGTTAGCTACGAATAATCTAGAAGCCAAGAAAGCGGTCAGGGGAACTGGGACATGGGACAGATAAGTCTTAATGTGAGAACTAAGGTTGAGATCAGTCCTGCATCAGCCGGTGAGTGCCTGGTCGAGGGACTCAGGGCAGCTGGAGAGCTCAGGGTGCTGGCCACTGGGTGCTGGGCAGCATGCTGAACAGGGACCAGATCATGGGACTAAGTTGTGCACATGAGCGTGAGAATGTGTCCAGTCAGTTAAAATTAACACAGCTCTCACAGGTCCCCAAGGAATCTTGCTAATGGTGGGAGTGGCAGGGACCACAGAGGGCCTAGAGGGAAAAACTTTGGGTCACGCAGACCTTTTTGTAGCTTTCAAATAACAAGTAAGCAACGCCTGCCCCACGTTCTAATGAAATTGCAGAAACAAAATAGCTGTGATTTTTCAGTAGGGCATGTCACACGAAAATGATCTGCTGCTACCAGACAAGGCTCTCCTTCTCTCACCTCCCTCTTATTGAAATGAAACCGAGAGAGACAGGGAAAATCCATTGGGCGGTCCTCCACTTTTCTCCAAGTAGAAGAGAAAGAGGAATGTTTCACATTGGCCTTTAAGCTACAAGGTTTTTCAAATCAGATATCCTCATGCTAAAAATCCTTGCTTCAGGCTGGGCTCAGTTTTGCTTTGTTTTTTAGTCAAATAAGACCAAGAGGGAAATGGTGAGCAACTAGCACAGCTCTCGGAGTCACTGCCACGCACTATCCCATTCTACCCCTCCCGCACCCCACCCCACCCAGCCAGACCGAGCTCTACCCGATCAGCCGTGAGGGCAGAGTGCTCTTCCCCAGCCCCTAGCGACCTCTGGTGTCTAATGTGAAGTGGCCCCAGGATAGTGATTGGAAAACACTATGTGCTCAATAAATGTTAAGCAATAGAAGTAGTATTTGTAAACAACCATTGAACTGCTGAATTTCCCGGTCTGCCCCTATTAACACTGAGCACTTGAGTAGGAATTGCTGAGGTCCCCACGAAACACAGTGTTGAGAGCAGAGGATTTACCAAATCTGTGGCTAAATCCCCTGTTATTTGAGGGTCTATAAAGCGCCACAGCTAATAAGTACTGTGGTGGCCTATGAAGTCGATTGAGAGCCAGAGCTCCCCCGCTGAAGACAGGATGCCCTGGTTACCCTCAGAATCCGCCACCAGCACCATGGTCAAAAGTCACTTGCCAAGCAGCTGACTGTGTGTGGCACCCTATCGGCATCCCAAGAGAACAGACTCAGTAAAATGAGTACTGAATGTGGGAACTCCTAGGTTGGCCCCTTCTGGACCAGCTGAGTAATAGATGTCTCTGGAAAAGTCCCTTAGCTTCCCTAGAGCCCAGTTTCTCATTCTTGACAACTTAGTTGAGATTGTCACAGAGCCCTATCACCCCTTTATAGTGCTGCTCACTTTCCCTCCCTGCACACATCCAGGGAAGGCATTTACGCCCTTCCCCCACCTCCACCCACCACCAACCAATGGCGCCTGTGCAGACAGGAATGATGGCATAATCCAGAGGTTCCACCCCTTAGTCCCAGGACCCTTTGACACTCTTAAAAACAACTGATGTCCCCAAATAACTTTCATTTATATGAGTTGTATCTATCACCTTTGCCATATTAAAAATTTTAAAATAAGAAATATTTTAAATACTTAACTTGTTTGAAAATAACAAAACCATTACATATAAGCATAAATAGAATTTTTATAAAAATAGCTATATTTACCAAAAAAATCAACTAGCGAGAAGAGTGGTATTTTAGATTTTTTTAATCTTTTTATCTAGCTTAATACGAGATAGCTGGATTCCTCTATCTGCTTCTGCATTCAGTTTATTGAAATCTGCTGTTTTGTTCAAAACACATGAAGAAAATCTGACCTCACACAGAAATGTATGAGAAGAAAGAAAGGGGTATGTATTTTAATAGTCTTTTCAGATAATTATAGATTTTCTCCTTTGACATTGCATCAAAACTCAACAGTGCTGATTTAATATTACACTAAAACTCAAGAAGTGCTAATGAAGAAGCTAAAACCATTATCAATAAACTTTTCAGATTCTGTTACATTAAGGTCTATTAATGTATCTTGTACTTTGAATGGAACTTTTACCTATGCATAATTTTATAACACCATGCCTTGGTCATTTGGAAAATAGTGGTTTATTGAGTCATGCAGATCTTCCAAATGGACATTGGAAAACTCCACTATACATTCATGAGAAACTAAGAGTGGAAAAGGGAGGTAATATCTCAGTATTAGTATGAAAGTAATAGTTTTGACCTTGGAGACCACCAAGGATACCTGGACCACAGTCTGAGAATTGCTGGGTTAACCCATCATGAAATGATGTGTAATTTAGAAAATTGTCATCTCTCCCACGTGAATGACTTAACGCATTTAGGTAATGCCTAGTACTTCTCCTTCCAAAACTTTCAAAACGAGAATAGGTAGTGAGTATGGTCAGGAAGGAGGCCTCTATATGAAATATTCATCCCTGCCCCTACCAACGTCTTGGAAATTTTTCAATACAAGTAACGATGTGCTTGGTTTAACAACCAGCTGTCTAGGTAAAAAAAAAAAAAAAGTCCCAGTTTTTAACATTTGCCAATTCTTGTGGTGTAAAAGCTTCCACTGTGGCTGATTTCAAGCTACTAACAGGACATCACTGAACAAGTTGCTGGGACAAGATGCACACAATTGATTCCTATGAGCTGGTATGAGCCAGCTCCAGCACACCGCTGAGAAAGAGACATAGACCTGCCTCTCAGTGGGAGCAGTATCAAAGAATTTGCAATCATTTTGTTTTAGCTTCTACATTCTACCCTCAGGCCATAGATTATTCACATTCCTATGACATCCAAGAGCCAGTCTCATCCCATTACAGTGTTAGACTTAGGCTCAGGTCCAGTTTCTAGTCATCTAGACCAGGCCAAGGTGTGGATGAAGCTCCTCAAATGTCATTATCAGGTACAGTTTCTGCCACTTTTGAAGACCTGTGAGCTAAAGAGACAAATTTCCTGCCTCTAATATACCCAACATACTATATACCCCACATGCAATGGTGAAACCAGCTAGGATCACCAAATAGACACTCCCATTCAAAAAACATGGGAATGCAAGGCAGAGTGCAATCACTGGTCCACAACAGTTTTGAAATCTAGCCTGGCACAAGTCACTAGTTCCTTGACCAGGGACCAGGACTGCTCCTGGGGAATGATTCTTCACAGCCCTCAGCTCCACCCATTGCGCTCTTGATTCTGCCTTCTGGGTCATCTTTTTTCCATAAGAAATAGCTTGTGTTTGCAGCTGAGTAGTATTTTTAGTATATTTAGTTTGGGGTCCAATTCTGTTTGATGTGTACTGTCTCTGTTGCTTTAGTCCAAAAAGAAACAGACAGTAAAATCGGGCTAAAGTGTGTGGTGTGAAACATGCATGATAAGAAAAAAGAATCTGAGAGGTCAGAGATGGCGTGAGAAACATGTGAGGATAAGAGGAAAAACTGTGCCTTAGGAATAATCCTAATGGACTGATAATTAGAGCTGAGATTCCCACATAGAAGAAGGCTGTTTCTCCACTCCCAGAAAGACCTGGGAGCATGGCCTCCATTATCTGAAACTCAAGACTAGCCCTACTTTTACTATTTGTCATTTAGCCTGAAGATCATAAAGATATATATCTTCTTACTTGGTCATTTTTCTAGTTTATTTCTTTTTTAACCAAAGAAATACTCAAAAATTTCAAACAGTCCAAAAATAAGTCTTCTTCCCATTACAATTTCTCAGCCACCACCCAAGGCAATACTATTAGCAATCTCCTAGTGCATCCTGCCTAAAACAGTCTATGAGTAAACACACAGATAGATAATAGATAGATAGATAGATAGAAATAGATAGATAGATGATAGACTTAAATTTTTTTTACATAAATGGGGGCAGGATGCACATACTAGTCTGCCTCATTGCTTTTTATCCTTAGTTATGTATCTTATTCCATAAGAATACATGTAAATTTACCTATCATTCTTTTTTCCCCAGTTTATTTTGTGACTTGTTCCCCACCTTCATGGAAATTCACTTACTTCTTTCTGTAATACACTTCCACAGCACCCTGCTCTTCTCCCTCTCAAAGCTCATCACACTCAATAATAATCAGCAGTTATGTGTTTCTGACACTTACTACACGCCAGGCATCATTCGAATACTTTATAAGAATTAACTCATTGAATCCTTGCAAGGCCCTATTAGGTAGATACTAGTGGGGTATGAGACTTTCCAAGGGCCATACAGCTAGAAGTAACAGAGCTAAACTCAAACCCAGGCACTCTAGCACCAGAGTGCATGCTCTTTGTCACTTTGCTACACTCCCCCCCAATCCCTGCCTTGACATAATAAGGGCTCAATGTCTGTCTTTCTTACTAGATCTGAGGGTAAGGATCATGTTGACATTACTTCCTGTCATATTGCCTAGTAGATGCTCAATAAATACAACCATGTGCTGCATAACAACATTTTAGTCAACGACAGACTGCATATACAAGGGTGGTCCCACAAGATTAGTACCATATAGCCTAGGTGTGTAGTAGGCTATACCATCTAGGTCTGTGTGAGTACACCCTATGATGTTCGCACAGTGACGAAATCGCCTGCAACATGTTTCTCAGAACGTATTCCGTTGCTAAGTGACACATGACTATACTTATGAATTCAATGCCAGTGATGATACCATGTTCTGGAGACTCTCTACTATGAGTCACTGTGCTAAGCATTTCACATATATTATCTCACTTAATACAGCAACTCTAGGAAAATGCTGTCATGACTATCCCAACTTTACAGTGGAGGAAATTAGAGAGCCAGGTTTGAACCCAAGTTTGTCTGACTCTAAAGCATACACTTCACCTCTGTGTCAGACCAACCACCCTCTCTGACACCCACCAACCTCCTCCCCTCCTGGAAACTCGCCTTCAGAGAATGCTGAGCACCCAGAACCAGCTCTTGAAGAAAAGGCTCCTGCAGCAAACTTGCTACAGTTCCTACTGTTCCAGAAAAGATTCAGAAGGTGCCTGGGTTATTATTATGATTAAAGAAGTGTCTCTCCACATGCAGAGCTGCATTAGCACCCAGTGCAGTTAAATTTCAATGCATCATAAGGCACTAAATATCATCCCAATTGTCATCACACGGATTTACACGAGACATTAACACCCCTGAAGAGAAGAGAGTACAAGTTTGCCACTCAGCCAGTCTTAAAATTTGATGTCTTGCAATTGGGGAAGAGGGGAAAATCTTAGAAAGACTTTCTTTGGGGTGAAGCTAACTAGCACAATTTACTGTAAATCCAATAGACTAGTTTCCCCATCTAACATAATTTATCTTGAAACACCACAGGTGGCCTATATTAGGAACAGCACTGGCCAGGCCGCACAGCTCACAGCGCTGCGGTCTCACACTGCCCTCTGCAGTCTGACTGCAGTCTTCACATGGCTCCCCCAACCTGCCCCAAGTGTCACAGCGTGGGACATCCTGCACACACCTCTGGTCCCTCAGTTAGAATTACTACCTACCTTTGGTCTGGAGGCAGAAAGTAAAATAAAATATCATTTAACTTGCTGCCTGAACAGATGCATTTACAGCCATGATTCATCTCCCTGGAGCTGGTGGGCTTAGAAAGCACACCTTGGGGGGCTCCATTCATAGCATTCTTTTCCGATAACAGGACCAAATTAGGAAGACAACATTTTACCCAGATTGGTATGATTTGCTCACCCAATCTCTCCTCAGCCCATCTCCATTCAACAATACAGCATGCAACCCCTGAAGAGAAGGCAGATGCTATCTAGGTCAAAAATATATTGGGTCAAGAGAGAAATAATCCAAGGGAAAGAAAGATGGAGCTCTGCAGACTCAGCCTATTATTCAAGAAGAGAAATCCTTAACAGATATATATGCTGAAAGGAGATGGAGAACCTGTCCTAAAACCCAAAACAAATACATTCATGAAGATTAGAAAAAAAATTAAGGGGCTGTCCTGGTGGCGTAGTGGTTAAGTTTGGTGCACTCCGCTTCAGTGGCTCACAGTTCACGGGTTCCGATCCTCGGTGAGGACCTACACCACTCATCAAGCCACGCTGTGACAGCAACCCACCTACAAAAAAGAGGAAATATTGGCACAGATTTTAGTCAGGGCCAATCTTCCTCAAGCAAAAGGAGGAAGATTGGCAACAGATGTTAGCTCAAGGCCAATCTTCCTCACCGAAAGAAAAGAAAAAGAAAAAAAATCTGTTTTTTCTTGGAGATACATATATATATATTGTGTGTATTTGTATGTGTATATGTATATGTTCTCCTAGAAAACTATTCCTAAGTTGATTGGAGAAGAGCTATCACTGTGTTTCAACATCCTGGGCTCCAAGAAAGACAGCATAAATCCCCTGGGCAAACTTACCACTAGCCTGCCAGATATTCTTAGAAATCTGCTTCTACCACACACTCACAAACACCCTGCACACACACACATTCTACAAGGCCCTCTCTGTAAGAGAGCTTTTCTGAGAAACCAGCCTGAGACCACAGGCAAACAACTGATTCAACACCACTCTACGCCAAACTCCAGGGCCCTTCCTTAACTGGGCTTTTAACCCAAAGCTCAAGCTCACTGTTTTCAGACTACAGAGTTGGGAGTCTGATGGGAATCAAGGGAGATCTTTATCTGAAGAAAGACAAGAGAGAAGACAATGCCCAAGTTTGGAACCTCTAGGGATGGGGTCAAAAAGGGCCTAAGGAAGTCTGTGAACCAGTCAAAAGTTGGCATCCCATTGCCTTTAGAAACAAGTCCAGGCTTCTCAGTGTATTCAAAGCTCTTTGATCTCTGTCCAAAGCCAACCCCTCATGTCTTCACACTCCCACTGCCCAGCCCTAGTCTCCCCAGTATAGTTACACTGCCTCTCCCCACTGCCCTCCCCTCTCTAGCACCCACTTGCCCATCCCTCCAGCCCTGCCTGTCCTTCAAGATATAGTCAAACCCCCTTTTTAATGATGATCTGTGTCGCCACTCCAACCAGATGTGTTCTGCCTGTGGACAGTCCATTTTCACCTTCTGCCACTTCCATAGGGATCACACTGCTTAGGGAACAAAGGCACTTTCCTTATCTCTGAGTAGACTGCACATTGCTTGAGGCTGGGTGCTGTGTACTTCGTTTGCCAACCAATGGGTTCTCTGGCTCCCACCGGCTGAGTGAGCTGTCATGACCACATAGAGCAGAGGGTCCATGGAGCAGCAGCAGATCTGCTTTAAGTAGCAATCATCACATCCAGCACAGTTCCAGGCATTTTCTGGGCACTCGGCACACTTTAATTAAATGAATGAACAAAACACTGGCAGGAAAAAAAATGGAGAGTCACTGCCTGAGGTCACATATGCTAGGAAATATGTCAATCCACTGATAAACTCCATCTAGTCAGCAAACAGGAAAATACTGAGAGGCCAATTTAAAATGATTTGATAGCTTTGCCCATTGCTCCTTATTGTACAATCACAGTCATAAAAGGCTAGTCAACTGTTTGTAATTTAAACACACACACACATACACACACACACACAATCACTCCAGTGGCGGGGACAGATCTGTCTGGAGTTTCTGAAACGTCAGTGCCTCACCACGTTACCAGAATCCCCAAAGCTCTAAAGGGAGAGGCATTTCAGACGGGGAGAAAGGAGGTTTCCTCAGGGTCAGATCCTTTAGTACAATACCACCACCCAGCAGATCGAGAGAGGGCACAATTTACAATTTACCCCACTTAGTGAGGTTTATGTCCTTTGTTTCTAAGCACAAAAAGTTTCCTCTGATTCTAAAGAGGATATCTCATTCTTATTCACTAATATTCCCCTTTTGCTCCGTGATTTATTAATGGACAGATGATTGATAGATAGATAGATAGATGACAGATAGATAGGTAGATCGATAGATGAAAGCAAGACAGGAAAAATATAAGATCAGTAATACCCTAAGGTGTCCACCCAGGTTTTCCAAACATCGTTTGGAGAGTGTCAGTTTTAGGCAGAAGATTCTAACTTATATCACCTCTTCAGCATTCACCCTCTGTCTTTGGAGGGGAAAATGACAAGACATAGGGAGATAGTATGAGACCTTTAAAGTTTTCTTGGGTTTTTGTTTTAATTATATCAAAGAAGATCAAATAGCCTTCACCCCCCCGCCCCGAAAATTGTACCCTCTCCCTCCAGAATTAACCACATTTATTCATCTAGAGTTGCAGGAGAAAGTGCTATGTCCATTCTGCCCTTTGGATCAGTCTGTGGATATGGTAACCCAAAGCCTTGAATCAAAGTCATTGTGTAAGATCATCCAAACTGTTCAGCACTTTGAGCAGCTGTGATAAGCTAGTTTTTACAGTGTCAATAATTTTAAAAGGATAAAAATGCTTTTCTCAATGATTCCATTGCTTCAGAATCATAAATGGAATTATGCCACATTTCAACCTGATAGCCCCACATGTCAGCGGGAGAGAATAACTAAAACTTCTGTCAATGTCCAAATTCATTATTTTATTATTAAGCTCCATGGATTTGCACATCACCAAGGGATTTCTATTTCCAGTCCTATTTGTTATAGAGTATATCAGTAAGCACGTTAGCTATATACAAAAAGTAAAAATAAAAAAGAGGAGGAGGGACAGGAGGAAGGAGAGAAAGAAAGGAGGGAGGGAGATTTATTATAGGAATTCTTATTTGGGATGTCTCTCCAAATTCAAAGCCAAGAATATGTAGCCAGACCTGAGAAAAGACTGGAACTAAGAACTGTAAAATCATTAGGAACCCAGGAAACAATTTCTGTTCACCTCCCAAGTCTGTTTTTCTCTGTGGGTCTGCTGCATTCTCTCTCTTTCTCTCTCTCTCTCCCTCCTCAACCTCACACCCCCACTGGCTTTTCTGTTCCATGGTAGCACATGGCTCAGTCTGTTTCAAGCATCCACACATGGTCCAATCAGACATGGAGTTGGGGGATGAGGAGGCAGTCACGTGGTCCAGCATGGTGATAACTCATAGATTGAGGAGATCTGGCTATTGGACTTGGCAGACTTCTCAAAAGATATCTACTCCATTAACACCTCCAAAGTATTGGAGGGTGAGGAAATGTATATAAATTATAAATTAGTCTAAAACTAAGTATATCTTACATCTGGACCATAGCAATCAGGAATTTATGTATTACAGATTGAAACATTCTACTTTATAATGATGAAAATAAGTTGTATTTAACACACTTATCTAAGAGTCTGTACGGGGCAACATCCCAGAATCAGCCTTACAAAGAGGTGGAATAGGCAGTATTTATGCGGGGGATTTGAGGGAGTCCAGGACACTGGAGGAATTGTCCTGGGCAAATAAGAGGGGCGAGAGGGGTGTGAAGAAAGAAGAATGTGCTGTACAAAGGAGGTAGTGCCTTACAGCCTGAAAAATAATAATCTACTTTTTTTGAAAAAATCTTCTGGGAAACAATATGATATTATGTGTTAAAAAGCCTTAAGTATTCATAGCCTGGGGATTTATCCTAAATAATATTTCCCCCAAAAAGAAAGAATTTATGGTATGAAGATACTCATTGAAATATTATTTATAATAGTGAAAAATCATGAGCATTCTAAGTCCCCAAGAATAAGGAAGCAGATGTGTAAATTATGGTATATACTCTTGGAAGATTGTGCATCTACTGAAAATGGAAATTATAAACATTAGGTGACAACTTGGAGAAAATGCCTGTGAAAGAATGCTAACCCCCAAAAAAGCAAACTATAAAATTATATGAATGCTATGATTAAACCCACACTAAAATATGTTTCTATGAAACAAAACAGATTGGGAATTCTTAGAATTGAAAATACTTGTATGGGGAAGTCTCTATTTTAGAGACTTTGTATGATGCTATTATAGTATTTATAAAATAGTTTTTAAATTTACGTGCAGTGAGCCTTGCTGGCTTCTCGTCTTCAAACTCCAGTCCTCACCTAGAATGTGTCTTTTGCTCAGAAATGTAATTTCCAGTAACAGGCTGAAATTCCTGCTTCTCAGGAAAACCCGCCGACACGCAAACTCCCGGTCAGCACGTCCTCCTCTGCTGTAGCTGCCTGCCCCTGTGTCCACTGTGCCTGAAGATGCCTTGGACTGGTCAGAAACTGAAATGGATTCCTGGAAGCTCCAAACCAACCAAGAAAAAGGCCAGACACCCCCAGCAGCAGATGGTTTAGTCTTACAGTTTTTATTTATTTTCTCTGCACCCCCGGGAGAAGGTAGCTGATCTAGTAGAGGGGTGACCAATACCTCTCTGCTTTAGAAAATGTCTGTTTGGCAGTGTGGCATTCACACAGGGCAAAATGTCACATCTTTTGTCCCAGTGTTCCAAGGGAAGCTCTATCAGGAGAGTTTTATCGGTGCAATTAACACAAAAGCTCCCTTCTGTCTTAAAAACACAGACTTCGGATACACGGTAAGATGAACTAGCCATTGTTCCTTCACAGCACAAAAACTCCTTTCCCCCACCCCAGCCCCCAACCCATTTATGGGGTTTCATTAAGGCCCACGGGTGCCTCTGACTTATTTATTTAGGAAACACTGTTATTGTCTTAATGTAAACAGAACTCAAGATCAGTTGACAGTTGGAATGGTCCAGCAGAAAGGTTTTCAAAGGCGCCTCCTTGGAAAGGGGTCCCTCCATTCAGCCCCCGGTTCCTGTGTCATACTGCCAGCACTGTTCACAAAATAAACAAATGTTTGTTTTACAACATGGCAAAGGGGGCTCCCATTCAATGCTGGCCAGATATGAAAACAAACTTTCACATATAAGGGCTTTTGATACACATGACTTACTTGGATGACAAGGGGCTCGGCTGGGGAGTGCTTAAAGCTTATTAATATTGCACAAAAGACTTTTGTTTATCATTTCGCCGGACTGCCTGGGAATCACAAGACTCAAGCCGCCACCCGGCTGGTGTCCTAGCATTTCAGCAGCCGTAACGTGTGGAGATTGCGAAAGCACTGCTGGTTTGGAGCCAAAAACAAACTCTCCACAGACCCAGGTGAAAGAACTCCAAGCTGCCGGCCTCTGAGAACCAGATTTGGAATTTATCACAAGTGAAGTGACAAGAGCTCCCCCTACAGGTTAAAAAAAAAAGGATGCCTTGAAGCTTCCTGTTTGTAAGGGGGTAAACTTCCAGAAAACATGGAACCCATGGTCTGCCTAATCGAGGGACATCTCCCCTTCTGTTCAAAAAGTCTGGTTCTCCAGCAGCTTTTGGGGACTTCCTCCCATAAGTCGCCCAACTCTACTCCCAGAAGGTCTTATAAGACATTAGCACTCAAAGCAGAAATATGAATGTGGGAGGATGAAAATCTCATTATCAAAAATCAGTTCTTTGGGCACTGGTTCGTTAGCTGGGGAGGGAACTGTGTAAATCAGATACAAGCCCTGTCCTCCAGACTCGTTCTGTCCAATACAGTGGCCACCAGCCCCTTGCGGCTACTGACAATTTAAAATGTGGCTAGCCCAAAATGAGATATGCTGTAAAAGAATGCGAAATATCTTGTTAATTTTTCACACTGACCCCATGCTGAGATGATACTACTTGGGATATACTGGGTTAAATGAGATATATTTAAAGTCAATTTCACTTATTTCTTGTAACGTTTTTTAATATGGCTACTAGAAAATTTAAAATTACATACACATCACATCATATTTCTATTGGACAGTGGTATATTATACAATAACATAAGGCCTGTAATAAATTTTTGACTCTATAGTATTAGTGATTTGTGCCAGTTGAGCTGAATTTTTTCTTAAGTGTATTTACTCAATTTTTAGACCTAAATCTCCTGAAAAGAAGATGAAGTTGAAAAAATACTATTACAGGCTGCTGTAATTTTCACTTTGTTATATTTAAAGTCTCAGCAAAATGGAAGTAAAGTCTTTAGTTTGGGTTAAGTTCATATATGTTGAGAAAAAGTTTCAAAAGTAAGGACATATTTTCTCTCCACAAACTCCCTCCTTCCCCTGCCCAGACCCTGGGTGTATTTAACTACAAGTCATTCCAAGAGAAAGAAATTCCTTCTACCATAACAGTCTTGCAAAATTGTTTTGAAATCGTTAGACAGCAGATATCTGCTTAATCCCCCCCATAATTGGGAACCTCACCCAACTAATCAATCCTCCTTGTAAGCAATATTTGGGATATGTGAGGTATATGGGATTATGTGAGAAATATGTGACCCTAAATATGGTTGGACCAGCAAACTTACCATAATGTTTATACAAACTACTCAAAAGTCACATACAGTGGGCAATGTTGTCACCCTAATTTATGAATTAGATTTAAATGATACGAGCAGCTGCCTTTGATAAACACACTCAGATCTGGCCTATGATCACCAAACCCACCAGTAAGAAGACCAGCAGAGAATATTCAGCTTTCCCAGGTCTGCTGCCTTAGATTTGCCCTGTTTTGTTTTTGTTTTTGTTTTTTTTAGTCCCAGGAATGTGCCAAGATATCACTGAAAGATTAACCATCTCTGTGATGAGACAGCAATTGAGGGATTATGGAAATCTGTCTGAAATCTTTCCTTGAAATTTAGCCTTAAAACCATGTCAAAGGCAGATGCAGCACTACAGGGCCCACAGTGAATGGTCAAGAGGGTGCTCCCATAATATAAAAACAAAGTGAGCTGAGGAAGTGTCCACATGTCCTCTGAGCCTCTTCCAGTGCAGTGTATGTCACTCAGCCAAAGGTGGATGAAATTAGCAAAGCAAATTGCGGCTACCATCTTTGAGATTACAGACGAAATTGCTAGGGAGAAACTCAAACAAGAATTTCAGTTACAAGTCAGAACAAATATGGGCTCCTGCTGAATAGCTACACAGAGAAAAATTTGGAGTGGTACCCAAGACCCTCATTATTTTCCCCACAGACAGAAATGATGGCTCTGGGGAAGAGAGGCTGCAATCCTACCACATGAACTGTGGATCTGAGCTATGGTATTTGGAGGGCACTGGAGTAGGATAGGATATTCACTGAAGATATTTACTGGTATGATTTTCCATCTGACCTTATTATTCTGGCATGGCTGCCAGCACCTTATAATCCCAGCATTGTATTCGCAAGCAATTCCTCTGCTCATTAGCAGAAGCTGAGTCCAACTTTGCTCTTGTAGGGGCTTGTGAATCAGCATGGACCAACAGACAGTGTTTCCAGGAGCTAGCTGCAAAGAAACAAGGGCACTACTCATTGGGAAGAAGGCATCTGTATCAGTTAGGAATTACATTTGACTGCTAGTAGCACGGTCTGGCAACAACAGTGATTAAATGTTTGTTTCCTCCTCATGTGAAAGTCTGGAGCAAAGCAGTCCAGGACTGCACGGCGGGGCCATGGTGTCAGGCTCCTTCAAACTTTATGTTCCATCACTCTAGGTTGCCTCATGGTCTAAGATGTCTATTGGAGAGGTTCCAGTAGTCACATCCATATCCAGGCATGGAGCAGGAAAAATGAAAAGAACAAAGTGGGGTACATGTCAGCTATTGTTCCCTTCTCAAGGAGCTTTCCTGGAAATCCCACCTAACAACTTCTTAATCTAATTGCTAACTTCTAGCTACAAGGGAGGCTGAGCACACAGTCACTCAAATAAAATCCAATTTCTGTTATAAAAGAACAAGGGAGAATAAAATGAATATCAAGTAGGAAACTACCTAATCCTCAGTTTGCTTCAGAAGCAAGCAAAAACATCTCTAAAGAAGAGTTAGGTCCAGCTTGGAATGTTTATGTCAGCCTTGGTAACCAAATTAACAATAAGCTTCATAACCACTGGGCCATAGTATATGCTAATGACTTCTACCTTCTGTTGGACCCAGGAATTATTTCTTAAAATTATCTGCAACTTGTGCCAGCTCTCCGTAAAATTTCTCGATATGAAGGACATTGTCCCTGGACCACATTGCTGTTGACATCTACAACAGTCAACATTACATCTCTGGACTTGACAGAGAAAAAAATTAAGCCCTATCATTAGGTTACGATTCAACTGCCTCACTATGTTGAACATAGTGTGGATAAGGAGAAAACACAAACTACTACCCGAGGTGCTGTGTACAAATACAAAAAGTGACGGGGACAACTGCAACATCTAACCAGGTGATGGAAACCCTGATTTGTCACAGTTACCTAGACATGTTGAGTGAAAGTGGCTGTTTAGTTTATAGGTGCTGGACAGCAAGAAAATGCTAAATACAAAGAAGTATTTAATGAAAACTCTTCAATGATAATAACAAAGATTATGATGATAAGGCTGACAATAAGTAGAATGATAAATTACTTGAACTCTTCACTCTGCGGATACAGTCCCACTGAGTGGGATCCTTTCCATTTCTGCTATACTTCACAGTTTACAGGCAAATCTGTGATCTCATTTGTGCCTCAAAATTCAGAAGTAGGAGGGACAGGAATTATTATCAAGGTTTTAAAATTGATGGGAGAGAAGCTCAAAAGTACCAAGTGACTTACTCAAGTTGTCACGGTTAGTGAAGAGGCAGAAAGCCAGTACTAAAACCCCACCCTGGCCCCCAGGCTGGGATTCTCAATTAAACTTGTCTAGCTGAACATTTATAAACTTTAGACTGCTTTACTTCATTGAACCCTGATGCTATTTTTTGGAGATTTCAAGGTTTTTAAAGGGAAGGGCTATGTCTCATTCATCATAAACTTTGTACACACTAGGCTAGACACTCAATGTTTATTAAAGGTAATGACTACTAACCAGCATGCAATGTGTTCAGCAACATCTACTGTAAGCCCTCTTAAGAGGGCTGAAAACATGGGGTGATCCTAACATTTTCTACCAAGAATACGAGGACACTGGCTTTACCTTTGGTTTCTGGATCTTGGGGGTGGTGGGGAGGTGTGATAAAAAATGACCTAATTTTGCTGGAGTTGCCTTATTTGCAACATAAGAAGATGGGAACTGGAAAACCTCTGTGATACCTTTTTACTATAACTCCATGTTTCTAACTGCCACTTGGACGTTTCAGAGAAAAGAACCAGGTAAGTACTAGAGAGGGAGGAAATTATGGGTCAAATCTCCCTCAGCCCTTTTTGAAGAGCTGTGAGTCTCCTTTAGAACATCTTCCTCCTGTCAGTAAGCCACACCCCAGCAAACCCTCATTCTCTCAATGTGAGCACAATCACAGAAAACAACTACGTGTGGGACACTCTACAAAGAAATGCTCCAGAGATTTCCCTCTTGAGTTCCTACTTCCACCTAAGCCCTTTCTTCCTATGTCCCCACCATTCCTGAAACTGCAGCGAAAATTTAAAAAGTTAGGATCTTCTAAATCCAGCACTCTGTCAATTCTCACCCTAGACCCGAGCAAACTAATTCTGTAGGTTAAACCCAATCTTTCTATTTCTCCACAAATGGGGGAGAATCAAAAATCCAGAATTCCCACGGCCCAAGTGTTAAAAATAGTCACGTCTTTAAATACTTCTGACCTCAGAATCCTAATGCCAATCCTCAGTCCATCCCATTGAATCATCCACCATGTAAAATGTGAGAAAGTCTTGACTTAAATCTTCCCTGCCTCAATAGTCAACCCAACCCACCAAAAGATCCTCCAAGTCATGTTCTGGCCAGTGGCCTATGAAAATCTCCTTTCGGGGGAAACAAAGAGTGGGAGCAGTTAGCCTGATGAGTTCCACCACCCTTCATACCACCCCTGAAATAAATCACCAATATCCAGAATTCTCTTTTACTCCCCAGTTTAGATAGCTGTGCATCGTAGCTGGAGATGATGGTGACAATGATGATGACGATATTGCTGACAATGATGATGGTATGAGATAACAATGAACACTTTCCGAACGTTGCCTACACAGTCCTGAGTGCTACGTGCCTTTTCTCATTTAATCTTAACAACCTCCTATACGAGTCTTAACTCCATTCGTTTTCTCATTTTACAGATGAGAAAACTGAGATTTAGGTTAACTAACTGTCCATTGCTCCACAGCTGAGAAACACTTCAAACCCAGATATGTATGATTCCAGATCCTATACACATTAGATGATCATGCTTTTTGGAGATTGGAAGCAACAGTGCCCAGAGCCGGGGGAGAATGTAGAAGACCGTCAGCCATAAGAGCTGCAGAAAGAGGATGACATCAGAAGCTACCCAGAGAAAAGAAGATAAGCAGGGCAAATCCCGTTAGACAATTATTCTTAAGCCAGATTAAACCCTGAAAAATCTATTAAATTGGAGGCATATCTCTCTCAATTTTTTATAACCAAATTTAAGAATGCCATAACTTGAGGAATTTCCATAATTTGAGGATACTAAAATAGTAACAATAACAACTAAAAGCATCAATCTCCTTTCTTTTACCACCTGTGGACCTCATGGGGGAAGGGGCAGATGGTAAATTTGGGGGGAAGCTGGTCTATTTTGAATGCGTATTTACAAGGCTACATTCATGCCATCCACCAAACACCATCTGCTGGGCTATTTCTTCCATGAAACTAGAGCATTTTGTTCCATAGCAAATAAAAGTGCGACCAGAATTCTATCAGCATGCTGTGTTTGGGAGAGCACCAACACTTCTCAAAACCAGCTTTAATCCTTCTCCAAGTCCGATGCAAAGAAGGCTCCCCTAAGAACAGTAACCCAGTCAACACATTCATTCATTCATTCGCAAACTCACTTTGAAAGAAAGCTGGCCCGCGTGGGCCAGCCAAATGTGGAAAGTTAATTTTACAACGTGAACTGTTTTCACCCTGGGCCAAGAGACAAGTACAGGCACCATATGACCTGGGCGTGATTTAGGAGTATCTCGGGACTCCGAAACATGAGGGTATTTCAGCGAGGAGCCCCCACCTCTTCGCCCTCCCCCACCTCCCCAGCCACTAAAGCTCCTAAAGAATGTCTTTCATGTCTGCTGCATTCCCTTCACAACGTGCGTGCGCCTGGTGCCTGTCCTTGAATTCTCGGCTCATTGCCCCCGAATCAAGGGAAGTCAAGTTGAATCTTTCAAAATGGGAGCCAGCAGTGAGTGAGAACATCAGCAACGGGGCAGGAAAATCCACCCCCATCTACTTTTTTAAAACTCCAAGTCCCGTTTACTATTCTTAAGAGATGGAAGGCTCTGTCGTTTCAAGGGAAGTGCCTTGGATTAGAAATCAGATCTCGATTTTATTTCCAGCGCTGTCACTGGCAGGCTGTGTGGATTTGGGTAAATCATTTAATCTCTCTGGCTCCCAATTTGCTTATCTATTAAATGAGGAGGTGGTACCACAATAACTACCTCACAATAGGACTGGAGCCCGTATTGCTGTAAGATAAGAAGCAACGTGAGGTGAGGTGTGAGGTGACTGCAGGGTAAGTGAGGAGGGATGGCAGGACCCAGGACACCTCCAAAGAAATTCTACAGCAAATATTCTATGGTACCAACAGGAGCAGCCCCAGGAAACCAGAGTGAGTTTTAGATGAGTCCGGACCACGCTGCCTGCTTCCCAGTTTTGTGGCTACTCTGATAGCGTGGAGGCGGGTTTAGGAAAGCAGTGCAGTGCAATGTCTAAGAACATAGTCTTTGGAGGCATTCTGGATCTGGATTCTGTCCTTTACTTCCTCCATGACCTTGGCCTGTTATTTACTTCTTTAGCCCACCTGTGAAATGGGAGGATACCCGCCTCTGGTGGTGTGCTCAGGCCAGCTCACAAAAGTCAATTGTCACATTTTTCTGGAATTTTACCAGCTGGCTGACATCACACTGGTAGTTTGAAATAGCCTGTGGTGGGAGTATTTACCTCAGAAATCAGCAAATGCTACAAACCTGGGCATCTTCCCCCCCAAAGCTGGTTGTGAAACACTGTCCACCACTCAGCCTTGCTGGAAGGACAAACAGGAGGTGATGTATACAAAGTGTTTAGCACAATTTTTGGTGCATAACAAGAAGTGGGCATTATAGTTATTAGTGGTTCAGGACACCCTCTTTCTCTTCCTCATTTCTCACTCTTCTCATACCCCTGATCTCATGCTTTTTTCCAGAGACCTAAAGAGTACAAGTACAAGGAGTCCCTTCAGTACAAGCTCTTCTCCCTCAGTCTTCCTAATTGCTTGTGGCCTCTCATTCAGCAGACATGATGCCAGGGGCCTATCTGGCACCAGGCACTGTGGATACAAACATGATTGAATAAAACCTGGCCCTGGTCTTGAGATGTTCACAGGCCCTTTGGGGGACAGGATGCAACTGAGTCTATGAGGGGCACCTTTTACCAACAATGTGGAACTTAGAGAAAGGCAAAGCCACTTCCAGCATTGCAAACTCTCCTGCCACCTGGGATCCCACCTCCTTTGAAGACTTCAGGGTAGCTTCAGCTACAAAGTGCCACCACCTTCTCTAAGATGACATAATTATTAGGACTACAGGGCACTCGGTTAGCTTTTCTGCTCTCCCTGCCCTAATGGCATTACCCTACGATTGGCAACATACTTCCCCACCGGCTACGATGGTTGCTTGCATGCCGCCTGGAAACCAGAAATGTGTAACATCAAGTCTGGCCCCTCGCCAAATTTCTACAGGGCATTAGTAACAAACTGGTGAAGCTCATTAAAAAAAGAGAGAGAAACCTATAACCATTAAAAGTCCATTAAGCAGCCTGTCATTTTGTAGAGCTAAATAGCCCACAGTAATCAAAAGCATATGAACCCCAGCTGGGATACCCAGTGAATTGTTTCGATTTAGGGGAGAATTCATCAAGAAAGATTGTTCTTGGGATTGGGTTGATTTTTCTCCTTCAGTTCCTGGCCCCACGTTCCATTATAATTAAAGTGATTGATGCACCTCCCAGACAGAGGTGAGCAGTGACCACCAGAGCCAAAACATCTGCTCCTTCCAAGCAAACAGCTAATATGGAACTTTAGTTGAAAGGCACGTAACCTGAGGTTACCCATCCACTGTCAATTAGGTATGGCACAGTCAACTCTTTGCTTTCCGGCTGTGTTACCTCTGAGTTATTCTGTGAAGTTTCTCTTTCCAACCATAGGACTTTTATCCACACCCAGCTTATGGTCAAGAAAGAGCTAAGTCTGAGGCCAAGAAGGGACGATCCCTGAAGTGGAAGATTAAAGATCCATCCATCAATCAATGAAGGTCTTCCTGTCAATGGATGGACACTTGTTAATTTCGGAAATGCAGGTTGAAGCCTTCAAATTTACCTCCACCTCCCTCCTCCATTTCCCCGCCCTGCATGGTTTACCCCTGCCATTCCATTGCTCATTAGCGCCTCCATAGGTGAGTGACCACATGCTGAGGAAAGGGGTAAAACTCAAAACGACAGTTTATGGTGACACATTAGCAGTTCTGGCTCTGACATAAAAACAGTGAGACAGGAGAGAAAATTAATGATTCAACATGGGTTTAGGAGGTAATTGTAGGAGTTACTTCTCCATGTTTATCTGCCCCACCATGACACTAGATGAAAGCAAAGCGTTGATATAAAATGAAAGACCAAAAAAGTGTTCAGTTTCCATAGAAAGTCTCCAGAGAGCAATCATGTGTTCCCTTCACATATCTTTATCATCATTGCTTCTTTTACAACTTCTCCCAAATATGCCAGGGGTTTGATTTTTTTTTAAAGTCATGCTAGTATAATCAACACTCTTCCCCATTTACCCCACTGCTATCGACTCAAATTCCTCTAGTAATTTTTGGAGCACCACTTATTTATATTGATTCTTTAAGAGCCTTAAACTGTTAAATTTCTGCTCATGTGCTTGTGTCCATCTCCCGTCATTGACTGTATGGTTCTCAAGAGCAGGAACAACATCTTCTTTTACCCTGTGTCTCCTATAGCATCTCCTTAGTAGAATCCTTGCAACTCAGAGTCCCTCACTCAATATTGATGGTGTGATCTTTCAGTGCTGCCAGGCTCAGCATTCCAATCTCTCAGAAACTTTCGCCTTCCAATTCACCAAGACCTTAATGAGCCCCTGTGCTGTCCACACAAGTTCATTTGCCTTAGGAATAAAAACAGATCGATGTCCCCTTTATGCACTGAATCTGCTTAAACATACATCACAGATTTACATACATAAGTGTGCATGAAGGTAAATGCCCCCCTAGCCTCTTCTCATTCTCCATATCCAAATTCTGCCCAAACTTCCAGGCTTGGCTATCCTCCCACTTCCACTAAGGCACCATCACAGAACACCCAGGCTGGTTCAGGGATCTCTCCCTCTTAATCCTTAAACTTTTAGTTTAAGTGACTAACAATCCACCGATAACTCTTAAAACAAACTTGAATTGATTTAGTTAAAGCAATTTTTTAACTCCTTAGGTATATAAAAAGGCTCCCCAGGTAAAATCTTTGAAGGCAACTCTTGTCGTTTATTCTACTTAATATTTCTCACAAACCAAGCAGAGGGCGTGACACAGTGAATGGCATAAAAATGTGAGCAAGAGAATCAATGAATGACAATGAGCATGAATGGACGGGGTGGGGCCAAGTTGAATGGGGTGAGACTGAGGGTAGGAAGGTTGACTCTTACATGAGAAGGGAGACGACTGTTGGCCAGGTCAGCGAAAGTGTGCACTTCTCCCATCACTCTATTCCAGGGAACACCTTGAGCTTGGGAACCTGGGGAGATGTGGCCTATCGCTGGACAGAGGGAGTCTCTGACCCTTGTGTTCCTTCTTCCTTGGATGTCTAATAGTGAAGGAAAAAGAAACATATAAAAGGCCATAAATCCTCTTGCAAAAATAAAGGCCCCTTTTTAATGCCCAATAGCTAATGACTTAAGTTAAATTCCAGACCTTTACAAAAAAATTGTAAGATCCCTTCCACGTCTTTGCTTTCTTGACCTCCACCTCTTCCAGAGTCAGGAAACTTGCTAGGCTTCTCTTTGTTGATGAACTTCTTTAAGTGGTGCTTATGCCCATATTCAGGGCATTAAAACAATCACACGCTTTCAAATCAAGTTGAAAGCTGTCCTCTGAACCAGGACCCAGTTCTTCCTCCTCAGAGTATTTTCTCCTGATACACAGTTTTTGTGGCCTGAAAGATGCTTTTCCATGCAACAACTCATTTTGTTGAGGCTGTCACATTGAGTGTGTTCTGTGGCCCTCAGGAGGACCTGTTCTGAGAGAGACTAAGACTCTACCTTGTTCTGTTGCTGACACAGGAGTCATTTGGAAGAAGGGTATTCATCAGCATCCTCTCCACTGTCCAAAGTCCTCCCTCTTATGTGGCTTTCTCCCTGCAGGTAACCTGGGCACTTAGGACAGTGATGACAGTACAGGAGTCATGAGGAGAGCAGCTCTTGGTCTCAGCTCTGCTCCTTGCTAGCTGACTGACTTCAGCTCCTAAACCTCTTTATAATCTTCAAAATGAGGGTGTTACACTATGTCATCTCTACGTCCTTCCCAGCCTGGCTTCTACCATCCTCGGTACTCATGTTGTTACTCTCTACCTCACGTTTTCTTGCTTCTGTGCCTATATCTATGTCAAAGGACACACGGTGCCACCTCCTTTGTAATGCCCATCCCCTACCTACATTCTGGAGACTTTCTTTACTGCCTCCTCCATGGTTACTTCTACCTCTACCTCCTATCTCATTTGCTCTAGTATTTTCAGTCTCTCTCTCTCTCCTTTATTTCATCCCCTCTGACTATCCATATGCTCAGACTTCTTCTAGTCTAAAAACCAAACAAGCAGCCTTATTTGACCATATTACTCTGTCATTCTCTTCAACTTTTCTCCATCGAATATTCTCTACTGATGTCTCCAGCCAGCTCCTTATCCAGTTACTCCTCGGCCCTTTACAACCTGGCATCAGCGCTCTACCCTCTCAAGATTTACTAGTGTTGCTTCCTCATCAGGACTGCTACCCCAAGACCACACTATCATAGATCCAGTTCCCTAGAAGCAGACCCTGCAATGAGGATTCATAGGTCAGTGATCTAGTAAGGCAGTGTTCCTGGAGAAACAGCTAAAAGAGTGAAAGAAGCAGGGGAGAATCCAAGCAAAGTCCCACAGGGGAGCACTAGAGTGTAAATTACACTTCAGAGTTGTCCCTACCTAAGACAAGGGAGCTGGGCTTTCATACTCCTCAACTGGCAGTTGTGGGCTAAGGACTTGGGATGAGAGGTAGGGGAGGATAAATCCTAGGCACTTCCTCCTCTCTGAGCATGCCAGCAAAGTCACCCCAGTAGCCTGAAGGCTGTCTTCACAAGAAGAGTCACAGGTATAGGCAGTTGGAGCCAAAAGCACATGAACGCTGGACACGGAACGCTCAGAAACACTAAACAAGGTTCAAGGGAAACTAGCAGTGCATCAGCAGTGTCCATTACGACATGCTTTTTCATTCTTCTGCAGCTTTTGACAGTGTTGAACATGCTCCCTTTTGAAACTTTCTTGCCGTGGTTTTGTGGAACGAGAGCATCCCTGTCTTGCTGTTCTGTTAGCTCCTTTTCTCCCTGCCTCATCCCCATTCCCCTCCCAGCTGCCCCCATCTCTTCTTTATTTTTGTCACTTAGTGATCCCATCTACCTTACAGCATCAATTACCACATCTAAAGTCTCTCAATCCCAATTTCCAACTCTGTCAGAAGGTTCTGTTCAAATGACCACCCAGCACTACAAAATCAATGTGCCCCCAAAACTGAATTATATGTCTTCGTCTATAACTTATCCCTTCCTTCTGACTTCTCTGAGCACATTCCTGAGCTATAATCCAAGGAAACACCTTTTACTCCAGTCTTTTCTTTGTCCTCATATCCACCTAGCCCTGAATTCCCTCACATCTTTCATTTCCTTCCCATTGCCTTTGCCACCTCCTTACTTCAGTCTTTTATTGACTCTTGAGTACAGTAACTTCCTAACTGGTCTCCCTGCCTCTCCCTACTCCAGGCCATCCTCTAGATGATTCTTCCAAAGGGAACACTATGATCACGTTACTTCTCTGCCACCCTCCTCCCAGACCATCATTGGCTTCATTTTGCCTACAGACAATGTGGTAGGGACTTTTAGTGCTTATCTCTTCTGATTTTCTTCTTAGCCCTCTTGTTGCTGCACAGAACCATGCAATGAGTTCTGGCCATTGGACTATGAATGAAAGAGAAGGTATCACTTCTGGACCAAGGCATTGAGAAGCAAGCATGAGTTTTCTAGGCTCTATTTTCCCTGCTGTGGTGGCCCAGGAAGCCAAGTATTGAAATGGCAGAGCTACAAGGTCACTGAATCCCCATATGGAGGGTGACTGGCTATCATTCAGGAGAATAGCCTCAACCACATCAAATTTTGTGTGTGCTAGAAGTAAGCCACTGTATGAAAAGACTCTGGGAATAGTTTTTGTTTTATATTGTTTTTACTGCCACATAGCCTGGCCTGCCCTGACCAATGCAGTGACTTTTTTCCATTACCCTCAAGTCAAACTTCAGATTCCTCAGCTTAGCATCCAAATTTCCTTAGAATGGATCCACATTTATTTCCAGTTCTTCTCTACTTTATCTCCCTAAAAATACCTTCTGCCCTATCACACCTTGGCCATTTGTCCTTTATAATTACTTTTAACACGTGTCTGCCTCCATCACCCATGTACACTCACCCTTCACACACACACACACACACACACACACACACACAGTTTCAATCCCACATTCAGCCTGTTCAATTCCCACCCTCCCTTCAAGGCCTACAACCATAGCCCATAGGCTACATCTGGCCCACCGCCTCTTTAGGTATATAGAAATTTTATTAGAACACATCCATGTCACAACCACAGAGTGGAATAGTTACAACCAGGACCATTAGTGAACATAGCTTAGAATCTTTACTCTCTGGCCCTTTATAGAAAAAGTTGCTGACCTCTGCCTAGAATATCATCCCTCCTCTCCCCAAGCCTCCACCTTCACTGTAGGCCACTGCCCAGAAGTGATTATCTCCTCGTCTACATCCCCAGTACCAAGCTGTGCCTCTCCTGGATGTCAAACTACCTGTGTGCCCATCTCATCTTTCTACTCCATGGCAAGCACCAGTAAGGGCAGGGCACATTTCTTATTTCCTTTTGGTTTCTCAGTGGCCAGCACCTTGCCTCACAATAGTGACTGTTCCATAAATGACAGTTGAAGAGATAAACTAAACTCTTGAGGCCCCCAATATATTAATGAGAAGAAACCAGGCAATGAGACAAAGGAACTCTAAGAGTTACAGTGTAGAATTAGGACACAGGGACTTTCAGTTAAAATTCAACAAACCCTCTAATATAAATTAAAGTTGATATTCACATGAATATTGCTGGCCATTAAACAATACCAAGTTTTCATAAAATGTATGTTCACTTTAATAGTTTTGCTTTTCAATATGACTTGAACAATATGTAAATGACTTTCAAAAGATATGTACAAAAGTGTTGAACCCCACTCCCAATTTTGAACAGTGCGTTTTTATTTCAGATCCTGTGGCAAACTGAAAATAACCATCAACAAGAAGGTAAACAGTACCTTGTAGCTTACTAATGCAATTAAACTTCATAGCATCTAAGAGAAAAACCTCAGTGTGCCTTTAAACGCCATTTTATAGATTGTTCCCATCATCCTACAAGCTACATTGTTAAGTTTTAAAATTCTAACATGTATAAAGTACACAGAACCTTATAAAGGCCCCATTTTGTGAATCACTTCCATGTGTGAGAGGACCCAGTACCTTCTTACCTTTCCGCCACAAACACCAACTCTACTGCCAGGCAAGTTACCTTCGTCTCTGCTCCTGAGCTTTGACTAAGACTAGAGTTCTGGCCACTCTGATCTGAAGAACACCTAGGAAGGAAAATACGTTAACTAAGCTACTTTCTTCATGTTGGTCAAATATCATAGAAGATTGCGCTAAAAATATAAAGAGCTGAGACAAATGTCCCTTGTTCAGAAACCCATCCAGTCATTCATTGCCCACCCTTCCCCCACTGAAGGCATCCCAAGGAAATGAGGATTGCAAGGAGTGGCTGAGCCCCAGCTCCCTCCACCAACCCTCCAGCTGTAAAAGGAAATACTCAAGCTCAGGAGAGTGGTCCTGCCCAAAGTGTGGGCCATGGATCGCTACTGGTTGCACACAATCTGTTACCATGATAGCATAAGTAGATAAAGTAAGAGAAAGCATTTGGAAACTTGTACAGCAATTTGACATTGTCAGGATGCCCAAGCACATGATTTTATATTTTACAAATTGTCAGTCTGCAATGATTGGAATTTTTTTAATGGCCCTTTGCCATAAATTGTCTGAGCAGCACTGCATTAGAGAGAACAGTGTATAATCCAGTGCAGCCTCCACACATGCAAGATGATAAAGACGGTCCCCACTGGGCAGAACTGGGTCTTCTTGTCTTCTGACTTCCCTTCTGTCTACAGGAAGCCAAAGCAGTGAATCGGTGCTAACAGGCCAAAAGCCCAAACCCTCTCTCCCAACCCCATTCCTCCAAGGGCGCATAGAGAGAGGAAAGTGCATCTTTTTTACTGGCTAATAATCCAGCAAAAGCAAGGAAACCAAAACAAGGGAGACTGTGAGAAGGGATTTCTCAGGAGGGCCCAGCCCCGTTACAGGCATACGCTGGACTAAGGGTGGGTCGATCACACACTCTTCAAATAGAACTGTCTGTTCCTTTCTAGCACAGAGACGATAATCTTTGTCACATCCCCTTAGCAGACATAACGCTACCTCTAACCCTGCGATATTTTCAACATATTTGCATTCCTTTCCAGAGTATGAGATCGCATGGTTCAAGAGTAGATTTTTCTCCAGCACTTTTCACCTAATTTATTCCAGGACCAACCTATGCCAGGATGCATTCATCCTTCAGGAGAAAAAATGGATTCAACAAACATTCGTTCATCCAGGGACTACAGAAGAAACAATCCTAGCAAAGAGGAACTATTAGCAGAGGGGTATCTAACTGATTAATAAGAGCCACCTATCTCATGAGAAATGAAAAACCAGCCAGGAATTTGCATAAACCCCCAACACAAACAGCAGAGAGATGAGAATGGATTGTTTAAACCAGAAAGCAGAAGTTAGCACCTGTTAATGACCAGTTTGTTGGCTCACAGGCTGTTAACACTCAGACAAACTGGTCGTTAAATGTGGTCATTACTTATTTCAATGCAAAATTTATTAGAGCCCCCATCTGAAGATTTAAGGGAAGGGCAACACTCACCCTGCACACCTGGGGGCAGGCTGGTAGCTGCTGCATCTGGATCAAAAATAATAATAAATAATAATAGCAGTAACAATGGCCATTCTGTCACATCAATTACCAATTTCCTTCAGCAATCAGAATGTTAGATGAGTTCTGATTCACAGCCTGATACCTAATAAGGACCACTTGAGTCTTCATTACTTCGTAGGACCATTATGGCTAAGTGGGTCTGATCTGCGTTCTTTACAAGCCCTCTGCAGGACTAGTTATTATTAGACAGGCTTTCGATTAAGCTCAGAACATCTTTTCATCTTTTCAGCCTTTTCAGGTCGTAAAAAGAAATAAGAGGAGAGAGGGCTGAGGATTCACAGTGACACAAACTTAGGGAAGCAGGGCCGGTGGTGAGTCGTGGAGAGGAGTTGTGAGTAGTAGAGAGGAGTTGTGAGCAGCATTGTTTTGCCTCAGTCTGTCTCCAGCATGATGACAAAAGTGGCCTCCTAGAACCTCAAAGGCCAGAAATTCTCAAAGAAAAATTTTTTCCACCGCAACACCTACATCTACCTTCATTTGTGGATTATACAAAATAATGTCTGCGGCGGGAGAAGTTATTTCCCAGGAGCCTCAGCCAACCCCAGTTAACAACTTGTTACTGAGGGGAAAATTGTCCAGAAGAACACTATGTGCATCTCAGAGGGCAATAGAAAGTACATGAAAATGTTGGCCTCTTTTCCTCACACGCCTGCGTCGTTGTGGGACTGGGGTTGCCAGATGTGGCAAATAAAAATATAGGACACGCTGTTAAATTTTTGTTTCAGATAAACAATGAATAGTTTTTTAGCATAAGTATGATCTGAGTGACTTACACTAAAATAGTATCCATTGCTTATTTAAGATTCAAATTTAACTAGGCATCCTGTATTTTATCTGGCAACCCTATATAGGACACTTGCTATTGCAGAAAATGAAACACTCTGGGGTTAGTAGCTCCCTAAAAGGGTAGATCACACGAATCCCCTGGGAGAGAGTAAAGATTATCAGGTTCCACCCTCCGAAGACTGTGACCAGGGAATCTGTTTTGTTGAAAGCTTCGAAGATGATGATGATGGTAGTAATGATGATGATGATGATAAGCCAGTTTGGGGGGCCAGTGTTCTACAATCTGTCTCCAAAATTAAGGAGAAAGTGGCAAGTTAATTGGTGATCTAAGAGCTGACAAAGGTTGATCTCACGAGGCTCTGCAAAGCCCTGCTCATTCATCAGATAGTTCCCGAGTTCCCACAATGAGCAGATATGCCCTTGGGGAACTAAAATCCAGTAGAGGGAGGAGACCAGAATTTAGAGGACAGACATTTATGGAGGGTCTTCTGTGTGCCAGGTCCCACACTGGTGCTCTATGTCCATTATCTCATTTAATGCCCACAGCAGCCTGTCTATCCTACTTCTGCAAATGAGGACACTGAGGCTCTGAAAGCTTGGAATGTGCCCCAGATGATGACATTAGCAAGTGCCAGAGGGCACATTCAAGCCCAGACTGGTTTGGTTCCAAGCATTTGCTCTTTGTACTGCAAGCTCATATCCAATGAGCACCAAGTTAAGTGGAACAAATTAAGTACAAGAGACAGGTATCTTGATACTGGGTTCAAGTACCACTCTGGCTCTTCCTAGCCCTGTAAACTTGGACAAGTTACTTAACTTCTCTGTTTCCAAAGTTGCTACTGCTTTACAACTGCCATCACTGCCACTCAGAGATATTAAATCAATAAAATCTTCAAGCTGAGGTGTAAAAATATGTTCACATTATTAAAATACAACGGAGGTCAAAACAATGAGAGATCAACAGAGGAGAGCCTTATTCCCCAACCTGGGCTCAAGGAGTCAGGTTTTCTTCCATTCTTGAGCTCATCCATTGTCTGACTATGAGTAGCAAGGTCCCCACTTAATCCTTCATTGCAGATGTCCCCACAGGAGGGCAGTCTGTGTCTGGACATCCAATGGTGGCCCCCAAAACCTCTCCTATATCTCAGCAGTGGAAAAAGAACGGAAGTTTGTAGGAATTAGATACATAAGCACTTGGGGTTTTATGAGGCTGATCATTTAAGGTTGATGGGCTTTACATAAGCACTTCCTAAAGTCAAACTAACCCTCATGTCCAATATTTCTAGCCCAGCAATCATTTTCCTCTTCTGTAAAATGGTACTTCAGGAGTTTCTCTGAGGATTAAATGAGAAAATGTATTTTAAATGCTTATGGTAATGCCTGACATATAGTTAGAGCTCAATAAATATTAGCTACTATTATTATTGTAGGTTCTCTCCTACCAAATTGTGTGCCCTTAAAGGGCAGCGACTATACTGTTCTTTGCATGACCAACATTTGCACAGTGCCTTACAAAGAGAAAACACTAGGTGGGTGAGTGGGTGAGTGGATGGAAGGAAAGAAAGAAAGAAGGAAGGAAGGAAGGAATGGTAAATACATGGATGGATGGATGGATAGATGGATGATGGATGGATGGATAGATAAAGGGATAAATGAATTCAAGGATAGATCTTCTGGCAATAATAACTGGGAAAATCTTCATGAATAAGACGAAAATCAAGCTAAACTATTAAAGATAAGCCATATGACAATTTCATGACTTAATACTTGCATAATACTTTCATTCTTCATTTTCTTATTTTATAGATGAATTACAGGACACCAGGCTTTTGGAAAAGGTACCAGTCAAAAAGTGTAGCTGATCAGCATAATACTATGCACCCAGAAGATGCTCAAAAGATGAACTAATTCATTCAAAAATATTAGTAATTACCTTTTTCTCATTGGGAAAAAATTTAATGAGAATTACAACATGTTTAAATCTACAATATTCTTTGAGAAGAAATCATATTAAAGTAAGCGGCCAGGAAGGCAAGAGAGGAGCTAGTATTTTTATTCTGTCCTCAGATTGCCTGGGTTTCAGAGATCAGTGTGATTGCTACTGCGGCTTCATTTAAAATAGAATAATTGGGCCAATAAAATTTGAAAAGTGTATTTTCATTTGCTCCAGTCTGTGCAAGCTCAAAGAAGAGAGAGAGAAAAAGAGAATATGATAGGAATAGACAAGAAGGATACGAGGAGGAGAAAGGCCAGACTGTAAATCAGGGGCCAGCAGGCAAAGGACATGAAAAAGGGCCTGCAGAAGTAACATAATCAGAAACTAAGAGGAAAAACCAAGAGTTCACAAAAAGTGAAGAGGATTCCACTAATAATCATTTCAGAAGGCAGTAGAGGGTGGACAACTCTTGCAAGGAAAAGAACAGGAGGGAGTAGAAATAAAGTGAACAGCTTCACATTCCTCTCTCAAATCCCAGCAGTCACCACAGCCACAAGCTCTTGACCTTGCCCATGGAAAGGACTCCTGAAGGCACAGCACAGACTGACCAGCCCTCAGAGGAGGGAACCCTGCCCAGGGAGCTTCAAAAGTGAGCCAACCCACCTGGGTCCAGGACATCACCAATATGCTGGGGCCACTTTGTGTATAGAAATAGGTGGCAGCCTACACCAACTGATTTTGAGGGCCCAGACCCTGTACGCCAAAGAAATAATTCCCTAACCTGCTGCCTGACACCTACAATTTCATAACTACAGATTTATTTCACCCAGTTTCTTATTCTCAGTTAAATGAAGATCCCTGTAGCAAATAGACATGAAATATTACCAGCCATCCATTCTCATTGTGAAAAAGTCCAGCAAAATATTTTCTGAAGGTACTTTGTTAGTAAGACAGGTAAAGAGATTCTGAGCTCCAGGATGCCTGGAGAAGGATCCAGCAGGTGAAGGAGGGGGATTGTGGCACCAAAATCTGCCAGGATCCTGTACCATTCTGCCTGGCCCCCATCTGATGCTGAGGTCTTGTCCATAACAGGGGCCAACTAATGCCAACATCAGCAGGTCTTACTGCCTGCTCCTGTAATTGTGCCAACTTGTGCTTACCAAAAAAGAAAGATAGTCCCACAATATCTCTATGTTGGATATTTGGTGGCTATTTTGATTTAAAAGAGCAAATGAGATTGAGAGGTAAACACAAGCTCTTCTTTAATAGGAAAAATAATTAAAATTTCCCTGAACTCATCTTCCAAAAATGAGTATGTATCAAGAATGACAAACTATTGGGGGCCGCCCGGTGGCGCAGCGGTTTAGTCCGCGCTTGGCAGCCCGGGGTTCGCGGGTTCAGATCCCGGTCGCCCGCCGACGCACTGCTCGTCAGCCATGCCCTGGAGGCATCCCATATAAAGTAGAGGAAGATGGGCATGGATGTTAGCCCAGGGCCAGTCTTCCTCAGCAAAAAGAGGAAGATTGGCGATGGATGTTAGCTCAGGGCTGGTCTTCCTCACAAAAAAAAAAAAGAATGACAAACTATTGATAATTATTAGCACTGGGTAATGAGTAATAGGCACCTTGGGAATTATATTCCTTCCACTTTTATATGTTTTAAAATCTCTACAATAAAAAGTGAAATAATAATCATTTCTTAAAGACTATGTTTCCACTGAATTAATTCCACTGAATTAAAATGAATGATTGAAGAGTAAACAATTCGATCTCTCAGATGTTTTACCTGCTCCCACTCCAACACAAAATGTGTGGATGATTGGAAATACTCAGCTGCTTCTACTTCTGGGGGGACATTTGCCTTTTATTTCAAAGTCTTGACGGCAGGTGGACACTGCCTCAACATTCATCCCTACTCAACTAGGGTTCTCGCCTTTTCTCCAACTTTTTCATAGACTTTACCATCACCATCCTCAGATCTTCACTTTTAGCCTCTTATTACTAACTCCATGCTGCACAGTTCCTCCATCCCAGCCTCTAGCTTTTGCCATTGGCTTGTCTCTTAAAATGTTAGAAATCTTTCTTCTGCCTCACAGATTCCCTGTTTCTTGACTGCCTCCCTCCCTTGTTGAAGGATGCACGTTCTCTTTTCTCTCTCCTCAACGGCTGGTTTGTTCCTCCTCTGTAATTAATTAACGCTCTCAGCTGGCTCAGTCTTTGTCACATGATAGCTGGCATTAATTAACTCTGTGAAGTCTTTGCCTGGTTAGAAGCAAAAGGAAAAGGACTGCAGCCCTGACATCTGGAGTTGAGAGAGAGAGAAAGTGAGGGTGAGATGGAAGAGAGAGAGAGAGAAGTTTACACTAATTTCTAAAGGACGCAACTCACAACAAAACCACATCAAAAAGGATTCCTAAATTTGCACTTATTACTCCTTGGGGCCTATAAGGCAAACATATCCATGAAATTCACACTCAACAACAACAACAAAAAAACCTCTAATGGGGAAACTGTTATTTCTCTGTTTCATTTGGAGTCTTCCACAAAGAATTACTGATTTGGGCTAAACATGAAAGTTGAAATAGGAAATAAAGACCAAGCACAAAATCTCAATAGTGACTAAGAAGGCTGCCTAGCCCTTGGTGAGCAGGTGCTAGTCATAAAGGCCTAATCCAAAGAGCCAGGGTCAAGTCTGACCCATCTAAAATTTCTGCGACATCAACACTTGTGCTCACTCCAGTGGGTTGGGGAGCAAGAGGAGCTGCAAATTAAATGAAAGAAGCCAACTCTACATCCTATTAAGGGCTCAAAAATAAACACCTCCAAAGCAGCTGCTGGGAGGATGGACTTGCTATAGATACTCTATACAGGAGGATCAGAATCCCAAATGTCTCTTTCAGGGAGAAAATAAAACCAATCCTCTTCAATGTTTACTATCTCTGTGAACACTTTTTTAAAAAAAACCTTTTACTCAACATTATGTCTGTGAGATCAATCCATTTTGTTGATGCATGGCAGTTCACTTTTTAATTTCTATGTACTATTGTAATTGTGAGGATATGCTACAATTTATTATCTATTCTACTATTGATGTACATGTGGCTATTAACAATAACACGACCATGAATATTCTTGTATGTGTAGGGATACCCATTCCTGGGGACCATACACCTAGGAGGAGGTCCAAGCTCACATGAGTATGTGTGCATGTTCAACTGTGGGAGACACTGCTTTAACCATCTAACAATGTAGTAGACCCTTTTAACAATTATCCTGCATAATTCCTCCTCTCCTCGCTTTGAACACCTTCACTTTCCCTTATGCATTCCTCTTCCTCCCAAGATTCTTATCTTGATTTCCTCCTTCCTTCTCTACCTGGGGTCCGTTAGTGACCTCACTTATTCTTACACATTTAACTGGCCAGCTTCACTTCAAAGCATGAGTCATGTTCTTCCATCTTCTACCCCAACATTACACCTGGATGTTCTTCAAGTGACTGAAATGTGTTGAATCAAACTCGTCTTCCTCTCCTCCCATGTCTCCTTCAGACCTTCCTGGTTTTATTGCCCATCTTCTGGCCATCTGGACTGGTAACCTTGGCAGCCCAGCCCCTAGAAAGAATTTAAATCCTACCAGAGGCGTTGCTACAACAGACCTCAAAGAGGAACAGAGTTCTCCTACAAAACAGTTCCAACTGTTAGTTTATTTGAAATGGCTACCAAACTGAGAAATAGCAAAAAAAAATTTTTTGTATTTCCTATCTCCTAAATCACAAGGACACACCACTTAATGGATCAGCACCTAACCCATTGTCTTCAAATTCCTCTTTGAAAAAGAGCATTTCGCGGGGCCAGCCCAGTGGCGTTGTAGTTAAGTTCATGCTCCGCTTCGGTGGCCCAGAGTTCGCAGGTTCAGATCACCTGCACAGACCTACAGGTGTGCATGGCTTATCAAGCCATGCTGTGGCAGGCATCCCACATATAAAGTAGAGGAAGATGGGCACGGATGTTAGCCCAGGGCCAGTCTTCCTCAGCAAAAGGGGAGGATTGGCAATAGATGTTAGCTCAAGGCTAATCTTCCTCACAAAAAAAAAAGAAAGAAAAGGAGCATTTCTCTTTAAGAAGAGATGGTGGAAAAGGGAAAAGGCAGTTTACATAACGTTTAAGAGCTTGGCTTTGGATCAGATAGACCTAGGGTTCAAGTCCTTCTGCCACCTCCTAAGCTGTGTGACTTTGGGTAACTTACTTCCCTCCCTGAGCCTTCATTCCTCACATATAAAATAAGAATAGCCATTGCTGCTTTGCCCATTTGTTGTGAAAATTAAATGAGATCAAGAGACTTAGTACAGCATCTAACACGTCTATACTCATTAAGTGTGGTTGGTGCGACTGCGTTGCCAATTCTCTGAGTGGGAAAACTAGATGAATTGCAACTTGTTCAGTGTCCCAGAGAGGTTGCCACTGGACAAGCAGCAATTTCAAAGTTCTAATTTCTTTTACTTTGCTCTCTGAATAGCTCAGAAGGGAAGGATAGGCTGTGAAAAATGTTCTTGGGCTGGTCAATTTGAGGTATTTCATTTCACGAATCTGTCTGGAAACTGCCAGTTCATTTCATTGATCAATGGCCATCCCAGTGTTGGAGTTTAAGTTATTACCATCCTAAACTAAAGCCAAATGAGATCCTGAGGAGAAAGAAGCTCCGAGAGACACTCAGGCTCTGTCAGACATGGCTGTGCTCCACAATCAGGCTTCAACCCATTGTAGCTGCAATTTGCATTTGTACCCAGACTCCTTTCTCTCACGCTGGAATTGGGCTTTTCTCCACTGGTCTGTGGATAGTTTTTTGCAGCTGTCTTAGATGGTACTCTCTGCAAAGCTTTCAGTGCACGCATTTGCAGCTGTCTATCCTGTCTCATCCTCAAAACATCCTGACTTTTAAAGTATAAGCAGATACTGTGTCAATCAGTCGATCGATCAAATACATCAAGTACTTGCTATGTATAGTGCCAGGAATCTCACCACAGGAAAATATAAAGAAAACACATCCTCTGATCTCAAAGTTTAGGTAACAATACCCGTTAGCACATGCTAATGGGATGGCTCAAATAGTTAAGTGTCAAGATATAAATAGGAAGGAGAAGTCACTTCTGTATTCATGCATTCCAGAAACAATGGTAACCAATCCTCACCCCACTCCCATCCCTCTGACACTATCAAGAGCAGAACTCTGCACAATATAGGTGCCTAATAAATGCTGACAAATAAATGCTGAGACATATATTCTTAACCTATTCTTGAGTTGCTACTATTTCTTTCAGAAAATCTTTTCCTCCTTGCAATCAGAAGTTTAGATGCTGACTCCTCACAAACTAATGTGATTTATCATATAACACAGTAGAAATATCATAAGCTTTGGGGGACAGTCATAGGATGGGGTTAGATTCCCAGTTATTACCTACCAGCCATAAATCCTGAGCAAGTTATTTAACCTCTCTGAGTCTCAGTGCCTTCATCTGAAAAATAAGAGTAAGACATCTCTCCTGCAAGATTGTTGTCGCAATTAGAAATAGCGTAAGTAAAGCAGACAATGGCACACAAATTGGTAAATAAATTATATCAATTACCATTACAATGTTAAACAAAAATAGTCCAACTCACTCCTTCCAAGCTTCCTTCCATAATGGATGAAGCTCCCAGCTAAGCCATACAGGACTCTGAACTCAGAAAACACCTACAATAATTAACAAAGCTCAAAATTCTCTTGGATATATCTCATCTGGCCTCCTTAAGAGGAAAAAGATAAAACACAATAACAGGAATTAAGAAACTGGAACAAAACCAAACTAAAACTCCCCCTTGGATGCTCCATAAATCCCTGCTCTGTTGGAAACCTCCCTGATAAAGTTTGCACCTACACTTGGCCTTGAGTTACACTTACCCACCTCTGACCTCGGGCTGTTGATGTGGCCTCTTTGTAAGTGATTCTATACAGAACAGAAATTATCTTTAAGAAATTATAGTTTCTCATTGATAATTGTTCACCAAGACCAAGTGTACCAAAAATCAATAGAACTCATCAGGAGGATGGGAAGAATCAAATCTCTTCCATTCATTTAAATCAAGTTATCCTCATACCAAGATTTTTCATCTCTTTAATTTTCTCAGTTCCAAAAGATCTTGCATGGGTTGAAGTGATAGGAAAAGCATGTTACACTGCAAGTCACACGGACACTATTGGTAGGCACACACACATAAAATAAGTGTTTTCTCCTCGTTCGTGCATTTAGCCAGGTCTGTGGGTTTCTGTTTCAGGGCCAGTCATATACCAGGTCCAGTGAGAGACAGAGTCCCACTTTCTGGAAATGGAACTTGGACAAAGTTCTGGGAGGCCCAGCGAAAGTAAAGCCAATGCAGCGTGGCCAAGGTTCTGATGAACCATAAAGGAGAGGAAATGGCACTTTCCTCTGATTCATGCAAAAACGATTTACTCTCGGTCCTTCTAATCATTAATGGTCTGAAAACGTGGTGCAACTGGCCTCCAGAGCAGCCCTGCTCCCACACGTATCCAGCAGTCCTGTGCCGGGCTGACACAGAAATCAGATCAAAAGTGAACCTGAGGTAGTGGCTCTCCACCCGAACTGTTGACAGATGGAGAATGGAAGCAACATAAATGCTCTCTCTTGTGTCAGCACTGTAAAAACGTCGGACTGACCCGTGAAAGATGGAGATGGAAGCTCGGGCGGCCATTGGGAGCCATGCCTCACTCGGAGCAATAACTTGTTCCCATGGTATTATGAAAATAGTTTTATTGCAGTGGATTCCTTTTCCCCCCTCTGCAAAAATTACTGCTTATCAGCGTCACAGAAATCAAGCTAAAAACTCTCCACCTTTTCTCTCTTCTAATACAATCCCTCCCTCTGGCCAGGAACTTAATAAAATGGAACATTTCATTATTCCGGTTTGCATACCTCTTTTGAAGCTGAAACTGTCATCTCAAGCGAGCCCTCTGAAGTGGCCGGTGTTCAGGTAATTTGATTGCCTCTTGTGTTTGCTCAGACACATCTGAATGCTTGAAGAGCCACTCACGTCCAGGCCTCTTGCTGGACCGGATTTGGGAGTTGCAATGGGAAGGAAATCATTGAGGAGCAGGACTTTCTGATTCCTTCCAAGTACAGTTTGGATATGGCCTTTTCATGAGCTATTAACTGCCTGTCAGATTCCTTAGGAGGGAAAAACAAAGCCAGGTGTATTGAGAATTCATATATTCACAAAGAGCTCAGCCCAGGGAGGCTTCTCGTCTCTTAAGGCCCAGGCGTGATTCCCATCAGTTGGCCTGGGCAAGAGGAATAACCAGACTGAGATTACTGCCTCCCGCTGTGAGGCTTCCAAGGAAAACCTTCTATTATATTCAGACAACTGAGCCTCAGTGGACTAACACACCCAGTTGGAATCCTCAGTTAATACCCTTATGTGGAGTGTGAAATCTTGGTAGATATGCAGAGCCCCAGACTTACTGAATCAGAATCTGCATTTTTACTAGATCTCCAGGCTATTTGTAAGCATAATCAAGTTTAAGAAGTGCTAGTTTATACCACAGAAGCAACAGTTATTGACCTACTCTGCCTGCCCAGTTTATTCAGCTAGCAACCAGTTAGTATTCTCTGTGTAAGTCACCGTGTTACACACTGCTGAAATCACACCTGGTTAAGGCGTACTCCCTACCTTCGGCAGTTCAGCATCTGGGAGGACTACATGCAGGAATGGTTGGTGTCTACAGGGCATTAAGCAGCCTCAGAAAGTGCCCTCCTAGAACTAAAGACTTGAAGTGGTGGGCACCGGACCCCTCCAGGTCATCTGCCTCCCTGTATAGTATGGTCCCCTATTAGGGCAACAAGACCCTCTGCCTGAGGCCTCTCTGGAGGTCTCCCACAATCCTGTATACTTAATGCCAGCAGTCTGAGCAAGCCTGGCACTGACTCCAGCTCTTCTGCTTTGAGAGGGCTTGACCACTGCCCCTCCCAGCAGTGCAGCTTTCTACAAGCTTCTCTGAAACACTCCTACCATACAAATACGGGTCATTAGCAAAATGAGACCCTTTTAACATAGCGTTGGTCCCATTTATGCTTTGTGTTAGAGACATTTAGCATTCACTGTCTACACGTTCCCCTAAACTTCTCAGCTCAGTTGCAGTTAAGAGGGGCACTGTGACTAATTATGACCCACAAGTTGCAAGTGGAAATAATGTATGTCACTTCTGAGATGAAGCATTTAGAGCCGGTATGCAAAGTTCTTCCCATGCTATAGTAACCAAAATGGAAGACTTGTGTTCCAAATGGCATAGCAACAGATGCAAGCAATCTAGATCCCTTGGAAAGGAGCTTCCTAGAGAGCTAAAAGACTCACTGGTAGAATTTGCACAAGGAAGAAACAAGCCTTTGTATGTTAAGCCACCGAGACCTAGGGATTGTTTGTTACTACAGCATAACCTAACCTATCCTGACTTGTACATCTTTAAGCCATCCTCTTTTTTCCATTTGAGTTTCACATTAGGTATGGAACTTTATTGTTGGCTAAAATGTGGCAAGAAGTGATTCAACATAGCAAGGACTTTTCCTCATGTTTTCTCAGGTAAATGCATTCATTCACTTTTTCTTAAAATAATAATTAGAAGGTAGAATGAGATTTGCCTATATTATAGGACATTTTATATTATTACTGATTTTCCATTTAATTACCTCCCTGTCCCATCCGTAAAGTTAGAAGGTTGTTGCCTATTGGACATGGTAAATAAATGTGGTCCTTACTAGAGTTAGCAATTATATCTGAAGTAGCAAATGAAAGTGATCACTTGAATAGGTCAGTAGCCACATATTGTGGGACAGTGGTTTTCCAGCCTGGGTTACCCCTTCAGGCTGCCTGCCCCAGTGGAGAAAATGCTCTGATTATTCCTTTGCCCATCAACTGCATAGACACTGCACTACTAGGGCCAGGCTTCTCTTTTCATAGGGATAACAACTCACCCCGGGTTTTCTCTTTTTCTAATTAAATTACTCTAATCTTGAGAAGAAGAGCAAGTCGAACAGCTATTTAATGTTGCTGGAATATGCACAAGCCCATGTTGTGACTTCAAATAACACATAAATAATATTTAAACTGTCTGTTCCAGAATCGTACTATCTGCTTGCCAAAATTCTTTTTCAGAGGAATGAGCTTTTCATTTTTCCCTTTTAACTAGCATTTAAAATTAAAAAAAAAAAGTCCATGCCCACAAGAGATACTCTAATAAAATCATTGGGTATTAGCAATCTGGCTTAAAGTGCCAAGAATCCAGGGTAATTCTGATTTAGGATAGAAATCCCACACGGCATTTAGCCTGTTGTGAATGGTTATGGGAAAAGCTCATATTGCTTAGTAGGTCAGAACACCCACTGTTAGGAAGATCTTTCAGATAATGGACCATGTGAGTTATAATTCCTGCACAAGTAATACAGTATGAGGACAAGGAAGCTCTGCTTAACCCATTGGTGACTGTTCAGTAGCCAGGCTTTGAAGAGATGTTTTGTTGTTTGACTGTTTGTCTTCCTGCTTTGAAAATCTATAAGCAGATAATTTTTAAAAAAATGATAAAGCCATAGAAGTGAAAGGGAAACGGCAAAAATATTTAGTTGTAGAAAATGTGAGTGAAGACATTCAAGGACAGAAAAACACAGAGAGAGAGTGAAGGATAAGAGGTTAGATACACCTCAAATATATGCTGCCCTGTGGGCAGGGATTATGTTTCCTATTTTGTGCATTCCCCCCTCCTCTAAAACCTAGCACAGTGGTGAAGATCTAACTGGCCTTTGACTGACAAACGACATAAATTGAACTAATGATCTTCATTCTATACTTGGTTCACAGTATCATAAACTGGTCTAATTGAGGCTAGAAAGTGTTGGATTGAGTCATGAGTGTCACAACACCGAACAAAGAATCATGGTGTTAAATGAAACCCATCAGCTAGTTACACAGAGTTTAGCACTTCCCTGGCGTCCTTTGCAGCTATAAAGACCTGCATGATGCAAAAGGAAAGAAGAAAGGAAAGCTCCTTCCATGGTCTTCCTGAGAACTGGATGTGAGACTACCAGTGGGAATATACAAAACTAATCATAAGTGGAAAATCCCATTTCATAGCGCTAACCAGTGAGAGTCTACAGTCAGGGTTTGCCTTTTCAGCTGTTACTTCAGTGCAACCCAGAACAATGACTGATATCATGCTGCCCTAAAATCTGCTTACAATGGGCTTGGACCAGCGTTACACATCCTGTGAAAGTCCACATGGGTGCCCAGAGGCTGATCATCTCAAGGTCAACCCCTGGTTAAGTGCTCCTTTTCAGTCTGCCTCAACTCAGATGTGGGACTCAGCTCCTTTCCCTGGATGGATACATACATAACGACACACAGAGCCACACTCACCAAAGTCCATGTGAAACACACTTTACTAAAGAATTCATGAAGATGGATGGTGTTAAAAAAAGTGAGGGCAAACAACGTCATAGTAAACCCAGGATACATTATCAATCCTGTGTTTAAACCTCCATCAGATTCTGCGTGCTGTTGTTCCTCTACTCCTTTTCCTAGTTCCCTTCCTTCTTGCCCCCAAGACACCAAATTCTCCCATTTTCTTAAGCACTCCCATTTTGTTGCCCTCTCTTTCCAGAAACTTCCCTGAGACCTATCTTTTCACCACTGTTTGTGGTGAAATATAAATAACACCACATTATTTCATGAAACAAAGTCATTTCCTTTCTGAAGAGATGAATTTTGGTGCCAATTGTTAATAATTTCCTTTATATAACCCATGTCATATAAAGAATACTGTACAGGTCACGTTGAAAATATCTCTCATTCATGGCCTTCAGTTCATTCACTGTGCTTTCTAACAAAGTGTCTTTAGTAGTCAAATGTTCATTAAGTCTCCTATATGCGAGGATATTTATATCTATGTCTCTGTCAATATCTATATCTGCAACTATATCTATAACCAAGTCTATAATTGTGTCTATATCATAAATTTGCCTGCCTACAAATTCCAAACCAGCAGGAAAACACTTTGCCTGGAGGTTCAGGAAAGGCAAAAAGAAGAAGCAGGAAGAGGAAAATAGGAGGAGAAGGAGAGGGAGTAGAAGGAGGTAGAGAAGGAAGAGGGGAGGTGAGGGAGAGGAGGAGGAGAAGGAGGAAGAGCCACCACCACCAAAAAGAAGAAGAAGGACACCAAAGATCAATTTGCCTCTTTCACAGTCTTGCAAGGGCCAGTCCTGAATACAGCCCCCACTGAATCCAGCAGGAAGTCCCTTTGCCCAGTCAACCCATTCTTGGCAGCTATTCCTGATCCCTTCCCTTCTGCAAACCAGGTGGATCCACAGCCCCAGGACAGGAGGCACTGCACAGGCCTCCTCCCTAGCCCGCCTGCCCTGCGGCCTTCCCCCTGCCTGTCTGGGGACTCAGTCAGACAACCAACTGCTCCAGGAAGAGGAAAACAATTAGGCAGAGGAGTCCCCTCCCTCTCAGCCCCACGCTGCCCAGCCAGCATGATTAGCATAATTACAATATGTTCATCCAGCACCAGGATGAAAACTTGAGGGAGAGAGGGAGGTGTTAACACACACAAGCCAGCCAAACAACAGTCAAGCTTTGTAATTAGCTAAACAGTTCCTCTTTTAGAGCTTTCCTGGGATACTCCCAGGAAGCCCCAGTCTCCAGGCAGCACCTTCAGGACTGAGGACAGCAGCCGGAACACTGAGTCCCTCCCTGAAAGCAGGGGTCTGAGTCCTCTCTCACCCCGCCTCCCCACCCCAGAGATAGCATTTGCCATTGTGAAGTGGAAGGTGATATCTCTAGACGTCTCCAATGGACATCAAAGAAATACTCTTCGCCCCTTGATGCCCCTTCTTAACTGGCCTTAAGGGAGTCCCAACCTTTCTGGGCCTCAATTTCCTCATTGCCAAAGAAGGGGAAATAATCCACGCCCATTGTAAGAAATAATCAGATAACAGCTAGGAAACCCCTAAATACCACGAATGCTGAATAAATACTAGGTGGTGATGATGGTCCAGAAAGTATTTGTCTGGGTTTGAATTACTGAAGTCATCAAATATCTAAAGGCACTTTCCTGCCCTCTCAGTCCCAGAGTTAGTGATTTTCAGCATCTCCCTCTCACAGCCCTTCCCACGCCCCGTGACCACAGTCAGCACGTTAACACAGTAATGACAGACTTATTTGGGTTCTCTACAGCACGTTTCCCAGCCTTTTCCCTGTCACAGCATACATAGAAAATGATGTTTGTAATAGCCCCCAGGGTAAATGGTTGCTCATGAAAACCCAGTTCCCATTTTGCCACCCCCAAGGCCTGACAGGATCAATAATTCCCCATCTACCCAGCACATCCATGAGGCAATACTGTGTCCCTTCATATTGCTGGGAAGCTCTGCTCTACATCACTGGTTTTGTTCTGGTGGTTGCATAGTTGGCTGGTTGTTTTGTTTTGTTCTTTAACAGATGTAGCTCCCTGTGATTCTGGAGCCTGTGGTGGTCCAAAGCAATTGCTCTCAACCTTGACTCGATATTAGAATCACTAGGGAAACTTTCAATAAACACCAACGCCTGGGCATCACCCCAAGAAATTCTGATTTAATTGGTCTGGGGTGGGGCTTGGGCATTAAGTGAGCCTGACATCCGGCCAAGGTTGAAAACCGTTGCTCTAAAATAGCGCTTCTCAAGCTTTAAAGTGCAATCAAGTGACTTGGGAATCTTGTTAAAATGCAGATTCTGATTCAGCAGGTCTGAGAGGTGGGCCTGAGATCCTGCATTTCTAGTGATCTCCCAGGAGATGCTGATGCTGTGGTCCACAGACCACACTTTGAGTAGCACAGGTCTAAAGAAGTAAATCTCAAATTTGAGCCTGCCTCCTGGTGACCTAGAAGACCTTGCCAAAACAGACTAGTGGGCCTCATCCCCAGTTTCTGACTCTGCAGATCTATCATAGGACCCGATCATTTGCATTTCTAATGCATTTCCAGATGATGCTGGTGCTGCTGGTCTAGAGACCATATTTTTTAAACCACTGGTCTGAAGTATTAGTGAGGAAGAGCCTAGCCTTTAGGAAGAAATGGGCCCTACCTAGCAGACCAGAGAAATTCCAGGGATGCAAACACTAGAATTCCCCAGAAAGAAAGCCCAGAATGAAGCCCACCCCAAAATTATGAGCACAAGCTAACTAAAAGTGGTCCAACCTGAGAGCCTCTAATAACTGCCTGGAAAGGTCGGGATGCTGCCCTCCTGTAGAAGGCAGCTTCCTTTCTCCCCTTGTTGGGAAGGCCCAGAGGAACTCTGCAGGCACTCGGTTTCTGGTCACACTCTGACCTCTCTCGCGATTCAATTCACTGGCTCTCAACAAAATTAACATCCTTTCCCTGAGAGGTGAAGGAAACTCAGCCAACCTTCTGAGCACAGAACATCCCATCCCATCCCACCACCCATGAGTCACTACACTGGGAATCAGAAACCCATGGGTTCCACCTCCTTTCATATTCCCATGAGTTTCAACATGAAAGAAAAGAATGGAGCCAAGGCAGGCTGAGAGAAGAGAGGCTGGGAAAACAATGCACCCAAAGTGCCTTGGAAACGGCGCTCAGTGGCTCCCGGGTTTGCCAACCCTCATTTAATGGGCTGCCAGTAATTGACCGTAGCGACTACACCCTAGCTGGTTTCCATCATCGGATCTGGACAGCTCCCAGGTAACAAGCTCCAACTGGGAGGGCTCGATCACTATCAAGCCAGAGTGAGGGAGGCCTTCAGCTAGGTAAAGCTGCCTGGCTGGCAGCATCGCATATGTGATCCAAGTGAGTGATTTCCAGCTCCCAGATGCCCCAGAAGAAAAGTCTGTTAACACCTCAGCCGGAAAGCCAGGACAGGCCACAGAGCACTGAGGCTTCATCACATGATAATCATTCGATAGGACGTCCTGCCCAGCCCCAGGGCAAGTTCACCAGGATTAGCACTGCTCAGTGTTCATCGGCAGCCTTGACGTGCATCACAGGACCCACTGACAGCAGGAATTCAGTTGTGTGAATAACTACAGACTAATTAACCAGGGTCAAGGCAGGGTCTGGTTTCAGAGAAGCCTGCCTGGGGACCCACATCACATTCCAGACCCCCAGGAGCTGGGCCCAGTTGCCTTATTCCTCTTGGTCATGGCAGTCAGATGACCCTCTGAATGGAGGGGGCACCACGCTACCATTCAGCCCTCACATTTCCCTTCAATGGACCCTCGAGTCTGTCATCACAAAACAAAAAGTTCCCAACAACCAAAGAGAAGAGGGATGTGACCTGGTATATTGGGTAAACCTAGGACTTCAGTCAGATGAACATTTATTCAAATTCTGGCTCCCCTTCTTAACTAGTGTTTATCCATGGGCAAATAGTTTAACCATTCTGGACCTCAGTTTTCTCATCTGTGAAATGATACAAAATACCTACTGGTGATGTATGAATTAAAGAAAAATATGTGTAAATCACCTGAACCACAGGGGACACTTTACATTATTATCATTATTGTTATGATTATAGCTTTCAGCTATTTTTATTAATAGTGTTACTATTCTTGGTTCCAACCTCTCTCCCTCACTTCCACCAAGGCTCTATAATATTCTTGAATAGAGCAGCCAAGGGGATTATTCTGTTGAACAAGATCTGTAGACAGAGAAATATCATAGATTTCAACGTAGAAATCTAGAATTCAGTGACTTGAAGAGTAAACTTCTTGATTCAGTTCCATCACCAGCATTTATTGAGTCCCTCTCTGCTTAAGCTGGTTTTAGAGTTTAATGGAGCATCTGCCAACCAAACTGCCTCAATCAGGAGTTCAAACACAGACAGCTCTACCTTTTTAGGCCCCAAATTAGGAGGAACAGGAAGAGAGGGGCTCACATAAGTGAGAGCAGGATTTGTTCGGTATCTTCTAGTCTCTCTGAACTTCTCCAGCCCAAGAACCTTGGGCTTAAAACAACTTTCCCACTTGATAAATTTGGCTAATTCTGATAGGATTCACCAGAACCAATCAACCAGCAAGTGTTTCTTGAGTGAGAAGCTGTGAAGGGATATGAAAGACCAGCTCCTGAGAACTCAGGGAACAAGACTCACAGATGTGACCGAGCTAGAGAAAATTGCGTGGCTGAAAAATCCCAGGCCACACACAGAGGCCATTCAAGGTCTACAGGTGGGTGGGTTTGACTGGCAGCACATCACCATAGCACATGATAAAATGGAGCTGGGAATCATTTTTCAAATGATTGTGCTCAAGATGTGGTAGGAAAGGAGTACTGAGAGTAAGAAACCGAGCAGAGAAACCAATAGGAGGTTACTGCAAAGGGAAAACACTCCCTAGAGTAGATCACTGAGCATACGAAAGTTTTGGGTTAATGCTGTTAATAGTTGGAACCCCCTTGGTGGTGATGGAATGGAATAGACAAGATGGATGTGAGAGGGTCACACAAAAAATGAGTAGAAATTGGAATCCAGGAGACGTGTAAGATAGCTAGTCCTGAATATTCCTTTCTAAAGAGCATTCAGTCCACAGGATAACCCAATGAAGTCCAGCTGAGAGTGCTCTTGTGTTCTCATATTATATGGACATCTCTATCTTAGCAAGACTAGCTGTTCATGGTTGCCAGTTTGCAAATAAAAGTATGAATAACTTTTAGTCATTGTCTATCTGAAATTCAAATTTAACTGGGTGTTCTGTATTTCATCTGGCAACCTGAGAAATGCTGCTCTAGAATTTGAGAATCAGTTTCATTCTATCAAAGGGCCTTTCCTCCAAATCATGGGTACATTCCACCCTTATTCTACAGTCTTGAAGTTAAGTACCAAGAATTGATGTCAGCATCCGTATTCATGCCCCTCCTTTATTCAGAGCTGGACGCCTCAAGCCCTGCAACTGGAGAAGTCAGCTTTCTTGGCAACTCATTGGCTTGCCCTCAGGTTCTAGTTATTGGGAGGATATTTTCATCAGTGGAATGATATTTATAGATCTTTCCCCTACTCTAACATCGCAGCCAATGAAAGTCCCCAGATGTCTAAAGCAGAGGCTGGACAAACAGAAAGCAACAGAGAGAAAGCAAAGCCATAAGACAATCCTGTGGCTCTTCTTCCTGACCCCTGCTGTGCCAAAAGAACCATTATGGCTGTAGGCAAGGCTGCTAAACCAGGCCAAGAAAAGGGGAGGCAAGACTCCAGCCAAGTCAGGAATTTATGGCCATTTGGGGAACTCCGGTGCCATTTCAACAAATTTTCATTTGAAACAAGTTTAAAAAAACCCAACAATTTGCTGCTCTCACTTCCCAGGAAAAGCAAATCCATGTCCTAGTTTACCCCACTCTATAGCATCAGAGAAAGCTAACTTTCTCTCATTTGCCCTGCATGCCAATTTAGGGTTCGCAGCATGCTCACTGTAAATGAAACCATTGATAATCAGCTCCCATGTGAGCCCACAGATTCTGAGACTGGTACCTGTGCTCCTTGTCCAGCTGCGTGCGTGCACGCACACACACACCACATATGCATCCAAGCTTCTGGGTTTTTCTATCACACACGGAGGGCTCTCTGACTGCAGCAACGAATAGTACACAAAAGCCAGGGAGGAGTGGTGTCCTTCTTTCCTGCATGACCCCTAACTAATCTCATCCTTACTACATCACTCTCTCACCGGCTCCTAGTACAGACCCGCTTCCCTCCTACTTGACCTTGACATCATTTGATAGTGTCAAAGTCCTCCACCTTGAAACGCATCCTCGCCAAGCTTGCACTGCAGTCTCCTGATTCATTCCCCCATGTCTCTCCTTCTCTTCCTCTGCATGCCCCTCATCATAGTTCTTCCAGAATATACAAAAATCAATAGTTTCCCTGTATGCAAACAAGAGGCAATATAGGATGGAAGAAAAAATCCTCTGTCCAACAGCAGAAATGAATATAAAATATGTAACAATGAACTTAAGAAATGTGCAAGATTTATATGAAGAAAACTTGAAACTCTATTGAATAACAAAAAAACCATTTGAATAAGTAAAATAAACCTTGTTCTTAAACAAGAAGACTCATTATTATAAGGATGTCAGTTCTGATTTATCTAGTAACTAAATTCAATTCTAATTATAAAAAATTCTAGGCGCCAGCCCTGTAGCATAGTGGTTAAGTTCACACACTCCACTTCAGTGGCCCAAGGGTTTGGATCCTGGGCACAGACCTACACACCACTCATCAAGCCATGCTGTGGCAGCATCCCATATACAAAGTAGAGGAAGATGGGCACAGATGTTAGCTCAGGGCCAATCTTCCTCAGCAAAAAAAAAAAATCCAATACAATTTTTTTAATTTGAAAAAATAATATTAAAATTCACCTGGAAAAATAAACATGTGAGAAAAATTCGAAATAGGAAGGGTAACTGAGAATGACTTAGTCTTACCAGATATTAAAATATATTACAAAGCTAGTTATTAAAACAGTATATTATTAATGCTTGAAAAGGCAGATGATTGGAATAGAATAAAGAATCCAGAAATAAATCCAAACATATATGGAAATTTAGTGTATGATAAAGAGGGCACTCCAAATAATTACGAGAAGAAATATAATAGGAACAAAGGACGTAATAAGCAGTTTGAACAGAAAAGTCACAAATAGCCAATAAATGTATGAAAAGATAATCAACTCCTCTCCTATTAAATAAATGCAGATTAAAACAATGAGACACCAGGGCCAGCCCTGTGGCCTAGTGGTTAATTTCCATGCTCCACTTCAGCGGCCCAGGGTCAGTTCCCAGGAGCAGACCTACATGACTCCCCATTGGCCATGCTGTGGTGGCAACCCACATACAAAACAGAGGAAGATTGGCACAGATGTTAGCTGAGGGCGAATCTTCCTCAGCAAAAAAAAGAAAAGAAAAGAAAAAATAATCTAGTTCCATAAGCAACAAGATACCATTTTTATCTCCAAAAATAAAAAATTTAAAACTTTGAAAATACACAGCATTTACAAGGCAATGAGGAAAAAGCACACTCATACTGTTTGTAGTTGGGCATATACATTAGCACAATTTTGGAGGACAATTTGTTAATGCCTATCAAAACGTTCAATGTACTTAACCACAGACCCAGCAGTTCCATGTCTAAGGATTTGTCCTATGAATAAACAGTACTTACACCATTACACAAATGCATATAGAAGAAAATCAAATATATTGTAACAGAATGAACTACAAACACAATCTAAATGTCCATCATAGGTTAGGGAAATTATGGTGTCATTATTATGGAGGACCATACAGCTGATGACAAGAATGAGGTAGTTCTAAATCCACAGTCATGGAAAGGTGCCACAGTGTATTGTAACGTGGAAAGCACGAGTTACAGAACCATTGCACAATATGGCCCCATTGGTGTACAGTATTAAATGTGCCTACATATACGCTTATATAGGTAGAGAAAAAATGTTGAGATATATATATATACACACAAGAAACCATCCTAGGAGGCTCTAGGAAATGAGACAAGAGGATGCTAGAAGGGAAACTTTTGCTTTATACTCTTCTCCACAGTTTTAATTTTTGCTTTTAACTGCAAGAGTGTAGTAATTTTTTGATTAAAAGAAAAAACAAGGGGCCGCCCAGTGGCGCACTGGTTTAGTTCGCGCTTGGCAGCCCCGGGTTCGTGGGTTCGGATCCCAGGCGCCGGCGGACGCACCACTTGTCAGCCATGCTGTCCCATATAAAGTAGAGGAAGATGGGCACGGATGTTAGCTCAGGGCCGGTCTTCCTCACACACACACACAAACAGCATCATTCTAACAAAGTAGATATTCCCTAAGGTTCTGACGATGAATGTCTCAAATACAACTCAATCCAGCATCAGTCGATCAAATTGATGACAGAAATGTAGAATTTTGCAATTCTTGAACTGAAAGGAACTTAGATATCATCTAGTTCAACCTTCACTTTACATATAAGGAAACTGAGGTCCCACAGCAAATTCAAGGCAGAGCTGGGACTAGAATATTTTCCCAAATTCTCCATCCTTATTTCAGGTCCTTAATGGTACTCCATCCCCTAAATCTCCCAGAGTAGAACATGTGTACTGTGATCCGCGTTTCTGCACTGACAGGACAAAGCTCTTGATGGTGGCCACCAGCTCCAGCCAGCCCAACCCCTCTTCCCAAATTCCCCCAAATCACAACAATAGTTTTGAAGTAGTACGACACTTCTTTCCCCAGGCACGATCCAGGCTGCTTAATACCTCCTTGCCTATGCTGCTGTAGTGTCTTCCATCTCAGGCATTCTCTAGTTTGACTGCACATTAGAATCACCTGGGGAGATTGAAAAGCTCCCCGAGACCATGTCACACCCAGGCCTATTAGATCAGAATCTCTGAGGGTAGGAGGTAGGCTGGGAGTTGTGTGAGCTATCCAGGTGATTCCAATATGCAGCCAAGGCTTGAGTACCTTTCTCCAACCTCCTTTTTGGCCAGGTAATGCCTATTAGTCCTTAAAGACCCTTTCTGGGAATAGTCCCTGATCTGACCTTGACCCCATTCATCCTGTACCATTTGCCTCTCCACATGGAATCTTTCATGTCTGTAAGCTCCTGGGGGACAATGATAATATCTTATTCTTTTTTGAACTGCTGGTGTTTATCACAGAAGACACAGAATAGATGCACAACAAACATTTTTGGAACTGAACTCCCTCCCTCACAGCCCCCATGAAATCAATTTATCTTCACATGGTCTTTCATATCAGCCTCCTCCTTTCTAAACCCACTGACACTTCCTCATCTCACCTGAACCGTTATCATCATAGCCTTCTGACTAGGCTTTCTTTCTCCAATATCACTCCTCTCCATTGGGTCCTTCCCACCATCTTCCCATATCCTGGTGCAGATTATATCACTTTTGCTAAAACATATACAGAATCAAATCCAAGTCCTTCACCAGATTCTCCAAATCTGGCCAGGACATTGTTCTTTTAGCCAAATTATCTGAACCTTGAAATTAGGGAAGAAGGTTACTGCATGCCTTTTCAAAGTCATCCTAGAGCATTATGGAAAAAAGCCTGCTTTGGGATCATCTGATACTCTAGAGAAACGGAACTTTTGTTTGTCTTACTATTGACCATTGATTTCAGCCCAGATTCTAGAACATTGGGTGTTATGTGTATAAAATTAGCAAGCTACAAATGATTTTTTTTGTCCTGTAGAATTGCAAATGAATTCTGTCTGGTAGAAAAAAATAGCTCCACAGGTTATAGCTTCATTGCTCTGTAGAACATTAACGAAATTCATCTCTACCTGTGCTGTCTTCTTTCAGCATTCCTTCTTTCATTGATTATATATGCTTCGATCTCTCAAATTCTTCTTCAAACCAGTTTACCACTCTGCTGGCTCTCTAATTAATGAGTTAAATAAATATTTGACATGGGCTCACCATATATTTGTATGAGAATTTATTTTTAAACTTTTAAAAAAATTTCTATTTTGACATTTCATACCAGAAGCTCAGCCACACCACATATTTATCAGTGCAGCTTCATACCTAGAAGACTTTGCTCTTGCCATTCGTGCTAACCAAAAATCCCCAGCTTGACCCAACATCTTTCAAAATCTTATTCACCCTTCAAGGCTCTTCCCACAGTTCCCCTCTCTGTGAAGTCTTTTCTGATCTCTTAATCTCATTTATTCTGTTCTTCTGTGTTCTCAGTGCAATTAGCTTGTCTCTATTCCTGTTGTGACAGCTCCCTCTCTTCATTCTACCTACTCAATTGCATGTCTTTCTCTGACCACAGCATCCAGCTCAATACCTGACCAAGAAATGTTCACTGACTATTTGTTTAATTGGGAATAATCAGTCTTAAGCAACCCACTATTTCAACACTTCGCCTCAGCCAAAATCTAAGCGATCCAACAGATGATGGTTGGGGTGTTTCCAAACTTTTTAAAAAAAACCACAAAAGATGATTGAAATGGAACAGGCATTTATTGAGCACCTTCTAGGTGCCAAAAGCAAAGATGAATAAGACATGGAACTAGGTTATCCTCTCAGGAGTCATTGAACGTGCTTTCCAAGCCTTCTGTGCTCTGTTCAAAAAGAAACATTAAGTCTTAAATGAGTTACTGAGAGCTGCACAGGCTAAGTTTACCAAGTGTTTTCCTTGGCCTGCGGTGTCTTCCTGAGGTGGAGGCACTGGCGGCCACAAGGGTTCTCGGCCAGCTGCGGCCCCCAACCTCCCTGGGGTGGTTTGGCTCACAGCGGAAGGTGGCAGCTGCCCAGTGGGGGCCCTGATGGGACCCTGGGGACAGGATATGGGCTAAGCCCAGCCTCAGCATGGGGGTTCCTTCTGTGGGATTCTTTAGTAGCCATGTATTCCCAGAGTTCTCTTTATACCACAAGGCCACAAGCCCGACTCCAAGTTTGCCTCAACTGTGCCGAAAGGTACAACTCTGGATTCGACACGCTATCCAACTGCATCAAAGGGATGAGCTGGAGACTACCCAGTGTCCCACCAATGTTGCAAAACAGCTCTCCACTTGCTGCTCAGGGCTTCAAAGGGATATTATGTTTTAATGAGCTGCTGTATAATTAATCAGCCTTCACCCCTCCCAGCCTAAATTACTGACGGAAATAAGCAAACACCCAAAATTTGCTATTTCCCTTTCCCGATGCCAACAGTGAGGAAACATTCCCATGTAAATCAAGGCTGGGTGTGGATGGGTTCTGGGCTCCAACAAGTCTGCTCTCCAGCCTCATAACTCAAGACTCACTGCAGAGACCTTGGCTCCTCCAGGGGATGTCAGAGGTCACAAACTCTGCCCTCATCCATCCGCATCCACCGTGCAGAGGGCATGACTCTTGGTGCAGTCCTCCTGGACAGGCTGAGGCCATTTAATCCACCCAAATTCCCAGGACCCAACCACACAACAAACTGGGGCCAGAGGAAGCCAGTGGCTTTTAGTCTCAGCTCTGCCCATCCCTGTGCTGCCTTGGGCAAGTGTTCTTCATCTCTCTGGGACTCAGTTCCTTCATCTGTAATAATAATAACAATAATAATAAACTCTTTATTGAGTGGCAAGTGTAGTGGAATAATTAAGAGTGAGTGGTCTGGAGTCAAACAGCCTGGGTTATATCCTGACTCCATCATTTTCCACCTCAGTGTATCCACAGACACTCAGGAGAAGGCTGACGCTTTCCTGGCCAGCTCTGGCTCTAAATTCCCCTGCTGGGCTAATCTCTGATCCCCACTCACCACCGTAGCTGTCTCACTGTCCTCCACTTTCCCCCAGGTGTGGATATAGACCCTGCCTTGGTCCCCAGACACCACCAACATGCAGACACTGTGTGTAACAGACTTTATTGAAGGCTTGGGAAGTAGCACAACCCAACAAAGGAAATAAATGAAAACTGTCCTTGTGGGTTGTCCCTAGCACATGGGATTTCTTAACTACTGTTCTTGTCTTTACACTTTGGCCAGCTGTCATTTTTCCTGGGCCCCTTCTCTCTTCTTGTATCAAAACAGGCCCTTCTCCCTTATACCTTCTTCTCTGAGTTTTGCACCCATTTACCAGCTCATCCGCCAAAAACTCAGAATACCTGTTATTGTACGATAGAAGCCAGGTTAGTTCTTTTTTCACTTGAAACCTCTTCCACCTACAACAGCATTCCTTAAGGTGGGATGTGCTCAGTGGTGTTGGTCCGTGAATTTCGGTTCCCAGTCCACGAGGTAAGTGCAGAAGTTAAGGTTTTATAGCAACCTGACAGAGTAATTTTGTGTCTGCCGAATCTAATAATAAAAGAAAAATAGGACTTGTGCTTTGTATGTCTTTTTTATTTCATGTTTTTAGTAATACATTTTATTGTATTTTATAAAAGTGTCAGTCCATGATGGATTGGAATTTTAAAAGCTGGTCCTTCGCCATGGAACATTTGAGAATCTCTGATCTAGACTGGCCCAGGAGGTCTGCCTTATGGAACCAAAATATCCATTACTGTATCTTCCCAAAGAAAGGGGCAGTTTTCCCACTCTGCTATTCTCCTAGGGCAACTGGATTAACTCATGAAATATTTTTTTTCCTCCTCATCAGCCACACACACAAAAAATTAAAACATAACTTGCCAGTCATTGCAGCTTATGGGGCAAGAGAAGGATATAACGATAATTAAAATGTCCATCTGTACCACCCACTAGTGTTTATAAATCATGTTCCCATGCATCATTCCATTTGATCAAGCAGCATTAGTATGCTTTCTACTTTACGAATGAGGAGACCGAGATGTTGAGAAGTAAAGTGTCTTGCCCAAGATGCTTCACCTAAAATATGAGACCAGGATTCAAAGCCAGGTGCTTCGATTCCAGACTCCAGGTCCCACCACGATGTCACAATAGGATAAAAATCACTGGACTAACTCATTTCGGAGGATTGTCTATGAGGCTTGAATAGATACCCAAATCCATTTTATCCTTATCAGCCATCTCCAACTAAAACTTGCCTCCACATTTCTAGCTAATTAACAAAAGGAGCCGGATTTTCTTTTCTTTTCACGTTGTTTACACCTGGAGATACACACATCACTCTCACTTTTGCTCCTTCCCCGTTCTGCTTTACAGCCCTACATGCCTCGCTGCTACCTCCTTGACTGAGAAGAAAACAGGTCAGGAGTTGCCAGGGACCAATTTCATGAACAAAAAACAAAGCTCAGAAGGGAGCCTTAAGCTTTCCCAATGATGTCCCTGCCTTGAACCCAGCCATCTAATGTGTGCTGTTTTCTAACAAGGCAAACGCTCCGGGTTGACGTTAAATGTCTTCATGGGGCATAGCCACATGCTGACAAAAGAGACAGCCAAAACAAGTGTGAGGCAAGAGTTGAAAAACAATTATGTTTTAATCTGATTAAACTGTTGCCCAAAAGAAAACCAGAGGGGTTTTTTAGAACCCTATTTCTGTAATTCCGATTTCTTCCATTTTTATAGCATATAAATAATTAAAATTATGCCCACAATACATTTGGCTTCATTCGGTAGGCATATCGAAGAATATTGCATTTAGTAATTTACATACACCGGAAACATAACACTTTAGATTACCCAGAAAGCTAAGAGCAGCAGGCCAACATGGACTAATCTCTTATGTAATGTCTGCAATAGCCGATTGCAGGCACATAAAGAGAGCTTGGATTTTCCTAGGAACCATTTTCTTGCAAATGAAACATTTAATTATGGAGCTGAGTCCATAAATAGACCGTTAACACTGGGAGGGGGGGATGGATGCAGCTATATTGCTGGATTAGCAAGGGAATATCTTACAAGAAATTCATCAATGCCATAGATAATTAATTACAGCTCACCTTCTCCCTACATAGCCATGCCTTTATCGGCCAGCAACGGGAAACAGCAGATGGCCAACCAAATAAAGAATGTAATTTTCTGTCAACTCATTACTTACAGAATCACGGATTAGGTATGAGACCCCTGGAAGGTCACCTAGGCCATTCCCCCGTGCCCAGAACAATCTGCACCAAAATCGTCATGGTCACAGGAGTACCTCTCTCCCTTATTCAGAAGGCATCCCCAGAGAAGGCAATGTCACTGTCTGCAGAAGCCTTGAATTCCAGGGATTTTGAGCCCTTCCACTGCGAAATGTTCCCCGAAACTAAATTTCTCAGGGCCTTTTCCTCATCAGTATTTGGACTAGTGTCCCCAAGTGGTGCTGAAGGTCACATATCTGCTTGGCCTGCTGGGTTCTGCCCAGAGGTTCTGCTGTGCTGTAGGTGCTCAGGGTCCCTTATTCTCCCCTTGGTGGATACCAGCCAAACAGTACAACGAGGATGCTTGTTCCCAGGGTATTTTTGTAAAAGATTCGAGACAACTGAAAAGTTTCAAAAGGCTTCACGACTGTTTTACATTGTTTAAGATGAAAGTATTTGAAAGTTCAGGACTTTATGTTTATCCATCTGTGTCAGGGTTGCTCTGTTAGACTACAATCAGTTGTGCAGGGAAAATGAAGTTTATTCCTCAAAAAGGCTCTGCTCTTCCTCCTGGGCCCCTGCCTAGCTAGGTAGCTGGGAAAACTTAGACTTGAGAAATAATAGTATTTCAGTCCCGTCCCTTGGAAAATGTCCCCTTAGACACTCAGTCTTTTCAAAATCAAATTCCCTAACAGCGATCCTTTAGTTGTTGCTTTTCAGATGAGTCAGTGTATTCAGATGAAATTTGGTCTCTCTGATTTCATCTCCCCTTGTTTTCCCTAAGATGTCTCTTGATATATGAAGGGATCACTTTATCCTCTTGCCAGCAGGGGAGAAGTTTCTCTGGATACTCCCTGGTCCCAGCTGCATATCACCCAGAACAGATCTGCTCCCTAGAGCAGGGACAGTAGAGGAGATAATGACTAATGGTGTGCTGCCTATTGGGGTGGGGCGGGAGGCGAAGGGGCAGTGTCATTTCAGGCCAATGTGCTGACACCACTGGAGTGTGTGATCTGTGCCCACTGCCGACTCTTCACTCTGACCACAAGCCTCCAGCATGTCAATAGACCCTCTCAGCCCTCCCCCAAGCCCTCACCAGGTAGATGGATCTTTCTGGGCTCCTTGCAAGCCACAGTCAGAGCGTGGTTACCAGGACCATGATCTCTGGTTTTCCAATCTATTCTTCTTCTGTTTCCTAGCTTCCTCCTCACTATACCTCCCAATCCATGATGGAGTCTCCCAGAGATTTGGATCTCTCGCCTTCTCTCTCTCTCTCCCTCTCTCTCTCTCTGTCTCTCTCTCACACACTCACACACACACACACAGGCCACTCACGAAAGCACACCACTAGCCCACTAGCCCAGTGTTCTCCTTCTCCCTCACGTTTATCTGGGCACAGGGGATGGGGACCTGAGAGAGTGAGAGAAACAAAGACCCTTAAGTCTGCTTTCCTCCTCTACTGGGCCACATTCTCCTTCCCACATCCGCTCAGTGCAGAGTGGCAGGTTTTCCCTTTTACTCCAGCGTGTCTTTCCCTAGTCTAAGACTGCAACCTCAAGGCTTAGCTGTCATGGCAGAAGGAGCATCCTCTTTACATGCGGGAGCACCTCAATGATCTGAACCCTATAATTGTACTGGCTCTTCAACTGCAAGCTCACTTGCAGCTGGAAATCACTGAGGACAAAAATAGTTGATTTGCTATCTCAGAATGTGCTCTCCTTACACCTAGTTTTCCTCTGTAAATCCTGTGGCTCCTAGCCAACTACCTCCATATGCACACAAACACGCCCAGTCATGCACACATAACAGACATACACACAGTCCTTGTTACCTTGGATAAGAGAAAATGGCGGCACCAAGATTCAGACCAGAAGATTGTCCTGGTTTACTAACAAAGCAAGGAGCAGGAGTGAATCCTTAAATTCTTTTCCAGAAAATCAAAGCTCATGGAGATGGTTGGTTCATTTCATTATTATTTATTTTGACCCTTGGGGGCTTAGAATATTCCACTATATGTGAAAAAGTGTGTCAAATGCCTCCATGCAATGTTACCACTAAACTCTAAAACACATCACACACACACAGAATTTTTTTATAATTAGATCTCAGATTGATATGTTTTCAAATTCCATTACCTTATCAATTGTATCTGTGAACTCTTAATTAAACGTATCTCTAGCACGTAGCACATTTTTGAGTAGTCTCTCAAAAAATGTGTGACGAATAAAATTGAACCCTCCGTGTAATGCCATAGTGAGTGGAGGAAGCAACATCTGTGACAAATCTTACCCTGTCCTGTAGATTCCAGCAATATGAGATCAAACCTCTTTAATCATAGGGTGTTTCGTGAGGAGTTTTTTTTTCTCAGCTATTTATTTACTGGCTCACTTTTCATCGTTATGTGTGGAATATACAGCATTGTGGAGAGATTTATGGGACAGATTTTAATCTCAGCTGCAGGGCATGCATCAGTGCTTATCTCTAAATGGAGGTGTGTTTTATGTGGTCATTGTTTCATGTGATCACAGGGCCAGCCAAATGACTGCATACCTGAAGCCCAGGAGAAAGAGCAACCTTGGGGGAGTAGAAGGACCTGGAACAGAGGGCAAAGTGCCTGAGAGAAACCTGTGTTATGGACTCTTAAACCATGGCACATAAATTCAATTAATCTCAAACACGGTTGGTGGAAGTGAGGAATTTGAGTCTGAGATGGGAAATCTCATTGGTATAGCAGATCCCCCAAACCATGGTGCTTCCCTAGGTGTGAGGTTGGCTAAAGCACATAAACTCAGAAGCCAGATTCTTTCCTGGAACCTGATCCCTCCACTCCCTTCCTCTGCATTCCAGGCTAAGAGAGGAGCTTCATGGATGAAACTGAAGGGACCCACAAGATATGGTTTAAAGTTGCCACCAGTGGCACCTCAGTGACCTCTCCCTGCCCTCTGAGGCCCAGCCAAGCTGGCTTTCTCATCAGGGCTGTGGGGAGGAGCCCAGCTCAGCTCCGATGGCAGCAGCTCCTATTTCAGGGCCAAGGAAGGCTCTACTTAATGTCCCCGAGGCCTTTGACACTCGATCCTCAGTCACTGTCTTCCACTGACCTAATGGGCCAGAACATGTCTTTCAGATCGAAAAGATATTTTTGAACTTGAGAGCTCATCTGTTTTATTCCAGAGAAGACCCATTATAAGTGGCCCTCAACTGTGTTCATTCATTCATTCATTTGGTGTCTATTAATGGCCTGTTCTACTAGGTAAGGTGTATGACACTAAAGAAGAGAACTCTCTTAAGGTTTGTGTCTATTTTTGCCAAAATTATCTTCAAAGGAGATGGAAGATGATATAAGGAGACAACTGCCCAAACACAGCCTTAAAAGAACACTGGACCAGGATCACTCCACTCCTCACCCACCTGGGTTTAGAGGTGAGGAGCATGACTAAGTGGAAAAGCAACCCAGCCATCACAGACCACTTCCCCTGCTGACCTGTGATCATAAATCAGGAAACAGATCACAGCCTGAAAGATGTTCTGGGAAGTCAGGGGGAAGTGTTAGGGCCAGATGGCCAGCTCCGGTCCCGCCTAGCCCTCTCTCTAATCCTTCTTGTACTGTGTGTATATATGTGTAGTGAGTTGAATGGTGTCCCCTAGAAATTCTTGTCTATCCAGAATCTCAGAATGTGACCTTACTTGGAAATAGGGTCTTTGCAGATGTAATTAGCTATAGTCTCAAGATGAAATCACCTTGGATTTAGAGTACGCCCTAAATCCAATGACTGGTGTCCTTACAAGAAGAGAAGAGGACGCAAAGAGACACACAGAGAAGAAGGTAATGTGAAGATGGAGGTAGAGTTTGGAATATGTCTACAAGCCAAGAAATGACAAGGATTGCTGGTAGTCACCAGAAGCTAGGAGAAAGGCAGGGCAGTTTCTCCCTTAGAGACTCCGGAAGGAACCAACACTGCCCACACCTTGATTTCAGACTTCTGGGACTCCAGAACTGTGAGAGAATACATTTCTGTTGTTCTAATCCACCCAGTTTGTGGTCATTTGTTGCCACAGAGCTAGAAAACTAACACAATATGGGAGCCACCAATATTCCTCAGCACTAGATCTGCCTCCCTCTTGTCATTGTCTTCCTCTGAACAGTTCCTGCCACCTAAGCTCCAAACATCATATTTTGGGACTAGAGGTGGACAAGAGACAGAAAACCATCCCCATTTCCCTACTTAGTGACATGGAGGACCCAGGTGATACTGGCTTGTAAGAGCCAATTATATACACCTCTTCCCAAATCCATGTTCAACGACATCATGTTGGTACCTTGAAACATAGCCACAGTGGAGGTATTTACACCATGGAAATTGGCAAGCACTACAAATCAGGGCTTTTTTCCCAAGAGAGCTGATTGTTAAACACTTACCAACATACCATTGTCCCCCTGTGTTTTAGCTACTTTCCCAACTCTCTTCATAGCTCTACCCTCTCCTATTCCTGCCAGAGGATAAGGGGGTCAGGAAAATGCACTCATGTTATTATAGCAAAGCTGCAGCCTTCTTCTTACTAAGAAGGCAATTGTTTAGCTCCATTTCCCTCTGAGCTCTTAACATTACTCTGGGTATTATTGTATATGAGGTCAACCCCCCACGGGCATTTGATTATTTATAACTTCAGAAAGTTTCTTTTGCACATTTATTTGCCATGCTTTCATCTGCAGCAGGCAGCATTTGATAGAAATATGGAAAATGGCCTGAACCTTAAATGACAAACAGATGAGGAGGTCTGATGAAAATCACACATGTTTGAAGACCATGTGTTTTCACGTGAAATATATATGGGATTTTTAATTGATATTGACTTTAGCTCATGGTAACATTTTTAGCTATCTTAATTGGTGGGTTACAAGAAACAGTAAAGGAAGGAATGTGATCAGATGACCCCAGAGAAAACCTGGCTTTGAGTGACCTCTCCTTACCCTCATGCCCACTCCCAACCCAATCTCCATTGTCTCACTGAAAAGGAAGCGTTCTCTTGTCCAACATGTCCCACCAACCACAACACAACATTAGCAGCCCTGCCTGACTTTTTATCTTCCCTAGTCATGTAGGATCCCAAAAGGACATTGTGGCATTTATATTTTAGGTGGTCATTAATGCTGTTCTCTGAATATTCCCAGTTGTCTTCTCTTGAGGCCCATGCTAGGATTGTACCTCCTACTCCCCTGTTGTTGGATAGGCCCATAGGACTAGTTCTGGTTAATGAGTTAGGAAAGGCTGTGGCACATGTCATTTTCTGGGCCAGAGCGTTTAATTTCCAGTGTGATACCTTCCAGAGCTTTCTTTCCCTCAGGCAGAGTGACCCACAACATTAGAGAGGGAAGTCGCCCCATCAGCTTGGGTTCTAGAGGGCTACCAAGTCATGGATACCTGAAATGGACATGTAAGCACACCAGATGTAATGCTGTGCTGTTTACATCACTGAGATTTGAAGGCTATTTGTTACCACAGGAAAACTCAGCCTATCCTGACTATTAGTTAATCCCTTCTTGCAAGAATACCAAGGCTCAAATAGAGCCAGGACTCAGCTCTAGTCAGAGCTCAGGAAATGAATATTGAGGGCCACAGGCCCAGACCACTCTAAAAACCATGGGACCTGGGATGGATTTACAAATTACGAAATGAAGGCCAACCCCCTCTTTTACCCCCTGAGGAATCTGAGGCCCAAAGGGGGACATTTCTTGCCTTATATCACCCAGCTAGTTGGTGGTGCTTTTGCATATACCACTTCTTCCACTAAGGAAGTAAGTTTCCTTGATCTGACCACAACTTCTCTGGATTTCAGTATCCTCATAGATTAATCCCACCTGGAGGTTTCATGTTGGAGAGGATAAGATCTGCAGTCAGACTGGCTGACTCAGCTCTGTGACTTACCAGCTGTGAGCCTCACCCAAGCGCCTTAAAGCTCTGTTGGCCTTATGTCCAACATCTGCTGAGAGGGGATGGTAATAGGGTTATTGTGACAACAACTAAATGAGATCTATTTAAAACGCTTAGCACAGTGCCTAGAACATACAACAGCCTGATAATCATTCGCTGTTGTTATTGTGTTCATGGGGTCACTGCTGTGTGCCACTCCCAGAGAGGCGAACTGGGACCACTAAGAAAGCTTCACTAGTCCATTTGAAGTATCCCCAAAAGAAAGGGCGCTGACCTTTCCTAGAAACTAAAAAGTACTAAGCAGATTAGATGTATTGCTCTATTTAGTAACTCTGAATGTTGCGATCCATTGAGGATATGGGTTGTTTTACTCAAATTATTCAGACAATTACCTCAGCTCGCCCTTTGCCTTAGCTGTAAAGCCCAGGGCAGCGACAACTGATTTTTTAAGTCTTCATTGTCCCAGGAGACTGTACATTCTATTTTAGCATCAAAAGGAGGAAGATATTCCTCGGAAAGCTGGCAAAGGCCCAGGAAAGAATGAAATTGTTCTTCTGAACCCCATTTGATCCTAAAATGGCCGCTCCAGGATTGCTGCTCGGGTCACAGTGCATAGCTGTGAGTGTTGCTTGAATATCGGCAGGGAGAGAGTCCAAATTACAAAACACGATATGCATTTGCAAGGCGATATTCTTATTTACTTTCCCTCTGGTCTGCAGTGAACTAATGACCATCTCTAGAATGTTTTTGGCAAAAGAAAATGCCAGCAATGGCCTCCAAACATAGGAAGCTAGACAGGCACAGGTCACCACTTCAAGATCATTGAAAAACACAAACTTATCCCCCTCAAAGGATTTTCACCCTCTAGGGAAAATCCTTTTCAAATGGTAAAAGACTTCATCTCAATTAGAAATAAGACTTGAATTGTAAGACACACTGAGAAAAACAACATTTAAATGTTTCCTGAGTCTAAGCAGATTCTTTCCTGAAACAAGACTGGTGGAAAGAAAGCATTGTATGAACCTCGGGTATAGGGAAGGAAGGAAGAGCCCAAGGAAAGGAATCCTGGGACTGGTGTAGTAGATGATTTCTACCCACTTCACAGTTTCCTCTGCCTCCAGCTTTACTGACAAGCCCAGGTGCTTCCCCGGGCCAAGACTTGAGTTTAGGATCCAGCTAACCAATTTCACTCGGTATTCTGGGACTTCTCAGTAACCCAAGGACAGAAGTAACCAGGGAGCCATAGGACAGATGAGATCATCGTAAAGCAGAAAGAGCAGCCACAGGATGAAGCCTGTGACCAGCAAGGCCTGTCTGACATTTGCTTTTCCTGACTTCTGTCCATGTCTTCCTGTTCTCCTCAGGGTTCAGGGTGTCACTCCTGCGGAGAACTGGGTTTCAAGGCCTAGGAGGTACCTAAGAACTGTCGATGCAAATAATCCATAGCCAATCTATAAATCAAAATTGGGGTGAGTTTATTATGAGCCACTTTGAGGACTATATAGCCCAGGGCCTGCCTTCCCCAAGGAAGGAAGAGCCCCAAAGGAGTGGGGTGTACAGAGTGGTTATATACCATCAAAGAGCATATATCACATATGAATGCAACGTCCTTTTTACAATGGTCACAAGATTGCCCTGTTGGCACAGCCTTTGATGGACACCACAGGGAGCAGGTCTGCTGTCTCGAGCTGGGTGGTCACAGAATGAGCACAGCAATCAAATCCTCACCTAGGGAGAAATGCTTATCCTTAAGCAAATGCCAATATGGGGGATGTTGCATCCTTATCTTAAGGGCATTTGTTCTTGTCTCTGGGACAATGTAAATGTTTAAAGCACATATACAATGCATGTTCAAAGGCCAGTCAGGCTCTTTTGGAAAAGCAAGATCAGGCTGAATTAGTTTTATACCAAATGGCTTCCTCATATACTCCAATATATCCTATTGCTTGCCATTTTACTTATCAGAACACCTCAAGCAGCAGAGGGATAGGACTGGGTGGTGCAGAAGGAGAAGGCAGGGAATGCATTCATCCACACTAACATATTAAAGATTTGATACCATAGCCTTTTGCTTTCCTCAGGGAGAGCAGTGCTCAGTCTGTGAGTTAGCTGGGTCAGGCTTGGCTAATCTTGACTGGATTCACTCACGCACCTGTGTTCAGCTGGCAGGACTACTGGGATTGGCTGGTCGAAGATGGTCTCAGTTTGGAGGTCTTGGCTCTTCTGCATGTGCCTCTCACATTTCTCCATCAGGCTAGTAGCAGGAGTCACAGGTCAAAAGGCATGAAGACAAGGAGGACATTAATTGGGGCCATTAACTAAATCAATCTACTACAGCATCTATGTTTCACATTGGAGGACTCTCAAACATCTCATGATCCTTGGCTGTCCACACTTATTTAAGTGTGAGGCAATAGAAAGCCTATTGGACACTCTGTGTAGGAGGGCAGGGCTTCTTGTCAGCTGGAGGTCACTATAGGATAATCAGACAAGAGCTGGACTTTTCTAGGAGCCTCCAAATGTCAGCATAAGGGTCTTCTCTTGGGGACGTTTAGCTTCTCCAGAAAAAATAGTGTGATCTCCTTTCTAGGGTGGGGGATAACCCCCAATAATTCTTGTATTTTTTTAAATTTTTTCCTAGCCTTTTTGAGATATAATTGACATATAACATTGTCTAAGTTTAAGGCATACAATGTAACAGTTTGCTACATGTATATATTGCAAAATGATTACCATATATCCATCACCTCACATAATTACCTTTGTGTGCATGTGGTAAAACATTTAAGATCTACTCTCTTAACAACCCTCAAGTACATAACACAGTATTGTTAACTATAGTCACCAAACTGTACATTAGACCCTCAGAACATATTCATCTTATAAATGGAAGTTTGTACCCTGTGACTGACATCTCCCCATTTCCCCCACCTCCATTCTGCTCTCTGTTTCTACGAGTTCAACTTTTTTACATTCCACATATAAGTGAGATTATACAGTATTTGCCCTGTCTCTCTGACTTATTTCACTTAGCATAATGCCTTAAAGATCCATCCATGTTGTCAAAAATGGTAAATTTCCTTCTTTTTTATGGCTGAATAATATTTTATTGTATATATATATATAAATATATCATATCTTCTTTTTCCATTCATTTGTTGATGGACACTAAGGTTGTTTCCATGTCTTGCCTGTTGTAAATAATGCTGCAATAAACATGGGGGATGTAGATATCTCTTCGAGATACTTATTTCATTTCCTTTGGATAAATACCCAGAAGTGGAATCCCTGGATCATATGATAGTTCTATTTTTAATTTTTTGAGGAACCTCCATACTCCTTTCCATGGTGGCTGCACCAATTTCCATTCTCACCAACAGTTTATTAGGGTTCCCTTTTTTCCACATCCTTGCCAACACTTGTTATCTCTTGTCTTTTTGATAATAGCCATTCTCACAGGTGTGAGGTGATATCTCATTGTGGTTTTGATTTGCATTTCCCTGATGATTAGTGATGTAGAGTTTCTTTTCATGTACGTGTTGGCCATTTGTATGTCTTCTTTGGAAATTGTCTATTTAAGTCCTCTGCCCGTTTTTTAACAGGATTATTTGGGGTTTTTGCTATTGAGTTGTGTGAGTTCCTTATATATTTTGGATATTAACCACTTATCAAATGCATGGTTTGCAAACATTTTCTCCCATTCCACAGGTGTCTCTTCACTCTGTTGATTGTTTACTTTGCTGTGACACCTCAGCCCCGATCATTCTGAGAGCAAGTCAGAGGGAGGGCCTGGGGGTGGCGTAGTTCAGTATGCAGATATTCATAGAATTCTCTAGTTTTCAGCCTAAGCCTCACTTTTGCCTTCTTCTGTGCCCAGCATCCCAGAGTCCATTGCCTCTCATCTTTCTTTTTGTGTGTGTGTGAAGATTAGCCCTGAGCTAACATCTGTTGCCAATCCTCCTCCTTTTGCTGAGGAAGATTGGCCCTGGGCTAACATCCGTGCCCATCTTCCTCTGCTTTATATGGGACAGCATGGCTGACAAGTGGTGCATCAGTCTGTGCCCAGGATCCAAACCTGCGAACCCCAGGGCCGCCAAAGCAGAGCACACGAACTTAACCACTATGCCACCAGGCCGGCCCCTTGGGTTTCTTTTTGACTGAGATTAAACCTCTGGACTTCTGTGGGGGATGGGTGAAGGAGAGGGTGGTGTGGGAATAAAGGTGCCAAGGATGAGCTGCCTGGCTGTGATGGGTTGGTGAGGGGGCATTGGGGTGGTCCATAGTCCAACTGCTGTGTGTTCAGACTCTCACCCAACCTCCCCAGTGGTGCCTGGTGCCTCCCACCACTGAGCCGCCTGGGGTTCTATGAGGGAAATCAAGGCATTTCCCTGTGGTAGCCTCCCTCCATAAACACTGAAGCTCCAACTTGAAAGTGGCTACTTCTGGGGAACCTGAATGGGACTTGGGAATGGGAGGTACAGAAGACTCACGTTTTTTATATTTTAGCTACTTGATTTTAAAGGACATGCATATATTCCTATGACAAATTTAAATTTAATTTTAAAAGAAAGGTAGACATGAGGGGAAGAAGAGTTTTGACATTTTCACTTACGAGCAGAGTGCCACTTTGAACCACTAGGTTAGACCAGTTCATTTGGAAGCTGTGGTCTGAGCAACAATTAGTCCGGTCCCTTCTCCGTGTCTATTTGCTTTTTTGGAGAAAGGGTAGCACTTTCCAACTCTATTCACTTCATGGCACACATAGAAAATGATAATATGTGTATAGCACACTGATTACTCATGGTCAGGGGCAACTTGGTCTCATGGCCGGTCTCAAGCTGCCCCAGGCCTCTCCCAAGTGCCCAAAAAGGCCAAGGGCATGATACGGAGGCACACCTGTAATTCAAGCATGGCCCACCAGTAAGGAAGCTTTGCCTCAGACTATCTGTGGTAATGAACCCATTGTTTGGTTTCTAATTCATTACAGACCAAGACATAGTTCTACTTCAAGAGACTGGTACACAGCTCATGTCACACGCCACTCACCACCGACAAGTTCGATAGCACCCAGACTGGTCCACACCTTATTCAATGAAATGACCCACTGATCACACACTTGGATGTCACAGCAACGTCAAACAGATTTAAATGTTTCTAAACACTTCCCACTTCTGTATGTCTCTTGTCATGAACCAGTAACAAAGAGCTTGCAGACAGGCATCAAATAGTAGTCCACACTTAATTTTCTAACAGTTTCCTGCCCAAGGAAAGCTGAGAACATTTGATCTAGAACAATTATGATTTTTCTTTGCTGTCTTTTTTTTATCTATTTTATTCCAGTCAGCTTCACGCGTCACTAGCCACACCCACAGCCTTTGTGAGACGTTCTTCTGCCTTAGAGAATTAATTCAAATGCCTCATTTTTCAGACAAAGATGCTGAGAGCCAGAGAGAGAAGTGACTTCCCCAAAGTCCCACAGTTGGTTTGTAGCAAATCTCTGAATCCAGTTTAATGTTTTTATCCACAACTCCAATCTGACCTGCAACAAAAATGTGTATTCTTGTTACTAAGTCCAGTTCCTCAATATCTAACCTGGCTTTTGGTAATGCTAGTGTCCTAACTACCAACTCTCACCTAAAACAAGAATAGGGCTGCCAAACTCACATTCGGTGTGTAGAGGACTGTCTCGGTCTGTTTGGGCTGCTTTGACAAAAATACCACGGACTGGTGGCTTATGAACGACAGAAATTTACTTCTCACAATTCTGGAGGCTGGGAAGTCCAAGATCAAGGCCCTGGCAGACCCAATGTCTGATGAGAGCCCTCTTCATCTTCACAAATAGCCTTCTTCTCCCTACGTCCTCACATAGCAGAAGGGGCAAGGGAGCTCTCTGGGGTCTCTTTTTTTTTTTAATTTTTTTTTTTTTGCATTAACATTGGTTTATAACATTATATAAATTTCAGGTGTACATCATTATATTTTGATTTCTGTGTAGATTACATCATGTTCGCCACCCAAAGACTAATTACAATCCATCACCACACACATGTGCCTAATCATCCCTTTCGCCCTCCTCCCTTCCCCCGTCCTCTCTGGTAACCACCAATCCAATCTCTGTCTCTGTGTGTCTGTTTGTTGTTGTTTTCATCTTCTATTTATGAGTGAGATCATTCAGTATTTGACTTTCTCCCTCTGACTTATTTCGCTTAGCATAATACCCTCAAGCTCCATCCATGTTGTCACAAATGGCTGGATTTCATTGTTTCTTATGACTGAGTAGTATTCCATCGTGTATATATACCACATCTTCTTTATCCATTTGTCCCTTGAGGGGCACCTAGGTTGCTTCCAAGTCTTGGCTATTGTGAACAAGCTGCAATGAACACAGGGGTGCATGTATTTTTACATGTTAGTGTTTTCAAGTTCTTTGGATAAATACCCAGCAGTGGAATAGCTGGATCGTATGGTAGATCTATTCTTAATTTTTTGAGGAATCTCCATACTGTTTTCCATAGTGGCTGCACCAGTCTGCACTCCCACCAGCAGTGTATGAGAGTTCCTTTTTCTCCACATCCTCTCCAATACTTGTTGTCTTCTGGGGTCTCTTATAAGAGCACTAATCCCATCATGAGGGCTCCACCTTCATGACCTAATCACGTCCCAAAGGCCCCCCCCTCCAAATACCATCACACTGAGGATTAGGTTTCAACATAGAAATTTGGGGGGCAGAGGGACACAGATATTCAGTCTGTAGGAAGGAGTGTAGACCTTTCCAATGGCCCCTGCGTTCGACTCTGACAGGGAGCAGTACTGCTTCAGGAAAGGATCCACGCCAAAGCCTGGCTCATGAAGCAGAACTTCCCTGGCACAGTAGACAGGGACTCTCGATAACAGGTACAAAGCCATGTCAATCAAAGCCATTGTTCAGGTCTCCAGATCCCACCTGATGACAAAGGCTCTCAACAAGCCAGAGCACAGTCACAGATGGGTCTGCAGTCCTGAAACCACATCACTTGAGGGAAAAATGAAAGAGCAGAAGATGTTCAGGCTGGAGAAGAGAAAATTCAAGGAGACATAGAGCTGTTAATAAACTTTCAGAGGGTTGTCACATGGCAGATGGATTAGGCATATTCCAAGGGGTCCCAGAAGTTCACACAAGGAGCAGATATGTGAGAATGTCATCTCTTACTATGCAGAGGAGCTTTCCAGCAATCGTAGCTGTCTAACAATGGAATGATTGTTTCAAAAGGTAGTAAGTTCCCTGTTACCAGAGGTATTCAAGCAGGAATATTTGGAAAGATATCAAGTATTACCAGATAAGATACAGAGTGCCCAGTTCAATTTGAATTTCAAATAAAACCACCAATACTATTTTAGTATAAATGTGTCCCAAACATTATATAAGACAAACTTATACTAGAAAAGTATTTGGAGTTTATCTGAAATTTGAATTTAACCAGGTGTCCCCTATTTTTATTTGTCAACTCTGGCCACCCTGAGTATTGCGAGAACAATCTGGGCTACGATTTTACCGTTCTTTTTAAGATTATAGGAAGGTATGCTGAGACAGCCAGGCTGTTGTTGGTCTAAATGAAAAACATAATTTTTCTAAAGAAAAACTGCCCTCCCGAGTCTCTTAGAGCTAATACAAACTACCCAGCTGCTCCAGCGGGGCTGTCATTACACAGCTCAATAAAATGGATCCTCTTCAGCTCTGGGGGATTGAGAGCTGCAGGGTTTCCTCACACAACAATGAGAACTTGTCGGTTTTGTTTAGTAAACATAACGTCTGACACAGCCGCTCCCCTCGGCTTGTTTATATCTGGCTGCACTGCCAGCCAGGGGCAAGGCCTGTGGCTCCATGGTCAGGGATCTTGTTAGAAAGAAAGCAAAGACCATAGCTGTTCTCCAGAGAAAAGACAGAGAGCCAATCGGAAAAGAATTCGTGAAAAACCTCACTGCTTCCACCCAAGACCCACGACCCTGCCCGTGCCACCTCGTGGGAGAAGAGGCTGCATCATCTGGTCTTCTTCCCCGGCCCCCACCCTGAGCTCTGTGCCCTCGACTCAAAATCTCATCTATTTCTCGGCCTGGCAGGCCCTCTGTCAGCTGGCCGACCACACTGCCACGTTCAAGAATCCTAAACTGAAGCAGAAAGTATCAGAACGTAATTCTGAATTTCCTGCCTTTCATCAGTTTGCGCCAGATGCTTGCCTCTCACCAGCTCAGCCCACCAAGGCAGGCAGACCATTGCCCTCAGTCAAATCATTAACGCTGGAAAAGCTTCCAAAGGATCGTGGTCTTAAAAAGGGAAGCCAAAAATGAAGGAAGCCTGAAAATGCCTAGCCCGTCTCTGTCAGCTCTCCCCCACCTAGAGCCCTCTTTAAAACTGGTTTGCTGCACGTGAGTGTCATCCCTCAGAGGACCAGTGAGAGGAGGTGGCATTGCATCTGGTGCTGGGACAAGCCAGCACCACCCAGCTCCTGCTGCGTGTCAGTCCAGCTCTGCACTGCTCCACAGCATCCCAGAGAACAAAGAGGGTGGCAGTGGAGGACGTGCCTAGCTTTGGGAAGGGGCTAAAGAGAGAGGGGAGGGAGAGGGGACCCAGTTCAACCTGCAAATGGCCAAATCCATTCATTAACTGGCAGAATGGGAAGCAGAGGAGGCTGGTTTGTTCTGGACATGTGTCTAGAACCCCCATTCGCCTGCTCCAAAGCCAATCAATGCTGAGCAGCCAGAGTCTAAACCCATTGACTTCATGGCTCAGACCAAGTCGAAGAGCAGAGCTGAAAACAGACCTGATTCATCTATCTATTCAAGCAGCCAGCTTGGTTGGGCTGCAACAGGTGTTTGGGTAGCCACCCCATAGAAAATAGCTCTTCTTCTATGGCTCTTCTTTCTCTGCACATCTGCCTCTTTTTCTCTCTAAAATACATGCTTTCCCAAACATTTCATGCAGACCATTCATTTCCTATGTCCATATTACATACAGAAAAATCAAATATCATCAGGGAAGGATGGTGATCATATTCCAAAATATTACAGAGGTTTTGGTAGGGAAAAAAATTTATTTACATAATTCTAAAATCCTGAGGATATACCATAGGAAACTTGATGAAGTAGAAAATTGCCGCTATAGAAAGGTGGGATCAGAAAGGTCATGGGAGAGAGGATAAGGAATAAGAGGAAGAGGACTTGGGCGGGGGGGTGGGGGGTTTGGGGGGGTGGAAGAGAATAATTATCAAAGTCTCTCCACATCTTGAGACCTCGCTCACATATGGAAACAGCTCCTGGCGAACAAGCCATACCTGTAAAAAACGTCTCACCCCCAGCCTTGTACATCTTTCTGAAACAGTCACTCTCTCATGAGTACTACTGATAGTTCCCTTCTTGGGGGCGTAAATCAAATCACTGTCTCAAATCACTCTTGCTAGTGAAATATTCGACTTGGACTCCTGGGCCATCAACCAAGGATCGGCAAACCACAGCCCAGGCCAGATCCAGCCCACCACCTGTTTTAGTATGGCGCCCAAGCTAAGAATGGTTTTAACATTTTTAAATGGTTGGAAAGTATCTAAACGAAAATAGTAACTCACAACACATGAAAATTATATGAAATTGAAATTTTAGTGTTCACAAAATTTTGTTGGAACACTCCATGCCAGTTCATTTACGTATGGTCTATGGCTGCTTTCACACTACAACGGTAGAGTTGAGTAGCTGCAACAGAGACCATATAGTCCATAAATCCTAAAATATTTACTCTCCAGTCCTTTACTGAAAAAGTGTGCTAACCTCTGCCTTAAATCCACCCAAGTTACATTTCTTCCCTCCCTCAACTTCCTTGGAAGAAACCATATGTATCCTACACCTTCTACTAGACTCTCTTCCTATCTAGCCCCAGAATCCTTTGTTGAATCAAATGGGTTATGTACAGCCAATTCAAATTTACAATTTCTTTCCCCTTTGCCCACAAAGCCCTTTGCAATTGCCCTTGCCTACACTGAAATTTTCCTTTCTCTGAAATCCATCTGTTCTACTACCAGCTAGTGTGACCATTTACTACATTGCAGTCTTTATGTTTTGTTGTGTTAGTGCTATAAATTCCTTGAAGTAGGCTTTGTGTGTTACTCAATTTAACATACATGGTTTGAGCTCTTAATATGTGCAAGGCACTGTAGAGAATTTGAAGAAGCTTAAGACACAATCTCTGCTTTCATGGATTTATAATCTAGTGAGGGGAAAATAAATTAACCTTTATGAGGTGCGCACACACACATACACTATATATATGGATATGAGAGTTCAAAACAGGGAAAGTTCTCGTCCAGTTGGGACAGAGAGAGTGGGAGCCAAACCAAGAACCAACATGCACCTTCAGGGGCTGGCAGAGGACAGTGAAGTCAACAGGAATGGTGAACCCCAAGGAGACAAAAGTTACCCCTAAGTCAGCTCTCCCTTCTCTTAGGTTAGAAACTTGGAGGGTGCCAGCTTCTTTTCTACAGGAGAGATGTTTCCTTGCCTCGCCATACGCATTATACAGGACCATGGGCTAGAGCCCAGGCCAGAGATTGACAAGTCCAGGGAGTGGGACTTTGGCTGCAATATAAAGAAAAACTAATATTCAGAACTATTCAAAGATGAAACAGATTGCCTTAAGAGAATCTGAGTAGCCTCCCACTAAGAGAGGTTTAAATGTACACTAGATGCTCATCTAAAGAGAATCCAGGCAATTGTTGGACTAGACCCTATACTCTAAAGTATGATCCACAGACCAGCAGTATCTGCATCACCTGGGAGTTAGATGCTGTACAGAGTCTCAGCCCTTACACCAGAATTACTGGATTAGACTCTCCCAGACTCTAGTTTTTAGAATTAACTTGACCTGCACGTGATTCATAGACACATTAAACTTTGAGAAGCATGAACTAGACAATTTTCAAATTTCCTGCCAACCCTGAGAACCTCACCTTCAAAATTAGGAGGCGGGACACCTTGAGAGACTAGACATTAGTAATGTTTTTCTGGATAACATCTTTGCTGCTTCTTTACATGAGATTCCCAAAACTATCCATGAGCTCTCAGATATTCAGTATCATTAGGCCTTTACTGTTGTCAGGGGCGTCAAGTTTAAGGACCAGGGAGATTTGGGAAATACCACAAATACGACCTTCTAAATGGTGTGCTGTTGTAGACATTTGAATTTTCATATGTGCTCAATTCCAACATGCCATCATGCTAATTGACGCCAACCAGTGCTTTCTTGGTTCACATCTGACTCATACCACATGCTCAGTCACAGCCAAGAGGGCCCCTGTGGCCTATTCTGATCCAACTCCAGGAGAGAATCGGGTTCCTGGGAGCCTCTGCAGTCCTAACAACCAACATCTCGGGGTTTACTGCATGTCAAATCCTAACCGAGTATAGTGTCCCACTCTCAATATCGGAAGGAAAAGGGAAGGCGGAGGACTTGTGTGATCCCTTCCCAGTCTCCCCACCCCCACCCACATTGTATTCTGCACACATGCTGAAGCATTAGCATCGGCTGATTTGGAAGGAATATTGGAAATGAAGTGGTAGCAGAGTAAATGTCAATGCATTCAGTGTGACACCGTGAGCACCAGATCTTAAACAGCTTCATCATTGTGGCATTTACTGTATCCTGAAATAATATTAATCCCACTGTTGTCCTTCTTGATGGAATCATCCATGAATATGGTTTATGGGCCTGGCCAAAGTGATAATAGGTTAAAAGAACAGCCTATCCAGTGTTCCACTAAATTAAGGTCGCTTCATGGAATTTAATGAAACAAGTGCTGCATGGGGTTTTCAAAGGACGTTCTTGTAATTCATGTCTATTTAGGGCTCCTGATAACCAGAAACCTAATTTCTTAGAGTAAAATAGCTTTTCAAAAGCCTGGTCATATAGAAGAATAAAAAAGAGAAAACTTTAAAGGGCAATAATCAGACCTCAACTCTAATATTTTGTTATTTCAAATCCAAAGTTTAAGCAAAAAAAATGTTGGGAGGGAGGCAATGAGACATTTTGAATAAAACCAAACATGAAAATTAATCAGATTCATATGTCATTCTGCAGCTGAATGCTGAAACAAGTATCTTGTCCCACCCACTCCCTTTAGCCACATACCTAGGGAAATAAAAAGATCTTGGAATAGAGAAGGCCACAGCACACTGGAAATGATGAGAATTGAAAGAACTGTTCAGACTTTGAGGATGGCAGAGGGAAGATAATGACATATGTTCCAGAATACCTATTTCCATTTCACTTGCCAAGGCTAAACAGGGCTCAAGGGTTTAAACCTTCTATAAGAAAGCCATAACCCCAGATACATGTCCCTTGAAGAATAGGAACATTCCATTGCCCCTGCCAAAGACCAAGCCAAAAGTATCAAACAATCACAGATATGTATTTCACATCCAATATGGGTGGTAGGACATTCCATCTATGTTTTAGGGCGGAGGCAAGTCCCAAAGGGATTCACCGAGTTCTTTCTGGACTGTGCCTTTTTATTATTACCCATCACCAATGACTTCAAATTTTTTTGTTAGGGTGGAGGTTGCAAACTCAAATACCAATAGGAGTCAGAGAGATAAATAGGTGAAGTGGGCTGGGTGAAAAAAACAATGGGAGTGGTTGGGACTATGTTCAACAGGAGAATGTTTGTCCCATTGATAAGGAGAAACCAATATTGAGATCAGAACTATTGCTTCCACAGAGGAACCTAGACTTAGTAGTTCCTGACTTTTCAGAAGATTCCAGAAGCTTCCATTTTTTATATGAAATAATCTAATTCTAAAGAAGCATAGCTTTCTTTTTTCTAACTCGGCTTACAAGTCAAGAGTCTGCCACTGTGTGTCAGGGCAACAGCCAGCAATGTCATTTAGGCTCTGAGGCACCGGACTGGAAAAAGGAAAGTAGTATTAAACACAAACCCAAAAAGTACGTATAATAACAATGCAAAAAGCAATCAATTGATTTTATCTCATGAAATAAAGACGAGTCACTCCTTTTCTGTCTAACTCACTTTCTCTGCGCTGGGCCTATTCAGTCAATTTTCAGTTCATTTTGCTTTTTGGGCAAATCTTTGTAAAGCACCTGAGGTCAGGGTTATTTTCTCTGACTTCAGGCAGGTGGGAGGGTCTGTGGCTACCCATCACCTTCTGAGTGACTCTTGCTGTGTGTCTACACAAAAAAGTCTTCCTTCCCTCCTCTGAATGGCCAAAGTCTATTCTGAGCTGCCCCTTTCACTACAAATTTGCAGAGATGTCTCTCTCAGGCGATTTCAGCTACATCTCTGAAGACTAAACTGGGTTAATTACCCAGAAAGTTGGCTCTTTTAAGATCCCAATTACTTTGACCCAGAAGACACATATGTAATATATTCAGCACAAGCTCCCAGGGCAGCCTCCCCAGGCCCCACCCCAAGCATGGCAGGACAACCCAGTTTTTCTGCTTCTACAAATACAAAAGGTATAGCCTGCCCACAGACAAGTGCCCAGGAGCCCTCTGGGAAGGTGTCCCCTAACTGTAAGCCAAGTAGAGGGCTGTAACAAGAGCAAGCACTAACCCCCAGCAGTGGACAAGAAAGAAGAAAATAACAAAAACTGCAGCAGCCATGCAAGCCCTTATGGAATGGAGCAAAACAATATCTCCAGCTATCTGGATTGTCCAGGACAAAGCACAGTGTGAAAGTGCAAACCAAGAGCCTGCCCTTCACCACACATGGCCAGGCTCAAATATGTCTTTTCCCTGACACAGTGGGTCCCCACAGCATCCTTTCATCTCCTTCTCCTGTAAGCTCACAGCACGTACGATCTGTACCACGTGACACTTTGTCTCGCTCTATTATTTAACTCTTTCCATATCCATGCCTGAGCTGAATTATGAGCTTTTTAAAAATAGGGTATATTTGTGATATCTCTTTATGTTCACACAGGGCTAACACTGAGCCTTGAGCATAAGCTCAATTGATACTTATGGAGGGGAGGAAGGAATTGTCCACCAACATACAAAAGTCAAACTCAGCCACAGAGGAGAGTTCCCCTGCATAGAGGACATAGTCAGAAGCAGGAAAATTGGCACACCACCCATTAATCAACAAATAGTTTATAAAATGTGATTTTTCAGACTGACATTCCAAGTTCATGGTCACAATAACCTGGAGTGAAATAGTGATATGGTTTCTACACAATCGTGTGGTATCTATTGCCTTAGTTAATTCTTAGAGTATTTATTTGAGTCCAATCACACCACCAACAAAAAACTATTAAGATAGGAATATATCCCCTGAAATATGTACAAATAACTGTTGCTTGACACAAACATACATTTATCTTATCCAATAATTATCCATCGGTTTCTAGCGAATCTAGAAGAAGGTCATTAATGCTGTGACCTTTTTGGCTTTCCAAAATTGAAAAGATGGAGTCTGATTTGGCAAATATAAGAAAATGTTTTCAGTGCAACCCAGCTGAGTCTCTGAGGATCCAGCTTAATAGGAATCAACATGGTCTCCAAAGATGGGTGCAGGTCAGCGTAGGCCTGCCCTCTCCTCTGCTGCGGGGCTGGCTCAGTCTCTCTTCCCCTTGCTCCTGGTCACTGTACTAACCTCCCTGCGGGGCTCTCTCTCTCTCTCCACAGTCTCTGCTTTCTTACTTTTGCTCCAATCAGACTGGACTGTTCAGTTCCCTAGACACGTCCCACCCCTCTCAGGGTTAATGACTGTGCTCGGTCTATTATTTCCTCTTATAATGCTTTCTCCTCTCCTTTCCTGACAACACCCCACTCCTGTCCCCCTTGAAGTCCAATGTGAAAGTCATTTCCCCTGGGAAGTCATGCCTGATCATTCCAAAATCTCCCCAAAAGTGTATCTCATACCTCCACTCCCAAATAATTCTTTTTCCGTAGCATTTATCTCATTGGACCCGAATTCCAGGCATTTGTATTATTTTATTTCCCTCACTAGATGGAAAACTTTATAGATGATCATAAGGGTATTGCTAATCTCCGGAGATCAGAACCACCTATTTTCCTTATCTTACAGCTCCTGGCACCTAACACTGTGGCTACTTAAAGAATTGATCAATAAATATTTATTGACCGACATTGAATTCCATCATTGTATCCCTCTGTTAGGTATGAACAGGCTGAGAGGTCTTGGAAGCGGAAGAAATGAGCGGAATTCCACTTCCAGACTTTAATTCTTCTGCCCAAGACAGGAACACCAGATCTGATCTGATGAAGCACATACCTCATTTCATCCCCTATTAACAGTGGAAGACAGAGTGAGTGGCTGTGACCGAAAGAAGAGCACAGAGACCCTGGAGAGGGGTGATTGGTTCATCCAGAAAGGCATCTACATCAATAGAGACCTTGCCTCTGGGCACCAGAAAAATGTCCACAACATCATCCCATAGTATAGAGGTGGAGTAGGCCTCTATTATTTTTGCCAAATCATATCCACTTTCTCCCCTTTATTTTTCTCCCCAACATGTGGTTTAGGTGCAACCATTGCCCCCTCTCCCCAGGCTCCAGGACGGGAAAATGGGCCTGAAGTCAGATCTGGCCAAAGAAAGTCAACCCTAGGACACGCTGAAACTAGCAGGAAAGAGCGATTCTCCAGCTACTAGGGTTGCCAAGCTGGTGGAATATACACCTGGAGTTCCTGGTGGTCACTCTGTCTACCACATGGGGAAAGCCTGCCTAAGAATGAATGCAATACAAAGGACAGCCCAGCTGAGAGGTGGAGAAGGGAATCATGTCTTTATACCATCATTGAGTCTTTGGATCCTGCCAGCCATGCCTGAAGTCAGTGCACCTTGGACTTCCCGATAATATAAGCTTGTATATTCTCTCACGCTCTCTCTCTCTTTTTTGTTTTTATTTTTATTTATTTATTTATTTACTTATTTATTTATTTTTTTGCATAAGCCGTTAGGTTTCCAGTACTCATGATCAAAAGAGCTCTGGTTGAAACTTCAAGGCAGGCTGCCTGGCTCCAGTTCCCCGCTCACTGACTACGTGACCACGGGAAAGCTCCTGAGACTCTTTCTTCATCTGATTACATGAAGCCACTTAAGTAGTTGATTCCTGAAGTTCCTTCCAGCCCTAACGTTCTCCAAGTCATTCTCTGGACTTGACACTCTAGAGCCATTCCTTACCTGGATAGAATAATTCTACTACTGACCTGCCATGTTGTGATAACCCCCAGTGCTTCTCTGCTGTTTCCTTTGTCTTTGATAGCAGTTGCGCTCTTGACAACACGGGAACAGCATGAAGCTGTCATTCCCTCACTGGAGGACTCTGGGGTCCCAGCACTGGGCTGGCACAGTCGTTTAAAACTACCTTGGTTCCAGCCAATGAAATGGTGCTGGCCCTGGTGGCCCTGTCCTGGTCATCTAGAACCTGATAAGTAGTGTTTAATTAAACAAGGAGGCCATTAGACTGAAGCGGCTCTTATGCCCTAGCGGCCTATGTAAGCAAACCAAAACCTAAGCCTGTAAATACCTCAAGGTTAAGAAATCTAAACCTAAGGACAACCAATCACAAACAGCCAAGTTAGCTTTAAGCTATAGCCAATCAATCATTTCCTTTCTTTGCTTCTGCATATTCTCTATATGTCTTTCCAGGCTCCTGTTGACAGAGCGCTCCTAACTTTTTCCAGCTTGGCGTTGCCTGATTCGAGTTGATTTTTGCACAAATAAACTCTTAAAAAATTTAATATGTCTCAGTTTATCTTTTAATAGCAGAAGCCTGACCATGCTGCCTAGGCAAACTTCATGATCAACCAAAAGCGAGTTACTTAGCGCTTACTCTACGAGGGGCGTTCTTACCCCCTTCTTGGGGAAAACAAAGGTGAAGAGAGTCCTTTTCCTCCAGTCACTCAGAGTTCACTGGGAAGACAAGACACATATGGGAGAGCACAATGCCGGGTATGGTCAGTGTAATGAGCAGCTACCACTGCGCAGAGGCACCCTCTTTCCTTCTGAATTTGGGAACAAGACGGAAGGTGACCATCTCTGGAACTGAAGCCAAGAGGGACAGGGCCTGCAGAAGTAATCCATTTTGCTCTGTCTCATTTAGCCGTTGTGTTTGCCTTTGAACCATAAGCCCCTTCCAGCTTCTCACCACCCCCCCCCCCACACACACCCTTTTCCTGCCTCCCTCCACTTCTTTCCACTTGTCTTCTCATTTCTTCTCCTTTCAGAGCCTCTCTCTACTCTTTTCATTCTGCAGTGCTTTTCTATAGAAACAGGCCTCTAATGTGACACCCTGGGGTCCTGCAGAAAGTGTGCATTGAGGGGTGGGCAGCAGGTTGGAGGCATCAAAATTGAGTTCTTTAAATAACACTTAATGAACAATAAACACAGTCCAGCCCAGCCACACTGGTACTTAGCTCTTAAGGACCCAGTCAATGGCCCATCTGTCATATTGTTAAGACCTTTAGAAGTTGTTTAACAAAATGTTAAATGAGATGACATTCAGCAGGCAGCAAAATGCTTGACTGCCTAATGCAACCCCAAAGAGCCAGCCTGGTGGCGGTGTTTGATATAATGCTTTGTATTCCCCTCCCAAGAACCCAAGAGCAGGAGGTCTCCCTGCCTGTCACTTCCTATCTTGGTAAAGTGAGCCTGGGGTGGGAAGGACACGATTACCATTGGCAAGGAGGCCCCGGTCAGCAGATGAGGTGCTTTTCTAAGGAAGCATGACTGAGAGGGGGCATCTGGAAGTAAAGCCAGCAGAGAGAAAAAAATAATAATTCATCTGGAGTTTCATTCTCTCTCTTTCTTGTCGCCAATGGACCCTACCTTTCTCTCTGTTGGTCTGGAGGGGAGAAGGCAGGATGGTAATGAGAGTCGACTTTTTCTAAGAGCTGAAATATGAAGCCAATTACTAAGGGGAAGATTTCCAGCAAATTGGCTCCTGATAGCTCACATTTATCTGCTTTAGATTTGCATAGTCAGGGAGGAGAGGCTCTCTGCTCTCATCCAGGTAACAAAGACAGAACCTCTTCAGCAGGAGGTGAACAACTTATTCACCTTCCCTTCAACCCTGTATCCAGAGTTTGACAATTAAAGGCAATAACACAAATCGCACAAAGAACTGCTTTAAGAGGAGGAGAGGAAAAGGTAAAAAAAAATCTTTTCCCCTTTGGCTAATGGTGTGAATACTAAAAAAGGCTCCTGGGTGGGGTTACACAAAGAGGAGAAAGCCCCAAAACTTTTGTAATGACAAAATTCTTCCCTGGAGAGTAAGCTTCCAAATTCTTTACATTTTATTCCTCCTCCTCAGCTTAGAATTCCCTGGCCTTTATCCTATGTTCAAACACTTACTTCAAGGAAGGGACTAAATGTCCAGCAAATTTAACCAGCCCTCAGAACCCTACAGGAAATAGAAATTGTATTCTCACCATGCTGGTGAAAAAAATAAAATCTGGTCTCATTTAAATGAATTCCCCACCTATAAAATCATCTCACACAACTCAACAATAAGAAGACTGCTAAAAATGACTAAAGAAGACAATTTAGGTGATACAGACAAACTTTAACACTTCATGAAGTGGACAGTCTCCATTTGGAGAACTGCAAAATGGGACAATAGGCAGGAAGCTCTCATAGGATAAAGAATAAAAAACAAGGAAAAGAAAAATAGAAAATATCTGATTGGCTGGGGCTATATAGTCAGCCTTGTTTGGGGTGAGGAGGCCCAGAGATGACTTGGCATTTGGAGATTGGCTGACTGGATATACTGCATTTCTGGTCAAGCAGAACACATGCAGAGACATGAAAGTTATCTACATTTGTGGATGTAGCACCCTGGAAAAGGAGCAGCTCCATCTTGGGCCTGGAAAGTTATTTCCACAAGACAAGTAACCAAATAACCCAACTGAAAAGGATTTCAATTGGGCAAAGGATTTGAACAGACATTTCTCCAAAGAAGATACATAAATGGTCAATGAGTACATGAAATGATGCTTGACATCATTAGCCATTAGGGAAATGAAAATCACAGCCACAGTGAAATAGTACTTCACGTGTACTAGGATGGCTATAATAAAAAAAGCAGATAATAACAAGCGTTGGCGAAGATGTGGAGAAATTGGAACCCCCATACATTGTTTTGTGTGTATGTGTAAAGAAGACTAGCCCTGAGCTAACATCCGTTGCCAATCCTCGTCTTTTTGCTAAGGAAGACTGGCCCTGGGCTAACATCTGTGCCCATCTTCCTCTACTTTTTTATATGGGATGCCACCACACCATGGCTTGACAATTGGTGCGTCAGTCCGTGGCCAGGATCCAAACCCACGAACCCTGGGCCACTGAAGCAGAGTGCATGAACTTAACCGCTATGCCACTGGGCCAGCCCAGGAACCCCCATACATTGTTAATGAGAGTGTAAAATGATACAACCACTTTGAGCAATATTTCCTCAAAATATTAAATGGAGTTACCACATGACCCAGCAATTCCACTTCTGAGTATATACTCAAAAGGAATGAAAGCATACCTACAAACAAAAACTTGCAAACAAATGTTCATAGCAGCATTATTCATAATAGCCAGAAAGTGGAAATGGTCCAAATGTCCTTCAACTGAAGAAAGATAAACAAAATGTAGTATATCCATACAATGGAATATTATTCAGCCATAAAAAGGAATGAAGTACTGATACATGCTACAACATGGAAGAACCTTAAAAATATTATGCTAAGTGAAAGAAGTCAGTCACAAAAGACCACATGCTGAATGAGTCTATTTATATGAAATGTCTAGAATAGGTAAATCTAGAGAAACAGAAGTAGATTAGTGGATGCTCAGGGCTGGGGTGGGTTATGAGGAGTGACTGCTAATGGGTGCAGCGTTTCTTTTAGGGGTGATAACAGTGTTCTTAAAATGATTGTGTTATCATACAAAATTGGGGTTCACTTGCCCAATGTGCATAAACAGGCCAATTAATTATGACATCAGCCTTTGGGAAAAGAGATCAGCTTTATTCTGCAAGATCGATCTGCAAGGAGAACGGGGGGGGTGTGCCCTCAGATCTGTCTCCCTGATTCAGGATTTGGGGCAAAATTTAACAGGTTAGGGAGAATAGGCTGGCACGTGGAAATGCTGGTGGGACAGGTTTCAATTGGTGGGCTTCAAACATTTATGATAAGGTTTTAAACATTTATGACAGGGTTCTAAACATTTATGATAAGGTTCTGAACTTTTATTGTAGGGTTCTAAACATCTTTGATAAGTTGGGGAAGGAATTTTTATCACCAGGTCTTCCTGAATGAGGGAGCCCTCGCTTCTGATAAGAGTTCGACTTTGAAGTTCCAGTCATGTCCTGGCCCTGGGGTTCTGTGAGAAGGAGGAACTTTGGTTCCGTGGTCATGTCAGGTCCAGATTTCTTTTGCGCAAGCTCTGGCTACATGATTTTGCAGATTTTCTGAAAGGCAATTCTTAATCACTCTGTTGATAAGAGATGGGGTCAGTTGAACTGGTCCCGGAGGGCCTGCAGTTACAATTGTAGTGATGTGAATATACTAAACACAACTGAGTTGTACATTTTAAATGGGCCAATTGTTGGTATGTGGATTATATTGCAATAAAGCTGCTGAAAAAGGAAAAAAATTCAAAAGTTAAAAAAAATAATCCCTGCATTAGTTTTCTAGGGCTTCCATAACAAAGTACCACAAACTGGATGACTTGAACAACAGAAATACGTTGTCTCATAGTTCTGGAGACTAGAAGTCCAAGTTCAAAGTGTTGGCAGAGTTGGTTCCTTCTGAGGAATGTGAAAAAAAATCCATTCCAGGCTTTTCCCCTAGCTTCTGTTGGTTTGCTGTCAATCTTTGGCATTTCTTAGCTTGTAGAAGCTTCACTCCAATCTCTGCCTTCATCTTCACATAATGTTCTCCCTGTGTTTTTGTCTCCAAATTTCCCCTTTTCATAAGGACATCAGTCATAGTGGACTGGGGCCCACCCAAATGACCTCATTTTATCTTGATTACTTCTTTGAAGACCCTGTTCCAAATAATATTCTATAGTACCGGGGGTTAAGACTTCAAAATATGAATTTGGGAGGGACAAAATTTAACCTGTAACAATATCATTCAAGGGATTTGAAGTTGGCCGAGACATGGTCCCTATGAGCTTACAGCTGATGAGGAGATTTTAAAATCTAGCACCAGACTCTAGAATTTTCTCTCCCATGTCTCTTTTTAGTGACTAGGCCTGGACTCTCTTATGGAATCACCTATGAGATGGTGTATTAATCAGGATAGCCTAGGTTATGATGTAGTAAGAAAAACTTCAAAGCCTCAGTAGCTTATAACAAAGAAGACCAAAAAGAAGAGGAGAAGGAGGGGGAGGTGGGGAGAGGGAGGAGAGCAAGGAGGAGGAGAAGAATGGTAGTTCGTAAAATAGAAAAGTATATGAAATGCAAATTTTAGTGTCCATAAAGTTTTATTGAAATACAGCTGTATTAGTTTCTCCAGAGAAACAGAACCAATAGGATATATAGATATACAGAAAGAAATTTATTATGAGGGATTGGCTCACACAATTGTGGAGGCTGTGAAGTCCCATGATTTGCTGTTTGCAGGCTGGAGGCTCAGGAATGCCAGTGGTGTAGCTCTAGTCCAAACTCGAAGCCCTGAGAATGACGGGAGCCAGTGGTATAAGTCCTAGTGCAAGTCCAAAGGCTGAGAAATAGAGTGCAAATGTCCCAGGTCAAGAGAAGATGGATGTCTCAGGTCAAAGAAACAGCAAATTTGCCCTTCCTCCACCATCTTGTTCTATTCAGGCCCTCAACAAATTGGATGATGCCCACCCACACTGATGAGCACTATCTTTACTCAGTCTACTGACTCCAACATTAATCTTTTCCGGAAATATCCTCACAGACACACCCAGAAATAATGTCTTATCAGCCATCTTGGCATCCCAGTCAAGTTGATACATAAAATTAAGCATCACAACAGCCACATTTATTTGTGTAAGTGTTGTCTTTGGCTGCTTTTGCACTACAATAGCAAGAGATGAATAGTTGCAACAAAGACTACATGGCCCACAATGCCTAAAAAATTTACCATCTGGTCCTTTACAAGCAACGTTTGCCAATCCCTTTGCTTCACAAACTATAATTTACATAAAATTCACCAGGGGATACTGTTAAAATACTGATTCTTATTCCATAGTTACAGGATGGAGCCTAACATTCTGCTTTTCTGCTGTTAGGAGAAAAAAATTTTCTTCTGTCAATTTAGGTTCAAGTGATCTGAGGCCTGTGAATTAACTGACAATGGACAGATTAACAAGAGAGAAACAAAATTTATTTACAAGAGTTCACAGGATTTACTCAGTAATGAGTAATGCGCTATATACCCACAAGTAAAAGTGTATATACCAACATCACAAAAAGGTGTGGGGGGTACGGCTTAGGGCTTCAATGGGAAAGTATGGAAAGTACAATTGTTTGTTTGTTTTTTTAATAGAGTTATTGAGTTGCTTTTTTTTTTTTTTGGAGAAGATTGGCCCTAAGCTAACATCTGTTGCCAATCTTCCTCCTTTTTCTTTTTCCTTTTTTCTCCCCAAAGCCCCAGTAGATAGTTATATGTCATAGTTGTGCATCCTTCTAGTTGCTCTACGTGGGACGCCACGTCAGCATGGCTTGATAAGCGATGAGTAGGTATGCGTCCAGGATCTAAACCAGCAAACCCCGGGCCACCAAAGAAGAGCATGCGAACTTAACTACTCTGCCACCAGGCCTGTGCAATTGGGTTTTTTTTTTTGTTTTTTTTTGTTTTTTTTGTGGGGAAGACCAGCCCTGAGCTAACATCTGTTGCCAATCTTCCCCTTTTTGCTGAGGAAGACTGGCCCTGAGCTAACATCCGTGCCCATCTTCCTCCACTTTATATGGGACGCCGCCACAGCATGGCTGACAGGCAGTGCGCGTCCGCGGGCACCTGGGATCCGAACTCGCAAACCCCCGGCTGCCAAGCGCGGACTAAACCGCTGCGCCACCGGGCGGCCAATTGGGGGTTTTTTAATGCCAATGGACAGTCTGTCTCCTTCCTAGAATTCACAGAAAACTCTCTCAGAGGAGAGTTACTAGCAGCTGTATTTTCTGGAGGCTCTGCTTAAGTTAGACAAAACGAAGTTCAGTACGATTTCAAACGTTTCACTTTAACATAATCTTTATGTCAAAACTGTGATCCCTTCACTACCAAGCCCCCATGTGACACTGATGCTGCTGGTCCACAGGCCACAGTTTGAGTTGTAAGTGTCTACAGACTATCTCAATGTTACCCCCCGCTTTCTAACACTGGGATTCTACATTGCTCTGGGGAAAGAAGTATTTGATCAACTATCCAGGACAGGCCATTCGCTATAAGAAATAACAGATCAGGACAAAGGTAGTCTGATAGAACATGGTTCTACCATCCCAATTACTAGTAAAACAGTAATTCCTCCTGCTATTACCAACACCCAAAGACTCAGGGCTGTCCACAACCCGAAGCAGAAGCAAACTCTAACCGCCATAAGAACAGCAACAGTCCTGCCCTCCAGGCCACACCCTGGAGAGACTATTACATCCCTGAATTCAGGACTCCCTCCACCTGTGATATCCACCAAACCTCACCCCCACCCCAATCCTGCCCCATGCTGGCTGGGCTCCACAGCCTGGGCTAGTCCTGTCCCACTTCTGCCAAGAGCATAATATCCTGTTATTGATCTCAATCAGAAAAATCCATTTGAAATAGGAATCCCTGGGCATAGATAACAAACTGACTCTTTATTAAATATTTTCTGATGCCCGAATTTTTGCTCTTATACCTACCACTCCCTCTGCCAGTCAGGCAGCTGCCTGAAGCACAGCCAAATGGGAGACATTCAATAAAGTTGCTAGCTCTTCCCCCATAATCCTGAGATTTACAGTGTTAATTTAAAGCCCTCAGACATCTGTGACACCATACCACCTTGGCCAATTTTTCCTCAAGGAGCTGTATGGGTTTTCTAAAGAATTCGCTGTTAGATCAATATTAGCTTTAAAGAAAAAGTTGCACCCTGAAGTCAAAGCAACCACATTGCTAAACCATGATCTAATAATTCTGTGTGATGGGAAAAATGCTTACAGGTAAGTGCCAGTTCTAGAAAGGTTGGGAAGTCTATCCGGGTTGCTCCTACTTTCAAAGGAGACCAGGAAATAGGAGACTTTGACTTTACTTATGAATTAACATCAAAATATGCCTTTCCCACTATACATCACAATTATAGATAAAAATTGTGTGTGTAGGGAGGGAGGGGAATCTTTCTGTAATAATGGAAAGAACTTGGACCAAGAATCTCTAGAATAGCGCTGTCTAATAAAACTTTCTGCAGCAATGGAAATGTTCTCTATCTGTGCTGTCCAATATGGTAGCCACTAGCCACTTGTAGCCATTGAGCATTTGAAATGTGGCTAGTGAAACTGAGGACTGAAGTTTTAATTTTAACTAATTTAAATTTAAATGGCCACACGTGGCTAATGGCTACTGTATTGGGCAGTGCAGCTGTAGAAGCCATTCCAACAGTGTAACCTTGGGCAAGTCTTTAAACCTCTCTGAATTTTCATTTCCACTTTGGAGAACTCAAAAGTAAGAATAAGAAACGTCTGTGAATAAATACAACAGTTACCCTTCTAGCTGGAGAGGTATTCAGAGCTTTGACCAAACTTAGGAAGCTCTCTGTCGGTCTATCTCTTTGTCTCTCTCTTCCCCTCTCTCTCTCTCTCTTTCACAACATGTTACCGACCCGGCATGGATGGAAGCCTCTTCTGGCATATAATCTAAGCTGCCCGGCCATGAGCACCACTCCTACTTTTCTACTAATAAAAGAAAAAGAAAATTAAACTTCTCTTGTTCCATTTTGGCAATGATAAACCCTGGCTGACCTGCACCATGAGCCCTGTGTTACAGTAAAGGCCATTTTACCTGTACACTGACCAGAATTCTGCAGGGTGGTCATGGGACAGAGTGCAGTGGAGAGTCTGACAACGCCACAATGCCCACGTGGCCCAGCCCTGACTGGCGTGGCCCCATTCTGTGATCCTTAGTTAATTTCAGAGCTGCCCCCTACAGGTTTGAAGGGAGCTGGGAAGATCAATTACAGAAGTGATTAGCATGCAAATGGAACCAGCAGGCCACGGGCAAGAACTCAGTAAGGACTGCAGAGGCCAATCGAGTTGGGAACAAGTCATCCCGCTAAACTGAAGAAAAATCATTAGCCTTTTTATCAACGGAAAACACATTTCTCTCACTATTTTAAATGTGTTATTCTGAAACATTTTAGTCAAAGGGTAAAGACTGGAGACTCAAAATACAACAATCAAGATGAAGGAGACAATATCATTTTGTCCAAAAAAATAAAAGAGGAACCCCCACATTTAATTTATTCATTTCACCTCACTCAGGTTTTTTTTTCCTGCACTTTTAGTGTCCTTACATGACTCAGAGGTACGGTTCTCAAACATCAGGCTATGGCCAGGTGCTAGCTGACACCAACATTTTTACCAGTCCAGGGCACATTCTTAAGAATAAGGACACTGTAATCGATTCTTCATAAGGCTGAATTTATTCAAGTTAAAGGAGATTCCTATTATGTTTGTCCTACTTTTGGGTATTAAAAAGTCCTTTCTTTTATGAAATGATTGTGATTCTAAATGGGAATTTGTTTTGTTTTTTTGTCAATGTCCTTACTGGCAAAATTAAAAGTTAACAACTGTCAGCTTTGTGTTTTTTTTGTGTTATATCTGTTTTGCTGGGTGATAAAATCCCAATGTCTGGAATCCCCTGGCTTTGATCTCAGGAGAAATATTCCAGCTTCCACAGGGCCAGGGAGGCCAAGATCTGTTGTAAGAGAACTAAGCATGGAGCTCCTTAGAAATTCCTCATCCCTTGTTCCCTTAGTGGAACAAATGGCTCACCTAATCCCAGGAATGGAAGAAAGAGACTTTCCTGATTTCCAGCCCTGATAGCATCACCACCCCGATGATCTCTGCTTGGCCCTGACCAGCTTCAGATATTAAAAAAAAGTTTCTTGACAAGACACTGAACTGAAAAGAAGTTATGCCTGATGGTGACTGTAATGAACATTCTATTCGCCTATCCATTCTTGACATCCATTGTGCCCCTCTGGACGAGAGTATTCTCCAATGAGACTGGCCCTCACATCACATTGGAAGAAAGCAAACCCCAATTTTGCACACTTGAAGTGTTGGGAAGAGCACAGCATTACCAAGAAGAGTGACTGGTAACCAGTACTTGGGAGAAAAATGCTGTCAGGATAATTAGGATAAATTTTCTACCTTCAAGAAGCAGTAGGAGGGTTCACGTAACAAGAGGAAGGTACGAGTGTAGAGAGGGTGGGCAGTGCAAGGCAAGAGGGATGCTGAGGAAGCTGTAGCAAAGAAGCTAAGCCCAGGAGGACTCTTAGAATGATGACAAGGATGGAGGCCAAAGGCTCCAGATAGGAGATAATCCAGGAGCAGCCCCCTAAGCAAGACCCAAACCAAGGTCTGCAAAGAGGTCATACCACAGAGGGTGAAGCTTGAGGCTTTGTGGTCCCCAAACCAGGAATTATAGCTGAGGTATGCTAAGTGTCACTCTGTGCCAAGCACTCTGCTGTGCTCTTTACACAAATTAACTCATTTAATCCTCACAGCAACACTGTAAGGCAAACGCCAGTGTACCCACTTCCTACAAATGAGGAAACTGAGGCTCAGATAGCTTAAGTAATCTACCTTTAGTCACAAAACCAGTAAGTTGGAATTTGAAGCCAAGTGTGGTATAATACCAGGGCCCCTGATAACAGGGACAGCTTTGCTACAAGAAATACAAGGGTGGAACCAGCTCTGTGGCGTAGTGATTGAGTTCGTGTGATCCACTTCGGTGGCCCGGGGTTCACAGGTTTGGATCCCAGGCACGGACCTACGTATCACTCATCAAGCCATGCTGTGGCAGTATCCCACATATAAAGTAGAGGAAGATGGGCATGGATGTTAGCCCAGGGCCAGTCTTCCTCAGCAAAAAGAGGAGGATTGGCAATGGATATTAGCCCAGGACTGGTCTTCCCCACCACAAAAAGCAAAAAAGAAAGAAATACAAGGGCAAGACCATTTCCAATGGTTGCTTGAGATAAAGAGATTAGACAAGAGGACCTTGAAACAGCTATTTTCAAGAGAAGTTTTAATCATTTATGTTATTACATTAAGGCCGATTTCCTACCTGCTCTCTGGAGACGAAAGTAAAGTAGTTTTTGGTATCTCCTTTTCTCAGAGTCACAGAACATTGGGGGTACAAAGAACCTCAGTGACCACCTGGCCCAACTCCTCTCTTTGACACCATGACGCAGAGTCTCACAAGGTGAAATTACTATGGCAAGGATCCACACTGACGAGTCGGTGATTTCTACAGAGTTCAAGTTGACAGTCGAGGTGAAGTGAGTTACTGTGTTATTTGGTGCATAACAGGATTTTGAAGGGGTTAGGAACATGCCACCCCAAATATGCTGCTTTGGCATATTGATTATTTTGAGGCCCTTGAAAAATAGCAGATGCAGGAAAGTCTCTCTGACTTCCCTTCTCTATCTAAAAGCAGATGATAAAATTTCCCGTGAGAAGAAGCAGGAAGAGAAGAATATTCTCATCACCAGAGACTGCGAGTCGATGCTGAAATGGATCTGAAAAAAAAAAAAAAAAACTACTAAAGGGGCCACCCCTGGGGCCTAGTGGTCAAGTTCAGCAAGCTCCAATTCAGCAGCCCAGGTTCAGTTCTTGGGTGTGGACCTACACCACTTGTCAGCTGCCTTGCTGTTGCAGCAACCCACATACAAAATAAAGACTGGCAAAGGTTAGCTCAGGGTGAATCTTCCTCAGCAAAAAAAAACCTACTAAAATAACTCATATCTTCCATTAGTTCTCCACATATATTTCCTAGTCATTGTCCCAAATTTACTGCCCCTAGCCCAAACCCCTTTGTTTTGTCACATCCCCATAATTTATTATTTTTTGGTAAGCTTTTGGGCCTGACAGCTTCTTCGGGTCTTTATTTTCCTTCTGAAGAATCCCATGTACTCATAAAAACAAATAAATTTGTATGCTTTCTCCTGTTTCTCTATCTTATGTCGGTTTAATTCTTAGGCAAGCCACAGAACTTCCTTCTAAGAGGGTAGAAGGAAGTTTTTCTTCCCCTATGATTCCAACAGTATTAAAACAGTATTATCATATTATCATTTTAGTGTCTAAAATAAACTTGGGCTCAGAAGTATGCACTCAGGCAATGGGCTTAACAAATTCTGTTGACTTAGAACAGAACTGACTCAGAACAAAACCTCCCCAAGCAGCACAAGAGATGTGAATATAAAGTTGTGGGGTTCTGTGTGGTTTATACAGAGTCTTATTATGGTATGGCCACCAGTCTTACTTCTCAGTACACATAATCAAGTCAATGATAAATTTGGCTTAAGAATATGAACTGGTGATGGTGCATGCTTAATTAGATTTTATGCCTATAATCAGACTTTTCTTTGTCAAAAAGGGACTAGACATACAGCTCCACCATATTTTATCAGGAATTATATATGACTCAGAATTTGCTTGAACCAGAATTAGTAACCAGATATTGTTACCTAAGTCTTGGATAATTCCTTAATCTTTTCCTCCTCCTTGAGAATTCTTGTCCTAAAATTCATCACGAAAGGTAGCAAAGAAGACAAGCCACTGGATATTTCTGCAAACCTTTGACTTCACATGGATCTCTATAGCTTTAGCTAATTTCTCACAAGATCAATGGTCTTTAACATGACTAATAGAACTTAGTTACACAGAGTGCTGCCCCATTCTGGTAATTTACATTCAGTCTCCAAAAAGGCAGATTCCAGCTGCAAATCTACAGTACTGCTTTGGATTGAAACAATAACTTCCAAGATGACAGGCAGTAGCTAAAAGAAAAGAATAAGACCCTGTAAAGCCTAACACTGTGCTAATTTCCCCCCAAATGTGTAGATTCTCTTTGTGGAATGGTGGAGTTAGGGCGGTAGAGATATCTTGAATTAAACAATGAATTCACAAGATGAGGTCATCGTTTAAAAATCAGAATTTGATCCTCAAAAGTCATGTAACTAACTTTTCAAATGATCTTCATATCCAATTCTCACCAAATGACAAACACTCACCTTTTTATATAGTGAAAGGTAACACTGGCTGACATGGTATTCCACCTCCATATGAAGATATGGAAGTCAGGGTTAGAGCTGAACAGACCTGAGAGGTGGTCCAGAGCCTTCTGTCACCAAAAGTCAGCAGTAGGGTCAGGGAGAGGTTGGCACGATCAGACATGAGTCTGGGTTTATAATCCAGAGACTGTTTTGAGGGTGAGAGGCAGGCGGGCTGGTTATGAGGTTTACCAAGAGCCCACAAGAATATTTCTGGGGGAGAAAACCTAAGGCTAGTAATGAAGCTGAATCAGAAACCAGAAAACCACACAGATGTCAGAGGCAGAAACACATTCTGCTAGTCTTTCTAGATGTCTCGTGAACAAAGGGTTCTGCGATCAAAAATGTCTGGGCTTGTGCTGGGTTAAACAGGTTTGTTCTTTTGTCATTTAACCACAACATTTTCACTCTTTTAAAATACTGTTGTCTGTCATGAATCTCCAAGAGGCATATGTAGTACGTGGTGTTTCCAAATTGACTGGGAACTCTTCGCTAAAGCACCCATCGGGCCTTGTGGTCTATAGAACAGCTTTTGGAAATCCCAGATCTGGTCAAAATACTTGATTTTAAAGATAAGAATAATGAGTCCCAAGAAGTTAGGAGATTTGGCCAGCACGGCATGGCACATAAACGCAGAGCTAGGACTAGCACCATCTGGAGCACCCAGTCTGTGGTTCATCACAGCATACCACATGGCCCATCTTTTTCCCCTCTCCTCACTGAAGCCAGCCTTCTTTAGATACTGAAGAACTCAGGAAAATAACAGCTGCACGATTCTCACTTAGGAGCAGCCAAACAAACCCCAAGGTACCTCTGCCAAAACTTCCCAACAAGAGACCCACAACTGTCTGCCTCTGGCCCTTCCCTCCACTCAAGTTCAGTAAACAACTAAGATTTCAGTTATAACAGGGACATTCTTTCAATTCCAGAAAGGCTACAGAGAAGCTCTTTGGTAATTAATAGCTGATTAACTTCTCCTGCCAAACATCTGCGAGCTCCATCAATTAGGCAAAACGTGAAGTGTTGATCAGAGGAGCCCTGAAAACACCAAGCATGAGAAAATTTTTCCCTTGGTGGGACTCACTACCTGTTACACAGGACCCCAAGCTATGACAGGGGCTCAGAGCTGGTCCTCCTGGAAGAGGGCACAGCAGGGAGCAAGAAGAGCTCTGGACTCTGAGTTCTGAGGTCTGCATTCTAGATCCTTCTCTTGCTGGGTCCTCTGAATGTAGCCAGGAAAGGCTGTTTACCTGTTTCAGCACCTTCCATTGTGTTAAAAAAGGTGGCAGGGGATTGGCCCACTATAATCTAGACTCAAACACTCCTAGCTCAAAAGCCATCAATGGTTCCCTATTACTCACTGAGCATGGGTCAAACTCCCTGCATTGGTACTTAGGGTCTTGTACAATCTGTTCCTACCTTTCCCTCGCTGTCATTCTCCCACACAGAACCCTCTTTCTTACCCACACTGGACCACTCGTTGACCTCATGATGCCTCTTCCTCTCCTGCTTCACCTAGAATGGCTGTCTCCAACCCATCTCTCCCCATCTAACAAACCCACAACCATATCTCAAGAGTCAGACTCTATATTCTCCATGAAACCTCACTGACCACACCTCCAGAAATTGATCTCTCCCTTCGGAAAATTCCTACACTTCTTCTTGTCTGTACTCTTCACAGAATACTTATCAGGAACCACCTTGAAGTGCAGTTCATTGTGCACGTGTCTTATTTTCCAGACCAAATTGTAAGTTTTTGATGACCAAGGTTCATTTCCTACTTGACACAATGGGAGGCACTCAATGAGTGCTCAAAATCTTCCAGTTGTCCCTCCCCCATAGTCTTTAGGATAAGGTTCTGACATCTGAACTTGGCACATGAGCTCCTTCATAATTTGGGCCTTTCCTACATCTCCTGTCAATGTCCACCCTCTCTTGCTGTATATCCTGTCTCCCAAGTTATTGAGATTTCTTCAGAGGGCCATGCTTTTACATCTGTGGATGTTCTCCCCTCTTCCTGGGATGAATTTCACTCATTCATCTACCTGGCAATCTCAGGACTTGACACCACCCACACAGGAGCTTTCACTCTTGGTCCAGGTTAGGTCCCCCTGCCTCTGTGCTCACATAGCCTCTGTAACTTTGTCATGGTACCTGTGACACCTCCAGTTTACTTCTCTATATACCCCACAACTTGAAATTCCTTAAGAGTTCCTTGAAGATAGGGATTACATCTCATTCATTGTATCCCCAGGAAAGCATAGCACCTGCACATAGTAGACATGGTAGCCAGCCTCTAAGATGGCCCCCGATGATCACAGCCTCCAGGTGTTCATGCCCTTGTGTAATCTCTCCTTTGAGGGTGGGCTGGACTTTGTGACTCACTTCTGATGACTGGAATAAGGCAGAGTGATGCTGTGTGACTGAGACTAGATCATAAAAGGCAGTGTGGTAGCACTCTCCTGTGCTCTTGGATCACTTGCTCTGAGGAAGGCAACTGCCATGTCATGAGCAGCCCTGAGGAGAGGTCTGCATACCAAGAAACTAAAGCCTCCAGCCAACAGCCACAAGTGTGAGCTTGGAAGAGGATCCTCTACCCCAGTCAAGCCTCAGATGATTGCACTCCCACTGACACCTTGATTACAGCCTGTGAGAGACCATGAGCCAGAACTACCCAGCTAAGCTGCTCTCAGATTCCTGACCCACAGAAACTGTGAGATAATAAATGTTTATGGTTTTAAGCTGCTAAGTTTGGAGATTCGTTGCTCAACATTGGATAACTAATGCATATTTTGGTACCTGGAAGTGGAGTTCAGCTGTAACAAAAACCTAAAATATGGAATTGATTCTGGAACCAGGTAGCGGGGCAGAAGCTACAAAGCTATAGGATTTGGAGGAGAATGTTGGTGAGAGCTTAAAGTGCCTTGAACACACTGAAAAATTTCGGACTTCGAGGAGGCTACTGGTGAGGAAAATGAAGAAACTCTTTTCGGAAAGTGGAAGAAAGCGGATCCTAGTTATGTAGTGGTAGAAAATTTAGCAACACTGTCACCTGCAGTAATGTGGAAAGTTGAACATGTAAGTAATGAAAAAGATGATCTAGCTAAAGAGATTTTCAGCCAGAATTTTGAAGATGCTGCCCGGTTTCTTTTTTGCTGCTTATAGTAAAATGCAAGAGAAAAGAGGCTCAGAGAAGGGTTGTTCAAACAAAAGGTATCAAGACTTGCTGGTTTTGAACATTCCCAGCCTCTCCAGATGGCAAACAATGCTAGCATCAAGTGGCTTCTGAGCAAAGATCAAATCAGGGCACCCAGGAAAGCATGGTCTAAAGATGAAGCCAACACTATAGCCACGAACTCTTTTGTTAAGACCGCAGATCTTAAAATATGAATCCTTTGTTAAGACTAAGAGAACCTAAAGGTGAAGTCCTTTTGGCCTAGGGTTCTGACGGGAGAATCTTGTCCTGCCCTTTTTCAGAAACGTTAACACTATAGCTCACATTGATAAGCACCACATTTTAAAAACATTTTTATCTGCATTTCCCAAATCTGATTATTACAACAACATTAGGAATTAGGGCAGGTATGGATAAACAATCGACCCAGAGAGATGACTGATTTGCCCAATATCTCACAACGGAGGCACAGAAAAATCTAACTTTCAGTCAAGTGTTCTTTTCACATCACTAAGCCACTTCATTTAGTAAATAGACACTTGAAAGTACGCCTAGAATTGTGGATAGCAAAGTTCCAAAGGCACTGGTATACAGATATTTTAACATTCTGTTTTCAAACCGTATTTTTTTTTAACCTGAAATCTGTAATATTTACGTAACTTAGCTCTGTCTGCTGATTCCTCATCACCCAGGTGCTGGGTCCACATGTGCTGGGACCGTTGCAGAACAGCACGTCCTTGATTTCCTCAAAGATGAATCTACTCACATAAGTATTAGCGACCAATGTACATTATGGAAGACTGTACAAGAGACAGAACACACCTCAGCAAGCAATGTAAAAATTCACATTAGATATTGCTTTCCTTCCAAGTTCCCCTTGGATTCGTTTCAAAATAAAAAGAGGGAGGAAGTACATTGACGATATAGACGTAAAAAGAAATTGGCCATGAGTGGTGATGGGCACCTAGGGGTTTATTATACTATTCTGTCTACTTTTGAATATGTTTTGAATTTTTGTGATAAAAAGTTAAACAAACAAACATAGTCTCCCCACCCACCTTAGCTATGAAGGCTTTGGGGTTTCCCTTTTGTGTCTCCTCTGTCATTTTCTCAGATTCTCTCCCCTCAACATCCTGAAACTTGAACTTGCTCTTCTCTCAGGCACTCAGTCTCTCCCTCCTCCTTCTCTAGACTGGCCCACCAAACTCATCAGTGAAATCAGCAAAACAAAGGACTCCCCAAGTAACAGGACCCACCGTCCTGTGAAGGCACTTTAGTGACCATCTTTTGTTACTTGAGCATACTTTGGGGGCTTAATCCCCAGCCAAAGTGGTTTATCAAAGTAATTCTCCCAAACGCATACAGCGCTTTCCTCAGAGAATACTGGTGAATAAAATTTTCTCCATCTTGTTACACTTATTATTCTGAATTCCTTTGCACTTTGTTCAAAAGAAACCAGTCATTGAAACTTGATTTTGAGAACCAAAGCTAGTATTCAACAAATTCTGAAAAGAGTGGTTAATTCTATTTGAGTTTCTCTCCATAGCCCCATTCAAAACAGGTTGTGTGTATCTAAGAATAAATGAAGTCACCACACAAGAGGTTTATTATCAGAGCTAAGCTTCGGGAAGTAACTCCCACTACTTGATGCTGAAAGGAAGGGAGAGAAAGAAGAAGGAATACAGGCTATAATGAATGAAAGGAGGCGGTTAAAGAGGAAGAAGGGAATGGATAAACAGGAGGAAAAGAGGACACAGTGAGAAATATTTGAAAAGCCACTGTTATCTATCACATCATAAAACTCTCTTCGCTGTGCCAGTTCAAAAGAAGGAAAAAATTGTCCATACAAACCAGAAAGTCAGCTTCTATTTTTTTTTTATCCCTTCCCCAAACCTTTGCCTTTCTTCTAGTGTCTTCATTTAGGCTGTGTTTTAGTTTCTACTAGTTTTGTGGGGTTTTGCAATATTTTCACTGCTTCTTTTGGTTAAAAAAGATAAACTCAGTCCCAAGGACCCTGAAGACCTGTACAGTGACCTGTGACCCCCTTATTCTGCCTGCACAGGGTAGGAGTTTGATGTTTAAATCAGCGTAAGCTTTTTTTTTTTTTTTTGGTTCTTGTTAGTTTTTGTGAAACTCACCAGTTTTCTTGCTATTGCACCTGCTGAGCAAAAAAGCCTGAGAAACAGACTGGTCCCTCTGAAGGGGAGCAGGAGCAAGATTATGTCAACAATTCCCCTACCCTGAAAGGAGCTGGCCTGACGGGTCCATGTTGTCAAATGACAATTGTGACTCCTTGCATTTCAAAAGTCACGCACAAATGGTTCCATCTAAAGTCCTCTGGAGAATAGTAGCCTTTTGAGGTTATGATATCTCTGGATGGGATTCAGTAAGAGAAATTCACTTTCAATTGAGCCCTTGGAACAGAGCCAGGCGAGCCTAACAATACAATATGTTCCCAAAGAAAATTGGACTTATCCACGTTTTTTTTCTCCTTCCTTTTTCCTTCTGCTGCTAACCTTGTTCACATGTTACCTCTTCCCACTTCCACTCCCTCCTTCTATCAGGGGACAGCAGAGCTTTAAAAAATAAAACCCAGCACTTAAATAGGAGCAGTGTGTCTACAATGACACAAGCTCCCCCATGCACAGTCTCAAAAATCCACCCTTTCCTCGGCTGACCTCTGCTACTTCTACCAGGAAAATGGCACAGAGCCACTGTGAAGGGGAGACCAGGGATTAGCACAACCACTAGTTTTCCATTACTTGTTCAAATAAAGAGTTTGACTCTTTTCTATTTTTTTCCTTTTAAAGTGAGAGGAAGTGAAATGTGCAAAGCCTACCCAAACACCACAGACCAACTGTTGACTTTTTTTCTGCAATCTCTGTCTCTCTCTCTCTCTCTCTCTCTCTCTCTCTCTTGCTCTTTGTGCTTGGTTTATTTCTCATTTTGCCAAGATTTTCCTCTGAATAATTATTATTTCTTGGCCTGGAAAAGGTTGTAATTCTCTTTGTCTTTTGCATTTGATCATCCAAGTGGATTAATGTGGGTGTTAAACGGGTGGAAGAAGTCGTTTTCTTTGTCAAATTCTCTTAATCATCCTTTTGATTTCACACTCTCCTTCTCCCCACCCACACACCTCCCTCCCGCCCCTACAGAAATGTGTTTGTGTGTGTGTGTGTGTTTTCTCACACATTGTTTCCTTTCTGAAGAGCATTCTGCTTGAGAGCCCGGAACACGAGATGTGTAACCACGCAAACGTGCGGCTTTGTGTCAGTCAACTTTGAGTGTGTGCAGGGGACAGGGAGAGGTGTCTGTTTGAGCTTTTCTTTTGGTCTACCTACAACTGCAGCTTAACATTTCTTTCTCTGAAAATCTCTCTGGTTCTAATCTCACCAGCTAAAGGGGCTGATTTTGGGTTTTGTTTGTTTTTCTCTTAAATAAGCATAGAGGCAGCAATTAAATAATAACATTTAAACCAACACCAGTGAAGGCCAACCACCTCAGGCCCAAAGCTTGTGATCTTGTCCTCTTGTGAGGACAAAGCAATGTCTTCTTCTAACCTCAGGTGAAGTCCTTTGGACTCTTTTAAGGAGGTCCCGTCAAACCCACAGTCCATGGACTCTTCCCCCACAATCCCATCTCCCCTGCGTGGATTCTTAGGGAATCATGCTATGGTGAAATCGTATTAAGATTTAGAGACTTAAAAGCTATCATGGGTGGGGGAATGGGAAAGTGCTCTACAGACTTAAGGAAAAGAGCCTTGGAAGGGCTAGGTCCACCCTTTCCGTAGGAAGTGTCCTGGAGAGAAGAGAGCCTGGAAGGCAAGCAACCTAGCAATGACATTCACAGACATTTGACAAAATCGTATTAAGATGGTTAACAGAACTAAGGATTTGGTTGGTGTAAGGAAGATGCAGTCATTGAAATCACGTGCATTTGAGGCCCCACCTACCGTTTATTCCCCTGTAACCCAAACAGTTCCATGATGTTCCCGGAGTCATCAAGTCTTTATCCTCATCCCGCAAAGGTGCCTAACTTACTAATAATGATAAACTCTTAGGGAGAGATACTAGCTGGCATAGAATCATTAAATCCTTCCTACACCAACCCTGTTAATGAAGCTCCAAAAACTTAGACATCCTAGGCACCAATGGGGGAGTTGCTGTGTATCAATATAGTAAATTGATGCACATTGTTATCTGCATGTGACCATATGGTCACCCAGCCACCAGGACAACTGGTCATCATGGATCATCATGATGGATCATCATGCTTATCTGTCTAATCAAAGATGAAAAATAGATTTTACCTCGAGTATCAATTCTGATTGATTGGTAATAGCTATCTCAAAAGCTGTACTGAAAAGGATCCTGAAGCCACACACAGACCTAGCAGACAAGAAGGCTGAGATCAATTAGCTATGTCTGCCACGGATGAGAGTGGTAACATAGAGACTGCCTATTAGTTATTCCTGGCAAGGGATTTCAAAGACTACAAAAGAAGCCTTTACATCAACTTTTCAAATTCTGCCAAGTGGAAAAGCTCTACATATTTCCCGAACAGCAAGTGTTTCAGCCATTTAAAATGTTGTGTTTTTCTCTAATAGCTACAATTTATTGAGTATCTACAATGTGCCAAGTACTATGCTATGATCAGTACTTACATTATTTCATTCAGTATTTATAATAACCCTGCAAGGGAGGTGTTATCCCCATTTTGCAGCTGACAAAATATAGGTTCAGAAAGGTTAAATAACTTGCCCAGGGTCTCATAGGCAATAAGTGATGGAGCCAAGACTTGAGTGGAGGTCTTAGTGAAGTCCAAAGCCCGGGATCCTGTCATAAATCCTGCTGCCTCTTTGGGATTAGAAGACGTGAAGGAGGAGCCAGGGAGCGGGAATCCTTGGCAGTTTGCTGCCAAGCCTTACAGCAAAGTCCTCAAACTACCCATCATTCTTGTTGGCTCCTGACAGCTCCAGCTAATTGTCTGCCATTAGGCAGTTGAGATTTTTAATTACAGTTATATTCAGCTGAGTTGAAATTTCAGCTAATTATAATTGAAATTGAGGGCTAAAAGCGAGTTTCAAAGGTCATCCAGCAGTTTTCTTTGGGTATATGTATGCCTATTTTTTTTAATGTTAAATAAGTAATCCATGTATACAGTTTAAAAAAATCAAATGTTATATGAAATGACTTACATTGAAACTCTGTGACCCCCCCCCCCCGCCAACTCAGTCCTGCTTCCCAGAGGAAAGCACTTTTAATCATTTCTATTTTTATTTCTCCTGGTGGTTACTTCCAATCTCTATATAATAGAGATGTATATCTCTATTTCTTGATTTATTATCCTTCAACATTATATACTGACTTCTGCTATGATAGATGAAAATTTAACTCACCTCCACCACCCCTGCCTTCCTTCTCTCCCCCCTCGTCATCCCAATTTAGTTACATCTCCATTTTCAGTTCTTCCACTCGACATCTGCAACTTCAAGTGGCACATTAAAGCCTCCTTTCTTGTTCTATCAACTATTCACAACTATTTTCTTCTTCCTCTCTTCCACCCCTCAACCTCTGTCAGCTATACCCTCAATATTTACATTATCAAGATAAATAATGTTTATATTCTGTTGCAGCCATGGTTAAGTCCTCCATGATTTATATGAGTGAATTCTAAAAGCTGAAAACCAGAAAATAACATAACATGTCTGGCATCCATTCCAATGGATTCTCCTTCACATTCCATTAATTGGTCAAAATTGTGCCACAGGCGAGCTGGCTTTATATGTGGACCACACATTTCTTGTACAGTTTTGTTGTTGTTTCCTGAAGTTTCTGATTCTTTTTTCCCTTTTTCTTATTTTTTGTAACATTATAATAGTCTCACAACTTTCAAAGTTCTCAGTGCACAATTTATCAGTTCCCTGTCCCCCACATGGCCAAGAACTCTTTGGAGCATCCACTGTCTTTCCTCTCCCATGGGGACTAGTTTCTCCCTAGACCTGAGACAGCCATCAGACTGGGATTTCCATTGGCTGCTCTTCTGGGCTGGAGCCTTTGTCTCTCATGGCTTCCTCTTTCTTAATTCACTCCCTTGATTTTTTTTTTTTTTTTTTCTGAAACACATTCTCTAACAGCTTCCTAAGACAGAGTGCCTGGTCATAATCTTTTTGAGTCCTTGAATATTTGATCTTTATTCTCAAAGTTGATTGATAGATGAGCTAGGTATGGCATTTTGGAACAAAAACCACATTCACTCAGAACTTTGAAAGGATTGCTCCACATCTTCTAGCATCCAGTGTTGCTGTTAAGAAGTTTATTGCACTGATTGCTATGGTCTGAATGTGGCCCACCAAAATTCACATGTGGAAATCCTAATGTCCAATATGATGGTATTAGGAGGTGGAGTCTTGAGAGGTGCTTAGGTCATGAGGGAGCAGTCTTCGTGAATGGGATTAGTGCCTTTATTAAAGGCAGAGAGCTTGCTAGCCCATACGAGGATATAATGAGAAGTCACCAGCAACGAGCCAGAAAGAGGCTCTCACAGAACGCGACCATGCTGATGCCTTGATCTCTGACTTCCCACCTCCCGAACTGTGAGAAATAAATGTTTGTTGTTTATAAGCCACTCAGTCTCTGGCACTTTGTTATAGCAGCCCGAATGGACTAAGACACTGATTCTTATTCCTTTGTAAATGCCTGCTTTGCCTCTCAGGAAACTTTTAAAGTCTTCTCTTTATCTCTAATGAAGCAAAATTTTATGATTATTTGCCTTGTGTGGATCTTTTTTCTCCTATTCCATTCAATACTTAGTAGGCCCTTTTAATCTGAAGACTTGTATCTCCCTCTAGTTCTGGGTAATTTTCTTTTCTCCTTTATTTAATAATTTCCTTTCTTCTGGTTTCCTTTGTCAATTTCCTTTGTCAATAGGAGCTCCTGTTAAAGCCGATTTATTATTCAGAGGATGCAATTCCTGGACTGATCCTCCCACATTTTCTTTCTAATGTTTTCTTTCAAATTCTTTCTTTCTCTCCTCCCTTCCTTTCTTTATCTCTCCCTCTCTTTTATTCTTTTTATTCTAAGTTCTTAGAGGTTTCTTTCACTTTGTTTTACAATTTTTATATCAATTTATTTTGTTAGCAATCATCTTTTATGTTTCACAAGATCTCTCTTATTATATTTCTTTTTTTCCTTGTTATAACATTTTCTCATTTTGTGGAGCAATATTTTCTCAAATCCCTCTGAGAAAACTAATTTTTTTCAGTGTTTCTTTGTCCTTTGAATTATTTCCATTTCCTCCAGGCTCATTTTTATTTATTTCTCTTGGCCATTCTCTTTCAAGTTACAGTCTTTGCTCAAATATTCTGATAATCCTCAGATGTCTTTTCATATTTAAGAAGGAAGCAATAAAACCGATGACCAGGAGCTGTCTGTGAACAAGGGTTTGGCTTATCAACTGGCAGGTTAGCTTCAAGTGAAGAGGTAGGAAACCAGCGATTACATCTGGAGAGCCCTCAATTCCAGAACAAAGAGAGCTTGAGTCTTCACAGTACCCGTCCTCCAAAGAGCATGTTCAGTTTTGTTAGAGAAGATTCAGCTTGAAGACAAGCGCTGTTCTGGGTTGCACAGGGAAGATGGAGTGGGGTCAAGAGTTCCATGGATCTTCAATTTGTCCCCTCTTTTCAGCCCTACTTCCTGTTCTCACCCTCTGACATGCATGCTGGCTCCAAGAACAGAGCATCCCTATCATTCTTTTGGGCAATGGATGTTCACCTTTTACTAAAGCCCAAGTGCACATTCCTACCATGAAGCTTTCTTCACTCTGTTTTATTAGCCAATTATTTCTCCATATGTTTTCTGCTTCTGGAGATTTATTGAATGATATAAACCATTGCTACCCCCATATACACTTAGTCCTTTTAGTTTTCATAAGTTTATAGTTTTTTAAAGGATTCTTCACTATAATTTTCATGTCATCTTAGAGACAGAGACTGTGTGTCTGTGTGTACTTCTGCCATTTTGAATTAAAGTCCATACAATGGTTTTCAAACAGTGCTCCCTCCACAAAGCCAAGCTTGTGGGGAGAAAGGCAGTAGAAAGAGCAAAGACAGGACATCACAATAAGAGATGAGCAGTGGAGACTTTCCCACTTCAACTAGAGCTCTCTGCTTTTACTTATTGTCCTTCTACCTATTTCACTTGATTAGATCTTCCTACAAGAAAGAATCAAAGAATAATTCAAAACAAAATATAATCAAGGGCTAAAATAAGTGGTTGAGCAAATGAGCTTTCAAGTGTGGGCTAGAATAGCTAGAGAAGGGACTGAGAGAGGCAGGCCTTGGAGAGAGTGCTGGGGCTGAAAGGGGATGTGGGCGCCAGATTCTACAGGACATTTTAAGCTGTGTTAACGAGTCTGGGCTTTATGCTAAACATGAAGCAACAATTAGACGGTTTAAAACAAGGAAGTCAAAGGATCTGATGTGTGTTTTTGAAGGGTCACCCTGATTTCAGATGCATAGAGGTGAACATCAGCAAGTGGGCAAAGACTTTCACATTTCCTCCCACTTGATCCTTTCCACAAACCTGTGGATGTAGGACAGGCAGGCACTATTGCTATTCCTAATTCACAGGTGAGGAAACTGAGGCTCAGAGAGATTATGTGATTTGTTTGAATTTACATAAGTAGTAAGTGTCAGAGCTAAGCCAGGAATCTGCCTTTTTTAACTCCTTTTGGACAAGTGCAAAGGAACCACGGTGAACCAGTGGTGTTTGGCCAAAACCAACCAGTCAGTGTCACCACCCAACCTGGAAGACTATGCTGCCCTCCTGGCCCCATTCCCCACATGCCCAGGAGCTCCTACCACTAACTCCCCACTCTTTAGAGCCTTACTTCCCAGTCACTCCATATAGTCTAGAGTTCAGAAGGATAAAATGCAGAAGAAAGACAATAATATGAATCATCATCTACTATGTACCTTTCCCTCTCTGCCAAAATCTTTGTGAATACTGTACAAATGTTATACTGGGTTGAATAATGTCCCCCCAAAATTATGTCCACCTGGAACCCAGAATGTGGCTTTCTTTGGAAATAGAGTCTTTGCAGATAAAATTAGTTAAATTGAGATGGGGTCATCCTGGATTAAGGGTGGGTCCTAAGTCCAATACTGGTATTCTTATAAGAAGGCCATGTGATCACACAGAGACACACAGGAAAGAAGGCCATGTGATGTGAAAAAGGCAGAGATTAGGGTGATGCATCTACAAGCCAAGGAATGTCAAGGATGCCAGGAGCCACCAGAAGCTAGAACTAGGCACAGAAGGATTCTCAAACAAGCTTCAGAGGGAGCATGGCCCTGCCAACACCTTGATTTCAGAGCTTAAGTCTCTATAACTGTGAGAAAATAAATTTCTATTGTTTTAAGCCACCCAGTTTGCAGTAATTTGTTACAGCTACCCTAGGAAACTAATACAAATGTTAAATTCAAAGCCAAGCAAAAACAAAAGGAAAAGAAGTAATTTATTGCGTTTTTAAATGATCACACACACAAAATTACAAAACAAGGAAGGATTTAACAAAAAATTAAAAACTGACTCCTGGTTTTGATGCAATTTCAGATGTCTTCCTGGACGCTAAGTTTGTATAATAAGGATGATGTCAACTGAAAATGTGTGCTTTGAGAGAGAAAAGACTCTGCAGAGCTGAAGTCCGGGAAAACTGACCCTTACCCCACCAGGACATTCTTGTACATCGGGTTTCTAGGGCTCCCGACAATGCTCCACATCATGGAAGCTACCGTTTCTTAACTGTGCACCCTCACTGTGCTAGGCGCTAGACTAGCTTTCCCTCACTTAATCCTCACAACATCCCTGACGGGCAAATACTAACCTCTCAATTACTATTTGTTGACCAACAGACTAACCCTGAGGCACGTGTATTAGCCTGCTTTGGGAGCCACGTGTTGTCATGGAAAGCTTTTTAGCAGATGATCTCTAAGGTTCCTTCCAATGTTTGAGAACTACAAATTCTTTGCCTCTATCTCTTGGCTAAGCCAGCACAGAGCCAACTTCAAGACAAGGCTTTCCTAGTCAATGAAGTACTCCCTGTTTCCTGAGCTCCAGCTAAGCCCAGAAGTAAACACACTTTAGAGCAAACTAAAAACTCTTCTTTGAGCTGGCTTTTTGCCCATGTCAAGCTGAGTGAACAAAAGTCCAAAGGTGATTCATATTTGGCCTTGGTGCAGAGACATCAGGCCTGTAAGCACGTACACACATCCTTCTCTCTCACACATGCACACCCCCAGCCACGTGCCTGTTACCAAGGCCTTGCTAGCTCAGATCTGGACTGACTGGAATCCTAATGGGTGAGGGAGGGTGGAAGGAGAGCAAGAGTAACCCTATTCACAGTTCACCACAAAGCTGACAGATTTCCAACATTAAGCCCTCAGGACCATGTTGCCTTTAACCTCCCCAAATGGGCTCCTCAAGGTGTCTGTCATAGATGACCACAAATAAAAAGAAGTTAGAAACCCCTTGTAATCTAAAGTCAGGAAGAGAAAACTTAATGAACTGAGAACCGGGAGATGGGGGCTGAAATCCACCCTACTGCCAGTTGCCAGCCATGTGACCTTGGACAATTCACAGCCTCATTTGACAAAGGATTAATTCATTCATTGGGGTCCTCCACAACTCCTCATCCAATGGGCAATTCCCTCCACCAGCTTTCCCCAGTTCCCTGGACTCTCCACTGCTCTCATACTCCCCACACTGCTGCCCACACACACTGACATTTGCACATCTCTGCCTTTACACAGGCCGTTCCATCCTTCTGGAATGCTCTACCCAGCCCAACCCCTGAGTGTTCAAATCCAACCCTCCCTTCAAGGCTAAACCCAAAGGACTCTCTAAAGCCTTCCTGGATCCTTTCATTTTGAAATAATCCGGTTCTTCGGCTCCTATAGCACTCTACCTGTGATGAAATTTGACCCTTTCTAACTCGTTTTAGTTATTTGGGGTATATTTGTTAACATCCCCCTCCATTAGGCTGTGAGCTTCTGGAAGGCACATTCTGCATCTGGTTCATCTTTGAATCCCCTGTCACTCCAAGCAGATGCTCAGAAAGCCTACGTAAGTCGCCCAAGGACACAGAACTCATTCATTATAGTTCTTGTCATTGTGATTCTCATTTTGTTTTCACTTGGGGCCAGAGTCCCAGGAAACTAAGAAAATTGGTTCATGCATATAACTCCATGTCATGTGACAAATAAGATTTTACATGCATATTACAAAGATTGGGTACATTAATGACTACATGTTTTTAAAAAGACAATCGAAAGAAAACCCCAACCTTCACTTCTTGGCTGAGCCTAGTTCTGGGGAGCAGATTTGGCGCGTATGGCTGCTATTATCAAAAGACCTTAAAATACTTCAGCCCAAGCAGGTGTACCAGGGCTGGGCCTGACATCTGGATTCTGTGTATACTCCTCAGAAAGACATTTGTGGGTTGCTTTGGAAGCTGACTGTGATGAGGGGAAGGAAATGTTTGCTCTGCTACAATTTAAAACAAAAAATGTTCCCCCTCCCGGTGCACCCCTTACCCGTGCAGCCTGACCTCGGGCTGGAGGATTAGAACATTTCTTAGAGAATAATGGATCTGTTTGCGTTTGGAGTCATGACCTGTTTCTTCTAATTAAGACAAACATTATACTTCAGTATAACATGAAGAAATGAGGAAAGTGAGAAGGTTTTGAAAAATGAAGCACTTTTGTAAATTACCTAATCCTATTTGTTTTGTTTCCCAGGTGTTAGCAGCCGCTCCCACTTGAAGCCTGACATGGCAAATACCATCTATTTGTCCTCTAATGACAGACTGAAATTATTTCTAAGGCCATCTCTATGATTAAAAGCTCAAGAAACAGCCATAAATTACCCAGCAGAGCCATCTATTTACAAATATCATAAATAATAATAAACATTATATAGAACCATAAATAAATATCACAGAGTTCACTCTTTTTCAGCAGTCAGACAAAGCCAGAGAGGAGGCAGAGCGGTCCCATTCTGCTGACCCTCACCTGCCTGGTGAACAAGACCTTCCACTCCTGCTGGAGAAGCCTGGCATCTCTCTCTAGGCTGCCTGAGAAAAATCGACTCAGTGTGCAATCCCATCCCGATGCTTGCACAGTAAGTGACAGTAATCAAACACCATTAATCATCCCCTTAGGGCCTAATATCGATTTGTGTCTTGGGATTTCTAGTATTTAAGAGCGCTGCTTTGACATCAGACAGTGGAATCAGATGGCCTCCTGGCTTCACCATTCACCAGCCAAGCCACTTGAAGTTACTAAAATTCTCTCAGCCTCAGTTTCCTTATGTGTAAATAGTGCCTCCTCCACAGAATTAAGTTAAGGAGTAAATTAGATAATGTATATAAATCAGGTAGCACTGGGCTGGGCAGATAAGAACCAATCAAAAAAAATGTTCATTGCTTTCGTTTCTCAAATGTATTTCTTGCTCAAAATGACCTACTTTGCTTTGCTTTATGTAGCTTAGAAAATAAATGAGAGCAGAGGACACTGGCACAGTGGAGATTGTGTGCTAACAATGTAGTTCCTGGTAACGTCTGACTGGGAGCACCTATGAAACTGTCATGTTACAGAACATAGGCCTGCAACAAAGGCTTATTTGTGCACAGGTTGCTTATTTGGGGCTGTGATCTCAGGAGGAAGAAGTGAGAGGCAAGAGGAAAGCAATAGGGAAGAGGAAAGAGCCAATGTAAGGATGCGTTATTGAGTTGGCCACCTTTATACGAGACTGGGTGCTGGATCCCATGGGACCAAATATGATGCCTGTGTTGTCCACCAGGGAAAAAGAGAGAAAGCTTTGATCCATCAGCTCCTGTTGCCCGTTGGTCAAGGGTTGTCCCATGGAGCATAACCTCCTGCACAATTTCTGGTTGCACATGCATGAGTGCAAGCAACTCCTGAAGGAACCCCGTGCTGCAGCAATGGGGAAGATGCACAGTGAGGAGCACAGCACAGGCCTAAGGTTGCACCCATGAAACTGGTGGAAATCTGTACTGAACTGGTCACCACGGCAATGACTGGAATAAGAGATAAAGCCAAAAGGATATTAAGTTATGAGCAGCCCTAATCAAGAGATAACCTGAAGTGGTTGAAATGTGCTTAAAGTAGACATCCAAGAGATGAACTGTTTTTTGAAACACACGCCATCTCCAAACCTATTTAAGTCCACGCCATTAGATGATTGGAACGTGATTACTTCTTGGCTCCTGACTCAAAATGTCCACCTGAAAGTTAACTTCTAAAGTGAACATCCTAGCCTCACCTACTTCACTCTTTTTTCATCCCTGTAAAAACATAGGTCCTCTCCACCAATGGCCATGACAAGAGCCACCTCATGTATGCTAGGACACTTCCAGTGAAGGAAATTCAGTTCCTCAGGAGGAAGCTGTTCCCTCTTCCTACAGCTCTATTAGAAAAGTAATCTTTCAACTAAACAAGGTAGATTGAATGTACATTAATCAATACTCTTACTACCAAACAGCCCAGGCCTCTTTTGACTCTACTATGACAGAGAGTGGAAAAGTTAACATAGTTCTAGGGCAAGATTGTTTTTTATTTACTATCTTGGCCAGCAGGGCTGGGGGAGACAGATTCAGAGATTTCCATTCAGCCTTCCCCATTATGATAGCTCTTACCCCACAGACCAACGATCCATTTGGAGGTTGGGATAACCACCAAGCATGTCTTTTCCAATTATACGTTCAGGGAATGGGGAAATGACTATCAGTTGGGTCCCAATGGACCCATTGTGAGATGGACCGGGGCTAGGACTATATTTATTACTTGCCCTCCACATGCTGTCACTATAACAGAGGGGGGTGAGAGAGGAGAAGGGAGCATGATGACACATGGAGTCCCGGTATCAATGTCAACTTGGAAGAAACATCCAACAGCCCTCGAAATGTTCAGGTATCCCCTTTTCCCCAATGTACAATTTCTTGAATAAATAGATAGAGGTGACTTTGGGGAAAGACTGGGAGAATCATCACTGTGTGTTTTTGCCTTGGTGTCGCTGGGTCCTTCCCCCTGGGAACTTGACCTCTCCTTCAGGCAGTGGATTGTTGTTCAGAAAACTTCTTCAGGTTAAGAAACTGGGAAAAAAAATTGTGACTTTAATGGGCAATTGCCCTCAGTCTCCTCATCACTTTTCCTGAATTTCTTTTATTTGTACACATGGGTAGTACCCTTGTTGGCTATCATCTGTTTTTCCCTAAGGGATGCCGTGTTCTATTAAACATCTCCATCACTCTCTCTGTTTAGGCCTACCAGTCATTATGACGATCTGTCTCTGTCTCTATCTGTCTCTGATAATTAAGTCCTGCCACTGGACCGCTATTGTTTCAGGATCCTTTCCTCCTCATTGCTACGAGTGAGTCCAGTGCTGCAATGTCATTTCCTACCTTCAGTCCTGGCCTGCCATGGAAATTCCTGTGATGTTGGTGCCTCTCTCACAAGGTCTTCCCTTACTGATTTGGAAAATTGTGTATCATGTGGATCATCCCATAAGACATCGTCCTCTGGTTGGTTTTATGTCTTACACAGTATATTCACTCTAACATGTGCGCTTCTCTGAGCCTTTTAGTTCCTTCCTCCCAACTCATCTGCTATGACAATCTTGCACTTCTATCTCACTTAACGTACTTCTAGGAGCTGTCCTATTATTACATTTAAACCATCTCTCAGAGTCCTTGCCAGGGTATAAAATTCTGTATCTTGAGAGCACTCCCAAATCAACAAACTCTCCCTTATCCCACCCTGTGTTCCATGCTCAACTTGATTAAGCATCCTTAGAATTCAGTCTCCTGTTGGTACATCCTGGCTAGATCCTGAAGCTCCTCTAGGGTTTGGTCCTTTTTCTTCCTCATCAAACCCAGCATGTCTCCAGCATAGTTACAGTGTGACTTAAACCCGGGAGAAAATGTAGGGAAGGTCTTGGAAAGGGGTTGTGTTTCATGTGGGAAAGTCCTGTGTGCTATCTTCAAACAAGGGGGAAGTACCAGTTCTTAATAGGGTGGAGTGGGCCAATTTTCCACTCTCAGAAGTTTTAGAGGAATCTAAGGATTCAAGATTTTGGGATGCTTCAATCTTGATGTCTCTATCCTATGTGGCAAGATTCTTTCCCAACCTTGGCCTAACTAGTCTGCACTGGTTGAGAATTAAACATTCTCCAGAGTGCAGTTATTCTTACAGTGAAGCCCTGGGTCTGGTCCTCAGTTTTCTGTATCACCTAAGATAACCAACTTATTCCAGTTTGCCCAGGGCTTTCCTGGTTTTAAAACTGAACTTCCCACATCTTGGGACGCCCCTCAGTCTCAAGCAAACCAGGATAGTTGGTCACCCTAGTGCTGCCTCCCTTCACTAGCCCCTGAAAGAGATAAAAGCCTATTCATATGCTACCAAGAAGACCCTCTGGATTTCGTACTTAGCTTTTAATTGCTGATTAATCAGTTGCTCCTTATTATCTTTTTCCAGAGCATCAATCAAATTTAGCAATAGCCACACAATTCCATCTTCTTGTAGTTTCCCAGAATTTCTCAATACCTGATTGATTTCTCAACATCTGCTAAACTCTTTCTCTTCCACCAGGATGCAGTTCCAATTCACCACCAGTGAAAATTTTAACTATGGCACTACTATGTTGTTATTTGTGCCAGGGGTTATCTGTGCTCTACTTTCTACTAGTGATGGGCTCTTTTTTGGCAACTGGGTAGCAAGTGATTCAACTCTAAAATGCCATTCTGGCCTCTGTTTTCTTGACCACTTGTGGCACCAACTGTTGCAAGTTGGGTTCCCTCAGAAGTAGTTCCTAAGATGGTGAATAGCATGAAGATGAATTATTAGGAAGTGATCTTGGAATCAATACCTGTGGAAAGGGAAAGAGGAAAATGAATTGGGTAGAGGAACAAGTTGTGCTGCTTTGTAGTCTCACAGTAGGATTCAGCTCACTCTGTCGTGAGCTCTGAAACTAGTATGACCCTTCAGAGTTGTCCCAAGAGAACTCCCGTGTTGTTGGGGGAAGGAGGTCTTTATATCCAGTGTAGTAAAGAGTTTAACCTTGCCCAAAGAGAAGTCTGGACTTTGCCCTCAGCTCCTGGGAGGTCGTCTCTAAGCCCTTGGAATGTCCTGCCTGATAAAAGTGTCTTTATTTACCTTGGGCCCTTGGGTCACAGAAGACAGTCTAACAATGTGATTATGGTAGGTGCTTTGTGTCACGAGGTATCAGCTTGATCTCTAGAGGAGTCAGAGACTGAGGTCAGCCATGTGGACAGTCAACCATGTCTATGTAACGGAGCCCCAAATAAAGACTCTGGACACTAAGGATCAGGTGGGCTGACCTGGTTAGCAATACTCCATTTGTTTTGTCACACATTGTTGGGGAAATTAGTGCTGTCAGCAGTTTCACTGGAAGAGGACAACTGGAAGCTCCAAACATGGAACTTTCCTGGACTCTGTCCTATGAGTCTCTGTCCTTGGATGATTTTAATCTGTATCCTTTCACTGTAATAAACAGTAACCATAAGTATAACAGCTTTCAGTGAGTTCTGTGTGTCCTTGTGGTGAATTATTGAACCTGAGGGTGGTCTTAGAGACCCCCAAACTCTGCAGTTGGCAACAAAAGTGAGGGTGGTCTTCTGGAATTTTGTATATTTGTACTTTGATGAGTCATCGGATATGAAATGGGTCACCCCTGGAAGGATGGTAACTTTGGGTGTGGTTTTTCTTCCACCAGGACAAACCCAGTAGGAGGCTGGCAGCTGGGGATTTTCTGCTGGTAACACTCTCACAAACCGGGGGCTGAAGTTCTTCATTCATGAAGAAGGCTATAGCAAGTACATCACGGCACCTACCACAGTGGGACAGGCTTTAATCATCAGATATACAGGACTGGATTAGCATTTCTTTGAAAGAAAGGAAGAAGATCCACATGGCCACTAAAGGGGAAGGGTGCCTCATGGAATATGGAGAAAGTTGTATTACTCTTTCATTTTGTTTGAATACGAGAAAATGGCATGGTTGTTTCACGGAAGGAATCTGTGTCATTGTGTGTCCATCCATGATTTTCTATGACTATTTAGTAGCTCACCTAATGGAGTTAGCCATTCAATACTGATTTCTAAGAACAATGGTCAAAACCATTATTATAATCAGCATCCATAACCCCTTGATGGAACCCGTCCCAGCAAGTATCCACATATGACTTTGACAATTTTCCTAATATTTGAAACCTATATGGAAAAATTAGAAGCCAAACCATACCATCGCTATGTGGCACTTTGTATATGAGGTGGACGGTCCCCTTTGTGATTCACATCATGCTGAATAGGACCAAAGGAATAATCTGAAGCCATGATGGATGTCAAAATTGCATTAGCCTCAGAAGAGCACAGTTCTAACAGTAAACACCAATCAGCTGTAATGTAAGTAATGACCATCCAATACACACCCGATTCCAAGCCAATTTTGTTAAGGCCTCCTGCTATGGGTGTATGGCCATTGATCAAAGTGTACAGCATCTTTTAAAGCTCTAGTGAAGATTTCAAAAGGTCATCAAGTTTTTGTTGGCCTTCTCTATTTCCTACCTCTGCCCCACTCCAAAGTTAGAATGACTTTCTCCTATCTAGAAAGCTTTATTTTTTATTAAACATCTCTAGAGGAAGAATTTCCACACTTCCCTTGGTAATCATTTCCTATGTTCTTTAACCCTGAAATTTGAGTGAAAAAATTTGTAAACATTCCCTTCTGCCATGCTGCCAATGAAAATAGATATGGGTTATTCTGCTCTGGTCTGAATTTTAAGTGTTCAGTAAATATGAAACTTCTTCTTCTCTTCCTCTTACCCCTTCAGACACTTGGCAAGCAGTCACATTAATATTCTACTAACCCCAGCAAAGTAAATAGCATCTACTTTCACTGATGGCTCTCCTAAATCAAATGATTTATCACAGCTGCACAAAAGAGCTGGGTTTCAACTCAGAAACCACAAAGGGATGGATCCATGCCAAAATCCAAATTCTTTTCCAGAAAGGGCTCTGGTAAAGAAAGATCTTCCCCCAGAATAAATCCATTCATACTTCCTGAGTAGAGTGAGCATTAAATCCACAAATGAAGTATAGTCTTCTTTTTCAAAACTGAGTGCAAGATAGAGATTATTTTTTCCTAATTAAACAGTTAATCAACTTCTCTTCCATCTTTCTTGATCATGACGGATGCTTAAATATAAGATTTGGGTTTTAATGCTTATCTTAAGCTGTGCTGTTTTATAGCATTCAAAGGTATTCCAGTCATCACTGTAATTACTATAAATGCAAAATAGATGACAATAATGCAAGCTGAACTTGAATTTTGGAAGACAAAAACAGAAGAAACAAGAGTTCTTAAGCACCTTTTAATACTCAAAGACAGGCTATAGGATCATCTATCTCCCAGGTCTACAAACACAAATGCCCGCAGTGAGCAGGCAGGGGAGCGCTAAGGGCTCTGACAGCGGCAAGCAAAGGCCCACATGAAGGAGGGGGTTGCTATTCGGAAACGTGGGACTGTTTTCTGACCCAGTGTTTCCAGATCTCCTGATTTTCCTAGAGAAGCTGAAATTCAGTCTTCACATAAAATTTAATCATTGTTAAAACTCAAAATTCTGGGAGCCAAACAAAACCCTTCTGAATGCCAGATTTAGCTCATTCACCACCAGCATGTGACCTCTCTGTTAGAAATTGGTGAGATTCTGATTATTAGGTAGAAGGTAGCTTAGTCAATACCCAACATCCCTTCCAACTCAGAAAAATACTGCTGTACCATAAATCGCCCCAAATTTAGTGGTATAAAACAATAAGGATTTCATTATGCTCACAATTCTGTGGTTGGAAATTTGAACAGGACACTACAAGGATGGTCTGTCTGTATACCACAGCATCGGGGCTTCAGCTAGGAAGATTCAAACGTCTGGGGGGGTAACTAAATGATGGAGGCTAGAATCACCTAGAGCTTTTTCAGTTGCACATCTAGCACCTGGACTGGGATGTCTCAAACTTTGGGCTTAGCCAGAACTGTCAACTGTAGCTGCAGTGCTTACACATATGGCCACTACATGTGTTTGGGGCTTCCACATAGCATGGTAGCTTCTGGATAGTAGGTTTCTCACCTAGTGATTTAGGGCTCCAAGAGCAAATGTTCCAGCAAAAAGGCAGCAGTTCATGGCCTTCTCGACCCAGCTTCAAAAAATCATACAGCTTTACTTCTGTCATACTCTGTTGGTTGAAGCAGTCACAAGTCCACCCAGGTTTAAAGGGAGGGACACAGATCCAATCTCTCAATGTGAAAAGAGTCAAAGAATTTGTAACAATTCTTTTAAAAACACTACAACTGGAAAAAGCTCATGTTCCAATGCCAGAAAGATCTGATTTCGAATCTTGACTCAACTTTTTACAGAGTGGCATTGAGCAAATTATTGAACATCATTGATCCCCAATTTCCTCATCAGATTAGAAATGTGTGTGAAGCCCAGGACACGTTATGAGTGCTCAGTGAACGGTAACTGTTATTTCCATTTCTATCACATTGTGGAGGAAGATGACAACAACTTTCTTAACTGGAGTGTCCTTGTAGCTTTATAGAACTTATTACAGGCTCAGTGACTGATCTGACAGGCATTTCATTTACTGATAACACAGTCTGAGTGCCTAAATCAACACAAGGAAGGTAACTTGTATCAAATCATGACTCAACCAAAGGATAACAAGAAATTCTCGTCCCAGTCTCGTGATGGTGCTGGCTTTGACCTGCTCAAAATATTGATCAAAGAAACACCCTTTGAAAATGGCTGCCTGCTCTGTAGTCTCAAAAAACAACGACAAAAATACCAACAGTCTGTAGGTTGTAGAAGGAGAGAAAGAAAGGCAACAAGAAACGCTGGGTGGGCAAGTAAGAAGGGAAATGATCCTACGGTGCTTATCTGCCTTAAGTTGAAAGAGCCTCGTAGTATCTGCACATGTTATAAATAATAGAATCACCTCTGTGCAATCAGACAGTTCTAATGGAGCCAGTGAAGCCCGCAGTATATAATATTTATTTGAAAGAGAAAATGATTTCATTTTCATTTTATTTCTGGTATAGCAAAGCATTCAAGTAGCACACGATGAACATTTCAATTACATGTTTAATTCATTCAGATGATTTGCGCACAACAAGGAGATCTTAATCCCAGGGATTCTTAGTAAGAATGTTGTTAGGTTAATATAGTTCTCAAAGACTTCTCGGATAGGATTCTACTTAACACCATTTCACAGAGTGAGCCATTGAGGCATAAAGCCTGTCAAAGGCCCAGCAAGCAATAGAAAAACTTTCCTCTGCTATGTTGGTTCCTCAAACATGGCTTCTCGCACCTCCCAGACCAGACCAGCTCCCATGCTGAACACATTAGGACTCTGTATCTCTCACAATTGTAATTAAGTAGTCATTTGTGTAATTATTTGTAATTGTCCAGGTCCCACACTAGAACATAAAACCCATGTGGTCAGAGACTATGTCTTACTTATCTCCAGTGCCCAAAACCATGCCTCGCTCATGGTAAGTGTTCAATACAATTTGGTGAATAAATAGCCTGCAATACAGCATTGTTTATTCTGGCAAGACAAATTAAAGTACACACATAAGAGGTGATGTTATGGAGCAATTACCATTTGTGCCGCTGATGCATAGTTACTGACGTGAAAATGAATCCATGGATTTGTTTTTCAAATCAGGTTATAAAATAGTATATATAGTAGGAAGTAGAGCGTAGGGCTTAAGAGTGTTAGATGAATGTGGGTAAGTTATAAGTGAGCATCAGTTCCTCACCTGTAAAGGGGGACTAATACTAATCCTAAGTATGAAGGACTGTTAGAAGAACTGGGTGAAAAAATGTATTAAATAAAATAATGCAAAAAAAAAAATTAAGGGCCTGGCCCGGTGGTGTAGTGGTTAAGTTTGTGCGCTGCACTTTGGCAGCCTGGGGTTCGCAGGTTTGGATCCCAGGCATGGACCTATATACACCACTCATCAAGCCATGCTGCGGCAGTGTGCCACATATAAAAATAGAGGAAGATTGGCATGCTTGTTAGCTCAGGGACAGTCTTCTTCAAGCAAAAAGAGGAAGATTGGCAACAGATGTTAGCTCAGGGCCAATCTTCCTCACCAAAAATAAACAAACAAATAAATAAATGAATAAAATCTCAGCAAGGTGCCTGAGACATACTAAGTGCACGTTAAATATTAGCTGTATTGAAGACAATGATCCCCTTTTACAAAGGAAAGTACATTTCTATGTGTATATAAAAAACTCAAACTATTCATATCAAAGTGTTAACATGAATATGTTAGTGGAATTTTAGATTTTTTTTTTTTTGGTGAGGAAGATTGGCCACGAGCTAACATCTATGCCCATCTTCCTCTATTTTGTTTATGGGATGCCACCACAGCATGGCTTGATGAGCAGTGCGTAGGTCCACGCCCGGGATCCGAACCTGTGAACCCCAGGCCACTGAAGTAGAGCATGTGAACTTAACCATAATGCCACTGGGCCAGCCCTGGGACTTTAGATTTTTTTGTGTGTGTGTGGGGAAGACCAGCCCTGAGCTAACATCCGTTGCCAATCCTCCCCTTTTTGCTGAGGAAGACTGGCCCTGGGCTAACATCCGCGCTCATCTTCCTCCACTTTATATGGGACGCCGCCACGGCATGGCTGACAGGCAGTTCGTCGGCGGGCGCCCGGGATCCGAACTCGCGAACCCCGGGCTGCCAAGCGCGAACTAAACCGCTGTGCCACCGGGCGGCCCCATAGATTTTTTTTAATTTTCTTTTTATATTTTTCTCTATTTTCTGGAAAATAGGCTTCTGTTTTTATTTGGTGGGGGGAGACAATAACTTAGTTTCTTCTGTAGTTCTAACTGCCTGACCCTTTATTATAAAGCAGAACATTTTGGAGATGGTTTGTCCAGAAAATGATCCCGGATTTATTTGAGTGGGGAAGATCAAATGAAGGTTTAAGACAGCTGACTGAAGAAAAGTGTTTACCTGGTCTCATTCTCTAAATTCCATTGAAATGACAGAAGAGATGTGCAGACAAAGATAAATCTTAGCAGAACTGAAAAACCAAGAGAGTTGTCACTAACATATTCTGATATGTTGAGAATTTTCTAAAAATACAGGTGGAAACAGACCAAAGAATCTACAATTCCATAAAGGCAAATGAGAAGCCCTCCAATCAAGAGCTCTAAAACAATGATGGAAGGCAGTAGGGATACAATAAGGAACAGTTGGTAGCCTAGTGGCTGATTTTAAAAGAGCAGAAAAGCGGTGTCCACGCCCTGGTAGAGTGCCTCTTGCTGGCTTTTGACCTCAGGTGCAGCTCCTCAAATGGGAATTTTGACACAGGAGACTCTCAGAGTAGATACTAGGGCCGGGACAAAGTAATTTCCTAAATAACTTTGGGGTCCTCAAAGGAAGAAACAAACCTTCATCTGAAGCAAACTACTGATCGCCCTAAAGGAAAGTCTAGCCTACCAGGGCCATAACTGCTCTTTACTCCAGAACAACCAAGAATCCCTCCAGCCAGAACTATGTTTATTGCCAAGGGAAACAGGGATTTCCATGTGCACTAGAAAAACATATCTGAACTCTCAGTTCTGTTCATTTATATACACTTATCTAAAACTGAACTGTCATGAAGTATCGTCCAACATTCAATAGAAATCAATAGCTAACAGAATGAAGGGAAGAAGAAAGGAAAAAGGGAGGAAGAGGGGAAGGGAGAAAGGGAAGAGGAAAAAAGAAAACAAAATGACAGTTTCAGCATGTCTGGAAGAATCTCTGAACTCCAGAGATTAAGAGAAGATCCTTAGCAATGAATAGAGAGGGAAATAAACAGGCTACATTTAAAAGAACAAGAATCCGCCCAGCATGAGCCTTCTCCCCTGGAATTGGGATCTAGAACACAATGAGCAGTGTCTTCAACGTTCTTATGAAACACCACATTGAACCAAAAATTCCAGACTCAACTATCATTGAAGTGTCAAGGCAAAACAAAGACGTATTCAGATACATGAGTACTCAGATGTTTTAAAACTCAGAAAATTTTTCTGAACAAATTATATGAGTACATATAATATTAAGATGGAAAATGAACTAAGAAAGAGAAGCGATTGTTTTAAAAAACAGTAGTGGGTAAAAACAAGCCATAAATGTATAGTTAACGCTAAATCAATTTAAATAACATGGATGCTAAACTTAAGCAATTTTTAAGAGAGAAGTGGAAGGTCACACACCAGCTCTTAAATGCTTGGCTTCGGAGTGGAACACATTACTTCTGCTTAGAACCCACTGGTCAGAACTAGTTCACAGCCACATCTAACTGCAAGGGAAGGAAACCTAGGAGAGCGCATGAACATCACATCAGATGACTATGAGATGTCCTCACCATAGTTCATGATGATTTTATCTTCTCAATGAACTATCTTTCAACAACACGTCATATCCCTCTTTGGCCATATAAGAATTTTCATATTAGAATCTATTTTCCTAGAAAGAAATTAATATTGTCCCAATTATCTTTTTTGGTTATAAGTTATCTGGTATAACTTATTCATCCTTTGTTTTCAATCTTTCTATGCCATTTCATTTGGTGTATCTCTTGTAAACGTCAAATAACTGGAATTTATTCTCTAACTCAATCTAAATATCTCTATCATTTAGTAGGTTATTTTAAGCTAACCACCTTTATTTTAATAACTGATATTTGATAACTGTTCCCATTCCCGCCATCTTTTTTTATCTACGTGCTATCTTTCGGTGTTTCTTCTTTCTTCTTCGTCTTTTATTTTTGCTGATTAAAGAAGTTTCCTTAGTTTCTTTTTTTTTGTTCTAGTGGTTTGGAAATTACGTGTTCTATTTCCACTTTTCTCAAGATTAAATTTACACTGAATATATATATTTAAAAATTTTTAATTAAATGTTGAAAAATAATTTGGATATCTAGGCTCCGCGTGAAATGAGGCAAGATACTTAACATGCTTTCTCTCCACTCTTTCCCTTTGCCTCCTCCTATGTTTATTGAAAACGTTTGAATTTCTTGTTTCCTGTTTTTATTATTATTATTTTGAAGTTAGGCCTCTATTTACTAATAACCCAGTTTTAAAATGGCCAGGTAGGTTTTATTCTTGGAATACAACGAGTGTTCAAATTTAAGACATTTACTGTTATAACTCACCATATGAACTTAGTAAATAAAATGTGCTTAACTCGATAAAATGAGTTACAGCAAACATCATATTTTAGGGTGAAATAGTAGAAGCATTTGATTAAAATTCACACCAGAGAAATATGCTACACAATATTATTCTGGAGATCCTAATCAATGCAATTAGATAAGAAAAGTGAATAAAATTCATAAGTATTAGAGAAAAAGAGAAAAAACTGCCATTATTGTCAGATGACATGATTATCTATTTTTTAAAAAGCAAATAAAATAAACTGAAAAACATAGAGAACCAGTAAGACAGTTCAATATGGTAGCCAATTACAAGATTAACATATAGAAAATCAATAGCTTTGTACGTCAAAAAAAAAAAAAAACACCTAATAGAAATTGCAATGAAATTTAAAAATCCCTAGAGAACAAAAAGTATGAAATACCCAGAAATAACCAAATAAAGAGATGAATAAACCTTAAGAAGAAAACTATTTTACTGAGGTACTAAAAAAAATTTTGCAAATGAATGGGAAGGCTAAATTTTGTAAAATATCAGTTTTCCCATAATTTTTTATAAACTCAGTGAAATGCCAGTAAAAATATCAACAGGATTTTTTGTAGAATTTGAAAAGCTGAATCTAAAGTTCTAAAGTCTAAATCTAAAGTCTCTTCTAAGTTCACTTAGAAGAGAAAGTACAGAAAAAACAGCCAAGGTAAAAAATGACAATATTTTACAGGGTGATACTGGGATGATACTAAACAATGAAATGGAATAGACAGTTTCAGAAACCAAACGCAAATTTAGTATATGATAAAAAAAGGATCAACTAGACAATAAATGACATCAGGACAAATGGCTATCCATTTGGAGAAAAGTTACTAAATTAGATTCTTACTTTACACTAAATACAAGAATAAATCTTGGTTAGATTCAAGACGTAAATATTGAAGAGTTATCAGAAGACAGTTTAAGATAATAACTTTATAATCTTGGAGTATCTTTTCCTAAGCAAAACACAAAATTTACAAATCATGAAAGCTTACTGATTTGATGACTCACAGTTTAAAACATCTCTAAGGCAAATAACACCATAAATAATCTTCAAAGAAAAGCAATAAACCAAGAAGAAATACTTGCGCCATAATAAAATTATAACCCATTCATAAACAGTGCCTACAAATAGGTAAGAACAATTTTTTTTAAAAGGAAACTGGAGGGGCTGGCCCCACGGCCTAGTGATTAAGTTCGGCGTGCTCCGCCTTGGCAGCCCAGGTTTGCAGTTTTGGATCCTGGGTGGGGACATAAACCACTCATCAGCCGTGCTGTGGCAGTGACCCACATATAAAAAAGAGGAAGATTGGCACACATGTTAGCTCAGGGCTAACCTTCCTCAAGCAAAAAAAAAAGGAAACTAGATATGATTAGGCAATTAAGAGAAGAAATACAAATGGCAAATTAACACAAGAAAGCATATTCAACCTCACTAGGAATCACGGAAATTAATATTAAAGTAATTATAATGATACCACTTTTTATCTCTCAGATTGGCAAAATTTCTAAAGATTGATAGTATTTATTTATGGAAAGAATGTGGCAAAATGGATAAATATACATCACGATGCAATGCAAGTAGGTACAGGCTTTTTGTGGCCACCTTGACAGTGTCTACTAAACGTGCAGACACTGGGCTCTTCCACTTCTGAGAATAGATCCTACGAAACGCTCATACAGATGGCCCAAGCCAAGTCACGTGTACTGGAATATTCACTGATCCTTGTTCACTTAGATTCGGTCTAGTGTCCACCACTAGGAGAATAGATACGCCAAATGTGCTGTGGTGGAGTCACTAAAATGATGGAGGTAGAACCATGTGTACCCAGAGGGAAAGATTTCTAAGACATCTTGTTAAGAGAAAAAAACAAATCACAGAATAATATGAATAGCTGAATCCATTAATCTTTTTAAAACTACATATATGTATGTTTCATATCTATTTTTAATGCACATAAAAAGATCTTAATGATGCAAACCAAATGGTTAGCAGTGGTTGCCTACAGGGAGGAGAGCAGCATCGGTGAAGGATGTGAATAGGTGACGTGTCATTTTATATACATCTGTACCATTTGAATTTTTACAGGGAGCAAGTACTCACATATTACTTCTAGAATTTAAAAAAAAAGAAGATCAAATATCTCCAAACTTCCTTGTTTTGTTGGTAGCATTGAGAAGGAGCCACTGGGTGCTCTCCTTAGAGCTCATATCCATTCGGTAAGGCAGCTGAAATCACATGGCATTGTGAAAGAGCTTAAAGTACACTCTGTGAACAAAAACCTGACTCCAAACTTGATTTTGTTTTCCTGGTTTATTTTCCCACTGCCCTGTGCGTGTGTCTAACTATTTTGTGTACATCTCTGTAAGAGCCCTTAAACCCTTATGGAGAATATCAATAAGTACCACAAGCAGTTTAGGGTCCCAACTCTGGAGCCCTGAGATCTAGTCCACTTAGATCCACTCAGTAGCTGCGAAATCTAGAACAAATCACAGCTCCTCCACACCACGTTTTCTTCATCTCTAAAATGCAGTGGCTGGCCCAGTGCTCTCAAAGCCCCTTCCCAGTTCTTCACTTTCAGGTTTCATGTTCTGGCTCCCTCTTCTCTCTACATCATAATGACGCTGCATCAGGGGAGTGTGAATGCTCGGCTGCCTTCATCAGCACAGATAACTGAGATTGGACTGCATGTCCATGTGGGGCCAGGGACTGATGAGGAATTAATGAATCACCAGTCCACTGTCAGGATTTACACAGAAACACATTTTCATTTCCCCCACAGCACTACTCATTTGGAAGATACGTGGACAGTTTGTGCTGGGGGCCTCTGTGAGGGTCTGGTGTGGTTCCTGGCCAGTGTCACAGTGACCCACAGATCTGACGCAGGTGTCCCCTCCTGGGAGCAAACTGTCTCTGGTTGGTCTGCCCTTGTCAATTAAGTAACTCCTGTCACACCACCAATTGCCCTTGGTTCTGTTTTGTTTTGTTTTCATATTTATATATTTCCCCTCCTGATTTACCATATATAAATGATAGCACACATACAAGAATATATATAAAGAATATGTACAACTTTAAAACTATTGATACAATATATACCCACCATGACAGCTCTCCCCCGAGACAGCATTGCTCTTCCTATGTCTGGTCTTAACTACTATCCTGATTTTTTTTATATATAATTAACAAATCCTTTGTTTTTCTTTACACTTTTACCAAATATGTAGAATTATCTTTTAAAAGAACAAATTTCTTTTCATAAAGTTCTTATGAGGATTAAATGAGATAATGCTTAAAACGCTTAGCACAATGCCTGACACATATTAAGTACTCAAAAAATGTCATCTATTGTCATTATTCTTTTAAATTTTCATTAATATAACACAAAAGATCTTTTGTTCATTCAGTAATTTATCGTGTTTATTTCTTAATCACCTCCAGTGGGTCATCTCATCTCTACCATCCTAGATGCTGTAAAGCCATTCAGTTTGTGCTTTTTACTCTTTTAAATTTTTTATCTTTAAATAATTATAGACTCACAAGAAGTTGTAAAAATAGCACAGAGAGGTTCTATGTGCCCATCACCCAGCTTCTCCCAATATCTTATATACCTATAGCACAGTCTCAAAACCAGGAAACTGACACTGGCATCATATAATTAACCAGACAACAGAACTTCCTCGAATTTCACCAATTTTTGCTCGGACTCTCTTTTTTAGCATGTCCTTGTATGTAATCCTGTGCCATTTTATCCCACGTGTAGACGTGTGTAACCAGCCCCACTATCAAGATAAAGAACTGCTCCGTCATCACAAAGGAATTCCCTATACTATTCCTTTATGGTCACACCCTTCCTCCCTTACCTAAGCCCTGGCAACCACTGATCTACTCCCCATCTCTATAATTTTGTCATTTTGAGAATGTTATCTAAATAGAATCATACAATATGTAATCTTTTGAGATAAGCTATGCAGTTTTACACTCAGAGAAACTGGCCTTGCGTGCTGACCCTGGATTTCTTACTGGGGAGAATTTCTTAACTAGATTTTTATGAGAATTAATTCCATCTTCAGGTCATGTAGAGTGTTTCATTCCTGAGGAAATCTGAGACTCTAATGAAACTCTGAAGATAAAGGATTGAACCACTAGAATACACCAGGACATTGGAAGGTATCCATGAGATATCCTGAATGGAAGGGAGGAAGAAGGAACAGGTGAACCCTGGAACTAGCCCCCAGAAGATATTGTGGGGTCCAGATGTGAACTCTGTAATTAACAGAGAGAATGTTCAGTGGCTACCCAGGCCAGAAATTAACGAGCTTGGAAGAGCTTTGTCTATAAATGTCAGAAATGAGTTTCAAATACTTTTACCAATCCCTCCCACCCACAACTGACCAAAAAAAAGATTGTTTGCAAATTGCACAGCAGGCCAGGAAAACAGTCTGAAAACCTTTTCAATCAGATATTTTGGAAGGCGCTTGTCTAAAAACAACCTTTGCCAAGTTTCCAGGCTTGTTCCTTTGTAAGCTCATTTTTGAAGATTCATCACAAAACAGGAACTGGAAGGAGAAACATGTTTTATTTTGTGATACAATGAAGTCCTTTGTCCAACAAATAGATGTGATAATATCACTATGTTGGATACACTATGCCGTTCTCCAAAGTGGTTGTGGCTGCTTTTTAAATTTTTGCACCTTCCGTCTGGTTGAGAGCACTGGAAGAATGGTGCTAAAAGCTCTTTTCAGACACTTCAGGGGCATTCTTTTGTTTGAATTTACTTCCCGTTTCCCACCCCGGCCCTGGCACCAAACACAGCCTTACAAATCAGCTCAGACTGGCAGGAGGGATGAAGTCAGCAGGGGCTGAGCCAAGTCCCTCTCCAGGCGCGGTTCACGCAGGCCTTGCTGACCCTTCTCGCCACATAGAAAGAGGACCTCAACTGCTCTCAGAAACAGGACTTTGTACACACGCCAAGTGGCTTTGGAGACAGTTACAGCAGAGACCCTCCCCATTTTCATTTTACCTAGGCTGTGTCAGACAGAGCCCAATATTTTGCAGTTTACCATCTTTTCCCTTTATTTAATATTAGAAGCCCTATCTGATTCTGAGCCTGATTCCTGGAAGGGCATTCCAAATGAAGAAGCATTTCTGTAAACCAATGACACCAAAAATTACCTTATATGACAAACCACTTACTGTCTCCCACTGGATTAGAGAGATCATTCGTGTGGGTGCTACAGTTTTCTGAAACACACAAAAGCATATGAAAATGTAAGGACAGACCTCTGACAGTGTTTCCCAACTGCAGGTGCGTGGATTTTTAGACACCACAATTTTGAATGAGCCAGGCTGCATGGTTTAGAGCACTGTTCTCAACTGGGACAGTTTTGCCTCCAGGGGACATTTGGCAATGTCTGGAGACATTTTTGGTTGTCACAGCTGGGTGGAGAACGCTCCTGGCCTCTACCGGGTAGAGGCCAGGGACACTGCTAACCATCCTGCAATGCACAAGAGAACCCCACAAGAAAGACTTACCTGATCCTAAATGTCTATAGTGCTGAGGTTGAGAAACTCTGGTTAAAGGGAAGCGCAGGGCCTTTGAAGACAGATAGCCTACCTTCATCCTCCACCCAACACATCCAAGCTTTGATTCTTCTTCTTCAAACTTAAAATCATCCTACTTGCCTTACTGAATTGTTGGGAGGATTAAATGAGATCAGAATCTGTAAAGAGCCTACTGCTTAGCATACAGCGGGTGCTCAGTTAAAGAATAGACTCTTTCCCTTCATTCCTCACCTTACAATACCCTCTTTGAGACCCTGACCTCTGCAGCGCTCTCCTCTCCCTCACTGCTGAGTCAGCTGTTGCAGGAAATCCCCGCTACGCTTCCCTTGTGAGCACTGACCCTCTGGTCTGATGGGGCTGACTATCAGGAAATAGACATTCTCTTTTTTCTCTAAGATTGATCAGAAAAATGTAAGAACAAAGTAAGCCTGGAGCTGCCCGTAGCTACCTTTGCCACCGCAAGAAAGAACCAAACCAAGAATTAATCATGTGCAGAAGTTAGAGACAATCGAAGAGAGGGAGGAAAAAAAGATGGTGTTCTGGTGATGCAACTCAAAGGTTCCTGACTAACAGCTGTGTAGAAGGAGTTAAAAAGCACAGCATGTCAGGATGCTAACCAACCCACAAATATCTACTAGGTGGCATGCCAGGCCCTGAGAGGAACAAAAGATATAATTCCACCCTCAAGATGTTTCCACTCTAGTTGGGTAGACAGACAAATGCACAGCAAAAGGTTAGCTTACAAGGTTGTGTAAATACTGAGAGAATCACCAGCCATATTGCTGATAAACCAGGGTTAAGTGGGCCTTCTTCTGTATTGGAAGGAGCAGGGATCACTTCGTAGAGGACATGACTTAGCTGTCACGGCTCCCTGGCTGCCTGAGCATAGAGGCTGCCCTTCCATTATCCCAGTCCACATGTGCTCAGAACTGGAGAGCACCCTTATACCTCCAAGGGCCTCTGCTCTGGCTGAGCTGTCACCACCCCAAACCTGATGACCCAAGACCTCTCTTCATTGGCCCAATGCCCCCCCTCCTCCTGGGCATTGTCCACTATGCTCTCATAGATCAACCCCAAAGTATACAGCCCTCTCCCCAACCTCTCCTTGGCATTAATAGCATCCACAGGATGCTCTGTGTTTCCTTACCCCCCACCCAAGCCCTTTCTCCTCCCCTCCTTTCCAAACCCTTCCACTGTGCTCTCTGAATCTCTCACTCCAAGATCAGTAAATACCCACATGTCTTCTTGTCTCAGAAAGTTCCTTCCACCCCCTTTACTATACTGAGAGTCAGCTGTCCACTGAGCACAACAATTCCTCTGAAACTCCCTCACAGGTAGTGAATCTTGATCTCCTCATTCCCCTCAAATCTCACAGTCGGGAGGTAACATTATTCCCAATGTCACTCCCACACCGTTACTGCTCTGCCCTCTGGCCAAGATCCCTGCTCCTTTGAGGATCGGGGCTTCTTACCCTGCCACTTCTTCCCCTCTTTGTTGCTCTCATCTACAGATCTCCTGGATCACAGTATCTCTCTTCACCCAATTCTTGATATCTTTCCTGGTGACTTGAATATCCATGTGGAATTTCCATCAACATCCTGTGTTTTCATCCCCGGGTACAGTAACCACATTGTCCAATTCCAGGAGCAAAATGAACAGTGTAGCCTATGTGAATGGCGCCCCCTGAAGTTGTTCATTGCACACTCTGCACAGCCCTATGCATCATCCCAGTGTCTTGACACCATCTCCAGTCAATTTCTCTTCTCCCAGCTGAGCCACCACTTCCCTCAGTTACAGCCTGAACTCTGCATCACTCCAACGTTAATTCAAATTCCCAATCCTTTCAAGTCACTTGCTCGAGCATCCCCAAAAGTAACAATCCTTCCTTCCCTATGGAAGATTAGAGAATCCAATACCTTTCTGCTTTCTGTAAGTTCCCTCTGTTCTCATTTCCTTCTGAGTTCATCCTGGAGTTCATGGTCTATCACAATTACTCCTTAGTAAATACTCCCAGGCCTTGGCTACCTTCATTCCATTCCACCTGACTGGCAAAACCCCAGCCCTGAATGTACCAAATCACCTGCCACCTCAAACCATCTGCATTCTGGAAGCAGTGTTTCCTCAGATATCCTAAACAAGGCAGGTGGCTATCACATAAATCATGACGTGTCTCCCTCCCTCATCACCCACATTCCCTGAATCCCTGCATCCTATTGAATCTTCCTTCTCAGTACCTCATGGGTACATGCTTTTCTCTCTAACTCAGTCCCTCCACTGAAGTCTATACAGCATCAGCGCTCATACAGACCACTGAAACGGTGAGCTTTAAAACACAAATATCATGTCATTTCTTTGTCACTCCCAAACCTCTTAATGATATATACTTGTTATTAGAATAAAATCAGAAACTCTTATCACAGCCTACACAGTGACCTACACAGCATGACCTGGCCCTGCTTACGTATCCGCTCAGCTCTCATGCTCCCTTCTCTCTGTGTAGTCCTGTACACCAATCACTTTGACTTTCTTTCTGTTCCTCAAAGTTGCCATGCTCCTTTTAACCCCCAGAGCCTTCCCACAGACTGCTCCTTCTGTCTATAATGCCCCTCCCCAACCCTGGTTTAGCTAATTCCAGCTCATCCCTAGCTCTCAGCATCAACATCTTGTCCTCAGAGATGCTTTCCCTAACCTTCCCTCCCCCACACACCATGCAGGTCAACTTACATTGATACACAATATCTTGATACATCATACTTATCATTTAAAAACATACCACAAATATAATAGTTATGCTATTAGTTGTTTAAAGTCTGCTTTCCCAACTAGAAAGTAAGTTCCATGAGGGACAGCAACTGAATGTTTTGGCTGCCTTGTGTGTAGCAGGTGGTCAGTAAATGCTTGGTGAAGATGAATAAATCAGTGAATGAATGAGAATATGAGCTTGGCCTTGAGAGATGAGCAGGATTCAGACAAGCAAAAAGGATGAAATTTTCATTAGCTATGTACAAAGTGTGAAAGTGGATAACCAGCCGACCAGTATTTATCGAATGTACAAGCTTTTTGCTGATGTCTAGAAATTTCTATGAGTATTAACAGACAATAATGAGCTTGGAAGACATATGTTTCAGAAACACCCTACTTCTTTTTGCAGATACTCCTACCACTGCTTTGTCCAGAAGGGGTCTAGGAGTTAGAACTGGGGGCAGGGGCGTGACAATAGTGTCAGTTGGGAAGGCACCTTTCAGCATTTTCAGATAGGAGTCTCTGCAAGATCTCTGCTCAATTCCACAGCCAGGTAATCACCAACCAAGAGATACTGTAAACCACCCCCTTCACAGGACAAAGACGTAGCCTCTTAGCTGCCCACACATAAACCCACAAGATGTAAACACGTACCACTAGAAATGACACTCCTCTCCAACTTGAAGTGACACTAAAGAAGACACACAGTGTATGCAAAATACACAAAACAGAGGGAGTATTAAAAATATAAACATAAAATAGAATAATTGCCCTAGAATCAAAAATCTGTTATCAAATAGTTCCACAAAATTTATTTGAAAACAGCAGTCACGGTCCTCTCATCTCCCACTTCCCAGAAGCAGACAGTTCCAACTCTTTTAGTGGATTCTCCTGCCATTTGTCTCCATATCTCTAAATAACAATACTATATACTATACTACTATTATTAAAATTTAAATATAGTATACTACTACTTCTTGATTTTTCAAGTTTAGAATTCTCTACTTTCAACCACCTAGGATGAGGATTTAGCTCTTTTTCATCACTCTCACTCTCTGCCACTTACCCCAACACCATGGAAACACACATTTTCAATCCTCTATCCTGTCAACAAGTTGTTTCATAATTTTGAGTGGATCAATATTCAATGCTTATATTATTATGACCATGTCAATAACATTCACAGATTAATCATCTTGTATATTTTAATTACTTTTCCTTTCCTGTACTTTTTGTCTTTTCTGGAGTTATTAATTGTCTTCTTTTATATTTGGATAGTTTTCTATGGACTTACCATTAACTCAATCCTTAAGTCTCTCCTAGTTGTGTAAATCTTTCAATACATCCAAACATATTAGGTCTTCTTTCAGTTCCATCTTCCTGAAAAAGTCTCTCCCTGAACTTTCTGACATGCTCCAATCTGAACAGGCTGCTCTCCAGACTAGCTGCTCTGACGCCGTCTTGGAATCACCCTCCACCACCATCATCCTGGGGATTCTTTGGCCTTGCTCCTGTGTGGGATTCCATTTCCAGGACCTCAAATCTTCCTCTTTCTTAATTTATTCCCTCCCGTTGGTGGAGCATCTGAGAAACGGTACACGAGAGATAAATTTTTGAGAATTTGCACATCTGAAAAAATGTCTTTTACCCTCACCTTTGTTAGATATTTTGACTGAATTTAAAATTTTAGTCTAAATATCACTTTCCATCTGGATTTTGAATGCATTGCTCTATTTCTTCTGGCTGCTAATATTACTCTTAGAAAATCTGAAGCCATCCTTTTTTGAAGAAGAAGAAGATTGGCCCTGTGCTAACATTTGTTGCCAATCTTCCTCCTTTTCTTTTTTTCTCCCCAAAGCCCCAGTACCTAGTTGTGTGTCATAGTTGTAGAGTCATAGCTCTTCTATGTGGGACGCCACCTCAGCATGGCTTGATGAGCAGTGAGTAGGTCCACGCCCAGGATCCAAACTGGCAAACCCCAGGCCACCGAAGCAGAACACACTAACTTAACCACTAAGCCACCAGGCCAGTCCCTGAAGCCACTCTTATTCCCAGTCCTGTTTTGGTTTTTTTCAGCGCTGGGAACTTTCAGGATCTTTTCTTCATCCCTTGTGTTCTAAAATTTCACTATGACATGCCTTAGTGTGACCTTTTCTCCTGTATAGGTTATGGCATTTTCCTGCTTCTTCACGTATGTAGTAATTCTTTGATTGGAAGCTGAACATTGTGAATTTTACACTGTTGAGTGCTGGGTTTTGTTCCGTTCTTTTTAAGAGTGTTGGACTTTGTTCTGGAAGGCACTTAATTTACTCACAGATTAGTTTGATCCTTTTGAGGCTTGTTTTTAAGCTCTTTTAGGGCAGATCTAGAGTAGACTTTACTCAAGGGTTAATTTAGCTCTCCTTTGAATACATAGCCCTGCTGGGGTCTCTAATGAATGATCTGTATGTTCAACAAAGCCATGTCAGTCTCTATTTGGGCTCTCCTCCTGTGCCTCAATCCAGAAATCATGTTGAGGCATAAGCTTGGGCAATCATAGGGCTCACCTCAGGGTTTTCCTTCTCTCAGGGATCACAGTCCTGCTCTCCCTATTGTCCAATGTCTGAAAATAGTTGTTTCGTATAATTTGTTCTACTTTCTAGTCATTTTAGCAAGAAGGCAATTCTGGGCTCTATTAGTCCCTCATGGCCAGGAGAAGAAGCCCGGTATGACCTTTTTAATTCATTTTTTTGGACGCTGGTTGGCCACTTTTAATTTTCAAATATACGTCTTTTAAATCTGGAAAATTCTCATATTATTCCTTTGATAAATTTCTGCCTTCTGTTTTTTCTGTTCTCATTTTCTGAGACTTCCATTAGTTGGGTGTTGGACATTCTAAGTGTTTCTCTAATTTTCTTGCTTTTGTTCCTCTCTATTCTGTTTCCTTGTCTTTTTATTGTCTTCTGGGAGATTTCCTTAACTTTACCTTTCTAGTAAAGTTTATATTTCTACTATCTTGTTTTTATTTCTAAAAATATTTTCTCATTTTCTAAATGTTCCTCTTTCTAGTATCCCGTTCTTATTTTGTGGTTGTGTAGAAGAATACTGAATGGCCATTCTGGAATTATCTTTCTCTCTTATTCTGGCAGTGTCATGATCTTCTTCATTTTTGTGTATACAGTATCTAGCACAGTGTCTGAAAAAATGTCAGTTAAATTATTGAATACTTTATGTATAGATGAGCTGAAAGAATGGTGTAATAAGAAGCAGATCTGGATTGGAGGCCCAGGATTAGCTATTTACTAGCTGTAAAGATCTTAACCAAGCCATTTTTTTCTCTTTGAGTCCCAGTTTCTTCATCAATAAAATGGAAATACTATTCTCTGCCCCAGCTACCTCTCAGGGCTGCTGTAAACATCAAGTGAGGTTCTAAGAGCAATACATAAGGCAAAAATCTCATAGATGGAAGTTACCTTCAATTCTTCAAAAAATTCTTAAAACATTCATAAGCATATCACACATGGTCTTATGTATATAGCTTTGAACAGTTATTCCTTTCACACTAAAAGTTGAAAAACACGGAGCTACATTTAAAGAAACAAAGCAAAGTCTACATGTAGTTGTAGGAATCTTCACAAGAATTTATAGTATTCTGCTTTTGAGACACTATCAAATCTCTAGGGCAGGTTTTTTCATTTCTATTGACTTTGGGACCAGATAATTCTTTGTTGCAGGGCATCGTCCTGTGCATTGTAGAATGTTTAGCAGCATCCATGGCTTCTACCCACCAGATGCCCAAAGAAAACTCCCCCTTTTCTTCCCCCCACCCCTTGCAGTTATGACAACCAAAACTGTCTCCAGAAATTGCTAAATATCCCCTGGGGATAGTGCAAAATCACCTCAATTGAGAATTGAGAACCATTGGCCCAAGGTAAGTGGGAACAGGTTTTCTAAAGTTTTCCTGCTTGCCTGCCACATTGACTCCATTCTTCTTTAGTAGTAAGTCTCCGAAACCTTATTACATGTTAATACATCAGTTTGTTGTTCCAAGAGTTAAATGATATAATATACGCAAAAACATCTAGCACAGGGCAAGGCTCTTTAAGAAATATTTGCTGGCTTTGAATCTATACCTGGTTTGGTCAGACCCACCAATAGAGAAGAACATGTCCACCCACTTCCTGTCTTTCCCAGCCAGCATTTCCTGTCAGGGCCTCCGTGGTGCCATGGAGCTACCTCTCATGCCCTGGGCCATGGGGCTTATCCTATGAGGGGGCTAGGTTTAAAGCTGGCTATAAATTAAATACACTTATCATGTGACTACACACCCTGTGAAAGTGTTTTGTAAACATACTACCATTTGCAGCTTCCAAACTTTTGTTTAAAGCTACCTTCCCAGACCTCCTTAGTGAGGAATCATCTCAAGATCTTCAGATTTCCTATCTCTGTCTTTGATTTTGTTCAATAATTAATCACTTTTACAGATAATGTTCCTATATGTGCCTCATTGCTATTTCACTCTTCTATTGTCATTTCACTTTGTATAACCTATATCTAGACTTCAAGCTCCTAGATGAGAGTGGGGGCCAGGGCTGACGTGTCACTTTATCCCTGACAGTGCCTGCATAGATGCCTTGCATAGGTGCTCAAAAACAGTTCAGTGATTTGTAGTGCTCTTAAAACATGTCTGCAAATTCTTTGACACCATCAAAAGTGGAATCAAATTCCATTGCCCTTGGATTTGGGCCACCTTAGGGACCCGCATCTACCAAACAGAATGCAGCGGAAGTGACGCAGGGTGTCTTCCAAGACAGGGTCTTAAACGGTAATATAGCTTCTGCCTTGCACTCTATTTTATTTTATTGTGGTAAAAACACTTAACATGAGATCTACCCTCTTAACAAATTTTTAAGTGCATAATACAGTATTGTCAACTGTAGGCCTAGCTCTTTCTTAGAACACACACCTTGGGAGCCCTGAGCTGACATGTAAGAAGTCTGGCTACCCTGAAGCTGCCATGCTGGAAAGACCACAGAGAGAAGCCACATAGAAATAGAAAGACGCCCAAGGAACCCCAACTGTGCTCACCCCAGTTGTTTTAGTCTTCCCAGAATTAATCCCCAGAAATGGGAGTGAATGAGCCTTCAGATAATGCCAACCCCAGCCTTCAAGATACCCCAGCTGACTTCCCAACTGTCCCCACCGAGCCCTGCCCAAATTGCACATTTATAAGTAAAATAAATGTTATTGTTTCAAGCCACTGAGATTTGGGTGGTTTGTGAGGCGACATTAGGTAACTGGAAGAGACTGGACCCAATGGCAGGAGCTGCAGAACATCTAACCAAAAATACTACCCATTTCAGATACATTCCAGAGTGCAAGGTGAATGGTCAAGGTCACTCTAATTGCACCATCTCACTCTGCTGGTCCTCTTTCTGAGCTTTAGAAAGAAGTAGCGTTACCTTGACAACAAAGACGTCCAGAAAATCTCCGGGTTGACATAGTATTAACCCCCACATTCCAGCTTCCAGGGAATTTATCTTTCACTTTTCAACCCACACTATTTTTTTTTTTGCTAGACATTTTCAACTAATGGTTTCAATGGTATTAATAATGAAATGTGGCTTTTTGCTGGACAGATGTGGAATATTTTTCCTTTACTCCTTACCAATGGAACCGCAGAGATGATCTCATTAAAGTCTAAGAAATTCAGTGCAGCAACTAGACTCATTTTTGCTCAGAATTACAGGTGCCCAAGTGCAGAAACCGTTGCCAGGGCTGAGTCCACTAGGATGGAAATGGCTTTGTGGACTGGGGGCTGGTCTCTCGCATCAGCCCTGATGCTCTCAGTGGACCCCTTTGCCCTCTTCTGGCTGCATTTCTTCTCTAGAGTCTGGTTTAAAGATCAAACTTCTCTGGCCTTCACAAGCAATTTACCAGGAAATGAACGAAGACAACTCAAAAATGTAAACTGATGTTAGATTCGTCTGAAAAACCCAGGAAAATCAGAACATTGCATTTTAATCAGTTGGCAGGTGGTCCAAGATCATGATGAATTTCTTACTCTAGTTGACACATTTTTAAATGTTAATGTCCTCTTGAGGAATAAACTGTGTTCTAATGATTGAAATAATGGCTTCGAAGGTGAGCATTCAGCTTATTACGGTTTCAAACCTTGGCACCGTGCGTGGAGAGGTGTTAGGTTATGCACTCGACAGAGAAATAATTACTACACATAATGGAAAGGAAGGGGTTTCAGAGAAGGAGTATGAAGAGGACCTGAGTCATGAGGGAAAGAGACTCCTTCAGCAGGATGAAACAATCCTTACCCACGAGGAGCACAATGCAGAAGAACAAGATCAAGTTTCCTCAAAACTGCACAATTCACACTCACCGGGGCCCCGGTTTGTAGAAGCATTTTCTTTCTCTAACCCAAAGGAGGGAGAGTCAGAAAGATTTTTTTCTATCAAAACTCAACTTTCTTTCAACCTAATGCTGACTCCACAAAGGCCGGAAATTTGAGAGTAACAGGGTGAGTTCCAGCTTTTTCAACTCCCCAGGAGGAAAGCAGGGCAGACAACCTCCTGGTGGCCACACACACTTCCCGCTGCAGGCCGACGGGTAGAACTTGTTTGAAAACAAATAAAGACCAACTGTCAGCAACAGGAGAGAAGAACTGGAAATAGTATCCGGAAAGGAATTATTGGTCTCTTATGGCGCTGCTTCTTTACTTTAAGCCATGAGTGATAAACCTTCTCATCCTCTTTGCCTTGCAATTCCTAATTACATCCAGCATAGAAAAACATGCAAAATGCTTCACCACAGAAATGCCATCACACATGGAGTACACGATTAGCCAGACTTTTAACGATAAAGCCAGTGGAGAGTCTCCTTGCTTCTCCTGAGATAAACATAATGCCAATCATACAGCTGCAAAAATTCATTTGAGTGGCACTAAGAAGGAAAGTGAGGGAAAACTGGTTATCCATCCTCCCAAACCTTGTCTTGTGCCCGAGCAAAGGCCAGACCTCCGACAGGCACCGTGTATTAGTTTTCTATGCTACATAACAAATTACTACCAACTTACTGGCTTAAAATAACACCCCCTTATTATCTGATGGCTTCCAGGGGCAGAAGTCTGCACATCACTTGGCTGAGTTCTCTGCCTAGGGTCTCCAGGCTGCATTTTCATCTGGAGCTCGAGGGTCTTTTCCAAGCTCTCTGGTCATTGGCAGAATTCAGATCGTCGCAGCAGCATAACCGAGGCCCTCAGCTCCTAACGACCCTTATTCCTGCCACATGGCCTCTGACTACGTGGCAGTGTGCTTGCTCAAGGCTGTGTGTCAGCTCAAGCTGCCATAACGAAGTACGCCAGTCTGAGTGGCTTAAACACAGACATTTATTTTCTTACGGTTCTGGGGGCTGGGAGTCCAAGACTGGGGTGTCAGGTTGTGGCAAGAGCCCTCCCGTTGGGTTGCAGGCAGCCGCCTTCTCGCTGTGTGCTCTTCTTTGCTCAAGAACACCCTCAAGGGCAGAGAGAGCAAGCCCTCTGGTGTCTCTTCTTATAAGGGCACTAATCCCATCGTGAAGGCCCCATGCTCACGACCTCATCTAACCCTAATTACCTCCCAAAGACCCCATCTCCAAATACCATCAAATTGGTGGTTAAGGCTTCCACGTATGACTGGGGGGGGACACAAACATTTAGTCCATAACAAAGTCCAACAGGAAACTGTCTCTAACTTCTTCCATCTCTGACCACCAGACCTCCTTTTAAAGGGCTCCCCTGATTAGGTCAGGCCCACCCAGGATCATCTCTCATTTGATTAACTTAAAGTCAGCTAACTAAGGACCTTAATTAAATCTGCAAAATCCCTTCACCTTTGCCACATAACATAACCTAATCAGAGGAATGAAATCCCATCATATTCACAGGTCCCACACACTCAAATGGAGAAGATTATACAGAGTAAGTATCAGAGAGTGGAAATCTTGGGAGTCACCTTGTAATGACTACCCTACCCTACCAGTGACCCTGGGGTGTCCTGCCTCTCAGATCCCTTTACCCCTCAGCACCCTCATCTGTCACTCTCACTGCCAGACATGCACACACGTACACACGTACACACATGCACACACACTACTTTTCACAGGCACCTATGAATTAGCTGCAGGCCTTTGGCCATTACCTATGGCCTCCCTATCCCCCCTTTTCTGCATGCAGATCCATCTTGACCTAAAAGGTCTAGCCTGTTGGAGCAGAAGGAGGCTCTGAAAAATGAATTTTTTTCTTTCTACCAATTATTAATAGGTCTTAGTTTGACCTGACGCCTTTTCTCTATTCCCCAGGCACTAATAGTTACAGTGATGAGTATCTATGACCTTTTCAAGGGCCTACCAAAAATATTTGAGATTTTAAAAAAAGTCTTATTGTCTCCAAAATATAAAATTCAATATTATTAGATAATTAAATTAACTGCTTCTAGAACACTTTATCAGAATAAATAATATATTGTTATATATATTTTTTGTTTAATGCGGACGTGAGAATATTTTAATATGTTTGACATGATGGGGCACAGGGCTCCAAGAATAAGGGTATATAGGACCTGTGAAGGCTGCAGACAGCTGACAGAGACCCACGTACCCACCGGTACTGGGATTCGTAGGATGGCGTTAGAGACGAAAAATCTCAAAATGGCACTTACTTAACTATACTTTCTTCTTTTAAGGTATTTTAGCATTCAAGCTTACTTGATCCTACCTATTTCCTTGTGAATTAGAAAATGCAAATGGGCATTATTTTTATGTCACATCTTGGGAAAGAATAATAAATTAAGGCATTTATCTAAGGCCACAGTAGAACTACGTCAAAGAAGATGGTCTACTCTTGAACTGTAGAATCACAGATTCCGAACATCGAACGGTTGAGCGCCATCACCCGACAGAAGCAGAGAAAATGGGCTGAGCGCAGGACCACACAGGCCAGCGAGTTAGTGGCAGAGACAGGAATCGGGGCTGGCTGACTCCAAACCTAGAGGTCTTTCCAATATGATATGCACTTTCTCCTTCATCTCTTGATACTAGACTCATGTTCATGCAGTCCAGCCTCTCTGTTTCAAAGACTAGCCCTCACACGTATACATGATTTTCAGTTTTAATTCCTTTTCTCCCAAACCTCACCTGGAATCCTGAGAATAAACAGTAAGCAGAACCCTAGCATCTTGGTAGTAGAAGGCCTCTCAGAGATCATCTACTCCATCCACTCCCACAGGCTGGACATCTCTTTAACAATATCCCTTACACGTGGTCAACTGGCCTTGTCTTTAATACCTCCAATGACAGGGAGCTCACTACAAAAGCAAGGGCAACTCCATTCTGAGCAGTCTTAACTGTGGAGATGCTCTGTCTCCTTCTAATTTCACATATGGTTTTCCAGAGGTGCATGGAAAAGTGTAAGTCATTTCAGAGGCCACAGCCTCTCATATTTGAAGATGCCTATCTTTCTCAAATCCCTTCTCCCAGAGTTTCCCCCCTGTTGGTGTCATTAGCATTTAGAGTGAGACTTCTTCCTCAAGTGGGACTGTCCTGTGCATTGCAGGATATTTAGCATCGCTGGCCCCCTGGGAACCAAATTCCAATAGCCCACCTACACTCACCTGGTGACAACCTATTCATTGTGACAACAAAATATGCCCCTCATATTTCCAGAAACCCGTGGGGAGGAGAAGGATACAGTCCCTGATTGAGAAGCACTGTGCCTCTGGGTCGAGACCTCCACATGCCCCAGCCATGCTCTGTATTGGGCATGTCCAGCTATAGAGTGCTGTACTAGCCCACGGGCTTCTCAAAGCAGCCCTTGTGGGGAGCTTCGTGCCACTATCATCGTGAGCACACATCACAGAGGGTGAGATAATCAACGACGAGAACTTAGTGAGTAGAAGGAAGCCTTCCCTTTGCCACGTTTAGGAATCTGCCCTCTTGCACTCCCAGATGTCCCCACTTAATAGCCACCCTCCCGTTCCCCTAGGATGACTGGGAAATCTGTGCTGCCAATCAACTAATTTTGCTGAATTAGAAATCCACATGGCATTGTTTCCCGCCCAAACAGCCATCTCTCAGTTATTTTCCCAACAGAAAAGCCGTGTAGTTCTTTAAAGAGCTTCACCTTTGGCCATTGTTTTCTTAGCTTTTATCAAACTACAGTTGGATCTTTTGATTTTGATTAAAATTGCTTACATCAGAATGATTGTTAAGACAGAAAATAACTGAAATCCAAACTGCCCTTGAAATTGCTTTGAAATCAGAGCAGAACACTGGCGAGAGATTATGATGTCATTGAACATTAGCCCATCACACAGGACCTCCAATATCTTGTCCACTCCTTCCCAGAATTTTCTTCATTACACACGATACCTGTCGTATCTTGGGAAGCAGTGAGCAATATGCAGAATGGTGGTAAAAGCATGGGCTTCATGCTTTGAATCTTGGGTCTGCTGCTTACCAGCTGTGTGGCCAGAGGCAAGTTTGTTAACCTCTCTGTGCCTCAGTTTTCTCTTCTGTGAAATGGAGATAATAACGTGTACCTCCAAAGGCTGTTGTGAGGAGTGAATGAGCTACGCACTGTAGCTACGCACTGTACCGTCACTCCACCAGACCCCCTGGGAGCACTTTCATGTTTTCTCTGCACCTGTCCCCTGACCACTCCTGGTATCAGGTGGTTTGGGCCTTTTTTATTTTCCTTCATCTTCTTCTAACTGCCTGCATCTCTGATCAGAAAACCATTTGAAGGCTATGGAAGCTGCTTTGTGGTGAGGCCCGAAAAGCCAGAAATACCCGGGAGTTTACGTCCCCCAACACCACCATCACCCGCTGAGGTGGCCTTTAGCCAGCCACTAACTGGGGCTGGAGTCTGAAAGCCCAGTTCCCTTGCCACGAGTGAGGACAAACCCCAGGGTATAACTTACACTCCAGAGCCGCCTGTGCAATCAGGCCAAGGCTGGACTTCACCTGAAATTACACCCCAGTCTGGTTTCTTCTCCTGCTCTGTTCTGCTTCTTTCAGTTCTCAGAGGAATCCTAAGTCCCCTGCATACAAATCCTCTCCTCTGGGTCAGAAATCCAACCTGAGACAAGCACTTACCATGCATTTAATAAACGTTAGTCTTTATTATGTTTGCGATGAATGGCCACTATGAACTCAGAACACTTTAGAATGAACATGCACTTTATAAGTCACAACCACTTCTAAATACATTTGAAAAATAATTATGTACGTGCGAGATGTTCTATATGCAGTCTATAACCTGCAGGACAGTCTGGACACACTACAGGAATCCTACAGCTCTCCATGGACCACATTTGGGAAACACAGCTTTAAGACAACTCCCTCATTTCATTGAAAATTAAACCAAGAGCAAGACAGTCTGTGTGACGGTCCCAGGCCCAGGGCTAGGGAGTGGCAAGCAGAACTAGAACCCAGGTCTCCGGCCCATATCAGTGTCATTTTCACTGTGCCCTTTAAGCTCGCCGCCAGTTTCCGAGAGAACTTAACCCCGGGACCTCAGAGGTCCGCTCAGCGCGGCCGGCAAGGCTCCATCAGTAGTTCCCAGGGCCTTGTGTGCACACCCACGCTGGATGTTTTAACAAAACGCGAAGTATATAGAAGCTTCCTGCCTTCCAGAAGCTTGTCACCGAGTATGGACAAAGGCCAAATGCACGAGAAATGTAAGAAAATACCAGAAAGCATCGGGAAGTTGAGACTGACTAGAAGTGTGGAACAGATTTAGAGATGGGAGGAGCCTTAGTGCACGTCACCTGGTGATTTTCAGCGTACTTTTTAAGCAATAGAATCTGGTTCAAATGAAGGCAGACGCCAAAATTTAGATAATAGGACAGGGAAAAGCAGAGTTGCTTGCGCTGAAGGGGTGAAAGGCTGGAACCCTGTGGCCCCATCTCCCCTCCCCTCTGCACCCACACTGATCTAGTCTGACATCCCACTCATTTACAGAGGAGAAAACTAAGGGTCGACCCCTCTCCTTCCCACTTCCTTTGCAGTCCCATGACCAACCCCTCACTGAGGCCCTTATTTCCCCTCATCTCATCTTGGATAACAGCCCTCACACACTCTCACTGATCTCCTCCCGTTCCCTGTCCACACCTCCCTTCCCTCCCTTGAGCCTAACATACACACGGCTCTGTCTGCAGGTTCCTTCCCACACTGCATCTCCCACTTCACACAAACCCTGTCCCGTCAGCCTTCTACCCAAACTTCAAGGTCCCACAGACACGCCACCTTCTCCAGGCAGCCTCCTGGGATCTTCCAGGTCAAAAGTTCTCCTGCCCTGTCTTCCCAGCCGCAGCCCTCCGCTGAGGCTGCCTTGGCTCCTGCTTCACTCCCCCCTGCACTGGGGCTACTTGTGAACGCCTCACCTTCCCCCCTGGGTGATTTGATGGCTTCGTTTCACCCACATTCACACCCTTAGGGGAGCACCTTTCCCATAGTGGATGCACAGCAAAAGGCTCTTGAAGTGGTTGCCCATGATCACACCACGACATTGGTGGCATCAACCAGAGAGGGGATGGAATACCTGGGTCTGGGTGGGGAGTGCCTGGAAGGACTTCATAGAGAAACAGCCCGCACAACTGCTTGGTGGGATTTGTCACTATCTGGAGGAAAAACCATGACATGAATCGTTTAAACTATGCATGCATAAAGCCTTGGGACAATTTTCAGAAGCCACAATCCAAAGGGTGTGTATATAAATGGACGACGGGAGGTATTCATCAGGAGGAGGAAGTGGGACTGAGGAACAAGCTTTGAAAGTTCAGTTTCACCAAGGACAAAACCACCCCACTCGGTATTCTTCCTCCAGAAGGGGAATCTTCTCATCCAAGGATGGGCAGTACAGGGTGAGTCCTCAGGAGAGTGGTCCCTGGCAGGGCCTGCCCCGTCTCCGAGGTGGCCAGGGCCAGCCTGTCATAATTAAAAAGAGGTGCACCCAATTATCACAAGCACCCAGGGCCGGGCTGCTGAGGTTCTAGCCCCACAGACACAAACAGGCTGGAAGAGAGAAACAAACTCCCTTGCTGCCATGTGCCCTCTGCAGCACACCCGCCCCCTTCAGGGCAGATGGCCGTGCCTTTTCTGCGAGCTCAGATCTTCCAAATCCACCCAGCAATGTGAAAAATGCAGTTTTGCAGATCTGCTGGCATTCTCTACAAGGAGCGGGCAGGAGCGGCCCCAAGCTAGACAGGAGGATTAACGCTGTCGGCATTCTCTCCCTGCGGCTCAGTCACTGGCTTTGTGTCAGGAACACGACACAGAAAGGAAGAAGACGACCTGGAAGTGGCCTCGGGCCTGGGCTCAGTCTCTGAGGGCCCGAGCCTACCCCTATTCTCCAGCACCTTTGACACACCACTTACCAGCCCATCAAAATCTGCTTTCAGGAGGGATTCCAAGAGCCACGTTTATGCCGTAAAGGCCACGGTTTCCCAAAGGGTATTCACATCCGGAAAAAGGAAAAGAGATGTTTTGCCCACATGGGTTTGGGAAATCCAATGTTAAACGACGTTTCTTTCTTGAGGAATTCTCAGAGACTTTCAAATCTAAGGCGCACTGGGAAATTCCGCCAATGTGATACAGTATATTGCATTTTCCCAACATGACTTAACCATAGAAGCCTTTACCCCAGTGGCATCTCCTAGAACCAGAGGAGTTTAATTCAGTTTGTTCCCTCTCTACCCCAGTGGATTCTCAAAGTGTGGTCCATGGATTCAAGAATCTATGAGGTCAAAACTGTGTTCATAATAATAGTAAGACATTATCTGTCTTCACCGTGTGGATATTTGCACTGATGGCACAAAAGCATTGCAGGAGGAGGGTAAAAGCCTCAAACTGTGCTAGTGCTCATTGTCCTCTACTCTCATATACTTGCAAGAAAGAAGAAACAGTTGTACTTAAGAATGTCCTTGATGAAGCTGGAAAAGTACTAACTTGATTACGTCACAGTCTTTGAGTAGACATCTTTTAAATATGGTTTGTAAACAAACGAGAAATACACATAAAGCACTTCTACTGCATACTGAAATACAATGGCTGTCTCTGGGAAATGCTCTCGTGCAATTGTTGGAGCTGCAAGCTGAATTGGTCTTTTTTTAAAATGGGGCACCATTTTACTTGACTGACAGAAAAACTATGGTTATACAGATTTGGGTATTTGGCAGACATTTTCTTGAAAATGAATGAAATGAGCACATCTTGACAAGGAAAACAACCGACAGTGTTTGATGTCAATTATAAAATTTGAGCTTTCAAGCAAAAATCAGAATTTTGGAAAACTTGTATGTGCCACCAGGAGTTTGACAGCTTAAAGACTCTTTTAATGAGCTCGATGGTGATATTAATAAATGTGATATTTTGATGTGATACAAAATGAAATACGTCAACATTTGGAAGATCTGAATAACTCGGTGAACTAATATTTTCAAAATAATTGATGCATGATGTTACAAAATCTTACATGGACATAAGATCCATTCAAAGTGCAATTTAGACCAGTGGATTTAATGTAACAGAGTATGAAATTTTCATTACGATGGTTTCAGATTCTACATGCAACCTCCTAGAAATTACCACTTGTCAAGATTTGTTGTCATGTCAAAGAAATTTATCCATAAATATCTGAAATGACTATTAAAATACTCCTCCCTTTTCTAACTACATACCTTTTCGGGGCTGGATTTTCTTTACCTACTTCAAACAAAGCAACATACCATGACAGATTAAATGCAGAAGAAGATGAGAATCGAGCTGCTTCTATTAAGCCAGACATCAAAGAAATTTGCAAAAGTGTAGAACAATGCTACTCTGAATCTCACTAAGTGTTTTTTTGTTTTGTTTTGTTTTTTTCAATAAAAATGTAATGTTTTCTTGCAATGGCTTTATTATGGATTTTTTAAATGAATTAACAAATATTTTAAACATTTCTCATTTTAATTTTTATATCAGGGATCAGCAAATTTTTCTATCAAGGTAGAGATAGTAAATATTTTAGGCTTCACGGGGCCCACAGTCTCTGCTACAACTAATCAACTCAGCCATTGTAGAGCAGCCTTAGACAATACATAAACCAATGGGCCCAGCTGTGTTCCAATAAAACTTTATTTACAAAAATCAGTGGTCAGCTAGATTTGGCCCATGGCCATAGTTTGCTGACCCCTATCTTATGTAATAAATATCAATAGATATAACCAACTTAAAAGCTCTTTGTAGTCATCACTAAATTATAAGCATAAAGGGGCTTGCAACCAAAAAGACTGAAAAACACTATTCTACCTGAAGTATAAACACTTTGTCATTTTCAAAAAGAATTTCAGGCAGAGGGAAAGGCAGGGGGAGATATGTTGGGGTGGGGGCCCTTTCTCCTGGGGGCAGCAGCCTGTTCCGCCTCCCTGTGGGGCAGATCCCATATGCCACTGGTGGTTTGGGAAGGTGAGATTCGGAACACAACAGCACTCCACTTTAACTCTCCCAGTCACCTCTAGAATCCACTTCATCTAGAAAAAGACTCAGGTTTGGGCCACTGTAGCCACCCCCACTGCCATGAGCACATCAATAAAATTCCCCTCTTCAGAAGACAAAAGTCACATGATGCCAAAGCACATGTGCAGGGTAACCTCCAACCAGCCCTGGAGAACAACAGGGGCTTCTCCTGCACTCAGCCCAGTGGCGAGAGAGGCCTATGTGGAGGCCAGGGCAAGAGGTCCGATCTTCACACAAACAAAACACTTCCAACCTAGAGAGCACACAGAAGATATCCAGACCGCTTGGAGCATGCCAGTTATAGAACACTCATTAGGCTTGGCAAAGGGCTGGCCCCTCAGCCCTGGGCTGTCATGGTATATTTTAGTGCAGGAACTGAGTCACACCTGCAAATCCTACGACAAATGATGTTGTACTAACTTTAAAGAGTGCCAGCTCATTTCCTGGGTTCCAAGCCAACCTGACATAATAGAGTCCTTTCAACAATCCACTAGAAAAAGTTGGTATAATGTCCAAAATATTTCAAGGAATGAACGCTTCTTAATTTGTTAAGAAGTTTTGCGTGTCAATCAGCTCTAATAGGATAAAAGCCCTTCATTAGAGACCCAAGGCAAACTCAGAACAGCTGCCATTCACCCTATTGCCTGCTGGACCTTTTTTCCTTGACTGTTTTTTTCCTTCTAGCAATGCTTTTATGGCAAGAATTTTCTGGTGTCTTTCACACAGTCGGCTCACTTGTCCACCAATCTTCTGGGTGTTTTTATTTCACTCTCTTGATGATTTTATTGGATCAACACATTGAGCTATGAGGTTTGGCCAACATGAAATGTCAACACAAACACAGATACATCCAGAATAGTGGCGTTCCCTCTCTGCCAATAGCAAGCCTCACCACCACCCCCAAAACACACACACACCTGCCTTTCCTCAGTCACAAAAGCTATCCAGAGGGCCCTTCTCCTCAGAATTCTGCGTTAGCTTCAATGACTGGCAATTCCAGGGGTTCCAGTGTTGTCCTGGTTATAAAAGGGACCAGCCCATCAGAGAAGCAAAGCAAACACAGACTACACACATGCAAAGGAGTGGCAATCCACCTTTTAAGGGACAGACCAGGTGGCTCAGTCGGCTTGGAGTGAATAAAAACACCCTCAAGACAGAGCATAGTCTTGAAAGGTAGCAAGACCTGCCTTCTTAGAGCAAAGAGTCTGTGATGTGATACCTGAGCCAGTCGTGAGGAGAGAGTGGGTTCATGGCTCTGGGGAGAGAGAGGAAGGAACTGAGGCCTGTGCAAGGGACTTAAAGCGCTTTTGAACTGAGCAGGGTAATGTAGCTCCTCCCCAGACTGGACAACTTTGTGGAGTCTGGAGGAAGCGTCCAGGAAAATTGAGGCCTGGATCACTGAGGAAGGCCCAAAGGCCGGGCATGTGTGATGGATGAAACAATAGGGCCACAGCACTAAGTTTCCAGCCAAAAGCAGAGATTTAAACACTCAGCCACTCAGGAAATCTAAGCCTTTCAGGTTGACAAGGACAGAATCACACAGGCCATAACCAAACCTACTCTGCTGCTCACTAATTGGGTGAACCAGGACAGGTTACTTGGCCTTTGTGAACCTGTTTTTCTCACTTATAAAATGGGATAATGATAGTACTGTGTTAGCTCTGGCTGCCATAACAAAATACCATATACTGGGTGGCTTGAGCAACGCAAATTTATTTCTCACAGTTTTGGAAGCTGGAAGTCCAAGCCCAGGGTGCCAGCACGGTCAGGCTCTGGTGAAGGACATCTTCCTGGCTTGTGACAGCCGCCTCTGCACTGTGTCCTCACATGGTGGACAGAGAGAGAGCTCCGATCTCTTCCTCTTCTAATAAGGACACTAATCCTATCCTGGGGGCTCCACCCTCATGACCACCCACCTCTAAACCTAATCACCTCCCAAAGGCCCCACCTCCACATACCATCACATTGGGGGTTAGGGCTTCAATATACAAATTTGAGGGGGCACAAACTTTCAGTCTGTAACAAGTACCTACCACAGAGAGTTGTTTTGACAATTAAGTGAAATCTACACATAGAAGGCTTATTTAGCATGGTGCCTGGCACGTCATTGGAACTTATTAAAGATGGTTATTTGTTTTAGGGAGTGGGCAGAGGAAGCATTTCCACAGGCCAGCACCACTGTTCACCCAGAGCTGTGTTTGGTAGGCAGTTGCAATGAGATTTCCAACAAAGGAGTTTGTTGCCTTTTACTGGGGGGTAGCCAGGCCTTGCTCCCTGGTCCCAGGAACCCTCACTCCCTGTGTCAATGTCCCAGGTTCTATGCAGAGGTCTGAGTTACTGGGAGGGGCAGTCTTCCTCAGGGCCTGGCATCAGGGCCTCTCCGGCAACCAGGTGAAGCGAAGGGCCCTCCCTGGGTGCAAGAATCCAAGCTGAGCTGGGAACTAGTTGTCACGTCCTTACTTTGTCTTTTGTTCTATAACATGGACCAGTGGTTCTCAAACTTGAGTGTAAACCAGAATCAGCTGGAGAGCTTGTTAAGACCCAGATGGCTGGGCTCCACCTCCAGAGTTTCTGAGGTCTGGGACAGGCCTAAGAATTTGCATTTCTAACTAGCTTCCTGGTGAAGGTGATGCTGCTGGTTTTGGAACTATACTTTGAGAATCACTGATGCAGACCCTGAAACAGAGGCTGCACTAGTTTATTTCCCATGACTGTCCAATCATGTTATAAGAGATTGACATTCCAGTAACACCTATGTCTTCTCTCAAGATTCCAAACTGAGGATAAAATCAGCGTCTGCAGTTTACAACCCAGGAAAAAGTGGAGTCGCTTTGAAAAGTAGAAGTGATATCTCACATTTTAGGTACGTAAAAGTACAGCTCAGGTAAGTTGGGACTGCGTTCCCAGAGGGTATGAAAGGGCTTGTCAAGCCTTTGAGAACTAGAACTAGAACTGAGGGAGGGGTTGGAATTCTCAACTATCAACTAGATGATAATCTATCCCTTTTCCCCAGCATTTTCCCTGGCATTGGACAGTCTTATCTTATCTCTGACACCTGGTGTGAAAACAAAGTATGTCAAATACTTGTCCAATTTCCACCCTTATGTCCCCCTAGGAAATAATTTGATTGACTCTTGTTTGTGCAAAGAATTCTTTGCTGCCTGTCTGCTGTGGGATTGAGTTTCCACTGCACCAAACTGAAAGTGCAGCAGGTAGAAACATCAAATACTCTTTATCCACCTGCGTACTGGAAGCAATCCCCAGGGAATTCATGCTGCTTACTGTATTCCCAGATCATTGCCCACCCAGGGTTTGCTCTGGAGTGCAGGTTTATTTAGCCCCTTCTAGTCAATACCATTTCTCTGAAGTACTCCAGGCCATGTCCAGCTGTTTCCTAGAACCTTCCAAGTGTTTACTCTTTACTTGCTCTTCATGGGAGACTAGGCTGTTGTCACTTCCACGCCTGACACTGGTCTATTCCCTTCCCTTCCCTGGGAGATTTGAATCCACAGCCATGAACATGAAGGCATAATTATATCATAAGGCCCTTTGCTTAGTTCACAGCTTGGATTGTTCGATCCAGAACCCAGGTCTTCATGAAGTCCCTCTTACCGAAGAACTCTACACACTCAAGACTCTAAGAAAGTCAGTGACAACTTACCAAGTTATTTGAGGACACAGCCAGCTGCCACCTTCTCTAAAGGTGTTTGCTTCTCTCAGACTAAGTATTACCACCAGTGAACCTTCATTGCCGTACAAGAATTCTTCTAAGATATACATTTTATTGACAAGAGGTAGTTCTAATGCAAAGGAGTAACCCCAAAGATTTTTTTCAGGTTATCTTCAATCTCTTTTCCTTCCTGTTGGGTGATCAGAAAGCCTTCAAGTACCCTAAGTAAACTTGCCATGTTAGACTCACACGCACTTGATCTAACTCAGTGGTTCTCAACTGGGAGCAATTCTGGCCCTCAAGGACATTTGGCAATGTCTGCAGGCATTTTGATCACTACCGGGGTGAGGGACGCTTCTGACATCTAGTGGAAAGAAACCAGGGATGCTGCTAAAACAACCTACAATGTACGAGACAGCCCCCAAAACATAGTAGTATCCAGCTCCAAAGGTCAATAGTGCAAAGTTCGAGGAACCCTGATAAATGACTGCTCAGAGGGAATACGCAGCTCTACTCCTGAAGACTCAGTTCCTTAGTAATGAACAGGATCTCTGGTTAAATTTTAACCCTAAGAACATGCAAGAAAGCCCCTAGAACAGCATAGCTTCTTCACATACATGTGAAAAGAATGAGAATGTAAAGCTATGCCTTCATCCTTGGGAGATGGGTATCTTAGGTTAGGTCTTCCCAGAAGGAACAAGTATAAGTGGTTCATTTGGGAGGTGATCCCTGGAAACCTCAGTAGTGGGGTAAGAGAAGTGAGACCAGGAAGGAAGGGAAGTCATTAGAAAATGTGTTACAAGCAAGTTACCACTGTGGGCAACAGGAGCTTAATCCCACCAGGGAATGCCAGGAGAGACTTTCAAACATTGTCTTCAGTTATCCTGAGGTATTGACTCATACATCCTGTCAGTCATTGATTGAGGGCTCCCAAGGGCTGTTAATTCACCAGCACTTCCAGCCCTCCCAAACACAGGCAGAGTGGGCCGTCAAGCTAAGTCCTCACACAAAGAATCTCCGGTGCTGACAATGAAAGTCAGTCTGGTGTGCATGAAACTGATAGGTGTGAGTGGCTACGGGTTGGGGTATCAACAGCATCTGCTACAATGGGATTGCCCGGCACATTTATTTTCTCCGTTGTATTTCTCTTATGTTTGAATATTTACCATGAGCACTTATTACATTAATAGCAAGAATAAAGCACTTATAACTAAAAATACTAGAGGGAAATGCAAAATTAAAAGATGGGGAGCAGGCCCTGATGGCCTAGTGGTTAAAGTTTGGCGCGCTCCACTTTGGCAGCCTGGGTTCGGTTTCCAGGCGCGGAACACACCACTCATCTGTCAGTAGCCATGCTGTGGCAGCAGCTCACACAGAAGAACCAGAAGGACTTACAACTAGAATATACAACTATGTACTGGAGCTTTGGGGAGGGAAAAAAAAAGAGAGAGAGGAAGATTGGCAACAGATATTAGCTCAGGGCAACAGATGTTAGCTCAGGGCAAATCCTTCCCAGCCAAAAAAGAAGCTGGTTCTCTTAACACTAAATGTGCCATGCTGAAAGAGTGGGACATCTTCTGATTATCCCCATAAAGATCAAATCATGAAACTCAGGCTTCTACATTCTCAGAATTCCCTGCCAAGATGTCTCTTTAAAAATAAAATTAAAAGATGGGATTAAATGTAGCTGTGGATATCAGTTAAGCTGTCCAATTCAAAACTAAGAAAATGCGATTCAGAATCATATTTTACCCAAGAGGAGACAGAGGTGACCCACTTTGCAGTGTTGGCCACATGGTCATTGCAGATCTGTTATCTCATGTGCCACAAAGCTCTGAATCGGAGGGTCTTCTTGGTCATATTCCTAGTGACTGCAGCAAGTTCCTAGACGCGATGGGATGAGCAAGCCAAGGCAGAGATCCTGATTCCCGAAACTTCATGCCTGGCTTTGGATCACCCTTCTACAAAATTTGAAAATTTAAAGGCTTATAAAAAGTATTACACCAAGTTTCAATTGAAAAAAAAAAACAAACTATTAGCAAAGTAACTTAAGCAGAGACAAGAATGTTACAGAGAAATTAACTGACTTGGGTCAACATTGGAGCATTAAAACTACCCAGCCCAGGGGCCAGCCCGGTGGCATAGTGGTTAAGTTGGCATACTCCACTTCGGCGGCCCAGGGTTCGCAGGTTTGGACCAACGCACTGCTTGTCAGCCATGCTGTGGTGGCGTCCCCTATAAAGTAGAGGAAGATGGGCACGGATGTTAGTCCAGAGCCAATCTTTCTCAGCAAAAAGAGGAGGATTGGCAATGGATGTTAGCTCAGGGCTAATCTTTCTCACACACACTCAAAAAAACTACCCAGTCCATTTATTGAGACCTCACTTTCCAAAGTCTGGTGTTTGTGGATTCATATACTATATAACTAGGAAGTCTAAGTGTTATCAACCATGAAATACTTTGTTACCTTTTTTAACATCACTTTTTCATGCCCAATAGTCTGAACCTCCACTCATGTAATACAGATAAAAGAAACTGAACTCATTTCAATTGCAATAACTAACACAAGGTGAATTGATTTCAATTATACTACTCAGAAAAATGCAGCATCAGTCTAGGATTAACTTTAGCATCTTTCTTACCAAAAGAAAGTTCTCAATTATTCTAAACTTAACAAAAATAATTTAAAGAAATTTTTCAGATTTCAAAAATACCTCAGAAAATAATAATTATTTATTGATGTATATATTTGTTTATTTGATACTTAGCTCCAACTTAAAAGATTAATCATGAACATTTGGGAGGGAGAAAGGGCGGAGATTTTTGTGATGCCAGATAAGGATGGTCATACTAAAACCCAAAATAATACTTGAAAAACACACACACGCATTTGTCTTTTTAAATTAATAAATATATTTCAGACACTTTCATACATCATAAAATATGTATCATTTTAACTAGAAACACATATCCTTTTGAAATATCAACTATTCAATAGTTAACGTAAACTAAATAAGGGGATTCTTTAAAAATAGAACATGAGTAGGTTATTTCTACAGTACCAATTTGAGAATTTAAAATATTGGGTACATCATTGAAAAGTAAAAGCACCTCCAATGGAAACAAGCCTCGTAGGACAGCCCTTAGGGAGCACTCCACCTGCTTTTGCTCATTCCCAACACCAGATATATAGGTCACCCCATCCAAGAATCTATGGATAAACATTACCCAGAAGAGTCCTTTAAGCTAAAACTTAAAGAAGGCAAAAGAACTTGTTGAGAGCAGCTGACTCACGTTCTAGAATGAGAATGATGAACATTTTTCTATGGGTGACCTGGGGAAATGGACACAGCAAACACGGAGTTCTGATATGCGGTTCCTCCTCCTACCACCGTGGTCAAGACCATAGTCTTCAGCTTGACCCGCTCTGCACCCTCCATCAACTTACAGTGCCTCATTATCATGAAACTTTTGTCCTACACCAGCATGCACTGAAACTTCAGTTTATTTGTTTAAGGCATCTTACAAATGGATGATCATTTCAAAAGTTCTTTTAGACTTTCCACTCAAGTTGGTGCAGTGAGGTGATGCTTTGATTCACCACTCTGCTCCATAAAGAAAGCAATGATAAAAGGGTAAAGACAGAAAAACAGGAGTATACACTTGGGCTCAAAAACCTGATAAAGGGGCTGGCTCCATGGTCTTGTGGTTAAGTTCTGTGCTCTGCTTTGGCAGCCCAGGTTTGGTTCCTGGGTGTGGACCTACACCACTCATCAGCGGCCATGCTGTGGCGGCAACCCACATACAAAAGAGAGGAAGGTTGGCATGGATGTTAGCTAGGGACGAATTTTCCTCAGCAAAAAAAAAAAAAAAAGCCTGATAAAAATCTCTGTGGACCAGAAAGGAATATGAATGCTAAGCAGTGAACTGGGCTGCAGTTGCAGACTCGTTGGGGTTGTGTCAAAAGTATGGGGCAGAAATCTGAAAAGGCTCCCACTGGCTGAAGATGGAACAACTGGAACATCAAAAAGAATAGTATCTACAAAAAATTGAAATACAGTAAAAGTGAAAAACCCAGAGTTGATAATGACACTTTTTTAAAAAATCAGTCACCTTTTGGGAATGCCAGAGAATCAACTCATCATTCGGAAGTCTGGCAAGCAAAGGAAAAGAATCCAGTATTTATTCTGTCTTTCTGGGATGAACCATGCTTCAGGGAACAATATTTGATGAGAGAAAATTCCTCTTTAGGAGAAGAGTTCCACCTAATAAATAAGAAATGATAGAATTAGAATATCACCATTTTGCTACCCCTAAGGAAATAATGGATGTGGGCAGTCAGCACCAAAGGCTGCTAAAACCAGTAGGTAAACAGCTGGTCAATCTTAATGTCATGAAAAATAGAAACAGATGTTATGCGTCTTCTCTTGGGTGCTGTTGGACGTGTACACCACCACCTATGAAGTGTTCTTGCAAAAACAAAAAATCGAAGCCAAATCTCATCAAGCCTTGCCTAGATCTATCACCATTTTATAGGTAATGTAAGAAGTGGAGGAACATGTTAAACCATACCATGGAGGAAAAGAGAAACTGTACACCAGTTTTCTTGATAAATTATAAGAAAACAAGAGGGGAAATCTGAAAACGTTCTATATATTTGATGATTTTGAGAAGTAGTGTCATTTTTTTAGACGCATTAACTGTATTGTGCTTATCTTTAAAAAAAAGATTCATACTGAAGTATTTACAGATGAAATGATACAATGTCTAATTTTAATTCAAAATAATCCACTGTAAGAAAGAGAAGCAGTAATAGAGGAAATAACACTGGCCATATGCTGAGAATTGTGAAGTTATGTCACTAGCTGATATATGTACATACGGGGTGGGGGGAGTGGGGAAGGGGAGAGACTGCTTGGACATTGAACCTATACATCTTTGGTAGTCAGTGTGATTCAGGGCAGCATCAGCATCACCTGCCAGCTTGTTAGAAGTGCAGAATCTCAGGCCACATGCCAGACCTCCTCAATCAGAAACCACACTGAACAGGATCCCTTGGTAATTGTGTGTACAGTCAAGTTTGAGAAAGACTTCCATAGATCACTTTGAAGAGAATTATTATCCTCCAATCATTGAACTGCTATACTACTCCGTTTGTTTAGGTCTACTCTAACGGCTTGTAATCATTTTTTCTAGTTTTCTGCAGAGAGGTTGTATTAGTCAGCACGGGCTGCCATAACAAAATACCGCAGGGCGAGTGGCTTAACCACAGAAATTTATTTTCTCACAGTTCTGGAAGCTAGAAGTCCAAGATCAAGGTGTCAGCCAAGTTGGTTTTTGGTGAGGGTCTCTTCCTGGCTTACAGACAGCCACTTTGTCCTCACATGGCCCCTCCTCTGAGAACGAGCAGAGAGAGCAAGTGAGCAAGAGAGTTCTCTGCTGTCTCTTCCTACAAGGACACTAATCCTATGGGATCAAGGCCCCACCCTTATGACTTCATTTAACCTTAATTACTTCTTTAGAGGCCCCATCTCCAACTACAGTCTGGAGGTTACTGGGAGTTAGAGTTTCAACATATGAATTTTGGGGACACACAAACATTCTGTCCATAACAGAGGGCTTTAAGTTTTTGCATTCATTCCTAGGTAGCTGGTATTTTTAACTGATTTATGAGTTACAATAATTTACTGTAGATTCTTTCACATTTTCTATGTGCATAATCCTATCATCTTTGAATAAAAGCTGTTTGATTTCTTCTTTCTCTGTCCTTATAGCTTTTGCTTTTTTCTTACCTTATTCCCAAACTCACAGTTGAAGTACATGTTTGCTGCAGGCTTTTTGTAGTTACCCTTTATCAGAACGAGGAAGTTCCTGTCTATTCCTAGTTTACCCAGGGATTTTATCATGAATGGATGCTGAATTTCATCAAAAGCTTATTCTGCATCTACTGACAGGACCTATGGTAATGCTCCCTTTCCATTCCTGGCATTGGTTGTCTGTACCTTACCTATTTTTTTCTTGGTCTTTATTCCTAAACCTTTTATTAACTTTTGGCATCATTGATTTTCTCTATTGTATATTTTTTTCCTGTTTCATAGATGATTTCCATTTTTTTCTCCTTCTCTAGATACAATTTGCAAAATTTTCTAGCTTCTTGAGGTACGAGCTTAGATTATTGGCACAGACTTTATTCTTTTTTAATATAAGCATTTAAGGCTATGGTTTTTCTTCTAAGTATTATGTTAGCTGCATCCCATAAGTTTTGGTATGTCACATCTTCATTCAGTTCAAAATGTTTTCTGATTTTCATTGTGATTTCTTTTTTGTCTCATGGATTATTTAGAAGTATAATTTCCAAATTATATGAGGATTTCTCAGTAATCTGTCTCTAGTTAATTATCTAGTTACCTTTCACATTTGTGTTGTGAGCAGAGAATATATTCTGTTTAATTTCAAGTATTTGAAATTTGCTTCATGGCCCATAGTCAATTAAAAAATTGTTCCAAGTGTGTTTGAAAAGAATTCTACAGGTGCTCAGTGCAATGTTCTACATGTCCATTAAGTCAAGTTTATTAATTATGTGACTCAAAATTTCCACACCTTTACAATTGCTTTTCTGCTTGTTCTATCAATTACTGAGAGAAGTGTGTTAACATCTCCAACTAAGAGTGTCAGTTTTGCCATTATTTTTAGTTTCTGTCCATTTTTGCTTTATCTATTTGAGATGACGTTATTACATATAAAGGTAGAATTATTCTATCTTCCTAGTACATCCCTTTACCTGCTCCTCGAGCATTTTAATGACTGATTCTTTGATGAAGTCTACTATCTTACTCAGTGCTTTTCACTTGTTCCGCCTGTTCTGTGGTTCTTTTTCTCTCCTTTCAGATTTGATTGAAAAAAAAAAAAAAACATGTTTCATTATTCCAACTCCTCTCCCATTACTTTAGAAGTTATGTGCTCTTTTAGTGGCGACTCTAGATAGCAACATGTATCCTTTGATTTCTCAAAATCCAATGCTAATTGCTACTTTTACCCTCTGATGGACAAAAGACCTCAGAACACTAATTCCATGAATCTGCCCTCAACTTACATCCCATTTTGTCATGTATTTTACATAGTTTATTTATTTATTTATTACTCCACAGGACATTATTATTACTGTTTTATACAATTAATATTCATTTAGATTTACCAATATACTTTCTTTTTGGAGGGAGGGTCCTCATTCTTCCCAAACTTCCATCTGGATTCATTTTCCTTTTATTTAAAGAAAACCCTTTGAATTTCCTTTCTTGTGAGTCTGTTAATGACAAATTCCGTAAATTTAGTGCTTGCCTCTAATACCTCTATTTTCATTCTCGAAGGATATTTTCAGAAGGCTTAGTTCTAGGTTGGCAATGATCTTTTCTCAGCACTTTAAAATACGATTCCACTGCCTTCTAGTTTCCATTATTTCTGTCAACTGTCAGTTTGTTACTTCTTTGAAGGCAATCTATCTTTTTAAATCTGGCTTTTTTTTTAACTGTTGGTTTCAGTAATATTACCATGACGTGCCTAAATATGCCTTACATTTATCTTATTTCAAATTTGTAGGCATTCTTCACGGCTTGATAAATTTCATCAGTTTTGGAAAATTCTTATATTTAATTTGTTCCCATTTTGCTTCCACTCCATCGTCTTTCTCCTCTCCTTATGGAACTACAATTACTCATAAGTTAGAGCTTTTCACTTCACCCTCCATGTCTTTTACCCTCTATTCTGATTTTCCATCCTTTTTGTTTCTCCACGTTTCATTCTGGATATTTTCTTTAACCCATAAGGCAGTTCACTAATTCTCTCATCAGCTGTGTCAATCCACTGTTACATCCAACTACAGTCATGTATCACTTAACAACTGGCATACATTCTGAGAAATGTGTGGTTAGGTGATTTTGTTGTGCGAATATCATAGGGTGTACTTACACAAGCCCAGATGGCATACCCTACTACACAGCTAGGCTGTATGGTACTAACCTCATGGGACCTCCGTTGCATTTGTGGTTCGTTGTTGACTGAAACGTCGATATGCAGCACATGACTGTACTAAGATCTTCCAATTTCATCATTAAATTTTTTGTTCCAGATTTTCTATTTGGTCTTTTTTTAACAGTTTCCACATCTGCCAAATTTCTCCATCTTATCCTTTACCACCTTCACCAAAGTAAGTATGTTTATTTTACATTCTATATCTGACCATTCTAACATCTGGAGCCCTTGTGAGTCTATTTCCATTGTGTTGTTTCTGTTGGCTTTCATTCATGTCTCTTGTCTGTATGTTTTTTATTATGTCCTGAAGATTGTATTTGCAAAATTCCTTGTAGAAGTAATTTGAGGCATTGGATAATGATATTGTTTCCCCAGGAGGGATTTATATTTTCTTCATTGGGTGCCTGGGGATCCTGGCACTCTGAACCAAATTCCCATTCACCTTTCTCTGCTCCTAGAGTGGAACCCTTTGGAGCCCCAATTCAAAGTGGGGGAAGGAGGCACTAGAACTCTTTCTCAACCTTGGTGGACCCTGGACACCAATCCCTGTTGCTTTAGCTTCATGAGGCATCACAACTCTTGCATGATCAGATGACCTCTCAGCCTCTGTCTCCAGGAAAAGGGCAAAAGCAGCCTCAGCTCTGGGACCAGCTCTCGGAGCCTTGCCCTGTCTCTAGACCTCGGACTTGGAATTCTTTATTTTGTTCACTTTCTGGGATCTTTAAGCAGTTTTTGTTTGTTTGCTTGTTTTGGTCCAGCTTTTCAAATTGGATGCAGCAGGAGGGACAGTCCACGCTACTCTGTCACCACTGTTAAAAGAAGACAACAAACATAAAACATTTCTTGTTAATCTTAAATAAGAGGAACTAGGAAAACAAAAAACTTTCCAATTCCTCCTATTTCCAAGTGGTTCCTCAATTTATAAATTACTTAATCTGAAGTAACCAAATACTCATTTGACCCAAATAATGTCTTTTGAAAGTATTAATTTAAACAAATGGTTATATCAGAATATAAATGTGACCTCCACTTCAAAATCTTAACAAAACTGTGCTTCATAGCCACAAAGTTTATCACAGCTGATATAACCATAGGAATTACTAGATACACACCCCACAGGAAAAACAGCGTTGGAGTTGTTCACTGAGATTGCGGTTGTAGTAAGATAGGTTAAAGATAGTCCAAGGCTTGCTGTAACTTTTGCAAACTTTTCAAAATGATTACAATATGTAAGTATATTAGCCCAAGCACTATCTAATTAAAAATTGCCATTCCTGTCCCATGATATATTTTCCAGTTTTACTGTACTCAAATTTTAAACATTTAAGGAAATCCAATTTAAATCAAAAACATATTTTATAACCAAAAACAGATTTTTAGAACCTCTTCAAATTAGCATTTGAGACTGAGAAATTGCTTTTCAATGTTTCAAATTCACTCAACATTTAACAAACACTTGTTGAGCACCAACTATACGTCAAACATATAAGTCTATTGCTAGGTCCCTTTTTAAAATATGTGAGACTCTTGCTCATGTACTTTGCTGACTTATGCGTCATATTAAACATTAGTGTCTGTAACATAATCAGTGAAAAGAATATTTCCCACTTCTCTGTGTAATATGTCTTTCTAAGACAAACTGGAAATTTAATCCAGTGTCTGCATTATCTTCCTCATAAAAAGGGACAAATGCAATTGATAGTAAATGACATGAACATTCTTTTCCACTCACCCAGCAAAAATTATCACCTGTGGTTGGAATTTTTCTAAGCAAGTCTGTAGCTAATTGGAACTTCAAGTTTCTATAGCAGGATAAGGATAGTAGAAGCAGCAAATAAGGTCTCCGGCTTGCCAGAATCACAGATGCAACCCTTTTTCATAAGTGAGGAAACTGAAGTTGAGTGAGAGTAGAAGAAATGTTTAATGTCCCAGCTAACCGAATCTATGGCTATGCATCTCCCAGGTCAATCTTCTTTGTACCACACTTGAAATTGAGAGCTTTAATTCTGCAATGGATATCCTGAATGTGTTTTTGTTTCTGTGCATACACAAATGAGTTAACATCATTATTTGAATGATTTGAGTAGTGAGGTTATTTTCTTTCTTTCTTTTTTTTTCATTTCAGACAGAAGAGAGAAATCACCAATTTCTTATAACCTGTAATTACTGAGTGGGCTCATGCTTAAGTTGGGGAAAATATTTCTTTCAAATTGTGTCAATATCTAAGAACTTCAACAGTATCTGAGATGCCTCAGATAAATTTTATGTTCATTTTTAAGCTCCTTTTAATGGCATTGTGCATAGATATGCTGGAAGGAATCACCCCCTCCCTCACAGTGATGCCATCAAACTAGAATTGTCCCAGGAAGGACCATGGTTAGTTGACAAGATTTGCTGTCTAACTTTGAGCACATCCTTTTTATGTTTTTTGTCTTCAGATTGGAGGTTTGCTTTGGAAAAGTAAGGTAACGACAGCAAGAACAAAATAATGGATGTTGAAGACTGTTCTCTTGTTCAAGCCTTTTGCAAAGTTGTTATTCTCTACTGCAGTCTAGATCAGTGATTCTCAAACTTACATGGTCATTATATATCCTGAGGAACTTCAAAGAAGACTTGCCTGGGCCCCATGCCCAGAAAGTCTGATTTGTTAGTCTGGGCTGGGACCTGGGCATGGGGAATTTGTTTTTAAAAGCTCCGAGAGTGACGCTCATACGGAACCAGAGCTGAGAGCCCGTGCTCTAGATGCAGCTCTGAAGTCAGGAAGAACAATTTCCATTCGTAACAAATACAGAGGAATCCATCTATTCATTGCGGTGTGGTCTTTCTCCAAATGAATTAGAGAAGGGTTGACACTTTCTCATATCATATATGAGAAATGTTTGAAATTTCCCTTCCTCTGTTAGAAATTTTTCACTGCCTGACTCCTTCAAGGATGGGCCCATGTTCTCAAACAACCTAGCAAATCCTTAGCTCTCCAAACAGAGTACGTAAGACCCCAGGGTCAGGTTTCAGGCAAAGAACTTGACAAGTGCAAGGTCTGAAAACTCTAACTTTCCAAAACGGCCTCTTCAACTATTAACTTGGAAAGATTATTTAGGACAAAGAAAACAGAGAACTAGAAAAGAAACTTGTCAAATTTGTCCAGTTTTGATGTAAAACATTTTAGTACTGCCAACATAACATTTTAAACAGCATTTTCTTCCAAAAACCTGACTCCTTTTCATTTGAAATTGTATAGTTGAGGAGGAAAAATGGGTGTGGTTGTGCCCACCTTATAGATGGAGAAGGATATGCATAATTTCAGTGATTCGGGCAAAGTCAACTGTCACTGACAGAATCAAGAAGTCAAAGCTGTGTTGTAATGTTCTTTCTGATGTTCTACAGTTCATACTAAAAAGACCCTATTAGATATTTACCTCAAGATAATATTTTAAGAATCAATGATTTAAGGCTACATTATCAAATTCCATGAAATTTAAAATAGTCATAAAAATAATAAGTCTGGAACAAAATAAATCCTGAAACTTGAAAAATAGGTCTCTATAGTCTGTAAAGACAGCTACAAATTATATTTCGTTTCAGCCTTTAGTTTTACCATCACTTACTTTCAAAACAAACTTTGTTTCATTATATTTGTAATTTCCTTAATATACTGACAGTCAATACAAATAAATGAAAATCATGTGTCCAAATGATAGACGTAAGGGGAAATTTATAGGTGATTATTACTGAGGAAGTGTGCAGAACTTTCTTTCCTAGAAATTTTCCAGGAGGATTTACAACTCTCTGGCCCCTAAATACTCCGGACTACTAGAATTAGCAAATTAGACTCTTTCAGCAGAGTGACACTACACAGTTTCTAAGGAAGAAATGAAATACATCTTACACAAATCTACCTGGCATGGGTACAATACAAATGCTTCTCTTCTCCCAGAAAAATTTGCTCCAAGGGGAGGGAATGGTGAAAATAAGAATTATTTCTCTCTCCTTGTTCTCGGTTTACAGGAAACACTGATGGCCAGAGTCCAAGCCCAGGAAGGTTATCAGCTATAGTTTCAGATGGGGGTTCAGGTCTCCACACCGATAAATACTGCCGGAACAGCTTATTATGTACTGTTAAAGGAAGGTGAACATCAAGACTCTGGTGGCCGTATACATCATTGGGGGGAAAACTTTCCTATTTTCCAAAACTTCATTTCCACTAAGAGTCAAATGGCATAAGGTTCACTGATCCATATCATACACACATCAAAAGGCAGTGGTAACGTAGCCAACGAGAAATAAAATTAAGACGGGTTCAGGCTCCAAGCACAACTGGAAGGTCTCAACTCAACCCGGGGAGAAACAGCGTTCCCCCGTGACCTCCGGGAGGAAGCACCGGCATGATGGCCTGGCTTCACAGCTCTCTGGACAAAAGCGGCCTTTCCATCCTGCACTTCATATTTTGTGAACTCATTTAGAAGTTTCAAATAGGCTAAATATATTTTTATCTAAAAATAAAGAAAAGATTCTTTTAAAGTATTATGTTGAAAAATTGGGGGAGAAAGGGGAAGCTGTATTTTCACCTAAACAGATTTCAAGTATCTTTACCAAAAAATAAACAAGTGTTTGTTACCATGTCACCGCCTCATGACCATTTCACGTTTTCAGTTGGAGCTATCATATATAAGGTATACCCAGTGGGGAACTAAGCCAGTCACTTTATAGAAAACAGAATGAAATCTTCAAAGAGACTCACATTACTTAAAATATGCTTGCTAAGTGATTTTTTAAAAGAAAAAGGAAGACAAACGCTTCTCTATGGACAAGATTTCCAAACTCAATTTTTCTCCAAGAATGTTCTTTAAAACAGGCTATCAAGAAAATGACTCCTTTCCATTGTCCCTTGACATTCAAAATCTCTGTTCACAAGTTTGTTACTAAACAAGTTTTTCTTAGTATCTGGCTTGGGTTTTTTTTTCTTCACCTTTACAAATAGAAAAGTAACTACATAGGAATCTTGAAGGATACTTTGTTTTTGGGGGTTTTTTTTGGTGAGGAAGACCAGCCCTGAGCTAACATCCGTTGCCAATCCTCCTCTTTTTGCTGAGGAAGCCTGGCCCTGGGCTAACCTCCATGCCCATTCCTCTACGTTTTTTATATGGGAAGCCGCCACGGCAGGGCTGACAAGCGGTGTGTCGGCGGGCGCCCGGGATCCGGACCCGCGAACCCCGGGCTGCCAAGCGCAAACTAAACTGCTGCGCCACCGGGCGGCCCCCATTGAAGGATACTTTTGTGACTAAAAGGAGAACTTTACAATATGGCTTTGGTAATAATAAAGCATAAATTTAATCTTTTACACTTCTGGAAACATACATTTAGGGATGAGATGTGTTGGTTACATGTCAAGTTTTAATCACTGTATTTTTTTCTCCCCATCACCCATGAAATCCAAAGAACAGCTTTCACTTCATTTCTGGGTACACAAAAGCAAAATAGAATATTTTCCATGTTCTCTTGCTGCCACCCAGTGGTTCTGATTAGTAAGCGCAATGACAACAAATCTAACATGGAAAAGACATAAGCACACCTTTAAGAAAACTCAAAGCATGAAATTCCAAATTATTAAAAATGATAAATTTTGAAGAGGGTAGTTACATCATAAAGGATTCCTTTATGTTGCATAAAGATTCAGGGAAAACCTCCCCTAGATTGTAAATTCAAGCAGGAGTGGCAGTGCCACCCTTCACTCTTCAGTCTCAGAGGCTGGTTGGCCATCAGCACACAGCAGGCACTCGATAAACACCCATTTACCTCAACCAACTACATATTTAAATTTTTTCATTAAAATCCTTATTATAATCAAGAGGAAAAATAAAAAGCACGATGCAAAAACTGTATTTGTAGTTGAATGCCAACGGATGGTAGGCTGAAAGACAATATTTTAAATGTTAGTCAATTATCTCCTGGTGGGGGGACTCCTCTCTTCTTATTTTCTATAAAGAACATGTTTTACAAGGCCAGGAGGAGACAGGAATCAACAAATTAAATCAATTAATTTAAGGAAAGAATTATTTTTGAGGAATATGCTGGGTATATCAATCGTATGCTTCCTGAATAGTTTTAAGACGGTCTGAGCTGGAGGACAAATTGTCAGACCTGATCAAAAATTCAGGATGATTTTCCCATCACTGACACTAGCAATGGAGCACACCATCAGAAATGTGAGAGAGCTCCAAATCACGCTTAAAAGTTGGTGTGCAAATCTAACACTGACAAAAAGCAAAACTGAAACCAGCTACACAGTGTTTGAAAATTCAGTGCAAGTTTGTCCAAGCAGCAACCACCACCCACGACTGACCCAGGTCCTCTCCTGCGAAGTCTCCTCTGTGTGCAGGTCCTCGGTCAGTAATAAACTTAGGGTAAAAGTGCAGTGTCCAGAATAGACTCGTACCCTAGCCTCACTGTGTAATCTCGGACAAGGCCTAACCTGAGCCTCAGTAACCTTGTACCCAAAAAATAAAAAATACCCACCTCCATGAGCTTGTATAGATCACAAATGAGATAAAGGCAAGGACTTGGTGTCGGCTGCCATAAATGCACAGACTCTCACACATGGATCATGCGTGACATTAACTACACACAGACAACAATTACTACTCAGAAATGAAGGAATGATTGGAGAATCTTTTTATTCAGAGTTGTAGTCATTTTTTAAATTGAATAACCTATGCTTTAATTACAGGTATAAGTACCAAAAAATAATAAACACTGAGCCTGGGTTCCAGCTGTGAAAATGACAATCCAATATTCACTTTATCTTGATAAAAGGCAAAAATATTTAAAACAATTGGTAAAGATAGCGTTAAAAACAAAGCCCTAATAAATTCAATTGTGCTTCCCAATTCACATATTAACAGACATTTGTTTTCACCTCTGACAAAAAATATATATATATTTGTGGAAGAGGATTCTAATACTTTGCCTTGTAAAAATCTGAATATATTGAAAATGTCTTCCAATGAGTCACAAAATTTAAGGAATTTTAACATGCATTTTAAATTAAAGCCCAAGTTTTATTCTGAATGAAATGTTCTAGTTGCCAGCTTTTCAGGACACAGATCCTAGTTCCATTCTGATTTTATTGTTAACAAATTGAAGATTTTCTACATCTCCTTTGATCAATTAAATGATTTTTTTTACTTTGAACCTCTACAAAAATGTATGGCAGAATCTACAAATAAAAGCTTTAAAAACAAATTACACCACCACCAATTGCTGTGAATGTGGAACAAGAGGAACTCTCATTCATTGCTGTTGGGAATACAAAATGGTACAGCCACTTTGGAAAACAGTTTGGCAGTTTCTTATAAAACTAAACATACTCTTATCATATGATCAAGCAATTGCACATCTTGGTCTTTAAATTTGTTTAAAATTACATATAAGGGGGAAGGGGAGTAGAGGCAACAAATACATCTCATACAATTTTACCTCAAGAGGATTATTTCAAATGTTTCTGTTAATTTCCAGGTAGTACATAACAATTAAGCTTAGCAAGCCAGAGTCTATGAAGACATGTATTAAGCTGTACACAGCACCTTTCCTAAAAGGACTAAAACACACATTAACGCTATTTCCAAATGCTGTTTTTAACATTTCTTTTCAATGTTATGTATTTAAATTATTTTAAGTTACTTTAAATATCCAGCTAAGTGAGAGAATGAAATTTAATTACAACTATTTCCAATGTTATGTATTTAAGCAACATAATGTAGCTGGGTAACTTCAAATAACTTGTGCTAAAATAAAATTTTAAGTAGTGTCGTTAATTAAGGAAACTCTATTAGGTTAGTCTTTATTAGTTTTTCTACAAATTTTAAAAGTGATAGATAAAATCTAGCAATTCCAATTCCTTAAACCCTAATTTTAATTGTTCTTAGGGCAAATCCAAAAAAGATTTTACGTTTTACTACACTTCTATACTGACTTCTATATTAACTTCTGATACTGAACAATCAATTTCCATCATAATCTAGTTAGATTGCAGTGAGAAAGTAGATCTTGAAAAAAGTTATAAGCATATTTCCTATGAACTAGCCTCCTTTTATGAAAGTTAGGTACAATAAAATCCCTCTTCTAATTCGGCATTAAGACACTCAAGCAAAAATCACACCGTCACTGACATACCACCCGACTACTGTGGTGTCTAACCTTATCTTGAGTAACATCTAGAAGTTTCAAAACAGCATGGAAGGCAGATTAGAAAGAGTCATTTCCAAATAAAAATTCTTATTTTCTAGTTATATCTGGACTGCAACTTGTCTAAAATTAAAAATAAAAAAAAAAACTGGGCCCAAATGTAGGAAATTATTAAATGCCTACAGACATTTTTATGTACAGGGTTTTTTTAGACAATGAAATACATGCTACTAAACTTCAGCATTCTTATATTATTTCCCCGTCACTGAAGTATTTTATTTATTGCCTGACACTTCCAAAACTAAATAACTAGCATTCCCTGGGTTATCCGACTGTCATGCTGCTTCTGTAAAAAAATGTTGTTGCTGATCAGCACAACTTTTTTCTCATTTCTTTTTACCAAAGAAATCATGTACATGACATAACAAAAAACAAAAAAACCTGTGTCCTCAGTTCACCTCTGCTTACATGAGGGATTATCACTTTTAAATAATTTCTGTCTTTAATTCTGACGATTACCTTCACAATGCATACCTACATTGCTATTTTTCATTGGACCTCATCTGCTGACTCCCCATGCTAAAAATGAGGATTGAATTTATACTACTCCCTCCTCTTACTCCTTCCAGTTTCTGATGGAAGAATTAAAAAGAATATAGCTATTACCTTTACAAATGAAAAACTTAAAACCATGTTCATCCACCAGTGTTGTGCAGCATCTGGGTTTCTCCCCAGATGAAGATGCACTCTTCTCTCCTCGCCATTTCTAACCCACTTCTATTACACCTTCACTTTTACAGTGTCAAGGTTGATTTCATTTACATTCTTGTCTTCTATGTTTAATCTACCGGTTGATTCTAAGAGCTGAAAACCAATAAGCAATATTTATAGCAGTAAAAAAAAAATTAAACTGAGCCTAAATCACTAAGAGTAAAAACCCACTTCGGAATTCTCTAACATCTAACTTGAAAGAACAAAAACCGAATAGCACACTTTACAGTTAAGAATTTGAAGAAAAAAATTTTAAGACATTTTTAAAAAATATTTCTATCCCGATGAATTCAATATGAGATTTTTTTAAGGCATGTACTCACCCAAGAGCAAAAATTACACACAATTTGTGTAAGATGTTTAAGTATTTATTTTCATTATTTGAACTTGATTGCTGCATTATATTAGGAAAAGACCACATGATAATAATAGGCTTGGTGAAAATCTCCTCTCCATAGAAACTCAACAGGGTATTCTTTCCTTCAGGGAAATGAGTATCTTCAAACCAAGGTAACAAAGTTTAAAAGATGGCACACTCAATCATATAACCGACCTTTCTGCCAGAAAGGTCTGAACATTTTGGCTTCAGAAAGAGTATAAGAGACCTTTGACATTTCAAGGTCTAAGTCCTGTGATCTTTGCCCAAATCCGAAAATATTCCTGGATAAGTTTACACAGGTTCTTGGTTTTCTTCAGAACTGCATTTTCATCTTGTGTCATAGTTTCTTACACATACGTTCACATCCAAGCTATTAATCTTTTTAATTCCTCTCATCTAACAGCCATTGTATTAGTTTGCTATGGCTGCCATAAGAAAGCACCACTAACTGGGTGGCTTACACAACAGTAATGTTTCATCTCACAGGTCTGGAGGCTGGAAGTCCAAAATCACAGTGTTGGCAAGGTTGGTTCCTTCTGAGGGCTGTGAGAGACAGAATCTGTTAGATGCCTCTCACCTACCTTCTGGTGGTTTTCTGGCAATCTCTGGCATTCCTTGGCTTATAGAAGCATTATCACCATCTCTGCCTTCATCTTCACATGATGTTCTCCCTGTCTGTGTGTCTATGTGCAAATTTCCCCTTTTTATAAGGACACCTGTAGTATTGGATTAGGGCCCATCCTATGACCTCATCTTCACTAACTACATTTGCAACAACCCTATTTCTAAATAGGGTTACCTTATGAGGTTTTGAGAGTTAAGACTTCAACATATGCATTTTGGGGGAACACAATCCAACCCATAGCAGCCATTTTTCACATGATAAAGTTTGACATTTTCCTATCACTACATACTATTTGGATAACTGCTGAATTCCCCATGCCTACAATGGAAGCTGCGACACAGGAGGAGTTCAATAAATATTTGCTGAATGAATGAGTGAATAAACGAATGAGACTGCAAGTGAGAAAAAAACTGTGGATGGTGAGAGGTTAGCTAGGCTAAGTCACTAGCTGAGTAATGCCTTCCTGAACGGAATTTAGCAGGAATAAACATTGTGTCTTGGCAAAATTGCAAAATACTATATACCCCATGGCCCTCTAAGGTCATTCACAAATAGTCAAAATCACAAATGTTAAAACTAACAAATGTCAAAACCCAGCAACTATTATACATACTTTTAGTAATGATTTCTTTCTTAAGGGAAAAATAATAGAAAAGAAAATATCAGAAATAGGGCAGCAGATGATTTCAGTTTAAGTAAGTCAAGGAATGAGTTATTAGAGACACCAAAAGTCACTAAATGAAACGATATCAGCCAGACACATTACAGCATGGTCTGCAGGCAATCCACTGCTAGAGCACTAAATCGGAGGTGATTCCTTATTATAATAATTCTTTTGTTATTTTAATAACTAAATTCTTTGGACAAGGTCCAAGATGAATTGTACACTATAGCAAATTGTGTATTAATAAGGCTCTGTTCTTTTTACAATAACATTTCTCAACATAGCCTCCCAACAGATAACATCCACATAACAAGGAATTGAAGGTATTCTTTTCTATTTCTCCTAATCATCTCATTCAAATCATATCACCATGAATTTCCTGGGTACTTGGCTTTAAAATACTGTATCACTATAAACTTTAAATTCAAACCGTGGACAGGTCTACATTCATTACAGCAGAAGCATCTCAAAATGTTGAATTATCATCTTCAATTTCCTTCAGTCATTTATTGTAGCTGCCAAACTGAAATGGTGCACCTTAAAGGCAACACTAAACTGAAAGCAAATAATAAAAAAGAGTCTCTTAAATGTTTCATTTATAAAAGCTTATTTTTCCCACCATCAAATTTTGTATACTGCCTGAAATATATCACTTTACAAAACTGACATCTTGCATGCAGTTATACTGCTATGATACATTTGCTAAACTTCAAGGTTTGTCGGGGGAGTAGGGGACTAGCATCTTTTCTCAACCTTTTATTAACAGACGAGTAATACTGAGCTAGGCTGGTTTTGGTCTTTTGCGGGGGAGAGGGAACAGAATTAAAAGTAAACCTCAATTGCCAATAGATATCACTATAGCTATCCCCTTTTCTGGATAGCTTTACTAATCTTCCTGGCTATATTAAAAATTAAGCCATAAAACAAACACTTTAAAAAGGCACATTAAGTTAGAGGGTGGCTCATCTATGACAGCTCACTCTGATAGGAAAACGAATCTGCAAACCAAAAACATCCAAAGCATTTTCTTGAAATCCTGCTCACAAGCAATATAACAGCAAATTAATCAAGTAGAACAAATCTACAGAATTCTATTATAAAGTCCTATGTATCTTCTCCCTAACATAATTGTTAATGACAACTATAAAATGCTAATATACAAAATAAACAAAATATGGTTTGTATTTCCAAAACTGAAGAGTTTTAGACCAGGATACAGGGAAAAGGAAGTATTTTTATTAGTTTCGTACATTCAGATCACATTTACATAAAACGGGTTGCTACCAAGGTCATTTGGTAAAAGAGCCACTGGATTTACCTGAGCCAGTTTACTAACTATGCTAGGAAGGAGAAAAGGAGAGCCCAGGGCTTCTCATTCTTCCCTTTACATACCAACTTAGCTACTACATGAGGATCAGAATCACTGTTCAAATCTTTCTCAGTTAATGTCACTTTGTAAAGCCAGAATTTCCAATAATTTATTGCATAAAATTATAGTTTAACTATATCATAAACTGAGCGATTCCTAAAGCATCTTTTTCTCTAATGACCTACTTAAGAAAAAAGTATCTATATTCAATACATTGTCCATTTTTGAAGGATTTCCTACATTTCTCGTCAATTTTAAAAGCCTTATTTAGAAATAATACCAATCTATTTCTAATAGCTAAGTAGAACAATTTTTTAATCTGCAAGGTATCTTAAAAACCAATCAACTTCACGTAACCTCCTAATTCCAGGAATGTAAACCATAATTCAAGCTTCAATTTTCCTTTTAACACACTCTACTTTACTAAAATGAATTCCCATCCTGCAACTATGAACAAAAAGAAATTGTACTTAAAATAATATTAAAAGACAAAATCTCATTATTTAGTATTAGATTAATAGTCTATCATTCTAATCTTAAAAATATCTATAGCTATAACCTCTCCAACTTGTTAATTCCCAAAGAGATTAATAAAAGATGTAATTAACATCTAAACTTAGAGCAGACTGTCATTTGGAACAAACTATGCTAACAACAACTGTACCGTAGTCAAATAGATCAACCCATCACCCTTTATGGTTCTGACTAAGGTTAATGAGCACAATTTGTCATAAATTTTCCAGTATCTTTGAAAAACTGAATTGCATGAAACGACTACTTTTTTTCATAACACTATAAAAACAGAATCAAGGCTGGAGTGGTCTTATTTGGAATCTAGCACAGTATTTGGCAATGTAAATGTCATTAAATATTTGTGAAATGAATAAACAATAAACAAATAAGCAACCCAATGCACTACTACCATCAGCCCCTTATTACCTGCTAAATAATAAGTAGTTAAAATTATACATAATAAAATGGAATACACTCAAACTGTTTTTTATTTCTACCAATAAACAATGAAAGAATTATTCACCTAAGAATCTCCAATTAAACAAAATGTAGAGTAGGACTTTCACAAACCAATAATTTGGCTAATGATTTTCTGCAATTGCATGACATTTTTAATTTGTTTTTGTAAAATTAGAAAATATACAGAAATGCAAATTTTAAGTTTCTTTGCAATAAATAACACAAGGCCACATGTACGCCACACTTGATCTTAACATTTCTTTTTCTCATGAAGAAGTTACTCTAAAAATAGCTGGAAATGTGAAAGGATGAAGGTGAAAAAAGGACTGAAATAACAATAAATGTTCTTCCGCTTCAAAAATCATCTGACATCTGAGCCAGAAGTCTTTCTGCATCTATCAGTGACTTCTTCATGTGTCATAGAAAGAGTTCAACATGCTTTACAAAATCCATTACATTTTAAGACCATTTCCAATATCTGCTACCATAAATCAAGAAATCCATTTATTCAAGGTTACTTATAGAGAATTAATCACACAGAAAATTTTAACAACTTCTTTTTAAAAAATTAAAGTACTTTACTATACTTGGCATTCCCACACATAATGATGTGGATTCAAAGACTGAAAGCATTAAGGGCATATAATTAAAATTCATGGGCTTAGACCTAAAAAAAGAATTTTTTTAATATGTAGAATTCTCTGTAACAAATATTCCAGAAAAATAAATCAGAATATGAATACAATGTAATCTCCTTTGGATTTCTCCTCTGCTTAAGTGGCATTATATAACATAGAAGTTGTTTCAAAACACTTGTGTGTACTTGGTACAGCTACAAAAACAAGTAATCAAAAAATCTGAAAAAGTGAGACCAAGAGAACTGTGGGCACTATGCATCAGGAACAGAAACTCAAGAATTTCTCTATTCCTCATGATTTCTAAAACCTATCTTCCTAATTTCAAGGGCAAATTTACTCAAAAGAAAAAAATAAACAGGTAAGCTACACACCATTTACAGCCTTTACTGATAGGGTATAGCCATTATGCCAAAATTCAGCCATCAATATACAACTTCCCATCAATATATAACCCCATTTCCCATCTAACATTAATTGAGAATATATATTTACTTTAAATGGGACATAGAATAAAAGTGCCAAGAATTAAAGTATAACCTGAAAGTTTTAATTTCACACTTCAAATATCAAAAAAGCAATAATTCTGAAAATCATGAAAACATGATGAAGTAACTACACAGAAAAAAAAAACGGACATTTAAGTCATTTCATTCTTTCTTAATATTATATAGTGAAAACAGATGTATTTATAACTTCAGCTTTCAGATAGCATACTTCATAAAGTCATTATTCGAGACAGACAAATGTTTACAAAGAACATTTAACTTAAATTTCATAGTTGCTTATAAAATGGTTCTTGAAAGACTGACTTATATAAGGAAATAAGAGTCTTGTCAAGAGAGATGGTAAACTATAAATATAAAATATACCACAATGTTAAAAACCTCATAGTAATCTACAGGAAAATCAATAAAAATAATCTTTCTGGGGAAAAAAGTATTTAGCATTACAAATTTAAAATGTAAACTTTATATATGAATTCAATAAGGGATACATTTAAACCCTACATTGCCACATAATCATCATTTTGCATAAAACAATAAAAATGATATACTTTTTGAATATCCATACATCAAAACCAAAAGGTTAATTTTTACTTTTTCCTTTATTGGCAACTTTGGATGCACTTTTAGGTTTTGGTTCCCAGAGGGCATTTTTTACAAATCTTGAAGCTGCGCCTCTGTCCAGCTTGCCAGCCTTTTTCTTGTCTGTTATTTCCTTGACTCTGTTCATGTACACTCTAATTCTTTCCTTAAAGATAAAAAGAAGAAGAAAGGCAATAGATTTACTAAGCTGTTCTCCACCACTGAGTTTTATTGCACTACACCTCAGTTAAACTCAACAGATATATATTTACTGCCTATTGAGTGGTGCTGGTAAGTGCAAGAGAACAGGGTAAACATGCTCCATGCTCTCGTGGAGTTCACAGTCGGGGGAGTTCAGACATTAAAAAATCATTTCAGAAGTGTTCTGAGTGTTTCAAAAGAGGAAGAACTAGACTAAGACATCACTACAGAGATAAACATTGAATTGTTTATATGTGGTTATACATTTTTTTAATGTAGCATTAACCTAAATTCACATATTAACTCTTATGTATCTGAAATCTAAAACAGGGCTCTCATATACTTGCAACATACAAACCAAACTCTTGAAATTTTTCTAAACAGGAAATGGATGACACAGTATTTAGCTATTTGTTTTTTTATGTTACCTTCTAGTGTCACAATTAAAATAAGCAGAATGAAAACACAAGATCTTTTATTCAATTTTATAGTTTTGATTGATAAGCACATGATACTTTCTAGTGAAATATATAGTTCTAATCAGACTTTACAAGGTGAGAAACTAATAGGTTGTCATACCACTTTGAATCTTCCGAGACCATTAATCAGAATAAAGGGCTATTCTAAACTTCAACTGCAGAAATAAAGGTGATGAGACCCATAAAAAAGCAGAGCAAATCACTGATCACTGATAAAAGTAAGTTTCATTAAAATAATCAAAATAGTCACATAAACATACACAGAAAAATGCAGAACCTTAGACTTGAATAGTAAAAGAGTGAAAACTCTGCTCAAAACCCTCTCATGGCTACTTATTTACTTCTCTTAGAGAAAAGCCCAAGTCCTCTCAATACACTCCCACCCAGCCCTGCCTGAATGACCTTCCCTCAAATATCCACCCAGCCACTCCCGCTCTTCCTTCCAGTAGGCTCAAATGTTAACCATGTTAACAGGCCCTGCCTTTACCATTTAAAATGGCAATCCTACCCAAGTGCTCCAATCCCCCTTCCCCTGACCTATATTTTTTCTTTTTTCCCATAACATGCAACTTTCTAACATACTATATATTCATATACATTCATTATTTGTTTGTTTTATATATTGTTTGTCTCCCTCCACTAGATAGTCTGGCATCTGCCACATGGGCAGGGATATTCACCAGCTTTATTCACTGAGGAATCATCTCACTTGGAAATAATGCCTGGCACCCAGTAGAAACTCAAATATTTGCTGAATGAATAAATTGACTATTTTCAATGCCCTTCCTCATTCATGAAATATATGGCAAATAGGTTTCCTCTCACACACTAACTCTGTGATCAATTAGTAATGTCTGTCACAAGGTCAGAAAAGGGGAATAGGGGGCTAGTTCGGCGTGCTGCACTTTGGCAGCCTGGGTTCACAGGTTTGGATCCCAGACACAGACCTACACCACTCATCAGCCATGCTGTGGTGGCGATCCACATACAAAATAGAGGAAGATTGGCATAGATGTTAGCTCAGGGCTAATCTTCCTCAGCAAAAAAGAAAAAAAAATAAAGAAAAGGGGAATATGTTTATGTATGCTTTTTATTTGCCAACCCTTGTCCAGAATATGAATGTACTCCTCTATAAAGTGGGTTCTGAGGGAGAAAGAAGACAGACGATTTTATCCTCTTCCAATGACAGAATCAAGTATTAAAATACTCCAAATAACTTTGTGTTAAAGGAAAAAAGAGGAATTTTATTAATGTAAAGTTCATTATTAGAAGGTTGAAACAGATGACACAATGCATACTTTGTAGGATTTAAAGCCAGTATCACTGGTCAAATCAAGATCTGTGTATTATACTGCTTATATTTTTGCTTTAAGTCTTTCTCACAATTTCTGTATTTAAAAATAAGTTTATTTTCCCCCAAGAACTTTAAAAGAAGAAAATGTCTTAGTCCACACGTTAAAAAAATGAAGACAATAGATCTGGTTTACTCATTTTTTTTTAAATAAATGACCAAGTACTTTACTAAGTTGTAAATAACATACATATCAGCCACCTAAGACTTGAGAACAATAGTATAGTGTCAAGTGTATTTCACAAATATATTTACTTTGTATTTTATAAACACAAAGAATAAATTTATTAATATTCTTATTCATAAAGCCAAGTCAAGAAGGTAACCATAAGTTTGATTTCTGATTTTTTTCTTTCAAATTGAATGATTTAATTTTTGAAGTCAGCAAAAAGTCCAAGATACCAGACCTTATATACTGTACTTATACATCTAAATGGAATACAAAGACAAACCTAGAAGATTTATTACAGGTTGTAAATATGTCACTAATGCAGAATTACTGGACAGTACACATACAACTGGTGCCAAAAAAGCTTTTAGCTTTGTTGCTGAACTAGATTCTTTACTGCTGAGAAAATGAATTAATGGAAGAATTGAAAAGGTGGGGGAGAAACTTTCCCGTCTTTGCTAGTAAATCAACTAGAATATACTTTTAAGAATTGTGTAAGAGTTTTTAAAAAAAGGCAGTTGTAGAGATGAACACGATTTCAAGAATTTATAGGAAAAATAATATGGAAGTTATAAATAATTACTAGAATCATAACATTTTCCCATCCAGGGATTTATATAATATACCGAACATCAATTCTCTGACACAAGTAAGAAAAAGAAAAACTAAAGACATGACAAAATCTGCCTCACTTTCATAATTTCATATCTAAATAATTTTGTTCTCCACAATTAGTGTGAGAAAGGTACTATGACTTTAACTTTAGGAATATTACAACAGACAGACTTGTAAAATAAAAAGAAATCCACTGCAATCTTACCAATTCCTGCTTTACTGGATGTTCCTTAGGATTAACTCCCTGAGTTGCCAAATAAACTACAAGAGAAAGAGTTCATGGAATAAAATGGTGTATGTATTAATTAAGAGCATTAATTAAAGAAACTCTATTCACAAAAAAGAAAGTCACACAAATAATTAATTAAATCTTAAATTATTCAATCTCTATGTAATATTAAATTTATGTGTGGCTCATGGGTATCTGGTATTCTGATTTAAAAGAAATAAATATCTGACTATTAAAATTGCCATAACGTATAATTGCATGTAAATCGCTACCATTTAAAAAATAAATCACCGGGGCCGCCCGGTGGCACAGCGGTTTAGTCCGCGCTTGGCAGCCTGAGGTTTGCGAGTTCGGATCCCGGGCGCCTGCCGATGCACTGCTTGTCAGCCATGCTGTGGTGGCGTCCCATATAAAGTAGAGGAAGACGGGCACAGATGTTAGCCCAGAGCCAGTCTTCCTCGGCAAAAAGAGGAAGATTGGCGACAGATGTTAGCTCAGGGCTGGTCTTCCTCACAAAAAAATAAATAGATAAATCACCTTTGACACAATAAATAATTTGCTTTCTAATTAACTCCAACGTAATATACATACCCCAAAACATTGAATTTAACGTGTAAGCAGAAACTAAATCCACTTTCGCTTGCTCAAGTGGGTCCAACTATAAAAAATAAAAAAGACAGAGAGAGGAAGAATGAAAAAAGAAATATACACAAACTTTGAGCACCATCACATAGTATTTTAAACTTTCACCAAGCACAATGTATCAAAGAAATGTTTTTTTCACTTCCAATAATCCAATAACCAAATGATCTGGAAATAATTTGCAAAAAGAAGCTGTTTCCTTAACTAGTGATTTTTGCCCACAGATTTTCACTTCATGGTACCATCTTTAGTTAGACAAGGAATGCGTATAATCCAAGAAAAATTCTTTTGAATTATTTTAGTTTCAGGAGTTACGATCTGGGCTTTGTATGTCAAAAGTAATTTATCAATATAAACATGGTACATGATGCATTTATGTATAAGAAGCAGGCTAAAATGCTTAGGCAATACCAAAGACAGAAGAAACATAATGAGATTTGTTTTAGACTGTCAAAGTCAATTTACTCTTTTTGTCCTATAGGGTTTCCAGAAACCCTGATAACATCATTGTAATACTTAAAAGGTCAAAGATAGAGTCTGTCAAAAAGAATGCTATGAGTGCTCCTCTTTTACAAAACCAAGTCAAAATAAAAATATAGTTAGGAGGTATTTCCTAAGATTGGAGTTTTGTTTTGTTTTGTTCCCCTAAAAATATCCAAACACTTATAAAATTGATGTAAAAGGAGAAAGGGGCATACATCGTTAATCTATTTCTTCTTCTGTATGTTTCATAACACAGCACTTTGTTTTAGAAATTACATTTTTAAAATACCTTCTGTAACAACTCATTTCTAGAAACAGACATCATGGTCTTCAGCATCTCATCCACAGCACCAATGGAATTCTCAAATGTTGATAAATACTCATGAATTTCTACTGGATAGTCTTCATTAATTTCTTCGCCTGCCATTATGACCAACTGGAAAAAAAATAAATTCTTAGAATTTATACTGGAGACAGAGATTGCTCTTTAGGTTACAAAAAAAAATAATCAGTAGGTCATATCATGTATTTCAAAAGTGCTAAAAGAATTAAAACCTGAAGATAATTAAAGAAATCTTCTAAGAATATAATTCTAGAGCAACTACATCCAAACTTCCCCTCTTCTTAAGTTGCTTGGAGCCAGTGGGGAAGAAAACCCACCCAAGTACACCTATGCTAACAGCTATCAAACCCTCAATGCGTTTCGAGACTAAAGACATGACAACCAAACATGGAATATCAATGATCAAAATCCAACATTTACAAAACTTTCTGTTGAAATTAAAGACCAAGCAAAGCAATGAAAGTGTGATAAGTATATTCCCTAACGCATTGAAAAAATGATAAGCAAACCTCTTTTTTTTGAAAAATTTATATATTTCAGTCCTTCAAAATTTAGCTGTTGATCTAGCAACATGGTATATTAAACTGAAAAATTAGAAATCCGAGGTCAGAAATATCTTATGATTATTTATCACTAAAATCATTTTTCAGGCCTATATTTATATATATACATATATATATATATTCCTTAAGCTTCTTTAAAATATTAATAAGAAATAAAGAGTCCATAAATCACATAAAGTCTATAAGCAGAAAAGAGGAAACTTGGGAGAAATAAACTACATGGTTTTCATTTAGGCTACAGCATACCTTGACAGCCCATTCTTTTAAAATTCACAATTATATCATAATATTTAAGATCTATGTGAGAAAAAGCAAAATTCACATCAATGTATTTAACATGGTATCTAAGACGAAATTTCAGAAGCATTCCAAGCCATAAGTACCATCTTTAGGTTAAAAAAAAAATTTTTTTTATTAGCTGAAAATACCTCTTTTATTACATAGCTAAAGAGAATAGCAAGACTGTAGCAAACAATGTAGCAAGAAAATAGCAAACAGCATAGCAGAATTGAAGTTAAGAGACTTGGGCTTTCCATCTTACTTGATCACTGACTTTGTCACCCTAGATAAATCACAGAATCTCTCTGGGCCTCAAATACCTCATCCATAAAATAAGGCAGTTGGTCTAATGATCTGTAAAGTCTCTTATAGTTCTAAATGTTATGACTATGTCATTTAAGTTAAAAAGTACTATTTGAATATTTAGTCACAATATATCAACATTTCTATTCAATGAGTATATTCCACTGAGACATCTGGTTTCACTATTTCACTAAAAAAAGAAAAGTGAAGTCCATCTGACTATCACTACTCGCGCTGTCAAGTTACTACCCAACTACTGTGCAACCAGCAATTAAACAAAGGCCTATAATAAAAGAAAACCACACAGGAAAGAATTGTGACTTCCCATTTCAAAACGCTAACTGAAAATACATAATTGCCTCTCATCCCTACCAAAATTTCTCCAAAATGACAGAAGAAATACAAAAATAAGTCCATAGTAATGCTGGAAACCAAGAGGGGCACATCCCCATCAGGAGACCTCAACAGTAGAAATTTTTGCAAGCTAAAGAGCAAATGGGATCAGACTGATAGGAAACAGAGCCAAGGAGTCTGCAATCCCTTACAAACAAAAGAGAAGGAGAACCTAGTAATAACCCCAAGATGAAGGGCAACCAGAGCTGGGCCATGAGGGCTGAAAACAGCAAGACCAATCTCCAGATCTGTGAAAGGCTGGCTCCAGCATCCACTGCCCAGACAAAGATGTAAGTACAAAGGATATGCTGCAAATACAGAGAAGACTTAGTATTTCTTCTCTTTATGTAGAATTTTAAACTGATAAATTTGAAAATCTAGATGAAAAGAATGAGGTGCTAAGAAAAAAATCCATTACCAAAACTAACCTAAAAAGAAATTAGACAAACCAAATAGATCATTAACCACAGAAAAAAAATTTTTAGGTAGTCAAAGATCTCCCCGAAGGCTCCAAGCCTAGAAGATATGATAGGTAATTTCTTCCAAACCTTCAAGAAACATTTAATTCTATGGTATTTAACTGTTTAAAAACATAGAAAAAGATTGAAAACTTAGATACCTATTTCATAACATACACAAAAATAAACTCCGGATGAATTAAAAAGGTAAATGTACAAGCATATTAAAAGATTACATAAAATATTTATGTAATCCAAAAAGAACCCAAATGCTATAAAAGGAAATGGCTGACAGACTTAACTACATAAAAACTGAAAAAACATCTATATGGTAAAAGTATACCATAAGCAAAGTTAAAAGGCAAGAAACAGCCTGGGAGAAAATATTTGCCAAAATATAACAAAGGATTAGATAGATTATATAAAGAGTTCCTACAAAGCAACAAAAAAAATTAAAATAATAAAAACATCACCCATCAGATTGGCAATAATTTTAAAGATTAGCAAAAGTTCAATGTTAGCAAGAGTATAGACTGAAGGTGGAACATATATTGGCACAGAATTTTTAAATGCACATATCCTTTGACTCAGGAAATCCTCTTAAAATTCTGTGGGGCCGGCTCGGTGGCGCAGCGGTTTCGTCCGCGCTTGGCAGCCCGGGGTTCGCGGGTTCGGATCCCGGGCGCCCGCGGACGCACTGCCTGTCAGCCATGCCGTGGCGGCGTCCCATATAAAGTAGAGGAAGACAGGCACGATGTTAGCCCAGGGCCAGTCTTCCTCAGCAAAAAGAGGAGGATTAGCAACAGATGTTAGCTCAGGGCTGGTCTTCCTCACCAAAAAAAAAAATAAAATAAAAAAATTCTAACCCACAGAAATCCTTGTATACATGCATATAAATTTGTTAGAATGGACTCCTCAAACTCTTCTCTGAATTTCCCCCATTCTCTCTTGCAGCAGTTTTTCCCTCTGCTGGATCAATACCGAAAAGCTTAAAGTATTTCATTTCTCCATCTTAGACAAGAAACAAAAGAAACATCTTGACTTCATATCCCCCTCCAGCTAAAGCCCCAATTTGTATCTCCCTTTTAGAACAAACGCCTCAGAAGAGTCGCTTAAACTAAGAGTTCCAATTCCTCTCCTTCCATTCTTTCCTGAATCTACTATAATCAAGCCCCCACTTCTCACTCAAAATTGCTCTTGTCAAGGTCACCCACACAGCCACACTGTTAAATTCAATGATCAATTCTCAGATCTTGTCAGTTGACATCACTGACTCCCTCCTTTGATTCCCAGGGCAACACGTTTTCTTGCTTTCCCTCCTACCTCCCTTGGTCTCCTTTGCTGCATCCTTCTCATATCCTCAGCCTCTTAATCTTGAAGTGCCCAAGGGCTGTCCTTCATTCTCTTTTCTTCTCTAATTTACTCTCTAAGTGAGCTCAGGGCTTTAAATTGCATTAATAAACTGATGACTCTCAGGTTTGTATCCCCAGCCCTGACCTCCCCACTGAACTCCAAATTTACACTTCCAACTGCTTACTCAATAGCTCTGGTTGGATGTTAACAGATTCTCAAAGGTAATGTGCTCCAAGCCAAATTCCTAACCTTGCCTACTGCAGTATTCCCTATCTCATTTCAGGACAACTCCAACTTTCCAATTTTTCAGCCCTAAAATTTCAGAGCGGTACTTGACTATTCTCTCTCACCTTATCTTTAAAACATATTCAAAATCTAACCATGTCCTACCACCTCTACTGCTACTACCCTGGTCCAAACCAGTCCAAGCCATCATTGTGTCTTGCCTGGATTGTTGCAATAGCCTCCTAAATGGCCTCCCTGCTTCCAGTCCAATAGTTTATTACCAAGAAAGCAGAGTGATCATTAGAAACCTAAGTCAGATCATGGCATACCTCTGCTTGGAAACTTCCAAAGGCTTGCCACCTCATTCAGAGTAAAAGACAAAGTTCTCACAATAGCCTAAAAAGCCCAACACAATCTGTTCTGACTCTCTCTGCCTTCTGTGACCTCAGCTCCTCCCACTCTACCCCTTGCTCATTCCACTCCAGCCACAATGGCCTCATTGCTCTTCCCCCATCACATCAGGCCTGCCCCTACCTCAGGGCCTTTCTACTTCTTCCCTTCCCAGAATGCTCTCCTCCCCATCTCCTGCCCCAACCAACAGCCTCAGAGCTCATTATTTCACCTTCAGCCAGCTCTCTACTCAAATGCCACCTATTGGTAAATCCTTCCTGACCACCCTATTTTAAATGCCCACCCCTCCCCTCATTCCAGGCACTTCCTATCTCCTTCTCTACCTTACAGCCCTCAATAACATGTGGCATTTATTTTATTCATTTATTGTCTGTCTGCCTCCAAAAAGAGGTAACTACATGAGAGCAGGAATTTTTGTGTTTTGTTCACTAGCACTGCCTGATAGTCAATAAACATTTGGTGAATAAACAACCTATAACAAAATACTAGAAAAAAATCTAAATATTCATCAATAGGGAAATAATTAAATGAATCAGAGCACATCCATCTAAGAGAATATTAAAAATAAAGAAGTAGGGGCTGGCCCAGTGGCACAGTGGTTCGCAGGTCTGGATCCTGGGTGCAGACCTACACACCGCTCATCAAGCTATGCTGTGGCGGTGTCCCACATACAAAATAGAGAAAGACTGGTACAGATGTTAGCTCAGGGACAATCTTCCTCAAGCAAAAAGAGGAGCATTGGCAACAGATGTTAGCTCAGGGCGGATCTTCCTCACCAAAAAAATAAAATAAATAAACAAGTAAATCTTACAAAGTGACACATAACGAGGAGTGATGAAAAAACCCATAAAATGTTGTATACAACACATAATATGTCTAACATATGCCATTTGTTTTTAAAAACCTGTATATGTAGACATGTAGAAAAAGGTCTGGAAGGAAACATACAAAAACTAGACATTCTCTCTGAGAAGGGGCAGGGATTAGGGAATAGGATCAAAGCAGACTCATTTTTTTAACTCTTCATTCTTCATTGTTTACATTTTGTTATTTCAAAAAGCATGTATTAAATTTGTAATAAAAAAATGAACAATCATTAAATTTAAATAAAGGTACATTTTAATAAAGTATTTTGGCTTTTAACAAATACTGCAAGTATAAAAAACACAAAAAGGCCTTTATTTAAATGTGAATTTTTTCATCCAATTTTTCTATTACAAAATATTTTCCCTCTCCAGAATCATGATGGGGATTTTTTCTGCAATTATTCCTTGTCCCAAAGCCCCCACAAACAAGTAGTTATTTATTGTTAAAATGGGTTAGGGTGAATACTGAAAGCAAGGCAGTAAGTAAGAATAATTACCCTCATTAAATCTGAACTGAAAACCACTTGCCTTTTTCCTAACTAAAAAATAAAGGCAAGAGAGACTAAAAAATAAAGGCTCTTCTATTGTCAGAAATTCCCTCCAAATCAAATGATTTCTTCTAACATTTCATACAGACAATTCCTGAATATTTGTTCCTTCCACAGGAAAAGCTGAAGGAGGGAGCTGCAGAAACTTCCCTCTGTTCCCTTTGCTACTCAGATCCCAGGATGAAGCAGCGAATGGATGGTATTAGCAGCAATAGCAAACATGTGAACACCACTGCCTATGAGCCTGGCACTGTTCTAAGCGCTCCACTGAGTCACAGTGGGGTTCAATAACTTGCCCAAGGTTGTACATGGTAAAATGTGCAAAGAAGAGACAGAAGAAAAGAACTCACCCACCTCTGCTCCTCACTCCCTCTCAGGTTCCACAGTTATTCCTCACCCTTCCACCTATTCTGTCTAAAGCACCAGCTGCAGAGGTGGAGATAATGGAAGAGGGGCTGAGAAAATTTGCTTCTCTTCATCCCTCTGTAAAGTCTGGCTGAGACCAAGGGGCAGAGGGGGAAACCCTGCCCAGTAATCCCTATAGGATGTTATTGCCACCCCTTCCCTCCTCTCACTGGTTACAGAAGCCATAGCACCGAGAGGAGCAGAGGGGTGCACGGCATCACACATAGAACTCAAGTCATCTCCCTACCTCCTCCTCTCCATCCTCCCTCAGGGAGGTCAGTCCAGCCAGGAATCTGGAAGCCACCCCTCACTCCTTCCTCGGGCCCTAAATCCAATCAGCCCTGTCAATACGGCTTCCTTTAATCTCCTTACACCACAAGTCTTCCTCCATTCTCACTGACTAGACAATTTCAAGAGTCTCTTCCTACTGCCAATTTTTCTCCACTCTCAATTTTAGGATGTTTCAAAATGTGATTTTTCTATAAAGATAGTCCGGTTAGGGTACACCCCTGATTAAATCCTGCAATAGTTCCCTACCACCTTGAAGATAAATTCCAACCCCTTACTATGGATGCCAGCCCATAGCATGTGGGCCCTTGCTTGTCTAACTAACCTCATCTTTCCTCATTTCCCTCTTCCAATCCTATTGCTGCAGCCATGATGGCAGATTTCCAAATGCGCTATGACACTGACTCTTTTAGCAGTGTGGTTCTCTATATAGCAATCGCCCTTCCCAATTCACTTTGTTCAAACCCTGCTTATCTTTGGAGGTAAGATCAGGTTTCGCTTCAGCCAATGAAGGCATCTCTGAGCGCCACACTCCCATTCTCTCTGTCTAGATAAACAAAACTACAAACTGTCATGTCACTTAAAACACTATCTGGTAACATCTTGATTTACTTGACTTCCCTTTGCCTACAAGCACCTTGAGGGGGCTGTGTCATAGTGATGTTCTATCGCCAATGGCTGACACACAGAATGACTATATGTCTCAATTTGCCCAGGACAGTCCCAGTTTATACCTGTTGTTCCAGCTTGCCATCTGCTCAGCTCCCCACTTCTCTCTCAGAAGTCCCAGTGTGACCAATAAATTATATGGTTACCCTCCCCGAGGGAGGGAGCACAACTCAACGGGACTGTGGGAGCAGGTGGCAGCAGCCCTGAGCCCCTGTGAGATCACTCTCTCATCTGATGGGAGAATCCACAATCCAACCACGGCCCCAGGGACTGGTTTTGGTTCCATCCCAGAGGAGAGTCCCGCCCACCAAGCACAACAGCTGGTGCAGCCTAGAAGTAGACAGCAGCAGAAACTGAATGAGCCCCCGGCAGCAGTGAACTCCCATAGCACCACTGCAGCCCTGAAGAGGGGAGCACAACTCCATGGGACTGTGGGAGCAGGAGGCAGCAGCCCTGAGCCCCCTGCATGACTACTTTCCCCTTCAGTGGGAGACCCCACACAGCCGCTGCAATCCCAAGGAGTGGTCCTGGCTCGAACAGGCACAACTGACAGGGATCACAACAGCAGGCTCAGATTACACAGCTCCTGCCCCCCCCCCAAGTGGCAGCAGGTAAAACCTGCATCCAGAAACTATCACTATGCGCCGGCACAAACCCACTCCATCAGATGATATAAAGAAATATATTAATACTCCAGGCCAGAAGGAAAAAGACAAACACCCAGAAATCAATTCTGAAGGCACAGAAATCTACAACCTAAGCGACAGAGAATTCAAGACAGCCATCATAAGAAAACTTAACAAGTTACAAGAGAATTCTGAAAGACAGTTCAATGAAATCAGGAACCAAATTACTGAACAGAGGGAATTCTTCACAAAAGAGATGAAACTATACAGAAAAACCAATCAGAGTTGTTAGAGATGAAAAGCACAGTGGAGGAGATGAAAAATCTGGAGTCCTTAAACAACAGAGCTGACAATATGGAGGATAGAATTAGCAATCTAGAGGATAGGAATACAGAAATGCTTCAGATGGAGGAGGAGAGAGAACTTAGACTAAAAAGAAATGAAGAAACTCTCCAAGAAATATCTGACTCCATTAGGAATTGCAACATAAAGATTATAGGTATTCCAGAGGGAGAAGAGAGGGAAAGAGGAGCAGAGTTTGTTCCAAGAAATAATAACTGAGAATTTCCCAAACCTGGAGAAGGAGCTGGAATTACATGTAAAAGAAGCCAACAGAACTCCTAATTACATCAGTGTAAAAAGACCTTCTCCAAGGCATATATTAGTAAAACTGGCAAAAGTCAATGACAAAGAAAAAATATTAAGCACAGCAAGACAAAACAAAATAACCTACAAAGGAAGCCCTGCCAGGCTTTCAGTGGATTTTTCAGCAGAAACTTTACAGGCTAGAAGAGAGAGGACTAATATATTCAAAATTTTGACAGACAAAAACTTTCAGCCAAGAATACTATATCCAGCGAAAATAGCCTTCAGATATGATAAAGAAACAAAAACTTTCCCAGATAAACAAAAGCTGAGGGAGTTCACTGCCACAAGATCCCCCCTACAAGATTTGATCAAGAAGGCCCTCATGCCCGAAAAAAAAAAAAAAGAAAGGGTGTACAAAGCCTTGGGCAAGGGGATAAATAGGCAGACAAAATCAGCAAATAGCAACTCGGTACCAGAACAGATTAGCAAATACTTAACTATAACTCTAAAGATAAAGGGAAGGAAAACATTGAAAATAAAACATTGAAAAAGTGATAAACATTATCACTTCATTTTAGCCACAAATTCACAACACATAATGGAATAAGTTGTGACAACAACAATTTAGAAGGGGAAGAGGAAAGGGACGGAACCTGCTTAGACTAGGGGAACAGAAGCTATCAGGGAATGGACTATCTCATCTACGAGATCTTTTACACAAACCTCACGGTAACCACTAAACAAAAAATCAGAACAAAGACACAAATGATAAAGAGAAAACTGAGAAAAGCAAACTGAATTAGTAGTAGGGTATTATGTTAAGCAAAATAAGCCAGACAGAGAAAGACAAACACTGCATGATTTCACTCATATGTGGAAGATTAACACATGGACAGAGAGAACTGTTTGGTGGTCACCGGGGGAAGGGGGCTGGTGGCTGGGCACAAGTGGTGAAGGGACACATTTGTATGGTAACTGACAAACAATAATGTACAACTAAAATTTCACAATGTGATAAACTATTATGACATCAACAAAAAAAAAGGGAAAAGGTTACACATATTAAAAAAATATATATATATATATACACACACACATACAGTCACCCTAAATAAAGTAGGTCCTCTGACTCTTACCCTCCACTCTTCACTCCATTTTGTTAGAGAACAGGAGAGTCAGGGGAGTGGCTCCTGGCACCAGCCAGGGTTCAACTAGTGCAGCAGAACAAGTAGGAGATATATATGAAAAGATTATTGCAAGAAACTGCTTTATGCAATTGTGGGGGCTGGTTAAGTAATTCCGAAATATGCCAGGCAGGCTGTCACAGAAGGGCATGCTGGAACTTTTGACTACAAGCTGAAGTTGTCATCCAGAGGTGGAATTTCTTTTTTGTCAGAGAAGCCTAGGCTCTGCTCCTAAAGCCTTTCCACTGATTGAATCAGGCCCACCCACATCATCTAGAATAATCTCCCTAACTTAAAGTCAACTGATAGTGGATTTTAATCACATCTACAAATACCTTTGCAGCAACACCTAGATTGCTGTTTGACTGAATATCTGGGGACTGCAGCCCAGCCAGGCTGACACATCAAAGACACCATTATACTCCTTTAAGCCTCCAGAACTACAGCAGTGAAAGGTATATTCCTGGCATCACAAATTGTTCTGACAGCATTTTCCCATAGCAGCCTTGTTATTCTTGATTGTCAGGTCCCCAAGTAGTAAAACTAGACTTAAAATTCCAGCTAACAAAAGTGGAAGAAATGACAACTTAAAAAAAAAAAATCACCATTTTGCAACCCCCCCCCATGAAATTATAGATTCAGGCAACGATCACCAAGACAAAAGGACAATGGGAAAGTTCACAGTGGAGGAGTGCAACTGTCACTACCCGAGCCCACAGATCCATCTTCACGTCACTAAAAGCAGAACAAAAACGTATGATGCACCTCCTGATGTGAAGCACTATGACGTACACAGCACCATCTGTGTAGCATTTCAACACCCAAAAAAAGTTGAATTTGAATCTAATTGAGCCTTTAGAGCTAACTTCCATTTTACAGGAAATATGGAGGAGAGAGAAAAAAGTTAATAGCACCAGAAAGCAAAGAGACAAATCTGGAATGAGAAATACTCTACAGGACAAGTGACTGGTTTCTCTGATAAGTAAATAGTATGAAGAAAAAAATAAAGAAAAGGGAGGGGAGGCAGAGGAAGAAAAGATTAAGGGTAGATCTGAAACCAAATAGAATGTGCTGACCTTGTTTGGATCTTGACTTAAATAAACCAAGGGTAAAAAGATATTTTTGAGAGAAAGAAATCTGAACATGGATTGGGTATTAGATGACAGTAAGGAATTATTGATAATTTTACCAACTATAAAATGGCATTATATCAGAAAATTTCCCTATCATTTAAGGATGCATACTGAAGTACACAGGGGTAAAATTACATGACATCTTGAATTTGCATATTTTAAAAAAGCTAGCCTTCACGGATTAACTACACTTTGAGGGCAAAAATAAGAACATTTGTACATTATTTCTATAAGGAAATTAGATAGCTAACTCACAAATTAACTTTTAGAATACAACTCAGTTCACAAATTGGGGGAGTACCTAAATAGACAGAATAGTCTAGAATACTTAGGCAGCTCTATTACACCTTATTTCATTTCCAAATGTAATCACAGGTGAAGGGAAGGTAAGTCAGTGGGCGCTCACCAGATCTGTGATAGTTGCTGAACAAAGCTTATAAAAACAAGACAGAGCCTGTGGCCTCAAATGAGGTTTTTATTACTAACGTTTCCAACAAAGGCTAACATTCCAGAGTGTCTAATTATTTCAAGAATATCACAAATTACCTTCTAAAAAGAAATCCTGATGCCTTGTATCTTTACCTGGCACTTATAAAAATGTATGCATGCGAAAATAAGTAAATAAATAAATAAACAAACCAATAAGCCAAGTCTAAAGTCAAATGAAAAACCAAGGGAAAATATTTGCAACATAAAGACAGATAAAAGGAGCCTCTACAAATCAACTTAACAACAACAACAAAAAATACCTACAATCCAAAAGAAAATGAACAAAGAAAATCAGCAGTTCACAAATAAAGGAATCCAGATGACCAATAAGCATAAAGAAAGCTACTCAATCTTACCCATAATTAAAGAAACATAAATCGCCAAAACAAGATGCCATTTTTCATCTGTCAAACAAGCAAGAATTAAAAAGATTGATAGTACCTAATATGGGCAAAGGTGAGGAGAAACAGCCTCTTATTCACTATTAATTGGAGTGTAAACTGAGTATTTTTGTGGGACAATTTGGCACTCTGCTTCAAAATTGTATATGTACAAATTCTTTGACCCAGCAATTTTACTTCTCAAAATGTGTATTTTCACACAAGATAATGTTCAAGGACATCCACTGCAACACTCTTTAAAACACTGAAACTTTAAAGCAGGGAACAACCTACACGCCCATTAACAAGGACTGGTTAAATAAATTATGATATTCTCATTCAATAAAATACTCTGCAGCAGTGAGAAAGTATGAAGTAGGGCTTATATTCCTAAGATATATGAAGTGAACAAATACTGAAGAACAGCATATGTAAAACATCCCACTTGTTTTTAAGAAAAAAGGTATGAGCGTGGAGGCATACTTGTATACGCATGTAAGTTTTCTTAAAGGATACAAAAAAAGCTGTTAACTGTGGTTTACTTCTGGGAAATGAAAAGCAGAAAGGTAAGGAAGCACATTTTATGTTATACTCTGGACATTATGCTTTTTAAACAATATGTGTAACATATTACAATAATACATATTTATAAATAAATTTTTCAACTATCTGAAATTTTGAAATTTACTTTATTCCCAATGATAAAAGTAATTCACATAGTATTGGGACCCACAAAATGGAGACCACCTCGGTGGGCCCAGCCTAGTCACAAATCAAAACCTAAGGCAGCCTGCACTTTTGAAAAGACTCACTGTCAAAGAAACCTAACACACACCAATCACAAATCTCCAACTCAACTTAGCCAGCTTACCTTGCCCTGGAAAACAGGACCTGCTAGCCTCATAAGGCAATCCCAGACCTCCTGGCCAATCACACCATGTGTCCGAGTCGCCTCTTCTAATACTCTACTGGCTCTTGTCCAAAATCCCTCGGGAAGAGGGCTCCACTGCGTGTGAGGCCCCGGACTCCCCCGGTCCATGGATTGCTTTCCCTCGAATAAAGGACTTCAAACTCATTACTACACTGTTTTAGTTTTGTCTTTTGACTCCCAATATGTCAAATAAAATGTCATTTCACCCCACCTAGCAGCCACAATCAAACCTATATTCCTGAGCTCTATTATGTTCAAAGAACCAGACGAACGGATTCCCTCCCCTACACCTAAATTTTCTAGCCACCAAGAGGCCATTTTCTCTCTATTCTCATGGTACAAAAACCTCTCTGGCCTCTCTTCTCTCCCTAGAAACTCCTCCCAGAGTTGTTGTGAGGACCTCCTCCCACCAGTGTTTTCTGCCTGCTTAACTCAGCTCCCCCATACCAAGAATGCTTTCTCAAGGAAGCATTCCCTCCTCCCTTGGACTGTCATGCCCTGCAGTTACTTACTCTCATAGCACCATGTATTTCTCCATATCACTGCTGCAATTTTTTATTTCTGTGATTATTTGATTAATGTGCATCATCCACACTAGACCGTAAGCCTGGTGCAGGCAAGTCTTGGCTCATTATTTACTCCAAGTATCAGGACAGCATGTCATACGTACTAAATAAATATCTATTAAATAAATGAATTTTTAGTGCCCAGCATGTAGTAAATGCTCAGTAAATGTTATTCATTTACATGGCATTGTGAAGCGTATGCTGTGAAGAGAATCAGGGATAAATAGAAGACTTGTCAGGTAACTGAGAGAGAGGCTAGGTAGCATTAATTTGTGTCTTTTGTGAATTTCTTTAGCAGTGTTCAGTAGACATGGAGCAAGAATGGTTACCCAGAACAAGGCCAGAGGACACAGGAAAGAAGGACTTATAAAAACATCTTTAAAACAGCTGACTGGGGTCTGACCCAGTGGCGCAGCGGTTTAGTTCGCGCTTAGCAGCCCAGGGTTCGCCGGTTCGGATCCCGGGCGCCTGCCGATGCACTGCTCGTCAGCCACGCTGTGGCGGTGACCCATATAAAGTGGAGGAAGATGGGCACGGATGTTAGCCCAGGGCCAGTCTTCCTCAGCAAAAAGAGGAGGATTGGCAACGGATGTTAGCTCAGGGCTGGTCTTCCTCACACACACACAAAAAACCAGCTGACTGCGAGATATGGCTTTGAAGGGAGAGAACTGAGGCTTTTTCCTCTACTTGGACGCCCTCCCTGCACCCCTTCCCTATATTCTGGGCCTGGTGAAACCTATTAACCCTTTAAAACCCACATCAAAAGCCCCCTCCTCTATAAAGGCTTCCATATCTCCCAAAGGTAGTCTCTTCTTCACTCCGAAGGTTTTCCAGACTTAGTTATCATATATCCATCAATAATAATCCTTCTAGTGGATCTTGATAAATCCAAAGGTGTCAATCCTCATTTTACTTGATTCATCAGCTATGCATTTGACAAAATTGAACACACTACTCCATTCTGAATTCCACAAACACTAGACTCTCAAAATTGTCCTTGTCCCTCAATGGCTGTTCATTCTCATCTGCTGGTTCTTCCTCCTCTCCCCAAACCTGTAACTGCTAAAATACCTAAAGACTTAGATCTTGTACTGCTTCTCTTTACTGTTCACCTTCACTCCTCTGGTGATTGTCTCCAGTTTCACAACTTTAAATACCATCTGTTTACTGACAACTCGCAAATGTTCTTTCCCAGCAATGACCTTCCCCTTGAACTCTAGACTGCCTACTCAACATCCCCACCTGGATGACTAACAGACATCTCAAACTTAACAGGTCATAACTGAACTCCTAATCCTCCCCCACAAACCTGCTCCTCCCACTTTTCCACTTCTCAGTCAATGGCAATTCCACTCTTCTAGTTGCTCAAGCCCAAAACCTGGACAATTATTTTACTCTCACAACCCATATTCAATCGATAAACAAAATCTACTGGCTTTGCCTACAAGATATATCCAAAATTGAACTGCTGCTCACTTCTTTCTTCCCTGTTAAACCACTATCATCTCATCTGAACTATTACACTTTCCTAATTAGTCTCCTGGCTTTCACCAACCCCACTCTCCAACAATCTATAGTCATGTGCTACATAATGACATTTCAGTCAATGACAGACTACATATACCATGGTGGTCCCATAAGATTATTACCACATAACCATCCAGGCTTGTGTAAGTACACTCGATGACATTTGCACAATGACAAAATTGCCTAATAACGCATTGTATCCCCGCCACTAAGCAGAGCATGATGGTATTCTTAACACAGCAGCCAGATTAATCCTGTTAGAAATCTAAATTAGATCATGTCACTCCTCTGCTCAGAACTTTCCATTGCTTATTCACCCACTAGGCTATTCCTTCAAGGCAGGATTCATGTTGCATGAAATTTGTATCTCCACATGACTAACACAATGTCTTGCCACATATTAGGTACTTAGTTAACTATTTGTTAACTGAAGAAAACCAATGACAGTAAACTGGAACCAAATTTTGAAGAATCTCAATCAGGGTTTGGGCTTATAGATAATAGAAAGACAGCACATGGATGCAAAAGAAAAATATATGATATTGTACCTCCTGGGGCTGTTTCCATCCCTATACCAAGTAGAGTTACACACAATTATTAACTAAACCAGACAATAAATCCAATGGATAGTTATTTTTGGAACTAGAGAGACATCTGCAGATATTGCACCAGAATTCTATTACTGTATAGACTTTTTTGCACTGCATTATCTTGTAAAATAATAGTGAAATGTACACACAACAATCTCTCAATAAATATTGCTGTCTTTGGCAGACAGTCCATATTAGCGTCACCTACAATTTTCCTTCAGACTTAACGGTAAAACCCTGAGAAAAGACAGACTTCTTCCTTTTAAAGACATCAACCTCTAACAACAAATTTATCCCAATGTCTAATAATAGAAAAAGATATAAATTACAGAGGTTGCTCAAGACTGAGATGAATAATTACATCAGATTACAATGAATTTACTTCTATTGTTCAATTCTAATGTTTAATTCAAAGTGTTTTCAAAGTTATAGATATGAAACAGCAAAATTACCTTTCAAAACCATGAAATTTACTAATTACAATTTTCTCATCTTTAAAATAATTCTAACAATATGCAGGGCTATTGTGCACTCTAAATACATAATATAGGCAAAGTTACTAGAACAGTGCATGCCTCAGTTAGCACTCAATACATTGGCTAATAACATTAGTTATTATTTCACTGAAATGAAAAGGATCAAATACCCCAATCCAATGTGGACTATCGATAGAGCCATACTTGAAGGGTCAACTGCTTGGAAACAGTAGCTGAGATATCACATGAAGGGCCATTTGAAAAATTAAAAGCAAATATAAGAAATGATATCACCTCTGAACTGTGATACATACAACATAGCTATCTGAAGACAGCTATAACATCTTTCGACTTTGAGAATTTTATTTTGAAAAATCATTGTTGACGCTTCGTCATTATTTCATATTTCAACAAAACAATGAGTCCTATCATTTTTACCATCATAAATAGTTCTCTGAATTTAAACAGGGGTTATCTGGTTATTTTCGGATCCAACGTCAACATATGGTTAAGTCTCAGCTCAGTCTACTATCAGAAACTCCAAAGAGGTTAGTAAATGGGTAGCAAACATCTCATTGGGACAGATACATCTTTGTCAAGCCAAAATTGAATTGCAGCCAACAAACAGGAAGACACAGATACTGTCAAACAGAAGTTTTAGTCACACTGAACTTTCCCGGGCCAGAAAGAAAAACTACTTTCTTGAGATTATTCACTACAGACTTCAACCAAAGATCAAAATCAGCCTGCCGTCTCAAAGGGGCTACTATCGCGGCGGCAGGTAGTCCGTGATCAGGTACGCATGATAAACGTCGACGACACAGACAAGTTACTCCCCCACACCTCCACTTTACCTTCCTCCCTAAAGAAGGTTTGAAGGCAGAGGAAAATCAACTGTGAAGTCACGCGTCTTTAATTTCTCCGCCTCCCAGTACTTGAGAGGCGGCGCTAAGAAGCGAAGAAAAAGCGCAAGGCCGGACCTAGAGAGAGGTCAGGGGCCAAGGTAGGCCAAAGCCGGCGAGCGGCCATAGGCCGCGCGGAAGTGGGGGTCCTGCAGCAAGGCTGCCCCCAACGCTGGGGCGTGAGGGACCGAATTCGCGGAAGGCTGCGCAGCCCGACGCCGCGCCTCACAGTTTGCGGGGGGATGAAAGGGGCATCCCAGGTCAGGAGAAGCGGATTTACGCGGAAGCACGAGAAAACTCAAACCCCAGCTTTGACTAATACCTCGCTGGCCTTCCGCTCCCGTCTCCCGGAAAGCAGTCGGACGGCGATGACGTCGGTGACGCGCCGGCCCCGCCCGCGGCGCGAACGGCGCTCTGTGATGACCTCACGCGCTCATCCAGTCCCGATACCGGGGAAGGAGTTTGGGCAAGACGTTAGAGGCCTTTTTCTAGATTTGTATTCGGCCAGCACCCATCCCAAATACAAGTTGCGCGTATTTAACCAGAAAAAAAGTGTCAGTTACTGAAGCTTTGTTCCGGTGTTTACGTCCCCTGAAGCTCGCGCCGGGCCCTGGTTCTTCCTACACTCCACTGTCCGCCTCAGAATGAGCCTCCTAGAGCAACTTCCCAAATTATCCGTGGTGAAGGACGGTTCTTTACTTTTCCTGTCTATCACTGAGAGGTACTTTTGTAAAATACGGTGAAAATGAATTACTTGACAAATGAAAAAGGAAGATACAAGTCCAGATTTTTAATTATTAGTTTCAATAAACAAAATTAGATTTCAATGAATACAGTCAGAGCAAATATAAGAGGAAAAAAAGAATTACGAAAACTACATATTGTTCATTGGAAGTGTAGTATAAGTAATTAAGAGCATCATGTTTACATTCCTAACTTTTTATTCCACGATCATTGAAGGAAACGTTATACGTGAAATAGTGATTGCATATATTAAATGCCCATGAAAGCTCTTTCAACAAACACTGTGTGTCAATTTCTAAAGTTTTTTTAAGTGGGAAATGACCTTACTTCTGGTTTGTTATTCTAATCTAGTGGGATTAAAGACAACGGTTCTGGTTGAGGGTGGTGTGTATCTAAACTATTCTGTTTTGTTTTTACACTCAGAGAAACCAGTCTCACAGAGAGATAGGTTGATGAGAATGGAAGACGAGTTTTCAAAGCAGTTTAGCAAGCTAAGAATATTCATTTTTAACTTTCATCTAAAATGAAAAAAATGACATTTTCAAATTTTGTGTTTAATCCATCAGTTGCCAGTTCCAACAATTCATCCTTTAAAGCCATTTTTAAAATTATCTCTTGGGGTCGCCCGGTGGCGCAGCGGTTAAGTTCCTGCTTGGCAACCCGGGGTTCACGGGTTCAGATCCCGGGCGCCCGCCGACGCACTGCCTATCAGCCATGCCGTGTGGTGGCGTCCCACAGAAAGTAGAGGAAGATGGGCACGGATGTTAGCCCAGGGCCAGTCTTCCTCAGCAAAAAGAGGAGGATTGGCAGTGGATGTTAGCTCAGGGCTGGTCTTCCTCACAAATAAAGAAAAAAAAAATTATCTTTTGATGAAAGAAATGAATTCCAGATTTTATACATTATTTGAGTCACAATTACCAAACTAAACTTAAAATATCACAAGTTGCAATGTGGTCCTACCACACACAACTAGTGCACAGTTCACACGAGATGGGACTCACCATGTGAGCTCAACAACATCCAAATTAATCTATACCCTATTCAAGAAAACCTCTTCACTGATCTTGGTTGTTGCAGCAATGCCAAATTGCCATAAAAATTTCTAAATGATTATTCTCAATTTCTGCACTCATCTCGTTGTTGGATAGGTAATAACAAATAGTTCGTGGATGGCAGCAGTCCACAGACCATACTTTGAGTTGCACTGTCCTTGAGAGTCGGGTGCATAACCTTACCATGAAGAGCGCTGAGACCTGGGAAGACTGAAACATCACCCAGAATAACTCAGAACCTGCCGTTTGTCCTGCACCGAGGTGATAATGAGGCTTCAATGCTAATTGTCACCCCTTTGTGTCTTTTGGGTCCTCAGGAAGCAAACCCTGAAATGGAGTTAGGAGTACAAGAGGTTGGGGGGGGCGGGGAGGTGGTCTCTGAAAGATAGAGGAAGGAAGCAGGATTGGGCAGAAAGACTCAGACAATGATGGAGATGTGACAGGTTCTCAGCCAACACAACAGTGAGCTCCAGAGCAAAGAGTGCCCCTTAGAGAAGATGACATTGGGCAGACACAGCCAGGCACTAGTACCCCCTCTATGGTCGGTCAAGCCGAGATTGTGGCTTCAGTTTATAAGCTGAGGCAGAGCCTAAAGGTGCTACCAGCTGGAGACTGTCATTTAACTTCACTCCTACAGCTGAATGGTAAGTTTTTTAAAGGAGGTCTAAGGGGTGTACCCCCTCAGATGCCATACACTGAACCATCCACACCACAGTAGCACCCCAGTCCCGTGATTTGTTCAACAGACATTTACTGAATCCTCGTCACGTGCCAGACTCTATCCATATGTTATAGGTAGCGCAGTGAAAAAAGTCCATCCTCCTGTGGAGCTTACATTTAAATTTACCACTGGGAATACCTCTCCCTCTTCTTTTTCCTTCCCTTTACTCCACTTTACTCTCTCATTCTTTTCCTTCACTGCACTTTTTTTCTCCTATAATCCCTGATTTCAACACTTAAACTTTCCTGGTGCATGCCTGACTATTGCTCAACCCCCTAACGACAATGGGGAAAGAAAAGTTATCCAGTAGAATCTGAAAAAAACAACTCATAGATACAGAGAACAGATCGATGGTTACCAGAGGCAGAGGGGCTGGAGGGTGGGAAAAATAGGTGAGGGTGGTCAAAAGGTGCAAACTTCCAGTTATAAGATAAGTAAGTTCTGGGGCTGTTGTATACAGCATGGGGACTATAGTTAACAGTACTGTTTTGTATATTCGAAAATTGCTAAGAGACTAGATCTTAAGAGCTCTCATCACAAGAAAAAAAATAGTAACTGTGACGTGATGAGTGTTAACTAAATTTAGTGTGGTAATCAGTTTGCAATATATACATGTATCAAATCACCTTAAACTAATGCCATTTATATGTCAATTATATCTCAATAAAACTGGGGAAAGAAAAAGAAGTTATCCAAAACCTCAGGTCATAGGAAAAAAATGCCTCCCAATAGCATTTGAAAACCACTGCATGATGCTACCTCACAGTTTTTGTTACTCCCTTTCACATCAGAAGGCTGAATTCCCCTCATAGTGCTAGTGAATACTCTAGCCCTTGGTTGCAAGGGAAGAGGGTTGATATGTAACCACATAGCTGGCCTTGGAAATGGAAGATAAAGGCACTGATCACATTCCCAGTGCAGATCCAGTCCTTCCCATTTGATCACTTGATAGTACAAATGGTGGGTGATGCAACAGCAGCTCTTCAGGGCAAACTAGCTGTGTGACCATAGGCAATTTATTGAACCTCTCTGATCCTCACTTTTCTCATCGGGAAAATAGAGACAATAGTAGTACCTGTTTCTTAGGTACTATGAGGACCAGATGAGATACTGTAAGTGCTTACCACAGTGCCCTACACAGAGTAAACATTTAATAAACATTAATTATTAGTAACAGTAATTGTCACTATGCAATATTATCACTTAAACAGGAGGAAATTAGAAAAGCCTGATGTTGATGAAAAAAGAAAATTTTGATGTTAAATTTAGAAAGTTTCTTAAATCTTAGTGTTCAAGCTATGTATAACAAAATCGGGCTCCCAATTAAAATCAGAGTAAAATATTAGAATCTTTTCCTCTCTTCTGAATGATAACATAAAAAAATCACTATTTTTACAGCCGTTATAATAAAATTGACTCAGGTGAGATCCATCAGTAGATGCTGAAACGGGTGAAATTTTGATGGAGAACAGGACATTTACACCACCTTAAATCATCTCATCACAGATTATTTTTGAATTACAAAGGTAAAGATGGTAAATTTTACAATGGCTAAAGCTGTAGACGTAGAATCAAATGTTCCGTGTTAACATCACTAATGGGACAAACGGATGTCATGTGCTTCCTTCTGTGATGCACTAAGAAAGACTACACCATCGCTTAATGCGGTATTCCTGCCGAAACCGTATCACCTGAATCTGATCCTCAGGAACTATCAGACACACCCAAATTAAGAGACATTCAAAAAAAACTGGCCCCTACTTCAAAAATGTTAATGTCATGAAAGAAAAACAAAAAGACTGAGGAAGTGTCCTAGATTGGGAGATTAAAGAAACATGACAGTAAAAGCAGTGTGTGATTCTGGATTGGATCCCAAATTGATGAAAAAAAATATCATTGGGGCAATTGGTGAAACTGTATATAGATTGTATATTGAATAATAGTATTAAATCAATGTTAAATTTTCTGAATTTGATAATTGCACTGTGGGTATGTTAGGGAATGTTCTTGCTCCTAGGAGATACATGCTGAAGTATTTAGATTAGGGGTAAAGGGCCATGTTGTCTGCAATTTAGTCTCAAATAGTTCACGAAAATTATTAATAGCAGTATTAATAATAGTAATGATATGTGGAAAGAGATATCAAATGTGGCAAAGTGTTTGGTTCCTAATTGGTGAATCTAGGGGAAGGGTATGAGGAGTTCATTGTATTAGTCTTGCTACTTGTTTATAAATTTGAAATACAAAAAAAAAAAAAAAGGCATGAGGAAAGGGGAGGTCAGAGAAGAGAGAACCTTCTCAGACATACAGCTGTTTAGCTCTATAGGTGGTTTGCATACAAGACTTCTGGTCTTGTTTGCAACCTTTAGGACCTGGGATGAAAAAATTACCACAGGTTACAATCTATGTATATGAAATATTACTTTGCAGAATATTGCCCATTGTCACTCCATCCCCTCCCCCAATTTTGAAAAGGAAAGCACATGTCATACTAATAATAAGAATTCCAATAGCAAGTTTTGTTTCTAAATATATTTTGAATTAAAAGATAACTCTGGGGGACTGGCCCCATGGCACAGTGGTTAAGTTTGGCACACTGCTTTGGCAGCCGGGGATTGTGGGTTCGGTTCCCAGGCACAGACCTATACCACCTGTCAGCCATGCTGGGGTGGCGACCCACATACAAAATAGAGGAAGATTGGCACAGATGTTAACTCAGGACTAATCTTCCTCAAACAAAAAAAGAGGAAGATTGGCAACAGGTGTTAGCTCAGGGCAGGTCTTCCTCAGCAAAAGAAAAAAAGTAACTCTGAACTGGTCCAAATTACCAGTTGGGAGCATGTTCTCATTCATTAATCTCATTTATTAATCAAAACTGGCCGAATTACTCTCTCTCCTCCCTTTTCTGGCTGGGTATTAGGAGTAAATAAGCAAGTGAAGGCTAATTGACCACTCACCCCCACCGCACCCCACTCCATCTTCCAGCCTTGCAGGAGAGAGACTGACGAAGAGCTAGCTTTGCTCAGACAGGCAGGGACTGACAATGGAAATCCCTATGTGTGCACCCGACCCCACATGGGGCCCTGACTTACTTGTTCAGAAGACAATCTGCAATCTAACTCCATCTGGTTTGACTCCGCCTATAAGAATCAACAAAGTTCCAGAGAATGAGAGCTTAGTTCAAGGGAGGTTATTATTATTGCATGACACCCTGAGGAAGAATGCCCAGATGGTGAGAATTTGCTACTTTGAAACAAAGTGTAGGAGTTTTTAGAGGATGAAAAATTGATGCCCACACCACCTCAACTATTTATCTAAATAACCTCAATAAATAGGCCACTTCCTCTTTTTCTATTTCTTTGTCTCTCTGTTTTTGTTTTGTTTCATGTGTTAACAAAAGTTATATTTGTTCCCTCATTGTCTTACTCCCTTCAGACTGCTATAACAAAGTACCACAGACTGGGTGGCTTATAAACAACAGACACCTATTTCTCACAGTTCTGGAGGCTGGAAGTCTGAGATCAGGGTGCCAGTATGGTCAGGTGAGGGCCTCTTCCGGTTGCTGACTTCTTGTGTTCTCACTCGGGAAGGCAGAAGGGAGGTCTCTCAGGCCTCGTCTATAAGGGCACTAATGTCATCATGTGGGTTCCACCCTCATGACCTACTCACCTCCCATCCCAGCTCCTGATACCATCAGCTTGAGCATTAGGATTTCAACATGTGAATTTTGGGGAAATACAAACATTCAGACTATAGCACTCATGTTCACCTCGCTGCACTTTGTTGTCCTAAATGATATACACTACGAAAATGGAATAAAGATGGGATATGAAAACCTTCCTAGAATTAGCCATTTGAAAATGTAATTGTGATAGGGCAATGTTTATTTAAGATATTGATTTCTGTCATACTCCTTTAAAATCCCCTGAAACCTCGACACATGATAGCGTCCTTCAAAAAGAAACCAATGTTTATAGGCATAATGAAAATAAGTATATTTGTTTATTACTCAGAATGAACCCTTCCTACGAACTGCACGTAACTCTGTGCTCTGACTTCAGAACTGCGTCCTGCCATTCCCACGTCAAGAATAACCTGAGTTTTCTGGACTGACATTCAAAGGGAAAGGACCTTGGTCCAGGACTCGGGTGAGTCTTCACCAACGGTGTGGGCATACGTGATTCAGTTACGTGCTCGGCACCTGATCTGTAAAATCTCTAAAATTATGATTCCCAAACTGCTAATTATTTTTTCTAAACTTTATGACAGAAATTAAATGCTATATTTTCAATTTAAGGCTTTAAGAATGTTTCCATATGTATTCCTTATAAGGCCAGGTTCTACTGAATTTTCAGCATTGTAAGAGACCCCTGATATGAGAAAGCTAAATAGTTGAAACAAACAGGGAGTTGATCAATGAGTTTTTGGCCCTCTCTGTGTCTGTGCCTCTTGCCCTGTGACTTTGCTATTCCTCTCATCAGGATGCAGGGTATGTTTTCCCACCCCTTGATTCTGAGTTTGGCCACTTGCTTTATTTTGGCCAATGGGATAATAGTGGGTGTGATGCTAGAGGAGGCTTGAAGATCTGGGCTTGCTCTGTTGTGCTTCTGCCATCACATTGACTAGTCCATTGTCCCAGGAGAAGGATGAGAGCCATATGGAGCAGAGCCCAGTCACCCAGCCAAGCCCAGCCTAGACCAGCTGACTCACAGCCCATCCCCCAGACACATGAGTGAGTCTAGTTAAAATCAGAGGTAGGCCAACTTAGCTGAACCCTTCAGGCACCTGAGAAATAAATATAAAGTATTGTATGCCACCCAGCAATTTTGTGGCACTAGCTAACTGCCACAATACAGTAAAAAATATATGAAAGAGAAGAGAAGTTTGGCTTCTTGGAAAGTGTTAATTCTCCTAGATATTAAGAGAGTTATTTATTGAAATGAAAAATGTAAAATTGCTATCCCTCCAACATATAAAGTACATATCCACTGGAGCTCATTTCGTAACATTACAATAGTGAAACTGGTGAAATATAATATTCCTGAAATGAATGAAAAACTCTTAATTTTTTTTATTATAATGCTCCCTATCTGTTTGAAGATATAAATTTGTGCGATAAGAGGCAGGCACAGAGGAATGAATATCTGACAATGCGTTACTGTCAGGGTATTCATCTGAGGGTTCTACAATGCATCAAAACTATTTGCTTTATTCATTTATTTTGTGTAGCTCAAAGAATGCATATGCATATTACACATAGTTCCATTGATCATATAGACATCAACTTAACCTTTCCATCTACAGTTCCTAATTACATGTTTTTTGAATATTTTAAGGAAGCCCCTCTAACTATGTATTGCGATTATCTAAGCATAGCTGGTAGGATCAAAAGACTGGTTTAAGTTAAATTTCTACAAATGGGAAGTCAAATTTGATAGTAAATTGTGTAAGAAATGGTTTGGTTTGCATTCCTGGGCAGTGGAAAGGAAGATGCCTGGTAAAAGATGATGGACTCCAGAGTTAAGGGGGAGGCATGTTTGAGGGGAGACTAATTTTATGAGTGGTCAGTTTTTTATAAAATGGCCTGTACAAGCTCATAACTGTGGGAAGACAGATAATTAATGTTTGGAAGGCAGGGAACTTTGTGTTTCCATGTTTCCTATGCTGCACATACATAAAGAATTAAGGAAATAAAACAGCCAATGAGAATTGGCAGCCTATGAAAAAAGAAAAAAGGCCCAAGAGAGATATAAAGAAGGGGTACAAACTATATTCAGTGACTGTTTTCCTTCCGGAGCATTATATCATAAGAAAAACTCTCAGAAGCATGTGATAAGAATCTCCAAGTCCCTGTCTCCCCAAGGCAGTGGCTCCACAGAAGGCAGGAATTCACAAAGGCAAACAGAAGTTCCACACAGGCCCATACCCACTTATATGTGATACCCCAAACATTCTCATGTTAATTTTTTTTCAGATTTTCACAAAAGGTAAGATCACAAAAAAATGCAAATTCTCATAGAATTCCAAGGCCCCTGAAAGTTTGTCTTTGGACCCCAAGTTGAGAAGCATTGCTTTAAGAGGTTAGCAGAGAAAAAGAAAGTGTTGTGTAGTGGTACAAAGAACAGCTATAAAGTCAGAATTCCAGGCTCATAACCTTGGCGCAGAATTTATTGCCTGTGTGACCTTCTGCAAGTTACTTTCCCTCTCTGTGCTTCAGTTCCCTCTTCCATAAAACGGGATGGTAATAGTATCTTCCCTATAAGTTGTTGGCAGGATTAGAGGAGATAATCCAAGAAAAGAAGGTAAAATTGTGGCTGGCACTTGGTACTCCACCTTAGTGCTCTATTTACAGCCAGTTTTATGCTAGGGAGGGGAAGCTGATGAAAGAATCACAGAGCTAAGATTCCTTCCTGCTTGACAGCATTCATTTGTATTTACCTCGTTATTTTCTTCTTTAAAGGTTTAAACGAGCTCCTGAAAACACTATTTTTGGTTTTTCTTCCCCTGGTGGAGAAATGCTCCCTTCCTAGCCACACTATTCCTTAAGTTCCCCTGAGGAAGCTGTGGTGTGTGCTGATGAAAGCACCAATTCATTTCTGGTTCGACTCAATTATAATCGTATTGTCAACTTTACAAGATATTAATTAAGGAAGAAGAGACAATTGGGTGTGTTTTACAAGGCTGTTATGACATGACCAGTATGCAAGGTTGAAATGCAAGCGCTTTGGGCTGTTATGTGTTAATGGCTCAATTAAGCATACCTTAAAGGAGAGTTTCTTCTTGTTCCATCATGGGAGGGAATTTTGCCCCAGAACAGGTCCTCTGAGGATGAACAAATTCTAAAGTTCTATTTCCAAACATGTTCCACAGTTCCTCTTGCTCACCCCTCAGGGGAAGAGTATCTTGAAGAGCTTCTGCTGCAGTCTGTGGCCTTGATTCCCAGAACCACCGAGAGGCAGGGCCATTTGTGAAGGAGCACCACCACTGCCCTCTGAGGGCTCTGGAGCCTCATGACTGATTCCAACTGAACAGACTCACATGAAGAAATGCTGGAGTGTCTCATTTCTTCACAAAGGATCCCATCTTTACTATTTAAGTGAACATTTTTCCATTTTTCTTTGCTTCCTAGAGCATTGCTGGTTCCAATCTCATGGCTGAAATTCATACAAATATGTGATGAGTACATAGGGATTCATCATAATATTCTTTTTTTTAATATAAAACAACAGAAAAATACCATTCCAGGTTAACATTTCCAATGTCAGCTTCTTTTCAAAATTAATAGCTATGGAATCAAACTGAAATGTCATTTTTAAGGAGAAAAGAAAGAAAGAATGGTATAAGGTCCTTGTGACCTTAAAAAATTGTGTTTGCCACTTAATAAGTATTTGGATTTGAAAACTTTTTTTGCCTCTCATATATGATGGTTGCTCTGTCTTAATTCCAGCATCACACTCTACTCAGGATTCTTCACAATTCTTCAAGGGGCAGGAGGGGACATTCTCCATAGAAAAGACTGCTTGATTTCACCCTATATCCTCCACCCCTCAAGGCAGGGGCCATCTTGGAAGTGTCAGTACTTAAAGCACTAATTTGAACAAAATATAAAGAGATGGTTTCAGAAACATAATTTAGAAGCCATGGCTCCTCACACTACTAGTTTCCTGTCTCCAAGTCATCAGTCCTTGAAGCTTGATAAACTCCTCTGTGGGAATGCTTGCACTCTCAGAGTTGCCTCCTAGCCTGTGGGAATGCACCACACTGATGTGGCTAAGCAATCACAGGGGCATCCACAGCAAGCAGAGCAGCCCATGTGGGCAGACAGTGAGTACAGAGCAGGGGTGCATGGGATCACACAGGTAAAAGAAAGTACCCATCCTCCCCCAACTGGCACACCAGCTTGGCCCATTGGCCAGAGCAAAGGATCCCTACCAGAGCACTTGTGCATACGGGTGTAAAGCAGCAGTGGCCAGCAGGCAAATGCAGACAGGCCTTGTCAGCACAGCTTCCAACAGTTGGACACATCTGCCAGGGGTCACAGAGGGCTCAGAAAACACAGCTCCTGCTCCACCCAGTGGTGGCTGATGGAATCTGTGACCAGATACAACCACTATGCAATGGCAAAAGTCCACCCCATCAAATAGCATGAAGAGGTATATTAACACTCCAGACCAGAAGGAAAATGACAAGTATCCAGAAATCAATCCTGAAGACATAGAAATTTACAATCTAAATGACAGAGAATTTAAAATAGTTATCATAAAGAAACTCAATGAGTTACAAGAAAACTCAGACAGACAGTTTAATGATCTTAGGATAAAATTAATAAACAGAGGGAATTCTTCACAAAAGAGATTGAAACTATTAAAAAAAATCAGAGGTGTTGGAGATGAAAAACACAGTGAATGAGATAAATAAAAATCTGGAGTCCTTAAATAACAGAGCTGGTAATATAGAGGACAGAATCAGCAATTTAGAGGACAGAAATATAGAAATGCTTCAGTAGGAGGAAGAGAGAGAACAAAGGCTAAAAAGAAATGAAGAATTTCTCCAAGAAATATCCAACTCAAGTAGAAAATGCAACATAAGGATTATAGGAATTCCAGAGGTAGAAAGGAATAAACAGCTTGTTCAAAGAAATAATAGCTGAAAACTTCCCAAACCTGGGGAAGGAGCTAGAATTACAAGTAAATGAAGCTAATAGAACTTGTAATTACATCAATGTAAAAAGACCTTCTCCAATGCATATATTAGTAAAACTGGCAAAAGTCAATGACAAAGAAAAAAATATTAAGGGCAGCAAGGCAGAAGAAAATAACTTACAAAGGAAGCCCTATCAGTCTTTCAGCGGATTTCTCAGCAGAAACATTATAGGCTAGGAGAGAGTGGACTGATATATTCAAAATTCTGAAAGACAAAAACTTTCAGTCAAGAATACTCTATCCAGTGAAATTATCCTTCAGATACAATGGAGAAATAAAAACTTTCCCAGATAAACAAAAGCTGAGGGAGTTCATTGCCATAAGACCTCCCCTACAAGAAATGCTTAAGAAGGCCCTCATACCTGGAAAAGAAAATAAAAAGAAAGGGTTTACAAAGCCTTAAGCAAGGAGGTAAATAGGCAGACAAAATCAGAAAACTGTAGCTCTCTATCAGAACAGGTGAGCAAACACTTATTTATAACATTAAAGATAAAGGGAAGGAAATCATCAAAAATAACTATAATTACTTCATTTTAATCACAAACCCACAACACAAAATGGAATAAGTTGCAACAATAATAACTTAGGAAAGAGGAAAGGGATGGAACCTCCTTAGACTAAGGAAATAAGAGGCTATCAGAAAATGGACTATCTCATCTATGAGATCTTTTATACAAACCTCATGGTAACCACTAAACAAAGAATCATAACAGAGACACTAATGATAAATAAAGAGAAACTGAGAAAACCATCACAGAGAAACACCAGACTGAACTGGCAGTTGGAAATACATGGAACGAGAAACATGGGAAACACAGAACAACCAGAAAACAAGTGATAAAATGGCAGCATTAAGCCCTCATATATCAATAATCACTCTAAATGTAAATGGATTGAATTCTCCAATCAAAAGACACAAAGTGGCTGGATGGATTAAAAAAACAAGATCCGGGTCCAGCTCGGTGGCGCAGCAGTTTAGTCCGCGCTTGGCAGCCCGGGGTTCACAGGTTTGGATCCCGGGCACCCGCAGACGCACTGCTTGTCAGCCATGCCGTGGCGGCATCCCATATAAAGTGGAGGAAGATGGGCATGGATGTTAGCCCAGGGCCAGTCTTCCTCAGCAAAAAAGAGGAAGATTAGCAACGATGTTAGCTCAGGGCTGGTCTTCCTCACAAAAAAAAAAAAAAAAAAAAAACAAGATCCAACAATATGCTGCCTCCAGGAGACACATCTCAGCTCTAAAGACAAACACAGGCTCAGAGTGAAGGGGTGGAAGACAATATTCCAAGCTAATGGCAAACAAAAGAAAGCAGGTGTTGCCATAATTATATCAGACAAAGTAGACTTCAAGATAAAAAAGACAATGAGAGACAAAGAGGGGTAGTATATAATGATAAAAGGGAGAGTTCACCAAGAAGACATAACATTTATAAATATATATGCACCTAACACAGGAACACCAAAGTACATAATGCAACTGTTAACAGACCTAAAAGGAGAAATTAATAGCAATACAATAAGAGTAGGGGACCTCAACACCCCACTTACATCAATGGATAGATCATGCAGACAGAAAATCAACAAGGAAATAGTGGAATTAAACAAAAAACTAGAGCAGATGGACTTTATATATATATATATATATATATGTATATAGAACACTCCATCCAAAATCAGCAGAATACACATTCTTCTCAAGTGCACATGGAACATTATCAAAGATAGACCATATGTAGGGAAACAAGGCAAGTCTCGATAAATTTAAGAAGACTGAAATCATGTCAAGCATCTTTTCTGATCATAATGCTATGAAACCAGAAATCAACTGCAAGAAAAAAACTGGGAAAGGGACAAAGACATGGAGACTAAACCGTATGCTACTGAACAACCAATAGATCGTTGATAAAATTAAAGGAGGAATCAAAAAATATCTGTAGACAAATGAAAATGAAAATACACTATACCAACTCATATGGGATGCAGCAAAAGCAGTCCTAAGAGGGAAATTCATAGCAATACAGGCCAACGTTAACAAACCAGAAAAATCTCAAATAAGTAATCTTAAACCACCTCTAATAGAACTTGAAAAAGAAGAACAAAGCTCAAAGTCAGCAAAAGGTGAGAAATAATAAAAATTAGAGCAGAAATAAATGAAATAGAAACAAAAAAAATGAGTAGAAAAGATCAATGAAACTAAGAGCTGGTTCTTTGAGAAGATAAACAAAATTGACAAACCCTTAGCCAGACTCACTAAGAAAAAAAGAGAAAAGTCTCAAATAAATAAAATTAAAAATGAAAGAGGAGAAATTACAATGGATACCACAGAAATACAAAGAATTATAAAAGACATTATGAAAAACTACATGCCAACAAATTGGACAATCTAGAAGAAATGGATAAATTCTTAGACTCATACAACCTCCCAAAACTGAATCAAGAAGAAATAGAGAAAAAGAGATTGAAACCATAATCAAAAACTTCCCCAAAAATAAAATTCTAGGACCAGATGGCTTCTCAGGAGAATTCTACCAAACATTCAAAGAAGATTTAATACCTATCCTTCTCAAACTATTCCAAGAAATGAAGATGATGGAACACTTCCTAACTCATTCTATGAGGCAAACATCACCCTGATCCCAAAGCCAGACAAGGACAACACAAAGAAGGAAAGTTACAGGCCAATATCACTGATGCAAAAATCCTCAACAAAATATTGGCAAACCAAATACAGCAATACATTAAAAGGATCATACACCATGATCAAGAGGGATTTATACCAGGGACGCAGGGATGATTCAACATCTACAAATCAATCAATGTGATACACCACATTAACAAAATGAGGAATAAAAACCACATAATCATCTCAATAGACACAAAGAAGGCATTTGACAAGATCCAACATCCATTTATGATAAAAATTCTCAATAAAAAGGGTATAGAAGAAAATATGTTGACATAATAAAAGCCATAAATGACAAACCCACAGCCAACATCATAGTCAATGTGGAAAAACTGAAAGCCAGCCCTCCAAGAACAGGAACAAGACAAGGGTGCCCACTCTCACCTCTCTTATTCAACATAGTGCTGGAGGTTTTGGCCAGAGAAGTTAGGCAAAAAATAGAAATAAAAGGTATCCAAATTGACAAGAAAGAAGTGAAACTCTCACTGTTTGCAGACAACATGATTCTGTATATAGAAAACCCTAAAGAATTCATTGGAAAAGTACTAGAAACAATCAACAACTACAGCAAAGCTTCAGGGTACAAAATCAACGTACAAAAATCAGTTGCATTTCTATACCGCAATAACACACTAACAGAAAGAGAACTCAGGAATACAATCCCATTTACAGTTGCAACAAAAAGAATAAAATATCTAGGAATAAATTTAACCAAGGAGGTGAAAGACCTATACAATGAAAACTATAAGACACTATTGAAAGAAATCAATGAAGACATAAACAAATGGAAAGATATTCCATGCACATGGATTGGAAGAATAAACAGTTAAAATATCCATACTACCTAAAGCAATCTACAGGTTCAGTGCAATCCCAATCAGAATCCCAATGACATTCTTCATGGAAATAGAACAAAGAATCCTAAAATTCAAATGGGGCAACAAAAGACCCTGAATAGCTAAAGCAAGTCTGAGAAAAAAAGAACAAAGCTGGAGGCATCACAATCCCTGACTTCAAAACATACTACAAAGCTATAGTAATCAAAACAGCGTGGTACTGTCACAAACCAGACACACAGATCAATGGAACAGAATTGAAAGCCCAAAAGTAAAACCACATATCTGTGGACAGCTAATCTTTGACAAAGGAGCCAAGAACACACAATGGAGAAAGGAAAGTCTCTTCAATAAATGGTGTTCGGAAAACTGGACAGCCACATGCAAAAGAACGAAAGTAGACCATTATCTTTCGCCATACACAAAAATTAACTCAAAATGGATTAAAGACTTGAAGGTAAGACATGAAACCATTAAACTCCTAGAAAAAATTATAGGCAGTACATTCTTTGGCATCAGTCTTAGAAGGATCTTTTCGAATACCATGTCTATGGGGGCAAGGGAAACAAAAGAAAAAATAAACAAATGGGACTTCATCAGACTCAAGAGTTTCTTCAAGGCAAAGGAAACCAGAAACAAAAGGAAAAGACAAGCCACCAACCAGAAGAAAATATTTGCAAATCACATACCCAACAAGGGGTTAATATCCAAACTAAATGAAGAATTCACACAACTCAACAACAACAACAAAATACAACCTGATCAAGAAAAAGCAGAGGATATGAATAGACATTTTTCCAAAGAAGATATGCACATGGCCAGCAGGCACATGAAAAGATGTTCAACATCACTAATCATCAGGGAAATGCACATCAAAACTACAATGAGACATCACCTTATACCCATTAGAATGGCTATAATTACCAAGACAAAAAGTAGCAAATGTTGGGGCCAGCCCAGTGGTGTAGTGGTTAAGTTAACACACTCCACTCTGGCGGCCCAGAGTACGCAGGTTCGGATGCTGGGCATGGACCTACACACCACTTATCAAACCATGCTGTGTCAGGCATCCCACATATAAAGTAGAGGAAGATGGGCCTGGATGTTGCCCAGGGCCAATCTTCCTCAGCAAAAAGAGGAGGATTGGCAACAGATGTTAGCTCAGGGCTAATCTTTCTCACCAAAAAAAAAGAACAAAACAAGTGTTGGAAAGGATATGGAGAAAGGGAACCCTCATACACTGCTGATGGGAATGCAATCTAGTGCAGCCTCTATGGAAAATAGTATGGAGATTTATCAAAAAATTAAAAATAGAAATACCATACAACCCAGCTATCCCATTACTGGGTATATAGCCAAAGAATTTGAAATCAACAATTCAAAGAGACTTATGCACCCCTATGTTCATTGCAGCATTATTCACAATAGCCAAGACATGGAAGTAGCACAAATGCCCATTGACTGATGAATGGATAAAGAAGATGTATACACACACACACACACACACAAAGGAATACTACTTAGCCCTTAAAAAAGACAAAATCTTCCCATTTGCAATAACATAGATGGACTTTGAGGGTATTATTTTAAGAGAAATAAACCAGACAGAGAAAGACAAACACTGCATGATTTCACTCATATGTAGAAGATAAACACATGGACAAAGAGAACAGATTAGTGGCTACCAGAGGGGAGGGGGTTGGGGAGTGGGCATGAAGGATAAAGGGGCACATATATATGGTGACTGACAAATAATAATGTACAACTGAAATTTCACAATGTTATAAACTATTATGACTTCAATAAAATAATTTTTAAAAAAGACGCCTAATACTAGATCACAAATTTTAAAAAATTTTTGATAATTATTTCCATTAAAAAAAAAGAGGAAGACTGACAACAGATGTTAGCTCAGGGTGAGTCTCCCTTAGCAAAAAAAAGAAATATAAAGAAAAAAACAAGGCAGATTTGGTTTTGTCCATTAAAAATATTTTGACTCTTCATTAGAAACTTTTGGAATAAATAAAGTATTCCATTTAAAAATAAATGGATGGGGAAAAATGTAAGCTTTTAGAAACTTTCCACTCTGAAAAAGGAAGTAAAATTATATTGATAAAAATAATTTTTACCATTAGCTTATTGGCAGAGCTTATGGCTATTACAGCCTCAAAAGTCTCAAAAACAGACTTTTTATAAAGGCAACTGCAGCCACAGCCATACTGTTTTAGACAAAGCAACCTTTCTAAATAGGTAGAATTTACTTTAAGCCTTTAATGTAAATCAATGAATGAATGAACAGTATAGCTGATATGTTTGTCTTTTCTCTGTCTAAACATTTGCCTCAAACCAAATCAGTTATGCTTACATTGTAGAACTTGGCCTGGATCAAGATAACATAATAGGCAGGAAAAACAGGCAAAGATTCCAAAGACTTGTGGCTTAAGGAGGGGTGGAACTTGTTGAGATGACCACATCCGTAAGGCCAAATCCCATACTTCGACATTAATTTGTAAATCACTGTTAAAGGTTGAACTGTGTACCCACAAAAGATGTTGAAGTCCTAACCCCCAGTACCTGTGAATGTGGCTTTATTTGATAAGGTCTTTGCAGTTCATCAAGTTAAGATGAGGTCATTAGGGTGGGCCCTAATTCAATATGACTCATGTCCTTATAAATAGGGGAAAAATGGACACAGAGACAGACACATACACAGGGAAAGAACCACATAAAGATGAAGGCAGAAATCAGAGTGATGCATCTAAAACCAAGAAACACCAAAGATTGCCAGCAAACCACCAGAGGGTAGGAGAGAGGCATGGAACTGCCTTCAGAAGGATCCAACCCTGCCGACGTCTTGATCTTGGACTTCTGGCCTCCACAACTGTGAGACAAATATCCGTTGTTTAAGCCACCCGGCTTGTGGTACTTTGTTAGGACAGCCCTAGGAGACTAATGCAATAACCATGACTTTGTAGGCTACACAGGTGGCCTAACTAGGAAGTTTAGGCTCAAAACCATTGTGTGCCTGCCCACACACAAAATGTATCACAGTCTGAGAACGTATTGTGAGGAACTAAAGAGGAAAGTACTTTAGGTCATAAGATTTGTTTTAATCAACTTTACTGAGGTATAAGTTACATACAATAAAATGCATACATTTTAACTGTACAATTCAATGTGTTTTGACAAATGTGAGACTATCCCAAACAAGCTATAAAACATTTCTTGGAAAATTCACTCATGCCCCTTTCCAGTCAATCCCCCCACTGGCATCTCAGGTGTATCATTGTAGGTTGATATTGCCAGTTCTAGAAACTCATATAAATGGACTCCTACAATATGTACTCTTTCTTTCCTGCCTTCTTCCACTCAGCATAATATTTTTTGATATTTATCCATATTGTTAGGTAGATCAGTGGTTAATTCCCTTTTATTGACAAGCAGTATTCCATTGTATGGATATACCGCAATTTGTTTGTCCATTCTCCTGTTGACAGGCCGTAGTGCTGTTTAAGTTTTGGGTTATTATGAATTAAAAAGCTATGAACATTCAGGTACAAGTCTATGTGTAGACATATATTTTCATTTCTCTTCAGTGGATACCTAGGAACAGGACTTCTGGGCTGTATGATAAAATTTATGTTTATGTTTATAAGAAACTGTCAAACTGTTCAAAAGCAGCCCTACCATTTTACACTCCTACTTTTCCAACATCAAGGGTGAACAAACTTTCTGTAAAAGGCCAGAGAATAAACATTGTAGGCCTTATGGGACACATATGGTCTCTGTCACATATTCTTCCTTATTTTACAACCCTCTAAAAATAAAAATCATTCTTGGCTCAAGGGCCATACAAAAGCAGGCCATGGGTTGGATTTGGCCCCAGTGCCAATTCTGTATCACTCAGGGTTCAACCAGAAAAAAAGAACCCCTGGGAGATACATATGTAATCAGGGATTTGGCCTTATATAATTGTTAGAAGCTGGTTAAACATGTTGTTTTGTAAGGTTATTGTCTCTGCATCTTGTCCTGGTACTTGAAGTCCACAGAAGAGGAAGTCAGGAAGGAAGATGATATAAAATAGGGGAAGTTAAGAGTATGCTAGACATCACATGCATAAGCTAGAGACCATGAGGATGGATTGAAACCCATGTCAGTCCATCCTCATGGTTGCCTCTGACCTTGGTGCTGTGGGTATCCCACAGAAGCCAGGGCCTTCATCCACATCCTCGCCAACACTTGGTATAGTCATTATTTTTACTTCTAGGGAGTCTAACATGACATCCCACTGTGGCTTTAATATGCTCTTCCTTGATGACTAATGATGCTGAGTAACTTTTCATGTGCCTTTGGCCATTTATAGGTCCTCAGATTTTAAGTTGTTTTTTTTTTAAATAAAGCAATATAAGGTCAAGAATAGTTCTACACCTTACTTTGAAAAGCTACTTAGCACTCAGACCCTCTATTATCTCATTTCTAAAATGGGGCTGATAATAGGAAATATTTATGAAGATTTAATATGATAACGTCTTAGAAATCCTTTATAGACTCTATGGGGCTATGCAACATTAGGCACTACTCTCATCATCATCATGTCATAGGTTGGTTCTAAGAAGCTCACAGACTTTCAGGCTGCTGGCTAATGGTTAAACACCCAAGCAATGCCGTCAGGCAGGCCTGGGCCAAACCCTGACTCTGCTGCCTCCTAGCTCTGTGGTCTTGGGCTGGCTCCTTAACCTCTCAGCTTCAGCTTCCAATATGTAACATATAACTTACCCCACAGGGCTGTTATGAAGTATAAATGAAATGGCATATATAACACCCCTTTGTTGCCTGGCACAGAGCACATGCTCAGTCAATGGTAGCACATTTTTATGTGTATGAAATTGAGACTTCTACCGTTGGGATTGTGAGAGAGATGTTTGCAAAGGGAACTTCTCTCCTCAGACATGGTCTAGCTATCTTAGTGCACATTTATTGTTGTTATCGTTGTTGTTTTATCTTCTGTGCTTCTTTTATCCCATTCTTTCCTTCTGGGTTCAGTTTCCTTCTTCCTGAACTACATCCTTTAGAAGTTCTCTCAGTAAGGGTTTATGAATGGTACGTTCTCAAAGTCTTCATTTGAAAATGTCTTTATTCTGCTCTGTCATTCAACAGTGAGGACATAATACAGATTTTTTTTACATTTTTATTCTACACCACTCAGTAATTCTAAGAGATTTAGCTAATTAAAAATGAATGATTCAGCTTCAGGAAATCACATGCATTTTAATCAGGTGACACCAGTACTCTTAAGTGTTGTTAGCAATATCACTTACACACTTTAAAATAGATCCACCAGCTCAAGAAAGAAATGGGTTCAGATCTATTTTAAAGAAAATAATTCATGTACAGCATGGTAACTACGGTTAACAATACTTTATTGTGTATTTGAAAGTTGTCAAGGAATAAATCTTAAAAGTTATCACAAGAAAAAATATTGTAACTATGTGAGGTGATGGATGTTAACTAAACTTATTGTGGTAATCATTTTGCAACATACACATATAACAAATAATTATGCTGTACACCTAAAACTAATGCAATGTTATATGTCAATTGTATCTCAATAAAATTGAAAAAAAAAAAGAAAAGAACCCTGAGTAGGTAAGGATTTTAATAATGACTGATGATGCATATTCTAGAACTGTTCTGCGGGTTGCAGACCTCCACTACCACCAGAGGCAGCCTCAGGCAGGGTGTGATCAGTCTCTGCAGAGTGGGTGAACTTCTTAGAATACAGCTGGCCTGGCTGGTAACGCCTATCCATGTGATAAAACAACATGTTTAGGAAATAAAACCACCACTGTGGATACACGAATGCAGTGGTTCTCGATCTTGAATGCGCATAAGAATCTCCCGGAGAGCTTGCTACAATACAGGTTGCTGTTCCCTCCCCCCCTCCCCCAGAGTTTATGATTCAGCAGGTCTCCATTGGAGGGGCTGAGAATTTTCATTTCTGATAAGTTCCCAGGTGACACTGATACTGCTGGTTCGGGACCACACTTTGAGACCCACAGAACGAATGGTGTTTAAGTGAGCTGTGGCAATCTGTGCGACCATATTTTAACAGACATAAGTTCTTTTTGGTTTCAGGATGTGGATAACTTCTCTCTCTGATATTGATTACTATTAAAAATAATGGGAGGAATGTTTTTAGAATGACAAATCTTTTCACCTGTCTGAAAAATTATTTAAAACCAATTGTAAGGCTTGGATATCAGTCCACTATCTGGGGACTCAGAGCGTAGTATAAGCAGTCGTGATGAAAATGACCCATACACCTAATGTTGAGTAAGTTACTATAAATATAAGCCTGCCTTTCCCCCTTAGCCTTGTCTGGACTAAATATTCCTGGGCTACAACATAACTCAGGCCTGAAATAGGTTAAAGGAAGATGAATTAACAAATGTAAACTGAAAATTATTTTATTTCACCATACTTTCTGTCCCTTGTTTTTTCCTTTCTCATCCTGATGCATCTTTCTTTTTCTACCCTTTCTCTTTTTTCTTAATTCAATGACTCCACTTTACTAGATACTTCCAAATATTTTTCTCTTTTTCTAGGGCTGCTAAGTACTTCACATCAAATGTAGCAAGTAGGATAGACTGCTTAAAGGAATCTATTATAAACAGCTGCACTTAGTGGGTTTGAATTAAGCCTAATGTATTCTCTACATGGCTCCGGATAATTTTCCCAAGCTAATGCTATTATGATGTCAAGTGGAAATGGCTCCCCCACCCCACCCCATCTTATGAAATCACCACCCTCTGCCCTTATCTGATAGTGTATATAACACAAAGTTAAGTTTTATGTGCTTAGCCTGCCCCCTCATTCAGATAGGAATAGTGAAGTCATTGGAGCAGGGTTGAGCTATGGAGAGAAATATCAATTCCTCGTGTTCAAAGGAGCCCAGAAATTATGTTGATTTGCTAGCATGAGCTCTGGGGCTGCATTTTACCACTATCAAAGCAAACTCATGGAAGCTCAGTTTACCCTGTGGGAGAGGAGTCGTCAAAAACACAACGCTTTCTTTCCCTTACGTATTTGGTGTCTATGCAATGACTTGGTGTATTTTATGAGACTCACATCAACGTGATTTGTCAGACTCCAAACAACTAACTTTTACAGAGCCACGTTTGAACCCAACCGTCTCAGCTTGCTGGAGACCGAGGGGGTCCTCGGGAGGCAGGACTTTCACTTTTGCAGACAGTCCTGGGCAAACTGGGGCAAGTTGGTCATCCTAATAAATCTAGCACATGTGGCTGTCGAGGCATCCTTCCTGAAGGTAAAGATCTGTCTCTACGGCACTCTTAGGCCCCACCAAAGGAGAGTCCATTTGTGTGAAACCCAGAGTACTTGAATAACGAGGGTACCTTCTACCCCCGGGGCGGACCAACCTGAGGACCCCAGCATCACAAATGTCCTCTCAGAGCAGGTGACTCCTGTCATCCTGTCACCTGTTGTAGGCACACAGCTCTCTATTCCCTCACAAAGTTTTTAACTATATTTTGGTCTCGCATTGGTGCTTCTCACCGGAATTGATGGGGTCAGAACTTCAGCTGCCTCACTTCTCTCTTTTCAGGTGGGGCTGATAACACCAACCACCCCAGGTTGCTGTGTAGAGTAATGAACGGAAGCACCCAGAATCATGCCTGGTGCACCAGTGTTCTACAAATGTGAGTTTCACTCTCCTCTGAGTTTCCACCGATATCTATAGAGGAGAAGAAAATGAGTTCGTTATAAGAGGCAACCTCTAAATGGTCATTTCCTAGAGCCTAATATTTATTTTTGTCAGCCACTTTAAACGGAAACATTCTGTGAGAATACTGCAACTGAAACTGTATATTCAGAAGGTGCTGGTTTACTATGTTAATAGATTGTTTTCCATCCTATAGACAGTCTGAATCGGAGACCTGAACAGAAGATGCAACTTCAGGCACAGAACGCCTGGGAGCACTGAGAGGGTCCAGATTCTGTTTAAAGAGTTTGCCTCAAAGAGTTAGACGTAAGGAAGAGACTCTCCCTGACATATTTACATGAACAAAAAAATTGATGCTGTGGGGTGGGAGGTTTTTAAAACATATTTTATTATGAAAAGTTTCAAACTTACACAAAGGCAAACAGAACAGTACAATGGAGGGAGTTGTTTTCAAAGAGCTGAAGTTATATTGCAATGCAGGGAGCAGAGTGATAAAAGGAAAATATTTGAACCATGAAGTTTGTGCCTTCAGTGGTAGACAACTTAAGTAGTTGTAGGATTCTGTTCAAAGTGTTGTATGATACTCGCTTATCAGCAATGATTCGCACAAACCGCAGTAAGAAATACACTTTACATCGTGACCCATACTTTATGTGTGACCGAGACCAAAGCTTTATGAAAGAATCCTCACTGGTATTTGCAATGAAGTCGGATTTATTAACTTACTCCATTTGTTCAGTACGTATTTATATGATTGTAAAAATAAGTGGAGTAACATCTGTTCAGAGGACAAGGGCATAGGAAAAAGAACAAACACACATTTGTCTCATTTGATCTCGTTTCTGAAGATCTAACTCAAATTCTCCAAGGGTCATAGTTTCTTTTCTGCCATAGAACAATAAGTAGCCCACACACCTAAGATTCATGTAGACAGTTTATTATAAAGGAACTTGTAAGTATTTGCATCACCATTTTGTGAATTGGAAAACCTAGGCACGTATAATGTAGATCCTATGACCTGTCCTTCGTCAAAATGCATAACTAAAGCCTCTGCAGGACCTCTTCCCCGGGGGGGGGGGGGGGGGGGGGGGGGTGTGCGGAGGAACAACACCCTTTCCACTCAGTGCTCTACACCGCCCTCTCGTGGTGGATTTTCTGTAGCAACATGCACATACCGGCAGCTGAGTCTCAAATCCTACACAATTAAGTGAATCCTTTAGTAAGCAGTGGGCAGACGTGCATGAACTTTCATTCACCTCTGGACCAAAAAGAAAAAGAAAAAAGAAAGAAAAAAGAGGAGAAAACATTTGGAATGTATCTAGCTTTGATAATTCAAATTAAATCAGAATTATTCTTCATCTACCCATCCACCACTTAGTTCCTTAGTTCCTTTTTCTCTTCCTTCTTTCTTTCTTCCTTTCTTTCTTTTTTCCTTTCTTTCTTTCTGTACTTTCTTCAAGAAATAAACACAAAATAGCTCATTAAAATAGCAATGACTAAGTGGTTGGGAAGAAGGAGCCCAAGTTTGATGTTGCTTTGTTTTTAACAGAATGAAAAAAAAAAAATCCTAAACGCAAACCCTATAATTCAACCCAACTTGTCACTACCCACTGATTAAAGCATTTTTAAAAATAGCAGATAGGAAGTTGAGATCTGCACTGAGATAAAGACGGTTTGCATAGATCAAAAGGAATTGTACGTCTGTCAGTTAGATTAAGTGGCAGGATGTGGGCAGGGGTGGGTCCCATATCCAGTTACGTGATGCACGAGCCCATTTGCTGCGCACAGGCACTCTAAAGGGCTGGCAGCGCATGGACGGAAACCAGGGAAATTAATGGAAGGCAACCTATAATGGTTATAGCGTTGGTGCTGATATGGATCCAAAACCACATTTCTCCTAATTAGTAATATTACTGTAATTTTTATAACTATCCTGCCCTGCCCAGGATAGTAAATTATCTTTGAAACTTTCATCTGGCATTTCTGAGGGATCAGCATTATGTTGTAAGTACTCTATATCCCACATACATAAACCTAGTAATTAGATATAGACAGACTATTTCCCCAAGTCTATTAGAAGGAAAAATATTTAAAATCCTCCTCCCCCAAAAAAAATTTCATCTAAGGCATTTTGGAAGACAAAAGGGGGCAAGTAGTGTAGAATAATGTCAATATCAATGGAACCCAGTAAAGAATATTAAGTTGGTTTTGAGGTGAAGTGGGATTGGGAGAGGAGAGGATGAGAAGGAATAGTTGATTTGCTAAGTAAAGTGGGAAAGTCATACAATGGTTATTTTTCTGAAAGGATATGTTGCAATAAAAGAATGTTGCTCAAGACCACAGTTACTGCCATATTTCTTTGGAATACCATTCATACATTACTGTTCACAGCGAAGATGATCTTGGCTAATCGAGGCCAGGCTATAAATCAGAGAAGTTCAAAATCCATGTTAGGGAAATTCTACGCAGTTTAACATGGGGGTTGCTTCCTTACTTAACATCTGCACTAACATCTAAACTTCAAGAGCTGGAAAAGACCTTCTCATTTATATTCCCCAGGCTTAACCAACCCCAGTTTAGTAATAATCAAATCAAGTCACCTTTTAGCTGAAACAATTCCATACCCTTGATAATCCAACAGGCCACTAGGATGAGGGGACGGAGGCACTTGATTCAGTACAAAATTTAAGGGGGGGAGTAGCCAAAACCTCAGTAATAAAGAATAATAAATTTTAACCTCCCCTACCCAAATCCCATTTTTGTTGAATTCTCTCTTAATTTGAAATTTTGATATATTGTTCATCATAGATTTTTTTGCCTGGATTTGCATTTTTTTTTTTTTTTCGCGTGAGGAAGACCAGCCCTGAGCCAACATCCACTGCCGATCCTCCTCTTTTTACTGAGGAAGACTGGCCCTGGGCCAACATCAGTGCCCATCTTCCTCTACTTTATATGGGACGCCGCCACAGCATGGCTGACAAGCAGTGCGTCGCAGGCGCCCGGGATCCGAACCCGCAAACCCCGGGCCGCCAAGCGTGAACTAAACCGCTGCACCACCAGGCGGCCCCTGGATTTGGATTTTTTAAAATATCATTTACCTTGACTACTGAGGTTTTGGGCACTCTTAAATTTTGCACCCTGAGACACGTGCTTCACTCACCTCACAGTAGTCTTGGACCTGTAAACCCATTCCAATATTTATACAACTTCAGATTCAGAAATTTCTTCCTTATGTCTAACCTGGGGTTTCTGAAGCTTGGCACTACTGGATGTTTTGAGGCCACACAGTTCTTTTTTGTGGGGCTGTCCTGTGCACTGTGGGATGTTTAGCAGCATCCCTGGCCCCTACCCACTAGATGCTAGGAGCGCCCTCCCTCCCCATTCCAGCAAAAATGTCTCCAGACATTGTTGAATCACCCCCAGGTAAGAGCCACTGATCTAACCTCATGCTGCAAACCACCCCTTTTCTTCCCACTGTGTCCCAAGAAGAAACAGAAAGCAGCTTTTCATCATCCTCTAGACAACAACTCCTTGAGAATCTCTGCTTTGTAGAGTGTGTGTTTACTTTAGAATCTGATTAGACAGAGGATAATCACATTAGCATGTCTAGACTCACCAAGGTCAGACCCCTGGCCTCTGTAAGGTTTATTCCTAATATCTGACATCTCAGTAGACCACTTGGCCATCTGAAGCAGTAGCTTCTTCCAGAAGTTCAGAGATGCATTGTAATTATAACCCCTTTGTCAAACTGCAAACTCAGCTCCCTCATTGCATTAAGCCAGAGAGTAATCTGGCTTACCCCCCTACCACATTTCACTCTCTTCAAAGTGAATTTCATCTTGGAATTTATCAATAACTTTTATGTAAGCTATCATATATTCCTCCATCTCAAGAGCTAAGGCTCAAACAAGTTAGATTATTTTAAGTAATTTAGCAATTCAATTTCCTCTGTGATCTTAGTTTTGTAAGTACTACAATTTTGGGAAGCCATTTTTTCCCATAACGAGTAGGAAAGATATTTAATATTTTTCTTTCTTATTATTCAAAGGCCAAATTTGTCACAAAACTTTTAAAGCCCAGAATTAGACTTGGAAATGAAATTACACTTGGAAGGTAAAAATCCATTTCTGGATACTAGTTTTGTAACAACATACTGAAAAGTCCCATAATCATCCATGCAAATGGCAATATGAATCATAAATAGGTAATCAGATAGATGAGCTAGAAATGGTTCCCAATGATACATGATCTGCCACCTTCACCCTCCACTCAGTTGAAATTTCATAAAATTCTGGGTACATATGTGTTTTTTCTTCCAGGTGGGAATGATGTATGTGGAAGTCAACCTGTATTCAAGATAATGAGTTTGGATATTATTCCTATCAGGGTTGTTGGCTGCAAGCAACAGAAACTAACTCTGGCTGATTAATCAGAAAAAAAGCATTTGTTGCTGAGTTGTTAAATAGTTCGAAGAGTTTCCAGCATGATTGGAACCAGGCTGGAAAAGGGGACCAGACAAAGGAAGCTGAGCAGCAGGTGGACCCCACACCACCTAACCCATCTAGTGAGGAAACCACCACCACTGTGCCCCTCACTGAACAATGGATGCTGCAGGTTGCCCAGCAGCCACAGACACTGGACTTCAGATGGTGCTGCTCCTGCTGCCACCTCCTCAGGGCCTCTGAAGTCTCCACTGTCTCTGCCTCTTTACGTCAACAGCTCCCAGTTCAAAGTCACTAGCAGGTGCATCTGTTGAATCAAGCCTGGGTCACGTGCCTGCATCCTAGCTGCAAGGGAGGCTGGGACGATGTCTGGACTTTTCAGCTTCTAAAGTGGGAGGCAGGCAGCCAAGAAAATGACAGCTGTCCATTACAGGTGTGATAAAGGGAGGTAATTAATAATAACAGATGAAGCCTTGGGCTCTGGAGTCAGATTATCTGAATTTGAATTTATGCTCTATTATGTGACCTTGGGCAAATTACTTAAATCCTTCATTGTTTCTACTTCCTCACCTTTAAAACAGGCTCTTGTGAGGATTAAATAAAAATATGCACATAAAATTGCCTAGCACAGTATACTGTACATAGCAAGTACTTCTATATCTCTATATACAAGTGTGTGTGTGTATATATATATAAATGAGTCCGTGTGTATGCCAGCGTGCAGCATTGATAACAGAGAGAGAGCTTCTCTACCCCCATACTCTTCCCCCTTTTATAAACATCTACCAAATACTGAGACAGTACTTGCGTAACTCAGACGTTTCATTTAGTTTAATGTAGGACAAGGCAACTCAGTTTAACTTTGGTCTCCCCCCCTTAAAGCATACATGATCTAGTAGAGTGACACCAATGAAGAAATCATTATAATTCAACATATGCCATAGTAGCATAAAAATGGAAATTCAGAGAGGAAGAGGATTAACTTTGGGGAGTTAGAAAAATCATTATAGAAGGAACTTGACAGGGAACATGAAGAACTGATAATAAGACTTTTCCAGAGAGGGAATTCTACCAGGCAGTGAGGAGGCTCTCAGCCCAGCTGTGTAAGGGCAAGTGTGCCTGGGAATGGGGCAGAGTCACAAAGGACAAGAGCAAGGGATTGATGGGAAGGGGAAAAAAGATGGACTGGGAAAGATAGACTGCGGCCAGATTGGCAAAACCCTTGGGGTTCACGTGGGTTCTTTTCCTCTGCTAACACACATGCCGGTAAGACTGCTGAGAACTGACCAATGGCCCCAGCAATGTCACTTCATTGGTATCAATCTTAGATCATTATTTATTCCCGGTAAGATCTCTAATTCATTATTCAGAAGTTCAACCCCAGGGATTAAGGTTAGTTTAAGGAAAACAGTGGAGCAGACAGAGCTTGTCCCAGTCCTTCCTTCTGTTGTGTCTTCCTTTCCCTCTTACCCTCCATCCCAGACCCCCAGGGCCTGTACACCAACCCAGGGCAATGCTGCCAGAGGTTTTCAGCCCTCACTCATGCTCCCAGCTCCACAACTGCCATTCTTCTTCCTCCCCGCCTCGTCAGAGCCCTGATTTCTGTTTAATTGACAAGACTGAGAATGGGCTACTTCTGAGTAACACATTGCCCTAATGGCTGTAGAGGACGCCCCAGAAACCACATGAACTGTTCTCCAGCCTCAACTGCTGTTAGCTCCTAGACCTACATTCCCCCAACCCCTCCACCCCCACCCTGCCACAGTTAGAACACGGGCTCTGGGAAGGACAGACGAATTTTTATAGACCATAAAATAAGAATGTTCAAAATAGGATTGCTCCAGCAAGCCTGAGGTGAAAGATTGCTTCCTCACTTCTTCTCAGGAAATAGAAGCTGCTTTGGGTGGGGACTGAATCTGCTCTTCCCTTCTGGACCTAGAGTTTGGCCTCAACTTTTCTAAGGCCATTAACCCAAGGATCTGAGCCCAGTGACTCCAGCACCCATATGACAGGAAATGGACGGTTTGGCTCCTTGCTGTGGAGGGGTTTTAGCACACTGATTGCAGAGCTAAGTGGATTTCCTTCAGATTTTTTTTCAGCTGCCAAGAGCCTAAGGGCTAAAGCCTTGTGAGAAGCTCAAGGAGTGTCAGGGAATTGAGAAGGGACCCAGGGAGTTGGTGTTCACCAAGCTGTTGCTGGTGTGCCTGGGGTGGAGAGCAAGGAGGCCCGGAGACACGGCTGGGAGGCCTCCGTGCAGCAGGGCCAGCCTCTTCAGTGATCTACTCTGGTAAGACACCAGGGATGGATAAAAAGGAGCAATTATACTCGAGACAGATCCATTCCTTCAGTGGCAATATATTTTCCTCACATGCTTTTCTCTTCACAGCAAGCAAATGCATGTGGAGCCAGCGACTATGAAGTCGGTCATATTGAATTTACTCAGTTTTCTCAAGTCTTCAAGCGTGAAGCATTGCAAACCTTCGTACGTACACTGGGGAAAGAAAGGAAGGAAAAAAAAAGAACTCCACAGCAAGGCCTAAGGAAAAGCCTGTGAAAAGAAAACGGCAAGATAAAGCAACACAATTTCAAATCTTAATCTCCTGAAATGGTGCCTTGAAAGCCTCACTTTCCACATTTCTGAGTGGGGCTCTTCAAAACTCCGTGTCAAATCGTGTTATAACCTTGCTTCTTATCTGTTTGTGATAGCTTTCAAGGGCCAGTAATTCCCCCATATGTGGCAGAAAAGTTCATAGAGATTTGTGCACTTGACTAAGCTTCCCGCCTCGCTTTCTGTGAGCTCTGGGAAGGAGGGAGATTTGTTCTCCCTTTCAGAACTAAATCATGCAACTGCCAAGGACACAGTCTAGAAGCAAATCGGAATCACTCACCTGGTCAGATAATCTGCAGAACGATGACTTAATATTATACTCTCTGCTTTTGTCCAGTAAATCACATAGCCAGGTGGAATGTCCCTGCATTTTTTTCAAGTAAAAACTAACCGACAAGACCCCTTCTCTGAAGGAGGCCTTTTTGGTGCCCTCTCCCCAGACATTCTCTTTCGGCACTCCTGTCCCATCACCAGAGATGGGCTGGAGTTCTGGGCGGTGGCTGGCTGCTGGGGTGATGACAGTGCCACAGACTTGGGAAAGAAGAGTCACAGAAACCACAGTAGCTGTGGAGAGAGGGTGTCACCTGCCACGAGAAGGGTGGGGGACAACTCACTTCATCTCCTCCTCTACCCGCCTGGTGGCACTTTGACTGTCCTGAGGCTTAAACAGGAAGAGGGCGGCATGAGGGCGCTGAACAGCATCCTCAGGACCAGGGGTCAGGAACACAGGTGTCAGCCGAGGCCAGGCAGGCAATGTCCGTGAGTGAGATGGACCAGGTGAGAGGAAATAAAGGTGGTCGGGGTCTAAGAAAAGAAAAGGAAAAAAGACATCATCTACTATGGTGTTTTTTTTTTTTAATAAAGATATCTTTCTTTAAAAAAAATAAAGATTACATTCAGAAACAAAAACAAAATGAGGTCTTCTTGGCAAACTAATATACTTTCTTGTATTAAGCATGAGACCTATTGTTCCCTTTTCCCCTTGACTGTCAAGAGGCTCACAGCTATATTTTGTGTTTCCTTTTGATTTTTTTGACACAAAGCTATCTTCCTCTCCCTCCCATCACTTTCCTCTCCCAATGCATAGACAGATACGCATGCACACGCACACACACACACTTCATATACACACATACATGTGTATGATAGTTATAGGCTCTTATGTGGTTACCTCTGGCTTTATTGCATTTGTCTCTTCCATTGTAAGTTTCATTACAAATCCTGTTCACAAGTATGCAGAGTAAAAAACAAATTAATAAAATGAATGGTTCCTACACTCAAGAGGCCAATTTTTCCAATTCTTTAACTGGAATGCCACACTATTAGGTGACAAGGAATCCAAACAACCTAGAAATTTCACCCCTGGTTGCTAGAGTGGGGCTGAGGACAAGACCTACAGGGCTCTGCCCATTCCTGGGTGAAAAAGACCCAAATTAGCAGGATTCAGAGCCCTATTTGAATCCCTTGAAACTCTCTCTCTCTCTCTTACACACACACACATATTTGATTTGCCTGTTAGTCTATAAATATGTGACATAGATAACACAAATATAATAATGGTTAAATATTTCAGAGGTTTTAAATTTATTATTGACGTTTAATATGTGCCAAAGTCCTGTTTTTTATTTTCTTCTGTTTTATATATTTTCATATAAAATTCTACTGAATGTCCAAACTGATTAGAAAGGACCATTAGATTAATTCTGAATTCTGGCTCTGTCAGTGAACTCTAACAGTATCCTAATTTTAAAAGCATCTTGTTATCCTCATTTTAGGGACTTAACCTATTTCTCTTTGGAAGTTTTTGTTTTTGCTTATGGTTTTGTTTTTCCTGTTTTTGTTTTTTTTTTTTTTACTCACTATCATCTCTGTCTGCAAGCCAAGATTATGAATAGAGAAGATATATTTCAGGAAGGGGCTATAGATCCAAAATTAATCTCCACCAAAGTTAATTCCTGCATAAATTAAGCTGAATGTGTTTTTCAACACTATAAATCAAGTGTAATAGGTATAAATAAAACATGAACCCGGGTTTCCTCATTTATAACTTCATATCTATGACACTTCAGTGTGGAAAGGGCGAAGTCATTTTTGTTTTTTCTTCTTTTTGAGAGCTGTTTGGCTAGCCATCTCAAAGACTGTAGTAGATATTGTAACATCAAATAGATTTCCTCTCTATGGCTGAAACAGCTAAAAACCAGAAGCCCACAGAAAAATTTCCTCTGCGTACTTAGGCAAAACATCACAACCCTCCTCTTGGGACCAGCTAATCAGTAGACTTGGCAGTGAAGATTTGAGAATGGGGTGGGAGAGGAACCAACAGCTCTGGGGGTTGGGAAGGTTGCTCCACTGCATGAAGCACACGGCCAGTGGTCGGCTTCAGGTTATTCTATGGCTACAGTTCTGTTTTTGGAGAATCCACGAGGTGGGATGAAAACAGGGTGTCAGGATAACCCAGTTAAGAACTAACCTGTAGAGGGCGCTGTGGTGCACCCCATCCCTTTACTTGGCCAGTTCACCCACCCCTCAGCGGTGTGAATGAGCACAGCTAACAGCCTCGCCTGGGAAATTATGCCCCGCCCACCCTCCCACCAAGGCCTGGGCAGCCCACAGCCAATGAGAGCACAAGAGGCCAGCCTCCTCGCTGTAATCCTGTCTTGAGGTTTATATTCCAGAACTCCGTTGTTTAATGTGGTAGCTATTAGATTTCCTTATCCTAAGGCTTAGATTTCCTTATCCTAAAAGATATTCATGCATGCTTGTTTTCTAAAGCATAGGCCCCTATGGGCCAGGCTTTCATAAAGGGAAAAGGGCTCTGGGGACACAAGGAAGTAATTTTAAATCCCCCAAGATTGTGACTGAGGAGTGTAAGTCTCTGCAAGAGGCATGCAATGCCCAGATGAGGGGGCTGGCTGAGGGGTGCTGGGAGAGCAGAACAGTGAGTGCCGTGGGTGTGAAGGCAGAATACCTGACTGAGGGTGGATGAGCTGTTGACAGGACTATCATGAAGCAGAAGGAACAGTGCTAAGGATGTACTTCCTTCCCCATTTTTACCTAGAATTAATGTATGATTTAGTGACAGAAGGAAGGGAGCCTTGATGCTAATATTAAGTGACCAGCCTGGCGAGTGGGTTTCCAGAGCTAGATAAAACATGTCATAAACACAAGTATAGCCATCAGAGAAATGCAAATCAAGACCACACTGAGATACCACTACACACACACTAGGATGGCTAGAGTCAAAAAGGCAGATAATAATAAATGCTGGAGAGGATGCAGAGAAGTAGGAACCGTCATGCATTGCTTGTGGGAATGTAAAATGGTACAGTTGCTTTGGAAAACAGCCTGGCAGTTCCTCAAAAGCTGAACGTAGAGTTACCATATGACCCAGCAATTCCACTCCTAGGTATGTACCCAGAAGAAATGAAATGAACAAACAAACAAAAAACATGTACACGAATGTCCATAGGAGAAGTATACATAATAGCCAAAAAATGGAAAAAACCAAAATGTCCATCACTTAGTAAATGGATAAACACATTGCGGTTTACCCGCATGATATATTCAACAATAAAAAGGAACGAAGTACTGACACATGTTACAACATGGATGGACCTTAAAAACACTAAGCTAAGTGAAAGAAGTCAGACACAGAAAGACACGTATTGTATGATTCCACGTGTACAAAATGTCCACAATAGGGAAATCTAGAAAGACATAAAGTAGATTCGTGGTTGCCAGGGGCTGGGAGGTCAGGAGGAAGTGGAGAGTGACTGATAAGGGGTTACAAGTTCTCTTTTTGGGTGAATACAGTATTCTAAAAGTGATTGTGGTAGTAGATGCACAACTCTGTGAATATACTAAAACCACTGAACTGTACACTTTAAGTGGGTGAATTGTATGGGATGTGAATTATACCTCAGTAAAGCTGATATAAACACACACACACACACACACAATAATGTGAATTTTCCACCTGCTAATTGGGAAAAGAGACTAGGCCATGAAAAGAGAATAGTTTGGTTCATGGTTTTAAGATAACTAAATTAATTTTAAAACCATTTCTTATTTAGTTTAAAAGCAAGGAGCTTTGCCCACATATGTGTGAAATTTAATTATATATCCACACAAATATTAAGTAAACCCATACATACTCACAAGGATATTTATTGTGGTATTTTTTTATTATAGTAAAATATTGGAAATAAATTAAATGTCCACACAAAAGCAACTATTAAAAAAAAAATGAGTGAGGTAGTTGTACAATAAAGTGGAAAGATCCCCAAGAAATTTTATAGGATGGAAAAAGCTAGATCCAGCACAATGCGTACTATCACATGTGAGCGAAAAGAATATACACATACATGTTGCAAATGCATGGAGCACTTCTAGAAGGTTGCAAAAGAAACTGATAACAGTGAACAGTGGGTGCCTCTGGGGAGGGGAACTGGGTGCCTAAGGGATAGGAGAGAGGGGGAGATTGACTCTTTCTCTTCCTGTATACCCTTACATTTTGTGCATATATTATCTATACAAAAATAAAATTTAATTGATTCCTTTTTAAGTGAGATTAAGAACAAACTAATTTAGAACAAAAGTTTCCAAACAATTACACTTGTCAGCCTGACAGGTTAGTTGTAAGGATCCAATAAGATTGTCCCTGTGGATGCCTTGCACAGCCGGACACATAGTAGGTGTGAAAGAAATCATACATAGGTTGGAATCAAAATAATAAAAACTACAGCTACCATCATTAAAGTTTAAGAGACACAATGTTAATAGTGAATTGGTTTAAATCTGTGATTTTCCAACTGCACTGACAGTATTTTTTGGAAGGAGCGTGATGGGGTGGGAGAAGAGAAGCTGGTGGGAAAAGAGGGCGGGGCTGGAATCCCACTCAGCCACTTATTACACGGGTCACTTTGGCAAAGCATTTTCCTTTCCTTTAAGTTCCACTCCACATTTGGGTGGGGGACATCTGCCAATTTGTAGATTAATCTGCTCTGTGTGTGGGCTTAAAAAGATAGAGCCACATATGGAAAATCTCACCCTTATTTAGGAAAGCCAAAAGGGATATGCTTAAAATGTTATAACATTGCCACGCTGTGTTTGCTTCTCCCTCTTGTTTTCTCCTGCTCTTCCTCTGTGGAGCTCCTTTGCCATCAGTTGGGCATCCAGCCTAGAGATTTGTATCAGAACTGTATGCTACATCTGTGTGAGAAAGGGTGGGTTTGTCGGTGGAAAGAAGGAAGAAACAGGTAAAGCCAGTGGGCTGAGACAGTCAAGGAGGGCAGTGTAGAATCACCAACTGTCTGGACAAAGAAACCTCCTAGTCACCAGCCCAGGAGAAATGAAATCTGGATAGGACGGTAATGAAACCTCCCATAGAAAGAGTAATTGAAAGGCTCTTGATTCTGTTTGGCAACACGGTGAACAATATTACATCTATTTCCGGAGTATTCCCACTGGGGTCTTCCCCATCCACATCACAATGGCCCTAGGTGTGGACAGCCTCACTCCAGAGACTCCGCCTGTGGACTGGGCCATCAGGGCATGGAAATAAACCCATTTTTCAAAGAGTGTGGTCTGAGACCACACAAAATGCAAGATGTTTGGAAATTGGAATAAATTTGGAATAATGAGATACATTTTTAAAGAATATGTTAGTCACTTTTCAAAGATAGACTCAGTATGTTTTCAGGTGAAATGCCTCTAAATTTAAAGCAATGAGTCCAATTTTTAATTCAAAAAAGGTACAATAAGTACTCTATCATCCATGTGGTTCTCAGAGCTTTTGAACACCCTTTCAACTTTCCTGGATGTACTTATTATATTTTTTTCAGATTAATAGTTGGATCCTTTGCTTTAATTGAAAAGTTATTTCACCTAAAAACATTTTTAGCCTATTATTTGAAAAGGTAACTAACATACTGTTTAAAAGTAAGTTTATCATATAATTCCCAGTTTTGCAGATATCCTATAGAACCACTTAGTTAAAAATGCAGACTCCTGGGCCCCACTCCACACCCACCGGAAGGGACTTTCTGGGAAGGTAGACATTTGCATCAGTAGCTGCCCCTCTCCCTCTGGTGATTCTTACACATGCCAAAGTTTGAGGAAGACCTCTCCGGAGGGGCTATGCAGGCTACTGCGCAGGTGTCACCTAAGGGCCAACTGCAGTCCAGCACCTCCAATGGGCCTCACAGCATGGTGAGCCAAGAGCACCAGCTCTGAAGTCAGGTTTCTTGGCTTGAATCTTGGCTCTACCACTTTACAGCTGGGTGACCACGCGCAAGCTACTGAAACCCTTAGTTTTCGTTTCCTCATGTACGAAATACGTTATGATGGCACCTAACTCATGAGGTTTTATAAGGCTTCTCTGAGGCAGTGTGATGGTTAATTTTATGTGTCAACCTGCCTGTGGACAGCTCAGGACGCTCAGACAGCTGGTAAAACATTATTTCTGAGTAAGCCTGTGAGAGTGTTTCTGGATGATATTAGCATTTGAATCAATAGACTGAGTAAAGACGATGGCCCTGTCCAGTGCAGGTGAGCATCACCCAATCTGTTGAGGGCCTGAATAGAACAAAAAGGTGGAGGGAGGGGAAATTTGCTCTGTGCTTGAGCTGGGACATCCATCTTCTCCTGTCCTCAGACATCAGGGATCCTGGTTCTCACGCCTTCGGACTCAGACTGGGACTCACACCATTTGGCCCCCCTGGTTCTCAGGCCTTTGGGTCTGGACTAGAATGACACCACGGGCTTTCTGGGGGCTCCAGCTTGCTGGCTGCAGATCATGGGACTTCTCAGCCTCCACAGTCATGTGAGCCAATCCCTCACAATAAATCTCTTTCTATCTAGCTCTAAGTATCCTATTTGTTCTGTTTCCCTGGAGAACCCTGACTAATACAGACTTCACCATATCCTTTTAGAGGGACACAGATCAACCCATTACATGATACAATGGCAGCAGCCAGGGAAGACAAAAATCTGAGAAAGAGTTGGGAGCTGGCAGCCGTGGACAGCAGACCCACCTCAGGCGTCTCGCGGTGGATTGTGGAGTGAGGGCTTTGGAGGAGAGTGAAGGCGGCTGGGTACGAGCTTCTCTTTCTGTCTCTGTTTCCAGCCAAGGAAACCAAGTGCAATTCCAGAGGACACAAAGGGCAGCGCTCCAAACCATGCTACAAAACACCTAGTTCCTGAGCCCGATGCAGTCAGTCTGTGCTGGACGAGAGCTAAAAATAGAAGAGAGTGGGGGAAGAGGGAGACTTTGTACTTATTTTTTCTCCAGTCTCAAGTGCCCAGTAAAAACAGACATTTTCAGCTCAAGATTTTTGCTGCCAAGGTTCTAAGCAGGGTTTGTCAAAATGCCCTAACCAACTGTGCATTCATTATTCCTTGGGAATCCCAGTTCCGTGGGCATTTTCTACGACCCATTCAGACTCCATTTGCATACAAATCTTCCTAGCAGATTCTCTTGATTTTATTTCATCAGAGTTGGATGTCCTGGTTGGAGTCCTCAGGATGGATCACTTAGATGTTACTGGTTCAAAGTTTCATAAAAGGCCAAAGAGAATCATCCAAACACATTCTGAAGCAAAAGCCACTCTGGAGCCTTCTAGATGCTGCGCTCATTTCTTGGCTCATGGCCTCTTCCCGCGTCACTGCAACCGCTTGCTTCCATCATCACATCTCCTACTTTTGTAGTCAAATCGCCCTCTTCTTTCCTCTTATAAGGACGCTTGCGGTTACATTTAAAGTCCACCTGGATAATCCACGATAATCTCCCCATCTCAAAATCCTTAACCACATCTGCAAAATCCCTTTTGCCATGTAAGGGAACATTCACAAGAGATTAGGGCCTGGATATTTTGGGGGCCCAGTTTTCAGCGTACCACACACTCATTGCGCCAGAGACTGCTGGTTGCCAATAAGCATCCATTTCCCATCCCTTCCTAGTAATGAAAATACTAATTCTTAGCCAGGCTTATTGCAGGCCTGTTAAAACTCCCTAGTTGTTGTTGTTGTTTTGACTTCTAGCTGTGGCCATTGGGATTAAAATTTTGCCAATGAGCTGTAGGTGGCAGCGCTGTGTGCAACTTCCAGATTATGTTTTTAAAGAGAAAAGGCATGCTTTTCATGGCCTTCCTGCCACAGTGCCCTGGGATGTGGATATCTGCAGCTCCAGCAGCCACCTGGCACCACAGAACACGGGTCATGAGCGAGATCTCAGAGGATTCGTGAACTGTGAGGAAACGGGCCCCTGACGAATTTGTGGTGAAGTTGCCTTGGATACCTACTTCCTGACTTCTTTTACACGACAACAAATAAGTGTATGTTTAAGCCATCTTTATGTGGATTTTCTGCCAGGCGAGGCTAAATTTAGTCCTGATTTAATCATTATGTCTTGTTTCTTTGTGTGTTTGGTAATTTTTTATTACGATCTTTTATTTGGCTTTATGTAATCTGTGGGAATCCTGAAAACCTGAATTAATGACACCTTCCTCCAAAAGAGATTTGCATTTACTTATTCCTGGAGCCATGTTTGCTACCAATAGGGGACAGCTTCAACCTTCTTAATTCGGGCATGCGCCCTGGCAACAGGCTCAGAGTTGAGCTTCCAGTCCCTGCATTGGTGGTGGGCATTGGCATTTGTGGAGACCAGACTTGGCCACCTCAACCACTGAAGGAGGCTTTGACCTTCCCCGCCCCCACTAACTGTCTGAAGGGATTTGGGATGGAAGGCTGCTGTCACCATGGATAACTCTGGGTGTGGATAGATAGACTCGGAGGGCGTTTGGGGCCCATTCTTATCAAAGTTCTGTTTACCAGACATTTACATTTGTAAGGGAAATCTCCATTGTAAAGGAATCTCCTTCTCTGTACCAGGAAAAAGGGGTTATGACTTTATCTCTAGGGATCTTGTCGGAGCTGAAGGTGAAAATTAAATCTGCATACACTTGTTTACTACGCTTTTCTTATAATCCCTCAACCCCCCCAAAATCCTGGGTTGTTTATATAAGAGGAGAACCTCTCCCATTCTGTCGAGAGATATTCAGTTTCCCTGGCCTCTCCCAGGTATACAAGCTATAAAGCTTTGTTTGATTTTCTCCTGCTGTTCGGCTTCATGTCAATTTAATTTGTAGCCCAGCCAGAAAGGACCCTGAGCAGGTAGAGAATGCTCTTTCTCCCCTTCACATTCATCCTCCAAGCTTCACAATTTGCTTTCTTCTCTTGATTCTAGTTTTATCTCACTATGTGTGTTCGCATCTTGTTTATTTTGTTTTATCATTATTGGAAAGTTTCCTTTGTTTCCTGTGAGAGCCCAATGTATTAAAAAGTATAGTATAATCTGAATCTAATGCCATTGTAGTAGGGTATTACATCAGGGTGTCTTGTTCACCATTCCACCAGAAGTGCCCCAGTGTCACCACTAAGATGTGCTACAAAGGCTGTACATCTGATTGGTCCATCCAACATTTTGGTGAAAATTTGGTACAAGCAGAACTCTTCTGGAAACCCTATTGACGCTGCTTTCTCTGACCACAGTCTCCGTTCACTTCTTTGTACTGGGGATTCAGCTCACACTCATTAACTATGATTTTCTCTTTTAGAGTTTCTGGCAGCTCTTTCAAACTACACAGCCTCATTCCTCTGTCCACAAAGATTCTGATACATCTCTAGGAATATGTATAATAAAATTCTATTAATGGAATCATATTATACTTACTATAATATGTATAATATTCTGCCACTTCCTTTTTTATTTATTGATACATCATATTCCATCTCAGTACTTATAGTCCCTTCATTCTTCTTTCATAGCTGCATAGTATTCCATGGTTTTTTGAACAATGTATCACAATTTTTGAACAATTTGACAATTGATAGATGTTTAGGTTGTTTTCAATTTTTTGATATTATAAATAGGGCTGTGCTGTAATAATCATATATTTATATATATATACATATAAAAATTTGTGTACAAATGTGTGAGTAAATATATAGAAAGGATTTCTAAAAACAAAATTTTGGGTTCAAAGGGTATGAATATTTAACATTTGTTGGATGTTGCTAATTTCTCTCCCCCAAAATCCATGCTAATATGATGGTGTTTGTGACAGAAACTATTAATGACAACTTTATGTCCGTTTTCCCTCATTTCTCGGTAAGGGATTCCCTATTTTCTTTCAGAGTGGTGGTGTGCCTCGCTAAAGACTGCATTTCAAGGCTTCACTTTCAGCTAAGTATGACCACGTGAACATCCAGGAATACTGCTTACCGCAAGTTATGCCACTCTCTGCCCCTCTGTCTTTATTCCTTCTTCAGACCTGCATAGTGGCTTGATGAGTGCATCCCACTAGCCATCTGGGACCATGAAGTGACCTTGAGGATGGAAACCAGGCACTAGGGATTGTGGAGAAGAAAGGAAGGAGGCTGAATCCTGGAGAGCCGCCATACAACCTGCCTGTATCTCCATCTACGTACAGTACCGCCTACATCTTGATTCCCATTACACGAGAGAATAAACTCACCATTTTCTGGGTCTTTGTTACATGCAGCTGAATGCAGTTCCTAAATGACACAGGGTTTCTGTCAGTCACTTAACCAATAAGCCAGTCTTTGCTGAGTATTTGTGAGTCCAGTCATGGGCTATGGATTATCCCCACAGTGCACTTGTTCATGCCCTTAACGGGCTGTCCTTCTTGGAGGGGTCAGTGCAACCTGGGATGTGACCTTGTACATCGACCCCCATCCCTACTTTCCCAAATGATGATCTCAGTCCACAGAACTAATTGAGCAAACTTTAAATTCCCATATTTGGCTCAGATGACCTAAGGAAATCAGTCTATGGACACACACACACACAGACACACCTGAGTGCACACAGAACCACATATCTTCTCATGGCATTCACAAAGCTTCCCGTACTTGAAGCAGTCCTTACCTCAGCTCAGGAATTTTCCAGAATAACCCTTCGGCCCCTTTAAGAGAAGGCCTATCTGATGAAAAATGTAATAGCTCTATGGAATAAAAAACTGCAGAATTAATAATTCAAAACCACTATTAAATCAATGTACTTCCTGTTGGTTTGTCATTGTGGACTTTTTCAATTAGACAAGTTTATTACAGTGATGAATACCAACAGCACAATTTAGAGACGACTGTTCTAAGTTATAGTCGTTTTCGCCTAACAATCCATATTTGCTGTTGAATAAACGTGATGGGTGTAGCCTTCCAAAGGTTGACGGGCCTTCATTTGCAGCTGAGCCTGCTCCTGTCCCTGGTGAGGATCCGGCAGGAGTGACTTCCTTACATTTCTCCGCAGGATCCTTCCTGACTATTGTAATGGCCCATCACCTCCCTCCCCAGGGTCCTCTCCCACTCCAAGTCAGGAACACCCACCCTGCTGGTGACAGGGAGGACGGACAGTGCCTGACATGTAAGTTCTGAGTCTCAAACCAAATCCCACTTTTCCTGGTAGATGAAGACAGCAAATAAAATTCCTTTTTAATCTACATGAAGTCCTGTGGAACTTGTCAAATGGGAATCAAGTGTGGCAAAAGTTCACAGTCATCTCAGTGAAACCCAAGGGATCTCTGTGTTGAGTAACGCATCACTGCCACCTGAGTTATTCAGCCTGCCGTAGGGGAAGGAACCCGGGATATGGAGCCAGAAGAACAGAAGGAAATCCTGGCTCTACTATACTGCAGCATTACATTAGGCAATTCACTTAACTGCTCTGGGCCTCAGTTTCCTCATCAGTAGAATGGGGATAATAATCTCTACTTTATAGAGTTGGAATAATTACATAAGAAATTTGTATGTTAATTCCTCTGGCACATGGCAGATACTCACAGACCTATTGGGTATGTTGACAGGACAAGCCTTGTGCCTTAAGGAAGGGGCAGGGGCCTTACCTCTCCTTCCAAGACAACATTTTATTATTTCTTTTCTTCTTTATCCTGATTGGGAGGAGCTGCTTTTTGGCCTGTGAATGATCGGTGGGGAGCATTTTTCTTCCCCTCTGACTTTTCTGTAGGACACCTCTCTTAGCTTGCAAGTCTTCCATATTTGATCCCAAAGATGGTGTCACCTGCCATGAAGCAAATGACAAGCCTCCAAAGGGCAGACAACTTGGCTTCGCTCTTTGTTTTAAGGCCCCCAAAGCTTGGGCAAACCAGGTCCTAGTAGGCCATGTTTGCCCTTCCTCCCCTCACACACACTCACGCTCCTCCTGGTCGGCTCTTTAGAGGTCAGGGGACAATTCAGTCTCATAAAGGTGAGGTAGGGTACCAACTCATCCTGGTCTACCTGAGACTTTCCTGGTTTTTGCACTATAAGTCCAGCAACATCCCAGGACAGGTTGGGGGCATGTGGATTTGACTGGCTTCTCTTGGAGGCCTTTGCCTATTGTGTACGAGCAGGCCTCGTGGTTGCTGCTATGTGCTTGACTCACTGGGTTTGCATTGCCTTCCATCTTGACTTCAGAGATGTCTCCTCCCTGAGGACCAGCCCCAGGGCCATCTGAGAACTCCCGCCTCCAGCCTCACTGGGCCTGGTAAACAACAGCCCAGCCCAAGGGACCAGCTCCTCTCAGGTGCCCTTTCCCCAGGGCAGGGAGGCAGTTAGACACGAGCTACACTAATTAACAGGTCCCATTTTTCTCCTTGCTCTCCCAGGTTGGCCCTGACAGAACTGTGAGGAGGGGGAGGCCCCGGGGCCCAGAACTGCGGCCCAGTCTCCCCTGTGGGTTACTAATGAGAGTCTCGGGGGGCTGAGGCCTGCTGCTGTTACTGTGCTGACTCTTCTGCAAGTCACTTATCCTCTGGTAGTGTCTGCCCTCATCTCCAACATCAAATAATGACTCAGCACCCACGCGTGGCACCATGGGGCGCATTCCCCCTCCCTTAGGGAGTTTGCCACTTTTGTTTCTATATCCTTTCAGGGTTTGCCCACACCCATTTTGTTGACTCTGTTCCCCATATTCTCACTCTAGGTGTCTTCTCTCTTGTCTGACCGGGCCGGTCTCCTTTTAGATTTGAGGAGAGCTGACTCAGTTTCCAAAGGGCTTGTGCCTTCCTTCTCCCATTTTGATGGGTCCATTTTATGGGTTACAGGCACTGGCCTCGAGCTAGACCTAGAGCTCATGAAGAGGAGGACTGGGACTGAGTCTTCTAGACGCATCTCTGTTTTGGCCACCCAGCTTCCGTTCCCCTGCTTCTCGTGATGATGGTAGCCTGGCTCTGTTGGGGGAACCACCCCAACTTCCCCACATTGTTGGGAATTTGTGGGCACATGGTTGGGCCCGAATTACGAGAGCACCCGTGCTCTCTGACCATCATGATTAGCTCAGGGAGGGCCTGGGCCCAGACAGGCCAACGAGCCTCAATCCCAACGCTTCTGCTGGAACTGTTGGGGGAACGTGCCCTCTGCCCATTGGGGTTGCTCAGCTGGGATGACATACACTCAATCACTTTGGCCACCACGTGGGGGCACCCTGCCTGAGAATGCAGTCACCCAGAGGAAAGAGGGGCAAGACTCAGAGAGACATTGCCCTGGCAGCAAAGTGTAAGCTTTGCAACTTTGGTCCAGCCATGGCGGAAGGCAATTTATCCCTGGACTCTACAGTTACACACATCCCCTTCTTTGTTAACCTTGTGTGAGTTGAGTTCCCGTATCTTGAACCCCCAAGAGGCACAACTAACACTGCAGCTTTCTGCTCTGTGATCAGTGTCCTTTCTGTTCCACCGTGCCGTCTCTTTCTCCCCAACAAGCCACACATGTTCCCATCATCAACATCTTCACTCCAGGCAGCCTCCCTTGGCCTGTCCCACCATCCTCCAAGCCCATGTCGAGACTTCCCTCCCTTCTGCTGAGACTTTCTTAACCTCAGCTTCCTTCACCGCTCTGCCCTTCTCGATTCTTGCACAAGTCGGCACCACACAATTAAACAATGAAACAAGAGCCAAGGTTGTTGGCTCTTGTTTCCATATGTCGATCTTAACTCTTCAACTAAATTTTAAATTCTTCAAGTTCAGGGATTATGTCTGACACTTCCACAAATCCTGAAGCAGTGTTCGGAAATAATAACAGTTGCCTTTGTGAGAGCACATGCTGCGTGCCAGACAAAGTTCTAAGCCCTTTACATGTACTAACTCATTAAATCCTCATGACAAACCTATGAAGTCACTATTATTGTTGCCCCTATTTTACAGAAGAGGAAAGCAAGGCTCAGAAAGGTTAAGGAACGTCCCCATGGTCAACCGCCTAGGAAATGGTGGAATTAGGATTTTCTCCCAGGCATTCTGGGCTCCAGAGCCCACAGGTTTGATGACTACACTACACGGCCTGTTAGTGAACCCTGGACAAATATTTATCACTGGAACACACGGGATTGCAGTTACACCAAACCCAAAGCAGCAGTTGTTACCTCTGGGGGAGTCACATACTCCTCTGATAATCTGAAGTTGTGTACCCTAGAAAATGCACACCACACACACTCACTCCTAACAGAAAGAAGGGCAGCAACTCTGAGCCCTGATTCTGGGGCTGCTTTACCGTCTTCACTCTGCACTTCAGTGCTTTGCTGAAGCTGGGTCCTGGGAAGGGACGTCACAGAGTATGAGAAAGGTGTTGTCTCTGCTTTCCAAGAGCTCAGCCTAAGAATGAGCAAGGCTGGAGCTGACCTGAGCAGGAGAGCAGCTCATCTCCAGGGCCTCTTCCCTCCCGGTCTGCAGCATCCACAGGCGCAGGGGGCACCCAGCCCGTCTGCCTTCCCAGCGCGCACTCCCCTATTCCTGTAAGAGCACTTTGATTTCCCTTTGGGGGACCATCCCCCATCACATGCAGTATCGTGTGGACAGTCAGCCAAAGTGTCCGCCCTCCTCTGGCCAAGGAATGAGCACATGGCCCACACCAGCCAATGAGACTCTGTCGTGGGAAGTTGAGCGGTACAAGGAGGGAATGCAGTTGGAGGTGATTCTGAGGCTTAAAGGGAGGATGAGTGTCATGTGCCACCCAGATCCCCAGAGCTGCCTTGCTCTCTTTCCTATCCACAGTCCAATTCTTCAGCTCTTCCCTCAGTTCCATGAGCTACCTGAGGTGACTTTATAATATGCCAACCTGGCAAGGCTGAACTGCACTTCCCAGAATTCCCTTTCCTATACGCTTCCAGTGAGGGTGGGCCATGAGACATTCCAGTGTGAGATTTGGAGGGTGAAGGTGAAGCAGCTGTGTTTGTAACTCACACCTGTTGTCATTTATTGGCTGGCTCACCTTGGCAATGGCCTGACCTGCAACTGCCCTGCCCTTCCCAGGAGCTTCCTTCAGCTTTCCCGACTCCTGGGCCAGATGTGTGTGTTTAGCAATGGGACGCAGGGCCCTGATTTCTGCAGGACATCCATGCCGCCAGATCAGAGGCATGGGTTTCAGTCCATCTTTGTGGCCCCTAGCTGGTGCCTGTGGGTTCCAGCTTGTTCTCGCTCTCCACTTTACATCCATCTCCCCTTCCAACTGTCTGCCAAGTGGACCTCAAGCTGCAGCATCAGAGCTGAGGACGGCGGCCTTAGAGAGACTGCTTAACCAGCTCCCACGCGTGCGCAAGGTCAAATCCCCGTAGTAAATCCCTAGTGATTTTGCTTCTCTAGAGGTTCTGCTTCTCTGGTTGAACGCTGACTGATACACCACCCCAAATCCTCCTGATAGAGTCCTCTTTAGTATATTTAATCCAAGTCTATTTCCGTTGCTTGCATCCCCCAAATCCCAAACCATACACATCGTGTAATGCATAAGAAAATGTTTTCAAACTACAAAGCACTAAATACATGCATGTCCCTATTACTTTTACTAGTATAGACTGTGCTGAAAAGATGAACTCTGGGATCAAACAAACAGATTCAAAGCTGAATTCTGCCAGGTAATACTTGTATGACTTTGGATAAATGGTTACTTACTCTTTCTGAGTGTTTTCCTTTCTGTAAAGAGAGAAAAAGAAATTAGTAGTTAGAACTAGGTATCCATGCATACAAGAGAGAAACCTAAGTTATTAGCTTAAACAAGAATCAGGTTCATTTTTCTGTTGTGTGGAAGTAGTCAAGGTAAACAGCCTCGGGCAGGTCTGGTGGCTCCTGAATCATCAGGCACCAGGCTGCTCACCCTCTAGTTTCCACCATCCCTGGAGCACGGGCCCATCCTCGCGGTCCACGGTGGCCACACCTAGCTGAAAGGGAGGCTGGCAAACGTAATCTTTATTGGGCTAAAATAAAAATTGGGCTCAGATTATTGAGGAAAGAGTGGGCATGGAAGGCAACCTGCCGCCTGCCACAGTGGGAGACAATAACAGGACTGTGCTGAGGAGGGATGGAAACCAGCACCCAGGTCATGCCAGGCCACCAAGGAGGGGTAGTTTTCCTTCTCCCTTCCTCCTCTTTCATTGCTCCCTTGCTCTCTCCTGATTTCATCAGAATCCCTCCCAAAGTCCCCATTCACTCTGATAACACTTTTTAATAGGACTTACATCCTTAAGTTAAAGTAGTGAAATTGATGGGAAAAAAATGCATCAAGCAGCTTCCACATATACATAAAAAAGATGAGGTTAAGAGTTTGGGTTCTAGAGATGGACAAACCATGTTTCTACTTCTGGATGTCCTGCTTACTGGCTGTGAGACTTTGGGCAAGTCTCCTAACCTCTTGAAGCCTGTTCCCCAATCGCAATTGTCAACATCAATAGTACTGACCTCAAAACTTTGTGGTGAGGATTGAAGAATAAAAGACAGGAGAGGCACTTAGTATAGTGCCTGCCACGTAGTAAGGGCTCGATAAATATTAGCAGCTATTGCTGTCAAGATTATTATTTCTATAAAAGTGACCCTAGTCAAGTTTCTCTAGAGATGGACTAATGGTTTTCTCTCTGGATTCACTCTTCACTACTTTCTTCAGTTTCAATAGCCCAAACGGTGAGAAAGACAACGAGGCTTCTGACATTTCTCGTCTCAGAAGCTTTAGTGAGCCGATTTGGAAAATCCACAGCATGTCCCAAGGGTCCTTAGCAGATGAGTAGAGACTGTGGCCACCAGGACTCCCCTGCTGAGACTTCTGGGTTTGTCTTCTCAGGGCTCTTGAGCCTGTGGTCTCCCAGGAGTTCAGAGACCCCTGTGTGGTTGGTAAGAGGGTTGCCCCTTCCACTGATCCTGAACCCTGGTTCGGCTGGTGTGAGCACCGGGCCAGCACTCAGTAGGGTTCCAAAGGTGTTGAGGGCAAGCAGACGCCCCCTCAGCGGGAATGTTATCGCTCACCAGATAAGGGATGTGCTCAGCCCAGATCAAACCCTCATTTATCTGCCGCGTGATGAGAGCCAAACCTCTGCTTCTGTTCCTCCCTGGTCCTTATTTGCTTACCCTTATCGCCTCTGACCGGTGGTGGTGTTTGCACACCTGATCCCAGTTTCTGGCTTGGTAGACTGAGGGGTGCCCCCCTTCTCAAGGCGGATGGAGTGTGGAGCGGCCTCCTTAGCAGGCGCAGGGAGAAGAGCGCTGGATGGGGGGGCGTTAGGAGACGCAGCACCTGTGTCTGTCTCCAGGGGGAGGGACTGGGCGCAGCAGACTCGAAGGCCTCTCCAGTGAGCATTCTTGTAAAGCAGAAAAGTTGCAGAAGACTTAAAACGAGGAACAGGAAGTGTGAGTGTCCTCAGCCTCCTGTGAGGGAGAATTGTGCGTCTCTTTGACCACATTGTTTCTTGTTTTAGCTGTGTGTCCACAAACGTGGGCAGACAGAGGGCTCCCGCTCGTTGGCTCATTCATGCAGTAATAGCTTTTACAAACAATGACTACATCCCATGCAAACCCGGAGCAAGGAAGGTAGGGAGACATTCCAGAATTTTTGCAGGAAGATAAGTGCTGGTATAAAAAATTCCTTACTTTGGGCAGACACTTCATATTAAAATCAGAACTTATAGAATGAATTGGTGGTGGGAATTGGAGGCATACACTATTTATTTACTTTACAAAATAATTCCTCACTTTATAAAAAGCCCCTTGGAAGTCAGCTCTCATGGTGCACTATAAATAAGACTGAGTCTATAACAAAGCTAATTATACAACTTTTGGTTAATAAACCCATTGTGTAAAACAAGCATAGCTGTGCTATGCGGTGTTATCACAAACAAAATATTTGTTTTCACAAAAACACATTTTGGGAAGAAAGTTCTGTAAGATGTCTTTCCTGAGGTCCAATCTGACCTGTGTGCCTACTGTGAACTGAACAGTGAAGATTTTTCCAGTTGCATTTGAAAGGTAAAATCTGTTTTCCTCCAGGATGAACGGCCTGCAGTGCCCATATTTTACCACAAGGGGGAAGCGCACCACAGGGTTACAACAAAGTCCTGGGATTCAGAATGCACAGCCCCGGGAGAGCGTGTCTCCTTTCCAGACGGAAGACAATTCAGTAAAAGGCTGTTCAGAGGCAGATCTGACAGTGCTTCGGCATAACTGAAAGCCCTAAGTATTTGCCAGAAACTTTTTGGCTGTTCTGCAGAAAAAGGATGAAATCATTTTGTGTGATGGACAATCCTTAGACATTAACAAAAACAAATTATTTTTTCTACATCAATACAAAATTTATCAACCTAAATCACCAGCAAAAGTGATTTTAGGTAGGTGCCAATACACACCGAATCATAAATATATTGTTTTCCCTTCAAGTTCCTTTTGTGAGTTTATAGAAATGCATGAGGTAGAGTGTTCTGACCACGTTCCACTGCACATGTTTGGACAGTCAGTGGATGGAAATAGTGCTTAGGAGTTGAAACAAATTATTATTAAGTAAAAATAAATTCCTAAGGAGAAAAATTTAGGATAGAAAATCAGTTTGAGGTTTTAGGGGGAAATTCCCTCTCATATTTTTGTCCTGGGCCAGGCTTCCATTGAAAGTACATAAAGGATAATAAAAGTGATTCAATGGGTCGGGGAAACAAGTGATTCCACTGTGTCTTGGCTGTACCCACTGATGGAGATACAATCACCGAAAGTGCATATTAGGTGCCAAGACCCAGATCCGGCCTAAAGAAGCATGAATTGATCACTCCCTAGTTTTCATCACCTGGAATAACTTAGCCAGGGAGACTTTATGCCTGACTGTTCTGTCACACTGTGGCAGAATCCACTTATGTCTCCTCATATCCATCTCCCTGTCTTGCTCAGTAACAGAACTCCTGGCTGTGAGTTATCATTACACAGAATAGAATCTCTCTTTCTCAGCTTACTTTGGTAGGTATGGCCACATGACCAAAACCATGGCCAATGGGATGAAAGCAGAAGCGGTGTTCTTTAAAGTGGCAGGGTACTCTTTTTCTTACTTTTCCTTCTTCACTGATGGTTGGAACGTGAATGTGATGGTTGGAGCTGGAGCAGCCACTTTGGATGATGAGGTAACAGATACATAATGAGGAGGTGGAAAAACAAGATAGAGTCAGGTCTCTCGTCATTGTGGAACCACCATAGCAGCCTGGACTGCCTATCTAGATTTTTACAAGAGAGAGAAATAAAAATATTTGGGTGTTTTCAGTTACCTGCAGCTAAACCTAGTCCTAATCAATAGAGATACCTTGAGAAAACAGGTTAGAGGTAGGATGGACTTTTTTTCTAATTACTTGTTTTGTCATTATTTCAAAAGTTTTATCACCAATCAACATTTATGGAATGCTGTGAAGGGCACTCCTGGGAGATCTGGTTTTAAGTTGGCTTAAGGATAGAGTGGGATCAGGACACATAAGCAAAGTTTAATTGTTAAAAGAAATCCTTCATGAAAATTGCTCCAGTGCTACTGTATAGTTGCAGCCGTATTGGGTCACAGCCACAGCTGTTTCTGACATCTCTGTTTTCCCTGGGAGCAGAGGTTGTGTTTATCCTGAATCTCCCTTTAGGACTTAAGAACACAAAGTCAAAATTCTGTTCCTGCCTTCAAAGTTGATGTTTGATGCAAAATACACAAAACCTGTGGACAACTGCGTTAATGGCCACGGCACTGTGAGGCTGATCTGCATCTGCTCCCTCTGTGTTGCTAAGAACCACCCACTTTTCTGGTTTGAGGTTGAGCACAGGCAGGTTCTTCTCCCTCTAGATCCCTCCACAGTGACACAGGTTGACAGTCTGGATAAAACACAGAGTTTTCATACTGCCACTTGTCCCCCCTCCATAGGGAAGATGGAGGGGGGAGTCCACTGGCCAAAGAATTTCTCACCACTCCAGGCAGCATTGGGAGATGGGGGTGGAGTGGGGTGGGGACATTGTTCTAACAGCCCTGAGTCCTCAGCTGGCTGGATGATGGACAGGACTTCTGTTAGCAAGTCCCGACAGGTCTGAGAGCAGCACGGACCCAGCGCCCCAGGCTCGCTCAGGAAGGCAGCATCAGGCACCCTGGCATATAGGGACTGCAGGGTACAGTCCAGCTCTAAGGGAGAGTCTAGGCAAATAGGGGCCTGGCAGCCTAATCCCACCCAAAGTAATGAGGTGGGGCCCACAACACAAGGGTGGCCAGACATTTAGGAATGGGGGCTTCCTGGGCAAAAATAACCAACCAGTCCTTTTGAGAAACATAGCTAAAAGCTGATTGCCCACTTATTTTCCAAACTAGCCGTAGCACCTGAGTGCAGACTGTGATATTATACTCAGGTTGCACAAATCAGCTTTATATCTGAAGCCTACTTGTTTCACCTCCTTTAAGGGACAGTCTGGTGACCAAAGGAAAAACATGTCCTTACAAAGTACCATTTACCTGGAAGGGCCTCAGCCCCACGATGAGACTTACTCCAGGGATCCCTTATTTAGTAAGAGAAACCACTCTGTAATTTACCACCACACCTAGCAAAGTGCTACGTGTTAATGCCAAAGAAGAACGGAAACCAGCGCAGTAAAGATGTGCACAGTACCCCAGGGCCTCACTGCTCTGAGTGGGATCTTTTAGGCTTCACTAAGGCCTGGATGAATTATTTCTAAATACTGTTAATGTGTAATTCCACACTCACAGGGAGGCTTTGGAGCAATACGGCACTTCAGACAGGTTGACACGAAGAAGAGGGTGCACCAACTGGCAAACCCAAGCACCTTGGTACCTGAGACTCATCCCTCGTGGATGTGAATCGAGTGCAGGAGAGCCTCATCATTTCCTGGGATACTGGAAAACAAAGCCGAGGATGGAGGGGCTCCACACTGAGGAAATGACGCCTGGTCCAAGAGGCTAGCTGGCCTCCACAGGCATCACCAATGGTTGGTAGTAGCTCCTAGTGTGATAAGGCTTGTGAGGCTCAGAGAAAACGAGCACCATGATTGATTAGTAATGTCTGCAACAGATTAGGGGCAGGGAGAGGTGTAGGCAGATGAGTGGGGTAGGAGGTCTGCATTCCAAGTAACGTATTTCACCAATTCTAACAAGTCCACCATGCACCACTCCTATTTTTATATCTTTGAAATTGAGATGCATCTTATAATCACTATACCAGATTTTATTTTCTGAAAATGAACACAGTATTTCACATCTCACATGTTCTTCCAGAACCTAGCCAAGCCCCCATATCAAGTGGAATTTATATCCCATTTCCCTTGAACTGGATGGGGGTGGGAGGGTGCTGTCACCACTTCTAGTAATAGAGTGTGGAAAAGTGATGCTTAGTGAATTATGAAGTTAGGCCATTAGAAATGATATTGCTTCTACCTGGCCCTCTCCTCGGGCCACCCTTGGAACCCAGCCACCACGCTCTGAGGAAGCCCACGCCCTGTGGTGAGGCCCCTGGTTCTCAGGCCTGGCTGGGGTCCCTGCTGACAGCCAGCACCAACTTGCATGCCACGTGAGTGCTGCCTTGGAAGCAGACCCTCCAGCCCTAAGCAGGGCTGCCCGACTGACGCTCGTGGAGCACAGAAGAACCTTCCCTGCTGAGCCCTGCCCCAATCACAGATGTGTAAGCCAAGTAAACGACTGTCACTGAAGATACTAAGTTTTGCAGTGGTTTGTTCTACTACAGCAGCAGACAACTGAAACAATCTCGGTAAACCAGGCAGTAGTCACGGCAGCTGTCACGACCTGCAGGTGTACACCAAAACTTGTAGTGTCAGTTAATTGAAAGAAAACCCTGAAGACAACAGAGAAGCATGTTTTAAAGAAATGCTGCATCACCAACACTTTTCATACAAAGAATATACTGTAAGGAAAATATGAACATTGATGACTCCATTAAAAAGTGATTTAGAAGGATGAGACTGAAGAGGAAGAAATCTGAAGAATATCATACCAAGTTTATTTTGTATATATTTTCCTTTTAAGGATGCACAAGAGTGATATATATAATGGAAAAATCTATATCTAAATAAGTTTAAAAGAACATTCAATGAATATTAAAGAAATGCTAAGAAAGCATTCTCTCACTTCATCGGCAACCTTTTCCCTTCTCAGTGGTATGAGATAATCTTACAATCAATGACATCTTAGATTTCATGAAATACAAGTATTTATTGTTCTTGACGTAAACCTTTCTAATTATCTCACCAAATACAAGTGTTCTAAGAGAGAATTTCACAAATTTTTCCTTTTTTCTCTGAAAATTGAAAACAAACAAACAAAAACAAAAACCCAGCAGGGATAGGCTTTAAGTTCAATTTAATTTTCACTTTCTTAATTACGTTCATAGCATTGTTCTATAAAACATTTTGGAGATTTTTTAAAAAGTTAACTTTCTGAATTTAACACTCCAAACAAGTGGCTTTCTACCCCTGAAATCATGTGAATTCTACATATTATGAATGTTTTAGGTGGCTCTGTCTCTTGAATGGATGGGAGGGAGGTTTAATGAAAGTGTGATAAAGCGAATACCTCTGAGCTTAGCTAGAGCTATGGTGAGCATTATAGAAACAGAGAGATGTAAGAGGTACTTAGTAAGTATTTATAAAGCAAAAGAAGTGATGATGTTGGCTTTATTACTACTGTTAAAAGAATCAAAGCATTTATAGATTTCAACAACAGAAATTTATTCATAAAATATATTAAAAAGTTTGACAAAATATAAGGCTACAAACCCCCCAGAATCTTGTACATCTCAACATCACTTAAAACAGTCAACAACCAAAAGTCTCACTAATTCAACTCCTGTTTCTTAAGTAAAAAAGAGGTCTTTGTAAATCATAGTATTTCATCTTATGAGTTATACTGCTGAAAACAGGTACTCAAATCTAGTCCGACTGTGCCATTTTGGTATTTTATAAAGTAATATTCTTTACAGAAACTGACTGACACTGAAATCTCACAGAGTGTATTTATGAAGGTTAATTCACAGTAGTTTTACTAAAGCAAACTATTTTAAACCAAATTAAGTGACTCCTACCACAACATTGTAAACCCTAAAAAGCAACACAAGTGTTATGATAAATATGGAACTCTGGCGATGCAGAACAAATTTAACATATGTTTAAATATAGACAAGTGTCAACTCTGTATCAGAAATGGTTGGGAAAAAACAGAGCTGGAGGCGGAAACAGCGGTGGCCCCACGCGCAGCAGCAAACCAGCATCCAGCCAGGTTGCCAGGACACACCGCTCAGCATTTCACACCCAGACAGAGGTTAGCTGGAGGTTTGCATCCGGGGCCAATTTTCATCAGTCAAATCCAACTTTGTTCAATGAGGGTCAGAGGATCCCAAAACTTATTCTAAATTCCATGAGTGTTGTTCTGGAAGGCTTCACGTCCAAAGTCTTCAGATCAAATTTTATGGAGTTTTGTAACAATCAGTACTCTTACCATTTGATCAAATGAACTACAGATGCAGAGACCCCTTTTATCTGGACTCCAGTCCAAACTGGAAATGGGCTGGGTAGACAACGTCACGTTCTGCAGAAGGCTGACCGAGCCCGCGACTCCCATCTCCACTCCCTCGGAGTCTTTCTTTGACCGCTGAATAGGGTATTCACTGAAAACAAGATCAAAGTGGTGAGAGGAGGTAAGTCTCAGCATTCTCCATATTATTTTTACACATATACTCCAATAACTCTATTTTTATTTCTCAGTTGATTACTGGTACTGATAAACACTTAAAGAATCTTTCTAATGTTGAGTTGTAGGCAAATAAAGAGGCACTATTTCAATCTCACCTCATCCCCTGAAAAATCTCATAAAAAACAGTTGGTTCTACTAACAACTTTTAAACATCACTTCTGTTCAGCATGAGTCTGTATCTTCTCTTTTAATATGAAAGTTCTAGGTTGAGCTAGCATTCTTTAATAAATTTACTTGGTGTTCTTGATAATCTTTTTCTGCAATTCTCCCCTAGATTCAGATTGCTAGACGCCACCAGCAAACAGCATGTGCAGAGGCAAAAGCTGTTAAGTTAACATCGCAGAACCCCATCTCAACACTTGCAGAACGGAGAACAGACGCCGCTTTCTACTCAGAGCTCCATCACACAGATGCAAGCCTAAGGACCTCTGAGCACCATTTCTATAGGAAGGCACTGCTGGGAGGAGATTTTAGACCTAGATAACATTGCTTCAAAAAAGAAAACAGCAATTCCAAGAAAGTTTGACTTTCTTTCAAATGAAAATATAAATTTACAAGGTAAGAGGAGCTGAAGGTTAACAATTCATAAACATGATTTGGTCTAGACTGGAGAGGGGGAAAAAGAAACAACCCTTCCCCATGGAGATGAGTTCCTAGTGAAATACAGGGGTACTTCTCCTCACAAGGCCTTTTAGAGCCTGTTAGGTATCAACTATGATACCACCACTATTTCCTAAGTGCTAATAAAGGTCAAGAGTTTAAGAGGCACAAAGTAAAGCAGACGTGATAGGCAGATAACCTACTCTTCCCTTCTCTCAGATCCTACAGCTTCTTTTGATTAAAAGGAATAACACATTTAGATGAATGAACAGTTTACAGAACTTTTTTCACATGTCTCTTGGCAAAGGATACAGTTATTCAGTGTTTAAAAGATAACATAAGGATTTTTTTAAACCTTCCATATTGTCTATTAAACTTTTGAGTGCATATGAGTGTGTGTTTCAAATATGCAAAAAAAAAATCAGCATGTTAAGGGTCCACTCACTCAAAACACAATTTCTGAATAATCAGACGAATTCCTCTAGGAACTCTTGCTTAGGTGCTCAATAAACATTATAGTTTAGTTGCATGACTACCAAGGGAGACTGGCGAATGGAAATAAAGCTAAATATCTTTTTACTTAAACCAGTGCTCCTCCGCTGGTGCGACACTTCACAGCAAAGCTCCAGACCAGTTCGAAGATTAGACTAGACATCCATGACGGTAAGGACTAAAGCTCATATGGAGATAAACTTCCAGTTTCTAAATAGGTACAGACCCAACTACTGATATTAACTAAATCCACTACCGTCAAAAATTCTAGCTGCAAACGTGTTTGCACGTCACGTGGAATACAACTCCGCATGTGGATTACATAGAAAACCGGGACTAGTGCTTCAAGTAAGCAGCCTAAAGAGTGGGCATCACCAGAATAGTGACGCGCTGCTGCAGGCCTTAAAGGGGACACGCAGAGCCTCAAGAGGAGTGGAGACTGGGTTGGAAGAATCAGGGAAGGACAATGGGCAAAGGTGCTAGGAAAAGAGAAATTTCCAAGTGATCCATCTACTAGGCATTCTCTCTCCCAGAAGCCATAAAGCTTTTCCTCAGCTTTTTTACTCACAGACACTATGTATGTGGTTTTCTCCTAAAGCATTCGCCCTCGGTTTGTTGTCAGCTATATCCCCAAATACTCTAAGAAGTACTTTCCAACTGTGGCCCTGTTTTCCAGAACCCCTTCCCACTTCTAAAGTGAGCTAATAAACAGAGGAGTTGTTTGTAAGAGCGAAAGTCCCAGACATATTGAAGATGGTGTTTTCCTTCTATTTCTTTTTTTCAAACTTTATTTTGGAAGTATCTCTCGTTTATAGGCTTGTATTATTTCTTTTTCTTTTTCTTGAGTGACGTTTAGAGAAAGAAATACCATTAACTGCTAGTTTTTCTCAGGCCTTTTAAATGAGCCGCTGACCTTGCATCTGCTCCCTCAGGGCCCTCGGGATTGAGAGCACAGTACCCAGCAGCACAGCCTGCACTGTAACTCACCCCGCCGACCGGGCGCAGGAAGCCAACTCAATGAGTCCCAGGGCCTTGGGCTCTGCGTTGGTTTCTATCACGATGATGTTATCTGAACTTGGGCAAGTGAATTATCAGGATCTAAAACTAAGAATTCCAACACTTTTCCTATCTTCTAGAGGTAGTGTTCTAATGACCAGATGACAACATTTCACAAAAGCCTTCGGTCAAAGTTTTCCTATTTTTCTAAAAAAACTAGCAAAAACCATGATTTCAAATCTGTGAAAAGAATTGTTCCTGAGCTACTCCAATATATGAAAGACACAACCAAAATAAACATATTTAGTGTGTCAAAAGAAGGTTAATATTTACTAAGTGTAAAATGAGTACATTAGTAAAAAAAAAGAAAAAAGCTGCTTAGAAAATAATACTTATGTAATACCATGAAATTTAAAATCATATCAAAATGAACTAAGTCAAAGGAGGAAAAACAGACAAAAAAGTTCAATCTAATCCTACTTTACACCCACAAGCACTTAAAAAGGAGGGGCGTGCCCCGGGGGGGAACTTACTACTTCCAGAGGTGAAGGCCGCCAGCACCACCAGCCGTCAGAAAGAGTTCTCTGTTCTGTGGCAGGTGTCGGACCTGCCACACAGTAGATTTATGAGCCTAAACAGAACAAGTTAAGTTATGTTAAATAAAGACTGCCCTAGAAGAGAAACCTGTAAATAAGAAATTTTTACTTCTATAATTTTGACAAATTTATAAAAGCAATTAAAGTCTTTTCTGGCACTTCTCTTTATTATGGACATAGAGATTTACAGGAGCCCATCAGAAAGCAGGAAAAGCATTATTTTTCTTTATTGCTTTAAGAAACAAAGTTCTACTGGATGAAAAAAGATGATATAAAATTAAAAGTCCTTTTAAGTTTATAGTATAAATTATGCAAATAGATTTTATACATTTATACATCTCTAGCTCACTCTGAGGAGGAAAATAACCCCTCAAAATACAAAAACACATACTTCTTCCTAAGAGGAAATAAAGGATAGACTAAATTTTCTTTTAAATAGACTTTATTTTTTAGAGCAGTTTTAGGTTCACAGCAAAATTCAGTGGAAAGTACAGAGGATTCCCATATATAGAATGAATTTTAAGTTAAAGTTCCCAGAGCCTCATTTTCAATTTGCACCATTTGACTTGCCCGGTCTTCAAAATAACCATCATGAGGACTTAGAGGCAGTGTTGATGGTCATAATAAACCAAGGCCTTTATCAGTCACATTAAACTGAAAGATAAAAATGGCAACTGGAAGAAGGTTCACACCTTGTCAGCACGTTAACGACAGCCAGTAAATCAATTCTAACAGTGCTGTGTTCACTGTGGGGAATTTGAGGAGGGAGCGAGAGACAAAGAGAGAGAGAGAGAGAAGAAAGCCTTGTGCTTCATGAAAGCAGTGAGACCAGCTAACCTGATCTAAGACATTTCAGGGAGTGATGAGTCTTGACATTTGACTTTAGTAGTCTTTTAAGAGAATTATCATTAGCAGATAAAACACACATCTCAAAATACACGCTTAAAGTGTACGAGAGTCTGCAAGTGATTAGGTTCAAGTTGTTAAAACTTATTTTAATTTGTTTTGTACTTTAAATTTCTCTTTTTTTTCTGAAATTTGATAAAAATACAAAAAGCAAGACAGGAAATGATCTCTTAAAATAGACCAGAGTCATTTGTTTGACAGAGCTAGCAATTACCGGATTAATTAAATATAATAAGTTTTGAAGATGACACTATTATTTACAGACAATGAGAAATGCATTGAAATGGTATATGGAACAATGTAGTAAAGTACGTCATGTTGTTGTTAGATACTTAATATATTCTGAAATGACAAAGACAAAACAATATTCAATTTACAGCTACCTTGTTAAGAATTTAGTTCATTAGGCAGTGACAGTAATTTACACGAATAATAATAATTACTGTAATAACATAAGACAAAATAGGAAGGTTTGAGAAGTACTACTGAATCTACGGTAGAGGGAGAGGGAGGAAGGGAGTGAATTTTTACTTCCTGAGCAACTTATATATTTTAATCTTATGGAAACTACAAATCTATAATTGATCTTTATTTTCATACTCAAGGAAGCTCAAGAGTCACATTTCCAACCCATCTTTTGCAAATGACGGGATGTTACAACAGGAATTTTATGCAATCTCCCTCCTCTAGACATCATCTTTTTTTTTTTAACCAGTATTTTCCCTTTGCCCTGCTTTCTTCATCTATTTTTCTAATGTCGTCATACCATAACGTTTCCTTCTTTCTGCTGTTAGTGCTAACGAGTCAATTCCGACTCTAGCGACCCTGTGGACAGCAGAGCAGAACCCTGCCTGGTCTTTCTGTGCCGTCCTCTCCCCTTCCGGCGCTACCCAGGTCCTTCTTCCTAGTCTGTCCTGGTCTGAAGGCTCCACTGAAACCTGCCCGCCATGTGATCTGCTGGTATTTGAAATACTGGTGGCACAGCTTTCAGCATCATGGCAACACACTGCCACAGTATGACAATCGAAAGACGGGTGGTGTGGTTCCCTGACCGGGAAACGAACCCAGGCCACAGTGGTGAGGGCACTGAATCTTAACCACTAGACCACCAACGTTTCCTTCTAAGCTACCTGCAATACTATTTGGAACTAGGCAACGTACATATGTACGTATGTACGTATGTATGTATAAATGAATGAATGAATAAATTTTTTTGCATCTACTATGTACCAATCATAGTGATTAGTACTTTAAATAATTTCATTTAATATAGCAAACTGAAATATAAAATAAAATGTGATGAAATGATATAATGTATATATTTTATGTTTTGAAAAGTATATAATTAGGTATTAATACTAATGTATCTATTAGAAAACACCAGGCTAGGTCTTGCTGATCAAATTCCTAACATCAGCTAGTTTTCTTGTGATTGCTCCTAAACTACAAAATAAGATTCCTAGCAAATTGAGGCTTTTATTATAATCAAGAAGTCTAAAATTGATAAACTTTGGGAAAGTACTCTTTGCACAGAAAAACTTGTCAGGATCCCACAAGAATATATTAAAAATAGCTCCTTTCATAAAAAGACCTGGAAGGAACCTTGGTGACTAATTCTATTTATTAGTCTCAAACAAGCTATGAACATTCTTCATAGAAAGACATTTCCATCACATTTACCTTCTCTGAAACGGAGGCGAAACCTTTGGTTGGATGCTGTGTTCTCATGTCAAAAACATGAAACTTTCCTTCCAGGGACGTAGCTACTAATTTATTCATACTTATGTCTTTTCTGTCAAACTCCAAGCTACATACCTGAAAACAGAATATTTATTATTGATGATCTAATGATTATTATTCAAGAGCTTCTTTCAAATTAAGTAAAACAACTTTGGCTCATGTGAGAGCATTTTAAACAAACATTTTATCTTTTGATTCAATACATTAAATATTTTTGAAGGTAAAAAAATTTCTTCTCGGTTAATAAGATCAACAAAACCATCTTGAGTTCCCCTGTCCAGTGGATGCATTTGGAAAGCCATAATTTAATTTTTTATAGCTATTACATAATTATTTTATACAGTTAAGTCAAGGCTGATTTAGAAACAGGAGGGAACTACACTCTTCGCTAAAGGTGTACAACTCAGGAACCAAAAATCTGAAAGTACCTGGAGAGGCCATGAGCATTTCTGGCTTTCTCATGTTAGCAGACAGAAGGCCTCTTACTAGTTCATTTTGATATCATCCTGCATGGCCCACAAGGGTCCACAGACGGGCCACAGGGGCTGGTGACTCCCCCGGCACTGGCATACCACATCTGGGTGTGTGTTCACTTTCTGAAGAGCGGGGCTATGATTTCCATGAGATTCTCACAGGGCTCCACAGCCCCACAAGGCTAAGAACCATTGGCGGAGGGGTTGCACTGAGAGGAGTAATTAGAGGTGCTTTCCTTTGTAGTAGTTTAGAGGTGAATGAAAACACGCTCAGAGAAACTACAAAGAACCCGAATGTACATTACCCCATTTTTTATGTTTGTCTCCCACCGCAGTGACATATTTCTGAGATCAAACAGTTTGATGTCTCCGTTGTCGTATCCAGCACAAACAACACGCTCCTCTTGATTATAAGCATTGCCTAGGAATTAAGGTACATTTCAGATCTATATAAATGCTAATTTGAAGGCTGCTAAAAAATCTTATGAAACTGTAAATACATAACTTGTACCAAATCAGATAAAGAAAGTGGGTAGAATCTTATTTTACCAATCCTGACAGGATAAGATTATTAATTTGATATCTAATATTGAATTAAAAAAAGCTCATTCACTGAGATTCTATATTGAAGGGATACGTGAAAGTGTTGATTGGATTCTAAGTTGAAAGCAAATGTTTTCTCTATACTCTATACAAAGACTAACAGGCCAACGACAGCTCAAACACAGTAGGGTTTGGTAGAAAACAGCTATGCTTCTATGGCTTTCTTTGGCAGTAACTATATTTGAATGCAAAGAGAAACTACTTTAAACTTATTTATTTTGCAAAATGTTGTTCTGGTGTTATCTTGCCTTTGCAAGGAAACCTGAAATAAGTTGTAGCATGCTGTGACATATTTTCAGTTGTATGGATGATCTCACCAGAAGTAAGTTTATAATCCGTAGTTAAATTCATCCTGCTTGGATCCAGGAATTTTTTCTGGAGTACCTCTCACCATGGAAATGTTAAGTGAGATGGAGGCCCCTGTAACTGTGCTGGGCTATCTGGGCATTTTATCCCAATGCCTTTGTTCTCTGCTGCCTCCAACTTCTTCTTTCTCATAAACTCCAGCCCTGCATTTCCACTGTGGGTTCCACCTAGATGATACATGAGCATCTTAAACTCATGATGTCCAAGACTGACGTCACCATCTTCCTTTACAAACTATCACACCCCTTGTGGAACTTCAATTAATAACATCATTCACCCTGCAATCAGCCTCAAAATTCAGTCATCTTGGATATAATCCTTTCCCTTGCTCCTCATCTCCAAAAAATTGCCAAATTCTATTTATTTTGCCACATATTATCTTCTGTATCAATCCCCTCTACTCCATTTCTCATTGCTTCTAGCCTATGTCTTTCCTGGAATATTGCAAAGAGCTTCGGAACTTGTATTCCCTCTGCCACGCATCTCTCCCCACTACATGACACCACTTTAATCATCCCAAAGCTCTGATCACACCTCATCCTTGCAAAAACCTTCAGAGGTTTACCACTACCTCCGCACCATCTAAACACCTCTGGCCATGGCCGTGAGCCATATTTAAAGCTATTCCTACCACCATTTCCTTCTATGTACTTTCTTGGGCACTTCTGAAGCTATTCCTTATGCTTGAAATTTCCTCCCAATTTCAGTGGTTCAAATCCTATATATCCTTGGTCTGAGATCAAAATGTTCTTCCTCCCCAGTCACCTCTCCCTGGGGACTCCTTCTGCTTTCATCCATGCTTCTCACAACCTTTCATCACTCCTTCTTTGTACTATAATGTAGCTATCATGCCCTCTTTATTAAACTATAAGCTTCTTGAGGTTAGAATATGAGTCTGTTTCACCTTTGTATGCTCACAGTACTTTGCACATACTTGGCATTCACAGAAAATTCTCAAATCAATGGATAAATGTTTTCTTTTTTAATCTTAATGTCCTCTATTTAAAATTGTGCTTATGTCCCTTAGATCGGTGATAAAAAGGCTTTAATGGACCCAAAGATAATTACTTTTTAATTATTATATCAATTTTTAGATGATTCTAAATACTAATCCTGAAATTTCTCCCCAAAGCATATATGTCTTAAGTTTACATATATTGCTCATAACATACACACACACTGTAATTCCCATACAATCATTTATTTTTAAAATTGGAAATCTGAAACTTTCCTCTGATTAAATAACAATCCAATTTTAAAATAACATAAGTTAAATAGTTCACATATATTGTTAAACCCCACTTTTAATGTCTGTTATCTACATAGGATTACACTAAGAAAAAAGAGAAAGAAAATAGAGGTTTAAACTAAATATAGCCCATATCCTTCAATAGCAAAAATTATTTTAATTTTGGTGCTCAGCAAGAGATATAAGAGCAAACATTGATTAGTCCTACAAATCAATATTCAGGGGCTGGCCCCGGGGCTCAGTGGTTAAGTTCAGCGCACTCCACTTTGGCAGCCTAGGTTTGCAGGTCTGGATCCTGGGCATGGACCTACACCACTCATCAACCATGCTGTGGCAGTGACCCACATATAAAGTAGAGGAAGAATGGCACAGCTGTTAGCTCAGGGCTAATCTTCCTCAGAAAAAAAATTTTTTTAAATCAATATTCACTTTAAGTATATTAATAGAGGAATATGGCTATCAAATTTGTAAGAAATGATTTTGTAATGGCATAACTATTTTATAGAAAATAAACATACTCTGTGTAGAGCATAACATAAGATTCGTTAGGTTACTGTTTCCATTTGAGGCTCTGTTTAGTTCCATTAATGGCATTTGGTTCCAAACTAGGTCAATATTATCTAGTTAAACAGAAGCACACAATAATAGCAAATATTTTTGAGCACTTAATAATCTAAACACAATTCTAAGCACTTTGCATGTATTAACTCATTAAATCTTCATAACAACATTATTAGGTAAATTCTATTATTAGTTCCACTTTATAAATGAAGCAATCAAGGAACACAGAAGCTTGATAACTTGCCCCAGGTCACACAGCTAATAAATAGCACAATGAGGATTCAAACCAGGCCCCAGAGGCTGATATTAACCACCATGTCTATTTGCCTCAGTAAACTCTCAGAATAATCCTCAAAACAGACTACAAAGAGACTATCAGAACTTTCTTGAAGCACTGTGCTTTTTACCATTTGATACTTCAAATGCAAGAGTTCTTCAATAATTTACCAAATGCCACAGTCCAACAGTCTCTCTTGTTTTCTCCTTGTACAGGTTCCATATTAGCAACAGGATCATCTTTTTGTCTTGGGTCCCACACCTTCACAGTTCCTGTCATGAATAAAAGTGCGTTGGCAAAATTCAATAGTAAATGATGACATTTCTTTTCTGCATTCTCTTCCTATGACTTTGTACATGGCGATATAACACATCTTATAACATCTGAAAAATATTTATTTTTCTGACTTCTAATTGGGCAAGTTGTATTTAATATCAGATGTATAACCCTTACATTACTGTCTGACTCAATTTCCAAATTAATAGATAGCCAGAAAAGCCTAAGTTATCAACAATGTATGATTGACAAGGCAAACACAAATGTTATGTAATTCAAACCCTGCCTTATTTTCGAGCCTAAAACTAGTATATTATTTATTTACAATAATACCAGTGTCATTTTAACTTTTTTCCTCACTACTCATGTAATCACTGGCATTTTCCTTATACAGATGAATAAACTAATTTTTACATCTATGATTTCTCATATGGGGTTTTAGAACACTTTCATACACATTTAAGTTTAATTTCCCTATAGCAATAGAGAAGAGGGAAATATTAAATAAAATTAACAAATAATTCTTCTCAATTTAATTTCAACTCCCTCATTGTAATGCAAATTACAGGAAGACTAACTAAATGGCGTTGGCAATGAGAAATACATTGCCTAGAGAAATACAAATGCACGTTAATAAAATAGCTACAAGGCAAGTACCTGAGAAAGAACAGGAAAAGGGTAAAACAGTCCTTAAAAGGGATAATAAACTCAGGGAAAGGGGAGCTATTCCACTAAATTTAGCGCCAAGGATAAAGCTGGTCATTAGAAGGCCTGTTTTAAGGAGAAAAAAATTTCCCACAAATGTGACAAGAGGTGATTATATTACTCTACAGGGTTCATACAAATTGATGATTCATATTAAGTTTGCAATAGTTAAATGAGGAAAGAACACAGACAATTCACAAAGCAAAATTAACTAGTAAACAATTCAGAAAGACATTAACACAAGGTGGAATGGAGTACCATTTTTAACTCTAAAATTAGGGGAAAAAAAGAAATCAATGGTGGTAGGATAGACTGGAGATCTACGTTATCTATTGTAGCTGATAAGGTAAATAGGTACACTTTGGAAAGTCTGACAATAAATTTAAAAAATTTTAACATACATTTATTCTAAAAGAGTTACATACATGACGATATTCATTTCTTCATTATTTTTAAGTCATTATCCCCAAACAATAAACAAAAAATTTAAGTCAAAGTAAATGGTTATGAACAGGGGCATGGTTAGGGACACTGTGACACAGCCATAGGATGGAATATTATATAGTTATTAAAATGGTAATTACGAAAACTATATGGAAACAGCAACATTTACATATGACAAAACGTTAAACGAAAAAAGTAAGCTACGAGATCATATTCACACTGGTAACTATACAAAATTGTATATAAGACTGGAAAAGAAAACAAACCTATATGCTAGCATGGTAGAGTGAATATTATTTTTCCTTCCATATTCCATATTGTTTTTATGATTGGAAAAAATATTTGATTTCTAAAATACAGCTGCTCTTGAGTAACTATTAGAAAATTTCATCTCACTTTTCTTTTAAGACAATTTCCTCATGGTCTTGAGCAGCCATTAAAAAACTAGCAAACCAACAAAGGGACCAAATCCCTTATGTACCCCTCGTAGCGACAAAACTTCTGACTCCCTTAGTCATTCAGAACAGCTTTGGACATCACAAGACCTGCCCCTTTCGTCACCGCAGGGTGGAAAAGCAGAGACGGTGCCCTTGGAGCTCTCTACAACACTCAGCGGAAGGATCACAGAACTTCAGTGTTCAACCAGCCGTCAACATGACAGTTTTCACAAGTACTAATTCTGCTTTTTAAAAAAAGAAAATGAAAAGCTGCCACCCACATTATATCGTCAGCAGCCTCAAAAATCTGTAAAGAAATTTTAAATCCTTCAAGATTCACAGGAAACTATGGTTGTTAGTAGTTGAACTAGCTCAAAACTAAAATAGTGCTATACCTCTATTTCAAAATTCCCCAAAGTCTGAAACAATTGAGGGGTAGATAATCAAACTTGCCTGTTAAAAAAGAATGTTGGATTTAGGCGGACAAGGCTACCAAGGAGGATCTCCACAGAGAGAATATATTGTTGCACAGAGATGGATCTAAAAGAAAAACTAAAATACATAGAATATTCTGACTTACCATCTCGGCTGCCAGTCACAATTTCAGGTGCTCCTTCCCCGATTCCTAGTCCACCTACACCATCTATAGTATTTATAATTTCCTTATGGCCCTTTACAGAATATACCGGGCTCTCTGGAGCTTCCAAATTCCTAAACAACAGAACATAGCTTCTTACACTGCATGTCCCAAATGTTTAGTACACTACTAAAATTTAAGAATGCATACCATATGTAGATTTTTGTTTAAAAATAAGGGTTTTGCTCTTAAGGTAATTTATACATTTACTTTCAAATTTTTCTCTCCATTTTAGCTTCTTTCAAGCCCTCAATGAGAACTGTCGTCATTCGATTTGGGATTCTAGCTCCGGACCACTTTACTTAGTGGTCCTCAAAGATGATCCATCTAGGACCTCTGCACATGAACTAGCAGGCCCGCTTGTCAACAAATGCAGATTCATGGGCTCGCCCCAGACACAATGAATAAGGACCTCTGGGATGGGGCCCCAAACCTGCAGACTCTCCAGTACACTGAAGTCTGATAATCACTGCTTTAAACAGAGAGTAAATTCAAAGTGATTTAGAACATTTCCAAAGCAGGCCATGGTAGTTTGATCTTCAGATCCTTTGAAGGGTAAAATATGAGTTGTATTTACTTTATATACATTTCTTTCTTTATAATGTATTATTTTCTCACTGAATTTCATACTGATTTTCATCTAGTTATATCGTATTTTTCAATTTATCATCATGTTCATCTCAATAAATATTATAGTCAAACCTGCTGAAGTTTGTCTAATTCTAGGTTAGTTAAGAGATAGGAATGCAAGAAAGGACCTATTACAGAGTGTGTTTGTGTCTACACTGGACAGCTGGATGATGAATAGTCAAGCAGGTTATGTTAATACATCCCTTTTCTTGCCTCCCTCCAATTCCCCCCTTCTTTCATTTTTCTATTGGAGCCTCTATCCCCATTTCTCTTTAACAAGTCAGCCTTCAATAATTCACACTTTTTCTGTTTAATGAATGCAGCTATTCATGACATGTAATCTCAACTTATTAAGGGGCCAAGATTTATTAGTAAAATCTCGCTAATCAAAATTTGAGATGGGTCAACCTAGTTTAGAGATAATGTTTATCTTTGTAGCATTATTGTGAAATAATCAAGAGATTAAATAGGACTGAAGTTCTACTTAAAAGAACTGTTTTACTATTTTACAGACTTTGAAACATTACTTTCTTTAACATGAAATTATAAGACTTACCAGTGAAAATAAGTCAGAAATATCTGTATTATACTAGGAAACTCTATTAGGAAGATAGCAACAGTTATATTTGTTGCATATTCTTGTGTTGAAATATGCTTATTTTAAAAAATAACATTCAGACTGGTCTCTCTCCCAATTTTTTTTGAAAATATATGACAGCATATAAGAACTGATGCTTCTAATAAATGCTAACTTAATTATTAAGCAGTTAAAGCAAGGGGAAATTAAAATAGCTTCATTCTGTTTTATATCATGATTCTAAGACAGATAAATATGTCAAAGTAATTTGATTACAAAGTAGCAGATCCTAAATGAGAATCAAGAAAGGTCACATTAGAAAATACAAAGTAGGGAAGATAGTTTCTCTAGAACATTACTGTACACTTCAAATCATTAGAAGATATTTCTGAAAAGTAATTAGAGAGGAATTTCAATTCACTCAACTCTAATTTAAATATGAGGAAATGACTCTCGGCAAAACACGAAAATTAAAAGCATTTGGCACAATTGTGATTTTGCTCATTTAAAACAAGTTTATCGGTGGTGCAGCGGTTTAGTCCGCGCTTGGCAGCCCGGGGTTCGCGAGTTCGGATCCCGGGCGCCCGCCGACGCACTGCCTGTCAGCCATGCCGTGGCGGCGTCCCATATAAAGTGGAGGAAGATGGGCACGATGTTAGCCCAGGGCCAGTCTTCCTCAGCAAAAAGGGGAGGATTGGCAACAGATGCTAGCTCAGGGCTGGTCTTCCCCACAAAAAAAAAAAAATAATAAAAAAAAATAAAACAAGTTTATCTTGATTTGCTCAACAGATGTGTTCCTAAAAAATTGTGCTTAGACGTTACCTACAGCATTAAAAAAAAATTTACTGAATTGAGAGTCCTACATAAAAAATTAAAACAAAAACTCAGTGTACAATTCTGTAATGCCAAAGATCTTGGTGAAATGTTAATAATTAATATCTAATTTTTCAGTGTTATACATGTGCATTTTTCTATATTGTGTCCTTCAAGGTAGAAGGGAATAGTCCTTTATTTATAAATACAGGGTATTAAATGCTAGCACCAAACAGCATGTGTGGAAATAAATATTGATGCATTATTCAAAATATCTAAAGAAAAATAGGTTAGTATTTTTAAACGGATTTTGAACAGGAAATCTAGAAATATATACTAAAAGATAATTCTCACGTTTTTATAAATAGTTGTAATTGAACAAGGAAAGAAACATTTTAAAATTAGAATTCTCTCTTTCAGAAGAAGAGTAACAAGACTATCAAAGAAATTGCATATCTCATGTCTTAATACTGATTAAGTAATCTTACCATATATGAAGGTTTCCAGCAAAATCTCCAGTAGCTAAATATCTCTGCTGTAAAGATGTTGCACCAAATGTTCCACATTTAATGGGTTTGGCCTTTTCAATCTTGATAGAAGGGAGGGAGAGAGGATACATTATTTACGTAAGCAGCTCTTTATAATCCATGATATTTATGGCTCCATTATGGGATTTAAATAAGGCACATAATATAGAAGGCAATTAAAACATTTTCTGATAAAAATTATCATGCTTTCCTTTAGTAATTTTTGTATAGCTTAGAAGTCTGCAACTGTCAAAAAGAATGAGTTTTGCCTTTCTGCTCATCTCACTAATGAGACACTCAAATGCTGACAACTCTACCATCTCCATTGGTTTGCAAATATGAAAATTTCAGCATTTAATGTGGTATTCTTCTTTAAGATCCTCAGTAGAAATAAGGACATAATAAGATATTATTATTTCCAGATGGCTACAGGAACAAAAATGTTTATGTGTCTCTATAGTTTCCCCTGCAGAACCCTATCAACTAAGAATGTTTATGTCCTCTTCTTTCTGAGACCCTCTGAATGCATAGAGATTTGTGCACCTGTGTGTATCAAAGGCACCGCTCTCAGTATGGATTAGCCAATCTTTTGAGGTTTCTTTAATTTAAAAGACTACTGCACCAAGTATTGTGTATAATCACCTTGGTAAAACAACCCCATGCAATGCACTATTTAAGGTCTGTGGCTTACGGAAATCATGTGAAGAAGACCATATCACTGAAATGGTCCTTGGAAATGATCTAACGCAATACTTTCCTGTCACAGATGAAGAGACTGAAGCCTAGAGCTTTACAGATTTGCCCAACTCTGGCATTCAACATTTAATGAGTTCCTGCTAAATGCCAGTCAATGAACTAGGCAGGAGAGGATATAAAAATGAATGAGATTGGCCATGCTCTCAAGGAGTTTACAACCCAAATATCTATGTTTCTGACTCCTCCCACATATGCATATGCAATATGCTACTCTCACCTACTCCCACACCTCTCTGGGTCTTCCATTAATCTTGTACTTCCAGATGATTCCAATTTCTCTGCTGCCCCTTCCCCATCCCAATTCCACCTGCCCAGGTCACTGAAGTCCCTCCTGGAGTCTGCTTGTCCTGCCCCTGGAAACTCTGGACAGCCTGGAATTAGATAAGGCCAGTACTTGACGCCTGCCCCACACCACACTCTAGCCCCATAACATCACCTTCTCTTTATTGTCAGGCTCAATAGGGCAAAACTATCCCTCTTATTTAATCTCTTACAATCTTTAAATTTTTCTATTCTTAACATTTCCAAAAGTAACACACATTCAATTCAAAACATGTTCAAAACTTCAAACAAAGACTGAAGAGTAAAAAGTTGAGTCTAGGGGCCGGCCCAGTGGCGCAGCGGTTTAGTCCGCGCTTGGCAGCCTGGGGTTCGCGGGTTCGGATCCCGGGCGCCCGCCGACGCACTGCCTGTCAGCCATGCCGTGTCGGCGTCCCATATAAAGTAGAGGAAGATGGGCACGGATGTTAGCCCAGGGCCAGTCTTCCTCAGCAAAAAGGGGAGGATCGGCAACGGATGTTAGCTCAGGGCTGGTCTTCCTCACAAAAAAATAAAAAATAAATAAAAAAATAATAAAAAGTGAGTCTTGCTTTGACATTCCCCCAGAGTAATTGCCATCCTTCTAGACCTCTTTCTACACATTTACAAACACACATAGGTTTGTTTCAGTGTAAGGAGGATCATAATACATTGCCCTTTGACTTGTTTTTTTTCACTTAACAATATATCCAGATAAACTCTTTTCCCTCTGCAGAGTTCCCCAGTTTCTAGGGCATCTTCCATTTCAGTTGCTGGGCCAATCTTCATTCCTCCCACTAGGGTTGGCCTGTTTCATATACTTTAAAAAATAATTTCCCTACCACTTTCAATGTTTGGTTGGGCGTTTCCATATAGGGTATACACAGCAATTTTCAAAGAAGAAGAAAATAAAATTCACTTAACACAAACTATAATTAAACTTTTGTTTCAAGATTCAAAAGATATCACCATATGGTACAGGGCTTTGGAAACTCCAAGCTTGTTGAGGCTTCTCACTGCTTGGAATCTGGACAAATTAGCAGTTACTTTGTAGCCAGGTCTAAAATAAAGCATTCACAGCATCCTTGGAATTGTCCAGTAAACAAAATCAGTCATCTACAAAAACATGGTTATAAAAGACCATATTGATAAGAAGCACTGAACCACAGAATGTTAATTTTTCTTCTTTTTAATTCATAGGTGGTCCGAGATACTATCAGTTATTCACTGCATCAGAAAACTGATATTCACTTATTTCAGTTATTTTTCCAATTTCATGAAAAAGTATTTTACAGTGGGACAACACAAAGGATCAAAATTTTGTCAATAAAGCAGTTTCCAACTCCAAATCACTTATGTCCTCCCTACCTTCCTTTCCCCAAATAAAAGTACCTGAAATAATATATTAATAGTGATATAGCTAATCACTAGTAATTGATTAATTAATCACTATAACTAATCCCCTAATCACTATTAGGACACAATTTCTATGGTTAAACTAACTCAGAGTTCCAATTTATGCCAAGGATGGAACAGCTACCCGCTCCTTCCTCCCATGTGTCTCACACTGGCCTCGGTCCCCCAGCTCCAAGTCATTGGTGATGGCTCCCATGGTCTAAGGCAGAGGGTGAAGACAGGCCTCTCACATAAGAAGCAGGTGGGCCCTGATGGACAGGAACATGGCTCCAGGGACTCGGGGAATTAGGAGTTGCAGGGGAGCTTGCATCATACACTGACATAACTCTCTGGGAAAATTCTTCTCAGAGAAGCCCTGGGAAGACTGGCCACCCATTTTCTTCTCTTCCACCAGCTCAAGTATTCTGCTTCCCATAATTCTACTGCTATCACCTGGAGCCTCTGATGGGCTCTCTCTTCCTCCTAGGCCATGGAAGAGGTAAAAGCTCACCTCTGCTTTTCAGTCCCTACAGGAAGCACCTGGTTCGTCTAAGATTTTACTGCTGGTAATAAAAAACTGGAAAGCAAAAACTTTCCTCCTGCTGTTATTCCTTTACCTAACTCCCACCCTTAGACCCTTTGGATAGTGAAACCGCACTCCTGGAACACACTGATCTTCTGGTACCAACACAAATTCACCCCAAAAAAGCGAATGGATATGTTTTTCTTAAAGTTTTCTTCAGTAAGTTTTTTAGCTTTGTTAAAAAACACTAGCAAATGAACACCAATAGGAAAACCTGGAAATGAGGATAAAAAAATTTTATGTATGGTTGGTTACTTCTTGTGATGTAAAGATCAGAACATACATAATATAGTCCAATTTTTCTACTGGAAAAACCCTTCCTTGTGCAGAGATGGAACTCACTATCCCAATATTTCATGGTGTCCCCAAAACAGCACCATGAGGTCCAGATGTTCTGACACCTGAACACATCTGAGGATTCCCACCTCAGAGGAAACCAAACTGAGAACCACTCTATTACATGATAGGTCCTCTACCAGACAGTTTCACATCTGTCACGGCACAGATTCTAAAACTGGGTCTTGACTGCAAATATAATGGAATGAAATAAAACGTATCTACATTTAGAGGCAGAGCCTCACTGGGGCTGAGCTTTGCTGGCAAGTGGACTTATAAAAGCAGGGGTGTTTTTTCTTTCCTCAGACATTCTTGGAAATTATAACAGCAGCTAAATTAAGAGAGGACATTGGAATGAAGCTAATTTTTTATAGTTCATAAAAGGGCTCCCTCCCTGCTCCTGGTACATATTTTATCCTTGGAAAAGAAAAGACGAAAAGAATTCAGTGGTTACTTAAAATTTTTCTTGCTAGAAAACTGGTTTAAAAAAATGAAGATTTTGCGAAATTTGTTCCACAAATTAGTATAAATTAACTTTTGCTATATGATAATGAAAATGACCATCAGTGATGGTAGTATTTGACCTAGCTATTGGTTCCCTTTGTTACAATAAGTTAACATGATTAAAGAAGTCCATGATCAATAATTCCCATGAGAGCTATTTTTGTTCTCTCTGTGGGTGGGTTAGTACAGCTTGTCAGTACTTCCTCCTCCATATCCTGGCACTACTTAATTAACATTAAAAGGCTTAGTCAACCAAATGCTAACAAGCAGTGAATTCAGTGGCTTAGGGGCTAAAAAAGCAGAACTTTATTAGCTTATTACTAATTTTTAAAGTGTAAACATCCCCAACTATGATTCCATTTTTCAGAGCCACCCTAGTCCTTTGCGCCAACTAGAAAAAAGGTACCCTTTACAGGCTGATGAAGTCTCACATGTGTAAGGCTTGATGAGAGAGAGATAGACGGATTTCAGCTCTCACTTGAACCCTTGGCCAGACACCTGTGTGGTGCAACCAACTGCTCAACTGTACGTGAAGGCCCTGCCCTCATACCCTATTTACCCTCTTAGTAACAAGACAAGGAAGGCATCAACACCACCCATCTGCTTCCTTCCCTTTTATGTTGGATAAAAAGCATGGGCTTTGGAGTGCATGACTTGAGGTGGTTCCACAAGGATAGAATCAAGAATGTTTCCTAACATTTTAATAAATAATTCATCTAGCCCAATGGTAGTCAACCCTGGTATTCATTAGAATCACCTAGTGAAAGTTTATAAAATACTGGCATCCAAGCCTCATTCTAGTCTAGATGCAAGAGTCCCAGGGCATCAGAATTTCTAGGGGTGGGACCAAAGCATGACTATTTTAAAACACACACACACACAGAAACAATGAGCCTGCACTTAACATATTCTTTTCTACTGCATCATCACAGCCAAATACAAGTTCTTAAATGTGCTTCTGCATTTGTTGTATCCTCTTTTTAGACAGTAAGCTCTTTAGGGGAAGGGACTCATCTTTCAAATACCTTTGGTCCTTCTTTAGCATAGTACCTTGAAATAATCAGATCTTAACAGATGGTTTATGGCAGAAAAAAAAAGACCCAAGGATACAGCTGAAAACATGAAAAGTGGTTACTCCTAGGGTTGAGATTATTTGCCAATCCTCCTCTTTTTTTGCTGAGGATGACTGGCCCTGGGCTAATATCCGTGCCCATCTTCCTCTACCTTATATGGGACACCACCACAGCATGGCTGACAAGCAGCACGTTGCCCACGCCCGGAATCTGAACCCTTGCACCCCGGGCTGCCAAAACGCGAACTTAACCGCTACACCACAGGGCCTTAACCGCTACACCACTGGGCCGGCCCCACCTATCTATATCTTTTAAATGATCTATCATGAACACTCACAACTTTTGTTAAAAAGCAAAATTATTTTTTTAAAAAACATACTAAAATCCTCCAGAATCTCTAGAAGGAACAAAAAGTACTATTTCACTTTATGGAACAAGTGTAATCCTGAAACGTACACAAGTCATATAGCCTTATAACAAAAAGTCACGAGTCTGCACATGCTCTCTGGTTGAGCTTTGATTTGTTCCTGATACCTCACCTTTAAGTTTCCTTCTGCTATTCCAATGTTTCCCATTTGTTCAATCCCCTGACCCCAATCAATTAATGATCAATAAACTAATATGTAAATTTCCCAAGTTATATATCCTTTAAAGACATATATTTACTCATTCTTTTAACAAATAATTTATTGAGTGGCTGCTCCTTACATATCACACTAAAGAAAGACACTGTCCTTAGTCTCCAAGAGCTTACAATCTAATTAGAGATAAATGGGACACAATAATATATTTCTGGCACTGATAATAAGTACCATAAGAATGCAATGTAACGAAAAGCTACCTTGTGTGGGGATCAAGAAGGGACTTCATAAATCAGATCATCTGAAGTGGACCTTAGAATAGCAATAGGTGACTGGGACCTAAGGGGTGAACAACATAAGGAAAGGTGGAAAAGAACAAGCCATGTTGAGGATCCCAGAGTAGAGTGCCTGGTTAGAAAAAACAAACTGAACAAGAAAACTGGCACTCACAGACCTCTAAAGTGGGGTGGGGCCTTATATACCTTCTAATCTAAGCCTTCCTATGGAAACTGCATTCCTTCTTTACCTACCAGACTAACCCCTAACTCTTCCAAGCCAATCCTCTCCATAGCTTTCCATCCCTGGAGTTCTCAACCTTCCCTGTAGTCTATTACAACGCTAACACCTAAGTATGACTGATTTTTTTTTTTTCCAGGCAGCCCAAGTCAAGGCATTTTTAAGACTGTAAACAGGTATAAAAATGTTAATTAATATCATTATTCTCTAATTCTTTCACTAGTGATCTTTACAAAACTTGTAAACCTGATCTTGCTACACCCTGCTGAAAGCCCTTCAATGTCCCATTTTTCTTAGAAAAAAGGCATAAATCTTTAAAATGACCTACAGATCTTGCAACGTCTGGTCCCTGCTTACCATTCATGTTTCTTAAGGAGATAACCTCTCTCCATCGCTGAGCTTCCACATACACTGCTTCCTCTGGAAACTTTCTCTACTCCTAGTTTGGCCTGGTTAGCTTCTACTCATCCCAAATCTGTTTTTACTCTCACAGAACCGCGTTCCTTTATGTTAGAGAATTCATCTCGGTTTATATTTGTGCACTGTTGATTTAGTTCTCCAACTGATTCTCTCTCCCACTAGAAAATAAACTCCATGAGATCGGGGACATTGTCATATACACGCCTGGGAATACCAGGCAATCAATTGATACTTGTTTAAAGAATAAATTTATTAGGTCGTCTCCATTTACACAGCAGGCATTCTGGTGCCTACTTTGGCTCTGCTTATATGGAAAAAGCATTTTACTAACATAGGCCTATTAACAGACTCTCCACAAAGAACTGCGCACTGCCCAGAAGAGCCTCAAAGTTAGACACGAAGTCGTAACGTCACTTCCAGAGACCTCGCGCTGGACAGCGAGGGTAGCTGGGGGTGGCCGGAGGAAGGGGCCGGCAGGGCGCGGATGAACTAACCCGCCGAGAATTCAGGGCTCGAACGAAAAGCCTTTTACATCGAAGTACTCCTCAATCTGCGATCAGCTTCGCTAGTCCCGCGCAGCTCGAACGGTGCTTCTAGGGGACACTAGACGAAGGCTTTGGCAAAAAAGGAATGCAGAACCCCCCAAGACCCGCATATGCCCCCCAACGGCAGTCCCGGGTCCCGAGACTGCGCAGTCTCGAGCCAGCACCCACCTCCCGAAGCAGTTTTAGGTCCCCGTGCTGGATCTCGTACAGCTGAATGACGCCGGTGCCCCGTGCGAAGTTGCCCATGGTCACAAATTTGGCGCTGCAGGGCACCCACTTACAGTCAAACACCGTGTAGTTGAGGCCCTTCTGGATATGAGCGATGATCTGAGGCTTCTCGAAGGCCGACATGGTCCAGCCGACTTCGCCTCTGCCCACGGGCACACCCAAACCCTGACAAAACACTAACCTGGAACCAGACTCCAAATATTAGCGACAGTTTGTCCCTCCCCTTTGCCGTACTCGCCCCCCATGCTCCAGCAAGCTGTATTTAGTTGTCTCAGATAATGCCAGATGCGCTACGGAAGTCATACAAGATTTTTCTGCACGATGGCACAAACTTTTTATCGCCCTTACCTACTGCCTTTCGTACACACACAGATTAGAGATTACAAAATGCTTTGGCTGTGAATAGCGGGCCAGAGGGGGACGCTAAGAATCAGGCATATTTTAGGACAGCCCTCCCACCTCCCCAACCAACACACTGAAAATCGTGCTTCAGGTCTCCTGCGTGGAATCTAGGAAAGAGGGAGGAGCCCTGGGGCTGGTTGGCGAACGCTGGATTGAGCGAGGTGCGCCTGCGCCGTGCAGCAGCGCACGTGTTCGAGCCGGAAGCGGCTGCTGGGGCAGAAGATTCCTGGGGATGGCGACCGAAATGGAGGCGCAGAGCGCTGGGGCCGAGGACGGCTTCACCCAGGTCGCCCGCAAGGGTGGCCGGCGGGCGAAGAAACGGCAAGCTGAGCAGCTGTCCGCGGCGGGGGAGGGCGGGGACGCGGGCCGCATGGACACCGAGGAGGCCCGGCCCGCGAAGAGGCCCGTCTTCCCGCCCCTCTCCGGGGACGACTTCCTGGTACTGGCGGGACCCTGGGACACGAACGGGTGGAGGCCAGAGGCGGGTCGAGCTGGTGCCCTCTGGGTGATGTTGAAGCTCCGAGGGCGCTTCTGACTTGAAGTTCTCTTAGAGAAGTGACTCTGCTGAAGTTGAATTCGTTCAGTTAGAGGAAGCTTTTTGTGGATCGGCTGTCACTTTACAACTCCCCGCCCATTTCTCCAGACGTCTCCTGAGTTGTGTTTTCTTTTATTGTAGTGTGGGAAAGAAGAAACAAGGAAAATTCCAGTCCCGGCTAACAGATACACGCCGTTAAAAGAGAACTGGATGAAGATATTTACTCCTATTGTAGAGCATTTGGGACTTCAGATACGCTTCAACTTGAAATCGAGGAATGTAGAAATCAGGGTAAGGAGAACGTCAGCCACTTCCAAATATACTAGGGTTCCTCCTACAGGGATGAAAATGCACGAATAGACTTTCCTTAATGGGACTTATTTTGTTAAATGGTTTTCTTCCAGTTTTCTAATCTAGTCAGTTTGAACTTCTCAAATGCCTTCAAGGTCTGCATTTAACACAAATATTAATTGAATTCATATGTTGGGTCTGAGATCATATCACAGTACTAGCTATGCCTGGGCCTGTTTTGTACAGTAGTGTTCTGTGTTAAGAAGAGGTCGAGGGAAGAGGTTGTCATAAACAGAAGTATGTAAAACTCAAACCCGAGTGCTTGCTGCAGTACAGGTACTATATATTTTAATAGTATTCTTTTGGGGAAAAAAATATATCATTTTGAGAATAAGTATAAACTTTATATATATATATATATTTTTTCATTTCATAGTGTCAGTCTAGGAATTAGACAATTAAAATTAATTGATTTTGGGCTTTTTTTCCTCGCTACCAATTTTGTATCAGCATCAATGACCAAAATTAATTACATCTTCCATTTTGAGGATTGTTAACACAGTCATTAGGACTGGTATAGACTCATCTCTGTTGAGGGACCAGAATAATGGCGTAACACGGAGTGGCCCTACTCTAAATAGTTGGTGAATTTAAGATATCGAACTTGACAGAACTCCTGTGTGTTCCCAGTGCCACTTTCATTCAGGTTTTTATGGTTTCATGCCAAAGCTGCTTTTTTCCTTATAGTTTTCTCTTGCTTCGTTGCTTTAAATTTCCTTGCACCACTCCGCCCTCGATGCCAGAGCCAGATTAATTTTCCCAGACCATGCCGCTTTTGTTATGATGTCCTGGTATCTTCAGTATCTCTGAAGGATAAAAGTTAAGTTTTTGACTGAACTTGCCTTTCATCTAGGAGTCTCAGTCCTAAGTTCGTCTCACCATCTCTTTGAACATTTTCATCTCCACACTTAGGGGTGGCTTTGCTCTCTGAAGAAGGCGCTCTCCTCCCTATCCCCTTTCTCTTCCTTCTTTAGGTCCAGTCATCTTTCAGGGGCTAGCTCCATTCTTTCTTCTTTATCATCAGTCCATTCAGTCATGTCTTCGGTGCCCAGACTTTGTGCTTAGCTGTCTTACGTATTGCAGCGTTATCTGTGTGGATTCCACTAACACTTGCTGACACTGCTCTATGCTAGAGTGGTGCTTTGGCATGCGCTACATCATTTTGGTCTTTAGGACAGCCCCTTGAGGTAGATGACGTACATATCCCCATCTTACAGATGTGAGGAAACTGAGGGGCAGAGGAGTATCTTTGCCAAAGTCTCAGGCTAATAAGTGAATCTTGATGCTAGTAGGGACTTCTCAGGATCTTCTATTGTGACCTCCTTATTTTACAGGTGAGAAAACTTAAAATCTAGAGTATCTATGGGACTTGCCCAAGGTCACATATACAATTGGGACTGGGCTCTTGTTTTAAATATGCCATTACACAACCCTGTATGGTTTTAAATTTGTCAAATATGTGGTTTCGTCAGCTAGATTGTGAGTCTCTGTGGGATAGTGGAAATAAGAGTTTTGGAATCGGACCTCTGTTCGAATCTTACCTTTTTCACTTTTTAGTACTTTAGTTTCCTCAAATATAAAAGTATTTGTATCACTTAATATTCAGAGTTGTCGTGGAGATTAGAGCTATAGTGTGCAAAGCACCTTTGTAATGCATGTCGTTTACAGTAGTCAGCATTTTATGAATAGTGGCTATTTCTGTGATTATTGAATAAACTCCATGAGGGTTGTTGCTTTGGGAAACATCAACATATAAATGATGATTGAAGTCAGGAGATAGATCAGGACTCCCAGGAGACTGCACTGAAGGGGAGGAGGACCAGCTTGGGCGTTGACGGGATGAACCGAGAACAGGGGCCCTTCAGAGTGTGAGCACTTGGACTGTGCCAGAGGAATCTTGTTGATCATCCCAGAGTCCAATCAGGCATGGAGTGCAATCGGTCATTTGATGGTCTTTGGGTGGAACTGCCCAGCTCTAGAGCTGGGAATGTTTTATTTTGCAAATTAAACACAGTACTTCCCTCACCAAAAACAGTCATAGAGAATATATTGGGGAAGGGTGATGGTGAAGGAAATTATAGTAATGGGAGAGGTATTTTGTTAGAATATTATCTTTTTCATTCCCAGCTATAATTTGTGCCTCTTTTTTTTTTTTTTTAACAGACATGTAAAGAAACCAAGGATGTTAGTGCTCTGACAAAAGCAGCTGATTTTGTGAAAGCCTTTATTCTCGGGTTTCAAGTGGAGGTGAGTGATTTCATGATATCTGAAATGGGAGCTTGAAAAATACTCAGTATGAATGTTTCAGTGGATTTGGGCTCTTTTTTTTTTTTTTGAGTTTTCTAGTTCTACAGTTTGTGAATTTTAGTTTAACACTCATTCTCAGGTGTTTATTTTTATATTGTAGGATGCGCTTGCCCTCATTAGGTTGGATGACCTCTTCCTGGAGTCTTTTGAAATTACGGATGGTGAGTGTGTTGTGGTCGGTCTTCCTTATGAAATACTGTACTTTTGTATTGTGTGTGACTGTCAGCTTTCTAATAACATCAATTGAACTATATTATTAACAGCTTTAAAAAAAATACATATTTTGTGTCTTTTAGTAGGGAAATTTAGTTAATGCTTAACTTTATGTGGAAGTGGGTGGTGCAGTGGAATGCACTGGAATGGCTTACCTCTTGGCTTCTTGCTTTTCTCATTTAGTTAAGCCCTTAAAGGGAGACCACCTGTCAAGGGCAGTAGGAAGAATTGCTGGCAAAGGAGGAAAAACCAAATTCACCATAGAGAATGTGACACGGACGCGGATAGTTTTGGCTGATGTGTAAGTGTGAGATCTTGAGAAAATTACTGTCATCACTAGTATTTGATCTTTTGCTGGTTTCAAAAAATCATGAAGATTGTATTTTATGCATAATGTCACCGCTAAATCTTTGTCAGTGCGTGGTTCTGAATGAATAGATACCTACTTTGAAAGCAGATTAAGTTAGTTAGAAAATCTTAGAAATTATAGCTTTTTTCTCTATTAGCAATGAAGGAAATGTTTAGAATCACTATTAAAAGAAATTACATGACAAGTGAAGATTTAAATAGTATCTCAGAGGAATCTATTAAATCAGTAGGGAGAGCGAGGAGTAGGTGTTTTAAATGCCACTGTGAGGCTTTCCTTTTAAAAAAAATATATGTATATATGTATTTTATTTATTTATAAAAGCCTTTCATAAAAGGAAGGTGAATATTGCACGTCGGGTGAGAGCAATTATATGTGAACATAAATAAGATGATACGGGCTTAAAAAAAAAGGGTGTAGGAAGTCAAGCTGGGATTACCCCGTCTGAGGTTGAAGCTGCTCCGCTGCCAGGTTGGGATTACTGGCAGATGGCGCAGGGATTATATAATGCCATGAAGTTGGGAAAGGAAGCGGTTGACTGAGAGGAGGAGGGATCTGCCTGCTACTAAATCCAGAAATAATTTTATTTAAAATCATATTATCTTTGCTCTAAACTGCAGGGCTCACCATTATTTAGAATCTATAAATTTTAGACGATTTTTTATACTTTAAAGATAACCATAATACTGCATTGGTGGCCCTCTTTATCTGAAGACAGGTGTATTATAATTTTGATCTTTTATGAATTGAGCCTAGAGTTGGGAATATGGAGCCATGGGAAAAGCATATTGAAATAGAAATTTCAAAAATTTTGAAATGTATACCACATTTAAAAGTATCGTATATAGCCCTAAAAGCTTTTGTTAATTTAGAAATCTAAAAATGTAACTGATTTGCTCATCAAATTGTTAGTATGTCATATAATTTATAAGTGTTAACCTAAAATTTACTAGTTGAACTAATTTTTTAACAGCTGCACTGCAGTATGATTTACATACAGTAAAACCCACCTGTTATAAGTATACAGTTCAGTGAGTTTTTGGCAAATGTTCTATAGTCCTGTAATCCCACCACACTCAACAGTCTTCATCCCAAAAGTTCCCTGTGCGTCTTTGCAGCCCCGCCCTGTTCCCAGGCAATCACAGATTTACTTTCTGTCAGTATGGTTTTGCCTTTTCTAGAAATTCATGTAAATGGAAATACAGTGTGTAGTCTTTGGTATATAGCTTCTTTTAATTAGCATGTTGTTTTGAGTTTCTCCATTTTGCTGGGTGTGTAAGTAATTCCATCTTATTGCCGAGTCCTCGTCCATGGTGCAGACCTGCTGCATTTGTTTATCCTTTCACAGTTGATGGGCATTTGGGTTGTTTTCAGTTTGGGGCTATTGTGAATACTGTTGCTGTTGAATTCCTTTTTACATCTTTTGAATTTTTCTTACAAACTGAATTGCACACTACTTGAAATTAAAGTACTATCTTACAGTTTTTGTTATAAATAGGCTAATTGGAAATCCACATGTGCAACAATTTATATTAATTATGATGTAGCCATAAGATGGACTGTTACGTACCTGTGTTATTTTTGATGAGTTGCTAATAACCTGGCAAAATACAGTATACTGTGGGCAAGATATAAAACTAAAAACTATTTGTTCCAGATACATTCAGTATATCAGATGGGAAATAATATTGCCCATGTGTCCCGAGACATACATTCCATTCTGACTACTACCCCATTACTTTGGTTGTTTTGAGTAAGAAAACTACTCATGCTTCATGTTCTTGCTATCGCTATTTCCTCATCTTTCATGCTCTATTTTAAAGAATTTTATTGTTATCAAAGTTAGACATATGCCTACTTAAAAAAGCCAAAAATTTCTACTGCCTACCTCCATTTCCCCCTTCTCAGAGGAACCAATTACCACTCTTTTGGCTAGTTTTTAAAAACTATTTATCTCCATATTTCCAAATATCTCATTTATATACCAGCTTCTTGATTTTTTTTTTTCAGATTCACTGTTGGCTGTCTACCATGAAAGATGAAGGTTTAGCTTTCTTTCATCCCTCCCCCACCTCCACCCCACACTCCTCCTTTCTTGAAATCCAATTTACTTATTCCTCCCTCTCCTGCCAGTACATTGTGGGTTTTACTAGACCAGTGTTCAGTGTCACCTGAATACAGAATCAGCCTATTAACAGCTGAGCCAGTTGCTAAACTGTGATTACTTTATCTGTTCTTCGCAACTTTGTTTTCCCTTGAAGAAATAATTCTCATGTGTCTGGCTGCTTTCTGAATTTTCAGTGTACTAATTCGACAAACAGCTGTATGTTGTCTCTATCCCCTCTTGGTGCATTCAGACGCATCAGACGTTTTAGAAATCTCTCCTGGAGCCTTCCATTCTAGAAGCACTGCCTCCCTCTCTGCCTGGTGCCCAGCTGCCATCCTGAGTTTCCTTTCACCTTTGCTCCTTGCTGTTTGAACCCCTTGGTTCTCGGATTCTTTTTCCTGAATACACATTGATTTTGTTTTTCGTTTTGTTTTATTGATTTGATATTTGTATATATTGCAAAATGATCATCGCAATAAGTCTAGATAACATCCGTCACCATATATGGTTACAGAATCTTTTTTTCTTCTGATGAGAACTTTTAAGATCTGCTCTCTTAGCAATTTTCTGATATGCAATACAGTGTCATTAACTATAGTCACCATGCTGTATGTTACATCCCCAGGACGTATGTTGTAGCTGGAAGTTTGTACCTTTTGACTTCACCCATTTCATCCACTTTGGTGCTGTATATAGTCCAGGAGCTAGCTGAGCAGAGGAAGTACATTTTTGGAGACCTTGTTCTGAAGATGTCTTCTATCCTGGCCAATTATACAATTCTGTTATAAATCATTTTCATTCAGAATTTTGAAGGCATTGCTGCATTATCTTCTAGCTTTCAGTATTGCTGTTGAGAAGTCCAAAGCCATTTTGATTCCTGATTCTTTTAGCTCTTTCCTGTCAATTATACTATCGTCTTCATCCCCTGAAATTTCATAGTAATGTGTTTTGGTGTGGGTCTATTTTTATTCATCTTATTGGGTCCTTTCCAACTAGAAACCCCATTTTCTACCATTCTTAGAAATATTCTTGAATTACTTCTTTGATTTTCCTTCTGTTTTCCCACCCTATCTGGAATTCTTTCTCTAAGTATCTTCTAATCCTATTTAGTTTTCCCAACATCCTATCCTTGATTCATGGGCGCATGAAAGTAGCTTTTCTAATCTGGCTCGCTTTGTGGTGGTGTTTTTATTCCTCTCTCCCTGCAGTCTCTGTTTCTGTATCTCTTTCTTCACCTTGCTGGTTGTGGCTCTTACTTTTTGGTAGTAGATGTTTCCTCGGATTCTGCTGATCTTCAGTGTGTACCATATGTAAGAGTGGGATGGTAACGAGCAACAGAAGCCTGGAGCTCGGTGCATGGTGGGGGGATTGACTGTAGCTTCATTTCGGGCGACTGGCCAGGCTGTTTCTTTGGGGAAGCCCTGATGTCAGTGTCTGTAGTCTTTCTTATTGAGCAGGTCAGGTTCCCCAGAGAAGTATTCTCCAGTCTCTTTGCTGCCAGACCTTTGGAGCCCAGTTATGGAAGACAGTTGGAGGTCTCACCATTCAGTGTGCAAATGTTTGCTTGATGTTGCCCGTTATCAACAGGGTACCCCTCCCTTGGCTGTGCCTCATACCCCTGGGCCAGACATGTATTTTTTGCGTTCTCCAGTAAGCACTGCTCACCACCCCATAATTTTGCAGAGTTACAGAGGGGTGGTTGCTTGTTTGCACAGGGTGGGGAAGAAAATCTGGGGATCATCTTGAATGGACTTTAACCGAGACTCTCTTGTTTTTAGCCTCACTTTTATCCCAGTTTCAGAAATACCTGAGCCTCTGGGGGTGAGGAGGTTCTGCTTGATGTTCCCACTGCCAATTCAGTGTCAGTTTACTGACATTTTGGAAGATGGGTTTGAAAAGGCAAAATGCTCTATTGTCAGTCTCATTTGAGTCATTCAGCAAGGAACATTCAAAGGGTCTGGCTGATCCTTAGTGAGCACTGAAGAAATGTAGCTAATCTTTAGAAAGCTTTGCAGTTGAAATCCAAAGGTGTTTTAAATAAGTACAGTATTTCTTGCATTTCTGGGTACTCAATAATCCTAGCTCTGCCAGTGTGTAATCTTGGACAGAGTTCTTGATTTCTTTTAAACTTCTTTCCTCGTCTGTAAAATGGGAATAACATCTACCTAATAAAGCTCTTGAGAGGATGAAATGAGAACATGTATGTAAAGCCCTGGCACAGAGGGGACACTCACTGGATGGTGGCCGTTATTAACCAAGAATCTGAACTTAGTTTTTTTAAATTTTTATGTCATTTCTAATAATTGGGGGGGGGATATAATTTACATACCATGAAATTTCCCCTTTCAAAGTGGTTTTTAGTATATTTACAGAGTTGTGCAACCATTACCACCACCTGTATTTAGGAATCTGTATCTGTAATGATTTTCCAGAGTTTCTGGATTACAGGATTTAGTTAAGGAAATGCTTTTTGTAACTTCTCACTTTTTCTCTTGCAGGAAAGTTCACATCCTTGGTTCTTTCCAGAACATCAAGATGGCAAGAACTGCCATTTGTAACCTCATCCTGGGTAATAGCAGTTTATTTCTTTGGTGTTTTCTCTGGAAAGGAAAGAATAGGAATCTAGGAACTCAGACCACATTTGTGCATCAGTTTAGGATAAGGGTTATGTTAAAGATGGCAGGTAGAAACTCGGGGGCTTCACAAATGTGGGCCTAGAGAAAACAGTAGGAATGTTTTTGCTTGAATTCGATCTGTCTGCTAAAGAAGAGAAAGGGTTTATTGGGTTATATTGCTTAAATCTTTGTGCTTTCCCCTGATGAGGTACACGGAAAAGCCATTCCAGAATAGCAGGAAACACTATGTTTTAGGGTCAACAAAAAGGGAGCTGATGATCAGCATCCATCAACTTAATCCACTTAGTCTCATTTTCAAACTGTGCAGCAAAGTCAGTAACTTCTGATAGGAGTTACAGGATTGTAGCAGCCTGCTCAGAAAACACTTGGGATTCTCCCTCAGTGCCCAGGTCTGACTGACTAGCTTTTTTTCAAAATGTTTTGACAACTTGGTGCCTTTGGTTCTTAGGATTTCAAATGTTTTTTGGAGAATATTTGGATATGGTTTCTTTTATGGTTCTTTTGTTGATTTAAGATCCAATGGAAAATGTCCCTGTTCTTTTTAGAGTTGTAGACCGTTTTCTATGTATCCTCTATATATGTGAGTATATTTGTATAGATAGATAAACTTATTTTTTTCCCCTCTGCAGGAAATCCTCCATCAAAGGTTTATGGCAATATTCGAGCCGTGGCTAGCAGAGCAGCAGATCGATTCTGATTTCAAATCCGAGACTTTTTATCTTGTCTTTGGACTCTGGAGAAAAAGACCTTACCCTCTACAGGTGGTCACAAGAAACCATGTGAAGAATTTTTCAGTCAGTTTAAGCCTCGGTCCCTTCTTCCACTGTCAGCCAGAAGCATAAACAGAAAGGAAAAGTCTGATAGTATCACTCTCAACAGCTTCAAAGTTAATTTAAATATCAAAATTTAGTACCATTGTTATATATTAATTATAATTTATCATTTTTTTAACTTTAAATCACGTGCAAATTTTCAGTTTATAATTCATTTGGAGGGAAACTTCTTGTTTAAACAGTTCTGTATGAATTTATAAGTTTTTTATTTATAGATTTATAACTTTTTATAAATTTATAAACATTTCTTCTCTATAAGTTGTAATTGAAGAATTATCTCAGAAAACCTCTCTGCATTATGACCCTTAGTACTGAGTGGTGTGTGAGTATTTTAGCATCAAGTCAGAAGCAGCAGTTTAGCGATACTATGTGAACCAAGAAAGGCTAAGCTTGTACCTGTTTTGCAGTTTATGAAATTAAAGACCTACATCACAATGTCAGTGTGAGGAAAGTTTTATTTTTTAAGTAAGTGTTGAATGAAGGTAGTCAGACATCACCAATGTTGGGTATATGTCTTCTAAGTAGTAACGGTGAAATATGGTAAAAGAGTGGTTTTACAACGCTAAGAAAAGGACTATATTCTGCAAATGTAATAGATTGTGTTAACTAGCGTCTGCCTGTTTAAATATTATCTGATTCATTTTATGCATTTTTTAAATGAACGGAACTCACTTCATTAAACATGTGATTGTGATACTATGTTCTCTTGTATGTCTCTCAAACTCTTGACCAAAACTTTTTAACTTTAATGATGGAAATATTAGAAAGTTCATGTAAGAATTAGAAGTATTCTTATTAGCTTCTGTGTTCTTTACATCAATTACATGTGCCACTGTCCCAGACTGGTTTGTATATTACATGGGATTGGATATACTTTCATATTATGGTGGAAATCCAATGGGAAATTGCTGGAAATGTCTCAGCAATAACTTTTTGTTCTTTGGCAACACAGCAGCATGGAGAGAGTATGTGCATGATTGTATCAAATCTTTATTCTTTTTGAAGAGGAGGAATTTGTTGGGACTTTCTGTGGAGGTTTACACAGGCTTTGGAGGTACTTACCCACCCCCTTGCTTTGCCCAGGAAGTTATATTCAAAATTGTGACCACTTAGGGTGTAGTTTTCTGGGGAATGGCTTGACAATTTTAATCAGGTTTTCAAAGCACTTGCATTGGAATGAACCATTGCTAGGTAACCGTTAAATGTTTGGGGTTGCTTTTTAAGGAAAGAGCATAATTTTTGATTGGGAAAATATGGGTTTTCTATGTTAAAGTGCAGTAATGTTTTGGTTTGTTTGAATTGACTTCCTTTTGAAAATTTCTTACATGGTTAGAACTATCAGTAATACAAGAGAGCAAATATATTTCTCTGGCACTTACTGAAATTTGGGATGCTGAACTTTGGCTTAGTGACTTGAGTTTTGCGCCCTTCCCTGGTCGAGCATCTCTCTCTCTCTCCTCTCCTGGGGGGGTAGTACTACTTGGGCTTTGAAAGCAAGACACAATGTAAGAGGAAACCCAACTAATTCTTGGAATGAGAATGATGAAAAAGGAATAGAGGTAATAAATCTATTTCACAGTGGTAGTTAGTTAACCTTAACCTCCTCAATCAAATCACTTCTTCAAAGCCTTTTCTTTTAGAGGATATAGACTTCCTTTTTTGTGTGTGGAAGATTGGCCCTGCGCTAACATCTCTTGCCAATCTTTTTTTTTTCTTCCCAAAGCCCCAGTACATAGTTGTGTATCATAGCTGTAGAGTTGTAGCTCTTCTAGACGGGGACGCTGCCCCAGCATGGCTTGATGAGTGGTGAGTAGATGTGCCCAGGAGCTGAACCGGTGAATTCGCCGCTGAAGCGGAATGTGCAAACTTAACCGCTGTACCACCGGGCTGGCCCCCTTCCCAAGAGCCTTTTCTAAGGCCTGGACACTAAATCTGATACCTCAAACCTCAGCCATGCTTATCCATGTTTCTGTGGCAGTTGTGCTATACTGTAGTTATTATAGTGTCTGCCTCCTACAGTAAAGCCTCTGATCTTTGGCTATTCAGTACCCTAGTACAACTTCTGACATGTAACAGTGTACGTATTGATTGATAACATTGGCTGGGGGATGGGCCTGGAAGAGGAGTATTAGATATTCAGTGGCTGATAGAGGAGAAGCCCTTGGTAGTTTCCTCCTAGACATTCCAGAAGATTTGGGTTCTAACTCTAATGCTACCTACAACTAGGATGGTACAGAAAAAAGCTCATGTTCATTGAGCATCTGGGAAAAAGACCTAGTTTTCCTGATCCCAGATCCATGTTAAGACTGGGACATCATGCTTAATGTTAGATGACTGAAAGTATACAGTGACAGTATACATAACCACCCTACAGCTTGCAGAATAATTGTATTGTACAAATGTTACTTATTTGGTCAAAGAAACCAGTAAATCTTCAGGAGGTTTGAGAGAGCAAGGACTCGCTAATTTGATCTGGTTAGCAGATAGATAGATTTATAATGCCCAAAGGAACTGAAAGGTTGAAGTAGCAATGGACTTTAGCTTAAATGTTAGCTAATGCAGGGAGAGATTTTTGAGCATGTGGGAATTTGGAAGACTAAGGATTAAATGATTCAAGACATAATGAGCTTGAACACCATTTCTGCCTTTTTAAGTGCTAGAAACTGTCCAGAAAGATTGAGATTCTTTACCATCTTTTCTACTCTTCTTCTAAATTGTAGTAATATAATTTACCATTTTAACCATTTTGAAGTATACAGTTCAGTGGCATTTAAGTACATTCACATTGTTATGTACCACCACCATCCATCTCCAGAACTTCATCTTCCCCAACTGAAACTGAACCCATCAAATACTAACTCCCCATTTCCACCTCCCCCCCGCCCGTGGCAACCTCCATTCTACTTTCTCTATGAATTTGACAACTCCAGAAATGCATATAAGTAGAATCATACAATATTGTCCTTTTGTGACTGGCTTATTTTACTTAGTATCTATCTCCAAGGTTCATCCATGTTGTAGCATGTGTCAAAATTTCCTTCATTTTATAGATAAGTAATATTCCATTATGTTTATGCCACATTTTGACTATACATCGGTCATGGACACGAGTTGCTTCTACCTTTTGGCTATTGTGAATATTGCTGCTATGAACATAAGTGTACAAATATGTTCTAGTTTCTGCTTTCATTTCTCTTGGGTATATACCAAGAAGTGGAACTGCTGGATCATATGATAATTCTGTTTAAGTTTTTGAGGAATCACTATACCATTTTCCACAGTGAGCGCACCATTTGACATTCCCACTAGCAATGAATGCACTATGGTTTCAGTTTCTCCACATCCTCGCCAAGGCTTTTTTTTTTTTGGTAACAGCAATGCTAGCAAGTATGCGATACTATCTGGTAGCTTTGATTTGCATTTCCATGACTGGTACTGTTGAGCAACTTTTTACGTGCTATTGGCCATTTGTATCTTCTTTGGAGAATGTCTATTCAATTCCTTTGCCCACTTTTTAATCAGGTTTTTTTGTTGATTGTAGTTCATATTCCAATGGACATCTCATCACGTACATGATTTACAAATATCTCCCATTCTGTGGGTTGCCTTTTTACTCTGTTGAGCCATCTATTCTGCTCTTAAGACCATTAGAACTAGGTAAAGAAAGGGAGACCTAGAGCTTAAATGCATCTAGTATAGGCTTAAATGCATCTAGTAATGTATACTTCTAGGATAGTCTAAGGAGCCAGAATCGAGTGTATAGTGTCTCATAACTAGTGCATACCTGACAATATGGGTGTTCTGGGTATAAAACACCTCTAACAGCCCATAACTCATCTGGGCCAGGTATGTCATTTACCTGTCACAAGTATCTCAAGTGCTTATTACAGCACTAGGCATGTAGTAGGAACTCTACAAAGCTGTTGAATGAAGTTGTTGAGTGTCTCAAAAAAAAATTAATTTTCACCTTTTATGAAGAGTGACAAAGTACTGAATAGTATTATAAAATCACTACCTGTATAAACAGGGTATCTCATAATACCTAATTCACTTATTATTTATTGAGCAAACACTAAGAGGTAGAATTCTAGACAACAGGATATCAGTGACCAAGGGACAGAAATCATTGCCCTTGTGGAGCTTTTTCATTCATTTTATTTTGATAACTGGGGAAGACAAATAATATAACATTTACATAAGTAAATCATGTCAGAAGAGGTTAAATGCTATGGAAAAAGAAAAGACAGTGGGGTAAAGAGACCCAGGTGTATTAGTATGTTTAAATAGAGTGGCCAGGAGACTCCCTGTTGGGACAGGACCTGAACACAGACTTGGAGGCATGAACTGGGAGACATCTGGTGCGGGAAGACAGTGCCAAGGCCTGGAACGGAAGCAAGCCAAAGGCTCCAGGAAGCACAGGGAGGCTAACGCGGCTGGAAGCAGAGGAAAGGTAAGTAAAGGAATGAGAGAGGGCTTTGTAGGTCGTTGTAATGACTTGTGGTTTTACTCAATGATAAAGTAGATTTATTTTTTACTTATGGCTTAAAATCAAATATCGAACATCAATTTATAAGAGTTTTTTAAAAAATCCGAAAGAATGAAAATATCTAATGGCTGTGCAAGCCCACCAAAGACCGCTGTGAATACAGCCAAGCAAGTTTCAAATATTTTATTTTCTTATTCATACAGTATGAAGTTTTCTAAAGATCCCACAACATGATGTTTCATGCAGAAGAAAAACTAAACATTCAACATAAACCACCCCTCCCCAACCCACACTAAAAAAAAAAAAAAGGAAAGAAAACCCCTCATTCCCCAGTAAGGAAATAATGTTTGCACTATTTTTCTGTAACGCCAGCCAAGATATGCACAAGCAAGAGAAATAGAAAGCATTTGCTAAAATATTTGTAACAAATACTTATGTACAAAAAATTCACAAAAGACTAGTTCCCCCTTGAAGCAGAGCACATGGCAGTTGACACTGGAACAGATCAAACCACTGGCTGGGATTATAAGCCACGTACTGATCCAGAGGAAGAAAGTTACATGTAGTGGAGATTTTCAGTTTGAACATTAACATTTCCAAAGTTTGGCAACATTATCTTTTTAAATTATGCAAATTATGTAAACAAGAGGTACATTTTAAATCGATCTACATGCAAAACTCCATGTCATGCAAGGACACCAAGCACCGGATTTTTCTCTCACAGACAGAGCCCATGATGTGCAGCACTCAGTTGAAGGAACAGCGATGGCAGGCAGGTGTGCCCAATTTCAGATTCAGTCACCTTGATTCAACCTGCCCTTTTCCACTCATGATTATAAAACCAATTTTTATAGAAAAACTATACAGGGAAAGGCTACTGTCCTAGAAAGCTAGCCAAAATGTTTTTTTCCAGCCAATAGTACCTTTGCAGAAAAGGGAAGGGATAATATCAAGTGGTGGAACATGATACACTACTTTTATATCACACAAATTTATTAGTTGTCATCCATTACAAATATGGGCAAATCAAGAAAGAAAACCATCATGCACTCTCTATGCCTTGTGGTAAAGAAATTAAGATACAATTTTGCTCTTCTGTGGCATATAGACTAGTGAGATTTCTCCCATTTAAATCACAAATATATGTGGGTGTTTAGATACATACATGCACATTAAATATCACCAGTTTTTTAGATGAGCAGCAAGTCTTTTGAAACAGAAGGGAAATTTATGGTTCAAACATAAGTTTAATGACAAATTATTTACCCATGTAATAAAACAAATGGATATCCTAAGCAGTTACATGATTACTTCAGGTACTCTTCATTAAGTAATGTCTACGATAAATCATGATTGCCTTATATAGCTTCTGGCCTTTAGGTGTATAAAATCACAACTGGTAACTTCCATTTATTCAGGGACATTTAATAAATGTAGCGGCTCCTAGTTATGAAGTAACAGTGAAGCAGCCATAAGCTCTGTGCAGTTACTGTATGAACACAAGGATGAGCTCTCGGCAGTAGCATGAACTACACTTTCTCCTCAAGCAGAGATGTAGGAAGAGCTGCTCAGCATGAGACACAGTCCCCGGAAATATATTCATAGGTATAAATAAAGTTACAAACTCCTTTGTTACAAAAATGTAATTAAGGTAAATAATAGGACATTAACAAATGCTTTGTCAATCTCTCAAAGGAGAAAGCACAGGAAAAGGAAAATAGCTGGCCTAACACCCGGCTCAAATTGTACAATCTTCTATCTATATATAAAACTGTGTGAAATAAAAGTAAGGATGTTTTTATGTTCTGCTTGGCACTTTTGTACTCTATCATTTTGTTTCTGAATCAAGTATATTAAATTAAAGCCAACCTACTACACATATAGAAAGCTACATATATCTATATATAAATATTTACATATGTATATATAGATACTTTCTTGTTATAAAAGATGAAGAAAAATAAATTAAAAAGCCAACTCCTTCCCTTTCTTCACCACATTGATATGCTCTTTTCATGTTGCTGTCCTTCAGACTTTAAAGTGCTACACTGAGTTATTGAGAAATCAGAGTTCAATAACACTTAGTTGGCTTCATGAGGCTCGTGTTGGAAATGTGGCTTCACAGAGAAAAATACTTCCATTTAAATACACAGAGAGCATTGCTGGACGTCTTGAGCAGATCTTCAGAGATGGAGAAGAAAGCAAAAGTGTTGGGTGGTACTCTTTAAAAAAAGAGTCACACGTCTACCACCATCTTTTTGTGGATATCTAGGCCACCTACAACCTGCAACAGATAGGAACAAATCAAGCTCAACCATGTTTGAGACACTCCTTCTTACTGGTCTAACCACCCTATCAAAACTACAATTTAAAAACATACTACTTGATCCATTTTCAGAAGCTGTTTTTAAACTTTGCCTCTAGTTAGAATTTTCATTGCTTCTTTCTCCCAGGATAACAGGTATTTTCTTGTGTTCTAGCACAAGGACTGGCAAACTTATTCTGTAAAGGGCCAGATAGTAAATATTTTAGGCCGTGCAAGCCACATACAATTCCTCTTGCATATTCTTCTTCCACTTTTTTTTAACACCTAGAAAATGTAAAAAACTCAAAGACATATGAAACAGGCCATGGGCAGGATTTGGCCTGCTCTGTGGTTTGCCAACGCCCACCTCAGTAGTTAACTGGCTGTTACCATAAAAACTGTCCTCAAAATTCAAATATGGGTTTCACTGTCAGTCTATTCCAGAAGGTATTAAAAAGGATCAAATGAATAAAATGTTCTGCACATTATTTTCCCAGGGAGTCGAATACATGTAGAGTTGCTATAGACATCTCAGTGAATACTGACATGGTAATCTAAAAGTGTAATTATCTGTATTATTATTTGGGGAATAAATTTTATTAAGTATAACCTATGTAAAGAAAGTGCCTAAGTCATAAATATTCACACTTTGATGAATTTTCACAGTAAATACCCAAGTAACCAGCACGCAGACCACGACCAGGACTCTTCTGCGGCCCCCTTCCAGCACCAGCTGTCTTCCTCCTCCTACCCCACCACACACGGAGGCAGCCACTATCATGACTTGACCATCCTAGGTTAGTTTGGTCTGCTTTTATACATTTTATAAATAAAATCTCTTTCGTGTCTGGCTTGTTTCATTCAACATTATGTCTGAGATTACTCCATGTTGTTTGGTATAGTTGCATCTGCATTATTTTTAAATTCAAACTTTTTTTTTAAATTTTATTTGAAAAATAAAGCTTCACCAGCCAATTAGTTTTGCAACTTCTGCTATGAAAACAGCACTTTGCTAACCTGCCCTCATTCCCTATTTCCTTTTACCTAGAGGCAATCATTTAGAATTTTCAGCTGATTTTTGGTATTACCTACAGGCCTCCAAATGACATCCCTACATTGCCTTTTCTTGGATTTAAAGTTGTAGGCATTATCCACTGACTTCCCACCACAGAATAGGAAGATTCAGCTCTTTCACACACACCTCTCCCAACTATCTCCTGCACCATATACTTCCCACCCTCACCCTTTCCAAAAGTTATAGGTTTATTTTGATTAGACAAAAATTCAGCTATTTAACTGTGACTATATAAAATACTACTTACAGCACCACAGAATCGTATACTATGATTACTTTTTCCTTGCTGGGTGTTCTATATATTTATCATTAATTCAACCCCAAACTTTTCTTCTAAATACATTCAAATATATTACGTAATTCTACCAATTTTACTGTCTTGAAATCACTCCCTGAGCTTTCCAACCTGCTCCAATCTAGGCCTGGATCTCCCTTCACCATCATCCTGGAGATCTCCTTCTCTCTCCTGTTGGAGCCTCTGCTTCCTGGATCCCACACTTATCTTCCTATCTGATTTACAATTTTACTACAGTGGGAACATAACCTCCAGCAGTTTCAAAAAAGGAGGTCTTGCATACCTGAAAATGTCTCTACTCTTCCGTCTAGTTTGAGTTTGTAAAGAATTCTAATTTAGAAATAACTGTCCCTCAGAATTGTAAAGGCAATGCTCCATTATCTTCTAGTTTCCAACTTTGCTACTGAGAAATCTGCTACCATTATGATTCTTGAGTCTTTGTATGAAGCCCCTCCCCCAGCCCTCCTACCTCAGCTCTTTCGAGTTTATAGAACCATCTCTTTGTTTCCACTGTTTTAAAATCTCATGACAATGTGCCTAGGTCTAGATTATTTTTATATACTATGCTGGGTTACTTAATAAGTCCTTTCAGTCAGGAAACTCATTACTTTTGGTTCATTACTTTTTGATGATTTCCTTCCATTTTCTTTCTGGAAATCCCAGCATTCAGGTGTTAGACCTCCTAAAATGGATCACTAAATTTAAATTTCCAAGAGCTCTTTTATGCATTATCCAATTTTTGTTTCAAGGATTACACACACACACACACACACACACACACACCAATGCCTCGAATGTCCCAGCCTAGAGACTAATTTCATTCTTTCCAATCTCCCACCAAAGTGCAGCACAGTCTAATTGCTCCTTAAACAGACTTAAAGCAAGTCTCCTGATTTCAGCCTCACCCTCACCTCTACTTTCAGTTATCTTGTGCCAACAAATTTCTTAGCCTTTCAGGGATTCTGTTGGTTTACAACACAAACATTTTTCTTTAATTCCTAGACTATGCCCCTCAAAAATACAAGTCAAAGCAATTTATCACGAATACTGGAAAACAGACTCAAAGTTTAGCTTATGTCTTCAGTGTAAATAGCATCATTTCTATATCTAAAGATGTATTTTAATTTCCTTCCACTGACAGGTAATTTATATGTAATTTTAAGTTACATTTTATATTTACTAAATGCAAGTAGACTTCATTTATATACCTCCCCTCCATATCACTCCAGTCAACAGTTTTCCAGTTTTGCTTTGTTCTCTCAAGGCTTGAGATTTCTTCTTTTGAAAATGGGCTGCTATCCATGATGCCATTACTAGCCTGGTCTCATGTACTCAACCCGATGCCAGGCCACCACGGGAGTCCTTCAGTGATCTTTGGCAATGGTGAAGGAGGAACAAACACCTGGAGCAGAACCACCTGGTTCTAAGTCTCAAGCCTAACTCCCTTCCAAAAAGATCTAGCTTGTTCTTTAAACTAGATCACCACCCTACTTTTCAAAACAAATTGCAAAGACAGTATTCCCTTGAGACGAAGGAAGATACTTAGAGGAGAATGTGAACTTCTACTTAAATGCCAAAGTAGCCACACTTCAGTCCTTACATAACACACAACCAGGGTCATTTGTTTTTCCTTGTGTGGTCTAAATAAAAAATGAAAAGAAAAGGAAGGAAATCTTCCTATAGAAGCATTCAGTCATAAATGAAAAATTGCAGAACTTTTTTTTGTTATCTTTGCCTCTCCTCTGGATTCTCTACTATCTCTAGCTCGCAGTCAAAACTCCTTATAACACATCAAAAAGTTAGTATCTTTGCTTTAGGGGCAGAAGTAGAGAAGAGAAGCTGAGTGGCTGTGTTCTTATTAGGAAGCAATGAATGGTAGCAAATCCCTGGATCTCCTGAAGAAGGGCAGTAAACTGGAGGCTAAGCTGTTGCCCCCATTTCCACCTAAAGTTAGTTTTCTAGGGCTCCCCATAACTGTTGTCCCCCCGTCTCTGCCGAGTCCTTGCCCCAAAAAACACCCATCAATAGCTTGGGAAACAGGGGTGGGAGGAGGTGTAAAAAAAAAAAAAAAAAAACCCCAAAACAACAAGAAAAAACATTTACATTGCCTAGATGGTGAGTTTAAGATGAACAGGGACTCAACTTCTGTTGTCCTAATGAAGCCAAGCTTCTGGATACCTAGCTGAAACTCATGAACACTTATTTCCCACAACTGTACTTTCAAATGTTTATTTTTAAATGAACCTTAAGAATGTAACCTAGCTGTAACTTGGAGGACTACCAACAATAGGTAAAAGTTACTAGGGGGCCGGCCCACTGGCGTAGTGCTTAAGTTCGCGTGCTCCGCTTCAGCAGCCTGGGGTTCATGGGTTTGGATCCCAGGCACGGACCTACGCACCACTCATCAAGCCATGCTGTGGTGGCATTCCATGTACAAAATAGAGCAAGACTGGCACAGGTGTTAGCTTAGGGACAATCTTCCTCAAGCAAAAAGAGGAAAACTGGCAACAGACATTAGCTCAAGGCCAGTCTTCCTCAACAAAAAGAAAAAAAAAGTTACTAGTACCATTCTTGTGGCATTTTATCAATCACTGAAAATACTAATTCTTGAGAATGATAACTGTTAATTATTAACAATTAGAACAAAGAACATTTCAAAACTCTGAATATAGGACAATTAGGCAAAATCAAATATATAAACTTCTAGTGCAAAATAACTATAAGGAATTCTCTATTATGTAGTTTTAAAAATGTTTTTAAACCATAACTAATGAAGAACCAGCTCTTTTGTACTTACAGCACAGAATTCTTCAAAGGATATTCTTCCATCTCCATCCTTATCTGCATTTATTATGGTTTTGTCTACAATTTGCTGTAACTGTGTATCTTTCAGATTGTTCCCCACCATCATCTTCAGCACCTGGAAGAGTTCCCCATTGGAAATATAGCCATCTTTATCCATGTCATAGATACGGAAAGCAACTAAAAAAAGAGTAAGGAAAATCAATGGCAATTATAAGGCAGTCACAAAGATGAGAAAGAAAACAGTAAGTTGCCAAACATCTAAAGTAGGAAGATGGCTCCTTTCTACATACAGATGTTGCCTTTAGGTGCAGTTTAACATGGTTGGTTAAGAGTATGGGCTACAGAGTCAAGAGTGCTGAGGCCAATTAGTGTAGCCTAGGGCAAGTTTACTTAAGCCTGCTAAGCTTCAGTTTCTGCACATATAAAATTGGGGCTAATAATAGCTTCAACCTCCCAGGTTCTTGAGAGTACTGAATGAGATTAACACATGTGAATTGCTTAGAAGAGTGTCTGATACATGGCAAAAGCTCAATAAAAGACAGTGACTGCTATTAATACTACTCTTGTTTACATCAAGAGTTCATTTGCAAAGGATGTTTGCATATATTCTGTACCTCAGAGAACTGCTGTTGAATAAAATGTCTCTCTCGTTAAGAGATAAATAATTTAAAACAGTATCAGATGGTCCCTGTAATAGAGGCTGCCTAGATAAACCAAAACGGTGGACTTCCAGCTAAATATTTCTGAATACAATGTGTGTAAACTAAGTTAACCTACAACATTAGAACATTTCTTCCCACCTTCATCAAAAGAATCTCTTATCCAAGACATGAAGTTTATATGGCTGTTTTCAGTAGAAGGAAATTCTATTTTCCTTCTATCCAAACAAAAAGCAACAATGACACATCATTAAAAAATACTAGTCACAAATGTCCTAAAAGGATTTTCTCCAGAATGTAAAATTTCTGTGATGTATACTAAGGATTTGAATAAATGACATCTTTAAAATATTCTAAAAGGAGGTTATAATGCAGTATGGGGTAGTGGTGTTACAAGAGGAAAAAGGAACTCCGTGAAGAAAATACTTACACCTCAACTTCTGTTCCTTATCTCCTTTGACACTGAACTGAGAGACTCCCTCAATGAATTCTGAGTAAGGACAGAAAATGTTTACAAATCACAAGTTTTCATTTTCTACATAGAAAAACAATACATACCCATGCACACAGAAATCCTACATACCCACAAAAGAATATTTTCTTGCTGCAAAAGAAAATATCACTAGCAGTGTTTAAAACTGAAAATGCCAAGTTTGAAACTTCAACAAACAAGGTTTTATATATATATATTTTAAATTTCAATCTGGACTTCTCTAAGGTCAAATCAATTTGAACAAATATTTATTAAGTACCACAGAGCATAACATTAAAAAACATACGCTTTAAGCTATTTAACTCTTTCTTCTTGGAATATGACTAAAAAGGGGGGGCTTTAAAAAAAGATAATACATTGTTTTGCCAGAACAAAACTAATTTTGGATTTCTGGTTCCAAAATTCAGAATCATTTACATAAACTGTTGGAAGTTTCATGAAAATGATCATTTTTCTTCACTGCCTGCTAAACACTAAATCATAATCAGTTTTAGCTCCCTTCACTTATAATCCAGTTCCCAAAACTAAAATAACAAAACCTGTTGATGATTCCCCAGTGAAATGAAATGTTTATTTACTTCAAAGTATAGAATCAAATATAAAATTATCATATGAATATTAGCAAAAGCACTATTGAGTGTCTTTGTAAAATCTAGATTAACTAAAATAGACTAATCCTTTCTATGATAATGCTCATATCCTTATTACCACAGTTTATTTTTTATCGCTGACTTAGTATTATATCATTCTTCACAAAAAAGTTTAAAAAGATGCAGTTTCTAAGTTTCCCTAATGTGAGACTAATAGTCTAAAAACAAAGGAAATACTAAATCTAGTTTTTTTAGATTACCTTAAAGGACAATTTGATCTTTTATGAACCAAAAAGTAAAAGATCGTAGTTCATTAATGTTCATACACCACAGATTTTGAGATTTTAACATAGCCTATTATTATAAGATCACCAAAAATAAAGACATTTAAGAAAAACTAAAATTTTCAGACATTTTCATACACAGAGCTATAAGACTACTCATAGATTATCTAACTTATGACGTTAAAAAAGTACTTTCTTACCTTTAAAGTCTACTTCTCCATTCCCATCTGTGTCGAATATATCTATTACTCGTTGTACTAAAGGATTCTGTTGTAACTCAGGCAGAGACATGAACTCTTCCACACTCAAAGAACCAGAATTGTCCAAATCGAGCTTCTTAAATCTCTTTCCTAGCCTTTTAATTTCATCAGCATCAACTAAAAGCAAACAAAAAGAACAAGATTTACAAAATGATTTTATGATAATTATAGGACAAAAATCCAGCAGTTAGCCAATAGTTTAATTTTCAATTTAATTAAAAGAGTTCATATACTGTTGACTAATTCCTTATAACAGAGAAAGTACATCATAAATATTTTTATTTGGTTACCTTTTTGTTTGTCAGCACCTGCCATAACTGTATGCTGAGTACCAAGATATTACAGGATTGACAATGCTAAGCTGATCATGGAAGTCAGGTGGTTCCTACTAGGCAGGCTGAATCAATCTCTGTTCTGTACCAAAGCACCTTGATTTTCACTTATCTTTTCAAATTTTAATTTACTTTATTTCTAATAGTTCATGGTTCAAAATATGAACACGTCTTGAACATGGTTCAAAATTCAAAGCCTCCCTCCCATCCTACCCTGTAGATATCCAATTCCCCTCCTTGGAGACAATGTTGCCAGTTTCTTGAACATTCTTCCAGAGATACTCTTTACAAGTATGAGCAAATAAAACACAGCTTTTACTTTTTTTAACCAAAAGAACTACAGCTAACAAAACTCACTTTTCAATGCTTTAAAGGAGAAAAAAATAACTAAACAACTTAAGAAATGCTTGCGTTGGTTTGTAATTACTCTATAAAAATAATGCAGTATCAGGTCTTTTATCATATGCATTCTTGAAAAAGGTTTCTTCATTTTCTTCTAAATTACATTACTGTTTTCATTCCTTTAAAATATCAGACTAATTCATATAAAAATTTTGATCCTGAATTAATAGAAATAATACAAATATATATAAAAATTAAACACATCACCAACTTTTTAAAAAAAATTAACAAGTCAAATGTTATAGTGCCCATGTTATATTGCCCACAATATTAAAGACTGAGACTGCACTGTTTTGAAAGTTCAAATATACGGTATCCCCATTGTAAGAACTTACAAGTTAAAGTATATATTTTTAAAATATAAAAACATTATGTTAAAATGGAATAAGAACTATAATTATCTGAACTGCTAAAATATAGACTGTACAACTACAAGATGTTGCTCTAATATGAAACAGTTCATATGCAACTGATAAAAGGGAACCAGGTCAGTAGAGCCCAGAAATGTCATTGATTCACAGAGATTTTTCCCGCTATGTTATTAAGGGATCGGGGCAAGTTTTCTCAAATTAAAGAGAAAAGTCTTAATATGAAAACCTTAAGAAAAAAAAAGGTGAAAATGGCAAATGCCTTCCTTTAGAGGAAATAACAGCAAGGTTAGTGGCTTCAAGAACCTCGAGGCTTTCTGACATTGTCATCTGGTAAAAACTAAGGATGCAAAGGAATAAGCAGCAAAGAAAATTTCTCTTGCCTATCACCTCTCCCTCCCACTGCTCCCTAAAAAAGCAATTAACAAAGGTGACTATACCCTGGCTCATTATTTAATTTTTACAAAATTATTTTCTGCTGAAGATGCCCTCAGAACCCGTACCTCAAAATAGGATGCATGAGCCCCAGTTTAAGGGTAATAAGTGAATGGCTATGGTGTCTAGTATAAATGCCAGGGGTAATTTGTGCTAGTATTTTTTAAATCATTATTGTTTTGTTAGCACCCTGTTACAAAGCTGCAGCATGAGTGACTTACCCTATCCGTATCCTTCCTAGACATGCGATTTTGCAGGATGTGAGGTTTTTCAGGAACGCATATATTGTTATAGCAGAAATGTCTTTACATTAATTTAATGATTCATCTCAACACTGCTTCAAACAGCAATACACACATGTATTTATAATAATCCGGTCCAAAATTCAAACATACACTTCATGAATACATCAACTGCATAGAGCATTTTATATTAAAGAATATTCCTTCTTTAACGGAATAGATGGTAAAAGCAAACTTCAAATAAACCTTATTTTCCATGATGAAATTAGACACCCTTACTCTTGGAGGGGAAAAAAAAACTTATTAAGTCCCACAGATGCTTTTCATTTATTTATTCACATGTCTCCCCCACCTCAGGGCAGAGTCCATGACATTTTCATTGGTGTTCTGTACGCTGCATATAACAGGTGCTCAATAAATGTTTTAAATGAGTACTGATTTTAAGTGTTTCAGATTTAAAACTTATTGATCAAAATGCCATCAGTATTTAAGTAAAACTCTACTTATCTAACCAGACACCAATCAGCAAACCTTTCAGAACAGTTTCTGCAAGTTCAGATTTTGCTGAAAGCTTACCCTCTCCATGCTTGCCTTAATTTTACAAACATACATGAATCAGTTAACTAGTTTCTTCTAACAGTCTTGAGGTTTGCCTTAGTTTACAACCACAGATCCAAAAAGGTGATGAGGAAACTGAATATAATGGATGACCAAGGTAGATTAGGAGTGGAAAAGGAAAGACAAGGTCTCTACAAACAGTACCTGGATCAATCAGGATCATTTCATTTAGCAATAACTCTAGAGTGTATCATTAATGGAAAAGAGGGAAGGCAGAAATGCAGTGCCATATTTATGGAAACTGTTAGATTCCATTTATTTGAGGCTGGGACATGAATAATAGTTTAGAAAGTTCCATTATGAAACTGAAACCGAAGTGCTTGAAGGATTATGTTTTAATTACCTGGAAAATCCCACCACTCCAGAAGACAGCATTCTATAGTCTTGATGAATAAGAAATATTAAGCATCTTAAGAATAATAAAGATGAATATAAATCAAATAAATATATTTGGTTCAAGCCATCCTTCTTTACACTGCCAATAGCAATCTTTCTAAAAGGCATATTCAGCCAAATTGCTAGCTCTTGTGCTTAAAAATTTCCAGTGGCTTCCTAATGCAAACAGAATAAAAAGTCTAAAGCTCTTGACAATATTTAGCCTCAGTTTGAATTTCCATCTTTCTCTTCCTCCGTTACCTTTACTTTAGCTACAATGCTCTTGACACAAATCTTCTACAGGATAAATTTCATGCCTCCATTTCCTTATAAACCCTCTGCTGAATGTCCTTCCCTGAACTCTCCATTTATGAGACCCCAATCAATTTTTCTCTGACTAAAAAAAAGAGGGGAGGGTGTTCTTAACTGTATATATGGTAGTTATTAGTATCATTAACCCACTCTATGGCAAAAGCCCTTAAAGCAACATTTAAAATCCATTCACTTTCTTTTGCTTTAAGTATCTTATGAAATATTATAAAATAGTTGATACCTGTTCTGGTTGAGTAGTTAAAACTTTCCTCAAAGGCAAAGCAATGTGCCAGTGATCACACTTTAACTTGAAAGTAATTGGCTTTTTAAAAAGCCCCTGAAGTATGACTTAGAGGGGACGAGCTCCATCTACTCTTCTCTTCATCATCGTTCTCACATACCCCACGGAGCCAAAACTCACCCCGAGCTTCTTTAAGAAGTCAGTGTAGTTTGAAAGAAGGCAGTATCTATTCTCCAACCACCCATTTATTTCCTCCTTTCTGTCCCTTCCTTCCTGCTTGAATTACAACTATGAGTAAGACACAGACTAGACTACTCAGTACTTATTACCTTGTTGAGGCTAGCTAAACAACTGGAGGAATCTGTACCTAAATAATTATGTTTTAAAATGACTAGCTTGGAAGACAGTGCCATGAATATTTTTTAAAGCCAAGACCTAAGAAAGCTAGCTTTCAAAAACAAATGGTAAAAATGGTTCTTTTAGGTATGGAACAAAGTGACTTATTTGGTCATTACTGTCACCAGAGAAGCAGTTATTTAGCACTTCCACTTGCCAGCACTGTAGACTAGATGTGTTGCAAGATCAAATATATCCTAAAGTACGAAACAAGGTCTCAATTCTTGAAATATCACCATTTATCAATCTCCTACAAATCAGGCACAGATCTCAAATAGATCAAATCCATCTTGGAAGCACCATTAAACGTTTCAGATCTGCACTTAGTTTATTAAAGAACAAATTCCAAATTTTGGCACCAACTTTCATCAAAGACTTTTCCTACTGCTTCAGATCACACTCTCTTAAAACAGATGGATAAGGGGAAAAAAACAAACCTCACCCTCTTGACTCATCTTGTGACTCAGAGATACTCTTTTTCATATGTTCTGCCAAGTTGAAACATGTTATTTTTCTGCTTTTTGTAAGCATACCTTTGGGAGGACTATCTTTCATAATAGTTGAAAATGCCTACATATTCAATTTAAATTATATTATACAAAGCATTAAAATAGATGAAGAATCTTATAAAGTCATATATATAGTTCTCTAAAATTTAAGCAAGGCATTAAAAACTTAGATATTTTAGTCTGAGTTTTAAATAGTTATTAATAGGAATTGATGAACATGGAAAACACCAAATTAAACTGTTGAGACCTTACCCAGATCAATACACCTTGAGTATACTCAAGGATAAACGTGAAATCTAGATGGTTACTCGTTTTAACAAGTGATATCAGGAGTCTTATTAATATTACCACATAAAATAATTAAAAATTTGCTTTTAGAGAGCTCATGTTGCTACAGTAAATTTTAATAAACATTTTCAACTGGCCATATTAATACTAGAGCACTATAATATTAATAGAGATAGAAGTTGCATATTCATTCATCACTCTCGCAGATGAAGAAATATAACCATCTCCCTTTATTAGATTTTTTTTCTTCTTTAGAAAAAAGGACTGTAAGAGATTCCAAAACAGCAGAGATCTAGTGTTCTGGCTCTTAAAGCATTGTTATTACTACATACACACCAAGCTGCTACTCCACTGTTAGGGTTAAAAGTAAAAACAACTTGAAGTATAATAAGCTCTTTTAGGCGATTTTGAGGCTTCTCAGAATGAAAAGGACAAGAAATAAGCAGACTGATAGAACAATGAACTTTCCTCAAATTTTAGCCAATTCCCAGTAATTGTGTAGTAGTAAACAGCAATGAGACTATTGTTCCTTCAGGAAATTCTTTTAATAGCCACTTTTAAATACTTGATTACCTATCAGTCTATCAATGATTTAACAACAAAAACAAAATAAAGCAAGTCTTTTCAAATCCTCCTAGCAAAAATAATATTTTGAAAGAAACAACTAAATGTAATGTAGAATCCTATTTAGAATTCTGGAAAAGAAAAAGAAAACTTTTCAAATGTCACCAGTTTTTTTCACTAAAATACTCAGTTTAATAGAATTATACCAACGTTAATTTCTTGATTTTGATAACTATACTATGATTCTGTGAGATGTTAACATTAGAGGAAGCTGGGTGAGGGATATTTGTACTCTTATTATTTTTGCAACATTTTAGTGATCCTCCTTAGTCTTCTCCAATTTGTGACAGCTCTTAATACTTCCTTTGTCTTTCACGACCTTGAAACTTTTGATCCAGTATTTTGTAAAATGTTCCTCAGTTTCAGCTTGCTGTTGTTTTCTCATAATTTGAATGAATCTGGGCATTTGGGGCAAGAATACCATAGAAATATGATATGTCCTTCTCAGTGGTTGTATCAAGAGGTTCATGATATCAATATGTCTTTTTACTAGTGATGTTAACTTTTATCATTTGGCCAAGGTGGTGTCTGCTGGATTTCTCCATTATAAATCTATAATCTTTCCCTTTGTATTAAAAAATATCGGGAGTGAGGGGAAATTCTTTGAGACCATGCAAATATCCTATTTCTCCTAAAACTCTAACCTAATTTTAGCATCCATCGGTGAGTCTTGTCTGTAAGATTTTATTACTGTGGTATTTGCCTAATGAAGATTTTCTTTTTCCCTCTTTCCTTCTACATTAACTGGAACGCTCCTGTTAAAAACAAAGCAAAACAAAACAAAAACTGCCCCTTCTTTCCATTTCTTTCTTTATTCAATTATTCATATCAGCATGGATTCATAAGTATTTATTTTATTCTATAGGTTAAAATTCAATAATGTCATTATTTGCTAGTCAAATTGTTCCAGCTTCGGTCTTCTGGGTACTACCTCAGGTTGGCTCCTGTGTGACCTTTCAACAATCTCCATTTTGAGCACTTCCTTAATTTTCTAGCACCATAAAATTTCCAGCCTCATCCTGAGTACACATAATATTTCTAAGAAGAGATTCTTCAATCTCTTTTGTATAGCAGGATATTTAGAACTATACTATAAAATGAAAACTATAAGGAAAGATTAATAAGCAATCTCAGAATCTCTATCTTCAAGATACTCTGGAAAGTGCCATCAGACATGACAAAATTACCTATGGAGAAACATGTACTGAATAACTCTTACAAAGACTACCACAAGAATAAAGCCTTACAGTGTTGTCAACAGAAAATACTGGGTAGTTTTTCCAAATAAAGATTAATTTAAAGTTTTAAAGTCTTTTGTAAAATTCATCTCCTACAAAGGTAATGACTGTATTTTCATGTTATCCTAAATAAGAAGTAAAATCCACCAGGGGACACAGTATAGACGGTCACAGCTAAAAACCATAAGCAGCTCCAAAAACCCCCTAATTTTATGATGACTTTTCATAGAGACTAGTAGTTTAATGTTTATATTCTGCACAGAATAGTCTGACAACAGAACAAACAAAGCAAAGAAAGCACCCTAACAATATTACAAGAGAACTGAAAAAGTGTTATTATGAAATATGGACAGACATTTGTGCTGTCTTTTCTTACAAATGAAGAACTTTCATCCACTTAAAAAGTCTAGATTTTAAGAGTATACCATAATTTTCTAATGCAAGAGGCAATGCGTGCTTTTGGTGTTTCTCGATTATAATTCTTACATACTTTAAAACTTATTAAGTAATTGTCAAATATGCAAAAGCTAGACACCAGTGCCAACAGAATTATCAAGTTGTAATCAAAAGGCTAAAAAAATTTTACCCTTTTTAAAGAGCAGTACACTCTTTGACATCAGTCTTAACAGGGATCTTTTCAAATTCTGTGTCTACTCAGACAAGGGAAACAAACAAGTTGGACTTCATCAGACTAAAGAGCTTCTGCAAGGCAAAGGAAATCAGGATCAAAATGAAAAGACAACCCAGCAGCTGGAAGAAAATATTCGCAAGTCGTATACCCGACAAGGGATTAATCTCTATAATATATAAAGAACTCACACAACTGAACAACAAAAAACAAACAACCAGATCAAAAAGTGGGCAGAGGATGTGAACAGACATTTTTCCAAGGAAGATATACAGATGGCCAACAGACACATTAAAAGATGTTCAACATCACTAATCATCAGGGGAATGCAAATCAAAACTAAGATATCACCTTATATTAGAATGGCTACAATCACCAAGACAAAAAATAACAAATGTTGAAGGGATTATAGAGAAAAGAGAACCCTCATATGGAATGGAGAGTGCAGCCTCTGTGGAAAACAGTATGGAGATTCCTCAAAAAATTAAAAATAGAATACCACATGACTCACTACTGGGTATTTATCGAATGAACTTGAAATCAATCCAAAGAGGCTTATGCAACCCTATGTTCATTGCAACATTATTCACTATAGCCAAGAAGCAGAAGCAACCCAACCATCCATCAACTGGTGACTGGATAAAGAAGATGTGGTGTATATATATATATATATATATATACACACACATACACACACACACACACACACACACACACACACACACACACAATGGAATATTACTCAGCCATAAAAAAGACAGAATTGTCCCATTCGCAACAACATGGAAAGACCTGCAGGGTATTACGTTAAGCGAAATAAGCCAGACAGAGAAAGACAAACACCATACAATTTCACTCATGTGGAAGATAAACTAACATGGACAGAGAGAACAGTTTGGTGGTTACCAAGGGAAAGGGGGTTGGGGGGTGGGCACAACAGGTAAAGGGGCACATTTATATGGTGACTGACAAATAACATACAACTGAAATTTCACAATGTTATAAACTATTATGTCCTCAATTAAAAAAAATTTTTTTTAAGTTTTCCAAAGTGGTGTACCATTTTACACTCCCATCAGCAATATGAGAATTCCAGGAGCTCCACATCCTTGTCCATATGTAGTTCGGTCAGTCTTCTCCAATTTAGCCATTCTAGTGGGTGGTAGCAGTATGTGATTATAGTTTTAATCTGTAGTTCTCTGAAAACTCATGATCTTGAACATCTTTTTCATGTGATTACCGGCAATTCGTATCGCTTCATTTGGGAAGTGAGGATTCAAATCTTTTACCCTTTTTAAAATTGGGTTGTCTTGAAGAGTCTGTGATATTCTCTATATACTGACAGATGCAAGTCCTTTGTCAGGAATAGGTATTTAAAGTATTTTCTCCCAGTCTATAAGCTGCCTTTTCATAGATGTCTTTTAAAGAGCAGAAACTTCCAATTTTGATGAAATCTATTTTTTTCTTTTATGATTCATGGATTTTTTGTGTGTGTGTGTGAGGAAGACGAGCCCTGAGCTAACATCCATTGCCAATCCTCCTCTTTTTGCTGAGGAAGACTGGCCCTGGGCTAACATCCGTGCCCATCTTCCTCTACCTTATATGGGACGCCGCCACAGCATGGCTGACAAGCAGTGCATCGGCAGGCGCCCGATCCGAACTCGCGAACCCCGGGCTGCCAAGCTTGAACTAAACCTCTGCGCCACTGGGCCGGCCCCTATGCTTCATGTTTTTGTGTACTAAAAATCTTTGCCTAGGGGCCGCCTGGTGGCGCAGCGGTTTAGTCCGCGCTTGGCAGCCCGGGGTTCGCGAGTTCGGATCCCGGGCGCCCGCCGACGCACTGCCTGTCAGCCATGCCGTGGCGGCGTCCCATATAAAGTAGAGGAAGATGGGCACGGATGTTAGCTCAGGGCCAGTCTTCCTCAGCAAAAAGGGGAGGATTGGCAACGGATGTTAGCTCAGGGCTGGTCTTCCCCACAAAAAAAAAACAAAAAACAAAAAAAAAAATATTTAAAAAAAAAAAAAAATCTTTGCCTATACTGGTCGTGAAGATTTTCTCCCAGGTTTTCTTCTAGAAGTTCTAGTTTTCAGTTTTCATGTTTAAATCTATGACCCACATTAATTTTCGTATGTGGTATAATTAAGGATAGAGGTAAATTTTTATTCCATACAGAAATATAGCTATTGTGCTGAAAAGGCTTGCCTGACAATGGTATCTTTGACAGTTTTGTCAAAAATCAATTAACTATACAAATTAACATGTACACCTTAAATTTACAAAACGTTATACATCAAATATATTTCAATTAAGAAAATTTTTTAAATCAACCATATATATGTATATGTATACATGTGTGTACATACCCTCTACTCTATTCCATTGATCAATCTTATGCCAATACCACAGTCTTATGTTTTATAATAAATCTTTAAATCGGGGAGCAGTGTCTTCATACTTTTTTCCAAAAGTATGTTTCAAAATTGTTCTGGCTTTTCTACAACCTGTGCATTTCCATATGGAATTAACAATTTGTTTAGAAATTTTACCAAAAAATCTGCTAAGAATTTGATTGAGATTGTCTTGTATGTACAGATCAATCTGAATAGAACTGATACCTTAACAGTACGAAGTCTTCCAATCTATGAACGTGATATCTATCTCCATTTATTCAGGTCTTTTTAAGTTTCTCTCAGCAATGTTTTATAGGTCAGTGTACAGATCTTATATATATTTGGTTAAATTTATACCTGAATATTTCATGTTTTTACTCTATTTTAAATGGTATTTTTGTCAATTTCACTTTTCATTGTTTATTGCTATTATATAGAAATTCTACTGATCTTTGCATATTGTCCTTGTATCCTACAACCATGCTAAATTCATTTATTATTTCTAGTAAATTAAGATTTGCTATATACACAACCATATCATCTGAGAATAAAGATAATTTTACTCCTTCCTTTCTAATCTAAATGTATTTTATTTCACTTTTGGACTTAATCTACTGACTAAAACTTCTAGTACAACGTTGACTACAATTGGTCAGAGTGAAAAACTATGCTTTTTTCCCAGCCTTAGGAGGAAAGCAGTCTTTCATCATTAAGTAAGTATGATGTTAGCTGTAGGTTTTTCGTAGGTGCCTTTTATCAGGCTGAGGAAGTTCCCTTCTATTCCTAATTTGCTAACAGTGTTTATCATGAATGGGTACTGAACCCTGTCAAACACTCTGCTACATCTATTGAGACCATTTTTTTTTCTTTTATTCTGTCAATACAGTGAATTACATTATTTGATTTTTTAGTTAAAATCATACTCCTGGGATAAACTACACTTGGTCATGCTTTATTGTTCTTTTCATATATTGCTGGATTTGCCTTACAAATATTTAAGGATTTTTCTACATATGTTCATGGTGAGTATCGGTCTATAGTTTTCTATAATATCTTTGGTATTACTTTCAGTGTAATGCTAGCTTCTATTTTCTGAAGGAATCCGGGTTATGATTGGTATTTTTTTTCTCATTAAACGTTTGCTAGACTTGACCAATAAAGTTATCTGGCCCTGGAGTTTTCTTTGTGGGAAGATTTTTAAATAAGAATTCAATTTCATTAATAGATATAATGCTATTAAGATTTTCTATTTCTTTTTGTGTCAGTTTTAGATATTTGTTTTTCAGAGAATTTGTCCATTTAATCTAAGATGTAGAACTTACTGGCATAAAACTGTTCATAATATTCCCTTGTTATCCTTTTAACATCTGTAGGATTTGTAGCGATTTCAGTTCTTTCATTACTGATAATGGTAATTTGTTTTCTTTCTTTCTTCTAGAATGCTCCTTCAAAATGTGAAAGCTATGTACCACTAACTTCCTCCTACTTTATAAAAAAGACATGACCAAAAATGACCCCCCATACCAGAACTGACTCAGGCAAATGAATGTAGTCCAAAGACGTCACAAAAGAAGCTACTCACAACAATCCTGAAAACACATTCTTAGAACTGTTTTCAGAGCTCACTGAGCTTCAGAAGAAAATCACAGAAAAGCCATGTAGGGGCCGGCCCGGTGGCGCAGCGGTTTAGTTCGCGCTTTGGCAGCCCAGGTTCTCATGTTCGCATCCCGGGCACCGGCCGACACACTGCTCGTCAGCCATGCCGTGGCGGCGTCCCACATAAAGTGGAGGAAGATGGGCACGGATGTTAGCCCAGGGCCAGTCTTCCTCAGCAAAAAAGAGGAGGATTGGCAATGGATGTTAGCTCAGGGCTGGTCTTCCTCACACACACACACAAAAAACAGAAAAGCCATCTAATGTAAATGATTAGAAGAAACCTTGGAGATGAAAAACTCAAGATAAGGGAACAGACCCAGAGAGTTAACTAAGTTGTTCAATGTTGTAAGGCTTGATGGCAAAGCTGGGGGACAGGATTTCATGAAATACTTTCTAATTTCTTTTCCTATGTTAGTTCCATCTGAAGAGTTAGCAGAGAAGCTAGCTAAGAAATACTAAACATTGTTGTTCCTTAACCCACATCTCTGGGCTAAGTGTGGAGAAAAGGAACAATAACGATGTTCCCATTCGAGGTAGATAAAAATCATACCATATATTTCTAAGATATTCTCCAACTTGTATATTACTGGTTTTCCTGCTGAAGGTATTTGTATTGCTGTTTTCTCCTTTTGGTTTATCTACATTGTGGTTAAAAATCAAAATAGGCAATATATTATTAAAAACGCATATATTTGTAAGATCATAAAAACATGTTTTCAAGTTCTCTCACTGTTATTAATAACCTTGGCTTAAAAGACACACTCTTTTTTTAAAAAAATCTAAGTGTACATTGTGTATGTCAGTAACATATCTTATTCAAATAATGTGGCTCTCAAAGATTTCCATTGTTCTTTAAGTCAAATCCAACCCCAAGACCGTTACATCATATTCTCCAGGTTTTCCTCTTATTTTATCTGTTCCTATGTTATGCTGTATTTAAACACATTAGTTGTACTTTTCTTTAGTTGTACTCCCCACCCCCAAATTCCTGAAAAAATATGGTATTTTCACAAAAGAAGGCATACTTAAGAGTCTTCTTTTACTTTCCTGACCAATTATTCAAGACTTATTTATGGATGCTCCAGAGCTCAATCTGGTTCATCACCAAGAATCTGGTTTATTGTCATATGCATCCCCAGTCTCTGGGTTTTTTTCTTATTCACTTGCCTTTTATCTTAACACTAAGAAATTCCAGGACACAATTTATGTAACAGTTTTTACTTTCTTCGTGAAGACATTCTTCACAGACAATTCTGGCTTCTTGCTCCAATTTGAACCAACTGCTTTCTAAGCCCGCAGTATAGCTATTATCCCGGGATTTTCACTGGTATCTTAAGAGATTTAGTTCCTTGGATCTCATTTCATTTTCTTTAACTTCTATTTCATTTTTCTGGGTATATACTCAAGAAATTATGAAAGGTAAATTTTCAAAGTCCTTAAATTTCTGGAAATGTCTTTAATTTGATCTCACACCTGAGTAATCATTTGGTTGGTATCAAATTCTGGATTTAGGAACTCATATCTACTGCTGCTGCTAAGAAATCCAATACCAGTAAATTCCTACTCTTTTTAGGCAACTTTTTTTCCTGTCTGGCAGCTTTTAGGGTTTTCTTTTTACTTGGAATTTTAAAATTACAAAAGACATTGAGACTAAATGCAGATCTTTTTTCATCTAACCTTGGCTATCAGAATGCTCTTTCAATCAGATTTGATTTTTTCAGGTGAGAGAAATTTTCTCCTACTATTTCACTGATTATTTCTGCTTTTATTTTATCTAACACATCTCCTGAAATTTCTTTTATACAGATGCTACTACTCTCTGTATTTGTTCCCCAAATCCTTCTTTTCTTGCATACTTTTCCGTATCTTTTGCTCTAACGTTCTGAGTGAGATCCAAGAATTTATACTTTTGCTAAATGGTTAGCTAAGCTTTTCACCAGCTAAAGTAATTGACTTCTATATACCAGCTACAAAATTATTCAAATTTGTGGCAACTTTCAAATTACTACGTCATAATTCACTGCTGAAACTACACACTTTTAAGTGCTGCCACAATATCAAAATCTGACAGCCTGGATAAAGAAAACAGAGCTAGCATTTCACTTTTCTTAAGACTACTTGCCTACAAACTTGAAATACTTAGAATATAGTAGACAATCCAGGGATTTTAAAAAAAAGGTACCGAAACAGTGAAACAAGGTAACAACTCAAAGCCTAGGTGTTCGAGTTCATGTACTATACTTTAGAAAGTCTTTCATCCCTCTCTTCATTTCTCAGCTCTAAATCTTTACTGAAAGAAAGCAGAACATAAGTAACTCTCAGTGAGCTAGGTAAAACAAATTAAGAGTCCAGGATCACTAAGTTACTAAGTAAATGATAAATTATGGCTGGTAGATTAAGCAGCATGAATTATGTAACAAATTTATGAAGATTTTAATCTAAAGTAACAAACACACAAGTCAATTTCAAAGTTAACAGACGACATGATCTTATACATAGAAAACCCAAAAAATTCCATTGGAAAACTACTAGAAATAATCAACAACTACAGTAAAGTGGCAGGGTATAAAATCAACTTACAAAAATCAATTGCATTTCTATACACTAACGATGAACCAACAGAAAGAGAACTCAAAAAGACAATCCCATTTACAATTGCAACAAAAAGAATAAAATATCTGGGAATAAATTTAATCAAGAAGGTAAAAGACCTATACAATGAAAACTATAAGACACTATTGAAAGAAATCGAGGAAGATACAAAGAAATGGAAAAATATTCCATGCACATGGATTGGAAGAATAAATATAGTTAAAATGTCCATTCTACCTAAAGCAATCTACAAATTCAATGCAATCCCAATCAGAATCCCAATGTCATTCTTCACGGTAATAGAACAAAAACTACTGAAATTCGTATGGGGCAACAAAAGACTCCGAAGAGCTAAAGCAATTCTGAAAAAAAAAAAAGAACAAAGCTGGAGGCATCACAATCCCTGACTTCAAAACATACTACAAAGCTATAGTAATCAAAACAGCGTGGTACTGGCACAAACCAGACACACAGATCAATGGAACAGAATTGAAAGCCCAGAAATAAAACCACACACCTATGGACAGCTAATCTTCGACAAAGGAGCAAAGAACATACAATGGAGAGAGGCAAGTCTCTTCAATAAATGGTGCTGGGAAAATTGGACAGCAACATGCAAAAGAATGAAAGTAGACCATCTCCTATTGCCATATACAAAAATCAACTCAAAATGGATTAAGGACCTGAAAGTGAGACCTGAAACTATAAAACTCCTAGAAGAAAATATAGGCAGTACACTAACTGAGATTGGACATAAAGGGATCCTTTCAGATTCCATGTCTACCCGGACAAGGGAAACAAAAGAAAAAATAAACAAGTGGGACCTCATCAGACTAAAGAGCTTCTACAAGGCAAATGAAACCAGGATCAAAATGAATAAACAAACCACTAGCTGGGAGAAAATATTCGCAAATTGTTTGTCTGACAAGGGATTAATCTCAGTAATATATAAAGATCTCATACAACTGAGCAACAAACAAACAAACAACCTGATCAAAAAATGGGCAGAGGATATGAACAGACATTTTTCCAAGGAAGAGATACAGATGGCCAATAGACACATGAAAAGATGTTCAACATCACTAATCATCAGGGAAATGCAAATCAAAACTACACTAAGATATCACCTTACACCCGTTAGAATGGCTATAATCACAAAGACAAATAACAACAAATGCTGGAGAGGTTGTGGAGAAAGGGGCACCCTCATTCACTGCTGGGAGGAATGCAAACTGGTGCAGCCTCTATGGAAAACAGTATGGAGAGTCCTCAAAAAATTAAAAATAGAAATACCTGATGATCCAGCAATCCCACTCTTGGGCATCTACCCAATGGACATGAAATCAACTATCACAAGAGGCTTATGCACCCCTGTGTTCATTGCAGTATTATTCACTATAGCCAAGAAGTGGAAGCAACCCAAGTGTCCCTCGACTGATGATTGGTTAAAGAAGATGTGGTATATACATACAATGGAATACTACTCAGCCATAAGAAAAGACACAATTGTACCATTTGCAACAACATGGATGGACCTAGAGGGTATTATGTTAAGTGAGATAAGCCAGAGAGAGAAGGACAGACACTGCATGAACTCACTAATATACGGAATATAAATGAACACATGGACAGAGAGAACTGATTGGTGGTTACCAAGAGGAAGGGGGGTGGGGGGCGGGCACAAGGGGTGAAGGGTTACATCCACATGGTGACAGACAAACAAAAATGTACAACTAAAACCCCACAGTGTTATAAACTATTAAGACATCAATAAAAAAAATTAAAAAAAAATAATAAATGGCACTTTAGGAATAAAATGTTTTAAAACATTTTTACCTATTCCTATTAAAATTGAATTTTTATTGACATTAAAAAGGCTTCCTCCAAAGATTTCTGAAATGATGAATAAAGATTTGGGAGTACATCAGAAATTACTCTTTAGAACATATATTATTTAAAAATTGAAGTGAGTTAAGCTAGTCCATAAGAAAGGAAACATAAAGGAATGCAGAAACGAAGGAGGAAGTCAACTTAACTTTAATTTTTTTTCTCTGAAAAAGTTTTGTTTTCACAACAAAGAAAAACCCAAGTCTAAGTACAGAATATGAACATGTAAACCTCCCTGACACAATCCGATTGTGAGTAGAAATTAACAGCACAAAGTAAAGTCAGTATCTCTACACTTTCAAGTCACCCATAAGTATTCAAACCAGAAACAAAACTGCTTGAATATGAAACTATTTGCTCAAAATTAGTGCAGTGTCCTAATGGCTAAAGATGTCTTCAAGGTTTCTACAGATAGTTCACTATGCAAAAGGAACAATTCCTTCAGAGCTTGCCAAGCTCTTCTTGGGTCACTTTCTAATGAAAGAAAACTGAGGGGCCACCTGGTGGCGCAGCGGTTTAGTTTGCACTTGGCAGCCCGGGGTTCGCGGGTTCGGATCTCGGGCGCCCGCCGACGAACTGCCTGTCAGCCATGCCGTGGCGGCGTCCCATATAAAGTGGAGGAAGATGGGCACGATGTTAGCCCAGGGCCAGTCTTTCTCAGCAAAAAGGGGAGGATTGGCAATAGATGTTAGCTCAGGGCTGGTCTTCCCCACACACAAAAAAAAAAGAAAACTGAGAAATCTTTTTAGATAAAAGACGTATTAGTCTTTCATATACATTCAGTCTATAAAATAGGCCCTGTGTTTACCAATTCTATCAAAGTTTTTCAGAATACTGGTTTTATCAACAGTAAAAATTAATTGAATCTGATTTTCCACTCATGCTTTCAACTGTGCCCCAATCTAGTCCTCTGCTTAAACTATCTAAAGTAGTATCTTGCACTCAGTCACTTTTCCAAATTATGATGCCAAGTTACAAATAGGGTCTCAATTTTGAGCAAATCACCCCAATAGAGTATACATTTCCTAGTCCAGACAGGCTGGCCAACAGACTGAAACAAAGTCACAATGGCCTAGAAAAATTTAACTTGATAAAAAGTAAATACTGAACTGAGAAACAAAAAAAAAATCAAAGAATATTTATCTATGTCTTAGACAAGTCCACTTGGGCCTAAAATCATTCATGTAGACAAACATAACATTAATCTTCTAAGATTTGCCAGAAGAGAGGCTGTACAGTATTGTGATTACAACTCTGACTCTGGAGCGTGACTGCCTGAGACCAAATCACGGCTTTGTTACTTTCCCGGTTGCTGTATGACCTTAGGCCAGTTATTAAAGGTCTCTCTGCCTCTTTTCTATCTATACAATGGGGGAAAATACTAGTACCTCTCTCATGAGGTCTCTGTGAGGATTAAAAAGGTTAATGTATGTGAAGTGCTTAGAACAGTGCCTGGCACATTTTAAATGCCATATAAGTATCTATTATTATCTATGAAAACAAACGGGGTAATTGGTAACTACTGGATTTTCCTAAAGTTACAGCCTTTAAAATTATCCAACTAGTTGTCTATACAGTCCAGCTCTGAGCTCCTGCTAGCTTATTCAGTCAACAGATATTTATTCAGCATCTGCTTTATGCCAGGCACTGCACTTATGCTTCTACTGACAATGCCTCAGTTCTTTTATCAGTGAAAATTAGCTTAAACGGCCTCTTATTATTAAAACTTGCTGTGTTGCAAGCCATATTTAACTATAATTAAATAATTATTTCTCCTTGATACTACTCTTAGTTACTTCCCTTTCACTTTTTCCATTCATTAAGAAAAACTTTCTATATAGGAAAATTTCAAACATATACAAAGGTTGAAAGACTAGTAGATGAACCCTTATACCTACCATCCAGCTTCAATCATTAACACATGAGAAATTTTATTTATACATCCGTTTTATTTTAGAGCAAACCCCAAATATATCATTTCCTTATAACTGTTCAGTATTTATAATCTATCTCTAAAAGATACTCCTTTCCCCAAATGCCACCAATGATTTTACAGATTTTTTGAGTCCATCAGATTTGGCAATTAAGCAATGTGTTGATAAAATGAAGGTGGCCTTAATAATAGCAGTTTCAGTATAGTAGTAGGAGATGAAAGCCAGATTGTGGCAGGCCAAGAAATTAGCAGAAATAAGGAAATGAAGAAAATTGTATATGCTCTTTTTTTGAGAAGCTCAAATATGAGAAAGAATAGAGAAAAACTGGGAGGTACACGCAGGATCAGGATCAAAGAGGCGTTGATGATGTTTGTAAACTGGAGAGAGATGGAGAAGCTGAAGACTAGGAAAAAACAGAGAGAAGCTAACAAAGTAAGGTCCTACAGAGGAGAGAGAATGAGATCAAAAACACAAATGAAGAGGCTGACCTTGAATAGCGAGGTATAACCCAGCCTCTGACACTGAAAGGAAGGCGTTAGTTAAGCATTAAGTATGGGATTGGGAAACTTTCTGTGTGTGGCAGGCAGGGGAGGAGGAGTGGTGTGAGGAGATAATGAGGTTAACACTTAAAATGTTGTCAGTTTTCTCAAGAATTAGGAAATAAAATCACTGATTGAAAGCAGGATACTGGAAAGGATCATGCAGTGGGTTTGGACAGAATGTTGAAGATCTGGATGGAATTTAAGGAGACTGAAAGAGACAAATGACCAGACAGGTGAAAGAATTAATCAGCATTCAAATCTTACAGAGCTGTGAAAAACCATATCAAATATCACCTCTTCCATGAAGCTTTTCTTCATTTCCTTAACTAAAGGTAATTTTCCCTCCTTAGAACCTTTGTTTTCATTTCTCATAATGAAACTATAATAATTTATGTAATTCTCTTTCCCAGTAGCTAGACTGGAAGCACTTTGTGGGTACTCATCTGTGTGTGTCACAGGACCAAAGACAGTACCTCACAGCACATAATTTAGAATTTTATTAACTTTTTAAAAAGTAGCACAATTTAAATACTAAAAGAACAAAACAAACAGTAACTACTTAAAGAGTTAAGAGGACCAGTGAAGGTTGGGACAATTATATGAGGCCTCACCAAGAACACAGAACTGAGCAGGGTCTTCAAGGGATAAGAAGGCATCACAGGATTTAACCTAACAGGCAAGTATAAATAGTGAAGTGCTTCAAGGATTGGTTTTCACATTCTTATATATGATAGCAGTTGTTTACAGATAACACTAAGCTCTTTCAATACTGAAGAGGTTTTTGTTTTTGTAAGGAAGATTGTCCTTGAGCTAGTATCTGTGCCAGCCTTCCTCTATTTTGTACATGGGACGATGCCACAGCACAGCTTGATGAGTGGTGTAAGGTCCACGACTGGTATCCAACCACGCGAACCCCAGGCTGCCAAAGCAGAGCGCACAAACCCAACTGGGCTGGCCCCCGAAGGGGTTTTGTAAATGAGAAAAAAAAAATTTTTACTGCAATGTGTGGGTGGTGAAAAAAATGGTAGTTTTAATGTGGACAAGTTGATTTTGGGGAAATGCATCCAAATCATGTATAACATAAGATAAAAATACATTATATTCTAGTGAACCAAGTAAGGAACAGAAAGAAAACTATATGCTGGATAACAGAAGAATTCAGATGGATTCAGAGCTGGTTGAACAATCACTGACAAGTATGGATCTTTAGTGACAAGGCTCCACGGTTTCAAAGCACAGATGAAGTCATAAGAAAGAAGACTTACTAACTTCTGAGGATAAAATTAAAAGGGACTGCTTTAACAGTGTATGAAATCTATTAAAGTACCTACCAACACATTTAAAAAAACTTGGCTTTTGCCATCCTGGATGTGCAGAAGGGAATACACCTTGCCTTTTGCCCTGGTACATCTTTCTTTGCAACCAGGTAAATGACCCTCAGTCCCAGATGTAAAGGGAGAGCATAAGATAAGAACCTGCGAAGTACTGTCCCCTTATGACCTCTGTTCCTTGACCAAGAAACAATAACTTCCTAGTACCTCATTCCTATCAGAGTAGAACTCCCAAGAGCCAATTCTGACTCTGTCTGCAGCCTGAAACCTAGCTAATTAAAGACTTGCACACTTCTTTCTTGCCCACTAGCAACTGGAAGAATAATTACATAAAATGCTCAAACTGAATAGTAAGTAGCAAGGCACAATCCTGAGCAGAACACTTTCAATTCTAAAGAAAACTATAAAACTGACACATTAACTTTGCCAGAGACAAGAATTACACATCTAGATAGCACCCAGAGCACTAGTCTGTAACTACTCTATCTTGATCATATTTCAAAAATAGGTTAGGCAGTGACAGAAGTGATAGTTCTCAAATCCAGAAGACTGCTACAGTCTATAACAGGGGTCAGCAAACTGTTTCTCTATGAGGCCAGAGAGGAAATATTTTAGGTTTTGTGGACTACATGGTCTCTGTTGCAACTACTCAACTCTGCCATTGTAGCATGAAACAGCCGGAGACAATATGCACATGGGATGGCTGTTTTCCAATAAAACTTTATTAACAAAAACTATCAGCAGGCAGTAGTTTACCAACCCCTGATCTAGAGTCTTAATTAGGTTTGGTTTTGGTCAATTACAACAATATGCTGGATGCAACATTTTATCTTCATGTTTAAGATAGAAACATACACCTACATATGATCATAATTATGTAAGAAATACATAAAGGAAAGCCTGGGAGGAAATGGTAAAATAAAATGTAAATAGTAGTTGGGATGGCAGAATAATGGGTAACTGGTCATAGAATATCACATTTTAAAAAAAATTTCAAAAACTGTAGAAGTTACAAAATGGAAAATAAAATGGATTAAAATTTAGCTTATGGTAACTGCTATAAAGAAAATAAACAGGGTACTACCTATGATAGAGAGAATCTGAAGAGAGTACCGAGAGATACAAAACATCTCCAAAGAAGAGACAGTTCAGCCAAGAGTTGAAAAACAGAAGTCAGTCAGTCAAGTAAAGACCTGATAGAAGACCATTCTACCCAGAGCTCATAAGCAAGCAAAGGTGTTGACGACAAGGAAAGAAAGTGACAAGCGTTTTAGGGGAAAAAAGGAGACTAATGAAACATAACGAGCAATGGGAAAAGGGGTTTTAATAAGACAAAAAGGAACTGACCTCATTGCAAGGTAAGATGTCTCCAAACAAGGCAGGACCAACTTTATCAAACGTGGATGACGGAAAGGGCAAGGAAGGTCCAGAATGGTTTGGGAGTTCTGGGACCTCGTGATGATATTTAAATTTACTAAAGATCCCCATTCCAATTCTCTGGATCACCCTCTTTCCCAATCATTGCCTTTCCACACAGGAGACCTTATGATTTTTATTTAAGCCCCCTGGTGTTCTGATTGACCTTTGAAGCAAGAATTTCTAAGACTGTCACTTTCTTTAAGTTCTCCATCCAGTACAGTCAGAAATAACCAACCCACCCACACTTCTTATACTCCTCATTTTCCCCAGAAAGATCTTTCGCGATAGCTACTCGGTCTTCCAAAGTTTTGCCTTCAATAAGCACTTTATTTTATGTAACCACAAGATAAATAAGTTAACTGTTTACTTGAAACTTTGTTAATATGAAAAACTTATATTGGGTTAAGCCACTGAGATTTGAGGGTTGATTTGTAACTACAGCATAGTGCAGATACTAATAATAAAGAAATCTATAAAAAAATATTTCCCGGGGGCTGGCCTGATGGTGCAGCAGTTTAGTTCACGCTTTGGGAGCCCGGGGTTCACGGGTTCGGATCCCAGGCGCCGGCGGACGCACTGCTGGTCAGCCATGCTGTGGCGGCGTCCCATATAAAGTAGAGGAAGATGGGCATGGATGTTAGCCCAGGGCCAGTCTTCCTCAGCAAAAAGGAGGAGGATTGGCAAGGATGTTAGCTCAAGGCTGGTCTTCCTCACAAAAAAAAAAAAAATTTTTAAATAAAAAGATATTTCCCTACTCTGATAACTTAAAAAGACTATAAATCAAATTCACTACCAATTTTAAATAGTTAGGGGCTAACTGCTATATACAGAGATGTGTGTGATATACATACATACATAGAAATGTGTAAATAAAAGAAATTCTTGATAACAAGAATATTTGACTTACAGTGTGAGCACATTTCCAAAGGATAACTTGCCTCATTTCCCTGGAGAAAAAACATAATAATAATAATTAGTCACAAAATTGGCACAAATTTCTTTAAAAGGTTGAATCTAAATATTTTGAGTCACAAAACATAGGGAAATAAGCCATAAACTAATAGGTCTAGATCCATAAACTGTATTTTTTAATAAAAAAATTATACAGTATGATAGGAAGTGCGCTCCAATCAAACAGGCCTGATTTGTGGCTCTGCCACTTAAGACTCATGCAAACATTTGATTAAAATTTACTTTAAATACTGTAAATACCCTAAACATGCTGTATAACAAATTTTAACACACTGGAGACTATCAATGCTCTAACTTGTCTTGCTGGGTGAACTCATTTTGGGAAAGATCTCAGAATAAAGCTTCTTCTACCATCTGTATTTAATTGAAGAGTTTCCTGAGACTGCAAAAGCTGTTAAAAAGAAAAACCAGCTATCATTTATACCTGCACTGAAACAATTTTCTATATGCTATGCAAATAAAATAAGAAAAATATTAACAGGAAGATGGGTTCAATGTAAGACAGCCAGCCACTTGAACTACAATTCAAATTTTTCTTTTCATGAAAAGTCTTATCTCATGGACAGATTCTAAGTTAATATAATTTATCTTAACTCCTAATTTGTAAGAAATATAAAACCAACTGTTTTCTATACTAGGATTCCATGTGAAATTTATTTAAGGAAAAAGGTGCTCCAGAAAAACTACAGACCTGGCCCAATGCCTACATTTAACAATTCTTGATGACTGCCCAGGGAGGTCAAGTATCTGGTGAAAGATCACACCGTTTGATTACTAACGGAACCAGGAGTAGTTCTAAATCTGAAACAGTAAAAACTTCAAGTATAATAGACTCACATGAGGTAAAAACCATGAAGATTTTTTTAAAAGTCTATAGAATTTAAAGTAATATAAATTGAGTATTTAAAGTTCACCAATAAAATTGAATACCACACATCCTATGTTCCATTCCTCAAATCTTGACCCTAACAATAAGTGTATAATAGGATTAACATTTAAATATTTAAACATACTTATATATCCTAAGTTATTGAATACAGCCTGAAAAATCATTTTAGTCTGACTAGCTAGCTTTTAAACTCCTAAAAGTATCTTTTATTCTGTGTAATCTTAAGGTCTAAGAAAAGTATATCAGTAAATTAGCATCTTCAATTCTTATCATGTTGCCAATAATTAGTCTTTTCCTTGAAAATTACGAACTGCAATTTTCCAGAACTGGTTAATTTAATTTTAGGTCATTTTAAATATCAAATATATATTAAAGATAGAAGAAATAGCAAACATTAATAAAACTTGACACTATTAATGAGCAGAGATGGAGTTCTACTTATTTTGCACCTTACTTAACTGACCTTAATATTATCACCATGATTCCTAGCTTCTACTGCCTCACATATTCTTTCATGCCTAAATTTTTAAAATACTCTTTTTAAAAAATCTTACTCTACTCTACTTTAAAATTAAGTATGTTTCTTGCGAGGCTCTCAAGAGAATAATGATATTTTGGATTGTTGTTGTGAGTTTGTGTTTTTTAAATGATTAATGTTATAATTGTTTTATACATAAGGGCAAAAGGGTTATGTGGCAGTTTCAGGGAGGACTTTGAAACCAGGTCCTTGTTTCTCCAGCCTGGTGACCTTTACAGTGTTATCAATTCTTTATAAATGATACCATCCATCCTCTGCCTGTATCACTCCCTGCTAGCCAGCATCCACAAGGCCCAAGCACCAGCCTTGGCTAGGGCTCCTCAGGGCTTTTCCACTAATACTGAATGCCTCATCTCTCTCCTAAACTTAGAATCCACATATCCAAAAGGTTATTTCAACTTCAACTCATCTAATTTTATACCCAGCAAAACTATCTTTCAAATATTAAGGCAAAATGCTTTTTCCAAATAATCAAAAACTAAAAGAATTAGGCTCCAAAACACATGCACTACAAGAAATGCCAAAAGAAAATTCTTCAAGCAAAAGAAAAATGATACTAGATGGAAACTTGCATCTAGACCAAGGAATAAAGATTACCAGAAATAGTAAATATGTAGGAAAATATAAGACATTTTTCTCATTTTTAAATTCTTTAAAATATAATTGACTATTTAACACAAACCTAATAACAATGCAAGGTGGAGTACATAATGTGTAGAAGTAAAATGTATGACAACAGCAGCACAAATGTGAGACAGAAAAATGGATGTATACTGTCAAGATCTTACAGTATGAGGAAAACATTACAACATTATTTGAAAGTAGAGCATGATGTTAAAGACATATATTGTAAACTCTACAGTAACTACTTTCTAATAAAAAGATAAATAAAATGGTACCATAAAGAATACTCAATCCAAAGGAAGGCAGATGAATAGGAAAAAGGGAATAAAGATCAAATGAGAAAAAAATAGAAAGTAAATAGCAAGATGGTAGATTTAAATCCCAACATTTTGTGGGGCCAGCCTGGTGGCGTAGTGGTTAAGTTTGCATGCTCCACTTCAACCGCCCAGGGTTCACAGGTTCAGATCCCAAGCGCGGACCTACGCACCACTCATCAAGCCATGCTGTGGCAATGCCTCATATAGAGGAAGATTAGCACAGATGTTAGCTCAGGGCTAATCTTCCTCAGCAAAAAAAAAAAAAAAAAAAAACCAAACATTTTCAGAATTGTTTTAATTATGTTAAGTGTAAACAGTCTAATAACTTCAATTAAAAGAAGATGCAACTAGGGTCCACCCTGGTGGTGTAGTGCTTAAGTTTGCGCTCCGCTGTGGCAGCCTGGGATTCACAGGTTTGGATCCCAGGTGCGGACCTACGTGCCGCTTATCGAGCCATGCTGTGGCAGCATCACATATAAAGTAGAGGAAGATGGGCATAGATGGTGGCCCAGGGCCAATCTTCCTCAGCAAAAAAAGAAGATTGGCAATGGATGTTAGCTAAGGGCTAATCTTCCTCACACACAAAAAAAGAAGAAGATGCAACTATATGTTATCTCCAAAAAGCCTACTTTAAAAACAGGTTACTGACAGGCCAAAACTGAAAAGATAGAAAACACACAAATACTAATTAAAAGAAAGATAGAGTGGGGGCTGGCCCTATGGCCAAGTGGTTGAAGTTCCACACTCTCCACTTTGGCAGTCTGGGTTCGGGGGTTCAGATCCCGGGCGCAGACCTATACCACTTGTCAAGCCATACTGTGGCAGCAACCCACATACAAAATAGAGGAACATCAACACAGATGTTAGCTCAGGGCTAATCTTCCTCAAGCAAAAAAAGAGGAAGTTTGGCAACGATGTCAGCTTAAGGCGAGTCTTCCTCAGCAAAAAAAAAGATATAGTGGCTAGCAACACTGGACAATGTAGAATTCAGAACAAGGAACACTACCGGGGGGGCTATTTCATAACATTAAAAGAGTCAATTTATTAGGAAGATGTAACAATTCTCAATATATCATGATGTTGTAATTTACAATAAGAAACATATAAGGTCTTCCTCTTCAAGAGCTCCTAAAACTCTTGGAATTTCTTAAGTGTGGAGAGCCATAAAGGTATCTTTTGTTATATTAATGAGGTGACTGAGACAGCACCTAAAGATGGAGGCTGGTTGCCAGAAGAACCAACCATGTGATCAGAAGGACTTTCAGTCCTAACCTCCGGGGAGCAGAGAAGGGCTAGAGGTTGAATCGATCACCAATGGCCAATGACTTAATCAATCATTCCTTTGTAATGAAGCCTCCATAAAAACCCAAAGGAAAGGGTTCAGAAAGCTTCCAGATCAGTGAACATGTGGTGATTCAGGAGAGCAAAGCACTTGGAGAGGGCATGGAAGCTCTGTGCTCCTTCTCACGAACCTTGCCTTATGTATCTCTTCCACTTGGCTGTTCCTGAGTTATATCCTTTTATAACAGAACTGGTGACCTAGTAAGTAAAATGTTTCTCTGAGTTCTGTAAGTCATTCTAACAAATCAAACCCAAAGAGGGGGTCATAGGAACCTCCAATCTATTGCTGGTTGGTCAGAACCCCAGGTGACAAACTGGACTTGCAATTGTCATCTGAAGGGAAGAGAGAGGGTAGGTCCTGTAGGACTGAGTCCTTAATCTGTGGAATCTGATGCTATCTCTGGGTAGACAGTGCCAGAATTTAGCTGAATTGTAGGATACCCAGTTGGTGTCTGACAGTTGTGTAGATGTGTGGGGTAAAACTCCACACACACATTGTAATTGGGTCCCAGAACTCTTTTATACATATATGCTGAATAACAGAGCTTCAAAATAAATGAAAACAAACATTTAGAGAACTGAAAGGAAAACAGACTATCATATTTGTAGATTCTGACATTTCTCTCACAGTAACTGACAGAAAACAAGTAGACCAAAAAAAAAAAAAAAATCAGTAATGTTATATAGAAGATCTGAATGACACACTATCAACCAACATGTCCTAAACAGCAGAATATGCTTTTCCAGTGCACACGGAACACAACCAGAAATCAAGAAAAAAGGAAAACAGCTCTATAGCTGTTCAACTGAATTTGAGTTAAAAACCTTCCTACAAAGAAAACTACAGACCTGGATGGCTTCACTCATCAATTCTATCATATATTCAAAGTCCAAAAACATACCAACCCTACACAAATTCCTTCAGAAAGCAGAAGAGAACAGTCAACTCATTTTATGAAGCCAGCCTTACCCTGATACCAAAATCAGACAATGACGTTACAAAAAAACTATACTCCAATACTTCTTCATGACCATGGATGCAAAAACCATTAATATTTGAGGAAATTAAACCCAGAAAAAAATTTAAAAGAATAACACATCATGACCAACTGAGGATTATCCCAGCAATACAAGGTTGGTTTAATATTCAAAATCAATGTGATTCACTACACTAACAGAGTAAAAAAGAAAAAACATCATATGGTCATCTCAACAGACAGAATGAAAGCATCTGACAAATTTCAACACCCATTCACGACAAAACAAGAACAACTCAGCAAACTAAGGATCTTCCTCAATCTGTAAAGGTTATCTACAAAAAGCCTACAGCTAACATCATACTTAATAAGGTGAAAGACTGAATGCCTTCTCCTTAAGATCAGGAACAATATAAGATATCTGCACCAGTGCAATAAGGCAAGACAGAAGAAATAAAAGGCATACAGATTGGAAAGAGGAAGTTAAACAGCCTTTACTCACAGATGACATGATTGTGTATGTACACAAATCCAAAACAAACTACAAAAAAGCTATCATAACTAATAAATCAATGAAGCAAGGTCACAGGATACAAGGTCAATATACAAAAATCAAATGTATTTCCATATTCCGGAAACAACTGAAAAATGAAATTGAGAAAACACTTCCATTTAGAAAATCATCAAAAAATACAAAATACTTAGTAATAAAGTTAATAAAATATGTGCAAGGACTGTACAATGAAGACTATGAAAAACAGCTGAGAGAAATTAAACATGATCAAAAAAAACATACAGTTATATTGCATTCATAGATCAGAAGACTCGTTAAGATGACAATTCTTCACATACTGATCTACAGATAGAAAACAATCCCAATCAAAACCTTAGTGAATTATTCTATAAACGTCAATAAATCAATTATAAAATGTATATGGAAATGCAAAAGACCTAAGTGGCCAAACAATTTGAAAAAGAAGAACAATGTGGAAGGATTTACACAATCTGACTTAAAGATTATAAAGACAGTCATCAACAGAGTGATACTACTGTAAGAATAGACATAAAGATTAATAGAACAGAATGAAAAAAGAAATACATATACACACAGACAAGTGATTTTTGACAAAGGTATTCACGTAATTCTATGGGGAAAATCTTTGCAACAAATGACCCTAAAACAAACAGGTATCAGTGTGCAAAAAAAAAAAAAGACAAAAGACGAATAGACATTTTGCAACAAAAGACATATATACAGCAAATAAGTACATAAAAAGATGTTTCACATCATCAGCCATTAGAGAAATGCAAATGAAAACTGCAATGAGATACCACTACATGCAACTAGTATATATATGGCTAAAATTTAAAAACTGACATACCAAGTGTTGCTGAAAATGTAGAACAAATGGTTATGTGCTGGGCAGAATTCTATGATGGCCCTCTGAAAACCCCAGCCCTGGATATACCAACATTTTCTCTCAATTATTCAAACACTAATCTAGGTACTGCTGCAGAGAGATTTTGTGTACGTAATTAAGGTTCCAAATTGGTTGACCTTAGGATAAGATTATTCAGGTGGGTCTGTTCTAATCCTAAGAGCCTCTTAAAAGCAAAGAGGAGAAGTCAAGAGATTCAAAGACTGAGAAGAATTCAGCACAAGGGAGATGGAGTGGACCACATGCCACTGAATGCAGGCAACCTCTAGAAGCAGAGACTGGCCTCCAGTTGACAGTGAGCAAGGAAACAGAGACCACAATCCTACACAGCAAGGAACTGAGTTCTACCAACAACCTAAATGAGCTCAGAAACAGAATCTTACCCAGAATCTCCAGACAAAAACTCAGTCTGGCTGACACGTGGATTTCAGCTTTGTGATACCCTAAAGAGAGACCTTGTGGTGAACTCCTGATCCACAGAACTATGAAATAATAAACAGGTGCTGTTTTAAGCCACTAAGTTTATGGTAATTTGTTACAGAGCAATAGAAAACTAACACCCAGACATACAATATATGTGACTCAAGTAAAGCTATGGAGCATCCAAAATTTTTATACATTGCTGGTGGGAACTCAAAATGGTACAGCCATTTTGGAAAACAGTTTGGTAGATTCTTAACAGTAAGTTTAACATAACATTCAGAAATGAAAACATGTCTACACAAAGATTTGTACACATATGTCCATAGAAGCTTTACTGTTAATAGCCCAAACAAGAAACAATCTAAATGTTTATCAACTGTCAAATGGATAAACAAACTGTGGTGTATCCAGACAATGGAGTACTACCCAGTAATGAATAGGAAAAGACTACTGATACACACAACAATATAAATAAACCTCAAAAGCAATAGGCTAAATGAAAGAAGTTGGATACAAAAGGTTACACACTGCATGATTCCATTTATAAATCCTAGAAAAGGCCAACCATAGTTCCTGAAATATGCGGGGTTGCCAGATGCAAAGGGTTACCAGGTAACATTTTACGACGACAGCAATGTTCTACATCTTGATTGTGCTGGTGCTTACAAAACTATATACATTTGTCAGAACACATTAACTGTACACTTAAAACTGGTTAGTTTTATTATATGCAAGTTTTACCTCAATAAAGTTGATTTTTAAAACTCACTAAGGAGTCCCAAGTATAATGGAATTGCTTCAAAACACAGATTTAAGTTTCTAGTTAAGAAAGATAAAAATCCATCCTTTTCTTTAAAATAACAACATGGTTTCATACTATTATTCACAATCTAAAAACTATATGAATTTTTATAAAATATATACACATTTCAAGGTAGCAAATTACGTATTTTTCAGATTAATCTTGCAGTATCATGAGAAACCAGAAACTACCTAGTTATAGTAATCTTAACCCTTATAATTCTTTCACCCTTTACTCAGTCTCCTTCTCAGATTTTAAACTCCATGAAGGCAGCAAGTGTCTCACTATCTTTTGATACCCCTTGCCAGATTTAACATTGTCCTAAACTTATTCAAGGAAGAATTTTATAGGTGCACGTAAAAATCTACATAGCCTTAAAGAACTTGGTTTAAGTGGCATTTTAAGAGTCAATGTGTTAAAGAACACAAAGATTAAGGGCATATTAGGAGACTGAATAAATTCTTAAAAGCCCAGTTATTAACACACTTTAGATTTTCACTTTCCTTGATGCTCAGTAATGAGTATCTTACTGACTTTTCATAATGAGTATCTGATAAATTTGGATCTACACACACTTTAAATAAGCAAGCAGTACTCTAATACTGAGTAATATTTATAGTTCACAAGGAGAGCTTATAACCAAATAAGACAATGTTGTCACCTCTTAAAGTCTAATAGATAAAGATAAATGTCTAAATATTCTCATGCATGCCCTTTGAAAATATTCTAAACTTTACAGTATGCATCTATAAAATTTTTATTCTCTTACATTTTGACACTTTAAGATCAAAGTAACTAAACAAAATGAGATAAAAGAGATCCAAAAATATTTTCTTCATTTCTTTGCCAGAAAATTTCTTGAGAAAATATTTTCTTATTCCTACTGATTTAATGTGTACCAAAATTGATAATAAAGTAAATTTTTAAAACAATACTGAGCAATATGGACTTGAAGAAAAAGAATCAATCCAAATGTCTTTATCTGCTGAAAGACAAAGCCTGACGACTTCCCACAATTGATGTAATTATAATAATGAAATCAATTTTTTCTAGGGTAAAATCACTGACCATTTTAATAACTGTTCTAGAACAGATATTCCTTATTCTCAGAAGTATAAAGCAAGGTGTGAAACTGTGGAGAGGTGAATATGGGGGAAAGGAAGTGAAAAGAACAAAGGACAGAAGCAAAAGACAAAAATCGCTGACATCAGTAGACTTCCAGGGACAAGTCTGTCTCTATCAAGCTGTGAGTCCACAAGTACCCCTCCCTCTAGGCACTAACTTCTCCATGGAGGAAATAAGAAAGTTAGACTAGATTAGTTCAAGGGGTCCTTCTAGCTGTATTAAATTTTTTCACTACTAATGAAGATGCTGGACATACTTAAATATGGGAGAAAGGGGGAGGGAGGATGAAGGGGAGAGCAAACAGACACGGAATGTCAAGAAACTTCTTAAAGAATCCTGCTGGTCCAAGAGACAAAAAGTTTCCCAAATAGAGTATGCTTAACTTTTTATTATTTTCTTTTGTAGGCCAATTTAACAGTTGTATAAGAAAGGAAAAGGCAATAAATCTCAGAAGTACAAGTTGTTAGCAATATAAATCAAACGTGACCTTAGTTATAGCAAGAAATCTGGCACCAGGGATTTTATGGATACTCTGTAAAAATTAGTTACGATGCTATCACATGGCAGGAATATTCATTAAGAGAGTCTACCATTGTTAAACAGTGACTAGTTTTCCAATAGAAATCAATAACATACCTGGATTTGTCAAATGATTTTAGGAGGAAAAAAAAACCACTAAACATTTCCAGCCTGATAAATACCAAAATTATACTCTATAGCTTGCTTGAATTGATGCAGCAAATGTTTGAAGGTACATAATGCATGTTAACTATTTTAAAGATCCTACTGCATAATGGGGCCTGGAATAATCATACCTATTATTCAATTTCACAGTTTAAAACTTATCTCCCATCAAATAATACCTAACCTAACCAGTCTTATTTTTCTCTACTACCCAATATTAACCATGATTTTTGTAGGTTTATCTTGTATCCTGCAATCTTGTTGAATTCATTTATTAGTTATAGTGTTTTGTAGATTTCTCAGGACTTTTTATGTAGACAATCATGTCATCTACAAATAGGGTCAGTTTTTCTTTCATTGCAAGCTATATACCTGTTATATTCTTTTCTTGCCTTATTGCACTGGCTAAAACTTTCAGCACTATGTTGAAAGAGTGGCAAGAGCAGATATCTTTGCCTTGTTACTGATCTTATGGGGAAAGCATTCAGTCTTTGCCATTAAGTATATTGTTAGCTGTAGGTTTTTACAGATGCTCCTTATCCAACTGAGTTAGTTCCTCCTATATACCTTTCTTAGTTTTTAAAAAAATCATGAATGAGTCCTGAATTTCATCAAATGCTTTTTCTACATCAACTGATGTGATCATGTGATATTTCTTCTTTAGTATGTTAATACAGTAGATAATTTATATTGTTTCAAGTAGTAAATCAGCCCTGCATCCCTGTAATGAACCACACTTGGTCATGATATACAATTTTTTTTTACATACTGCTTAATTCTATTTGCTTATATTTTGTTAAGGATTTTTGTATCTACACTGATATGGGCTATTAATCTATAGTTTTATTGTACTGTCTTTTTTTTTTTTTTTGGTACCAAGGCAATGGGGCTATTCAAATTATCTATTTCATATTGGATGAGGTATGGTAGTTTGTATTTTTTAAGAGTCCAATACACTAAAGTTGTCAAATTTATGTGTATAGAGTTGTTCGTAGCATTCCCTCATTATCATTTTCATGTCTGCAGGGTCTATGGTGATACCTTCTATTTCATTCCTGATACTGGTAATTTTTTTCTTTTATTCCTCTCAGTCTTGCTCGAGGTTTGTCAACTTACTGACCTTTTTGAAGAATCAGCTCCTTACTTCATTGATTTTCTCTACTATTTTTCTATTTTCATTTTCACTGATTTCTGCTTTTATCTTTGTTTCCTTCCTTCTCTTTGCTTCAGGTAGATTTTATCTTTTTTTAGGTTTTTGAGGTTGGAGTTTAAGATTATTGAGATTTTTTTCTCTTTTCTAAAGTGTGCATTTAGTGCTATAAATTTTCCTCTCAGCACTGCTTTAGCTATGTCCTATGAATTTCAAATAGGCTGTATTATTTTCATTCAGCTCAAAGTATTTTTATTTCCCTTGAGACTTCCTCTTTGACCCACAGATTATTTAGAGGTGTGCTGTTTATTTTCCAAGTGTTCAGAGATTTTCCAGTTATCTTTCTGTTACTGACTTCAGGTTTGATTCCACCATAGTCAGAGAACACATTTTGTACAATTTTAATTCTTTTAAATCTGTTGAGATTTGTTTTTATGGCCCAGGATATAGCCTATCTTGGTATATATTCTGTAGGCACTTGAAAAGGCAGTACATTCCACACTTGTTTGGTGGAGTGTCCTATAAATGTCAATTAGATACTACTGGTTGATTGTGTTAAGTGCTTCTTTCTATATGCTTGCTGATTGCACGTTTCTGCTTAGTTGTTCCATCATTTGTTGAGAAACAAGTGTTTAAGCCTCCAACCACAATTCTGAATTTGTTGTTGCTCCATTCAGTTCTATCCACTTTTGTTTCATAAATTTTGCTGCTTTATTGTTTGATGCAAACACATTTAAGATTACTGTGTCTTCTTGAAGGATTTACCCTTTCGTCATCATATAGTGGCCATTCACTGTCTCTGGTAATTTTCTTTGCCCTGAGGTCTACTTTATCTGATCTTAATAGTCATTCCTGCTTTCTTAGGATTAATGGTTGCATGATATATCTTCTTCCTTCCTTTTACTTTCAATCTGCATATATCATTACATTTGAGGTGAGTTTCTTGTAGACATTATAGAGTTGGATCATGTTTTTAACCTACTCTGCAAATATCTGTATTTTAATTGATATATTTAGATCATTTATACTTAACGTTATTATGGGTATGTGGACTCATGGATTTTATTTCAGTGAGTTACAACCTTTTATCATCATTATCTTATTTACTTGAGGCTTAAATTGTCCCACATTTGGCCAGTGGGAATTCTTCCCCTCCGGACTGCTTCCTGTGTCCTTTTAACACATCCCCATCATTCTCTGGGCCCTCCTTACCTTCTTGTCCAAGATGTTCCAAGCATACATTGCGTTTTTCCTGCCCCAGTCCTGAAATCAGCTATTTCTCCAAGGAGCCCTAGGTCCTTTGAATGGAGAATGGTTAATGGTATCATTCGATGAAGAAAAGTCATTAATTTTAATTAACTAAGCTGTTTGACTAAAACTCTTATTATATGAATTTCTATTTGTTTATATTGCTTTATTAATACGCTGAAGGATTTTTCTACATGTAAAGAAGGCAAGAGCCTGCTATTTATACCCTTTTACAGAATCATCAGTGAGGAGGAAAGAGTGAAATGCCATCCACGTCCAATGCAATATGCTAGACATGGTCAAAATATAAACACTGCAGTTTCTCAGGTCCCCAAACAAACAATTTTGAAATTATAGGGGTCTATGGACATCCAGGTAGATACATCCAGCAAGTACAGAACCTAGGCTCAGGGGAAAGATTATGATTAGAGATACAAGTTTGGAAATTACCAGCATACGGATGGTAGACTTCCTCACTCAAGGGAAAGTTCATAAAAATTGGAAAATGAAATAAAAAATAGTAGAAATAATAACACTTAAAGTCTTAAAAATTTCCCAAAAATAAAGCAAATGATTAAATACAGGAAGGCAATCAGGAGAATATGTTTCTATTCTAATAGTTTAATACTCTATTATGGCTTCATCATAATCTATATTGTTCTATAATGTTTTCTTATACTATAGAACACACATATATATATAATTTTGATTCTATTATGGTTCATATTCTAATACAATTCTAGAAACCATTTAAGGAAAAAGTTTAAGTAGGGAGGAGTTAAGAATCACAAGGAGGAAAAACAATAATTACTCCTATTTTTTTTGGTAGGTTCAGACTTTATGTAAGTCATATTACTAAAAGCAAGGTATAACTTTAATTTGATCAACAACTCTAACTTATGCAGACTGCTATACTAAGAGTAATTACCAACACTAGCCCTACAAAACTATCTTTAAAATGACCTTAAGGGGTGAAATTTTTTTAATGATCTGCCTATTTATTATAACATACAATTGTAAGTTCTTTGTTATTTAATGAACATACAAAGATGGACCACATTATTCTGGGTCTCTCTCTCCCAGAGAAAAATATTTTCTGAGTGGTCACACAACTACTGTAGCTGTGAAATGGATAAGATTCTATCTTAACTAAGACCTAAATTAAACACAAAGAGGAGCTGTTTCCACAAATGGAATCAGTTTCCCATTGTGATTACCTTACTACACTGCAAGCTCCATGATAGCAAAACACTCTTTTTCACCAAGACCAATGTAAAGAAGCTTACCGCCTGTTTTCTTCTAGGAGTTTTATGGTTTCAGGTCTTAACATAACTTCGATTACTTAGTTAAGGTCTGCCAAGTTTGTCCATTGTAAAGTTACACTTTCCCCTTTGTATTTAATAAGTATCTTGTGGGACGTTATTTTGAGACGATGTATAAAAGTTACTCCCCAAACTTTCACCCACTCATTTTAACATCCATTGATGATTCTTGCCTGAGTCAATTATATTTTACGATGACTCCTGGGATAGCCAGCCTCTAAGATGATCCCTACCTCCTGGTATTCACAGCCTTGTATAACCCCTTTCCCTTGTGTAACTTGCTTTTAACCAACTGAATGTGAGCATATTAAGGGAATATCACTTCTGTGATTAGGTTACAGAAGATTGTGACATATTTTACCAACAGTCTCTTTCTATAGCTTTCTCAGCTTGCTTGCTTTAATGAAGCTCACATAGCAAGAAACCGAGGGTGGCCTCCAGCCAACAGCCTACAAGGAACTGAATCCTTCCCCAATCAAACCTTCAGATGAGACCACAGACCCCAGGCTGATAGCTTGATTTCAGCCGTCTGAGAGACCATGAAGCAGAGAATCCAGCTAAGCCCAAAGAAACTAGGAAATAATTAATGTGTGTTATTTTAAGCCACTACACTTTGAAGTAATTTCTTATGGAGCAATAGGTAACTGATACAACTGCCATACAGTAGTTTTCTAATTCCATCATTCCTTCAACATTTATTACTTGGCTTTCTCCTGGAAAGGCTTTATTTTCCCCTCCATTTCTATACATATTTATGTATTTATTTTTTTTCCACTACAGTTATTCTTCAGAGTATGATACATAGAAAACAACAAGTATTTTTGAATTATCACTGAAATATACTTTTGTAAATCTTTATTAAGTAAATCTCTTTTTGTTATTTCTTTGGAAAAATGTATTGAGTCCCAAACAACTGGTATATGAACTTTAAACATAGTCCATTTGCCAATTAATCTTCCTCTTTATGCCAAACCCACAGTTTTTCCAGGAATGAGGCCCCCAACATTCAAGCAAACTCTCAAAAGAATGAGTATTTGTCCAAAAAGGTAAGAATGATATCTTACAAAGTGCTTAATACACTGTAAGCCATTAATAAAAACAAAGATTTATGAATAGGATTTTATTCCCAAAGGTATAAGGTATCTCTCAAGTAACAACAGACACATGACAAATGGTTTATTAAAGCAGAGATCTTTTTGAAAATCTACATTTGCAAAAACAAAAATACCTACCAGCTCTTTTCATCTGGTTTTAATCTAACAATGAAATTACTTTTCTTCAAATTAAGACAATTCTTTACATAAGGTCCTAAAATCCTTCAGATGTACTAATTTAAATTTCAATAACAAGTAGTTTCAGTAACAAGTAGTTCAAATTAAACACGCAATACAATAACTGTCACTTTGTCAAGTTCTAACAGACTTTTTTAAAGGTAAAAAACTGATGGATCTAGAAAGCAATCTTTAAAAATTAGCTTTGTGACTATAAACATGGATGGAAAAAAGGAAAGTTTACTGAATACAAAGAAAGGGAAATAACATTTACATGCCAGGCACTGTTAGAGATTTTACATACATTTTCTCATTTATACTCCAAACAATCTTCAGGGTGTCAGCGTTAAGCAGCTTGCACAAGGTCGCACAGCTGGTAGTGGTAGATATCAAATTTGAACTCAGGCTATTATAATTCCCATAGTATTCTTACTAATATATCATAAAGCCACATCCTTTCCGTATTATACAAGAGAAGCAGTTAAGTTACTGAAGCCCTTTTTTCTCATCTTTGAACACTTAAATTCAAGTGGCTTGTCACTGCCAACCCACACTGGCATAGTAACTTAAAAGGTGTTGTTCATATATCTAACACAGTAGTCGCAATCATAGAAACATGACAATAAGAGGGTGTGAGATAGGTGGAGACAGCTGAGAGGAGAAGTAAAGGGATGGAAAATATAAGATACTATTACATGGAAACTGTCCAACAACTTCTTGTAGGGAGCAATACCAATTTGGTACTATATTTAATTTAAAAACACATATAACCCCAAAACAAAACAGAAAACTCTAGGGGCACAAGCATTTTCAATAATTATAACTATAACTGAGAAAATCTCAAAACAGAAGAAATGAAGTCCTAGCAATACAACAGTTCTGGATGATGGTAAGAGATCATCTTGATTATGGCCACAGGGAACAGCTAAAGTAGAAAGTATAGGTTAGTAAAATGGAGAAGGTCAAAGAACACTAAAGCAAGGATGGACATAAAGACTTACAGGGATGGTAGAAGCTAGAGGGAAAATGTGACAAGCACTTAAACTTGGAATGAAAAACTCGAGTAGAAAGATGTTAAATGACAGCAATGAGAAGAAATAAAGGAAGGCAGAGTCAGATAGAAGGAAATGACTTCGCAGAATTAAGAAGTAATAATTTATTAGGGGTGAGCAAACTATGGCCCCAGGCCAAATAAGGCCTACACCTCATAGGTTTTTTTTTTTTTTAGTGATATCTTTTTTTTTAATTGAGATATAATTGACATATGACATTATATTAGTTTCAGGTGTACAACATAATGATTCAATGTTTGTATATACCGCAAAATGATCACCATAAGAAGTCTAGTTAACATCCATAACCATATATAGTTAAAAAAATTTTTTTTGTGATAAGAACTTTTACTATCTACTCTCTTAGCAACTTTCAAATATGTAATACAGTATTAACTAGAGTCACCATGCTGTACTTACATCCCCATGACTTATTTTATAACTGGAAATTTGTATCTTTTGACCACCTTCACCTACTTCACCCACCACCTACCTCTCACCTCTGGCAACCACCAATCTATTCTCTGTATTTATGAGTTCGGTTTTAGTTGTTTTTTTTTTTTTTAAGATTCCACATGCAAGTGAGATATACAGTATATTTCTTTCTGTGTCTTATTTCACTTAGCATAATCTCCTCAAGGTCCATCCGTATTGTTGCAGATAGCAAAATTTCCTTCTTTTTGTGGCTGAATAATATTCCATTATACACACACATACACGTTTTCTTTACCCATTCTCCCATCAATGGACAGTTAGGCTGCTTCCATGTCTTGGCAACTGTAAATAATGCTGCAATGAACATGGGGGTGCATATATCTTTTTGAGTTAGTGTTTTCATTTCCTTCAGATAAATACCCAGAAGTGGAACTGCTGGATCATACGGTAGGAGTTCTATTTTTAATTTTTTGAGGAATCTCCCATACTGTTGTCCATAGTGGCTGCACCAATTTACATTTCCACCAACGATGCACAAGGATTCCCTTTTCTCCATATCCTCACCAACACTTACTATTTCTTCTCTTTTTGATAATAGCCATTCTACTAACAGGTGTGAGGTGATATCTCATCATGGTTTTGATTTGCATTTCCCTGATGATTAGTGATGTTGAGCATCTTATCATGTACCTGTTGGCCATCTATATGTCTTCTTTGGAAAAATGTCTATTCAGATTCTCTGTCCATTTTTCAATCACTTTTTTTTTTTTTTTTGCTATTGAGTTGTATGAGTTCTTACATATTTTGGATATTAACCCCTTATCAGATATACGATTTGCATATATTTTCTCTCATTTGTTAGGTTTCCTTTTCATTTTGTTGATGTTTTCCTTTGCTGTGCAGAAACTTTTTAGTTTGATATAGTCGCAGCTTGTTTGTTTTTGCTTTTGTTGCCTCTGTTTTTGGTGTCAGATCCAAAAAATAATTGCCAAGACCAATGTCAATTACTGCCCGTGTGTTCTTCTAGTTTTATGGTTTCATGTCTTACACTAAAGTCTTTAATCCATTTTTGAGTTGATTTTTGTGAATGGGATAAGATAGTGGTCCAGTTTTCCCAACAGTATTGAAGAGACTATTCTTTCCCCATTGTATATTCTTGGTTCCTGTGTCATAAATTAACTGATCATATATGTATGGATTTATTTTTGGGCTCTCTATTGTGTTCCATTGACCTATGTGTCTGTGTTTATGCCAATACGATCCTGTTTTGTTCACTATAGCTTTGTAAGGGTTTTTTTTAAATAATAGCTTTATTAAGATATAATTCACATATCATACAATTCATCCATCTGAAGTGTATAATTCAGTGGCTGTTAGTACTTTCAGAGCTGTGCAGCCATTACCACAATCAAATTTAGAGCATTTTCATCACCACAAAAAGAAAGCCCATATCCATTGGCAGTCACTCTCCATCTCCCTGCCTCACCAGAGCCCTAGAAAACCACTAATCTACTTTCTGTCTCTACATATTTGTCTATTCCAGATATTACATATAAATGGAATCATATAGTATGTGTTCCTTTGTAAGTGGCTTCTTTTACTTAGCAGAATATTTTCAAGGTTCATCCATGTAGTAGGAAGAATTGATACTGTCTTTTTTACTGACAAACAATATTTTCTTTCATGGATATACCACATATTATGTATCCATGTTCATCAATTAATGGACATTTAGACTGTTTCCAGTTTTTTGGCTATTACAAATAATGCTATTATGAACATTCATGCATAAGTTTTTCACTTCATTTATTGTGGGTATATACTTAGGAACAGAATTACTAGGTTATATGGTAACTTTATGTTTAACGTTTTGAGGAACTGTTTTCTAAAGCAGCTACAGCATTTACATTCCCACCAACAATGTTATGAAGCTTCCAGTTTCTCCACATCCTCACTAACATTTACCTGGTCTTTTTGACTACAGCCACGCTAGTGGTGTGAAGTGGTATCTCATTGTGGATTTGATTTGCATTTTCCTAACAACTAATGTTAAGCATCTTTTCATGTGCTTATTGGACATTTGTTTATCTTCTCTAGAGAAATGTCTACTCAGATTCGTTGCCCATTTTTTAGTTGTCTTTTTATTGTTGAATTGTAAGAATTCTTTATATATTCTGGGTAAAAGTCTCCTATCAGATCTATGATTTCCAAAAATTTTTTCTCATTCTGTGAGGTGTCTTCATTTTCTTGATGTCCTTTAAAGAATAAAAGTTGTTAATTTTGATGGTGTTCAATTTATCTTTTTTTCTTTTGTTGTTCGTGCTTTTAGAACCAATTCTTCACCTGTGTCTGTAAATTAAGTTTTACTGGAACATAGTCATGCCCACTTGTTTATGTATTATCTGTAGCTGCTTCGAGCTACAATGGCAAAGTTGAGTAGCTGCAAAACCCTATATGGCCCACAAAGCCTAAAATATTTACTATCTGGCCCTTTACAGAAAAAGTTTTTTAACTCCTGATCAAACACAATGCCAACAACTCCCACCCACCCTTAACTTAAAACGAACAGCCTTCCTTTACTTGAAGGGGCTGCAAGGCAGATGATATCCTTTAGAAGGAAGTAGAATTTTGGTTATGGTAAACTAGGTAGAGAAAATATTTTTGTGAAGAGGCTGACAACACAGGGCGATAGGGAACAAGTACAGTATAACATCAGAAGCCAGATATAGTTTACACTGCCTAGAATCCCGTCAGTAGGCTGTGACTTTTGTTCGGAGTACCAAATAAAGGACTGATGTTTTCACTACTAAAAGGGCTAGCCTCTCATGATGGAAAGCTAGGACCAGCTGTTAAGAACTTTATCTGCCTTGGAGGAAGATGGTCAAACAGTACAAACTTCCAGTTATAAGATAAATAAGTACTACGGATGTAATTGTACAACACCACTATAGTGAACTCTGCTGCATGATATATAGGAAAGGTGTTAAAAGAGTAAATCCTAAGAGTTCTCATCACAAGGAGAACTTTTTTCTTTTCTTCTTTCTTTTCTCTTTATTGTATCTATATGAGATGATGGATGTTAGCTGAACCTACTGTGGTAATCATTTCACAATATACATAAATCGAACTATCGTGCTATATGCCTTCAACTTATACTGATGTATGTCAGTTATCTCTCAATAAAACTATAACAACAACAACAAAAACTTAACTGCCAGAGCAAGAAATTTGGTCTTTTTCTGGCATGCAAGAAACATGGAGATACAATGGGACCTAAGAAAAAAAACCTGCTATGAGATTTGTAATAAAGTTTTTCCTGTCTAATAAAAAGAGACACTTGAAGTGTTCCCGGCTCCTCTCCAGCCAGATGTTGGTATCTGAAATAGTGGCGGCCCTCTCCGGACATGCAGAGCTTTAAAGCAAACCAGGCCTACATCCTTAATGAAACCGATGAACTGCTGACCCACCCTGTAACTCTCTGGGTCTGGGCTTCTCATTTTGTAAAATAATACATTCCTTCTTATTTAGGCTACTTTTAGTTGGATGGGTATTCTGTTACTTGTAGCCCCAAACACTCTAACTGATATATTTTCTACTTGGTTAATAAGTACATTACTAGACAAAGAGCTTCACAGAAATTAGAATGAAGTGATTATTAAACCCAGATCTGCCAAGAATACTACATACTAGTTTTTAGTAGTTTGATTTTTAAAACTTTAAAAAGCATTTTGCACTTTATCAAGCATCTTAGGTAATTACCTTACCCAATACCCACAAGAACTCTGAACCAGGCAGTCTTGTGGCCATTTTACAGACATATACTAAAAAAACAAAAAAAAAAATTCAGGGTACTCCAATATAGGTCTCCCAAATCTATATCCTGTGCTTGTTCCACCACATCATATTATGTCTCATTGTATCAAACAAAATTAACTGAAAGCAACATAATCAACAAAATAATTACAGTATTCTTTCAGCACTTAAATGATTGCTTGACATTATACAATTCTACCTGATGAGTAATGTGACTAGAATGAATAAAATGTCCCAATAGCTGCTACATGTTAAGTTCAAACTGGGCAAGTAGAGTGACCAGAAGAAATCTAGCACCTTATAACAGTTACTTAAACACACACCACATCATATTATAATTTTTCCCTCCACATGCCTGACTCAGTCTATGCCGTGAAGTCTTTGGAGCTATGTCTTTTTTTCTTTCATCTTTGTACCTAACACTATGTTCGATATATGTAGTAGGTGAGCTTAAATGTTTGCTAAATTAAGAAATCAAAGATTCAGAGTTGTAGTCTCACTTTATCAGCTGTTCTACAATATATTTAGAAAAAAATGTTAAGATAAATCAGCTTACGTACACAAAACTAAACATTAGTTATAAATTTTATTTAATTATGAAAAAGTTTACTTACTATTTAACAAATGAAAATAACACTCACACATAACTGAAACTTTATTCAGATATGTAAAAAGAATCTTGAAGCATAAAAGAAGTCCTGTTACTTTTAGAATCAATAGCAATTTCCTTTCCGGCAGCTTTCCCATTGTGCCTACACACTTGTGTTTTCTAATTGTTGATTCACAGGACTTGCAAAGACCTCCCTAGCCCCACATGATGAAAATAACTTCATTCAGCTGTACCTCTGTGGCCTTCCCAAGCCAGGAGGACAAGTACCTACTTACCCATCCACCATTTACATTTACATTCCATGAGAGATACTACAGTGGGAACTGGCTTCACAAAGATGAAAGAAAATGCATCCACTGCTCTAGAGGAGCCCATAGCTTAGGAGGGGAGGCACTCAAACACAATGAAATATGGGATGTACTACAATGAAAGTTACTTTCAAATGGCCATTAATTGCCCCGGGGAGTTGAGAAAGCTTTCACAGACTGCCACTGGAACAGGACCTTAATGTTTGCCAGACAGAGAAAGGAGAAGGACACTGAAAATGGAAGAAAAGGTACATACACAGGGACCAATAAGTGAAAAAGGATGAGCATTTGAGAACCAAGTAGTCTGACTGACTTATAGCATAAGAATGGCTAGAAATAAGGATCAGAACATGAATGCCATGCAAAAAAGTTTACATTTTTATTTCTAGAAGATGCAGCACTGACTTTTAAATAAGGCAGTGATACTAGATTTCCTTTTCAGAAGAAAACCTCTGGTGGCAATATGGAAGCCAGAATGAAGGAAGAAACTGGAGGCAAAAAGAGTAAAGCATTAAGTAGGCTTAGAAAAAGGTATACCAGTTTTCCAGATAGGAGTGAATGGATAGATATGTTTCCATTAAGAAATATTAAGGAATAATGAAACATGAATAGGAAGATGATAATGAATGTGGTTTTAGTTATGTTGAGTTTGAAGTGTCTTACAGACATCCTTATTTAGACAAATATCCAGTGAGCAGTTAGATCCATGGACTGGAGTAGAAGATGATGTGGGCTGAAAACAGGAATCACCAGTACATAGGATATGATGAAACTCTGAAAATAACCAAGAATTCATGCATTCACTCAATTTACTCATTCAATAAATATTTGTTGAATTCCTGTAATATGTAGGGGGCCTATGCTTGCACCAGGGGTATATAAAAGTGAAGAACAAGACAGCCACGATACCCACTCTCACAGAGCTCACATTAAATCATAGGGAGACAGAAAGCAACCAAACACCTATAGAACTAATTAATCACGTACAAACAAGATGTAGAAGGTACTAAAAGGAACGCGACCTGAGCTGGTATAGGGGTGGGAGGCTCAGTCACTTAGTCAAGGGACCTTTGAGGTATTCCAAACACAGCTGATGCAAAAGGCTCTGATGGCAGAATAAACAGATGGAAGAACAAATATAGCATACAATACTGAATAAAACGTAAAACTAGAGTACACAGAGAGAACGCAGGAAAATGGTGGAAGAAGCTGAAGTAAAGAGCAGGTATAACCTATGGATTCTAAAGGCAATGTTAAGGATTTTAGTCTCTATAATATATGGGATTTTAAATGGGAAAGTGATACAAGCATATTTAAGAGGGCTTTGGACCTAACCCAGATGAGAAGCTAGCAAAGCAACAAAGATTAAAAATGGTCAGAGAGGTAGAATAGCAACTAGCAGAAAACGTCATAGAGGCCAAAAGAAGGGAGAATTTCAAGAGTTCCCAACAAGGTCCAACATCGCAAAGAAGTAAGAAGAATGAAGAACCAAATACATTTAATGAGTACCTACTGGATTTCCAGACACTCTCTATTGTCACCACAATCTTAAGAGTTGTTATTCTCATTTTACACATGAACTAAATAAGATCTAGAGAGTTTATGGTGTTTGTTCAAGGTCATGTAGCTAATAAATGGCAGAACCAGAATTTAAATTTAAATCTTTCCAACTCCAAATCTCATACTGGTAATTAGATTACTGCTAACATAAGTTTTAGTGAAATGCAGATACACAATCATTCTAGACCAGTGCCATCTAACAGAAATTTCCGCAATGATGGAAATGTTTTATATCTGTGCTAATGCAGTAACCATGGGCCACAAGTAGCTACTGAGCACTTGTAGCTATTGTGACTGAAGAACTGAATTTATAATTTTATTTAATTTTCATTCATTTTAATTAAACAGCCACATGTAGCTAGTGGCTACTGAATTGGACATCACAGATCTAGACTACAGTAGACTGAAAAACAAGAAAATGAGCAAACAGAGATAAGAGTCAAGACGTATGATGATAGAGAGTGACAGGCAGACAGGAAGGCAGAGCTGAAGTATACCTATTTACTTTAGAAAGATTTACTTTAAAAAGATTATTATGAGTTAGTTTATAATTCATGAAATTCCATGTTAGGAAAACAGTTGCAACGTAAACACATGAAGTCACAGGTCTCCCTTATTACCTATTAGCACTTGTTTTTCCTGACATTCCAATTTTTATTATAAGACTGCCTTACAAGCAATAATACTAAAGGATGCCAGCTTATTGCATGCCTACAATAGAGGATTGCTTGTGGCATCATACTCAGGAGGATGTGAAAGAAAATCATCCCTGAAATTAGACTAAGGATAAATAAATAAAAGTGCTAACAGCTCTAATAAGGCCAATGGTGAAGGTTGGATCCTTTTTGTAGGTTGCTATGCTTCACTCTCTTGTAGGTTTTTGAAATGCATACCTAGTTCTCAGAAACAAATAAAAATGAATACTCTGTATTGTTTACAAAAGTCAAGAGACCTGGCTAGAGCACAGATGAATTTAATAATGCTACCAGAAAAACAAGTCAAAGCGACAGCTCATTTACAGAAAGGTTTTTTGGGGATAGCAATAGGGCTATCAACCCGGCCTTCCTGATGATACTCATAAGAAAGGGCTTTAACTAACAAAACTCTCTAAGGAAGGAACCTATTAACCTATGACTTGTTGAATTTAGTGCTAAATTTTAAAGGATTTCCTATAGAAATCTTCAAATGTTTTAAATATTTTCATAGTACAAGACCATAAAAACCAAAGACAAACCCAGATACATATAAGTCACATTTCATTTCAAAATTTTATTCCTGTGCTAGATCTATAATTATACTGTCAACTCATGAACACCAAGAAGTTACGGGAGCCCAAGGAGAAAATTCAGAAAGGGAGAGAGTGCACATGGGCTGTTGCAGAAAAGGTTTATTTGGAAGAGTAAAAGTGAGGAAGAAATTTTAATCTGACAAGCTTGAAATAAAATAGATGCTTTAGCCACTACACTTTGGAGGTCCTTTTCTGTTTTAAGAAATTGTTATCCATGTAGTTAATGCTTAATAAGGTGATAAGCAGAATAAGTACAAAAAAATGTTCTAGTAAAATATTATTTTGCCTGAGCAATTTCATAAGAATACTGTCATAGCTCAGACCCTTGTTAAAGTACCAACCTCAATCATTATGAAATTGCTACCTGATTAGAAAAATTATGAATTGTTTTTGACTCAATGTTTACATTTGAAATACAGTTAAAAACCTTGGAATAAAACTGATTGTAATGAGTAAACTAGAGCATGATATCATTAAAATCTCTTTAAGTCTGACCTTTGTAATCTTTTTAATAACAACTAAATTATAAAAAAATTAATAAATCCATACACTGGCATAGGTTAAAAAAAGAAAGAAAGAACAAAGAAACATACAAAAAACTCCCTCTTGGAAGAATACACACGAAACTCAACAGTGATCAATAGAAGGGGAAAGGGTGACCAGGAAAGACTTACTTTCCATTTTATACCTTTCAGTATGGTTTAAATTTTTAAGCAAATGTATTAATAATGTCTTTAGAACTTAAAAAATTTTTAAGAATATCAATATACAACTAGACTTTCCCCTTACACAAAATCTGAACTCAAAAATGGTTCCTTTTAGGTCTATGTAACTTGATCAGAAGTCAATAAAGCAAAGACTGACAAAGTAATTAAACTCTATTCTTGTTAAAACTCCTGTTTCCTACATTCATTTCCTAGGTCACTGACCCCTGTTGCTCTCTCCTGGGTCCACCTACTATTTAACAATATTTACTTAATACCCTGTTAACTGCCTGTCAAATCCCCCAAAATCGATATTATAATCCTTTTCCATACTCCTCACCATCAATCTCACACCATTTGCCTTAGCCTCAATCTCAATTTCAGCAGATGATCTTGCCTCAAACTATCTCGGTTACTGAGATGATTCAGGCCATCTGGTATGAACTCCATTATTAAAACATATCTGTTGCCATGGCCTACTCTCCTCACCCTGATTTCTCTCTCTTTTGATGTCTCTCTTTTCCTTTTACCCCTCTTATTTCTACCACTTCTAGGGCTCATTCCACTGATCATCATCTTTCTTAACAGCTCCCTCTCCTGGCTTCTCTTCTGATTCTAAAGAATAACTGACATCTCCTGTCCTAAAAAGAACTTATCCCAACTGTAAACTACTGAAGCCAAATTTTGTTTGTCCCTTTTTTCATAAATGTCTCAAAAAAGGAACTGATACTCACTGCCTCCACCATCCCATCAGCACTTACTCCTTTATTCTATTTATTCATTCACATTTATTATACATTAAGTATCTAGAATATAACAATGGAGACCTCAAACTATCAATAACTCCATCTTTTCCTTTTGAATCTTCAACCACTCCCCCTTTCCTGGCTTGTTCCCTTAACCCCAAAATAAATTCTTCAAACCTAAATTCTCTAGCTTTCATCTTCTCTCCTTCTAGTCAAAGCTTTAAGGAACAGTTTATATTCAATGTCTGGCCACCCATTTATTCCTCAACTCACTGCATCCTGGCTTTCCTTGCTACCAGTACAAAATGATGTTTTTTGGACTGTTACCAAAGTCACCAGAACTCTCCTGATCCCTCCAAAATACACTTGTTAAGTTATTCTCTTTCCCGATCTCTGCAATATCTAGACACTGTCGACTCCTTCATATCTGACATCACTCTGCTAATTTTCCAGCTCTCTCTCTGGCTATTTATTCTTAGACAACCTTCACAGGTTCCTCATCCTCCACCTGCCTCCTAAATGCAGTGTTCTTTAGGGTTTGCCCTCTTCTCTTCTCATTTCACATTCTTTCTCTACAGGACTTCATCTAGTTTCAAGGCTTCAACTACTACCTAACACAAATACAGACAATGCTCAAATCTTTAATCCAAGTCCAGACTTCTCTTCTGAGCTCCAGATATCGATAGCCCATTACCTCTTGGCCATATCCACCTAGATGACCAATGACTACTTTAAATTCAACATGTCCAAAATAGAAATCATCATAACTCCCTCAAATCTCCTTCTCCTGTATCTCCTAAGCAGAGAATGTGCATTTCTAATAAGGTCCCAGATAACGCTGATACTGCTAGTTCATTTTTGAGAATCATTGCTCAAATACATGTTGCCTCTTCCTACCTCCAGGTTTATCAAGTTCCTCCTGCTCCTAGGCCATGAAATCTACGCAGCAGACACTGTTAATATTTCACAGCACTCCATCCTACTGAACTTATGAGAACCCTGCAGAATAGGATTCCAACTATTAATTACCAAATGCTACGAGAAGACTAGAGATGAAACAACAGTCATCCCAGCAAACTGGAAGTTCTTTGAGGACAGCGAAGCATTTCCCTTGTATCCCTAGAACCGAATCTTACCCAAGTAGGTGGTCAATAAATATTTGCTGAATGGATGGCACTATCCTCTATCCAGTCACCCAAGCTAGAAGCCACAGCAGGATTCACCCCTTTTCTTCCCCATAATCCAACAGTCACCAAGTCCTATTTTCTGCTTCCTAAATGTGTCTCATACCTGGTCCCTCCTCTCCATCTGCACTGTTACTACATTCTTCCAGGTCCTTATTTCTCACATTGATAATTTCTTACTGGGTCCCCATGCCTCGATTCATCTATCCTATTTTATTATCCACATGGCCATCAGATCATCTGATGTCTCTAAAAAAGTAAATGAGAAATGTCATTCTGCTGAAAAATAATAGCTTCCCACTGGCTTTAGGAAAAAAATGTTAACTGCTTCATATGATATAAAAACATCTCCATAATCTTGCCTCAATCTACCTGACCACCTTCTCTCTCCCTTCCACCCTAACCCCCCACCCCAGCCATGCTGAAGTGGCTTGTATATCTCATGCCTCTATGGCTTTAAACATAAAGCTTTCTATCTAGAGTGCCACTCCACTGGCCAAATACTCACTCTTTTAAGACTCAGCTCAGACCCCATCTCTTCCAGGAAGCTTTCTCTGAGTGACATTCATCTGCCTGCCTCATCCCACTCCAGTTTGGATTAAGTCTCTCCCCTGCCATGTGCTCTTACAGTACCTCATGTTTAGTCTGTTAATAGCACACGTCACACTGCAAAATACTCCACTTAAGTTCCTTGGAAACTATAATTATGTTCTTTGTATAGTCAGTGCTAGGTATATTAACAGATGCTCAACTAAAATTGAAATACATTCCCTGCAATTCTCTAATCAGTGGCTCTCAAAATTTATCAGCATATATCAGAATTACCCGAAGGCTTATAAAATCGAGACTGCTTGGTCCCATCCCCAGCGTTTTGGATTCAGTTGATCCAGGGTGAGACCTAACAAATTCCTAGATGATAATGATGCTGCTGGCCTAGGAACCACATTTTGAGTATTGTGCTCCAAATACATGTGGTCTCTTCCTATCTCCAGGCTTCAGAGTCTTTTCCTAGCTGCCTCCAACTCTGCCTACTGCAATCCTAATAATCTTTTTAGACCCAGCTCAATTGTCACCTCCTTTACAAACCTTTTCCTAATCCCAGATGAAACTGATCTTGCTCTTCCCTCAATTTCTATTGAGCTTTATATATATTATTCACATGATAACTCATGCTAACTTTTTTCACACCTACTGGCATTTGTCTTATGTTCTCTACTTTAAATGAAGGTAGGAAACCTTAATCATTTTAACATCCTCCACAACCAAGCACAGTAACCAGTGAACAGCAGACAAAATCTACAAGTATTTGCTGATATGAACAAATCCCTGTTGCTTATCCAGACTCTGGGCCCACAGTCTGTCTGCCTCGCTTAATCCTCCTGGCCCAAGCTGACTTCTTTATACTGCCTTGTACTTGCCTTACTTGCAGGGAGATGCCTGATCCTCCCACACTTGTCTGTCCCTCTCATTGCTGATTAACCCTTAGCTTCTTTACCTTGTACTCTGAGCCTTTTTAATTTTCTCATCCACTGTGGAACAGATGAGTGGAGAAATTTTCTCCTCATGACTGATGTAAATTTTAATTTTGCCGGCCATAAGATAGGTTGCTTGCTTTTTTTTTAACATAGCCTTTCTTTGTCACAGAACCTGAACTAGAATATGTTGTGTATAATTTTAAGTGCAGTTTTCATAGACAGCAATAAATGTGTTTTAAGTTCTATTTACAGATCATGGAGATAATTTTAATAAAAAGTTTAAAAATACAAAAACATAAAAAGGTCATTTATAAAATTTAAGGTTGCCCTAAGAAACAAAATCTAAAGGAACAGCTAATTACTTATGTACTATGTTCATATATACATCTAGAACAAAATCCATATTACCTATTAAAACAAAAACAGCTACATAAGGCTGGTCATATTTCTAAATTATATTAAGCACATAATAAAAACTATTTCTGTTACATAAAAAGTTAACTAAGTTTCTAAAAATGCCCCTATAAAATTTACTCCAAAAATTACTCAGAATGTTTTCAATCACACTGACCTAAACATTCTTCTTCTTGATTTTATTCTTTTTCCATTCCTCTGCATGTCAGTAACACTGTCAGACTCTATCTAAAACTACATATGGCTTACCCAGAGGAAAAATTGTGAAGACATCTATTTATTTATTTCAATAAATAAACATCTATTTATTTATTTAATCATAGACAACTGACCATTAGTGGTTTGGGGAAAATTCCTAGGAGCTCAGTACTCAGATGTTTATATACATAATCTTCATCCCACCTAGATGCTCAACAGTTTAAAATTCAAATAAAGGTGAAGGGAGACAAAGACTTAACTCTCAGGGAAAAAAGAAGTAAACTACTTTTCAAGTAGCAACTAAAATTATTATCTGTCAGAAAAGATTCTTGACAACTTCAATCCAATCTTAGCCTTTTTCTTCCCCCTTACTTGAATTCATCAGTAACATTCACAAATTAAAATCCGTTGCAAATATGTAAACATGTTCATGATACTCAGGAGTTATAATAAGGATTTTCCAAAGGGAGTGAAAATTTTCATAATTGTATGCTCAATTAACCAGCAAAATGAACCAGATCACTCCAAAGCCCAATTTATTTGAGTTACTCAATATCCCATATGGCAGAGTTGAGCTATAGGTATGGTCTTGATACTTTCAAACCAGTGCTATATTCAGCAAACCAAAATAATCCTAAAGTTGGGAAGCCACTGTCACAACAAATTATGTACATCTTGAAATGGTATTGAGAGGACAGTAGAAAAAAGAGCCAAGAGTGAATGAGAAAATAAATACAGAAAAGGAAACTGGAAAGAAGAGGGAAACAAGGACCTGGAGGAAAGCAATATTGTATGATAAATCTTAAAATACTTTTAAAAGATAAGGAAACACTGAGTACCAGGAAGATAAATTTAAGAGCTAAAAGAGAATTTCCCAAATTCAGTATGTTGTTCAAAAAAAGAGAGGGGGGGGGTGCGGGGTGCACTACAAGGGAAAAAAAAACTATTTGGAAACCAGATCATTCTGCTTAATATATAAACAACAAAAGCCTAGATCACTGTTCCTCAAAATGCATTGTTTATAAATGCAGGTAAAAACATTCCCTGCAATGGTCAAAGATCTTCAAGTAAAATACATGCAGTAAGGAAGTTGTATTAAAGCACTAAAGGGCACTTCATAACTATGAAAGACTATGCCAACAAAAAGACTGTACCATTCACGGCTCTGGTCTAAGTTGTTTTCTGTAATAGTCTGTAAAAGCCTAAGTTCTGCAACTTTGGGGGCCAAAGTCGTCTCTGAGCTGCCTCCCAAACTGGCAGGGCAAAACTTCCTCTACATATCAAAATCATTAAAGTCTGCCCCTAACTTGGATTTTAAATACACTAACAAGTGCCCTTAATCATTTGTCCTGTATTTTAAATAAAAGCTTACTTCAATATCCTAATTTCACTTTCTTCCTTCAATCACACCAAACTGATTTTAAGTTGCAATCAACAGAATTCCTCTCTTCCCTAATCCACCAGTCTATTTTTGAAATACTTCAATTCTACATACAGGGTGAAAATACAATACAATGAAAAGGTGCAAGAAATTGCCCAACGTCAAACAGTCTAAAAATCTTCTGACAACTGTTCAACGACTTTTAGAAAAAGCCTAACAACCAAATCACACGTTCGAATGTCTGATATACAGAGAAAAGCACTGCGAACTTTCTCTACTATGTACACAATTCTTAATTACAAGGGGGGAAACTGCACCGGCTACCCTGAGCGAGAGAACCGGTAAGGTAACAGGCTAAAAGGGCGTCGCTGATTTCTTGGCTGCAGTGACAGAGGCGGGAGACACACCCCTAGCGTCGGTTTGAAACACTACAGCAGCGAATTCTACCTAGGGATTAATGCGAGGGTAAGGAAAGACAAATTTAAATCGCCATGATTCAAAAACAACCAGCACCAGAGAGAGACTTACGAAGGTAACAAAGAAAACGAAAACCCCTTGGTAGTAAGGAAGCATTAAAAACCAAGTATCCTCATTTATCAAAGACCGTGTTAGACCCTGTTTTCATGAACGTACACCTTGGACCTTTCCGGTTCGCCAGTGCAGAGAGAAAAGCAGCAGCGAAAGAAACCCCGTAAGGTTGCGAACAGCAGCGAAATAAACACTAACAGAAGAGGGAGGAAGTAAGGGGCAGGATTCCTGCCAAGACTCACTGCTTGAAAATGGAGTGTGAGTGGGAGAAAGCAGCTCTGGAAAGAAAGTGGGTCTTACATAAAGAGCCACTTGCCACACACTATTATTTCCATTGGATTTCGGAATATCCCCGAACTTGAGAGCGAGTCTGGGGGCGAAAGGGGGGCTCCACGTGCAGGAGGATCCGGAGAGAAGTAATGCGGGGCGACGAGGGGACACTGCCAGGCCGATGGCCCTGGTGAGGAACGGGGGGTTGAGTCAGGGGCGGAATCCCGGCGGCCGCGGGGGGAGGGGGCGGGGGCGCCCCGCGGAGGCCCGGGGGCGGTGCGGGGGCCCCGCCGTCCTGTCAAGCAGTCGGCCCGCCGCCCCCGCCAGCCACCAACGCACCCGGGCCGCCGAGGGCTCTCGGACCCGCCGCGGCACCGGCTTGGCCGGGTCTCTCGAATTTTCCGGCGGGTGAAGCCGACCGGGGGCGTCGGGGCTCGCCCCGGCTGGAAGCGGCGGGCGGGGGAGGGATGGTGCATCGGGGAAGCGAAGGTCTCACCATTTTGCTCGGCGGTCGGCGGCTCGCTCGGGCAGAGGAGAGTGTCGGCGCTCACACGGGCTCCCGCAGGAAGCGGCGGCGGCGGGCGGCCCAGCTGCGCTCGGCTGGGGCGGCTGCGGCCCTCGGGACGCCCGCGGGGGAGGGGGTGCGGGCTGGGGGGGGGAGGCGGCGCCGCGGGGCCCGCGCCGGCCGGGTGACTGGGCACGCGGGAGCGGGCGGGGGAGCAGAGAAATTAAGGTCGAGATTCAGAGACAGAGGGAGCGGGAGGGGAGACGGCGAGCAGGGGGAGAGGCAGAGAGGAGGGGGAGAAGGGGGAGAGGGGGCCAGGCGATTCCGGGGCTGCAGCCTCGCGCTCGCGCCGGAGCCGTGACGGACTCACTGCAGTGGCTCGCGCTGACCCGCAACCTCAAGGCACGAAAAAGGGGGAGGGCGGGAGAAGGAGGAGAGAGCGGAGCGCAGCGGCGCGCGGGGCGGAGGGCGGGGGCGCGCGCGGAGCCGGCGGCGGGGGCGGGGCTTCCGCGAGCGCCGCACATCCGGGAACCCGCGCGCCGCCTCGGCGGCGGCCGCCGCGGCGCTCTGGCGAGCCCTGGTTGGGGAGCGCGGAGCGCGCCGACCACGTTCGCCCCCCCCGCCGGCCGCCCCCTGCGTGCGGCGCGGGGGGGGGGACAGGGGCGGGGGTGCGGACGTCGCTGACGTCGTGTGGTGGAGTCCTTCCTGTCATGTGGCTGGAGGCGGGGGGAGGCGGGGGAGGCCAGGCTGGGAGGGGAAGGAGGAAATGCTAGGGTTCCCTGGGAGGGAGGAAATGCGAGGGGTGCGCGAGCACCGGGCGGAGGGGTACTTGGGTCCACGAGTGGGAGCCTTGTCGGGGAAGAGGAGCAAATGAGCAGCCTTAAGGTGTCAGAACCACCCAGACACCGTACCAAAAAAAAGAGGAAAATCCAGGCTCTGGGGCTAGAGGGAATGAGCTTGCTGTAGAAGAAAGGTATATTTGCATCACTGTACCGAGTTGGACCCACTACGCAATTGCGGGGTGCACCCAGACTGTTGTCACCCCAGTGCAGCACCCGCAGGCCCACACTCCACTATGAGTTGGCAGAGTCAGGAGCCAGGTTGGAAAAACAAGGAGAGGAGCCAAAGCTGGCCGTAGCTCGAGACGTGGGGAACCACAGGATACCGAGTAGCGGGGCTGCTTCCCACTCCCGCAAAGACTTTCTCCCGCAGATCGGGATTTTCCTTAAACCCTCCAGGCTGCCGTTTGACGGGTGCAGCACTGTTTTTGAAAAACATTCGAAGACGGATTGCCCACTTATCCCTTTAGTAGGGCTATATCCACTTTGGTGGCAATTACCATTCCCAGAAAATTCACATTGCAAGAGTCCAGAAAACATAAGGAGGAAAGTTATGTTCAGAGAAAAAACGAATAGAGCACTGACTGGAGAGTTATGATAAGGATAACGAAAAAAACATTTTGCAAATATCTTAACCAGTTATTCCTTTTTAAATCTTGATAATCTCCTGTGTGTGTGTGTGAAAGAGAGGGAGGGAATGTTTTCTGAGTGGTCAGAAACTTCTTACTGACAAATCCTTTGGGTAGTTTTATAAAAAACTATAGTGTTTTTAAAGGCAGTCTGTTAAAACTCCTTACATGAGAATTGTATTCTTTTTCTGTACTAATTATTTTTCCACATGATAAGCACTCACCTTTTCTAATAGAGGCTGAGTGATGTGCCCTAGGTCTCCTCCCCCTCCTTTTTTTTAAAGAGCTACTTTGTTTCTGTGTCAGGATAAATAAGGAAAAGTAACTTAGACTAATGACAAGGTCACATAATGAATGTGTCAAGGAAAGGCCAGGAAATGACACTGTTCCTTTTACCATTTAATCTAAGTTTCTTGACTTAGATTATGTTGCTATTTAGGTACTAAAGTGTTAGAAAACAGGGAAAAGTTCCTAAATTAAATGTGTATAATGTTTTCTAATTATTTTAAATTAGTTTTTCATTATAAAATTAAGACATGCTCATTAAAAAACAAGTACTATATAAAAAAATTCCTCCCCCTCAGTTCCATTTAGAGACAGTCACTGTAACTGCATTTGTGTGTGTGTCCCTTGGACATGTTCAATGAAAATCAAATTATAATTTTTACTGAGGATTAAATACTAAGAAGGAATTTGAGCTATATGGGATGCAGTAGATTTAGAATAACTCATAATTTTGTCATGATATTAGCCAATTTAGACGATAATCATTCGAGTATCTATTGTGAACCTAAATCAGAAATTCAAGAGCTAGCACTGTGAAAAGATCGCTTAGTCTCTGTTACTGACCAAAGCAAGAGACACAAGGCTACTTGCTCCTTCTCATCCTACAAATGTTCCGGAGTTCACCACTTCCATTCCCTCAGCTTTGTGTATACTGCATCTTGTAGTAGGTGGCATCTCTGACACTGAAACTAACTACCAGTCTATTTTGAATCCATTGAGAGAAATAAATACAAATGCACCTTTAATACCCAGGTTTTTCCTGTAAGGCCAAAAATGAAGGTATGATAAGTAGTCATTCTCCTTTTTGCCTTTTTTCATTAGGTTTGGTGTAAAGTTTGGTATGAGAGGGAATGGTACGAAACAGTCCTGCTAAAAGCATGTGTGTTTTTAAATAACTAGATAAGTGAAAAGGCAAAGGATATATCTAACAAGTAGATTATTTTTCCTAGAAAAGTTAGCAACCAAAAGATGATGTTGGGGAGTATTATGTCAGATAGGTTGGAAGGAGATACCCTTAAGACAGAGATACCAGTTACAAGAACAGTAACAGCTAGGTGTGAGGTAAGAAGTATCCATGGCTGAGGAATGGAAGGGGTGGATATGAAAGACATGAAGCAGAAATGGACTGACTATGCAACTCAGTGGATGTAGGGAACAAAGAGGGAGAAAGAAAAGATGACCAGTTTTAGTTTGGATGACAGAAAATAGTGATACCCTTAAGAGACGTACAGAAGTCAGGAGAAGTTTGGTGCCTGAGTGAAAAGAGATGAGTTTGGATTTAAAAAAGCTAAGTTTGAGTTGCTGATGAGATCTCCCAGTAGAAGCAGTGACGCAGAAGCTGGAAGCACAGGTTAGAAAGGAACAGAGAGTGGGAATCAACTTAAAAACAGAGGTTGAAAGTGAAATCTTCAAATGTTCACTTAGAAAAAGAAGGGACCCAGAGATAGTAATAAAGCTGCTAAGTAGGAAAAAAATTAAAGGAAAAAAAAGTTTTAAGAAAGGAAGAGTAGTGTTTCAGTCATGTTTGACCATAGGCAGCCTCAGGCTTCAGCGTCTCCGCAATTGTCTTTAAGAAGTTAGGAATGTCACAGGAAATTTTATCATGTGTAGACCTTCAGGATCACTGTGATATCCAGAAATCTGCCTTATTCTTAAAGGACTGATCACTGTTATTTATTCACATATAATATTTAAGGGTGGCAAAAGAAACAAATTACCATTCCTGTAGTTGTTTAAGCTGTTCCAGTGCAGTATTACCCCCAAACATCCACTTTTATTCATGATCATACTGACTAATGTCAGCTAGAAACTGTGTTTGATTTTACACTCTTCTTATACACAGGAAGAAAATGCCAATTGAAAAAGAAGAGTAATTAAAACCACTTGAAAAAATATCTGTTCCTTTTTAGTACACTTGTTGTTAACATAGATTTAGAGGAAACGTCTACCTCTCCTCCTAGATAAAACATATATGTCCCAGCTCAGTAATCCCAGATTTAAGAATTTTTTGTACCTTTTTGCCAGCTAGTTTCACACCACAAAGTTCTCTTTGCAGTGGGTGCTTAGACTGCATGGGGAATAGATTGGCTTCCTTCCCAGAATTCTTTTTTGAATGGTGGTGAAAGCAGGGATGCCAGCTAACCCGTGCTCCAGGGTGTGGTTGAGGAAAGCTTCCTTGGCACCTGAGATGGCAGGGAAGTGGCTCATTCCTTTCTTGCTAAGCAGCAGAGGTATGAGCCGAGGATTCTAAGTTCCATCTTGGAAACTCATTTCTCCATAGAAACCATTTTACAAAGAGTTCTCTAAACAGTGGCCTTCCTACAAAAGCCAAGTTAAATTATCATGTAGCTAAAACTCTGTATATTTGCAATTAAAAACACAGTGCTCTTATAAAATATATAGCTTTATGAATTAATGAGTTTGGGGAAAATGTATACTGAGTACTGGATGGAATTTTTTTTAGTTTTAAGCATAACTTCTTTTAAAATTATGGATTATATGCAACTTTTCTAATTCTCATAAGAGAATTAACATTGAATTTATTCAAAATAAAATGTTCTATCATTTACTTTTCAGATAAAACACAAATTAGAAATATTTTTACATTAGCAAAAGTTTCAAAAACGTATGTGCTTGGTTATATAAGTTATTTCTATATTATAAACTGGACCAAAAACAAGAGAAAGAAAAGACTTCCTAAGATTTATTCCTAAACCTCTTGAATCCATATCTATTTCCATGTATTGGAAGAAAAACCCATAGTATTTTTAAAGGCAGTCTGTTAACACTCTACATGATGAGCTTCATTCTTTTTATGTGCTGATTATTCTTCCATATGATAAGTACATTACAATTCAGGTAGTTATCATAAAGATGACAGTTTAAACCATGAGATAGAGGACAGAAATCAGAAAGCACAGGAGCTATATGACCAGACCAATGGCAGAACCAAAGGTAGCATCTACATATAAGTGGCAAAAGGAGAAAGAAGTGACAGAAGAGATGATGGACCAGGCAGAAGGGCAGGAGACTCAGCAAGGATGCCCTGGAAGCTGAAGGAGAGGAGTTTAGGATGAAAGGGGTGGTCCAGCAGTGTGGTCAAAGAGGATCAAGACAGGTGGAGAAGTGCAGGCAATTGGTTTACATCCATATATGTCCACTGAGATGTGCTAGATTATGTCTTGAAATTGTTTTTCTGAATCAAAAGTCTCACTTGTTTCTTTGGTCTCTTGCACATAAAAGTGCAAGAGTACCAAGAAAAAGCCACATATTTGGACTTTGAGAGTATTTCCATTTTTCTAATCTACTAAGAGTATTTACCGTATAGCATTTATCAAATACCTAACAGTATTTACCTAAACATAACAGAAAATATGATTGAAATGTAAAACAGACATATTATGACACTAGAGAAGACCTGTTTGTCATACTTTTTAACTCACTAACCTACTTACACACTCACAAATATCTGCATGTGCCCCACATGTGAGGCAGTGTATAAGACTAGAGTGAGACCCTAGTTCTACTCCTACCTCTGGCTCCAGTCCATTTCTGTATGAATTTTGGGTAGCTATTAAAGTATAAATCTGCACTGTCTAATATGGTAGCCACTAGCCATTTTTGGCTATTTAAATTGATTAAAATTGAGTTAAATTACAATTCAGTTCTTCTGTCTCATTAGCTATATTTCAAGTGCTTGATAGCAGCATACCCAGTGGCTACATATTGGACATCACAGAAAGTTCTATCAGACAGCACTCATCTAAGACCTTTACCAGAAAATATTCATTACCAACCACTAATATAATGTTTGTTTATTATGACGGTAAGCAAATTTCAAATATAACAAGTTAACTGAAACTATCTTAGGTGCCCTTAGCATCTGAACATACGTATAATGGACACAAAAAACCCAAAAAAGTATATTTGAACAAATGAAAACGTGCCAATGTCAGAAAAAAGTGTGTGTGTGTATGTTAAAGACAAACTGAAAAATGAAAAATATTTTACAGACTATTGTAGGTACTTTTACTGACAAAATATATACATTCTGTATTAGAATGTTTAATATAGCTTTTTTGACATCAAACAATATATCGCAACAGACATAATAGAAAATTTTAACCTTATAAAAATATTTTTAGCAATTGCATAGAATTAATAGTTAATTTACTTTGTTTTCACTAATGATTTTTATTATAATCAATTTCCACATTTTACCCACAGCATTAATAGAGATTTCAAGCACCAATCAGGACACTATAGAGAAATTTAAAAATGTAAAACGAATGTAGTAAGGGATAAAATATTAATGCTGTCATCTCACAAAGATTCTTAAGAGATCTTTAATAAATAAAGGATCAGGTTTTCAGTTTTATATTCCATCTAAAAATAACATTCCTTAGTGCTGAATCAGGACTTTGAGCATGCAACATACTGAATCCAGTTCTTTCAATTGTCAGGGTTTTTCTCAGGGAATTTTCAAAGTAGACCGTGGCTTCCAAAGGAAAAGAAATGAGTAAACTGGCAAAAGAAGATTGGTTTGGCATAGAATAATTGGTTTGGCCATTCATGAGCTTACCTCATCTGCTATTTGAAAAAGGTATGCACTCCAGGATCAGGCTGTCCCCTAGAAAAGGGAACAACATTTTGCAGATTATAACCCAAAGTTACTAGGGATTAACTGGCTTTGGATGGCAGACCTCAGGAGTCCCCTCTGCCATTACAGTGCCATTAAGTTGTGGGTAAACCATAACGGGCATAGCTTGGGGTGGCATTTTCTATATGGGGATGTGGAAGAGTGGGGAACACTGAGGCTAAATAGTAGCCATTACTAACCTGTCATTTACCCCCATTGTTTCCACTAGAGAGAACTACTCTGAACGTTCCACTTTTGAGCAAGCCTCTTCTTTCTTTTGCCTGACTCTGGGAACTTGGTAATTTTTTAGTGACATAAATGGAATAGCTTAATTCTAAAAGAACCTTGGAGGAAAATCATTGGATCATTATCATGGTTAATATAGAAAATGTTTTAAATAGAGAAAAGCCCAAAGAAAGGAAAATCATCTGTAATCGTACCACCAAGAGATAATCATTGTGTATATTTGGATATATATCCAATTTTTTTCTATGTATACTTACAGGGAAAAAATTATATGTGTAATTATATCATACATATTATATATAATAATATATGTATATTTGGGACCTACTGTTTTATAACATACTTTTCCACTTAACATTTGGGAAATGTTTTCCACGTCTGTAAATATTCTTCAAGAATATGATTTTTAATTTTTATATATTTAATAATGTTAATGTCTGCCATAATTTTTTTTTTTTTGTGAGGAACACCAGCTCTAAGCTAACATCTGTCGCCAATCCTCCTCTTTTTGCTGAGGGAGACTGGCCCTGGGCTAACATCTTTGCCCGTCTTCCTCTACTTTATATGGGATGCCGGCACGGCGTGGCTGACGAGCAGTGCATCGGCGGGTGCCGGGGATCCGAACCTGTGAACCCCGGGCTGCCAAGCGCAGACTAAACCGCTGCGCCACCGGGCAGCCCCAATGTCTGCCATAATTTAATGAATCTCCTATAACTTAATTTTGATTTTGGCTGTTTTCAGTTTTTTCCTGTTACAGACAACAGTATGTTAAATATCTTTGTGCACATCTCTGATTGTTTTTTAGGATACATTCATAGTAGGAGAATTACAGAACCAAAGGGTATAAAAATTTTAAAGATTTTTAAAATATGTATATTGTCAGATTACTCTCAAGAAATTTTGTACATGTAGACTTTCACTAGCAGTGCACATTTCCCAACAGCCGTACAGACTATGTATTGACGTTTCTTTTAAATGTAGGTTTTTTTAAAAACTGGCACCTCATTGTAATTAGCATTTCTTGGTTTACTGGTAATATCGAACATTTTTCTTAAGTTTTGACCTTTTAACTCAACTACTAAGAATATATCCCTGTAACTTACCTGTTCATTGCCCAATTTTCCAAATTTGTGATTTTTAGTGATTTATAACAACTTTTTGTATATGAAGGATATAATCCCCTTATCATGTGTTAGGATGATTTTCCCCAAGTCCAGGGCAAGATCAAAATTTAAAATTCAAAGTGTGGTTTCTACTTAATGCCTATCTCTTTTGCACCATTGTAAAGTCAAAAAAATCAAAAGTCAAACCATCATAAGTCTATCTATAATGTATGCAAATTCTGCACCAAGGCCACAAAATGAACTACACATGCAATTAAAACGTGAAATCTTCAGAGACTGAAAAATAGCTGAAGATACTATCTTCTGCAACTGTCGTATGATCTAGGATCAACTGTGTGTATAATTTTGTTATTCTGTATCAATTACACACATAGCCCAGATAATGTATATAGTTATAAAATGTTCTGTGTGGTACACATTGCTTTATGATTTTTCTCTATCCAAGTACGTACACTACTCATAAAATTACATAAAATTTTATATCAGATTGTTCTTTCTTTTCCTGGTATCCTAAGTAAGGTAATTGATAGAAAGTTAAACCAGCCTATTAGTTGCAACATAGTTCCTTTACATCTACATTTTATGAGTACATCAAAACAATTTGCTTTACCAAAAGTAACATCATAACTAAATATAGTTACAAGCCTGAGATACGTTCTGCATAGTTAATTCTCATTTTGTTTTTCTGCTGGAATGGGTTCTTCTTTGTGCAATATTCTAAATTAGAAACATCTTTAAAAAACAAAAGAATTGACTGGTTATATCAGTTTTCTTGTAATGATTAAAATTATCATCAAAATTTGTTTTTTCAGGGCAAACTTGTTGGAACCAAATTTAATATTCAGTAGCATATTCTCTATAATGCTATTCATCCAGGAAATATAAGAGTAACCAAAAAGAAATTTTGAAGAAATGTACCTATGGAAATAAATATATACAATACAATGTTGTAAATTGTAAATATTCAGTAAATGAGCCATGCCTGGGTATTAAGATTGTCTCGCTAAAATTCATCAGTATGCTTTTAAAAATAATTGACTCTTTTGAAAAGAATTTGTAAACATGTATGAGATATACAAAATTTTTAATACTGGAAATAGAACTTAGTTCTGCGTAATTGGCAAATTGCACTAGTGCTAAAATTCTCAAGGTCACAGCTGCAAATTACAGTCTAGATAAATTTTATGCATGTTATCAGAATGAGGAAGTTGATTGTATTTCTAAGATAATATTTCAGTTAAAAATTGCATATTTTTGAGTAAGGATGAAATGCTTGGTAAATAAATTTTCTTCAGTGAATTTTACATGTTCTGTGATTTTAAAGTGGTCTTTGGAGGCCCAAGACAAAGATCCTGGTGTTCAAAGGGTGTGTGTTTGAAAGTAAGGACTTATGGGTTTGAGATCAGGAGAGGAGTCTTAGAAGACTCAAATCAACTACCGGTTGAGATGTGCATGTTCTTGTGACAGAGTAAATAGGCATTAGTTGGGCAGGGGCTGCAGGATGTTTAAATAGTGGTGGGTGGGAGGATTAGGAACCATAAACACTAAATCTAAGAACTTTGAAGCCCAATAGAGCACTCCAGGATCCAGCATTGGTAGAGAAGCATTGAGGAGTTTGAACTTGGCTGGCTAGTAGGGCATGAAAAATCACAGGTATGGCTGGAAGAGCACAGGAATGAGTACGAATAGTTTATAAAGACACAATTTTAAGCACTTTGAAGCCTGTACCATATTTTTAAATCTTCTCAGTTGACTGAAAAATAATTTTGTGGGTCTAAGAAGAAAGGAGATTAAGTGCTGGGGCTGGAAGTAGATCCCAGGACTGCGTAACTCCAGAACACAAGCTTTTCACTACTATGCTGTTATACTGCTGTTTAGTGTATTACTGTGGCGTGTATGTGTGTGTGTGTGTGTATGTGTGTGCATTATCCCCCATGTATTTCATTTTCTTTTTAAAATGAAAATAGGATCAGGCTGTTTTGAAACTGTTTCCCTCACCAACTCTTTTTTTTTTTTTATAGTGTTTTGCCCTGTCTGTTTATTTTGCTCTGTTTGCATATTTTTGTTTGTTTGTTTGTTTGGTTGGTTTTTTTTTTGTGGGGAAGACTAGCCCTGAGCTAACATCCATTGCCAATCCTCCCCTTTTTGCTGAGGAAGACTGGCCCTGGGCTAACATCTGTGCCCATCTTCCTCCACTTTATATGGGACGCCACCACGGCATGGCTGACAGGCAGTGCATCTGCGGGCGCCCAGGATCCGAACTCGCGAACCCTGGGCTGCTAAGCGCGGACTAAACCGCTGCGCCACCAGGCGGCCCCCCCCTCACCAACTCTTATGTTTGTGTAACACGTTAGACTTTGGAGAGCTCTGGTTACAATAGTTCCAGGCACCTAACCCTAAGCCAAAGAACCATATTTAAATAAAAGTCAATTCCCTCTATAAAAAACAGTCCCAGAAGGCCATATTAAAGCTCCCAATGATGTGGACCATTAGTCTGTCAGACAGCAAGCCCAGAAGTTGAGACAAGAGGAAAAACAATGGTCCCATTTTTCTGACTTCATAAAAACTATCAAATCGTGGAGACATATGAGGACATTCATGACCACAGACTCAACAATTTTTCTCTCTTGTAGTATTTTGGGCTATTGTGTAGAAATAGAAATATAGTCTTCTCCACTGTTTCCTCAATTAGTGTTTCTACTCACTAGATATTTACAAGTAACAGTAAACTTTTAAAAAATTACAACTTTGTACAGTAAATAAATGTGTTTCCAAGATACACAAGAAGCGATATGTAAAGAAGTGAATGTTTAAACTATCTTTTTGTTTTTGAACCCAACTATGGTTCTCTTGCTTGAACATGTAGCCCTCTATAATACTGTTTTGTTACTATATTTCATGGTTGGAGTTTGTAATTATAAACAATAAATCAGATAGATGGTTTTGCTCATATGGAGGTTGGTGAGTCAGATCTAGCTCAAGGAGTTTTGCCCTGCATTTTCTCAGTCCTTCCAGGGGAGCAAATAGTCCTTCCCTCCACTTCCTCCACCATGTGGACAGAGCAATCACAACAAATTTTGGAGTCCCTGTCCATCAGTAGAGTATAAAACTTGAATTAAAAATGGCTTTTTAAAAAGGAATAAAAATAGAAAATGTGCCTTTCAAGATCACAGTCCCTGTCTGGGATGCATTTTCTCTTCTCTAACAAGAGGGATTTATAACAGATGAAAGCTAAGCACCATCCCTTCCAGCTCTGAAGGTCTATGCTTCTATGGTTTCTAACAGACCTTATGAAACCTGCCAGAGCAAAACCCGGCAAGCTCTTGCAACCTGCAGCTTCTGAGAGGAGCACAGAGGCTCCTCTTAATTTCTTGGAGTCAGCAACTGTTTCACTTCAGGATTGCATTTTAGTCTGCTAGCTGCAGAACCGGGGCCTCCCACTTTCACTTCAACCTGGATCACATGGATCAAGGTCAGAGAGAACTGGGCCTTCTTCTTCATGATATATATGTGAAGATTAATTTTAAAAGTAAAGCTAAGGAATATACTAATATTAAAAAATTCCCAGGACAAAATGATTTTTTAAGGGGAATGGGGAAAACTTCTTATAAAGAGGTCATCAAAAATTACTTGCACTACTGGGAATAAGACCAGACCTCCAAAGACAGCATTCAAAGAAGCCTTTTCAATTTCAAAAGATCCCTATTTCTGTCCTGATGCAGGACTTTAAAGAAGAAAGTCCACTAGTACATTAGAACTCTAGTGTTCCAAGAGATTCTTCAGCATAGAAATAATTTACAATGCCCAGAATGATAGAAGAATAGGTGATAAATGGGAGAAAAAACAGTTTGAAAAATATTTAGAAATAAAGGTCTCCCCAAATAGCAAACACAAAAGGAGAATTAGTTAAAAATCTCATGTAATTGTTGAAGGTATTTAAAGGCTGTGTTGTGTTTTCACTTAAGACCACAAAATATTCTAGATTTTGAAAAACCCAAAATGCTTAATTTATTCATATTCATTTCACCTGGATTAAATTATTATGTAATGAAAATGTTTCCTGAAGATTTTTTCAGCAACACAAAGTGCCAGTAAGTGCATGACACAACATGCCATAGTATAAATTGTGCTTAATCTACACTATCAAAAATAAATCAAATCCACAACCTAACAACCAATCTGGAATCTAACTTCCCTATGATGGAATTAGGTGTGTCTTAGTTCCAGGTAATTGATTAGGTCCAATCACCAGAATAGAAAGCTTCTAATTTGCCAGCAGTCAATGTTATAAATGGGGCACACCAGTGACAGGTAGCACTGGAATTAAAGCACAGACTCGAATGTTAATTCACCCACATTCTGCCCACTGTCCCCATTTTCCTCCCGAACTACACCCCCATGTATCTTTTGCACACAGAGCTCTCTTTGAAGCTGTGAGAGTTTCAAGCATGGGAAATCAGGGGAATCAAAGCTGCCTTATACAAAAGTATATGGTTAGGAGTCCAGAGAATGCTGAAAATACGACATATTATTAGTCTCCCTGTGGGGAGCCCAACTGAGTCTGAGACCCTCACATTTTGCATTCTTGTGCCTAGGGTGTTTAAATTGGTGGCCTCATCCCATAGCACCAGGGTTTGTTTTCACATTTAGTTCCCTTGGATTTTTTTTTTTAACCTACTTTGACAAAAAAAGAGGCAGTAAAATAGGAAAAGAAGGCAGGGGCGGGGAAAGAATAAATCATTATGCAGCTCTCAACCTCCACAGGGAAACAGCAGTACAAACCCACAGATCCAGAATTGTCGAGCAGTGGGGCTGTTTGTTTACAAGTCACAGTATCAGTTATGTAACTAGATAAGTGAAGGAAATTGGGTGAGTGTTTGAAGGGGAGGAAAGACCAATACTTTTTGAATTAGTCAAGAGACTTCGTCTCTGAAATAGATTCATACCGATGATGTGTACTTGATGATGTGTACTTAGTTGCTTTACGAATTTAGTTTTTGAGTTTTATTGTACCTAAAATACAATGTTTCTATCTAGAGAATGACCCCTCATTCTCTATCATTAATTTTAGATTCCTGAAAATACTTTCTCAACATGGGAGAAAGTATCAGAATGCATTTTAAGGGAAATTAGAATAGCTTTTTATCTGCTGATCTAGAACTCTTCTGATTTAGCAGGAGAAATGTATTATGTGATCAATAAACCAGTTCTCATTCCTCTCCATCCTTCACCCCATAACTTCTTTTATTGGTGTTTTTTTTTTTCTGAAACAGTGTAAAAATTTCAACTATAAAGAAAAAAAGTTATAAAATCAAATGATTTAAATAGGTCATATTGGACTATAATAAATTTCATGATAACTTAAGTTACTCTCAACAAAGGTCTTAAATGGAAAGTTTTTATGATCTTTTTAATACCTGGATTTATATTTAATACTCTCTAAAAATATGATTTTTTTCCCCCTGAAATCTTACAGCCAGATTTCAGTGCTATGAGTGTAATTAATAAACTTCTGATAGCAAATTAAACTCAAATTACTAAGGTTTCAGTCAGTTTATGGGACATTGTTTTCTTTCTCATCCAGCTAACTTGTTCTTCAAGCTGGGTCAGTTTAGTGTTTTATGGTACTCCCTAGGGAAAACCCTAAGGGAATTGTTGGAGAAGAATTATGTTTTTCATCAGGCAGACAAAAGCTGAATTCAGCTCCTCAAGGAACCTTCTCAGGGTGTTTTCTGCTAATGGCGCCAGAGCCCCATGACGAGGAGGGAGCTGTACAGCTGAGACGTGGTACCCAGAGGGCCGCTCAGCTCTTGTACCTGCCACAGTAGACACTGAAAATGGGGGTTAAGTCCAAGTCAGTCTTTCAAGGTGTATGGGGAGTGGCTATTTTGTTTTTGTTTAATTGGAGTCTTGGCATAGAGCAGGATATTGGACAGCCTATGTCCTTCTACCTAAGTTAAAGGTAGGGCTGATTTGATTCACTGTCTAGAGATAAGAGGGGTGCAATCAACTACAATAAAAGACTATGCTCACTGGTAATTTTTCAACAAATATGTGTTCCCAGCCCAGGAGCATCATAGAACCTCTGTAATTGGGGGTCTGACATTTACCTTCTTAGACCAGTGATGTGAGTTGAATAAGGTTTCTCCATCCATTTAATTGTCAGTAAATATTAAACAGAGAAATATGACTCAAAATGAAAGGACAAAGATGGACGTCAACTTAAGAATGACCTCTTTCAATTGTTATTCAAATTCTTAGGTACTTCTTTAAGGCCATATTGTTTCAATAATAGACAGTTAAGATGATTTATGCAATTTATGTAGAGGTAAACTGTATGAACAAAATTTATATGTATTCATACATGGTATAGATTATTAATCACTGTTCAAAGGTAGTGATAGTGTGCAGAGGTGACTACAAACTTTTTAAATTATCTTTATCTTATCTTGCCTGCTCCCCAAAGGCATAAGAAAATATCATTTAAAATGATAATCACAATTATGATAATACTGTACCAATAATACCTTAATTTAAATAATGAGCTTAACCTTTCAAAGCATTCTTAGGTATATGAGCTAATTTATACATTATTAGAGTTCATTATTTCATATAGTACCTTTCTCTCCGATGTGACATGGCATCTTGTCTTATTACAAGATGAAGATGGGGTGGATTTTAGACATTTCAAAAAATAAGTATACTTAATTTCTGTATGTATATTATACTTCAGTACAAAGTTTAAAAGGCTCTGATAATGTAACATATGTTTTAATTTGGTATAAAAAATTACTAAGTCTACATGAACTAAGTCAATTCTCAAAAAAGAATATATGTAGCTTTTGTTTCTTCAGTAAAATAGAAGTGTCTTTCTAAAGTGATTTTAAACTACCTATCCTTCAAAATGACTTTTAACTGATCATTTGGGGGTGCTCTTGCACTCTCTGGAGCTGGGATGGAAGTTCCATTAGAATACTTTAGTTTAATCTTTAAGTTCAGAGAAAGGATAGGGACAAAGAGGAGAAGAAATGTCTCTCTGTACAGTTCAGGGCAGCTTTAGGTCTAACTTCTTGGAGGGGGCTGTTTGAGGTAGTGGGAAGAGAATGGACTGAGGAGTTGAAGGGTGTGGGTTTAAATCTCTGCTCTGTCACTGAACCTCAGTTTCCCCATCTATAAAATGAGAACATTGCTTTGCAGAGTAGGTGCTCAATACTATTACTGAAGGCAGGAGACATCAACCAAATGACCTCTTGGGTTTCTTTTAAGTGCTAGAATTAAATAATTGTAAAATAGATGCACCAATTTCCCTTCAATAGTGAGTAGTTGAAAACACCACCCAAGATGGCAGAATAAGCTTTTTAAATGGCTTTTAGAAAACCTTCTTCCTTTGGCTTTTATCAACTATAAATGAAAGCTACTCTATTCATAGTCTAAAGCTGAGGAAATACGCTTTTGTAACGTGCTAATATTTTCACCTCAGGAAAATAATTGTTCCTAGGAAAGCTGAAATGTTCCTACGCTTAATTCTACTGTTTAAAGTGTAAAGATTTGTCTGTGTTTTTTTCCCTGAGTTGAAAAACCAAGGACTGTTTTAAAAACTTTAAGGAATGATTAAGTGCCATATAAATTCTAAGTTATGAATCGCCTGAGGACTTTAATGTAGCACATTATAAATACTAATTAATTTTTACCACACCCCTGTGGTGACAGCATTATTACTTCTCCTCCCCTTTTACTAGGCAGGGAGACAAAGATTCCAGGAGACCAGGCAACTGACCCTGGGGATGTGTGGAAGTTGCCAAGCTAGAATGGGGAACCCAGGAGGTTAAAAATCAGAGCCCTATATATTTACAACTTAAGAAGAGACTCATTCCTCATGTATATAAAACATATCTGTTTCTCTTTAGATTGATATAGCTACAGGGGGGTGGTTTGTGTGCCTTACTTAGACTCTCAAAAATGTTAGCTATTTACTTCCAGGACCTGCAATCACAAATTATTTGTTGGTAATCCTAACACCTCAATCTCTGAGATCTAAATTTACTTAGTAAGCTTCAAATTGTTCCTATAAATGGATTAAATTTTCCCTTTATCAGATAAGTGACTTACTTGTTTATTGTGGTTTTACTTTTCCATTTTTTTTTGTCTCAACAGTTGTAATTTTTAAAGTAATCCAGAGGTTATTTTGTAATCTCATCCTCTGTCAAAATCATTTAATGTGTGGCAGGCACTCAATAGAGACCTATTGGCTGAAACACAATACCCTTCCCAGTTATAGTTTGACCAGTGACTAGTATAGAATGTTGTATAATGGGTAACACAATGTATAAACAACTTTACTCATTCAAGCATTCAGTTAATATAGCACATTTACTCATTTAACCAAGTAATTTGTGATTAGAAGAATCCCAGGAATAAGCCAGAATTAGCAGTGATGACTTCAACTCAGTTAACTTTGGTGAATAAACACCTAGTGCTATTTCTTCTTCAAAAGCTAAAAATTTGACAACTGGGGTCCAATTTATGATTTTTAAAAAACAGAAAGAGAATGAATGTGTCAAGAGCCAGCATAACATACATTTGTCCAAATTTTATTTTCTAAAAAATCACTTATAGTCAAAAATAAATGCTAGAAGCTGTTTGACTATCAGTATTGGGTAGTGTGAAAAATGAAATTCACCATCACTGTTTTTTTTCCATGACAAACTGCAAAATTGGTTTATATAGCATACATATAACTCTTTTCTGTCATACTGTTGGAATTGTGGTGTTTAAAATAACACCTTGAAATTGTTGACTATAATACAAAAAAATAGAATTGAATATGGTCTTATGAGATAGGTTTCAACTTCAAGGTACAACGGTGCACTTCTGAAAATGAACCTTGCAAATGTCTTCCACTAGAATATTTATGGATCTAGTAATTTAGGCAGTCATTCCCTAGAGTAGATTATGACATGCCAGTAGCTGAAAGATGAGAATAAAACCCTAAAGTATCCAGTTGCAATTAGAGAAAGACATAAAAAACCCACATTAAAAAAAAGGCTTTAAAAAACGCTTTTTTTTTTTTTAGATTGTTACTAAGTTAAAAAGGTCCCCACATTTGTAAAACTGTCTTTATGACTTTTTCTGATAGACCGCTTTCTTTCTTGTTTCTGGGTTAAAATAAATAACTCCTGAGATTTTAATTTTAGTCTCTCAGACAAGACAAAACCAGTTGAAATGCTTTACATTATCTCCTGAGCCAGGAATTGAGGCCAACAGTCATGAAAGATAACCACAAGTTGACTTTTTGTGTTTTGTAGGTTAATACCAGCAAAGAAGTGGGGGAGTTGTTTATGTCCTTAAAAATAATTTCAGGAGAAATGAAAGAGTCTTCATTTTACTCTTAATTGTATTATTTCTCACTCTTTTTCAATGAAGCCCTTCATATGCAGAAATTACTGAGTTTAAATACATGCCAAATGCCACTGCCGCTATTGATAACTATATATACAACAAGATTCACGCTGTTAACATACAAATTAAGAGCCTTGGCAGACCAGTGTTCTTAAAACCATCACATTTTAGAGTCCTTTCTAAATCATGAGTTATATGAAACAGAGTAAAGAACCTCAGAAAAAAATTAGGCAAGATTGTTTCACTGAGCTGTCCCTTTTCCCTCTGGGGCCTATTAAGTACTATACAAACAAGGCTGCCTCTTATTTCGGCTTATTTGGTATTGGTAACACACCTCTCAGGCAAGCGGAGCCAGCCCCCTGGAACTGGCTGTCTCGTCTTGAACAGTCTGTTATTCATATTTCAGTCGCTCTTTTTTCATGCCTGTTTTTCACTTCGTGATATCAAGAATTTCTGATAGTGATCAAATCAACTGAAGGTAGACAAGGAGGCAAGCATTTCAGAATAGGACATTAATGCAATACTGGACATATCTCGTTCACTGGCACAAGTTGTATGATATCTGGGCAGAAAAAAACCATTCAGAAATGTCTCCTTGCCTCCTTCATAAGGTTATAATGGCTTGACAGGCCAAGAATTAAACAGAAAAGAAAGGAACCCATTTTTAAAGCCATGTCCTTTAGATGACATATGCAGAAACCACATGTGTTGGCATTTCATCACTTAGAGTCTTATTCAGGTATCAACATTTATCCGAACACGGAGGAGGATGGAGCCAAAGAGCAAACATGTTTACTTTGCCCTCATGAAATTCATGCATGGGAAAATCTTAGGGATATGGAGGCTTCTGCATGTTCACACGTAACACCCATTACTGTTAATAAGCGATAACCATGTATGTCGAGAAGAAAACATGCTCTTTAGAATTGAGCTTAGACCTTGGGGATAAAGAGATCTCCCCAGCTAGTAGCTGATGAGAATTGTACAGTCTCGAATTTGCTCCCTGCTGACCTGACATCATTGAATTTGGAGAAGCAGAGCCAGGTTCATCCAGGGGTAGCAGAGAAGAAAACTGTTTTGAAAAAAAAGAAAGGTGATTATAATTCAGTCTTTAAATTAAGTCACAGAAGTCCCTGCCTAATTATATCATGAAAACAAGCTCCAGCTCGAGTTCCTAGGAAAGAGAAGGTTGCGATAGTTATTCTCGTTAATTACTTTCAACCAACCACGCTTGATTTGTTTTTCTTAAAATAATAAAATTAGACTCATCGAAAAAAATTAGATGGAATATTTCAACTTGGAAACTGATTTACATTTGATTTTCAAGGATTCAAGGAAAGGGGAAACAGACAGTAAAAATAATCTTGACCCACAGAACATCACAAACCTTGAGTTCTATCCCATTACTAACCTTCTTGACGCCAAATGTGAACAAGAGGCCAGCCAGTCACTGAAGCAACAGAGGTTGAGAAACCGTATGGGTGAACACCAGGGGAGGTGCTGAGGGGAGACAAAAAGTAACTGAAAAGCATAGTTCTTGCCTTTAAAAAATGTATAACTAAGTCTAAATGTCAGTTCAAAACACATGGATAATTTACATTCGCTTTCTTGCCTTGAATTTTTTCTCCCCTTTGAAAAGGATATGAACTAAGGGGTGAGGAGGAGGATGAGTCAAGGTACTCAGTAATCTATTAAGTGGGGTGTAAACACATCTCTGAACAATCAGAACCCTTAGCTATCTTCAGAATAGGATAAGGATTAAGAAGACAAGCCTTGAAAATAAACCTGAGCCTGTCACTTGAAACTTTCCAAGTCTCTGTTTTCATATCTGTAAAATGGGAGCAATAATGCTACTTTACAGGGTGGTTGAAGAAATCAAATAAGATAAAATATATGAAGTATTTAGCACTGGGCTTGGCAAGTAGCAAGAGCTCAAATAAATGGTAGTCTTTAGTATTAATGATGGATAGTGGCTGATATCCATTTAATATCTAGTGCCCTTGGCATGGAATGTTCCTGACTCTCCCCTGTGGTATTTATCAGTGGCTCAACTGGCTGTACAGGGAGTGTCAAGTACAACTCTGTAACCTTGGTCACCTTCTTCTTGGGTTTGATCCAAAGTCTGCCTCAGCTCACTGCCCCTGCTGCAGGGGTCGGGGGTGGGGGTTGGGGGCAAGAAGGTGAAGAATCATGACAGATCCAGTGAGGGTTACGACAAGGAGCATGCCTTAGCCAAGCCAGAGCTGCTGCAGACACCTCTTGGCTTTGCACCTTTTGGGACTGAGTAGCTTTGTGTGTGCCAGGCTGGCCTCACTGGTATTCTGAAGAGAGCACATGAGTGTTTTCACTGCGTCCCGCTAGGCTATGCTAATTCCAGGCTTAGGAACCTCAGGCACTTGGTTTGGAATGAAATATTGTTCTAGAACAAGGGACAACACATTAGCTAGTTCAGACCACTCCATGATATGAGAGGAGATAAACCCTGCTTAAAGGGGGAAAAGCCCCCAGAAGTGATATCACAAATGTTGCGTTATCGTGAGATGTAGAGAGAGGATAAGTGGTAACATTTCTGTCTCCTGCCCACATCAACTGAGGTGATGGAAGATGTTGACTGACCAAGAGAATTAAGGGTAAGTGGACGGAAAAAAAGGCCTGGTCTTGGAATTAGGGACCCTCGGGTGAATGGTGCCATCACAGAAAAGAATTCAATAGTTGTTATGCATCTGATGAAGATATGGCTTGGGAATATTATTGGAAAGTGGAGATCTTGAGATTAATCTGAATATATGTGAACCAAACTGTGTATGACTTAGATTGATGTTGAAAGAATATTTTTTTCTTGAAAATGTTTTGATACAAATTAAATGGAAAATCCTGTATCTCATATCTAAAGGGGAATAAAAGGGAAGTCTGGGGGCCTTGCGCCCTAAGCTCTGAGAACACATGCTAATAATAATTGGTGAATTAATTTGTTTCACTCTTTAAAGTTAGGCAGTTAGAGCCACATCAGGTGTCATGGATGAGCATGGGAAGCTTAAAAGCCATCCAATCTGTCCTCCCACTAGTACCACCTAGTGGCAGCCAAGAAGATGTGTAAGCATCTTTTTAAAAATTGCTTTAAAAAGTGACAAAAGCATACATTAATAAAACTCATTGTTAAAAACAATTTTAAAATGCACAAGAATTCAGAGTAAATTGTCCAGGGCCCTTCCTTTCCCTCTCAATCCCACTCCTCTTCCCTATTAATAGTAACCTGCCTTTGCTATGCATTTCCTCAAATCCCAACCTCTGTCTGTCTTTCTCTCTTTCTCATTCTCTTGGTCTCTCTGTCTCTGTCTCTCTCCCTGCACATAGTTTTAAAAACATAAACGGAATCATACTACACATTATGGGGTGATGTTTTTTCACTTAACAGATATCTTTAAACTACTCCCTGGCACAGCAGAAACTATCACTAATAGGCCCAGACACTATGATTTGTTCACACGCTCAAACCTCACACCAGCTTTCAAATTCTGAGCTGGAAGAGTTATGTGGGCATTGAAAATGCCTTCCCTTGGATGAAGTTCTTGACTCAGACTAGCCATTATCACTTCCCCTGCCAAATCTGCACTACCTCCTTTCCTACCTGAGCAATAGTCCCTCTACCTCTCCATCCTGTGGCCCAGGCTGGCGGTGGGCAGTCTGCCTCCATGCCGCCTCTTCTCCTGAATTCTCACAGTCCGTTAACTCCACCTCCGAGACCTCTCTTGCTCCCGTGCAGACCTCTCTGCCCCCAAGTGCCATTGTCTGGGTTTAGCCTCCTTGCTCCTCACCACTGCAGATGCTTCTGTATCCTCTCCCTGCCTCCAGCTGCCAACAGGGAGATCACTCTACAACACACATATCGTTTTATTCTTAAAACATTCCTCCAGCTCCCACTCTCTATAGAGCAAAGCCTAAACCATTTGCATGCATTTTAGGCTTTACCCCAGAGTCTGGGCCCAACCTATGCCTCTTTCCTCCTCCACTATTCCCTATGCTTCAGCCACACAGAATCCTTTCTTCCGGAGTGGATCATACGCCTTCATATGCCATACCCTGCAATTCCTTCTCTGTGCCTGAAATGTGCTTTCTCTTGTCTTCCTGATTAGATTCTATTCATTTGTCAAGATGCAGCTCAGATATCACCTATAAAGCTGCCTGCAACTCCTGTAGGCTCCTCCTCTATCCTTTCTTGTATTTTATATCCCCTTCTAGTATAGCACTTAGCACCTTTTATTGTCATTATTTGGCAATGAGCAATTTGAATCCTTATTGTAGTACTCTTACCATTTCCTGTCCCACAGAGTAGCTGGCACGTGTATGTTTGTCAAATAAATAAATGAACAGTAAAGAGAAGGAGTACAGTGAATAGACCTTAGGGCAGTGGTTTCCAAACTTTACAGTGATAAGGATCATCTGAGTTGCTTATTAAAATACACATGCTCTGGATTTACTCTGAGTCCATCTCATTTCGCAGGTCTGAAAAGGTGGAGCTCAGAAATTTACATTTTAACAAGCATCCCAGATAATTCTGGTGGCCCGTGAGAAGCCCTCCTCTAGAATACAAAGCAAATAATCTGAAAAAAAGCAAAGAACATTTGTTCCTGGAGACGGCATACATTGCAGAATGTGCTTATGCCCATAACAGATCCCTTGAGGTGCTTGTTCGTGGCACTGCTGAGAATAAATAGACACCAGCCTAAGTCTGAGAAAGCCACGGTGAAGTGAATTCCGTGAAGCCTCTAAAGAACCATCAAGCTCTCTGTACAAGGGCTGGACTGGCTCTTTTTCAGAACAATCGTCGTCAACTCCCATATGTTTGTTTTGTTAGAATAGTCACCATTTAGCCAGGCCTGAGCTGTTTTCATTAATATGTTGCCTTTGTGTCGACCTTCTCTTTGGATGTTCTCCAAGCATTTTAGCAGTTTTGGGCCTGTCTTCCCTCGTTCCCTGAGGGAGGAACAAGCACAGGTTCACGCCAGCTCGTTAGCGAGGCATTGCTGAAGAGCAGCTCCTGGGGCCCCAGATGCAGGCAGGAGGGAGAGAGTGGGATAATTCCCAGCCCCCTACCCTCTGCTCTGCTCATTCTCCCCACCCACCCTGCCAAATGCTCACTGGTGCCTTCAGCAGGTGGCTCCCACCCCTGCCTTCAAGTCTGATCAGACAATTTCCCTCCCAAGATAGATAAGCTCCAGAAAGATTCACAGGTTTTAGACAGTGCAGGACTGCCAAGGACCACATTGGCCAAAGTGAAGACTCTATAACCAACGGGATCTTGCAAAGATGGTGGTAAACATGGGTTAGTTAGGCACTGGTTTGGAAAGCAGAAACTTTAGGAGCAGATGGCTACCGGGTGCAGAGCACCAGTTCTCCCAGAGGTCCAGGGGCTCCAACCTTAGCCACATGCATCTGCTTGGACTTTCCCTGACTCTGGATTCCTTTGACTTTTCTTCTGGTAAACCCCCTCTCAGCTCTACAGACTCTGATTTCCTCAGATCCAGTGAGGCTAACCCAGTAGAATTAACCCAGTTTCTGATTTAGGTACTTCTCTGACTCCATATTTGCTAGGTTCTGCCTTCTCAGTCATGGTCTTCTTAGTGTGCCCGCTCTTCAGCTTCATGACTCCAGACTTGGTCAAGACACCTCCACAAGCCCAAAGCAAGACACATACGTATTCAAAGCAGATTATCTGAGGAAGACATCGAGCTCGTCTCCGATGGTTTATGAGGAACATTTGACTCTTGTCAGTTTTCCGGAAGGATCTATATATCTGAGGGAAAGAGGAGAGAGCCACACTGGCAGTTACCCCTTGGGAAGTGTGTTCAGTGGTCTGCCTCTCGGGAATTATTTCCTGATGTTCTGTGGAGATGGTCTGACCCTGATAGCTTGATTTCTTGCCTCATGGACTGCTTTGCATTTGTGTCTTCATATTTTTTTAAAAGTAAACATACTTTTAACTCTATGTGTGTGTATGCGTACAGTTCTGTGAGTTTTAATACATGTATAGATTCATGCAACCACCACCACGATCAGGATACAGAACAGCTCCCTCTCCCCAGGAAACTCCTTCACGCTGCCCCTTTGAGTGTTTCCAGGTTTTGTTTTAAAGCCTTAATACCATAAAAATCACCAGGGAAAGCTTAAGCTCTATAGAAAAGTTAAGAAAGATAGTCTGTGTCCAATATTTGAAGGAACTTGTCATTTGGAGTTGGATTACATGTACAGGGTGAGGACAGATTCCCATGATCCCAAGTCCTAAGTGGGTTCTCAGGCTGTCTTCCCAGGGAAGTTGGCTGAGCTAGTCCCTCCTACTCAGGCAAGCGAGAGCTACCTAACTCAGGAGGAACATTCCCGTCCTGGGTGGGAAGCTGATGACTTAAAGTTACATCCATCATATCCATTCTTTGGGGTATAACTAATATGAATCCAAAGTCATTAGACTGTAGCCATGAAACTTCTGAATATAAACTCTTAGTGTGGTCATATTCATTTAAGTTCAAGGTGTAATCATCTAGATTTGGGGAAATAAGTACGCAGCATGTGCTCATACACATGCACACCCATCTACTCCACAAAAAAATACAAGCCTAAAGACTAAACTGAGAGAAAATCAAGATTCCAACTGAGTTTTCAGCCAAAAGCATGAAAAAAATAATAGTATGTTAGAATATGTTTTTGTATCAGAGGAGGTGACTGATAAAGGCAGAGGAAAACCCAGCTGTTTCAGCTTTGGGAAATTCACAATGCTCCTCTCTTTAATGGGTTTGTTGAACTTTTTGGAACATTCAAAAAATACTCCTGTCAAATAATTTTGACATTAAAAATTCTGCTTCAAACAACAAGAGAGGTTGCCACTAATACTATTGTCACCTCATGGGCCATGTTGTTTCTAGGAACGGCCTGATTTTCAGTGAGGGGGAAACATCAGCTTCCGGGGCTGTCAGAGACTAGGGGTTCGTAGAGGACAGGAACTGTGTTGGAGTCATTTGGGTTTTCATTCTGCCTCTTCCACTCACACTAGCTGTGTGATCTTGGGCAGGCAGTCTAACCTCTCTGAACTTAATATCTTCATTTTAATGATGGAAATCCTATATACTTTATAGGGTGGTTTGGAGGATTTAACGAGATAGTATATATAAAATGTCTGCCACACAACAGGCACTCAATGAATGTGATTTTTGCCTTTCCTTTCCCCATTTAATCCATCCCTCTGTCTCCAAAAAGAGCCCCACTTAAACTAGTTCAGTCAGAATTTATATTCTTTTTTAAGCCCATGAAAGAAGAAAGATGATTTAATCTGTCTCCTAATTCATCTCATGACTTTAAATTTTCCTGGCAGGAAATGATATCTTACAACTAACTTAAAACAATTACTTTTTTCTTTTTGGAGTAGTTCCACTTTAGGATCCTCAGCAGAAAAGGAGATTAGCTGGGCAGGCCTCCTCAGATATGTAGATCAGGAAAGTTTAGGTTACGTGGTAATAGTAAACAATCCCAAATCTTAGTAGTGTTTTACAATAGTTTCTCATTCACCCCCCCCCCCAAAAAAAAGATGGATTGATACAGCATAGCAGGATGGACGGATGGATAAGTGATAAAGCTAATACAGCAAAATGTTAATTGTGAAATCAGGTGATGGATGTGTGGATGTTTGCTGTATAGTTCTTTCAACTTTTCTGTATATTTCAACATTTTTCACAATAAAAGGTGGGGGGGAAAGGTTCATGCTACAGGTCCAACAAAAGTGGGCTAGGTTGGCTTCATAACTTCTCACTCCAGGACCTGGGGTGATGGATCATCTTTGAAAGTAGCTGGTTGCCATGGTAAAGGGAAAGAGCTGGTATTGCACAGACGGTTGGATATTTCAGCCTGGAAGCGACATATGTCACTTCTGCTCACAACTCATTGTCCTGAGCCACTCTCACACGGCCCTACCCCAGGCCACGGAAACACAATCCCATCATGTGCCTAGACAGGGGAGGGCTGGAAACATTTGGGGAGCAGCCTAAATGATTACCCTGACATAAATAAACTCCTTAAAAGAACCACACACCTTAGTGCCATCACTGTTAATAGTACAAACATGAAAAGGCATATTCACTTAAAGCAGTGTCAGGAAGAGAATTCAGAAGCGTTTTCTTTCTCATCCACTTTCCTTCTTTTAGTCTTCTGTCAAGGCAGCAAAACTAGCCCACTAAAGGCTAATAATATATTCCAGACTTCTTGCTGGCTGGTTTTTCAGCCAGCCAGTCAGTCAGCCAGCTCTTTCTAGAATCTCATCACCTTTTTATTGAGTCAGCTCATTTTCACTGAGTCAGTAAGCATACGTGGAAGCTTTCCAGAGAACTTAAGAAAAGCAGACGTTAGATGGAGGCTGATGATGCTTTTCAGAAATGGGGTAATAAAATAAAATATTTGAATAAACAATATTTCAAAATTATTCTTGACGCAACGTTTTAGAGGAGTCAGGAAAGACTTCCTAACTGAGGTGACATTTAAGTTGGCACTTGAAGGCGTTGGCTAGGTAGAAAATGGAGCAAGGCATTCCAAGCCTTGGGAACAGGCTGTGCAGTGGCAAGAAAACTGTTCCGGCTTGGTATATCTGAAGGAGAATCAGAAATTCACCATGGCCAGAGTCTGGAGTGCCAGTCAGGATCACTGTGAAAGCGCTAGGGTAGAACTAAAAATATTGTCGTAATTTTCATTTGTTAGCAAATGGGGAATGGAATACCAAACTTGTTAAGGACAAATTTTAATTAATCTTATCTAGTGCTATAGTTAGTATGACTCCAAAGAGAAAAGGTCATTTTCGAGTAATTTGCTGTGTAGAGTACTCTAGGTTTCTACAATGAATACTGAGTTTCTAGAAATTGAATACGCCTGTTTACTGGCAATATTTTTAAGTCACATATATATTTAATATAACCATATTAATTCTCTTTGGAAAGAGCAGTTGATCTACTAGACTGCAAACAAATTAAGGCAAAATCACCAGGTTAAAAAAACAAACACCGGGGGCCTGCCCGGTGGCCCAGAGGTTAAAGTTCCATGCGCTCTGCTCCGGCAGCCCAGGTTCGCGGGTTAGGATCTGGGGCGCCGACATACACTTCTCATCAGCCACGCTGTGGAGGCGTCCCACATACAAAATAGAGGAAGATTGGCACAGATGTTAGCTCAGGGCTAATCTTCCTCAAGTGGAAAAAAAAAGAGGAAGATTGTCAACAAAATGGATGTTAGCTCAGGGTGAGTCTTCCTCACCAAACACACACACACACACACACACACACAGGGGTGTGGGCACATCCTGAGGTCATTTTAAATGAAATGTGTCAGGAGGAAGGTGACGGAGAAAAGAGAAAGAAGGGGCTTTGCATGTGATATAGTGTTTAATCCTAACACACTTTCTGAAGTGGATATGATTGTCACCATATCATAAACGAGAAAAGTGAGAATCAAAGTCGTTTCTTATAAAATTAGCTGTTTAAACTTGAGCCTTATTTCTCCTCTGTAAACCAGAGATCTGACGTGTGCTGCCTACCCCACAGAGTTGTTAGGAGGATTAAAAGAAATAACAAATAGAACTTTTGACATCATTCTTGACCTTTACCAGATTTTAAGTTCTCTGATTCTGTCCTGATGTTTTTGGTTTTCTTTTTGGTGAGGAAGATCGGCCCTGAGCTAACATCTGTGCCCACCTTTCCTCTATTTTGTACATGGGACACCGCCACAGTATGGCCTGATGAGTGGTGCGCAGGCCTGCACCCAGGATATGAACCCGCGAACCCCAGGTGGCAGAAGTGGAGCATGTGAACTTAATTACTATGCCACTGGGTGGACCCCCTGGTATTTACATATTATTCAAAACTGGGTCTTTATGAAAGAGACTTTATGAAGCCTGTTTGTGGAGAACGTCTTTTCCTAGCATGTCTTAAAATATACTACTTCAAACTATTTATTTTTAAATCCTTAAAAACATTGTCTCTACATGCATTTTTCTTTTTGGTATAAAAATAGAGCACAAACTTGGGGCCAGCCTGGTGGCATAGTGGTTAAGTTTGCTCACTCTGCCTCTGGTGGCCCAGTGTTCACAGGCCTGGATCCCGGGTGTGGACCGATGCACTGCTTGTCAAGCCATGCTGTGCTGGTGTCCCAGATAAAGTAGAGGAAGATGGGTACAGATATTAGCCCAAGGCAAATCTTACTCAGCAAAAAGAGGAGGATTGGCAATGGATGTTAGCTCAGGGCTGGTCTTCCTCATACACACACACACAAAATAGAACACAAACTTTGGCCATTATTTCAAACCCATGCATGAAATATCCTAGGAAAAGCAGTTTTATTACCTTAAACACCTTCAGTTTTCTCTTGGCATTATTTATTTGGTTTTTTTGCTGAGGAAGATTTACCCTGAGCTAACATCTGTTGCCAATCTTTCTCTTCTTTTTGCTTGAGGAAGATTACCCCTGAGTTAACATCTTAGCCAATCTTCCTCTATTTTGTATGTGGGTTGCCTCCTCAGCATGGCTGACGAGTGGTGTAGGTCCACACCTGGGATCCGAACCCACAAACCTGGGCCACCGAAGCAGAGCCTGTCAAACTTAACCACTATGCCACTGGGCTGGCCCCCTTTTCTGCCTTTTTAAACAAAATGTATTAAATAATAATGTTACGTGCCAGACACAGGTCTAAAGGTTTTACTTATATTAATTTGTTTAATCCTCACAACCACTCCATAAGGTAAATACTATTATTATCTCCATTTCCAAATGAGAAAATCTGAAGCACAGAGATATTAAGTGACTTGCCTAAGGTCACACAGTTAATAAGTGGCTGAGCCAGAATTTGAATTGAGGCCTCTTGGCTCCAGAATCTGAACTCTTAAACACTGAGTTATGATGATACTCTTCTGAAGATAATGGATCATCTTCCTAAATCAATCAGGGCCATTATTATGTATATCAATTTTTACTTGATATCCACAGAAACTACTGTGGTTTAGTACAGGATTGTGGCCCTATAGTATAGGGATGTCCCTATCTCTTATACTTTTTGACTTACTTTATCTGCTTTTCGCATTTTTTCTTTTGTCTTCTTTCTGTGAAAAAATTTACTTTCAGTATATTTATCTCTACAAATTCCCTTCTTTCCTCTAATTATTCTGCTTCCGATTTCCTAAGAGCCAGAAACCAGATCACCCATGTGTTAGAACTATCTCTAAAGTAAGAGTCTTGAGGTCTTGAGAGGAGACAGAAGCCTTCAGAGAATGGCCTTTGTGACATCTGTGACAGGGATCTTTACTTTTGGCATGTTTTCTGTTCTCATCTGTGATCCAGATAGTTCAGGTGGCTGGATAAGTGACTTCTCAATATGCGAAGTGTCACAAAATATAAATTGAAGGCATTTCCACTCTTCCACCTGTTCAAAAGTGTTTTAGTCATTGTCATGATTAGAAGAATGGCCTAGTTCCTCAAGCTTCTGGGTAGCCATCTGATGCTAAGAAGTAGAGAGACGTGGCTACAACTTGTACAAAAATAGCCCTTCCAGATGGCTGAGGGGCAAAGTTACAACTCAGCAGCTTGATATAGCTGAGCACTCAAATTTTGGAGTAGGAGGAAAGCTATGCAAGAAGTGGCCAAAGAGACTGGGCTTGAGTCCAATCCTAAGTAGAACAGTATATGCCAGGAGAGATCACTTAACGTGGCAGATTAGCTGTTAAGATTTCCTGTTTACTTCATCTCCATCTCCCTACCTCTTAGTCCCAAGGAAAACACACGTACACATGCATCTTTTCTAAAAAGGAGTATAAAGTAGAGGTACAAACCATAAATCTTAAAGGGCTTTAGAATTCTACTAGCCTAACTCCTTGTTTTAGACGCAAGCAAACTGAGACATAGAAAGGTGGTGACCACATGGGCTTGACCAGCGTGTCCGTGGGACTCAGATGCTCCAGCTTCTCGTCTGGGGCTCATCTTCCCGCTCTTCTGTGGGAAGGTGTGTGCAGTTACACTAGGCCACATTTCCCCCAGCCCTGCCTTGAGTCATTCCAAACTCAAAAATTGAAGCCTCTAGTTTAAAAAAAAAAAAACATGGAAAATGATAAAAGCCAGGACATTGCTTCCACCCCTCAAAACAAATACTAAAGTTCAGAGAGATGAGTCACTAGCTTGAAATCTCTTGTTTCACAAATGAAAATACTTACTCATCAAATGCTTCAATAGATCAAAATATGTAGTTTTCACATTTTCCCCACCTTCTAATAACTCTGCATTTCTATCGGATACCCTGGAAGAAAACTTAAGCTTCTCTCTGTAGTAAATCCATTGCTTTAAATATCTTAATGTCTATTTAAATAATTGAGTGTCAGTTTTTAAAAACACAGTAATTAGGAATGGCTTAATGCTTATATTTAGCTGCAGTTGTAATAGATACTATTATCTTTGAAAAACAAGTGAATTGAGGCATACTGCTCTCTTTTAACACCGCTCATGATGAGCCCAAATCCAAGGCACTGCTGGGCTCTGCTGGCAGTAGAGCCTCATTGCAGGTAAGCAACGTACAGGTGCAAAGGTTTTGGTGCCAGTCTTCCAAATTCAGTTCTACGATAAACGGACTCTTTACAATACTCCTGTTAACCTTGCATATTCTCACATGAAGGATTTCCAGGATTTGCAAATCCCCAACTTTTTCCAGCTTGTGCTTCCCAAGTGAATATTACAATTTTGTTGCAAAGCAGTATGTTACACTTCAAGAGGAAGTTTCCTTCCTTCTTAGGGAATTCATCCTCACACCGCGAGGTGTACAGACTTTGTGCCAAGTACCTTGCAGTACCCTAGGAGCAGGCAAGGAGTTCTCCACCCTGGTGTGCACGCACTCACAGCACCATGTCCTCAAGCTGCTCGGCTTCATAGCTGGCTGGCAGGGGAGTGGTCACCCTGGAAGGAGGAATGGAGAGAGGACGGGGACAAACATTTTTTGGTTGTCCACCAAGTACCTGTTAGAGCTGGCTGGAGCCCTCCTGTTAAACTGTCAGAGTTGATCTATGAGCAAGTGTGCTAACTCACTTCAGGTATATCCCCTTCACCCTGCGACGTAGATGGAGAGCTAGTGGGGCTGGCCTGCAGCAGAGGTCCATCTGCTAGATAGCTCCAATTAAGAAGGCAAGTCGGGGATGATTTTCAATATCTTTATTAAGAAATATCAAAAGTTGATTACAGTTCCATACACAGTTTTACAAAGTTCAAGTGAAGGGGAATGTAGAGCTGTCATCAATATGCATGTCTGAACATGAGGGCAGCTTGCCAAAGAGGTTACCCTATGACTCCTGTCACCTTCTGTATCAGCGGTCCACAACAGCACTTTTCCCACTTCCACTAGGCCACAGCACAATACCTTAAGTTACTTGAAAGAGTTTTAATACATTACAAATACTTCTTAAATATTTGTCCTTTTATTTTGTCCTTATCCTTCCCTGAAAAAGCTATTTCTAGGGGGCACAACATTGAATCCCATTTACTGCTCTTTGTATTACATTTTCACAAAGCTTGCTTTGAGAGCTGGAAAACATTGCAAGTTACATGTTACCATATCACACTGGGAGAGAAACTACACATGTTGTTATTTTTTGTTTAACATTTAACAAAAAAGGGGGAATCACTCAACTTGGAAACAAGACACCGCAGCCATTCAGTGGAACCATTAAGTATGGGACATGCCTGCCAGTTCCACCAAGCTCCAGTCACAAGCATTCAATAGCATGACGGAGAACAGCTGGATGCAGGAACACCAACACAGAATACAGAAAGGGATCTTTCGGGGATGGTACAGCATGACCTTTTACGTCAGGGACATTGCATCAGAGGAGAATTTCACTTTCAAAATAATCGGGGCTAGTAGGTCATTGGCACCCGATGGGAAACAGCAACGGTGTGTTGTGCCTTGGTAAAGGCTTGTGCTGGGTCATCTAAGAGTAGATTTCTGAAGAGATTGTCCAGCAACATCAGAAAGAGCCATCTTCAGAGGAAGGACTCCTTGTTCACCCACATGAGACTGCGTGTCTCGTTGGGCTTGCATTCATACTCAATGACAGAGAAGGGGCTTCCCCACTGGCAGTGATCTCGCTTGTGGTAATTGTAGAACTTGACTTGCCACACGGTCTCAAAGGTCCCAATGTCAGTGAACTGAGGGAAGAGAAACACACCCCTAAAAACCTCATTCTGCCATGAGCAATGGACAAGAGCCAATGTTAGTGAAAGAGGTCTTGCATAATCAAGTGTAGTCAGTCAAGACTCTTTGGGTCTGCAAAGCCTAGGCCTTTACTGCAGTGAACTATCTTCCTCTATTACGGGAGACACTTTCCTGAAAAGCCATCTATAAACTATTTTTCTTCTATAAAATCTTATTCCCATTGTATGAGTAGCATTTGCTATCATATTGTCTTTAATAAAAATAATTCCCCAAATTTATCTGTTTTCTAAATTTAATTTCTGGAAAATACTCTTAGAATCTCAGAATTTCAGAGCATGCCGCAGAAGCGGGATTGGAAAGAGAAGAGAAGGGATAGAGTTTAATGATTGTCTTTTGGTTTCTATTTGGAAAGACACCGTATAAAACAATATATGTACAACATAACTAAACATAAGATACAATTGCCCTTCCATCATTAATTTCAATTCCAGGGAAAAATATTTTATCAGAAGCATCTGATTGTTAAAGACCCTACTTTAACTTTCAAATACTATTGAGTGTTTATATGTCAGGAATCCATGCCCACATCTCGGGCTTCGATTATACATTATCCAAAACCCTATCTGAGTACCTACTATGTGCCCTGCACATATAAAAATTGGTATAAGGCATGATTCTTGCTCTCAAGAAGTTTGCATTCTACTTCCAGAAGGTAGGCCCTGCAAAGCACTGCACAGAATTCTGAGCCATAAGCACACAATTCTCATGTAGCTGAAAAGAGGGCACAGAATACCCTAGAGGCCACTGGGCAAGTGCTCAAGTGGCCTGTGGAGTAGCCTGACCCTGCTACCGCCTCCTGGAGCTATTTAGGGGATCTGGCATTAAACAGCATGATGCCTGCCGTTATTTTCTCCTCTGACCCTCCCCTGTCATGGGAGGGGACAGGGACTGACTTGGCAGGGCTCTTAGATTTGTCAGGAGCCAGAAGACTTGGAGGGGGGAGGGCAGTGAGCAACAGGAGCCTTATGTTTGTGGCTGCTACAGGAGGAGGGTGGTCAGGTGCTTCTCAGATAGCTTTCCAAGATGCTCTCAAAATTATATCCTGCACCATTGCCTCATCCTGCTAATTTGATCCCAAAACAAGGTTTGACTTTTCTTTGGGAAATCTGCTTGACTTGAAACAGTGGTGCTATATCTAAAGTCCACAAATCTTCTCCCAGGTAAGAAAATGAACGATCTCTTTTTAGAGAGTCATGGCTTAAAGACCTGTACAAGTATACAGCAGCTTTATTCACAACAGCCCCAAACTGCAACCAACCCAAATGTTTCATCACTCACCTGATGTTAGACAAGCTTCAGTATATCTGTAAAATGGCATTTTACTCAACAGTAAAAAGGAACATATTGATTCAGGCAGCAATGAGGATGGATCTCAAAAGCATACTGAGCAAAAGAATCCAGACTCCAAAGAATACATATACTGTATGACTCCATTTATATAAAACTCACATGTATATAAAATCTATAGTGATAGAATATAATCTGTATTGACAGGAAACATCTGTGGTGCCCTAGGGCCTGGGGTGGGAGGAAGGGATTGATGACTGAAGAGTATGCGCAAGAGGGAACTCTTTTTTTTGCTGAGGAAGATTGGCCCTGAGCTAACATCTGTGCCAATCTTCCTCTATTTTGTTTGTGGGATGCCACCACAGCATGGCTTGATGAGTGGTGCGTAGGTCCGTGCCTCGGACCCAAACCTGTGAACCACGGGCTGCCGAAGCGGAGCGTGTGAACTTAACCACTACACCACCAGGCCAGCCCCAAGAGGGAATTTCTGAGGTGATGGAAACATTTTACATCTTGATTAGGGTGGTGGTTGCATGTATATGTTTGTCAAAACTCATTGTCAAAAATGTAAAGAAGGTACATTCATTATATGTAAACTATAACTCAACGTTCATTAAAAAAGCCGCCCGGTGGCGTAGCGGTTTCGTCCGCGCTTGGCAGCCCGGGGTTCGCGGGTTCGGATCCCGGGCGCCCGCCGACGCACTGCCTGTCAGCCATGCCGTGGCGGCGTCCCACATAAAGTGGAGGAAGATGGGCACGGATGTTAGCCCAGGGCCAGTCTTCCTCAGCAAAAAGAGGAGGATTAGCAACGGATGTTAGCTCAGGGCTGGTCTTCCCCACCAAAAAAAAAAAATAAATAGAAATATTGAGTTTTAATGAGTTACAAGGAAATAGGTATTCTAAACAGTGCCAATGGAAACTGAATTATACAGCCTTTTGGAAGGGTAATTTGTATCCAGTTAAAAGTGAGAATATATGTAGGTCCAGCAATCTCATTTATAACTTAAGAAAATCACAGTGTTTAGAGTAGTGAAAAACTAAACACGAAATGTCTATCTTTAAGAAATTAGTTAAATATGCCATATCTGTATAAAGGAATACTATGTAGCAATTCTATATGTGACTATTTAATAAACTTTCTCTATTATTCTATGTTGTCAACTGAACAAGTAGAGTGCCAACAAGAATGTCTAGTATGAATCCAATTAAAATTATCATGTTAATGCTGGAAATGCTGATGGAATAGGCTTTATTTTCTTCTATGTACTGATTTGTATTTTCAAAATTTAATGATTGAGTTTCACTTTTATAATCAGAAAAAGATGTTAAGCCAAACTGTAAGTATTTACAAGTAATACCAAGTAGTTAATATCCTTAATATAAAAGATTATATGAATAATTAGTAAGAGAACTACTAAGAACATTTAGATAAAACTGGAACACAGTTCACTAAAAAGAAAAAAATGGCTAGTATCTGAAAAATAGTCAAATGTAATATTATTAGTAATTAAATGTAATATTATTAGTAATTAAAGAAATACAAACTTTTACAGAGCTATTACTCATCTATCAACTTAACAAAAATTTCTAAATACTAGAAGCAATCTAACCATCCAACTTTAGGAAAATATTATGAAATTGGTGGCATATCTGTATGAGGGATTTATATAACAATTAAACAGGAATTTAGGGTTTTTAATGATGAGAGAAAATGATTAGAACAAGGTTAACAGGAAAAAGATGAATTTAAACAGTTCATGAACAGTATAAGCTCGAGTATGTAAAATAAGATGTATAGAAGAAAGAAAATGAAAAAATATTACCAATGAAGCTTCTAAGTAAAGAAAGCACATTTTTCTATCTTTTCTACTTAGATTTCCTGCAATAAATGTTACTTGTATAACCAGAAGAATATTTTAAATGGTGAAATTGATTTATCATCCCTCAAAAATTAACATCTATATCCCTTAAACTCTAGAGATTTTATAAATTCTATTAAGGATATATATATATGTTAAGGAAAATATTACAACTTCCTTTACAATAAGGTAATGACAGTAAGAATAAATTGAAATCCCATTTTATAAGTCAGCAAGACTTTTAAAGAGGGTTTAGTGTTACTTATTATTTTTGACTAGCACAGGGCATTGCACATTTTAATTGCACATTGCAATTAAATTAAACTGTTATAAAAATATTTTACAAATAACAGCTAATCTTTTGAGGGAAGCAGCTTAAAACCATGGTAGGTAAGTGGTAGAAACAATGCCAAGATCTTTTTTTGAAATAGATATAAATAAAAGTTGGTTGTACAAAAAAAATCAAAAAAACCAAACTAAGATGATTGTGACCACAGGCAAGAAAAAACTTAAGGCACTGACACACTTATGTCTGAATAACCTTAAAAATAAGAAAGTCTCAATCTAAGAGTTCTCAGTAACACAGGAGACCAAAATAGAAATATGCTGATAGCAACAGACATAGCTAAAGACATGGGATGTTTAGGTGCTTCTATTTCAGTTTGTTTCTCTTTGATTAATGTTGGACCCAAGGTCATGTTGTAGTAAGCTTAACTGCTGCTAACTATGCATATATTTTCCCCTCACCCATGCCTTAGTTGTTTTAACTTCCCAATGGCCTTCTTCCTATTCTTTCTTCTGGAGTTCTATTTCCTGGGCATCTCACCACCTAGCCTAGAATTTCTTCTCTGGCTAAGCACAGATGGGGTCTCGAAAGTTGACATTCTTCTTGAAGAACAGAAGCAACTACACAAGCCCTCCACTCGCTCCCAACCCATCTGTGATTTCCAAGGAAAATTTACCCAGGCAGGCTCCCTGGGTGATGCAATTCCTACACAAGCATAATTCTGTGCATTTGTATAGCACTCTAATATCTTCACATATGTCATTCCACATTGGTCTTGTGACTGGTTTTAACATCTCCATTTTATGGATGAAAGAACTAAGATGCAGAGAGGTTAAGTGACTTGTCCTAGGCTAGATATGCAGCCAGCTAATGATAGGAGCAGGTCATGAACCTAGGTTTCCTAATTCCTATCTAGGAACTATTATCACTGTACCAAAGTGTTTATATAAGCAAATGAGCTAAGATCTAATGAATAGTTTTCTTCTTCCTCCCTGAGTAAGAACACTTATGGACTGCCACATGTAGAATGCTTTAGGACACTGCTATGGACTGAATGTTTATATCCCCCCCAATTCAATGTTGAAGCCTAAATCCCCATTGTGATGGTATTTGGAGGTGGGGCTTTTCAGAAGTCATTATGTCATGAAAGTGGAGCCCTCATGAATGGGATTAGTGCCCTTATAAACATAGACATGAGAAGGATGATCTCTCTCCCTCTGCTCTCCTTCATGTGAAGATACAGTAAGAAAGCAACCATCTGTGGACTAGGAAGAGTGCTCTCACCAGACATCAGATCTGCTCGTGCCTTGATGTTGGACTTCCAGTCTCCAGAACTGTGAGAAATAAATGCTTCCTGTTTAAGCCACCCAGTCTATTGTATTCTGAAACTGACACTCCACTACATACCTGGACATTTTATTTCCATAGTGTCCTTACAAGTTGCAAGCCTTGGTACATTTTCATTTCACAACAAATGTGGAAGATAACCCATCAGATTCCAAGGAGAGAAGACTCATTTGTTGTCCTCAGTAACAAATGAGGAACCTGAAGAGCTTGTTTCAAACAATTTCCGTGGTCTTACAACAAGCTGGCCTAGAATCGCCAGAGTGCTTCTCTCCATTCACCATGCCACCCTCCTCCACTGGAGACATGTGACATTCATCAAGAATAACACAAATCCATTGACTTGGGAGCACAGAACACGCTTATTATGTTGATAGAAACATGATGTTACTTCATTAGCAAACAAATTTAGTATAAATAAGCATGTGTGACTTTTAGTGTAAGGTCACTTGTCAATTCCTACTGGATTCCAAGCCTTTCTGGTCCTGTACTGCTTGAAGTTTTATTAGTAAATACATGTTTTCTATTTCTCTTAGTAGAATAGATAAGACTAAAAGTTCTGGGTCTTATAAAGTATGTTTAACTTTATATGAAATAGTCATACTTTTTCTAAGTGACTTTGCCCTTTTACATTCCTACCAGCAATATGAGAGTTTCAGTTGCCCTACATCCTCTCCAACAACTGGAATTGCCAGTCCTTTTAATTTTAGCCAGTTTAGTGGTAAGAAGAAGAAAGGCAATCAAGAGCAAAAATAAATGAAATAGAAAAGGAAAAACTATAAGGAAAAACTGTAAAGAAAAATCAATGAAACAAAAATCTGTTTTTTGAAAATGTCTTTAAAATTGATAAACCCCTACCAAAACTGAGCAAGAAAAAGAAAACAAATTACCAATATCAGGAGTGAAAGAGATGCTATCACTGTTGATTCTATATACCTTAAATTAGGAACAACCTTATACCAATACATTTAATGAAATGGACAAATTCTTTGAAAAACCCAAACCATCAGTAAACTTCTATCTACTAAAGAAATTGAATTTGTAGTTAGAAATCTTCCCAGAAGGAAAATTTCAAGCCCAAGGGGCTTCACTGATAAATTCAGACGTTTAAGGGAAAAATACCAATTCTACATAAATTCTTTCAGACAACAGGGGAAGGAACACTTCTCAATTCATTTAATGAAGCCAACATTATCCTAATGCTAATACCTGACAAATATATTACAAGTAAAGGAAAATTACAGACAAAAATTCCTCAAGGACTTATGCATAAAATTTGCTTATAATTTTTATTTGCTTGAAATATTAGTAAATCAAATCCAGCAATATATAATAAGGATATTACATCAGGATCAAGAGAGGTTTATTCTTGGAACTCAAGGATGGTTCAATATTTGAAAATCCATGTAATTCACCATATTAACAAAATAAAGAAGAAAAACCCTATAATCATATCAACGGATACAGAAAGAACATTTGGCAATTCAGCATCCATTCATAATAAAAACTCTCAGCGAGAGCCAGCCCTGATGGCCTAGTGGTTAAAGTTCAGCACTCTCCACTTCAGTGGCCAGGAGTTTGGTTCCCGGGCAGGGAACCACACTGTTCTTCCGTCAGTAGCCATGCCGTGGCAGTGGCTTACACAGAACTAGGAGAACCTACAACTAGAATATAAACCTATGTACTGGGGCTTTGAGGAAGGAAAAGAAAGAAAAACTCTCAGCAAACTAGGAATAGAAGGAAAGTTCTTCAATCTGATTAAGGGGCAACGATAAAAAATCTATAGTTAACATCACCCTATAAGACTGGAAATAAGGTAAGAATATTAGCTCTTACTATTCCTATTCAGCATTGTATTGGAGATCCTAGCCAGTATCTCAAGGCAAGAGGAAAAAAAAGGGAAATAAAACACAGATGAACAACTGTGTTTGCGGAAAATACTAAGCAATCTAATAAAAAGCATCTAGAATTAAGAAGTGAATTTAGCAAGTTTGCAGAATATATCAATTTATAAAAATCACTGTATTTCATAAAGAAATATACTAGCACTGAATAGTTGGTATTTTTTTTAATAATTCACCAATTTTGTAGGTGAAAATTGGCATTGCGTTATTTGTATTTTTTATCAATAGTGAAAGTAAGCCATTTTTAATATATTTATTGGTCATTTATATTTCTTCTTTTCTGAATTGCCTATTTATGTTTTTGCTTATTTTTCTATTTCCCACATCCTCTGGTTATCTTTTTCTTACTGGTTTCTAAGAATTTTTCATATATTAAGTTACAGATCTTGCCAAATGTGGAGAGAGAGCTGACATGAGGAGCAACTTATATTTGGGAGTGCATGCGTAAGGCTACCTCTGTCCACACACATAGCCTCATAACAAACTCATATACATTCCTGCCTTATTCCTCCCAACTCCCACCAGTTTCCCACTGCAAAAGGCCAACAAAAGGAGAATATGATCATGAATTCTGCAGACAGAATCTCCCCCTGGACTCTTTCTGTGGAGGGCTGAGTTAGTCACATTAAAATGCAAGTCAACACTGCTCTTTGTAGGGGGTATTGAGAGCTTTTAGAGCTGAATATCACTCTGTTAACTCCCAGCTACCAGGGCCTCTGGAGTTATTTGAATAAAGAGATCACTGCCATTAATCGAAGGCAGATGGCATTTGACTAATTCCTGACTTCAATTTCAGTGAGCAGTAAAGGGCTGCAGAAAGTTACTAAAGGCAGCAGCAATGTCTGCATGGGCAGTGGCAAATCAAGGCCACATGGCTTAGAAGACCATCTTTTTTATAAATAATTTTTCATCGTCATTTGCCTTTCATTTTTTTTTTTTTTTTGCAGGGAAAGATTCACCCTGGGCTAATGTCTGTTGCCAATCTTCCCCCTTTTTTTCTCCTCAAAGCCCCAGTACGTAGTTGTATATCCTAGTTGTAAGTCCTTCTAGTTCTTCTATGTGAGTGGCCGCCACAGTATGGCAACTGACAGATGGGCGGTGTGGTTCTGTGCATAGGAAACGAACCCAGGCCACCGATACGGTGAGAGTGCTGAACTTTAACCTCTAGGCCATCAGGGCTAGCTCATTATTTGCCTTTTAATTTAAGTTGCCTTTTAGTAAACATTTAATTTAACTTTGTTTATGGTGTTTGACAGAAATTTTACATTGTATGTAATCAAAGTTTTCAATTTTCCCCTTTGGATTTCTTCCATTTTTTTTAAGGTTTAGATTAATTCTTCTCATTTCAATTCTGTAAAAAGTTGACTTTTTTACAGGTAACCCCTTGATCCATCTGAAATATGTTTTGGAGTATGGTGTCAGGAAAGAACAACAGTGACGTTTCCTCCAAATAGCCAATTTTCCTAGCATCATTTATCCAATGACTAAAAACTCCAAAAAACTACTTTGAAGTAACTTTACACTCATAAGAAGTTGCTCTGGTGTGCCCTTAATTCAGCTTCCCTTGCTGGATTCACCTACTTGATTAATTAGACTGACTGGGATATCTCAAGACTTCCTTGATATCTGCAAAAGTGTGGTTGTGTCTAATTTACAATAGTTACTCCTGAAACACTGGCAACAAAAGTCCTAAAATAGTATTAAAGGCTTTCATTACTAGAATGAAATTTGAACTTAACTTTAGAGCTACTGACTTGATCAGGGAACCTTCTCTAAGTTCAGTTGTTTTCCTTAGAATCAGCCTAATACAGATAAGATACAAATACATGGTCAATGTTCAAACCATAAGCTGTGTGGTCATTGTTGGAACAATCATCTATCAATCACCTGCTTCTTCTTGGTGTGGAAATTATATGTAAGAACCTAGGCTTTACTACTGGATGCATAAAATGCTAAAAAACATCTTAAATCCTTTGTAAAATGATGTATGGTATAAACATAGGAATCAAGTTTGAATGAGGGGAAAATTAAATAATATAAAATCTAAAATTGTGGAAAAATCAAAATAGACTGTCAACTCTATGGAAAAATAATGTTCTTAATTTTAAATAGAAGAAATCATAATGGAAAATGACAAAGTTAAATGTTTCTACATAATGGAAAATGAAAATAAAGCAATAGTGAGAGAAATATGACAAATATGACAGATTTTTTTTATCTTTATTAGGAGTCTGATTTTTTAAAAAAAATAACAGTCTTCAATAGAAATATTGACAAAACATGAAAGAACAATTTACGAAGAAATAAAATTAACATGTGGAAATGTTCATTCTTATAAGCAAAAGCAAAAAGTAAGCTAAAAAATTTATTATTTTATAAAGTAATTCCCAATGATGTGATAATTATAACAAAGCCAGTAGACTTCTTTATTGCTGGTAACATTGTAACGTTGTATGTACAACACTTTAAAAAAACAAAATGGCCATATGTGGGAGCACCCATAAAGATTCATTTCTTTTGACCAAATAATCTTACTCCTATTGAGCTAAATATATGCACAAAATTATTCATCACAACACTCTTTACAATGGGGACAACTGACATATCTAATATCTGGGGAGTAGTCTAATCACTATATCATGATAGAGTCATGTCACCATTAAAATTATAACAAACATGTAGAAAGTTGGGCAATTATATATTAAAAGTAATTACAACTATAAAGTGTATAGATGTGGAAGGTATCTGAAAATGAACTGAGTCAAAGTGTAGGGATTACTGGTTGCTCTAAAAATTTGCTCTAATTTCTGAACCTTGTTACATTATTTCACTGTTTTTTTTTTTTGGTGAGGAAGTCTTGCCCTGAACTAACATCTGTTGCCAACCTTCCTCTTTTTTGGCTTGAGGAAGATGAACCCTGAGCTAACATCTATGCCGATCTTCCTCTCTTTTGTATGGGGGCCTCAGCATGGCTGACAAGTGGTGTAGGTCTGCACCCGGGATCCGAACCATGGAAGTGGAGCACACTGAACTCAACCACTACACCCAGGTTGGGCCCTACTTTTTTTTTTTAATCATGTAAATCCTTTGAGATGCTGGGATGCATTCCCAGTCCTCTCTGTGTCTGTGCCCAACCAAGAAGGAATTCTACAGGGACTTGTTGGCCTACAGTCCCATTTGTTGTGATCATAAATGACAGTATTTGAGAATCCAACTTTCTTCAGCAAATAACTAGTGTCACACCCCTAAAGTTAAGTTTGCAATCTTCATACCATGTTAGAGCTGAAAGTGGCCACAGAGATCAGAGAGTAGAATCCACCTATTCTGCATTGAAAACACAGTCCCACCAAGTTAGGTTTGCCTGGAATCACAGTTAATTACAGAGCATTCTGATACCTTCCTAACTTCCCGTTCTAATTCTGACATTCTTGACTTTTCCTCAGGCACCTACACCACCGATATTTCCCTGATGAGTATGTAAATTTAATAATCTAAGAACTTGCTACTTAATCGATTATATTTACCTGGATATGTCAAGGTTTCAGTGTTATCTGTGAGAATGTGACTGTGTCTGTAATTTTTAATACTTAAGTTTGAAATATTGATATCTTTAAAATGTCACAGAATAGTGACGAAGGCTATCTGAAGGCTTCACCACTAGAATGAACATTTGAACTCAGAGTTGCTAACTTGAAACCTTCTCTAATTTCAATTGTTTTCCTTAGAATCAGCCTAATACAGATAAGATACAAATACATGGCCAATGCTCAAACCAAAAGCTGTGTGATCATTGTTGGAACAACCAACTATCAATCACTGCTTCTTCTAGATGTGGAAATTATATGTAAGAATCTAGGCTTTATTACTGGGACTCAGGATTCATGAGTTCCTGCATAGAGAGCGCAGATCTTTTTCCTCATAACATATCCCTAAAGTATCTAGTAACTTAAAGACTCTCCAACCTTTTAGAAAATGCCTGGACAGGCAATCCAGGCTTATGGTAAGTAATAAAATCTTCCTTTTCATGACCAAGTCAGAATCATTCTCACATTAAAAAAAAGTCTGTAGTTCAGCCATCCAAAATAATGTAGGAATTTTCTCTTTAAAGATCCAATTAAGAAGTTTTTAATCGAGTCCTTTCTAAATGGTTTGAGTTAATCTTCCTCTCTAGTGTTCTGTTTATACCAATAGCAAAAGAAGTATGAATCCATCCTTCTAAGACCAGAGACCCAGCAGGGAGCAGCAGCCTCAGGAAAGAAATAGAGGAAGTTATAGCTCTGGTGCTCCCAGCCCATACTGGCTCCAGAGAGAAGGTGGGGAGGTCTCCTCTCCTGTTCTGTGAGCACTTGGAAGAAAGGGTACAGTCTCATTTATGGTGGCCTCCTCTGCACTTGACCCCGTGCTCAGTACAAGTTCAGTGAAAGAATGAACAAACTAAAGTAAGCTCGTTGCCCTTCTGGGCTCTCATTAAAATTCTGGTAACTTTAGTATCTCCAGTTCTGTTTCAAGTTAATATTTCCCTTCAACTCTAATTACATATGCTATTCTTAATACACACGAGTGAAAGGATATTTCTTTGATATGATAAAAGAGATTTATTTTGATCCAACAGCCCTTTGTTGGATATGAGATTTGCAAATATTTTCCTAGAAATCTAAAAATACATTTTAAAACGTATTTCTGTAGAAATGGATGGTTTCCTCAGAAAAACAACTAAAACGGACCAATTAAACTCCCAAAGCTCTCAAAAGGCAAAAGTTATGGACAAAATGGAAAGTTAAAGATATTCCCTTCAAATATCTTTATTTTGGACCTTGACTTTTTTTGTGTGTGAGGAAGACTGTCCTTGAGCTAACATCTGTGCCAGTCTTCCTCTACTTTGTATGTGGGATGCTGCCACAGTGTGGCTTGATAAGTGGTGCGTAGGTTCACGCCCGGGATCTGAACCTGTGAACCCCGGGCTGCCAAAGCGGAGCACATGAACCTAACCACTTCACCACTGGGCCGGCCCTGGACGCTGACTTTTATGGGAAATTCTGTCAGACTTTCAAGTAACAGCTAAGTCCTATGCTAAGGAAATTGTTTCAGAGCACAAATTATAAAAATGTTCCCAGTTCATTTTATAAAGCTATTAACCCTGACACCAAAACTTAGACTGCAAAAGCCTTCTAATTGTTCTTTGCCTTTCTTCTCTTGTAATCTACACACTGCTACTAGACTGATTTTAATGACATGCAAATCTTATCACATTACCAGGAACTAGAACTCCTACACTGAAAGGTTTTTTAAAAAGGAGAATAATGGTGGAGTGGAGTTGTTGGGTGAATCTTACACAGATAATTATAAAATCTGACAAAATGTAAACAAAAACTATTTGAAGCCTTTAAAAAGTGACTGAAAGTAAGACAGAAACCAGAGGAGAGTCACCATTGAAAGACCTCAACTATAACAATTGAGAATTGTCTTTGTGGCTTTTTTGCCTGAGGGTACTCTTCAATCCCCTGTAGGTCTGGCAGAAGAAAATGCCAGCTTTATCTGCTAGAAATGACAGAAGACAGTGTTCAGGGCTGGCAGAGCAGCTGGAAATTTAGGGAGAAAATTATGGAAGAAGAGAGCTGCAGAAGAGGTGAGACCCAAAGTCTGACTATAACTCTGCCATGATCCCTGGCTAACTGCATGTATGGGCTGGTGGGAGCGGGGCATCCTAGGACCTCTATTGAAAAAAGCAGACAAACCAGCAAAGAGTCAATCCTAGAAAGAGAAAATTATGCTGAATAAGATTTGTAAGTTCACTGTCTTTTTTTTTTTTTTTTTTGATTGAGTGAACTCCCAAACTTGAGAAGTTGAAGCCTTACTGGCCTGAAGTGTCAAAGCAAAGGGCTCAGGACTGGCAGAGCAGCTGGAAATTTAGAGGAACCTCAAGGTGGATGGATCCCAAAATCTCAGTATAAACTGTCCAGTTCCTTGGCTGACTGCTAAACTCCGCTGGCACAGGAGCACCAGCCTAGAAAAGCAGCAACTGGAATTTGAAAGAAATTAAGCAGAGATTAGCTGCTACACAGTGCTGGGAAGACAGAGTTTGTAGTCTGAATCCGGGAATGTTACTACGTGCTAGAATGTGAAAAGATAATAATCCTCAGAAGAATAAAACAGAAACTAGAATCAATAATATATTATCTACAATGTTTAGTTTGTAATCAAATATTACCAAACATATAACAAAACAGGAAAGTATGACCCACATTCAGGAAAAAAGTAATTCCATAGTAACTTACTCTAAATGGGGCCAGATGTTGGATTTACCAGATAAATATTTCAAATTGGCAATTATAAATATGCTCAAAGAAGTAAAGGGAAACATGATCTCAATGAGAAAACAGACAAGGAATCTTGAGGAATGGAAACTATAAAAAATACAAATAAGAATTCTAGAACTGAAAAATACAATATAGAAAAAAAATTCAGAAGATAAGCACAATAGCAGACTGGAAATGGCAGACGTTTATTTACAGATTCAAGAAATTGAATGAGCCCCAAGCTGAAAAGATACAAAGAAAACCACACAGGTGCTTATGGTCAAGATACTGAAAACCAGAACTGTACAATATACGAAGAGATCATTTTACTGTATGTGTGTATACACTGTGTGTGTGTGTGTAATACCTCAATTAAAATACCTCAATGCAAACAAAAGAAGGAAATAAAGATAGGACCCAAAATCAATGAAATAGAAAATGGGACAGTGAAGCATATGAAAACAAAGGTGGGTTTTTGAGAAAGCTGATAAAATTAATAAGTCTCTACCTAGACTGATCAGGAGGAAAAAAGGCAAATTATGAATCTCAAGAATGAAAGAGTGGATGTCATTAGAGACTCTAAGACATTAAAGGATGGTGGGGGATTATTACCAACAACTTCATGCCAATAGAGTTGACAATTTAATTGAAATAAATGAATGACATCAAGGACAAATTATAAAAATTAACTCAAGAAATAAAACCTGAATAGCCCAATATCAATAAAGAAAATTGAATTTGTAACCAAAAACCTTCAAACAAAGTAAAATGCATGCCTTTACTGGTGAATTCTATCCAACATTAAAGAAGAAGAATATTAATTCTATGCAAACCCTTCCAGAAAACAGAAGAGTGAACACTTTCCAAATCATTTTATGCGACCAGCATTGTTACTCTGATACCAAAACTAGACAAAGACATTACAAGAAAAGAAAACTACAGACAAATATCCCTCAAGAATATAGATATAAAATCCTCAACAAAATACTAATGAATCAAATCCAGTCATATATACAGAGACTATACCATGACAAAGTGGTATTTATCCCAGGAATTCAAGGTTGTTTTAACATTGAGAAAGCAATGTAATCTAACACAGAACAGAATAAAGAAGACATCATACGATCATCTCAGAAGATAAAGAAAAAACATTTGAAAATATTTGACAACACATTCATGAAAAAAACTCTTAGTAAACTAGGGATAGAAGGGAACGTCCCTAATTTGATAAAAAGCATTTACCCTTAAAACTTACAGCTAACATAATACTTAGTGTTGAAAAAACCAAATGCTTTCTCCCTAAAATTGAGGGACAGGAATGTCTACTCTCATTGTTTCTATTTAGCATCAAACTGAAGGTCCTAACCATTGACATCAGGACAGAAATAAAAGGAATATGGATGGGAAAGGAAGAAGAAAAACTTTTTATGTGATGATAACATTATAGCATATATATAAAATCTTAGAGATTCTACAAAAAAAAAAACTATTAGGATTAATAAGTGAGATTAGTAAGGCCTCAGGATTCAAGATGAACATAGAAAAATCGATTTTATTCCTATTTACTAGCAATAAAAACACCATTTATAGTAGCATTCAAAATATGAAATACTTGATGATAAATTTAACGAAATATGTATAAAATCTGTACAGGGAACACTGTAATATATTACAGAGAGAAATTAAAGAAGGCCTAAATAGAGAGATATATCATATTCATGCATTCGAAGGCTCAATATTAAAGTGTTAAATCTCTCTAAATTGGCCTCTAGATTTAATGCAAACACAACTAATATCCAAATTTTTGGAGAAATTGACAAGCTTATTCTAAAATCTATATTAAAATGCAAAGGGCCTAAAGTAGCCAAAATAACTTTGAATAAACAAAGCTGGAAGATTTACGTTACCTGACTTAAAGACCATAATATAGTTTACGAAACAAAATTGTTTTCGCTCTTCTAGGTCTTTTGCATTTCCAAATTTAAAATACATAATTAAGTATGTAAAGCAACTAGAATTCTCATATATTGCTGGCAGAAGTGTGAATGGTACAACAGCCTGGATATTCCTTATATAGTTAAACATATACTTATCATGTGATTCATAAAATCTGCTCTTAGGTATTACTCAAGAGAAATGAAAATGTGTGCACACTAAGATTCATACTTAAATGTACACAGCAGCTTTATTCATAATACCAAAAGCTGAAAACAACCCAAATGTCCATTTACTGGTGAAGGGATAAATAAACTGTAGTATTTCCATACAATGGGATACCACTCAGTGATAAAAGGAACCAACTGCTGGTACATGCAACATTATGCTAAGTGAAAGAAGTCAGACACAACAGTATGATTCTATGTACATGAAATTCTAGAACAGTTAACACTAAATTATTGAGACAGAAAGGTCAGAGCGGGCTAAGACTGGGAGGACTGATTATGAATGGTTATGAGGGAATTTTTTTTGGGGTGACAGAAACCTATATTTTTATTGGGGTGGTGATTATACAGTAGTATCCATTTGTCAAAACCTATGTAAATGTACACTTTAAATTGGTGCATTTATGTATTTACATACAATTTGTATGTAAATTGCATATCAAAGTTGATTTTAAAACTTCAATGAACTTCTATAGGCATTAGGATAAATCCAATAAGGAAAGAAGGTCCTGTAACATCTAACCTCTACTTATCTCTCCAGCTTCATCTTGAGCCAGTCTCTGCCTTACTCTCTACTCCAGCCATGTTGGGCTTCTCTCATTCAATGGAACACAAAATGCTCTCTCCCAGCTCTTGACCTTTGTAGCTCCTCTTCCTTAAGTGGTCCCTCTTCCCTCAACTCTTATTCATCCTTTAGTTCTTTCTCAAGAAAGCCATCCTCAAAATCTGGGACTAGGATAAGACCCTTGGTATATGCTCCAAGGGAACCTCTACTTTTTCACTACACTTTGTATAATAATAATTCTTTCCTTTATTATTGAATATCATGTATAAAGTATGTTTTCCTTCTCTAGATTAGAAGCTCCATGAAGCCAGGGATATCTATTTTGTTCACCACTCTTTTCCCAGTGCCTCATCTATAGGAAATCCTTATATATTTGCTAACAAATCAAGCAAATAAAAAAAATGAATAAAATAAAAATCTAAAAATCCTAAATAAAATATTAGCATATTGAATCTAGCAATATATTAAAAAATAATACATGATGTTAAGTAGGGTTTATTTCAGGAAATAAAGGGAAGTTTATTATTTGAAAGTGTATTATATAATTATTCCATTAATCTATCAAGGGAGACAAATTATCTCCATAGAAGGGAGAAGGAATTAGATGAAATTCAACACATCTTCCAATTTAAAAAATACCTCTTAGTGAACTAGAAAAATGATGCTTTAATATGGTAAATATTTGAAACTAACATTGTAGCTAACAGTGAAAGCCTGGAGACAAGGATACCCCTTACCACCATTAGCAGGCAACATTATTCTAGAAACATTAGCCAATGCAATAAGGCCAGAAAAAAAATTAGAAAATGACACAGTTATATATGAAGATTATGATTGTCTATCTGAAAAAGCCAGGATCATTAAATGAAAAATTTTAGTAAGCAAGTTCAGTAAGGTGGCCAGTTACAAAATATATGAACATATATTATAAAAGCAATCTACTTAAAACAATGCAGTACTGGCATGAGAATAGACAGATCAATGGAATAGATTAGAAAGTGAATGGAAAGACTTAAAATTTTTGCCATATAAGAAATTACTATGAAACTCACCATTAGAGAAACATGGACTATTTAATTAATTGTATTGGGACATCATGGATAAATAGATTCCAATATGAAACCATGAATTGAAATAATATTTCATTTTATATCTTTTCTTAAGGGGAGATAGTGATTGTTTTCTCTTCCTTGATTTCCATTTGCCCTGGCAGCACACCCCAACACCCCTAAATAGGCCTTACCGGCATGGTGATCTGGATGGGTTGCCGTTCTCCACTCTTGGTTGGGGCCACGCCTTCTGTGTCATATGTGCCCGTATAAACAACTCTGTCCCCATCAGGCTCTTTAGACTTCAGCTCCAGCGGGACAACCACACCACCAATGGAAATGTTCCTGCAATGGACGTGAGTTGACCATATATGGTAGGAATTAGCTTTGGCACCCTGTCCTGGTCTGGACCACAACCCTAGGCAGGAACCCTACAGGGTGTGGCTAAAGGAGACATTGTGGTACGGTAGAAAGTTCTGAAAGTTTGGGAGGCTTGAGTTTTCCAGCTAACCAGTCATGTGACCCTAGTCCAACTACTTAATCTCTCTGAACTGACCTCAGTATTCTCATCCAGAATACTTGTACAAGGCCAAGTCAGTCTCTGTCAGTGGTCCTCCTCTTTAGTTTCCATCTGTGGAGCGATCAAAAACCTATCTATACCTAGCCACATCCCAAACCCCAGAGATTAGGACTCAGTTGGTCTGGGGTGCAGTTTGGGCACTGGTACATTTATTTTAAAGCTCCCTAGGTGATTCTAATGTGCAGGTAGGATTGAGAACTACTGAACTAATTCTCTCATAATCTTTTCTGTTCCAATAATCAGGGGGTCCCATGATTTGGGATACTCTTCCTCAAGCCAGCCACACTACCAGAAACTCTCACTAGCATTATTCCTTTGTGTTAGGGTAATGGTTCTCAAAGTGTAGTCCCTGGACCAGCAGTATCAGTATCACCTGCCAACCTATTAGAAAGCAAATACTTAAGTCCCACTCTAGTCCAAGTAAACTAGAAAATCCAGGGTGGGGCTCAGCCAACTGTGTTTTAATAAGCCCTCCAGGTGATTCTGATGTACACTCAAGTTTGAGAACCACTGGGTTAGGGCATTGAAAAACCCTTGAAAAATTAAAGTGTAACTAGAAAAAAATAGTTTTATCATTAACACAGATTTGTTTTTAGATTAGCTTGAAAAATAGAGGAACTGCCCTGAAGAAAATGGCATATAGAACAGATAGCTTGGGAAAAGAGGTTGCCAGGAAAGAAGGGAAAGGAAAAGTCTGGATCATATCGAGATGCACAGAACAGTGGGATATGTGAAGGTAATGGGTGCATGGAGCTGTGGGGAATGCTGACAAATAGATGGACCAGAAGCATCAGAAACAACTCAGGTTTGGTTCTAGGTCCTTGCATTCAGGCCTGCACCTAGAAGGCCAATACAAGTTTATTGAATTAATGACTATGGATGGACACTTAAGCTATAAAAGTTGTCTGGTGGATTCAAAGCCCTCCCCACCCCCACCCCCAAGCTTAACGTACAGTAGATACAATGTATGCTGGTTTATTTTCTCTTTCCACACTAGACTTCACACCATGCTTAGGTGGAAGCTGAGAGGTAAAGGACTCCATGCCTGGATCCTTCCCCATAAACTACTGCACCATCCCACACTGACTTTCCAGCCAAGGGTCTACTGGGTGCATCAATCTGTGGTAGCAGAGAACAGTTAATCCCCGCCACGAACAAAACCAAAAACATCCTTTTGTTGTAAGGATGTTACTAATCCCAGGCACCGTCACCAGGCTGAACAGCCAACTCAGGGAAAAAGAAAAACACCAGGCAAAGAAACCGTGAAACTAGGCCTAGTCAGAGGCTGCCCTCTGACTTGTGGCTGCTCCTCCAGCTCCGGGGTCCCAGCCACGTAAGGGCAGATGGAGGAGTGCGGAGCATCCCTCAGGGAGCCCCAATAACTGCTCCACCCCCGCCTTTACACCTCATTCCTCAGCCTTTTTCCATCCTTCAGCCTCGTAAGCAGAACGGGGCTGGACGCCAGGACCGGGGAGAGGAGCACCGGGAATGCGGTAGGTTCACCCCGCGGCCAGCTTCTCCCTTCTGCCCAACCCAGGCCGCCTGGGGGTCTGCGCTGATGGCTGGACAGAAGGGATGAGAAATTTACAGAGAAGACATCCCCCCTCCCCCCAAACCCCGGGCTTCCTGTCGCTGTTTTAAACAACCCTCACCGCGATGGGTGGAGGAAAGCGAGAAGAGAGGAAAGACAAGCATAAGGCAGAAGAGGGGACGAAGGGAAGCAGGGACCTGACCTCTTCTCTCCACCCCCTGGGCCCGCTGGGCGCGGCGAGAGGCAAGAGGGGCCCGGGAGAGGCTCAGGCTGTCCCGGGGGCCTCGGCCCTTCGCGCGTACCCTAAGGGGGGCTGGTCAGCCGCGGCGCGCGCCCTCACTCACTCGACCTGCAGCGTGGGGGGCTTAATCTTCACCTCCACCTTGTAGGAGGAGCCGGTGAGCAGCTTGATGGTGCGGTTCTGGCCAAAGCGCTGCCCGTCCACCTTGAAGAAGACCGGGCCGTCGTTGGGCTGGATGCGCAGCGCGATGGAGAGGCGCACGAGGCCAGGCAGGTCCCCCATGGCTGCGCGCGGGGCGGGAGCGGCGGCTTCGGGGGGCGGAGGACAGTGCGGGCTGCGACCGAGCGGCTGGAGCGCGGTGGGCGGAGAGGAAGCGCCGGGAGGGAGAGGGAGGTGGCTGAGGGGAGGCTGCCTCTAGGAGCCCGCGCCGTCGCGGCCGTCCTCTCGGGCTTTCGAGGAGCAGCTCCAGAGGCTGTGGCCCCCCGCCCCACTCGGCGAGGAAGCGCGCCCCAGAGACAGCTCCGAGGCCCCGAGCTTCCCCATGCCCCGCTCCCCGAGCTGCGCCCTCCGCGCACCGGTGGCCTCGCTCCGGGCCGCAGGCCGCTGGAAGATGAGCGCAGCTGGGGGCGAGAGAGTTAATCCTGTTTACGCACCACAATCCCCTCCAGTGGGGGAAGAGGACATTTAGGCTCCTCCTCGTGCGGCGCGGGGCGGGAGGAGGAGAGGATTGGGAGGGAGGAGGTAGGTACTGGGGTTAAGCGACGCTACACCAAGGAGCGAGACCTCGGAATCTGGATACCAACTTGGTCGACTAAGGGATGTGGACACCATTGCTTGCCGATCGGGCCCCAGCCAGGCAGGAGGAGGCTGAGAAGCGAAAGGGAGATAGGAAGCGGGGGCAGGAAACAGCTAGCCAGTGATTTAAATGTCAGGAAATAAGAGTCTTTCCAAAGCTTAGGGGAAATGGCCGAGGGAAGGCGCAATTCCATCTAATGTGGACTGCAAGCCACACTGGATTAGGAACGTGCGCAAAAAGAAAAAGAAAAGAATCAATACATATTCGAAGAGCTACGCCTTCTTGTGGTGTGTATTTTCATTATGCCTATCCTTGTCTCAAGAATGACACAGTGTAATGAGTCACATATATTTACACAGATCTTAAAAGATGAGCTATTAATCCTGTAAAAGACAACTGGCGTGTGTCTAAGGCATAGACGGTGACAATGGCCAAGAGGAGGAATCAGTCAAAAGATTATTGGCAGGGCACCCGGTGAGACACCGCAGAGTTTAGATTTGCATATTAAGCGTGATTAGAGAGTCTTCGTGGCAGAAGTCGGTTGACAACTGGTGATTTTGGAAGCAAAGAGAGCCAAAGGTCTTACGCAGGGCTCTACTGGGATGTCTTCAGATAGCGGAGAGTGAGCACCTGCTTCAGCACCACTTAGGTGGATAGTACCAGAGCCTGTGAGCACACCTGGGGAATGGAGAGGCGGGTTAGTGAGGACAAACGGGCAGGGATGGGTCTGTTTGGTAGTTTTTGTCCACCCAGGTTAGCAATGCTTTTCTTCAGAAATAGCATCGTCTCGAAAGTGGTGTTTCCTACATTATTTTACAAAAATAAATTAGCTTTAGCTCTCATTTCAGAGTTTGCGATATTTCCTACACTACTCTTTGAATACTATTAAGTTCGTAGGGCTGCAGAATTTTGTGTGATTGTTCACTTCTCTGACATTGGATAGATTTGCTGCCCGCACTAAAGTTACTGACATTAAGTCAGATCCCTTCTAAAAAAAACTGGTGCGTATTTCTTACACATAAAATATTTTGGTTCCCCAATAAGACTTTAGGTCAGGAGCTTGTTTCTTCAGATCACCCAATAATGTCTGCCACAGAGAACCTTCAAGTGTTTGCTAATTTAACCAAGTTGTTCAGATTTCACTAGAAGGGAGGAAGTAAGACTGGAAGGAATGGCACTTTGTGTAGTGGTTCAGCCCAGAAGCACTACAATCAGACTTGTTAAAATCCCTGCTTTACTGCTTTGCCAGTTGTGTGACCTTGGGTAAGTTTCATAACCTCTTGGAAATGGTTTTCTCATCTGTAAAATTTGCGGAGGGAAGCAGGTGCTATCTCTCTGATAGAGCTGTTGTGAGGATCAAATGAGATGATGCATATTCCAGTGCCTGATTCTAATGTTAGCAATTATTATTAAATGGAAATGCAAATGCTCAATCAACAAATGTAAGGATGCTCAACCATCTCTGGTAGAAGAGCCAGAGGAATGCAAATTAAACCAGTAATATCAAACTGTTTTTGGCCTATCAGCTTGGCAAAATTTTTAAAGACTTAAAACTCAGTGTTGGTAAAATATATAGGGAAATCAGAACTATTATAAGCTGGTAGAATAATATAATTTATTAGAAGTAATCTGATGAATTTATTAAAAGTTAAACCATATATATACACGTTGAGTCAGCAATCCTACATTTAAAAACCTATCTATCCTTCAGAAGAAATATAGGCATCATTGCATTGGATATACGTAACCTGGGTATTTATTGCAGCATTGATTGTAAAAATCAAATAAAGCATAAACTGAATGTAGAAAAATAAACGGCTGAATAAATTCTCATATACCCATACTATAGAATTTATGCCACTGCTAAAATAATAAATTATATGTTGTATTGACAAACATATGCTAAAACTGTTAATGATAAAAGTGGTGTTGCTACACAGTGGCAAGCTGTGGAAGCCTGAGAGAGGGCATATTTGTCTATTTGCTGTATCCCCAGGATGCACAGACGGTACCTGGCACATAGTAAATGCTCCATAAATATTTTTTGAATTGAATTTCTCTCCTCATTTTAAACATGTTCATACATAAATTCTTCCATATCTTGAAAAGTAATTAGTTAGATTCATATGATTTATCTGGTATTTGAAAACACTAAAAAATTTTAAAACCATATAAATTTGTGTGTTTTCATTAGCACTTCTAAAAGCATTAGAGGTACACAGCAAACATAATGGTTACTCTGGTGGATGGGGACTGGAGGGCAATACTTTTCTGGAATTATTTTAAAGTCTTTTTGGAAATTTCACTTTTTTTCTCAACTTTTTGTTCCGCAATCCCACAATCTCAAGCCAGCTTCCATCTGTATATTGAAGAGAGTGTTGGACATGGAGTAAGATGACTTCAGTTTGAATCCTGGCTCAGCTTCTAATTAGTTTCTTTATGCAACACACTTAAAATCTTTGCATTTCAATTTTCATTATTTGTAAAATGGGAATTAAAACACTTCTTCCCCAACATTGTGAGAATTAAATGAGAAAATGGAAAGCATTTGAAAAAATAAATTACTTTTCAAATATGAGGTGTTACTAATGCTGGGCAACATGCATTGGGAATAACATTTTCAGAATTATAAAATGCAACTTCTTAAAATGGAATTGATAAATTTAAAACTGGAAAATTTCTCATCACTGATACAAATGTGCAAAGAATGTGGAGTCTGGTGGATCTGTGTTTACATCCCAGTTCTGCTGAGTACAACCGGGTAACCTTGAACAAGCCAAGCTACTTAGCCTGTCAGAGACCCAGTCTTTTCATTTGTACAATGATGATGACAACCTATGTGATGCTCACAGAACCAAATGAGATTGTGTGAAGCACACAAGAGTATCAGTCAAGTATAGTCAGTAAGTTGTAGCTAATTTTGTTTATTTGAAAATGTATTTACTATATTTTTTAAGGTGTCTAGCATCATTACCTCAAACTGATGACCTTAAACATTGTCTGTCAACAGAGCAACCATTATTACTATTCTTTTGGAATTGGTATATTAAACCCAAATGAATGGTGGGCTTGGCAGAGGAATTGGGCTAACAACAGTCCATGTTCACTGTCCCAGTCTCTGTGCTGAATTCATATTATAGACTTCAAAAAGTAATCAGTGTTATGACATGGGACATAGTTGTGCATGTGTATGTGTGGGGCGTTGGTGGGTGTGTGGGCATGTGTAAATGCATAAACGTATATATAAAATCCAATCCCAGCACACTTTACTTTCTTTTTCATTCAATCTGTGTTCAGGTACAGCTTAACATTTGTAGGAGTTCTTTCTTTCTTTTTTTTTAAATTAGTGTCAGTGGTTTATGATGTGCCAGACTCCTTCCCTTCTCCTGCCTCAGGGTGTCTTAACATCAGAGATTTCCACCCATTCACTGTACAGTTGTATTAGGACATCCTCTCTTAGTTTGATTTGCTAGACTTGAAGACAAAATCATCCTTCTGGGCCAATTCTCAAGAATCCAGGTCCTACCTTAGGCCCAAAGGATTTTGTAGCCATGGCGATGAGCAATAGGCCTCACTGTTTGTCTGCTAGCCTCTAGGGGGAATCTAGTTACCTCCACACAGTCAACAGTGCAGACTCTGGCTCAGTGATGGTGATCCTGACATCAATTCATGCTTGCATTTGTTTTGGACCAATTTAGCATAGGAATTTACATTCCAAATAAAACTTTTGCTGTTTCCTGCTATGGATGTTACCTGTGAACAACCAGGACAACAGTACTCACTTTTTCTCCACAAATATAAATAAATATTCAGTTAAAACTAGATTCCACAGAGATGGCTTTCTATTCTTTCTGATATTGATACAGACCTTTTAAAAAAATTGTGGTAAAATATGCCAATAAAATTGACCATTTAAACCATTTTAAAATGTACAGTTCTGTGGCATTAAGTGCATTCATTGTTGTGCAGCCATCACCAACATCCATCTCCAGAATGTTTTCATCCTCTGACTCAAAACTCTGCACCCATGAAGCACTAACTTCCCATTATCCCTTCCCCCAACCCTCTGGAATGCTGTTCCCCTGCATCTCTGAATTCCTTATTCTTTCTCTCCATTCAGGCTCCCGATCAAATGTTAGCTCATTAGAGAGGCCTAACCTTAGCACTCCATGCCTTCCCCCTTCTCTATTATTTTTTTTACAGCACTTATCACCACCTGGAATGATAAAATACACATTTACTCGTCTACTTGTACACTGTTTCCCCCTCCAGCATATAAATACCTTTAGGGCAGAGACTGTATCCTATTTTCAGCTTGATTCCCACTGCCTAGAACTGAGCCCAGCAAATAGTGGCGCTCGATATTTGTTAAATAAATCAATGGATGAACCAATTCTTCAAAATTATTTGTAATTATCCTGTCTGTCAAGGCCCAAGTCAAGTCTTGCCTTCTCCTTAAAGATGTTACTAACTAGTGTAGCCCTCACCAATACTAACTTCCTTTGAAGTCCTACAACAATCATGGTCAACTTACAACTAATTGGAATACTGGGGACAAGAGTGGACTGGAAGAGGAGAAGATGAACATGGATAACCCAGATTTGTAAAAAAATAGAATTAGTTAAAACCTTGTACAAAATGAATAAAATTTTAGAGTACACAATATTTTAGAATGTATTTCCCCCCATCTACAGATTCCTTCCAAAAAGTAAAGGTGATATAACTACTTTTAGGGACACAGAATGTTACACACATTGCTTGACCAAAAAATGGCCCCAAGTTCTTTGTTTTTAAATAATTCAACAAAGGCCATGAAATATATGAGTTTCTCATTGAGCAAACTGTCTTTTTAGAGTTCTATATTTTCCACCATAGTCTGAGACATTGATCACAATTTTATTTTTGCTCTCTGCTCCCCTCCACCCACTCCCCATCTTCACACTGAACAACCTCACAAAGCTGTCATTTCTCAGTGTTTACAAACAAGGTTTCCATGTAGAACACTCAAACCGTTGGTCAATGCCATTTTCTTCAATATGTTCTCTGAAAAACTCATGGTATTGTGTGCATATGGTTACCCAACAAAAAGACACATTAAAGCTATCTTCTGTTCTCAGGCTGCAAGAATTTGTAGTTCAGCACAGATCAAACCAGACAAGGGCATTCACTGAGCCTTCTGTGATGGACCCAAACCATCACCACCTTTTCCCTTTTCATAGGAGCACTTTTTAAAAATGACCCTCTTTTTTTTTTTACTCTCTTAAAGGCAAGTGACAAGTATGCAGTTTGCTTGATATTTTCCCCCTTCCCATTTATCTATTTGTTCAAAAATTTCCAAATTTTCTTCAGTGTTAAGATGCTGACATTTTGATTACTATGCTTATTTTAATAGTACTTAAACTTTTAGATGTTTAACAACAGAGTATAGCTCGGACTTTTACAGAGCAGTGGCAGAATGTCTGGCTGTAGCACAATGTTGTAGGTTGTATCTGATTGGTGAGGGGTTGAATGCTTAGCATGTGGTCATAACTAATAGATGTCTTTTAACATGCAGGTGTTGTGGCAATTTTAATAATTTTTTCACAAATGCAATATTGCTCTTTAAATGCACTTTAGCTGAAAACTTAATACACCACCAGATAGTGGATACTAAAATAGTTACATTTGTATATATATACTCTTTTACATAATTCTCTAATTTCTTTCCTTTTCATGTATCTTGTGTTTCAATCAGATCATCATTTCCTCTTCTTTTATTGATACCACAACACCCAGCACAGTGGAATTGATCGGGATTCATTTGCAAGTGGTCACAATACAGGAAGTCAATTCTAACCAGCCTAAAGAAAGACTCTCTGGGTATATTATGTAACAAAAGGAAGAGTCTATGGAGCAGTACTTACAGGGGAGAGGATCAGCTGAACCTCAGGAATAACTGAAACCAGAACCTTTAGAACCAAATGGTTAGAAAGAGAGAATCATTTCCCTATATGAGGGGGTGCTGTTTCCCAAAGAAGGACCAGTGACAGTGCCAGGCAGGCAAAAGAAAAAATAAAATCCAAAAAATAAAATACATGATGGAGTAGGAATTTGGGCTGAGATGGTCCAAGTCTAGTGCCTGAACTCTGAGCACAGTGCCTGGCAAGCCTATCATCACTGATAAGCCTCGGCAAGCTAGTCAAATTCAGCTCCCTAAGTATAAGAATCTCGACCCTGTCTGATTTTGTAGAAGACATAGCTATGGAGTTCAAAGACCAGATGGGAATCTTTAATCATTCTCTTAAAGTTTGTTCTACATTTAGAGTTCTCCGATTAATTAAGAAATAAATTGAATAAGGGAAGTTACAGCATCTGGATATTTCCCACTTCCTGACCCCCAACTCTCTTCCTGTCGTGCACACAAATGCTCACATGCTCAGGAGCCTGAAACCCCCTCACACTCACAGAATCCACCATCCCAATACTTTTCTAAATGTATAGAAGGCATTTGTGGATAGTAAGAAATTCCCATGCCCTGAAATCACAAAATACAATGAGACAATTTCCCGTTAATGATGACTGGCCTGGCTCCAAGCTTCTGTCAGGATCATGTGATGGGCTTGGCAGAATGACCATTATTTTCTTGCTTTTTCTGCCTTATGCTTTACAAAATGTCATCTTGAATAATCACAGGACCTGTAATACTGATGAGTAAGGAGCAATAGACAGTGGAATAGATTGTGCATTATAAAGGAGAATCAGGTGATCGGTTGAAAAACAAAGCACATTTCTCAAAGGCAAAATTGTCACTTAAAGCACAATACACTGTCTGAAAAGTGTGAATGAGGAGAGATGGGAAGTTACATAAGCAGGTCAGGAGGCAGCAAATAAACTCTTATTTTTTTTCTTGAGATGAAAAGATGCTATTAAGCCACTAGATTCTGCAAATCTGACCAGTGTTTTATGGAAAATAACGTGCAGGGAATTTCCCCCTGTTCTTTTACTATTTCTATACGTGACACACAGACATTCCAAAGAGGGGGGTTAAGTCTCAGTTTCAGGAGTGTCTGAATACAGCAGGGTTCGTGGACTAGGCACCCAGACAAGGGATTGGGTTTTGAGTCAGAGCAGAGGGGTCTTGAGAGCAGCAATATGTGAGGGGTTAGTGTTAGGAATCCAACAGATCTTGGTCTAACATAGGTGCTGTGTTACTTATCTATGGACTTGTAATAAATTACCCCATAACTTAGCAGCCGAAGGCAGTATGCATTTATTGTCTTACAGTTTCTGGGAGGTCAAGAGTCCAGGAGAGTTTAGCTGGGTGATTTTGGTGCAGAGTCTCAAGCATTCAAGCTGTTAGCCGAGGCTGCAGTCATCTGATGGCTCGATTAGGGGTGGGGGAGCTGCTTCCAAGTTGATTCACATGGGTGTTGTCAGGAGGACTCAGTTCCTCTCTGTTGGCTGGAGGCTTCAGTTCTTTGCAACGTGGGCCTCACTACACAACATGGCAGAGAGCCAAGAGAGAGAGCACATGCACCCAAGATAGAAATCGCAGTCCTTATAACCTCATCTCAGAAGTGACGTACCATCACTTCTAACACATGCTGCTCTGATGTGGGAGGAGACTACAGAAGGGGTGACTACCAGAGCTGGAGATCACTGGGGGCCAACTTGGAGCTAGGTATCACAGGGGAAAAGCATTTCTTAAGATTGTTCTTAGAAAATGTCAGGTCAATTCTGAAATCTTCCTAATTAGGAAGCCCCAAAGCATAGACATGTTGTTTTTGAACAAATAACATTTGTTTTGTGATCACTGCACTACAAATAATGAAAACATAGGTCAGAAAACTATAGCCCTTAGGCAAATTTGACTGCGTCTATTTTTGTATGGCCCATGGACTAAGAATAATTTTACATTTTTAAATGGTTGGGAAAAAATAAAAAGAATAATATTTAATGACGTGAAAATTAGATGGTCCAAATTTTAGTGTTCACAAATAAAGTTTTATTGGAAGACAGCTATACTCCTTTGTTTAGGTATTGTCTATGGCTGCTCTCACATGAAAACAGCAGAGTTGAGTAGTATTTGCAACAGAGACTGTATAGCCCGCAAATGCTAAAATGTTTACTATCTGGCTTTTTACATAAAAAGTTTGCCAACCCCTGATTTAAAAGAACATTTAAAATATTGTCTTTGTTGGGCCAGCCCTGGTGGCCTAGTGGTTAAGTTCGGCGTGCTCTGCTTTGGCAGCCCAGCTTAGGTTCCCTGGCACAGACCTACACCACTTGTCTGTCAGTGGCCATGCTGTGGTGGTAGCTCACATACAAAAAGAGGAAGATTGGCTGTGGATGTTAGCTCAGGGCGAATCTTCCTCAGCAAAAATAATAATAATGTCTTTGTTACTTGGTAAAAGAATATGAAGAATTTTTTTATTAATAATAGAGTATGTCTTAGGGATTAATGTTTGTGTAATGAAATAGCAATATTATATCAAATCTTATAGGCATTCTGATATTGCTACATTCATTCAGCATATATTCAGTTCAGGTTAATTAATGAACAAGGTGCTGTACTTTAATAGGTAATGAAAGACATTATCAAACACTTTCAGTATTTGTTCAGATGAGAACAAATTCTCTTCATTTGTTGTATGTAACAGATATTTAAACTTTAAATTGTCATCTATTTTGTATAAATTGTTAACTTTCTTCTTTAGACATGTAATACAGAAAAATCAGAATACAGTGACAAGTAAAACAAAGAAAAAATATCTACAGGTCCACTTACCCCCCTATAATCACTGCATATTTTAGTGTTTATCTTTACACTGTTATTTTAGTATATATGTGTATATATATATATGTATATATTTAGAGAGAGAGAGAGAGAAATTGTGGAACTCCGTAGTGCCTTTAGTTTGATACAGCATATTTTGCATATCCAAAAATAGAGTATAGTATACAATGTTTCCCAAAGGTATTTTGACTGCCAAAACTTTTTCCTCAAAACCAATATTAATATCATTGAGTGCACTGCAGTTCCAAAAATGCATGTTCCCATAAGTGCTGAGAAATACTGCTTTAGATACACATCTGAGGATATTGCCTAGTTTGTCTCACTTGTTGATGGTATAGAACAGATTCACACCATCTACCATTAATTTTTAAACTAAACAGAATCAACTTTTATTTTGCTTTAATTATGTGTACTGTACTTAGGGGGATTATGTCCTCCTGCCCAGTGTGGACTCTGTCTTCTCTCTCCTCCAGATGACTCAACCATCTTTGGTGGGACAAGGGGCAGAAGGAGCATGGAGGCAGCAGAAAGCCACAATTCTCAACTGATTCCTGCTCAGGAAATCCACCAGGAAAATGAGAGTCAGTCCCGGGTTTTTTTCTTGCGGCAGTGGTGATAGGTGCGGGGCAACATGAATTCATGAACACTTGGCTATGACCACGCAGAAGGGGAAAAAAAACAAGTGGCTCAGGGGTTTGAAACCCCCCTTTTTATTCACCCCTCTTTTATGGTAACAGAACCGCCACATACTCATTTGCACTGGCTATCTGCCCCATTCCGTGCAGCCTTAGTGGGATTTCCAAATACAGTGCTTGATGCTGGCCAATACTCAGGAAAAAAGTAGTTTGGAGGTGAGTCAGCCAATGGCCGAGGGCCACCAGGGCTCCTGTGCATTCTGAGGCCTGGGCGTTCTACTTGAATTATGGAAACACTCCAGTACCCTTCTAACAAATACTTTTTATTGTTTAAGAAAGTGAAGGATAGAAGAATTTGCCACCCTCAAATATGCCACTTTCGCATAATGATTAATTTGAGCTGAAGGCAACTGAGAAGAGCAGATATAAAAAAGCTCTCTGCCCTCCCCCTATTTGCCTAAAAGCAGGATATAAATTTGTAAAGATGTATCCCCCTCCTCTCTCTACCAGCAAGGTCAGAAGTTAATCACTGAGCCTACTCTAGACCCTTATCAACCCAGAGATGGCACCGGAGGAATCTGTATAACAAACCATGCTGAAACTAGCTAGCATTTATCTACTATTAGTTTCTCTTATATTTGCTTTCCCATAATTTGCCACCCCTAGAAACTCAAAGTCATTTTCCTTTGTCTTTTCATTCTCTAAAAAATTATTGTTGGGGCCATCCCCATGGTGTAGTGCTTAAGTTTGTGGCCCAGGGTTCACAGGTTTGGATCCCGGGCATGGATCCACACACCGCTCATCAAGACAAGCTGTGGCAGTGTCCCACACACAAAATAGAGGAAGATTGGCACAGATGTTAGCTCAGGGACAATCTTCCTCACCAGAAAAAAACAAAACAAAACAAAAAACTATTGTTCTTTGCTAAGATGCTATATAAGCCCAAGTTCTAATCACCTCTTTGAGTTACTCGTCACTGGATACTCCCATGTGTAAGTGTGATGCACACGTTAATAAACCTCTGTTTCTTTTCCCCTTGTTAATCTGTCTTTCGTCAGTCTAATTTGCAGGGCCCCAGCCAATAAACCTAAGATGGGTAGAAGAAAAAGAAAAATTTCCTCCCCTATATAAGTCAGAGTCAGTTTTCCTTTCTGGCAACTGAATAACAATAGAGTTGAAGTCGGTGTGGGGATAGTATAATCAGAGAACGTACCTAATATTTTAAAAGTAACAGTTGCTTTTTGTGTGTGAGGAAGATTAGCCTTGAGCTAACATCCATTGCCAATCCTCCTCTTTTTGCTGAGGAAGACTGGCCCTGGGCTAACATCCATGCCCATCTTCCTCTACTTTATATGAGACACCCCCACAGCATGGCTGACGAGCAGTGTGTCAGTCCATGCCCGGGATCCGAACCCACAAACCCCAGGCCATTGGAAGCGGAGTGCTTGAACTTAACTGCTGTGCCACTGGGCCAGCCCCAACAGTTGCTTTTTTTTTTTTTTTTTTTTAAGTTTTCCTGTGTGTATTTCCTACAATGAATAATGAATATGTATTACTTTTATGATATGAAATGAAAGAATAATCAAGCTATTTTTACAAATAGGATCAGATACAGAGACGGGACGAGGCACCTGGGATGTACTGGTTAGCACAACTGAGCCCTTAGCTTAGATCTGGCTTTTCCGGGAGATAAGGAAAAAACTTGAGACAGGAAGCATATGGCTTATTTAGTCTGATAAAAAGAAGGAAACATATTTTTCTAAAGAGACAAGGTCTTTCCTGGCACTGAATTTAAGGAAAAATTTTGTATGTGTGTGGGTTCTTGTGTAAGGTACACTGAGTAATTTAGTAGATATCTTGAAATGTGGTTTTGCAAAACACAGACTGTTCTTCAAATGGATTTTTTTTACTAGTATGCTATAAAAACTAAGAGACTAACATTAAATCTTAACATAGTGAAGACATTTCTGTACAAGACCAAAATAATAAGATCAAGGTAAGTTTCTTTCTCCAGATATTACCTAATTTAGGGAGTAAACCTTAGCTGTCACCTACTTTAGAGCCAAAATCAGAATTTCATTGCTTCTTTCAAAGTATATCCAAATGCACATTATTTTTAACGATGGACATATTTGTGATTAGTTTGTGATTCACATTTCTCACCGAACAGCAGAAACTTGTCCAGTAGATTTTGTTCCTCTTCCCAGCTACCTTTTCCTCTTCTTTCTCTTCCCCAAATCACTATAGATCCTCTCTGTGGTCCAGGTTTAGCTCTCGTCCTCAGCTGAGGACAATCCAGCCCTTGTCTACCTTGCTCAATAAAACAAGAGCAAGTTATTCAATAAAATATCAAGCGAGGCCCTTAATGCCTTACAACCTACCAAAAAAGACATCTGAAGGACCTCTGCTCTTGACATGATGGTGGAACAGATAGTCTTAAAAGAGCTCTCCTCTTACAAAACAACTAGAACCTATGTAAAACACAACTTTTATCACATTGTGTGTGTCACAGCTAACTTTCCAAAGGAAAAAACAAAACAACAGAAACCCAAAGAATCTCGAGTGCCTCTGAAAAGGTAGAGTTGAACAGGAGCCAAATGAAATTGCAGTATCAGTCCTGCGTTCTGGAAACTAAGCAGTTAGGCCAGTGGCAAGATGGGGGAGGGGGAGAGAGGGAGGAATGGACCTGGGACTCTTGATGCTCCAAATATGGATTAAAAGTAGTTACAGATTTGTAGCGGTTCCTGGCTCCCTGAAGAATTGAATGAAAATCATATCTGGAGAAAGCATCCTCAACTTAGGCCACACATTTTTCAACAAATAATTATCAGCTCACAAAGATTACCAAACTCACGTAAATAAAAGAAAAGAATGAGATTCCACACAGACAATAAACAACAAACTTCGACCACCAAGAACTCCAGATATTAGAATATCAGATAGGAAATATAAAATAGCTATGGGTGAAATGTTTAAAAAAAGAAAAGATGAAATCACAAAGATGCAGTGGTCAAAAGAGACTATAAAATATACTCAAGAGGCTATGTAAAAGAATTTAAAGCCCAATGAGACCAAGTAGCAGCAATTCATTTCCAAAAAAAGTCATAGATTTGAGGTAAAATTAAATATCCACCAGCAGTAGAAGGAATACATTTTGGACAATAGAACACCATACTTCAATGAAAATGAATCAACTAGAGCTGTATGCAAAAATATAAGAGGATCTCTCGATGCTAAACAAAAGAAACAAGATCTTCAAAAATACAAATAGTAGGATTTCATATAGTTCTAAAATAAGCAAAATTAAGGCAGAGTCATCAAAATAGTTAGATGTTGGCATAAAGACAGACATATAGACAAATAGAATGGAATAGAGAACCCAGAAATAAACTCTTGCATTTATAGTCAAATGGTTTTCAACAAGAGTGCCCAGACCCTTCAATGGGGGAAAGGACAGTCTTTTCACCAAATGGTGTTGAGTAAACTGGATATTCATGTGCAAAAGAATGAAGTTGAACCCTTACCTTGTACCATATAAAAAATTAACTGAAAATGGATCAAAGACCTAAACATAAGACCTTAAATTATAAAACTCTTAGAAAAAAGCATTGGAGAAAAGCCTTATGGCATTGGATATGGCAATGTTTTCTTGGAAATGATACCAAAAAAAGCACAGGCAATAAAAGTAAAAATATATAAACTTGACTACATCAAAATTAAAAACTTCTCTGCATCAAAGAACACAATCAATAGAGTGAAAAGACAACCTATGGAATAGGGGGAAATATTTGTAAATCATATATCTGATAAGAGGTTAATATCCAGAATATACAAAGGATTTCTACAACTCAACCACAATAAAACAAATCAACACTATTAAAAAATGAGCAAAAGATTTGAATAGACATTTCTCCAAAGAAGAAATACAAATGGCTAACAAGCATATGAAAGGTGCTCAACATCACTGAGCATTAGGGAAATGCAAATAAAAACCAAAATGAGATATGATCTTACACCCATTAGGATGGCTGCTATAAAAAAACCCAGAAAATAGCAAGTGTTGACAAAGATGTGTGAGAAATTGGAACCCTTGTGCACTGTTGGTGGGAATGTAAAATGGTACATCTGTTTTGGAAAATAGTATGGTGGTTCTTCAAAAAATTAAAAATAGAATTACCATATGATCCAGCAATACCACTTCTGGATATATATCCAAAAGAATTGAAAGCAGGGTCTTGGAGAGATAATTGTACAACCATGTTTATAGCAGCATAATTCATGATAGCCAAAAGATGGAAGCAACCCAAATGTCCATCGACAGATGAATGGATAAACAAAATGTGGTACATACATACAATGGAATATTATTCAGCCTTAAAAAGGAAGGAAATTCTGACACATGTTACAACATAGATGAAACCTGAGGACATTATTATGCTATGTGAAATAAGCTAATCACAAAAAGACAAATATTCTATGGTTTCATTTATATGAAAGATATAAAGTAGCCAAACTTATAGAAACAGAAAGTATGGTAGTTACTAGGAGCTGAGGGAGGGTGAAATGGGAGTTGTTTAGTGGATATAAAGTTTCAGTTTTGAAAGATGAAAAGTTCTGGAGATCTGTTGCACAACAATGTGACCGCACTTAACACTATTGAACTGTACACTTAAAACGTTAAGATGGAAAATTTTGTTATATGTATTTTACCACAGCCAAAAATTAAAAAAAAAACCCACCAAATTACTATTCTGGTTAGAGATACACTTTTATATGTGTATTTGTATGTGCACATAAAACATAAAGGAAAACAAGAAAATGATTATCATGCAGTCAAGACAGTGGTGATCTCTGGGGGGAGGGAGAAATACATGATGAGGAGGGGCACATGAGGATTTCTAGGATATTGAGAATATTCTATTTCTTGACTTGGGCGGTGATTACACATATATTCACTTCATAGTTTTTCTTTAAATGTTTATATGTTTTATGTATATGTATATATATATATAACTGTTTTTATGTTTTCTTTAAACTGTGTATGTATGTATGTATTTCTATCTATCTATCTAGAGAAGGAGGAAGGGGGGAAGAGAGAAAAGTACATAAAACATATAAACAGTTTAAAGACAAATTATGAAGTGAATATGTGTGCATATATGTATGTATGTGTAAATATATATATATTAGTTTCTTATTGCTGCTGTAACAAATTACCACAAAGTTAGTGGCTTAAAACAACACAAATTTATTATCTTACAGTTCGGAGGTCAAAAGTCCTAAAATAAGGTGTTGGAAGGATGCTGTTTCTTCTGACGGTTCTGGGAGAAAATCCCTTTCTTGCCTTTTCTTTGTTTTTTTTTGGTGAGGAAGATCAGCCCTGAGCTAACAGCTGTGCCCATCTTCCTCTACCCTGCATGTTGGATGCCTCCACAGCGTGGCTTGATGAACAACGCATAGGTCCTCGGCCAGGATCCAAACCCACAAATCCAGGGCTGCTGAAGTGGAGCATGCAAACTTAACCACTACGCCACCAAACCAGTCCCCTGCTTTCTTGCCTTTTCTAGCTACAAGAGACCACCTGCATTCTTGACTCCTGGCTATTTTCAAAACCAGCAGCATACCATCTTCCAATCTCTCTCTTCCTCTGCTTCTGTCATCACACTGCCTTTTCCTGGTTCTGACCCTCCTGCCTCCCTTTTATAAGGACCTTGTGATTACATTGGGCCCAAGTGGATAATCCAGGATAATCTCCCCACCTCTAGATCCTTAACTTAATCACATTTGTGAAGTCTCTTTTGCCATGTAAGGTAACATGTTCACAAATTCCAGGGGTTAGGATGTGGGCATCTTTGGGGGCCTATTGTTCAGTGTAACACAAGTGTTTGTTAATTTTCTTGCCCATGTTTGTTTTGGGTGTTTGTTTTTTATTATTGAGTTTTGAGAGTTCTTCATATATTTTAGATATAGTACAGAAATGTGATCTGCAAATATATTTTCCCAATCTGTGCCTCATCTTTTCATTTTCTTAGTGGTGTCTTTCGAGGAACAGAAGTTGTTACTTTTGAAGAATTCCAATTCATCAATTTGTTTTCCTTATGGATCATGAATTTGCTGCCATATCTAGGAAATCTTTGCCTAACCTCAGGTCTCAGCGATTTTTTTCCTATTTTTCTTTGGCAAGTTTTCTAGTTTTGGGTTTTACATTTAGAACTAATGTCTATTTTGAGTTAATTTTTGTATAAGGTGTGAGGCATAGGTCTTTTTAAGGACTTTGAATCTTGAATGAATGATGCAAAGACTGAACTAGAGTCAGAATTCATTAGCTGCAGTGGTGGTTGTGGTGGGGGTTCTGCACTAGCAGCAGATCTTCGCCATGGTATTCCTTCCAGAGCACCCTTGATTTCTTTCTTCAAGTAGGACAAGGCAACCAGGCTGAAGATAAAAATGGTATGTGTGTTCAGCAAAACATAAAAAAAAAAAATCCCCAAACAATGATATCCTGAAAAGCATCATCAACAGCAAACGAAAACACCTTCCTTAGAAGCCAGTTTGAGATGATAAATATCCTTTTCTCTAGCACATTTTAAAATGTTTAAATAAAGGATTTATTACAGGCTCTGAACAATATTAAAACTGATTTACATTGTTCTGCTTATTTGAGGAGTTATATGAGGGAAGCTGGCTGGAACAGTGTAGTTTTCATTTAGCTCAATGATACTTAGATTGACACACAGATTGATGTCCCAGAATATTGCTTGTTTGGCTCGTCCCTTAATGCAGCTCTTTGTTTATGTGTCTCTTCTCAGGCTTCCAATAATTTCCCCTATTATTACATTCTAATATTACGTTCTTTTTTGGTTGAAATTTGGGGAATGAAGTACAAGTTCTCAAAAACACGCTAGACCTTTAAATGCTTGCAAATGATTTTTATGTTCGTTTTTGCCTTTATGATGTTGTCTGTGGTGTTTATTTTATAAGTGATGGCGCGCGGGTATACGTGGATAATTTCTGAATGAGCACTCTCAAATGCTAACTTCTACAGGATCAGAGATGGGAGAATGTGGGCCTTGGCACTAGGTAGATCTGGATTTCAATCCCAGCTTTGGCACTTATTAGACTTTAGAGAGTTTCTTAGTCTCTCTGAGCCTCAGTTTTCCCTTCCACAAAATGGAGATAATGATACCTTCCTTGGATGTGCTTCTAGGTGCTTTATAAACAGACTAAGTGCTTTATAAGCTGTATAGAGGAGGCCCAGGGGGTTAAGAGGGGACAGAACTCTGGACTGGATCCTGAGGGAAGGATAGGATGCTCTCTCTGACTTTTGCTTTTCACCTGCTTTTTTATCTCTGTGACAAAGTATGCATTTTCCTCTCTGCCTGCCTTTGCTGTTACCATGGTGATCCAGGTTCTATTTAGGCAGAGTTTGTGACTGGACAGATTGGCTTTGCAGTTTGTGAAATCTCACTCTCTAAAATAAGGACCAGGCAGTCACACAGTGCTAACAACATAGTGTTGGGTGGAGCTTCTGCCACCTCTTTGTTGCACAGTAAGTGGAAAGCATATTGTCAGCCTGGCTTGGTGACAGGTCTTGGAGATCTGGCTTTATCAGGAAGGGCAGTCACTTGAACAGATAAGATGTACCAGCTGAAGATTCCCATTAGCTTTTCAGTGTCCCTTTCCTTTAGTTTATTTTTCACACTGCATGCCTTCATGTTCTGCCCCTTTCTACCGTCAAACGCCTCCTCTCAGATCATTCATTCTAAGTTGGCATAGTAGAAGTCGTTTAGTGGGCATTAAACTAGAGATTCTTATAATTGATTTCAGAAAACTTTTTATTGTGGCAAATTTCAAACATAAAAAAGTAGACAGTATTCATCGCCCAGCTTCAATAATTATCAATTCATGGTCCATGTTTATCCCATTGCAATTTCACTTTCACCCATATTTTTGAAGCAAATCCTAGAAATTATATCGCTTAGTCCATAAATATTTCAATAGAAATATTGATCTAAAAGATAAGAATTAGTGTGTGTGTGTGTGTGTGTGTGCGTGTATTTAACATGACCACAATACCATTTAACTTGACCTTGGAGATACTCTTTATCACTCTTGGAGAGGTTATGAAGGATAAAATTATTGACTCGTACTTCTTCCCACAAAACTTTGACTGCAACAAGAATTTCCCTCCTGTAATAAACAACTAGAAAATTGAAGAAAATATATGTAACAACTGTCTTCAGGCAGTGGACAGCAGGCAACATAGGACTGTGAAGCCTGAGAGGAGGAAAAGAAATAAGATGAGCCCTATGATTTTCCAGCTTACTGTGTGAGGCCATTTCCAGGCTGTGGAGCAGGAAGGAGAACCGAAACAGAACCTAGCGAACTCCCTGAATCGAGGAGCAGAGATCAGAATTAGCGGAGACTGGCTAGAATTTGCAGGGCAGAATATCAGTAAGGAGGAAATTGGAGAGAGAGAGAGAGAATACCCTGGGTATCTGCAGAGCAGTCCCCTAGAATCTTTGGCTGGCTACTGATCTGTGCACGTGTGGGGTGAAATTCCACGAGACAAGGAAAGAACCACCAGAAAGCAATAGGTTGAATAATTCCTGGAGCTCACACAGGTTTGGGAATAGTTTGCATTTCTACCAGCCATAGTGAAAAGACTTGTGATATTTGCAGCTCATTGTTTGGACTTTACCTTTGACCTTGTGGAAACAGTCTGTTAATGGGCTAAAGTCATAGAAAACATATGTAGACAAATGTTGTCCAGTATAGACCCCCTGATACAGAAACCATACTGTGATAACCAGCTAGCAGGAACAGTCTCCTATTAAATCACATTATAATTTTGAGTAGTATAAAGATAGGCAATGCTGTTACCCCATCTTTTAAGTGTGTTTCTTAATGATTTTTAGCAATTCTTGGATCATCTGTGAGCTTCTCCTCATCTGTCCCATTTGCTTTTTAGGGAATTGAAAAATGTGTTTTTCTCTGCTTCAGTATATATATTTTTAGTTGTTATGAAATTGGCGTGGTTTGTTGTTATCTGACTGTGATCAGAAAGCTTGAAACAAACTCCTTAAAACCCAAGTTATTTTTTATCAGCATCCCTTCCTCCAAACCTATTGACTGATATTTAACAACTTCATAGGGAAGATCAATATGATTAATTACTTTCAGCTATATTGTTTTCCAACCTCTCTGTCCTGGTGGGATCAGTAGGATTCTATGTTGCTTAATATTTGCCTATCTACTGCACACCACCCCCAGCTTTTACTCCTGTTCAGGGCTTTTTTTTTTTTTTTTTTTTGGCATGGCATGTCCATGTCCCTCAGTGCACCTAGAACACCTTACTTTTGGAAGCCAATAGTGGAGATATCCCAGTAATGCCTGCTTTGATAATTTTCTAGTTCCAAATCATTATTGCCTATGATATACAACCTTGATTAATCATTTATATATTTACATATATGATTGAGCAGACCAACAAATATTTTCCAAGAAAAATCTTTGTGCTAGCTTAAAAAAAATCCTCTAACCATCAAATGCAGAGTGGTATATCCATCTATTAAGGTGTGAATTACTTGTGCATTCGACCAGAGTCAGCCTGTGCAAATGGAAGCAATATTATCTTTTTACACAAATGGTAACATGGAGTGTCACTGTTGTGCACCTTGCTCTTTTTTACTTAATATATTCACTCATCCATTCATTTATCATTTAAATATTGTTTATAGAGTTCTTAATATGTGCCAGGTCCTGTTCTAGCTGCTGGGGGGGGGGGCAGCCTGCCTTTGGGTGCTTTGTCCTGCCACCAGCAGTAGTCCCCAGGTTCAGACTGGCCATCCGGCTAGTAGGACTTTAAATATGTTGTGCCACTCTCTTCTAGCCTCTAAGGTTTCTGCAGAGAAGTCAGCTGATAGCCCCATGGGGTTTCCTTTGTATGTAACTTGTCTTTCTCTTGCGGCTTTTAGGATTCTCTCTTTATCTTTAATTCTGGACATTTTAATTATGATGTGTCTTGGTGTGGGCCCCTTTGGGTTTACCTTGTTGGGCACTCTCAGTGCTTCCTGTACCTGGATGTCTGTTTCCTTCCTTAGGTTAGGGAATTTTTCAGCTATCATTTCTTCAGATAGATTCTCTGCCCCTTTGTCTCTCTCTTCTCCTGGGACCCCTATAACACGGATGTTAGTGTGCTTGATGTTGTCCCAGATGTCCCTTAGACTGTCCTCACTCTTTATAATTCTTTTTTCCTTTATCTGTTCAGCTTGGATGATTTCCTCTAGTCTTTTGTCCAGCTTGCTGATCCATTCTTCTTTATCCTCTACTCTGCTTTTAAGTTTCTCTAGTGAATTTTTCATCTCCAGTATTATATTCTTCATTTCTGATTGGTTCTTTTTTGTGTCTTCCATTTCTTTGTTGACGTTCTCACTGAGTTCATCCATTTTTTCTCCCAAGATCAGTGAGCATATTTGTGACTCTTTATTTGAACTCTCTGTCAGATAGATTGCTCATTTCTGTTTCATTTAGTTCCTTTTCTGGGGTTTTGTCCTGTTCCCTTACTTGGAACGTATTCCTTTGCCTCCTCATTTTGCCTCTTTTTCTGTGCCTGTTTCTATGTATTGGGTAGGTCAACTATGTCTCCTGACCTTGGAGAGGTGACCTTATGTAAGTGATGCCTTGTGAGGCCCAGCAGTGTGCTTCCCTCTTGTCACCGGTTCCAAATGTTCCAGTAGCGACCCCTGTGTGGGCTCTGTGTGTCCTTCTGCTGTGGCAGAGTTGCTCTTGCTGTAGGTGCCCAGGGAGGCTGAGGTGTCCCCCTGGCTGGCTGGTTGTAATGCTCAGCTGCATGTGGTTGTTGTAGGCCCTTCCGTCTCTTTATTGGGTCTGGGGAGCCCCAGCACAGTTGGCTGCAAGGTCTAATAGCACATTTCTGTTGCAGTTTTTCTATTAGATGAGTAGGCCGCCAGCATGGCTGGTTGTTAGGCTCAGGGGCTTACAATTGCTATAGGCCTTGGCCTATTAGACTCTTGTCATCTCTTGGAGGGTTGCAGCTGGGTGGAGCTGGCCCCAGGCACAGGAGCATACAATTGTTTCAGGCTTTGGAGGGTGGGGCTGATCCCCTATGTGGCTGTTTGAGAAGCACAAGTCTTCTGCAGCTGAGAAGCCCTGCCACCCATGGGGCCACACACACAGTCAACACAGTCCTGCCCCATCCATGCACCCTGACTCCCGAAAGTGGACCCAGTGGCTCCAAGGCAGAGGCCCCATACTCTCCACCTGCATCTCAGGCTTGTCCTGCCCCACAGAGGTGGACCCACTTGTCAGGCTGCAGAGAATCCAGGTAGCTCCCTTAAGCAGGCCCACAAGTTGCCTGAGGGCTTGTTTTTGGGTGGGGCCAGTCCCTAGGGCAGGCTGCTTTCCTTGGCTGAGCTGGATTAAGCCAGTGCTCTAGTGGGTGGGGAAGACCATGGGCTTGCAGGCCACAGGGGGAACTCCAATGGCATCTGCCAGTGTCTGTGTCAACATGCTCACACCAGGTTACAACAATGGCCGCCACCAATGTCCCAGTCCCTTGAGAGGTCTCACCTCTCATTGAGATGCACCGAGTCTATCAGGTGAGTCTCTTTTCACCAAAGGACTGTGCACCTTTCTTTCTGGTGATTTTAGGTTGCTTTCTGAAACATGTGAATTTGTGCGTGGGCCCTTTAAGAGCTGGCTTTAATTTCTTTGTGTCTCAGCTTTTCTAGGGGTATTCCCTGTTGTTGTTAATAGCCAGCAAAATGAGATATTATGACACTTGTCTTGGTTGTGCTGGGTCCAAAAAATGCTTATAGTGACAGTACTCCCCAGCTTGGACCCCCCCTCCTCCAGGGAAGGCTGCATACCTTTGGATTGCTCCTGGGCAGCTGTGAAGCATTGCATCTTGTGAAGGTGCCTTTTTTTCTCTCCAGAAGGGAATTTCTTCCTCTTCCACCTCAGTTAGGACTGTCGTTGTTGCAGGGGTTCCTCTTATCCAGTTTTTAGTTCTCTCTGAGTGGTAATTTTTCCAAGATTAGTTGTAAATCTGCTGTGTCCATGGGAGGAGATGAGTTCAGAGTCTGCCTACTCCACCATCTTGACCACTCTCCTAAAAATAATTTTATCTCATGTTTTCTGATAGAACTTTCCTGACATCATTTTTAATATTTACATTTTTGTTTCATCTGACATTTATTTTGATATAAGTTGTGAGACATAGAATCTAAATTTATTTGTTTTTCCCATATGGCTACCCATTACACCACCATGATTTACTGAATAACTGCTTGATAATATTTCAGAGCATATATATCTGCTCTTAATTGGCCATCTAGCATAGACACACTTTAAGCCTTTGCCAAAGACTATAACCTCAAAGTTTTTGCTGCTCAACTTTTATCTTAAGCATTGTGATGCAAGATGATTTACATAGAGGATTGTTTAAAGGATATTCATCTGAGATTTTATATGTGTATGTGTGCATTTTTTTTCAAGTTTTATTTCTGGATTAAGATAGATAGTGAGTTTTATATATAACTCCTATTATTTTAACACCTTTTTGAAGGTGAGTGTTTATTTCCTTACTTCAGATTTGTTGAGAGATTTTAAGAAATTGCTCTACAAAATCTAAGATTGCATTTACTGTAGGAACATTTTATTCAGTAACTTCTATATAAAAATACACAGTAAGCTTTTTTTTTTTTTTTTTTAAGAATGAAGAGTCAAGGAAGCTTTATTTCTCCGATGGAAATGGTGGCTCTTTTCAGGGTTGATGTGAATTTAATGATTGATTTCTCTTGGCCACCAAGCACCACAGTCTAGAGGTGACCGTATGGCCCAGTACTGTGCAGAGCTTGCAGGCTCTGGAAGGAGACAAACCTGGATCAAATCCCAGCCCATTGTCCTTATGAGTTGAACTGCCCTGGGCAAGTCATTTAACTTCTCTATGCTTGCTGCCTCACCTATAAGACAGGGATAATAATAATAGATGCCTTGTTAAATTGGGAGGATTAGATGAGATTAACAATAAGTGAAGGATTTAGCACAATGCCAACACATGGTAAGCATTCAATAAATCATAGCTCTCATTATTATTGTGGATTCATGTTGATCAAGGTGTTAAGAGGCATGCCATTTTAAAAACGTTTGACAGCATTTGGAAGAGCCTTAGATTCATTGACATCTGTCCTTCCACGAAAAGGTGAATTATTTCTCTTTTGTTATTGTTCTTAATATCCTAGAAACTAGCAGCTTGAAAAAGATCAAACTATCCAAAAACAAACAAACCAAATGTCAGTGAATTCTATTCATCTCACAGAATTACAGAATCTAGGTATTGGAAAGGAATCTATATGTTATATGGTCCAGTTTCCCTTCCCAGAATTATTTGGTAAATATTTAAATAAACCCAAATTTTAACTTTTTTCCCTGTAAGAGATACTAAGATGTCTTTAAAGAAATGGGAAGTCTTGGGGCCAGCCTGGTGGCAAAGTGGTTAAGTTCTCAGGCTCCACTTCAGTGGCCTGGGGTTTGTGGGTTTGGATCCCGGGCATGGACCTACACCACTCATCAAGCCATGCTGTGGTGGTGTCCCACATACAAAAATAGAGGAAGATGGGTGCAGATGTTAGCTCAGGGCCAATCTTCTTCAAGCAAAAAGAGGAAGGTTGGCAACAGATGTTAGCTCAGGGCCAATCTGCCTCACCAAAAAAAAAGAAGAAGAAGAAATGGGGAGTCTGTTTGAATCAGCATGAAATATATACATATTATTTCTAAATTTTAAAGTGTCAAAATATTTTCAGAATCAAATCATGATCTGATATTTCATTTGGTTTAACTTCCATTGGGAAACAGTTTCCTCCACCTTTCATGGGAGGTCAGCTGCTAGAGGGCATGTGATCTCCCTGTGCTCCTGGTACCCCGCTCCACTCTGGTACCTACTGTGTCCTGCACAGTCAGGTGGCTATCAGCAACGACTGCCACTGCTGCAGAGAAGACGTTGTGCTGGCCCAGGAATAAGAGCTCTGAGCTGATGATGTCAGTAACTTTTAAAATAGCTTATTTAAAAATCTCTTTAGTGACCTCAGCTACACTTAATGCCACTTAGCTCATATCTGGACGTGGGCAGGAAATGTAAGAAGGATGGGTGACAACTGGAACTCCAAGCAGCTGTACCTTCAGAAGCCCATTTTAGGAAAGAACTTGTCTGAACAAGTTGAAGATTGAAGATAGCCTTGGTATCCAGTGACCATGATGCAGATATAGAACCTGCAAGTCTGGGGGAAAATCTAGCCTCACACAACAGTTGCACATGGTATTTCTCAAGCTCTGCCCAGGGCTTCTATGATGGGAGCTCTGGCCCCCTTCCCTGGGCCCCCATGTGTTTTGGAGATTCTGCAGGAGATGACTCACGTGAACTCATGGGTTACCCTGGGTTTCCCCTGGTGCCTCCTTACAATTCTCTCCTGCAGCACGTGACACCTGCTGGGTCTGCTGCGTCGAGGCCACCAATGCCTGATGCCAAGTGTGCTGCTGCCTGCACTGAGAGCACGTCCCCCCTTGCAGCGCCCAGTACTAATAATAAATAAGTACTAATTGGATTTATACAAAGTTACTGCAGTAATAATGCTCATTGTAACAAGTTCAAATGATATAGAAGTAATTACAGTGTAAAGTGGAAGCCCTACTCCTTACGACCCCTCCCCACTTCCTGGAACATTCGGTACAACGTTCACAGTTTAGTGTGCATCCTTCCAGACACTCTCCTGCACACGGGCAGATACAATGAGGCAGTTCTAGACTTTGGCGTCTATCTGCTCTGATGTGATGAAAATAACCCTGTTGAAATAGAAAATCACTGGTTTTAATGGAAAACATCAATTCACCCTCTTTCATTTCCATATTTATTTTATTCGTTTCTGTACTGTTTGAAATGTTTACAAGTTCGTATTATTTTGATAATCCAAAAAAATCCACAAATATATTTATAATAGAGTTAGAATTGGGATAATTCTAAGGGATGCCACCTGTTCCCAAAAATCATAAGAAGGAAATTTATGTTTAACAGATGCATATTACAGAATACTGAGAAAACTGTTAGAAATTTAGCTGAGGACTTTTCTGTTGCTGTCTAGAGTTGAGGACAAAGGATCATACTATAGCTTATTCATTTAATCTGCAAAAAGTGGGAGTTCTATCCTTCAGAGTAGAGGTGGGCAAAATGGCCCATGGGCTAAATCAAACCTGCCACCTGTTTTTATATGGGCTGCAAGCTAAGAATGTCTCTTATATTTTTAACAGTTGAAAACTTTAAAAAGATTAATATTTTGTGACACATGAAAGTGATGTGAACAGAGTACCAAATTTTCATTGCTATGGCTTCAAAGTCTGCATTGCAACTCACCTTTAAGAAACTTCTCTAGGTTTGTTGTAGTTTGTAAGAAGAATGTCTACAATTATCTAAAAAGGCTATTCAAGTCTGCTCTCTTTTCCAAATATGTATCCATGTGATATCACATTTTCTTCATTTACTTCAACCACAACCACATATCCCAACAGTTCAAACGCGGAAGCAGCTATGAGAATCCAGCTGGGTTTTATTAAGCAAGACATTAAAGAGCTTTGAGAAAATGTAAAATAATGTCACTCATCACTAATTATTTTTTATTTCAGAAAACACAATATTTTTAATCACAATATGTTATTTGTGTTAACATGTAATGGGGTTATTACTATTATGTTAAAATGATTTAGTGAATAACTTTTTAATTTCTGATTGGTAAATATCAATAAATAGAACCCACATAAACCAAAGCTCTTTGAGGTCTTCAATAATTTTTAAGAGTATAAAGGGGTCCAGAAACCAAAATGTTTGAGAACTATTTCTCTACAAAGTAAACCTCCGTCTTCTACTAGAGCAGGAATGGGCCAGTCTCTGGGCTATGCTGGCTGGGAGAGTGGGGAGGCAACTCTTCCACAAACAGACTTTCAAATATAATTTTTGCCACAGCCCACCCTCTGGGCTTCAGGAAATAGGCTTCTCATTGATGTCCCTGCCTGTAAATGATTAGGGTTATCTTGATTAATTTTTTGGTTGGTTCATATACTACATCAAGTCCTTTTATTTTTTTTCCAAAAGAGTATATGAGTGTATATTTTCCAAGTCCTCAAAAACATGAACATGTTCTGTTGAGTCTTTGAACATACATGATAGATTTGCTGTGAGTCTGGGACAATTTTTGTAGCTAGTTTTCTGATTCATCGATCTGGTTTTCTGCAGCTCCCATCTGCTCTTCTCTTGAACCATTGAACTTGCAACCACACCTTAAACCAGACCTTGGAGTTTAGCCAGAAAGGAGCTAACTGGTGTTAAATACTTTTACATTCTGAGTGAAGTTGTGGACCAGGGGTTGGCAACTTTTTCTGTAAGAGGCAAGACAGCAAATATTTTAGGCTTTGTGGGTCATATGACTTCTGTCACAACTGCTCAACTCTGCCTTTGTAGTGTGAAAGTGGCCATAGATAATATGGAGACAAATGAGTGGCTGTATTCCAATAAAACTTTGTTTATGGCACTGAAATTTGAACTTCATGTAATTTTCATATGCTGCAAAATATTTTTCTTTTCTTGTTTTTCTAACCATTTAAAAATTGAAAAAATATTCTCAGCTGATGGGCCTTGCTGAAAACAAGTGGCGAGGGGGATGTGACCCGCAGACTGTAGTTTGCTGACCCCTGTGCTAGATTGTTCGTGTAACACTCGCAAAAGGTACCACAGGTTCAACTCGGCATCAGCCAGTCACCCAGCTCCTGCCTGCGTATTGAGACTGGAAAGGTTGGGGAGAGGATTTCTTTGAAATGTGATCAGTGTGCTATATTCCCCAGCCCAGTGTATCTCCCCATTTGGAAGGGGAAGACATGCTCCCTTCATCTGAGACCAAGTGAGAGAGACTTCAGGGGGGACTTTCAGAGTGCTCCAAATCTGAAAGGGTTAAAGAAGGGAGGCCGTGGGTGGAGTTGCCCCCACCAGGAGGCAGAGACAAAAGTTCCACTGCCTGGAGGCCTAAGAGCTTGGATTCTGTGGCCGGATGCAGACCTCGTGAGGGGAAGCCTGCCTGGGGTTGGCTTAGAAAGGCTCCTGGGGGACGAACAGGAGGGATGAAGGAACCCGTAATGGAGAGCTTGTCTGGTGGAACTCACTCCAGAGGCTGCAGGGGTCAGTGATAAGAAACATCCAGAATGGAGACCTTGGCCACATCAAGGGAATTGTCATCATCTGTCTCCAATGGCAGAACCAGGATGAACATCCTAGGAGAGAAGGAGCCAGCCATGGGGCGTCTGTCACACAGGGACACCACTGTCAGTTGGGGTCTGTGCCAGCCAGGCAAGACCTAGTGCAGGGCTGACCTAAACTGACTATGGGCCTGGGGCCGCTGAACGAGTGCACCTGCTCCTGATGAGGCCGCCTGAATGGAGTCTGCACTGTCGGGCATCTTCCGTGGCCCCTCAAGTGACCATGAAAAGTGGAATTTTTCAAATTGTTTTAATGATGTACAAAAACGAGGAATTGAGGCACAGTGCCTAATAAACTCTCGCCTTCCCCTAAGCACAGGAACAAGCAAATAGGGTTGAAGCAGCCAGGACAGGATGAAGATAACCTTCCCCCTCCACTCCAGGTTTCAAATTGGGGGTAAGCAAACACAGTGAATTGAAAAAAATGTTTGGAGTGTTTTATAGTACACTGGACCAGAGTTATATGATTGTTAGACTGCTGTGGATCTTTGTTTTTAAAGCTAAGAATTCTTGGGAAATCTGTGGAAGCTGCTCAAGATTTCATCCAAGGGGCAGAGAAAGAACTGGTTGTCAGAATGGGGAGTTCTGAGGAAAAAACTAGGTACTTTATGATTGCATCTTACTGGGTCCAGCTCCCTCATGAACTTGTTACATCTGGAACTATCAAATCTTTTCACATCTGCTGATTTGTCTGTTTGCTTGTTGTCCTCAAAGACAGGGATCTATGTATTTCAATGTTAAAGTTGAGCTGAGTTCTGTCCCTGTTCATATCATTCAAGCCCAAATAAAAGAATAGGGAAAATTTTAGATTCACTATTATTTTGTTTTGAAAGACCAGAGGACTAATTGTTTGGAACAGCAGCCAGGAGTTGGAAGTTGGGTGCTTCCCAAGGTTCTGTTTTTGTTGCAGTTGGCAGTTTTCTGGGAGATCTCCCCGGGGCTGCAGCTAGCCTAAAGAGCACCATTGTGTAAATTAGCAGAAGGCACCCTCTCCGAGCACAGCAACCCCATGACCACAGTGCCTGACTGGAGGAGGGTACTATTGCACAAAAGGAAAACTCACCCCTTCCCCAGGGCAGCCTCAACTTGTGCTGGAGCACAGTGCTTGGGGACTTGTCAGATACAACTTGATCTCAGCCTCTGATTGCCCCCATGGCTGGCCACCACTGTGCAGTAAGGAGACTGCACAAGTGTTTCGTAAACCTGCAGCTCCCCCTAGTACACCTTTTCATTGAAACGATTGCCCTCATCCGCAGACAGCAGGAGCATTGCCCCTATCCTCCTTTGGTGGTCCACTCTCTGCACAAGGAGTGAGCTGGCAGTAAGTGCCCAGCAGCACTGTTCCATGCACTGGGTTTGCTATACTTCTCCTAATGTTCTAGGGGGACCAGTATTTGGTCTCCATTGACTTTCAGCAGTCCATACCTCCAACAGCTAGTGCTCTCAGCTTGCCTGAATTAGTGGGATTCTTGGGGATCCATCCTCTTAGTTTTTCATGGTTGTTGTAATATCTTTATTTAATAATATCTTTAAAAATTTAAAATTTGAGTGCTTTCCATCTTGAGACAACCAGAAAGTTATACACTACATTAAAATCTTGAACTTAACAGAGTTGCACACTTTTAAAAAGCAGTCTACTATATCTCTGTAACCTTCAGAGGGAGAGGAAGAACTGACAAAACAAAGTTTCCATTGCAAAAACAGTTCTTATTGAATTTAAAGCCTTTCTGATTAAATGGAATGTGAACTTAACAACATGGAAATTATTGCATCAGAATCTCCATCTGCACATGATGAAAACTGAGAAGATGAAGATGAATAGGACATGCTTTCTTTTTATTAAAGTATTGCTTTTATTTTAGAATAGTTTTAGAGTTACAGAAAATTTAGAAAGCACTGAGAGTTGCCATATAGCCTACATCCAGTTTCTCCTATTAACATTTACATTAGTATGGCATATTTGTCACCATTAATTAATCAATGTTGATACATTATTATTAACTAAAGTTCTTACTTTCTTTAGATTTACTTAGTTTTTCCCTAATGTCCTTTCTCTGTTCTGAGATCCAATCCAGGATTCCACATTACATTTAGTCGTCATGTCTCCTTAGGCTCCTCTTCGCTATGATAGTTTCTCAGACTTTCCTTGTTTTTGACAACCTTGACAGCTTTGAGGAATCCTGGTCAAGGATTTTGGAGAATGTCCTTCAACTGAGGTTTGCCTAATGTTTTCCTCATGTTTGGTCATTATTGAACACAAACACAGGTTTGTTTACCTGATGCACAGGAGGACTAATAACCGAAACAGCAGGCTTGTGGCAAGGAAAGAGGTTTATTATCAAAAGGCAGCCAGACGAGAAGATGGGAGTTAAAACTCAAATCCACCTCCTCGAAGGGAAAAAGGTAGGAGTTTTTATCTGGGGTTTTAGGTAGGGGAGGGGGAGCAAGTGGCCCTGCTGGCTGGCATCTTCAGCCTATGTTTGGTCCTGAAGGCTAAATTTCCTTCCTTCTTGACATCTGGACCTTGACTTACTGGGAAAAACAGCTCACACATATATACTAAGGAGAGACAGAAAGACCTGGTTAGTTTTAAACAACAGTTGATTATGCTGAGTATGCACAGCTGCATTTAGCAAAGCTTATCTCAATTTTTTTTCTCTCTTCTTCTTGCCCAGGAAAGTTTTAACCCAGTTGTTCTCGGTTTCAAGATATCAAGGGTATATATTCTCAACCTGACTTATTGCTGTTGATGTTGACTTTGATTACCTGGCTGAGATGGTGTTTGTCGGGTTTCTCAACCATAAAATTACTGTTTTTTCCTCTTTCCATACTGTACTCTTTGAAAGGAAGTCACCATGAGCAGCCACAATTAAGGAGTGGGGATTGAAGTTCCATATTTTTGAGGGCGAAATATCTACATATGTCATTTGGAGTTTTTGGAATCTTGGAATAGATTTGTCTATTCTCCCTAATTTGTTTCTTTATTCCATCTTTTATTTATCTCTTTTATACTTTGGGCTATAATCCAATTCTACTTGATTTACATTGTTGCTCAAATTGTTCCTGCCTTGGCCATTGGGATCTCTTTCAGTTGATTCCTGTCTCCCTTTGACATAACCCATCGTTCTGCTTTTACTTTTTGCTTGTTTTTTTATTAAAAAATTTTTCAGTACTTCCTTACCTTCTGGCACTACATGTTGCTCCAGGCTGATCTTGTATATTTCCTGCTCCACTCCTGGAATCATCTATTTCTCCAAGGAGCTCTAATTCATTTTATTGGAGAATGGTATATCAAGATCTGGGCACTACGTCAGTTTAGGCTGCTGTAACAAACTACTACAGACTGAGTGGCTTATGAACAACAGGAATATGTTTCTCACAGTTCTGGAGGCTGGAAGTCCAAGATCAGGGTGCCAACATAGTTGGGTTCTGGTGAGAGCATTTTTGCAGGTTGCAGACTGCCATCTTTTCGTTGTGTCCTCACATGGCAGAAAAGCAGAGAGAGAAGCAAAGCAAGCTCTCTTGTGTCTTTTTATAAGGGCACTAATCCCATTCATGAGGGCTGTACCCTCATGACCTAATTACCTCCCAAAGGCCCCACCTCCTAATACCATCATATTGGGGATTAGAACCTCAATATTTGAAGTCAGGGGGGGACATAAACATTCAGTTCATGGCATTGTGCCTGGTGCTATTGGGGTGTTGTTGCTTCTAGGCCTTCTCAGCTGACAAAGCAAGGAAATAAATGTGTGGAAATTCTTTCTTTGAAGCAAATTGGTGTATGTATCTTCATGTATGTTTTATATTTCTTTTATCATTTCCACGTGAATTTTGTGTCTGTGTGTCTGTTGGGCTGGAGTTGCTCAATATGTGGGCTTGGTTCCCTGTTTTGACCTGGAGGCCCATTGGGCACCAACTAGATATTCTCTAGTGTGTTTACATGAATTAGACAACTTAAGGCTTTCCTTTTGTTGGGAGATAATTCTCCATGAATTTCTTGTGTTTCTCTCTAACTTGAAAGCAGGGGCACTATCTTTTCATGGATGTTTGTATAGTGAACAACAATCCTGCAAAGCTAGAGATAGTGTCCCTTTCCAGAGCAAAGGACAGATTTGTTTACTGTCTGGTATAATAAGAATAATATCTCCCTCTGAGGCAAAGTTCAGGCGGGTTTGCTGGCAGCCCACTATAAAAGAGCTTAGGATTCTCTAAGATGAGAGGTCCTCAGCTGTGATGCAAGCCTCCTGCATGTGTAGAATCCATCTGGGCCACTCTGCCTTGGGGGCAAGAGGAACCAACACAAACATGAGGCTTATCCTGCTTACTGTGCTGTGAGTAACAAAGTCCTTCATCCCGTCATAAAGTCCAGAAGTCTTATGTCTTCTGTCAACTTCCATGAAACTGTGGCAGACTAACTTGTTAGCTTGCAAGTAGGGTAAATCTTAGACTCTTCACAGGTTTTGACACCTTTTCCTTAATTTAGGTTTACCACTAGCAGTATTCTAATATTTCTCAGCCAAATGTAAGGTCTTTTTGGAGTTATCAATGCTAAAGAATAAATTTTTTTTAAATTTAAGTTTAAAAAATAAATTTAAACAATGTTTAGAAATAAGATCATGACTCGCATATAATAAAATGGAAATTTTATTTAGCTCTTGAATTACAGAGAGAACTAGCCAGATGTCTCCACTGGTTCAAAGGAGAAGTCAAAGACAAATTTATATGGAGTAGAATAATGTGAAAACTGATTTACAAATGGACAAAAAACTGGCTTTTTCCATGGGGATGGGGGGTGTGGAGTAGAGTCTATTGAACCTCCATCAGACAGAATTTATTTGCATGTCTATAGATAAGAATTATTTACACTGCTGTCAGTTATCCACATTTACAGAGTTGTAAAATAATTCAAATACAAGGAAAAGCGCAAACTCTATAGAATCAGATAACCTGGAAAAGTGTGCTGCAAATGATGCATGGTTTTCCATTGGAGACACGCAGTAATCCTTTTTGCTTAATCCAAAGTCTTAAATTTTCCTTACACCAATAAAATGTACTATAAGAATATTTCCAAGGTATTGATCCAATATGGGAGAATTAAAAGGAGGACAGAAAGAGATTTTTAAAAGTAAGCCTAGAGAAACAAAAGAAAAAATAAACAAATGGGACTTCATCAGACTAAAGAGCTTCTGCAAGGCAAAGGACATTGTGAGCAAAACGAAAAGACGACCCACCAGCTGGGAGAAAATACTTACAAATCATATATCCGACAAGGGGTTAATCTCCAAAATATATAAAGAACTCACACAACTCAACAGCAAAAAAACAAACAACCTGATCAAAAAAATGGGCAGAGGATCTAAAAAGACATTTTTCCAAAGATTTATGGATAGCCAATAAGCACATGAAAAGATTTTAGCTAATCATCACTAATCATCAGGGAAATGCAAATCAAAACTACAATGAGATAGCACCTTACACCTATTAGAATGGCTATAATTACCAGGACAAAAACAACAAGTGTTGGAGAGGATGTAGAGAAAAGGAAACTCACACATTGTTGGTGGGACTGCAAACCAGTACAGCCACTATGGAAAACAGTATGGAGATTTCTCAAAAAATTAAAAATCAAAATAACATATGACCCAGCTATCCCACTACTGGGTATTTATCCAAAGAACTTGAAATCAACAATTCAAAGGGACTTATGTACCCCTATGTTCGTTGCAGCATTATTCACAATAGCCAAGACATGGAAGCAACCCAAGTGCCTATTGACTGATGAATGGTTAAAGAAGATGTGGTGTATACACACACACACACACACACACACACACACACACACACACACCATGGAATACTACTCAGTCGTTAAAAAGACAAAATCGTCCCATTTGCAACAACATGGATGGAACTTGAGAGTATTATCTTAAGTGAGATAAACCAGACAGAGAAAGAGAAACACCGCATGATTTCACTGATGTGTGGAAGATAAACAAACACATGGACAAAGAGAACAGATTAGTGGTTACCAGAGGGGAAGGGGTTGGGGGTGGGCATAAGTGGTAAAGGGGCACGTATGTATAGTGACTGACAAATAATAATGTACAACTGAAATTTCACAATGTTACAAACTATTAAGACACCAATAAAGAAAAAAGCAAGCCTAGACACACATACATAAAGATATTGGAAGAGATTCTAATTATCTGATCTGGGAATGAGATCTAACAAAGCAGAAGAGCATTTGCTTAAACTCTTGTAGGAGAAGAGAGAAGTCCTCAACATGTCCTTGTTTCAGACACTTCCTTCTACTGACCACTAGGTGCTGCTAAGCAGGCATGATGACCTGTGACAGGAGGAGGAGGAGCAGACATGGCAGCATCTAATCCATCCATGATGACGTTCAGCTGATTAACACATTTGGGAAGCTCCTTGGCAGCAAGACATTTTTACCTGGTCCAGGGTCTGGCACATACTGCATTCAATACATATTTCTTGAAACGAGTTATTCAGAATGCAAGGGGTGCTTTTACACTGTAGGCATCCAAGAAATATGATATTTTGAAGTAAGGATTCTTCAAGAACTCTGGTCACATTAGGACAAAGAGAGAAAACATTACAAGTTAGAAGTCACTTGAGAGCCAGCCCTGATGGTGAGTTTGGCACTCTCACTGCTTTGGTGGCCTGGGTTGGTCTCCTGGTTGCGGAACCACACCAACTGTCTGTCAGTTGCCATGCTGTGGTGGTGGTTCACACAGAAGAACTAGAAGGACTTACAGTTAGGATATACAACCATGCATTGGGGCTGTGGGGAGGAAGAAAAAAATAAAGGGAGATAGGCAACAGATGTTAGCTCAGGGCAAATCTTTCCCTCCAAAAAAAAAAAAAAAAAGCAGCCACTTGATTAATTAAACAAAAGGAGATAAATTCAGCCATGAATTCAGACTTGGTAAATCTATGAGCTCTTTTCTATTGCCGGTACAAATAAAGACATAGCAACATACTTGTTTAAATGCAGACATGGCAAATCACCCCTTTATTTGTTTCTGTTTTTCTCAGGTGCCATCAAATGTTGCTTCTTCCACTCTCACCCCCCAAAACTTAATCTGAAGGGAAGCCAGCAAGCTGGGACTATAACATACAGTTTCTCAAACATGTTGAGTATGGATTTGCTACAGGCCTACCATAGGGTTAGTGTTCTGTGTGACATGAGGTTCCCAGGCCCGATGGGAGGCAGCAGCGCCTTGCTGAGGTCCCTTCTGACTCTGGTTCTACCTCTTACCTCTGTGTCACCTTGAGACAACTGCCTTCTTCTCTGTGCATGAGTTTCCTTATGTCTAAGATAGAGACAATAAGACTTCCACTGTGGGTTTCTTGTCAGGACTACAGTAAATGACTTAGGCTGACAAACACCTAGTCGAGTACCTGGCATGGAAGTAGGGACTCACGTAACAGTGGTTACCTTTGTTATGCTAACCAGACAGTTCTGCATTTCTTGGCATTTTTATTAAGTGTTTCCAGGATGTCAAGAATAATTCCTAAGCCAGGACAATTTCCACCAATAAGGTTTTCTTGTTCATTTTCTCCTTCTTTTCACTATTTTTTCCTTCTCTTTAGGAGAATGATTTTCTTTATGGTAATAAAAATTTACAGTGGGTAAATATTCAACCCCACTGTACTTTTAATAAGTCTCCAATATTAGCAAAGAACAGGCTGTTTCTCTCTGCAGTTCCTTATTCTGATCCTCCACCCCAGTGAGGGGAAGAGGATGTGATCAAGTGATCACCAACAGAAGGGAAATTGTGAAAGTGACCTCGCTCTAGAAAAGCAGCCCACAACGGCCTCGGCTCTCAGAGGAGGCCGAGCTTCTGAGAGGACTCGTCTGAGACAGGACCCGGCCATCTGTTTGTCCCTCCGACATGGAACCAAAGCGGATCAGGGAGGGCTACCTTGTGAAGAGGGTAAGCAGAAGTGCCACCTTCAAGAGTGTCACTGGAGATAGGTTTGGGGAAGATAGGAGTCCAGCTTCAGACTGTCTACCCACTCATTTTAGGAATGTTTAGTACTGAACCTACTGGGTTGAAATAGGAGAGCATTGCAGCATGTAGAATGACGGAGAGGGGGAAGCCAGTACATGTTCCACTACATTCTGGTTCTTAAAGGTGAACTAATCCAGCTCAGGAGGCAGCACAGCCTGATCTTGTGGGACTGGGAATTCCAGACTGGAGGGTCTGTAAGGTGGGAACCTAAGTGAAATCCTTCATGATTTAGAGCATCCTTTTTAAGAGCCACACATGCATGTCATGCTAGAAGACTCAGTCTCTTCTGCTGCAGAGGTTTCTCGGAGAGACTATTCATTTGTTATTTAAATTCTCCTCCCCCTCTTTTTTTTTTTTTGGAGGCGAGGAAGAAGAAAATGGTTAAAGATAATCTGATATAATGATACAGTTATTGCAGCTTATATCTTGGGCCATCTTAGAATTGATGCATTAAAAACATTATTGTTTTTATTGGGCTGAAATTCGCAAGTCTTTGTGGATTTATATAACGTGCCCTTAGGTTGGTAGGTAGATGCACTATTTTAAAGATTAGGAAATAGGGGCATAAGTGTACTAAAAAATGCTTTGTCTCACTGGTGTGGCATCAGGAAATTGAATTTCGTTAGCACTGTTGGTTTTTCTTCTGATGGTGGGTGTATGCTGTGTCACTGTGAAACTCCCAGGGTGGTGAATTCACACGTAGGGCTTGCTGGTATCCTGTGGGCAACACCTCTATAAACCAGTATGCTCACGCTGATCCAAGTGAGCTCAGAACATCAGAAATGAACTGAAATCAGTACATTGCTTCAAATGCCCGTTTTTAATTGAACGAGTGCCTAATGTGACTCAGTTTTAGGCCATTCATTGGTTTAACATTTTAGCCTAAAATGTTCTACTTATAAGGAGGTTAAATAGCACACTTTGCTGCCTGATTCTGTTTTGATTTAAAGCAAAAGGGACTTTAGGTTTTCTAGCTTCATTCCCTCATTTCCAGAAGAGGAAACTGAGGCCCGGAAGCTGAGTGACGCCCAAAGTCACAGGGCTGTGACAGAGTTGGGACCAGAAACTCACTTTCTGATTCCTGGGTTCCTGACTCAGGGCACTGAGCTCTGTCCAGTACACCAGGGTTTTCTGAGAGTAAATTTAATCTGTTAGGGTTTATAATGTATCTATGGTAGTGAGAGTTATGAGTGGATGCTGGAGAATAAATGAGCCCTTAGCTGATCTTTTCTCTAGCTAGCGATAGTTTGAAATGTCCTTTGGGAAAGACACACATATATACACAGAATTGTATATAGATTCTTTGCAATAGGCGCCAATACTCTCTTTGAGAACTAATGATAATTAATGTTGACTTATTTCTTTCCTGATTGCTTGGGTTAGTATCCTGAAAAGAGTAAGTGAATGGAAACATTTTCTGCATAGGTTCTTTTTTTTTTTTAACAACTAAAACATCTTACAATGAAAATTGCTGTTATTAAGTTTGTATACTCATATTTTAAACTCTACAAATCACACAAAAAAGAGAGGACAATCTCTAATAAGTGAGGCTGCCCCACTAGAAAATGGGGATGAAAAAGTTAGGATTGTCAAGCTTATGGACTTAAATTAATAAACAGTTTTTAATCAGTGAGAGTAATTCTCTCAGGTCATGGCTTGTAAAATCCAATTTAGAAAATATAACTAGAAAAAAACTGAAATTTCACATCGATATTTCCATAATTTACATCTTGCATAATTTTCGTGCCTACTATTTGCATCTTCCATAATTTTTACATTTTTCTCTGGGAGCTTTTGAACACTCCTTGTTATAATATATTAAGATTCTCTAATTTGTCATCTTTAAGAAATGCTTGGTTCAGAAGTACTCCCTTTGTCAGTTGCAGAACTACACCGGAAGCCGGAATTTTCCAGTAAGGTGCTGAAGTTCTTAGTTTCTTTAGACATTAAGTTTCCTTCAGTTACTTTATATATGTGGATTAAAACTGTATGTCAGGAACCTAGCACATGGTGGGTGCTACTTATGCGACAATGATTATTGGTATCAGTATCGGTATGCCACATGTCAGTAGTGGGGGGGCCTCTTCTCGATGCTAATGGAGATTTGTACTGGTTCCTGGGTTGCTTGCCAACTTAGTAGTGAAGAAGTCGCTATGAAAATCTTTCTCTGACAGGCTGTGAGATGCCTTGACTATGGTTATTGATGTCAAAGTACGACAGGCAATGATATATGAATCTCCCTCCATTCACCTTTTTTTCTCATGCAGTTTAAGATACCTCAGTGGTGATAAAGAATATCTTTCTCCTTATGGATGTTATATGAAGTAACTTTACTGGAGAAAAAGGTGTTTTGCGTGCGAAAAATACAACATTAGAAAATGCTGGTGCAAGGATTTTGTCAAGTCAGAAATCTTGGGGTCAGCAGTCAATGGCATTGACTATAAAATGTTTCTGCTTTTCTACTGTGCAAGACAACTGCCCACATTTCAAAATTCAGGTTTCTTCCTTTGCCTCCCACCTGAGATCTTTAAATAGATATGATGGTTCAGAGAAGGAGGGAAAATACATAATCTGTCATGTTGCAAATTTTCCTTCTAAGTATGACCCAAATTTCCTTGCCTCGAGTCTTGTCACTTTTGATTTTTTTTAAGTACTTGGAGCAGCTAGTCACTACATGAACATGATCTCATTCAATACTAACCACCCTATGTGATGCTATCCTTATCCCCATCTTACAGATGAGAAAACCAAGGCTCAGAGGGAATAAACCCAGGCCCGCCTAATAGCAAAGCCCACGGTCTCACTGATCCCATGTAGCATTCTGAAAGGCAGGTTCACCCAAGCCAGCAAAAGGGAGGTGAGATGAACTCACCAGATCCAGAGTGGGCCTGGACAAATTGTACTGTGGGCAAGATTGGTTTTAGTCACTTCACTTTCTCTCTTATTAGGGGTTTACTTTCCAGCCAATAGACATATTTTGGAGGTCCTTGATAACATACTACTGATTTGATGTGTTTATAACCAGAGTTTAAAAAAAGAGAGGGGAGCAGATTACACAATCAATGATGTAGACTCCACCAAGTTATGTCCCAAACCAACCTCATTCCTAGAGGTTTATGGAGCATACTGTCGTTTCTATGACAACAAATCCAGTAAGCCTTTCGAGCAGCAGGACCGACCCAGAGAGTGGCATAGGGATTTGGGTGGCTTGTGAACCTGGGAGAAAGCACAGGAATCGGAGTGGTGGGAAAGAGAAGGACAAGGGGCATGGGCAGGAAAGAAAAGGGCTGCAGAGAGCTGTGGTAGAAGGAGGGAAGCCTGGGGCGACAGAGAGCAGGAGTCAGGGGTCTCTGCCCAGGAATTCTTTCGTACAGCTGCCCTGTCTTCCAGACACGATACCATGAAATAATCTCCAGCGTTCTGAACCCACTGACTTGCCATCATCATAATAGCTAACACAGGTGGTGCTTACCCTGCAGCAAGGACAGTTCTAAGCATTTAATTCCTTAATGCATTTAATACTTATAATAACCCTACAAAGTGGGTATAACTATTATCCTTACTTTACAGATGAGGAAACTGAGGTACAGAGAGGCAGAGGGTCTTGCCTAAGGTTGCACAGCTATTAAGTGGCATGACTATTTTGGAACCTAGCAATGTCCTGGAACCCAGGATCACAAAGAGCCATGCCTAACTATGTTCCATGAAACCCTCATGGGCTCGTATTGCAGTGATTTTCTTTTCTAAAGCACTGTTGCTGTGATAGGTGGTACCCAGAAGAACCTTATGCCAGAATGACGTCACAGGATTGCCTACAAACTGCGTAATCTTATCTGTCTGTGTGGTTACCATTTTTTGAGCACCTACTACAAGCTAAGCCCTTTAAGTATATTATCTCATTTAATCTTTACAACAATGGGAAGTAGGTGCTATATCATCTTCATTTTACAGGCGAGGAGACTAATGTTTGGAAAATTTAAGTAACTGGCCTAAGGCCACACAGCCTGGAAGAGGCAAAGTTGAGATTTGAACTCACATCCATAAGACTCCAGAAATCATGCTGTTAAGCATTCTGTGCCGTTTCTCTATTGCTCACCTAACATGGTTTTATTGAGAAATTGTCCAACCTGAAAGAGTTTATGAGTATAAAAAATATACTACTGAATAGCTCAGTTTCCTTGCCTTCAGAGAATTTAAATAGGCACAAAATGACCATTTATCTGGGATGTTATACAAGTGATTCATGGATCTGGTTGGAAAATTAAATGATAGGATTTATGATACAGCAGGAATAAGAACTTAATTTAATGCGACATCAACTTAAAATAACATGTCCCATGAGTGTGGGAGACTAGATGATACTAACTCACAGTTCTGCTTTGGTTAGATATGTAATTTTGACCACAATATAATTTTCCTTTGAAGTCCAGCTATACGTCAACATATGAAAAGAGAAGTGTGAGGGAAAGGAGAAGTTAAAGGAGGTGTCTTCAGTCTGGGGGAGGTGTGTGGGAGGGGTTCTAAACCCCAAAATCAAAGTGCCCCACCCCTCAGTGATGAGTGTGACCTTCTTCAGTGAAGCTGCACGTACACAGGAAGGCGTGCCCCACTTGGTGCGTTCCTCACACTAACTGGAGTTGTCAATCAAGGTCACTGTCTCCCCTGTTAGACTGTGAACTGTTTGAAAACAGAGGCTGCATCTTGTTCGTTTTTATATCCCAACACTGAAGGAGCTGCTCTATCATTATTTGTTGAATGAACATGTCTCAAAGGAAGAAACTTGCCTAAAATAGACTCATCAAAACCAAGGAATCAGGAGTCCATATTATAGTCATTTTAATGCATTAAAAAAATTTCTGGGGGGCTGGCTCAGTGGTGTAATTGGTTAAGTTCATGTGCTCCACTTTGGTGGCCTGGGGTTCATGGGTTCAAATCCTGGGTGTGGACCTATACACTGTTTGTCAAGCTATGCTGTGGTGGTTTCCCACGTACAAAAAATAGAGGAGGATGGGCATGGATGTTAGTTCAGGGCCAATCTTCCTCAGCAAAAAGAAGAAGATTGGCAACAGACGTTAGCTGAGGGCCAATCTTCCCCCCCGCAAAAATAATTCCAATGGGGTATTCATTTTTAGATGATCATGTTAAATATGTTTTAAGATTTATTTATTTTTGGTTTTCAGGTGAGACCCAAGGGTTGGCAAGGGCATCTGGAAATAGAAGACTAAAGGGATGGTAGGGACCATAGGCTTTTTTGAAAGAGATGTGTAGAATCTCAGTGCTGAAAGGAATGTTCAATATTTAAATAAGTATTTAATTGAACTTCCCATCTGGGGCCTGCATTTCTTTTACTAATCCATTAACACGCATGTTTGAATACCTCTTGTGTCAAGGAACTCACTAATTTAACTTTCTCCCTTAAGTTATGCAGCAAACTGTTTTTTCTGAAACCTCTACCTATTGGGACTTCAAAACAATCCGTGACAATGTTTCACACCTTTGAAGACAGTCTTCATCTGCTCTGCCTGTCCCTTTTTGGGCTAACACCTAGCCAGTTCCTTTTACAGTTCCCCAGGAGAGATGCCGTCTTCTCACTCTTTTGAACAGGCTCTACTTTATCTGCAGCTTTGAGGTTTCCTGAACTAGAGGTCGTTCTCCAGGTGCACCCGATAAACACAGAATTAGAGGGAATAGTTAGTATTTATGGGGCACTTACCATGTTCTCGGTATTGCCCTAAGCAACTTACATGGCTTACTTTATTTCATTTCCCAATAATCCTAAGAAATACATAGTAGCATTATCTCCATTTGCCAGATGTAGAAAATAAAGTTTAAAAACGTGCTCAAGGTCACATTGCCAGAAGGTGGGGGAGCCGGGATTTGAGCCTGGACCATACAGCTCCAGAGCCCATGGTCACCTACTGGTTATGCTCCTAAAGTTAGGATGTTACTTTCCTCACTTTAGATCCTACATTCCTATTTACATAGACTACAACAACTTTAGGTTTTTTGACAGCCCACATCGCTGCTGACTCATAGGGCTCCTTTTTTTTCATATGCTCATTTCCCCAAATATTGACCGATACATTTTCTAAATCTTAAAAAAAAACTTACTAAAGAAAAAGATTATATCTTATTTAATTTTAATTTGTATTTCTTTGAGTGCTGTTGAAGCAGTGCATTTTTATGTTTATTTGGACCCAGGAATCTCTTCTTTTGAGAATTACCTGTTTATATCATTTGCTCATTTAAAAAAATTGACAGTTTGTATCTTTCTTATTGATTCTAAAGACTTTTAAAGAATAAATTAAGGATATTAACCTTCAATTATATGGTAAGATATTACAAATATCCACGTATTTTTATTTGCTTTTCAGTTGTTGCAGTTTTGGGTTTTTTTTAACTGTACAGAAGTTCAATTTTTTTTTACAGTTAAATATCTTGTCCTTTAAGATTTTTTCTTTTGGTGTCATACAATGTCAGACTCCTATGCACTAAACTGTACCAGTCCCATGATGATGAGCAATTATTCACTGGGAAACTTTAAAATCTGACTCAGCATCTAAAATCCACCCGTTGTGATATGTACTTGCATAGGTTTTGGCCTATAATGGGAAAAAACAGACATATACTATACATATATAGCTATAAAATCATGAAATATATCTATTATATATGTATAAAATCTTATTATGATGTGATTTATGATTTAGATATATTTTATGATTTTATATGTATATATATGAGGTTATATACATAACTAGCTAAGTGGCCTAAAAAAACCAATTTAGATTCCAGAATTATTCCAAGTTATGTAAGAACTAAAATGAAGGTGGCATCTGAAAGAGCATAAAAATGGGCATCAGGAGACCTGGATTGTAGTCCTGGTTTCACGTTCACTGCTCAGGTGTACTAGGCCCAGTCCCTTAACTGGGCCTCAAGTTTCTTGCCTGTATGGTGAGAGTGTTGGTAGATGATCCTAAATGCCTGTCTGGCATGGACATTCCATAATTGCACTTCCAGATTTGCTCTTGGGTGAGCACCAAGAGGGTTGGGGACAGAAAGGGGTAATATGAGGGTAGCCAAGGGGAGGAGCTGTCAGGTTACTGGAGTAAGAAATGGCTGCTGCAGTAATGGCTAAGAGGAGACAGATCACCCATAATTCCATCATCCTAACCTTAATTAACCACTACCAACCCTGGAGGAAAGTTTCCACTTTATAAGTGGTCCTAGTTCTCTTGTTTCACAGAGTATCGGCCTCTTTCGTGCGCATAATGACCCTGAATCCCAAATGACACATCCTCCTCTGAGTGAGCTGACAGACCCCTGAGGCTACGTTTGAATTAGAAAAGTACAAACTCATTTGGAACAGTTGCCTCCAGAGTAGCTTTGTTTTAATTGTCAGCAGAAGGAATGCAGTGCGGGCTGACCTCTGCCAATTTATCCCAATTCCAAAGTCAAAAGCCCTGAGTGACTGTGGCAGTTGCTAATCTTTGATAGGCCTGAGGTAGAATATAAAATTTTAGACTTGAAAGCCATTTTAGCAGTAATCTAGTCCAACTTCTTATTCCTAGCCCTATGAATCTATCTTTTATTATTTTCAGTTATTTAAATTTTTTGTTAAATAGACGTGTCTATATATTTCCCTAAAAGTATATCCCAAATTTTAATATATAGTAGTGTCATGTGTTGTGCATGTATTTATTAATTTTTCCCAATTATTTTGAAAATTTTCAAACCCACAGAGAAATGAGAAAAATAGTATGACTACCTGTATACTCTTTACCTAGTTTTATCAATTGTTAACACATGGCCGCATTTGCTTTATCTCTCCCTATCTCTGTGTTTCTATATAAATATACACACATATTTTTATGCTGAGATATTTGAGAATAAGTTGCAGACATCATCCTACCTCCCCGCTAAATACTTCAACATGTATCTTCTAAGAATTAGACATTCTCCACAGTTTTCCAAGTTGGATGTACCATTTTGCATCCTGCCAGGATGTATGGGAGTTCTAGTTACCATGCTTGCCAAGTCTTGCTTTTCTCAATATTTTTAAATTTTAGATACTCTAATGGGTGTGCAGAGGTATCTCATTGTGGTTTTAATCTGCATTTCCCTGATGAATAACGATGTTGAATACCTTTTCAAAAGTTTTTTGGATATTCTTTTTAATGAAATGCCTCTTCTAGTCTTTTGCCCATTTTAAAAGTAGATTTTACATATATATATATTTTGTGTGTGTGTGAGGAAAATTAGCCCTGAGCTACATCCATTGCCAATCCTCTTTTTGCTGTGGAAGATTGGCCCTGGGCTAACATCCATGACCATCTTCCTCTACTTTATATGTAGGATGCCTGCCACAGCATGGCTTGGCAAGCAGTGTGTAGGTCCGTCCGTGTCTGGGATCTGAACCCGCAAACCCCAGGCCACCGAAGCGGAGAGTGCGAACATAACTGCTATGCCACTGGCTGGCCCCTAGATTATATTCTCCTTATTGATTTGCAGGAACTCCTTTATATTCTGGATATGAGTTTCTCTCAGATAGATGTAAAACAGAAATGCATTTGAATGAAATTATTTCATGCGTTGGTATGGTTTCTGACCTTGCCCATTTTTTAAAAAGGGAAATAATCCAGTATTAGTATGGATAGTTGTTCTGCCTGTGCAGAAAAGAGATAGTGTGTTTTAATAAAACAAACTTTTTTTTGGTAACTATAACAAAGGAAACAGCTGGACAAGCAAAATGATAGTCCCACAAGTATTTATCATCTTTACATAAATAGTCTTCCTTTTCTGCAACTGGACCTTTATATAGAGGCTCTTTGTATTTTCAGATAAGCAGCAGGATCTGCTGGGAACTGGATGATAGTTCTATTTTGTGGTAGTCATGATGGGGTGACCTCACGGGTCCAAAGATGAGAGGCAAGGAACCCTATTCTCTTCCTTTTCCAAGGCCGTCCCAAAATAAGAAAGTGAGACTTTCTTGATCTAGTCAGAATGGTTAATTTATTGCTTCAGGGTCAGTTGGCATTAATCCAAAATGAAAACTATTTAAGTACAGATTTTCCTGAAGGCCACATTGACATGGAGAACATCACTCTGGCATTGTAGATCATTTTGCAAGTGATTTTCATACAATTTAGCCATGTCCATGCACAAGGCTGCTCTCTGAGTTTCTTCTTGATATTTATAGCCAGATAACATCTGATTAGACCAAAAGATGGAAGTAACTGCAGCTAGCATGCCACCATGTATGGCCTCCATGACAGTTGTTGACACAGCTATTGGATTGCGACACTTTTCCAGTGGGTCCAGCCTCAGGCATCAGCTACTATTCAGTCTGAACTGGCACTTGAGATAGAATCTATCTGCCATCCCTAAGTTGAACTGAACACAATGGGCAGGGTTTGGAACAAAAAGTAAGCCATAGAAAATTAGCCCAAAATGCACAAGAAGGAGAGTAGAGATCCATACCCTATTCCCTTGGTAATGGCTCATGAGAGGCTATGGGCTGATTATAGATCTGTATACATTTTGTCTTAAAATTTTTTTAAAGTTCCAGCAGAATGGTAGTCCCCCTCTGCCTCAAAGGCTGCTTTCCTAGCAGCCTGGTCACACAAATGTGGGTCATCTGCATCCACACTGGCCAAAGCTAGGCTATTTACCAAGTCCTGCACTAGCTATAGAATAGTTTTAGAAAACATTGTTACATGGCTCTTTTTGTTGTCATTATAGGGGAGCGTGTTCAACACCTGGAAACCCATGTGGGTTGTACTGTTAGAAGATGGAATTGAATTCTATAAGAAGAAAAGTGACAACAGCCCCAAAGGAATGATTCCCCTGAAAGGAAGCACACTGACTAGCCCTTGTCAGGACTTTGGCAAAAGGATGGTGAGTTGACTTCACTCGCGAGATGAACACCATGTCAGGCACTGACCTTTGAGCCTGTGCATAGCCTACAATGTGAGTGGTGCTCCCTGGGCCAGTCCCTTTCACCACCACCCACACTCCACCCTGGGCATTTGGGTCTCTTTTGGCCAAGCACTTCCAAAATGGGGTTGGGCTCAACTACTGTGCTTCATAAGGGACCTCAGCCCCTTGAAAGGAGTCATTCCTAACAGGATGTGTTTTGATTTTCAGTTTGTGTTTAAGATCACTACGACCAAACAGCAGGACCACTTCTTCCAAGCAGCCTTCCTGGAGGAGAGAGATGGCTGGGTTCGGGACGTCAAGAAGGCCATTAAATGCATTGAAGGAGGCCAGAAGTTTGCGAGGAAATCCACTAGGAGGTCCATTCGACTGCCAGAAACCATTGACTTAGGGTGATTTTCTGTGTTTGCTTCCTTCCACCCCATCTCTCCTGCCCCCCACCCCCCTTTGAGGGAATCTCACAACAGATCCTGCTCCAAGGCTTCCTTTGGTCCCTCCTGAAGGCTGTACCCACTTTTCCAGGTCGATACTGGCTCTTGGTGTACTAAGATGTTTACCTGGCTCTGAAGGAGTGATCATGGCTTCTCCAAGGCCTGACAGCTGAGGGCAGGAGGCTAATGCCGTATCCATTCCCTCATTTTGGGTAACCTTGGCAGAGAGAGAGATAGACAGAGAGAGACAGAGAAACAGAAAGGTACAGAAAGAGAGAACTTATTGCGTTTATGAAGTAGCCATAGTAAGTTAGTCTTGAAAGAAAGCTTCAGGATCCCTAGGTAGGCAGGACAATGCAGGAGCCATGTGTCCAAGTAGATAAAATTTCAAATTCAAGTTCACGCATCTACACAGTCAGCACGGGCCAGCCAAGGTGGAAGCCATTTTTCGCCTGACCTGGTTTAATGGCCTCTGACGTTGACTGGCCTGGAACTGCAGGTGACAGTTGTTGCCTAAAGGTTGTTAGAGGCTCACAGGGAAATTCAGCCCCTGACAGGGCTTGTGAACAGGGTTCCTTCCTTCCTTCATGTTTCACATCTTCTCCTGTCACATGAGCCCCTGTCTCTATGAGTCTCTTCACTTCTTGCTAGTTTTGCTTTTATGTCGAGTGTACCCTGAAACAGGAGCCCCGTCAGGAAGAATTCCACATTAGCTGTGTAAAATGTCCAACAAGGATTCTGTTTACAAAATGGGGGTGGAGGGGGGGAGTTCTGTAATGGAGACTGAAGAAGCCCCTTCTGCAAGCCTACCACAGGACTTGGCATGTCACAGGAGTTTGATAAAGTTTGTGCCTTGAGCTTGGTGAGAATGAGCACCTTCTCTTACCAAGGAAGCTTTTTGGTAAAAACCAGCTGCTGGGTGGGGTCATCAAGTGACCACATTTCTGGCACAGCTGTCAGAGTTAAATGGGAACAATGCTTGTGCTATGTGGATCCACAGGATACATGGGAGTGGCCTTCTGTTTTGTTGCTTGCAGTTTCTGTGATAAGACTATCTTTAGTTTATTGCTTTGAGGACAAAAATACGAACTTCTCACTATTTTGCCTTATCTCTTATGATTTTTAGAATATGAGATAAACTTAGTCAAAGTACCCACTTTCTTGGAGGCCAATGTCTACACCAGATGATCTCTTGAAGGACACTTACAGAACTGGGACATGAGGATTGAGAGACCTTAAAGATCTAGAATGTGTATGGAAAATTGGCCCCAAGAACCTTTAATCTTTGGCACCTAACTGGGGGCAACTCTCTATCTCAGGCACTAGGAGTTAAATCGACAAAGAGCTTAATGAATTTAAGAGATGTTAACTACCTTCCTAGAACATTTTGCTGAACTCTGTGCAGGCCAGAGAGTTATGCAAATATAAACTCTGCCCTTTAACTATTTATGATCTAGTGGACAGATTCGGCTCAGGGGTCACCCAGGGAAGGGGGAAGCTTGTGCTCATGGCCAACCTCTCCAAGATGGTGACTCCCAGAGAGGACTTGCCATTCTGAAATGCTCTGCACTCATCTGTCCGTTTTCCTCTCTATGCAGTGCTTTATATTTGTCCATGAAAGATGTCGAAAAAGGAGTGAAAGAACTAAACCTAGAGAAGGACAAGAAGATTTTTAATCACTGCTTCACAGGTAAAAGGCCTTGCAAGTATGAAATGGGGCAGCTGGGGAAGGCAATATGGAGTTCTTGCTCAGCCTTGTATGTGGGGTTGGGGATGGAGAGTGTGATGGGTAGATGGGGTCACAGAATGCAGACTGGTGAACATGAGAATTAAACTTCCATGTGGAAGTGTGGAAACAGAAAGAAGGGTAGAAAAGAACTTTGTTGTTCAAGATAAATTTTTGGAAGTTCCAGCTATGTCAATCAAAGGGCCTTTTTTTTTTTCAATAAATGGCATTACGTTGATATAGAAACAGAGTTGAATAAGACGATAAACAGGAATCTAGATATGCAACGTAAGATTTAAGTGACAAAGTTAGGGATGTCTGAGGCTTCACAGGGCCAGGCATTAAGTGTTATGAGTTTAGGTAGATGATGCAGTGGTTAAAAAAATGTTGTTTGGAGCAAGACTGCTTTGTTTCAAATCCTGGCCCTACAATTTACTAGCTGGAAAACCTTAAGCCAATAACTTGGCCTCTCTGTGCTTCACTTTCCTAATCTATAAAATGGGGATAATCACAGTGCTCCTATGTTATAGGCTTGCTGTAATGTGTTTAGAACAATGCCTGGCACACACCCAGTACTATAAGGTGCGAGCTCTCAATGTGGTTATTATGATTAAGAGGTCACGTGTCTGCACAGACAATCAAGTCTGTAAGTTCAGAAAAGAGAAAAAACTCAGGGGGTTGTTGGGATGGATAGAAGGTTGTGCCTAAATTTTACCCTGAAAGATGGGTAGAATTTCATTAAGTATTTGTGGGAAGGATTTCTGATGAAGTTATGGGGCAAAGATATGCAGAATATGCATCCAGGAAAAGAAAATGACCAGCCTGGTAGGGCTAATGGTTCGTTAGGGGGCAAAATGGGACATACAGTTTGGGACTGGGTTTGTTAGGTGCTGGGAGTGGCTTCCTTATGCTGACAGGATAAGTCCAGGGAGGAAAACTCTGAGAATATACAATGCATGTAGAATCCAGTCAACAGATAATTCATGAAAATGGGTCAGATCAAGGTCATGAAGGTGGAAGGGTAGAGGGTGTGACCTGGGGTAATAGGGTAGTATATCCCGAGAGAATGCAGCCTCAGAGAGCTAAGGGAGTAGCCCATTAGCATCAGAAAAGTCAGGGCTTAGATTTGCGATCAAGATCTCAAGCCATGGCCAGTGGTAAGGGACACTGACAAGAGCAAGGCAGGCCCTAACTCTAGCAGGACTAAGGTCACAAGACAGAGCCTCAGGCAAAGGGAACAAGCTGGGGGGGTGGGGGGTCCAGGCCAGACTTATTTTCTGCATAACGTATTAGAGTCCTGGAGTATCGGACTAGAACTTCTTAAGTTCTTCCCGTTGAAGTTAATGGTGAGTTCTAGAAATTCAGGTGGGGTTGAGCCTTCATGTGTGAGTCAGGTGTTCTCAGGGGAGAGACATGGCAACAGCGGAGACTGGGACCAGGCACTGCTGACATGTGATGGAGGACCTTCAGTGTCAGGTGACAAGGAGGCTAGACTGAACTTGCCTTTCTAACTTCAGCATGCCTGGCTGACCAAGCACTGAATCAAGCGTTAGAACACTTAAGTGAAGGCTCATTGCAGGTGTAACTCAGGCCCAAGGTCACTCCAACTCTCTGAGCCTTCATTTTCTCGTCCTTAAAATGAGGTCTGCGGGGATTAAAAGCAGAAATGTGGTATCAGTTTATCCTTCTAGAGAAAGAAAAGTGAGCAAAAGCCTTTCATATATGAAATTCATAGAAGGCTCCCTAACTAGCTGCTCTCACTCCTGTTTCGAGGATGACATAGCCGACAGCCCTGGCTTGGATGGCCTGGCACTAGCCACTGATTGGCTACATTTGTAAACAATGTGCTGCTTTTATGGGAAGCTTCGGTGTAGCCTGCTAATAATCCAACTGAAGGGTCATTTTCTTTTCTTTGCGATCCTCTCTTGAAGCAGAAGGTTGATTAAATGGCTTCTCAAAGTCCCTGCTAGACTCTGCAAAGGTGTGACATTCAGTGCAAGTGATATCATCAAACTTTAATTTAGGACATACACACTGATCATGTTATTTACTGCTTAAAAACTTGCAATGGCTCCTCACAAATTTCTTAATGAGCCATCAAAGCTCTCCCCTGTCCCCTTGTGCCTTCCTCTCCCTCTTGTCTTCTCTTGCCTTCTTTCCACCAACTCCTCCCCCCACCCCCCAGTGAGGCTGCTTCACGCCTGTGTGCCTCTCTGGTCACCCTGCCCTCCTTCAGCCTGTGCTGGGGCCTCTCAGCCCCTGCCTCATATGCTTGGCAAACATCTACTCATGTTTTAATCCTGGGCTCAGCGTACTTCCTCTATGAATCTTTTCTGACAATGTACACACAGCCCCCTTCCGCTGCACACCCCTTTGACACCTTCCTGGGGATTTGACCCAGTAGCTCCACCGTACTGACCCATAGCAGAGCACTGGTTACATGGTTGCTTATCACCCATCTCTCCCTTTTAGATTCCCTCAGGGAGCCTCCCCAGTACCCATCACAGCACTTGGCACCTATTAGATGTGCGATGAATGTTTGTTTGTTTATGGAATAAATGAGTGAGTCAGCAAAAACTATTTCTTCAAGGCATGCATTGCTCCTTAAGGAGCACGTAGATGTTTTAAAAATACTTTACATGGTTCCTTTTGTTTCCAGGTCTCTATCCCACCGATTTCATTTTTCCTTCCCGGAACAGGGAAGATGAGACAAATCAGACACTTGGATGCTCTGGAGCTCTCCAGGGGTGACTGTCAGTGGCTTGTTCTTTGGAAAGGAGAGTTAACCTTCCCTCTGATGGTCCCGTCTAGGTAACTGTGTCATCGACTGGCTGGTTTCCAACCAGTCTGTTCGGAACCGTCAGGAAGGCCTCATGATTGCCTCCTCACTGCTCAATGAAGGGTACCTGCAGCCTGCTGGAGACCTGTCCAAGAATGCGGTGGATGGAACTGCTGAAAATCCTTTCCTGGACAACCCCAATGCCTTCTATTACTTTGTAAGTGAGAAAAGCTACCCATTTACTCTTCCTGTAATGGGGGCTGCCCTGGGCAGACTCTAGGTTGATTTCAGTTCATATTCACACATGTGAAAGAAAAGGCCCAGCGCTACAGAGAGGTGTGAGGTCCCTGACTTGACAGCTGTCCCCTCCACTGTGCCTGTCACATCCAATGAGTCAGTTTAAAGGAAAATATTATTTACTTGAATACTTTTCTTTGACTTGACTTGTTAAATTTTGCTGTGTCTATTCTTGTTCTAAGCAATAATTCATTTATAAAAACCTATTAGGCCCTAGTACATGCCAGGCACTCTCCTAGACAAGGAGATACAACTGTGAAAAACAATAACAGGCAAAAATTGTGGCCCTCAGGGAGCTTTCTTTCTAGAGGGTGATCTGTAAAATCACAATGTGCTTGTTGTATTTTTCCAAATATACGTTAAAATACGTGGCTCCGTACAAAATGCAGTCATTCACATCCCCTCCCCCAATCACATTATGTACCTCCCACGGTATGCTTACCACATCCTGGGAAATACTGTATTACACAACATGGACCCAATCTTGGGCCACATGAGAAATGCAGCAACAGTGAATTTCTAGGGGAATTTTGGCAGTTTTGTTTCTATTTGGGGTCAGAGCACAAAAGTTAGGAAGCTACTTAAGAGAATCATCGTTCTTATGAAAATGAAGTGAGTGTCTCAGAGGGAGTTTCATTTCACTTTGGGGGAAGTTCCGCTATCAGTATATTTTTTTTCAGACCTTCCATCTGGTTGTTTACAGCCATTTAGTTGTGGGATTCTAAAAATACCCATCACAGTGGCTCCTCTTCCTCTGTGTGATTCATTGCCCGATTATAGCTGAGCAAGTCCCAGTTCCCTCCTGACCTCAGAGGATGAAGCATGACACACGCTCTTGGTCTTCTCAAAGTAGAAGGGACTGAGGTCTTAATGGAGATTGTGTTGCACAGTGTCTTATAAATTAGCCAACTCTGCTTTCAAGGGTGTGGCCATGAGGTCCCAAGAGAAGGAAGCCTTTGAAGGAAGAAATATGCTGGGCTAGACTTAGAATATATAGCTTGAGAAACCCAAGAAAATGAGAGGATATTGATAAGATCACACTTGAGTGGAGACAAGAGAGCATCTAGCAACGAGAAACAAGCATCTAGAAATAAGAAAAAGGAGGAGGGGAAGCAAGCTAACCAAGGACAATCTTTAAAGCTCGGGTTGGGATATGAACTGCAGAAGGAAGGAAAAGGAGCTGCCTACACCAGTGGCTAGAGGGGACGGGCAGATGGAGATGGTACAAGTAGCAGTATGCCTAAGATTGGTAAAATAAACTTGCTGTTTGGTTTCCCAATAGCCAGACAGTGGATTCTTCTGTGAAGAGAATTCCAGTGATGATGATGTGATTCTGAAAGAAGAATTCAGAGGGGTCATTATCAAACAAGGATGTTTACTAAAGCAGGTGAGCGGCCACCACTATCCCCTTCTAGTCTTTGCTCTTTACCAGGTCCTTTTTATTTCAAAATTACCAAATGATAATTTCTTTTGGCTAATAGTCAACTAGAAAATGAAACCCACAGAGTGAAAGATAGGCAAATAGCTAAACAGATGATTAGTGGCATTAGGTCAGGATGACTAGTGCAGGCAGGGCAGAAGATGCACCTTGAAATAGGGAAACTCCTCTTTTATCAATATCATGGGAACAAGAGATGTTTTAAGAAAAATATCACCCTTTTCATTAGCTAAGAGGAAATCAGCTGGCTAAGAGATGCCATCTGAAAGACAGAGATGTTTCACAATAAAAGTGCTTCCATTTGCTTATCCCTCCTCTCTGCAAAGTAACCAGGAAGCAGAACAGGCCACACTCAGAAGAGAAACATCATATACCACTGGGAGCAAGGAACTGCCATTCCAGACTATGGGTAGGATGTGCCTGAGAGCACAACCAGGGCATGCCTGAGGCCAGTCCTGCAGGAGCAACAGCAGACAAAGTCAAATTCAGTCTGAGGGCACAGACCGAGTCCTGGGGGGGCATCATGTGCAGTTACCTGGTGTCCACAGGTATAGGCCACTGTCAATCTGGCAAGGGCTGGGTGAGCTGAGAGTTCTAGTTAGTTACCTGGTGCCAAGGCTTGGAATGCCAAGAGGTAAGAGAATACAAGAAGAGTGAGCTCCAGCACCTGGGAGAAGTCGCAAGAGGACATGGGAATATTCAGGGTGAAACAAACTGATACTAGCATATGGTGTCATAGAGGCCAAAGCTGCTTTATAGGGCCAAGGTTTTACGTTCCAGGCTGTGCTGTGAGCTGTCTTAAAGGCACTGCTCAGTATATAACAGAAAACCTAATTGCCATAGGAGATTTCCATTCACCGTCTATAGACCCCACAGGACTGAGAGATTTGACTTACCTCATAAAAACAGGACCCTTAATCATCTTAGGGATTAATGAGATGGGCGAGGAGGGAAGAACCAAAGCAGAGCATATATTTACATTTTAAAAGAAGGATTTAAAGCTAGTTGAGATTAGGAACAGATGTGGATCTTGAGTTTCACTAGGGGAAGTGGAATATTAGTGTTGGAAAACTTACCTTAACATTAGGGAAGGCTCTGGCAGTTCCTCATTGGTTCTGTTAAACATTCCTATATCCTACCTCTTTGATTATAGGTGCTGAAAGGTGGCTGTTAAGAGTAACTTGGGAGGGAATTTCATTATTTCCTTATTTTGTTGATTCCTTCTGTAATTCTATGTTGTTATCAGCCATTAATGACTTTTCTTGCATTAGTTGATCAGACAAGCGCTAGTCAAGAGTAGAATCCTGAGAAAATTGAACGCAAAGGTTGAAAAAGGTTCAATAAAGTCTGGGCTGGACTGGGGTCATGTCTGGGCAGAGCACCCCAATGGAGACCCTGGATGGTCAAAAACTGGTTGAGGGTAATGGGTGTCTGAGTGCGTGTTGAAGATAACGGGGACTAGAAGTAGGATACTTCTGTGTTTTCCTTCACCTTCCTTTACCTGGCCTTCAATAGGTGCAATTTAGCCTTAGCTTGCCCAGTTGGTACACATTTTAATCCTCCAGGAATCTGTTAAGACTGCACCTCAGGCCAATTAAATCACAGTTTCTGGATTTTACAGCTCCCCAAGCAATTCTGAAGTGTAGCTAAGTCTGAGAATAACAGAACTAACCTCTTTCTCAAAAGCTAATATATCCTAGTACCAAAATACCACTATTTAAATAGGCATCCTTATAATCTCCTTTTAACATGAAGAAAACAGAAATCTATTTGCCTTCAGGAATTTTATTCTTTTACAATATTCTGTCCTCTAATTTTTTGATGAGGAGAGGGAACAAAAATCTCTTCTATTTGAACTGACATTTCCTTTAACGTTTCCAGTTTCTTAGCTGAGTGGTTTATAACCTTGGCTCATGTCAACACAAATAATCCATAACCAATCTGTAAATCAGAATTGGGGTGAGTTTGTTATGAGCCAGATCTGAGGACTAGGCTGGGGCCTTCCTTCCCCAAGGAAGGAAGGACACCAAAAAAGTGGGGTGCACAGAGTGGTTATATATATGTCAAAGAGTACATATATATGACTGGAATGTCCCCTTTACAATTGTCATGAGATGCTTAGCTGGCACAGCAGATCAGTGGTCAGCAGGTCAGTGGTCACAAGGTGAGCATAGCAGGTCAGTAATTAATCCTTAGTTTAGGGAGAGATGCTTATCCTGAAGGCAATGCTGATATGGGGGAGGTTATATTCCTATCTTTAAGGGCATCCTTCTTATCTTTGGGGCATAGTAAATGTTTAAAGCAGATATGCAATGTGTGTTCAATAGGCCATGTCAGGCCCTTTTGGAAAAACAAGGTCAGGCCGAATTAGTTTTAAACTAAATGGCTTCCTCATATACTCCAGTATATCTTGTTGCTTGCCATTGATTTATCACTCATGTCAGATTCACCTGAGGGAGTTAAAAAAATTTCTTCTTCAGGTGTCTCAAAACCTAAACCACCTTGTGTCCACCCCTGGGAGTTAGCTAGGGTTAACCTTCATGGAAAGCTTATCATGAAAAAGAATACCTGTGCTCCACACCTCACAGGTGGGAATTAGCTATGTCCAACTGGAGGTCAGTACCCACCCCCATTCTCCCCCTTTCTCCCATCCTAGAGGAAATAATTCTACTTGGGGGATGTAGCAAGTTTGAGGATGAAAGATATTGGATTATATTCAATATAATCCTTTTTTATATAATTCATTCTGTTATGGCAATGAATAAAATATTCAGTTCCTCAACCACATGTGGATTCTTTGACAGGGAAAGACAATGTGTTATATGTGTTTTTCTCATATCTGCTGCAGAGTTCAGCATCCTTCTTGGTCTATAATAAGCAATAAAACATTTGTAGAATGAATTAAATTGAATAGAAGTAACTGACTTTGACAGATCAGCAAGAATTCTTGGAAACCCCAGGCATGCATGCATTCCTTAAAATCTCTCAGGAAATATTCATTAAATGAAAGATGGCCAGTTACCCACTTATTAACATTAAATTCTTCAGCACATCACATTGTGATGCCTGTGAGGGCTTAAAGGCAATGTAGTGGTTGACCTTGGTTGGCTGATTTCACATCCTCCTGTTACCTTCCTCTTCCATTAACTCATGAGAACTTGGAATTCACCTAGTGATTGCATAAGAGAACATGACGTGTCTGCAGGTCAAGAGGAAATAGCGTGGGGCAGAAACTTTAGGTCCTCATCTTACGAGCAACATTAGCTAAGGCAAAGAGCAGGAATTCATAAAAAGAATTGTAGAAGTTGATGCTTTGCAAAAGCCATTCTGGATATGATATTGCACGTAGAAATATTCTCTGTTCTCCTTTGTGACTCTACAGGTTTCTTGGCTCCATTCTTCAGGCAAGTAAAAGACTCTTTGGAGATGACCTCCTTGACCAAATGCTCAGCCAAATAACTTAGACCCATTCTTGAAAGCTGTCTTTAAACTCCTCTGACCTGGTCTTAAGAAGGAGGCACTGTTTGCTAAAATCACATATGTTTCATTGCTTTCTATATAAGCACAATGAAAAATATTGGAAAATTTGCATACATATATGCTTGTCAATATGTGTCAATTTGTTACAAATAAATTATATTCTTTGTATTGGCAAGATAGAAATTATATATCTTCTAATCTAATATTTTTTGGCTTCTAGAGTTTAAGCCATTTGAGTTTTCTGTGGGAAATCATAGAATCAGGTTTAGCATGATATTGAAAAACCTGCCATAAGCTAATTGAAATAACTGGGTAATTCAAGACAATTACAAACAGACATGAAGGCACAGTGCTGGGCATTGGAGGACCAAAGATAAACAAGACACAAATCCTGCCCTCAGGACCCACAGTCCAGATGATGTCAGTGTTTAATTCTACTGGGAAAGGCCAAGTCCTATTCTCCTTTTTCATCATGTCTGTCACAGCAATTGTTCATTCCCATTTCAGTGCTGCTACCTGATGTTAGCCCCTAATAATTTTATGCCTGGATTGTTGCAGTCACTTCTTAATGACCTCCTTTTTTACCTTATTTTCTTTTCCCTGGCTTATCTTTAAACTTGCCAGCTGGTCCATCCTGTATGTTGTCACCATATTAATCTTCCTAAAATGTGATTGTAAATTTTTCACTTCCAACTCAAAAGCCGTCAGCGACAACCACCATCTTTTATTTTTACTAAGTCTCTTTCCACTTTTCCAACCTGGCCTCTGCTGTTCCTCATGAACCCTGCCTTCTAGCCAGGCTAGTCTTATCCACCAAAGTCTGACTATGCCTTGTGCGTTCCCATCGCTACTTTTTTCTTGTCAACAGTCTTCCCACCCACCTCCTCCTAACCCATCTAACTCCTGTGCATCCAAACTGGATAAGCGTAGGTCTTTATGAGCTTTCTTTGACATCCCAAACCCACAATTTCATTTCCTTCATTTGATTCTTTTGAAACCCATTATCTATATCAATTATTGCATTTTGACATTTGTTATTTTATATTACCACATAGATTATAAACTCTTTGAAGAGCAGACCATGTCTTAAATCTCTTTATAGCCCCTACATTATCTAACATAGTACATTGTACATAGTACTATTTTATTTATGCAATGCTAAAGCTGGAAGACAGTCTTAGAAATAATTTAATCTATAACTTAATAACATCCAAATTACTTGTTGGCTCTGGTGCTATTTCTCTGACAAAGATCTAGGTTGGGGCCTGGTTCTTCTAGAGTTGGTATTTCATCTTTGTTTTCTTTTTTCAATTCAACAAAGACTTATTACATAGGTACTATGTATACAGATGCTAAGAACTCATCATTCCTTTTCTTATGTTGATTCTGGATACAGGGGCATAGGAGGAAAAACTGGAAAGTGAGGAAATTCGTTTTGAGAGAAGACCCTGCATATCTGCACTACTATGACCCTGCTGGGGTAAGATGCTGTGGTTAATAAATCCATTCCACTAGAAGCCTCCACTACACCTATTCACTGAGCTTCCCATTCCCCTTTCTGCTCTGTTGATATCCCTTTTCCTCTTCACCCTCCCACTTTTTCTCCCACACTCCTCTACATTTTCCTACTTTCTCTTATTGCAAAGAACTGAGTTCTTTGGCTTTGAGGCCAGCATAAGCTCAGGGATGGAAGAAAATATCACTGTATTGTCAGTTATTTGGTCAGCTCAACATAATTTTTTTATTTGCCCCAATCTGATATTTTCAGAGGAACTCAACCAGTCCAACACTTTGCTTTTGATTTAACATGCAAAAAAGTGATAATTCCTCTTCCAGACCAACCTGGATGACTGCATTAAGTCCAGCCATTTGGGCTGTTGATTATTCAGAAGCGGGCTTTTTCCTCAATAAAATGAGCCAACTCCGAAGCATAAAGACACCTCCGTCTGGCTAGGGTCCTCCGGCTCTGCTTGCAGTGCAGGGCTCTCTGGTTTCCTCCCACAAAGGTTATAGTTCTATGTCAGCTGCATGGGGCCAGAAAGCTCTGGAAACATGCAGTTCTTCTCTCACGGGACATGGTGACTCAGCCTCCCCACCTCTCCTGCCACTTCACTCCAAGTGTGAAGTTCAGATTGACTTGTGTCTCCTTATCCAGCTTCCCTGGGTAAAGTGGGGTGGAGAATCTGGAAAGGGTTTCCTTTAATCTCCTTCTGCTCTTGTCTACTTTGGGGGCCCTGATCTATACTAGAGTGACACTATGTGGCTTTTGCACCAACAGGATAAGGTTGGTTCCCAAAGTACATACGCTATACTTTGGAAAGATAACGAAGGAGTCATCTCTCTTCTAGGGGGAAGATCCCCTGGGAGCGATTCACTTGAGAGGCTGTGTGGTGACTTCAGTGGAGAGCAACCCAGATGGTAAGAATGAAGTTTTGTTTGAGAGAGGTGTGTCTGTGCAAGCTCCCTTCCCACACCTGGACATCCTGAGCCAACAGTCACTCACTCACTCACTCAGGCACAAGTATGAATGAATTTGTCTGAAAACCTGGGAGAGATCAAGAACTATTCTCTTCTAACTGCTGCCCTGGCTCTCCCCTGGGCCTTGGGGAGTTGGAGTGGCTTTGTGGAGGCCTTGAGTAAATCCTTGAGCAATGCTGAGAAAAATCCATCGCCTCAGAACTAGCTTAGACGGAGAGACTTGTTACCTCCTGACACCTGTAATTGAGCCATGACGTTCCTTAAAGGGGGCCTTTTACACACACAGACCAGGAAATCTCCCACAAGAAAAGGAACATTGGTACAGAGAGGCAGTGTGGTGAGTGGAAAGCGCACCCGGGTTATAGTGAGGTCTGTGCCAGTCAGTAAGCAGCATGGCCTTGGGTGACTTGCCTAACTGCTGTGGGTCTAGTTCCTCCTCAGAGAATGAGGGGTCGCACCAGATGACCTCTGGGTCCCAGGTCCCAGGTCTGTGATTTGGTGCATGGAATACCCATGTTGGTGTAGACTGACTCCTCAGGTGCGAGGTGAGTGGTCTCACTGGGGAGATATGGTTTAGACATCCAATCCTGGTTTCACTCCTCATTTTGGGTTTATGGGTTTATGATGTTTTAGAGGCTGACAGGAAAACACTACAGCTGCAAAAGCCTAGATTTTTACTGCCCCTGCATCTGTTCACTCCCGTCTCCCCAGAGAATTATGCTTTAGTTTTGGGGTAGGGAGCATGTTGCTTTTTGACTTGAGGCGGATGTTTTAAGTCTTGTCACAGTCTTGGCCAGTTTACCGTGTTTCCATCTTTCAGCAGAGACTCTAACTTAGCCCTTGATAAAAACAAGTTCAGGCTATATTGGTGATACTAGTGGTGGATCTCTCTCTCTCTCTCTTTCTTTTAATGTATTAGAGTCAGCCCTTAGTTTATATTATGAGCAGAGGAAAGATACTCATTAGACACTATTAGAGGTTACTCATTAAACACTACTGGCATGCAAAAGTGAGAAATTTAGTTTGCTTGTAAACTATAAAAGAAAATGTGTCTCTTTGGGTGTTTTACTTATTTCTTAAACATACACACACACAATCATACTATGCACCTATCTATGTAAGTACTATGTATATATAATTACACAATGAATTTATATGATTGTTCAACAATGGCAAGTTTGAAAATCACATATTTCATTTTCTTAGAACACTCAAAAGCCAGAGATTCCATTCCTCACAGAGGGAGGGTGAACTAGGTGGCCTTGCTGGTGCCCGTGCGCACTGTCACTCACTGGCTCTTTCACCAGGCAAGAAGAATGAAGAAGAGAACCTCTTTGAGATCATCACGGCTGATGAAGTTCACTATTTCTTGCAAGCGGCCTCCCCCAAGGAGCGCACCGAGTGGATCAAAGCCATCCAGGTGGCCTCCCGGACTGGGAAGTGAGGCCACATCTGCAGCTCCTCGTCACCCTCCCGAGGGAGCTCCACGGATAAGCTCAGTCCGGGGCCTGTCCACTCCTGGTGACAAGTCAACGAGAAAGGGCCCGGGGCGGGGAATTTTCACCTGCAGGGGTTCTGAATGTAACTAACCACGTGCCGCGTGATGTTCACCCGCACCAACCACGTTGCTCACTTAAGCCTCTCTTCCACTCTCCGTGTCCCCCAAGCAGGTCTAACAAGCTGTGTGGCCTGGGTGTGCAGCTTAATCTCTCCAGGCCTCAGGTTCCTCTTCTGGAAAACAAAAGAGCTGAACTAGGAGATCCCTGAGGTCCTCCCTAGCTTAAAAACCAAAAGCCCTGTGATTCTAATACCCATGGAAGTGAAAGCATCTCCCGTTGTCCAGCTGATGTCCCTCTTTGGCTAAGTCTTGGCCTTCAGAACCGAAGACAACTCTTCTCTTTAAAACTGTTCCCATTCTGTGCTGAGTCCTAGGCATAAACCTCTTCTGTTCTCTGTTGCCACCTTCCCTTGTTCTTGGCAATGAGATCACGTACTAAAGTGAAGGAGAACTCTCTTCTTCCTTCCTCGCTTTACCCAGAAAATTCCTGAGAGCCAGTGCTGCAGTGGTGGCTTTTAGGTTGAAGCTTTCTATCACTTACTCCAGCCTGGAAAGTTATGTCTTCTGAGAAAAAGACCTGAGGAAGCCAGGAGTAGCTGAGGGTCTTTTCCATGCCTTGAAGTCACCCGGCATGGTCGTGCTCCACTCCTACTTGAGGCTGATCTGAGAAGAGTCTATCTTTGTCCCTTTCTGGAGTGTTTCTCTACCACTTACTATAGTTAGAAGGAGGAGCCCCAGATCTTCAAAGTTCTGTTTCATTTGAGTGTTTGCAGAAAAAAGTGGGCAGATAGGTCCCTCCATAGGTTCTCCCCATGGGGAGGGGCCTGGGCAGCTGTCTGGCTAATGTGTCGCCCGCAGCTCCAGAGGGTTCAGGGGCTGGACCACAGGCCGGCAGATTGAATGATGGGTTTATACAAAGGCAGCACTGAAAGAACTTAAGTCTAGACAGGGCTCGTGGAGGTGGCTGTGGACATCGTGAGCTCCTTCGGTTCTCCGGTTAATGATACTGTGGTTGTGCCTGAGCTTTCAGCACAACCTATAGAGCTCCTGCTTGGCCTCTGAGGGGCCTCATGAACCCACCAACCAGAGTGATCTGACCTAGATTCAGATTAGGTACCTGTTTCCGGGTTTGACTCTGTCCACTAATTAGGGATTCTAATCCAAACTTGAATGTATGTGAAGGAGTATTTTCCAACTTCAGACTTTTAATTTTAAGGCCACGGTGAGAAAAGGAGAGTAGGAAATTCTTCCTGATTTTATCAACTCCTCTCCTTCCCTCCCCTAATTTCACACAATATCCACGAGGCTATTCCTACTCCTAGATGGTTTAATCAATGGCCTAGAGGTAAAAGACTATCTTTTCTCTGATTCCTTCATAAACTGTCTTCTTAGAACATGCACAGTAGTTTTTCTACGTTCAGTCTGAAAAGTATTTATTACTGTGGAGACAACTTTATGTTTTGAAATAAACATGACTGTGTTTAGTGTCTTTTTGATGTGATGACTCTGGCGTTTAGCCTCCCATTAATGATTCTCCTTTTCTACAACCCACTTGCACTTACTGAGAATACCATCTCTCATCTCTCAAGTCATCCCAATGACTATAATTTTCTTTTTTAACAAAGTCAGTCAAATAATAATAAAAATATGGGGGAAAAAGATAAGGCTTAGGGAATAGGAAGATGTATGGGCAGCATATATATCTTCCTATTCCCTAAGCCTATATCACTAATTTTTAATCTATGAGACCTTGATTTTAATGTTCTGGCAAGCAAAAGAGTCCATAAATGGCCACTAAATATTAAGGATACAGAAAACTATTTACATTAGGGGAAAATAAGTTTCCTACTGATGGGCTGCTAGGTATAGTTGAGCAGCATGTGCACTGCTCAATTCCAAGGGGCACTATTCACATTGTAGTTTAGGTGAGCATCACTTCTTGGTATTTGCATTACACAATCTGCACACTTGTACACAGTGGTCTGTGGAGAATTCCAAGCGTCATTGTGGCTTCCTAAAATGGGCCATCTGTTCTTCCTGGTGGTGTCATTTGCCAAAGTGGATATTTAGAATACAGGTATAGATGTTATGTCTGAACCTCTTTGGCTTAGAAATCATGCTCAGGCCATTTCAGGCATAGTAATAGGCAAATCCACACAGGTCTGAGCCCAAAGTGACAGACATGTCCCTCAGTGATGTAGATGAAGGAATGTACAAACTGTCAATCTCATTTGAAGAATATTCAGAGCTGGAAGGAAAGGCTGCTTGGCATTTGCTTAGAATCCCAATGAAGAGTGGGGGAAAATAAATTGTAAAATAATCAGTTGTGGGAGAATGAAGAAAGTATATATAAAGAAGGAAAATGTCTACTTGAATCATGTGACCAACAGCAAGTCAGAAAAATAAAGCATTTGATCTGAAAAATCTAACACCTTTTTGAGAAAAAAATAGAAGGAGCATTGTAAGGTAAGAATCTTACCCACAGGTGGAGAATACAGCACAGATTTAAGTAAAGATGTGAAATGTCTCTTGTAGACCACACAGACACGTACGCACACACAGTGGCTAAAATTCTACCAGCAGAGCGTGGCTTTCAAAAGCAGAATGAGGAACTTGCTTAGAATAAATTAACCAACAGTTTCCTAGTGCTTGTTGGTAGACATTAAAGGAAGCTAAACAGAGCAATGACATCGTTTCCTTCGGATTTTGTGTGAAGCTTGCTATGGACAAAACCCTCCCTGCCACTGCCCTACCTCAGCCTTAAGGTAAAAAACAAACAAACAAACAAAAAACCACAAAGGAATTATTTAGGATATCAGGTTCCATTCTGTGTTCTGCTCTGAACAAGGCATTTCGAAATTATGTAGGGTGGATTAGGAGATGTTGGAGAGGAAAGAGTGGGGGAAAGAAAAAGAAAGTTAGGAGAAAGTTAATTTAGCTTGCTTAAAAAAATAAACAGCTTGAAATGATAGCCCTCAGTGATTTTGGCTCAGATTCAGGGCAAAGGGAAGGTAAAATTTAGACACCACTGGAGGAGAGAAATGAGGATGGGAAGAGAGTGTTTATGATACCACATTTGCAACTTGACTTTTTGAGCTGTGTTAAGTTTCAAGGGAAAAACGCACATGGGTGTTTCTGGGGAGGTCGTGTGACAGAGTGGAAATGCAGGGGTCCTGAAGCCTGGGACCCGGGTTTGAATGCCCATTCTGTGACTTCTTGCATTTGTGACATGTCTGAGTATTGGCTTCTTTATGCCTACAATGAGAATAATAATATCCCCTCATAGGGTTCTTGTTAGGACTTAATAAAATAACACCTGTAAGTCACCTGGCATGTGTGGACACTCAACAAATCCTGGGTTCCTTTCTTCCGACCCCTCTGCCATAGAAGCCATTCATGGGAATCAAGTTTTAAAGGCTCTGTAGCAGTGGGTTTCAACTTTTGGCCCATGTCAAATGGCCGGAGAGTCTTGCACTGAACCTATGCCCCAGCCTCAACTTCAGGGACTCTGACCTCACAAGTGTGCAGTGGGGCCTACAGTTTGCACTCCTGCTTTTTTTTTAATAGATGGGAAATTTTTATCAACTTTAAAGTTAAAAATACCAATAAACCGCTTGACTCCCCACGGCCTGCAGTTTAGACCTCGAAGCAATATCCTAGCAGTTAAGGCCTGTCACAAACCAGCCCCCACCTCTCCTAACTGATTCTCCTTCCCCTCCACACACACTGCCCTCTCATTGGTCCTCGGAAGGACCGTCACGCTTCTGTAACCTCCTCTTGCTCACACACCCCAAGGCCTAGAACTGTCTCTGCTCCCTGTCTCTTTGGCTCTCCTTCTTATTCCTCCTGCAGGTTTCAGCCTAACACATTAGCTCCCCCCTCTCTGTACTTCACTTCCATAGCAGACCCTCTGCCTCTGAATTTCTCTAGCGTCCATTTGCACCAGGCATTTAGCAACAGTCGCATACCATTTCGGTTGAAGTTATCCACCATGATTCCTGTTTTAGCGTCAGAAAAGTGTCTGTGTCTTACAATTTTTTTCAATCCCTCCTAACACCTAGTTCAGTGCTTGTGCATCGTAGGTGTTTTTAAAATATCTGTTGGTTGGGTAACGTGAATGAAGTAATTAGCAGCCTCAGCCAGGAGGCTCCTTCTACACTGACGTGTTAGGGAGATCGCTGCAGCTGTAAGAGCAAACCCTTCCAGGCTGCTCCCACCATTCTGAATACTTTGTAGATATGAGCTCAGTTAATGTTCATAACAGTCCTAGGAGATTTATATCATATTATTTCCATTTTATGGATGAGGAAATTGTGGCACAGAGAAGTGAAGTGGCTTGTCGAAGTTCCACAGCTAGGAATTGTCAGAATCGGGGTTCTAGCCCAGTCTGGCTGGACCCAGAGTTCACGCTCTTAACCCCCACTTAAAATTTCATAGTAAGAGATGGAGTTTAATTAGTGCTAACTATGAGTGCCAGGAATTTTGCTACATACCACACACATTTTTCACTTAATTTGTACAACAATCATGCGAGGCAGCTTCATTCCCACTTTGCAGATGAAGAAAACGAGGTTAATCAAATTGCCCAAGAGCTCTGAGCCAGTAGCCCAAGGAAATTCAAACCCAGGTCTGCCTGGCTTGTCATGGACATATTTGGTTCTTCCCACCTTTTGGCTATCTATCTTGTTGCCATGGGAACACCCTGCTTACAGCATTCACTAGTCCTGCCCTATCAGCTGCAGTGACATTTCCTATTAGGCCACATCCAGACAGGACAGTGGGCTCTGGACTTTTCATTATTTAAAGGGAAACCTCTATGGTCAGATACAGCTATGCAAATAGCCCTGCCCTGCTGACATTGGTTTTGAGGCTGCTGAGGATTTTATTGTCTAACATTCTATGTTGCAAAACATCTTCCTGAGCTGATTAGGGTGTGTGTCTATTTTTACACATACTTGAGCACTTGTATAAGTACTTAAAACTTTTCTCTACTGATGTCACTGGGTGTCTACAGAGAAAAAATTTGCCGTGTGATCAAAAGTCATGTTTTGTCAATTATAAGAAAACAAACAACACAATAAAAAGGGGGTCACTTTACTGAACAAGATGTATGGATGGCAAATAAGCACATGAAAAGATGCTCAACATCATTAGTCAGCAGGGAAATGCAAATTAAAGCTACAATGAGATACCGGCACACGCCTATTTGTTGTTGGCGCCATCAAGTCGACTCTTACTCCTAGCGACCCTGTGCACAGCAGAGCAGAACCCTGCCCGGTCTTTTTGCGCCATCCTCTCACCTTCTGGTCCTATATCAGACAATGCTCTGTTGCTATTTATAGGGTTTCCATGGCCAATTCTTTTGAAAGTGGGCGGCCAGGTCCTTCTTCCTAGTCTGTCTTAGTCTGGAAGCTCTGCTGAAACCTGTCCACCATGGGTGACCCTGCTGGTATTTGAAATCCTGGTGGCATAGCTTTCAGCATCACAGCAACATGCAGCCACCACAGTATGACAACTGACAGATGGGTGGTGTGGTTCCCTGACCAGGAAATGAGGCAGGGCTGAGGCAGTGAGAGCGCCAAACCACTAGACCATCGGGGCTGGCTCCACTCCTATTAGAATGTCCAAAATTACAAAGCCTGACCACTCAAAGTTGGCCAGAGTGTGGAGGAAATGAAACTCTCCTACGCTGCTGGTGGAAAAGTAAAATAGTTACAACCACTCTAAAAGAAGTTTGATGATTTCTAAAAAGCTAAATATACACCAGCCATTGCACTCCTGGATATATACCGAAGAGAAATGGAAGCATATGTCTATACAAAACTTGTATATGAATGTTCATAGCAGCTTTATCTGCAATATTCAAAAACTGGAAACAAACCAAATATCCAACAAAAAATTAATAGAGAAACAAATTGTGCATATTCATACAATGGAATATTACTCAGCAATAAAAAGGAATGAACTATTGATACATGCAACACGGATGAATCTCAAAATAAGTATGTTGAGTGAAAAAAGCCAGACAAAAAATAATGCGTACTGTATGGACATAAAATTCTAGAAAATTCAAACTAACTACAGTGACAGAAAACAGATCAGTGGTTGTCTGGGGATGGGGAGGGGGGCAATGAGGAGTGGGGGGTAGGAATTTCAAAGGGAAAAGGACATTTTTGAGAGTGATGGATATGTCCATTTATCTTGATTGTGGTGATGGTTTCCTGGGTATGTACATATTTCAAAACTTATCAAGTCGTACACTTTAAATATATGCAGCTTATTGTATGTCAGTTATATCTCAATAAGGTCATGAGTCACACATAAGAGGCTTTCTCTTTGGGGTTTTTCTCTTTGGGCAGACACAAAAGGCCCGTAGTGTGAGTAACTGCTCATGACTTTCTTAGCTGAGACCCCCTGCTCTCAGCACTCCTGACGGGCTAGTCCAGGAGAAGCCAGCAGGATTTAAATCACCATCACTTGTCTCGTTCCCCGGTGAGGCGAGAAGCATCTAAGGGTAAAATTTGGATATACCAAAATGCTTTGGGAATGTGATATTCAGGCTAACTGAGATTTCTTGCTCTTTTAATATTAAGCAGCCACCTCCTGATATCAAGTCTTTAGCCTGACAACCTTCCTAAAGTTGTAAGGCCAGGCTGCTGCCTTCCTGGGAAGTACAGTGGAGTTGCCTGCGATTCTCTTTGCTGATTGAGGAGCTTGCTTTCCTGGAGGTGGACCTTCTGGGCTTCAGCTCTTACTGCGTGGGCCAGGAGGAGGAAGTGAGGAAATGGGGAGGGAAGTGCACTGCATCCGGACAAGTCAGGACACCACTAGGAAGCTGTTCTCTTAAACCCCCTGCTCCCCCCTAATCTCTCACATTGACCTGCTTTCTTGTGACTTGTCTCTTTATTTTAAAATTTGAAAATAGAAGAAAGTTCCTGTTATTTTACAGTTCTATCAGTTGGATTTTGTTCAATCAAAAGTTTCCTATAATTCCTATAATCAAAATTCCCTCTGAATGAGAGTTCAGAGGAAAGAGTTTCTCTGATGTGTGCAAATCTGTGAAGCTGAACAGGCTTGTGTCCCAGAACGACACAAGAGTGGTGCGTTAGCTGGTGAGCTTACATTAAGATGAAAGTGCTGTTTGTTTCGTGTTCATGAAACATAGTTCGTTGCCCGTAGTTCCTCCTAATGAGGCAATCAAACAGAAGATCAGTTCACTGAAGTTGAATGATATTAAATGACTGAACTTTTCTACCACTACTTCAGAGGGGGGTTGTATCTCATAGTTAGGAGACAGATCAAATTCCAGGCCTGCTTCATCAGTTCCTATCTAACCTCTCTGAGCCTTGCACATGCATCTGTAACATGGAGACATTGAGACGTACGTCACACAGTTGACACGAGGATTATACAAGGTCATGTCAGCAGGATGAGTGACACTGGCATGGCTGGTCAATATATAGTAGTTTAACAAGATGTTAAAATGAGATTCTTTTTGTCTCTATTCAGCTGATGCCCTTGAAAAGACCAGAACAAAGAGTAGATGACAGGTGCTCCCACATCAAAGCAATGTGGGACTTGCAAAGGGGTGGCCAAAGGCCGGTTCTGTGACACTTTGCTCTTCTCCCATCTGGAAGATCTAAAGGGTTGAAGAACTGGGGGAGATCAGTTGGAAATTAGGGAGATTGTTTCGTTGGGGGAAAGCAGTTGCAATGCAATGGAATTTTCCTTTCCACTCCATGAGGGTGGTGTGAGGGTACTTCCCTTTGCTCCATGCAGACTGTGAAGGGCTTCAGGTAGACTCTGACCTTGACTTGTGTCCACAGGAATCTGTGCAGCCCAGCGGCTGGCGGTAGATGATGCCTGAAAACAGCTGAAAGGCCAGAGGCTGTGGCTGGCTAGTGCCCTGGTGACAGAGGCCAGGAGAGGAGGCCACAGTGGAATCAACCTGTGCTCCTGGATTGTTGGGGCAGAGGATGCATGAGTGAGCATTTCCCAGGGTGGTCCATGGGCGAAAGAGGGCCATGTGGGGCTTTAAAAAATCCTGCCAAAGTTGACTGCCTGAACAGGAGGGATATGAGCTTGACAAAGGGAATGGACAATCAGATTCTCAGAGGCTGAAGGAGAAAATGTAGGCAGCCAGGCATGGGAACACACGTGGCCTGCCTCATGGGAAGTGCATCTTAAGGTAGCTGGGGCTGGGGTGGTGTCTCTGAAAATCCACCAAAGACCCCGTGAAGAGTCAGGTTTGAACTTGAACAAGCTGAGAGGAGACCAACATCAGGTTAAATTGGTACCAGGAAAGTAGAACCTTTCCTGTCTGTTGTCACCTCTCCTCCCCTTTCTTCTTCATTTCTGGAGGAGCTGGAGGAAGCAGGGGCAAAGATACAGGGTGGGGAAATGGAGAGGACCTTACCACATCAGCACTCTTTCCCATGCAGACTTCTCAGGCCTCACAGGCCTGATCTGTGGAAGGCAGACTCCTGAATTCTACACGAGGTTCAGAGCATTGTATGGAATGCTACATTTTAATTACCCTGTTGAGACGGTTTTGCGACTCGAAGTGACTGAAGGAGGCTTTTTTTTGGTGTGTGAGGAAGACCAGCCCTGAGCTAACATCCGTTGCCAATCCTCCTCTTTTTGCTGAGGAAGACTGGCCCTGGGCTAACATCCGTGCCCATCTTCCTCTACTTTATATGGGACGCCGCCACGGCATGGCTGACAAGCAGTGCGTCAGCTGGCGACCTGGATCGGAACCCGCAAACCCCGGGCTGCCAAGCGCGGACTAAACTGCTGCGCCACCCGGCGGCCCTGAAGGAGTTTTCATTACCTCAGAGAGACTGGAAAATATGATGGAATCTGCTTGAGAGTCCATCCCAGGATGGGGAAAGATCTAGCCCCAGAGATCCGAATTGTTTATGGGAGGAAAAAAATAAAGCTCATTCTGATGGCCTCCTAGGAGTCTGGCTTTACAACACAGTGGTTACAGTAAGTATTGTCGTGATAGGAAGATATGACTCATGAAGGCATATGTGGCTGTCCTGAAGGCTGCTCACTGCATAGTCCCAGATCTCTGTCTTCCAGGAACATGGTAGGATTGCACTTCCCAGCTCCTCAGGGTTGGGTGTTGCCACCTGAGCAATTCTGGGTTGAGCATTTTGTTGTGGTGTGAGACCCTCCGGAGCTCTTTTCTCTATCGATGTCAGATCTACTCTGCAACCACATGGAGCCCCTGAGCACTTGAAAATGCCAGTCCAAACTGAGGTGTGCTCTAAGTGTAAAACACATATCAGATTTCAAAGACTTAGTAGCCCAAAAATGCTTGTAAATAACTCAGTAATAATTTTTATATTCATTATTTATTGAAAAGATACTATCTTGAATATAGTGAATTTAATAAAAGATATTATTAAAAGTAATTTCATCTATTTCTTTTTACTATTTAAAATCTGGCTATTAGAAAATTTAAAATTATACATGTGGTTAGATTGGTGGCTTGCATTATATTTTTTTGGATAATGTGGTTCCAAATCGTAGTTCCTCTATCAGTCTGGATGGTTCCTAAAGTGAGGATGTCAAAAACATGGAACAGATCTGACAGCCAACCCAAATGGATGTGTAATGTGAACAAGAAATAAATGTTCACTGTTTTAAACCATTGGTTAAAGTGGGTTGTTAGTTATTAGAGCATTTACACCCTAGCTATCCTGATTGGGTCAACATGGAAGAGGAAAGGCAGCAGACGCGAACTTCCTGACTATCCTATCCTCTGAAATCTCCATGAACATCTATTTTTCTTTTATTTATTTATTTTTTTTTTAGTGAGGAAGATTGGTCCTGAGCTAACATATGTTGCCAATCTTCCTCCTTTTGCTAAGGATGATTGGCCTTGAGCTAACATCTGTGCCCATCTTCCCTATTTTGTATATGGGACACAGCCCTATTTTGTATATTTTGATGAGTGGTATGGTATATAGGTCCACACCAAGGAGCTGAACCTGTGAACCCTGGGCCGCTGAAGTGGATTGTGCAAACTTAACCACTAGCCACTGGGCTGGCCCTTATTTTTCTTTTTTAGACTCCTCATCTCTAGTACCAACAACTGGAAATGTCAGAATCTTTTAGGATTTTCCTTGTCCTCCTAATTGGACACCGGTCTAGTAGTAATTCAGAAGGAGAATGGCAAATCCAATATAACTGTGTGGGTTTTTCCTTTACTGTCAGTGTCCTGACACACAAGGAAGATAACTTTCTGGTTGTCTTGTCTTTGGGTTAGTAAATGAGGTCAGTGTAAGGCTAGAAGACTCACTGCCCCAGTGTGGTCATTTATTTCCTGCGACTGTGAGTGACCCAGTTGGATAAACAGTCCACTCTTTGTGTTATGCCTCCTTTCCTGTTTCCTGCTGGCCTTTCAAAGTTGTGAGGTGCTGGGATCCCTGCAGCAGACAATGACTCCATTTGAGGAGACTCTGAACCAAGATCTTTCTATTCTAATATTAGCTTTGAATTTGTTCATATTTTCTTTGAGAATATGCATAGAGCATTTTCTCTTGATTCTTGAGCTGACAGTGTTTCAATAGGGAAACAAGTCGCATGGAGATTCTAGAGATTGTAGTGGATGACCTTTACCTTGCTGCATAAGGAATTTGGTATAAAGAGTAGCTTTAGCACTATTTTCTGACTCTATTTGAAAAAATCTTTGGTGGACAGTTATGGGTGGAGTTGGCTGGATCAGAGTCTCTGGTTTCATTTAAGGCTTGGCAGTAGACAATTAGCAGATTCTGCCACAGCCATTAACCAGCTACATGATCTTGGGCAAGTCTCTTGTTCTCTGGGCCTCTCTGTGAAGTATTCACATTAACATTTAACAAGCTCATTCTGTCCACAGTATAGAGGGTGTTTGGAGCTGGGCGTCCCTGGGAGAATAGTGGCAGTCAAGACTATTGTTGTTATCCGGGTAAGAGATGACAAAATCACAGTAGTGAAGGTGATGCAGGGGAGAGGCCAGTTCAGTCAACAGTGAGACACATATGTATAGAGAGTCCGCCATATGCCTACAATGAGAGGTAGCTAAGTCTTACTCTCTGCCCTTGAAGAGCTTCTAATCTGATGACTTCAACATCCTGTGATTGCTATATGCTGTGACAGGCAGATAAAGAAGGAGAAATGAACTGTTCAGAGAAGGCTTCCTAGAGGTGGTGATACCTAAGTGAAGCCTTGAAAGATGGGTAGGATTTACCAGGCAAAAATGGTAGGAGACAGATTTGAAAGATACTTAGGAGGAAGAATCAAAACGAGAGGAAGGAGTCTAAGATTATTTCCAGTTTATGACTTAGCGATCTAGAAGACGGTCATTTCATTGATGAGTGTAAGAAATACAAAAAGAACAGCCTAGTTAGTAGAAAAGATGGTATATTCACACAGGAAAATACTGAATTTAAAGTTCTAGATAGGAATCTAGGAGTGACTGCCCAGTAGCAGTAAGGGATCTACAGGATTAGAGCAAAGAAGAAAGGTCAAAGAGGAGTTTTAGATTTCAGATCATGAGCTTCTTTGTGGGTATTTGAAGCTGTAAGAATGGATGAGAATGCCCAGGGAGAACAAAAGTCCATGTATTCATTCACTCATGCACTCACTATTTACTGAGATCCCATGATGTGGTAATCGAAGAAATGTGAGATCAACCAGGGAAAGTGTGTACTTTATAGACAAATAGGAGTGTAGACTCTTCTTTCAAGAAACTTGATTGTGCAGGGAAAGAGATAAATAGCTGATAACTAGATGGGATAGGAAACCAAGAGAACACTTTTTAAGGTTGAGAGAGACTTTCTAGAGTTGAAAATTTAGTTGAAAAAATGTTTTTTGTCAATTAGAGAAATATAACAAAAATTTCAGTTGATTCTACACACAGCTGTTAATATTGTTAAAATTTGCAGAGATTTCAATCATATTCATTGATGTAATCATTTACTTCTATCATCTGATTCTTCTGCTCTGCAAATAATGGACTTTAGAAGACAAATGCTTCAAAAGAAATTGATTGGACAAACTTTCATTGGCCATGTCCTGAGCTAGGTATTATGCAGATGCAGAAAAGTCAAGATCCAATTGTACCTTCCAGGGCTTAGCATTTGTTTATAAAGATTAATGCCAGTGAACTGTACAGATAATCACTGTGATGACATTTTACTTCCAATTGTAGAAAATCCCTTAAAAAGTAAAAAAGTAGAAATGTCGAGGAAAGTCTAGAAAGCTGGCTTGAGGCTCTATTTGTGTTGAATGAATAACCAGAGAACTTGAGCTTTCTTCTTTTCCTTGTAGGCAATGGGGAGCCATTTGTTAAAGGACCTGGATGGACGTAGCTTGGAGGAAGGTGACTCAAGAGACAGGGAAATCAGTTAGTGGACTATTGTAATTTATGTGTATGGGAGATAGTAGAGTATTGGTAATAGAAATAAGGATGAACAGAGCAATTTCAATGGAAGAATCCAGGGATGGTACTGGCTGAATAAGACGGTGAGAGTTAAGAGGTACTCAGAGAGGACTCTAATATCTCAATCCTCTGAGAAGAGCAGTTCCTTAATAGAAAAAGGAAAGTCATAGAGTGATGGTGGGTTTGTGACATGAGTTGGGACTTCCATGAAGATAAGGAGAGAGAGAGAGTGGAGATGCAGGGATCTGTTTAGACTCATGAGCAAAGAAGAAAAAGCTGAAGTCCTAGGAAATGTGTTCACCGAAGGAGAATATGCGGAATTGAGAAATTGACACAGCTTTATGTCAGACAACTGAGAAGACCCATGGATAGAGATCAGGGGCAGAAAGAAGAGCCAGCAAAAGGGATAGTAAAGATGTGGTCTACAAAAGAACCTGTCAGAAGCCTAGAGAGAAGATTGACTCTCCAAGAAAAGGGAAGTGGCCAACGTGTCAAATGGATAGAGGTTAAGGAGTCTGCGGCCTCAAAAAGGCAGTTGGGTTTGGTCATTGCAGCACCACGGTGACCTTCAAGGGAGCAGTTTCAGAAGGATGGTGAAGGGGAAAGTCACAACACAGAGAAAATGGTAGTGGAAGCAAAAAGGAGAAGCAGTGGTTGCAGACTATTCATTCTAGAAGTTTGTTACAGTGAATTATAGAGTAGAGAACTGGTTTGTAGCTTCCAGGAGTAACAGGGTAACTCATTCATTTATTAGTTCAATAGGTCCATATTTTATTACAGCCCACTAGGTGCTTGTTCACTGCTAGGTGAATAAGGCAGGCAAGATCCCCACTGTTATGGAGCTTGCATTCCAGTGTGGAGGGATAATCTGTAAACAACAAAGACAATTTCAAATATTTAAAGTGCTGTTGATGAAAATAAGACAAGGCGTGAAATAAACACATTCCAATCTGTAGAAAAAGAAAGTGCGTAGATCCTGAAGCAGAACTGAGTGCCGCATGTTCAAGGAACAAAGAGGACAGTGTGTTTGCTGCTTGACAAACTAGGGGGAAAGTGACAGGAGATGTCAGAGAGACAGAGAAGGAGTTTGGGTTTTATTCTAAGTGTAAGAGGACATTACTGGTGATTTTAGGGAAGTGACATGATAAGATTTACAACTTTCAAATTCTCTTTGGCTGCTTCATGAGGAACGGACTGTAGAGGGCAAGAGTTGAAGCTTGGACATATAATGAGAAGCTGCTGAATAATTCAGGCAAGGGATAAAGGTGGCTTAGACCAGAGTAGTAGCACTGAAAATAGAAGGGGTCAGATTTGGGATAGTTTTGGTGGTAGAATCATCAATAGGACATGCTAAATGATACTGCGGATAAGGGGAAAAAACAAATGGAAGATGACCCCTAGGTTTTTGACCTGAGTGACTGGATAAACAGTGGAACAATTTGCTGAGATGGGAAGACTGGGGGAGGTGCAGATGTGGGGTGTGGTAGGGTGGTAGGCATCAGGGTTTCGTTTTGCTTATACATGACATGTTTTGAGTCATCCAAGTAGAGGTGGGGTTCAGAGAAGGAGTCAGAACCAGGAGAAAGATTTTCCTCTTAATGGAGGACTGAATATTTGTATATTGTAGATTGGGGGCAGGAATATGCTGGAGAGAAGAAGAGAGGAGGAAAATGATAAAGGAGGGTTTTGGAGGAGGTGAAGAACGATTGGATCACTGGCCCAGACAGAGAGTTGCCAGGGAAAGCAGGAGGGACACCACTGATGCAAAAAAGGAAATAAAGACAGATGTAGAAATAAAATTCTTTAGAGGTTGAGAGGGAGAGAGAGGGTAGAGCTTCTGTTGAATGCCCTCTGATACGTCTCTAAAGCAAGAGATGACATCACCTGCTCAGGAGATTTGAGTGACAGGAATTGTTGGGAGCTTGAGGAGAAAGGTATAGAATAGATGTTGTGGGGACTCAGTTGAGAGTAAAGAGCATCAATCTCCATGTAGTGCAAGGAGTAAGACAAACCCTTGACCTCTTTCAGAAGTCTTAATGATCCTAAGGCAAGAATGGGGAACCCAGTGGGAACGACCCCGGCACCCAGGTTGGGGTGGAGACTCTAGCAGTAGGATAAGGGTGTGTTGGAGGACTAGGTTAAGGGCCTGTGTGGGATACAGAGGGGCCTTGCTGTACTGAGGGGGTAGGTTCCTCGTGTAGGCAAAATGCTGGGTGTGTTTGCCGCAGCATAGAGTTGTGAAAGTGTGGTCCCTGGACCAGCAGCATCAGCATCCCCTGGGAGTCTGTTCCAGAAAGCTTGGGTTTCAACCCAAATCTTTGAATCAGAGTGAGCATTTTAACTACATCCCCAGGTGATGTCCTATGCATATTAAAATTTGTAATGAGCTGCTTCAGGGAATATGGCTTTCAAAGGTTAAACGTTTTTAAAAATAAGAACTATGTATTTCTGCTGAAGATCAGAGGAACTTAAAGATTAATTTGATATTTTTTCTTTTTAACATGCCTTTTTGTTTTTATGATTCTAAAAAAAACACACACTTGTTTTAGAAGTGGAACATACGGGTATGTATGAAGAAGAGACTAACGTTCAGCCAGTCTGAGGCCTGTTTTAGCATTAGAAGGAACGGAACGACCGTGAGGGTCTCCCAGAAGTCTCTCCCAGGGAGTTATCACTGGGGGCCGGTTTAGCAGCAGAGCAGCTACTTCTGGTCAGAGGACCTTCAGCTGGTTGCCTGACCTAGCCTCTGTTTCTTTATCGGCAAAACGGGCGTGTAAGTAATAGTACATAGGGTTAATGTAAGGATTACATTAAAAATTCGTGTAAATACCTTAGGACAGTTTGGCACATAATAAAAGCTCAAAAATGTTATTATTATATATTAGGGCTCTACCAGGGTGAGAAACCACTAAGCAAAGCAAACTTTTAACACAATGTAACAGCCGCTTCTGCTTGGAGGCCTGGGCCCCTTCCGGCATAGACTATTGTCCTGAAGGTACTCACCAGCCACAACATTTCAGCGAGAACCTGGAGGACTGAGGAGACAAGATACACCCCCGAGCTGAAGGAGCCGGTCAGGGAGCGGAAGCGGAGATCCAGGGAACAAGATGTGAAGACGGATGGGAATCAGAAGCAACAGAGTGAAAGCCCAGGTCCTGGGTTGGAAATACAAGGTTCTCCTGGGGCTTCTCCCACTTTTTACTTGGTGCTATAACTTTTCTCCTTGTTACATGATTCCACAGCTGCAAATCGAAACCATAAAAATCAGGAAATAAATGTATGAGCTGCCCTCAACTATCCCTGAAGAGGGATTAAGAAATTTTGTGAAATCCTCCACTTCCTGATTGTGGCTTGTCCACAAATTTAAATGAGCTCTGGTGAAACAGGATGTCCAGTGTTCAGCATAATGATGTGAAGGTTATAGGAAATGTTTAATTTGCCATGTGGCACACGTAGGGTAGAAAGAGAACACGCCTTCTAATGCAGTTAGTAAGTATGTCCTTCTTTTTGGAAGTTCCTCTAACTACAGGTTCTGCTTGAGTCATAGCAGTACTGCAGCTATGCATGAGAGAAAAGGGAAGAACCTGGTCTTGCTTCTTTAACATCCTATGTCTTTTCTGGGGGACAAAGCGGGGATTGAAGCTATTTTGTGGACTGGCAGATTTGTTTGCAAGAAAAAAGATGGTACAGTTTGGGTGGGCATAGTTTTAACCACACGCCTGTAATTCTTCTGGGGAAAAACATACGCTATCATGCACTTTGAGGAGTGACACATGTGATACTGGAGTTTCCTAGGATTTAATAAAGTAACAACCATTTACAGAATATGTAGGCTAGGCAGTAACTGTGTAAGTACTTTGAGAGTGTTGTTTTATTTCAACCTCACCCTAACCCTCTGGGGTAGTTCCTTTTACTATCCCCATTTTACAGATGAGGACACTGAGGCTCAGAAGGGTGAAGTAAATTGGCCAAGGTTACACGACTAGAACAGCAGAGATGGGATTCAAACTCAGATTTTACACTTTTAATCAATGTTATTTTTTCTCTTCTTACTCCTGACACTCTTCCTGGGTGTGTCATTCAAGTCCATGGCTACATTTAGCATCCACTGTAGCAGGAATTCTCCGGCCTTGTAGTATTACCCTATCTTTCAGCATCCAAACAAAATGACTCCAATCCTGTATAACTTTCTGCGGGAAATCTAGCAACCTCACCAATTTCTCCCCCAAATTCTGAAGGACGGAGGAGAAGACTTACATTCTTTTATCCTTTCTCATTCTGAGTTCTTCCTCCTATCTTAGTTCTCATCACCTGCCCGCTGACATAAAGCAGTTACCTTTCACTCTTTACATACAGCCTCATCCTGCATGTGCACACAGCTCCTCCTCTTCCATTCTCCCACACAGCACTCCTCCAAAGGTATAACATGTCATCTGGGTTCCCTGGAGAGCAGATACTGAGACTGAATCAGGAGTGGAAGAGGTTGATTGGTAAGGGGAGAGGGTGATCTTATGAAAAATAAAAGGAGAGGGAAGCAGAGTTGGGTAGGGAAAGCCTTCAGACTACAATGCAAATCTGACAGGGGTAGCCTTGAAAGACAGTGGCAAAGGGTAGTCTTCCCAATGGACAGAGCTTTGAGCTTTGTGTGGAAGAAGAAGTGGCCCAAGGTGATAATATATATGGACTCATGAACACTGGCAAATGGTCTCTACAGGTGGTCAGGTCCCGTAAGGAAAAAGACTGGAAGATCAGAGACAGGAGGGTCTGGGGTAGTGGCATGTAGACATATGGGAGTGGGCCTGAAGTGTGAAGAGGTTTGTATCATATGTTAATACCCCCAAAAGCATCCACCCCAAAATTAGTTGGCCAGTTTATGTTAGCCAGTCCTTGTCTACAGTCACCACAGAACTGGCACAATGGCCACATGAATAGAGTGGTCATAGTGACAGAGATGGAAGCTATGCATATGTCAACAGTCTCAACTTCCATTTTCCAAGACTGATCTAGCTACTGACACCCCTGAATGCGCAACCTGTCAGCAACAGAGACCAATGCCGAGTGCCCAGTATGACGCTATTCTTCAGGGACACCAACCAGTCACTTGGCAAGTTGACAACATTGGACACCTTCCATCTTGGAAAGACCAATGATTTATTCTCATAGGAATAGACGTCAATTGTGAGTATAGATTTCCCTTCTATGTCCATACAGTCCTCAGCCAGCATCACTATCCAAGGGTTTACAGAGTACCTGATCTGAGGCATGGGGTCCTACACAACATAGCATCCAACCAGCAGACCCACTTCACAATGAGAGAGGTGAGGAAATTGGCCCATGACTCATTAGTAGTCATATGACATACTGTACCATCCAGAAGCTGCTGGAGTGGTAGAACATTGGAATGGCCTGCTGAAAGCAGAGCTGAAGTCACAGTTCAAAGGCAATACTCTGCAAAGATGGGGACCACCATCAAGCATGCAGTGTGTCAACTGAATCAGAGGATTCCACATGACACTGTGTCTGACAAGCAAGAGGTGGAAGCAGGAGTAACCTCACATACCATCACACTCAATAATCCACCCTGGGCTACTGGTCCTTGCAACTTTGGACTCTGTAAGTTAGAGGTCCTCATCCCCATGGAGCACATTCTTGCTAGAGGATGCAGCAAAGTTCTCAGTAAACTACAAATTACTGCTGCCACCTGGGCATTTGAATTCCTTGTGTCTTGGGACCAGCAGGGAAGAAGTGGAGTCACTAACTTGAAACAGCATTAGGCATGCAAGAGATTTATTGGAGGCAATGCTTGTAAAAGGTAAAAGTGGGAGGAAGCAGGATTGGGCAGGGATAACCTCACATTATGATGCAGATGTGACAATAGCTCAGCCAACCAAGTGGGAAACTCCAGAGCAAAGACTGCTTGTTAGGGGAGCCACATATTGAGGAGAAATGGCCAAGCCCTAGTACTCCGCCATGATTGGCTACTTTAGGAAGAGAAGCGGCTCATTTCAGAAGCTGATGTGGATATGAAGGTGCTAACCATTCTGGGCTGTTAGCTAACCTTACTCCTTGCCAATGAATGGTAAGTTCCTTCTTGAAGGGAGACTTGAGCACCACACCTCCTTGAATAACACATTGTTGTATGTAATAGACTTTGACCAAAGCTTTATGGATGGTGGAGGGGAAGTATAGCACAGCATAAGAAAGAAAACAACTTAATTTCAGACTTAAAAGTTTTTAACATCTCTTGGCTCTTTCTGCTAAGAGGATGTTCTCCCTGGACTTCAGTGTTCTTGGGCTGTAAGCGATCTGCACGGGCCAGCTACCTCCAGCTCGGCTGTTTTCTCAGCTCCTCTTGATTCCCAGTTCCAACCTCTCTTCTCTAATTACAACAAACAAGTTCCAAACTACTGTTGCTTTGCCGGGTTTCAAACTGTCCCATGTAGGTGAGCCTAAAGCATTCCCTTTCAACACCAGGGGACTAGTAATGAGGTTTCTTAAACAAAAGTACTGTTACTTCTGAGACTAAATCTAGTATCTCTCACTAGAAGGCAGAAAAAGTTTCAGTCATTTATTCCCTCCCAGATCTGCTCCTAGCCCAGATCTTTCCTTGGAATCATCTGTATCAGTCAGGGTCCAATCAGGAGAGAGCAACCACAGAATAACTTAACAGTGAAAGTTTAATATAAAGAATTATTAACTACAACAGGGGATTGGAGTAATAAAGGATTGGCTAGTAGGGAGTACAGAAAACTCCAAAGAATACAGGAATAGCATAAACAAGGAACAGCCACTATCACTAAGGCTGAACTAGAGCACCCAAGGAAGAGGCTCCCCCAGGGCTGAGATCCAGACCTTGTTGGAGAGACCATGGCCATGGTTCACTGGGTGGCAGAGATATCATTCAGGTGCTGTACTAGTGGAACTTGCTGAAAATCCATCCTCTGGGGCGCCAGGGAAAGCTGTTCATGGGGAGATCTCAGAGGAAGGATTCTGCTTGGAAATGGCCTGAGGGCAGTAGTAGGGGAAGATGCTGGCTGTGTGGTACTGCTGATCACCATGCACTTCAGGAGCCTGGTGCTGGAGACAGGGCACGTGGTGCAGGAGCCTGCAGAGAGAGCATACTGGAACCCTGGATTCTCTAGTGCCTTCTACTGACAAAGCTTAACGTCTTACCAGCTGGCAAAAGAAAATTATTTAAAGGGAACTTCAACTTTCACAGAGCAGGCAATGAAGGGTGAATCTGGAGGTGAGAGGGAACAAATTGATAACTGGCACATTCTCCTATCCCTTTGCTCCTCCTTGAGCCAATCCCTAGTCCAATTAGTTACCAAGTCCTTAATGTATGTTGAAGCCATCCTCCTTTCTCCATTTTCACAATTCTGTCTTTAGCTTGCCTGGATTATATCAAGAGCCTCCTAACTGGTTTTTCTGCCTCATGACTGGCCCCCTTCAACGTATTTTCTGTACCTACAGAGTCAATTATTTTAACCAAACTTCTCCACATGGGATGAAAAACTCTTAAAGATTTTATCCTGCCTATCTCCCAAATGGCAGCTTCATCTCTAACTACTTCCTTGTTTAAACCCTGTGATACTATAGGGTGAACTACAGGGCGTCCTTGTTGGTCAAACACTATTTATTTAAATCCCTGAGTCCAGAAGATTGCATAGGAAACAAGACGAATACGACACAAAAATTTTACTAAAGAGAAGACTGTATAAAATTATGCCCCTCTCAAACACCCTCCCACTTAACACCAGTGTGAGTGGCCTCAGATCACACGAGTGTAGTGTGGATCAGCCAGGAGCTTGGCTGGTATAAATATCTGGTGATAGAGTGAAAAAAATTGCAAGAGTTCCACAGGATGCAAGATTCCAGGAGACCAATAAAAGGGTTTTAACAGTAGCTCAAAGAATATGAAAGCTATTGTCAAAGATTATATTGTCAGAAGTAAAAATCAGCAAGGATGATGTGGGATAGACACTTCAAAAGAAAGTGATTTGAAGATCAAAATGTTGAAGCCACAAAGATTTCTGCAAACACCTTCTTTCAGTTCATGTTGAAAAAGTAGACTGTGAAAAGAAGGATCGTATATTATGCAATTACACTATTTGGTCACAAAAATTAGGCCATTAGAAAAGGATCAACTCTGGATTCTCTGTTCATTTGTTCTAAGTATTTGAGACACAAACTCAGGGCTGCTCTCCTGCCTCCTCCCTAAGGGGTTCCTGATCACGTGAGGGGAGGGGGTGTGTGTAACATCATCACAGTTGGGGAGAGGTATTGGGGAGAGGTCTGCATGGGTGTTTTAAAAAGCCTTTCCTGTATTTTTGAAAATGCTCGTATACATCCCACTCTTCCATTTCCCTAGTGTCTAGTTAACTTTTAAATGAACTCTAACTAGTCCTGCAGCTTTGGCTCCGTTGAACATAAAATTCCTTTTTTCTCCCAATAAAACCTATCACTCGCTAATAAAGACATTGGCTTTCATAACTGTTATCTCTAAAATGGGTACCAAAAATCTAGTTTGGAACTAAAAGCTGACTACTGTTTCCTTTTTCGTAGCTGGGTTCTGCTCACCCCTCTGAGGAGGCTAAGGGAGTAATAAAAATTGCCAGGAATAAAAAGTGCTTCTGATAGTATTTTAAATTATTATTATTCAAAGTATTCAATTATTCAAATTATTATGGATTAATCTCATAGGCAATATGTTGCATGAAAGAAACTAGCCCACAAAGAATATATACTATATGATTCCATTTATGTGGAGTTTAAGTTCAGGCAAAATTAATGTTGATAAAAGTTAGAATATTGATTACTTTTTGTAGCGTGGTAGATAATCTGGGAAATTGCAGGAGGGAATTTTGTGAGATGCTGGGATGTTCTATTACTTGATCTGGGAGTTGTGTGTTAATATGTGGAAGACAAATTTTTGATCTGTACACTTAAGATTAGTGTGCTTTTTAAATTTAATTGTACGTTGTCTTTCAACAAAAATTTATTATATTAGTTTCCTATTGCTGTTGTAATAAATTACCACAAATTTAGTGGCTTAAAATGACACAAATTTATTATCTTACAATTGTGGAGGTTAGAAGTCCAAAATAGGTCTCACTAGGCTGAAATCAAGGTGTTGGCAGGCAGTGTTCCTTTCTGGAGGCTCTAGGGGGAGAATTCCTGTTTTGTTTTGTTTGCCTTTTTGAGCTTCTAGAGGCTTCCCATATTCTTTGGCTTGCAATTGTCTTCCATTTTCAAAGCCAATAATGGCTGATTGATGCCATCTTTCTGCTTCTCTCTCCCTCATCTAGTACCCTTGTGACTGCATTGAGCCCACCCGAATAATCCAGTACAGTCTCCCTATTTTAAAGTCAGTTGATTGGCAGCCCTCATTCCCTCTTACCAAGTAACCTAACATATTCACTGGTTCCAGGGATTAGGATATGAACGTCCTTGGGGCATCCATTATCCTGTCTTCCCAATTATTATTCTGTTATAGTTTCTTAACTTACAATTAAAGTTTTCAAGATGAAGTCCCAACCAAAAAAGTTTTTTAAATATTAACTAAAATTTTGATCCCATTTTCAAGTGGCATCTCCTTAAATGGGTTTTTCCTAGTACCAATTATTCTTGGATAAAAATGTCCTCTTACTCTAGTGCTCACATGTTTATAACATGCCTTGTGATTATCCAGACTCCTGTCCTGGTCATTCTCTGAAATATAATAGAAAATTCAGCTATAAAGAATGTGAAACACAGGTTTTTGTGGGGAAAAAAATGGCAAAATGCATATCAAGAAAGGAAAAAAAAGGCAGTTCTGACTTCCATCTCAAGAAACACCAAGGTCAACTCACCCTTCAGTTTTTTTCTCCCTTTAATGGAGAAGGACCTTTCCAGAAGCAACAAAAATATGCCACCTTGCAGCAGCATACTTGACCAACCCAGAAGGCTGTTTCTGTCCTGAGTGTTGACTGGGCCTTTGTTTTCTGGGAGTTCTGTACTTTGTCTATTACACCATTCTCCCAGTGAGATAATCCAGCAAATATTGTTCAATATTAATGATCCAGTGTACATGGGGCATTTTCCAAACTTTTAGGCAATATTGGTAAAAAACATACTTTCCAGGTTAGACAAGGCCCACGATCAAGGTGGTTTATACTGCCTTTAATTTTAAACAAGGTTGATTGGTAAGTCCTTATTCTCTAAATGGCTATGTAGGCTCTCCAGTGTTCCACTGGTGGAGCACTGCAATTATGATGCTGAAGTTGATGGAGCACTAAACTACCTGGTAATTTTGTAATCTTGTGTAATTTATAGCTAGAAAACCAACATGAATTTTGATCACAAATAAGGCAGTGGGATGAAGGCTGAAAAAATATTAAGCTTGGATTTGACTTAAACTTTCCTTTAAAAAGGAAAAGAGCTTATGATATAAAAATGGAAGCTTTGGGGCCGGCCCAGTGGTGTAGTGGCTAAGTTTGCGCACTCTGCTTCGGTGGCCCAGGGTTCACAGGTTCAGATCCTGGGCACGGACCAACATACTGCTTATCAAGCCATGCTGTGGCAGGTGTCCTACATAAAAAAAAATAGAGGAAGATGGGTGCAGACTTTAGCTCAGGGCCAATCTTCCTCAGCAAAAAGAGGAGGATTGGTAACAGCTGTTAGCTTGGGGCTAATCTTCCTCACACAATAATATAAATAAATAAATTACACCCCTCTCTTTACACCAATTTTTTTTTAAGGAAGCTTTTAAGCAGAGTGCATAGTATTGATTTGTCCAGGCACATTGTTCTGAAACTTAAGAACATCAGAGAAACATGAGAAACAAAAATAGGGCAGGTATAAGGACCTGGGTATAAGAATGTTATTGGACTCCTCCATAGCAACATTGAAACTAGAAGACAATGGATCAATGCCTTCAAAATTCTGAGTAACTTATTTGTGACCTGGAAGTCTATATTTCTCTTCCTTAAGGCATTGTACCTTCAATTCCTGAGCCATTCTGGGTTTCTACAACGCACTTCACTTCAATTCTTTTTGATACCTTCTCTTGCAGGCACTTAGACTGACCTTCCTCTTCCTCTACTAAACCATTTCCCATTCCTCCATCCACTTTCTGTTTTCATACCGTGATTCAGTTACATGCCTTCTAGTCTTACGGAAGATGCAATTTGTATTGCTGTTTCTTTTCCTTCTTGTTGTTTTGGGGTAATCTGCAAGTAAGTGCGTGAAGGTCTTTTTCCTGCTCCCTTAAAGTGGAAAGTTCCTTTTTCTTTGTTTTACTCATTCGTTTAGTCTTTCAACAGATGCTTATTGATTGCCTACTCTCAGCAAGGCTGAGAAAATAAAACAGAAGTAAGCCCCTAAAGGCCTCTATTACAACCTATTGGCAACTCTAATTCCACCCTATTCTTCCCATGCATGTAGGTCAGGTTTTTATTCTCAGGAGGGCAAAAGAATAAGGCGCATTCAAATTGTTAACACTACCTGTTACTGTACGTTTTACACACATTCATGTGGCTATCATTTGGCCTGCATGCATCTGTCCTAAGTGTTCTCTCTCTATATAGATGCTTCTTCAGGGCCCACTGTCTTATCAGAAGTTGGAAAATACCTTCATAGTCGATTTCCTCCCCCTTCTCTCCACCCTCACTCTTCATTTGTATTTGTCTATGAACATATTGTCTTTGTCAAATAAATCAGCAAAGATACAAATGTTCCCTTATTTGACTTGTTTCATGTGTTTCAGTGTCATACTGAGACAAAGGTACCAGGGATGGTATTCCCAGGTCCACAGTGTCTGCGCAGATGGTGCACATGTGAAGGCGTCTGTTCATCTTTTCGACTCCATCTGGATACCCGGATGTTGGCTACAAAGGCTAATTGGTTGAGTGCTTTGTGTACTTTCTCTTACAAAGCCTGAGGGTTTCTTAAAGCTGAAATTTCTAAAATCAGTAAAAGGGTTAGTTAAAAAGTGAAGCCTCAAAATAAAATGTGGTATATATAGTTTATTAAAGAATTAACTTAGGCAAATGATTATTTCAAGTGGAAGAAAATTGAAAGTAATGTGTAGGCATATTATTACGTGATTCTTCTACTAACCAGTGTGCAAACAAAAGCTTATACAGCATATATTTTTTAATTCATTCAAAATGAAGTGAGAAACTTCGGAAACAGTTGGTACTGAAGGGTATTTAGAGAATCAGAAAGAGTCTCCATGAGAGCGTTGAAGAGAATGCTCTGAGGGAGTCGTTCACATCTTGTTAGACAAAAGTGGAAGGATGTTTGCAAGACATTTGCCTAGTAGATTCTAAAAATATTTCCTTAATCAAAGTTGGGGTTTTCAGCCTCCTTGGCAGATTAATAATTATGCTATATCTAGTTTCCATGAAAATATTCTGCCAGTTGTTTTTCATTCATTTGTTTAATTAATATTCATTCAAAATACTTATTGATTAACCAGGATGTGTTTGGCACTGTTTTAGCTGCTGATCTAGTTGAGTTTATATTCTTGTTAAATAGATAAATTGTGTTATGGTGATAGTTATTACATAAAAAGTCAGATAACAAGAATAAAAAGTTGAAGGTCAGTGGCTAGTGGTGCTCCTTTAGCGAGGGTAGTCAGGGAAGTCCTCTCCTATAAGACGACATTCGAGTAGAGACCTAAAGGAAGAGAGTGAGCCGTGTTGATGTCTGGGGGAAAAGCATTCCAGATGGAGGGAACAGCAAGTGCAAAGGCCTTGAGGTGGGACTATGCTTGGGGGACATTGAGCATGCCAGTATGGCAAAAGCAAAGTATGAGTGGGAGGTAAGATCAAAGCAGTGTGGAGTCCAGGTCATATGGGACCATTTAAGGAAATGCCACAAATAAGTGGCAATGTGTCCTGTAAGTTCTCAGGCATTTCCTCAACTCCTGAGCAACAATATTTCCAATTAGATTTACAATGCAGTAAGTTGTACCTGTCAATTTATCGGACACATGAATGACCACATTGTTAAAACCAATGATCCCAGTCATTCTATTATTTGATCTGTTAGTGGCACTTGACATCATTGATCTCTCCTGCCTCCTTAAAGCATTTCACCTCTCTTCCCAGTTTTCCCTCTACTTCACTCCTGAGTCTCCTTTGCTGCTTCCTCTTCATTCTCTTCATGTCTGAATGATAGAGTGTTTCAGGGTTCAGTCTTTGTACCTCTTTTTCATCTACTTAATCCCGTGTTGCAAAAAGTCTTGAACTTTTTAACTGATCAAAATGATTACACTCCTGCAATGGTTGAGGTTAAGGCTGGACTTGTTACAAAATTTAAATTCAAAGACAAAATATTTTTGCAAGGGTATAATACTTAACAGGTGTTCATTACAGAGTCACCAAGAGTATTCTGTTCTTAAAATAAAAAGTAGAAAACACTAAAGATGTATTGCTATGAACTAAATATGGCCCTATTTCTTAATATCCAGACCATTCTATGCTCTGCTTAATAAACTGGCTGCACAATGTAGTAGCAGCATTTGAACGACTTAGTTCTGCAAATTGTTGAAGAGGTTGTTCGAACTGTTAAAAAAAAAAAAACAAAACAAAACCAAGCAATTTTTTATGCCATTAAAAAAAAATCCCTGCCTTAGATAACCAACAAGATCAGATCAAAGACTTGGTCATTTGGTTGACATTTCAACTTATCACACTGCATATAACTCTGTATGGGCATTCATAAGTGGTTACATAAACATATTATGTAATCTACTCATTCCTAGTGAAACTGTGTCTTGAGGAAACTCAACTGGCAAATAATAATCTGACCCACTTTGCTACACTGAAGTCAGTTTCCAAAAATAGAAATCATGGTATGAAGTATAATTGTGAAGCTAACAACTAAATTCAAGAAGTTCTCTGACTTCAAACTTTATGAAAATGAGCTAAGACTGTTCTTTTCACCATCGAAGTGAATATTTAAAGTGTGGAAAATTGCTACAAAGGGAAGTTACTAAACTGCAGTAAAACAAGATCATAAAAAAGAAAGTGATTTCAGAAGAGTAGAATTTTACAAATGTCTTAAGAGTGGTTAGTCTAGATATAAAAACTATTATGCAAAGATTGTATCCATATTTGGAAGTACCCATATTTGTGATCAGCTGTTTTCATTATGAACAAAAATAACTCTGTCTCCAACTTTAAGGATTTAAAGCTAAATTCTAAATTGTAGACGGTAACAAGAAATACAAACCTGACAATGACATCTTAGTGAGGAAGAAAATGCGTGAGATTTTAGTTCCAAATTAAAGGAGTAGCCAATTAAAAAAGGGAAATGTAATTTAACATTTAGTGATATTTAGGTAAAAGTATTATTGTGTTTTTCCAAGTAGATGACCTTCTCCCTGGGTCACCTTGGGGAGGATTTTGGATCTGTTACAGAAGCAATGTGAGAGTGAGAATAAGGTAATACTCCTTTTTTGATATTCTTTGAGATTTACAGCAAGACACTAGGCTTAAAATCCAGTTAATGGTGAGAGAGAAAGTGTTTATGTTTTTTAGGCCTGAAAACTGAGATCATAGAGTTAATGTAAAGAAGATACTCCTGCTTGGATGGCTATGTGATGAGGCTAGAGCACAGAAAGGAGTGGTGGTGGTGGAAATCCATCCATTCTAGTTCTGGGGTTGGGAGATAAGGCAGAAAGAAAGAATCAGGAGGGATAGAAGTGTGTTGTGATTGTCCATCTTTGGGCCTTGGTGTGGAAAGTAGGAAGAGTCAGATAAATTGAAGGGAGAGTGGCTTTCTCTGCTTACAGTTTGAGATTCTGGAGGAGACTCCTGTGTAGAGGCTCCATACCAACATGGGGTGAACCAGCCCAGCCAAGAGAGCTGTTGAGCATGACCAGGAAGAGAGTAACTCTAATTTAGACACCAAGCCTCTCTTAGCTCCTTACTGAGAGCTAGGGAGCTTGTCATCATGCCGGCCATTGGTTGGAGCAGGTTGCCCCACAGCAGAAAGTGGAGGGAGACGAACTGGTTTTGAGACTACAAGGAGGACCTGGAAGAGATTCAGGTCTACAGCCAAGCAGTAGCTAAGGGTAGGACTGATTGGCATGAGAGGCCACCCACCATGACTGAGCTGTAGAGCAGAGGCCACATATGCATCAGATGTAAGTCAGCAGTAGATGCCAGTAGAAACTCCAGGACAGAACCTGCCAACTATGCTTCAGCAGATGTAAGACCAGACAATGATGGACAAATAGATGTTGTATGACTTCTTCTGGTGCAAAAATCATGTGAATCCCTCTGCCTCCAGGCTTTCTTCACCTTTTGAATGGGAGTAGAGTAGAAGGCAGTAGAAACACAAGGTAAAGAGTATTTTTCTCAAAAGTCTGATATTTAATAATGTTGAGTTTCTTGTTAGTAGATTAGGCTAAGGTTTGAAATGGATTGAAGAGTAAATCTTTTTTTCCCCTGCTGAAACCCAGAAGTTGGGAAGCTTGCAAGGAACACCTGATCAGTTATATCAGCTGAATAAAGGACCAATACTTTTCTATGCATACGTAAGTTGTGTAAGAAACCTAAGTCAGTATTCAGGATAATTAAATATTTATATTTTTCAATTTGTGTTCCATTTCATTTTCAAAATAAAATGTCCAACACTATACTAATGTGTCTGGGAGTGTGTGCATGTGCCACAGTTCAGTAAAAATAAGGCAAGCTTGATTATGTCTTTCATCAGCTGATTTTTCTTACTTTCAGCCTGCTTCAATCCTGTATCCTGCCAGCTTGGCCCCTGAAGGCATTTGGGGTTTATGCACCTCTGTATTTAAAGAAATCAAACAGAGGAGACATTTTTCCAAAGAAGACCTACAGATAGCCAGCAGGTACATGAAAAGATGCTCAACATCACTAATCATAAGGGAAATGCAAATCAAAACCACAATGAGATATCACCTCACATTTGTCAGAATGGAAGACAAAACATAACAAGTGTTGGAGAGGATGTGGAGAAAAGAGAACCCTTGTGCACTGCTGGTGGGAATATAAATTGGTGCAGCCACTGTAGAAAACAATATGGAGGTTCTTCAAAAAAAAAAAAAAAAGAAATTAAATGACTCTTCAGGAACTTCTTGATTCTGAAGGGAATACAAAAGGAGGAGAGTGAAGAAAACTCACACATTAAAAGGATCTTTTAGTAATCCCATAAAAGATGGACATGAATCCAATTAAAAATACATAGAAGTAGGCTTGTGAAAAATGGGTTTCCCTCATTCCATAGGAGTTTGGGGGAAGATTAAACACTATATGGGTTCTTACAAAAGTAAGCCTGAGTGTTATGTTAAGGGTACTCCCTTTTCCTTCCATTCATCCTTCTTTGTTTCCTTCCTTCGCTCAACAAATGTGTACCAGTCCTGGTGCTAGGCACTGGGGATGTAACAGGGAATAAAACAGGCATGATGGCACCCAAGATATTCAGACATTAGGGAAGGAGACAAAGAGACAAAGAGAAAACAAGGAAAGACTACATAAAGTAAGATAAGTGCAAAGTGTTGTAAGTCCTCCTTATGAAGGAAACAGGTATTGAAATGAGGAATAATGGGTGGTTGGGTGGGGAACCTGCTATAGATATCTCAGTCAAGGAAAGCTTTACTGAGGAATGATACTTAAGCTGAGACTTGAAAGTAGGTGATCAGTTTGACCCAGTTTGCTCAGGACTTCCTTGGTTTTAGAAGTAAAAGTCCAGCATCCCTGGAATCCCTTCAGTCCTGGGCAACCCAGGATGGTCGGTCACCCTTCCTGAAGGATGAGAAAGAGCCAGCTTTGCAGAGAGTAGGGGAACAAGCACTCAGGAAGAGGAAATCGCATGAAGAAAGGCTCTGAGTTGGAAAAGAGCTTGGCACGGTCAGGGAAGAGTCAGTGCACGCAGAAGCTCAAGGAACAAGGTGAGGAGGAAGAGCTAGGTAGGGACCAGGTCATCAAGCAGAGGCTTTGTTAAAGAATTCTGATTTATTTGAGATACAGTGGAAAGATATTAGCAGGTTTTATGATTTTATATTTTAAAAAATCATTTTGGCTGCTATATGGATAAAGGATAGAAGGGATCAAGATAAGAAGCAAAGTTGAGATGACATGGCAGTAGTCCAGGTGAGCAATGAAGTTGAAGAGAAGGGGATGAACATGGGACATGTAGAAGTGGAATGGATAGAACTTGCTGATGGATGTCTCATGAGGTTCGGGTTTGAGCAGCTGGATGTGTGGTTTACTACAGTAGGAAAAATTGGGGGAAGGAGAAATACTTTCAGCCTAATCTTCACCCCTTATATAGACTAGTTATTTATGTCAGAGACCATAGATTATAGGACATATAACTCCTTACAAAGGGCACTCATTCCAGCATTTCAAATATGCAGCCTGCATAAGTAAGAAGCTTAGAGCCACGCGAAGGAGTTGTCATTCCTGAGTCTCTAGTATAACCCAGTTAACATTTATTTTTGGAGAAAAACATTGAAGGAGACAGATGAGCTGCTAAGCAGAGACAGAGAGGAAAGCACAGAGACAGCTAGAAGGAAAAAAGTATCCAACGTTCCAGTTTGCGGTGCGGACCCCACCACAGCTGTGTTACTTCTAGACCCACAAATCCTGCCCACCATTAAGTTAAAAGAATAAAAAAGGAACTCTGAAAAAAAAGGACTGAGCCCAGAATGACTCAGAAAATTAAAGTAATAGATTTGGTTAAAAATTAAAAAAAATAAAGAGGAAAGATTAAAAGGGACATAACCAAAAAGTTAAGGAAACACAGATTAAGGATAAAAATTAGGGATGAATAAAAAAGGATATAAAAAGGATAAAATTTACATGGTAAAGTGAAAAATAGACAGGGTGAAAAATAAAAACTGTAGATCTCAAGATTTAGAAGGATAAAATCGTGACAAAGCTAAAAGAAGCTAAAGGATAAACATAGAGAACAAAAATAGACAGGTGACAAAAGACTAAAGGAGAAAGTGCACATAATCATAATGTTAAAACTTGTTAAAATTAACTCCAAATCCCCAAGTATTTGTGGAATGACGGTCTGGAAAAATAAGCTCCTATTACTTAAGAAGAAACAAAGCTGACAAGTCAAGAGTTACTCAGAGTGACCTCTGGGTGGAAGTAACTCCCACGGGTTGGGGTCTCCAGCAGAGCTACTGGAGGGCAGAGATGGCCTGAACTGCCAGGGTCTGCCATTTCTCAAGTGTCTTGTAACGCCAGTAACAAGCCTGTTGGTCAATAGTAAGTAATGAGTCTGAAGTGACATTACTAACTGGTGTTAATGATGTTTTTATTGCCCTGTATCTGTTCCTGTTTGTTATTGCACAAAACTGTATAACACAGAAAATACCAGAGGGACAGCATTCCTTGAGTATGAATGTATTGTCAAAGCCTTCTGCAATTTTAGCTACAAAAGAGATATGTTTGAGGCTGAGATGGGCAGGAAAGACAGAGCAGTCACTCAGAAGTCTTTTCTTCTGGGACAGTTTTCTCTCTCCTCCTTATGAAACACTCCCCCAACTAAGGTAAAGTTAAAAAAAACTATCCTCCTGAGACCCAGAATAGCCAAAACAATCTTAAAAAAGAAGAACAAAGCTGGAGGACTCACACTTCCCAATTTCAACACTTCATACAAAGCTACAGTAATCAAGATAATGGGGTACTGGCATAAGTATAGATAGATCAATGGAATAGAACTGAAAGTCCAAAAACAAACCCATTTATCTATGGTCAAGTGATTTTCAACCAGGGTGCCAAGACCATTCAATGGGGAAAGAACAGTGTTTTCAAAAAATGGTGCTGGGACAACTGGAGAGCCACATGTGAAAGAATGAAGTTCCCTACCTCACACTCTCTATATAAATTAATTCAAATGAAATGTGCAGAATAGGCAAGTTATAGAGACAGAAAGTAGATCAGTGGTGGCTGAGGCAGGAGCGGGGAGAATGGAGAGATGGGACGTGACTGCTAATCCTCATAACAGTTCTGTGAGACAGATACTTCTGTAATCTTCATTTTATAGATGAAAATCTGGGGCATAGATAACATGCCCGCCCAGTTAATAACGGGGAGTTGCAGGAATGGAATAGCCCCCCGGGTTGTCGGGAGGACACCTTCTACATAGTAAGCACTCACCTTAGGGTAGCTATCAGTATCCACAGACATTAATCTTGAGTGGTGACTTTTGTATCACAAACATACTATGCTTTAGGCTGGTCAGGAAAGTAGAATAAAAAACTAAGTCATATTGAGATAAAATTATACATCGTATCTGGGCACATTTTGCTTTCTATTTTGAGATGTGGATACTGTATACACAATATAGTGTGTAATCCAGGGGATGAATTTCAAAATTTACATATGACAGTCTTATTTTTAAATGAAATGGAATCTTGCATGTGACTTTTGATTACCTTGCTCAACTCCCCAAGGCCTCTGGCTCACTCTTCTTGCCTAAATGAGTTTCAAAGAAAAAGAAAAAAAACGTAACTCTAGAAGTGTTTTAATCTCCAGGTTATAGTCTTTTCATGTAAAAGAGTAGAATCATTTCACAATGTTGGTAAAAGGGTGAGAAATTTCTTTACATCTAGAGACTGTTAAACCATAACTGTCTAATTCTAAGCTCTCGGAACCAACCCCCTCAGAGCTCGCACCCGTTACTTCAGTAGAACACACACTTACAGCCCAGCTCCACAGAACTACAGAATCAGTGGAGACACTGAGCTGAAGATTTGGAGAACAAACTCGTGGAAAATGAAATAATACCCCTAAGGAAAAACATCTGCACAGAATGATGACTTGGACATTCTTTTTTGGACAAAAAATGCAAAACTGAATCCAAAGGTTCTTAATTGTGCCTTTGGAGACTAAGGTAGAAACCCACCGGGCGGTCAGCCACGGCTGAAGGGCGGTGCCGGATGAGAATTTTCTTCACTGGAGTATATTGCCTGACATCTTCATTTTCTAGAGGCTGTTTGTCACTTGGGGTTGAGACTCCACTCCACTTTCAGTCCAATCATCTCACCTGGGATTGGCGGGACTAGTTTCAGTTCTGCCATTTGTAACCAAATTTAGACAAATTCTGACTTCTGTAATTTTCCAGTCAGCAAACGTGGTTGAAATGAGGAACTCTCTCGCTCAAGCTTTTTGTCTGGGCGTCAATAGAAATATTGCTCCCTCTGCCGGCAGCTGATTAGCATTTACCAGGTCCCAAGGGTGTTGTGGCAGAAACAGCTTCTGAGTCAGGCCAGGAGTCGGGGTCTGTCTCCGCCGTGGACAAGCTGTGTGACCTGACTCAAGTTACTTTGCTTCTATGAGCCTGAGTTTTTGCGTCTTTAAAATATTAATGTTATAAAACTACCTTTCAAGCCTGTTTGATGAGTAAATGGTCACATAAAATGTACTTAATCAATGGAAGATATTATTATTATTATAAGACAATTTGGGGAAAGGAAGGCAGCCTGTTCATCAAGTTTTTCAAGGTTGTAAAATATGATCTTCAATATTGTTGGTTTTCTGGATCTAAGAAAACATACATGTGTCATGCCACCCTAAGAAGCTATTGTTATAGTGTGTAGAATAATAACATAATATTTGTAAAGTTCTTAAAAATGCTAAGGTGAGAAATGTATAACTTAAATCATAGATGCTAAAAGGCCCTTTTATAAAATTCAATATCCATTTCTAATAAAATTATTAGATAAAATAGAAATTAATGGATATTCCCTTAACATGATTACATATACATGTATTTCCTTAACATTATATATACGATATATGTTATAAAGGAGAAATACTGGAAGGCATTCCCACTAAAGTAAAGAACAAGGCAAAGTTGTCCATGACCCTCATTACTATTTAACGTCATACTGGATGCATTAATCAGTGTACTCATTCAAGGAAAAACGTAGAGACATAAGAATTAAAAAGAAGTAAAATTCCATTTGCACGTGATATGAAAATATATCCAGAAAACCAAACAGAATCACTGATACACTAATATGAACGAAAGAATTCAGTAAGTTAGCAGGCTACAAAATTAACGTACAAAAATCAAGTGTGTGTGTGTGCGTTTGTAATGATAACCAATTAGAGGATAAAGGAAGAGAAAATCCCATTTATAATAGCAACGTAAAAGATAAAAATACTTGGGAATAAACTTAAAAAGAAATGTACAAAACCATAAGAGGAAAAATTTTTTAAACTCCCAAAAGACAAATGGAAATATTCCTTGGTCTTGAATAAGATAACTTGACATCATAGAGATGTAAATTATCCCTAATTTAACACTACTCCAATAAAATTTCAACAAGTATTTTTCCTAAAACTAGACAAATTGATTCTAAAGTTCATATGGAAAAATAAATGTATGTGCGTATATAGGAAAACCTGGGGGGAAAAAGGATCAATGAGGAGAGATAACCCTATTAAATACCAATACATTGTAAGTCCTCTATAATTAAAACTGTGGCACGAGTAGATGGAGAGATCTGGAACAAAATTGAAAATTCAGAAATAGAACCAAGTGAAAAGGAAATTTATTAATGAATAAAGTAGCATCTCAAATCACTGTGAAAAAGACTTGTTAATAAAGGGTGTTAGGACAACTGCATAGCTATTTGAAAACAATAATTTTGGATCCATACCATACATCGTATTCCCGGAAAAACTCCAAATGGAAAAAATGAGCCACATAAATACTGGAAGAAAACCCAAGTGAATTTGTTTATAATCTTGCTGTGGGGAAACCTTTTAAAATATATTCATCATCCAGATGCAATAGCAGAAAAGATTAACAAATTTGGCTACATTAATAAAAAGAAGTTTTGTGAAAAAAGCACTATAAGCAAAATCAAAAGTCAAGTGACAAACTTGGAGAAATATAATTGCAACATATATCATAGATAAAGAGCTAACTTCCCCTATTTACAAAGCACTCAAAAACTGAGACAAGCAAAGATTCATATACACCAAAAAAAAAAAAAAAAAATCAGTGCCTTTAAACATACGAATTTCATTTATTAAGAGAAATGCAAATTAAATCTAAAATGAGAAAGTTCTTTCAACTTTACTGTATGTTTGAAAAGTTCATTATAAACCAATGGAAAAAAGCTACATTAAGATATCATTTTTTCACTATCAGATTGGCAAGCATTCAAAAGCTTGACAGCACATCAACTGAGTGTAATTTAGATCTGAGCTGGGTATTAGAGGATATCATTATTGTCTGAAAGTTAACTTTCTTGGGTGTACTTTCAAATACTTCAGCTTAACCAAAGTGGTGTGTGTTTTTATTATAGACCAGTGGTTCTTAATCAGGGACATTTGTCTAAGTCTGAGAAATTTTTGGTTGTTACAACTTGGGAGGAGATGCTATTGGCATCTAATGGGTAGAGGCCAGGGATGCTGTCGAACATCCTACAAAGTACAGGGCAGCTCCCTAAACAACCCAAAATGTCAATAGTGCCAGGGTTTAGAAATCTGGTATAGATAGATAGAGATAAAGCAAGTGTGGCTCAAGTTAACCAGTGGGTAATCTAGGTGATTATACAATTACACCATCCTTTCAACTTTTCTGTAAGTTTGAAAATTTTCAAGACAAAATATTTAGGGAAAAAGTAAATTTAAAAAATATATAATAAAAGGAGTCTAGGAGAGAAAAAAGAAGCTGAACACAAAACAGTTAACAATAGGCCACACATGGAAAAACAGTGGAATAAAGTCTTTTTTTTTACTATTGTTAATCTATGAGAATTAAGAAAAGACCAAAAGTTCTGCCTAGTCTACTTACTGGCAACCAAAAACACAGCCACTGTATTAAGTTGAGAGATTTTCAAACGTGATTTTTAGAAAACTTCTTTTATGATTTTATGTATTGTCTACCAGGCTTTCACCATTTGATGTTCAAATAGATAATTTTGTCATATTAAAAGTAAATGAAAATGAGCAAAATGGGAAATCAGCAGTCAGTTTCTCCCATTAACATTGACAAGTTAATGTCTATGGTAACATAGCAAAATTGGTGTGGTTTGCAAAGCTCCAGTTTGATCTTATTTTATCATCCATCCTGCCTTGACTGAACAGGGACTAGGAGGTGTTGGAAAATATGAAGTAGGTTTACTAAAAAGTGGGTTTTGGGGCCAGCCTGGTGGCATAGTGGTTAAGTTCCAGTGCTCTGCTTTGGTGGCCTGGGGTTTGCATGTTCGGATCCCAGGCACAGACCTACACACTGTTCATCAAGCCATGCAGTGGTGATGACCCACATATAAAATAGAGGAAGATTGGTACAGACATTAGCTCAGGGCCAATCTTCCTCAAAATAAAAAAAAGGGGGGAGGGTTTATTTTTGGTGGGTCTGAATAGAAGGATGCTAAGCTTTTATTGGAGACCCAACTTGCATCCCTTGTTTTGCACTATTACCTTTGTTAAAAAACAAAATTCAACCCAGTAAATTTGAAGACCTAATAGGCTTTATTCAGTGATTCATGAATAGGGCAGCATCCCGTCTAGCAAGTAGAGAGCTATTCCAAGGAGCTGTACAAAATGGGAGGTTTTTATAAGAAGGAGGGTGGGGCAAGGAAGTTATCAGTAAAAGAAAGGAAAGGATTATTTTGGGGCAGGATGTCTTCTCTTTGGGGGAAGGGAATAGCAAGTGTTTAATCATGCAGATTGCCTCTTCTCCCTCTGGGGGTGAGGGGATAGAGGGGGCCCACGTGACGTTATCTCATTGGTACTGACCAGAAAATTCCAGACTGGCTGATGAAGATTACATTTCTGGAGAAGATCAAAACTGCAGTCAGGTTAGGTATTAAATCTAGGTTTGGTGTCAGGGGCTTTAGCACAAGTGACACTGTTCTGGGCCTGTGGTTTTTCTCTTGAGCACCTTCTTTGGTCTCATTCAGTCTCTGCTGTCCTTTATAGTCCTTACTCTTGCTTCTTTTTCCAGCATTGTTTTATTGTGTAGAGTAATAATAGAATGGGTCGATATTTTTGTAACACTTTCCACTGGCCTTTCCACCCCCGGTAAGTCTTGTTTCTCTGCAGCTCTCACCTGTGAAGGTGGGCATCCGGAGCTTTGTGGGGAGTGGATAGAGCGTAGAATAAAGGAGTCATAGCTCAGCTTTGAAATTCAAAAGACTGAAAAAAAAAAAAAAAAAGCACAGAAGAAACAAAAGTTTTCACAGTCAAGGCTTTCAATGCAAAGATCCCGGCACCTCAGAAAGGAACATGTTGGGGGCCAGCCGAGTGGCATAGTGGTTAAGTTTGCGTGCTCTGCCTTGGTGGCCTGGGGTTCACAGGTTTGGATCCCAGGCACGGACCTATGCACTGCTTATCAAGTCATGCTGTGACAAGCGTCCCACATATAAAGTAGAGGAAGATGGGCATGGATGTTAGCTCAGGGCCAATCTTCCTAAGTAAAAAGAGGAGGATTGGCAACGGATGTTAGCTCAGGGCTAATCTTCCTCACCAAAAAAAGAAAGGGAAGTGTCTTCTGAATACCAAAATATTCACTTGCAATAATCTAGAACAGTGTTTATTAAATGAACTACCATAAAATACAAAGGATGCAAGATATGGCTAAAGCATACTGTTCCCACCCAAAAAGAGATTGAGATGTTTGCCAATTGGTGGAAAGAAGAGAATTAGAAAAGACTAAACAAGGGTTACCTGGGGCGCCTCTGAGAAGGTCCTGCCCCTACCTTCCTCTAGAGTTGAAACCCCCCAGACATGTTTGAAGATTTCATGGCAGAACATTCTATGTTCCTCATGGAACATGGGACAGGGAAGTCCTATAACAGCATGAGGCCACTGCAACAGAGTAGAAATGGGCGTGCTGTGGGGCGTTTAAGGCATCGTGGACCTGAGAAGAGACTGAGTTGCTTTACAATGTCACCACTTAGTCAGCAACCATTTTGGGTTCAATGAGGACTGCGGAGTTGGGAGGGGAATGGGACACACGGTGAGACTTAATCTTGCCTATTAACAGTGTCACCAACTAGGTGCCCTGAGAAACTCAAAGGTGGGTTCGGAAGCAATTAACTGCTTTTCCAAGTTGTTTCTTTTCCTTTTGTATGCTAAGGAGATGTAACCACCACCATCCTGAAACTGACCAAGCCTCACCACAAGAGCTGCACCCATGATCCTTGCTTTATTTTTAAGCAAAGATCTCTCCAGGAGGAGCTTAGGCCTCGTTATGTGGAAGCATGTTCTCCAACTGAGCCTGTGCAGGAAAATACCCGCCTCTCTCTTTTGAATATTCATTCCCATCCGAAATAAAGGTCCCTGCTGCCCTTTGTTTGGGGATGCCATGACTTTGGAAATGATTCCTCAAGGCCTTCTATTTGCTGCAAATACACTTTACTTTGTGAGACAACTTCCACTGGTATAGAGTCTTATTTAACTCACCAGTAGGCAAGCCCAGTTAGTTTGATAACAAAAGTACTCCCGTCATTTCCACATTAACTCAGGCTCAGCACATTATTCAGTCTTTCAGGTTAGGGTTGCCAGATAAAATATAGGTGCCCAGTTAAATTTGAATTTCAGATTTAAAAAATGAACAAATTTTTTTAGTATAAGTATGTCCCATGCAATATTTGGGATATACTTATACTAAAAATGATTTGCTGTTTATCTAAAATTCAAATTTAACTAGGCATCTTGTATTTTTATTTGCAAAATCTGGTAACCCTATTTGGAATTCCTCTCTCCTTTTTCCCTTCCTTCCCCTTTCCTGGCTTTCAGGCAGAGCAGGAAGCTTGAGTAACAGCATCAGGGGCCTATGGCCTGCATGGTGCTTCCACTCCTAACAGCCTTTCCTGGGAGGTCTCTGCACTTTGGGCAGTAGCCCCTCCTCTCACTGCATCCTTTGTCCCTGTAATGTGCAGCCTGTTCTGAATAATCAGGGCTCAGGGCACGGGGGCCCTTCCACTGCTGACTCTGCCCCACTGCAAATTGCACTGTACTGCTGTTGCTCTAAGGACTCTGTGGCATCTTCCACTGGCCTCCTGGTTTTGGCTGTCAATCTCACAGCCTCTGCTTTGGGGGCCCCTTTGCCTTATTTCTCAGCTACTTCTATAGCCCTCTTGTGGGGCATGGGAACTTTTCCAGATCTCCTCGGTGTCCCACTGAGCTGAGGGAAACTTGAGGGTTAATTCTCTCCATTTATTTTGGAAGCCCAATTCTAAATATATCAAACCATTGTGTTCCAACTCATAATCTCTAAACCCTTTTTAAAAAAATTCTTGGGGCCAGCGTAGTGGTTAAGTTTGAGCGCTCCGCTTTGGCAGCCCAGGGTCTGCAGGTTTGAATCCCCAGCAAGGATATATGCACTGCTCATCAAGCCATGTGTGGTGGCATCCCACATAGAAAATAGAGGAAGATGGGCACAGATGTTAGCTCAGAGCTAATCTTCCTCAGCAAAAAAAGGAGGATTGGCAATAGATGTTAGCTCAGAGCCAATCTTTCTCACCAAAATAAATAAAAAATAATTCTTTTTTCTCTTTGTGCTTTAGCTCAAGTGTGTTCCTATTATTCTATTTCCAGTTCACAAATCTGTCTTCTGTGGTGTTCCAATTGCCATTAAACCAATGTGCTGAGTTTTCATTTCTGTTATTGTACTTTTCAGTTCTAGAGTGTCCAATTAGTTCTTTTTTATTCTCTAATTTTCTGGTGGAATTCTCCATTTTTAGCTATTTTCTTCATCTTTTCTTCCATTTACCTGGGCATATGAAACATAATTATTGTAAAGTCCTGTCGGCAAATTCCACTAAGTCCCTGTGACTTTGGTTTTCTCTTGACTTTCAGTCATGTAGTTCTGCCTTTAGCATGCCTGGTAATTTTTTTACTGGATGCAGACATTGTACATGAACACCTGTAGAGGCTCCAGGTGACGTTATCTTCCTCTAGAGAGGCTTCAGGCTGTCTTCTGCTACGTGGAGGGGTTTGTTCACCTTAATCAAATTAAGGATTTAGCTGAATTGAGGCTGGAGTCCTTTTTGTGGAGCCCTCTAGCGGTCTAAACTGAGAGCCTGGGCTGTTCACCTGGGTCCCTCCCCTCTGGTGGGTCCTCACTGTCTCCTCAGCAGAGTAGACTGTGTAAAAACTCCACTCTGCTTCTCAGAGGCTCTCTGCTTAGCTTCTTAGCCTCTAATTCCACAGAGCTTTGGAATTTGGCAAATGTCTTAAGAAAACTAGCCTGTGTCACACTTGGTTCTCCACCTCTCCCTTCTGGTTGAGCCCTCAGATTCCTCACTTTTGCCTCTCCAGCCCCTCTGAGACCACCCACAGCTCTGCGGGATTCCCTGCTCCGCTACGGAGGCCCTCTAGCTTGACAAAGCCCAGATTCTCAGTTTTTTTGCCTCATACCTGGAATTGCCAAATGCTTCCAGAGAAAAGAAAACTGCAGTAGATCAGCTCACCTCTCCAGGTCCATCCTTCTCCAGAATCTTGGTACTTCTAGTCCTGCTTGCCTCGGCAGCACTCTGATGCCTTTAAGCAGATGTTTTCCATTTTATGTCTATTTTAGTCTATTTCTATTTTATATTTTCTACTTATTTGAGGCGGTAGCAGTCCTGTTATATATCCTTACTGTCTTTTTTTGTCTGTTTTTTTCTATCAATTGCTGACAGAGCTGTGATAAAATCTCATACTGTGATTATGAATTCTTCTACTTGTTCTTGTAGGTAAATTGATTTTTTATTTCTATATTTTCATGCTGTATTATTAAATTCATACAAATAGAAAAAACATTAATCTCAATGGTGAATTGTGTTTTTTATCATTGTATAGTTTTGTAAAAAAATCTCTAGTAATGCATTTTCCCTTACAGTTTAATTGGCCTGATATTAGTTAAGTACACCAATTTTTCTTTTGTTAGTGTTGGCATAGTATATAGTTTTCCATCCTTTTACTTTACACTTTTCTATAACCTTATGTTTTGATGTATTTCTTGTAAAATGTATATAGTTTAAAAAAATCCAGTCTGATATCTTTATTTTTTCCTTGGAACATTTAGTGTACTTATTTATATTAAATGTAATTATGGATATTTTGGGGTTGAAATTTCTCATCTTACTATTCATCTTCTATTTATGCTACTTGTCCTATGTTACTTTCTGTGTCTTTTCCTGTCTTCTTTGTATTGATTATTTTTTATTATTTTATTTTACCTTGGTAGTTATATAATATTCCATTACTATTCTTTCAGGGTTTACCATAGATATTACTTCACATACCCTTTATTTTTCAAAGTATAACATTAATTGACTTTTTTACCCTCTTCTCAGACAATGCAAGAACCTTGAATTTTAACTTCATTCATCCTCTCCCTACTTATATGCCATTGTTATCCTGTATTTTAATTCTCTCTCTATTTTAAATCTTGTAGATTTTATTATTGTCTTGCATTTGATATGCATTGAGATTTGTCCACATATTTACTTTTCTTGCTCTCTATTCTTTCCTATACTCCAGCCAGATGAAATCTGGGAACATATTCCTTTCACCTTTTAAACAAAAACAAATAGTTCAAGTCTGTTGATGAAGAACTCTCCCAGTTTTTGTTTTCCTGAGCAAGTCTTTGCTTCACCTTCCTTTCTTGAAAAGTATATCCTCTGGGTACAGAATTCTAGGTTGGGTAGTTTTCTTCTTTGGAAAGTTTCTTTGATGATAATGTTCCTTTTCCTTGTTAAGAAGAAATTATTCCATTTAATTATTGCTCATCCAGAGGTAGTTTGTCCTTTTTCTTTGACTGCTTTCATTTTTCTCTTTGTCCTTACTTTTTAGCAGATTTACTGATATACCTTAGTGAGTATATTTTTTATTTATCATCTTTGCAGATTGTATGGCTTCTTGAATCTGTGACTTGAAATCTTTCATCAGTTTGGGGAAGTTCTTAGCTGTCATCACTTCAAAATTGCTTCTGCTCATTCTATACCTTCTCATTTTCTTGGACTCTAATTACCCATATATTAGACCTTCTCACTTCATTATTAATGTTTTCCTGCTTTCCTGTCCTCTGTATTTTTCATCTTTTTTCTCTCCTTGCTTCATTCTGGATATTTTCTTTGCACCTATCTTCAGATTCACTAATGCTTTCCCCTCTCTTCAGCTGGGTTTAATCTGTTGTTAAACCCACCTACTGCTTTCTTAATAAGTCATTTTATTTTTTAGTTGTAAAATTTCCATTTGGCTCCTTTTATTATTTTCAGTTCTCTGCTGAAATTCCCAACATGACTTTTATCTCATTGACTACTTTAAGTTTTGTTATTTTGGAGATTTCATCTGATAATTCCAACTGTGGACCTTTCCTATTGTCTGTTTTTGTTTGTTTTTATTCATGTTATCATGTTTCCTTGTGTGTGTGTGTGTGCATGTATCAGACACTGATTTTTAACAATGTTCATAGAGATAACGTAAAGGCTAAAATGTTGATATTTTTCACCAAGGAAGCCTTTTGTTTTGCTTCTGCTAGCTATCTAGGGCGTTATTACTCTGGGATCCTTTGAGTCCAATTTCAGGGATTGAGATATTTTGAAGGTGCATGGTTTTCCTGTGAGGTTCTGTGTACTTCTAGGTCACTCCCATTCCTAGGGTGCAGTGCTGTGTCCCAAACTACAAGAAGGGAGATTACTAATGAATGGGGTGACTAGTTCCCCTTCTCTTAGTGAGTCCTGGATTCCACTCACTGTCCTCATAGGCTTGAAAGGATTTCAGAATCTATTTAATAATCTCTCAGGTGCTTTTGCAGAAATTGGCAAATGTTCCCATGGCAAGATTAACCTCAATCATGGGCTTACCTCTCTGGTTCTCTTTCTTTTTCCAGAAACTGCTCCAATATTTCTTTACTATCTTGTTAGCTCTATCATGCCTTCAAGTAGATTAAATTTTCCCCCAGGTTTTCAAGTTCTCCTAATTGTCAACTTGTTAGAAGGCTTGTCAGAGTTATCTGTTCTGCCATTAGCAAAAATGTAAGTTCCATGTATTTAATATTAATTTCCCCCAGATTTTCTAGATGTTTGTAATGGGAGATGCTCCTTGTTAGTCTTAGTCCTTCATGTTGCCTCAATGTAAGGACTAAGTGTCGAAATTATAAAAGACACTCTAGTCTAGTGGTTAAAAGCTTGGTCTCTGAAGTCAAAGAGATTTGGGTTTAAATATTGGCTTTACATCTTCTTTTTATATTTATGTTTTAGATTGTCTGAAAAAGAACTTGGAGATGATTTCCTGTGTTGTTTGAAAGTCTAATTAATTGTGAAGATGAAATAAAATAATGTTAATAAAGCACTAGCATAGGCTTAGCTATAGGGCAATACTCTAGAAACAGGTTGTTAAAAAATATCCCTTTAAATAGAGAAGTTTGGTGATTACCACCTCAACCAAATGATCAGACTTAGCCGCTCACATAGTAGAACAATCAGACATCATGTGCTTCTTTATGCGATGCAATAAGAAGTATATTACATCACCTACACAGTATAATTGCTAAATGTTTTACCTGAATCAAATCATAAGAGACAATCAGAGAAATCAATTATAGAACATTCTATCTGATAACCAGCCTGAATTCTTAAAAAAAAGGTCAATATCCTGAAAAACAAAACCAAAGGCAGGAGGATGCTTTTGGTTAAAAGAGATTAAAGGGGCATAAAAAATGATATGCATATGGAAAACTTGTTTGGCCCCTGAATTGGAAAAACAATTTATAAAAGATATCTTGGGGGTCATTGGGGAAATTTAAATATGGATTATAAATTAGATGATATTATTGAGTTAACAAAAAGTTTTAGATGTGAGAATAATATTGTTTACAGGAGAGTGTACTTAGGAGATGCATGCTGAAGGGTTTAGGGGTGAAGTATCATCATTGCGCAACTTATTTTCAAATGCTTCAGCAAAAATAAACCATAAATAAAAATGTGGAAACATTATCAACTGGTATATCTAGGTGAAGGGTATACGTAAGTGTTTTCTGTCACATATTTACTTTTCTGTGGGTTTGAAATTTTTCAAAATAAAAAGTTGGAGGAACGTTCTTGTCTCTCATTTGAGTTACTCATTCTCAGGTAAGTTTTTAATTCATTCAATAAAAATTGAGTACCTGCTATGTATTACGCACTCTTATAGGTTCTGGGAAGTGGTGATGAACTAGATAGATAAGATTATTCTCCAATATTCAGTTTCCTCATCCTTAAAATGGATATAGAGTAATAGTACCTCCCCACCCCTGCCACACACACATGCTTGCAGCAGAGTACGCACTCAGTAAATGTTGGTTATTATAATTAATCATCTTTGTCCATTGTTGATCTAATTTTATCCATTTGATCATTTTGGTCTTTCAACTCTACTTTAAATAAAAACGTGTGATCTTCCATCATAGGTATTACTCTTTGCAAACCATTTCCTGATGTTACTACTCATCCTATTTTTGTTAATATTATTGGGGCATTTGAAGTTTTGGAGAGAAGATATTATATAAAGTCAAAGCAAAGATGAAATTAAAGTGGTTAGGATATATTTTTCAAATTAGGCTTGTATATACAGAAGTATTCTAAGGTCTAAAGTTTATATTCATATAGATTTTATTGATGATTATGTCCTAGTCTAAGATTGGGTTATAAACTAGAAGCAACTAAAGAAAGGTTTAAAAAAAAAATTGAACTTGAACTGATTAAACATTGGAAATTCCTTAATAATCTGTCCCAATAATATTGCCTCTTTTTACAAACTGTGTATATGTAACATGTTTTATCTATGAGTAAGAGCTCTCCTTCCTTCCATTCTACTCCACCCACTCATGTGCTCAGATGCTAATGGCTTGGTCTGATAAATGCACAGTTCATTCAAAGCCCATACCACGAAATTTATCATTAAGTTCCAAAACTTTCCTTTTAGTGTAGACTGTGATCACAGTTTATAACTTATTATACAAAAAATTATTTTAATGCTATAGTACTGAAAAACCCAAACTAAAGATTATTCATATAACTTGCAAAATAATACTTAAAACTGATTGGGGTGACCCAATAATTAAAAAAATAAGTGATACTTTTGGGTTAAGTTTATTTTCAAGTGTTTATTCAAAAAAATAAAACATTTCTACTTTCCTATTTTTCTCTTACAGCTTTTGAGAAGACTAGAACAATTACTCATATATTAGCATTAATATTAAGCATCCCATATATCTTATGGGTTGTACATTGCATTTCAATACAATCTTGTCTGCTAACAATATAGCAAATTATTTTTATTAAACATTCTGGGTAGGACTAAAATAAATAATATAGAAATAGCAAATTTTTATGGAATATCTACTATGTTCCAGGTTTGGGGAGCACAAAAATAAATAAATGGTCCCTGCCATTAAAACGCTCACAGTTTAAAGGGGGAGACAGACAAACAACACAGACAATTTAAAGTAGCATGACAACTTTGAGAGTGGTGTATACAAAGAACTACAGGAACCTTAAGAGGGCCACTTAATCTAGAACGATAGAAGTTAGGGATGGTTTCCAAGTCAAGATGATGAGTTTTACCAGAATTTGCCAAGAAAAGAATTAATGGTGGGTGAGAGGAAGAACACTCCTATAGAGGGAATTGCTGAATAGTCCTAGAGACTGGACTGGCCCCTTCCAACTCTAAGAAAACAGTAGAAGACAACCAATCATCATGTGCTTGATCCAACAAAGGGAATTTGTACAGAGTGAAGCATCTCTCAGATATTCGCCTATTTGTTAAATACTGATTTCCTGGATTCTTATTTTTTGTGCTATATAACACACTTTTAGAAGAAAACCCCATACTAACTAAAATTTTTTGTAGATACTTTTTACTATGGTGCTGACCACAGATTCAGAACAAACAATCTGGTACAGTGAGCACTATATCATCTACTTTCAAGAAAAAGAGAACAAAACTTAAAGCTTCCTAGAAAACTATAAACTTTAACAAAGTCAGGTGTAAAGGGTTCTCTAAAATAATATTTTTCTTTCCTTTAAATGTGGAGAAAACAGAAAGAAGCTGCAAGTCTTCTGTCTTGATTATATGCAAGCAGTACACTAGATGGTGCTGTAAGGCTGTCAGAAAGAAAGTTTCACCAGGAAAAGAAGTGTGGCAGTTCTGATGGCAGTTAAGTGTTCTGGAAACTTTCTATATATTTTCAGCCCCTGAGAGCAATTCCAGGTCTGTAGGCAAGTAATGGGATCTTAATTTCACAAGTTTTAGACCTCTGGTCAGATTAGTTTTAAACTAAACCACAAGTTTTTAACCACATTTTAAAATGGTTTCAATGTTTGACAATTCAATCTGATTCCACTGAAATGGAAATTTTAAAGTTATTGAAATAAAAATTTATTATACATTTAAACATATTGCTATTAATTTCATTTAGGTAGTCTTCCCATGAGCCTCGTGATGTGTACTACTTAATGAATCTCTAAGTCAGTTTCTTCAAATGGTTTCCTGAATTTTTAAATTATCATTAAGCAGAAAATACAAAACTCTCCTATCTTTATTAAAGTACTGCGATATACTAATACAAATACATGAAACAATACATTTTGAAATCACTCTACCAGTATAGTATTTCTTATATAAATAACATTTCATGATTTTTCCACCTTACAATAAAACCCGAAAAATATTTTTTACTAAAGTGCAAAATAAAAATAAAGCTTTACTTTTGTCATATTTTCCACTTAGATTTCTTGTAAATGTTAAATATTAAAAATGTGAACAAAAAAATGAATGGATAAAGATATACCTTTTGCAACTTCAGAGTCATTTTAGTTTTAAACTCTCAAAGTTATGAGATCTGTTTGTGATTTTTCTGCTTATCTTTCCAGTTCTGCTTCTAGAATCTCCCCCCATGTATCTGCATCCATCGGGTACATGATTTTTTCTGGCAGGCTAATAGGAGAACAGATGTTGCTGTATCTGCCACTTAACCATTCATATTTCACTTTACTCTTCTGGTAATTCCTCAGTAGTATTACCTGAAAGAGATAAACCATCATCGTTAAAAAATGTAGTAAGTGGCTGGTTAGTGAGTTTGCTTGAAACTAGAGAAGCTGATGGACAGGGCTAATAAGAAGATTAAGTATTTACATTAATATACACATATACCAATATGTGTGTGTGTGTATAAGTATATATATATATACACAGAGTGAACCAGAGTTTGCTGAGGGTTTTAAATAAGGAGTGAAAAGAAGTAGTCACTTTCCTTCTGGTTAATGGGGGAAAATGTCTGAATTTAGGATGTAAAAAATGTAAAAGGATGGATGCGAGACAGTGTGGTTGGCAGGAGAATAACAATTCAACTTTAACGCTAAAAGCCAATGCACTCTGTATGTGAACTCCTACCTCCTCCAAGCAGAAGGTAGAGTTGGCTCAAACCTACCACCATATTGTCAAGAACACTGGACTACAAAGATTAAACTTACCCTCCAGGAGTAACCCCTTTTTTGATCATCATCTATTTCTCTTTGGCACACAGCTCTTACAGTCAAGCAATGAGGTTTCCATAAGGAGTCACTGTTTCTTATTGCGTAATTCCAGCTCCCGCACACCATTGAAGCCCTGCACAAACTCCGAATGTCCAGCTGACTGAAAATTTTAAAAGTAACTTCTGGAGGCAGCAGTTCAACAAAGTTATTTTGACTCTCCTTTCTTTCCTTCTCAGCATCCACAGAGTTCAATTCTATGTCAGAAACTCTTGAATTATTGTTCCTCTTGGAGTTTTTCTGCATAGCTTGATGATTTAGTAAAGTATCCTCATATGTAACCTAAAAGGCAAAGTTTAAACTTACTGTCTCTTCAGATCAGACTATAGATCCTACTCTGAACCAGATATTTTCTGGGCATGATTTTAAAAACTAACTTTCTTGACTTGAGCTTCTCAATCCTTTAAATGGGGCCAATGTTGCTCTTCTGTGTGTTCTTGCAAGGATTAACAGGGATAATGTGTAAAACATCCAGCCTCACATCGGAATTGCACACAGCAAGCACTCAACACGTTATTTCCTTTCTTCTTTTTAAATATTTTTAGTAAGTGGGTTTATTTCTAAACATTTATTTTTCTGCTCCCAAAGAACATTACCTAAAAAACAGAAATGAGAAAGAAAAAGAGAGAAGTGATTCTTCACAGACTATAATTTATTGAGTTTAGTAGTAGAAATAACTATTGTGAGAACACAATCGATTTCAAATGTTTATTATAAGTACTTTTGAAAATGTGTATGATTCAATTCTATTAAACCCTTGAATACCTGTCTGTGGGAACTGATGCTTTGTCACTAAGTTCTTTATCTACGATTTGTGACTTAAGCATAAACCTGATTGACTTTTGTGTGTGTGTGTGTGAGGAAGACCAGCCCTGGGCTAACATCCGTGCCCATCTTCCTCTACTTTATGTAGGACGCCGCGGCATGGCTGATGAGCCGTGGGCCTGTCTGCGCCCAGGACCGAACCTGCGAAACTCCAGCCCGCTGAAGCCCAGCACTCGAACTTAACCGCTACACCACCCGACCGGCGCCTGGACTTTTAGTAGTTTATCTAAGAATTGTTTATCTACTTGTATCTAACGGGTAAGTGCTCACATTTGACACAAATACTATCTGAAATGGACAAGAGGTTGAGATCCAGGTTTTAAAGACACAAAGTCTCAAATATTCAATTGAGTTATAAGATTAGTGTTTTAAAAATGGCTTCTTGAAGCTATCCTACATGAAAAGTTAATTACGAACTAAAGATAATAGTTACTGAGGCCATTAAGCAACAGTGACTAACAACTATAAACAATGTTTATAATTCAATTAGGTATAGCATGTGACTAAAGAATTAAAGTCCAGTTTCAGCTACTTTACCTCAGGTGCATGTTGTAGGTTTCTGAAATCAGAAATAGCATGGTGCTATTTTTGCATATAAAGACAAGTCATTTATTTATATATTTATTTTTGTGAGGAAGACCAGCCCTGAGGTAACATCCGTTGCTAATCCTCCTCTTTTTGCTGAGGAAGACTGGCCCTGGGCTAACATCCGTGCCCATCTTCCTCTACTTTATATGGGACACCGCCATGGCATGGCTGACGAGCAGTGCATCAGCAGGTGCCCGGGATCCGAACCCACGAACCCCGGGCTGCCAAAGCGTGAACTAAACCACTGCGCCACCGGGCAGCCCCAAGTCATATTTATTTTAAAATCAGTTTATTCCATTGTGCACTTCCTTTCATAACGGGGCGGGGGGCGGGGAGGGGGCAGTGCCGGAGCTGGGGTTTGATACAGCTAAATACTTCTTTTAACTCAGCTAATGGCAATTCCCCTTTCTAGAGGTGCTACTCACCTACATGTTTCTGGACTTGTCAAGACCACAGCTGCTCCCATTCATTTGGTTGTTTAGGATCCAAATTAGCTATGGTGGTTAGAATTTTAATGTCTTAGTTCAACAGAGGACTTCCTCTTGAGGGTTGGAGAAGTAAGAAAGTAAATTGGTAAAAACAAGTTCATGAATCAAGAGCAAGTTTTTGCCACGCACCTCCCCCCCTCACCATTAATATAAATCAAAGCCAAACTACCATAGTCCTGAGAAGAATCTCATATTAGAAGCAGCTTACTGTGCATTTAAATGTTTGTTACTTCTCCCAGGATCTCACTGCGGAATAAAGTGAGTTCTCCCGTTACAGTTACTCCACAGGAGGCAGATGAAAGCTTTTGAATTTAACAGTCGGGGGTGCCTGGGTCAAGTTCCTAAAATCCCATTAGGCATCTTTCTTCTTCTAAATCCAATTTTGTCTGGATCCTGGAAAACTATCCCTCTTTTGCCCCTTCTTCTCTATGAACCAAATTTTGCTGAATTATTTCTCTCATTAGGTACGAGCTCGCCCCCCTTGCAGGTGTCACCCGGAGGGAGGGGTCGGGAGGCAGCGCAGACGGAGGGGCGCCGCCCAGTTCTCTGGGATCCTCCACCCGGTCCGCATCCCGCAGGTCGGAAGGAACGAGCCCAAGTCCCATCTGAGCCACCCTCCTTGCGTGCCTCGCGCAGGCTGCACCTGCCCGAGTCCAAAGAACACGGGGCACTGACAAATGAACAACAATAACAACCGTCAGCACCGACTGTCACCGCAGCTCGGGGCGGCGGAGGCGAGGCTGCGCTGGCGCCGGACCGCGCCCCCGGGCGTGCCCACCCGACGTCTGCGGGAAGGGGAGATCCTCCTACCTACCGGGCCACGGCGGCTTCCCCTCCCGCGATTTAAATCCTCCGGAATTCTAATTTTTCCCCATGGTCCTTCATGTCCCGCCCACTTTAGCCTTGCTGACTCAGATTTTGCACAGGCGCAGAGAGGGACGCGCACTGCCTTTGGGATTGGTAGTTTTACCAGGGCGTCTCAGCTCAGCAGGGGAGGAAAAGGAAGGCGCCAGGGACTACAAAGTCCGGCGTCCTCCAGGCCGGGAGGGGGGGTTCAGGAGGGGTGGGGGGATTAAACCGGGGCTTTTAAACGATAATTTTGAGCCCGCCTGACGGGGGAATCCCTGAGTGAGTCACTGGTCGGAAAGGAGAGGCGGGACTTGGATACCTCGCTGGGGCCCCTGCGGCGCGAGGACTGGACACAGCTGAACGGAGTCTTCGCTCCCCCTCCCCCTGTGTTTTTCCGGGGGACGGCGTAGGTCCCGCGCCTGTCCATGGAAGGCGGAAACGGCCGCGGGGTCCATCTCCTTGTGAAGGGGCCTGATCCTCGCCGCCATGTCTGGGGGCTTCGAGCTGCAGCCGCAGGACGGCGGCCCCCGGGTGACTCTGGCGTCCGGGGAGACGGTGATCGGCCGCGGGCCGCTGCTGGGAGTAAGTGTGGCCGGGGGCTGGGCCGGACCCGGAGAGCAGAGCAAGGTCTTGCAGGCTCTTAAAGCCCCACTCCCCGTCCTGGCCCGATTCCCCACCACGCCAGCCCTGCCTGGCTGGGTGTTAGACGTTTGGAGGCAGCACCTTTTTCACTCAACTGGAATCAACTCACAAACGTTTCCTTATGTTGCCTCTAAAAAGCACTGACTTATGTTATCATTATAATGTTACCCAGGAGTCGGCAAACTATGGCCCTATGTCCAAATCCAGCCTGTTTTTGTATAGGTCCACTTACTAAGAATGGTTTTTAAATTTTAAAATGTAAACAAACAAAAAACCTCTTAGGTTTTCAGAGAGAATAATTGCTCCAAGGGTTGAGGATATTTCCTCTGGGCCTGACAAGCCACAATATCTGGAGTAGTGTCTGGCCCTTTACAGAAAAAGTTTGCCCACCTCTGATCTTATCTTTTTTGTTTGCGCAATTTACAACTTTCGCCCTTCCCCTACCCCCTTCCCCTCTGGTAGCCACCAATCTGTTCTCCTTTTCTGTGTCTTCCTCGTTAGAATAAAATCATGCTATTTGGCTTTCTCATCTGGCTTATTTTGCTTAGCATAATACCCTCAAGGTCCATCCATGTTGCAAATAGCAAGATTTTATCTTTTTTTTAATGGCTGAGTAGTATCCATTCATCCATTGATGGGCTCTTAGGGTGCTTCCAAGTCTTGGCTATTGTGAATAATGCTGCACTGAACATAGGGGTGCATATATCTTTTCAAATTAGTGTTTTTGTGTTCTTTGCATATATACCCAGAAGTGGAATAGCTGGATCATGAGGTAGTTTTATTTTTAATTTTTTGAAAAATCTCCATACTGTTTTCCGTAGTGTCTGCACCAGTTTACATTCCCACCAGCAGTGTATGAGGGTTCCCTTTTCTCCACATCCTCTCCAACACTTGTTATTGTCTTTTTAATAATAGCTGTCCTGACCAACGAGAGGTGATATCTCATTGTGGTTTTGATTTGCATTTCCCTAATATTTAGGGATGTTGAACATTTTTTTCATGTGCCTGTTGGCCATCTGTATATCTTCTTTGGAAAAATATCTGTTCAGATCCTTTGCCCATTTTTTAATCTGTTTTTTTTGTTGTTGTTGCTGAGTTGTATGAGTTCTTTATGTATTTTAGATATTAACCACTTATTGGAAATATGGTTTGCAAATATTTTCTCCCATTGGTAGGTTTTTTCATTTTGGTGATGGTTTCCTTTGCTGTACAGAAGCTTCTTAGTTTGATGTAGTCTCGTTTGTTTAGTTTTTCTTTTGTGTTCCTTGCCTGAGGAGACATATTCAAAAAGATACTGCTAAGGCTGATGTCAAAGAGGGTACTGACTATGTTTTCGTCTAGGAGTTTTTTTTTTTTTTTTTTGTGAGGAAGATCAGACCTGAGCTAACATCCATTGCTAATCCTCCTCTTTTTTTTTGCTGAGGAAGACTGGCCCTGGGCTAACATCCATGCCCATCTTCCTCTACTTTATATGGGACGCCGCCACAGCATGGCTGACGAGCAGTGCGTCGGCGGGCGCCCGGGATCCGAACCCGCGAACCCCGGGCTGCCAAGCACGAACTAAACCACTGCGCCACTGGGCCGGTTTCAGGTCTTACATTCAAGTCCTTAATCCATTTTGAGTTAATTTTTGTGTATGGTGTAAGATAATGGTCTACTTTCATTCTTTTGTATGTGGCTGTGCAGTTTTCCCAGCACCATTTACTGAAGAGACTTCCTTTTCTCTGTTGTATATTCTTGGCTCCTTTGTCGAAGATTAGCTGTCTGTAAATGTGTGGGTTTATTTCTGGGCTCTCAGTTCTGTTCCATTGATCTGTATGTCTGTTTTTGTGCCAATACCACATTGTTTTGATTAGTGTAGGTTTGTAGTATATTTGAAATCAGGGAGTGTGATACCTCCAGCTTTGTTCTTTTTTCTCAAGATTGCATTGGCTATTTGGGGGTTTTTGTTGTTCCATATAAATTTTAGGATTCTTTGTTCTAGTTCCATGAAACCTGTTGGGACTTTGACAGGGATTGCATTGACTCTGTAGATTGCTTTAGGTAGTATGGACATTTTAACTGTGTTAATTCTTCCAATCCATGAGCACAGAATATCTTTCCATTTCTTTGTGTCGTCTTCGAGTTCCTTCAGCAATGTTTTATAGTTTTCAGTGTACAGGTCTTTCACCTCCTTGGTTAAATTTATTCCTAGGTATTTTATTCTTTTTGTTGTGATTGTAAATGGGATTGTATTCTTGATTTCTCTTTCTGCTGTTTCATTGTTAGTGTATAGAAACGTAACTAATTTTTGTATGTTGATTTTGTACCCTGGAACTTTACTGTATTCATTTATTATTTCTAATAGTTTTTTGAGGGAATCTTTAGGGTTTTTTATATATAATATCATGTCATCTGCATATAGTGACAGTTTTCCTTCTTCCTTTCCAGTTTAGATTCCTTTTATTTCTTTTTCTTGCCTAATTGCTCTGGCTAAGACTTCCAATACCATGTTGAATAAGAGTGGTGAAAATGAGCATCCTTGTCTGGTTCCTATTCTTAGAGGGATAGCCTTCAGTTTTTCATTGTGGAATAAGATGTTGGCTGTGGGTTTGTCATATATGGCCTTTATTGTGTTGAGGTACTTTGCTTCTATTCCCATTTTACTCAGAGTTTTTCCCATAAATGAATGCTGAGTCTTGTCGATTGCATTCTCTGTATCTAATGAGATGATCATGTGATTTTTATTCTTCCTTTTGTTAATGTGGTATATATCACATTGATTTGTGGATGTTGAAGCCTCCTTGAATCCATGGAATAAATCCTATTTAATCGTGGTGTATGATCCTTTTAATGTATTATTGTATTTGATTTGCTAATATTTTGTTGAGGATGATCTGATCTTTTTTAGTATAACTTCTTTTAAGCTTTTGGCCCTTCTTGTGTGACTGTGTGGTCCTTACTTTTTTTGTTTGTTTTTTTGTGAGGAAGACTAGCCCTGAGCTAACCTCCATTGTCAATCCTCCTCTTTTTTGCTGAAGAAGCATGGCCCTGGGCTAACATCGTGCCCATCTTCCTCTGCTGGCCCTGGGCTAACATCTGTGCCCATCTTCCTCTACTTTATGTGGGACGCCACCACAGCATGGCTTGACAAGCAGTGCATCAGTCCACGCCTGGGATCCAAAACTGTGAACCCCTGGCCACTGAAATGGAGCACGTGAACTTAACCGCTACACTGCTGGGCCGGCTCCATGTGTGGTCCTTGCTTTTTTTTTTTTTTGGTGAGGAAGACCAGCCCTGAGCTAACATCCGTTGCTAATCCTCCCCTTTTTGCTGAGGAAGACTGGCCCTGGGCTAACATCGTGCCCATCTTCCTCTACTTTATATGGGACGCCACCACGGCATGGCTGACAGGCAGTGCGTCGGCGGGCGCCCGGGATCCGAACCCGCGAACCCCGGGCTGCCAAGCGCGGACGAAACCGCTGCGCCACCGGGCCGGCCCCTGTGGTCCTTGCTTTTATTGTGATAGTCTTTTTCAGTAATATCAGTAGCTAACGCTTATGTAGTGTGTAGTGTTCCAAGCATTGATTTAAAGACTTTACATATACCAACTTCTTTAATTCTTTCAAAGCCGTATGAGTTAGGTGCTCTTATTATCCTCATTGTTGAGATGAGAAAATTGAGTGATAGATTGGTCATTTAAAGGGCACACATAAGTTTTTGGACACACGGTGCCTCTAAGCTCTATATTTTCCACCCTCTTTGGGATATTTAGGAGTTAGAAAATTTGCCTGTTGCATTCAGGAATTTTGTAGCTCTCTCCCTAAATACATATATATTGTTTTCTTAACATTCAGCATATCTTGTTTAGTGCCCACTTTGTGCGACATGTTTTGCAGACCCTAGCACTGTGGAGCATACAAAGAGGAGTGAGACATGGGTCCCTGCCCTCTAGGAGTTTTCTCTTGGACTATGGAGACAAACCTGTGTAAGTGAGCTAATACCAGGGAGTAAGGAGTGTGGAATATTATCCTGGTTAACCTCCAGTTTCTAAATGGAGCCATTGGTATTAGCCTTAGGACCCTTCTTGAATCAGGAAAGGGAGTGGTAGTTCAAGGTTGTGATGGGGAAGTCAGTCCTAAAGGGATCTCTGTGTGTGTGTGTGTGTGTGTGTGTGTGTGTGTGTGTGTGTGTGTACATATATATATATATAGTGTGTGTGTGTACACACATATATGTAGTGTGTACATATATATACATATGTAGTAAGGTTATTGAGAAAGTTGAAGTTCACCTGGTGTTTATGTTTTTACTGGACAAATAATTACTTAAATGTTTGAATAGCATTCTGTTACTTTTCTCCATAGTTTATTAACCTATACAAACATTTGAAGGGACTGCCTGGGAGGTTTTCTTTCTCTCTTTCTCTCTTTTCTCTCTTTCTTTCTTTGTCTCTCTATCTATATCTAAGTCAGAACTTAACAGAGTATGTGCTTCATCTGGAAATCTTATGTGTGGTGACTGATGAGTTTTGATTTGCTTAACAAACTGTATCACCAACACAGAATACTGTGGATCTGGTTTAAAGATCAATGAATTTTGGGCGTGCGTTTTATAAACATGGCAACAGGTTGCAGACCCTTTCATTATTTGTAGCTTGATCTTTGTGTTACAAGCTTGCTAATGTGAGATGACCTATTTGGTTTCTGTTTTTTTAAAATGATGAGGAGTAGAAAGATAACTATCTGGTCAGGATTTTGCTTTTCCTTTTCAAGTAATCATTCAGTGATGAGATTCTCTTGCCAGGTTTGGCAGATATTAGAAGTGGTTATGAACAACGTCCTAAATGCGTTGAAGAAAAAATTTAAAGAACAAACAAATCACCTTACAGTTTTTAAGATTTTGGAGTTGACAGACACATGTGTTTCTTCTCTGCAGTGGTTAAAACTCAACACAAGGGCTGCTGTTTCAAACAATAGCAATTCCAGTGAGACTTTTTTTTTGTAATGTGAAAGAGCAAAGACTTAGTTCTAAGTGGGAAAACTCAGAAAGTGCATTATAAATTTGTATCCATCTGAAATGATTAATAATAATGAGGATGGTTTTTGAACTCTGTTACTTAACTGCCATGTGTTTTGGAGGCAAGTTTCACAAAACTTCATTGGCCAAACAAGCATAAAGGTTTGTAATTCCAGTGTGTAAAGCAGTCTTGGTGGTAAAACAATTTGACAGTGAGAATGTCTTCATGTCTTTACAGTGGCAGGAAAGCACTTGTAGATAACAGAGCACAGTGAAGTTTACTTTTCTTATGCCCTTTGCTTTAGTATGCATCATCAGCAAACCCAAGGTCTTTATTTACTTTACTAGGTTGTAATTCTGTTTCATGATCTGCACCAATAAGTAAAAGGTTCTACAGCAGGATGAATCTCCAGGGAATTATCCAGGGTGAAAACAGTCAATCCTGAAGGTTACATATTGTATGATTTCATTTGTATAACATCATTGAAGTGACAGAATTATCAAACTGGAGAACAGATTAGTGGTTTCCCGGGTTTAAAAAAGGGAGGAGAGAATTGAGTATGGCTATACAACAGCAACATGAAGGATGGAAATGTTTTGTATCTCAACTGTATCAATATCAGTATTTGGTTTTGATACTGTACTACAGTTTTGCAAGATGTTACTGCTGGGGGAAACTGAGTAAGGCACAAGAGATCTTTCTATATTATATCTTTCAACTACATGTGAATCTACAACTATCTTAAATTAAAAATTTAATTTAAAAAGATTTTATAATATATACAACATCTCAGACAACAGAGTACCTTAAAGCCAAATTATTTGCTTGATGGTTTTTCTTTAATTAAAGCTGATTATACTCTTAAGTGAAAACTACTGTTTCTGATTTCAGACTTTATTTTATTTTGATAGCAGGGATTATATGACACGTTTCTTTTTTTTTTTATTGTGAGGAAGACCAGCCCTGAGCTAACATCTGTTCCAATCCTCCCCTTTTTGCTGAGGAAGACTGGCCCTGGGCTAACATCCGTGCCCATCTTCCTCCACTTTATATGGGACGCCGCCACGGCATGGCTGACAGGCAGTGCGTCGGCGGGCGCCCGGGATCCGAACTCGCGAACCCTGGGCTGCCAAGCGCGGACTGAACCGCTGCGCCACCGGGCGGCCCCGACATGTTTCATTATGATCTATTTTCTTCCAAGGAAATAGAACAGCACCAGGTATCTAGTGATACCTCCTATAGGCAGGTGAATCGACTGCTTTACTTAAAAAGCGAAGAGGCCCCCAGTTGGGGGTGGGGATAGTTGTGGACTCTAGTGTAGCCTCTTCATGTGGCCTCAGTTCACCACTTCTAAGAATGCTGTAAGTGTTCCACAAAGTGTACACAAGTAGCCACTCCCTAGGCTGGCAATTTTGTATTGCTCCTGCTTGTTGCAGAATCCCCCTGGCTGTCCTAGAATGCTAGTCTTACCTGGTCCAACAAGGTTTGTTGCTAGGGATGTGCCATACACTTCCAGCTGCTGGGTGTTGCTCCTTCTTCACTTAATTATTGAGCCTAGTACAATGCCTGGCACATAGTAGGCCTTCAACACATGATCTCTTCCTTTTCTACCTCTCAATCTCTCACTCTTCCAACTCTCAAAAAGAGCCTGCTTGTAACTTAGGTGTAAAACGGATATCTTAGAGTTTTGAAGTGAATTTAAACATAGTAAGGAAGCAATGCTACCAAATGCTAAAACTTAAGGAGCAACATTCCTGATGGATTGTGTTAACATGTTTCCTATTTTGTTGACTGATAATTTGGTAAATTCAGAAAATAGTTGATAAATATATACTATAATCAGATGGGAGGGATGAAAGAGAAACAAGTCCTTGCTCTCAAGGAACTTACAGTTTAGTAGGTGTGACAGACACAGAAGCAAGTAACTAAATGGGGTTACAACCTCAAATGGGGAGTGGGGCCAGGCAGGCACTTTGAATGAGTGAAGTGGGAGGGAGTAAGAACAACACAGGGACAATGATAAATGACAGCAGTGTCATAAACAACTGCCTTGGTATTCGAGGGGCCACCAGGAGAGGTGAAATGCAGTCCCTGCTACTCACCCCCATTCCCACCTGGTAACAGAGTCATATCGTTTTTTTCCAAGAATAGTAAGAAATCTGGATTTTTAGATATAACCTCTAATTTTTAAAAGGTCACATTTAATTAAAAGTTTTATTTCAATACTATGAGCCAAACAGAAGGATGTTACATGGTACAGAGAGGTATAAGAAGGAACCCACAATTAAGATGAGGGATCAGAGAAGGGTTCATGAACTCAGTGACATATTGAGCTGACATTGAAGTGTTAGGACAGAATTTTGGTAGGTGGAGAGTGGGAGGTAGTAAGGGAAGGGCCCTTCAGACTAAATGAATATAAGCCCTTCAGACTTAAGGCTCTCAGATTCGAAAGTAAATGGCGTATTGGATAATTAGATGAGTGCTGACTAGTCTTGTGGAATAATCACATTACATCAATGTTTAACTTTTACAGACATTGCTTTTACAGTATGCATTAGTTTTCTTTTTTTAAAATAGGCTTTATTTTGTTGAGCAGTTTTAGGTTCACAGCAGAATTGAGCAGAAAGTACTGAGAGTTCCCATAAACCCTCTGCCCCCACACATGCACAATCTCCCCCACTATCAGTACCCTATACCACGGTGCTATATCAGTGAACCTATATTGATGTGTCATTATCGTCCAAAGTCCATAGTTTACACTAGGGTTCACTCTTGGTGTACGTTCTGTGAGTTTTGACCAATGTGTAATGACATGTATCCACCGTTGTAGTATCACACAGAATAGTTTCACTGCCCTAAAAATCCTCTGTGCTCTTATCTGTTCATCCTTCCTTCCCCTCCCAACCCCTGGCTACTATTGAACTTTTTACTGTCTCCACAGTTTTGCCTTTTCCAGAATATCACATAGTTGAAATCATACAGTATACATATGTGGACTTTTCAGATTGGCTTCTTTCACTTAGTAATATGTATTTAAGGTTCCTGCATGTCTTTTCATGGCTTTTTAGTGATGAGTGATATTGCATTGTCTGGGTGTTCCGCAGTTTATCCATTTACCTACTGAAGGATATCTTGGTTACTTCCAAGTTTTGGCAGTTATGAATAAAGCTGTTATAAACATCCATGTGCACATTTTCATGTGGACATAAGTTTTCAGTTCATTTGGGTAAATACCATGGAGTGCAGTTGCTGGATTGTGTGGTAAAAGTATGTTTAGTTTTGTAAGAAACTACCAACTATCTTCTAAGGTAGCTGTACCTTTTTGTGTTCCTACCCTCAGTGAGTAAGAGTTCCTGTTGTTCCACATTCTCATTGGCATTCAGTGTTGTCAGTGTTTTGGATTTTGGCCATTCTAATAGGCGTGTAGTGAATTACTTTTCATATGTATATTTATTTATTTCTAAATCAGTGTCACCATATTATCATCCCCCATGTACTACTCAACCTGAATCTGCAACCTTCTCACTTACCTCCATATGTCTGTGCAAGCTCCCTTTTCTGGTAATTTGATTTTGCAGGAAATATCTGGGTATCTGTATTTTTAAAAGCTCTGAAGATGATTCTTTTGCAAAACCAGAGTTGAAAGCCACTTTAGACACACTAAGTAGAATGCTTGGCACAGATTAGGTCTTTAAGAAATGTCTGCTGAACTGAACTAAGTAAGTATTCAGAAACTTTAATTTACCGAAGTCCCAACTGGGGATTTAAACTTGGTTTTGTCTTCCTAGGCTCTGCTTATGTTTTTACGCACTGTATTGTCTCTATCATAACATATTAACCATGAGGACTATATTCTCACATTTGTATAGTATTCAAGATGCAAGCAGTATTGCAAGCCAAACAGGTTGGGTAGGTTGAAATTTCTGTGGCATAAAGTCAGCACAGTTCCATCATATTGGCTAGCAATTCATCAACCTTGAATTAGGAGCTCAGAAAGTATTGGATTTTACTTTTTAAAATCTAAATGATCCATGTTTCATCAGTCGTGTGGATTAAATAGGTGTTTGTGAGGTAGCCCGATAGCCTGACTACTATTTACACTGTTATTCTTATGGGAAAGTATATTCACAAGTTTCAAAGACCACTTCACATCCAGTATATTAATAACCTTTTAAAGAGAATTTATTCATAAACTGGAGTCTCCCTAGAGAGCCTCTGGCCAAAATCAAGTTCATTTCTTCAAATTTGTCCTTTCTTAGTATCAGAAATTGGACTTTGGTACATTCCAAGTGCAATAATATTAAACTTCTTGTATCAACTAACTTTTGCTCTGTTGAAGAATAAGATCGACTTATCGTCTAATGTTATGTATGGCAGAGTCTCAGTGTTGATGACCGAGCTCTGGAGTGTATGCCGGACCTGATACAACTGGGAAGCACTCTAGATAAGAAAACTTTATGGTTTGTCAATTGGTTTACAGTAACTAGTCTATTCAATTTGGGTCTTAATTTTAGATTTTATTTATATGCCACATACACACTATAGGGCCTGGGGCTTGCTTGCTCAGCAAAAGCGCACAAGTCCGTTGCAAACACGTGTCCTTCTGGCTCCCTTCTGGGCAAGATGCCCAGCTGCTGGGATTTGTAACAATCCAGGGCCCGGCCAACCCAGATCTTACCTTATCTCACTTAAAGAACATCATGTCTTGAAGGAACACAGAGCCCCTCCACATGAGCTACTGTTCCTGGGAACACTGGTTGTACCAGGGACAGTCCTTCTTGGCAAGCATATAGCCTTTGTGTGCCCTGCCTATATAAGCAACCCCCTCCCCACCCATGGGTTGCGGGTGCACATTGCTGTCCAGCCGGCCGCCACTGGCCATCCCTGTAAGTAACTCCTAATAAACCTATATGTCTTGTTCGCCGTCTCCGGGTCTTTTCTTTGGTCTCTCCGCAACCTTTCCCGCACTGCTCACCCAACTGGGTGTGCAGCCAGACAATTGGCGAGCCAGGCAGGAGACCAGAGAAACCCCTGTGAGCGCCGAGACTATGGGGGATGGGAAGGGGAAATCTGGGAGTAAATCCTGGGTTGGTCAATGTCCTCCCTGTGGGGGCTGGTCACCATCATCCTTGGATGGGGCCCACTGCATGAGTATGGGGATGCCCCGAAAATGCCAAAAGGCCTGAAAGAAGTCCTGGGCATGATAAATGAGGAAAAGAAGTCAGAAGCCCAGGCGGTAGCTGCAATGTTGGGGTGGCCGCTCCTCACTGCAGTAAGGCTCCTAACAGAAGCTGAGATGGAAGCAAGAGCCAAGGAGAGGCAGCTGCAAGAGGAGCTGAAGTTAGAAAGAGAGGCTCGACTCGTTCAAGTCGAGACAACTGAGGTGCTGTCGCATGCTTAAGGGGAGTCTGATGAGAAAATAAGGATCCTACCCTGTCATTTTGCTGGTAAAAATGGGAAACAAATTCAGGCACAAGGGGAGGGAAAGCATCCCGGGGTGGCTTTTGTGTCTCCTGGACACTGGAACAGAAGGCATTTGCTGTCGGGCATGGAAATGAACAAAATGGCCTCTGTCACTTCTCCTCCCACCCTGTGGCAATGCCTCTATAGCGCTTCCCAGTGGACAAAACCCCCTGGTGTTGCCTTGTTCCATTATATTGGTGACGTCATGTTAACTTCTGAGTCTTTTCCAGACCTCCAGGAAGTCTCCCGCTCCCTTGTCACAGGGAATGACAACAAAGTGCGAGAGTTAGGGTTATCTGTCAAATACTCGGGTGTTGTCTGGTGGGGTAAGACAAACATGGTTCCTGCTGCTGTTATAGATAAGATACAGGCTGTCTGTCCTCTATAAGTTGGTACAAAAGGGTGCTATCTGGGACTGGGGGACCACCAAGCGGGAGGCCTTCACCCAAGCCAAAGTAGCAGTAAAACAAATCCAGTCCTTTGGTGTTTTAACACAAGGACAACCATGTGAATTGGGCATTTCCAGTTACCCAAAGGGGTTCAGATGGGGTCTCTGGCAGAGGCAAGACAATAAACGAGTGCCCCTTGACTTCTGGTCCCAATTATGGTAATTGGAAAGGGGCTGAGAACTGTTATAGTGCCCTGGAACAATTGTGTGTTGCTTACCTGGCCCTTCAGCAGGTGGAGCCCATAACCCATTCACTGCTGGTCACGGTCTGTACTCATCTGCCCATTGCAGGGTGGCTGTGGGACACTTTCCAAAAAGCCCCACTCGGGAACAGCCCAAACACAGACATTGGCAAAGTGGTATGCATACTTACAATAACAAGGGACCCTCACCAGTGGTCTCCTAAGTGCAGAATTGCATGCTTTCCTGGGACCAGTAACATACATCACAGAAGAAACAACCCTGTTAGACGAGGTGCCCATGCCTGAAACCCTGCCAAATGTGTGGGAAGGAGAAGGGCCAATCCCGGTGGAGTCCTGGTGTACGGATGGCTCCACAAGGGGCAGCCCCACCCAGTGGACGGCAGTGGCTATCCAGCCTTCGACCGACGGCACGTGGTTGGACTCTAGCTCTGGCTACAGTAGTCAATGGGCCAAATTGTGGGCCTCCTGGATAGTATTGACTCGTGAGCCCAATCCAATATGTCTGTGCATGGACAGTTGGGCAGTCTATAAAGGGCTCACCCTGTGGATGGCACAATGGGCACGACAAAAGTGGACTATTAATGGTCACCCGTTGTGGGGGGCAGAGCTCTGGGATGACATCTGGCAGTGGGTTTGGGGAATGAGGGTAACAGTATACCATGTGTCTGCACATCAGGTGACAGCACTGCCAGAAAACCAACAAGCAGACAAGTTAGCTCGAATGCATCTCCTGGAAGAAGTACTAACTGAAAGAGTGGTAGAATGGCTACACAAGAAGACCGGACACAAAGGACAAAGGACCCTATGGGCTATTGCCAGTGCCTGGGGCCTCCCCCTACACTATGCTGATATGGTACAGGTCTGTTAGATGTGCCCTTCTTGTTCCTTGCAGAGACCCGGGGCCATTCCCTGGGACACGGGCCCAATCTCCAGAGGCAACCAGCCCACTCAACGCTGGCAGGTGGACTACATTGGGCCCCTGTCTCTTTCTGATGGCTGTCGCTATGCCCTTATTGTGTGGACACATATAGAGGACTGCTACAGGCATACCCCAGCAAGAGGATCACACAAAGACCACCATAAGAGGCCTGGAACGCCTCTGTGCCGCGTATGGTGTTCCCACAGACATCGATAGTGACCAAGGATATCTGCCAACCTCTGCTGCTTGGGCACACACCATTGCTGACATACAAAATTGCTCACTGGGTATGCAGTGAGCTGCCTCTCTCTTCTACCACGGCGTTACCATGGCATCTCCAAGCAGCCAATACCTCTGATTGGAGAGCCCTAAGAGAGAGGAGGAATGTCGCCTGCTTTCCCATTTCTACTCCACTCAACCTGGTGAAAGGTGTTCTTTGGCATTCTTGCCTTCTTATTATTGATTTTGTTCTCTTGCTGTGCTCTCTATTGCCGTTGCGGTATCTGGTTACAATGCTCCTCTATGTGTCTGGCTCAAGGGACTCTGCAGAAGAATGACACAATAAGATTGTAAGGGGTGGAGTGTAGGGCCTGGGCCTTGCTTGCTCAGCAAGAGCCCACAAGCCCATTGCAGCCATGTGTCCTTCTGGCTCCCTTCTGGGCAGGATGCCCAGCTGCTGGGATTTGTAACAATCCAAGGCCTGGCCAGCCTGGATCTTACCTTATCTCATTTAAAGAACATCACCTCTTAAAGGGACACAGAGCCCCTCCACGTGAGCTACTGTTCCTGGGAACACTGGTTGTACCAGGAACAGCACCTCTTGGCAAGCATATAGCCTTTGTGTCCCCTGTCTATATAAGCAACCTCCTCCCTGCCCGCGGGTTGCGGGTGCACATTGCTGTCCAGCCGGCCGCCACTGGCCATCCCTGTAAGTAACTCCCAATAAACCCATATGTCTTGTTCGCCGTCTCTGGGTCTTTTCTTTGGTCTCTCTGCAACCTATCCTGCACTGCTCACCCAGCTGGGCGTGTGGCCAGACACACACAAAGTTTGAGGAAAGAATTTTATGCAAATTATGCCTAAAACAGATCCCATGCTGCTTTAGGTTTATGTAGTTTCTCATAATATAGGCTCGAATCCCACACCGATTGATTTTCTGTTTTTCTCTACCATGAAAGTTTGAGCTTACCTACTTTTTATTTTTCTGTTATCAATAGAGCAAACTAGATAATCTTGTGTGAAAGCACTGTAAATTATAAAGTATTGTGTAAGAAAATTTTTATCATCTTAGCCCTTGGTGTGTTACGTAGTTTGTACTGAAAAAAATAAATCTCTTCTTTGTTTTTACGTTCATAGGAACTAGACTAAATGGAAACATTGAATTCATGAGCTATATTATACCTGTCTATGATATTCAGAAATTTCTCCAGGAAAACATTTCAAGAAAAATTGACTAGTGTTGGTTTTTTAGTAAATATTATATATAGGCAAAAACGAAATGAAAGGTACCTTCTATTCAGTCTATTTCAGGATCTGGCAGCTTTTCTGCTTTTAATTTATTCAAGTATGTTTTTAATTTTTAGGATATTGGAAATAATAAACGAATGTTGGAGACCTGGTTTCAAAACATCTAAGCATTTCTGCTGGTAGTGTAAGAAAATCTTCATTTTATTTGACTTCAATAAGTGCTCAAAATAAATATTTGACAAACCAATCACAAACAGTTATGTTTTCATGTCTTTATCTTTTCTTTGAGCACAAACTTCATGTCTTAAAAATGGAGAAAGGACTTGTATGTACATGAAACATTCAATTCAAAACCAGAAAATCAAAGAGCAGGGATCCACATTGTATCAATCCAAATGTGATATAAAAACAGAGAGCCTTGTCCCTGTTTAAGAAACAATATGAAAAACTCAAGTACAAACGATTTTTCTATGGTATCTGAAGATAGATTGCTATCATTTTAGCTGTTGCTGAAGGAGATAGGAGTGTTTTCAGCCTTATCCTTCAGCATGTGTGTTATTATTCAGGGTTTCTTTTCTAAGCTCCTGCTATATGCTCTGCAGTTCTTTTAATATTAAAAAACGTTCTTGTACTTAAATGTTCAATTTAATTAGCTCTTCTGTTTTCTAATAGCCCTTCTCTGACTGGCTGAGCATGAATGAATTTGTTCTTAGATGTCCATTATCAATATAACAGTTGTTAAGATATTGTGTATTAATTATAACTGCTTTGCAAGTAACAGAAATATGACAAATAGCAGCTTAGTCAAACTGATTTTTCTCCTGTACCAGAGAATCTCAGGGGCAGTCAGTCCAGGGCTGGTGCAGCTACTCAAGGAGCGGGCTTTTTTGTGCTCCTCCTTGGTTATCCTTTGCAAGTAGCTTTCATGCCTGTAGTCATGGGATGGCTACTGCATCTTGAGGTGTCACATTTAAGCAGGAAGAAAGGCAAAAGGCAGAGGGCGAAAGGTGCGTGCCAGTTGAGCCTGTTCCTTGTTATCAGGAAGACAGTAATCTTTCCAGAAGCTCCACTCTGTTTTAAAATGTAGATTTTGTTGTTTTGTTCAGGTATGGTGAGGCCAACAGATCAGGAGATGATCGCCATTCAAAAGATAGAGTATTACAGTTCCCAAGAGAAAGAAGGGCACACCATGCCACGCAGGGCCACAAGAGGTCGGTTGAAGGCAGAAGGCAGAGAGCTAGGTGAACTGCAGGAAAACCTTTGTTGTGGTTTTCTCTGGAATGAATGGGCAAGGCAGGGTAAGCAGGTTTAGTATGGTCTAGTTTGAATAATTCTGTGGGGCTCTGCTGGGGGCTGCTGTTGTAATCTGATGCCTAGCCCTGGGCTGATTAGGGCAGTGTAAGAGCCAGGGAAAGCCAGGATTGTTGGTACCAGCTTTGGATTGGTTAGTTTGCATATGAAAGGTGCACTTTGCAGTAAGTCATTTACTCTCCAAGAATCCTGTAAGTCTGGGTAGGGTAGTCCTTCCTTAGTCAGCAAGGCTCCAGATATCAAAGCATCAGATACAGAAACTAGAGAATGTGGTTAATACGCACTCTCTCGTATCCTTTGCTAGAACTGTGTCACTTGGCCATCCGTAGCTACGAGGAATTCTGGGCATTTGGATATTTTTGACTGAGTACATTGTTACCATAAACAAAATTGGAGTAATATTAGTATGGAAGAAAAATTGAATAGATATTGATTAAGCACCTAGTAGCATCTGGTACACAGTGTCACATGTGAAGAATTAGCATCTAAAAAGTATAGGTGTAGTTTAAGTCATGAGTTGCAAATTCAAATGCCTCAGAGGCCAAGTATATAATAAAGAGTGAAGTGGGCTCAGTGGAGGATTATAGGGAGTGCTGGGGACTATGGTGAGATGGAAGGCTCATATACTCTTCAAAGTAAAAACTTGAAAAAAAACTGTGTGTGAGTGATTTGTGGCCTATTGGCTACCAGTTTGTTGTACTTAAGAAATTTTTAAAAATTCCATATAACTAAATAGAAAGAGGCTTATTAATTTCACAGAAACAAGTGTAAATAGAATTACACCTCATTTATCATTTACCAATTTATTATTTAGTCATCACATACACTACATTTTTTAGATAACTTGGTAACCCTTTTAAGTACCAACAGTTTTGAAATTTTAACTATTTTTCCCTCAACTTTTCATTTTGAAAGATTTCAGACCTATAGAAAAGTTGAATAGTACAAGGAATGCTTATATATCCTTAACTTAGGTTAATTAATGATTAACATTTTGCCATATTTACTCTTTCTTTCTCTTTCACACATATATACAAATATATATATATATTTTTTTCTCTTTCTCCTGAACTTATTTGAAAGAACACTGAATGCATTATGGCACTTCATCCCTAAATATGTCAACATGTATCACCTAAGATCAAGGACATTTCCACATAAATAAAAAACATGTACATATACTGTTATCACACTTGAGAAATCTGTATTTGTGCAATAAATTTTAATATTCCGTATTCAGTTTTACCCAACTTTTCCAATAATGTCCTTTTCAGCATTTTTTTAAGAAATATAGGATCCAATCAAATATCTTCTTTAATCTAGAACTGTTCTGTCTTTCATAGCATTAATGTTTTTTAGTCCAGGCCACTTGTTTCATAGAATGCCCACAATTTTGATTTGTCTGATTGTTTCCACAAAATTAGATTTGGTTAGACATTTTGGGCAAGAATAGCCCATAGGTGGTGTGAACTCAGAGCAGCATATCAGGAGTCTCGGCCATCAGTTTGTCCTGTTGGTGGTGGTGATGTAAGTGTAGTCACCTGGGGAAGGTGGTGTCTCAGACTTCTCCAGTGAAGACACTGTTCCCTTTGTGAGTAGTCTGTGGAGCGATGCTTTGAGACTTCGTGAGTATTCTGTTTCCCATTAAGCTTTCACCTGAAAGTTAACATCCATTGATCCTTCACTGAGTCAGTTAGGACATTGGTAGTTATAAAATCGTGATTTTCTGGTTTGCGCATTTCTTCTACATGAGCTGGCATTCTTTTATAAAGAAAGGTGTTTCCTCCCAGCTCTAGCCCCAGCTCCTTTCTTGAGTTCACTATGAACTCATGGATTATTTTTGTGTTCAGTGTGTTATATTCCATTATTATCATTATTCATGTTGATGCCCAGATTGTTCCTGATGTTGCTGGACCTCTGAACTGCTGGGTGCGGGAGGCATTTTCAGCATCGCCCTCTCACGATGTGACTTCTTTTCTGGGAGTGATATTGCCTGTGCCACCACCCCAGGTTCTCACTCCTGCTCTTCTCTTGTCCTCCCGGTTGCCACCTGACTCTGTCCCAGCACAGGTCCTGAAGCTTCGCCTTCTGCATTTGGTGTTTCTTTCCCCTCTTACATGTAAATTAAAGTTTATGGTAATCTGTTCTCCTAGTAGTGCAGATGTGGGATATAGGTGGTTTCATTTGCTCCATTTGTTGATCTGATTTTTTGGAGGATGTGTGGTGTGATTAGAATTTAGGTGGCTACAATTATTAAACTGGAATTCCTCAATTTTAACCTTTTTTTAATGGCTTTCTAAGATGCAAAATGTCTGACTTTCAAATGAAGTTTTCATTTAAACCTGGTGACTCTTGGTAATCAATAAGTAAACTCGGGTAAGCCTTTAGTGTCTTTTGAAATATGTTATGCCATTTGTCCCTACTCTCAATAGCCTCTAGCCAGTGTACTCTTTCTGAGTCCTTGGATTTCTTTGCTTTTCTATAGCCTTTCTCTTTCCACTTGCAGATCAACATCAGTCATTTTTGCCCCATTGTCAAGGCACTGCCTACTAAACCCTATCTACTTTATTATCTGCTGTGAATAGAGAATTGGGAATTCAGATAGCACATCCTGTTAGACTTGGGTATGACGTTAGAATAAACGGGACCTATGAAAGCCTGAAGGCCTCTTTCTCAGAAGGTCTGCTTGCTTATTAAATAACCATTCTGCCTATTTCCAGTTCTTTAGTTTGTTCTAGTTTAGACAGTCAAGCTGATGGTAAACAATTTAAAAAATGATACCTTATGTAACGATAATGAGGGAAGGCAGTACAGTGTTAAGAGCAAAAGGTGTCTCTAGAATCAGATTCCTTGGGTTCCAATCCTGGTCCTGCTCCTTATTAGCTGTGTAACTTTAAGTAGTTGCTTAACCTCTCTGCATTTCTACTTCTCACCTATAAAATGAAGATAGTATCTTTTCCACAGGTTTTGTGAAGATTAAAAAAGATAATACATGATAAATATAGAACAGTGCCTTGGTCTTGATAATTGCTATCACAGTCAATATATTAAGAAGAAGTAATAATTACTTTGCACAAGGAGCAGTGATCAATATTAAATAAAGCAGGTCATCAGATCTTTAGGATAATCTATTTGTGACCTACCTCCCACCCACCCCCTACACTCCCCACCCCATCCTGAAATTAAAATAAACTTTAATGATAATTTCTTAAATCTTTAAGCTTCCCCTTGAGAAGAAAGCATAAATGATTATTTTGTAGCTTACTCATTGTTTAGAGGTATGGTTTAAAAGGGACAATTATAGCTAAATGCCTGAATGATGTTAATTTCAAAGACTTTAAAACACTTTTTTTGGTATTCTATAGAAATGCACAGTTTGCAATGAAGTTACACTGTTGTTGAATCATATGTCCACTAGAGGTCACATTATACTTTTATATTGATATCTTTTTCTTGCTAGTGCCAGTGAAGTCAAAAAAAGACTGAGATAGGAAAAGTCCATTATTGCTTCCTGCAAAAATATGATTTGAAAAAGAAAGAAAGCCAAGCTGGACTATTATAGGAACCATCATTATATGTCATGGTTTTATATTTGATAGTTTGTTATTCTGTTGGTTAGAAAATTGATTTGTATTATTGAAGTTAATAACGAGATTTTACTACCCAAGTTAGAAATAGAAACTTCTTATTCCCTGCCAGAGAATGATTTCCATTTCTTGCAACTACTTCTGAATGATTTCATGTAGGTGGAGAATCATATATGACTATTTTTCTCACATAATTATTTTTATTAATTAGTATGGATTTGAGTAGTACCTACTGGAAGAGTGACCTACACAAGTTATTTAAATTCTCTGGACTTTCAATTTCCAAATATGTAAAATGTGAATAATAGCTATGACAGTATGATGGTGAATATCAACATTTAAGGGAAAGTTCTATGCAAATGATAAAATCTATGTAAATGGTAAAGTGAGTTATCAGATGATGGCTGTTGTTTTTGGCCCACTAAAGCACATTATAGGAAAGAGTGTAGGAACCTCCAAATTTTTCTGCTCTCTTTTCTGATAGAATAGATTATTAGTTTATATTTACTTTTTTGAAATAGCCATTGTGGCTAACAGTGGATATATTTTAAATAGGCTACCTTTAAGATACTTTATTTTTAAAAATGTTCAAAAAATTAACTGTAGCTATGTGGAAAATTCATGTATGTGGAATTCATTCCGCTATGATGCCTGATGTTACTATTTTTGTATAGTCACAGCCTTAAGAACTGCTCTCTGGTTAAAAAAACATGAGTACTAATTCCTGGCAGTTTCACATTTTCGCAGAACTAATGGGTTTAATTGAATTTAGGCATTGCTGTAGTCTGCTTTTAGTGATAATTTTGGTCCTGATATGGATAATATCAGAGTTGATGTGAGGTAACTGAAAGATGGGACAAACAATTATGGTGTTAAGTAAAGTCAGTGCTTAATGTGTTTTCATCATGTTTCAGCCACAGATTACAAAGGTCATCTTAACTGTTGTGTTTATAGCCATGCAGGGAAGGCTCGATTGGCAATTTCAGCATTTAAAGTGCAAACAATTTTTAAACTTTGGTGTGCAGAAATGATCACGAACATAAGTAGAACACTGCTGGTTCAAAACAGGAAGCAAATATATATTTAAAAAAATAGTTGATAATCTCTTCTTCACTGTGAATACCTGGTTTTTACTACTCCCCTTCCCGCCTTCCTGTTCTCTTAACTACTTCTGATGGCCCCGGAGCTCAAATACAGGTCTGCCTGACCCCAGAGCTTGTAGTCACACCCTCTATATTTGCCAGGCTGCCGCTTTTTAAAAGCATTTAAAACCATTATAACATATTATATATTTCCTGTATTTGAAATGTTTCCTAGTAAGTGCATATTATATAGATTTTTTTTCTCATTTTATGATTTTTATTGATAAGAATCCCCACTAACTGTCTGTCTTGTATGGAAACCATCATGAAAGGTTTTGGGATCTGTTAGATTCCAAGCTTGAGTCTCTGCTCTGCCATTTATTCTTCTATGACTTTGGGCAGGTCCCTTAATCTCTGAGTTGTTTCGTTATCTGTTTAATGAGGACAGTCATTTCATTATACAGTTGTTGAATAAATAATATAGTCCATATCTAGCCTACTAATTTCAGAAACATTGCTATGGGATTTTTTTGTTGTTGCTGTTATCATTGTTTTGTAGGGAGGTGGCTGTATTTGAAATTTTTAATTTTTTTCCCCTGTAGATAACAGATAAGAGAGTATCCAGAAGACACGCCATTCTTGAGGTGGTAGATGGTCAGCTTCGAATCAAACCGGTAAATATGTTATTAATGATTTATTTTAACTTTTTTTGTTTCTCACCTTTTTCCAGCTCCTGATTAGAGGGGATTATATTCTAAAGTTAAGGAAATAGGGAATTAATGTCAGAATATATCCTTCTTATTACTAGAAGATAATTAGGAGAGAAAAATGTAAACTGTTGAAACTACCTCTTTTCCCATAGGGCAGTGTTACATTTATGTAGTTAGAATTTCAATGCAAGATGACTCCCAGTTCATGTATACATTATGATTTTGTTCATAATTGGATAATACAAATAAGATCCTATAAGAAAGCCCATAAGTATGTAATGGTTGGTATTTTGGGGTGGGGTAGCAGCCAAAGTCACATAAGTGTTATAGGGTTGTATTTTAACAGATATCTATACCTCTGTATATACAGTTGATTATTTCTAAAATTTATACCTTGTTCAACTTTAGGGTTTTAAAAATAATTTTAATTTGAAAGTTCCTGTTGAGGGCTAGAATTTTAATTGCTTGCTTTACAGTTTAAGCACTGCTGTTTTGTAGGGACAGCCGTTTCTGAGACTATACTATTTGATTATTCCTTTTCATTTGCAGAATCTTTTGTGTAGGAGAATGAAATATATGTATGAGGGTTCATTTATTTTGGACTAGATGCTGTGGTGGTAAAATTATTATTATGGATTGAAATTCATTAATTTATAACATTTTTAAACCTATATGTATTTTCATCTTATATGTATAACTGCCTGTTGTGTCATTAGTTCTTTCTTTTATACCGATAGTACTTTTATTATCCTATTTTAAGCTGTTCCCAAATTTGAGAAGTATCCTTTTAATTCTAGTATTGGGAAAAATTTTGAGTAGAGTTGAATTCACCCCATCTCAACCTTGAATACATACTTTTTAAAAAGGTTTGTATCTCATTCTGCATTGTCTTAGTATCTCAAAAAGTGCTAGTATCTTGTAGTCAGCACCCCTGTGGGAGCCCCTTTCTTTGCCATCAGTTATTCATCTCTGAATCCTCTCCAGTTGCCTTATTCTTCTTAGATGAGACTTAACTAGATCATAAGCACATTGAGTATAGGAACCCGGACTAATCTTTGTACCTCTAATAGTTAGCATAATGCCTAGCACATAGTGGGTACTTTATTAATATTTGTTGAATGTATGAATGAACGCTGCAGTGAGAACTATATGTGGCGTTTCTAGGAGTGGAGATGTCATGGATTTTTACAAAATTATGTTATTTTCCAGTACCTAATTTCCAACACTCTTTCAATAAACTACTATGGCCTAAAATGAAGTTTGTTTTTGTTGTTACTGAAGCACATTAAGGTTAGGAATATAGAATCTCTACATTCTTATCCTGGCTTTTCTGATAGAACATATCATTAGGTTATATTTACTTTTTTCAAAATAGCAATTATGGCAAATAGTACACCTGGCTCCTCCAGTGGAAGACCCATGACTTAGTACTTACTTTTTGCATTATTTAGATTTACTGCTTATAATTCGTGTTAATGAAATGAGGACTTATAGTGGGTACTTAATTTTTTGATAAGTAGAACATTTAAATAGTCCCTGATGATTAGATTTCTAGTTATTTTTGATACCAAAGCAGAGAATATCAGCTTCTACAGCAGGTTTATAGACTTTTCTAGGTTTGTATTAGTATTCAGATCCTGCTAACCATGTATGCAAATGTCAGAGAAAATAAATAAAAACTGGTAGTACTCTTTACTCCACTTATCAAGACAGACTCTTGGTTAATACCTGTAATTCTTGTTGTTTTTTGCAGCTTTGCTTTTGCTTCAAATAACATCTGAAAAATTCACAGTAGCAGAATAGTAAACAATGAAATGATCCATTTTAAGAACTCAGCACATTTATTTGTGAGCAAGTTAATCAACTGAATTGTGAACAACTGAATAAATATTAGATTTTCTTTTTAGACTCTTATTTACTCAATGCTAGGAAGAAACCCTTCTTATAACAAAATTTATGTGGGATTAAATTTTTTATGTGTCAAAAATAGGCCATTAGGAAACCATCCTTTTTACTAATGATGAATATTTTAAAATTTATTCATTATTTTTTTCTCAGTGTTAATCAAGGACATTTATATTTTAAAAACTAGAGTGTTTTCCAAATTGGTGTCATAAAATGCTTAACTGGAGTTGTGTCTATACTTATATGAAAAGAATTCAGATATATTTTGAACTTCATGACTGTTCAAAAGAGTATTAATTATGTAAAATAAATATACTTAAATTAAAGGTGATTTTATTAATGGAAAATTCTCTCTTTGATTTAAACTTTATCCATTATGAGGTGGGTCATGTTTCTGCATGGGAGTTCAGCAATGTTCAAGACACCTTTTAGAAAACATTCTTCACGTTTACTTGGTCTTTAAATAGATCGTACTCGTATAAAACAACTGTATGAGGTCAACAAGTTTGAGCACCAAACTGTGGTAGATACAAAATTAGAAGCTAGAGCAAAAATTCCTTATTAGGTAATAGATATAAAACTAAAATTTGGGGTGATAAAGTTTATTTATTTAAATTATACCCTTGTTTATATTTATCTTTTAAATACTCTTTAGTATAATTTTATCAACTTTCTAGTAAATGTGACCTTATAGGCATGGGAGAAAGGTAAATATTTTTTACCCTTCTCTTGGTATCATTATTTTTGACAACTGGATAATGTCTGATTCTACATAGCCAACAAGTTGCCAAATGGGAATTAGAACTCAGGTAATTTTTTCATTATATTTCCCAAGTCAGGATTCTCTTGCCATTTGGTGTTCTCATTCTCTTTGCCATGATTGGAGAAAGATTGATATCCAAAATATATAGCAAATGCCTTCAATCAATGAGAAAAAGATAAACAATCCAGTAGAAAAGTGGGCCAAAGACTTGAGTGGCACATTACTGAAGTGGAAACCTGACTGGTTAGTAAACAGGAAAAGGTGCTCAGTCTCCTTTTTAAATGGAGAAATGTAAATGAAACCAGAATGAGATTCCATTTCACACCCAAAAGATTGGCAAAAATGAAAAGTCTAACAATTTCAAGTGTTGGTGAACGAGTCGAATAGTTGTAAACTGTGGGTGGGAACTTAAATGGTGCAGCCACTTCGGAAAATAGCTTGACATTATTTCCTAAAGATAAAGGCATGCATTCCCTACAAGCCAGACCTCACACACACATTATCAATAGATGTGTACAAGAACCTGAAGAACAAAATGGTTTATATAATAGCAAAAGACTAGAACCAACATAAATTTCCATCAACAGTAGAATCGATAGATACATTGTGATATTTATCAACTATATATATTGATATATATAAATACTGTGAAATATACTACAGTAGTGAAGATGAATTACAGTGAAAGCATGAAAAAACGGATTAAAATCAGAAACATCATACTGAATGATAAAAGCAAGCCTTGGAAGAATATATACAGTATGGCTCCATTTATATAAGATTAAAAATTCTACAAAATAAATAGTATATTCAGGGTCATAAAAATAGGTGATAAAACCACAAAGAAAATTAAGGAAGTGACAAACACAAAAATCAGGATAATAGTTACCTCTGAGGGAACTGAGAAGAGAATGGGATATGGAAAGACTCACAGGGGACATCAAAGGTAATGGTAATATTCTTTTTCTTAAACTGGGTGGTGAGTTCACACATAATATCTTATATGTGTTATGTCTCTAAAAAATTATTATGGAATGTTTACAACATGAAAAAGGTGTAAAGAATAGTACAATGTACTGTAGTTACTTCTGTAAGCCAAACTACCAAACATTGGAAGACACGAAAAAGTGTATTTATTTTTAAGGAAAAGCACAACTCTAGTACTAGAATTTGATTGCTCTTTTAGAAAAATGTTTAATTGGGTTTTGAATTTTATTCTAAGAATTATTATACTGACATTATAATAGTTTAAGGAAAGCTGCTTCTTGGACTTGGTGAAGTCCTTTGCTTTATGTAATGCTTGATTTCTTGTTTATGTTAATATACTTTCAATAAAATGCCTGTCCCCTTGAAATAGATTTATTTACTTATTCAGCTACACCTTCAAGGTGCAATTTAGAGAAATTTACAGAAATTTTAAAACTGACCTTAATTGTTAACAGAAGTTTTAAGATCTTGAAAATAATGAGAATAAGATGGACAAGTAACTTCTAGTTCATTCGTTTTACTTAATGTGTGCTAAATATCATTTATTCTCTGTTCCCTAGTCAGTCACAGATTACTTGGTTGCTAAAGCAAGTTATATATACAACTGTAATAAAATGTTGAGAGGGAAGATTTAGTTTAAATAAACTTTGTAAAGTTATATAAATGAATATAGCAAATGTTTTGTTATGGTGATCCATTCTGTATGCTGTATACTTCAAATTATGTTTAAGTGATTAAATATTTTCCTGCTTACCTTAAAATTAGAAATCCAATCAATTGAAAAAGTAGCTTTGACAATGATAGATGGATGCTATTATGGCAATTACTAATTTCTACTTTTAAATTGGATGAATTCGTCTTTTTTTTCCTCTAATATTTCCCTTTAAAAAAGTCTCTAGCTCTCAGCAGTTCTAACAGTGCATGAGGAGATAATGTTAGCTCATGAGGAGATGATGTTAGCTTTTTTGTGTGCCATTTAAACTTAATCTACAGTCTGATATCAGCAGAGAGAGAATGCATTATAAAGGCAAAATGATGATGTTCTTTGTAAATGACTGTATCACCAGTAGTTAGTTATGTCCTCAGGGTGAATTCGTAGCTGTCAGTGCTCTTATTTCATTTTAATAAAATCTTACTCTTTTTGGTTCTTGGATGATTGAGGGAGTAGTTCTATAACTACATAAAAATTGCAAAAGGGTTTTTTTTTTTTGCCATTTGGGATTGATCCTCAAAATATACATCTTTGTATGATTGTGTTTTTTCTACTGCATGATAAAATTCCTGAGTTGTGATTGTTTTTCTTCCCATGAAATTATGAGTGTACTTGGAAAATAGTTATAAAATACTACAATCACTTTTCCACAACTCATTTTGTAAAATAAATAAATAAAAAGATGCTTTCCAAATTAAGGAAAAAAGAGACATTGAAAATAAGAGGAACTTTTTTGGGGGGTACACATCAATCTTTCTTTAATATTTAATGATAACTCCAAGAGAAAGCTATAGAAAATTGATTTGTTTTTAGTTTCATTTCCTCGGGGATAATGCATTCTTTGTACCACTTTTAAAATTATAGCATAATCTATTTAAGTTCCCATTTATAATCCCATTGATATGTTAAAAGTCACACATCAAAGATAGGCCTCTCATATAGGAGTTCATATCTTTGATTCACTGTGGGTTTGGGTTTGCCAGTATTTTGCCTGCTCTTGTCTGCTTTTAGAATAAAAGTTAAATTAGCGCCTCATTGAAGGAATTGGAGAGGCTTCCATCTTTTCCTGTTCTTGGAAAGAGTTTGAATATTCAGAAAAATCTTCAAATCCATTTGGGTCTGGTTTGGGGAGGGATTAGAAAAAATTTTAATTATTGATAGTATTTTCAAAATATTGTAGGACTAATTCAATCTCCTTTTCTTTTGATAATTAAATGCTTTTTAAACAAGCTACACACTCACACATAAACATACATGCTTTCTTTTTTTGTTAATTTAGTGTATATTCTTTAAGATAATTGTCAATTTTGGCCATATTTACAAATATATTGGCCACAAATGAGTGCATTTTTAGTTGGAAGGTGTATAGTTTGACATAGATTTTTAAAAACTTATTCAATTAGTAATATTTATTTAGGTTTAAATTAAAGGATCCAAACGTTAGATTTCTTGGAATGTCATTTCTGCTCTTAGTTCTGGGATTCCCTGTATGAACAGTTTTAGAAAGAAAAAGATGATCATGGATCACGTTGGTCTACTTTGTTGCTGAATTTGCCAAATGCCTAATTTTTACCACCTAAAATTTAAATGCTAAGTGCTTTCAGCTGAGAAAAAATACTCACACTGAATGTTTCTTTGATTTTGCGTTTGTAATGCCTTTTTTAAAAGAAATATAATTAGTTTCTTTTTTTAAGTATTTTACCTTAGAGAAGTAGAAACTTTTGGAATTTAGTGTCTTCGTATTTAAACATCTTAGCCTTTGTAAATTTAAGACTATGTCATTATTTAATGTGTTTAGAGATTCATCTGAATCTTTAAAATACTCATGAATGAGAACATCGTCTTATCTTAGCCTCTAAGAAGAAAACCTCATTTAAAGAACATTCAAAGTTCAGGCAGAAGCCATGTATATTCCTGTCTTGACTCTTGTCCCTCCCATTACCCAACAGTCCTCACTCTGGTGACCTTGGCATACTCAAGGGAGGGGAGGCTTTACTTAAAAGGCTGAGGAGTAACAGGGAATGGACTTCCAAGCCCAGCAGCGTGCACAAGCTCAGAACCTGGTAGTTTGTCCTGTCTTTTTGCACTCAAAGGCTCTAGCCATAAGCCAGACAGCCACTTTGAGAGATAAATTAGGGTGGCTGATAGCATAATGAAAGGTTTCTAAACATATAATTCAGATTATAACTTGATTTTTAAAAAATCAAGCATTCACAACTCTTTTTAGGAATATGATGTTGCATAAATATGATGTTGCATAAATATGGTGTTGCACTGCATTTCCATTCTTTTTTTTTTTTTTTTTTTGTGAGGAAGACCAGTCCTGAGCTAACATCTGTCCCCAGTCCTTCTCTTTTTGCTGAGGAAGACTGGCCCTGGGCTAACATCCGTGCCCATCTTCCTGTACTTTATATGGGACGCCGCTACAGCATGGCTGACAGGCAGTGCGTCGGCGGGCGCCCGGGATCCGGGCCGGCGAACCCCGGGCTGCCAAGCGCGAACTTAACCGCTGTGCCATTTCCATTCTTAACGCAGTCTTGTATATAGTTTGAAAATGTCTCTGACCAATAAAACAATTGCCTAGCAAATTTGTGTAGCCTCTGTTTTTAATTTCTACTTCTACCCTTTATCTCCAAATTTTATTTTACTGCTTTCTTTTAACAGAGATTTAAAGGAAATAGAAATGTTTTCAATTGCAGATAGACCTAGGAAGGACTTATGGCCAGATCCTCATGAAATTATATTGCTAGAACCAGGTAGATTATGTTCATTCTAGCTTTCAAAGTTGTCTTGTTTGTTGTTGTTGTTGTAAATTTGGGCATGTAAGTAACAATGCTTATTGTCCTGGCACTTTTGTTTTAATGCTCCCTATTCTCTATTGGTTCCTCCCACCCCACCTTGGCTAATATACTCTTTGGACAGTTCAGCTTCTAAAATGTAGTTTTCTTTCCCAATTGAGCTAAATAGTTTCTAGGTTTCCTTCCCCCAATTCCGTGATTCTGTGGTTAGTTTAAAAGTTAGTTGTGGTATTTGATCAAATGAAGTTACGTGAAGTGAGAGAGTTACTTGTGTGATTTTCTTGGGATTTTGAAAGCCTGTAAGCTCGTGCCAAGCTGCTTTTGTTATTTAACCCTGAGCTTTTTAGAAGATGAAAGTGAGTACTGTTTAAAACTTTACCTGATTCTATACATTATATTCATAATGTTTAAAAATCATGCAGCCCAGTATCTTATAGAGAATGGAATTTAAATAATTTTAGGGATGAATTTAAGTGATTTAGCTGGTAGCATTTTCAGTAAACACATTAGATTTTAAGCCTCACTTCTTATAGTAAACTATTTGGAACCATTCCTGAGATTATTTACTAATGACTGACAATTGAAATATCTATGATTCTTCCTGCTGTTAAAGACTTCTGTAGTCATTTTAATCATAGACTATTAGAGCTGTGTTAGGTACAGTTATCTGTACTCATGGACTTGAGAGCCTAGTGGTGATTTATCAGATGATTATAGATAGTCTTTGAACTGATAGAGACTAGTTCAAACAGTTCAAGCAGAAAGGTGGAGTGGGATAAGGCATCTCATGCTATAGTAAATGAAAGAACGTTTTGAGTAAACCTCCATGGTTGGATCAAAGATGGTGTGTATAGGGTGAAGATTTTGGAGTATGAAGGTGGGAGATGAGGTTGGAAACCACTGTAGGGTTATGAAAAGCCTTCACTGCAGAGCTTTGTTTTTATTGGGAACCATCAAAGACTTTATACAGGGAAATGTAGAAGAATAACTTGGGAAGCAGTGAGGTGAATGAAGACAGGGAGACTTGATGTGATGTTAGCACAAGCAAGAAGTGCAAGTAGTGGGTAAGAGCTTGAACTAGGGCAGTGACTGCAAACAGTAAAGGGAAATGGATTCAAGAAACACGTCAGAGGTAAATGATCTGGGACCTGATATTTGGATGGAGTGGGAGAACATTGTAGATGTTCAATAGATGTTTGTGGATATTTTGATGTGTTTTAATATATAATAGAAATTAAATCAGAATATATTGCACTTACCCCTGAAATACCCTATTCATTTTCTGCAGAAGTAGACTTTTTAAAAAAAAAAAGAAAAATTAAAATCCAAAGTTAATAACATTATTTGCTTCATGTTTTATAAAATATTCTAGACTTGTTTATATTTTACTTAGTTTATATTCTGTAAAGGCTTAAGATTTTTAAAAAATGAAAGTAATTATTTAACAAAAATTTTAACCTAGTTTCCCAATGAAAAGAAATTTGTTGAGGGATAAAAAGAAAAAATGAAAAGAGCTGAAACATTTCTAGAATTTCAAAATACCCACATTAAAAATAGGCCTTTTATAAACTTCCTCAGTTTTTCCATAATGGATATTTCTTATAGTAGGAACAGAAGTTTTTACCTGTTGAATTTATACTGAATTCTAGTCTGTTCAAACTCAAGGTGAATAAAACATATCTTAACCCCTACAGATATTTTAAATGGTTGGGATCAGAAAAGATTTTGATATGAAAATATAGTGTATCTCAAAATACTTTAATGAAGTATAAAGAGAAAAACTGGGAATGTTCAGCATATTTCCACTCCCATGGTGGTAAGTAACTTGCCGTACTGGAGAGGTTGTTGATGTCTCTAGAGAAAGTCTCATTTAAACTGATGAAGTAGATAGATGGATGGATGGATGGTAGGGGGAGTTGTTCTATGTAAGACTCTATTAAAAAAACAAAGATCTGCATTACATAGATTGCTTTGTTATACACTAAAACGTATTTATTATAAAAACTCAATGATATTGATGGCCAAAAGGCTATTTGACTTTTTGAAATGGCCAGTTTCAGCTTGGTTCTAGTTGGAAGTTTTAAGGTGCCTTTTTTTTTTTGTGGGGAAGACCAGCCCTGAGCTAACATCTGTTGCCAATCCTCCCCTTTTTGCTGAGGAAGACTGGCCCTGGGCTAACATCCGTGCCCATCTTCCTCCACTTTATATGGGACGCCACCACGGCATGGCTGATAGGCAGTGCGTCCGCGGGCGCCCGGGATCCGAACTCGCAAACCCCGGGCTGCCAAGCGCGGACTAAACCACTGCGCCACCGGGCGGCCCCTAAGGTGCCTTTCAATAAGTCTTAGTTATGGAGGCAACCCTCATTATCTTTGCTAACATGGAAGCAATTAGTGGCAAACATAATTCAAAATAGTGGATACTGTAATAGTTTTGACGTGGAGATATATTTACTGCTTGCAATTTGAATATGGATGATGAGCTTCATAGTGGGAGTTTCATTCAAACAGAATAAGAAGATTCCTCTGTTTGGAGCAAAAACCCAACCAAACAAAAAGCATTGCTTGAGAGATTTGATGAAAATCTCCCTTCCCATAGTTTGTCATTTTTTTAATCATAGTAAGAAACTATTAGGGGAAAATAAGTGGAAAAGAAGCAAGCCATTAACAGGAGATTAGTGAATTTTGGATATCAAAATTGGGGGACTCAGTTTCCATACTGAGAATTATTTTTCATGTTTCTCTTTCCAATGTCCAGTTGTCTCTCTTAAGCAAAATAGAAGTATCTGTTAACTGTTAGTTGATAACTTTGCTTTTTTCTTTGATTCCTAGAGAAATGGGAGGTATATGAAAGCTTTTTCCCTTTTTTATATATAGATAATAATTATGGTACTTAAACATGCCAGATTTATTAGACTTTTAAGTCTAAGTTTATAGTTAAATTGTTTTAATACTAAAATTTTGGGTCAATTCATATTTAGTTGTATTTTTTGTCATAATTTTGAGTTACAACATCACTGTATTCTTTTTTTTATTTGCTAGATACACACAAATCCATGTTTTTATCAGTCTTCCAAGAAGAGCCAACTCTTACCATTAAAGACAAATCTATGGCATGAGTTGAATCCTGGAGATAGTTTTTCTTTGTTAGTCGACAAATATGTTTTCCGTGTTTTCTCTACACACTCTGAAACGGAAATGGAATGTACTTTAAGGTAAGATTGCCTGATGCAATGAGATTAAGTAATGGTATTTGTAACCTAATTTCTCAGCCATTCACAAATGCTTCAGTAGAAACCATTCTAGGATTAAACTATATTGGCGATATAGGAGTTACATGGTGTGTGCGTGTGTGTGTGTGTGTGTGTGTTTCTAGAAGACATGTGACTTTGGAAACTTATGCCGTAATAATGATTGCTTCCATATGTGGTATGTTTTACCATTGTGTTCAGAATGTATTTTCTATCTAACAGTAACCGAGATAGTTACTTTGAAACTGACTACGTTTTCTTAATCTTTTTTTTTCAGCTTTTTAAACTTTATTTAGGTATTAACCTCTGGCTTAGACTGCACTTGTATAACTCCTCTTTCTTATTGAAAAAACCAGAAAATATAAAACAGGGAAACTGAGGAAATGAGGTATTACAATAAACATCTGGTGTAAAGTTAAAATTATTCCACTAGTTTTGTTGAGGCATTTGTTAGCAGATTATTTGCCTTTGTTTCAGCTTTTAAATTATAGAAAACATAAACTGGACCTGTAGAAGTAGATGGACAAAATTATACAGAATATGTTCTCTGACTGCAATAGTGTTAAATTAAAAATCAATAACAAGTATCTAGAAAAATCTCTAAATATTTTGAAATTAAACAAGACACTTCTAAATAACCTATAGGTAAAAGAGAAATCATAAGGGAAATTAGAAAACATTTTGAACAGAATAAACAACATAAAAATTTGTGAGATGAAGCTAAAGTAGTCCTTAGAGGGAAATTTATATTAAATGCCTATATTAGAAAAGAAGAAAGTTGTAGAACAATGATCTGTGCTTCTACTTGAAGAAGATAGACAGGAGCAAATTAATCTCAAAGCAGATAGAAAAAAGGAAATAAGAAGAATAAGACTAGAAATCAATGAAGTAGAAAATAGACAAATAACAAAATCAACAAAGCCAAAAGTTGGTTCTTTGAAGAGATTAATAAAATTAGTAAACTTAGTAAGTCTTACCAAGAAAAAAAATGAAAAAACACAAATTATCAGTATCAGGAATGGAAGAGGGGATATCATTACTGATCTTACAGACCTTAAAAGAATAATGAAGAAATATTATTTAAAATTTGATGCCAATAAATTTGACAGCCTAAATGGATGGATACATTCCTTGAAAAACACAATTTACCAAAACCGATACAGGAAGAAATAGAAAATCTGATGAATCCTATATCCGTTAAAGAAATTGAGTTCATAATTTAAGAATTTTCTACAAGGAACTTTTAAATTTTCAAGGAAGAAATAATATCAGGATTACACCTTTTCCCCCCAAATGGGAGAGGGTACACTTCCTCATTCGTTTTATGAAGCTTCATAACCCTAATATCAAAATCAGACAAGAATATTACACAAAAAGAAAACTACAAGCCAGTGTTCCTCATAACAAAATGTTTATAAGTCAAATCTGGCAATATGTAAACAGGATAATATATTGACCAAGTGGAATTTGTCCCAGGAATGCAAGATGGATTTATCGTATAAAAATCAATCAATGCAATTCACTATAACAGATTAAAGAACTATCATTTCAGTAGATGCATAAAAATAGTTTTGACAAGATTCAACATCTGTTCATGATTTAAAAAAAAAAGAAAAACCTCTGAGAACTAGGAAAAGAAGGCAACTTCATTCCTATAAAAAACATACTTAGCAGTCAAGTATTGAAAGTTCTCCCCCTAAAATTGGGAACAAAACAAAGATGTCCATTTGTACAACTTCTATTCAACATTTACTGGAGGTCCTAGCCAGTCCAGTAAGGCAAGAAAAAGAAAGAAAATACATCAGATTGGAAAGGAAGAAGTAAAACTGTCTTTGTTTGCAGATGACATGATTGTATATTTAGAAAATCCTGAGGAATCTACCAAAGAAGCAAGACCCAAAATAGGACCTACTGTATGATTACATTTATGTTACGTTCTGTAATAAGCAAACTAATCTATACTAATAGAAATCCAATCAGTGGTTATTTCCGGGGAGATTGACTAGGAAGGAACAAAAGGGACCTTCTTGTGGTGATGGACATATTCTGTGTCTGGTTAAGGGTGTAGGTTACATGGGTGCATGCATTTGTCAAAACTGATCAAATTGTGTACTTCATATCTGTGCATTTCAGTATATATAAATTATATCTAAAATTTTTAAAATTGTAAATGGAAAGAAATTATGTTGGAAATTGTTTTTTATTTCCGTTAAATGAAATTCAATTACCATTGCTTGCCACTTTAAAGTACATCTTCCTCTTCATTTTTCTTTTATCACACATGTATAAAGAATGCTATTTTTAACCAGCTGCTGAAATGAGAAATATAAAGAGCTAATTTTTTGTTATAATAAATTTCCACAGCAGAATTATACTTTATTTCAAAAATCTGGAAAATGTTGTACATCTCTGTAAAACAAAGTGTGGTCATTGCCTGATAACTTATTTAAAGTATTATATGTCAATTTTAATTTTATTTATATCCATTCAAATTAGCTTGTCCCCTTACTGTGAAAGACCAATATTGTATCTTAAATAAATAAGATTGTGGGATTTGTGAATTTTGAATTTAAAATTTTTAGTATTGGTAAAAGTGAAAATACAACCCACTTCAACAGCACTGTACTTTTTCAGGCTGTTTGTTATGAGTAATATTATGGTGCATTGTTGCTCTCAAGTTGAATGTGTTGAAAGAGGTAATAAATATTTTATATATGTTTTGGTAATTGTGTGCCTAGTTTAGGGTAACCAAATTAATTGTGTTATTTTATATTAAAAAATTAAATGTTATATTTTTGGCTCACTAGTGCAAAGTTTCCTTCAGGGTGTTGATTTTACTTTCAGCTCTTTTTCAGTTTGTGATTTAAAGTTTTCATATGTTCCCATGATAATCCATTGAACTTCTGATGTGCAGTAATCATTTTCAGGTTTTTTTACTTTGATCCTTATCACTAATGTAGTAACAAAAGTTGAAAGATCAGTAGCCTGAAACCATTTGCCTGAAGATCAGTCTAGCTATAATAGCTATTGTTAATTGAAGGTATTTATCACATTTGCATCATTCCATATATGATTCAAAGCATGTAGCCCTCTCTTTTAAGCATTTTGGCAATTTTAGATTTATTTAGGACGTTTTGGTTTCATTGGCTCAACATTTAACATTTGAGCAGGCAAAATAAAAATGAAACCTAAGATACTGAATACTTTCTCAAAAGTGGCTATGTATTAGAACATAAGTTGGCAGCGTTTCTCTGTGAAGGACCAGATTACAATTATTTTAGGCTTTACAGGCCATACGATCTGTCATAATAACTCAACTCTGCTCTCATAGTGCAAAAGCAACCATAGACCATGTGAAGGCTGATGCACATGGCTGTGTGTCAGTAACACTTTATTTACAAAAACAGGTAGCAGGTTGGATTTGGACTTAAGCATTGTAGTTTGCTGATACCTGTACTAGAGTAAAAGCTAAGTTGCTTAACAAAACAACCCCAAAATGCAGGGCTTAAACAAGATAGAATTTATTTTTCTGTCATAATAGTCCAGAGTTGTAGGTGTGCTCTCCTTCATGAAGTAATCCAAGTACTCCATCTAATGGAGTATCTCTGCCATCCTCAATATTTAGCTTCTAAGGTAGCTTCATCATTGGTATTTCCAGTTGGTGGGAAGGAAATGAAGAAGAGAATCCAGGATAAGTATATTGTACATATCACTTCCATTTACATCCCACTGAAAAAAAATTAGACATATGGCTACACTGAATTGCAAGGAAGGCTGGAAATGTAGTCTCCAGTTGGATGGACAAACATTGTTACAGATGCTTACAGATTAGTGCCATTCCACCTTGGTTGTCTGTTATGCAAATAACATCCACTTAGCCTCTGATGATTAAATGCTAGACACCTGGCTGCTACAATTCTAGAATCCTGTCATCTCCATTGATACTAAGGAGCCCCGTTCCTTGGCAGCCTCCCCTACCACCAACACTGACCTCTAGAGGCAGCTGCCATTGAACTCCCAAATGCAGCCTCATTATTGCATACTTATTGTCTATTGTTCTGGGCCCTTTAGGGGGAACATAGTCAGCTGGTGGATTCTCTAGTCTTATGTAATAAATCCATTTTAGCATGCCTACCTCTTTGAGCCTATTGACCCCCTTTTCAGTACTCTGTCAAGGCTCTCTGCTATTTCTACCATATTTACTGCGTGAACAAGACATCCCAGTTGTTTATTAGAACTGGCTTTAGGTGTCCTTGCCAGGACCTTAAATCCTAGGTTGCAGGAGAGTGTTCTTCATCTAGCCTTATATTCTGCATCCCCTGGTCTGGCATCTTCAAGATCCATTCTTGGGCATACACTTCCAGTTTCTGTCAGTACGTTAGCCAGGTTCTGTAGCTCTGTAGTGAATATTTGCTTTCCTGTTGAAGCAGGGATGGTGCTTTTCTAGTCAGGTAATGGTGAGTTGACCCTGGTTATTGGAATAGAAGCCATGAGGGGAGGTGGGGGCAGGTCTTGTGGAAGGCAAGTATCATCAGAGAGGTGTCTACCCATGGGAGGCAAGCTGCCTGGTCTCCAGACGAGGAGAGACTACTATCCTCTAGCAAGGGGAAGTGGGCCGTGTCTTATGTTGTGGAGGTGCTGAAGTATATTTTAGACATTTCTTGATACCACTGGGATTTTCATATATTTTAGAACTAGCTCCATTTTGCAGTGTCTACTACATAAAAAACACTGTTGTACTGTTTTACGAGAGTTGTATGTATGAACTTTTTAATCTTCATAACAGTCTTTAAAGGAATAGGTACTGTTAATATCCCTATGTTACACATTAAGAAACTGAGACACAGAAGGTTTGAGACTTGCCCTACGTCACACAGCTAATACATGGCAGAGCTAGGATTCAAACCTAAGCCAACTAGTTCCAGAGCTCTTACTGACTACCCCTGCTGTACAAGAAAACTTACTATAGCAGTCACTCTAGTAGTGAACACACTTGGAGAATGGCTAAGTAAGTTTGGTGTAGTTCTAGTATGGAGTGAAAGTGAATGAATTAGAGAGAGCTCCAGGTTAAAACATGGATAAGTCTCCATACCATAATGTTGAGGGAAAAAACAAACAGAAAATCAACAAATATATAAAGCACACACTATTTGTATATGAATATGTATATAATATATATGTATATTGTGGGTTACTTGGATTACTTCATGAATAATAAAAATATTATGTAATTATGTAATATATTTGAATAATATATATTATTTGTTTATATACACATACTCACGCATATCTGTATACATATACACACACAAAGAGTGGATACCCACATTCTGTAGTGAAAGTATAAAGATATGCGTGTGAATAATAAACATCAAAATAAGGCTAGTGTTTTCCTTTGAAGAAGGAATAGGAGAGAGAGGAACAAGATTGAGGCTGGGCACAGCGGGGGGCTTTGACTGTAGTTAATCTGGAGCAAATATGACAAAATGTTTCAGTTTGGGTGGTGGATACACAAGTATTTATTTTCATAGATAGGTAGATAGAATACATATGTTATATTCTCTATACATTTCTACATGTTGAAATATTTTAAAATTATAAAAGAACAGAAAAGAAAACCTATGTGGCAGTTGTCGGGACCTTGATGCCATTATAAATTTTTTCTTCCAACTAGTTGTGAATTTGAGAAAGGGATTTGAGCAACAAAACAGTGGTAATAAAGCTTGTCATTTACTCAGGTTTTCATTTTACTCATGTCAGCATGCTTCTCACATAGTATTTAGATTCTGTATAAGTCTCATTCATAACCGACTCCAGGGGAGCGTACGGGTCTACACACATCGGCTCTAGTTGGTTCATTTTTTACTCTTTTCTGTATATATTTCTATGAACTTATTCTGCTAGAAGTGCTAAAAAACATACTTTTTTGACAATTCAAAGAGAAAACCAAATTAAAAAAAGAAAACACTTGATTTTATATTTTAGTTAATTAAATTATGGCATATTTCATCAGAAGCACCAGCATTTATTTTGCATTCTTATTGCCTTCCCAATAGCGGGAAGCACCCAATAGTGGGTGCTTAGCAAGTGTTGGTTTCTTGAATACATGAATGAAATATATAACATTTTGTTTTTGTATCTGAATTTCATTGCTGATGAGGAAGTACAATGTTGTCTCTCTAGGGAGATTATTTTCTTTATGACACCGTTGAGGAAAGTAAAGTAAATCATTTGTTGTACCAAATGATTTTTTTTCAAATTGTTAAAGTTCTTAATACTTAGATTCCGTATACATAGGTAATTTTAATCACTTTTTAATTTTGAACAAAACAATAAAATGTTGATGAAAATGCCATCATAGTATGACAATATGCATGTTTACAATTCATTTGTAATTGTTTTTTAAACTTTTTTCTAGATCTAGCCCATTCATATTAGCATATTTTATATTAAACATGCAAAAATATATAACATATTTAAATTTAAGTATATTTTGAAGACTTAAGAATAACTTAATTGCCAAAACAGTCTTTAAAAAAAAGAGTTGGAGGATTCACACTTCCCAATTTTGAAACCTACTACAAAGCTACAGTAATGAAGACAGTGTGGTACTAGCATAAAGGCAGACATATAGATCAGTAGAATAGAATTGAGGGTCCAGAAATTAAGGGCCCTTACATTATGGCCAAATGATTTTTGACAAGAGTACCAAGATAATTAAATGGGGGAAAGAATAGTCTTTTCAGCAGATGCTGCTGGGACAGTTGGGTATCCACATGCAAAAGAATGTAGTTAGACTCCTATCTCACACCATATAAAAAATGGACTTAAGATGGATCAGAGACCTAAATATAGGAGCTAAAACTATGAAAAGCTTAGAAAAAAACACAGGTGTAAATCTCTGTGATCTTGGATGAGGAAATGGTTTCTTAGATGAAACACCAAAAATCACAAGCAAACAGAGAAAAAGTAGATGAATTGGACTTTATCACAGTTAAAAACTTCTTTGCTCCTAAGGACACCATCAAGAAAGTGAAAAGACAACCCACAGAATGAGAGAAAATATCTGAAGATCATATATCTGATGAGGAACTTATATCCAGAATATATGAAGAACTCTTACAATTCAATGATAAAAAGACAACCCAATTAAAAAATGCATAAAGGATTTGACTAAACGTTTCTCCAAAGAAGATATCCAAATGGCCAATAAGCACATGAAAAAATGCTCAACATAGTCATAGGAAAATGCAAATCAAAACTACAATGAAATACCACTTCTCATCCACTAGGATGGTTCTATAATCAAAAAGACAGATAATAAGCTTTGGTAAGGATGTGGAGAAATTGGAACACCTTCATTTCTGGTGGGATTATATAATGGTATAGCCTCTTTGGAACATATTTTGGCAGTTCCTCAAAATTTCAAGCATAGAATTACATGTGGTTCAGCACTTCCACTCCTTGGCATATAAGGATTGAGAACGTCTGTCCACACAAAAACTTGTATGGTTCCATTTATATGAAATGTGCAGAAAATGTAAATCCATAAAGCCAGAAGGGAGATTAGTAGTTGCCAGGCCTGGAAGAAAAGGGAATGGGAAGTGACTGCTAATGCATACAGGATTTCTTTCTGAGGTGATGAATATGTTCTAAAATTAGATATTGGTGATGGTTGCACAACTCTATAAATATACTAAAACCCACTGGGTTGTGTACTTGAACAGGATGAATTTTATGGTTATATGAATTACATCTCAAGAAAGCTATTATTTAAAAAGGATAGCTCAGTTACCTTTATTATACTGTATTTAGATAAATTTCCAAGTTTTTATTTTTCTGTGTAACAAATTCTGGTAACACTGCATTATGAATCCTGTGATAGCTGATTGCTCTAAGAAGTATTTGAAGATAAAATAAAAATACGCCTGTATCACAGTGACAGTGTTCCATATTTAATAAAGGTGTAATGGAATAATTTGTACTTTGACCTCTTTAGAACTAAATGTCAATTTGAATTTTGTTCTGGGATTGGATTTTTTTTGTTGTTACATTTATTCTTGGTAAATATTAAAAAATTCCCAGTGGGCCATAGGCTGTGTGTGTATTAGTCTTGAATTTATGCCACAGTAGAAAATAAACTAGAAATGGAATGGACAATGTTACTTAATTTCTAATACTATAAAATCTAATACTGTAAATTGTGAAAAGCCATTGCACTGCTCTTGAATATTTCTTAATATGTTTCAAATCAAATATTAAGAAAATTTGAGGAAAAATCATAATTTGGAAGCACACCTGTATCCTCTGAGTAAAATGGATCTGAATCTTGGGGTGGGAGTGAGATTTCATAGGACATTCATACATTTTCAAGTTTTTATCTCCAGTGCCTGGCACAGTACCCAACACACAGTAGGTATTTTAACAATATTTATTGAATGAACAAAAACTGTGGTGTTGCACAGTAATTTAATCTAAGTAAGTTATTCTCTTTTGGCTGATTCCTGCCATTGGAATTCAAGTCTACCTTTGAAGGAGATTATTCCTATGTAAGAAATATTAAAACAAATAAAACAGGCCATTAATTATTGTCTTCTTAGCTAAACACATTTCTAAAATCTTGTATCTTTAATTTTTTAAAATTTACTAAGCAATAGTTTACACACAGTAAAATCTACCCCTTTTAAATGTACAATTCAATGCACTTTGACAAGTGTATATAGTTGTGTAAGTTCTACCACAGTGAGTTTTAGAGCATTTCCATTTCTCTAAAAAATTCCCTCATGCCTCTTTGTAGTCAATCGCCTCACCCCACCCCACAGCCCCTGGCAATCACTGATCTGATTTCTGTCCCTGTAGCTTTACCTCTTCAGAATGTCATATAAATGGAATCATACGCTATGTAGCCTTTTGTGACTGGTTCTTTCACTTAGCAAAATGCCTTTGAGATTCATTCATGTTGTTGTATATATCAGTACTAGTTCATTCCTTTTTATTTCTGAGTAGTATTTCCATCTACATTTTCAAATTTTCATAAAGATAAATTTGTTGGATCATCTTTATGCATATATAAGGAAAAATGATCCATCAACTTTGGATGATGTCACTGCACTTTGCAGCAAGTGGGAGGTAATTGGTTCTGCTAGTATATACGACATTGGCCATGGATGCTCCTGTGTCTGAACATTTAGCTTCCAGTCAAACTATAAATTTGGGGAGATTTCACAAGTGGCCGTACTGGCCAGAACTCCGGTAGCAGCTATGTGTGAACTTAACATCAGGATTTTATTTATTTTTTTTCTTCAAAAGCTTACCTGATGTTCTTGCAGTTTGCATTTTCTCTTTGGATGCTGGGTGGTGATCTTTTATGGACTATCTGGACAAATACTGAATAAGTAAATGGCTCTTAAGCCTTGAGAGAAATGGCTTTCACCCATCTCATAAGTAGCTGTGGTTTCTAGGCCCATGATTTGGAAAGATTAATGTATTTTATGGTGATACAGTGGGCAGAAGATAAAGAACATATTCTAGTCTATATATTCTAGTCTACTATGATCTGCTTTTTTGTCTTGCTAAGTTTGAGAAAAGGAACACAACTCATTAGTTAGATGTACTTGAGAGAATCACATTTATAGTGACATGGTAGGTGATAGAAGTGTTTTCAATTTAAATGATAAATGAATTTTTATTTTATTTTATAGAAACAGTCAAATGCTTGATGAAGATAGTATATTGAATGAAACACCAAAATCTTCCTCAATTAATTTGCCTGTTGAGTCAACTGGTGCCCCACAGTTGGAAAGCAGCACAGAAATAGCTAAGACCCAGACTGCTACTGCAAAGAGTGTGGTGAGAAATTTAAGATCTCATCCATTTATAACATCTTCCTTATTTCAAGGAGAGAAAAGGCAACTGAAATTAGACATATCATGACAATATTACTAGCATTGCTGTTTTTAAGTTAAGCTCTAGAGAATATCATACTAGTCCACTGCTTGAACTAATAGAATAATGAATTTCTTTCTTTGAGAAATTTGACTAACTCAATCCACAGTTGCAGATGGATTTTTTAATTTTAGTTTTCTGTGAAGTAAATAATTTTATTATTTCATTAAGGCCATGTGGTTATTTTTAGTAATTAATATGTAGGTGCCTTTTTAGTCTTTCCTAGGTGAATGTAGAGACTTCAGTAAGCAGCAGTCAAACCCTACCCAGAGGAAAAGAATCCTTCCAGCGTGGATGTTAACAGAAGATCTAAGTGATCAAAACCTTTCAGCACCAGTCATCAGTGAGGGTAGGTTTTGTTTCCAGAAGACATTAAGTAGAATTAGAAAGTTTTCTGAACAAATGGAAATAGAGTAGTAGTTATATAAGTGTATAACTTAGCCTAACATTTTTTATATGTGTACATGAAGTCTAATTTAAAACAAGACATTTATCAAACACCATCCTGCTAATTACTTTGATTTAAAAAGTGCTAACTTATTTTATGTGCCAGACTTATATTAATATAGATTTTCAAACAAACCTGTTGGTGTCATGTCCAAGATAAAAGGCCAGTGCAGTGAGAGCTTTCTAAATTAGTAAATTAAATAAAAAAGTGTCAGGCACGCAATGTTATATGCTGGCAGATTCAAAAAAGAGGTAACCTCTGTCCTAGCACAGCTCACTGACGTGGCAGATATCACAATGATTTGTGTCATTTGCTGGGTATTCCCATTGATTCAAGATTATTAAAATGTTTTCTGCATTGTCTTATTTAGTCAGCGTTCTATTTGTGACTTTTCAGCCATCTCGGGTTTAGTTTCTTTTGACTGTTTTCTTTTCTATGGGTCACATTTTCCTGTTTATTCTTTTGTTTAGTGACTTTCTATTGGATATTGGATGTTATGAATGATATATTGCAGAGACTTGATTTTATGTTCCTCTGAATAAATACTTTTGTTCTAATAGGCAATTAATTTTGCCTAATAGTCAGTTTTCTTCTAATAGGCAATTAATTCAGGCCCTAAACTCTGTTTCCCCTGTTGTGGACAGCAGCTGCAGTCTCTGCTTAGCTCTCTCAGCTTCCAGCTGCTGCTGTTCTCTGGGTTCCTGGGGTTTCGCTACTCTGCCATTTTGCCCTGAACATTGTCTTTTGTAAATTATTAACACAATTGAATATATATTTTAGTTGAATATTACTACTCTTACTGTTTCTAATATTCAGCATACTGATCACAGAAGTCTTCCTAAGTTTTTGGTCAAATATGTTATGTACAAAATATTCCTTATTTAATGCTAGTTTGGACTATAGTAGGATCAGAGTGATCTTGTGAGAAAAGTAGGTCATATATTGTGTGTTGAGGTAGACGTGATTTAATATGGAGAATTTTCATATCTAAACCTAAGATTTCCTGGTAAGAGTTTTGTTCCAGCACAATGGTTTTCAAACCCCTGCCCACTGCCATCATTACATGTATTATATATATTTTTTTAAATTGAGGTCATATTGGTTTATAACATTGTGTAATTTCAGGTGTACATTATTATATATCAGTTTCTATATAGACTGCATCATGCTCACCACAAATAGTCTAGTTTTTATCTGTCACCATACATATGTGCCCCTTACCCCTTTTGCTCACCCCCTCAACCCCCTTACCCTCTGGTAACCACTAATCTCTTCTCTGTATCCATGTGTTTGTTTATCTTCCACATATGAGTGAAATCACACAGTATTTGTCTTTCTCTGTCTGGCTTATTTCACTTAACATAATACCCTCAAGGTCCATCCATGTTGTTCTTAATGAGATGATTTTGTCTTTTTTTATGACTGAGTAGTATTCTATTGTATATATATGCCACATATTCTTTGTGCATTCATTTGTTGATGGGCACTTGGGTTGCTTCTACATCTTGGCTATTGTGAATAATACTGCACTGACAGAGGGGTGCATAGATCTCTTTGGATTGTTGATTTCATGTCCTTTGGATAAATAACCCAGTAGTGGGATAGCTGGATCATATGGTGTTTCTATTTTTAATTTTTTGAGAAATCTCCATACTGTTTTCCATAGTGGCTGGACCAGATTGCATTCCCACCAGCAGTATATGAGGGTTCCCTTTTCTCCATATCCTCTCCAACATTTGTTATTTTTCGTCTTGTTAATTATAGCCATTCTGACAGGTGTAAGGCGATATCTCATTGTAGTTTTGATTTGCATTTCCCTAATAATTAGTGATGTTGAACATCTTTTTGTGTGCCTGTTGGCCATCTGTATATGTTCTTTGGAAAAATGTCTGTTCATATCCTCTGCCCATTTTTTTATTGGGTTGTTTGTTTTTTTGTTGTTGAGTTATGTAAGTTCTTTATATATTTAGGAAATTAGGATTATATTTAGGAAATACATTTAGGAAATATCTTGTCAAATATGTGATTTGCAAATATTTTCTCCCAATTGGTGGGTTGTCTTTTCATTTTGTTCATGATTTTCTTTGCCTTGGAGAAGCTTTTTAGTCTGATGTAGGCCCATTGTTTATTTTTTCATTTGTTTCTCTTGCCTGAGTAGACATGGTATTCAAAAAATGCTGCTAAGACTGATGTCAAAGAGTGTACTGTCTGATTTTCTTCTAGGAGTTTTATAGTTTCAGGTCTTACATTCAAGTCTTTAATCCATTTTGAGTTAATTTTTGTGTATGGTGTAAGATAATAGTCTACTTTCATTCTTTTCTATGTGGCTGTCCAGTTTTCCCAACACCATTTATTGGAGAGACTTTCTTTTCTCCATTGTATGTTCTTGGCTCCTTTGTCAAAGGTTAGCTGTCCATAGATGTGTGGTTTTATTTCTGGGCTGTCAATTCTGTTCCATTGATCTGTGTGTCTGTTTTTTTGCCAGTGCCATGCTGTTTTGATTACTATAGCTTTGTAGTATATTTTGAAGTCAGGGATTGTGATGCCTCCAGCTTTCTTCTTTTTTCTCAGTGTTGCTTTAGCTATTTGGGGTCTTTTGTTGTTCTATATAAATGTTAGGATTCTTTGTTCTATTTCATGAAGAATGTCATTGGGATTCTGATTGGGATTGCATTGAATCTTTAGATTGCTTTAGGTAATACGGACATTTTAACTATGTTTATTCTTCCAATTCATGAGCATAGAATCTTTCCATTTCTTTATGTCTTCTTCAGTTTCTTTCAATAATGTCTTATAGTTTTCAGTGTATAGGTCTTTTACCTCCTTGGTTAAGTTTATTCCTAGATACTTTGCTCTTTTAGTTGCAGTTGTAAATGGGATTATATTCTTGACTTCTCTTTCTGCTAATTTATCATTAGGGTGTAGAATTGCAGCTGATTTTTGTAAGTTGATTTTGTGCCCGGCAACTTTGCTGTAGTTGTTGATTATTTCTAATAGTTTGCTGGTGGATTATTTAGCGTTTTCTATATATACAAGCATGTCATCCACAGACAGCAGGAGTTTTACTTCTTCCTTTCCAGTTGGATACCTTTTATTTCTTTTTCTTGCCCAATTGCTCTGGCCAAAACCTCCAGTACTATGTTGAATAGGAGTGGTGAGAGTGGGCACCCATGTCTTGTTCCTGTTCTCAGAGGGATAGTTTCAGTTTTTCACCATTAAGTATGATGTTGGCTGTGGATTTGTCATATATGGCCTTGATTATGTTGAGATACTTTCCTTCTATACCCATTTTATTGAGAGTTTTTATCACAAATGGATGTTGGATCTTGTCAAATGCTTTCCTTGCATCTATTGAGATGATCATGTGATTTTTATTCCTCATTTGGTTAATGTGGTGTATCCCACTGATTGATTTGCAGATGTTGAAGCATGCCTGCATCCCTGGTATAAATCTTGCTAGACTGTGGTGTATGAACCTTTTAATGTATTGCTGTATTTGATTTGCCAGTATTTTGTTGAGGATTTTTGCATCTGTGTTAATCAGTGATATTGGCCTGTAATTTTCCTTCTTTGTATTGTCCTTGTCTGGTTTTGGTATCAGGATGATGTTGGCCTCATAGAATGAGTTAGGAAGTGTTCGGTCTTCTTCAGTTTTTTGGAATAGTTTGAGAAGGATAGGTATTAAATCTTCCTTGAATGTAGAATTCTCCAGAGAAGCCATCTGGTCCTGGACTTTTGTTTTTTGGGAGGTTTTGATTACTGTTTCAATCTCTTTAGTTGTGATTGGTTTATTCATGTTCTCTATTTCTTCTTGATTCAGTTTTGGGAGGTTGTATGGGTCTAAGAATTTATCCATTTCTTCTAGGTTATCCAATTTGTTGGCATATAGTTTTTCATAGTATTCTTTTATAATCCTTTGTATTTCTGTGGTATCCATTGTAATTTCTCCTCTTTCATTTTTAATTTTATTTATTAGAGACTTTTCTGTTTTTTTCTTTGTGAATCTGGCTAAAGGTTTGTGTATCTTGTTTATCCTCTCAAAGAACCAGCTCTTAGTTTCCTTGATCCTTTCTATTGTTTTCTTAGTCTCTATTTCATTTATCTCTGCTCTAATTTTTATTATTTCCCTCCTTCTGCTTACTTTGGGTTTTGTATATTCTTCTTTTTCTAGTTCTGTTGTGTGTAGTTTAAGATTACTTATTTGAGATTTTTCTTATTTGTTGAGGTCGGCCTGTATTGCTATGAATTTCCCTGTTAGTACTGCTTTTGCTGCATCTCGTAAGAGTTGGTATATTTTCATTTTCATTTTTCTCCAGGTATTTTTTGATTTCTCCTTTGATTTCTTCATTGATCCAATGGTTGTTCAGTAGCGTGTTGTTTAGTCTCTACATATTTGTGACTTTTCTAGCTTTTTGCTTGTAGTTGATTTCTAGTTTCATAGCATTATGGTTGGAAAAGATGCTTGATATGATTTCAGTCTTCTTAAATTTATTGAGGCTTGCCTTGTTTCCCAACATATGGTCTATCTTTGAGAATGTTCCATGTATACTTGAGAAGAATGCGTATTCTGCTGTTTTTGGATGGAATGTTCTATATATATCTATTAAGTCCATCTAGTCTAATATTTCATTTAAGGCCACTGTTTCCTTGTTGACTTTCTGTCTGGATGATCTATCCATTGATATGTGGGGTGTTGAGGTCCCCTATTATTACTGTGTTGCTGTCAATTTCTCCCTTTAGGTCTGTTGATAGTTGCTTTATATACTTTGGTGCTCCTGTATTAGGTGCATATATATTCATAAGTGTTATGTCCTCTTGGTGGAATGTCCCTTTTATCATTATATACTGCCCTTCTTTGTCTCTCATTGTCTTTATTATCTTGAAGTCTGCTTTGTCTGATATAAGTATGGCAACACCTGCTTTCTTTTGCTTGACATTTGCTTGGAATATCATCTTCCATCCCTTTACTCTGACCCTATTTGTCTTTAGAGCTAAGATGTGTTTCCTGGAGGCAGTGTATTATTGGGTCTTGTTTTGTAATCCATCCAGCCATTCTGTGTCTTTTGATTGGAGAATTTAATTCATTTACAGTTAGAGTGATTATTGATATATAAGGGCTTAATACTGTCATTTTATCTCTTGTTTTCTGGTTGTTCTATATTTCCATTGTTTCTTTTCTCTTTTATTTCTGACTTGCATTTCAGTTTGGTGGTTTTCTGAGTTTTCTCTGTATTTATGATTTGTGCTTCTGCTCTGATTTTTCATTCGGAGGTTACCATGAGGTTTGTATAATAGATCTTGTAGATGAGATAGTCCATTTTCTGATAGCCTCTTATCTCCATTAGCCTAAGCAGATTCCATCCCTTTCCTCTTCCCCTTCTGAGTTATTGTTGTCACAAATTGTTCTTTTTTGTGTTGTGAGTTTGTGACTAAATTGAAGTTTTTATAGTTATTTTTGATGCTTTCCTTCCCTTTATCTTTGTTGTTGTAATTAAATGTTTACTAACCTGTTCTGATAGGGAACTGCAAATTTCTGATTCTATCTGTTTATCTCCTTGCTCAAGGTTTTGTAAACCTTTGCTTTTTAGTTTCAGATGGGAGTGCACCTTTCAACGTTTCTTGTAAGGCAGGCCTAGTGGTGATAAACTCCCTCAGCTTTTGTTTATCTGGGAAAGTTTTTATTTCTCCATTGTATCTGAAGGATAGTTTCACTGGATAGAGTGTTCTTGGCTGAAAGTTTTTGTCTTTCAGTATTTTGAATATATCATTCCATTCTCTCCTAGCCTGTAAGGTTTCTGCTGAGAAATCTGCTGAAAGCCTAATAGGGGTTCCTTTGTAGGTTATTTTCTTCTGCCTTGCTGCCCTTAATGTTTTTCCTTTGTTATCGAGCTTTGCCAGTTTTACTCTTATATGCCTTGGAGAAGGTCTTTTTGCATTGATGTAATTAGGAGTTCTATTGGCTTCATGTACTTGCAATTCCAGTTCTTTCCCCAGGTTTGGGAAGTTCTCAGCTATTATTTCTTTGAACAAGCTCTCTGCTCCTTTCTCACTTTTCTCTCCCTCTGGAATACCTGTAATCCTTATGTTGCTTTTCCTAATTGAGTTGGATATTTCTCAAAAAATTTCTTCATTTTTAAAAAATCTTAGTTCTCTCTCCTCTTCCACCTGAAGCACTTCTATATTTCTATCCTCTAAATCACTTATTCTGTCCTCTATAATGTCAGCTCTGTTTTTTATGGTTTCTAGATTATTTATTTTTTTTTGGTGAGGAAGACCAGCCCTGAGCTAACATCCGTTGCTAATCCTCCTCTTTTTGCTGAGGAAGACTGGCCCTGGGCTAACATCCATGCCCATCTTCCTCCACTTTATATGGGACGCCGCCACGGCATGGCTGACAGGCAGTGCGTCGGCGGGCGCCCGGGATCCGAACCAGCGAACCCCGGGCTGCCAAGCGCGGACTAAACCGCTGCGCCACCGGGCGGCCCTCTAGATTATTTTTTGATCTCATTCATTTTGTTCCTTATCTCTCGAGTTTCTGTTTGGTTTTTTTTTTTAGGTTTTCAGTTTCTTTGGTGAAGTATTCCTTCTGCTCATTAATTTTATTCCTGAGCTCACTGAACTGTCTGTCTGAGTTTTCTTGTAAGTCCTTGAGGTTTTTTTATGACAACTATTTTGAATTCTCTGTCATTTAGCTAGTAAATTTCAGTGACTTCAGGGTTGGTTTCTGGATACTTGTTATTTTCTTTCTGCTCTGAGGTGTTGCTGTACTTCATCATGGTGTTTGATGAATTGATCCTTTGGTAGCACATATGTGGTAGTATCAGGTCACAGCTTCCATCTGCCACTGCTGAGGGGGAGCAGGGGCTGTTTTCTGATCCCGCCCTGTCTGCTGCTCTGCAGGTCGTGCTTATGTGGGCAGGGCCTCTGAGCTGGGTGGGCAGGTTGTGTACTGTAGTCAGGGCCTCTCTGCTTGGTTGCTCTCATGCAGGCAGGTGGGGCTGCTGTGCTTGGCAGGGAATCAACTGAGCTGCTATGCTAGGCAGGAGGGGTGCCTACATGGGGGCTGAGCCTCCACTTGGTGGGTCCTACAGGCTGGTGTGCTCCATGGGCGGGGCACCTTCTGAGGAGGTGGGGTGCTTTCTGGCCTGCACTGTGATCAGTGAGTGGGCGCCTTCTTGGGGGGCTGAGCCACCACTCAGTGGGTTCTGTGGGCTGCTGTGCTCTGTGCATGGGGCACCTTCTGAGCAGGCAGGGCACCTTCTTGCCTGTGCTGCGGTAGGTGAGAGAGGTGCCTATGTGGAGCCTGAGCCGCCACTCGATCGGTCCTGCAGGCTGCTGTGCTCCACGGGCAGGGTTCCTTCTGAGCGGGTGGAGTGCCTTCTCACCTGCACTGGGCTTGGCAGGCGGGCACCTTTGCAGGAGCTGAGCTGCCACTCAGTGGAGAACATTCTCATGGGTGGGGCTGCTCTCACATGGTGGGTGCTCCCAGGGGCTGGGCTACCACTCCAAAAGCATTTGCATGGGCCAGGCTGCTCCCGCCTCCTCTTACAGTCACGCTAGCCACTGTGTGAGGATCCACAACCTGGCTCGACTTCCTCCAGGGATGGGGAGGGGTGCACTTATCTAGTTCTGCTGCCTCCCAGGGATCTAGTCCACCTGCCTTCAGATGCATGGCTGCGTAGATCTCTCAGACATCCTGTTGTGCTGTGCAGGGAATCCTCTGATGGCTAATGAATGTCCATTTAGTTTTAACTTAGAGGGGAGAGACAGAGGGAACAACTCACTCTGCCATGACGCTGATGTCCCTCCTGTAATATATTTTTATCAGAAACATTTCTCATGAAGTGTGCTAATCCTCAATTTGCAGGAAGGAAATGGGGATTGGGGGATGGTAGTGGAGAGAGGACAGGCACTTTCCTTCAGTACAACTATTTCTCTAATATAGAAAGAATAATTACTTAACCAAAAATTGGACCAATGTGAACTGCCTCCCTGCAAACAAACCCTTTTCTTTCAGGTCTTTCTTCTTTTGTACTGTAACTGCTTCTGTCTGAGTTACATTGCTTATAATAGTCAAAAATATATTTTGCTTCAAATTATAAATAGCTATTAACTTTCACTTGATAAATGTACCACAGAAAATATGAAGCATCCTTTTGGGCACTTCACCTTGAAAATACAAATGAGAGTAATTTGACATTGGTTTGGACAGGAATATTACATAGTACACAGTGTACTTAAAATGCTAAAGCTTCAAAATAAGAGAAAAATCTTTGGATTCAGGCATGTCTTCTTATAAGCTTAGACTTTGGGGGAGTACTTGTAAGAGAAAGGTTAGGTTACTTAATTCCTTTAAAGCCTTAATTCCTTTAATGATTTGGAAGTATAGGACAGTTCAGCACTTGAATCTAGCTAATTAAAGGTTGAAATAATTAGACTTTTTCTGCTATCTAGTTTATTATTATTATTATTATTATTATTTTGTTTGTTTAAGTAATGAATCATCCAGGTCAACAGACCAATGCTAGAGATTTAAAAAAATCAATTTCTAGGATGCATTTTAGATTCATTTAGAGAGAGGATACTTTCTTGTGTCTTATGCAGCTTTAGTACTGTACTGTCTTCTTTGATATTTCTTTAGATTATCTGAAAGCATCTTGATATTTTGGAACCTTCTCTGTCATTAAGTACAAGACAAATAATTTAAATTATGTTAAATGGCTTAACCATGATCACATAATAAATACCCAAGCAGTAATTGAGACCTAGCTCTGGCTGACTCTAAAGCCCATGCTCTGATGCATATCACTCTACAGCCACTTAAATTTACCCTCTATACATTCTGTTTGTGTTTTTTCCCCTTTTTTCTTTCTTAATGTGTGCTTGTATTCTCTCCTGGATCTTTTCTCAGTTAAACTCTTTGTTTAATCCTGACATGTACGTGAATGTGTGCTATGATCAGGCTATCCTTTCTGTTTTTCAACCAGTCAAATTCTAATTTATTTTGTTTTCTGGGTCCCCTTGGATGTCATCATGAGTTTCTCAGGCCTGGGCTACAATTTTCTCCATGTCTCTTACTGATTGGGAAATGAATATATTTGGGCAAAGGCTAGCAGAGCCTCTCCTCTCTTGGCATCCATTTACCTCTGTTCCCTCAGCCCTCTAGGCCCCACAACAAGTCATAACTCCTAGCTTATGACACTCTTGCTAGATTGAAGAAAGAGCTTTTGTATTTTCACTGGTGTCATGCTACTCTGCAGTACTCATCTTTCCCCATCTTCTAACCTTCCAACATGGAATCATGAGAAGTGGCACATGAGATAAAGATTGAAGTAGGAAGTAGTCTCCAAACCATTTGGTTTGCATTTAATTTTGTACTCTGAATATTTTCTGTATGACAACTCAATGCAGATTATAAACATTGAACTGACATTGTTTAATTTGACTTTATTTCAAAATTTACTTAAAGCACTAGTTATTCTGTGTGTTTACTTTATTTCCAGCAACTCTGCTAAATGATCAAATTAATTCTAACAGATTTTTAGCCTCTTGGATTTTCTAGCTGTACAATCATATCTAAAGAATAATGATAATTTTGGCTCTTCTGTTCTATCTACTGCTTTAAAAATTTTTTCTTATTTCATGAGATAGGCCTTATAAATTTTAAGTAAAATGGATAAAATTGGTATCTGTGTCTTGTTCCTGATTTTAATAGGAATTCTGTTAATATTTCAGTATTAATATGATTGGTATTCGATTCTGACTCATCATGTTTAGGATGTTTTATTTATTTTTTTCAGGAATAACTGTTGAATTCTTTGAAAGAATATTTGTTATAGAAATAGTCCTGCATTTTTATGTGTTAATGTAATTAATGATGTTGGTAGATTTCCTAGTGTTGTACCATGCTTGTATTCCTGGAATAAGTTCAGTTTTATCATAATAGCTTATTATTTTTATGCTCTGTTAGATTAGATTTGCTAATATTTACTGTAGGACATTTGTATCTATATTCATAATTGTGCTTAGTATTTTTCTCCATGTGTGCTGTCTGTATCAGGTTTTAGTGTTAGAGCTATGTCAGCATTGTATAAAATGAATTAGGTTTTTCATATATGCTTAGGAACAGATAGCAGAAATTATCTGTTTCTTTACAGAACTTTTCTACGTCACAATCTGGGCCTGATGCCTCCTTTACTAGTTGATAGTTCTAGCATAGGAAAAAGTAAGTTAGACCAGTAAAAAAGAATGAAATACCCAGAACCAGATTAGAATAACATACATTTAATGTATAAAAAGTTAGTTTAAATTGATGGGGAAAAGATGCATTATTATAAATGATGTTGGGAAAATTAGCTTTACTACATTTAGAAGAAAATAACTTTAGAGGAGTAACTCATACTATATTCATAAATAAATTTCTATTGAGTTAATAATCTTAATGTAAAAATTTTAAGTATTAAGGCATTTGAACAAAATATTTTTGTTACTTCTGGGAGGCTTTCTTAAAATGATGGGAAGCCTAGAACTATAAGGGAAAATTGACAGGTCTATCTGGATTAACAATGGGAAAAATATGCAAAAGACACTATAAGTCAGAGGCAAATAGCAGACTGGCAAACAATATACTGGGAGATATTTGTCACACATAAAACAGATGGAAGGTTTTTAATAATTGTCTACTTAGTAATAAAAAAGAAGGTAAATTGTATATGACATACTACAGGAGAATAAATACAAATAACCAATAAATATATGACTACGATCAGATAGGAAAATGTAAATTGAAACAACCAGATACCACTTTTTATTCATTAAACTCATCAAAATCTAAGCAATTAATAATATCTAGTATAATAATTGTAATATCCAGTGTAATAATTACCCAACATTATTGGTGGAAGTATAAGTTGGTATAGCCTTTTAAAGTTATTTGCTAGTATCTCTTCATTTTTAAATATACAACACACTTTGATCCAGAAATTCCAATTCTAGGTATTTATCCCACGGAAATAATAACATTTATGCTTTTAGCCCTGTGTGTGATTACATATACATATTTGTAGATATATTTGCTTAAACTTAGGAAAAAGTTGAGAAGTATACACATCAAATTGTTAATATAACTGTTAGGAGTGTTTCCTTTGGATGACAAAATTGGATAGATGTAATTTTAATGACATATGCATATAGTTGAGGTGTCATTCATATAGTATTAGTGTAACAGCTCATATAAGTAAATGCAATTAGTAATAGTTAAAAATAAAATAAAAAACTAGTTTGTTTTAATAGTTAATTTTTTTTATATTTCTACCATTTAACTACATATCCTGGATTTAGAAAATTATTTGATAGGCCAGATATAAAGATTTTTATGTGCCAGTTAACATTTATTTTATATACTGTTTGTGAAGAGCATTTTAACAGCCATTTCAAAATGGCTTTTTCCTATGCAAAAAGAAATTAGCTTTGGTCCCAAGAAGGAATATTTGTAGTAGAGAATTTGGAATTTTGAAGAATTGAATATTTTAAAAATATATTTTTTTAATTTTAGAATTTATGTACGTGTGACACTTGGAATGTGGTAAACTGCCATTTGGGCAGAAGCTGTGTCTTATTTACATTTTTTAGTTCTTAGCCTAGTAAGCAATACCATGGTTGATTATTTCCCTTGGTCTGACTAATTCATAACTGTTGTAGCATTTGGTCATTTGCTTCACCAAGCTATACAGTCCTATTTAGTCCTGTTTCTGACAGTTTCTAAAATGACATGAAATGCTTCCTAATTTAGATTCAAAACAAATACTTAAATAATTTAGGCAAAGTTTAGTTATTAGTTTATTCATAAGTTTCCTTTGATAAATACATTATTTTTATATTGGCTCAGTAGATTTTCCTGTTTATTAATATGGACAGTATTCTGTTAGTATTTCTTTCCTGAACTTAATGAAGGAGTTTTCTTTCAGGCCACTTGAAAATCCTTTAGAACAGCGCTGAGCAAACTACAGCCCGTGAGCCAAATCCAGCCCACTGCCTGTTTTTGTAAATAAAGTTTTATTGGAACACAGCCATGCTCATCCATGTATGCATTGTCTGTGGCTGCTTTCACACTACAAAGGCAGAGCTGAGTAGTTGTGACAGATACTATATGGCCCAAAGAGCTTAAAATATTTATTTTCTGGCTTTTTACAGAAACTTTGCTAACCCTTGCTTTAGAACATTATAGTGACTACTGATTGCCTTACATACCTGTATCCAAGCTCTTAAGGGAATCTTTGGATAAATTCTGTTTGTGTTCACAACTCATTAAGTCAAACATATTTATTGAGCACCAGTTTTGTGCTAGGCATAGTTCTAGGTACTGAAGATACAAGGGGGGAACAATGAACAAGACATATAAAGTCTCCGCCCTCATGAAGTTATCATTCGAGTGTAGAGGAGACAGACAACTAACCCTGACAATTTTCTTCTTAAAATAAGTAGATCTTTTTTCTTATCTGATTAGACAGTTAATGAATTTGTTAACAAAATGTGATACTGACTTAAGTTTCCCAACTATATTGAACCTTAGGTAAGTATTATATGGGATACAATGTCCATTGTTACTGAGACATTTTCTTCATTGGTGAAGTTTGTAGAGGTCACTCTTCCTTTTGGGTTCTTAATCTATATTTAAAGTAACTTAAGTTGAATTTCTCACTGTGGATATTAGGGGCTCAGTAAGTATCTGTAGAATTCATTGGATAGCTACATGTCAGATTTTCTTTTAGGGAAATTCAAGGCTAAAATAAAAAACAAAAAGATAGCTAATATACATCAGGTACTCTGCTAGATAGTTTATGTATCTTACCTCATTTACTCCTCCTAATAACTCCATGAGTTATTATTATACTTCCCTTTGTCCAGATGATGAGACCAAAGTTCAGAGAGGTGAGGTGAAACAGTTAAGGGATGGAGCCTGCCCACATTAGCGTCTTGGCCTGGGCTGACTCCAGGGCTGGAGCTCTTGGCCATTATGCTGCTTAGTAAGTCTTTTCAAGTGGGCATTAATATAAATGGAACTTTAATTTTACTAGCATTTTTATCCTTTTTCTTTTTTTTTTTTTTGGTATGGATTATTGACATTTGAAGATACAGGAGTTAATTTTCTTCTTCTTTTTCTTTGTGTGTTTAAGACAATATTGTAATCCAGGGAAGTGGAAAAGGACTCTGCAAAGATAAAACCCAAGTAAATGTAACACAGCAAGGAAAAAAGCGATTAATTTCGTCAGGAAGCTCAGAAGGTACATCAGCAGATCAAGACACAGGGAAAAAGTGCAAAAATGCTGATCAGGAAGAGTCTGTCATTTCATCCAAGGTGATTTTTTAAAAATTCATGATTTGATTGTTTTCTTCATCAAGTGTTCTCCATAGGAATTAATTATATGCTCTATATAGCAAGGGAAAACCCAAACTGCTTTTTATTATTGAGTATATGAAGATAAAAACTGGCCCAGATTTTTTTTGACTTACTGCAACTAATATTTAATATAACACTTGCATTGTAGAAAACAAAGCTATTTAATTTAGAAATTTTCAGACTGGAAAAAAGTGGAGACCACTTGACTCTGGTCATAATTTGGTACCTCCATTCTGAAAACCTGGTTTTTCATTCTCAGACTGCATGTAACCACCTTTTTCTTGATAAGTATGAAGAGAATAACAACTGATGGGGTAGTTCTTAATAGCCTGTTGCAGGATTTACTTCTGGGCTCACTTACAGTATTTATAAACCTCTTTCCTCTTTCAGTTTTTGCTGACTCACTAGAATGGTTTGGCTGACTTAAGCATTCCTTAACACTGGGTACTTAAAGAAAATGAGACCTATTTATTGGATGCATTTAGAAAGAGAGAGAGAAGAAAAAAAAAGATAGACATAGTCCCAGGGCAGAAAGGTCAAGTATTCTTCCTCTCAGGAGATCAGTGGTTTTAGATGATAGTTTTCATGATCCTGTAGACCTATGGCTGAGCTCTGTGGGTCCCCATCTTTTTAGTCTCAGCGAGAGCCCAAGGAGTAGGATGGGTGTTATAATAGTGTGCCCTGGAGTGGTTGAACTGCCAGTAGATATCCTAGAGGGCCAGGCCTTTTATAGGATTCTCCTCCTACCTCCTCTCTTCTCCTCCCCAGCTTCTCACTGGATTCTTTCTTCCAGCTAAGGAAGTAGGGTCTAATCACTATAGGCTCAACTGCTTTGCTTTCTTATGGAATCAAATTTAATAAATGAAAAGAAAATGTTTTCTGACTCAAATGTATTGGCCTTAAAAACTTAAGATAAAAATTGTTTTATATAAACTTGGAGCCCTAATATGCTCTACTCTCTGAATGTATCAATATGACTGCCTTTTGTTTTTTTTTTTTGCCAAGAAGAGTCATTATTTTTTTCAGAAGAAAATCTGTAGTATGCATGCTTTCCTATGTTTATCCCAACCCATAAAGTTTGATAATCACAAGTAAAACTTTGAGGAACACCTTCCTAATTGATAGAGAGTAGAGAGGAGATCCAAGATATTTCAGGTATTCGTGAGGTTTTGATGACATCAGAGGGTATTCAGCCAGGTCCTGGGAATGCCTGAGCTCTACTTGGCCAATTGCTCTTCCTTCCCTTAGCGTTTCTGAGGGAGATTCACCTCTCATAGCATGGGAGAAACAGGGCTCAAGGCTTCGTAACCATTTCATAACCCTATATGAGGGCTCTCTGGTAAAGCTGAGCCAGAGAAGATGACTTTGACTGAAGACTCAAGCAGGGCTTTTCCAAACCACACCCTCCATCCCTGCCCAGTTTCAGTCTTAACACTGGTGAGCAGCTAGTCCTGAAGGGATGTCAACATGCAGAGCAGATGAGAGGGAAAGTTAAAAGAGAGAAAATAAGAGGCTGGGCCCACCTATTTAGTCTAATGGCGGGAGATTCCCAATTACAAAGAACAAAGAACAGTTTGGCCAAGACTGCAGAGTAGGCGTGGGTCATTTTACTTGGAAAGAGTCAATCACATTCTCTTGGGGAAGAGTTAAGAAAGGAAGTAGAGAGAAGGGGCAGAAATCACCTTCCTCCTACTGGGCCCTATTCCTAAGATTCTGATTCAGTTGGTCTGTGGGGCTTGTGCATCAGTATTATTTTAAATAAACTCTCTCAATTTTAATGTGTACTCGAAGTTGAGAGCTACTGATGTACATCATCGACACCTTGGAGGAAATTGATGCCCATGGTCACATTGCTAGGGATCTTGGCCTCAAACATAGGTCTTTTCATTTTAGGTACAATGTACTTTTCTATCATACATATTAGACTATCTACAAGATTTTTGTGACTCTAGTAACTTCTGATCATGAAGATAATTGCTCTGAAATAACCCATGTTTTTCATCAGTTCTCTTACGTCTTTCTGCAACTCCTTACCAGTTATGTAATTATCTAATTTGGAAGTGAAAGTGGGGGTGCTTGAATTTATTAACTTTAAAGAAAAGGATGGTATGTCCTTTACACAATCTAATTAGGACTCTATTGTAAATGACAGAAGGAAGCCTATCTGAAACAACTCTAACAAAATAGTATAGTAAAGTGTATCAACTGTCTATTGCTGGGAAGCAAGCTACCCCGATACTTAGTGGCTTAACACAGCAATGATTTATTATTTCTTCTAATTCTGGGGGTTGGCTGCATTCACCTAGGCAATTTAATGACACCTTTTTGGTGTCAGCTGGGTTGCATTCAGATGGGAGCTCAGCTGAGGCTGGAGCATCCAAGATGGCTTCATTCATATGAATGGTGCCTCAGTGAGCATTGATGGAATGGCTGGGTGCTGGGTGGGCCTCCCTCTCTCCACTTAATTAACCGTTAAGTAGTCTAGACTGAGAATCTTTACCTGACTGCTGGATCTCAAGAGAGTGAAAGTAAGCTTCCTGGTCTTTTAAGGCCTAGGACTGGAACTGGTACATTGTCATTTCTGCTTCATTCTTTGGTCAGAGCAAGTTACTGCATCAGCCTAGATTCTAGGGGAGGGAATTAGACTCCACTTGACAGAAGGAGTGATACGTGTATATAGGGAGGAGAAGAATTGTTGGCAGCCATCTTTGGTGACTGTCTACCACACAAAGATATAGGAATAATTCAGTTTCTAGAATGGAAAGGAAAACAGCAGGAACCATAGATCTTAGGGACCAGCTGGGACCAGGGACTTGATCAAAATCAGGTTGTTCTGTGGTTTTCCCATTTTTGCCTCTTGAATCATTCTTACTGCTATTGGCAGACTTTCTTCACATGGTGTTCAACATGGTCACAGGTAGCTCCAGGCTCATGTTATCCAGTTTCTTAAGTTAAGAGGAAAAACAAGAGTTTCTCTGTGGTTGCTTCAGTGTTAAATTCCAGGGAGATGGATCATGGAATCTCCGCTTTGACCATTCACAGTGGTCAGGGAGATGAGATAGTATCAATACCCCTTTCTGGGTCATGTGTTCACTCATTATCAGATGAATGGAGGAAAGCAGGAAGAAATACAGTAGGCATTGCATTATTTTTTTGGATGTTATAGTTAGATCTGGATAAATTCAGAGAGGGGGAAAAGAACTGGTAGTTTTCTAAGGTTGGTTGAGATCAACCTAACAAATGAGGAGGTTTGGAATGATTGGGAACATTGGGGTACACCATAAGACAGGAGGGGAAAGATGCTTAGTTGACCTCTTTTGAAGGAGGTTTTTGAGTTAGGTGTTGAAAGATGACTGGCATGTTAGCAAGTAGAGTTGGTGAGGAGGAGTACTGTCAGTGAAGGGCAGTACTGTCAGTGAAGGGCAGTGTGAGCAGAGGCACAGAGGCAGGAAGTGTGTGCGGTCCATGAATGTACATCTACACTAGAGTGTCTTGTGCACATGTGCATGGGTGTGTGTGTGTGGATATGGATGGGAGAGAGAAGAGGAGGAAGCTTCTGAACAAATCAGGATGATCCTTGAAGGTCAACTAAATAAGAAATTAGGACTATATTTTATGGCTTCAGAGACTTTTTGAAGGGTTTTGAGTGAGAGAGTCATGTGGTTAGTAGTGGTATGTAAGAGGGAGGCAGGAATCACCTAAAAAGCTGTCACAGGAAGCCACAGGGAAAGAAGGCCTGAATGGTGGCAGGGGGACCAGAAAGAAGCAGAGAAATGTGAGAGACATTTTGGAGATGGAATTAACAGAACCTCAAGACTAACAAAATATTGAGGAGGAGATGTTGAAAATGTTCTTAACAGAGCAGAGGGGAAGCAGTAGGTATGGCAGTTGGGGAAGGAAAGAGGAAGATTTGTTTGGTTTGAGGCAATGGTGGTGTATCTACAAAAGCTGTTTAATAGACAGAGATGAAAGTCTGCCTCACAGCGGAGGTAAAAATCAGGGCTAGAGAGAGTTCTGTTATATCCCTATTATCAGGAAGCAAACTTGCAGACGTTCCGTTTAGAGTGTATGGAGTATGTGGAGGTGGGTGCCTTGGCAGTGGGAGCCGTTTCCTGTTACACTATCCGCTCTGTCCTGTGTATGCAGCTTCCCCCTGTGGTAATAATTGCTGGGGCAAATAAACTGGCTGTTAAGTATCTCATTTCTCTGCATACAGATGCCTGCTATGGAGTCTTACTCATATTTCTTCATGGAAATAGCAGGGGATATGAAGAATATAACTCTTACTTACACAGCTATCTCTGAAGTAAGGCCATATCCCCCAGAGCTCCTCTACACTGGTTTACTATATCAAAGAATCTTATCCCCTTTGCTCCTGATTGGCCATTTGGGTTAGTACCATTTATAGCATGGTTCTGATCAGTCCCATAGAAACATCTTTTCCTTCATTCATTCAACAAGCTTCATTAAACAAATAGTAGTAGTATAGTGGCATTAATAATGCTATTAACAACAACAACTAAAATAAAACCACAACCATTTAGTGAGCTCTTATTCTGGGATAGAGCCAGCATTAAGATATACTTATTTCATTTAATTTTTAGAAAATTCTGGAAAGTAGGTTGATAATATCCCTAGTTTACAGATCAGGAGACCTGAGGTTCTGAGAGTTTACATCAGCTTGTTCAAGGTCAAAGGTTAAAAAATGGCAAAGCTGATATTCAAAATCTGATTTTTTAATTCAAAGACCATTCTAATAATCATTACACTAAGCAGTCTTTCTTTTATATGGAAGGCAGTGTACTAGAATTTGGGATTAAAAGATGAAAAGACATAGTTTATAAGGAGCTCATAGTCGTGTGGCAGACATGATTCAAAATCATAAAACAATGTGACAACACACTGATTTTTATGGGAGCTTTGAGGTGGACTACCTAAGCCAGCTGGAGGATTCCTAGGGAAGGGTTCCTAAAAGAAATGATCTGAGCTTAGTCTTAACAGAAGAGCAGTAGGCATGAACCAGGTGCAGAAGAGGAAGAGGTAGGGGTCTATCCCAGGGAGATGGGGCAGCAGGTATACAAGCCGAGGGGGTACAAATAGTAGGCTGGGAACTATTGTTCTTAGAATTCTTGGTGCAAAGTCAGGTGGCAGTGTGAGATGAGGGTGAAGCCAGCAGTGGGGACTAGTTCATAGAGGGAGGACCTTGAAATGTTTTCAGCCACAGAGATAATCCTGGCAGCTCTTCAGAAAATGGAAGAAAATGGAATGGAACCAAGAGATTGGAAGAGAACAAGATAAAAGACAGGGGCATGAGGGAGGAGATTAGGGCATTAACACAGTCAAGAAATGAAGAGAATCTGACCCAGGGCAGTAACATTAAGGATGATGCACAGGCATTGGATTAGAGAAATATTTAGAAGCAAAACTGCAGGACTTATTGCTTGGATCTGGGCGAAATGAGAGAAAGGAGTGAAAGACTTCCAAGGTTCTGGCTAGAATGAATGCATAAATTATGTTGACCAAAACTATGGTTCAGAATACAGAGGGAGGATTTCAATTTTGACATCTTGAGTTTGAAGTGCATAGGATATTGAGGAAGAAATGTCCAGCAAGTGACTAAATACATGAATTTGAAGCTCAGGAGTGAAATTGGGGCTGGAGTTTAGGATTTTTTTTAGTCTTTAGCATGTAGGTGCTAATGGGGTTGATGCTGGACTTTTAAGGCAACTAATTAGCACAGACGTTCTTTTTAAGGGCGGCTTGGAACGACGACAATAAATTACCTCATTGAACTTGTATTAGGGGGAAGTTCTTTATCCTGTCCTTTGTCGTACACTCAACCTTCAGATGGTTGAGGGATGGGGAGGGCTTGTTGGGCAAGTGAACGGACTATTTTAATAGCCTTAATAGTACATTCCAGCCTCCGCCAAGCACCAAGGTCACCTTTTCACCAGCCCCGTGCTCCTCCATCCCTGAGGTCTCTAGCAAGTATTTCGACAGTGTAGGGGATCTGGCCTCTCTATCATGAATCTCTAGTCTCCCACACTTCATTCTTCACATTTTCATCTAATTTAAGAAATAAGCAGTGTGGGTGCTTATAAAATACGGAGTTCTCTGCCCTTCCCCTACTTCTTCCAAGTACAGGGCATCTTCCATCTTTCCTACTCCCTCACTGGCCAGTTTAGTGAGTTGCTGTGGTTCATGAGCTTTGTAATTGGCACAGTACAAATTTTTGTGTCAGCAAACTTACAAATTACTGCATGTAATGGATTTTTGGGATCACTTATAAATAATTGAAATCATGAATGTTAAATTCTTAAATGCCAAGGGTCTACTGAATATCAATATTTCATGGAGTTCCATAAAGAGCATTATGAATTCCAGCTTTTGTGACTCTTAAAATATATGAGAACCAACCCCTGATCCGTAGTATTGACATCTGTGACTTTATCATTCCTTTCTCTTTTTAGAATAAATTAACACGTTAAACATATTCCTTGTGAAGATATTTAAAAAAACAAATCCTTCTTTACATTTCATGGAAGTAGAGGGATTTGAAGTATGATGCTAAATATTTTGTATCTTATATTTCATTTCATTTTCTTTGGTTTTTCATTTTTTTAATGAAAAAATAATATATGCTCGTTGTCAAACAATAGAATATTCATAAGCACGTGGAGTAAAAAGTGAAAATCTTGATTTGCTTCATCCTTCAATTCCATTGTCCTAATATTCTAATTTGTATCCTTCTAAACATTTTCATTTGGATTTACACAAGTAAGTACACACATAGATATGTAGGGAATTTTTTTAAAAGTCTAAATGGAATCACAGTATATATATATATTGTTCTTGTTTAATTTAAAAAATCCTTAGATATGTATAGATCTACCTCTTTTTTTTCAACTTCTGCATGGTGTTTCATGTTAAGAATGTATTCTAATTTATTTAACAACTTCCCTACCCATGTCCTTTTTATTTTTCCCTAAAATAAATGTGAAGAATATTGAGTGGGATTTTTTTCCCTATTGTCCCAAAGCTGTTGCTGAGGCCCAAAGCTGGGGACAAAAGTACTAAGTATAAGTACTCATGTTTGAGAGGAGCCTCCAGCAGTGACAGCTAGATGTTTCCCTGTGGGGCTTATTTAAAGGTATGAGAAGTGTTCACTGTCCCAACCCCAGGCTTTATACAGAGAGAACTGAGAAGCAAAAAGGTTTTAAGATTTGGGGGAGAGCTATATTTATGGGGAGAAGTTATTTTCTCCCTTTCTAAAATCAAGAGAAGACAGGTGCTCTAAGAGAATTACTTGTGGAGTTAGAGATGCCAATAGGAACAAGAGACTGGCATTTAATTGGACGCCTGTTTAGTCAGTGGATTTGCTGACCTTCCCCGTTACTACCTGAACAGGGAAAAAGAAAACTGATGAGAGCTGACCCAGTGGGGGACTGCCAAATGGGAGGTGGGTCAGGATTGCCCTATTCTCAACCCAGAGTTCCAGTCCCTGGCTTGTGTCAGTTGGTCATATAGTGGAGGGAGATGAGATTGGGCTGTAGTCAAGCAGTTGGGAGAAAAGAGTGTGTGTTTTAGAAGGATGTGTTATATATGCCACTAGCCGACGGTCAGTTCCAAGAGGTAGCCAATGATTACTTTTCCCATAGGTTGTTTATTACTTTACAAGAACCATGATAAGTCCTTTTGTAAGGTCTTTAGTCAGTTTGGATAGTATTTTAAAGTTACATACTATATTTCTTTTTTTTTTGTGAGGAAGACTGGCCCTTAGCTAACATCTGTTGCCAATCCTCCTCTTTTCGCTGAGGAAGACTGGCCTTGGGTTAACATCTGTGCCCATCTTCCTCTACTTTATATGGGATGCTGCCACAGCATGGCTGACAAGCAGTGTGTCAGCGGGTGCCTGGGATCCGAACCAGCGGACCCCAGGCTGCCAAAGTGCCGACTAAACTGCTGTGCCACCGGGCCGGCCCCCCCATACTGTATTTCTTAAAAAAAGAAAAAAAAATCAACATACTCAATTAGTCCAGAAGAAGTCATGCTAATAATATCTCCTCAAGAAAATGGAGCTGTTAGATATTAAGTAATATCAAAGCCAGCTTTTTCCAGATGGCAGTCAGCATCCATGAGTCCTTAATTACACATGGGGGTGAACATTCATGTATATCTGGTATGTTGTCATCATATCCTAGAAATGGTTACCAGAAGGCCTGGGGTTTATCTGGGCAATGCTTCTACTCTTCAGAAAGTACAAGTAATTAAGAGGTCAATTTTTTTTCTTTTTGCTGAGGAAGATTTGCTCTGAGCAGTGACTGTGGCAATCTTCCTCTATGTTGTATGTGGGTCATGCCACAGCATGGCCGCTGATGAGTGGTGTAGGTCTGTGCCCGGGAACTGAACCCAGGCCACTGAAGCAGAGCACACTGAACTTAACCACTAGGCCATGAAGCTGGTCTCTAAGAGATCATTTTTAATAGGATAAGACTAGATTTACTCTTTGTGCTGGTGGTAAATACAAATTTAAAAGGTTCTGCAGTCCTAATGAGAATAGTTACTTGGTTCAAAACACCTCTAATTGGTTAACCTAAAACTTTTTTTCAGACCACTTCAAAGGAATCATGTTATTTTCTGAGTTGGTCATCACATAGCTTCATGCAAATTTTTCTGTGAGGGAGGAGCAATTTTATCGTTCAGCTACAGGAAAAATCGTGATTATATTTAGAGGGTAGAAATGAAGTATTGCAGTATCTTACAAGAAATTATAAGGACAGTGCATGTTAAGAGCATGACACATTGTTGAATAGGAAATGTAAGAGCCTAGTCAGTTTTTTGGGAAAGATTATATTCAAATGAAAGCAAATACTGTATTCTTTTATGTTTCATTTGTAGTTTCTTGGTTATTTTTCACTGACTGACATGATTGTAAAGGTTTGATACAACTGTAAATTCATTTTCTAATAACAGTAGATTGTTTTAAAGTTATTAAACTAGAGACATAGATAATGGTATTTTTACAACTTTAAAATGTGAATCTTAAAGTTTTTTAAATATACCTATTACCTGAATCTTGTAGTTTCATGCTTTTATGCTTAAATTTATATATTTCTGTTAAAACATGTTTCATTTATTTGTTTTTTTTATTTGTCTTACAGGAAATGCCACAATCATTTTCTTCAGTCACATTAAATAACACAGAGGTGAATAATGCAAAGACTAACACACAGAGAAACAAAATCCCAATAGAGGAACTTGGTAAGGTTTCTGAACATAAAATCATCACTAAAGGGACGCCAAATAAAGACGAAGCAACGAGCTGTTTTGAGAGTTATTCAAGTGCCCAAAGCAAGTCCTTCCATGATGAGGCTCAAGGATCTCACTCTGAGTCCATCTCTGATCCTTCCAATCCTGAAGCTTTGCTTGCAAAGGCAACTGATTCCCTTCCACAAGCTTCTGAAGAAAACAAGGTCAAGAGGACATCCTGCATGTATGGGGCAAACTGCTACAGGTAAAATGAAATTACAGGAATAATGGAATTATAATTCCATTATTTCAACAGCATGTAGCCATGTAGATATATGCTATAGTGTATTAAAAGCCTAATAAAACCCATTGGCCTAAAGGTTAAGAGGTTTATCATGTTTTTACTGTTTTGGACTTTGTCGACATGCGTTCTAGCAAATCCTGCTAGATGCTTTTAAGATACAGTGGGGAATTAAGTGTTTCATAAGTAGACATGCTGATTAATGCAAGGATCTGAACTAGGGAATCCAGACTTGAAAATTGAATTGCTCAGACCTAAATACCTGCTTATTTAGTGTCTTATTTAGATATTAGAAAGATGGCTTCATAAATAGTTGTTGTATACAGTATAACTATCAAGAGAATTTTACAGTGTGTTTAGACATCTTATTATACTTGTGCATTTTTCTTTATATTTTTCTAATGGCGCTTTTGAATGACCATGATGCCTTCTAAAACAAGTGAATACTTATTTCCTGGATTGATTGGTTACTCCTATACTTACTTCATTTGATTACATTGTACTATATTTTCTGATTCCTTATTTTGTGAATTTAAATTATATTCCCTTATTTTTAGGCTATAGTTTTAGCTGTAATGTTTATACTAGCATGTTTATAATTACACAGCCCTATTTCAGAAGTATTTCTTTACCATTTCACTTGTCAGATCAAATATCTTACCAATACATTCCAGTGGTCTTCTATGCAATAGTGTTTTTATATCACATATTCTGTTCATTTCACATTCATATTATCTCTCTTTAAAATGCCTTTCCATTTTAGCACTTGAATAACCATTATTTTAAATTTCAACAGTTATAATTTATGCATATATTCATAATTCTGTCTATTTTCAATGGACTTAGTTCCACATATGGAACATAATATATAAACTTGTAGAATAGAAGTATAGAAACCTTCTATTATTTTGGATTTTTGAAAAATCCTATTTGGTATTTGTATTAGTTCACTAGGGCTGCCATAACAAAATATCACAGACTGGGTGGCTTAAACAACAGAAATTTACTATCTCACAGTTCTGGAGGCTGGAAGTCCAAGATCAAGGTGTCGGTAGTTTTGTTTTCTCCTGAGCCCTCTCTCCTTGGCTTGCAGATGGCCTCCTTCTCATCGTGGTCTCACATGGCCTTTTCTCTGTACATGCACATCCCTGGTGTCTCTTCCTCATTTTACAAGGACACCAGTTGTACTGGATTAACGCCCCATCCTTGTAACTTTATTTACTCTGATGTATCTCTTTAAAGGCCCTGTCTCCAAATCTAGTCACAATAGGGGTTAGGGCTTCAACATATGAATTTGGGGGTGAGGGGGAGCACAATTCAGTCCAAAACAGTATTCATCACTGGCATTTGTCTTTGTTAAAGGTGATTGAATGCTTTATCAAGATCATAATGAATTCATTCATATTTGATGATGATACACATTAGTTTTAATCAGTCATAGCTTATGAATAGTTATTTTATACTAATTTTGATATTCATAATTAATACCTGAGAAATATTTACCACTGAAATCTTGGAAACAAAATGCTTATGTTTGTAACAAAGGGGAGAAAATAACATATATTGAATTCTTGTTATATGTGTACGTCCTAACAATCACTTAAATGTATCTTTTCTCCAGGCTCAGTGCCACTGCTTTAATTCATGCTATGGTCTCTCTGGGACAAGTGAATAATCTCCTAAGTCTCCACATTTTCCCTCAAGTTCATATTCCTCATTGTTGCCTGAGTGATCTGGTTAAGAAAATAAAAACAAAGATAAAAAGAGAAGAGAGAGAGAAAAAGAAAATCTGACAATATTACTCTCCTGTACAGAACCTTTTAGTGACTAAAGTCTGGATTTCTTAGCGTAGGCCAGAAGGCCTTGAACTCCTGGTAGTTCTCAGGACATCCCATGCTGTTTCATGTCCTTTGGACATGCCATTCCCTTTTTCTCACTCCTGTCTTGCTTAAAGACCCTGCTCACATTCAGCTTCTTTCTGAGTCCTTTTCTGACATGCCCATTCTTCCCCAAATTGCTTATCCCCTATTCTGTGCAACTTTTCTCCTCATACAGTTTCTGATGCTTGATATTAGATCTAATATTTAATATATAATCAGTGATTTCTAATTATTTATTTACATGTTCCATCTTTCTTAATAGAAATTTATTCCTCAAGGGTAGTCTTATTCAATCCCTTCATGTCATGCTATTGACTCCCAAATCTATGTCTCCAGCAAAGAGTTCTGTACTGAATTTTAGATCCAGATATTCACTACTGTATCCCCAGGCATTTCAAATTCAACATGTCTAAAGCAATGCATCTTATTTCAATCCTTTGTGAAACAAACTAACAACAAAGCAGCATTTGACTTTGTTTGTAGGAGCTGTTACTTCCAAAAAATTCTTTCTGAAAATTTTACCCTTTTGGAGTCATATAGTTTTTCTGTTTAATAGCATATAGTTCCATTAGTAAACTAATTTTAAAAACTGGGCACAAGTTGAAATGTCTTTCTCTTATTAGCATGTAAGGAATTTATACCTTATTTTAAACTGTAGTTTTTATCTGTATAAGGTCATATAAAGTATCTTAAGAGTTAATAGTATATGAAATAAGGTTTTCATCACTGGTAAGGGTGGAGTATCTTGCTGAAGACCAAACATCTCACTGAGAACAACTAGGAAAGCTGGACGCTCATGCTTGAAAACGTCAGAGGCAGCCAGGACTTTGATTGAGGCTTTTCCCCTAGTGACATCTGCCAATTTTTTAGTGTTTCAGGCTGAGGGCTAAGAGGCCAAGCAGAATTTTGGGGAGTCTCACGGGGCTGAGGCTCAAAAATGGAGTTCAGTATTTGCCAAGCAGGAGGGTCCCTATATGGAAGCGTAGACATTCAGGAGGGAAAAATATAAGCATAAATATAAATGAATATTGACTATATAAAGCAGTAATAATTTTTGTGTTATATAAAATATATGTGAAATTAAAATATATGAAAATAGCACAAGAGTGGTTGGGGATTAATGCAATTAAATTTTGACTACTCTAAGTACATTATATAAGTGAAATTATATGGTATTTGTCATTTTGTGGCTGGTTTATTTTACTTAGCATAATGTACTTAAGATTCATCCATGTAGCAGGTGTCAGAATTTCCTTTCCTTTTAAGGCTGAATAATATTCCATTGTATGTATATACCATATTTTGTTTATCCATTCATCTGTCAGTGGACACTTGGGTTGCTTCCATCTCTTGGCTGCTGTGAATAGTGCTGCTATGAACATGGATGTGCAAATAACTCTGAGATCTTGCTTTCAATTCTTTTGGATATATATATAGAAGTAGAATTGCTGGATCATATGATAATTCTATTTTTAATTTTTTAAGGAACTGCCATACTGTTTTCCATAGCAGCTGTACCATTTTACATTCCTGCCAACATGCGCGAGGGTTCCAACTTCTCTACATCCTCACCAACACTTGTTATTTTCTGGTTTTTTGGTGGTAGCCATCCTAATGGGTATGAGGTATGATATATTGTTGTGTTTCTGATTTGCATTTTCCTAATGATTAGTGATGTTGAGCTTATTTTCATATGATTGTTGTCTATTTGTATCTCTTCTTTGGAGAAATGTCTATTCAAGTCCTTTGCCCATTCTTGAATCAGGTTATTTATTTTTTGGTCATTGAGTTGGAGGAGTTCTTTATATAGTCTAGATATTAACCCCTTATTAGATACATGATTTGCAAATGTTTTCTCCCCTTCTGTAGGTTGCCTTTTGACTCTGTTAATTGTATCCTTAGATGCACAGAAATTTTTAATTCTGATTTAGTCCAATTTGTTTATTTTTATTTTTATTGCCTTTGCATTTGGCAAGAAATCTTGGCCAAATCCAATGTCATGAAGCTGTCCTCCTGTTTTCTTCTAAGAGTTTTATATTTTAGGTCTTAACATTTAGGTCTTTGATCCATATGAGTTAATTTTATATATAGTGTAAGGGAAAGGTCCAACTTCATTCTTTTGCATATGGATGTCCAGTTTTCCCAACACCATTTGTTGAAAAAACTGTCCTTTTCCTCATTGAATGGTCTTGGCACCACTACTGAAAATCACTTGACCATGTATGTGAGAGTTTATTTCTGATCTCTCTCTTGTCTTCCATCTGTCTATAGGCCTGTCTTTATGCCAGTACCACACTGTTCGATAGCTAGTTTTGTAATAAGTTTTGAAATCAGTAAATGTGAGACTTCCAACGATGTTCTTTTTTTAACACTGTTTTGGCTATTCGGGGTCCCTTGAAGTTCCCATATGAATTTTAGGAAGGATTTTTCTTATTTCTGCAAAAAATGCCATTGGGGTTTTGATAGAAATTGCGTTAAATCTGTAGATTGCTTTGGGTAGTATTGACATCTTAACAATATTCAGTCTTCCATTCTGTAAACATGGGATTTATTTCCGTTTATTTGTCTTCTTTAATAGAAATTAAACTGTTGTATAAGTCTTTCGTCTCCTTGATTGTTTATTCCTAAATATTTTATTTTTTAAGTGTTATTATAAATGGAATTATTTTCTTAATTTCATTTTGGGATTGTTCATTATGAATGTACAGAAACACAACTGATTTTTATGTGTTAATTTTGTATTCTGCAACTTTGCTGAATTAGTTTATTACTTCCAACAGTCTTTTTGTGTGTGTGGAATCTTTAGGGTTTTCTACATATGTAGAAAAATGCATATACATGTATACCAAAGGTGGAATGTTCATGGCAGTATTACTTATAAAAGCCAATAACTGGAATGAACCCAAAAGTCTATGAATAGTAGAATGGACAAATAAATCATAGCAGCTTCATACAATGAAATGTTACACAGTAATGAAAATATACTACTGTTATATGCAGCAATATGGAGTAACCATTCAAACATAAAAAGCAATTCTTAAAGAAGTACATAATATATATTTTCAAATATATGTTTTCATTTCAATTCAAGAACAGACAAAACTAATATGTTGTTTTATAACATTGCTTCTCAAAGTGTGGTCCAGAGAGAGACCTCTGAGGGTTCCAGTCTCAAGATACTTTTAGGAAATCTGTTAGGTCAAAACCATTTTCATAATAATACTAAGACTTTTTGTGTGTGTGCCAAAAACTCTCGTTCTTTCACTCATGAGTGTACAGTGTACTTTCCCAGAGGCTGCATGATCTATGTTATTGTTAATGATTGAATACAGAAGCAGATACAAGAATCCAGATGTCCTCTGTTAAAGCTAGTCATTAAAGAAATTTCCAAAGTATTAAAACAATCTCTCCACAAATTTTCTTTGGAAGATAGTTATTTCTGTTAAGACATGTTGTTTGTGATAATATGTTAAGGGTTTATGGTTGTTTTTAGTTAAATATATTTTTTAAATTTCTCATTTTTAATTTCTAACAGGTTAAATAACTCACATAAACAAAAGGTCTCTGGAGTTTTAATAATTTTTCTTGAGATCAAAGTTTGAGAAACACTGTTTTAGGTGACAGGATAGTGGTTAAAATGGGTTTAATGATTGGAAGGGGACATGCGGAGGCTTCTAGAATGTTGATAATGTTCTGTTTTTTATCTTAGCAGAGGTGCATAGGTGTGTTCACTTTATTGAAAGTCTTTAAAAGCTGTGTGTGCTTATAATATATATATATACATCCGATGTAAAGTACAGTTTGCAAATTGTCCATTGATGTTCATGACCTACCATATGTCACCAGAACTTTATTTTGTTACCATGAGAGTCCTATACTGACTAGATGTCATGAGCTTTGTTTTTAACAAGGTAGAATATTGGTTCACTTTCTGGAATAATCAGGTGTGTATTGCTTAGTTTCCTGCTATATCCTATTATTTTTTCTAGTATATCTAGAAATCTAGTATATCCTGTTAATTATTTTTTCTGAAGTATATTTGTCACCTTCATAGGAAGAATCCTGTCCATTTTCAACACTTCAGTCACCCTGGTGATAGTGATTATGGAGATGTACAAGTCATGTGTCAAGATGAGGCTGATGACCGGCCTGAATGTCCCTATGGAGCATCTTGTTACAGGTATGTAAACCTGAAATGTTTGGTTGTACTCCTTTTCTCCTTTATCTCTGTTATTTATTCAGGAGAAACTGCAGGCAGCTTCTCATCTCAAGCCTTTAACTTTTAGTTTTTAAACTTCCATAGATAATAGGTTTTCATTTTGTTAGTAGGTAGAATTATAATGTTTCTTTTAGATAATTCTAAATTTTTGAAGTTATTAACCTTATAAATGCCTGAAATTGTTCCTCATTTCTAACTTTCTAAAATGCAAATCAGATAATTTAAAAGCTGTCAATGCTACTCCATCATACACACTATCCAGAATCCTTAGCGTGACATAAATCAATTCAGGATGTTATCTCTGCCTCCCTCAACTCCTACCACTCCACCATTATTGCCAACACATGAAACTCAATCCTAAAAGAAAAGTAAGAGTACCCCTCCTCTCTCCTTCCATAGTATCTTGTGCCCATCTGTATCATGCAGAGTAGAATTTATCTCATGAGATTATGTTTGTTTCTTACTGGAAATGGCTTCTCTTTCAGACAGTAAATTTCTTGACAGCAAGGACTCTTTTATCCATGTATCTGCAACTTTGTTTAATGAATGATGAATGAACTTGAAATAAATCAAACTACCAAAGAAAGAAGTAGTGATTCCAATTTTAGAGAGCCTTAATTCCGGACAGCCCTCTTTCTTAGATAATTTTAGAATATAGGTTACTGAACCTACTGGCCTGTTTGAAGTTGTTGCTATTACTATGATTGTGGTTTTCAATAAGAAGGCAGAATTAGCTAGCTTCTGAGGCTGGAAAGAAAAATCAGAAAGCTTATGCCTTATCATTTGAAAAATAAGTGTTCCATTCCAGCATAACATCCTGCAGATAATAAGAGGATATTGTCATCAACTATGTCGGTAAACTTGAAAATTTAGGAGCAATGGACAATTCCTAGAAGATACAACTTTTAGAAAAGATATAAGAGGAAAGAGAAAATAGAATAATCCTATAACATTAGAGAAATTGAATACTTAATTAAAATCCTTCCACTAAAGAAATTTCAAGTCCATTAGGCTTTAATGGCTAATTCTACCACACGTTTAAAGAAGACTCAATTTTTATACAAGATATTCTTAGAAAAGTTAAAGGTGTATTTCTCAACTCATTTTATGAGACCAGTATGACCTTGATACTAAAACCCAGCAAGAATAATACAAGAATGAAAAATTACAAAAAGAACTTTTGTAATTTAATGTAAATATCTTTAAAAAAATGAAGAAGGTTAGTTAAATGAATTAAGCAATTTAAAAGAAGGAAAATATAATATGACAAAATTGGGTTTATTCAAGGAATACAAGTTTTGTTTAATATTTAAAAATAATGTAATTTACCCTTTATCATAATAAGTAGAAAATCATATAATCATTTCAATAGATGATTCAAAAAAAACCTGACAAAATTCATTCATTTATGATAAAAACTCATTTCAAAATAGGAACAGAAGGAAACTTCTTTAATATCATAAAGGATGTCTACAAAGAACTTATAGCAAACATACTTAGAAGTGAGATATTTAAAATTTTCTTTCTGATATCAGAAATAAGACAAGAATGCCTGTTATTACTACTTCTGTTCAACATTGTACTGGTGATTCAAGACAGTGTAGTAAGACAAGAAAAGGAAAATGGATAAGGATTGGAAAGGAAGAAATAAAGCTTTCATTGTTAACAGATGGTTTCATTGTATATATAGGAAATGCAAAATAGTCCCTGATGAATTTTAAATATTAATAAGTGCTTAGCAAGGTTGTTGGATACAAATATCAGTATACAAGGTCAATTATATTTCTATATTCCAGAACCAACTAATTAGAAAATTAAAACTTCTAAAAGATTATATTTACAATAGCATCAAAAAATACCTAGTTCCTTAGAACAAATCTAATAAAAGGTGTGAAAACCTCTATGGAGAAAACTATAAAACTTTTGATGAGAAAAAATTTTTTAGAAAACCTAATTATAAAGACTTAAATTGAAATGTTCATGATTGGGAGATTCAGTATTGTTAAAATGCCAATTTTCCCCAAATCGACTTGTTTGCAAACTCATTCAAAATCACAATGGTTTTTGTGTATAAATGATGTGATTCTAAAATTTATGTGGATATACAAAGGGCCCAAAATAGCCAAGACAATCTTAAATAATGAAGAACAGATGGCAGGACTTCTTGTACAGTTACAGTAATTAAGGCAATGTGGTATGGGCCCAAAGATAAAGTAACAAGACCAGAGCAGAATAGAGTGTAAAAACAGACCCATGCATATACAGGTGACATATTTATGAAAAGGGGCATTGCAGGCATTGAGGAAAGTGTGAATTTTTTAAATTTATTTTATTGGGATAAGGATATCTATCTAGAAAAAGAAGGGACTGCTTTTGGTAGCTATCCTCTGCCTTAGGATGATTGGTTTTTCTATTTTTAACAGAATATAATCGTTACCTGTGGGCGATTTGGTCTGATACAATCTCTTCTGTCATTACTGGAAGCAGAACTCATACTTTGTGTGATATAATATAGCTGTTCCAGCTTTCATTGGTTAGTGTTTGTATGATAGCATTTTTCATCCTTTTACTTTCAATTTATATTTATAAATTGTCCTTTTATACTTAAACTTTATATTTAAACCATGTCTCTTACAAATAGCATATAGTTGGTTCAGTGGTTTTATTTTTAATCCAGTCTGATAGTCTCTGCCTTTTAGGTGGAATGCTTAGTCCAAATATATTTAATTACTGATATGTCTGAGTTTAATTTTGCCATTTTGCTATTTATTTTCTATTTGTCCCACATATTCTTTGTTCCTTTCTTCTTCTTTTCCTGACTTCTCTTGGATTAATCAAGTGTTTCGCATTCCATTTTCTTCCTCCTCCATTAACTTTTTAGTTATATATTCTTTTTTTTCCATTAGTTAAGTTAGATTTTAATAGGCATCGCTGACTTACTACAGTCTACCTTGCAGTTGTTACTTTCACTACTTCCCAAACAGCACAACAATCTTACAGCAGTTTAAGTCCATTTGACTTCCTCTTGTGGCTTTGTTTTTCTTTTCCACTATTATCGTCATGTATTTTTACCTCTATACATGTTAACTTGTAAGGCATTGTTATTATTTTCTTAAATTTTAAGCATCAGCATTTTTTTGTATTTATTGATGTATTTATCATTTTGGGTACCCTTCATTTGTTCCTAAAATTTTATCCTTTCATCTGGGATCATTTTCTTTTAGTCTTAAGAACTTCTTTTGGAAATAATGTACAACTAAAACCCCACAATGTTATAAACTATTAAGACATCAATAAAAATGAAAATTAAAAAAAAAGAACTTCTTTTGGTATTTCTTTAGTGAAAATCTTCTGCAAAACGATTCTTTCAGCTTTTGTGTGTTTTTTTTTTTTATTTTTTTTTGGATGGCTTTTTTCACTGGGTGTAGAATTCTAGCTTGGCAAGTTTTGTTTCCTTTCATCACTTTAAAAATGTCCATTTCATCATTTAAAAATGTCAATGTTCCATTGACCCTTGCATCCATAGTTTCTGTTGAAAGTTAGTTTTTTTGTCTTATTGTTGCTTTGAAATTAATGTGTCTTTTCTCTGGCTACTTTTAAGATTTTTATTGTTTTTACTTTCAACAGTTTAACATGTGTCTAGGTATGATTTTCTTTGTATTCATCCTGTCTGGGGTTCACTGAGCTTTTTTGCAGGTTGATGTATTTGTTAGTTTGAGGAGATTGCTTAGCTATTATCTCTTCAGATACTGCTTCTGCCCCATTCTGTCTCTCCTCTCCTCCTTCTACTCCAATCAAACATACATTAAATCTTTTGATCATGTCCCACATGTCTCTTATACATTGTTTTGTTCTTTCCATTCTCATTTTCCTCTGTGCTTCAGATTGGATATTTGCTATTGATTGTTTTGGAGTTTACTGATCCTCTCTTCTCATGTAGCTGGTCTCCTGATAAACCCATCCAGAGAGTTAATAATTTCACATATATTTTTCAGTTCTAGAATATTATCCATGATTTTTTATATAGATTCTAAATCTAAATTTTCACTCACTTTCTCCATTTTTTCACTCTTTTCTTTCACATATTCTTTAACATGTTCATCTTAGTTATTTTAAAATTTGTATCTGCTAACCAGCATTTCTAGATTGGTTTCTTTTGTTGTGATTATTGGTCATATTTTTCTGCCTCTTCATGTCTAGTAATTTTTTATTGCATTACTAATACTGTTATAACAAGAACTATAGGGTTCTAGTTTTTATCTTCCATCAGTGAGGGTACCCCGTCTGTTTGGCAGATATGAGCTAGTCATCTCTGTCTAGGCAGAGATTTAGCTAGGTAATAGCTAGGTTGACATTTTAATAAAACTCAGTCTACCTTTGGTTTGTCCTTGTTCCTTTGGCATGGCTTTTCTAGACTTTTGACTGGAAAGCAGGTCTCTGTCTTCTTAGCTCTGAAATTTCCATTTGGAAATTTTGAGCTTAGCCTATTAGGTTACCACCCTTGCATCTTAAATTCTGGCATATTTCTTGAGGGGAGACTAGTTACGTGTTTGTTACAGACAGATCCCTTTCCTCTAGTGGGACTTTGTTTCTGAAACACTGCATGAATTGGAGATTTCACTCCGCCTTTTTGAAATTTCAGACCCAGATCTTAAACCTCTCATACCTCCCAGGAACTCAGCAAATATTTCTTGGGAAAAATCAGCCTTGTGTTTGGGATTCCCTTAGTTTTCAAACTGTTGTGACAACTGCATAAGACCATGAAAAGCCCTACTATTTTCTCTTTCCACAAATAGAGTGCCTCCACTTGATCCAAATCTAATTCTCAGCCCACACCAAGAACTGGCAAAGGCCTCTAGGGAAGAAAACACCCAGTGATTATCAGCTCACCTAGGAAGGGCTTTTTTCTCTGTGGAATTGTAGATAATCTAAAATTCTCATTGCTCCCACAATTCTCTCATGAAAATAAGTTTGACAATTTATTGGGTTTTTTTCGAAAGCAAAATACAAATATACCTACACTTGAGAAGAATAAAATTAAAATACAAAGCCTTGCTAAGAATAATGATGTCAAAAATTGCTGCCTCCATGTTATCAATCTCTTTCAGAGGTCAAAGCAGCAAGTAGTCAAGAGAAATTACTCCCAACACCAGTGACCCACATGTGCTAATAGAAACTTGCATATCTATGTCTAAATATATTTATAGAGAGAGAATATATATTTGTTTCATCTGTTGAGCTGCTTGATGTCCTGGTTCTATTTGGCGATAAAATCTTAAGATTTGTTTCCCCTATGATTGCTTACTCTGACCACTATTTTATAAGTAAGGGGGTGGAAACAGAAAGGTTAAGTGAGTGGCCTAAGACTCCAAAGCTAGTGAGATCAAAATCAAGTCTCCTGCCTCCTCCAGCATTGGTCTGTGGTGTGGCCTGACTCCACCATTGTTGTTCATGGCTTTCTGAAGTATTAATAGTGGTTGTCTTTTTAACCAAATGGCAAATTAACATTTTGGAGTTAAAAAGAAACAAACTCCAGATAAGGTATTTTGATTGAAGAAATCATGAATTTTTCAGATCAACAAGATAATAGAAACTCTAATTGCAAAAGCATAATATACATTTGTATACCCTTTCTTGTCACATTATCATTATTAGGCAAAAAATGTGATCTAGTAGATTTATTTTGTATCATTGCTAAAACTAAACTGATGTTATATTATGATCAATTTACTCTTTAACAATGTTGATTTGCAGATATATATATATTTTTTAGCCAGTATACTATTTAGTGCTGTTAAAAAATGGTTAAAGAAGACAATTTAGGTGACACAAACAAACTTGATTTAACACTTTGTGAAGCAGACATTCTCCATTCGGAGATCTGCAAAATGGGGTGGAAGGCAGGAAGCTTTTACAGGATAAAAAATAAAGAACACGGGGGGCCGCCCGGTGGCGCAGCGGTTAAGTTCGCACTTGGCAGCCCGCAGTTCGTGGGTTCGGATCCCGGGCGCCTGCCGACACACTGCCCGTCAGCCTTGCTGTGGCAGTGTCCCATATAAAGTAGAGGAAGATGGGCACGGATGTTAGCTCAGGGCCAGTCTTCCTCAGCAAAAAGAGGAGGATCGGCAACGGATGTTAGCTCAGGGCTGGTCTTCCTCGCAAAAAAAAAGAAAGAAAGAAAGAACATGGAAGAGAAAAATAGAAAATATCTGATTGGCCGGGGCCACATAGCATTGTTTGGGATAAGAAGGAACAAGGAAGTGAGTATAAAGCCCAGAGCTGGCTTGGCTTTTGGGGATTGGCTGACTGAATATATTGTGTTTCTGGTCAAGCAGAGCATTCACAGGACACGAAAGTTATCTAATTTTTGGCTTGCTGACGTGACACCCCAGGCAGGAGTGGCTACATCTTGGGCCTAGATGTTTATTTCAGCAGTGCTAGAACATAAGCCTACTGTATCAGAATGATAAAATATTCTAATTTAGTTTGCTTAAAAGCAAGTTTTCATGTAAGTGCATGCCAGATTTTTCCTATAGCCACAGAAGAAAAATATTGAAGTCTCACAGATCATAAAATAACCCACAAATGGGGCTGGCCTGGTGGCATAGTGCTTGGGTTCAGCACGCTTAGCTTCGGTGGCCTGGGTTCACAGGTTCAGATCCCAGGCACGGACCTACACTACTCATCAAGCCATTGCTGTGGTAGCAACCCACATACAAAGTAGAGGAGGATGGGCACAGATGTTACCTCTGGGGCCACTCTTTCTCAAGCAAAAAGAAGAAGATTGGCAACAGATGTTAGCTCAGGGCCAATCTTCCTCACCAAAAAAATAAAATAAAATAATAACCTACAGAAATTATTATATTTAGAAAAATAAAAATATATATGTTCCAAAAGTAGAGTTGGGATAAGCCCATTTTCCCTGATGGTTGACACATTTGGAAGGGAGATGAAATTCGTGAGCTAAAGCATCTTCATTTGCTATTTGTCTTTAAAAATTTGCCTTCATTAAACAGAATAAGAATTATTCTCCAGTAAAGACAATTATTCTCTGAAGTGAAATTATTCTCTCAGCCATTTCATCTCGTGAGTAAAACAAACAGATATGGATCACATATTAAATACATATCATAGTAAAAATAAAGATTTCCATAGCCCATGTAGGAGGTTGATGTTTAGAAAAGGATATTTAATTATTAAATTTTATTTTTTATAGACTATAAGCATTATTAACATTTTCTCTGACATTATACCTTTTAAAATCTAACGAAATTAAATCAACTTGAAAAAAAATGATAATTGAAAGAACTACTTGATGTTGTCATTTTAAGTATCTTGCCCATTTAACTGATTTATTCCTTTTGCACTGTACACTGCAGTCTGTCAGAAGACCTGATCAGTTTAATGCATTTGATTAGCTTAAGGTACTTGCCTGAATTAGGACATTAGATGCTTAATGTCCAGTATAATCCAGTGATTGCTGTGCCTGCCTCTGACTCATCCACTTCCTCTGATGCGTAATAGGATTTTGTGCAGTGTGTTACTCCTGTTGTTGCTTGTTAAATTAAGCATTGTACTTAGTGTATGTATACACTAAAATGAATGGAATCCATCTGCAACAAGCTTAGTGGAAAAAATAAAGTCAAACACATACATTGCCTTGGATTTACAAAACCTTGGGCAGGCATGTTTTATGCAAATGACAAATGTTGGCGCCTTGATGTTTTTCAGAAGCCAATACCCTAGTTTTTTTTTTTAATTATAATACCTTCTAAGAGGGCTGACGCAAGGAAGTGTATCAGTCATCAACTATAAGTGCTCTCATTGTAATGAATCTGCAACGTGATCTGTGTAGTGTGAAAGAACACGTGTTTTACCACAAGCATCATTCATTTTAAAAAACGTATATTTGATAGTAAATTTATCATCTTTTGTTATTTGCTGATCCAGATTTATAGCTATGATCTAAAATTTTTTGCTATTTCCTTTTTTATTTTTGAAAAGTGTTCCAAGTTATTATAATATTATGTTAATTGATCATATACAGTCATGCATCGCTTAACAACGGGGGTACGCTCTGAGAAATGCCTTGTTAGGCCATTTCATTGTTTTTCAAACATCATAGAGTACTTACACAAACCTAGATGGTATCGCCTACTACACATCTAGGCCACGTGCTCCTAATCTTATGGGACTACCATTGTATATGTGGTTCTTCATTTACCAAAACATTGTTATGCAGCGCGTGACTGTGTGCAGATGTACACTTCATACTTCAAAATTCTGATTTTTACAAGCTGCTTAATAAAAAATACAAGCATGTGTGTTTAGTGTAAATACATATTATATTATTTGAGGCAAAATAAATAGCTTTCAGTAGGGAAACTCTAGTTGCCTGGTAGTTGAGATTCCCAGAATCAGTCATATGAGGCTATCAATCATTTTATGTATAGTTAAGAATAATCAAAATGGATAACATCTTAATCCATTTTTATAGGATCTGCGTAGAGGAAGTAACCTATCATCGTTTGCTATGTTTACAGTTCTTTAATCATGTGTAGGAATATGATCTTAGAAGAAAATATCTTAGACTAAATGTTAATCACTTGCTACACAGTTGTACTTAAGACTTAGCTATAATTTTTTTAAAACTTCATTTAGAAATAGCGGTAACAACATCGATTATATTCATGTAGCCTTAACAAAATGTACTGGAATGTCTTCTGTGGTTTTGTTTTTTTCTTTCTCCTTTATTTGAATGTGCATTCATTTTCATAATAATAAATTTGTTTTTCTTTGTTATGTTTAGTGTTAATTGCACATACAGTAGCCCCCCTTACCTGCTGGGGATATGTTCCAAGATCCCCAGTGGATGCCTGAAACCACGGATAGTACCGAACCTTATATATACTATTTTTTTGCCTATACATACGTACCTATGGTAAAGTTTAATTTATAAATTAGGCACAGAAAGAAATTAACAATAACTAATAATAAAATAGAACAATCATTACTATATAGTGTACTAAAAGTTACCATAGATCTTAGCAACCTCCACATACTTTTCTTTTCTTTCCTTATTGAGAACGTTTACCTTTCCACTTAAAGGAAGCACTGTACGGCTTCTCTTTGGCATATCTGAATTGCCAGCATCACTACTCTTGCATTTTGGGGCCATTATTAAGTGAAATAAGGGTTGTTGAACACAAGCACTGCGATACCCCAACATTCGATCTGATAACTGAGATGGCTGTAAATGACTCAAGGTCAGGTGTGGATACACTGCACAAGGGGATGATTCATGGGCCCGGTGGGATGGAGTGGAAAAGCTCGAGATTTCATCACACTACTCAGAATGGCGCACAATTTAAAACTTATGAATTATTTCTGTAATTTTCTGTATAATATTTTCAGACCTCTGTTGACTGTGGGTAATTGAAATCTCAGAAAGCAAAACCACGGATAAGGGTGGCTACTGTGTATAAGAATTTTCAGAGTTTTTCTGGAAAAAATAGTAAATTTTAATGATTTTCAATTAACAAATTGACTCTGTTATTTTATGCTGGCTTTTTCATTATTTAATAAAGACCATATTTGTAAATTCTTTTTCTCCTGTTTTGAGACTTAGATATTTGATAACATAGGACTCATGTTTTTGCTTTAGTGGTGAATTTCAAAAATGCAAGATAAATTATTTTGGAATGAAAACAAAAATAGTGTGCTCATTTTTTCATCAAACAAATATTGAACATCTAAAGTACTACTCACCATTATAGAAACTGATGTAAAACAGTACTTTAGGTTCATTTAAAATTTTGAGTGTTAAGTTTTGGTATTAAGTTACCAAAACTTTGGAAGTAAGCAAAAATAAAAATTATTATTCTGTTCTCATTACCGTTGACCAGTTAATCTTTAGGTAGCTCCTTATGATGGAGAGATAACAGGTTTAGCAGACTTAATTCATAATCGGTTCTAGTTATGGTGATGCCCCAATTTGTAGCAAACTTTGCATGTCATTTGATTTTCCTGGGCTTCAGTTCCTCATGAAAACATGGAAAACACAGAGGTTGGATCATTTGTGCTCTGGGAGCCTCCACTCAAGAGTGGGGAAATCCAGAGCAGAGAGCAATAATTCATATTCATCAAGTCACATCAGTTATATTCCTGGCTAGTCTTCCTTAGCCTTCTCTTCTGTCTCCTCTTCTTTTTCGCTAACTGTAATTATTTCAGAGCCACAGGGCTCAGTTCTCTGATCATTTCTCTTCTCTTTTCTGTTTGTACTCCATAGATGATCTAATTCAATTTAATGGCTCTGACTCATATGTTTAAATGCCTCCACTTGGTTGTAAAATAGGTAGTTCAAACTTATCACATGTGAAACAGAACTCTTGATTTTTATCATGAAAACAACTCTTTCCCAAGTGTTCACATTTGTAAATGACTTCACCATTCATATAATATTAGGCCCCAAAGCAAGAAGCACTCTTGCTGCAATTCATCCACAGTTCTTACCATTTCTTGCCAGTTCATTTCATTTCAGTTCTTGCCTTTATGTTAGGAACCTGACCACTTCTTACTTCCTCTACTTCTACCATCTTAGTCATAACCATCATCATCTCTTACCTAAAGTACTGCAATGGCTTCTCAACTAACATCCCTCTTTCTTCTCTTGCCCTCCTGTAGTTCATTTTCCATATAGCAACCAGAATAATTCTCTAAAAATGTCATATCATGTTGTTTTCTTATTCAAAATCTTCCAGTAGCTTCCCACAAAACTCTTTACCATGGCTTACAAGTTCTTCTCTGACTTCATTTCCTACTATTTTCCTTCTCACTCATTCCCCTGGAGCCATACAAATCTTTGTGTTTTTCCAAATACCCTAGCTTGTTTCCTACCTCAGGGCCTTGGCGAATTTTAGGATATTTTCTATTTCCTCTTCCTGGAGTGTTCTTCCTTCAGATATGTATTGTTATTCATATATCTATATCATTAAAATCAAATGTTTTGGAAAATGTATATTTTAAAATATAACAGCTCACAAAAACCTGGTGTGGTTATGGGTATATAGCTCTATGTTTAGACCCCAAAGATTATAGTTAATAATTCACAATAATGAAAACAAAAAACAGAAAGGATTTTGAGGCCTGCTAAGTTATAGAAAATGCGATTTGTGAAAAAGGTTGATGTAAATCTCTTATGCATGAACTCTGAGGACGTATTTCCATTCATTGTTGGGAAAAAGTCCTGGGTAGAATTTGGCAGTCCTTGAAAGTTATTTCAAATGCTCAAATGCCCCCAAAGAGCTGTACAGAGTTGCTACTTGGCCTTAACCCAGGGTGATGTGAGAAAGATATTCTGCCTTATTATGAAATAACTGATTTTTGAAAATAGGATATGCATAGGCAAATGTTAGAAAATATTCTATAAACGTGTAAAGTATGATTGGGGAAATATTTAACCATAATAACTGTATGCATTATTGAAGGCAAAATTCAGCTATTTAGTATTAATTGGCAATATTTTTACTGGCACATAGAGTTTCCAGACATTGTTAGTATCTTAAAGTAAAATTGATTTCTAGTTCTATAAAAATAGCTGACACCTGTAAATGCTTAATAGCCTACAAATGTTTACACACATGATTTCATTTGACCCTTGGACCAACCCTGTGTGGGGTAGGCAGTATCATCTCTGCTTTATAGGTGAGGAAATGGAGAGTTGGTTCATAGGACTTGTTCTGAATCACACAACCAGTACACAGTGTAGTTTGAATTCAGACTCAGCTCTTCTGATCCTGAAACCTAAGCCCCTTCCACAACATAATGCTGGTGATCTAAAGTTTAACAAGCCAGATGAGAACAGATCCAAGACACAGAGGCATCTATCTCTTAAGCGTTTGTGAAGGACGCTCTGTGTTCCTTGCTGACCTACGTGATTGATTGACTAGAACTAAGTGTCTCATGATGCTGAGCAGTCAGTGTCTCAGGAACTGATTGCAGTGGAGTCTGCTTAATGTGATTGTCAGATTTTCATTGTTTCCTGGGGAAGTAATATGAATTGTTAATGGCAGGAAATTCTAACACGTTTTAGTCTTAGGTTTGTGTAAAAAGATTCAGTAAGTGCTTTGATTATTAACTTTTTAAGTGTGAGTGCAAAGTGATTTCAGCACATTGATGTTCTTTTCAACCTAATGAGAATAGGCATTGTCTGGCATATTTCCAATAGAAAAACTGCCTTTCAAAGGATAGACTTCTGAAAACATCAGGATCCAGGGGTTAGGATTTACTAAAAAAAATTAAGTATTAACATTAACTCAAGAAAACTCATTATCAGTCTAGAAATTATTAGAAACTGCTCCAATTGTACTCCAATCAATGAGAATTTTAAACTTTGATTTGATTGCAAATGATTCTTGCAAGTTCTTTTCAACAATCATTTTCTTAAGAAATAATGGTAAAGCTAGCAAAACCAAGTGTCTTTTTTTCCTATTAAATAGAGAAATATAAAACAGTCCATCATTCTGGAAACTCATGTAAAAGCTTAATTTAAAAACTTTTTTGAAGGAAAAAAGGGGATTATATTCTAGTAGATAAATTTATGAAAAATACAGTTGAATGCCACCTTGTCATAGGAACTCTTGTAGGTGCTATAAAAGATATTAAAAGGTGTAAGAAAAACCCCATGTCCTCCAGCAGCTCATTTGACAGATGGCAGAGATAATGCGCAGACACACGTTTGTGTTGAGAACTTAGATGACAATATAAGAAATGATGTGTAAGTACCAAAGGGTAGAGAAAGACAGTACATCCTAGAGATATTTCCCAGTGATCATCAGAGTTGCCTTCCTGAGGGAGGTGCAATTTGAACTTAGGCAGTTGGAAGAATAGTCTTGGCAAAAAGGCTTTCAGCAAGTGCTTATCAATGGCAAAGAATCAAAAAGTACTCTCCAGAGTAGAAATGAAGGATTGGGCCACAAATAAAGGTTGGGACTGAGATTATCGGGAGAAGACCTTGAAGGAGAGGATAATTTAAGAATTTCACATTCAGAATACTTTTTTTAAACATTTAAATTGCTATGTAAGTAAAACATGTCTAAATTTGTTTTTATTTTGAGTATGTGCTTTTGCATGTGATATATTATCTTTTCTGTTTTGGCTCATTTTCTTGTAAAGTCTATTCTGAGAGTTATATCTGTCATCAACAAAGAAAAAGTATATTTGAAAATATCCAAAACAGGAAACTTTTGAACCTGTCACAGAGGATATTTTTTTTTCGTTTTCAAGCAAAAACTTTATTGATATTAATTAATACTTTTGTTTTAAATTAGAAGTTTGGTCTCTGTGTTAAATGTGGAAAAGCACCAACTCAGCTAGTTTCTTCTGGTCTACATTGCAGTCTTACACCTGTCTTTTTATGAAAATAGCAAGTTCTCCTAGGAAAGGATGGAAACTATTAGCAGAGCCTCAAAGAAACTTTTCCCCCCTCTAAGGCAGATGAAATTCTGCACATGGAGCTGAAAATCTTTTCATGTTCTGAGTACAGAATTTCATAATACATTTTTCTGCTCTTCCTTTTTGGAATATACAAATGTAAAACTTTTTTCCTATTCATTTCTTCTGAAAAGGCTTGCCTTTTCCTGTGTGGTGAGGTAGAATGGGGTATGTGAGTGCAATTGTGGATTTGTTCCAAGATAGTAGAGCATAGGCCCTACCTTTTGCAATTTTAAGGCTGAACCAGTATCCCACTCCATTTTCTGATACTATGTCTGCACTTTGCCTTTTAAAAAAGTTACTCTCACTTTCAATCCTTCTAGAACTGATGTCAGCAGTCTTTTAACAGGTATTTGGTGCAGAAACTGTACTTGAGTCTCTGTTAACTCCCTTGATTCCATTTTCTGTACTCGTTTCTAAAGCCTGACATTTGAGAGTTTCCAAAGCTACTTTTGAAGGAGCCTCCAGTAGCAAGCAATTAAGACCATACTTAACTTTTCAGTAATCCTGCTCTGTTAAGGGCAAAGCAGGAAAAGATTGGACTGGTGGTGCCTGAAGCAAACATATATTAAAAAGAAGGAGAAAAAGCCTTTAAGTCTAAAATGACTGTAGATAGATAATAATAGTGAGACATCTGTGTAGAATGTTAACACTTGAAGAATTTCGATGAAGATATATGGAATTGCAGTATACTAATCTCGCCATTTTTCAGTAGGTTTGAAATATTTTCAAAATGAAAAGTTACCAGTGTATTTTACCACAATTTAAAAAAGAAAAGGTTACCAAAAATAGTCTCAAATGGCTAGTCTCAAATGGTCTCAAATAGTCTCAAATGGCTCAAAAGCAATCTTTTTCTAGATTATTGATGAAGACTACCTTTGGTATTAGTGTCCCTCATTTTTCTGTTCCTCCTCCCTGATGCCCAGCGTTGACTGTACTTTAATAAAGACTGACTTAACCAAGTCTGTGACCTGTGCCAGCGTTTTCCGTAAGGAAGCTTTTCCCACAGATCATCACTGCAGTTTTTTTCATGTGCAGCCCTCTTTGTCACATTCAAGTTGTCCAGTTTATTTCTCTCAACTTAGAAGTTTCTTTTCCATCAAAAGGTCAAATTTGGGTTAATTACCCCAAACACACAATCTTTTACAGAATCTTTTTTCCACTTTTCAAAACTGTTGAGTTATGACCATAATTAACTGTGTGGTTGCTCTCTTGTACTGTGTTTAATGCTCATATTGTAGGAAAAGTTACCAAAAAAGAAGAGATATTAGCAATAAGAAATGTCACAGAGGGGCCGACTCGGTGGCGTAGCAGTTATGTTTGCACACTCAGCTTTGGTGGCCCAGGGTTCACAGGTTCGGATCCCGGGCGCGGACTGACACACTGCTTGTCAAGTCATGCTGTGGCGTCCCATATAAAGTAGAGGAAGATGGGCACGGATGTTAGCCCAGGGCCAGTCTTCCTCAGCAAAAAGAGGAGGATTGGCAACAGATGTTAGCTCAGGGCTGGTCTTCCTCACACACACAAAAAGAAATGTCACTGACACCTGACACAGGGCCCGGCATACGATAAGTGCCCTGTGACTATTTATTGAACCAAGGATGAGTGAATCAATGGCTGACATTAATTACTTACAACCCACCATGCCCTTAGACTAAGGACTTATTGTGCATTCCTCATGGATCCTCACAACAGCTTCATGTGAACTACACCTCAGCACATACCTGTTGTCAGTGTACCCCAGCTCTCCTGTGTCAGTCTCCTGAGAGGTACCCATCAAGTGGATCATGATCAACCAGTCACTGCTTTGGATTTTTGCTGCCTGGGCAGTTTTGCATTATCTGGAGAATGTCTTGTATATATCATGTGCCCAAACATTTGTTTACCTAATAAATAATAGAAGGGATCATTAAGTACATATAATCAAAAGTAGATATTCAAACGGTAGTTTCTGTTTGACTTTGGAATATGGTATATAAATTTCTCAACATGAATTGACTTTCTTATAACAATTGATTATGACAACTTTTCTCATAACAATTGATTGGAGTTCTTTGAAGAGAAATGGCTTAAATGCTTTTGTCTTGGATTCAAGAGGAGTCTTAAAAGTATCCTTTAGACGTTACACGCGCGCACACACACGTATTTGGTATTTTGTGTTATATATTTTATATACTATTTTACATTTTTTTAATATATGTGATATATGACATTGACATTTTTGAAATACAATATATTATATTTTAGGAATATAGTAGGTTTTATTTGTCTCACACTGTCTTTCTCTAGAGTGTAAGTCATAAGGGAAGAATTTTGTCTGGTTCACCACTCTATCTTTGCATGTAGAAATATGCCTGGCATGGAGTAGGCACGCAGTAAATACTGTAATTAAAAAGCAGATGCTTGGGCCCGCCCGGTGGCGCAGCGGTTTCGTCCGCGCTTGGCAGCTCGGGGTTCGCGGGTTCAGATCCCGTCGCCCGCCGATGCACTGCCTGTCAGCCACGCCGTGGTGGCGTCCCGTATAAAGTGGAGGAAGATGGGCACGGATGTTAGCCCAGGGCCAGTCTTCCTCAGCAAAAAGGGGAGGATTGGCAACGGATGTTAGCTCAGGGCTGGCTGGTCTTCCTCACAAAAAAAAAAAAAAAAAGCAGATGCTTTGTACAGCGTGGTGGCTATAGTTAACAACAACAAAAACAAATGCTTTTCAATAAGAGGCTTATTAATTTTATTTGTAGTGAGTGTTCTAGTTTAATTTATTTACTTACTAATTTTTAGTGATTGGAAAACTGGATCTTATTTTTGCTTTCTTTTGTTTTTTTAGGAAGAATCCCCAGCACAAGATAGAATATAGACATAGTACACTTGCAGGTAAGTAAGCTTACTTCAGGAAACTCAAAATGAAACCTTCAAATGACTCTTCTGTTAAACCCAGATACAGTTTCCAGTTATTGTGAATTTTTTAAAAATCTCTGCTTCTGTGAATTTGTTGACTTGCTGATTTTAATGATTTTTCTTAGATTAAAAAATGATACATTTTTTCTATAGCAAATGTTTTCTACAACCATTGTCCAACAGTCTATATTTATCCTTGCATCTGTTAGGATTCTTTTGTTTGCAAGTACCTGAAAACAAAATCTCAAACTGGCCTAAGTGATAATGAGAACTTACTGACTTCTGTAACTGAAAAGTCCAGAAGTTGGACTGAATTTAGACAAGATTTATTGCTTTGGCTCATTAATAATGTCAATAATGTCACCAACAACCCAATTTCCTTCCATCATATAGTCTTCAGAGGGGTCATTATTATCCTGAGACTGGCTCCTTTCCCCACCAAGGGACTATACGCATCCTTATTCAGCTGGGACGATAAGCACCCTTATTTACATCTAAGGAAGAGAGAGAGAGACAGAGAGACAACTTTGGCTCTCACAATTCTTAGGAAAAATCATGAAATTCGCTTTTTTTTTTTACTGGGTTAGATCACATTTTTACTCTTGAACCAATCACTGTGACCACTGATTAGTTTGTGCTGCCCCTGGAACCAGCTAGAGTCACCTTTTTCAGAACCATAGGGATCCCCAATAGAAACTAAAGTTTGGGGGAAAGGGAAGGAGGGGGATAGACACCAGAGAAGCAACTGGCGAATGTCCACTGGTCCTGTTTACATCAGTCTGTTTTACCTTTTGTTTCCCCTGCTTCCAAACTAATATTTTTTCCCTTTAACAAATTCTAACTTCTTTGTATCATGTATATAATACAAAGGGCAATTCAGCACACAGTATTTCTGCCCACAGAGTGAATGAAATGCGTACTTTCCTGGCTAGGGCCACACTCATTTGTATGTGTATAAACCCAACCAACTTGTAACCAATAATAAAAATAATTAATTTCCCCATAAGAGAATTCCATTTGATATTTCTGATTGAAACACACTTTAGTGTTTTAGTACTCCAGACACAAATGTCCTCATTTTATCTGAGCTACTAATGGTATGGAGGTTATGTTATATGTTATACTTTCTTTATTAAGGCTGTGTCTAGTGATGCAGCGTTTATGGTGGTTACATTAACTTTCTTTCCAGCAATAATGTAATAATATTGATTAAGACTATATTTTATTGACAAGAGTTTATCATTGTCCCATGAAGGGGCATTTGACACATCTGTATATCTTTACAGAAATAGGAACCATTTTCCTAAAAGCTATCACTATGCATCATATGGCATAGTTTAAAGTATCTGAATTTTCTTTGAAATGTCTCTTTGAATTATCATTGAAGTATCTTCTGAATGAAGAACATATTTTTAGAACAATTAACTTTTTTTAAGAAAACCTTTTTGTTTTCATTGGAAAGACAGTTTTTAAAATATATATAAATATTTTTAAGCAACAGTTTAGCCTCATATTTTTAATGTACTTTCAAGGTTGTTATGTGGCAATATAGTCAGAACATCTCTTCCCATTCTAAAACTTAGAAATTAAGGTGTCTGGAGTATTTCAAATATTAAATGTTGAGGTCTCATTATATTTCTTAATTTAGAGATATCTAACAGAATTCTAACTTACTTGTTTTTCTCATCTCCCAAATCCTTAAAGTTTAACATTACCCAGGATCTTAATCTCATTTATATATTGATTTGTGACTCACACACTATTTATTCATTTATTATGTCTTCCAAGTGAGCAAAGTTACAGAGATATCTGAGAATCAGCTCTGGCTCCACATGCTTGTGGTGAGATGCCCTAAAATCTCAGAGGAAAGGGAAGATGCACTTTCTGCTGGGTGTTATCAGGGCAGACTTGATGTAGAAATTTTAGGTTAAGTTGGTCTTTAAGGTGGTAGGATTTAAATCATCTTTGTTTCTTAGCTTTGTGGTGGGTAGGTATAGCACATCCCAGACAAAGAGAATAATAGATCAGTCAAGGACATCAAGGTAGAAGATGGTAAGCTGTGTTTGGAGTTAGTGAGCAGATCAGTTTAACTGACATGGAGAGTCTCCACAGTTACTGTGGGTGATGCTAAAAGGATGTACTGAGGCCAGACTACAGAAGCTCTTGAAAGCTGGACCAAAGATGTGGGTGCATTGGCAAATAATGATAAGGCAGTATTTTTTACCAAAATCAAGCTGGTGATGATGAGCAGTCTGAATTAGAGTGGGGGAAGCCTTCTGGAGGTTAGTTAGGCAGGTGAATAAAGAGCCAGAACTAGGACAGCCACCATGAGAATGGAAAAGTAGGATTGGATACAAGTGAGATTTTGGAGGAAGAATCAATAGGATTTGCCAACTGATTGGTTATAGTGTGGGGGCTGGGATGAGGTAAAGGGAATAGGAATGACTCAGGATTGTAGTACAAATTATCAGGGGACTGGGGATGACATTTACATTTCATAGAGATCAGGAGAAAGAACTAGTTAGTTTTTTCATTTTTAAATTTAAACGTTGAATTTGAGGTGGGGGTATCATAACTGCATAACGAGACAATAAAAATTAATATAGGGCTGGCCCTGTGGCATAGTGGTTGAGTTCAGTGTGCTCTGCTTCGGCAGCCCGGGTTCCGTTCCCAGGCACAGACCTACACCGCTTGTCAGTGGCCATGCTGTGGAGGTGACCCACATACAAAACAGAGGAAGGTTCGCACAGATGTTAGCTCAGGGCAAATCTTCCTAAGGAAAAAAAAATTTAATGTAGTACCAACATTAAATAACTACATTAAACTCCTACTATTTAATTTCTAAACACTTCACTTATAAAGTTATTCCATACATGTAACAATTTATGTAGCATATTTCATTTTTTGTAGGTATGACTGCTATCATCTGTTAAGCTTCCTGTGTATCTAATTGGTTTAAAATTTCACTAACATCCACACTTTTACTGAGTGCTGCGGTTTTGGCACAAGATATTGAATACAAGAGTAGTCAGTGCCAGGAAAGTTTTGTTTTATACTTTCTTAGCTACCTTACCTGTTGACAACATTTAGAAGAAATTATCATCAGCATTTTGTCACCTGATTAGTTGAGTCATTCTTTCTGGCTTTTATTACTATGTGATGTGCATTGTTCTAGCCAGTCGGTACCATTCATGGCTGAAAATTTAGAGTGTTCTACTAACATCTATTTTAATATTTTTCTAGTTCTGCAAGTGTATGCACACATGTGCTTATATATACTTTTTTTTTTTTTCAGAAGTAGAAACTCAAAGATCTAGAAAGAAAGCTATTAAGGAAGGCCAATGGAACTCAAATGAGATTCTATAAACTGCTGCTTAGTGTGAGGAAGGCTGAGAGATTTTGGAATATGGAAAAGGCTAGTACAATGGTATTTAAAAAAGAAACAAACTTTATCTGTAATAAATAGATCAGAAGTACAGAAACTGCTTTTCCAAAGCTAAAATATAAATACCCAATTAGTAGCTTGGTGCATTAGAAAGATGAGTCTTTAGTAGTAAAATGAGGCATTTTTAAAAATGTTTATTCTTATAGTATCTAGTAAATTTTTATCTTTAGAGGTATTCAGCTAAAATATTTTTTACTTCCTAAAAATTAATATCCTAATTAGTCCTAAGATTAACTGAAAAAGAGGAAAATAAAACCTGAATAATTATTGATGTTAAGCTATTAATCTGCTATGAGGAATCTATCATCTTAGATCCTAATACCAGAAAACTGTTTGGAAAATTTGGAAAGATCTTTCCTCCATGTGAAAATCACCGTTCTTCCTAAACAAACACATGGACAAAGAGAATAGATTAATGGTTACCAGAGGGGAAGGGGATTAGGGGCTGGGCATAAGGGGTAAAGGGGCACATATATATGGTGACTGACAAATAATAATGTACAACTGAAATTTCACAATGTTATAAACTCAATAAAATAAATAAAAAACACAAATAAATAAAAATAAATCACCATTCTTCCAACATGGTTGTGACACAGTGTACTCTTCAGTAGCTCTGCATACTTTATTCTTGGGGTAAGAATTGACAGTGACATTTCAATTGTAAAGGAAATATTATTACAAATTTCAGAATTGTCATTCTGATATTACAAATTCCTCATCCTAATACCAAATAACGTGTTGTTAATAGCATGTTGTTTAAAGAGTTTATTATCTTTTCTAAAAGTTATTTTTCATCATCATGGTAGTCCAATGTTATCTATTAGTTTTTAAAATAAGTGACAGTTTATTTCTCTTGTGCTGCCTTCAAGTAGTCAAGCTGTCAGCCCATCTCTACATTTTATTGTTACTTCACTGATTTGTAGAGAAAATGAAAATTCCTACTCTGCCTTAAAATTAGAACTCTGGAGTTAGAAAAGATCTTTGAGATCATTTAATTAACGTCTTTTGATTCATAGATTAAAACATAAATTCCATTAAGTGACTTGTTCATTGTCTTGGGCTTGTTTATACAACTGATCTCTGGACTTCTACCCTGCTAGTCTATTCTCTTTCTTTTAAACCATGCTATTTTTAAAAGACTTTTTGTTTGGTTGAGGGGGATGAAAAACCACATAAAATGGCAGTAACTAGCAGCAAGAAACTTATAAGCATTGTGGGTGAAGATAGAGAAAAAAATTATTTCTCCCAAGCTCACCTTGATTTGGAAGAAACAATCTCACTTCCAATTTCTCAGATATACTCAACAATTATATTTCAGATAAGCTAGTTATAATATAAGAAAATGCTATAGGCTCTTAATTTTTAAAAAATGACATTATAGTATTTAATTCTGTTGGAATTGGACGTCACAACCACAAAAAATAAAACTACAAAAATTACTTTTTGCTATTGATTTAAAAAATTAAACAGCTACTGCTATGTCTCCTGATGTTATTTTGTGCTTCAATAAGCTTTTCACTAACCATGGCATTTCTGTACAATACGGGGTGTTGGCTTGGGATCTTCTACGTTGTGACTCCTCGTGAGTTGCCTGGTTCTCTAACCAACAAGCTTCCTTGGATGAGCAGCTTTCTTTGAAATTTGTATAGCAACAGTGCTATAGCAAGGTGTACGTGAACTTTACTAGTTTCATCACTGTAAATCCAGATGTTCAGATACCATGCTATCTGCTTCAGCTTGCCCAGTTAGAGGGTACATGCCTGGGGTTTTGTTCTTGCTTTCAGTGTTTTTGCATCCCTTTTACATCAGAACTTACTAACTGTTATGGTAAAGACAGGCATTTTATTCCTAGGTTAGGTGATAGTCATACTTATTTCAGAACCCTGCTTCCTGAGATTGTTCCCATGATTCAGGAAATCACGTAATAATTTAGATCAACAAGTGCACTGATTCAGAGCATTTTCCAAGTAAAGTCTCATTATCTCTATGGCCCAGTTACACTGAAAGGCAGAAACTGTTATTGCTCTAAAAACATCTTCAGAAATTTAAAAAGAAAAAAGGTAAACTCCCACCTACATGGCATTTGTATTGTGGAATATTTAAAGCCACTAATTGAATTTGCTGCAAGAGGGTCCATTAATTAACTGATTCCACAAAGATAATCACGTCAGCATTTAAAATCTCATTAAGAAATGTCAACATGGCACCACTAACAAAGGACATAGAGCTGACTTGGCCCTTGTCATGACTTTGGCTCTTCAGGTGTTTTCACTTAAAGCACAGTTCCAGTGCCTGTCCATGTGAAATAAAATGGGTGAAATTTGACTACCAGCTACATCAAGTTCTGTTACAGATGGTTTTGTTAGATTCTGAACCTTCTGTTAAAAGAACATGAATGTGGGGCCGCCCGGTGGCGCAGCGGTTTAGTTCGCGCTTGGCAGCCCGGGGTTCGCGGGTTCGGATCCCGGGCGCTCGCGGACGCACTGCCTGTCAGCCATGCCGTGGCGGCGTCCCATATAAAGTAGAGGACGATGGGCACGATGTTAGCCCAGCGCCAGTCTTCCTCAGCAAAAAGAGGAGGATTAGCAATGGATGTTAGCTCAGGGCTGGTCTTCCTCACAAAAAAAAAAAGGACATGAATGTGTAAATGTAAACATCGAATGTAAATGATGATTTGATAGATGTAAACAATCTTTTGAGGAAACAAATGGGAATCTTCTGATTATTCTGGCCTTATTGTTTCAACAAATGAGCCTGCCCAATAAGTTGCTCAAGATTTCCAGGGTTCATTGAGGCTTAAAGCCCCTTGATTTGCAAATGGTTTGTTTGTTCATCCATTCATATATATTCAACAAATATATATATTAAGTGCCATCTCCATATTAGGCACCATTGTAGGAGCTGAGGATACCACAGAGACAATGCCTTGCACTTGTAGAATTTACAAAGGTGGACAGTGCACATGTAAACAATTATATGATGTCATGTAGTGAGAACTGCTAAGAAGAAAAATAAAACTGTGTAAGAGGACAGAATGGCAAGGGTGTGTATACGGGGAGGGGGTGCCATTTCAGATAGGATAGTAAAAGGAGGACTCTGATAATTTGACATTTGAACAGAGGCCTGAAGGAGCGAGCAAGCCAGGTGATTATCCGAAGGAAGAGCATGCGAGACAAAGGCAGTAGTGACTTCAAAAGCCCTGGAGATGAACCTGCGTGGACTGTTCAAGGAGCAGCAAAGAGAGGGTGGAATCGGAACAAAGAGACTTAGTAGAGGGTGACAGATGAGATCAGAAAAGCTAGCAATAGGTCAGTTGTATAGGGTCTTGAAAGCCAAGACCTACAAGTAAGGACTTCAGATCTTATTCAGAGTGAGATAGAAAGCTATTGGAAGGTTTTCTGTCTTCTTTGTGAAGAATAGACTAGAGAGGAAGCAGGGAAACCAGTTAGGAGAATATTGGAGTAGGCCAGGGAGAAGATGATGGCATTTGGACTTGGGTATTGGAGTGGATGTGGTGAGAAGTGGTGGACATATTTTGACAGTAGAGCCAATAGGATCTCTTGACCTATTGGATGTTGGATTTTCAGTGGGGGATAGCCAAGGATGACTCCAAGGTTTCTTGCCAAACAACTGGAAGGTTGGAGGATTGGAGAAGTCAGATACTCAAGACTGGTAAGAGAATGACCAGATTTGGGTGAAGCAACTCAAGAGGTGTGTTCTGGAAATGTATATTTCAGATGCCTATTAGTCATCCAAGCAGAGAGAATACATAGGCAATCAGATAAATGAGTCTAGAATTCAGGTGATGGCCCGGGCTTCAGATATGAATTTGGGAATTTAGGAGATAAGACTGGATGGAATCATCTAAAGGATGTGTTAGAGAAGAGGTCCCAGCTAAAACTTAGGGCACTCCAAAATTTAGAGATTGGGAAGATGAGGAAGATCTAGCAAAGGAGACCAAGAAAGAGCAGCCAATAAAGTAGGAGAACCTGAAGTTGTTTCAGCTTTATATTTATTTTTCTTGTAAATCTAAGATAATTCTGAATCTAAAAGGAAATGTTTTATTGAGATTTCGTTGGTTATGTGTATGAGATACTTCCAAGAGCAAAATGGAAAAGAATAGAGATATTGATGTTCTTTCTTCCTCACACTCTTCCCCATCTGCAGACTACCCTCTAAATGTCTTTTAAATGTATTCTATCATAAAAGTTATATGGGGAATTGAGATTAGCTACACATAAAACATGCCCTCAAGATGCTTACAGAAGAGAAGATATGTATACAAATAAATATAATGCGAGATTTCCCTGAAGGCACTGGTGTTCCTTATGCTAATGAAGATTGTGTGAGTTATTATGTAGCCTTTTTAGCCTTGGCTATCATGAAACTCGGGGAGAAATTTGATGCTTAATTTATAATAATTAAGTTAAAAATTGAGGTTGACATATTTATATTCTGCTTTTTATGTTCTTAGTTTCTACTTTTATTTGTATTTTTTATTACCTCATTATTATAAGCTATCTCAAATCCTCTCTGGGATGAGTAGCTATATTAAGAAAAATATAAATGTACTGGGCTATGTGAGTTAAGAAGACGATAAATTGCTTCCTTTGTCATCATTCTCATTTTTTCCCCATCAAATTCCTTGATTTTCATTTGAGTTGTATCTATCTATTACATGTGACCATTTTAGGAAGAAGTTAACTAAAGCATATACAAAAGTACAGACCTTAATATTTCTAACCTATACATTTGCTGTTCATCACAGAGATTGCCCTCTGCCATTCAAAAGATTTCCAGGTAGAATCTTCCTACTTGTTTCTTAAATGCTCCACGGCATCCTCAGTGCCTTATTTTAAACCAACTCTGTTGCTCACTGTGGAAAGGAAATAAAACAGAGTGAGATGAGGGAATAAATGAATTTAGGGACAGAAGAATTCTAGCATTATAATATTATTTAGAAATCCATAAATTCTAATGGCTATCATAGTAATCCTAGTGTTATTGAAACATGAACTGTAAGAATATCTTAGATCTATAAAACTCAACTTTCCAAAGTACATAAACGCTTATCTTCTCATTTGATCACAACCTTGGTATATCAAGCAGATTGTGCTAGATTTGCCGTGATAACAAATACTTTCCTAATTTCAGTGCTTTACAACAATAAATAGGTGTATTCCTCCTTCACATTACAGCTGTGTGTGGGCTGTGGCCCTGTCCCAGGTGTGTTCTCATCCTGGACCCAGCCTGAAGGATCAGCCCCTATCTGGCATGTGCTGTTCTCGTGGCAGAGGGGAAACGGCAATAGCAGAACCCCAGCAAATCTCCTCCTTGGGAGCAGCACACATTACCTCCACTCACCTGTCTTTGGCCAAATCTGCTGTCTTTGGGAGTGGAGAAATAGAATCATATCACAGGGAGGGACAGTGAATAACTAGCTCAAAAATACATTCTACCACGCCAGAAGGTAGGATAGCATGAATATGATTGTAATATTATTAAGGAGCCATTACTATGAATCTCACAGGACATTTAAGTCTCAGGAGCCTCAAAGTAGGGAAAGTTAGAATAATGAATAATAAATGGTCACTTTAATCCCCTTTCTAGAAATTTGTCATGGCTAGATATGTAAAGAATTAAGTAAAATTAATTCTTCTTGATAGAGTAAGACATTTTACAGTTAGACCTCTCCCGTCCCAGGTTGAGTGGTGACTGAGGTGTTGTGTACCAAACTTCCATTTTTCAGTGAGAAGCATTTCAGGTGAAGATGATGATAATGTTGGGCAACCCAATGAGTACAACCTGAATGACAGCTTTCTAGATGATGAGGAAGAAGAATATGAGCCAACAGATGAAGATTCTGACTGGGAACCAGAGAAGGAAGAGCAGGAGAAGGAAGATATGGAAGAGCTTTTGAAAGAAGCAAAAAAGTTTATGAAAAGAAGAAAGTAACTCTTTTCTGCAATAATAATATATGGTTCACGTTTACTCTTTATGGAAAAAAATTTCAGGTACTTAGGAGGCACTTAAACGATAATTGTTTTCCTTCTTTTTATAGTTATGACTTTACTATTGACTCTTTGCAAATGAAACATTGAAATGTCAACCTTCAATGTAGTGCATGGAATTTGTTTTCTATGCTTTTTTTCTATCCTATTTAAAGCATCTGAAACTAGGAAGCAGACAGAGAGTTAAAGAGAAATAATTGATATTTTTCTTGTACTTTGTGTGTTGATAATAAAAAGTAAAAGCCATAGGTTGCACAAAACTTTGGTCTTTTTTCCAAAGATGCTGTCTTTACAGAATACTATGCAAGTTTAACCAGACAATTACATCATGGATGGGAGAGCATGTCTCTTTCATTGCTATTGAAGTGATTCTTCAAGCAGAACCAGGCTTTGAAAAATGACAGCCATCATAAGTGGCTGTTATTTTTCTGGTACCCTAGATGTGAGCTTTGCAATTTCATTTACTACTTTTATTCTTTGAAACTTGCAGAAATTAGTTCCAAGTGGATACTGAAATAGATTCAACTAGACTACAGGAGAGAAATGTTCACCATCGGGGAATGTTATTTTGTCTCCCACATCTGTAATTTACTGTATGTCTGAGTTTAAAGATAGAAAAACTCAAAGAATTTGAACAGTTTCTTTTTCATACTCAAGTCTTGCCTGATTATTTTAACTCTCAATTTGCTATCTTTACATTAAGAATATAGAAATGATTTTTAACCATAATTTTCTCAAATGACATTAGTTCTTTTGTCCTCAGATGAAAGTAGCAAGTTGTCTGCCAGTGTTCAAGATTCTGTCCTTACATTTCAAGAAGAAACACCTTATTCTCCAGTTTTCTGAAGTATATCTCTGTAACTCTATTCTTAAACTAATTTAGGCCCTGTAATACTCTTCATTTTAGGTGACTTATAATTTTTGAAATATAATGTAAAATCTTTAATAACAGTTGAGTATGTGTACACAGTACACATACAGTAATTATAGTATTGAAATCTTAAATCACTAAACCAAGTGTCCTTGTTAAACACTAATATTTTCTATTTTTGAGAACCTAAAAATTTGTGTCTTAAAAGATACAAGACAAGACAGATTTATAATTGTTTTCTTACTGTTTTTAAATATCTTTGCAAGTAATTGCATAATATTAAAATTTCCTAAACTATGGCAAGGACAAGACGAAAATTTCTCTAGACTGTTATTACCTATTATTCTTTGCCTCTCTTGTTATTTGGGAACTCATTTTCCCCTTCTAATATCCCTTTAGTCTGCTTGACACACCTGTGAAAAAAAATCTTTGAATTTATTCTCATCCCTACACTGACTTATCCTTGAAGTGTTCCTTAATCCACTCATAGATATATCCCAAAGGAATTGAAAACATATGTCCACATAAAAACTTGTACACAATGTTCATGGAAGCATTATTCATAATTGTCAAAAAGTGGAAATACCGGCGCCGGTCCGGTGACGTAGGGGTTAAGTTCGTGTGCTCTGCGCCAGCAGCCCAGGGTTTGCAGGTTCAGATCCCAGGCACAGACTTACGCACCGCTTATCAAGCCATGCTATGGCAGCCGTCCCGCATAAAGTAGAGGAAGATGGGCACAGATGTTAGCTCAGGGCTGGTCTTCCTCAGCAAAAGAAAAAAAACAAAAAGAGTGGTATTGGCAGTGGATGTTAGCTAAGGGCTAATCTTCCTCACACACACAAAAAGGTGGATATACCTAAGTGTCCATCAGCTGATGAATGGATAAACAAAATATGGTATATCTATATAATGGAATATTTTTTGGCTATAAAAACAACTGAAGTACTGAAACATGCGACAACCTGGATAAACCTTGAAAACATGCTAAGTGAAAGAAGCCAAACACAAAGGTCACATATTGTATGAACTCATTTACATGAAATGTCCAAAACTGGTAAATCCATAGAGACAGAAAGTAGATTAGTGGTTGCCAGGGGCTCGAGGGAGGAGGGCATACGGAGTGACTGCTAATGGGTATAGGGTTTCTTTTTGAAGTAATAACAATGTTCTAAAATTAGTGGTGATGGTTACACAGCCCTATAAAAACCCACTGAATTGTACACTTTCAAAGGGTGAATTTTATAATATATGAATTATCTTAAAGTTGTTATAAAAAAATGCAAAAGGTGACACTAGTCTTTTAGAAAGAAAAGAACATTTAATATCAGCATATGGTTCTTCTCAGTATTAATGTGATAGCTCGTGGTAGCTGTTTTTTAAGGATAGTTTGACGTGCCTTTCATAATCAACCTGAAGACACTTCTGAGTATAACTAAGATATAAATACAGAACTTAATTGGCTAGAGTGTAATGAAAATTCGCCACTTGTAATTGGACTATATTTAAATCCGTGATTTCCAAAATAGAGGGAAAACTGATGACATTAGATAGTGGGCTTGAGAGCAGTGTTAACAAAAACTTGATTCTTTAATTAATTGCTGTCCTAAATAGTGGATAAGAGCCAACTCTCCTTATCATATGGTCACGGAATTTAAACTATATCCCAGCCTCCTCCATCATGGTAAAAATGGTCACGTATACATTCCTCACCTATGTGCTTAATTCTAAAAGCAGGTATTTTTTGTCAACCTCTTGAGGGGAGGTGTGTTTTTTGGGACCTTGAGAAACTGGAGACATGAAGATTTTTCAGTGACACTTGGGCGTTGATTCTGCTTTTCCCCCCAGGTTGACAATGGTCTTGTTGATACTGTTGGTTCCTAGAACTAAAACATCCTAATGGCTGTAGACATTCATTGCAATGAAAACAGATTGTGAGCATAATTTTACCAGAATAGTGATGTAAAGCTGAGAATAAATGGATAGTGGCTTTCTTCCAACTAATCTGTGCAGAGCTCAGTGTCACCAGCATATTCGATGGAGGGAGAAACCGCACACTGACATGCAGCATCCGGCCCTGCTCTGTGAGACCATCTCGTTCCCATTCAGTTCTCTTTCTTGAGTAGGAATCTGTAATGGGGTGCGTGTGTGTGGTTTCCTCCTGCCAGTCTACAAACCTAACTTATGAAACTGCACCTCTACAACAGGTATTGAAAGAAAAGCAATAGAGTAATTATTGCTGAGATCATTACTGGCCATCCTAATATAATGTACATAATAAAAAATTTTTTTGTCATAAACAACCACAGTTGTGCTCTGTTGTGCCCCAGATCCTGTCTTAGGTGCTGGCAATTCAAAGAATAGTATAGAATCCCTGTTTTCAATGTGTTTACACTCTATTTGGGAAGATCAGATATTGATTCATTCAATAGCAGTGACTACTGAATACTATGGACTATACAAGGAAGAAAAGGACATGGGGTCTACAGTCAAAGAACTTACAAAGGCAATGAGGCAATTCCCAAATAATGGATACAATGGGACTAGTCAGAGAGGGGAATGTTGGAGTATAATTTCAATATCCCATCTTGTTGCATATTGAAATACAGTCTCAATCTTGAGGAAAAGCCTTTGTATGATTGAGTTGCAAACTGAACTAGCAGATTTTTTCATGGAACAAAATTTTTACTTGAAAGAACGACTGGCAGACATACTATGGTTATTCAAAGTTGTGTATTTGGCAGACAGCTCCTCAAAAATGAACTAAACAAGCATGTTTTTTTTCCAGGAAAACAACTGACAGTATTTGTTGTAATTGTAAAATTTAAGCTTTCAAGCAAAAATGAGAATTCTGGAAAACCTGTATCTGTCATTGTGAGCTTGATAGCTTCCCAAAACTTTAAAACCTGTTCAAATGATATAGCTGGTGATATAATATAATGAGATGTGTCAACATTTGGAAGATCTGCAAAGTTTGGTGAGCCAATATTTTCCAAATGACTAGTGTATGTTACAAAATCAGGCATGAGTAAAAGACCCATTCAAAGCGTAAAATAGACCAATGGAACTTAATATAACAGAATCTGTAAAGTTCATTAATATAGTTTCAGATTACACATTGCAACTAACCTTTCAGAAGCTGCCATTTGTCTAATTTTGGTGACAGACTAAAAATAATATCCACAATTATTTGAAAAGCCTATAAAAATACACCTTCCCTTCCAACTACTTATCTGTGAAAGGCCTAATTTTCTCCATATACTTCAAGCAAAACAACATAGAGCAGACATGAGAATCCAGCTGTCTTTTATTAAGCCAGACATTAAAGAGATTTACAAAAATGTGAAGCAATGCCACTCATCTCACTAAATTAAAAAAATATTTTTTTCATAAAATATATTACTTGTATTGATGTGTAATGCATTTATTGTTATTTTTAAATGAAATCTACCTGGAGAGAGTGTCACATCCCACAGGTTAACGGCTCAGGCCCACAAGACTGCTCCCACCCACTTCAGATGCCAATCACAGGTACTAGGTCCTCAGGTTACCCACAACTTCTGTCTGATTTGGCTACAAATTGGCGGATCCCATGACCCCCTCCTCAGGTTTGATTAATTTGCTAGAGCGGCTAACAGAACTCAGTGAAACACTTACTTACACTTACCAGTTTATTAAAGGATATGATAAAGGATACAGACGAACAGTCAGATGAAGGGATACATAGCGTGAGGTGTGGGAGAGTCCCAAGTGCTGGAGCTTCTGTCCTCGTAGAGTTGGAGTGCATCACCCTCGCAGTATGTGAGTGTGTTTGCCAATCCCAAACCTCTCCAAACCCCATACTATTGGGATTTTATGGAGGCTTCCTCACATAGGCATGATCAATTATTAACTCCATTTCCAGCCCCTCTCCCGCCTCTGAAGGATGGGGGGTGGAACTGAGAATTTCAAGCTAATCATGGCTTGGTCTTTCTGGTGACCAGCTCCTATCCAGGAGCCCACCCAGAGTCGCTTCATTAGAACAAAAGATGCTCCTAGTGCTCTTATCACTTAGGAAAGTACAAGGGATTTAGGAGCTCTGTGCCAGGAACCGGGGCCAGAGACCAATACATATATTTTCTATTATCTCACAAGTGGTATAGACAGAAGCAAGATCTCAGGGTTTTCAGGAAGGAATAGTGGAATGAAAATAAAGGTATTGATTGCAGTCACCCTGGAGAAGTTTAGAGATGAACAAAAGCGGTCAAAATTTGTGTTGTATTGTTTTTATAATCAGAACACAGAGCATGTTTTATAGACAGGAAGAAGGAATCTACGGAGCGGGAGATTCAGAATGTTCTGAATGTTTAGGAATGGATATTTGTTCTTCTGTTAAAATTTTTTAATTTAACTAAATTTATTAAAACATTGGTTTTCAATCTAGGTGTGCACCAGAATCACCTGTGAAGCTCTTTAAACAGACAGGTTCTGGGCTCCATCACAGACCGACGACATCAGAATCTCTCAGATGGGCCACTGGTATTAAAACAAACTCCATGAGTGTTTCCCAGGTGTAACTTTAGTTGAGAACCACTGGTCTAGAGGAAGCAGATTATAAACAACTTTGTTAGATCTTTTAAATAATCTGTTTAAACAGAAGTACCACTTTGCCTACTTATTATAACCCTAAAACACTATTTTCTGGTATCAAGGATGAGATGCTGTTGAAGGGGAGCTTCTGGAAAAGCGGGCAGTATAAGCCCACTTTCATGTATCTCTGATGAGCAGTTAGTCCAGCCTCAGCAATGAAAATCAAGCAGAATGTGAGGTGAGGCATCTCAAAGGAGAATTAGTCATCTGAATTTTGGAATTAATCTGAGAGACTTGCCTTTCTCATCAAGCACACAAGATGGAAAGCCACGGATAGAAGTTGCTGGTACTTTTTGAAACCATAAAATTATAAGTCCAGTACTTCCACCAGCGTCACACATTATTCCTGAGATTTTAAACTTCGTTAGATGGGCTTAGCAGCTCACATTGGTGCCAGTTACTTTTACACTGCCAGGGAACTTCCTCAGATGAGGTGCTATGGGTAACACTGTATATATGCAGCCCACAATGAAGACTTCTATGGTGTAATGAAATTGGAAATTAACAACTGAAGGATAGGAAAAATAAATCTAATTGATGTGAAATTTTGAACTAGCTCAAAGAGATTAAAAGCATCCTTCGGATAAAAAGAAATTAGGTTGACATTGTTAACTATTTAGAATTAAGCAACAGTGAGATTATTATGTTCCATATCAAATAAGATGTACTTGAAGGAGAATAATAATATATAGTCTTAAATGTATATATTAGGAAAAAGATTACAAATAAATGAAGTATTTTACTCAAGAAGCTAGACAAAAGCATCAAAATAAATCCCAGGAAAGTAGGACAGAATTAATAAACTGGAAATAAAAGACTGAAAAAAACAGTAGACAAGGCTGGCCCGGTGGTGTAGCCGTTAAGTTCGTGTGCTCTGCTTTGGCAGCCTGGGGTTTACCAGGTCGGATCCTGGGTGTGGACCTACTCACCGCTCATCAAGCCATGCTGAGACGGCGTCCCACGTAGAGCAACTAGAAGGATGCACGACTATGACATAGAACTATCTACTGGGGCTTTGGGGAGAAAAAGGGAGAAAAGGAGGAAGATTGGCAACAGATGTTAGCTCAGGGCCACTCTTCCTCAAAAAAAAAAAAGGCTGAGGAGGCAGGAGGGAGCACACTTCACAGAAGTGGGTCTTTGATAAATGCGTCTTAAAAAAAAGCAGTAGACTTGATCAATAAGACAAAATGGAGACATAATGGAGATGCACACCATATTTCTAGATAGAAAAATGCAACGTTGAAATACATGTTAATTAGCTTGATTGTGGTAATCATTTCACAATGTATACATATATCAACAGATCACATTGTATACCTCAAATATATACAATTTTTATTTATCAATCATACCCCAATAAAGTGGAAAAAAAGGGAAAGATATAAATTCTCCCTAAATCAATCTATAAATTTAATGCAATCCCAATTAGAATTTCAAATAGATTCTTTATGGAGTTTTACAGTCTAAACTTTTTACAAGTTTGCAATTCTAAAATTCATTTTGAAGAAAAAATGCACTAGGCAAATTAATATTTTTTGAACAAGAACAGCCAGGAGACTTGACTACCTCATCTAAATGTCTATACAAAACAATAGAGCTATACATGCTTTTCAAAAATGGTATTGATGCAGGAAAAGACAAATAGATGAATAAAACAGAATAGAGACTCCAGAAGCAGATCCAGGTATACATATGAATTTAATTTACGTAGAAGTGCAATTTTAAACTAACTGGGGCAAGTTGGAAAATAATGAAATTATACTCTTCCCTCAGATTCTGAAAAATAAAATTCAGATGGATTAAAGAACAAACATGGGGGAAAATAAAACATTGGAAGGAAATGTAAGATACTTCCCTAACCTAATGTTGAGGAAAGCCTTTCTAAGCAAAACCCACACTTCAGAGTCTATAAAGAAAAAAATGGACATATTTCACTCATAAAAATGAAGAAACTTTTGTGGGTTTTTTTGTTTGTTTTAATAGAGCAACAGACTGAGAAAATATTTGCAGCATATGTAATGTATACACATAGAAAGCTCCCACAATGTAAAAGAAAAAAATGGACAAGAGACACAATCAGGCAATTCACAGAAGATAAACAATTCGTCAATGTCTTATGTGAAAACATGTTCAGCCTCCACTAGTACAAAGGTATAAAGGAAAATGATAAAATCGTTCTTGACCATCAAGTTTTTAAATCTAAAATACTGATAACTTTGAGTGATAAGTGTTAACTGGCCAACCCCTTCTTGAAGACAATTTAGCCATAGCTGTAAAAATTTAAAGTAATTTATATTAAATTCCTTTGACTCAGCTGTTTCTATTTTAGGAAACTGTCCTACAGAAACATTGTGTCCGAGTATAAAGATAAATATACCAAGTAGTCCATTGCAGCTCTGTCTGTAATAAGAGAAGAAAGAAAAGAACCTAAATTTCCATCAATAGGCTGGTGGTTGAATAGATTATGTGGCAGCCAGACTGTGAAATATTATGCAGCCATTAAGAAGAATGAGGATGACTTATGTGGCAATATGGAAAGATCCCCAAGAAATGCTGTTTTTTAAAAAAGGAAATCATTGAATAATGAGTCCAGTATGATTCTATTTATTCAAAGAAGTCCCTGTGTAGAGAAAAGCATGTGGATAGAAATGACCAGGATGCAGATGCCTGTTAACAGTACTTACCTGTGAGAAGGGGACTGGATGTGGGAGGGGGAGGGTAGTGAGGGTGGACCGGCACATTCAGTCTACACACTAGAGTATTGCCTGAATCTTATAACAAGAACGTATTCCAGTATCACCGTGTCTCCTTGCTAGGGTAACAATCAAGGCCGGCAGTGAGAGAAACAGCAGTGCAGTCTTAAGATGAAGCCCTCAGAGACCTGATAAACAATCCTTGCATTATGTCTGATGCTATCAATAACATTTCTGTCAATGAAAACTATTTTAGTGACCATGACTAATCCACCGATGCCCATGGCCCCTGGGGTTTTTCCAAAACATAAGTTAAAACAAAAATCATTTAACTGGCAGAAATCAGATTTCATAGATTCAAGACATACCCCATGCCATATGTTTTAAGCAATGAACACCCTAGTCCAAATCTGATGGAGGGAAGGGTCTTAGAAAGAAATTTAAGAGCTGGACTTCCCTAGTCCCCTCCAGGTTCCAGGCGTGGACCAATATAACCCTGTAAGGCAAAGTCGGGTGGGGAGTTAGGGAACCTGGAGTTGGAGGAACAGACCGGCTCACTGTTGCATCTTCACCCTTTATCCTGAAAGGAATCTTCTCTCCTTCTCCTGGCCACCTCTTGGCATTCTATGGTGTTCAGCATCTGTCATAAACACTGAATGGTCTGGGTTCTCCTAGATGTCTTGGTGCTTGGATTCCTCCACTGTCAGCATCATTAGGTCCACAGGTGAACGCTCGGGATCGTTGACATGCTATGTATTATAGCAGAGTAAAGTGAAAAGCCAGGTTTTCACCTAATGGTACTGCCCACTGGATAAGAAAATGCAGGTTGAAGAACATGAACTAATTTTGACTCCGAACAACCCCACCCCACCCCAGTGCTTAAGTGAGAGGTCCAGAATATTCCCTAACTGTGTAACGCTAGCTTAATGACAGTACAGCATTGGAATTCATCTCCTTTGTTTTGAAAGAGAAATTTATTGTTCCAAAACTGAGATTAAGCAAACTGTGTGCCCAACACTCTCGCCGAGCAAAACGCTGGAAAAATACACCTTCCTTTGACAGTGTTGATAACTAAGTGCTAATTGACAGGAGATAAAATCGTGATGCTTGGTGTGTCTAATTAATAGCCACAGATCAATCTGCTTGTTTTTTCTTCTTAGATACAGCACTTGTTATTTCTGATTCACGGTTGACATCCCGAGATGGTGCTAAGCACCCACACCTAAATATTAACCATGCCACCTGATAAAGAGATGAACCTTTTATGATTTAGCAGGTTTACTGGTCTGTGAAATAAGCATGTGGAACTAGCAATCTGGATATTCACATTAAAATTCCCTATTCAAGAATATATGTCTGTTCCCCTCAAACTTTTTTTTCAGACTGGCACCCTATCTATAGCCCCCCTAAATCAGTAAAAATCATAAGCATTTCACCTAAGACATTTTGTTTTAACAAAACAGAAATGTCAATCCTATCAGAATGACAGTGTAAAGTTAGTGAAATTCCCCGCATCTCCACTCGACACACCATCATGCCAACGACAGCCACCCTCAGTTCATTTTAAATAACTTTTGAAGTTTCCTTAGTGGAGGCTGTCTCTGAGAACGTGCCCAGGGGTGGGCCACGGGGGCCGTGTCCCAGCTCCATGATCCTACCTCTCTGACCTCAGCCACTGATCCAGGGTGAGCCCAGCCCCCAGCCGGCCATCAGGTGCTCTTTCCAGGGAATTTGGACTGGATCAGGACAGAGCGGAGGAGTCAGAGCTGCACTTTGCACTGCAGAGCTCCAGAGAGCAGATCCCCAAACGTCCATTGCTGAGGCTTCCGAGCTGTCTCGATTCCTTGGTGGGTCAGTCTCTCCTTTGATGGAACTACCCCAGGATCTGTTTTTAATTTTCCTTAAGCTGGTCGGAATTGACATCTTCTGCATCCAGCAAAAAGAAAAAACTTTTAATTATTACACTAAAGGATAAATTATGATTAAGCTCTGTAATCAACACTATAGTTTTCATTTAATTAAGGAAATTTTAGTCGTTAATTATGGTCTTTTCTGTTTTCAGAAGTCAGTAATTAAGGAAGCAGACTGAAGTAGAAATGTTGAAAAGTTAAGTGTTTGTCTTTTAAAATATCTGATGTAACGCTGTAACACGAACTTCTGGCATTTTGCCAAGTAATGAGTCTCCAAGTTGATTCTGTTGTGCAGGTGTTATTTCAATGCTTCCTAAGCTCACGTATGTAGAGGGACTTCTTAAAGGAAAAAGCTCTTGCAGCTCTTTAGACCCCAGTGTGTGAGTGCTGCACCAGCATTTATTTAGCTAATTATTAGAGGTTTAAGTAAAGTAATCCCGCCTTATCCGCGGGGGATACTATCCAAGACCCCAGTAGATGCTCGAAACCGAGGATAGTACCAAACCCTGTATACACTATGTTTTCTCCTATACATACATATTTGAGGTGCGACAGCAAAACTGCACAAATTTCTTTTTCCTTCTTGCAATTTCAGGGATAGAGGATCCATTCTTACCGTTCATCTTACCAACCTCAGCATACGATTATTTTCTTTCCTTGTTAAGTCAGAACTTTCACCTTTTCACTTAAAGGAAGCACTTTATGGCTTCTCTGTGGCATGTCCGAATTACCAGCATCACTACTCTTGCGCTTTGGAGCCATTTTTAAGTAAAATAATGGTCACTTTAACACAAGCACTGTGATACCGTGACAGTCATCTGATAACAGAGACGGCTACTCAGTAACTAAGGGACAGGTAGTGGATACCTGGACAAAGGATGATTCGCGTCCTGGGCAGGATGGAGCGGGAAGTCGTGAGATTTCATCACTCAGAATGGTGTGCAATTTAAAACTTATAAATTGTTTATTTCTGGAACTTTCTGTTTAATATTTTCAGACTGCAGTTGACCGCAGGTAACTGAAACCCTGGAAAGCAAAAACCTGATAAGGGGGGACAACTGTATAAATTCAAACTGCTGCAGTTGGGAATGAAAAAAAAACAACCAGTGGCTCTAATTCACTATAAAACACTAAATAAATACAAATCTATGAGTACACATAATACTTAGCCCCATACTGCACACATAGCTGGTTCTCAGTAAATGTTTGTTCCCGTGAATGCAGTTTAGATCTTGTGACTTTGAGAAAATGAATACTCTAGAAGAGAAAGTGACTTATACTGTAGCCAACAGAATCCCAGTCCACATCAGCTGAGAGAAAGATAAATTAATAACACAAGAAACCTTATAAACATTTCTATCATAACCATTAATAACACCCAAATTATTAAAAGCTAAAAAACTTCAAATGAAAATAATGAAGACCTTGTACACATATTAATGAAATGTGTGTTATTATATATGTGCTGATATGTGTATAAGAGATATAAACTTAAAAATAAGAACTTCTTTGGTGTTACATGGGCATTTGAAACTTTGTTTCCATTTTTAAAGTTATATCATTTTTATCTAATTCAATCTAACTCAAAAAAGTCATTTCTTCTCTGTAGCCATCATTATGCTGAAAAAAATTTTTAAACTAATGAAAATGTGATTATTCATGCCCTTTAAGTAAAGTAGCTTCTCAAATTCATGACAGGTTAGCTAATAGTCCTAAAATTTCATATATAACTCATTAACTTCCTGTCAGATATTAACCTCAGAGAGCATTTCTATTTCATCATGATGACTGGAAAATATGTATTGGATGAAAGTTGCAAAGGTGTCATTATCATTTAGTTTTACTGCTGGAAGAAGCTTTAGAATTTATTGAGAAGCAACATGGGCTGTGGAAGAATGTTGACTGTAATTTGAGTCAATAATGGATTGCTTCCTCTGTTATGACCCCACGTGTAAAGGACCATCAAAAGATACAGACGAACATTCATCAACAGCTAGGCAAAAACTTAATCTTAAGGAAATTTTGGTATATAAAGACCAAAGAATATTGAAATTTTATAATATGCTTAAAATTTCATTTCCCAAAAATCAGAGAAAACAGACAAGCAGAAAGAACATAACAATCACACATAACCACCAGCACCTTCAGACCACCAGTAACTCCCTTTTTGAGTATCCTATTCCCATTTTCCAACTGGTAAATTAAAGATGAGAGAGTTTAAGTGAATTCTCCAGAGTGACAGAGGAAAAATGAGTAGCAGTGGTGGTTCTCGGAGGGGATGGCAGGTTATTTAAGGGCTTTTCCTCATACGCTCTACATGAATAGTTCAAGTACTCTCTTCCAAACTGCCCCAAGTCCCTTCCACCTTTTGAAGCTGCCCCTACTCAGTAATAGTGGGTTCAGAGTTAGAACCGTTTCACCTGATGCTTGGACCAACTCTCTCCCACTTAAACTTGTAAAGAAAGGAAGGCCAAGAGGTCCGATTTTTATCTCATGCTTTGATCTTGCTTCCGGGCACTGCTTTAGAGTGTAGACAACGACAGACTAATACAATTACCAGTCCTACTGGAATCCAACATTTTAGCGAAGTAAAGTCTTGTTTGCTAGACTTGCTATTTAAAAGAATGAGATAAATAAGTAAGGGAATAAAATAGATGCCAACTCGGCATCATTCTTTCAGTGATAAAGTATTTCTGAAAGAGGAGTTCTTGATTAAAGATGCAAGGACCCTGTCATGCTAATTTCAGCCGATTTCCTGCCTGGAGATGGCTTCCTGCCTCTGTCACTGCCAGTGGCTGGCAACTGGCTTAATAATTAAATTCAAGCAATGTTTGCTTTTCTTGACCTTTACTGAGAAATGAATTTTCAAGCTCTGGACATGAATAAAGTGCTTTAATTGGGGGAGAATAATGTGTTTGCATCATTCCCAGCAACCCGTGGATCTGATTACCTGTGTTATTTCTACGTTCCACTTCACAGCAGACCTCTAGAGGATGGCTGGCAGTTGCAGTCACTCTGTAATTAATTCCCAGCTTTGGCTTTCCGCACAGCGTCACCCCAAAGAGGGCATGTTTATTTCTGGTTGAATGAATGAGGGCTCTCGCTGACCACTGTTCTCAAGAGCCTCCAAAACCTATTTATTTTCATCCCCTAGATTTTTCGTATTCTATTAGGGTCTTTGTTCATGCTGGCTGATGGGAACAAATAGTTTTCTCAAGTTGTAGCCTTCTTGTTCTTGCCTTTCTTCACCCGCTTCTTTTCCTTCTTTCTTTGCTTCCTTTTTGCTCTCTATCCCCCTCTGCTGGGAAAGATTGGGTGATGCAGCAGCAAAGAGCCCTCACCACCTCAGTGCGCTTCAGGTTTTCATCTGTAAAATGGGAAAAACAGTACCCATCTCATAGATGCATTGAAAGAATGAGCCAAGACCATGTATGTAATGTGCCCAGCAAGTGCTTTGCGCATGCCGTGGTAGGCACTGGATCCACGTAACTGCTGTTGTTATTTTCTTTTTTTGTGTGTGTGGGGATGACCAGCCCTGAGCTAACATCCGTCGCCAATCCTCCCCTTTTTGCTGAGGAAGACTGGCCCTGGGCTAACATCGTCCCCATCTTCCTCTACTTTATATGGGACGCCGCCACGGCATGGCTGACAGGCAGTGCGTCGGCGGGCGCCCGGGATCCGAACCCGCGAATCCCGGGCTGCCAAGCGCGGACTAAACCGCTGCGCCACCAGGCGGCCCCGTTATTTTCATATATATATATATATATACACGAAGTCTTCTTTATGATCCTTCTTTCCCCTGCTGTGTGGGCTTTGCAGATTCCTCTCTTTTTTTTTTTTTAATCTTAGCATACTTTTCTCAAATCCTTCAGAGAAAACCAGTTTCTTGAGAGAAAAATGTTCCTCTTTATCAGCATCAGTTTGGCTACTCCAGATCATCCTGAGGTTCTTTCTTTGTCTGGTTGGTACCTACCTTGGAATTTCTCCAGGCCTCTCCTGTCAGTGGAGGATGCCACCTCCAAGAACTCAGCTAGCTCTAAGGAGGCAACCTTATCTGTAAACAAAAGGTTGAACTCCATCTCTAAGAACTCTTCCAGATTGAGTCTAAGTACAAGTAAGGGCAAGCCCATATGCCTCAGAGGCCTATGGTGGGGGCACAGGATGTTGAGACATGTTATGTATAGCCACGTGACCATATAATTTATTGCCACACTGGGATACTTCTGAAAGTGAAAGAGGACACTGAAATTGTCTTAGAATTAAATGATTTTTTAAATATTTATTAAGCAGCAAATTTATTTTATTGTATTGGCTGACTCATGAAAGAGTTTTATTCAAAACTATTTTTCAAGACTAAAAATCTTTTAAAAAACTTAAGTACATATATGTATACAATAAATCAAAATATAAACTTCCATTATGTTTTTAAATGTTAAAAATAGCATAAGCAGAGTATTTATTTTGTTATATATTCTTCTACTTTAATTTCTTAGCCATATTACTATCTTGTTCAGTGACACTTGTATTTTACTGAAGAATACATTTTTTTAGTATCATTTTTAAAAAATTTTTTCATAAAATCATCTGCCGTCTTCTTCAAAATTGGCATTATGGTTAACCAATTTGAAATTGTTTACACCTTTATCTGTCTCTTCTCTGTAGAATACAGTATTGTTAATGGAGAAAATACGCATCTATAGATGCTGAGGTACCCTGTAACCTTAAAGCCAATTCTGCTAAATGGAGGCTATTTCCAAATCTATTTTGTTTTGTATTGAAATGGAACAAATATGTCAATCCAAATATTTTCAGAGGTACTTTATCACTATTCAGAGCATCTTTTTTAACAAATATTTTTACAAGACAAACTGACCAAATATATTTTGTCTTTATTTATGAGTCTTTGGAGTCTTTCAGCAAAGTGTTTTAGATTCTGTGAAAAATTGTAGGCTTACTCAATTTCATTCCATTCTGGTACAGGATATAAAGTTATTCCATTAGAAATAAGAGCCCCATCAAAAGATTCTACTCTGAGAAACTAAAAGCTATAAGACTTACAGAGAACAATTAAAAAATATTTAAGTTCTTCCCAATCAATAATCATGTTAAATGTAAATGGGTTAAACTCCCTCATCAAAAGACATTGATTGGCTGGATGGATTAAAAAAAACAGGATCAAACTGTGCTGTCTACAAGATACTTTAGATCTAAGGGCATGCACAGTATGAAAATAAAAGGATTGAAAAGATATTCCATGCAAATAATAATGAAAAGAGAGCAGGGGTGGCTATATTAGTATGAGGTAAAATAGACTTTAAGTCAAAGACTGTTGCAGGAGACAAAGAAGGACCTTATACAATGATAAAAGCGTCAATTCACCAAGAAGATATAACAACTATAAATATATGAACAGCAAACATCAGTGCACCTAATGTATGAAGCAAAATTGATAGATTGGAAGGGAGAAATAGACAAGTCTACAATAGTAATAGGAGATTCAATATCCCACTTTCACTAATGGATACAACAACTTGATGGAAGATCAATAAGGAGGCAAATGATCTGAGCAACACTATAGACCACTTGGACCTAACAGACATATACAGAACACTCCACTTGACAATAGTAGAATATCATTTTTCTCAGGTATGCATGGACCATTCTCCAGGATAGACTGTATGTTAGGCCATAAAACAAGTCTTAATAAATTTAAAGAAATTGAAATCATACAAAATATCTTTTCTAATGAAAATGGAATGAAACTAGAAATTAATCATAGAAGGAAAACTGAGAAAATCTACAAATATGTGGAAATTAAATAACCAATGGGTTAAAGAAGAAATCAAAAGGGAGATTAGAAAATACCTTGAGACAAATGAAAACTAAAACACAACATACTTATGGGATGCAGCAAAAGCAGGGCTAGGAGGGAAATTTATAGCTATTAATACTTGCATCAAAAAGAAGATCTCAAATCAACAATCTAACTTTATACCTTAAAGAACTAGAAAAGAGGAATACACTAAACTCAAAGCTAGCAGAAGGAAAGAAATAATGAAATTAGAGCAGTGATAAATGAAATAGAGAATAGAAAAGTAATAGAGAATATCAACAAAACCAAAAGTTGGTTCTTTGAAAAGATCAACAAAACTGACAAACTTTTAGCTAGATAGCTTAAAAAATAAGAGAGAAGACTCCATTAAGAAAATAACTGAGACTAACTAAAAAAACAGAGAGAAGATATTACAACTGATTTTACAGAAATAAAAAGGATTATAAGAGAATACTATGAACATTTGTACACCAACAAACTGGGTAACCTAGATGAAATGGACAAATTCCTAGAAACACAAAACCTACCAAGAGTGAATCATGAAGAGATAGAAAATCTGAACAGACCTATAGCTAGTAAGGAGATTCAGTCAGTAACAAAAAGCCTCCCGGAAAAGAAAATCCCAGGACCAGATGGCCTCACTGATAAATTCTACCAAACAATTAAAGAAGAACACCAATCTTCCTCAAATTCTTTCAAAAAATTGAGGAGGAGGGAATACTTCCAAATTCATTCTATGAGGCTAGCATTACTCTGACACCAAAGCCAGGCAAAGACACTACAAGAAAAGAAAACTACAGACCAATATCCCTGATGAACATTGATGCAGAAAAAAACTTTGAAGAAATTCAACACTCTTTCATGAACAAAACATTCAACAAACTAGGACTAGAAGGAAACTATCTCAACATAATAAAGGACAGATACAAAAAGACCACAGCTGACATTATACTCAACGGCTGAAAGCTTTTCCTCTAAGATCAAGAACAAGGCAAGGGTGCCTGCTTTTGCCACTTCTGTTCAACATAGTGCTGGAAGTCCTAGCCAGAGCAATCAGGAAAGAAAAAGAAATAAAAGGCATCCAAATTGGAAAGAAAAAGGTAAAATTTTCTGTTTGCAGATGACATGATCTTATATGTAAAAACACCTTAAAGATTCACAAAAATAACTATTAGAACTAACAAATGAAACAAAGTTGCAGGATACAAAAATAACACACAAAACCCAATTTCATTTCTACATACTATTAATGAACAATCTGAAAAGGAAGTTAAAAAACAATTCCATTTACAATACCACCAAAAAGAATAAAATACTTTGAAATACACTTAACCGTAAGGAAGTTAAAGATTTGTACGCTAAAACCCACAAAATGTTGCTGAAAGAAATTAAAGAAGACACAAATAAATGGAAAGGCATCCCATGTTCATGAATTGAAAGGTGTAATATTAAGATATCCATACTACCCAAAGTGATCTATAGATTTAATGCAATCCCTATCAAAATCCTAACGGCATTTTTTGGAGAAATAGAAAATTCATCCTAAAATACACATGGAATCTCAAGGAATCCTGAATAGCCAAAACAATCTTGAAAAAGAAGAACAAAGTTGGAGGTCTCAAACTTCCTGATTTCAAAACTTATTATGAAGCTACAGTAATCAAAACAGTGTGGTACTGGCCTAAAGACAGACATACAGACCAATGGAATATAATAGAGTGCCCAGAAATAAACTCTCATATTTATCATCAAATGATTTTCAACAAAGGTGCCAAGAACATTCAATGGGGAAAGGATAGTCTTTTCAACAAATGCTCTTGGGAAAACTGAATAGCCACATGAGAAAGGATGAAATTGGATCCTTGCCTTACACTATATATAAAAATTAATTCAAAATGGACTTAATACCTACAACTATAAAACTCTTAGAAGAAAACATAGAGGAAAGCATCATGACATTGGATTTGGCAATGTTTTCTTGGATATGACACCAAAGCACAAGAGACAAAGTAAAAATAGGTAAATTGGGCTACCTCAAAATTAAAAACTTCTGTGCATTAAACAATATAATCAACAGAGTGAAAAGGCAACCTACGGAATGGGAGAAAATGTTTGAAAATAGTATATCTAATAAGGGGTTAATAACCAGAATATACAAGAACCTGTACAATTCTACAATAAAACAAACAAGCTGATTAAAAAAATATACAAAGGACTTGAGTAAACGTTTCTCTAAAGGAGACATACAAATGGCCAACAAGCATATGAAAAGATGCTCAACATCACTAATCATTAGGGAAATGAAAATCAAAACCACAATGAAATATCACCTCACACCCATTAGGATGGCTACTTTCAACAAACAACAACAACAAAAACCAGAATATAACAAGTATTGGTGAGGATGTGGAGAAATTGGAACCCTTGTGCATTGTTGATGGGAATGTAAAATGATACAAACCTATGGAAAATGGTATGGTGGTTCCTCTAAAAATTAAATTACCATATGATCCAGCAATTCCACTTCTGGGTATATATCCAAAAGAATTGAAAGCAGGATCTCAAAGAGATATCTGAATGCCCATGTTCACAGCAGCATTATTCACAATAGCCAAAAAGTGGAAGCAACCCAGATGTCCATTGATAGATGAATGGAAAAACAAAATGTAGTACATACATACAATGGAGTATTATTCAAACTTAAAACAGAAGGAGATTCTCCCAGATGATACAACATGGTTGAGGACATTATGCTAAGTGAAATAAGCCATTACCCAAAAGACAAACACTGTATAATTCCACTTATATGAGGTAGTAGAGTAGTCAAGTTCATAGAGACAGAACGTAGATGGGTGGTTGCCAGGGGCTAGGGAGACGGGGGAAATGGGCAATTATTGTTTTCTGGGTATAGAGCTTCAGTTTTGCAAGATGGAAAGATTCTGAAGATTGGTTGCAAAACAATGTGAATACACAACATTTCTGAACTGTACACTTAAAAATGGTTAAGATGGCAAATATTATATGTATTTTACCACAAATAAAAAAAAAATCTTCTCACAAGTAGATATTCCAAAGCATAATTAGAGATCTCAGTTAAAACTCTCTTATTTAATTTTTTCAGGTCCTCTAGCTTTTATAGGGATAAATTTCAATATTTCTTTTACAAGCTTTGTTTTCAATAATTGTAATTTTCTAAAAGCTTTAAGAGTAGTTTTTTTGCTGTTGTAGGGGAAGAAGACAATTCCTCTACCCTCTAGGTCCTTCTGGCTGGTCTAAGAATTAAATTGACGTGAGACAGAATAACAGGAGGAAATCAAACAAAGTTTAATAACATGTATACATGGGAGAAACCCAGGAAAACTGAGTGACTCGCCAGAATGGCCAAAGTCGCCACCTTAAATACCATCTTCAGCTAAAGACAAAGGAGGATGTTGTGGGTAGTGGTTTGGGACTTCAAGGGGGAGGAAGGCGATTCACATGGAAATGGAAAAGCGAATGTTTGGTAGACAGAACTGTGATAAGAATGCACTTAACAAGGACCCTTGCAGTCTACTGACACCCAGAATTATCTATGGTGATAGCCTGTCCTGGGGACAGGCTTTTTACCTAAAATTCTTTTAGGCAGTTAGAGGGAAGGTCAAAGTTTCTTTTAGAATCTCTTGCCCTTAAAAATAATCAAGCCAAAGAAATATATTTTGGGGTGCCCTATTCTGATCCCCCACACTGTTAAAGTCATTGAACACTTTAACTGAAGATTTTAAATTGTTTATGCTCAAAATGCAACCAAAATTTAGAGGACCTATTAAAAAATTTTAATACAATTGTAAGACACTTTAATTTACAAATTTGTTCTTCAAAGGCACAATCATTTCCAAAATCTAATTGACAACAGAAAGTAAATAGATATAGCACATTCTGCCAAGCTAAAGGATTTCTTTTGTATTTAACAATATCCTAATTAAAAAAATTTTTTTAGTTATGTTATTCTATATATATTTATAATATTTATAAATCTTGACAACTGCAGCTTCTCTTTGGTTTTGTAGAATATTGGAAGTTTGACTATACTTATGAATTGTATCTGCAACAGGACTAATTTTAGACATAGAAGTCTGCTCCATAAATTCCTTAATTTAATAAAAGCATACTTTTTACCACAGTACTGTGCTTCCTTGACATTCAGATTATCAACATACACACACACCAAATAATTTTATCATCAATATTGAACTTATTACTTGAATTTATAATAGCATTTACTATAATATCAAATGTTGGCCTTTGCCAGAATGAACTTCCAGAAGCTTTGCTATAAGTGTTGAAAAAAAGCGATCAAACCATTATTGCAATCAGCTCAACTGACTTTCAATTAGAATCATTTGATGACACCAATATAAAATGTTTATGTAAAATTTTTTATAAATAGAACCAATACACTAAAAGCTATTGCTTCATTTGTTTGCACACACCGAAAAAACTTTGAATTAAAGCAGAGTTAAATGAACCTAGAAGAATGGTGGTTTGATCTAAATGAAAAGTCACACTTCATGGAGTAATAAGTAAATGCACCTACTGCAGTAGGACATGGAAAAGTGGACACAGTCTTCTTAAAATAACTTCTAACTCTTGTAGGAGATGCTGATGCTTTCCCAGTAGATCTGTATCTTCTTGTTTTCCTGGGGCCAGATATCGCTATGGCCCCTATAGTGGACATTTATCATCAATTTCCCCAAAAACATGAAAATTGATACTTTCATTTTTATAAGTTCATGACTATCAAGAGGTTTTATTGCAAAAAACCCAAAACACCACAAAACTGTATTCCTGATGCCTCAACATCCCCACAAACCAACCAGGTGCACCAGTGTGCTGAGGCTGGTCCCTGCCACAAGTTCCCCTTCTTGCCCTCCCCTGATTGTGATCTAATGGCATTCAATCTCACCATGGAAATCATCTCCCACCTTTTGCTTGTGTACTTCACCCCTATCCCCAATAAAGCCCTTGCTCCTAGGTCCTCACTCTCTCTTGGCTCCTCACTTGCTTAGTTGAGCCCACTCCCTTAGTGCTCCTCCCGTGTGGTCCCCTGTGTGGCTTCCTGTGCCTCCCGCTTCTAAGACGTGTGAGTATAACATCTCTTTCACTTTTGCACACCTCTCCATGGTGCTATACCGGGTCCATATCAGACTGATCATCAAAAAAACCCATTTTAAGTAACATAATTATTCCTTACAACACACAAACGATAAAATAAATACATAGATCTTGACTTTTACCAAAAATGATGAGACCAATGTAGCACAAGCATTCAGACCACTCTTTCCACTCTCGATGTCAGGACAGCTCAGCCTCTGTTCTCACACTCCTATCTGTCATTTCCCAGGGACCCTGTCAGCTCGTGGCTGGGAAGCTTGGAGTATCTCGCAGTGTATGGGCCACGACACAACTGCTTGGTTTACCAAGCAGCCAGCATGAACAAAAGCACCGAAGACTTCTACCCTCACTGGAAGACCTGAAGGAGTTAGACAACACTCACGTCTACTTTTATCTGCCCCTTACAGCTTCACCTATTTGCATTGCCTTCCAGACAGACATTTGAGTTTGCAACCCCTGGTTCTAAAATGTTTTTGCCATCCAGCTTTATTAAGGTGTATCTGTGTTGATAATTCTTGGGTCTGTCTAGATGATTTCAAATACCTCCACTATGCATCCACTTACTTTCTCAAGTACCTCTGACAGAAAGAAAGCGCTGCTCCCCTTCCTGCAGTGAGGGTTGAAACTACAGATAATAAATGGCAGCACAGGAACCTGGACTTCAGTTTTTCTGACTCCAAGTCTCATGTTCTGTCCAAGACTCCATGCTGCTCCTCTCGTACCTCAGCGCTGGTGAGAACACAGATGATGGATGAATATAATAGCTGCTGTTTGCTGAGAGCCGCCAGATCCTACGGTCAGCGTTTTAGGTTCTGAAGCACTTCAGAGTTTCAAAGTTGTTGTTTTAAGCTGCCAAGTTTGGGTAATTTTTATGTAGCAATCGATAATTAATAGAATTAATGTTTAATTTGATTCCTTTAACCAACTCCCTAACCTTATTCAGCTTCCATTGCTGCCTAAGAAACTTACCCAGAGAGAACAGATAATTCTTGGGGATCTGCGTATTCAAGAACCCATGAGAGTTAGAGTTCTCTTTTCAAATTTGTAAATGGAAATGTGATTTTATTCTTCAGTCTCACCTGCTTGACTAATGAGTCCACTCTAAAGAGATGGATCAGTCCTTGTTTGGCCATGAAAATCAGGATGCTGAGCCCATGAGGCTGAAGGCCACCTCCCGGTGGTTGTGAACATAGCAAGTTAATGATCGCTCTGTGAAGGTAAGACAGCCATTAGGCCATTCCTTCAGTGGATATGTCTGCTTTTCCACACAAAACTCCTCAACATGGGTACCTGGGAGTAAGAGGAGGAATCTTGAGGGACCTAACTCTCATGGGACCTTGAATCCGCAGACCCAGGTGACTCATCTGTTCTGTGTTTTAAGTTTCAGTGGAAGGTGAATGAAGTTGAGATGGTGATGGTTAAAGGAATTGAAGGTTTATGCGTGTATTAATTATTGATTGCTGCATAAAAATTACCCAAAACAGGGGCTGGCCTGGTGGTGTAGCAGTTAATTTCACACACTCCACTTTGGCGGCCTGGGGTTCGCAGGTTTGGATCCCAGGCACGGACCTACATACCACTTATCAAGCCATGCCGTGGCGGCGTCCCATATAAAGTAGAGGAAGAGGGGCATGGCCGTTAGCCCAGGGCCAGTCTTCCTCAGCAAAAAGAGGAGGATTGGCAACAGATGTTAGCTCAGGGCTAATCTTCCTCACCAAAAAAAAAAAAAAAATTACCCAAAACAACAAACACTTACTTCTCACTCAATTTCTGTGGGTCAGAAATCTGAGCATAGCTTAGCTGGGGTATCTGGGTTAGGATCTATCACAAGACTGCAATCCAAGTATCATATGCGGCTGTGGTTATCACAATGCTCAACTGGGGAGGATCCACTTCCAAGCTCACTCACGCGGCTGGTGGCAGGCCTTACACCCTCACTGGCTATTGGCCAGAGACATCAGTTCCTTGCCACATGAGCCTTTCCATAGGGCAGCTCACAACATGGCAGCATGTTGGCTCTAGATCAAACGAGAGAGCAAGAGAGGGTGTCCAAGGCAGAGCCACAGTCTTTTTCAACCTAATCTCAGAAGTCACAGATCATTGCTTTTGTCATATTCTATTTACTAAAAGTGAGACACTAGGGCCAGCCCATGCTCAAGGAGAGGGAAGTGTAAAGGGCATGAATACTAGGAGACAAGGATCGTTGGGGGTCATCTTAGAAGCTGCCTACCACAGCCCTCCTTGTTCTTTTTCAAAACTGCCATGGCTATTCTTGCAGATGAATTTTAGAATGAGTTTTTCAAATTCAATAAGGAGTTCTATTCAGATTTTAATTGGAATGCACTAAATTTATAATTTAATTTGGGGACTACTAACGTATTTACAAAATTCGGGCTCATCCAGAAACATACCAACTCCTCCATCTATTTGGTTCTTCTTTTATGTCATTTAGTTTTATTGTTTTCTTAATAAGGCCTTGCATATTTCTTGTCACTTTTATTTTTAAGTACTTCATAATTATTGTTGCCTTTGTGAATGGAATATATTTTTTTCCTTTGCATTTTCTAATTGGTTATTGCTATTGCTGTGAATAACAAAACAACTTAATTTTCTCATGCTGATCTTTTATGGGACCAATTTAATGGACTGCCTTAAATTAGTTTTAGTATTTATTTCAATATATTTTAAGAGATTTTCTAATTAAACAATGATATCATCTGCAAACCATGGCAGCTGTGTTTATTCTTTTCCAATATTTGCATTTCATTTGTTTTTCTTGTTGCATTAAATTAGCTAGAACTCCCAGGACCGTGTTGAATGATGGAAGTGACAGCCAGTGTCCTCATCTTGTTCCTGATTTTAATGGGATTGTTTCTAATGTTTCACCATGAATTATGGGACTTGCTGCCATTATAGAAAAAAAAGCTGACAGAGTTAGCATTTTACAAACAAAACTTTTGTCCTTCATCTAAAGAGTTTTATAGAGGAAGAAATGAAAGAAACAAACACAATAATTCAGTCCTATACACATTAAAATGACAGGGTCTTTTTTATAATGTAAGCATAACCTAAGAACTCTGCAAGAATTGCTTTACGGTAAGCAAGGAAGAAAGGGGTCTCATGATGTCCAGTAGGGGAGATAAGACCCATGACACTAAAAAGGAAGATGAAAGTGGCACTTGTGTCATAATTTAGAAACTTTAAGGTCCATTTAAAAAGGGCATTCATAACCCATGTGATATTTATTCAGGAAAGTATTTGAGAAGGCAGCATCTTTTCCAAGGGAGTCAAACACTGAAGAACCATAAAGAGATCTCAAAGTTGGTCCAGAGGAGTAGAATATTAAGTAATTCTTCACTGAGATGCTAACATTTAGAATATGTGACATGAAATTTTATGGATTACTGGGTCTGCTTTCTTCTGTACAATAGATTTCTAGTTAAGTAAGTTTACTTTTATTCATAGCTTATAAAGAATTTTAAAAAAGAATGGTTTTGAATTTATCAAATTTTTTAGCATCTAGTAAGTATACTTCTTCACCTTTCATCTATTAATGTAAGGAATTACATAATTATTTCTAATGTTGAACCATGTTTGTATTCCTGGAATAAATCCTGGTCATGATTCTCCTGCTGTATCCAATTTCACCAATATTTATTAAAGGTTTTTGATCTTTGCTCATAAGGGTGATGGGACAATATATGGGGAAATTTCCATCATCTGTTTCTCAACAATTCAATAGACTTTTTGCATAAATCTGGGTTTGGTACATTTTATAGGAGGAGACCTTTAGTTACTTTTTCATTTATCTATAATTGTTGGGATTTCTACCTCTTCTTGAGTCAATTTTTGTAATTTCCGTAAAATGATACACTTTGTCAAGTTTATAAAACTTTGCTTTCATATTTTAAAAAATCTCCCATACAGCCATATCTATGTACCTTTTTTGATTGCTAAAGCTATCCTCTACCACTGATCTGTTGGTTTCCTTCAGAGATATCATGCCCTTTGACACTTTGCCTTAGTAATGGTGGACGAGGTTGGTGGGTGATTTGAATGTGGATGATCATTGTTTTTTGTTTTCCTAGCACTAACTGGTTATTTACTTTATTCTGTTTGCTTTGGCTGCCTCCCTGAATCACTGACCACTAAAAAGGCAGAACGGAAGAGGGAAAATGTTCTAATATCAAGATACCTGGATTCTCATCTTGGTTTCAGAACTTACAAGGTTTGTAGACCTAAAGCTCAAACGCATACCATACCAGGAACACCCCACTCCTCTCAAAGTGAGAATCAGTACAAGAGGGGCCAGTGGACTAAGATGGGGAAGGTAAGCCATAATGATATTTGGTTTCTGGGCTTCCTCTGGTACGAAGAGCACAAGTATAAAAAGCCCTGTTATGGATTGAACTGTGTTCCCCCAAATTCATGTATTGAAATCCTAGTTCCCAGAATGTGCCTTTATTTGAAAATAGGGTCATTGCAGATGTAATTAGTTAGTTAAGATGAAGTAATACTGGAGTAGAGTGGGCCACTAATCCAATAAGACTGGTGTCCTTATTAAAAGATTTCATGCTTATTAAAAAATTTGGGTGCAGATATGCACACAAGGACAAAGGCATGTGAAGATGAAGGGAGAAATTGGGATGATGCTTCTGCAAGCCAAGGAATGTCAAAGATTGCCAGCACACCACCAGATGTGGAAAGAGACATGGGGCAGCTTCTTCCTCATAGCTCTCAGCAGGAACCAACTCTAACTACAATTTGATCTTGGATTTCTAGCCTCCAAAACTGTAAGACAATAAATTTCTCTTTTTTAATCCACTCAGTTTGTGGTACTTGGTCACAGCAACCCTAGAAAACTAATCCAAGCACTGAGCTAGACGGTATCTCTAGGAGTATCTCTAGATGTTCTAGCAGTTCATGATTCTAGTCTTTGTAAACCATTACAGGCTGTACTAGTCAGCCTTTGCTGCAATAATGGTGCATTACTAACAAGCTCCAAACTCAGTAGCTTAAACCACAAACATTTATGTTTTCACTCATGAGTCTATGGCTGTGTCTCTGCTTAATGCTGCCTGGCTGTGCTGGGCTTGACTCCATCATGTAGGAAAGGTCCAGGTCTGCTCTCTCTGTCTTCTTCTTTGGGGAGCAAGACTAAAGTAGCAGCCACCTCTGGGACATGTTCTCAAGTGGAAAGCAGGAGCTCAGAAGGTTGAGCCAAACCATACAAGTGGTCATACAGGGTATATTCATTCACATTCCATTGGCCAAAACAAATCATCTGATCAACTCCAAGTCAGCTGAGGAGGGGCAGGGCTAGTGGAGTTAGCAAATTATACTCCACCTATGGACAAGTATGAACAAATAATTACTAACAAATAATACAATCTACTGCACAGGCCCTAAGGCTTAAAAGGAGCTTGGTTTGCGGTTTGCTTTTTTTTTTTCCTATTGGATAAGCTATTCCCTTTTCTTGAAATGCCCTCCCTACCCTTTTCTCCCTCAAGACCTGTGTTGCCTGGCATGAGGCTTTGCATACATCACGGAGTCAATAAATGTTTGTTAAATTTATTGTTGAATTTAACCTTTTCTCTTGATGTGACTTTTAAAAAATGCAGCCTTTCAAACAGCAGGCATTCAAAAAGATGAACTGAATTGAGGACAGGAAAAAGAACAGCTCTTTGAATACAGCTATTGATGGAGACCCAGACAACCTTGTCTGATTCAAGGATTGCTAACAAGAAAACAAAATGGCATCCTACTGAGATTTTTCTGACGTCTTTATGAGCCAATACCTTGGCCCCAAATTAATTAAGGTTTACCTTTTTAATTCAATACATTTCTTTTGAGCTTAATTAATTCTCTCACTATTTTTATTTGGTTTCTTTTCTAGGAATTACAAGAAAATCTTAACATATTTTATTGTCTTGCTAACCAGAACTTCCAGGGGGTGTATCCCAGGACGTGTATAATAAAAATGGTCCTCGAGTGATTCTGATGCACAGCTCATATTTAAAATCATGCTTAGAGAGATCAAAAATAAATAAATAAATAAAGCCCCAGGAATCCTCTTAATCCCTGCAAAGAAACCTTCTGTTTGGGAGGCCACGTTCAGTCCTGTCTCTTGCCCTGTTCTTCTCCAAATCAGTGCTTCATTTGCCTCACCAGAATGGAAAGGACATAAATTTCAAGTTCTGGAAACGTGAATTTGAATTCTGGCTCTGCCATTTACTAGCTGTGTGACTTTAGGACATTACTCCTTTTTTTTTTTTCCAATGTAAAGTGGGACTAATGACAGGATCTACCTCATAAAGTTTTTGTGAGGATCAAGTGAATAATGTATATACAGTGTTGATATGTAGTAGGTACTCAATGAACATTCGCTCCCTTCCTTGGCAGGGCGTGGTGTCTGGCCCCAGAGAGTGACCGGGTCACGGAGGAAGAGAATACTGTAGAAGGACCTGGATTCTCCCCTTGGGAGTCAGTCTCCTCCATTTCCAGAAATAACTTGTGCACCTCAGGCAAATCCACTGTGCACAGGTAAAATCTTGACTGTGAATGCTCTCGGCTCAGTGAGAACCATTTAATGCTGGTTGTTGTTGTTTGTTTTTTCTTTTAATCTGAAAAGTCTATGGGGCGGGGGTGTAAAACTGAATGAGTAAAAGATTACAGCGGATTTTTAAAAAATCTACTAACTACTTTTGCTGAAGATTTTTGCTGTTAATTACTCAAATTGCTGACCTTTGAACTGGGTCTCGGTCCTTTGCACAAATGTTCCACTGAGCAGGCCTTTCTGCCCCATGAAAACACTGGTCACGTCCTGTGACCAAACCCTCACCCCAGGCTCTGGACAGGACTTGGCATTTGTGACAGAACCTAAGAGTTCATTTTCCTAGAAGTAAGGCCACAAGAAAGAAAATAATGAATGGTTAAACAAGTTGTTAATTTGTGCTTTGGCTGAGGAGAGAGGTACTTAAAAACACTTGAACTGAATTGAATGGAATTTGGCCCATAGCCAGAAGACTTTGGTAAAATCATTTCCTGTCTTCTCTGAGGAAGTTACTAGAACAGAATATAGCTAAAGATGGGAACCCCTCTTTTTCACAGGAGAAACAGGAGTATGAAGACCCCTGAAGATGGAGGGTACAGTGCTGGGGACAGCAACAATATAATGCTGCACAGCATTGTGCAAACACCAATTACATCAAGTTCCAAAACATTTTCATCATCTCAAAGAAAACCTGGTAACCATTAAGCAGTCACTTCCCATTTCCCCCTACCCCCAACCCCTGGCAACCACCACTCTGCCTTCTGTCTCCATGGATTTATCTATTTTGGATATTTCAAAAAAATGAAATCATACAATGTGTGACCTTTTGTGTCTGGCCTTTTGTGCCTTCTGTGTCACTTAGCATAATGTTTTCAAGGTTTATTCATGTTGTAGCATGTTTTTCTCTTTTAGCAAGAGAAATTATTTCATTTCTTTTTATGGCTGAATAATATTCCGTTGTACGGATATACCACATTTTGTGCTATCTTTTCATGGTTTGATGGACATTTGGATGACTTGGCTAGTAAGAATAATTCTGGTATGAACATTCATGTGCAAGTTTATGAGTGAACGTGTATTTTCAAGTCTCTTGGGTACATGCTGTGTTAGTCAGCCTTTGCTGCAATAATGGTACGTTACTAAAGGCAGTTGGAATTTGATAAGGATTGCATTGAATCTGTAAACTACTTTGTGGAGTATTACCATCTTAATAATATTGTCTTCTAATCTATTAACATGGGACATCTTTCCACTTATTTGGGTCTTTTTAAATTTCTTTCAACAGTATTTATAGTTTTCAGTGTACAAGTATTGCACTACCTTGATTAAATTTACTCCTAAGCATTTTATCTTTTTGATGCTATTGTCAACGGAGTTGTTTTCTTAATTTTATTTTGGGATTGTTTTTTTCTTTCCTAATTGGCCTGGCTAGAATCTCCAGTAGAATGTTGGCTAGAAATGTGAAAGGAGACATTTTTGTCTTATTCCTGATCTTAGGATGAAAACTTTAGACTTTTACCTTAAGTGTGATGTTAGCTTTAGGTTTTTCATAGATGTCCTTTATAAGGTTGAGGAAATTCCCTCTATTCCTAGTTTGTTAAGCATTTTTATTATGAAAGAGTGTTGGATTTTGTCAGATTTTTTTTTTTTTTGCATCAGTTGAGATGATTGGGTGGTTTTTGCCCTTTATTCCATTAATATGGTATGTTTTATTTGTTGGCTTTCATATATTGAGTTAACATTTCAGGGATAAATCCCACTGGGTCATCATGTATAATACATTTTGTATGTTGCTGGATTTGGTTTGCTTGTATTTGCTGAGAATTTTTGCAACTATATTAATAAGAGATATTAGTCTATAGTTTTCTTCTCTTATGATATCTTTCCTTTTTTTATCAGGGCAATACTGGTCTCATAGAATGAGTTAGGAAGTTTTCACTCCATTCTATTTTTTGGAATAATTTGAGAAGGATTGGTGTTCTTTCTTCTTTAAACATTTGATAGAATTCACCAGTGAAGCCATCTGATTCTGGCCTTTTCTTTGTTGGAAGTTTAATGATTACTAAATCAATCTCTATACTTGTTTTAAATCTATTCAGATTTTCTATTTTTTCTTGGGTCAGTTTTGGTAATTTGTATTTTTCTAGGAATTTGTTGATTTCATGTATGTTATCTAATTTGTTGGCATAAAATTGTTTATAGTATTCCCTTACAATCCATCTCATTTCTGTATGGTCAGTAGTAATGTACCCTCTTTCATCCCTGATGTTTGTAATTTTCATTCCTGATTTTACTAATTTTAGTAATTTAATTCCTGATTTTAGTACTTTTCTCTTTTTTTTGTCTTGGCCAGTCTAGCTAGAGATTTGTCAATTTTGTCGATCTTTTAAAACAATCAAATTTTCATTTCATTGATTCTTTGTATTGTTTTTCTAGTCTCTATTTGTTTATCTCTATATTTATTATTTCATTTTTCTTGCTTTGAGTTTAGTTTGTTCTTCTTTTCCTTTTTTTTTTTTGTTTTTGGTGAGGAAGATTGTCTCTGAGCTAACATCTGTTGCCAATCTTCCTCTTTTTTGCTTGAGGAAGATGGTCCCTGAGCTAATATCTGTGCCAATCTTCCTGTACTTTGTATATGGGATGCTCCCACAGCATGGCTTGACAAGCAGTGTGTAGGTCTGCACCAGGGATCCCAACCTATGAACTCTGGGCTGCCAAAGTGGAGCATGCAGACTTAACCACTACACCACCAGGCCAGCCTCTCTAGTTTCTTAAGTTGAGAGGTTAGGATATTGATTTGAAATCTTTACTACTTTTAATGTAGGTATTTACAGCTATAAATTTCCCTCTAAGCACTGCTTTCACGTCATCTCATTAGTTTGGGTATGTTGTGTTCATTTCTCTTTATGTTTTTTTTTCTTTCATTGCTTTGAATATGGCATCCCACTGCTTTTAGCATCCATAGTTTCTATTGATAAATCAGCTGTTAATCTTACTGAGTATCTTTTTACATGGGTTGCTTCTCTGTTGTTGCTTTCAAAATTCTCTCTTTGTTTTTGACTTTCAACAGTTTGGTTATAATGAATCTCCACATTGATCTCTTTGAATTGATCCTACTTGGAGTTTTTTGAGCTTCCTGAATGTGTAAATTAATGTTTTTATATTTTTTTAAATAAAATTTGGGAAGTTTTGGCCATTATTTCTTCAAATATTCTTTCTACCCCTTTCTCTCACTCCTCTCCTCTGGGACTTCCATTATGCATATGTTGATATGCTTGATGGTGTCTCACAGTTCTCTTAGGTTCTGTTGATTTTTCTTTATTCCTTTTTCTTTCTGTTCTGAAGACTAGACAACCTCAATCAACTTTTCTTCAAGCCTGATGATTCTTTTTGTGCCTGTTCGAATCTGCCGTTGAGCCACTTTACTGAATTTTTCATTTCAGTTATTGTACATTTCAGCTCCAGAATATTCTCTATTTGATGAGACATTGTTCTAATTTTCTTTAGTTCTTTCTCCATGATTTCCTTTAGCTCTTTGAACATATTTTAAACAGCTGATTTAACATTCTTGTCTAGTAAGTCCAACATTTGGACTTCCTCACGTACTGTTTCAATTGATTGCTTTTATATTTCCCTGTGTATTATTTCTTTGAGTCCTTTGTAATTTTTGTTGAAAACTGCACATTTTGAATTTTAAATGGGCAACTCTGGAAATCAGATTCTCCTCCCTCCCTCAGATGTGTTGTCACTGCTCCTTGCAGTAGTTTTAATCTTTGTTTTTTAGTGACTTTTCTAAACTAGTTCTGTAAAGTCTGTATTCTTTGTTACATATGGCAACTTAAGTTTCTGTTCTGTTAGCTTATTGGTCACCTAATGATTGGACAGAGATTTCTTAGAACACCTGGAATCAAAAATTCTTCAAATCTTTGCCAAGGGGTTCTGTGTGTGTGTTGAGGCATGCCTTCAACACTCAACTGGCAGTTTACAGTGCTGTCTTAGGCTTCACTTTATGCTGTGCAGAATCTCAAGGTCAGCCAGACATGAGAGCATAGGACCTTTTCAGGTCTTTCTTGAGAACCTACGCAGCTCTGTGCATGTATGTAGCCTTCTGTATTCCCAGGAATATGTAGGAGTTTTTCAAAACTCCTCATTCCCCATTCTTTCTTTTCAAGTCTATTGTTTGCCCAACTGTTATCCATTACCTCAGACAGCAGTGACTAAAACATTTGCTTGTATTTTTTTTTTGACAAAAGTCCCCTCGTTAGTGGCTTTAGCACTGGGTGGAGTTTTGAGTCAAGTGAGATGAAGATAAGCTTTTCAAGCAATCTTCTAAGGAGTCAATAGTAGGTCAAATAATGACAATTTTTTTTGTGAATGAGCTCTATTCTGTTCCCTCTGGCGTCAGGAATGTGGGATGTTATTTTCAAGGCTACTGCTGAACTGGGAAGTGGGGGATGGGCTAGGGTAAAATACCATGAAGCTCCTTGTGTTATTGCAAGTGTTTTGTTAATTTCCAGAATTCCAAAAAAGCTGATTCTGACAGTTTCTGACTTTTTTTCTTGCTTTTGTTGAGGGGCATAATTTTGAAGTTCCTTACTCTGTCATTTTGCTGAAGTCCCATTTAATCTTGAATAACCATACCAATATTGGGTATTTGAAGATGTGCAGTATTTCAAGGAATTTCATATCCATTTTCTCACTTCATTCTCATAACAAAATTTGTAGTTGAGAAGTAAATATCCCATTTATAGATGAGGAATTTGACATGTCCTGCAGGCAGTTATTCTGTCCTCTGTGTCCAGCTTCTTTGTCATATTATCACAATTGTGATTAATCTATAGGCAGATCATGAACTCCAAGACAGAACAGATAATTCTATTTGTGTCTTTGAATCCAGGCACATAGCATAGTTCTTAGAACAAAGTACATGTTTTTGGAACTAAAAAAATAAATAATGAATGAAGTTTAACATATAAGACCTCTTTCCTGATGAAAGGATTCATGGACTCCTACAGTGTTAGACCTGGAAGTGTCCTCAGGGTCTACATAGGGAGGGAAAGGATAGTGCAGGGATTAGCTTCCTACCCGAATGTTTCAACAAAATCAGCTCCACATTACTTTGGTTTCCCTCATGTTCATTTAACAAATGTTAATTGAGCTCCTACTTTGTGTCAGGCCGTATAATAGTAGCTACAAACTTAGAAATTAATAAGACAAACTCCTTGGCATGGAATTTATACTCATGAGGTAGAGAAAAAGCATATAATTTCTAGAAGTAAATGCTAAGGAAGAAGCAGGATAAAGTAGGAGAGCACTGGGGGACACAGAACTATTTTAGATGGAGTTACCAGAGATATCTTTTCTGAGGTGAAATTTGAGCCAAGACATGAACGAAATGAAGGAACTGGCCATCTGAAGAGGTGGGGGCATTGTTCCAGCAGAGTGAGCAGCGTGTGCCAAGATCCTGAGTTTGGGAGTGAGGTTAGCATGATGCAGGAGGAATGAGATGGCCACGCTGGCAGGCGTGGGGTGAAGGGCAGAGTGCCGTATGAGAGAGAGGTAGAGATCAACCCGGCCAGGTCGTGTAGTGTTTTGCAGGTCATGGGGCTGCCATGTTAGATTTGCTTTGAACAAATAGTTCTATGGCTAAAGAAAAAGTTTGAAACATTTTCATTTTTATCTTACAATTTGTGATTACATGTTTACTTGCTTCTCTTCATCCTACCTTCCTTTCTTTTTTTCCTTCCTTCCTTCCTTCTTTCCCTCCTTCCTTTCTTCCTTTCTTCTCTCCTTCCCTCCTTCCTTCTTTTCTTTCTTTCTTTCTGTGTTCCCCACCAACAAAGTGGTCTGGACCATGTTTTCTTTATTTGTGATTAAGACAGCACTTGGTAATAAAGGGTACTCAAATGACATTTTTTGAATGAGTGAGGGAAATTGACACCCAGAAAGGTAAAGTAGCATTTCCAAGGCCACAGAGTTAGTTAGTAACACAACCAGAGCCAGACCTATATCCAGTTTACTTTCCATTACTTTACCACATCAGTAGCATGGAATCAAAAACAGATCCAAAGAATTTTGCAATTAGTGTAGCTTGCTAGTTCCTGTTACTGACTCTAAGAATAATTTAGTCACACAATCACAGTTAAGACATTAGCAGAAGATTACTTGTTGTTTCATTGAGTCAGATGAAAGTTTTCATGGTGACAGTCAGCATCAAAGTGTGTTTGTGGGAGGTGGGGTGGAGGGAGGGGCTGGACCATTGATACAGTGTCCCACATCAGAGAAGGGTGGCTTAGATGCAACCCTTCCTTAATGAGGGGAAGAGAGAGAGGAAAAATAGTGTCAAGAAAATAAGCAGATGCAGAGGCCAGAAAGCAGACAGAATCAGAACACACATTGTTAAAATGACCCACAAAGCTTTGGAGAACATTATTGTGATTGGCCAAGGCTTGAAGCATCTCTTTCAGCACCAGCACAGAAGGTCATCAGTGTCTACACACAATGTGCAGCAATTTCAGGCAGACCCAGAGCCTGAAATTGATCTGGAAAGCAAGAATTCATGTACTGAGATTGATGGTATCTCCACCGATCCCACGGCTCTGAATTGAGTCCCGCAGCAGATCCAACTGCCACCCAAGATGAAGAGAAGGATGAGCTTTAATAGGAGGCAAGGGAAGCCAGAGACCCCAAAGGAAAGTCACCAAACCAATAGGAAATCTGGCCAGAAGATGGCAGCTGTTATACAGTCAGGCCATCCCAGGTCTTCATCTATAATTGATGCTTCTACCAGCTCAGCAGTGATGGAAATAGCTTGTGTTGCTGCTGCATGTCAACCAGGAGTGGATGGAGGGCTTGGAAGTAAGCAGCCTTGCCCAGACTTCCAGTATAGCGACCACTAGCACTGATGGCAGCATCCGCATGGACTCGATGGATGGAATACCAGAGGCTCAGTGCACAAAGGCTGCTATTGCTCACCTGCACCAAAATGTCTTGGAGCTTATATAACAGATCGAGGTTGTACAAACAGCCAGGGGACAACATTGACAGGAGGTTGAAGCTTGCCAACAGTGCAGATGAGCAGTAGGCTACCCACATCAAACAGGTCTTTGAGAAGAAGAACCAGAAATCTACCCAAATCATCTTCCAGCTGCAAAAGAAGCTTGAGCACTTCAGAGACATACACCAGGGTCTGAAGGCTATGGGAGCAAAGGTGACTGGCTTCAGTGAGAGTATTGTTGACATTGCCAAAGGTGAGCTTTTCAGCTTCTCCAACACCCGTTCAATGATGGGGGCCATCATCTCAAAGCCCAGAGGGATCGTCTCATTGGTTCAGAACAAATTTGACAGTGTATACAATATCTCTAAGCTGATGCCATAAAGAATCATGTAATTTTAGAGCTTGAAGGGACCTTAGAGATTATGACAAAGCTGAATCCCAGAGACAATAAGCAAGTTGTACATCACTACACAGATAACAGCAAAGTAGAAATTTGAACCTAGAACTTTAGGCTTCCAGCATAGTGCTGGAGCCTCTTCACCCAACTGAATGTAGAATGGGGGAATACAAAATAGAATGCAAATAATCATCAACTGGCATGTTGAATTGATAAAGCAAAGACTTTTCATGACCAAGGATTGATCCAGTAGACAGAATCTGGGCTTCTGCTAGTGCTTACTATGCCTTTGTGCAAACTAGAAAAACGCGCCCCTTCCTCTGGGTGAACTTAGGCTACAGGAGGATCATCAGCTTGGCGCAAGGCACTTGGGCAGGGCTTCAGCCTCCACATGCCTTCTCTTCTGGGTGCTTTGTACAGGACATGCCCTGTACAGCCTCACCCAGCAGCCTAGTAGAATGGGGAGAAGTTGCAGGGAAGCCCATGAGGTTAGAGGATAGTGCAGGGTGGTTCGTACAGCAGGAAGTTGACTCCTTTTCCAGTTTCTGGTGTTTGAGGAAGGGCCAGTCTGCACCACACACACCTCTCCCATTCACTCTAGAGTTACTAAAATTTTACTGTAGAGGGTCAACCTTGATGCTCACAGCTTTGTCTCCATAATAAATTGAAAACATCCTTTGTAAAACAACTGGTAATACACAGTGTTAGAGAAGGTGAGATGTGGAGGCACTGTTTGTAATAGTGAAAAATTTGAAACAATATAAATATCTTTTAGTAGGGGATTACATCAAGAACTTGTGGTATATCTGTACAATGGGAGCGAATACAGCAACTGAAAGGGATGAGATAAATCTATCATATATGTAATGGCTTGGAAAGGATGTCACATTGATAAGTGAGTAAAGCAAACTGCAGAACAGAATATAAGATAGATATACTTTTGTTTAATAAAGGTGTGTATGTATAATCTCCCTGATTCATATAAAATGAGGTTACATTCCTTTTACTATTCAGAGTAAATGTCACTGAGCCTACATGTCAACCCCTTATGAGAATTTCCTTCATGTCTTTACATTACATTCCAGGAATAAATCCAGGAACCCCCAAGATACTTTTGTACCCAAAGCCCAGTTCAGTGTGCCCTCGTCTAGCTAATGGAGTCAGAACTCAGATGCTCCCCCTTGAGGCTGGAGGACTCTACACTGTTACCCGACCTGGTTCCTCCAGGATGTATAGCTGAGCTCCATGGCTGTCACTGCTTAAACCAGGAAACCCTGAGACTCTTACTAGAAGCCTCTCTCCTCTGCCATTGCCTCTAATCCCAGAATGCATTTCTCCCCTATATCGTGTGGAAAGGGCCAGTTCTGGTTGCTTTCCTGGCTAGAGGTGGCCATGAGTCCTGCTGCCTAGAATCTGGGGCTCCAACACACTGCCAAGGTTTTTCTCACAGCTGCTCCCATCATCAGCCAGAAAAGTGGAGGAAAGATCTGGCCACACAACCATCTTGCTTCTTTAAGACCAAGGCAGTTTACTTCCACTGTTACCACACTGCGGGTCCAGGTTGCTTGATGTCGCATTGTAAACGAATTTACAGAACAGCGAGGACAGTTACAAAGAGTAGGAAGTTTATTAGAAAGATACACTCCAGAGACAGAGTGGGTACCCTCCAAGAGAGGAGCTGCAACAGCAAGGACAGGTACAAAGAGTAAGGCGTTTACTAGAAAGATACACTCCATAGACAGAGAGGGCACATCCAAGGGAGGAGCTGCGCCGAGCGGTTTTGCCATTGCATCATTTATATTCCTGTTTTGGGTAGGGGTCCTTCTGCACAGGGCAGAAGTGAGAGTGAAGGCAGCTGTGAGTCAGAGCAGCAGCAGCCAGGGGAAGAGCAGCGGGGCCGCAACTTCCATAAAGCAAGCAGTTCGGTCCCCCTACAGACAGTCAGAAGAGGTTCTGGAAACTTGCGGTTACCTAAGCTATCTTAAGCCATAATGCAGAACTATGCCTTAGCAATGTCCTAGCAATGTCCCCCCGCCCCCGCCCCCAGCATGACTCTCCCATTCCCTTGTGGTGCCAGATCTCTATGCTAACCTGCCTGTCTCACCACCACTGGATCTTCCATATGGCCTCTCCATGCCTCCCCGCCATGTACCCCAAGAAGTTTCTTCCTCCAGGCGCCCAAGGCCCACTCATTTCCTCCCTGAGTATGACTGAGATGCAGAATAACTGTGTTATTGTCTTGTCTTCATGGGTTCCAAGAGACCATCTCCTCAGGGAAAATAATCTGAGGTTGGAATTCTACCGAAGCATGAATTGTTTAGTCTTCTACCTAGTTTCTTTGATACATATACATAGAGATTATTCTAACAAACCATCAATATCAAACCTGAAGTGAGTTCACTCACCCATTGCACAGCAAGCCAATCTCTGACACCAGGGATGGTGGAAGAAAGTAGGAACTTTATTGCAAAGCGCTGAGCAAGGAGAATGGGCAGCTCACGCTGTAATCCCGAACTCCCTGAAAAGCAAGCAAGGGTTTTTAAAGGGGTGATCAAAAGAGAGAAGGCACAGTGGTCATGACCACAGGCATCTGGGGGAGCAATTGTGCAAGGGTCCAAGCAGACATTCTGGCCTCAAGCCAGCCCTTATCTCTATCTGTAGAAGGTGGTCCAGAGTTTCATCATTTAATTTTCCTGCGAAACCAAAAATTGGGCCCTGGGGAGAAGAAAGAAACTGCTGCCAATTAACGGTTACAAAGTTTACAAGGTTTCAGATAGGGGAGGGGGAGCTGTGGCTTTCCAGGTTAGTGCCCTCCCATCAGCCTGCATTTGGCGGAGCTGCAGGTGGGTGCCCTTGGTTGTCTGTCTCCATAATAAATGGTGGATTTCAGCACCAGGAAGCCAAGGAGCTGGGGAAGCTTCAGCTTCTTGATATTCTCTGGATGTCAGTTTCCCTGTAAGAAAAGCTCTAAGGACCCCTAACTAGCCAGACCTCAGTGTGAGCCCCAGCATGAGGCCACCTGGGATTTAACAATTTGTAATCTCCATTTGCCTTGTGAAATTCAGGGATGCAAAGGTTTTTAAAAAACCCAATATTTACATGTGAATGTAACTCAGAGAAGCAGGGAAAGGGGACTAGTGCTTTTGGTTTTAACCCCATGTATGCTGGGTTTAACGTAGGGGAACTGATATCAGGGCTGGCATCACCATGTACACCGTTAGAATGCTAAACTAATGTTCTGGCACTGAGGTAGGTATCTTGAACATTTGTGACTTTATAGTCTATCCTCTCTATTTGTTAAAATATACATTAATATATGCTAATATCACGTTAATTAATGCCGTATAAGTTGTTTTAAGATACTCTATATTTAGGAAAATATCTATATCAAACTGCTAATAACAGGATTAAGGATAAGGGTAAATGTGAGAATTTTTGTTTTCTATACTTAATATGGCTTGAAAAAATTTTTTTTACAACACATTACTTTTAAAGACAAAACTTAAAGACCTTGAAAATATATACTTCATGCACTACGTCTAATTAAATGTTATATGTATATATATCTCTTTGTTCTTGAGAAGAGTATTGGAAGCGGGGGGTGGGGTGAGAGAGAGAGAAAGAGAGAGAGAGAGACAAAGAGTGAGCAGGTGCAAGTGAGCATGGGACACACACCTGGGCATAGATGAGGTGATGTCCACAGGAAAAAGCTGAGGAGGAGACCAAGGAGTCAAAGAGAAGGTGGTGCCATACAATGTGGCATTTCTGCTGGGCAACTTCAACTCGTTTCAAACCCTTCTTACTAAGCAAGGGCTTCTATTCTACTTTACCTACTTCACAGAAATTCCCAGTCCTTTCTGTCAATATTCCCACTCCTCTCCTCCTCCTCCCTCACTTCCTCTTTAGGTTAATTAACATTGAGAGCAGTTTCATTAGGTCCACTGTATTTCTCCCGCCTGGCTTTTTGGCCGGTGACAAAAGTGCTTCTGGGGCTTTGCAGTGTGTATCACGTCTCCTCCCACCCCCATACACCCTTCCACACAAAACCTGAAAACTGCCTGCATATAAGACAGTTTTGTAACTTACTCAGTAAACCATGCAAAAGATTAATTACACATTTTAAAGTGTAATTTGAGTTTGAAACTGGGGCCAACTTGCTCTAACTATACTCAGTTCGTTGTCTGTTTATAAAAGTAGATAATGCATTACTAAAGCCCACCCTATAGATAACGTCTCTGAGGCTTGGGTTACTATGGTAACGAGTGCTTAAGTTGTTTTTCAGTAACAGAGAGTCCACTCCTTGTCCAGTTCAGGCCGGTTAAGACCACCAACTCATCAACTGGGCCCGTGTGAATGCCTGGTAGGTGACCCTTTGACATCACGGGGCCGAAAACTCCACCCTCAGATCATGCTAATGCCACCATTTTGTGACCATATGTCCTATGAAGAGCCATGAAGTTTGACTACTCTTGTGAAGATCATCTATCACTTCACTTATCCTTACCTCCAATCATCTGTCCCCACACTTTAGACCACCCTGTCCCTTTATTCCATAAATAACCCTAATCCCTATTTTCGGGGAGGTGGATTTGAGACTTGTTATCCCATCTCCTCATTTGGCTGGCTTGTGAATGAACCCTTTCTCTGCTGCAAACTCGTCCTCTCAGTGATTGGCATACCGTGCTGCGGGCAAAATGAGCCTGGTTCAGTAACAAGTTCAACCTTCTCCTGTGCATTTCTCTACAAGTACAGGTAGCACAGAACTCTGATACTTGACTTGACTTTGAATGATGTCATCTTCTTGGCCTGTGCCTATGGCTGTTCTGGCTGCAGCTCAAGCAAATATCAGGCAGACCTAAAATTGGAAGAGGGAAAAATGGTTGTGTAGAATCGACTGAAACAACCCATAGTTATTACAAAGCACCTCCGGGCAGAATGCAGTCAAGACTGACGAATCTGATAAAGCCCAAGATTCTTCCAAAGCTAGAGTATTTATTTGAATTTTTAAATTAAGCTATTGATCAAATTTCAATTTTTATGGTTTGTGATCTTGGCTAATTTGATAGGCAAAACAGTATCTCATTGTTTTTAGATGACATTTCTTTTTGTGAATTGCCTATTTGTGTATTTTGCCCATTATTCTTTTGAGATACTAGTTTTTTCCTTATTACAATGTAACAGTACTTCATGCATTAAGGATCTTGACCTTTTGTTTGCAACATTTGTCATAAATATATTTCCTGGTTTGTCATTTATCTTTTAGTTTTGTTTATGGTTTTTCTGACTTTCAAATGTTTTAAATTTTAATGTAGAAAAATCTATCCATCTTTTCCTTTGGGATAGCATCTATTTTTTTGTTTGTTTTAAAGCCTTCAACACCCTGAAATCACATAAATTTTTATCAATATTTTCTTTCAGTTTTTAATTTTTTGAATTTAACTCTTTAATCTTTCCATATTGCCCTTTAGAATACAGTATGAGATAAAGATCTAAATTAATGATTTTTCCCTAATAGTTGAATCTCCTATTCATTGTTATTAACTCACCCTTTTCTCATTGATGAAATTTAAAGTATTATACAAATAACATAGGTTCATTAAAAGAATCAGAAAATACAAATAATTGAAATGAAGGGAAAAACACTTGTATTTTCTTTTCACGCTGAGTTGAGTGTTAGCAATTTGCTCTGTCCCTTCAGATATTTTCTTCCAATTTTTCTATCCAATTTTGATGGATATATGCATATATTTCCCCTCCAAATGGAATCCTATTGTAATGTGGTTTGTAACCTGATGTTTTTCCATTCAGTAATATATTGTGACCATCTTTCCATGTCAGTCAATATACTTTTACAGCACTGTGTCCTAATTAACTTTCCTTTGAAATATACTATATATTCAGAGAGGTGCACATTTCGTGATGTTCAGCTGGATGAACCTTTACCAACTGAACACACTCATGTAACCAGCTACCAGATCAAGAAAAAGAATATTACTAGCATCCCAGAAGCCCTCTAAATGGCTCTTTCCAGTGATCTCCCTTCCGCAAGGGTAACCATTGTCCTTCTATCCTGACTTCCAACAGCATAGATTAATTTCACAGCCTCATTTTTGATAATAACATAGTATTCCATCACACATAAATGTATCATAATGTACTTGTTATGGGTTAAATTGTATCCCCCAAGAAAGATATGTTGAAATCCTAACCCCCAGTACCTGTGAATGTAACCTTATTTGGAAATAGGGTCTTTGCCGATGTAACTGAGTTAAGATGAAGTCATTAGGGTGGGTCCTAATCCAATATGACTAGTGTTCTTACAAGAGGAAAATGCAATATGAAGACAGAGACACACAAGGAGGAGGCCATGTGATGAAAGAGGCAGAGACTGGAGTGGTGCAGCTGCAAGCCAAGGAACACCAAGGATTGACAGCTCCCACCAGAAGCTAGGAAGAGGCAAGGAAGGATTCCACTCAGAGACTCAGAGGGAGCATGGCCCTGCTGACACTTTGATTGCAGACTTTAGCCTCCAGAACTGCAAAAGAATAAATTTCTGTTGTTTTAAGCCACCTAGTTTGTAGTACTTTGTTACAGCAGTCCTAGGAAACTAATAGATGCTTAACCCAATTTTGATGGATTTGGGGTTCTTCTAATATTTCATTACTTTTCATAATATAATGAATATTTCTTTTTTCAATTTTTTTCCTTAGAAGAAACTATAAAAGTAGACAATCTGTATCACAGAATATTAGTAGGACAATGGCTACGAATCACCAAATCTCTGTCTTTACATGTCAGACTCGTGATATCGATGCTGCTTCCCGATGCCTGTGGGTGCCACAGGCCCACATAATGATATTACTGACTGCTGACATCATCTGCATAATACAGAAAATTCCAGCCCCTTCTCTGTGGGAGTCTCTAGGGGATTTATCATTCAGATTCTTGAATAATCCTCTCCCATTCTTTCTCTTCTGCCCAACCCCTCAAAACGTCCTTCCATAAAGGCTTTTGGGAACCTGGCTGTGCTACTTCCCCTGAGAGCGCACTGCACCAGTGGAAGGGACCTATCTCAGGGCTTCAGCAGCTGAGCCTGCAAGGCGCCAGGGCATTGTGACATTCCCTCACTGCATTAGAAGCAGGTCACCTTTCTCAAACAGGGAGAAAAGGCCTTTCTGCCCCACTCTACAAGGAGCCCCCAGATAGCACTACCTGTGTTCCCAGAGTCCCACTGCCTATAGCCTTGTCACCTGAGGCTTAGTCAGGAAGACCAGAATCTGAGGCAAATACCATGTGTCAGCTCCATCTCTGTCCACACCTCTCCCCTTCTCCACCCCCATGTAAAATAGTCCATACTGATGCTTCCACTGGGTTATCAGACTTCATGCCAAGATTTATCCAGATCTCAACAGTGGGCACACTTTATGCTCAAACTCATTACCTGCTGTCTTCTTAAACCTTCTTAATATTTTGATATTAATAGGTCAAATTTCCTCTTATTACACTTATTTTTCAAAAAACTTCTTGTATTCTGTTATTTGTTTATTCTTACAGATGAACATAGGAATAGTTTAGTCAATCATTAAGAATTTGTTAGGAATGGCATTAAATCAATGAAATTAATGCAAGAATTGACATCTTTGAAGTGTTTGGGCTTCCACCAGGAATGAGGACATGTCTCTGTACCTGTCTGAATCTTCCTTCACATCTCCAGAGGGACTTGGGGAAGTGGAGAGAAATGGCAGAGAGAAGTCCAAATGACCTGCTGAGAGGGCTTTGGGAAGCTGATCAAGCATTGCTGGTTTGAATGCTGGAGAGGTAATTGGAAAAGGAGGCAGGATGAGTTCTGAGCCAGCTCTGGGTATCTTCCAGGAATCCTTAATTTTTTTCATGGCACTGGATGACAGTGTGTGCCAAGAGAACAAATATGATGAAAGCAGAAAATAAGCTGATTTAGTAAATTTGCCAGACAGGAGGAATTGTGGCTGGGCCCTGGGGCCAAGGAGCATGGAAAGGAGCAAATTGAGAACAGGTAGCAATACATGTTGTGGGTGTGGCCGGCCAGAGACGGAGGGCTGGGCTAGAAGTCAGGAGAGCTGGATTCTAATCCGGGTTCTGAAATCAGCTGCTCTGTTCCCTGGGGCTAGTGGTCTTCCCCCTTGAGCATCTCTTCGCTCCTTTCTCAGCATAAGGGAGCTCACTGAATGAGCTCAGCCTCCTTGAGCTGAGTTTCTATGTGGTATTTGCTAGAGCGTCGCAGGAGTTGCATGGCTGGTAAAAGCTCCAAGAGGTTAAAAACTTCCGTGTCTAAACCAAAATATATAATTACAAAATAAAATGATGAAGAAAGGAGAAGTCAAAGGCCTTTGGGATGATTCCTGCCAGCTGAATAGGAAAGAAAAAAAATCCAAAATAGCCCAAGAACATTATTTGGGCGTGAGGTCCACCTCCAAAGAAAGTGTTTTCCTAATGAGTTCTTTTGCTCTTGTTTTTTGCTCTTGCCGCCCTGGGGTGGCAAATTCTCTCAGGTAGAGTGGCTTTCTTGTAGGTAGAATGAGGCAAGGCACCTCTGCCCCTAGTGGCAGAAGACCCTAATCACAGAAAAAATTTCTGGGTGGTTGGTATCCTTGGGGCTGCAAATTTGAAACAAAATTTACATCATTAGAGTTCCAGATTCTGTTTTTAATTTCTTTCCTTTCCTTCCTTTTTTAAAAAACGTTTTTAGTTCCAGATTTTGCTGTAAGCCAAAGCAGCCCTGGTTTAACTCTGTTACAGAGATGAACTATTCAAATTGGGCCCTAGATGGAAGTCTGCTTCTCAGATGAAGCGGGGATCTCCTGAAGCCTTTGGCAGAAACTGACATGTAGGCACCAAGTCCTTCAAAGGAGTCCCCAGCAGGATCCACAGTGCATAGAACCTGCCAGACTATATCTACGTCCATTATTCCATTTCCTCCATGGGGGTTCTGGCCAATAAATCATTCAAATTATGCCATCCTGACTCGAACTCCAGAAATCATTTAGGACCTCCCTACTCTGAAGGTCAAAAACTTCTTCCTCATAGCTAACCTCATCATTAGCCTCAAGGACCATTCATTGTCAGGTCTTTGAAGGGGCAAAAGGAAAATTCTAAGTTCTGCATGGTAGCTGGCCTTCAAGATGGCCTCCAAATCAGTCCTCAATAATTCACACACTGGTGTGGTCCCCTCCCACATTGTTGTGATGAATAGCATAAAACAGAGGCAGTGGGGGAAGTCAGCTACCACCTTGTGAGGTCACTCAGGCAGCCTGTAGCTAAGCCCACATGATGAGGAACTAAAGTCTTCAGCAACAGCTAGTGAAAAACTAAGACCTGATGACAACCCCGTGAGTGAGCTTGGAGGTGGATCCTCCCCCCGGTTGGGCCTTTAGATGAGAGTGCAGCCCTGGCTGACAGCTGGACTCCAATCTCATGACAGACTCTGAGCCTGGAACCATCTAGTTAAGCCATTCCCAGATTCCTGACACTCAGAAACTCTGTGAAATTATACATGATACATGAGGTGTTAGGTTTGGGGATAGTTCATTATGTAGCAATAGATACCTAATGCATTCTGTGCTTTGTTTCTGATTTTTGAGTGGAGATAGAGTCAGGGAGCTGTTTGCTATGTGGAATGAGCACATATGCTACATGGAATGACAAATCAACATTTGTCTATCTTGTGCCAGGTTCTGTTCCAGGTCCTGAGATCTCTAAATTTATTTGATACTAAGAATCAACCAGGGTGATAGTTAAACATACAGATTTCTAGGCCCCTTCCTTGGGTTTAGGGTGGGACCAAGGAATCAGTATGTTTAACTAGCACCCCAGATAATTCTTATCATCAGGCAAGTTTGAGAAACATGCCAGAAAAGGATTTAAAAGTGAAGACACAGCCCTTCCTCAGGCAACAGTGCATGATGGGAAGCTAATTGGTACACACAGGTGCATTTAAAGAGAGGCACCACGTGGTAAGGAAAGATGTGAAAAGCAGTGAGGGAATCAAGGAATGAATACTTCCTGGAAGAAATGACACATGAGCAATTTCTCAAAGGTTGGTTAAGATCTCATGGAGCAAGATATGGAGAGAATCACAGAGTAACAGTAATAGCTGTTTTTTTATCAGGTGCCTGCTAAGCATCAGACATTGTGCCAAGCACTTTATCTGCCTTACTTTATTTAATCCTCACAACAACCATGTGCAATAGGCACTACTGTCATCTGTAATTTACAAAATGAGAAAGCTCGGCTTTGGTTACCACACTGCCCAAGGTCACACAGCTAGAAAGGAGACAGCTGACTTCATATGCCATGCTCTTAACCACTATCGTGTTCCACGTCCCAGAGGACTTGAGACTCGGAGATGTGAAGGGGCTGTGACATTTTTGCAAATGACAGGAGTTTTGTACAAATGACAGAAGAAGGTGTACAGGGAGGGATATGGGCCAGGGGAAGATACTGCATGAAGTGTTGGAACCTGGCAGTGACTTCCTAGTGCAAGCTGAATTCATTCATTTCGTAATGAGGAAAGGGAGCCCCAGAAGGGTTACACAGTTAGATAGTGGCAAAGTGGACTAAAGGTCCAGATCCAGGGCAGCCCCCTTTCCATTATGGACGATTGGAGGCCAAACTGGAATTGGCCTCGAATGCCCTGCTAAGGAGGTCTGAGCTATTCTATAGCTCATTGTAACCATTTTAAGTGTACAGTTCAATGACATTATGTGCATTCACAATATTGTGCAACTATTATTACTACCCATTTCCAGAACTTTTTCATCATTCCAAACGGAAACTCTGCATCCATTAAACAATAACTCCCCATTCCCTCTCATCTGGTACACACCATTCTACTTTCTGACTCTGTGAATTTGCCTATTCTAGGTACCTCATATATTTGGAATCATATAGTATTTGTCCTTTTATGTCTGGCTTATTTCACTTAACATGATATTTTTAAGATTCACCCATATTGAAGCATGTATCAATACTTCATTCCTTTTTTTTTTTTTGCTATTTTTTATTGTGGTAAAATACACACAATATTTATAATTTTAACCATTTTTAAGTGTACAGTTCAGTGATTAAGTACATTCATATCATGTAACCATCACCACCATCCATCTCCAGAACTCTCTCCATTTTGCAAAACTGAAACTCTGTACCCATTAAACAGTAACTCCCCCTTCCCTTATCTTTCCAGCCCTGGCAACCACCATTCTACCGTCTATCTCCATGATTTTGACAACCCTAGGTACCTCATATAAGTGAAATTATACAGTGTACGTCTTTTTTTGTGACTGGCTTACTTCACTTAGCACAGTATCCTCAAGTTTCATCCATATTGTAGCATATGTCAGAATTTCCTTCCTTTTTAAGGCTGAATAATATTCCATTGTGTGTATATACATTTTATTTATCCATTTATCTGTCAATGGATATTTGGGTAGCTTCCATCTTTTGCTTATTGTGAATAATGCTGCTATGCACATGGGTGTACGAATATCTCTTTGAGACACTGCTTTCAGTTATTTTGGGTATATACCCAGAAGTGAAATTCCTGGATCATATAGTAATTCTTTTTAAAAATTTTTTGAGGAGCTGCCATACTGTTTTCCCCAGTGGCTGTATCATTTTGCATTCCTACCAACAGTGCACAAGAGTTTCAATTTCTCCACATCCTCACCAACACTTGTTATACTTCATTCCTTTTATTTAAGGAGAAGAAATATTCTACTGTATGTATGCAACACATTTTTAGAAATCTCCTCATCAGTTGATGGACATTTGGGTTGTCTTCCTCTTTTAGCTATCGTGAATAATGCTGTGAACATTGGTGTACAAGTATCTGAGTCTCTGCTTTCAATATTTTTGAAGTGGAATTGCTGGATCATGGGGGAATTCTATATTTAACTCCTTGAGAAATCTACAGACTTTTGAAGGACATCTGTGCTCTGTAAGTTAGCTCTGGTCATCCTAGCCTTCTTTCTGAACAGATATCCCTGAGGGTGGGCGCAGACTCCTCTCTCAGGCATCCACTCTGTCCCCCTGCCCCCAAATCATTGCTTTCCGGAAAGCAGTTCTCTGAGCCTCTTCTACACAGAGGTACAAGCGGCTGACAATGAAGCTGACCCTGGTGTCCAGTTGGGCTCGCCTGAGGGAACCAGGTTTGGGTCGGTCCCGGCGTGTCCTGCGAGGGCGGTGTTGTGGGCAGGAGGGGAGGCTCCTGGCTGTTCTTTGAAATCTCACCAGCTAAGCGAGCTGTGTCCGCCCACTCTGGCGGTGGCCCTGGGGCTGACCAGGTGAGCCGGCCGATCAGTCCCCGTGCCCCGGGGCGGGCACAGCCCGGCCGGGTGGGTGCCTCGAGCGCGGAGTCCACAACGAGCCCTGCTCCCAGCGCGAGCGCCCTGCTTCCCGCCCGGGGCGGCCGTTCCGGATCCTGAGCCCGGGGAACGCGCGCCGCCCGCCTGGCCCGGCTCCCTCTCTGGTGTCCTCGCTGCGAGCTGCTGCGTCTGCGTCCCCGACACTCCGGACGGGGGGCGACTCCGGGTTCCCAGCCGCGCCGCGTGCCCGCGCGACCCGGGGGTGTCCCCACTTTGAGCCCGGACCCCGGCACCTCTCCAAGCCAGCCACCCGAGCCCTGGGCGCCCCGCGGCCACCGGGGGCGGGAACAGCGTGTGCAGGCGGGCCCGGGCCGGGAGTGGCCTCGCCGCGGAGCCGCCGTTCCTCGGATCTGCCGCGGCGGCGCGAGCGCAACTCCCGCCCGAGCCGGGAGAGAGCCCCGAGAAGAGGAGGAGAGAGGGGACCTGTCCTCTTCCTGCGGGCCTCTAGGAGAAGCGGCTCGTGTCCGCGGGCCCGGAATAAAGGAACCGGGACCTCGTCCGCCGGGGGCCGGGATTCCGCAGGTACTGAGCGCGCCCTCTCGGGGAGATGCTCCAGGGACCCCAGGCGGCAACCCGAGGCCGCCGGGCTATGGGGGCTTTTGAGGGCGGAGGGGGCTTTTCAAGAGACTCGCGCTTGTGCTCATTGCTTCAGGGGAGCCGGCTACCCCCTCCTTCTGTCCTGAGGCGTAGCTCCGGGGCTCCGAGGAGAAAGTTGGGAGCAAGAGAGGGCTTATCAGTAGGGGCTGCAGAGAGGCATCCAGCGATCTGCAGGGTCTGGCCAGGAGGCGAGCGCTAAATGGCAGGGGCCCCAGAGGACACAGGGTGGGAATGGGGCTCCTCTTTGAGAAGTGAGAATAAAGTAGAAAAGCTCGCTGGACTTCTCCCCGAATCCTAAATCTTCTAACCCCTGCCCCCCAAGAAGTTTTTTGTTACTCTTTGTTTTTAAAACCTAACTTTGAGCCTTCCAGGTAGCATGCTTGTAGGGTCCCCCTGCAGAGGTGGCATGTTTCTGAGGCACGGGGCATGCACCGAGTGCGGACTGTCCCGCCTGGACTGCAGCTGTCCCTGCCTGGGCTCCAAGCCTGACCCCCTCTGACCTTTCAGCTCTGGGTTCGACTTGTCACACCTGACAGGGGCAAAGGCAGGGCCTGAGAGGGACTGAACCGATGGCTCAGAGGAAGGGAAAAACCCGAGAAAAACAGGGGTGAGGAACTGGGAGAGAGAGGCAGGAATGGGGGTGAGCCTCATTGGGGTGCAGAGGGACTTTAACCCTGGTCCCCCAAGACAAGCTCCAGATGTCTCACCTTTTGAGGAATGTGGGCAGCAGGCTTTCCTGGGGAGTCCTAGGTGTCCTCCCTGTGTCTCCCTTCCCCAAGAACATCAAGTTTTCCATACTTACCTTCCCTGTCCGGTTTTCCTGACATTTATGGTGCTCTCCAGACCCCAGCTCTCCTCTGACAACCCAGCAACCTGGTATGATGTTGTCAGGCTCTGGGAGGGACTGGTGCAGGGAGAGGGCATGGAACAGGGGACTCAGGCTTCCTCTTGGTTCATGGTCCTCAGCAGTGCAGCTGACACCCCCTCTCCCCCAGCCCCACTATGTGGTATGGTGGAGTCATCTGGGTCAGGATTTCCCTCTCCTTCCTTGCAGCTGACTTAGGAGGCCTGAGCACTCAACAGTAATTCCTTGCAGTTCTAGGGTGTAACACGCTCCTTCTCCAGAGAGCTCCGTGCTTTACAGACATTATTGATCTCCTGCCTGGAGGATGTTGAAACTCTGAGTGTTTAAGCTATTTATCTCAGGACATACACCCAGCCAAGGAAGGATTTTGCTCCAGAGCCCCATTTCCAGGCCACTTAGTGACTGGGTTGTGACTTCAACTCTGCAGCCTCTGCCTGGGGACAGGTCTTAGTAATCACTGTGCCCAGCTTCTGAGGTCACAGCAGACTTGGATGGGACAACAGGAAGCCCAGTGAGGAGGGGGGAAGGCAGCCACTAGATTGGCTCTGTGATTCTAGAGCAGTGTTTTGCCAGAAGGAAGAAGCCCAGCTCATGGAGAGTAGTCAGGGTTGCCTCAGAGCTCCCCCTCTTCCGTGGTATTCAGAATGATTTCTTTCAAGCCACAGAATGGGACAATTCCACAAGGACAAAATTCAGGCTGTTGGGACAGCAAATGGAGTTTGGATCAGGTCACTTTCGTTCTCTTCAGCCTCCCCACATTCCCAACTTTGGTCCCTGAGAAAAAGTGCAACGTTTTGGTTTTCGGTGGACCGGAAATCAACTGAGCCTGGTTGTCTCTGCAGCAGTCCAACCGTCCCTGAGTGAGTGGGTATGCGCTTTTGTTCATTTGTGTTCTCTCACTGGTTCCTTTATTTCTAGTCCATCACCCCATGTTCACTCTGAGCAGGTGGCTAATGGGTCTGGTTTTAAATTTGGCCAGGTTCACTCACATATGTAGCCAACTGTTTGTATGTTTTTTAAAGGCAAAGGAGCTTGGACGCTGTATCCTAAGGATGCTGGCAGGGACACTCTGACTCATTAAGGGAGAGCTGAGTGTCAGCAGAGAGGGGAGACATCAGCCTCCCTGAGGAATTCCCAGCAGTGTTGCTCACAGCACCACTTGGCCAGATGGAGATCACCAAGGGGGTCATGGATGAGAATGCCACCAACAACTCCACCAACTTCCTTTCTGTGCTCGACCCCCATGGAGCCCAAGCTGCTTCTTTCCCATTCAACTTCAGCTATGGAGACTATGATATGCCTTTGGATGAAGATGAGGACGTGACCAATTCCCGGACTTTCTTTGCTGCCAAGATTGTCATTGGCATGGCCCTGGTGGGCATCATGCTGGTCTGTGGCATTGGCAACTTCATTTTCATTGCTGCCTTGGCCCGCTACAAGAAGCTGCGCAACCTCACCAACTTGCTCATTGCCAACCTGGCCATCTCTGACTTCCTGGTGGCCATTGTCTGCTGCCCCTTTGAGATGGACTACTACGTGGTACGCCAGCTCTCCTGGGAGCATGGCCACGTCCTGTGCGCCTCTGTCAACTACCTGCGCACTGTCTCTCTCTATGTCTCCACCAATGCCCTACTGGCTATTGCCATCGACAGGTGAGTGAGGGGGCAGTGGGGGCAACAAAGGAAGGGGCAATGGAATTGCCCCTTCTTTTACTGCAGGTGTGGATTGATGAGAAATATCCATATTCCTCATAGATGTGGATGCGTGGGGGCTCAAAAGTTGGCCCATTGACTGAACAGGAACAAGAATTCTAGTTTTCCAGCTGTGGGCATGCAGAAGTAGCAGATCCCCTTAGAGTTGGGCATTGGGAAGGCTTTTGATTCCTCTGGTATGGACATGCTCCAAGATGTTGTATCTATTCAAGGTCTAGATGTAGACAGGAGGAGGTGCAGAGGGATGAGTTTAAGTTCTAGGCAGGTACCTCTCGAGTCAACTTGGAAATCTTGATGGAGGTGTCTATCTCATCAAGACTTCCTCTACTAAAACATGACCCCCCCAGCACCAGTTGGTTTTAAAATAAGATTGAAGGATGTGTTTTGAAAAAAAAAAGGAAAGAAAAAGGGAATGTAAGCTTACTTACTCTTTTTTGTTGTTGCATTCATCAGTTTGCTCCTTTTCATACACTTACATGCAACAGTATAGAAGACCTGTTTTTAGTGATGGTAAAGAATACCAATAAAAGCAGTCTATGCATATCTTTCTTACGCTGTGTTTAGTTTTTTTATTTAGTATAATCACCTGTGCTAATGGGCCAGCATGATTTTTTTCCCCTCAGGACAATCTTTGCAAGCTCTTCTGCCCAAAGGTGGACTCGTTACAAAGCACCTTGTTACAGTCTAGAGACAGTTACCTGAGGGTCAGATCTGGCCGGAGCGTACTTGCATCTGAACAGCCCGTCTCTCTTCCTTAACCCAGAGAGCCTGAGCACAGATGCTCTCCCTGTTCCAAGGCCTCAGGGCTCCGCTGGAGTTCAGCTGCCCCTCACAATCAGGACACCGCAGGACAGTGGTCCGGGGCAGCAGAATGAATAGGGCCTGCTTTCTGAAGCCACAGGCAGGACAAGCAGGGATAGGATAACCTGGAAACGGACCACTACTGAGGAAAGGGGGTTAAGAAGGATCCTGGCTTTCAAACCACTGAGGGGTGGAGCCTCAGTCTCCTTTCTCCAGGGAAGGATGCCAGGGAGTTAGCCACTTACACAGCCCTTGTCTGTGACCCGTAGAAAGTGCTCAGAGATGTTGTCCCTGCAGAGGGCCACTTCTCCTTGGCCAAGGTGCTCCACAGGAGTCATAAAGCCCCACGGCATTTTGTCCACCCAGGAACCCACCCTGGGTGCAGACAGAAAAGGAGGGGGACAGTCAAGCAGAGTATATACCCCATAAGTCCCCTTCACAGCTGTCAATGAAGAGCTCCAGGGACCTTGTCCCTGATCTTTTCTGAAAGTAGAAGCTGCCATCGTCTCTCTTAGCACATAAACAGGACAAAGCATCTAGGGTCATTTCCTTAAGTTTAGCTCTAGCAAGACATCTTTTCACAGGGGGTGCTCCCAGCCACTGACAGTGGGGTAGGTAGGTGCCTGCTGTGGGGTGGAACTGAGGTCCATTTACCATGAAGGGCCCACTTGTTGAAAGGGGTGATACCTGCAGTAGGGAGTGGCTTCAAAGGGGATGGAAGCCAGGATAAATTAAGGGGTACTGGGTTATTTTGAACATGTAAGAGGTAATATCTATGTCAATCAATCCACCTCACTCTGCTGAACTCCTTCAAGCTCATGTCCTACTTTCATACCAAATTCAGCTTGTCTGAAATACCACAAGCATTTCTCTTGTAGTGTAAGTTTATATAATGCAATTTAAATACAATAAGAAAGATTAATTGGGGAACATGCTTTGCCTCATGGGGCTGCTATTGTTTACAGTGGGGCTGTGGTTGGAAGCTTGCACACAGGCACTGGAGGAAAGCGCTGTTGCCCGCACAGGGCCATCCAGTGGCTTGGCCAGCTAACTGGCTGCTCCAGTGGGTTACGTTCCTTTACTGATGTCTGTGATCTTTGCTTCAGATTTTTTTTTTATTTTTATGTGTTTTTACCATCTAATTTCAATTTTGTGGTCTAGGGCCTTGTTGATTCTTGTCTGATCTCATGTATTGTTCAGTGATTTTCAGATTTGATTTGGCTAGTTTTGGGCAACTAATTTTTTTCTTGATACAACAAAAACACCTGCAGTTATAAAAATACCTTTATTTTTGTTTAATGAAATTTCTGTAAGAATAGTGTTAGTGGTTATTCTGCCTGGGTTTAAACTCCTATTGCACCACCTATTAGCTGTAGGCCCTTGTGTTAGTTATTTCACCTCTCTCTGCCTCAGTTTTCTCATGTATAAGATGGAAATAATAAGAAAACCTAATGTATTGGGTTGTTTCAATGATTAAATGAAATAATATATGTAATTGTTTAGAACAATGCTTAAAACAGAGTAAGCACTAAATAAACAGTAGATATTATAATTCTTGAAGTAACCCTTACAGGAACAACAAAAACCAGATAAACTAATGAATAATTCTGGTTAACTAACCTCTTTGTTTTTATTGAAGTGATTGTTTTTATGATGTGATTAAAAAAATGATACAAGGTTTCTGAGAAACACAGCTATCAATATATGGCAGAACAGAACTATTTATCTTCTATCTGCCTGGACTTTTCTGTTGCTGTTATTGGTTCCGTGGTTCTCGCAGGCATCTAAACTAGCAAGTCTCCTCCATCCTGGCCGCTCTCTCCCGTTCTCCAGCATTCATTCAATTTCCAGGTCCTGGTGGTACTCCCCTCTATGTCTCACCTGTTCACTTAGGGCTAGACTGTCATAGTCTCCTCTTGGTCTTCCTGCCTTCTTTGTCTCCTGGCTCTGCCCCTCTGCCACCCCTACTCCTCTCACAATCCATCCTAAACATTCACTCACTCATTCACTCTTTCACTCAAACAATGCATTTGAGTGAAATGTAGGGTGACTACAATGTGACAGATACTCGTCCAAGAACTGGGAATAATAGTGAATAAGAAAAAAAGCTCCTTGCCTTCATGGAGCTTATACCCACAGGATGGAGAGAGCTAGCAGTCAGGCAAATAAACAAGGAAGGGAATTCAGAGCATGAGAAATGCTCAGAACAAAAACAAACACACACACGCAAAACATTGAGAGTGACTGAGGGTGGGAACTACTAGGTGTGTAGTCAGGAAAAGTGTCTCTGAGGAGAAGACATTTGAACCAGCTTCTGGAATGCTTGGGAAAAAGCATTCCAGACAAAGGGAGTTATAATTGCAAAGGCCCTGAGACCGGAACAAACCTGAAGGTCCCTGTGGCCTGAGGGAAGAAAGCAAGACTGCAGCCAGTTTAACCTTTTGTCTTGTACGTGTCTCCCTTCTCTTGCTCACAAGATCTCTAATGACTCCATTGTCTATAAAACATGGCTCAACCCCATTCACCTGCTCTTCCAACCTTTTATTATTGAGCCCCAGACTGCCTCCCAGTCTCACGCTGAGCAAACACACTTATGTCCTGTTTTCCAAAAAAGGTTGCAATCTTTTTGAGAACTGTCATCATGGCTTATTGCATTTCTATTCATTCAGTGCCAGCCATTGCTGAGGGTGAAGTTTTACTACAATCCTAGGTGCCCAGAACACTGGGTACCCAAAATTCACAGACAGCAGAAGGTTATAAAAGAAGCAAGACTCGATCCCTGCTCTCGGGGAGCTTACCATCTAAAGTGGGGGGGTTGGGGGGCAGAACTAACATTTCTGAAACAGGTTGAGGATAAAGTAAAGGATAAATTTTAAATGGAATTTAGAGAAAGGTGACATCATCGTATACCTGAGAAGTCAAAAGAGGCTTCATGGAGGAAGTGGACTTTTCACTGGCCTTCAACAAATGATGATTAGCAAAGAGGAAAGGTTTTCCAAGAGGGCAGAACATGTTTGCAAAAGCCAAGAGGTGGGAATGCTTGAGGTACGAGGTCCTTTGGGGAGGTATGTGGGACAGGGGCAAGGAACATAGGAGAGTAAGGATCAGAAAGCATAGGGTCATATTCCAGAAGATCTCAAAATCTAGGCATAGGGAGTCAGGCCTGATGGCAGCAGGGAACTGAAAAAGGTCATCAGAGGACTCTGTTCCCCAGGTCTGGGTTTTCTCTTTAATGTGGAGACACCTGCACCGTCCTCGAGGTGTATCCCTCAGATCCCAGAGGACGTGGGGCACTAGGGACTCCCCCTTCTTTTACCCAGAATCCAGGGGAAACTGGCCACTCTGCCTGCCCATTGGCAGCTCTCTTCTTCTGTCTGGACGAGGCCAGCTAAGGCATGAGTAACGGCACTCAGCCTTAGGGGGCACCAGTGCTCCCCGGTGAGCCCATCCCATGACCAGCCTAGGAGCTGCTGCCACTGCTATTTCCATGGTTTGATCTGGGGCTGGGTCCTGGGGACAGAGAGAGAGCCCCAATACTCTTTGCTTAACTACTTAGCCCACTATCGTCACACAATTATTGCCTGGACGTTGCTTTGTCCAGCAGCCTATATTCTTTGTTCTCTGGGAAATGATGGCTTTAAGTGGATCTGGACCTGAGCCATTGTAGTGATAGACACACAGGGCAAGCCAAGGCACACTCATCAGCAGAGAAAAGTAGCTGCCAATTACCCAACTCCTTGGAACGTCAATAGGTAGAAACCAACTGTGATGGAGAGACAAGAGGACAGGGCTTGCCAGGATGTCAGGAGGGCAGAAGGAAGGGGTACTGCTTGCTCTTGTTGGGAAGGAGGGGGCAAATGGCATACTTGAGAGGCCACTGGATTTGGAGCAAGATATGGCTCTGTGTCACGGTTCTGTCAGTTTCTAGCTGTGTGGCTTTTGGCAGGTTATTTAACTTCTCTGAACCTCAGTTTGCTCATCTTGTAAAATGGGCATCTTTGCTCTCTTCAATAGAGTTGGGGTTATCTAATGAGAAAGTGGATTTCAAAATGATCTATAAACTGTAAGCTGCTTTACAAACATAAGCAAGTATTACTAGTACTGGAGTTCTGGAGTTCTGATCCTAGCATAGCTAAGGCTGGTGGCAATCCTTGAACAATTAGCCTATTCATAAATGTATTAGGAAGGCCTTTTTCACAGCTCCTCATGCTAACCCTGGGGATGGAGTTGGGGTGATGTCAGTGAGCCAGGAGGAAACAACTATCTGATGGGTAGTCACAGATTACCCTGAAGATTAGTTCTGATGTAAAGATAAATAGATCCAGTAAAATAGAAAGTAGTAAAGAGCTTGCAAGTGCAGTATTTGCCAATAACAGGTAAAAGAAAATTGCTGTGTATACAGAATAGCTTTGAAAAAATACATTTTAGGATATTAGCAGTTTCCTGTACATTACAAGCTTATTGTTGTTATGTGTCTCCTTGGAGCCACAGTGTCGCCGTGGGGTTGGTGAGGCAGGTGATATTCCCATGTTACAGGTGAGGAAGTTGAACCCACAGGGCTAGGAAATATGACTCAAATTCATATAGCAAGTTCGTGGCAAAGATGGGATTAGAGCCTTGGTCTTCTAATTCCTAGATCAGCATTCTCTCCTAATTGTTCATTGAAAAAACACTCTAATTTTGAAACATCATAAAGACTTGGGAGGTTACTATTGGGAAAAGAAGGAACAGAATTATATGGTGAAAATTCATACAGTAAACAAGTATGAAAACAGAAATATTCTTTGACAGAGTAATCAGCAGAACATGGTGGGGTAAATAGAGAGGGAGAGAGCTAGTCAGAGCAAAAGCACTAAACTCTTAGTTTTTATATGAATCAGGGCAAGTTTGGGTTACTTGTTACAGCAGCAGCACCATGGACTTGAGAAGGGGCGGCCATCCGCGTGCATTGACAAAAGCATTGCCAATGCCCTGCAGACATTCCCATGCCACCCTTCAGCACTCGGGAGATTGCCAAGAGTGCCACGAATTGCCGCCAGTGGTAAAGGGTCTCAAGTAGCCGGCTGGGTGTCCAGAGGGTGGACCCAACCCATCCAACTTCGTCTAACCCCCGGGAGCCAGAAAAGAGCAGGAGTCTCATTCCAGTGGACTCTCCAAAAGACACTCAGTGGAGTTGGCTGCCTGTGTTGTGGGGGGAGGGACAGAAAAAGCCAGAATATGATCAGAAAAAAAATAAGAATGAATCTCCTCTTCCAATCAAAATCTCAAGAAAGACGACCTCAAAGGGACTGGTTTCAAAGGAAACAGAAATGGTTTGGTTTTCCTTCAGGCCCCTGTCACGTTTGCTTTTGGCTCTACTGGGACAAGGTGTGGACACGTGAGAATGTGTTTATTTCCAGTGCTGATTAGTCATTCCCTCCCACTTCACTTCCCATCTCTCTCCTTCTCCAGCTTCTACCCGCTGCCAGACACGGAAAGTCTTCCAGGAAACCAGAGCTCTCTGCATAAGCATGTGCACTCTCTCTGGGAAGGAGGCTTTCATACCCCACAAATGACTCACATCCCCCAGAAAGTGCTCTCTCCTCGTTCCTGGACCACTGTGGCAACAGCAGTGTGGTTTTGGGGGAAGGAACAAAAGCAATATATTATACTCTCTGGTCCTTTGTGGTTAAGAAAAATACGTTCATGTATATTCTCAATTGATTTTTACATCAACCATGTGAGATAGGGTTAAATGTTTTCTGTCAAGGGTATATGATATGACCTTGTATATGAGAAAGTCACTGATCTCTCATCGGCCTCCATTTTTCTACCTGGAAAATAAGATAAATGATCCCATGCTTTTCCTCCACCTTTGCATGGAGAACAATGTTTTCAAAAATGTGGAATGAAGACAAAACTTTGCCCACCACTTCCACTGGAAAGGGCAGATTCTCCCAGCAACTATTTGGAATTATCAGGCCATTATAGCTCTAAACTGTGGAGTAATGAGGATGAATGGCCCTGAAAAAAAAAAAAGGACCTGGGAATAGGACCAGGCTAGAAATCAATGGGAGGCATTATTACTACATTTAATAATAATAGTTAACCATGTTTTGAGTATGTACCATGTTTAAAACTGTGCCCGGAATTGTGTATACATTAGCACATTTAATCCTTAAAAACGAACAAACAAAAACTTTTGCGGAGAGGAAAACTGAGATTCAGAGAGATTAAACAAAACTTGCCTGAGGTTGCAACAGCTAGTAAGGGGTGGAGCTGGGGTTGGCATTCAAGTCCGCCTTTCTCGGAAGGCCACATAATCATTGCATTTTTCTTCCACACTTACCATTCAGTTGTACCTCATAATGTTGCAAAAATAATATCATTATCCAGCACTTTCTCGTCACAGTGGTTGACCGTATTTGTGTTCTTGTCCCAGATATCTGGCCATTGTCCACCCGCTGAGACCCCGGATGAAGTATCAAACAGCCACTGGCTTGATTGTCTTGGTGTGGATGGTGTCCATCCTCATCGCCATCCCTTCAGCCTACTTCACAACTGAAACTGTCCTCATCATTGTCAAGAGCCAGGAGAAGATCTTCTGCGGGCAGATCTGGCCTGTGGACCAGCAGATCTACTACAAGTCCTACTTCCTCTTCATCTTTGGCATCGAGTTCGTGGGCCCCGTGGTCATCATGACTCTGTGCTATGCCAGGATCTCCCGGGAGCTCTGGTTCAAGGCAGTCCCTGGTTTCCAGACGGAGCAGATCCGGAAGCGGCTACGCTGCCGCCGGAAGACGGTCCTGGTGCTCATGTGCATCCTCACCGCCTATGTGCTGTGCTGGGCGCCCTTCTATGGCTTCACCATCGTGCGCGACTTCTTCCCCATGGTGTTCGTGAAGGAGAAGCACTACCTCACGGCCTTCTACGTCGTCGAGTGCATCGCCATGAGCAATAGCGTGATCAACACCGTGTGCTTCGTGACCGTCAAGAACAACACCATCAAGTACTTCAAGAAGATCATGCTGCTCCACTGGAAAGCTTCTTACAATGGGAGTAAGTCCAGCGCGGACCTTGATCTCAAAACCATGGGCGTGCCTGCCACTGAAGAGGTGGACTGCATCAGACTGAAATAACCCGATGGACCTTTCAAAGTTTAAACACAAACAGGACCTTTGGGACACTAATCAGTGTGTTTAGATACACACTATCAATTAAGAATTCTTGGTTTGCTGCAGAGGGCAGAGGAAATGGACAACTATATGAACACTGTGTTCAAGGAGCTCAGATTTCTAAACCTGATGTGACTAGACACAGTCACCAGTGGCCAACATTCACTGAACGTCTAATTTGTGCAGAGTAGGCACTGGTGAAACTTATATATGTTGATGACATTTAAATGGCAAAAAGAAATAGAGTTTAAACCAAGAAAAATGTTGGGGCATAGACAGTCTGGAATAAGGGGGTTTCCAGAAGGGAACCCAAGTCGGCATCTAGGACTGCGATACATGTGTTTGTAGGATGGTCGTCTCTCTGGACCATTTCAGCTATTCATCAGACACTGATGTAGCCCATCTCTAGGATTATTCTTAGGCTTGAGTTGGCTCCTAACATTTGCAGGGTTGGAGCAAGAACACAAAACAGGTTCCTGGTTCTTTCGGCATCCTTCGTATCCCTGGTCCTGACTCTCACTGTGAGGAGCCTTACATGCATGCGCATGGACATCTCAGTATGGTTGGCCAAGTTCTGTCCAAACCCTCTTCCTGTACGTTGCCCCATGGCCACCCCTTGGACCTAGGGCTGTGTCCATACATGATGAGACTCATCATCAGGAGGATGGACCTGGGAAAGAAACCACACAGACCCTGGAAGCCATTTGGACTGGAAATTATGGGGTTCTGGGTACCTCGAGCAAGTCAAGAGGGGAAAGCCTGGGCTCAGGATGGTTATGTCTTCTTGGCTCCACGGACTTCTTGCCCCAGGGTACAGGTGGACGACCTCTGCAAGTGTGTGGGGCTCAGGGCAGGGGCTCAGGTTCCCTGGGTCTGAAGGGTGATACTGCTTCCACCCCTCAATTATTCTGGCTTAGACCAGTCAGGCTTCCCCTTAAGTCCTTCTCTTCCCTCTAACGTTTCCATGCTTGTAAAGCATGGAATTTTTGAAAGCTGACACAACACCTCATGGATGTGGCTATCAGCCATTCTTCCATTCCCACCAGCTCTCACCCTCATTCATATGACTTGAGGGCAAAATGTCTTTGTCACTGGTGCCTGAACCCCATCATAGTCATTATTCCTCTGGATTAAGACTTGATTCTCTTTTAAAATGGAGGTTTTCTTGGGAGGGATAACCCATCAAGTTTCTATTTCTCAGTGTGAATGAAGTTATGCAATCCCATGCCGAGTAATAAATTTCGGTGGTAGAGCCCTGGGCACCCAGAAAAGAAAAAGATATACAAACTGGGGTGGGGGCAACAATGAGATTCCGTGACTCTACAGGCTTATTGACAGTGTGCCCCACTTTCTAATCCACCTCCTTTGTTTGGTGTTTTGAATTTTGGAATTTGGAAGTTTGGAACCAGAAGATCCGATCCAGCTTTGGCTGTGTCACTATGTGGCCCTGGGTAAAGCCTTTCGGAAGGGTTGACAGTACCTGTGATAGCTACTGATGAGCCGGTTGTAAAGAGCCAGTGAGATAATATGTGGGAAAATTCTTTCAGCCACACAAATAATCAGTACAATGGACTAATAACTGTGAGTAGTGTGCCTGGACAAGGAAAAACTTGTTACTCTGGCTTGTGTATCTAGAAGCCTCACCCTCTCCCCCTTTCATTATTCTTTGTGTGACTCATTCCCTTACCCCTCTGAGCAGTGCTGTATGCATTATGTTTCTAATAATGTGTTGGTACAACAAGGCAGTGACAGTTGGTGGCAGAAGTGTAAACGGAAATGGTAGATTGGTCTCCAGTCAGAAGATGAGCTTAGGGTTTTAGAAACTTCAAAATCAGAACATCCTTGTGATCATGGAAGTATTAACCATCTTCCTACGCCTGTTCCCAGCCAGCATGAATCTGGGCAATGCGATATTTGTTTCTCAATCTGTTTTTATTCTCATGAATGTGTGCAGCTATAGAGTGGACTTGTCCTTTTCTTCTTAAATAAGTCTAGAGCAGCACATTTATAATGCTATTTAAGTGATACCTGTATGGCGTTTCCCCCTCCGAATACAGTCAACTCTTTATGTTTGGCAGCAAAGTTTATTTTTTTATAATCACTTTATTTCCCTGGGAGATGCATTTCAAGAACATATTTATTTCTTTCCATTAATCATCCAGCAGACTTACCCTACAGTTTAATCAGAATATTCTCAGAGAATAAAAACTAATTAAATTATTAGCCTAAAGCCAACTTGCCTTGGAAAGCAATTCTTATTTTTTATAAAATCATATATTGTATTTTAAAATCAGGAAAGTTAATTTTTGGACTGAAAAATAGTAAAATTATATAATTTGTTGTCATTATGTTCATCTTTTCCACTAGGAATGCTAAACAAGAGTTGACTATTAAATAGGAGCTTTTTATGTGTGACAACCAAACCTCTTTCTGCTTTTTAGCCTCAAATGTATCAATTTTTCACTTGTTTAATTATCTGTAATATTTCTAGATATTGTGTCTACTTGTGATTTTTATAGTGAATGAAAGTGTTGTGTTGTTATCCAGTGAAATAAAATATATATATATAATCATCAACCATGGTGTTCCCGTAATTTCCCCCTGCATCCTTTTCTTAGTTATAGTGTGATGGTTTTTTGAATGAGCACTGAATAGATGCCGATTCCATGATCATATGAACTGTGAGCACAGTGCTAGTTCATGCTCTTATTGCCTACGAACTTCTCTCCATCCTAAAGAAGTTTAGCTGATTTATATCTTCTTCCTATAAGTCTGCTCTGGTAAAACCATTAATACCTTTTAGCATCTGAGTGCCAAGACTGGAACTCTGAGGACCCGTTTATGCCTGTTACATAAGCTAAGGCTAACCCTTTGAACAGGCTTAGTGTCTGCACATGCAGAGTGAACCAGGAGATGAACCTACGATGCCACTCCATGTTCGGGTTAGTGGCTAATTTATCGAACTGAGCGGTGGCCTGCCCAGCTGATGGCTTCTTCAAAAACTGGTGGTAAGCCCAACAAGGCGACACCTGTGCTTGTGTTTCTTTTCTGTTCTCTACATACTTTCAATGTGCACATTGTCATATACAAAAGGATAAAGATGTGATTTTGTAAAATCAAACCATTTCTTTAACTAAAGTAAAAGAGAAGGGCAGATTTACAGCAAAGGTTTTGGAGATTTTGCCTAATGAGTACACATTTAAAAAATAATTTCTTTAAAGACACTGAAACATGGTAATGTGGTGGTCACCACAGCTAGCCCTCAAGTGTGAAACAATTTCCATGTTCCTTGTGGGAAAGAATGCTAACGAATTCTTGAGATGGCCAGAAAACTATAAATATGAGTCCTGTTTCTTGAAAAATATGATAAATTTTGGAATGTATCCACAAAAAATGAGTCCAGTTCTCCTTCCTAGAATATAAGTGAGAATAGTGAATTCAAATCATTCGTTTTACAGCTGATGAAACTGAAGCCCAGCGTGGGGAAGAGATGTTGAAGATCTCACAGCTGGTCGCTGGGAGAGCCAGGGTTAGACCCCCAGGCTCCCGATGCTCAGTCCAAGCATCTTCTACCACAGCGTCCGTGGGTGCAGGGAGCATCCATCTTGGAAAGGGAAGGATCGTTTCCAAGAATCTTTGAGGTGACTGTTCACCTCCAGTCTGGCCTTCTCTGGAGACCCCTAAGGAGTTTAGCAGAGACATTTCTGTTTCCTTTGCAAGCCAAGTTTAGCTCATCTTACCCCCCGGGAAGTCACAGCACAGACATAGAGAGCAGGAGATTTGGGGGAAGAACTGCTAAAAAATGTTTACAGCTGATCTTTCTTTACCTTGCCTAGTTGGGGGGGGGGGTCCCTAGGAATATAAGAGGAAAAATACCAGGCCCCTGTCCATGAGGACAGCTGCCCAGCCCTAGGAAAGCAGGAGAGGGAGATAAAGAAGCCATGCACGGCTGAATGTCCAGACTGGAGGGCAGGCCTGTGTGTTCAGAGTTCAGTGGCATCAGAAGATTACCTCCTGCCGCTGCCAGTGAGGATGAGAGGGATAGGGAAGGATTTTTGGATGAGGTGGGACTTGAACTGGACAGTGGGCTGTAGAGAGCAAGAGGGCGAACAGTCCACATGGGAATAGAAACATTTCTTTTATCTGCTCCTGGAAACTGAAATTGATTTTTCCTGGGGGAAAAGACTTCTTGCACAATGATGGGATTGTCATAGCTGGAAGAGGTAGCCAAAAATTGAAAAACACACAGGGACATAAATAATATTAGAGCTTTATCTGAGAGTGGGTTCTGATAGGAGGAGAGGGAGGAGAGAAGGAGAGACAGAATCGAGCCTCGTGAAGCAGGTCTGTATTGTGGGGTGAGGGAGGCATCTCATAATGAGGGAAATAAATAAGAAAAAGGGTGTGGAGGAGGAAGTTGTTGAAAACAAATTTGGCTGACTTGAATACAGTGAGGAGCATCCACCACGTGCCAGGGCCTGAGCTGAGCTCGTTACAGGACTTGTCTTGCTCAGTTCTCACAACAGCCCTCCAAGGCATGGGCGAGTATCACCCTCATTTTACAGAGGAGGAAATCGAGTCTCAACTAGGAGAGGTTGCTCAAGGTCACACAAGGAGTGACCAGTGCACTGAGGTTTGAACTCAAGCAGTTCGACTCCAGAGCTCATGCTTTTGATCACACTGTGCTGCAGCCTTTACATGATTTTCCTAGACTTTCCTTGTGCTTTCTAGTAAACCACATAAATGCCTCTCTCCTTAAGTCCAATCATTAAGTAATAAATCATCTCCTAAGTTAACTAGATTTTTCTCAAAAACTGAGAATAGTGCAACTCCCACCTTTATTTTTCCTTCTATAAGTTTTAGTCACCCTCAACAGCTGTCCCTAATGCAGAGGTCCTTAACCTTTGAGTGTCATGGGCTTTTTTGGCATCTAGTGAAGTTTATAGCCTCCTCTCAAAAGAATGCTTTCAAATTTATTAAATAAAATACATGGGAATGCCAAAGAAATCAATTATACTGAAATGCAGTTATCAAAATATTTTAAAAGTTTACAGTATAATTGTATAAATCTTTATATAAATTTCTTTATAATAAATCTTTACTTAATGTCTTAGATAACAAGATTTAGCATGAGGGCTAATAAGTACCATAATTCTGAAGTAGTGGTGAATGTGAATGAAGTTTTGAGATCTCTCTCCAAACTGCAATGTGTAAAATATCTGTGATTTCTCTTGGGAACAGGTTCAGGGACTGCTAATACCAGAGTGGTTTGTTGCCTTCATCATAATGGAGGGAAATGCTAAAATTTAGTTACAGGTTAATGAGAAAAACAATGAATTATTTTCTGGCTATGTCCATGGCCCCTGAACTGGTTAAGAAGACCTGCTTGAGAGGGAGCCCAGGCGAGCACACCCCAGAGTGAGCACTGGTAGAAATGGAGGTGGCAGGCAGGAAGGGACACACACATGTAAATGGAATGAAATCAATAGATCGTCATCAGGCACTCTTCTTGTAAAGACACCTCAGTAGACTTTGTGGTTCACCAACTCTCTGCCTTGTGCCTTCTCAGTGGCCCAGTCCTCATCCGTGTGGCAAAGATTCATCTGAGAAGCCAGAGAAGGTCTCCCTTTATAACCTGGAAATTCAGGACTCTTTCACACAATTACTTAACAAACATTTATTGTCCTAAGCTGTGATGTTACACAAATTTACAAATTAAAATCGAATAAGACACAATTCCAGCTCTTGATCCTTAGTGATTGGTTTTAAGGAGACAGGGCCTTTTGGTTGCTGGGAAGCGCAAGGAAGAATCCTATAAAAGCAGCATCACAGACTTATTTATCAAGTTGACTGCTTTGCTCTCTTTTTGTTGGTTACTTTCTGTTGTTATATTAGTTATTTTGTTCCTGCTTTCCTCATTTTAATTTTGTTGGCCTTTTCATATTTTGAGTTGAATATACACTTCTTTTATTTTTATTCTTTCTTGTATCTTCTAAGTGGTTAAGGGAGTGAGTTTGCTTTGAGCAGAGCTTTACTCTTGGTTGGATGTGTAGAATGTCTTTAGCTCTGAAATATCTCTTTTTGTTTCACTCTGTTTGATGTATGTATCTCTTGGTTCACGGTTTCCGTATTCTCTTTATGTATTTAAGATTTCCAGCATTTGTTGTATTTATTTCTTTTTGTTTCCCGTGATATTTATTTTTTCCAGAGTAGACTATTCATTTTTCTTTTGCAGGCTCTATTCTTTTCTTTTTCCTCCTCCCTCCCTTCCTTCCTTCCTTCCCCACTCCTTTCCTTTTTGCATAATTTCTAATAGTTTTCTTGTTGCTTGTTTTCATTTTACTCACCTTGAACAACACACTGGGTATGATAGCTGGCTCTGTCCAAGGTGAGTATCTATCTATCTATCTATATTTACTGTTGTTTATTTCATTAGATTTTATGATCCTATGTCTCCTTCACCATATTTCACCAGAAGCCCATCATGTTTGTATAGAAGAATGCTACAGGAAGATTAATATGTTGGACAGAGTAGTGACCAGAAGGACCGGAATCAAAAAGATCAGATAGGAGGGAGTAAAATACAAAGGAAGAGATGGATGGAGCGAAGGTTTTAGAGTGTTACTGGAGATAAGGAAGGAGGAATAGGAAGGGATAGCGCTGCTGTTTGTGGTTGGGTGATTGGAAATTCAGGAGCAGGAACTGATTTAGGGGGCAGATAAGAAGTTTATTATTAGATATGTTGATTTTGAGGTACTGATAAAATGTTTAGAGGTATATCCAGCAAATAGTTAGAAATATCAATGAAGAATTTGGGAGAAGATTGGAAGTTAGAGAGATGCGGCTACCACCCACATTGAACTATCACAAAGGATCAGATTGTCAAATTAGACTCACAGATTAGAGCTCTTATTCAGTGTCAAGCTTTAATAATATTCTCAAGTTTCAAGAAATCAAGAGGCTCAGGTGAAGCAGGGGTTGTCTAGGACAACTCAGTGGCTACGCAGGTCCTTCCTTTCCATGTCAGACATAGTCTTTGCCCTAGAATGAAGGAGGAAGTCTCTAAATGAGGTTTGAAGATCACCACACTGTGTGGAGAACACTTAAGTTATGAAACCTCTCCATTTTTTTTTTACACAGATCATCACAGGGATTTTGTGACACTTTTTAGAGGTCGTGACTCATAAAACCACAGATTCTAGTTTTATTTAACATAATTAATCCTGAAACAGGAATATCCTGCTAAGAGAATTTTACAGATAAAGACTCTTTTCATATAAAATCATTAGTTGATTCTAGTAGATCCAGTGATCAACAGATTTACAAGGAGATTAGATTGGCCCCCTGCCTTCTCACCTTGGAAGCATCCCTCTGGTATAGGCAGAGAAATAAACCACAGACCAGCTGGCTTAACACCTTCTTCCCCTCACAAAAACTCAGCAGTTGAGGTCTTTGGAATGGATTAAAAATTGAAAGGATAGAATCTGTAGAGAAAAGTAGAGTGGTCATTGAGAAATAGGAGAAAGAGGAACCGGGAATGGAAAGTGAGAGAGAGAGATGGAGAATACTCAGAGAAGAAGGATGAATTTAGTGTGGCTAGGAAGTTTAGCTTCCTTCCACTCTCCAAGACCCTCTTTTTTCTTAGTTAGAGAAGCAAATTATTATCAAAGTAAGGAGTATATTTCATAGGCTCGCTTGCTGCTAAGGGTGATCATGTGATGAAGTACCCACCAGTAAAACCTAAGAGGAAACTTATGGAAGTATAGAACTTACTTTCCTAAAAAGGAGGAAAGTGCCTTTCTCTTTCCCATTCAAAATCCTGTTGTTTAGAATGCAGATGTAATGGTTCCAACACCTGTCTCAGACAATGAAAATAAGGCTTGCACCACAGGGATGGTGGACCAGATGGCTGGAAGGATCATGGGCTCTTGATAACTCTGGGGTGTCCATACCAACACTGGACTGACTATCCCTACACTTCTCCTAAGTAAGATAAAAAGAAAATTCTATCTGATCTCTACCTAACTGGGCACCCAGAATGGCTCAGTATCAGCTAGCTCAGACTACATTTTGTCTTCCACATAATTCCCATCTCTTCAACAATTCTGAACAATTCTAGTTTAATCTGTACCACATATATGAAGACTTCTTTTTTTTTAACCTGACCTCAGTCATCATCTTTATCATAGGCAAGTTTTTCTTTTTATGGATAAGAATTGCTTAAATGTTCTTTTTGGCTCTTGTGACATGGAATATAATAATAATATACTGTACTATTAATTATAGTTAGTCAAGTGTCTTTGTATACTGTACTAAATAGTTTTCAAGCATGATTTTATTTAATCCTCATTACCCAATGAGATGGGCGGTCATATTGTTCCTAAGTGTCTCTTGTCTAGTAAGTAGTCAGCCTACTGTTCAAAACCAGGCTGGTTTGATTTCTGAGCATGAGGTCACTAGGCTACAGTATTCTGTAAGCTTCTGGGGTCTCTTTCACCTTTGTGTTTAAAGTGACAAGACCAAGGATTGGAAGGGGTACCTCTAAATGATATTGAGATGGAACTTCCCTATCCAGTCTTTCCTTTATCCTCTCTACATCTACTAATGTACAAGGTTTGAGGACAAGGACTCCACCTTTCAGCTCCAACATAACAAGAACTCTATATAAGCACACAAAGTTTCTGGATTTTTCCCTTGTCCTGAAAGCTAAAAGGCAACAGGTAGGGCAGATGGATCAAATGGAGCTGTCAGATTCCACACACCACGAACTAGAAAAGACCACAAACTGGCCACCAAGATGGGAGTTCTGAGGCTGTGGATAATAGAGGAGTGAGTGCCCTTGGTTCTTTTTCAAAATTGGGCTGTCCCAAATGTTTACACCAGAAAGCTAAAATTAATCGATGGTTTGTTGGGGGTAGGCTTGCAGAAACCCAGGGTTAGAACAGTTCTCAGGATGAAACATTAAAATGTCCTCCTATAGATCTTTGACCTTTTTATTTAGGAAGTGGGCCAACCAAAGTCTTCCATGAATTTCAAGGAAGAACAGTTTGAGCATCAGTAAATAGTAAACAACCTAATGAGTACGTTTTGTGTTTTAATGACATTAGAAAAAGTATGGGGCAAAGAAGGTCATCTTCATCTGGACATACAGAGAAACTTACAGAATCCTTGAATTAGAATAGGCATTTGAATTTTAGTGTCATTATTTTTGTAATACACCAAGAAAAGTTGTCTAAAGACTCTTAAAATGGCAGTTTGTAAGACAAACCATACCTCATTCTAGATGTACCAGGCATTTAAAAAAACTTTTTGACTCCTAGGGGGAGGTCAGGTCTTCAGATAAAATATCCTCAGGGATCGATCAGTGTATCCATGGCAACATATCACCAAACCAAGTAAGAACATCCCACCTCTCCCATAGTTAGAGTGCAGCAACATTACATTTACTTAATGTAATTCTCATTACATTGTCACCCATCCATAACTTAGCAGGAAGTCTTGACGCGTGATCCTCTTTCCAAGTATTACTGAGGCTCCCTGAGGAAGGTCTAAGTTTCTTCTTGGTTTTTGCTCATCCCTTCAGCCAGGCATCTCACTTCCACAGGCTACATCAACTGTTGCTGGGGTCTGTAGGTGGTGTCCCTCCACAAGGGGCCTCCAGCTGGCCTGCCTGTCGTAGGGGCTGGTCTGCCTTTCCCCAAGTCCCTCAACACAGGAAAATCCTCCCTCTTTCAGTCCAGGACCAGGCAACATGCATTTCCTCCCTCAAAATTCCCTCATCTCTCACCCACTCAGAGTAGTTTACTAATATTTCTCAAAGTCTGAGTTTTTTCAGTCTTTAACGGTTGGGGCACCAGTAGCCCACTTCAGATAGACTTGTGCCCAGGAAGCCCAATTCCTTCTTTCATCCAGCAAGAGGTAAGGAACAGTTGGCCCTAATGTGTGTGGTCTTGAAAATGTGATCTTCAGTCAGTAAATCTTGGGCAGAAATATACACACAACTACTAAAAATAAATGCCTATTTTTAGGGATTGTTCATTATCCAATTTGGGGTGTGTCTGTTGTCGAGGGAGAGGATCCCTTCTGGCTGCAAGGACACGGTGTCACCAAAGATATATCAAATTACATTATGAAAACCAAATTAATCTCAGTCTGAAGCATCAGCAGTCAGGTAATGGTGTCTTCTCCATGAACAACGAACAATGAATGAGTGGATCTTATATATATATATACACACACATATGTATATATGCTATATACATATATAATATATATTATATATAATTTACATATATACAGATATATGTTATACATATGTATTATATACATCTATACATATATGTAATTTACTTTATATACTGTGCTAGGCTGAACAATGCCTGCAAAGATATTCAGGTCTAAATCCCTGGAACCTGTGAATACTACCTTATATAGCAAAAGGCACTTTGCAGAAGTGCTTAAGTCAAGGATCTTGAGATGAGGTGATGATCTTGGGTTATCCAGGTGGGCCCTAAATGTAATCACAAGTGACCTTGTAAGTGAGAAGCAGAGAGAGAGAAGGTGGTGATGTGACTATGGAAGCCAAGATTAGAGTAATGCACTCTGAAGACGGAAAAGGGGGGTCACAAGCCAAGGTCACTAGAAGCTGGAAAAGGCAAGGAAACGGATTCTCCCCTCAGAGCCCCCAAGGGAACCAGCCCTACCAACATTTTGACTTCAGTCCAGTGAATCTGATTTTTGGACTTCTGGCCTCCATAGCTATAGGATCACACCAAACTCTCCTTAGGATTGCTGCCTTGGGTCCACCCTGGAGACTTTACTTTTCTGCTGCCCACCACCACCCGTCCCCCCAGCCCCCCATACACTCTGCCTCAGATCTTCTTCTGGTATCAGCTTCTGGGAACTCCAGAAGTGTGAGTCTTGCTGCCCTCTCAATTCCAGGCCCTCGACTCTGGACTCTGTCTGCTTTTCAATTGCAGCCAGTTGTCAACCCTGCATGGTCGTGCTGAAGACGACCGCCAAGTCCTTCCTTGGGGAACATGGCATTTTTGGGGAGTGAGATTATTATTCGTGGTAAACTTAGATATTTGGACTACCACTGAATTTCTCTTCGTTGTTCTCTCTACATCCCTTATTACAATAGAGATATTCCGTAGGAGTCGACAGTCTCAACGCTCTTCTCAGAAAATGTTCCTTCACAGTTTAAAGAAAATCCATCCTCGCTGTCCTCGTGGCTTGGAGCTGAGAGAAACCTGCCCAGCTATGAAAAGGGCAATTAACACTGCTGACCTCTTCTTACTCCAAAGAATTCTCTCTGAGCCGTGGGTCAAGAATCACTTTTCTGGAGAATTCAGCTCCTTTGGAACTGAGAATGCTTCTCCCAGTGGAAGCATTTTATTCGTGTAGATAATAAGCAGAGGCAGCGATGGCTGGCTTGTTTACATACTTAGCTGACAGAAGTGCTGTGTTGCTCCCCTTCCGTGCCTGAGGCTCTGCCAGAAGGGAGATACCTCTGGGGCTCACAGAAGAAATGTCAGAGCAGCTGCTCAGCCCAGATATTATGTTTGCAGCTACCCCCTCCAGGGCTTATGAGCGTAACAAAAATGAAACCAATTTCCTTTGCTTTGTGCAGACTTTTACTTTATTATTTTGCAGATTGAAAATCCAGGGATTCTATAAAAACAGTCATCGCTGGTGGTGTCATTGTTTTTACCATCTAACACTATTTATTTAACAAATATCTATTTAATGCTCATGTACCGGTGCCATGTAGGTGCTGGGGATTCAGCAGTGACCGAGACCAAGTTCCAGCCCCCGTCGAGATTATAGTCTAGATCAATCAAGCAAACAAAGAAATAAGAGCACATGCATGAACATTTTCTGACAGTGTTGGTGTTATGAAACAAGTAGAGCAGGGTAAAGGGCCAGCAAGTGACAACTTGCGGAATGAGGCAGAAAGGAATTGGAGGTGGTTTAGGTTGGGAGGTCAAGGACAGCTTGACTTCTTGGAGACTTGAAATGAAGAAGGCAGCCCTACAAAGATCTGGGAGAAGAGCTTTACAAGCAGAGGAACCAGCAAGTGCAAAGGCCCTGAGGCAGGAGCAAGCTTGGTGAGAAGAGGAACAGCAGAGGCTAGTGTGGCTGGAATGAGTAAGGAGGAAATAGCCAGAGTTGACATTGGTGAGGAGGCCATACACCAGATCATGCAGGACCTCATGGGCCATAGTAAGTGTGTGAATTTTATCCTAACTGTGAGGGGAGTTTGCTGGAGAGTTTTAAGCAAGGAATTGATTCAGCTCTAAATTAGGGTTTAAAATTAAGCACTCTGCCTGCAGCATGGAGAATCATCTGTGGTGGGGGGGAGGGTGGACCAGGTTTGGAAGCCAGGTGACCAGCTACAAAGCTATGACTTGCTCTACTTTCTGGAAGACCTCTATTCCACTGAATTTTTCACTTATGTTTCCATATTGTTGATTGCTAAAAAGACTCTGGGTTCTCTTATATTCCATTTTTACAGCATTCTTTTCTTATTTCTTAGATGAAATTTCTTCTCATATTTCAGAGGCTATTATTGATACTTTTTGAAGTTCTATTTTCTTTGAATTGTCTCTATTTCTAATGTGTGTTTTGTTTTATTTATTTATTACTATTATTTTGGCTTAGTGGTTACAGCACAGATTCAAGCCAGATTGCCTGGTTAAAATGACAGCCTCGCCACTTACCAGCTGTGTGACCCTGGGCAAGTTTACTTAATGTCTTTATGCCTCAGTTTCTTCATCTATTCAGTAGAGATAATAGTAGTGTTAACTCAAATGGCGATTGTGAGGATTGAATGAATATATGAACACATATAAAGTACTTAGAACAGTGCCTACCTCGTATATGTGCTCAGTAAGGGTCAGCTCTTATTTTTTCTATTTGCTTTGGTCTATCTGTTATATTAGATACTTTCCTCAAATGTCTGGGGATTCTTGACTCGCTCTTCCAACTTAAGAATGGGGCACTAATAGGCTGTCTTGGAGCTCTGGGCACAAGGGGAAGGCTTGTCTACTATGGGCATAACTCTAGGGTCCCTGGCTAGGCTATATCCTTTGGGAACAAAACCTAACTTCCATTCTTTTCTCTTGGACTGGTCAGATTCACAGAGAGGGATCTCCCATTGTTCTGCCTGGAGGTTATAAGCTGGGCTGTACCATCGCGTGAAAAAGGCAGGAGTTCTCAACACGCAGGTTATAAACTTTCATGTAATCCCTGTTTTCCGGTGGTGCCCCATGAGTGTTATTCATTCATCCACCAACTGTGCTTTATGCCACAAATTGGAGTCCCTCTGTTTAATCCTCTCCAAAGAGCAGCCTTCCAGTCTTCTCCTGGGTAAGTTAGGATGGACATCCCACTCTGTAAGGTTGGGAGAAGGTCTGGAGTCCAACATTTTCTTCAGTAGACTTTCCATCCCTTGTTTTCAGTCTCATCTTTACTTTCACTTCCAAAACACCAAGTCCTACTAACTCCTGAGCCTTTTGGAGGTTCAGTGGTGCAAGCGTGGCTATTTCTCAACAGCCCTCACTGGTATGGAGGATTTTGATTAGATAGCTAAGTCCATCTGCTTTCCACCTTCAAAATTCTATTGCCATTTCTCTCTCCTGTTTTCTTTTCTTTGTTAAAAATCCCTTTACAGGTGTTTTCATGGACACTAGGAAGGACCAGGAGGCACACGTGAGAACCTAATCTGTCATCGTAACTGGAGGTTCAGCCCCTTGTTTTAGAGGTTTAAAGCCTGAGGCCCAGGGAGGCTGCACAGCTGGTTGGAAACAACATAGAGATAGGACTGGGTTCTTTGATCATGGCCAAATGTTCTTCCCGTTTGTTTTAGTCTGTTTGGGCTGCTATAACAGAATACCATAGACTAGGTGGCTTATAAACAACAGAAATTTATTTCTCGGGGTTCTGGAGGCTGGGAAGTCCAAGATCAAGGTGCTGGCAGATTCAGTGTCTGGTGTGAGCCTGATTCCTGGTTCATAGATAGTGTCTACTCGCTGTGTCCTCACCTGACAGAGGTGGTATGGGATATCTCTGGGGTCTTTTTTATAAGAGCACTAATCCCATCATGAGGGCTCCTGCTCACATCCTAAGCACCTCCCAAAGGCCCCTCTCCTAATACCATCACACTGGGCATTAGGTTTCAACATATGAATGGAGGGGACGGGGGGATACAAACAGCCAGAACGTAGCACCACTATTTCACCCTGACTCTGAGCAGCTTCAGGAGACCTGATTTGATAAAATTGAGCAGATTTTCTTTGTGATCTCGATGGCCAAGAGCAAAGAGCCCACTCTGGCCTTCACTTGTCGTTAAAGCCTGAGAGAGCTTGGAAAGTTGTAATTCTTCATCTTCCCCATCTTCTTACCTGTGAAACTGTCATCTGAACTTTGAAGAGCAACTAGAGTTTCTTATTTTCCCTCACAGTAGGCTAATACCTGAGGGAGGCTCCTCACTCTAATAAATTAGTTTTCATAAAGAGGGTAAAATTATCCTGCATTTTTGAGTGTCATGATAGATATTTCCTCTCAGGAAAAAAACACAACCAGGCTATGAGACTACGTGTATAAGACAAAGCAATATGATGAAATGTAGAGGAGGAGTTGGGGCAAATGTCATCAGTGGTCACCCAATCAGGGCCAAGATCAAATAAAGCAAATTAGGAAGACAAGATGAGTGTTCCAGCAGGATGCGCCGGGGCTGGGGTGGAGGGGGAGAAATTGTTTGGAAAGTTTTATCTGCTGAGGATTTTACAATTTGGGGTTGTGAAGATCCTAACTATGAAAGAGAAGATCTTGCAATAGTATGTGTCAGAAGGCTTAACTCTTGATTCTTCTTAATTCAGAGCAACAGACACCTACAAAGCTTGGCATCTTATCAGCATCCCTACCTGCCAGCCCAAGAATGCTGGGCATGACCCTGGCCAGGACCACTCCTGGTACACGATGAACTGCAAGAAACCAGCTGTCCAATGGACCTGGACCTCATTTCAGCAGTCATTGCCGAGTCTTCCCAAACCTGAGTTCCACCCTTGCTACCCACTTGCTATGGATGCTCCCATTAAAAACCACCTCAACTGAAGAGCATCTTTGCAGAGTTTTCGAGGCTTATAATCAAAGCATATTTGAGCTGGAAGAGACCTTAGCAATTAATTAATCTGAACTTTATGTTTTATAGAAAAGGAAATTTTGTCCCAGGAATTTGCTTAAGATTGTGTAACTAACTGGTAGTAAATTTTTAGAAAAATTTCATTCTCCTTCAGATAGGGTTGCAGTGGAGGTTAAAAGTCATTAATTCATTCAACAAACATTCATTACGGGCCCACTATGTGGCAGGCAGTGCTCTAGACATTAGGGATCCGGAGGCGAACAATCGGACAAAGCTTCAACTTCATGGAGCTCATATTCTGATGGGGATTGACAGGGAATAAACAAGTAAACAAACGAACATGTGATGTAGAACGTGAAAAAAGTAAGAAAGGCCGACTGGGCAGGGGTGATCGCTATTTTAGATTGACAGTCAAGGAAGTTTTCCTTGAGGAGGTGGCACATGACCAGGCACCTCAAAAAAGTGAAAGGAACAAGCTGTGGGAATATCTGGGGCAGGACACTCCAGATTGAAGGAACACCAAATGCAAAAACCCTGAAATGGGAAAAAGGCTGGAGTGTTTAAGGAACAGCAAGAAGGCCAGGGGGGTGGTGCAGAGTAAATAGAATGGGGAAAATGGGTGACGGGAACTGGGTAGCCAGAGACCAAATTACACCAGACCTTACAGGCCCTGGAAGGACCTTGGATTTTATTCTAAGTGTGTGGGAAGCCACTGGGGAGTTTTGAACAAGGGAGTAAGTAACATGAATTGCCTTTTAAAATGATCACTCTCACTGCGACATGTAGCATAGATTGTGGTAGAAGCAGGCGGCCCAGTTGGGAAGTGATAGTCCAGGTGAGACATAAATGTGTCATAAGCAAGGGTGGTAATGGTAGAGATGGGGAGAAGTGGATGGACTCATTATGTTTTGAATAAAAAGCTGATAGGACTTTCTCAGTATTGGGTATGGTATAGGAGGACACAGGAGTCAAGGATGCCTCCAGGATTTTTCCTGAAAAACTGGGCAAATGATGACATTTCATGTGCTAGAATCACTGGGGATGATCAGATTTTGGGAGGGTGGTAAATTGAGTTTTGGAAATATTAAGTGTTAAGTTAGAATGAAGAAGTTGGGAACTTATTTCAATATACAACTCTGGAGATCACAAGAAAGGTTAGGGCTGGAGATATGCATGTTTGAGTCATCAGCATCTAGACAATATTTAATGCAATTGGATTGCATGAGATTGTCTAGAAGGTAAGTGTAGGAAGAACAGAGGTCCACTGATTAAGTTCTGGAACAATCTAGCAAAGAGAGACTGAGTAGAAGAGGATCCACTAAATGTTACTGGGAGGGAGGAAGTGGGAGTTAAACAGATGGGTCTGGTGCACTGACATACATCAGGTTGTTCAGTTACTTTGGAAGCTGTACACATTCATTCATTCACTTATGAATTCATTTATTCAAATATTTATTTAGAGAGAGAAGTTCCCCTCCCTTCCCACATAGAACTTAGATTATTATGGGGGAAGGCAGGGAATAACCTAGCAAATCAAAATTAAGATAGTCAGAAATTTAATAACATGGAAAACAACAACAATAAAATGTAGATGATCAATAAAACCAATAAAGTCTGATTTTTTTTTTTTTTTTGCCGAGGAAGATTCGCCCTGAGCTAGCATCTGTTGTTAATGTTTCTCTTTTTCTGTATGTGAGCCACTGCCACAGCGTGGTCACTGACAGATGAGTGGTGTAGGTCCGTGCCCAGGGAACCGAACCCAGGCTGCTGAAGCAGGGTGTGCCGAACTTAACCATTAGACCTCTGGGGCCGGCCCAGTAAAGTCTGCTCTCTCAAAAGACTAGTGAGAGAGACCAATCTCTTGCACTACTGATAAAGGAAGCAAGAAGAGAAGGCAGAAATAAATAATATAAAGAAAATAGGATATAACTACAAATAGAGTAGATATTTTAAAAATCATAAGAGATTATTATGAGCAATTTTAATGGCTATATATATATTTTGTGTGTGTGTGTGTGTGTGTGTGTGAAGAAGACCAGCCCTGAGCTAACATACGTTGCTAATCTTCCTCTTTTTTTTGCTGAGGAAGACTGGCCCTGGGCTAACATGCGTGCCCATCTTCCTCCGCTTTATATGGGATGCCGCCATAGCATGGCTGACAAGCAGTGCATTGGCAGGCACCCGGGATCCGAACCCGTGAACCCCGGGCTGCCAAGTGTGAACTAAACCACTGTGCCACTGGGCTGGCCCCTTAATGGCAATATATTTTAAAATCTTAAATGCCCACCAACTGCAAAATACACATTCAAGTACTTCATCAAGATAGACTAGATGCTTGGCCATAAAACAAATCTCAATACATCTCGAAGTATTGACATTATACAGAGTATGTTCTCTGACAATGTTATTAAATTATAAATTGATATCAATAATACAGCTAAAAACATTCCCCCAAATTTGGAAATTAAGCAGCACATTTCTAAATGACCCAATGATTCAAAGAATAAACTATAAGAGAAATTAAAAAATATTTTGAACTGAATGATAATGAAGCATAGCATATCAGTATTTGTGGAATGCAGCTAAAGAGGTCTTGGGGGAAATTTATAGCTTTAAATACTTATATTTAAAGTAGAAAGATGTAAAGTTAATGACCTCAGCTTCCACATTAAGTCATTAGATATAAAAGAGTAAACTAAATCCAAAAGAGATAGATGAAAGGAAAAAATAAAGATAAGAGAAATTTAAAAATAGACAATAGATAAAAATTTGAGAAAAATTGATAAATTAAATTTTTTTCCTTGGAAATATTAATAAAATAAGGCAGGAGCAACTGTAAAAAGTGGCATAAAGATTGGAAAAGAAATAAACTGTCACTTTTTTGTGATGACATGATTTTGTTTCTAGAAAACCCCAGGCAATCTACAATCTATTAAAACTAAGTCAGTTTAGCAAGGTTGCAAGATGAGGCAACATACAAAAATCAATTACATTTCTACATCACAGCAACAAGCAATAGGAAAATAAAATTTTAAAACAATACTATTTACAATAGCATTGAAACCCATCAGATACCTAGGAAGGAAAGAGGTGAAAGGCCTCTATACCTGAAGCTACAAAACTCTGCTGAGAGAAAGTAAAGACCATCCAATCATTCTTCCAATATTCATGGTTTGGAACACTCAATTTTGTTAAGATATATATTCTTCCCAAATTTTTCTATAGATTCAACAAAATCCCAATTAAAATCCCAGTAGGCTCTTTTCTGTGGAAATTGACAGTTGATTCCAAGATTTATATGAAATGCAAAGCATCTAGAAATCTTAAAAAAGAACAAAGTTGAAGGACATATACTACTTGATTTCAAAACATACTATAAAGCTGTTGTAATCAAGATGATCTAGTAGTGACATAAGAATAGACAAATTGATCAAGGGAACAAAAGAGTAAGTACAGAAACAGACCCACACATCATATATTAAATGTCAACTGATTTTTGATGAAGGCAATGGGACAATTCAACGTGGAAAAAAATTGGTTTTTGAGCAAATGGTGCTTGGAACAATGGAATACCTGAATGGCAAAAAAATTAACCTAAACTCTTATCTCTCTCTAGACACCAAAATTAATTTCAGATGGATCAAAGACTTAAAAATATAAGCGAGAATCATAGGGCTTCTAGAAGAAAACATAGAAGAATACCCTCAAAACCTTGGGGCAGAAACAGATTTATTAGGACATAAAAAGCATAACATAAAATAAAAATTTGATAAATAGAATTCATCAAAATAAAACATTTCTGCACATCTGAAGATACCATTAAGGAAATAAATAGGCAAGCCACAGGAGAAAATATTTGTATACATATACCTGACAAGGACTTGAATCCAAAATATATAAAGAACTCCTAAAAATTAACAATAAACTGACAAACAATCCAAGAAAAAAATGGTAAAAGACTTGAACAGATACTTCACAAAAGAAAATATATGAATGGCTAATAAGCACATGAAAAATATCATTAGATATTAGGAAAATGCAAAATAAAATTACACAATGCCAATTCCCACCAACTGGAATGGCTAAAGTCAAAAATATCGGCAATACTGTACACTAGCAAGAATGTAGAGAGGCTGCAACTCTCATGCATTGCTAGTGGGAATGCAAAATGATACAACCCCTCCCACGGGATGCTGACTTCTGTCGTCCTTTTCTATAGTTTTCCATAGAAATGATCCCCCTAAATACACCCAATGTCCCATTCTGGGCTACCAAGCACGTACAGGCGCAAAGCTGTGCATGGGTGCCTTGCCCTCACCCCACCACACACACAGGAAAGAACGTCTTAGTGTGTATTTGCTGGAAAAATGTGAAATTTCCATTAAAACATAACCAAATTTATGGCAGCAATTTAAAGTAAAGCTGACTATGACTGTGTTGTCTTTCACCATTTACTCTATGTTCTCCCTTTTCAAACTAGATTGTGATCTCTTCGTGTCTCAATCTCCAGAACCTAGTATAGTTCCTGGACTATAATGAGGCACAATAACTATGGGTTTGGTCACTTTCATGTGGAACCCACACACATGGCAGGAAATAAATGGATTGGAAAATGTCACCTGTTCATATTACTCACTTATTCAAAAATATTTATTGACCTATTATTTGCTGCTTATTAATTTAATAAAACCTCTGGCTGTTGGAAGAAAAACCACATATCCATTATCTCTTAGCTACCAGGCAGAGCAGAAGTCAGTAAATCGAAGAAATGTGTTTTAAGTGAAATTTTATACCCAAATCAACATTGTAACTGAAGCTGAAATTGGCACCATAATCTATATAAGGGACTAGATAATTCTTGTATGAAATATAAGTCTGGTAGGAAAATTAAGTGCTTATCAATAACACTTCTAGGAAGCCATTTCCTTCCAGAGGCCATTTGGTTTGCATCCTGGGTCACTGTTGAGTTCAGAGCTTGAGAACTATAGATTATGAAAATTCCTTTATTCTGTGTGACTTGTATCACTTCAAGTTTCAGAGCTGGAAGGGACCTCAGAAACCACCTGGTCCAATCCCCTCATTTTTCAACTGAGGAAACACTCCAGGGAGGTCAAGTACTTAGGCAAAACCACACAGCTAGTTGAGACTTGGGATAAGAATCTGGTCTCACAACTCTTGGTTCATTGTGCTTTCCTCTACTGCAAGCAGGTACGAAGAGAAATCCTGGGAATGGCTTATTTTTAGGGGCCTGGGGGGACAGCGTGTCAGCTGTGGGGAGAGTAGGTTTATTACAAAGGTTTCCAGAAGACTTGTTCCTCAGAAGCCAAATCATGCATCTTCTTTCCGCCTGCCATTAATCACAGTCTCCTGTGCAGGTTTAGGTCAGGCAGGTGGCAAAGAGGACTGGATACTAAGGGGTCTGGAGAAAATGAAGGTCAGCAGCTCATTTTACAGAAGAGAAACTAAAACCAGAGAGGTGAAGCAACCTTCTTCACGCTCCTCTTCGTCAGAGCTTAGTTCTGTTGAAGCTGATTTTGAATATTGCATTTAATCATGATCTGGGTTTTAGGCCTTATTGTCACGAGGCTCTCATTTTACTGATTGATAAAGCAGAAAAACAGAGAAGTGGTGTCCTGTGATGAGAAAATCCTGGCAGGAAATGTGATGACCGTTACCACCCGTGGCTCTCCTGTTTCTCCCAGCAAGGCTCCTTTTGAAATCTTCTCGCATTGCCTTCCCATCGAGTCACATAGCAGGGCTTCATTTAAATTGCGTTCATTTGCGTTAACGCTCGTAATGAAGAAGTGTATTCCCAACTGGACTGGAACAAAACCTGGGGTTACTTTGTGCCTTCTGTGCTGTGTCCATTCCCTGGGGACCTGAACCCATCCTCAGTACTGGGAGTCAGAGTGGGAGCAGAAGAAGGTGATTGGCAGGAGCGGGTCACGGATTAAATGGAATAACGTGACATGTTCCTGACACACAGTACATATTCAGTGTTTGTCAGCTTGTGGTATCACCGCAATATTATTATGAAGCACAATACAGCATGTCTTTTGGTTCAAAGGTGTCATAAGGCCTTATAACTATTAACCAATCTAACGAGTTAGTGTTTCAGTTTGTACTTTTGTTTTAAAATCTGAATATTGCATGTTAATTCCCAACCGATATTTGATTCCTTTGTAGGAGTGTTATAGGAGTAGAACCTGTCTGAAATTGACATCGGTGCAGCTAAGATGAAAAGGTCATGCATCCCAACACAAGGGGATTATGAGCCAAAGGTCAGGAAGACATGCTTCTCGCCCTCAGATGGAGGTACATTTAGGCGCCTAGGTTGATTCCAACACACCTGGCCTGGGCTCTGCTGTTCAGGAAAAGGTTTGTTCACTGCACTGAGACTCCCAGGGTTAGAGCATGTAGGGAGAGAAACCAGTTCTGCAATGTCGCTGAGTTTGGGGAAGGCCTCCAACTGATTCAGCGCTAGGCTGAGAACAAAGCTTTTCAGATAGTGTGCTCCTCGGGGGTACATTCTCTCTGCACCTGGCCTGTGAGCCCTTAGAGAGGCTTTAACCAGCTGGAGGACATTAATGAGCCTGACTCCCTGCCAATAGCCGGAGCAGGAGGGTCTCACCTTGTTTCCCACAAGGACCTGGCTTGGAAAATTCTTGTCCAGGTAGGGATGATAGTTCTTGACAGTTGCATAAATATGCTACTGGAGTCTGAGGGGCAAAGAGCAAATGGCAGAGGAGACCAGACCTTCCCCAGGTCATCGGTATGGATGACTCAGGTCACTCAAGGTTTCTGGGACCTGTGCAGTGTGAAACAAAATGGGGTCACTTATGTCTAAGGGCTTTAAAACGTGGCCAGGAAGCCATTAAGGAAATGGGTCTTATGCACGTGCTCACTGGGCAGAACAGGAACTTTTGAACTGAGTGACACCGCAAGAACTTACAGGTCGTCACAGGGAGGGACTTTTGCTTCCCTCTAGCTAGCCTTAGCAATCAGTTACGTTTAGCCAGGACTAACTTTCTGCTGCCACCCCAACTAGCTAACATTCTTTGTAATGCAAACCTCCCTCTTTTGCCTTTAAAAGCCCCTGCCTCTTACTCTCTAGCAGGACACCATATGGGTTGCTACCCCGAATTGCAATTCTTTGACCCCAAAATAAATCTCTCTCTGCCTCTCATTTTGGCTCTTTATCTTTAGGTTAACAGACCCCTTGCTCAGTGATTTCACCTTAGTCCTCACATTTCCGAGGAATCTCATGCTCTAGGTTAAGGTTTTCATCACTATGACCCCTTCAGGCGGAAAGGGCCTGCTGGAATAGCCCTAGTAAAGAGGGGCCAGCCTCAGAAAACCCCACTCTATGCTTCTGATTTTATTTATTTTTTAATAAAGCCCCTTACCCAGATACAAAAGTAGTGGCGGGTTCTTCCTCCCTATCAAAAACAAACAAAAAACACCCAATCCTTTCCAAGAGATCCTATTTTCCTTGTACAATACAGATGAAATCAAATAATGCATAAGCATTCACAACCTCTGACCCTCCCACTGACCCTCCCCTTGCTCATAAGGAAAAATCTGGAAATCTTAGCATTGTTGACTTGGCACTTTCCCTTTGATTATAATCTCCTCCCTACTCTCCTCCCAATCTCCCCACCTCCCCAGTGGTCATTTTTATTATGAGGATCTAGTTTATTAGAGAACAGGAAAAGTGCTGGCTAGAGAATTTATGCTAGAAACAGAAAAAAAAACCCCATGATAACTCGAAGAATGAGGTGGAGTGCTAGAAGAATCCAGTAGGGTAGGTTTCAGAGTTTTAAGTTGGGAGTTGAGGATGAGAGAGAACCCATTCCCAGGGATTAACTTCCATCTACATGAATAAATGACAAGCAACAGGATATATTGGAGTATATAAGGAAGCCATTTGGTGTAAAAGTAATTCGGCCTGAACTTGTTTTTGAAAACAACAAAAAACTTGTTTTTCCTGACGTGGCCGTTGAGCATACATTGTATATCTGCTTTAAGTATTTACCACGTCCCAAAGACAAGAACAATGCCCTTAAGATACGGATGTAATTTCCCCCACATCGGCATTTCCTTAAGGATAAGCATCTCTCCCTAAATTAAGGATTGATTGCTGACCTGATGTGCTCCCCTTGTGACCACACACTTTGAGACCACCAACCCACTGTGCTCACTGAATTGCTGTGCCGGCAAAGCAATCTCATGACTATTGTAAAAGGGACATTCCAATCATATGTGATACATGCTCTTTGATGGTGTAACCACTCTATACACCCTCACTTCTTTGGAGTGTTCCGTTCCTTGTGAAAGAACTCTCCTGGGCTATATGGTCCTCAGGGTTGGCTCATAATAAACTCACCCCAATTTTGATTTATAGATTGTTTATGGATTATTTGCATCGACAGAATGGAAGAGCTGAAGAAAGAGGATGCCTAAGTCGTTTGTGGATTAAGAAGATGGTTCTTCATGAGATGGAACAATATTTAAATTACTTTGAATTATTTTTAATGACTATTTAGTTGCCTGTTTTCTTTGAATTGGGAGGCATTGTTTAAAGTTTGGCCATGGGATGGGGGCAATTATATTCATGTTCTTCAAAAAAGAAAAAAGTTATTGAACGTATCTTTGCACCAAATGCAGAAACTCTGCCTTAAGAGAGAAGAAGCACTTTTTCCAGTTAACAATCAGAAGTGTGGCCAGCGTCAGTAAGCTGGGTAAATTGCCTACTTTTGTTGCTCTCCCTGGCGCAGTAACACTATGCTTAACTGCTGCCGACTAGACTTTACTGAGTGTGCAGAGGTGCGGTCCCTTGCCAAGAATCAATTCCATCCATCGCCATTCTCGTCCCTCCTCAAACAACCTCTCTCCTGATGCTGTTCCAAAGACAGCAGGAACTACAGTCTTCACTCAACCCAAACTACCAAAGTTGGTTGTCTTCCAGCAGCCTTCCCAACTACTGTCAGAGCCACCCTACATGGAGGCAAGAGTAGAAAATCCGTTCTTTATAATTCCAAGGATCTTCCGAGGAAAATCCTTCTGATGAATGGAAGGCTCTCAGTTATGCTGATTACCTTGAAGTGTTTCTGTCTGCAAGTTTCAGAACAGAATCTATATAAGAGAGGAAATACTCTGCATAATTGGAAGGGAAGAATTTGAGGTTCACAGAGTGTGTTCAGAGAAAATAAGGAAAGAGGAAGGATGGAGCATGTAAGATGGTGGAGGGACGTGTGCTGTCCATTGTAATTCCACATCTTCAGCGAATCCTACTAAACTCAAAAAATGGTGCTGACTTCTGAGTCCAAGTCGATGCATGACAGAAACACAGACTCAGGATCCATTGGCAGGGAGTACCAAGAGAATAAATAACTCGGGAATTCACAAAAATCATCAAGAGCGCTGTGGAATTGGGGGTTTTGAATCAAGTTTGTCTGGATCTCTTGGACAGATAATATTGGAGTTTCATTAAAAAGAAGATTTTCAACATACAGTTGGACATAAAGCTTTAGAATGCAAGTATCCCTGACAGAGACAACTCATTGGCATAATTGGACACTAAGGTATGAAGAACTGATGTCCTACTGAAAGGACTTATTCAAAAGCACATATGGGAGAGTAGTAGGAATCTGAAGTAGAAAAAGAGAGAAAGAGAAGAGATGCTAGTGTGGAAAGGGAGGTGGAGAGAAGGAGGGCATATCTGCACCTGGGCTAATTAAAATTTGCAACATAGATGGGAGGAAGGGGTACGCATCAAATGATGAACATGTATTAATTTTTCTATATTGCTGTATAAATTGTGAATTTAATGAAAAAAATTTTAAAGGGTATAAATTCTGATCCTAAATCTCAGTGACATAAAGTAATATACATTCTCCTACATCTTTTTTTAGTGACCTAAAAAAAAATCAAATGTGAGAACTTGAAATTTTGTGACCTGTTACAGTATGTACATTCTCAAGTTAATATTCTTTGTGTATGTCTTTCTTGTGTCTTTATTCTTCATTTTTAACATTATACACATAAAAAAATGAATGTATGAAAATGTTTTTTGTTCTCTTTAGTTTCACTAAATCACTTCCGAGAAATGATTTCTTGGTTAGGTTAATTGACCTTTTCTGTTCTTGATATTGGACACATATATTCCTCTACCATCTCACCACTTCCTAGGATAAAAACCTGTAAATGTCAATTAGTAGGATTCAAATGTGACAATTCCAATTGCATTATGAAAATTTGAAGCTGCTTTGCATTTTTCTAAATTCCTTTGGGAAAAGCACCTTTGTTAAGAAAAAATATATTTTCAATGTGGAAATCACAACTAAGGCACAGCACGCTATGAAAAATTCAGACATTTGGTTAATTGGAGAACAGATCTGACACTTGGCTACTTGCATTTGGGGCTAAGGAGTCTTCTGATTAGTCCTGTGTCTGTGTGTGGGCTTCAAGTTGCATATACTGCTGGGATTCAGATATAAGTGGGTGTTTCTGATGAACTGGTGGGGTGGTCTGAAAGAAGACTGCTGTAGGAGGTGGTATCCTGAGGAATAGAAGCCAAGCAGGAAGCATATGAACCAGTACAATGATGTACTTCCCAGAGGGGTTAGAGATTCAGCGGACATAATTGTAATTACATAAATCTGCCCTTAGCCAGGATGCCTACATGTATAGCTTGGTCTGGGGGAAAAAGGATTGAAGAAAAACTGGAAATTCTACAATATATCAGGCTCAAGCAATCCTGCTTTGGAATTTCTCATACAGTACCTAATACAAAAGAGAGGGAGCCTTTCTCTCTCATTCTCCTCTAGAACATTGCACAGTTCTGGTGCCCCATGGCTCACTGTTTGCAGCAAGGTATAGCCCAGGAGAATGGCAGTGATGGTCATCCCTGGCAGAGCTGCACTGGAGCAGGGGCAGGATCTGTTTGGTGGAGTAATGGTGGCACAAGTCGAGAAACTGCTATGCCCAGTGGAGATGTGAAGAGAGACGGTGGTGCAGAGACCGTGGTGCAGGCCTACAGAACCACGCAGATCCCATGGGAGTGAGATTTCCCTACGTACATAACCCATGGTGACCACCAGAATTACTTGGGCTAGAGTAACTGTGTGGGCAGGTCAGAACCAGTGTGTCTGGTTTCCATGTATAATTTAACTGAAATTAATATTATAATACCTTGAAGCTAAAATGTGAAATACACGTGATATTAGAAGTGTGAATAGAATTGGAATATTTTAGAATGTTGGTTACTGTTCATTTTAAGGTAGGAGGTCACCTTGATTGAGGTCTTCAGGGAATTCAGGATCTAATAACAGTAAAACTGCAAGGTAGGAGTTCTCTTTCTGCTTAGGATACAGAAAGCTGGAAGAGAATGTCACTCCCACACTCACAGTGAGAAACATCAAATGATCTATAGAATTCTTGAGCCCATCACAGAGCTGAGATTGCAAGATAATTAGCTGATGTGAACTTCAAAGGATAACCCAAGGAGAGTGAAGATACACAAATTATTTTAGCTTTGGCAGAGCGTGGAAGGGAGAGGTGGAAGCTAGAAAGGCAGCTAAGAAAATAACTGGAATGTTAACGAATTCTTAAAGGCCAAATGGGATACCACGACAATTTAGCATCCTGGGGGCCCTAGGCTTCAGGAGAGTAGGCACACGCTCACCAGCTTTTTTCCATGAGCCTCCACTGGGGCTCAGGTGAAAGACTGGGCAGGGCAGGAGTCCTGAGAGAGCTCCCCACCTTTTTTTAATTGTGGTAACATACATAACATGATATTTACCATTTTAACCATTTTTTTAAAGAGAACTGTGGGTGTTTTTTTGAGAAAGATTGGCCCTGTACTAACATCTGTTGCCAATCTTCCACTTTTTCTTTTTTCTCCCCAAAGCCCCAGTACACAGTTGTATATCATAGTCATAGGGTTGTAGCTCTTCTACGTGGGACAGTGTCTCAGCATGGCTTGATGAGCAGTGCATAGGTCAGCGCCCAGGATCCAAACAGGTGAACCCAGGCCGCCAAAGCAGAACATGGGAACTTAACCACTAAGCCACTGGGCCGGCCCCCATTTTAACCATTTTCAAGTGTACAATTCAGTAGCATTAAGTTCATTCACATTGTTGTGCAACCATTACCACCATCCATCTTCAGAATTTTTCATCTTCCCAAAATGAAATTTTCTATCCATTAAACAATAACTCCCCATTCCCTCCTCCCCCGCAACCCCTGCAAACCACCATTCTATTTTCTGTCCCAATGAATTCGACTACTCTAGATATATCATTGGCTTTGTTTTAATTTTGTATTTATCTTTGACTAGGTAGCACATTGACTGGGCTCAAAATTTAAAAGACACAAAAGTATATAGTGAAAATTCCCTCTTCCACTGCTTTCCCCAGACACCCAGTTCCCCTCCCGGAGATCACCAATGTTCTTAGTTTCTTGGGGCTACTTCCAGAGACAGTTTAGGAATACACCAGCAGATACACTAATATATAGTGCGTGTGTGTACACACACACCCACCCACCATACATAAAATATACACATACACACACACATGAACTGTACAGTCAATTCTCATTATTCACAGTAGTTATATTCTATCAAGTCACTGCAAACAATGACTTCACAAATACTGAGCCATCACTCCTAAGAGAAATATAGAGTTAGTTTCCCGTAAGCCTCTGGCCACAACATTTTTGTCAACTGATTAAAACACAACCTTGTTTTATGTGTGTTTCTGTTTAAAGACACATTATTAATATATATTCTTGATTCATTAACACTGAACTCATGGCTAACAGCACTATAACTCATGCCTAAACAAAGAGCTTAGCTAACACACATATTTTCTCCATATGGCACATCGTGGCCTTTTTACAGTGAGGAACAGTAGACAACACTTCAATACATTTGGGGGCCATTTTAAACAGTGAGATCACCAATAAAAAACATGAGAATGTGAAAAATGTGGCACTAAATAGTCCATGGAGAGGACAGTTGTTGGCAGTATGAGAGCTGAGATCAACCTCCGTGAGACTGCCCCTTTGATGGTGTGGGCGTGGAGGGCTCATCAAGGTTGGAGGTGGAGCAGGAATACCTAGAGAAGCTCATCCACGCTCTGGGCCCTGTATGAATACTAGGTGGTGATTAGCTGCCACTGGGAGACAGGTAAGAAACCTGGCCACTTCTGCGATAGGAAGCAAAAGGTCTCACATCAAAAACTTGTCTCCATCTTAAGAAACCAGAAAAAGAAGAGTAAATGTAATAACAGGAAATGATAATAAGAGCAGAAGTTAAAAACACAGACAACAAAAATACAGTGGAGAAAAAAATCAATGAAACACTATCTTGTTGCTGAGAATAGGCACAAAAATCACCCTGACATTCTCATCTGGCCTCTGATTATATGCATCTATCAGAAGTAGACTTTGTCAGATGCTTAATTTTGTCACTATTCCTCTTTCAGATTCTACTCCTACAGAATCTGTCACACCAAGTGCAACTGATTTAACTGTTGGAAGGCTGTGCCTCTTCTCTGTGTGCCAGTCAATTCAGTATCAGTGTCCCTGCATGATACTGGCCAAGCAGAATCAGACTGTCAAATCTTAACCACCTTATCGACCTGAGAGATGATCCTGGACGGTCATATTAAGTGACGAAGCTTTAGAAGTTACCCAACACCCAAACTTGATTTTTAAAGACTTCCTTTTAAAGGGATGGTATGTAAAATTTGCCTATTTTATTTTTGTTGTCGTCTGTTTTTTTTGAGGAAGATTGGTCCTGAGCTAACATCTGTTGCCAATCTTCCTCCTTTTTTGCTTTTTTTCTCCCCAAAGCCCCAGTAGATAGTTGTATGTCATAGTTGTGCATCCTTCTAGTTGCTTTATGTGGGACTCTGCCTCAGCATGGCTTGATGAGTGTTGCGTCAGTCTGCGCCCAGGATCCGAACCAGCGAACCCTGGGCTGCAGAAGCGGAGTGTGTGAACTTAACCGCTATGCCACTGGGCTGGCCCCCAAATTTGCCTATTTTACATTCTATCATTAGCCTCACGGACATTTCAAACTTGACATGTCCAGAATGGGACTTTGGACCACCCCCCAACTCCATCTGTTTCTCCTCCCAGTCTTCACCATCTCAGTAAACGACTTTAGTAAACACCTACTGCCCAATGTAAGAAAGAGGGTACCAACTTGCTTTCTCCTTCTTCCTCATCTCCCTCTTTTAAGCCACCAGCAAGGCCTGTGTCTCCTATTTCCAATATAGATATGGAATCTCTCTCTCCATTCCCACGGCCACTATGGTCCAAGCCACCATGGTCTCTCCCCTGAGCTACTGCAATATCCTCCTCAGTGGACTTTTCACATCCTCCTTGTCTATTTCCAGTCTATTTCCTTCACAGCAGCCAGGGTGATTTTTTGAATACACAAATCTGTTAATGATACTCTCTGCTTAAATCCCCACATGGTTATTCAATGCACTTTTAAAAACTTCAAATTCCTAATTATGATCTACAAAGTCCTTAATGGTCTGACATTTACTCATCTCTCCAAACTGATCTCAATCTGCTCTCCCTCTGGCCCACTTGTTCTAGCATCATTGACCTTTTATTCTCTTCCTGGAGCATGCCAACTGATCTTCCAGGGACTTTGAGAATACCATCTCTTTGCCAGGAACCTCCTCTTGGCCACCACATTTGCTTCCTTGGTAATATCACCTTCCAGGTAAGTGTCAGCTCTTCCAAGAAGCATTTCCTGACCATTTTAAGTCAGTCAGTTTCACTCCCACCCTCACCACCACCCTTTCATATCACCCTGTTGGACCCCTCCCCACATAATTTATAAGTGCCATGACAGTGGAAGTTCATAGCCATTTTGTCCACCATTATATATGCAGCATCTAGTACAGTACCTGGAAACTCGTAGGTGTTCAAAAAAGACCTTCAGGCCTTCATGCCTGTTGTTTCCTATTCTGAAGGACTCTTCCTCCATCTTTGCAAGTCTCGCTCCTTCACGTCAGCCCCTGGGCTCTGCTCACCAGTCAATTCCTCAAAGAGGCCTTCCCTGACCACCCTATAAGCCTTCCCATCGCACCCACCATCGCTCGCTTTTCCCTTAGTTAAGCCTTCATTATCTTTCTTTTTACCACCTGATCTTATGTGAATTACATTGTATATTTACCCATTGATTGTGCTATATCCCAGCACTGAAAACAGTGCCTAGAACACAGGAGACACTTAATAGATACTTGTTGAGTGAATGAAGGTAGAAAGCTGAGCAAAGTCAAGCTAAATTCCAGATAAAATGGTTATGAAGAAGATTAGAAAATGAGTTAGCATTGAGGGCCAATTAAACCCTAAACATTTGGGGATTTAAACCCCTTCCCTTGCCTCCTGGCTCCACCCCTGTGCTATAAGATGGGCAGAAAAAAAGACCCAGAGTATCAATCTCCCTAATTTTTCCTAGTTTCACTTTAATTTGGCAGCTTTATATGTTGGGAACAAAAGAAAAAGTGAGTGGAAGAATGAATATTCAAATGAGTAAATAAGGAGCCTCCTTGGTGGGTGCTTGAAAATGTGTGTCAGTCTTCCCCTTGGAGAGTCACAAACAATTTGCAAAGCATCGTTAACATTACCAAGGAGAGTCTCCCAGTTCTGGTGCATGATAAACCTATATTATTTTTGTAACAAAAATTTTTTTTTAAAAAGGCATCTCCAAAAAACCCAGAGAGCTTTACCAATATTTATCTCAGGGCTCCTTCTCACTTTCATAGAACTTACATCATTTCAACATATTGCTACTGGTATTTTTCAGAAGGCTACTCACAGGGGATTAAATCTGAGTGCTTGTGGGTTAGGCCATTAATTGAGTCCTTACAGATAATTTGGGTTAATATTTGTCAAAACTGAAACATTATTTTCAACAATCAAAGAGTTTATCTTAAAGATGCTAATCTATTTCAAAAAATTTTCTGATTTAAAGACTATAGGTGTATGTGTAAACATATGTAAAATGTGTTTTATATATATATATACACAAATCAATGATAACTAATCATTGTAATAAATCAACATGTATTTGTGGTGTGAAATTTGATCATAAAACACATATTAACATGCTTTGTAAAGAATGAAGGGTTATAGGAAGGTATTATATTATGTTTGTATAATATTTTCCTAGATAAAACAAACTATGTGAATGTTTTGTTCTCTTGTCTTGTGTGTACTTTGACCCATGGTTATTTGGACAAATTTTGAGTCATTTCCTTAGTAGGAAATAACCAAGACCACAAATTTGCAAGGTGTCTGGCCAAGGTCATGGATATAGCTTAGAGCCTTGAAACTGTTTTTCTCGATGCAGCTCTGACCGGGGTAAATAGAATTTGAGTGTAAATCATGCCCTGGCCAGTGAGAAGCAATCTCTGAGTCACTGAGCTGACACGCCCAGACCTCCTCTCTTGCCAGGGACAGGTTTGATGTATAGACCTCAGAACTGTGGGCTCAGTATGCTGAGTGTGTCATTCAGCACCTGCCCCAGCTTCCCTGCTGTCATGCACAAAGAATGGCAGTGAGCAGGTTGGGGGGTGTGAACCTTCTGTCATTCAGAGGAAATGCATTGACACTAGCAAAACCCTTAAGGAGAAGACATGAGAAAACTAAAGATGAAAACGCTGCAAGTCTTCAGAAATTGGGTGCGTGCTGAATGTCTCTCTGAATTGCTATTATTGGTTCCCGAGACTCTTTTAGGAGGATAAGAACTGTGAAGAAATGGAATTGGGGTTTTTAACCTGAGGAAGCAAGGCTACAGGTGCCATTTAAATAACCAAGCATATTGGGTCAGGCTAATGATTGGCCATCCCCCATCAACACATTAAGCGTGCAAAATAGATATGTTTGAACTGTAGCAACTAGAATATGCATTCAACATAAAACATAACTTAGGAATTGTGGTTCCTACCCAGGGGGTACAGCAGAATCACCTGGGAGTCTTTTTCAGAATAGATGTGCCTGGGCCCCATCTCAGGCTTACTTCTTTGTTGAGTGGGCTGGAGAATCTGCATTTGGGTTTGGACTCACCATTGGGAAGGGCTCTCTTTCATTTTCATCTCTTGGAGCACTGGATTTCTTGAGGAGTTTTTCCCAGCTGACGTGGACCTAACTTCCCCATCAGCTCACGTCTGGCAGGAAGACGGCCCTCTATGTATACAAAGCACGAGATCACGTCGTAAGGGGACAAATGGTTTTCTGAAAGGCCAGCAGAGGGAGCTGAAAAACAAGTTTTCCTTTTGCTAAATATCCCCATGGCTACAGATATAGAAAACCAGACACCTTTTTTCTACTCGGTTATAATTTGGAACATATTAAACCAAGATCCTAATATCCCGGAATTTGGCGAGTGAATGTGTTTGGTATTTCAGTCCCACTTTGCCTCCCTGAGCCAGACATGTGGTCCTTGTTCGTGAGCGATAGGAGGACAAACGTAGCACACGCCAGCCGACGTGGAAGTCTGTGCTGACTTCCGATTTTCTTCAGGGTGGGGACAAAGAGAGCAGAATCAAACTGGACTTTGGATTACAAGACAAAATGACCAATACATTTCTCTCCTTGTTGTTTTTCTAATAAGTTAGAGAATAATTTTCTTTAAGGTAATAGTGTTATTCTTTTTGAGAGATGTCTTATTGAAGAGTCTGACAAGCCCTTCCATTTGATCTATAAAGGAAACAGCTAATTATTCGGGATAGGTAGCATGAGGTTGATTTAATGCTAGGTTAGCAAATGAGTCAAACAGGTAATTAATAAATGAAAAGGAGACTTGACCATAGAAAGGGAGGAAAAAATGATAATTCAACCTAGTCTTGCAAATGCGAAGAGAAAAGGAAATGCTTTAAAAAAAAGATACAAACTTGAATTGTGAAAGAAATGCATTGATGAATAGAATCCACTAAGTTCTTGAGCAAATGGAATAATAACAATAATTTTGTACTAATGGCAGAACTTCAGATTACTTCCTGGGTATTAGTGGGGAATGATGGCCAGAACCAAATGGAACATAAGTATTATTTGAGTCAGAGTTCCTGTTCTTCAGATGGTGAATGAAATAATGATTATAGAATGCATCAGGCAAAAAATAACTATAGGGCTTTTTAAAAAAATTATTTACTTAGAGAGGCCCTTGCAATGGGTCAGACTTGGCTTTTCTGGTTTCTGCGAGGAGGAACGCCAGCCTAGGATCTCTTAGAGTTGTTCCATCTGAAGAACACACTCAGCTTTTGGTCTATAGCTCCCAGCCCAGGTGAGTCTGGACACTGCTGAACCATCCCCCCTTCCAGAAAGATGTCTTTGCAGCAGGAGTGAAATACTTACTACCTGACATGAACTTGGTGGCTTTTTCTAGTTCTTATGTAACAGAGTGCCAACTGGAGGCTGACGTGCCCCTTGAGATGTAGGTGAAATTACCTTCAACTCTCTAATAACTGGGCCTGTGGAAAGTGAAAACCAAGATTTCTGCTACATCTCCATAGGGCAGACTAATAACATATGTTATTCTCTGAGTCTCTGCTGCCTCCTTGCCTTCCGCTTTCTCCTGGGTTGTCTGGGTCATACCATGTCAAATATGAAACATAGCTGCTTTAGTTTCCACTACAAAAAATCACTCACACAAGTATGTACAAGACTCTTAACTGAAGAGGGTCTTGGGGAAGTGATGAAGGATGTCCAGGTGAGAGGTTACAGCTCAAAATGCAGCCCCTCCCTCTCAATGGCACTCGTTTCTCTATTCTCCTCTCTGCTCTTTGGTGGATTTTCTGAGGAAGTCCAACAGCTTCTCTTTTTATCTGTGGAGCATTTCAACCATTTTCTTTTGAGCCTTTGTGCCTTCATGGAGGTCCTTGGTGGTGGTGGTGGTGATGGCCTGGGGATAAGTAGAACTTTTCCTCAGCTTCTTTTCAAATTATTTTTCCAAAGGGGAACAGTGTTCTTCCTAAGACAAATTTTGGTGCAAGCCATAGGTTGATATTTTGTCAACCTCATTATGATGATTTTAACTCAATTACTGGTATCCTTGAAAGAATAGCTACTCCCACCTATATTAAGCTCCATTCATGACCTTGATCTTGACACACAGAAATGGCTGGTTAGAGAAAGGAAGGAAGTTGAGAAAATTTTTTAGTAGGAAAAATGTGCACTGCAAAAGTATTCTTATTAAAGCAAATAATACAGATGAAAAGAAAAATCCAATCAGTTCAGATGGGCACATAATCATAATAAAATATCTCATTACTTCTTTTCCTTTCCCACCGGCACCCCAGGGGTAGCCACTTTTGACCATTTCTGCTTTGGGTTCTTCTGATGGTTGCAATCATAACTTCCCTAAATGAGAGGGATGACTAAGCTCTGAGCATGAGGGTGGGCCACGGGCACTACAAGGCTTAACTTGAAACGTGTGGGCAGGAAGTCAGGTTAGAACCACTTAAAATGCCAAAAGAGGATGGGCCCTGTCACTGTTGGTTGCCTCCTCAAATTCTTAACCCAGCACCATCAGCATCACCTGGGAACCCAGCAGAAGTGCAAATTATCTGGCCCCACCCTGAGACTTACTGAATCAGAACCTATGGGGGTGGGGCTCAGCCATCAGTGTTTTAACAACTTCTCCAGGCGATTCTGATGAGCATTCAAGTTTGAGAAGCACCGCTCTAAGTCGACCACAGAAATCCCGTTCCTCTTGCCAGTGATTGGTTCGGGGGTGGACATGTGACCCTGTTCTGGTTAATGAACTGTGGTGGGAGCTTTGTTTGAGGGCTTCCGGGAGAAAAGTTCTTGCTCTTAAGAGAGACGCGTGGAAGAATAGGAACCATCCTCAGTCCTTCCACCAGGTGTCGTCACATCTGGGTGAGAGGATGAAACTGCTGCCGGCATCTTGTAGTTGTGGGGTAAGCTGACACACTGAACAAGGCAGAGCTGAGAGGTAGAAAAGAATCTGCATGCCTAATGATACCCCAGAGTCCTGAAATCATCCTACTGTGGGCTTCTTGTTGTGTGAATGGGTGAGGAGAGGGGAGAGGAGAATGAACCTACTGCACTGTGTTTATCCCGTAGGCATTTGTTCAGTCATTTCATACCTACCACCCCTGAGTCCAGACCCCTTGCTCTGTTGCAGACTTCTCTTGGGCATGTTCTGAGCTGATGTCCTTTTTGCCAACATTTATCCCTCAGTGTCATTCTACCCACTGACTGGCTTCCAGAGATTCATGAAAACCCTTGGCCTGCTGGTCCTCTCCCATGCTCTCCATTCTTGTCCTTCTTTACTGTCTTTTAGATGGGATTTGGGGAGAGTGGAGAGAGAAAGGAATATGCTTAGTTTGCCGCCTTGAATCAGAAGGCCCAGTTTGTTTGGTCTTACTGAGTCTTGGCACCCACTATCCCTTGTAACCCATTTCAGAAGCAGAAGGAAAGATGAAGTGCCTAGGAAAGGAGGAGAGCTGTTCAGTGAGGTCCCTTCTGGAACATCCATGTGACCCTTGTGGGACACACTCTGATGCTGTGGAAATTATTCTTCACTCTTAACATGCTGTGGCTTCTCCCAAAATGTAGATGAGATGCTTCAAGATAGACAGGGATACTGCAGTGGTCAGCATGGCAGTGGAGAAAGCCAGCAGGGCTCCAGAGCTTACCTTAGATCGCTGCTACCATCTCCTAGAGCTTGGGCCAACATCCTTCCCTCCCAGAAGGTAACTCAGAAGACATGGAATATGAGTCCTTTTACCTTCAAAATTTTATGAAACTGTAGTTTCAGTTGTCCAGCACAAACAGATTGAGAATGTGTATATAGCTTTATTCAACCCCTCAACCACATGATCTAATCTTGAGGTAGCACTCACACTGGTGAGAAACCACCATGGGGTCTCCAGGGCCATCTCAGATAGGAATCTGTATTCTACTTTATAAAGTTTTCTGACCTGAACTTCCTTCAACCTGATGTGGTTTTGCCACAGCTGATATTTCTCTGTACTTTTTGATCCTAGTTGAACAGCACATTTGACGCTTTCCTCTTTAAGTGTCAGAATGTGACGTTCTGTTTGTCTAGAAGTGTTTGTTTTGTGTGTATTCCTTAATGTTTCTCTTCTAGCTGAATATACGTTAAACTCTGGGTCCCATGTTCTGTCTGATCAGGGGCCCCCTTTTAAAGGACAAGGCATGGCAGAGGCAGCATGATCTGGCTCCAGGTTGTTGAGGATGGCCCAGGATGTTGAGGCTTTTACTGGCTCTAGAACTGAGTCAATTCACCCCTTTCCTTTTCAGCTTCAGATTCTTTCTCTGCAACAGACAGAGATTAATCACAGCCTCTGACAGGTTTGTAGTGCTGAGGCTTGACAGGGGTGGCAGGTAATGATTGTGATGTTGTGTAAATAAAGCCAAAGGTCTGAAGTGTAAGCAAGCACTCTGTCACCACCACTGAGAGTGGCAACAATCACTTGACCTTTTAAATTTTCTCTTAAAAAGCGGATGCATATCCCTATAGCTTTTCTTGTCTAAATCTTATTTGTAATGCAGTGGCAGGAAAGTTTAGGTTTCTTTAAAACGAGAGTGAAAATTTAAAGGCATATTTTAAAGCATTCTAAGTGCAGAGATTTTTATGATTCCCCCTTCCACTTACCCACATGTGATTAGATGTATTTTATAGTGATATACATTTATTCTCTCTTTCCAAATCCATTAAATTAATTGTCATAGAAAGAGTTCTGTTTTCTTGCACTCATATTTCATTAGTATAAGTAATCGACTTCATCGTAATTAGAATAGTAAGTACAGCTTGTATTGTCTTGGGGTGTATTCATTTGGGAACAGAGCCAACAGAGTTCATACATTCATTCACTTGGTGGGAGTGGAAGTGAATGACATACTATCAGTTGTGAGCACTCAGCGGACCCTGGGACCCGTCAAGGAGTGTTACAAATGACTGGGCAGAGCTGGGACGTTAGTTAAGGGCAGGTCCATTACAGGAGTCTCTTGTGTGCCAATCAAATGTGTTCCCTTCAAATCGGTCCTCTAGAATCTGACTACTCAGAGTGTGATCTGAGGACCTGCAGCATCACATCGTCTGGAACGTGTTAGGAATGCAGAGTCCTGGGCCTCACCCCAGACCTCCCGAATCAGAATCTTCATTTTAACAAGAACCCAGATGATCCAAAATCACAAGAAAGTTTGAGAGTCACTACTCCAGGGTCTGTGTTAGGGTCTGTTCTTCCCACTCTACACACTGAAAGAGGTATGTCATAAATATGTGATAATCTTCGTCTAAAAAAATGCAAAAGATTGTTTTGTTGGAAATTACCTCCAGAGCCAGCTTATGGGCCACCCAAGAAAATCAGTTTCATGACCTTTGTATGAGTTTCTGCTTCCTACTGTAATACATTACCACAAACTCAGTGGCTTAAAACCACACAGATTTATTCTCCGATAGTACTGGTCAACTCCAAAACTGGTTTCACTGGGCTACAGTCAAGGTGGCAGCAGACTCGTTCCCTGTGAGGCCCCTGAGGGGACAATCTGTCTCCTTACTCTTTCCAGCATCCAGAGAGCATCTGCATTCCTCAGCTCATGGCCCCTTTCCCACATCATTTGGACCTCTGCTTGCATACTCATATCGATCTCCCTCTGCCTCCTCCTTATAAGGCTCCTGTGATTACACCAGACTCACCTGGATAATCCAGGATAGTGTCCCCATATCAAGATCCTTTTCTTAGTCACATCTGCAAAGTTCCTTTAGGTATTCTCAGGTTCCAAGGACTAGGATGTGGACATCTTTGGGGGCCATCATTCAGCCTTGCACAGCCTTGTTATCAGATATTGTTTTAAGGAAATTTAGCGTTATTGTCACTACTATTTAACAATTCCTGCTATGTCCCAGGCACTTTAAATACACAAAGCCTAATGCTCACAAGAATAACCCACAGTAAATATTAACCACTTCGTTCTTGCAGATGAGAAGCCTGGTGTTCAGAAATCACAGTGAGACAGAGCAGGGATTGGCACCCGGATCTTCATGAGTCCAGGCCTGCCTCTTGGTACCTGGCTCATGTCACCAACATAATCAACTGATTTATTCCCAAACTCAGCATAAGTGACTTTGGACAGTCCAGGGTTGTCCAATTACCTAGGTCCACTGATCTAAAGCCCAGCTTATTTTGAGAAGGAACCTTTAAATGTTTGCAAAGACCAAAGTGATGGTTTTGGTGAAAAGCCCTAGAAACTTCCTGTGCACTATCAGCTAACTGATCGGAGCCCATTTCTAGAAATCACACACCCAGATAGGGAAGGTCCCCGCCTTTAAAATCATGGGAGTCAGACAGAAATGTTGTCCCTTGGCAGGAGGTGGCTTGAAAGATGCCACTCTGATGAGCTTCCATGACAAACTGTGGCTCAAACTTTTGGTGGGGCAGAGGAATGAAGCTGGGACACAACAGAGATCGCAGACATGGAAACATTTCAAACAATTAAAAAATAAATAAAAATAGCTCCTTTATTTGCCCTGGAAGCTTTGCTATGGACAGAGATCAAATTCCCCTCAATTATGTATCCATAATCACTCTGTTATTGGAATAATCCAAAAGGGTACATTCTTGGTGCACAAGGACCGCAGTCTGCTTTCAGCATTTCTCCACCTCCCAGATACAAACGTCCTTTAGCAAGATGGGCAAAAATCTATGTGGTTTAAAAATGTGTTGGCTATTTTGTGATACAATCCCCCATAAACCACTGTCAGATATTTCGGAATATTTGAAAGTGATCCTAACAGACTCCTCTGCTTGAGTAATATAATCTTTCAAAACTGAAATAAATTTTTACAGAAATCCAGCTGTGCTCACAGATGTGACTGATGTGGAAACACAAGACACCCCCAGACTCCAAAGCCTCATTGTAAATTAACATCCTCATTCTTTTTCCTGCCCCACGTGTCTGGAACCACACACGAAACTTCTTGGTGACAACTTTAACTAATATCAACTCTACATCAACACTGGAAATAGTTATGTTTCAGATGAAAGTGTGCACAAATTTTAATTACACTGGCTACTTAAAATTTCACAAACAAAACTTTTTTTGAATAATAGATAACATGTGGTAACTCCTGTTATGACATTGGCCAAAACTCATTTCTTCTTTTTATTATCAGAGCTAACAATCAGAAATTAATTCCTTGCTTTATTTTGAACTTCATACTTTACTTTAAGGGTTATATTGTAACCATTTTCTGACCATTAAGGCTTGCAACAACTTGTGGACAAATATAGATTTCTGACCTGACCCCTAAGCAAATCACCTCTCCAGTCCATGCCTCAGTTTTCTTATCTGTAAGATGGGATGAATAATACAAGGTCATGAGGAAAATCATGAAGGGAAAATGGGTTTGCAATGGGTATGAAAGTCAAGTGTTCCCTTTGCCAATGTGTGGAATTAGTTTAAGGTGAAGTTACACATTCACACTGACTCTTCCCTTCCCCCAGCAGGGTCTCACTGTTCTGTGTGTAATTACTCAATGTGAACCGTGGGTTTCATATCACTGGTGAAATCAACCGCCTTTGTCACTTCCTGTTCTGGCAGCGCCCTGCTGAGCATCTCATGATCTCAGGAGAGTAGAAGCTGACTGACGGAGCAGTCCAGGTTTGGCTTAAAAATATAGCTCTCTTGGACCGCTGGATTAGGTTTCCTCTCAGCAAAACCCCAAGTAGAAAATGACAAGTTTGCCTTTCTCAGCTTGGATCCCTTTCTCTTCTCTGGGTGTCAGGTTAGGATTCGACCCTTCCCCACAACACCACTTCCTTCCCCGCAATATGTCCAAGCTGATAAAACTGGGTGTGTCATTGTTTGCACACGTGCTGGGCCTCTGGGCTGGCAAGAGGGGCTCATTAAACCACACCGCTGGTTTGCGGTCCAGAATTAGGCACCATCCTCGGAGTGTCAGCATGGCGGTGCTTTGTGGTCAGACAGCGCCCTTCCTTACTGCTTTCCATGCCCCTCCCCAGCTGGCCCAAGCTGGCTTTGCAGGCTGGTAAAGCCTTTTCAACAAGGAACGGCAGGTCCCTCCTGATCCCCAAGTTGGAGCCGATATAGCACATGTTAACTTGTTAGCTATCCACTTACTTTCTTATTAAGTCACATGAAGTGGAACTTCAAGGCCTCTTCAGGGCACGTCAGTTCACCAACGGATATTATTTTCTTCTCTAACATTTATTAACAATCTGCTACCTGCCAGACTCTTTACTGAGTGTTTTTGATGCATTATCTCATCTGATCTTCTCATCAGCATTATGAGATAGATATAATAATTACTTTCCTTTTGCATATGAGGAAAGTAAAGCTTAGAGAGGTTAATTAACATACCCCTGGTGGCACAGGTAGTCAGCTGAAGGAGGATGATTCAAACCCACGGAGTCTGGCTCTGGGCCCTCTGCTCCCTATAGTGCTTCTCACCCCAGCTCAGGCTCCTGGACTCCCTGACCTTTCCACATCACTTACGGGCATGTGAGCGTTCCAGAACAGCTTCGAAAAGCACTGTGCAAAGGACTCGGGGCAAACATGAGCAAGTGCCACTAGGTGCAGATGCCTTCGGGCAGGTGGTCAACAGGCACACTGTTTCCCCCCGCTCCACACTGGGGAGAGGCGGGCTTGGCCTGGGTTCAGCTGGATGCACTTGAGACCGTGTTCCAGTGGAGGGGCACCACCACCTCTTTGCTCTCTCTTCTTATGTGGCAAATGTGACAGCGGCTGGTTTGCTTCTTGAGCTGGCCATTCCAGTGTTCATGTAGATGCATTGGCTATGGTTGGTAAGAGTGTGGAATAGCTGGCAAATGCCCTGGTGCTGGGCCCACTGGGAGGCAGTAGTCATAGATGGAGTTCCTGTAGTCAGAGATTCCCAGCACACGGCAAAGGTGACCATTTATAATCTCACAGTCTGTGGCCCTCCATTTGGGAGAGGCAGACAACTTCACGCCCTTAGAACATGTTCAAGAAAGTGAAGCCCCCTATTCAGGAGCAGGGAGCCTATAAAGTTAATCTGCTAGTTGTGGGCCAGGCTAGATCCTCAGGGGAACGAGCCCTACTCACGTAGCTGGCAAGCAGTGCATCTCTCTGTGCAACAGATTCCTTCTTGGCCTTCCCAGTCCTTGTGGCTATTTCACCACTGTGCTAGGTCTGAGCAGGGATCCTGCAGGCCTTTGTGGTCTGCTGTGGGTATACTATAATGGCTGCTGCATCCAACGTCTCCTGCAGTTTTTCATTCCAGATGCTTTTTTCAGAGTGGTCCTTCCTGTGGAGCACAGCCTGACCCTCACAGCTGAGAGGAGGGAGACGATGGGCACCTGCTGACTCTTCCTCCCATGGTCTCAGCCTGCACAAGGGATGGCATCTGTGCTTTCTCTGGCAGAGTGTGCTGAAGTGGAATGAATACTGTCCAACTACGCATGCAGAAGAGGTTAACAGGGTCCTCCGGGGTGGAATATATTTCCCTCATTGCAAGGGTGATGGCAGGTCAGGGGAAAGCAGTAACCAGGGTGACCACAATGTGTGTGGGCCAGCAAAACCCTTGAGAGGGCGGGTCACTGGCCCTAAGGAAGGTTGGTGATCTGGTGGCCAGGTTATTAGCTATGGGCCAAGAAAGCCCTAAAAGGAGGGTCCCTCAGAAACCCTGGAGGGTGGATTACCCATATAGGGGAACTGGAGCCTTAGGACTGCTGCATTCAAACCTTTGCCTCCTGCCCAAGAGCTTGAGGACTAGGGGAAGAATGGGACCAAAGACGCTTCCCCTGGATGGAGCAGTTACTGTAGTTATACTGCTGGTCCTTCTCAGTAAAGAGAACTGGGGTCCCTAAGGCCCAGGCCACAAGAATCTCTAGGTGGAATCTCTATGCAGTTGAGTGAGGCCAAATGACAGGCAGTAGAGGGTTAAATGCAGAGCTTTTCAATGCAGCATGAGGTGTCTAGCCTGGCCATTCCAGAGGGGACAGACACACCTGCCCTAGTCTTGAACTGGACTCAGAGTAAGTAAGTTTACATACGTGTGTGGAGTATGTAACTTCCCAGAGGCTCCCGATGGAAAGTTGAACACCCCTGCTAGGACCACAGGCACTACCTATGCTCAGCCTGCCCTGTCAGCATGGACTGTAAGATCCCAGGCAGGGTGGTGCAGCTCCCAGGTCTCCACCCAGGAAAGAGGTAGGAGAGAAAGGGCAGAGGAAGCCCAGAAAGGGAAAAGTGGGTGGGTCAGATCTGCTGTGAAAGCCCCTCACTGGAAGCAAGACGGCTAACAGCATTTTGTTAGAAGAGAAATGGAGGAGTTTTAATTCATAGACCGTGGGGATATACTGAGAGCCTGAAGGGGAAAGCCAGGCTCAGCAGAGTCTCGGGAGAACCCAGACAAGTGCACGTGGGTGATGTCCGCCTCGGCACTTGACTTGGTCATCCTGCACAGGGCACTGGGCTTGTGTTCAAGGCCAGGAGGGAAAATATGGGCTTGAGAGAGCTGGCAGGCAGCCACCCAGGTGCCTGCACTGTGGCTGCTGGTTAATAGCAAAAAAAGGCCCAGTGGAGCCAAGGTGAGGGAAGGGGGTGGTCATTCAGAGTGAGGGGCGTTCCGGTGGACTTACACATGCTGGGCTCCCTGGGCAGCCTCCTCAGGCCTGTCCCTACTCTGGGACCAGCTGCACAACAGAAAGCCAATGGGCTACTCCAAATCCTAGGGGGGCCTTTGAAAAATTCTAGGAAAGGGCTATGTTTACTGGGAACTTCCTCGTGGTGGTTTGTAACATTTGGGACAGAGTATGAAGGGGCAGATAAAAACCAAGAGCAGTTGTGAGAAGGAGGGTGACCATCCAGAACCTGGTAAAGGAGGAAGGACAGCAAGGACTCCCTTCTTGCCTTAGGGCTCCCTCTAGGGATCAGCGAGCAAGCCCCCACTCCTCACTAGTTCTGAGGACTTGGAGGGGAAAAAAAAGGGCACTGATTCTTGGCCCCCTGACCATTTCAATCCATCTTTGGGGTCTGGTGAGCTGAGCACTTGGGAAATGCTGATAGGGAGGGGCTTCCTGAGGGGACAGTCATGAGGCCCAGGTCCTCTGCCACGGGGAGTCTCCTGGACCTTGAGAGGGAGGCATGAGGGGTGGGAGAAGATATCCCTCTACCCTCGCTCACCTGGCCTGCTTGGTCAGGTTGTCCTGCAAGTTGCTCTGACCTCCTGTGCTGGGGGTTAGTGCCCACAGCTCAGGAGGGAGACAGGCCCTGCCACTGACTATAGCCAGTCAGTCTGGGATGGACACAAATTGGACATACAGATATGCCTAGGGTGATTTTACTAACACACTTCCTGGAGGCACTTACGGTGGCAAGGTGGAGACTCCCAGATCCCCACAGAGCTTGAATTCATCCCCAAGAGATGAATAATCTGGCTCACTTTGGAAGGAGTGAAAGATCCCGGTTGGTTGGGCACGGACATGTCTAACACTGGGAAGTGAGTGGAGTGGGGTAAATAATCTCCCTCTTCTTAATCCAGATACAGCAGAGCTAGGCCCCTGCTTGATGAGCCTCTGGGGTCAGAGAGCAGAACTGTGAGCTGAGCAGGACTGTCTGAGGAGTGACCTGAGGAGCTCTCTGGGTGGCCAGGAAGCACAACTTACCTTCTTCCAATGGGAAAGGCTGAGTCTCTTCCTGGACTCAACTTCCCACTGGACGGGGCCCCCAAGCTCTCCAGGTGTTAGGGAGCTGACACCTCCCCCAAGTCCCCTAAACACCTGGCCTCTAATTTAGACTGCTTGACATTTGAGCCTCTAATGTTCATCTCTCCTGGGCAAAACCTCTCTTACACTAGCCCCCTAAAAAAGGAGAACAACCGTGGGCAGCCACCCAGCTGGGGCAAGCCCCACAGTGCGTAATCTCGGCAGGATGCTCTGAGGATGGGGGCCACGGGCCCCCTGCAGGTTATTACCAATTGCTTTTACTGAGGCTCTTCCTGAGCCACTTTAGGGGACCAAAAAGGTGTAAGGTCAAGGAAATGTCTTTTTACATTATCTAAAATATCCATCCAATGGACCTCAGCTCTCAACACCAGACTCATATCCACCTGTGCACTGGCCCATCTCCACTTGGATGTTTCCTGGGCATATTTAGCTCACGAGGTGCCAACCTCTACCCCCTCTCCCCAGCCTGCTCCTTCCTCATCTTTCCCATCTCAGCAAATGGGAACTCCATTGTTCCAGTTTCTAAGGCCATGATTCTGGTAGTTTCTCTTGATTCCTCTCTTTCTCTTATACCTCTCATCCAATCTGTTAGTAGAGCTGGCAGAGTTGATCCAGGATATATTTAGAATCTCAGCTCTTCTCACCAGCTCCCTGGCTACCACCAGAGTCTATGCTGGTCCAGATGGCGTTGCTTTTGTAGAATTTAGAAAAATATCACTCCCATGACTTAATGCATGGACAGAGTTTCCTCCTCTGGAAGGATGCAGCTCCACAGTTAGGCTCTGGGCCCTGGCTGGATTCCAGCCCTACTCACCCACAAGGCCAACACCTGTGCAGTGTATTGACTGCACAACCATGTGTGGCGTGCCGGCTGGTCCACACTGGTCCAGACCCACCATCCTCTCTCACCTGCACTGCTGCAGTCAGCCTCCAATGTCTCTGCTTCTGCCCTTGTCCTCCCCACCCTTCAGACTATTCGCCCCTTTTTGCTTCCTGCCTGCCTGCTTGAGCTGGGACCTGTCATCTCACTGTCTCTGGCCCTCTGGAAGCCAGAGTGATCTTTATACAGATCAAGTCAAGTCACTCCTCTGCTCAAAACCTCACTCCAAGTAAAAGCCAAAGTCCTGACCAAGTCCTTGAAAGCCCTGTACAACTGGGCTCCTGTAGTCTCACCAACCGTGTCCCCAATGATCCCCCTGCTCCCTCTGCTCCAGGCACATGGCCCCCCCTGCTGTCTTTTGGTTGGACTCGGCTTGCTTCCACCTCAGATGGTGCTCTTGCACTCACTCTCCCTTCTGCCGGAAAGTTCTTCCACAGATATTTACCTGGCTCCTTCCTCACTCTCTCTAGGTCTTTACTCAAACGTCACACTGTCCAACTATTTCGAACTGCAGCCATCCACTCCTGAAACCCAGCACTTCTCACTTCCCACAGCTCTTTTACTTTCTCCACGGCACCCACCACCGTCTAATGTAGCAGATGCATTTTACTTACGTACTGTGTGTATGTCTGTCTCTTCTCACCAGCATAAGCTTCAAAAAGGCAGGAATTTTTGTCTGTCTTGCTTTTGGCTGTAATCCCGGCGCCTAGAAGAGTGTCTGGCACATCATAGGTGAACGATTCATTTGATATTTGTTGAGTGAATGAGTAGCATGAAGCAGAGTAGGCCTCTTACATTGAACCACATGAAATTGTTTTTGCAGGTCAAAAGTAGTCAAATATCAGCAATTTCATCTGGTTTAATCTAATATAATGTAACCCATAACAGTGGCCCAAAGGAGATGTTATATGGGGGACATTTCCCCCTGATTTGCTCTGTGTGCTTCCATTCAAAAACTTTAGGTTCTGTTTATGATCCCTTGGTAATAAATCTCCCACTTAAATAGACATTTCTCCCCCTAATTCCGTGATCCACGGAACAGTCTTCCTCCAGGTAGAGCCTGGGCAGCAACAATGCCAGTCTTGGCCTTCGGGACTTTAGATGCATTTTTTTTGGCCATGAGGTAGTTGGGAAAAGTAAAGGTTAACAGACTATCAAAGTGTGACCAGCCATCAGAAGCAACGTCAGAGACCTTGGCAGAGGCGAGATCAGTAACGAGGCAGGGCATGTCCATGTCACTGCCCAGGCCCTGGAGGAATGAGGCTCTGAGCCGGGATGCTTGTCCCCTGTCCCATTAGCTCACAGAGTGTTCAGAGGACAGAGTCTCTTCCTCTACTAGTCTGGTTTTTTTTTCCCCCTGTTTTTGCCATATAGCCAAGGGAAAGGGAATAAAACCTTGAACTTGGCCTTCTAAATCCAGCTTTCTTAAAGAGAGAGACTTTTAAAATCCATATGAAAAAGATCTTTCTTTTGGTGTCTCCAAATGCCACACTCCAGGACACACATTCTGGGAATCGGTCATATCTACAAGATACAGCCATTAGCTGCACACACTTTAGTAGTAGCTAAAAGTGCAGTTGTTAGTCAAGTGCACCTCCAACACAGGGCCCACATTTCAATGCCTGCAGGATCCAGAGCTTGGGGGCATGGGGGGACATGACACAAGCACGTGAAACTGGCTGGCTCATGTCCACGTAGAAGTGTGTTTTCTCCCAACTGTCTTGACTTTCTCAGACCACCTTTTGTCTCCCCACTTTTGAATGAGACACAGGTATAAAATATTATACTTTTCTTCTTAAATCTATTATAAGTAAAACAACGGTACAAGTGTGACTACAAATGGCACCTGGCATCGCCTCTCGGGAGTGAAAGGGTTTTGGCACACTTGACCTGTCTGAAGAGGGTCAGCCTCTGCTGAGCTTCTGCTGACCGTGGTCTTGTGGACATGCAGGTACATGTGGCTGCATAGCTGGCTGTTCCAAGAAGCCAGAAACCCAGATTCCTATATGAATCTCTTGATTTTAAAATCATGGCAATTAATTCCATTGAAGAAAAAGAACTCTGTGTGAGCAAATATGAGGAGGTATCAAAAAGTGGGTACTCTACACAGGGGATTTTAGGGCAGCCAAACTATTCTGTATATTACCGTGATGATGGACACGTGTGTATACACATTTGCCAAACCCGTAGAATATACAACACAAAGAGTAAATCCTAATGGAAACAATAAACTTTAGTTAATAATGATGTATTAATATCGGCTCATCAGCTCTAACAAATGTACCACACTAATGCAAGATGCTAATAAGGGGAAATGTGGAACCGCATGAGTAGTGCGTGGGGGTGGGTGGTATATAGGAACTCTCTTCTTTCCATTCAATTTTCCTGTAAACCTAAAACTGCTTAAAAAATGAAATCTGTAAATTTTTTTTAAACAGTGGGAACTCTACCCAAATTGTCAGCATAAGCTCATTAAGATGCAGTCTTTCAAGACATTTCTTTTCAGAACAGCATCCTGCAGGTTTTCTGAACCAAGTCACCTGATTCAAATTCAAGACTCACTGGAAAGCTCCCAAGATGAGGGGGTTTCTTATAGACCACCACTGGGGAAAGTGGAGTAGGGGCTGGAATAGGGATTCAAATCCTCAGGGAGCTGGGGTGGGAAGGATTGGGGATGCTGTTGATTTTTGCAGGTGGGCGGTGTAATCAATCAAAATACACAACACCTGGACAGGTTCTGCAGAAAGGAGAGAATTCTCATGTGATGAGCAGGGGTTGTAGGGTCTATCAAGGTGGGGATTGGAAGAGGTCCAACTAAAGCGGAGGAGTGTGTTAGCATAGACGTTATTTAAAATTACCATGTGTGGTGATAATGATAATAATAAAAGGATGGCTTTTAAGCTTTGTTATACTTTTTAAATTGTCTACAGACAATGCACTACTACATGCTTAGGGAAGCCCCTCCCATTGTCCTCCTTTCCTCTCCCACCCCGCACTCACCGCTGAGAAAGACAGACATTAGATTCAGGGATCTGCCCCCATGGGCAGGACCTTAAAATTTCACCAAGCAACTCTTCAAGGACTGTGGGAGACAGGTGGGAGGGAGGCCAATCCCCAGCCACCTCTCTATATTCGAAGAATGATTTTTGGTTAAATAGTGAAATGGAAAGACCCTTTTGTTTACACTCCAACACCAAGATGCTCAATATTTACCTTTGTTTATGCCCCGCAGCCCAAATTGTGCCATAATTCTGTTGAAAACAACAATAAAACCATTTCGCTAGCACTCGCAACAAAGCTCCTCTTTGTTCCTCATGAAGAGAAACTTACTGACCGACAGGGCATCGTCCTACTGCATAAGGACCTGGGTTCAGAGAAACCTCCCCAGCTTTGTCTCGTGAGCAGAGACCTCCTGACAAAGGTGGACGTTCACGTTCTGGCTCTCCTGGAATCTGCTCTTCACTCAGAGACTCAAACTGTGCAAAATCCAGAAAACTGAACTCCCCTTCTCCACCATCCATTTCTCTGTTGCTCATCAGCAAGGTATTATGCTTCCATCCCCTCCCCAGGCACTGTTATAAATCCCTGCAGGAAACAACAGCTACAACGGTAATGATGAGGAGGAGGATGGTGACAACCACAATCTGAAGCGTGTAATGCAGAAAGAGAGGGAGAGATCTGGTGGCAAGTGACTCTCTCCAGCAGATCTAATCACTACCAGTAAGGCGTGACTGCTTTTTCATGCACAGCATCACAAAAATTCTAGAGAACCAGGCAGGGGGTCAGGGAAAACGGCACTTTAGTAAAGCAGAGGTATATAGAAAAAAGGCTGCTGGAAATTCGGAATGCTGTTCAGCACAGTGCACGTCAGCTTTCCCTAAGGAAGGATTTAAGGGAACAAAAACAAAAAAGCAGAATTTCAGTCAAAATTGGAGCCTTCAGTTTTAGCTGAATGTGGTCTTATAGAAATGCAGGTTCCCTGTGGCTACATCTTCGAGTGTTTCAAGAAACAGAACGTATGCTTTGGAAAACCAAACCGGCCAATTAGTACATGGAAAGATGCTCAACATCATTAGCCATTAGCAAAATGCAAATCAAAACCACATGAAATATCATTACACACCCACTAGGGTGGCTAAAATAAAAAAGACAGATGATAAATGTTGGGGAGGATGTGGGAAAAATGGAACACTCCTCCACTGTTATCGGGAATGTAAAATGGTGCAGCCACTTTGGAAAACATTCTGGCAGTTCCTCAAAAGTTTAAACATGAGTCACCATATGACCCAGAAGTTCCACTTCTAGGTACATACCCAAGAGAAACAAAATCATATGTCCACACAAAAACTTGTACATGAATGACCATAGCAGCATTATTCATAATAACCAAAAAGTAGAAACAATCCAAATGTCCATCAGCTAATGAATATATAAACTAAATGTTATATCCATACAATGGAATATTATTTGGCCATAAAAAGAAATAAAGTTCTGAAACATCCTACAACATGGATGAATCTTGAAAACATTCCCCCAAGTGAAAGAAGCCAGTCACAGAAGACCATATATGATATGATTCCGTTTATATGAAATGTCCAGAATAGGCAAATACAGAGACAGAACGTAGATTAGCGGTTGCCTAGGGCTGGGTGGAGGGGACTGGGAAGGGACTGCAAATGAGTATGGGGTTTCTTTTAGGGATGACGAAGTGTTCTAAAGTCGATTGTGGTGATGGCTGCACAACTCTGTGAATATACTAAAAATCATTGAATTGTATACTTTTGGTGGGTGAATTGTATGGCAGGTACATTATATTTCAATAGAGTTCTTGAAAAAAACAAAATCAGTGAGATGAAGGACAAACATGAGAAATTGTCTCGAAATGCAGTGGATGGTAACAGAAGTGACAAAATGAAAGACAAAGAGGCAACAGAGTGGAGAGCCACCACGCAGACACTGGAGTTTCTGAGGGAGACCCTAGAGCTAGTGGGATGAAAGTCGCAAATAAAGATATAAGAAAACCCCCCTTCGCTGATTCCTTGCAAAATCACTTGGACACACAGACATCTCGACATATCTGACCCATACAAATGGCCAATAAGCACGTTAAAAAATAACTTGAGTTTCACTGTTTAATAAAGAATTGTTTGCTTGAATAACTGGCAATGCTTTTTTAAAAAAAAAAAAACAATGCCAACTGTTAGTGAGGCCCTGAGGGAACTGGGCCTCTCATATATTGCTGATGGGAACATAAATTGGTAGAACCTTCTGGAGGACAGTTTGGAAATACATACCAAGTCTTAACATTTTCTTATCCACTTTCCCAGCATTTCTACCTCTAAGAACTTACCTGGGAGTGGGAGGAGAGGAGAATGGATTTACCCAGATATTTAGCTGCAAGAACATTATGAAAATTTGTACACATCTCAAATACTCAATGATACAGGGATTTGTTGAATAAATATTGCTCTCACCATATAATTAAGAACTATGAGGCCATTAATAATGATGTTTTGGAAAAATGCTTAATGATAACTATTCATGGTTTTTTTTGTCAGAGTAAGATAATAGCTTATAAAACAGCAAACACACTAATTTTTTAATTTTAAAAATATGCATACAGGGTCTAATATACAGCATGGTGGACTATTGTTAATAATACGGTATTATAGATTTGAAAGTTGCTGAGAGTAGATCTTAAGCATTCTTACCACACACACAAAAGAGGAACGATGTTATGTGAGGCATGGCTGTGTTAATAATCTTAATCTTGGTACTCATACGTCTGCAATGTATATATATATATCAAATCATCATGTTGTACACTTTAAATCTATACAATTATATTTGTCAATTGTTCCTTAATAAAGTTAAAAAATACAAATACACATACACTATGTATACACTTAGGGAGAGTGAGAGAGGTGGAGACTGAGAATGGGAAAATTTTTCATTACACATTAAATGGTAACAGTGATTTTTATTTTATGCTTATTTAAAACATGGACTTCTATAATGGTGAAAAGAACAACAAAAGGAATGTTTAACGAGTCCTCCAATGATTGTCACCTCAGGTGGAGTCCAACCCCTCAGCAATGGGTCAGGCCCTGGCCCAGCGGTCCCTGCCACCTGGCCTGGCTACTCCTCCAGCCTTACGCCGCAGCCACACACCATCCCTGGTATTTCCTTAAATGGGTTTTGTGTCTTAGCAGCCACCTGCTGTTTCATTTGCCCTGAATGCAATCCCCCCTCTCCCCCACCTTGCTTCCTGCCTGTTGCTCTCTCCTGGGTCACCTTTCCTGGGACGGCATCCCTGGCCACCCAAGCAGAGCTCATCATTTCCTGCTCTCGCCCTTCCTGTGCATGCACTGTTTTTGTACCGGGAATAGCACTGCCGTTATGTTAACCCTTCTCTCTTGTGAATCAGTTGAGGATTAAGCCAGGTTCTTTGTCATCCTTGTTTACTCAGCATCCAGCACAGTCCTGGATAAATGTTTATGGAGTGAATGAGTGAACAAATGAATGAATCTGTCTTCTGAGCGCCAGGCTCACAAACTTGCAGGACATCTGCACTCAAGTGCCCGGTGGGTCTTTAAACGCAACATCCCCCAAACTGAGCTTTGCATCTTCTCCCTGAGGAACCTCAACTCCCCACTCCTCATTAGCAGCCCTTGCTCTTTTTGTGCACTCCCCATTTCTGTGACTGGAGCCTCCCTCTCTGCAGGGACTGTAGACAGACCATGGGGTCTCTTTTTTCTTTCATAGAAATTCCCCCAGACTATCAGTCCTTCCACTTGAAAACCTCTTGTGTTGCTTTCCCTTCTTCCCCTGCACACTGCTGCTGACCTCTCTCCCTCAGGCTCACTCTCACCTCGATATCTGCCACAGCCTCCTCCTGCTGACCCCCCAAAAATTCTGCAATGGCTTCTATTTCCTCCAAAGTGAAGTCAAAACTCTTTACCAAGGCTTTCCAGAGATCCAGCCCCGTTCCAGCCCCGTCTGTCTCTCCAGCTTCATCTCTCCTCCATCCCACCTCTTTCGTCCTTTTCCGGAGCGATCTGATGCGTTCTTTCTTGCCTCTGTGCTACTTGCGTGCTTTTTGTTTTGTCTGGAAGCCTTTTCCAACCCTCTTGCCTCCCTAACTTGTTCATCAAGCCTTAATTTAAAAGACACTTCCTCCAGGAAGCCTTCCCTTACTCCCCAGGTCTCAGTTAGGCCCCTCCGATATAAACTCCCAGAGCTCCCTACACTCCCCCCACATAACCCTTCTCACTCTGTATTCAATTGTTTACCTAATTGTTCTTCTCCCTCAACAGACTCTAAGCCAAAAGGGGGTGGGAAATCAGGTCTGCTTCTTCATGAACATTCCTTCAATGTCAGTAAAAATTAAGTCCCTACTCAACAAATGGTTAGCATTTAATAAGCAGATAGGTGAATGGATTTTTGCTTTTGCTGTTGGGGATGCTGAGTCAAACTTTGGGACCAGACAAGACATCTAATTCTTCATTTTCTGAAGGTCAGGAAGAGGAGAATGGCACAGCAGCAGACAGCTGCCCTCTTCTCCCTACCCAGGCTGCGGACTGCCCCAGAGAGGGCTCTTCAGAATGAAGGCTGCTGTGCTGGGCCTTTCCAGTGGTGCTTTTCCTCTGCCTGTCTTCCCAAGTGTTCACAACCAACTTCCCCATCAGTCATGAGTTTTTCCAAGACTCACAGGAACCTACTCTAAAGAGTAAAGGAAGTTCTCTGTGTGTTTCTAAATACTACCTCCAAAATAACTTCAGAGTTCCTGAGTTAAAGGTCCCAGGACTGAAACTTTGGATGGTGTCAAGTTCCCTATGGAGATGCTGTGGGGCTGGGGCTCAGGATAGGAAACCCCACCGCCCCACCCCACCCCGAGGCAGGATAGGAAAACCAGCAGCAATGTTTGGGTCTGGCAGGCAGCAACACAGAGGGGGGCCTCCAAAGTCGCCAGCTGGCTGAGTCAAGTTCAGAGGAATCAGCACCCCTGGGGAGGCTGGAGGGTAGCTGGGTCAACTGGGTTGGTGTGATGGATTGGAGTCTCAATCACAGATATTCTCTACCTTCTCCCTTCCCCCTCCCTCTCAGGGCTGTGTGTAGTTCCTGTCTCACTGGCTTTGGCCTTGGCTATGTGATGCGTGTTGGCCACTGGAATATGAGCAGACAAGATGCGAGCAGAGGATCTCGCGTGATTCTTCCCTCTTACATTCCTTTCAGTCACAATGAGAAGAATATGCCTCAGGTCACCACTGCTCCTTCAGCCTGGTCCCCTGAATATAAGTTTTGGACATTTTAGTTTGAGATGGCTATTAGACATCTAAGCAGAGATGCGGATGATTTGGGGTTCAGGGGGCTGGTCTGGGCTGGAAGGACACATTGAAATCATCAGCAGATACTGGCATTTAAAGCCTTGAGTCCGACGAGCTCATCAAGGTGTGAGTCTAACTGGAAGAGAAGTCCACTGAGTGGGTCTTGATTTCCTGCCATATCAAGAGGTCAGAGTGACGAGAAGGAATCAGCAAGGCAATGGAGATGGAGCATCCAGAACGGCAGGCAAGCAACCAGGCCGGTGAGGGGTCCTGGGAGCCGAGTGGAGAGGGGGCCCAAGTTGGAGAAAGTGGTCAAATGTGTCCGAAGCTGCTGAGAGGTCAGTGAGGTGACATGCCGAAGTGACCAGTGGGTTTAGTGACAGGGATGTTGTCGATGTCCTTGATAAGAATATGTTCTGCAGAGTCATGGGAGCAAAAACAACAACAGAAGGATTCAGGAGAGAATAACAGCAGAGGTGTTTGCAAGTGGAGACCATTCTTATGGAAGCTTTGCTTAGAAATGAAGGAGAGAAATGGGGCTGTAGCTGAAGGGGGAGGTGGCATCAAGAGAGACTTTTTTAAAAGGTGGGTTAAAAAATAACATTTGAACTCTGATGGGAATGATCCAGGAAGAGAAGAAATTGACGATGCAGTAAAGATGGAGGAGTGACAACAATCAGTTCATCCCCTGTAACCGCAGAAGGTTGAATGTGGGCTTACATGCACAGAGGTGGGAAAATACAGTGGTGGGAGCTTGCAGACATTCTCTTCCAGTTGCATCAACTTCGTCTATGAAACAGGAAGCCAGGTCATCAACAGAGAGTGAGCATGTAGGTGGCAAAGAAGAAAGTATGATGGAGTCGTCTCGGAGAGCTGAAGAATGAATGGACCAAGGATGTGTAGCTTGCGTGCTGGCAGGCAGTGACTGCTGTGAGCGCTTTGTACCTACCATCTAATAAAGCCTCATGGCAGCCGTATGAAGTAGGCCTTATTATTTGCCCCATTTACAGATGAGGACATTGAAGCACAGAGTGGTCAAGAAACTTGTCCAAAGTCACACAGCAAGAAAGTGGGAAAGCCAGGATTTGAACACAGGCAGTGTGGTTCCGGGCCCAAATACTTAGTCATTAGGTCAGGCTGCCCCAGTTAAACATACGAAAGCCTGTCACAGAACTGAACTAAATGGAATAAGGGTTGAATTAATGTTGTGGTGCAACCACTGTGTGTCAACTCTGTGCTAGACGCCTTCACAACTTTGTGCAGTCATGGTTATTATCAACCCCATGTTACTGATGAGGACACTGAGGCCCAGAGAGATTCAGTTGCCTGTTAAAAGCTGCAGAGCTGGGAAGCGGAAGAATTGGGCTTTGAACCCATGTCAGTCTGATTCCAAAATCCATGCCCTGTACACAATGCCAGAAAACCGCTAGAGCATGTGAGGGGGTCCACCCAGCTAAAGCTAACTCATTAGCAGGATACATCAGAACCCTCCCTACAGCAGGCTGGGATCACTTGCGACCTTTATCCTTAGCAGGTGCAGAACTTGCTGCGTCGTCCTTACAGCAGGAAGAATTTAAAAGGAGATGACTTTGGGGGAAGGCTGGTGGTCTTACTGACCATTTTCAGATGCTTGATCCATTCAGTGAGGAGGAGGAGGACTTAGAGGCATACAGCAGGAATTCTGGAATTTTCTTTTTCTTTTAATCAAAACGATAGCCTTCTATCACAAGAGCACTCGTTCTACTTACACCAGCATTTCCAAAAACCATTTTCTTGAGAAAGAGTGCTCATCATGCATCATCTATGCTGAACAGCCACCCACTTCCTCAAATGCAAGGAAGCAGACAGTTAAAAAAAAAAAAAGCCAAGAGGCCGCAGTTGTTTATCACGATCTCGCCTCAGTGAGGCCTGAGATTCTTTCGAACAGGAGCTTTGCTTCCCATGACGCAGAGCGAAGTGTCAACTGGGATATTTCTGGTAAAACTGAAAGCAAGAAAAGCAGGGTGCACACTTCACGAGGTACCAGCCCCTGTGGGACTGCGGGTGGGGTTGGGGGGGTTTGGGTGCCATCCCCAAGTGACAGATGGATGGACCTTTCATCTGAGAGAAAGGAGGAGACACGTTGGCAAGTCGACCTCAAACCCAAGGTTGCTTGTGAAACGATCATCAAGGGGGAGACACATACACACCAGCTCGAGGGAAGGATCAAAAAGGCACGGGCACGAATCGTTACAGACTTGCCGCTCGGGCAGCTGCTCACACGAACCAGAAGCAAAATGTCCCTGAAGTTGCCAAGAAACTGGGATTTCCACCTGAAAATGGAGGCTGCGAAAATAGGTAGAGTCAATGTCTCTTTGTTGCCTTTGTGGTTCATATACTCGAGCACCCACCATTTGCATGTTGGTCCACAGGGAGCAGAGTCTACTTAAAAATGGGTTTCTCACAAATCTGGGTTGGGGGAAAAATTTGCATTCAAATTGATGTGTTGGCTCAAAGTTCCCAAGTGCTGGGAGGGGTTCTCCTTCGTCTCGAGGTGGCGGTGGAATGGAGCTCCTCAGTGTGTGGGATCTGGGGTACTTCGGATGGGCTAAGGCTACAGATCATACACACAACTGTGAGTTTTTCTCTATTCATCACGGAAGGATAATTTCCTTCCTGTTTGGAAACTCATCCATATTTGGAGTGGTTTTTGAGGGGAGCACAGAGAGCAGAGTCTTTTGAAGTGCTTAATCTGTGAGTCAACTCGAGGTGTGTGTGTTGTGAGCCCATTGGGTCTCCAGGCCCTCTCTGTGGACTCGGGGGGCTGAGGTGGGGTGACTGGTAGCAACAAGTAAACGCGAGGACCAGACGGGAACTTAGAGACATTCGAAGGAATAATAAAGACAATTTTTGTTAAAGGAGCAGAATGGAAGGGAATTCTTAGCTAGAGGAGCTGAAAAAGAGAGACATTTTAGATTAATTATCTTAAGGGATGCTGGCATGTTTTCTGAAATATCCTGGCCTTTTATCCATACCTCTTCTCATTAATGATGATGGTGATACATTGATTTTAATCTGGTATATACTTGTTATCATGAGTTTCTTTATATGGGTTTCTTCTAGTAAACTGATCACGGTACTTTAGGATAGAGCAACTGGGCCAAAAGTGATTCTCTGTGTTTTACACTTATACCCATACAGTGGGGGTAATTTCCTCGATATTAGACATAGATAAGTGTTAAGGTGTTTCTAACGGCTTAGAAAAGTTCTGCTGGGAATAAAGTTTAGACTTGGGCCTCTAATGGTGGTTAATGTGCTACTCAAATAAGTGGTCCATTGCAAAGTCACATAATGGAGGGCTAATGATGTAGGTCTGAGAAAGGATTTGAAAGCAAATTGAGAGTGATCAGAGAAGCCATTTATCTTAGTGACCAGGGAGGTCCCTAATCAAGCTAGGAACCACTGCATGCTGAGTTCAGCCCAGAGAACAGGTAGTGTGCATACCTCTTACATAAGCAAGAGATTTTTCTCCTAACTGCTGTTGATACCAGTGTACTTGGCTAATGTTCATTCTGTTATACGTCATAAAAATCTGTTTTTAGAAGTAAAACTTCTATGATACTGTTCCTTTGAAAGTGTCCTTCTTCTGTTTACGTGGGATCATTCTATCTTCTTACCATCTGTGTTTGAACAGGTCTTACTCTCCTTCTGTTTAAAAATAGGAAACTTGAGACAATTAATGGTTAAATGATTTTTCTTTCAGGCATATAGGAAGTTACCACCTTAGAGCTCAGGTCTGAATATTCTCAGACCTGGGAGTAGGTTGGGTGGATTTCATTATTTCTACCAATGCTTCCTAAATCATGGTCCCATAGCTGGCCCATATCAGTCAACTCAAGTTCTTGCTAAAAATGCAGATTACTGGATGCCATCCTGACTTGTGAAATCAGAATCCCTGGAGGGTGGCCCAAGAATCTGTAATTTAACAAGGACCCACCCCTTTATCCCACCTGATGAGGAAGGCCTGCTGTAGGGGCTGTGGTCTAAGTTAGTAGCCTCGGAGAGTTTCCATTCATCTAGCATAGAGCATGGTGCCTGGTCTTAGTGCGCACACAATAAATATTTGTTGATTGAATGAATGATTGACTACAATCAGATGATATTAGTTAGTATTATTTAATTAAAAAAAACTGTAATTAGGTAATTACCTAATGTAATTACCTAATTACCTAATAAAAAAAACTGTAATTACCTAATGAAATTACCTAATGAAATTGTCACCCCAAGAGATTGGACTGCAGCCAGAATACCTTTCATGAGTCTCATGTTGATGGAGAATTCAGATCACAAACTGACTCCTCTGAGGGGAGAGAGTCACTGACTCAGCCATAGGATCTCCAGTCCCCTCTCCAGCATCCTGTGTCCAGGCGCGACTGTAGGAACTGGCTTAACAGTATATCAAAGAAGCTCACCTCTATTAAGAAGATGTGTGGAACTGGGAGTCATGTCAGGAAAGCCAATGACCTGTGGTTTTCCAGCCTGAGCTAGTGAGGAGTACACCAAGGTTTCTCATCCTGGACACTATTGATATTTTGGGCTGGATAATTCTTTGTGATGGGGACTATCCTGCACATTACAGGATGTTAGCAGTCTCCTTGGCCTCTACCTACTAGGTGATGGTAGTGCCCCCCCTCCCCCCACCAGTTGCAACAACCAAAAATGTCTCCAGACACTATCAGATGTCTGGGGAGAGACATCCTCCCTAGTTGAGAACCAGCGGAGTAGACAATCACCAGAAGGGTGTGATTATAGGACCACTTGGACTGGAACCCAAGTATTATCTCATGATTCACTGTCCAGGTCAATTTTCAAGAGTCTCTTATTAAGATATAACTTAAGGGGGATGGGCAGAAGCATAGGGAGGATACCAGATTCAGCACCTGTTTCAGGAAATAAGAAGACACTGGCCCATTATGTGGCCCAGGAAGGGGCCCCGCCTTTTTTTTTTTTTTTTTTGGTGGGCTGCACTTCCAGTTTCCCCTAAACCTTTTGCATGCTGAGCCAGGCTGGAGTGAAAGTGAAAGTCCCTGAGAGCGGGGAAGGGACACCCCACTATACGGCCCTCTCAAAGAGCTGGGGAGGGCCCCACCGGAGGGCAGGGCTGACCTGGAGACCACTGCCTGGGCCTGGCAGTGGTGGGAGAACAGGACCCAGGCCGTCTTGCATCTGACTTATCAATCCTGCTAGGGAACAAGGGTTGGAAGAAAAGGAAATGCAGAGCAAACAGACTCAACTGAGATGGAGCCAAGAGCACATGTTTCTTTTTTTTTGATCCTTTATCATCTCCAGTTTCAGTCCAGCAATTAAAACTGTGACAGCCTTCCACGGCTTTCATGCGCTGTTACTCATATCTTTTACTCTTTCACATATTTGTCTTTCTAACTGAACTGTGAGCCCTGGAGGGCGAGTTCTAGGATGCAGCATCCCTTCTTGCACTCTGTCGGGGGTCGGGCACATCCAGTTCCTTGCATGGGGCACTCCATCAAGAGGTCATTGACCATCCAGGGCAAGCCCCCTTCTGCCCTGTAGTTGGGAGCATGTAGTTGGAAGATTGGTGGCTGAATTTCAGGGCCGCCCATATTGTATCCAGTCGCAGGTACGTCTTATTTTTGCTCAGTCCCCCCAAGCCAAAATAGGGGAGAACAGGCCCTAGAGAGCATCTGACTCCGAGACACATATGAAAGTGACTATGGAAGGGTGGCTGTTTTCATCTTTTTTTCTCCTCTGAAATTTAATCTTGAAAAAAAAATTATTCAGAAACAGAAATTCATTATTCTAGTCTCCCAAGCAGTAAAGTGAATAATGACAATAGTGGAGTTTTTTTTTTTCACTTGATTTTTTTCCATTTGATAAATCCTTATTTGTCTGATATGGGGTCTACTTTTGTCCTTTAGAAAATCAGAGTAAAGGGAATGAAAACATTTGTTACTTAGGATGTTCATAACTAGACCAATTTATAAAACTATAAGGCTTTATGCAATGTAGGTTATTATTCTTGTTAAAGGAAACCAGACTTGACAGTATAGTTTTAGATAAATAAATGCATAGATAAATACACAGATACACAGAGACAGAGAGAATTGAATATATAAAGAAGTCCTGTGAATCAATAGAAAATGACTGAAAAATGAACAAACAACATGAATAGGCATTTTACAGAATAGAAATAATACTGCCAATAACCACATGGAAATACGCTTAGTCACAATAATCAGGAAATGTAAATTAAAAGTACAGTGACATACTGGTTTTCACCCACCAAATTGGCTAAAATAAAAAAGTATAACAATACCAAGTGTTGGCAAGGACCTGGAGCAATAGGAACTCTCATACACTGAGGATACAACCATTTTGGAAAACAACTTGGCATCACTTAGTGAAGTTGATGATGCACAAACCCTACAAGGCAGGCATTTTACTCCAAAGACTGTCCCCTAGAGATGCTCTTGTGCACATGAACCAGAATAGATGCACAGAAGTTCCATAGTAGTATTGTTTGTGACAACAGGAAACAACCCAAATGCCCATCAATAACAGAAAAGGAAAATAAACAATAAACTGTAGTATCTTTATAAAATGGAACGCTACATAAGAGCAAAAGAACTTAATTATAGTTATACATTTAAATAAGATCGAATAGCAAAAACTTAATATTGGGCAAAAAAGGGAAGTCACAGAAGAGCAGCATGGGATTCATTTACGTTAAGGTTAAAAACTATATATGTATATGGCAAAACTATAAAGAAAAGCAAGGAATTGACTAATATAAAATTCGAGGTGGTTGTTACTTCTGGAGGGAAAGGAAGGAGAAGGCAGTTGGGAAGCTGCAAAAGTACCTCGGCAGTAGGTACACGAGAGTTTATTTTATTATTGTACATAAAAAGAACAAAGAAATGAACATGTAAACAAACCCTCAAAAATCTGGAAGGATGTACACCATTTGTCAATAATAGTTAACTATGGGTGAGGGATTTATGGGTGAGATATATTACACACATATATATTATTATTTTTAAAGTATTTTCCAGGATTTCTATAATGAACAAGTATTAATTGTGTTATTAAAAATACCCAAAGCTAAAACAAATTCCAGATTCCAAATTCCAAATCTCCAAGTTCTTGGCCAGGCATGCTGGCCCAGGGTCTTACAGACACATGCCCTTTGGCCATCAGCAGCCAGCTGCAAAGCCCTCGGCTGACTGCAGAGGTTTGAACAAGCCAGGACCCACACCTAGTCCTCTGTGAGCTTTCTGGACCTCTAGTCCCAGGGTACAGGGCTTTCTGGGAAGAGCTCCATGGCCCCACAGTGACTGGGCCAGCCTGCTTGAGCATATTTCTCGCTAACTGAACACTGAAATGCTGGTTCCCCGGGTTGGGAATCCTGAGACCATGTGGGCCATGATGAACTCATCTTTGTTCAGTGTTCAGCTTTGGTGAATGCTTTCTCTACAATTCATTGCCAGATTTACAATGTGCTAATCCAGACCAGCCTGGGTTCTGGACCAAATTTAGTCTATTTGCTGTGGCTGAAGACTTTGCACTCCCTGAGCAGCTCTGGGTCCCCGATGGATGAAGGTCCCCACACGTGAGGCAGAGTCATGGAGAAGACGCCTTCCTCCACAGTGAACACTGACACAAGGGGGTGCTCCTCCCAGGGCCCACACCTGTCTTTATTCCTTGTTCGGATAAAAATGTCTGTCCTTATGTTGTTGTCGACCTACCTATAGGCGTAAATTACATGTTTTCCACAAGATGCATGCCCCCTGCTGTTCAGGCCAGAGCCTCTTGGCCGCTTGGGACTGACGTCATTTCTCGGCCTCCTAAACAGCAGCAGAGTAAGGACCAACCTGAGTGGTGAAAGGAAGTCAAAATCTTGTTTTCTACTCCCTCATGCACAAAGTGCGCTCTGCGGACGCTGGGCAAAGCTGACCCGGATTCTGAACTTAGTCTTAAACTGGGAGCCAGCGTGCGCTGGGATTGGCAGAGGCCAGCTCAGGGGCTCTGGGTTCTCGGGTCTCTGAAAAAGGGTGGAGAGTGCGATGCCCTGAGGCCCTGGTGTGCGATACACAGCTGTAAACACCTTCTGGTCGTGGGAGTGCTGCCGTCTCTCCTCCCACGCTTCACAGTTTGTAAGGCACCTGCACAGTGTCGGATGGGAGAACTCTATGGATTCTCCGCCTGTCTCGTCAGAGCTGGCGCGTGGTCCGTTGTCAGGCAGGCCCGCCCCTTGCAACTCTCAGGGGGCCCTCAGTGAGGGACCCAGTGCAGATGAGTCAGGAGTTGCTCGCGTCAGAGCTTGGGCTTCAGGGAGGCCTGTCCAAGGACAGAGGATGAGATTGCCGGGTGGCAGGGCGCCCCGACAGTTCTAGGACCTGCGCCTCCGCGCTTGCTGTTAACTTGCCTCCTGTTCTCCCAGAGGACTCGCTCCTCCTGGGAGGCTGGGCCTTCTGCGTGGGCCAGGTTCCTGGAGCCGGGCGGGCAGCCGTGCAGCGCGGTGGCGGCCCGGGCGGAGGGGCGCGCTGGAGGCCAGGACGCAGAGAGCCGGCGCGCTGGGGACCACCGGGCGGCCGAGGGTGGGGGCACCCCGTTAAGTGCAGCCTCGAGCTGCCGCCTCTCTGGAGACTGGTCTCTGGTCATTTCAGCCAAGATGCTCCTCACCAAGGGGCGTTCAGAGTTGACCATAGAGCTTCCCTGCCGACCCAATCGTACTCAACAGGAGACTTGGATCCTCGAAAGTATCTAGGATGTGTATAGTGCAGTATGTGATTGGGTTTTTGAAAAAATCCCAAACTTAAGCAAACTAACAGTGTTGGCTTTAAGTTTCAGAATTAATAGGAAAAGTTCACATGTTGAGTCTTGTGGTGGTTTTCTTTTAAGGTTTAAATGTGAATGACACATTAGTGCTTGTGAGATTTTAACAAAAGCATTCTTTCTAAAAAACTGGTATGAGAAAATAGGCTAATATTTAAAATATTCAGAAAATCGTTAAACTTTGCTCCTGCTCAGTGGTCACGATGAAACATGAAAACACCAGAATTGTACCTCATGATAAGGCTTTAATTGCCAGAAGCTTCTGAAAATACAATAATTCTAGATATATATATATTAATTTGAGTTGGTTTTCCTCTCTGCAGTGTCCTATAGGTTTTGTCATTGGCTGAAACAGGAACAAATGTGAGTTGACTCATTAACATTTCCTGGTAGCTGAAATTACTTTTTAAGTGCTTAACTGTCCATCTGTTGGGTTCAAAATCTCAGTTGAAACCATTTTTATTTCACTGAAATATGTAATGCACTGATAATGTAAAATACACATAGAAAACGTTACTCTTTTTATAGAAACAAAAATATGGAAACTAATATTTAAAGCAATTTGACTCTATATAATATAGTATGTTATAATTTGGATTTTCACTTAAACTCTCAAAATTAGAAGAGCTGACCTAGAAAGCTTTCAAAAAGAAAAAAAGAAGTGTAGACATTTTCGCCTTCTCCGAACATTCCATTGTTTGAACGGAAAATAAAATGACATTAGAGAGCACCTGGGATTTGTTTATACAACTACATACCCTGTGTAAAGCGCTGAGCTGGTAGTGGGTGAGAATGTGCTTTATGGTATATAAAGTAATAGACAAATCATCAACTTTCTCTTAGAGTAAGTTGAAACTTTTTCTTTAAACTTACTCTTCTGGCCAAATCATGTCTCCCTGTGATACATTTTCACCTCCAAAACTTGTGGTTCTTGTACCAGTATTAATATATACAGTTGTAATAGTATGTTAAAGAAGGCAAAAATAAATGATTTATTTACACATTTTTTAAAAAAGGGAAAGATCCTGGGACCTACTGAGAAGACAATTTGGTGATGATGGTCCCGTCACACACAAGAGAGCTTGGGAGATGAGAAGTGTAACCTCCCATGAGCTCTATGGTTGGCTAATCGGGTACAAGAGATGGGAGTATGTGAGGAGCTGAAGGGAAGCCCCAGCTGTGGCCACAGCGGTTGAAACTAAAGGGCACCCGTGGAGAGCCAGAGATGACGTGGGGGGCCACGGTGCAGCCCAGGCCAAGAGGAGGGATTCCACCCAAGGGATGGTATGTAAATTTTGTAGAGTTTCCAGATGGGAACTGAGATATGGAAGTTACAAAGAGAGAAAATAATTTGCATTTCTTGTCTTATGTTTCCCTCATCATCATTTTTCTCCTTGAAAGCTTTCTAAAAAACCAAAAATCACTTTACCAAAAAACATTATACCCATAGGTCTAGTAGCCAAGTATAAAGACAGTCCTGCTCCCTGCTCCTGCAGGGCTTGCAGGCTAGTGAGGCACAGACAAGGAAACAATTACAAGACATCGAGACAAATCCTATGACGTGAACAGTGGTGGGAGCCATAGGAGGGCGCCTATGAACAGGAATTCTGGTCCCGCCCCCGCTCTCACCATCACTGCCATTCCTTTTCTTTAAGATGTGGACAAGTATGTTCTTCAATGAGTCCCAGACTCTCCATCTTTCCCACACTTTCCTCTACATAGTCTCTGTTTCTTTGGAGAAGAAAAATCTTTATAATTTTGTATAGCTTCTGCTTGTGAAGGGATTGAACTGAAAGTCCTGGTGACCTGGCCCCACTCACCTGCCCACTGTCTCTTGCCACACCTGCTTCCTTCCCCAAGCAGGCACGCACTCCCACTGCAGACCTCAGCCACATCTTACATTTCCCAGTTCCTGCTCTTTCTCAGCTGCCTGGAAGCCTCTCTACTCAGGGCCCCCTCTCCACCACCCGGTTCCTATCCCTACTTTAGTTACAGTGTAGACATCTTGTCCACTGGGGGTCCCTCAGTCTGCAAATCACGGGAAGGAAAGTATAATAATCCTTTCCCAGCCATTTAGACAGAGGGGCTTATAGCTCTAGAGACTGTGCCCTTCCTTTGTGGTGAGCTCAGTGAACGCTCCTGGGCTTGCATGACAGGAGTCAACCCTACCAACTGATTGCTAGGTATTCGAACAAAGAAATTTAATCAGTAATATGCAACAACAGTGCTCTAGGCCCTCCCTGGAGAGAAGAAACTTGAATTGCCTGTAAAAAGTGGCATTGACAGAGGATTGTCTAAGGGATGACTTGCCCATTGACTCTCCTTGATAGGCGTGCAGGAGGGCAGGAGGGTGTTTGGTAAAGAAAACAGAAAAGAGTGCAAGGACTTGGGACCCTCCTGCTAATTAGCAGTGAATCCCAGGGCAAGTCACTTAACAAATAGGATTAACAACATGTCTGTTGAGAGGAAGAAACTATTTCATGCACAGAACACATGGTAGGTGCTCAGCAAACACCTGTTTCCTTTCTTTATAGATAATCTCATTTCCAACCTCAGATCAAACTAGAGGCTGTACATGACCTTGGCCTACGCCCTCACAGAATGGGCTCACTGAGTTGTGCTTTATTGTCACACCCGAAGTTTGTGTCATTACCGCAAGTAATGATTTCATGGAATCTGCTCCCAATTGTTTTGTAAAAACAAGAACAAGGTGGTCAAAAGGTACAAACTTCCAGTTATAAGATAAACAAGTCCTAGAGATGTATGGCACGGTGACTATAGTTAACAGTACTGTATTGTATATTTGAAAGTTGCTAAAAGAATAGATCTGAAAAGTTCTCACCGTAGGAAAAAAAATTGTCACTATGTGTGGTGACGGATGTGAACTAGATTTATTGTGGCAATCATTTCGCAATGTAACATATATCAAATCATTATGTTGAACTCCTAAAACAGAATCTTATGTGTCAATTATATCTCAATAAAAAACAAAGCAAAATAAAAAAAACGTGACCTTCTCTGTGCAGCCTCGCTGACATCTCCTAGGTGAAGCACTCCACCCAGGGTACCGTAAGTCTAAATACCCTAAACATGTGTCTCATTGCATTATAATTCTTTATTTCTCTGTTTGTCTTCTATACTTGATGTGAGCCCACGGTTACATAGTACCTAGCAAGGTACTGTTTATACGACAGTTGCTCAATAAATGTTGTTGAATGACTGAAAAAAAGCCGAGAACAAGGAGTGGACAACGCTAGTGACTCCTATGTATAACTCTGTGAGAAAATTAGTTGAGAATTCAGTGCTCAGAAACACTTTGTCTTCTTTGAGGGACCGAAGTGTTTCCTCCTTTTGGGTAAGACGGTTGTGCAACTTATTGTGTTTCTCTTTTTATCTTGGCTTCCAGGAAACTCAGAGCTAAATTAGAAGCTCAATCACAGCAACTTTCAACCATTCGATTAGCATACTTATATTTTCCTTTGCCTTTGATATGAATTTATATGTTCATTGCAAATGAGTTTTTTATTTGAATGTGAAAGTCCCATTAAGTCTTTCCTTTTCTTAAGAAGAGAGTGTAAGTATATATAATATATCAGTATTGAGTACTCCTCAGATATCCTGTGAGTAGATTTCATACTTAGTAGTAGCAATTGGGCATTACAGTTTTTCTAAGAATGGCGTTCAAAATTGTCAGTGCTGAGAATCAGTTCTTTTAGTTCATAAATGAAAACACAATTCTACGACCACTCATATTCTTTCTCTGGAGTTGCATAAAACGATGGTATGATTAGTACGTTGAGGCCAGCCATTTCATTCATTCATTCATATAACATTTATTTGTTCACCTCTGTATTATTGGTCCTTTTCAAGGAGCATCCTTAATACTGTGCTTCTCATGCTGTAGCGCTCCCTCGCCTACACCTCCATCTTCCTAAGAAAAGTGTTTTTCAACTTGGTGCCACCACAGATTCTCCATAAGCTGTGAGGACTGTGACTGAATCAGGTGACAGCTGCTTCACTTCCTCCCTTCCTCCCTGTGTAACCCCCCCCCCCGAAATGTCCACACACGGATCTTAGTTCAGATGGAGCTGGCGATACTTTGCTGCTGGAACCACGGCCTGTGGCTTCTGAACCATTTGTATGCTTCCTTGTCGGTTTGGAAGTTTCGAAATGAAAGAGGAAGTGCTACAGTATAAAGTTTCGGAGGCTGATGTAGACTATTTTTTAATATTTTAAAATAACTTAAGTTTACAAAAAGAATTTTCTGACAAAGTCTGAACTAGCTACAATGAAATGGCCCAGCTATATATAGTACGGTAGGTAGCTTTGGAGTCAGGCTGCCTAAATTTGAATCCCATCATCCCTCATTGCCACCTATGTGTCTGTGGTGCTCAGTTTCTTCATCCATAAAATGGGCGTAATCATAGGGCTAACGCATATGGTTATAGTGAGCATTAAAGGAGGTGATCTTTGTAAAACCCTTAGCATTGGTGTGTGCTTCATGAACATCAGTGGTCATTATCGTCACCACCTTGGGCATCACTACAATGTAGGCATGATGCCAACTCCTTCTAACCAAGTCGTTGGTGAAAGCCACAACCAGCAAGACTAGGGTTTTGTTCATATTGGTCCAGTTTAGTTCTTTCTTTTTAGACAAATGGTCTTTACAACACCTTCTGATCCACTTTCCTGTCTGATGTCGGCCCCTGGCCCGCAACAAGTGTGCCGGTCTGGAGTTGACTGGCCATGTCTTGTTTCTTACTCCTTTTCCCTCCAGTCTTTGAATGTGCTGTCCTTCCTTAATGCACATGAACTTTATCAGTTATGTTTACATAGCTATACTTGTTTTCTTTTTTCCTTTTTTTTTTTTGTTTTTCTTCTTTTGCTTTGTTCGTTCTTTGTCATTTCTTTCCTAAATCAGTAAAGTACCTGAATTGTGACTTTCCAATAAGGATAATGAGGAGCTTCTGGGAAGTTTCCTGCGGAATGCCTGCTGTGGAAATGTCACTGTCTTCATGCTGTTGGGTTAGCAGCAGTTCCTCTAACTTCCCTTACTTGGGTAGGAAAAGAGTGACTCTGTGTTGTGCACCACCTGGAAGACCCTTCTCCATTACTGAGCAGCCACTTCTTCCAGAGCCACTAACCTCTCCCACTGTCACATGTACCTGTGGCCACTGAAGTGAGATTGAAAGTTCTTTGTTTGGGCTTCATTGGGGTCAATGTTTAATGTCTGTGATCACTCACATGTGGGTTACAGCAGTGGCTGACTGACTTTCGGGTTTACTGCAAGAATCCTGCACGTGGCCTACTATTCATTTTCAGATCATTATTTTCAGATATAATTGTAAGGAAACAGCAGGACCTTTGAAACGAGACTCCCATCTTCCCTGGCCTCAAGTCTGCTGCTACTCCCCAAGGTTTCTTATAAGTGCATTCATCCTCCCTAACTGTCCTGCATTTTATTCTGCGCACTTGGTCATTTAGAACTCAGACACTCATTTTGCTGGAGATGAGGAATCTCACCTGCCCACAACCCAGAGTCATGATGATGACAGGTGCAGAGCATAGCTGTCACCTCCAATCCAGCCTCGGCCAAGGACCTCCGTGCTCTGTTTTTGAGACCAACCTGCCTTCTCTTCCTTTTGCACTGGTCTCCCTCCGAGCCATTCCGAGTTCTCCTGCTCAGCTAGGGTGACCAGCCATCTAGTCTGCCTGAGACTTAGGGGTTCTTGAGATATGAGACTCACGGTACAAAAGCAAGGAAAGTCACCCTGGTCCCAGAGTTCTACGTCTGAGAAAACAAGGTATTTTGAGAAAATAATGCCATCCTTGTGATAGGTGCTCTGTATATCTATTGAACTGAATTTCTGGTGAGACACACAGTTTAGAGCAAAAATGAAATTATGGGGAAACTTCTTTAAACCTTGAATTATTCTTTTATTAGTATCCATGGTCAGAAGTCCTTCCAAATTCTTTCTTCAGCCTACCTGAATCTGCCATGCTAGCTTCCTCCATCTGTTTTTATGAATTTTTAAAAATTTTTGCCTATGGGGCCGCCCAGTGGCGCAGCAGTTTAGTTCGCGCTTGGCAGCCCGAGGTTCGCAGGTTCGGATCCCGGGCGCCCGCCGACGCACTGCCTGTTAGCCATGCCGTGGCGGCGTCCCATATAAAGTGGAGGAAGATGAGCACGGATGTTAGCCCAGGGCCAGTCTTCCTCAGCAAAAAGGGGAAGATTGGCAACAGATGTTAGCTCAGGGCTGGTCTTCCCCACAAAAAAAAAAAAAAAAAATTTTGCCTATACTTTCTCTGGTAGGATTGGGAACCACACCTGTCAGTCATATGGCAGGGTACTTCCTTCCAGAATCACACAAAAATTCCTGCCCTGTGCAATCTATATCTGGCCTTTAGGATTGCCATTTTGCTTTCTGGATGTTTTCTTCAACTCTACTCCTTCCTCACCATCACCATGGCCACCACCCATCTCCTCCTGGAAGCCTTCCTGGATTGCCCAAGTAGGATTTGTCCCTCCTTCTTCTGTGAAATTGTACCACTTTGCTCATTTTCCTTCTATTCTGATTGACACATATTTATTGGACACCTACTATGTGCTCGGCACTGTACTAGGCTCAGGATGTAAGAAGATAGAAAAGCTTAAGATCTTACCTCAAGTAGCTCACAGTCTCATTGGAGAGACACTCAGAGGGAAGCAGGGCTGTCCCAGCAAGAGAATCAGAAGTTCATGAACTACGTAACTGTGATGGCGACATTTAACAAGCTGACGCAGGGTTTGCTCTGTAACTAAAGTTTCCTTACCCCACTTGAGCCATAGCCCAGAAATATCTACAAGGGGCAAGTTTTTACTTGTTAATTCAAATCTATACTCTCCTTCCAAAACGCACAAATCACGTTTCCAGCCCCAGATTGCTATTCTGACTACCGGCCAGTAGAGAGCGCCCGCAGACAATGGACGTAGGTGCATTTCTGCCGACAAACCGTCTGTTTCCCTTGTTTCTCTCCAGAAACCTTTGAATTTAACCCGTCTCTGGTCAGCACAAAGTCTGTCCCATATCTCATCCTTCTGGAGCCTGAAATGCCCTGCAATATAATGAAAGCGCTTGATGATTTAGTCTCCTTTGTGTCTTTGCAGATAAAAACTGAGGTTCCAGATAAAAAAGTGTTTCTTGAAAGCAAAAAAAATTAAAAACACAAACCAACTCGACTTAACTAAGAAGCCAGACCTGAGTGTAGTGTCAGGGTCTTTAAGAACACAGTCTTTGAAGTCAGACAAACCTGGATTCGATTTCCAGCTCAACCTTTTATCACCTCTTTGACTTTGGGCAAGTAGCTACCATCTCTCTGTGCCTCAGTCTTCTCATCTGAAGAATGGGGCCAGTAGTACTGCCCACTTTATAGACTTGTTATAAGAATCAAATAACGCGTGTACAAGTCACTTAGCACAGTGCCTGGCAATGACCTTGTTTTCATTATTGGTAGTATCTCTCCTTTGATGGCCTCGTCTCCAATAACACTTCCTCCAACTAGCTCAGCTGCTCAGAGTCATAAGTGAACCACGTCATCCCTGTAATTGTACCATCTCTGAAATCTCACTTTCAGTCTTCCCCCGCTGTGACGACCCCCTCCTACGTGCCCAGCTCCCCCACTCCAACAATTGTCTCAGCTCAATGAGCGATCATTCCGGTGGTTCTACTGCTTTTTCACTATCCATCATCCATTACATCCTCCCTACTGTAGCTTCCCCATTCTGGTGGTGTAGAAGCACTGAACTAACCCCCTGAAGTCCTCTGCCCCTCCCCCCACTGTCATAACCACTGGAGAAACCCCTGACCCTGCTTAAACCCAATGATCCACCCTCTTGGTGCCTGTACCCGGGCAGCTGAACATCACTGAGGAAAATCAGACCACTGAGCAGCCTGGAATCACTTAAAATTTGTAACCAATCATATCAGAGGGACTTTCAACAGAGCCAGACAAGCCTCCTGTGCCTACCTGGTAAATTTACTTTCCTTTTCCCCAAAACGTTTTTCTTCTCTCCTCAAGGCCTTAACACTTCCTCCCACCTTCACTCTCACTTTTATGTTTCATCGAGAAAATACATGCCACTGAATGAAAACCACTTGATTTTCCTACCACCAAGTGCTTCTGTCTACCCACGTCTTCACCTCCAGTATTACCCTCAGACCTCCCGGAGGCCTGGATCTGAGAGGGTCCCGGCTCCAGCTGCATTCCTTCTCACAGGGAGAGGCAGCTGGCCAAGGGGACGTGCCCACCTGCAGCCTGTGCCCTGCTTGCTGTCATAGACCGCTTGGGACTGTGAAATTCCCCACGCAGATGGCCAGAGCTGTTTCCAGGGCCCGCATTAGTGTTCTCCTGGGTTCCCCCAGTGGTTGCCCTGAGGATTGTTGATTGCAGGGAGGCCCAGAACAGAGTCCAGATGTCTGGGCTGATGTGTCCACGTGCATGTGTGTGAGGCCTCTCCCTGTGAAGTGGAGCTGGAGGTGGGAAGAGAAGGGGTGCAGGCCGCAGGATGGGGGCTGCCGTTTGTATTCTTGCCACAGGTTCTCAAATGGCAGCGGTAGACTGGTCACTTCTCATTCTGCAGTCAACCTAATTAAGCACTGGCATGCGCCACTCCACCAAGAAGGTTCTCATCAAAGTCACGAATAATCCGTACCTTGTCAAGCCAAGGGCAAATCCTCTGTCCTCTTCTCACTCCAGTATTCTGCAACATTTGACATAATCAGTTGTTTTCTCCTTGAAATAATTTGAAAGCTTCCTTAATACCACACTCCCTGGCTTCCCCTTGCCTCATGAGCCACTCTTTCTGCTGGAGTCTCCTTCTCCACCACACCTATTAACTTTGAAGTGTCCCAGGCAGAACTGGCTACATCGTTGTGGGACCTGGTGCAAAATGAAAATATGGAGCCCCACGTTCCAAATTATTAAGAATTTCAAGAAGGTGACAGCACAGCATTAAGCCAAGTGCAGGGATGGTCTAAGCGTGGAGCCCAATGTGACTGCACAGGTTGTGTGTCTATGATGCCAGCCCTGGTTCCAGGGCTCAGTTCCCTCGTCCGCTTCTCTTCATCCATCCTCATTCACTGGGTGGTTTCATCCCTTCCCGTGGCTTTAAATTCCATCTGCACTTTTATACATTAGCTCCAACCTCTCTGCTGGCCTCTGGACTGCTCAGCATCTCCACCAGGATGTCTCATGGGCTCTCCTAGCATGTCCGGCACAGAATTCAGAATGACCTCTCTTCCCACCCGTCTCATCCAGTTTATCTGACCTTAATAAAAGGCTTTACCATTCACCAAGTTGCTCAGGCTAAAAACTCACAGTCATCTCCCATTCATCTTTTTCTCTCCCACCCTGCATCTAATCCACCAGAGAGAACGTTCAGATTCATTGCCAATGAATGCCTCCAATCTGATTATTTCCACTATCCCTGACACCGTAAACAGCATCATTTCTTGCCTGGCCTACTGCAATCACTGCTAACTAGTCTTCCTGTCTCCACTCTTGTCCTAAACCATGGATTCTCTGCACCATGGCCAGACTTGATATTGTTAAAAAGTGGAAATTGTTAGGTCGTGTCTTCTTTAAAATCTTCAGTATAGGTGGAATGAAACGCAAACTAATGATCCTGCCTATGGGACCTAACCCCTACCCCTCTCTCCCAACCTGTCTGCCACTCCTCTGCTCCTCTCACATTGCCCTTTAGCCACACCCACCTTCGAGGTCTTCAACACTTGGTGCTCAAGACTACCTGACAGCCTGCCTGCTGCAGTCTCTGAAATGCCCTTCCCCCTGCTCTTACCATGGCCTTTCCTCCATTCCATTCAGTTTCGGTCCCAATATTATCTCTTCTAAGAGGTCTTTCCTGACCACCGTATCTAAAATAAGCTCCACTACTCCAGGCTCTCTTTATCCTGTTTTCTTATTTTATTTTCTCCATTCACACTTTTCGTACCTGAAATGATATTAATTTGTTTGCAGGTCTGTGATCTCCAACCCCCACTAGATTATAAGTCCCTTGAAGGCGGGGTTTGCCTGTTTCCGTCATTTTAAAATCATCACTGCCAAGAACAGTGCCCAGCACACAGGAGGTGGTCAGAGACTTTTGTGGAATAGCTGGGGACTGATCTGTGGCCTTCTAATTTTCCTCCACCCCGGTGACATGAAGTAAGTTGAGATAAGACCAATGCATGTTTTTTGCTGCCCTAATTAGTGTTGAGCAACAGTTTGGTCCAGAGAGGCAATTCTGACTTTCTTGTGGAGAAGGAAGTAGGACTTTTGGTTTCTGAAGCTAATTTGGAACAGCATGTGGGTGACTGAGCATTCAGCTATTCTCGAGAGAGGTCAGGGCCTAAGTCACAGGGCTTGGACTGCTGAATAGGGTCAGAAGGGATACTGTTGCTCCTATAATCAAAGTCTTCTTGATGACTAAAGTGTGGCCAAAGAAGTCCTCTACTTCAGTCTCAGGGGACTGGGGGAGCCATGTTCACCAGCCCTGCTTCCCCTCCACCTGCTTCTCTGTAACCGGAGCATCCAGGGAGCTCCTAACTCAGGTGCAAAGCAGCTTTATTCAGGAAATACAAATACTAAAGCTATACACCAGTTTTTTCATGTGGTCAGCGAATATAGGTGGACAGCTGAGATAAGGGGCGAGGACGAGCAGGGAGAAGAGGAAAGGAAGAAAGAGAGTAGGAGAGAGGCACCCAGCATATGGAGGGGGTGGAAAGAAGGAGGAGGGAAAAGTGGAGAATGTGAGGTGGGCAAGAGAGGAGCCCCTATATGGTTTTGCAGTTTGGGAGGACCCTCTTCAAAGCCCCGTAAGTTGACTTCCACCAGCCACCAACCAGCAGCCATACAGCATATCGACCACACAGTCAGAAAGTAATTACGCTGTTGGGCAATTGCTGATGACAAAATAGACTGCGACTGTTACTCTGGACTGTTTGACTGAAACTTCCTTCTACCTTCTCTCTCTTTGGGGAGATTGAAAACTAAAACCAAGATTTCTCAGACTTCTTTGTAGCTAGGATTCTAGAAATAGATTGCATTCTGCTGATTAGCTTCACTCACATGAGTTCTGGAAGGTGGAAGTAAAGTGCGGGCATCTGTTTTCCCATGGCTCCTTCCTGGCGTTGCTGCTGGCGAGCAAGATCGGAGCGCGTGAGGCTTCCGGGCAGCAAAGCTCCAGCGTCCACTCTCCAGCGTCTTCGGTGTGAGGGGCAGTGGCAGCAGCCGCTGTAGAGGGACCTTACTTGTGGAATTCCCCAAGGGGGCTGCTCCCTGAGGGAATCAGGTCTGCTTTGCTCTGGAAGGTGTTCCAGGAGCCTAGAGCCTGCTCCTTCAGCTCCTCCAAATATTTTATAAGCACCTGAGTCCTTATAAGGCGATTCCTACATCCTGCACTGAACTCTGATCAATATATTGGCTTATGTCACTATTGCAAAGTTTGCACACAACTCTATCTTCTTTTCCACCCAGAATGGCCCATTCCATAGACTCCTCCACCAAATACGTCTCCAGAGTCTCTGGTGCCACCGACACCCCAGCAGCCAGTTAGTGCCTGAGCAAAGTACAGGCCTCAGGACACACTCCTGCCATTAAAATATTCTACAAGAAGTTCACTGACTAGTAGGAAAATCTACAATAACCCTGGCTAGCACTTCTGTGGATCCCTCAAAGAGACAGACTCATCAGTCCAGTGGCCGTCCATCCCAGTTGTCTCTCTTCATGCACCCTTGTATTGTCCACTCCTCACTGCTCTATTTGGTGGCTAAGATCCTCTTCTCAGGGCTGGCTGCATGGGTGTGCAACACACAATCACCCGGGGCCCCAAGCTAAGCTCAGCAGGGTCCTTGGCTTGGTTTAATGCTCTGCTGTTGCCATCTTGAAATTCTTAATAGTCTTTGAATAAAGGTCCCCACATTTTCATTTTGTACTGAGGGCCACGAATTATATAGCCGATGCTGATGTTCTTCCACCTCATCTTCCAGGAACTGGGTCATTGTTGAGCCAGACCTTGACCTCAGGACCTCTTCCTCCCCCAGGTAGTGCACATCGGTCCTACTAATTCTGTCTCCTACCTGTATCTCAAATCCACCCACTTGTCTTTCCTCCATTTCAGGCCGAGGTTACACTGTAAGCCTCCTAACCATTCCAGCCTCCAGTTTTCATAGTCTGTAATTTATCCTCTGCAAGCCCCCCAGTGCCTGCACATGTTGATAGTTTCCTTGATCACAGCAGTCACCCCTGGGCTCAAGGAAATCACGCAAAAGTGGCATCAGGCTCATTAGCTGAACCTCCCGTACCTTCCTCTAAGTCATTGGTTCTCAAACTTGCCTGCTATTTGGAATTGCCTGGGGAGGTTTTTAAAAATTACGCTGCCTGGGTTTTACTCCAGAGATACTGATTTAAGTGGCAGAGGTGTGGTCTAGGTACTTGTATTTTTAGAAGCTCCCAAGCGACCAGATAGGCAGCAAAGGTTGGGAACTTCTGCTGTTTTGGGAATAACATTGCAGACTCCAAAAGTTGTAGACCACTCCTCTTCCCATGATTTTCACCTGTACACAGTGTCTCATTACATCCCAAAAGGGATTAAGGAATGCTCGTCCTCATTCAGAGCCCAGAGAGGGTGTAGGACTTGCCCATAGTCACTCAGGTGAGTTGGGCCAAACCCAGTCAGTCTTCTCACTCCCGGCTCAGGCCTCATTGGTGTTCTTCCAGGGACTCTGGACAGAAATGAGAGGGAATGGGTAGGGCCAGGAAAAACTCATGTGTGTATAACAGGGATTTGATGTTAAGGGTGAAGAGAGAAGGTGAAGGATACACAGCATGAATCCATAGGGCTAAAGAGCCCTATGGGCATTTGGCTCACTCTAGAGGACAGTAAGGGGCTTATTACCCTCCAATTAGCATAGCTTTCTTCTTTCCCTCACACCTACCTGTGCCATTTTTCCTTTCTGTTCCAAACGACTTCAGAGTGGCTTATGATTATACATGTAGTACGCAACTAACTCCTATATCAGGCCTGTATTCAGTGCCCTTCCCTTTGTGTCCATGGATTGGCTTCATTAAGCCCATAACCTTCTTGAAATTGTATGAAAAATGTTATGTGCACGTGCAGATTCTCAAAAGGGTCTGTCATCTTACAAAGGTTAAAACCACTGCTTTAATTTCCAAGCACAAAAAGCCCCAAATAAGGAACCCTGTGATAATTAGATATAATGTGATGGGCTAATAGCTCCATCGTCTGTCTTGCCTGTCCCGCCCAAAGGCATTTTCTGGGAGTCGTGGGTAGACAGAAGTGGAGGAGAAGATAAGGCTGGGTGGAAAATGTCACATGGCTTCTCTAGTCCATGGTCTTTTCCTAACCCATCTTCCTGGCCTGGGCCAATAAGAGGTGACAACTACCTGGCAAATTCCTGGACTTCCTTCTTGTGGAACTGCAGGTCCTGGCCAGCCACAGGACTGCATCCTGTTGGTTGATGTGTAAACTGAAGCTGACCGTAGCCACCAGAGGGCAGCACACTCAGCCAGGGCTGGGATGGATCTGTTGGGGCAACCAGACCTCTGGAGCTGCAGCTGGCAGGCTGAGCGGGTTCCTAGCAGCCATATCATGAGCTTCAAAATAACATGACCCTGTGTAGTAGATGATTGAAGTTGGGACCCCGCTGATTGTGTTGCGGCAAGGATGTACTGTACTTTCAATTATCTCATTTGGTCCTTATATCACAAAGGGCAGGTAGCAAAATTTCCCTCCACATCCTGACAGCTCTAAGGGGGTAAAACTTGGGACTGCCATAAATAAGCAAAACTTATTTAAAAATTCATGAAATCAGCTATGAAAACTGTGGGCCATAAGTCATGGCTCCATTTGTCTGTAGCAGTATAAAAATTGCAAACTGTTCTTCAAAACAGAAAGGGAAAAAAAGACGAAAGACTATGAATTCTATTTCAAGGAGAGACCTGCCATTTCTGCTTTAAGCAACCAGAGGCCCACAGTCACTTATTTAATGAAACGCTTCTAGAGGATGGCTGGCATCATCATCATTTTACAGATAAAGAGAATATGCCTCTTTGGGGCTGTTTTCTCAGCTCCCGATCTCAGAGGGCTTCCAACCCAGTCACCATGGGTGACCACAGGCTCGGCCTTTGGACCCCTGCCCCTTGGACAGAGCTGACTTGAGCAGGGTGAACAGCTCACTCAAGCTGTGTCTGTCTTATTTTCTCTGTCTGAGGTTCACAGAGGATGGGCGTTTGGAACTGAGCCCTGCAAATCGTAGGGCACTAAGAGGAAGGCCTTTGAACTCTGCTAAAACTCGCAAAGTCTACCTTGATTTCTACTCATCTTGAGCCATGACTCTTTTTTTCAAAATTTCCTTAGATTTTTTGAAATAATATGTTATCCTTAAAGAGATTATACACACATGCATACACCACATTATTTATATGTATGTATGCGTGTGTCTATATTTATGACAAGGCTTTCAACCTCAGCACTATTGCTGTTTGGGGCCAGACAATTCTTTGTTGTGGGGGCTGTCCTGGGCATTGTAGGGTATTTAGCAGCATCCCTGACCTCCATCCACTTGGTGTCAGTAGCAGCCCTCCTAGTTGTGACAACCGAAAATATCCCTAGACATTGACAAATGTCTCCTGGAGGTTAAAACCGTCCCCAGTTGAGAACCACTAAGTCTATCATCTATCTATCTATCTATCTATCTATCTATCTATCTACCTATCTGTCTGTCTGTCTATCTATCATCTATCATTTATAAATCTATATTAAATCAGCTTAACTCAGAATCTGTTTCTTGCAGCCAAAAAATTATTGACTAAGACAATGAAAAGACATGGAGAAATTATGTGAACTGCCAAAATGTGAATACAGCAAGTTAGCAGTAGAAGCAGGACTGGATATTAGGTCTCCTGAACACTACTCAGTGGTCTTTCTACCACTTTCCACAAGAGAATCTTTGGCAGGGTCTCTAATCCCACCAACTTCCTACCATTGCACTATCCCATGTACTAAAACCCAGTACCACTGGAATTAAGAGATTGAGTTTATGGAAGCAAACACCCCTGGCTACATTCCCATATTTGTCTGGGACGCTAAAATGAATAATCTGGGTGAGGATCATGGTCAGACTTTCTTCATGGGAGTGTGGCCTTGCTGCTGGGGATGGCATGCCATGGCCTTCCCTAGCCCTGTGAAAGAGAAAAGCTAAATCAAGGGGCACTATATGCCGACTCTGGGATCCTGCTCCCTTACAGTCTGAAGAGACTTAGCTTGATCTGTTTGTCTTTCCCACATTCCCATGTTTTTTGAGGCGACTCACTTCACCCAAGTCACTGGGATGGTAGAAGTCACTTTTTTTTTTTTTTCCATTCAGAAGTTACTTTGGCTATGGAAACTCTTGAAGGTCAGGAGGAGGTGAGACTGTCAGATGATTCTGTGTAACAAACTTGCAACAAATGTGAGCAGATGAAAAAAATTTTTGGAACTCAATGTCTAATAAAATTTATTCATTTTGGTCTGCAGTTATATGAGTTTAGCAAATGCACAGAGTCATGTGACAACCTCCACAATCAAGATATAGACAGTTCCATCACCATAAAGAATTTCCTCTTACTCTTTTTTGTCAACCCTTCTTTGCCAACCCTTACCTTGGGCAACCACTTGTCTTTTCTCCATCTCTAGAGTTTTGCTTTTTCCAAAATGTCATATAAATGGAATCATATAGTATGTAGCCTTTGGAGTCTGATTTTTTTTAACTCAGCAGAATGTATTTGAGATTCGTCCATGTCACTGTTTGTATCAATAGCTTGGTCTTTTTTATTGCTGAGTAGTATTCCATTGCACGGATGTAGCCATTTGTTGGTTGAAAGACATTGGGGTTGGTTCTAACTTTTGGAGATTATGAATCAGCTGCTATAAATATGTGCTTACAGGTTTTGGTGTAAACATAATGTCTCATTTCTCTTGGGTAAATTTTGAGTAGTGGGACTGGTGGGTCATATGGTAAGTATATGTTTAACTTCATAAGAAACTGCCAAATTGTTTCGCAATGTTTTTGAGAGTTCTTTGTATGTTCTGGATATAATTCTTTTGTCAGATATGTGATTTGCAAATATTTTCTCCCAGTCTGTGGCTTACTTTTCATTCTCTTAGTGCCTTTCATACAGCAAAAGTTTTTCATTTTGATGAAGCCCAATATCAAATTTTTCTTTTATACATTGTGCTTTTGGTGTCAAATTGTGTTTGATAATCCCAACCCAGGATATTCTGTGGATATCAAATATGTTTCATAAATGTTATGGATTCTTTGAGTCTCTCATTCAGCTCCTGCCTGCAATGGTTTGCAAACATTTTCTCTCATTTTTCCTTTCCAGCACTGCTCACAGGAGCACACCCACACACTTAAGCATTACAAACACAGATTTCCTGTGTCACTCGGAAACCTCAGCCCTCCCTTTCCAGGCCTCCTCCCAAAGAACACAAAAGTCACATTTTCCAAAGTATTTTTTTTATCATGCAGGGAAAAGTGCTGGAAGACTGGAGTGGTCAGTGCTATTTTTATGGCCAAACACTCCAGAATGACGTTCTGGATCCTCTTTCTCAAAATTGTGCAAGTAGAAATGGCATTCTGGAAACTCATCCTCCCAAAAATACATCCATCCCTGGTATAAGAAAGCTCATGCTATATATATATCAATGGAATTTAATGTTCAAGTCAATTAATTAGCTATGTTTATCTATTTGTATTTTGAAACATCTTCCCACATATTAAAAGAACAGATGTTTTCAGGGGCTGCTCTTAAGGCTGGATACATCTCCCTCCCACTTCACTTAGGTCTGATTTGAAGTCGCCACTTTACAGTTGATACAATAAGGAAATGCCAGGAAAGAGAATGAGAGAGGGAAGAGGCAGAGTTAAAGAACTGAAGGAGAAAAAAAATACAATTCATTCTTGAACACACGAAGTAAATCTTTTCTTCCATGTTTTTATCCCACATTAAAATATTTACTATTTCTTTTCTAAATATGACCTATGCCAGTTTATTATAAGACATGTCAGTTATTTTATGTTTGATGAATCTCCATTTAGTGCATACATTCAGTTTAGTGAAATTATTCCCTTAAAACAAATCCCAACCCAGGAGCCAGCCCAGTGGCATAGTGGTTAAGTTTGCGCTCCACTTTGGTGGCCCGGGGTTTGCGGGTTCAGATCCCAGGCATGGACATATGCACCACTTACCAAACCACGCTGTGGCAGTGTCCCACATATACAGTAGAGGAAGATGGGCACGGATGTTAGCCCAGGGCCAGTCTTCCTCAGCCAAAAGAGGAGGATTGGCAACAGATGTTAGCTCAGGGCTAATCTTCCTCACAAAAAATCCCCAAAGTAAACAACAAAAAAACCAAATCCTAACTCAAACTTCACAGGTTATTTTTCACCTTGAAAGGTCTTCTATGCTCTAAGATGTGCCAGGCTAGAGGGATGCAGAATTGGGAGTGAATCCTGTGTGTCAGTCACCGAGTCACCCATTGGTGGTTCTGTTCTTCCACTTCCTGTTTGTCCATCTGTATTTCCTGCTTCTTCAGCCTCTGCACCCAGGACTTCAATGCTTAGTTTGTCCTTCAGTGACCACCAGCTAAAAGCAAACAAATGGATAAAGAAAAAAGAAAGAAGAATGATGTTCTTCTAGTTCTTCCAAGGGCAACAAGAGACTTGGTGTAGAGGCTGTGAGCACCGTCGAGGGGTGGCCAGCCACAAGGAGACTTATGAAGGCAAAAGTCTGTGTCTGACCACTAAGAAAGCCCAGGGCAGACAGAGGCACTATGGTTGCTCACAGATGCATACAAAATAAATCCTAACATTTTTATGAGGACCTTGGGCGATAAAAGGAAAACCCCTTAAAGCATTTTTTTTAGACAGCTGATAGAGTTTCATAGCTTCAAAGAGGAAACAGAACTGCAAGATGTCAGTGGCAGAATCACAGGGGAAATTCTGCATTGTGCAAAGCCTCACTCAAGCACCGTGATGCATAGCCTGAACTGGATAGAAACACTAGTGAATGATGTACTTTTATGAAAAAGTAAAATCTCAATAGTTTCCCACAAGTCAGTAGCTCTAAGCTGACATTGATTTTTTTCTATTTGATTATGTTTCATGAATTTTAGAAAGATATCTTCTGTCAAACCCTAAAACATTTTTAACAGCATTGCAAAATGTCACAGCAACACAAATTTTCACACATTCCATGGCCCTCAACTACATGACACAATAGAAGTGTCAGACATTTTCTGTCTCCTTGAGGTATCGCACCTGTACTTCATCATTCTTCCTTACACAGCCAAAACACCAAACACTTGGCCTGATTCCTAAGAACTTACAATTCATCCAATTTTCAGAAGTTGAATTTTCAGGAGCATAGAGTATTTTCTCAATTCCCTCCTATTGGTTTGAGATACACATTCTTTCCCACCTAACAAAATATTCTTCTATTCTTGATAATTAATTTCTAATATTTATCAATATTGAACTTCATCAAATGTAAGTTGACAATCTTTTGAAAACATGTTTTTGTTTGTTTGTTTGTTTTTGATGAGGAAGAGTGGACCTGAGCTAACACCTGTTGCTAATCCTCCTCTTTTTGCTGAGGAAGATTGGCCCTGAGCTAACATCTGTGCCCATCTTCCTCTATTTTGTATGCAGGACACTACCACAGCATGGCTGGATGAGCAATGTGTTAGTCCGTGCACAGGGTTCAAACTTGCGAACCCCGGGCCACCAAAGTAGAGCACACGAACTTAACCACTATGCCACCAGGCGGGCCCCATAGGTTTTTAAAATACTTTTACCTATTGATGTAATAAACCACTTAATTATTTTCCTAATATTGAAGTATGCTTGCATTTCTGGAATATTCTAGGCATTTGGGATACATGAGTGACAAAACAGGCTTTCTGGAGTTTATGGTCTATTTACAATGGTCTTCATAGGATGAGTTAGGAATTATTTCTTATTTTTCTTTGCAGAGACTGTTTTGCTCTTCACGCTTCCATTGTGGGTTTCTTTTGTGTGTGGGTGGCAACTAAATATATATGGTTCTTGGTCTTTCTTTTTACAGCTTTATTGAGGCACAATTTGTATAACATAAAATTCTTTCATTGTAAGTGTACATTCAATGACTTTTAGTGAATTTATTGCATTGTACAGTCATCACCACAATCCAGTTTTAGTACACCTTCGTCACCCCAGAAAGTTCCCTTCTGCCCATTTGCAGTCAATCCCTGCTCTCACGCTCAGCCACAGGCAACCACTGATCTACTTTCTGTCTCTATAGTGTTGCCATTTCTGGGTATTTCTTATTTGTGGAATCATAATATGCTGTCGTTTGCATTTAGCTTCTTTCACTTAGCATAGGTTTTCGAGGTTCCTCATGTTGTAGCATGCATCAGTACTTCATTCCTTTATCTTTTTGAGTCGTGTTGCATTGCATGGCTATACCACGTTGTGCTTATCCATCTGCCAGTTGATGGACTCGGGATTGTTTCCAGTTTGACTATTATGAATGATGTTGTTGGGAACAGTTGCATACAAGAAATTTTGTGGGCATGTGTTTTCACTTCTAATGAGTAGATTCCTAAAAGTGGAATTGCTGGGTGGTATGGTAAGCCTACCTGTAACTTTTTAAGAAGCATCTAGTTTAGACAGAGTAGCTCCCCATCTGTTCATGGAGAGTTTCTTTTTTGTCTCCTTTCGGTAGCCCCAGGTTAGTTGGAAAAGTGCCCCCAGTCTCACTGGTACAGTGACCCAGTTTAGGAGTCAGCAAGACAGGGCCACCATTTTTTCTCTGTCTGGACTTTTAGCACCTGGAGTCATCTGGAAATAACACGCCCCAGCCAGGCCTCTGTTCTGTGAGCACTTCCAGAGTGGCTCTGGGGTTTCCATCTGTTCCCTGCCTCCCCCTGCTGCTGCTCCTTTCGAGGAGCTGGGGCAGAGTCTTCTTGGGACCTTTCCCCCGTTCTGCTCTAGGGCAGCTGTTCCTCCATATACACTGAATTGTGGGTTGGTCAGTTCTTGTCTCTGTTCAGCCCTGCCTTTCCTACATCTTACAGAAATCCTCCTCCCGCAAAGAGCATGCAGAGAGCATCCTTCTTTACTTTTACTTTCATTTCACATTACCCCTTATTATTACCAAAGTAATTCTTTGGTCATTTCGATGGAAATTTGGCGATGGGGCTGTTACACCATGAGGTCAAGTCGCCTGGAATCCCAGGTGGTCCTTCCTTCCTGAACTCCCTCAGAGCACCCCCACGCTCCCTCTGGCATTCCTGCTGCCTTTCTCTCTCCCCAAGGCCTGCCCCTTCTCAGTGCCAAAGGACGTGTTCAGGTTCTATGGTTTCGGTGATGTCTTGGCTGAGAGCTCCAAGCTGTACTGATCTCTTCTGCCCTGAGTACTTTCTCTTTTATTTTTCCTTCCGAAATAATGAATCCTTTATTTCTGCTGCCCTTTTCTCTAATTGTATACTCTGCATACACTATGGTATGAGTAGAAACTTCCAGTATACAGAGAATAGGAGAATTGGGGGGTTGAGAAGGACCTTAGCAGGCATCTTGTTCAAGCACCTCATTTTATATATGTAGAAACTAAGCTCTGCAGAAGTCATTCTTGTTAATGACAATAATAATAATTAGCAAATTGATACGTATTTTATATTTCATAAAGGACTTTTATATATTGTATCCTGCTGGCAAACAATCCCATCAGGCACGGCAGGTGATTTGCCTGAGATGACTTAGCTAGCTCCTGAAATGCTCTATTTCAAAACTTTTGGAATTTGCTTTAGACTATGTAAATTCTTCCTAACATTGGGACAGATTCCCCTCAGTCATTTCTCTTTCTGGTCATTTCACTTACTTTAAGTCTTAAAATTTTTAAATTGGGAGACTCAGCCTACAGGTCATTGAAGAGAAAGGTGACACAGAGCTTTTTACAAATAACTTTTCATTTTCTTTATAAAAAATGACAGCAAATAGAAGATATAAAAATTACCCACAATCCCACCTCTCTGGAAAATAACTTCTAACCCTACACCAGTCTGGTATGAATCTTGCCATTATGTTTTTCTGTGTGACACCACACATCTGTTTGTGCTTTTCCTATGGTACAATATGTGTGTATAAGTGTGTGTGTATTTTAACAAAATGGAGTCACCCTGTATATACTATTCTGGAATTAGCAGTGTTGAACCTAACTACATAAATTCAACATTTTCCCATCTCATTGTAATTCAATAAAGCATCATCTTTAAGGCTACATAATATTTTACTTTATGGGCATACCATACTTCATTCAACCAATTCCATATTGTTGGACTTTTTAGTTGTTTATATTTTTTAAACAATAGTACTGCAGTGAATATCCTTGTAAATAAACTTAACATACATACATTATTATATTTTTAACTAAATTACTAGAAGACTTCCTTGGTTGAAAAGGCATGGATGTGTTTGTAGTTTTTGATATATAAAGTCTGGTTTAGAGTCAGAGAGATATATGCAGAAGATGATGGGTCCTTTATATTTGGGAGCTAAGGTGTTACCCCAAAATAAGGTGACCATGCAGCCTGTTAAGCTGTCCACCCTTGAGTAATAGTTACAGTGGTTTTTGTCTTCGTACCTCCTACCCTATACTATTACTGAGACTTCTCAGGAAATCTTCTCTAGCCTAATATTGAAATTCACAAACACTCTAACCAGGGGTGTGCCAAACCATCTGTGTTTGATTAAAATCACTCAGATTACGTCTTTTGCCAAGTCCATTTTTCTTAATCAATTAAATAAATGCATCACTAGAATCCTGTCTTCTTGGTACCGAATTGGAATCCTGCCTAAGTGGATAAATTGTTAGACATGTCACACCTAAAATAGGATTACCACACAAAATAGTTGGCTGAAAGATGTTTTATATCAATTTTTATATGTTTATATATGCTTTATATCACTCAAAAAATTTAGAGTTGGAAATGTATTCAAGATATTTTATTTCCCTCCTTTTATTTTACAAATAAGGAAATGAAGGCTCAGAAAGGTCAAGGGTATTACACAGCTGGTTTGTGTCTGAGCTAGAACTTGAACCTGGGTCTCTTGGTGCCCAATCAGATACACCTTCCACTGTACTCTGCTGCCTGCCTCTCTACCACAGGGCTAGGGGAGCCATCATCAAGAGTTGGCCATCTACCATGCTGCAGTGGTAGCCTATGGACTGTCACTTCCTCCAACTTCTGTCGTTGCAAACACTGATAATCAGTTACTCCATCCTTTCCATTGAGCCTTTACTAGCCTCAGATGTCCCAGACATTACTCCCGGTCAGAAGGAATTGTCGTGTAAGACGGAGACTCTGCCTTCCTTGCAACAGCTGTTTTTCAAGGTTGGGCTGTCCACTGCTCCTTTCCCTACCCTGAGAAACACACACACACATACAGATACACACACACCATCACCACCACTAACAGTTTCAGTAAAAGTTGACTTTACAGGAAATACTATCCATAACTGGAAGAATCAGGAGTCCCTCGGTTCTTCCCCTTCATTAACTGATAAAACGACAGCTCAGGGGAAATGGAGGGGCAGGATCTGTCTGGGAGGCACTGTGTACGTGTGTGGTATAACATCTGTGTAGTTTCATTCCACTGTACTCTGAGGAGTAACTAACAGGTCTGGAAATGCAGGCCTGGGAAAACAAGCAAGTTGAAATTCAGGGCGATAGCTGATGTGTGAAAAAAAAATTAAGCCTAATAGAATCTAGTTTTTAAAGCCTAATAGAATCTTGAAAAAAAATTTTTATTATATACACATTTCAAACACTAACATAGAAAATAAGTATAATGAGACCCATATACGTATATCCATTACTGAAATCCAACAATTATCAAGATTTTGTCACATTTGCTTTACCTAACTCTTTCCTTTTCTTTTCTTTGCTGAGTTATTTTAAAGCACTATGTAATTTTATTCCTCATGCTTAAGCATCTTTAAAAATATGGACCTTTTATATCCTAACCACTTTGCCTGATCACACCTAACAAAATGAATTAATAATTTATTGATATCATCTATCCTCTATCCATAATCTAATTGCCTCAATTTTTAACAAAATCTTTTCATCAGGTTGTAGAATAAGAGAAACATATTATGACTTGTATGCCAGGCCCATCCCACTGCAAGAATTGTTCATTGTTCACACTCTTAGTAGAATTATAGGGTTAAAAGTCACTATTCCTGAAGACCAGTGAAGGCCCTGGGAATACCTTAGAGTGACATCTGTTCTGTGGGTAATGGCTGGTGGACTCGTCAAGGCCCAGTGCTTGATCATTGGTGCCTGTCCTTGAGCATTGCCCTGGCTGGATCACTGCTGTGAAATACTGGGGCCATGGAATTTATTTGGGCTTATAAAATACAAATACTTCAAGCATTCTAATGTGCTATTTATTTATGAATGCTAGTGACTGAGCAAAACCTCTGAATTAGAACAAGGGACTCGCTTTGACAATGGAAGAATAAATTCTTCTCCTAATGCGCTTCTTGCTTTAGCACACCACGTAAGCCCCAAGTAGTTTACTTTGCTAACGTCCCATAGTCCTAATGATGCAAAGTCCCTCCTTACACCGATGTCTGGAAAGGCAATTAGCTTTGACACACAGTTAAGCAGCCACATTGTCACCCCAGGGTACATTTACCACCCCATTGCCAAATCTCCACTTCACCTCGTGCTGAGGAAGAGGCAGCCCCGGGCAGTGTTCAGTAGGAAGCATTCACAATTCTGCAAGCTTCTTGTTATTACACTTGGCTTCCTGTTATGCAAAGAGAGGCAGATGGGGCCTGTGAAGTGTTGCAACTGTTAGAGACACACACCCACAAGAGACAACTGTACTCTCAATTCCTAAGAAACACAGAAGCTCCAAAACTTGGACACCAGAGGGGTGGCCCTGGAGAGACACCCTAGGTAGAGAGAATTGGCAGAGTGTAGAAGACCTTGTAAACTTAAGAAGAAACAGAAAGTCAATTCTCTCTCTCCCTCCCTTCCTCCCTGTCTCCACCCCTCCTTTGCTCTCTCTCTCTCTCTCTTCCCCCCTTCAAATTGCTACTGAGACCACATTTTTGTCTCTTCCTGCAAAAGACATAGCTGTGTGTACTAAGTTCCTTTCCAAAGCAGAATTTGCTCTTTTATGTCGAAAGGCTCACTTGTCAAACAATCAAGGACATTTCTACAAACTATAGAACATGGAAAAATTAAACCTGTTCAGTTCCTGGGTATGAAGCCAGCATGCAGGGAACAACTTTCAGATATTTCTTTGAATTAGGGTATGTAAATTTGTCTTACAGGCGAGCATCCTGGGAAGGCCCCTGTGATTTGCTGTCAGGTGCACGCAGAAAGCCCCTTTCCTGTCCTCAGTCTCACAGCTCGTTTCTTCTTGCAGGGGGCAAAGGTTTTCATGCCAAAGTTAAAAATGAAACTTAGAATTAAAAAAAAAAAATCCAGGAGAGTAATCACAGGATACATTTATCCTGCAATCTTAATGCCAAGTTTTGAAAGTTGAAAGATATTTAAAGTTCCCCACCCCCCTGAATTGTGGGTGCTTTAAAAGGGAGGGCAGTTTGCCTTGGAGAGGGAAGAGGGAAAAGGGATAAAGAAAGGGAGCCTGGAGGTTCTGAGGTTAAAAGACCTAATTTTCTTCTAGGAGGGCCATCTTCCCACAGTCTGATAACTGGACAGGCTGAGGGTCTGCATGTGCGGGTGGGTGTGTGGGGGACGGTGCACGTACGTGTGTGTGTGTGTGTGTGTGTGTGTGTGTGAGAGAGAGAACGGTGTGGCCAAGGGTGTATGAATCCCTGTCGATCAGGGCGGCAGCGATGCTGATGCCGGGCCTGCTGTTTCACGGGGTCCCCAGCAGCCCCCTTCTCAGCGGGGGTGGGGCGCCACCTGTGAGCTGCGGGGCGGGCCTGAGCCCTGAGCCCAGGTCGGTCGAGTTAGCTCGGTTCCTGCCTCCCACACCTTGGCCGCACGGGGCTTTGGTCAGAATCCTTAGGTCTCTTCAAATGAGCTAGGACAGAGAGCTCGTAAGACACGGCGGGACTACCTAATATGTCCATTTTCCTGTGGGGGTTCAGCTCAGCCTCGGTAGTGGGCTTGAGGTTTCAGTACCACGTCTCTCTCACTGTATTTTGAAGGCCTGCTGAGCCTTGCAGAGCATACGTCGTTGGACGGAAAAAGTAGCGCAAACATGTTTATGTACAATATTGAGGCAAAATGGGTGGAGGCTGAGGCAGGTGTCTCCCGTGATGGGTGGGGAATAGCGGCTTTGTTCCCTGCCCAGAGGAAGGGTGGTGCTGCCTCTCCTTCACTTCATTCTTACTGGCTAACCCTGTGAATTATTACACGTGGGTTCCCAGTTTAGACGCCTCTCTTTTGTTCTTTCTTTTTTAAATCATTGAATCTGTACTGAATCCCCCTTAGCTCATTATTTCTGAGCTTTTTTTTTTTTTTTTGCTGGGAAATATTCCCTTTACCACTAGAATATGTGCTTCTCTGTGGGCTGTGTGGCCTAAGTATGGATACTGGGCTTTGAAATCAGATTTCTAGCCCTACTCCTGGGACGAATCATTTCACCTCTCTGAGCTTCAGTTCCTCGTCTGTAAGATGGGATGACAACAGGGGGCTTACCGTAAAGAGTTAGCATGAGCATTGAATGGGACTAGACATATCAGGTGCCTGCACTGTGGCTGGCACGTGGTAAGTACTCAATAAATATATCACTACTTTTGTGGGTCATCATTAGATCTGGGATTATATCTTCTGCTGGCCACTCTGCTTGAGTGGGCACAAGTGAACAGATCTAGAAATCCCACAAATAGGTAAATTGGCCAATATTTGTTGCAAATATAAAATGCCCGATGGTGGCTTGCATTTCATTCTAAAATGTTCACTCAGCAAATATTTATTGAGAACCTTCAATTGGCCAAATGCTCTTCTAGGAGGAGGGGTTAGATCGGTGAAGAAAACTTGTAAAAATCCCTGCCCTGGGGAACCTACTTTCTGAGGGTTGAGCTTCCATTTTCTATTCTCCATCAGTGGTACTCTTTTCTCATTCTGATTTTCCCAGAAAGAAAGCCCCAACTAGATGCTAATCTCTCCTGAACTCGTTGTGGTTCGTGATTGATTACTAATCCCCCTTTTCTATACAAGGAGAATGTGACAGGGCTTGGGCCCATCAAGAACTAGGGCTGGGACTGAGGCAGCCATTGGCCACAGGGTGCAGGGAAATGCATTTTTGTGTGCCAGGGTGCACAGTAAATATTTGAAACCCTGCAAGTCTTGAGTTTACTAATTTAAAAGTTTTCCTCTATTTTTTAAACCCTTCTCATTACCTAGCGCCACACCCTGCACATAAGAAATGCCCAAGAAGTTGTTCTGCTTGGTAATTAGAGGGATAAGAGAGAAAGATGAGTTTCTTTGTTAAAGAGAACCCATCCTATGAATCTTTTATTTGAACATTATTCAACATTATTTTCTCTCCCTATAACATACACACACACACATCCTTCCTCTCTTCCGTCCTTCTAATTAACTTTTCTGAGCCAGGTACTATAAGGGTCCTCGGGATGCTAAAATTAATAAGACATGGTCCTTGCCCTCAAGAACTTCTTTATAGTTTCAGCACTTATAATCTGCAGGTATGCAAAAAAAGCACAAAGATGTTTATTCCTGAGGCCCTGGGGCCTTCAGCTCAACTTTGGAGCCAAATATACCTTTCTGAGAGAGAAAACAGATCAGAAACTTGAGCAATTCTTTAAAAAAGACCTCTTGCTTTTGAATGGTACTTTCTTTTTTTTTTTTTTTTTTTGTGAGGAAGACCAGCCCTGAGCTAACATCTGTTGCCAATACTCCTCTTTTTTGCTGAGGAAGACTGGCCCTGGGCTAACATCCGTGCCCATCTTCCTCCACTTTATATGGGACGCCACCACGGCGTGGCTGACAGACAGTGCTTCGGCGGGCGACCGGGATCCAAACTGGCGAACCCCGGGCTGCCAAGCGCGGACTTAACCGCTGCGCCACCGGGCGGCCCCTGAATGGTACTTTCTATCCTTAAATGACCTCTTGCAGAACAAGTAAGGTGTGTAAGTGTGCGTTTTGTACAAGGGTCTTGGCAGAAAGGATGCGTAGGGCTGAAATACAGCTGGTGCTCCTCTCATCAAGCTGTCACCCTGGTGTGTGTCTACATCCATCCACCCAGAGACAGAGGAGCCTATTTCTCTTCCCAAAGTCATCATCTGCTCCCCAAGGACACCTGTCCCAGGATGTGAAATGGGTGACAAGTGGCCCTGTATCTTTGCTTGTTGCAGGATGACAGCCTCTCTCCTTTCATTCCCCTTCCAGGCAGCAGCCCCCCGCTCCATCGCCAAACTCTTGGGAATAATGGTTTCTCTGGCTGTACTTCCTTTCTTCCATACTTAGACCTAGTGCCAGCTCTCTGTAAAGTCCCAAGAAAAACAATACCCTTTTCTGTCTTGTATCTAAGTTTATCTCCATAGCCTCAAGTTAAAAATGCTAGTTTCCTCTGTGCTCAGCCTTTCTTTTGGTTTCTGAACATCTATTGTATTACTTTTCAGATCTGAGATTTTCATGTCACTCAAATCTCCTGGCTTTCTCTTGCACCTCTTTTACTCCATAACCTCTTTCTTAATCCACAGGCCTTACCTGTCAAAACCAGAACCCTGTGGAAGTCTAAAGCTCTCAGTCCACCCTTATATCTAACCATGCCTAGAACTGTACTCCCCTGCCTGTTCAAACCCACCTTGCTCTCTGACTTCCTTCTCTGCTCCCGTGAACAGGTCTCCCAAGTCTATGAGCTATTTGGGGGCAGGGTTGTGTCTGACTGATCTTATATCCCAGAACCCGGCACACTTCCTGGTGCATGCCAAGTGCTCAGCCAATGTACGTTGCATGAATGTATGGAGACAGCTACCTTATCTGAGCCACGCAAACCCCAAACTTCACAGAAGTATTTGCCTCCCACTCCTCCTTGTTCAGCCAGTTGCTGAGGTCTGGTGGTCTGCCCCACAACTGCCTTTCCTATTCTTTCCTTTTCCACTGCCACCATCCTAATGCAGGCCTCTGGATTTGCACCTGGAATATTGTACAATGCCCAGCTAGTCTTCCCTTTTTCCCTTTCTCCTTCTCTCTCCCTCCTTTCATCCCATCCCACTTTCATCTCTTCTTTCTTTTCTCTCATAATATAAAATTGAGATCACACTATAATAATAGGCTCCATTTAATGCCCATGTTTTAAGAAGCAGACATTGGCTGGGGCCTGTCCACTTATCATTATTAATCCTTGTAGACCAGCCACCCCACAAGGTACGTATATTATCACCATTTCACGGAGGAGGAAACTGACCCTCAGAGATAGAACATGACTCAGCCAAGGCTGCATGTGTAGAAGCCTGTGGCCTCTGCTACTTCACCCTGCCTTCTCTTTAGGTGTTAGGTGCTGGGAGAACAAGGGTGAGCAATGTCAAAACATCACGGCAGAGCCCCTGTCTTCTTAGAGCACAAGTGGAAAGGGAGACAGTAAGAGAAAGGACCAGGCAGAATAAGCGCTTTGATGGACTTGTGAAAAGGGAACAGTGCCCAGGGAGCAACTGAGTCTGGCTGGGCTGAGAAGGCTTCTCACAGGAGGTGTGGCCAGTACTAAGTCTTGAAGGATGAACAAGAGCTTTCTAAGAGGTCGAATTGGGGGTGGGTGGGGATGGTCAGGGAGAATATTCCAGCAAAGGGACTAGCATATTGTCATGAGTGATGTGCAGAATGGGTATGCAGGAAGAGCAAGGAATGCAGCAGGAAAACCACAAAGGACTCTGAGCTCCATGGTAGGGAATTTAGACTTCATCTTTCAGCACGAAGGTGTTGGGGGGTCATCGGAGGCTTTTAGGCAGGAGAGTAACATGGTGAAATTTGTGTTTTCAAAGGACTGTGTTATAAACAATGCATTAATGGACTGGAGGTGAGACTGGTAGGAGAGAGATAGGTCAGGGAACTATTATAGAAATCCAGGGAGAGGATAGAAGGGCCTAAAAAACCTGGTTGGGTTAAAGAGGAAGGCTGGATCAGATAGAGAGAGAGTTGTTGACGGTGATGACTGCAGGAATGGGGCAACTTTCTGGTTTGGTTGGTTGGTTGACAGAATGTCACTCACAGCACATCAGAGAGACCAGTGGAGGTAAAGCAGGCTTGGGTGTGTTTATGGGTGCAGGATGGAGGAAAGGTGGGAGGTGAGAAGGGGGGAGATGGTAAGTTCAACTAGCAAAATGGTGACCTTGAGATTCCCACCAAGGTACGTGCAGGCAGCTGGACAGATGGGTCTGCAGCTCAGGGGAAGGGTCTGGGGTGAAGCCATGTAAATTCTACTCTATTTTCAAATTCATTTAAACATGGTTCCTAGATGTATGCACTGCTCATATCAACATATTGAAAAATATCTTCAATAGTTCCCCCAGCTTTGGATGAATTACTCGCATCTCACCCACACATTCAGAGCCAGCTAAAGTAGACTCCTAACTGAGGCAGAGTTGAGAGCAGATAGAAGAAATATCTCAAAAGCAGACCTTCTGAGATTTTGTGATTGGTTATTTTTGGGGTTAGGGGTCAGAAGATGGGAAGGTGAAGAAAGGAAGTGATAATGCTCCCCAAGCTGACTTCCCTTTTTACACTTCCTTCTTTAATTTTCTCTTGCTCTAGCTTGGGGCAAGAAGCAGCTAACTTCTACTTCAAAAACAGCATCCCTGGGAATGTGGCACTTCTTCCATTTTTTTCCTTTCCTTTGGTACCCTCCCTCACCTGCAAACTAAAATTCAGCATATGCAGTACAAGTCCATAGCTCATCTGGATTTTATCATAGTCCTCCCTTGCTAAGGTACATGAAATGGCTCCCTATTACCTCTGAGATCAAGGCTGAACTTCTCACTCTGCCAGCTGAAGCCACTTCTTCTCTGGGCCCTGCAGCTTGATATCTTGACTGGATGAAATGTTGCCCCACCTTTATGGCCCATTTTGTCCCACGCTTAGTAATGATAACACTCAGATTCCAGGAAGTGCTGACCAATAGAACTTTCTATGATGATGCAAATGTTCTCCACCTGTGTTGTCCAGTACTGTAGCCATGAGCCACATGGGGCTACTGAGCACTTGAAATGTGGCTGGTGTGACTGAGGAACAGAATTTAATTTATTTTAATTCATTTCCATGTACATAGCCACTCAGGGTAAGTGGCCACTGTATAGGACAGTGCAGGGCTGGGGGCTTGTACTTTCTTTCTCTACAGTGTAAGGGTGGGTTTCTGACTTCGCTGAGGCTTTCATTTCCCACTTCCCCAGAGTGTTCTGTAAATGCTTAGTAACTGCCTTCTACCTTCCTGCCTCCCTGCTCTGCCTGCAGCTCCCTCTCCAGCCCATAGCCTGGTTCAGACCTCATTCCCGAAGGGCTGGAAGCACTCAGTGTCCAATGACTGGCTCACAAGCGAAGCTTATCACGGTTGTTATTTTCATTATGAGAAACAGCTCCATGAATAGTAACAGATTTCTTTGTTTACTTTATCCGGGAACAAGTCACACCCACAAGGAAGACAGACTGTTCAAAGGGACTAACAAGGAAAGTTAGTCAAACTCAAAGCCCACCAGGCTTTCTTCCCTGATATTTGAATCATCTCATGATAGGCCTGGCTGCTGAGCGAGCTGAGGGCCAAGGTGGGAGATGGCTCTGACATGGGGCTGAAAGCTCCCTCACTTAGTCATTGGAACCCAACTGTCACCTCCCCAGTGTGTGGACCTAATTCCAGCAGTTCCAGCAGTGCAGAAGTTTGTCCTGAGCCACCTCACCCTAACCTGTACCGCATGGCCTGGTGCCCAGTCATACCACCTATGGTGGGGATAGTAACAGCACTCAAGGAACACTGGGTGGGTGTCGGGTGAATGGTATCATTTCTGGAATACAAAGGTGGTTAGTCAGGGCCTTGACTGTATGCAGGCAGACAAGGTGGTTGCCTACCTGTCACAAGGGCATCAAAGCCCCTCTTGGCCAGGTGTGAGAACCTAAGATCCTCATACCTACTCCTGCCTTTGACAGGCCATTCTACAATGCACAGATGCTTCTAGGGGGAGGTTTTCATTTTTGTGTGTTTGTTTTTTTCATCGTTGTTTTTGCCACAACTGAACATAAAATATTTCCCAGAACTAATCACAGAATAATATCCCAGGAACTGAGTTATTCTGTGCTGCTAATTCTCTTTAATCTACAGTGTCTTTTGGCTCCTGCTCCCCCAACCCCACTTCTTCAATGCTATGGGAGACCTTCAGTTCCTCCCATAGCAGTTCTAACAAATCCTGTGGGTTTCTGGGGGTAGCCCAGGAGGTCTGAGTCCTCCTGACCACCATGTGGCACCTGCCTGTTTTCTTCCTTTCCTGTGCCAGCTCCATTTGGTGGCATCACCCCAGAAGCCAAGTGAAGGCTCCTCATTATGCCCCTGCTAGGAGAGGAGTCCTCCTTCCCAAATCTAATGCTGCTTCAGGCGATGATCACAAAAGTCACACCGGGCTGGGCCGTGACTGTGGAGTAGGGGAGAACCCATGCATTTGCCAGAATGCCTCATTCCTCCATCTTCTCTGAAATTGTGTACGTGAACCATCCTTTTCATTTCTGCCTCTTATCCACCCTCTTTCTAGGACAGATATGAGTTTTTGCAAGTTACAGTCTCTGACCTAGAGAGACGCAGAGCTGTATACAGTTTTTCAAATTCCCTCCTCCTCATTGTATTCCTGCCAAAACCCTCCTATGTTTCCTTCAGATCATTTCCACAGCCTTCGAGTAAGTGATCAGCCCGAGTGGCTGTTCTTTGAGTTACAGATGGAAGACCTTGAAGACAGCCATTAACTGAGGAGCAAGATCCAAGATAAAATTCTTAACTGGGGTGCCAGGACACACTGAGGTAAAGCAAGCCCTTTGCAAGCATGCTGCCAAATTGTCAGCAAAACATCAAGCTACTTTTTACTACAACTGAGTCTATGCGGGCTTGTGATGATGCCTGTCCAACAGGAGGTTGAATCAAGTATGTCTCGCCTCCTGGTGTACAACATAGTATGACCTTTCCAGTCCCTGGTGGGAGGTGAGGGGTGACTGCAAGCTGGCACCCAGGAATGAGGGTATGTGACAGGAACACAGACCCCTCGTCAGGGTCAAGGGACCCCAGTTAGGGCAGAGCCTTCAGACAGCAATTTAGAACTGAAGGGCAAAACATGTAAATAGGGTCATAACTTTGGATATAATTAGTCAATGGAAGAAAGACTCTGTAATGCCGTATAAAATTCTAGTATTTGAAAGTATGCTATGAACATAAATAAAATCACAGGCCTAGAAGGAGATAGAAAGAAAGGAATCAAAAGCAATTGGAGAAGTTATTGATTCAGTGCATTAAAGATAGGAATGAAGGAAGAGAGAAAGCTTGATGATGGAGTGACATTTTGAGATGCAAAGGGGAGTTTAGGAAGCTCTCAGAGACGACCTCCATCCTTGGAGTGGGAAGTAAAGTCATCTGTTGATAAAAATAATGAGTAACCTTTGCTTACCTTGGACCGGGGGCTGTGCTCAGTGGTTTATACATAGTAGCTTGTTTACGCTCCACAATTCCATAGAGTAGGACTATTATCCTCCTAGTTTAACAAGTGAGGAAACTGAGGCTCAGAGAAGTTGCCTAAGGTTCCCCTGGTCAAAGAGCCAGGAAAGGAAGGACGGTCTCTAACGAGGCTGGGTGAGAGTGGAGTGGGCTGAGTTCAGCTATGCTGTGAATGTTCTAGGGAGTGACAAAAGCTGAATAACGGGATGGTAAGATGGAGACTTCCTCTAGCAGGGAGAGGAATGCAGGCGCTGGGGACTGGTGGGCGTGGAGCGCATCACAAGGTCGAGGAGACAAGGAGCTCCACGTGGTGTTAAGGGCGCTGTTGAACTGGCTGGGGAAGAAGGAAGGTGGGGCTCAGAGGACATGTTGAACAGGGACCACAGGCCAGCTGATAGATCGCTGTGGAGGGAAGGAAAGGAGAGAGCTGTCCTGGGTAGGAGTGACCGCGGAGACAAGCTGTGGACACCTGGACCTGATCCAATGACAGGCAGAGCTCTTGTGTGGAAACAAAAGCCAGCTCCACGATGCAGTGGGTTGATGGGTCTGGATTCAAATTCTGCTTCTGCATTCTGTTGGTGGATTCATTTTGCTTTCAAATGCTTGTGCGCTGTCAGCCACATGGAGGGACAGCCTGATGGAAAAGGTAGTAGGAAGGCAGCTACAGGGAGGCCCTTGGTCCAGCATGAAGGGCTGTAAACACTCTCACCGGGCAGGGGACAGAATGGCACTCTATGACACTTGGCAGGAACATTCAGGAGGTGAAAACTCCCTGCATGCTGGCTGCTTGGACAGGGGTCGGGGGTTTTCGGGGGTCTGCTGGGGATGGACTCCATTCCACAGCGAGGTCAGAGCAAGCACCCCAGCTCCTCCTTTGTGGAAGAATGCCCAGGCAGCTTCCGGTTGCCTCTGCAGCTGCGTGGGACTCACCCTGAGCCCTCAGAGCGAGGCATTATTTTCTCCTCTCTCTTGTCAGATACTGACTCCCACGCAGGAAAAAGGAAGCACCTTTTGTCAGATGCTGTGGCCACTTCCTCTTCAGAAGGCTCCAGCCAATCTTTTGCTTTGCAGCATGAGGGGGCCGACATCAGCTGCCGGACTGCGTGTGCATCGGCCCTCCGGCTTTTGCCCCGTTTGCGGTCTTGGTCCAGCCCTGATCTGGAGCAGGCTCTGCGGCTGCCTCTCTGGGTCACGGGGAATTTTCTCTGATACAGATCTGGACCCTTGAGCGGGACCTGGCTGGGGCCCCACCCGCTTCTCAGGCCCCTTGGGGGTTCCTCTCTGCCCCCGCCTATTCTTTGCACACTGCTTCGTGTCCCTTGGTCAGCCTGCCTGTCTGTTCCTCTCCATAGCTCGGTCAAGGAGCGTGATGACTGGTGAGCAGATGGCGGCCTTCCACCTGTCGTCCACCCCCAACCCGCTGGAAAGGCCCATCAAGATGGGCTGGCTGAAGAAGCAGAGGTCCATCGTGAAGAACTGGCAGCAGAGGTACTTCGTGCTGAGGGCGCAGCAGCTCTACTACTACAAGGACGAAGAGGACATAAAGCCACAGGTACCAGCCAGGCTGTTTGTCCCCATTCCCAGGGCTCTCCTCTCCAGGCATGCAGGAGGCGGGCGTGGAGCCCCTGTAGATCATGGAGGTGGATCATGGGCTTGGAGCCCCCTGTATAAACTCACAAGAGCCTTTTTACTAGGACTAGACACACATCCATCTGAGAGGAGTTCGCTCTCTCCTTATCACCACTTTCTAGATACATAACTGAGCTGCCAGATGACAGGGTGCTCCTCCTCCACCAAGCCCAAGGTGAGCACTGTGGAGCTTCCTAAACGCAGCTCTAAGTCAAGGCTGGCAACATGATCTTGATGGTTATGCTGAGTAGGAGGGCTCAGAGAGAGTGGATTTGGGTTCAGGAAAATTGATTTGGGGCTTTCCTTTATTATTCATTCAATCAGTATTTTTTGAGTATCTATTACATGCCAGACACTGTTCTGGGTACTTGAAATAAACCAGTGAGTAAAACAGATAAAAGTCCCTGCCATGTGGAACTTAGAAGTTGGGGGGAAAGACGGAAAATAAATATAATAAATAAGGAGAGTATGTGGTTTGTTAGAAAATGGCTAGTTCTATGAGGAAAAAAATAGAATGGGTTAAGGGGGAGCAAGCGTTTGGGGGAGGAGTTACAACTTTAAAAAGGGTAGTCATAATGACTTTGTGAAGAGGGAGGAGAGGCAATTAGCCAGGTGGCTCTCTGGGGCAAAAAAGCACTCCAGGCAGAGGGAACAGCCAGTGCAAAAGCCCTGAGGTGGAGCATGTCTGACGTGTGTGGGGAATAGCAAGGAGGTCAGTGTGAGGGCAGCAGAGCTAGGGAATGAGAGAATCAGAGGGAATGAGGTCAGAGAGAGGAGGGCAGGGATCAAGGGTCAGGGCACAGATTGCAAAGGGCATTGTAGGTCACTGTAAGGACTTGAGTGTTTACACTGAGGGCAATGGGGAAGCATTGCAAGGCTCTCAGCAGAAAGGGGACATTCTTTGGCTTATGTTGTAAAAAGATGGCTCTGGCTACTATGTGCATAAATAGATTCAGGGCCAGAGGGAGGAGGCACGAGGGTAATCTAGGTGAGAGGTTATGATGTTTAGCATCTCAGTGGGAGTTGTAGGCTGGAGGAAAATGATCTGATTCCTGATATACTTTGAAAGTATAGCAAACAGGATTTCCTGATGGAGTGCGTGGGGCTAGAGAGGGCTTTGATCCGAAATGTTGGGACTATGTTTCTTTTTCCTGCCTCACTAATTCCTCACGGCCATCGTGGTGCTTGAGAGTGAAAGCGTGCTGTTAACAATTTCCCTGGGACCCCAGGTGTAGACTGTATGTCTCAGGGCAACCAGAACGACTGGTCACCCTATCTAGGGCTCATGTCTGCGGAGGTGGAAGGGTGGGCTTGGCCAGAAGGAACTGATCAGGATACACAGACTCTAGAACCTTCTGGAGCCAGAAAAAGACCCCAAGAAAAGTGAGGATATTGGGGGTGGATAGCAGTAGGTAAAGAAATGAGATGGTCATTTTGGAAGAGGACAGTCCCCTTTAAGGGCAGGCTTGAGGATCTGTGACGCATCAGCAGCACCTGGTTAACCAGGCCCGCCACTTGAGGACTGTGAGCGCCTGTCACTGCGAAGGCTGGAGAAGGGCCAGAGACCCCACTGCAGACTGAATTCTTGCCCAGTGTCCTGTGCATGGTAACCAGGCTTCCTTCACCTTATGAACAACCCAAACCCCATCAGAGCCAAGCAATTACAGGCTAAGATGGTGGTGACTGTGCATTAACAGCCAATGCAGGAAGTCTTCCCAACTGCAGAGAGTGAGAGAGATGGCAATAATGCATTGGCCTTAGCAAATCAGTGGAAAGGACAGCTCGGTGGGGTTTACTTCCGAGAGGGGGAGAGGATGAGAGGGTGAGAGGTACATTATGTCCAAGCTTGTGTTCTTTTCCCAGCTCTACTACTGTCTGGCCATGTAACTATTTAATTTTTCTGGACTCCTCTTTCTTCTTTTGTAAAAATGAGACAATCATACCTGGCCTGCATTTGTCACAGAATCAAACGATATGAAGCATGTGTAAAAAACTGTTTTGTATAAGCATAAACTGATGTCAAAGGGTAAAATAAATTATTGAAGGTCGTAGCTTCTCCCCCTTACTTCTGGAGGAGGAAACTCAAAGTCCTCTCAGGATTAAATTAGCCTGGGATAATTAGGTAAAGCTTCTTCTAGGATGACAAGCAGGGTTTATTTTTTAGGGAATCTATTAATATAATACATCAGATCAATAGGTCGAGATCAATAAGTCAAACGAGAAAAAACACACAACCCCTAAATAGATGGCTGAAAAAGTATTTGATAAAATGCAAAATACTCATTTCAGATATAAGAAGTTTTTAAAAAAGATTTTAGGAACAAAATGATAACTTCTTAGAAAAAATATTTTACTTTGTATGTATATGTATATTTTGATTACAAAAGCTATAAGTATGCATGGTAGGAAAGTTGGAAGATGTAGAAAAGCACAAAATAGAAAATAAAAATTGTCCCATCAGCAAGAAAGAGCTACCTAAATCCTCACTTCTTCCAGTTTTTTCTATACACATTTAGAAACTCTTCTATTCTAAATGCAAAATTTGTATAATCATAATCATACAAAATCAAATTTGTATGATTCATAATCATGAATCATAATTCATGACATAATATGTCATGAATATTGTCCTTTATTAAATATTCTTCTACAATGTAATTCTTAATGGTGGCAAAATAATCTATTGTATGGACATTCTACAATATATTTAACTAATTTCCTACTGGAAATCAGTTGAAAATTTGGGCTGATGTTTCCATATTATTATTCCAAACAAGAATTAAGTGGACATCATTGTAGACTTTTTCATGTATCCATAAATATTTCATTAAGATAAAAAAATCTATTCAAAGTAAAGTGCTTTTATTATGCTATCATAATATTGTTTTGGGATTCCTAGACTTTGCAAATATCTAGAAACGAAATAAAAGTTACAGACACGAGCTAAATTCTTGGGAAAAAGTAAAGGTATATTTCCATGGTATGTTTCATACCCTTCGTGATTCTGGATGGATTAAAGACTAAATGTGAAAAAATGAGTTCATAAAAATCCTAGAAAAATGTAGTTATCTGCATAATCTTTGGGAGGCAGATGTTTTTTAAGCATAACAATAAAGACAGCACAAGGGAAAGACTAATGTAATTGCATAAATAAAAATGTCTGTATTTTAAAAACCAACATAATAAAGCAGGCAAATGATAAACAGGAAAAAATTGTGTATAGGCATATGGTAAACAAATATTCTTAATATTTAAATTATTCTTTCAAATCTATAAGAAAAGTTCAAACAGCTCAATAGAAAAATGACCAAATGACGCAAATGGACAATTTACCGAAGAAATGTAATGGCTGATGAGCATATATAAAAAAGTTCAGTCAGTAATAATTAAAAACATGCAATGCAAGCTGATGAGATACCGCTGTCCCCTTATCAAATTAGCAAAGACTTTCTAGGAATTTCAGTGTTGGTAAAGACTAGGGAACAGGAATTGTCACGCACAGCTAGTGGAAATGAAAACCCATACAACCTTTCTGGAGGGTGATATTTGCCTTTTAAAAAATGCAAACTCTTTGATCCTGCATTTCTAATTCTAGGAATTTAACCTAACCAGATGCTTAAAATTGATGTAGATAATTAAATTTACTTGTACAGGTTTTCACTACAGTGTTGTTTATCAGAGTGATGTGAAAACAATGCCCAGTGGAAGGGGCTAAGTTATATCGGGGAACTTTTATGTATCTATACAGTAGAATACAATTCAGCTGTTGATGCTCTAAATTACTATTTTTTGAAATGGAAAGGTATCCATAATATTATTGTTTTGAAAAGGGCAGTCTACAACAGAGGATGGTGCATATACTAATCCCATTGTTGAGGGAAAAAAATCACGACTGTATTTATGGAGAAAGGCTGGAAAAGAAATACACATAGGCGTCAGCAGTGGTTATCTCTGAGTACTGGAGTTACACACAATTTTTAATTTCCTCTTTTTTGTTTACTTCCTAATTTTTCTATAACTAAAATATAAATTTAAAAAGAACACACAGATCCTATCCCTAAATAACCCCAAAACCAGAAACACCCCAATAATCTTGGAGCAATCAGATGAAAAAGGCCCCCGTGTATGCTCCAGATGTGTGTAAGTTGTCGCAACCTCTCTAGAAAGTCATTTAGCCAATTTCTAAGAGCCAAAAAAGTCATATCCTTCCATCCGGTCATTCTGGTTTTGAGAAGCTATCCAAAAGAAATAACAAGATGTATACAGCGCTATTTATAATGAGAAACGCTGGACCTAATGTCCAACAAAGGAGAATGATTAAATAAATTATGGAACTCTATATAATGGGTTCTGGTGTATGTGCTTTCAGGGAAACTTGGGGCTTGATAGAGAGGGGTCTGTGCGTTTTTTGCTCTGAGTTCTCAGAAAAGTCTGTCCGGCTCTAACAACATAATGTTCTGTAAGTCTGTCACCTAGCTTTACCTAACTCATTCCAAAAGGTTCTTGGTTGGGGAAGTTGTTTAAAACAGAATCTCAGCAAATTGCCCTCAAGGCTCTGCCTCCGTGATGGTTTTTGACAATCCTAGCTCGGCTGTCCCACTGTCCTTCTCCTGCTTTCTGTGAAGTCACCACAGGCAGTTGTCTATCAGTGGTGTGTTAGTGAAAGTTTCATAAATGATTCTCTGGTGGGGGAGCTAATTTGAATGCAGCACTTGCCAATTTCTGTCGTGTAAATCCTCCCCACATGGCTGATTCAAGCGACCAACGTGCCATCACTAAATGCAGAGTTGAGAAGGGATGTGCAGTAGCACAGTGTTACAGTATTTCTACCACACAGGTAGGTTAGATGGAAATAACCAAAGGAACAGAAATAATAGTAAAATATAGTAGACAGTTAGGAAGTGCTAAATTCTGAGTATTATTACCTTTATTTTAAATATAAAATATTTCATTGTACGTTTATATAATTAACTTTTAATAATGGCTGTGTTTAACTACTGGCTCACAGAGTTTCTGAAAATGTAACAGTTCTCGTGAGCCAATATAAGCAGGCTCTAGCCTGCCACCGCCATACCACTCTCCCCTGCTTCACTCCTGTGGGACTTGTGGCCTCCGGCAGAAACCTCCCCCTCCTTCCATCTTTGTTCCGAGTCCACCCTAATCAACTTGTGAATTAGGCGAAAGTGGCCATGGGCAACTTGGGCCCTTCCCTGTCTGGGACAATTCCTCCTTCCCCACCAGTGTCCCCACCCCAATCCCCACCAACGTCTCTTCTCCGACTTCCCACTCTTCTCCCTCACTCTCCTCTATTCATTTAAGATGTTAGGCTCTCATGCTCAATATGAGGAAACGGCTTGCAGTTTGTCATTTCTGCCTTGGTGTGATTAAGCTTAACTCTAATCATTACTTCTTGCAGCAAGTAAGTGGGACTTGTAAGTAAAGCCTTACTTGTAATTCTGGAATCCCACTGATCAAGGTTTGAACAATAGCTTTCCTATTAATTAGCTTTGTGATCTTGGATCAGCTAATTAACCTCTCTAAGCCTTACTTCCTCATCCCTCCAATGGGGAAAATAGCAGTCCGTCCCTCATAGAGCTCTTATGAAGGTTGGATGTATAGAATTTAGCATTTAGCACAGAACCCGGCACCTCGTAACTGCTCAATAAATGGTATTTATATATTTTGTATTTTATTTTGACTATTTTCAGGTGAAATGATTTGGGGTATCAAATAATAGTTTAGAGAGGTACTTAGGAGAGGCAGGTACCTGTGAAATTAAACTTTCTTTTTCTTCCTGCCAGGCGGTATTCACTCCGGCGTAAAAATAACATGGCCTTTTATTCTGGTGCCATAACTCATGCAAAGTAGCCCAGCAGCACAATCTCAGGGCTGTTTTTTTTTTTTTTTTGAGGCCATTGATATTATTTAAAGATGGTGAGGACCATGTTGGTGGAGGTTATTTTTAAGTGATAAAATCAGAGAAATGTAGAAAAAATGCAGAATTCCCTTTTATAGACATATTTTTTCTTTTTCTTCTCTTTCTTCCCCCTCGCCTGGCCTCCTACTCCTCACCTTCTTTCTCCTCTTCCCCTTTCTTCTCCTCCTCCTCTTCCTCCTCTTTCTTATTCTTCTTCCTTCTCCTTTTCTTCTTCTTCTCCTACACTTTTATCACTCAGTCTTAGATATCTTTATTTCTAGACCCTCAAGAAACATTTATTCTTTCAGGCTCCTGAACTGATTTGAGAGTTCCTTAAGACTCTTGCCTTTATAGCCTCTCTGCTGACAATCCCTTTCACCCACATGGTGTTCGAGAATAAAGACACACCTGTTGACTCAGCTCAGAACAGACACACTACCTCCAACAGCCAGTGGGATGTAAATTATGAGTAACTAACTCTAGTACAAACTGACCATGTTCCTTTGTGCAGTCACTTAGACTTTCAAAGTGTTGGTTTTCTCATCTGCAGCATAGAAGTGGCAGATCTTGCCATGCTCTTGATCTGGAGCTGTTGTGGGGATCTGATGAGATACTGCATGTGACAGTGCACTGTAAATGGTAAAGCACTGTGTATACACATGATGGAAGTGACTTGTTTTCCTGATAGCATTTTCTTGTAATAAGAGGTCACATATCCTGCTGTACCCTTGCTCCCTGCCATAGATCCATGATCCTTCTCCTTACTTCCAGGGCACATTAAGCTGACAGATCGCCACCATCTCAACTGTGATGGTGAAGAGCACAGGCTTTGAACCCACTTCTGAGATGAATTACCATTGTCCCTTACTAACTCTGTGACAATTGACAAACGACAGTCTTTCTGAGTCCCAGTTTCCTCACCTGTAAATGTGCATAATGGTACTTGCTTGGAGGGTTGCTGGAAGGACTAAATGAATACTATATTCAAGATGCTTAGCAAAGGGGTAGACACCTGGAATGGGCTGCTCAGTAGCTCTTGCTGCAACTGAGTACCCCATCCCCTTGAATGGCTACCTGTGGTTCGGTCTTCGATGCCCCCTCTGGCAGCCAGGCAGGTGGTATGGTCCACCCAGTCTCAGCATTGCCTTCACAAAGATCAGGTGTCTGGTTTGGCCAGCAAGTCACCTCCTTGGAAAAGTGGGAAGAGGCAAGTGTTGGTGACGGCACCCTCTCAGCTCATTCTTCTGTCAGGACCGTGTCCTTTTCTCTCTAGGCACCTATATTGCTCTCAGATGGCTGCCACTTAATTTGACTGAGGCCTGGATAGCAGAAGGGTCCCATTCAAAATTGGGATGCCAGCTTTCCATGTTCCTTGCCACTCATACCCTGCCCCATCCTATCATTATCCTATCTGTCCTCCACCTTCATTTTAGCTCATAGATGATAAAATTGCTGCTTATCTTAAATGCCCGACTTTTGATCTTTCAGGGTTGCGTGTATCTACCAGGAAGTACTATCAAGGAGATTGCCACAAACCCAGAAGAAGCAGGGAAGTTTGTCTTTGAAGTCATTCCAGGTAGGCAACAAAAGGTGGGACAGAGGTGCATTATATTCCCATTTACTTCTGGATCCTAGAATTCAAGGCTAAATTCAGTGAGTCTGTCAGTCAGCTAACCAACCAACCTAGTAAGAATGCATAGTAGTTCTGAGTATAATTAGTTAACCTATACTAGTTCATTAACCAGCATCAAGTGAACTAAGTGGGTGCATGTTCGGTTCAACTTCATAAGTCTTTCCTGAGTGCATGCTTAGTGCCAGGTATTCCACTAGGCACTGGGGACATTTATCAGGAAAGTGCACCCTCCCTGCTCATTAAAAGGAGCTCAGTTTTGAAGGTGAGTGGGACATTAAAATTAACAGTGAAAATAATTTGAACCATGTGAAATTGCCATTTTGGTAGCTCAAAAATTGTCGCCAGTCAACAGTCTCATATGGTTCAAGGGGACCCAATGATAAATGACAGCTCCAGTTTACTGAGCACTTATTACGTGTCAGTTGCTGTAATTCGCCTCTTGCACGCATGAGCAGCACACCGGGGGGTGCCTCTTCCCCATCAGGAGTTACCTTCCTCTAGGGCATTTGGAACAAGGGGAGTTTGTCTCGCTGTGTCTCAGGAGAGTTTGTTTGTGTTTGTGTGAGGCTTTCACGCTGAGGCTGCTTCTCACTGGCTCTTGCTCCTTCACCAGCCCCAGGCCCTCCAGACACTCCAGGACCGCTGGTCTGGCTGTGCAGCCAGGCTGCTGCTGCCATGCTGACACAGCAGGGGAGGCCACAAGTCCCGAGTGCCCCTTCTCCTAATCTCCATCCTTATGACTCACACAAGGCAGCTGTGTGCATAAGAAACTTGATGGAGAAGGCAGCGTGGCAGAGGGGTTACATGTGCCCAGTCTGTAGCCAGCCTGCCCAGGTCAATCCTGGCCCTGCCACTTACTCTTCGTGTATCTGTGATCAAGTTATTTAATTTCTCACTGCCTCTGTTTCTTTGTCTGTGAAATGAGGACAATGATGATGGTAGTGAGGATTAAATAAAGAAGTATATATGACACACTTGGTACAGTGCCTCGTGTCTAGTTAGTGCCATGTAAGAGTTTGACATTTTGGGATAACTAGAGGAGATTATAATGTAGAAACTAATCCTAAACTAATTTCTATTTATAGAAAACAAAGGAAAACATTTTTTTAAAGTTCAGCTCTTCCCAGGTGGCCGCCTCATAGGTAGTCCTTTGCTTTTTTATCTGAAGTTCTCTCCACCTCTCTCCCCCACAGAGGGAGAGCTTACTTTTTCAGTCTCTCCTCTCTGGGAAAACCCCACCGCTTTCCCACAAGGCTTCCTCTGTTCCTAGGGTCCCTTTCCCAGCACAGTTCATGGGATGCAACCATCTATGGTAACACGTGTCCCAAAGCCTGAATTTTCAGTCTAGGGGAAACCTTTTGAGATTTCCAGCTGCAAATTGACTGTGGGCTTTGCACCAAGAGTCTAGGACCCTCAAAGATTGCTGTGCTGGGGTGGATGAAGGTTTGTTCTCTCATTATTACTCGTACTTGCGGCAATCTCCTGCCTGCTGGGGGCATTCTTGGACAGATTCACACACACACACACACCACACAAGGACAAACAACAATTCTAAAGCAATGATAAGGTAGGGAACCATTTTCCTAAAGGCACCATCATTCCCAAGACACCACTCAACCTAAAGTGAGACACCCTTTGTGTTATGATGTAGAGAATTTTCAGTTCCTTTTTTGGTCAGCCTCTTGTGCAAGATGGTTCTCAGGGGCCGATGCTGGCTTAACAAATGGCCTTCCTAATCAGGACCCTCTCTCCATGATCGCCAGTGTTCGTTGTACAAAGGCCACAGAGAAGACTTCCTTTGTAGTTATGCTATGCTTTTGTTTATTTGGGGCAGGCAAAAATTTAGGGCAAGCTTCCTTCTCCCTACTTACCACTAGCAGAATAACCCTCTGTTCTCTTCCCACCCAAAGGGAGTTATCAGAGATAGCTGGGTTAGTCCTTCTGTGGCATATGTTGCATTTAATTCTCATACTGCCTTATGAGAGGTTACAACAAATTTATTGAGCACCTACTGTGAGCCAGACACTATTGTAGGAACTGGGAATTCAGCAAAGAACAAAACAGCTTGCATATAGGTTACAGTCTAATGCGGGGGAGATTGAAAACAAACCAAACAAATGAGTAAATTGTGTAGTTTTTGTGTTGGGATAAGTAGTATTGAAAAAATTAAAGCAAAGAAAGAAAGTGCTGGTTGAAGTGGGGATGGCCATGGTTGCTTTGTCATTTTAATTAGAGTGGGCAGAGTAGGCATTATTGAGAAGGTGACCTTGGAGCAAAGATCTAAGGGAGCTGAAGGAGTAAGCCACGTGCACGTCTGGAGGAGTATTCTAGGAAAGGGAAAAGCCAGTGCAAAGTCTCTGAGCCTATTTCACATGTTCAGGAAACATCAAGGAGGCCAATGTGGTTACAGTGGAGTGATGGGGGGGGGCAAGTAGAAGATTTGGTCCGCATAGGCGCAGATTTTACAGGCACTTGAAAAAAGTTTAGTTTTTATTCTAGAAGGATGGGAAGCCACTGGGAGGTCTAGAACAAGGAAGTAACATGATCTGGCTTATGTTTTAAAACTCTTGAGTTGAGAATAAAAAGGAGCAAGGACAGAGCAGGGAGACCAGTGTGGAGGCTATTGCAATAATCCAAGTAAGAGATCATAACAATGAAGGGGATGAGAAACAATCAATTTCTGGACACATTTTCAAGGTAGAGCGGACTTCATTTGCTGGTGGATTGGAAAGAGAAGTCAAAGTTGACCTTAATGTTTTCACCTAAACAATGGGAAAGAGGGATTTGCTGAGATTTGTGCGTGTAGCAAGTTTTGGGTGAAAGATCAGGCTTCAGTTTTGGACATATTAAGTAATTACTTCAAGTGTAATGGTAAGGAAAGCAATGTTCAGGGTAACTTAGCTACTGCTGTGATAGAGGTAAGGATAGGATGGTAAGGAATTTGGAATAGGGACTCCTCACTCAATTTAAAGTGGGAGGAGGAGATATTAAGAAAGCGTCCTGAGAGAAGATGACATTTGAGCTAGGTTTTAGAGGATGGATAGGAATTCCTTAGGCAGTGGAAGAAAAGAAGGGAGGTTCCTTTCTGACAAGGGAAACAGCCCAATAGGTGATAATGTCGAACAGACTAAGTCAGAGAAAGTGTGTGTCTAAGGGCAGAGTTGCTATTCATGGGCTTTGTATTGATGTCAGGCAATTTCCTTCAAAGAGCCTGTCCTAAGCACCCCAAGGGCCCAAACACTAATTTTTTTGTAGGGCAACAAAAGAGTTTCAAATTCCCTTTGGTTCTGGTTTCTTGAAACTATCTTAATATCACTGAGCCTCACCATCTTTACCCTTTGGGATGACCTGATTTTAAACTCATCTTGTCATCAGGTCATCAGCTCTTCTGACTAGAAGGGTCAGTGCCTGGAAGCCCCGGCCATTTGGGAACATCCAGAGAGCTGGATGTTTCTCACTGGGGTTGCCATGATGGAACTAAAGGATTTCCCAGGAATCAGGGTAAACTGAAAAGGCATGCTCTTGATAACACAATAGACTGAAATGTAGGCATAGTGGGGAAGGATGCCAGAAAAAGTTTGGCCAAGGTCAAATTTAAAGCAATATGGGCTAGTGGAAACTATTGGGAGAAAGACCAGTGGCCTTGCCCCAAGTTTGGCAGTAACTTACTGGGTATCAATGGGCAGGTCCCTTTGCATCTCTGGGCTTCAGTTCCATTATCTGTAGAGTGGAAATGGTACTAGAGCCCTACTCTATGTCAAAGAGATATTGTGATTCCTATGGGATTCTTTTACTTCCCATTTTACTTCTGGAAATACCCAGCTCTCAGGATGTTTCTGAATGGCCGGGGCTTCCATGGACCAACCTTCTGTTCAGAAGAGCTGATGACCCGATGATAAGATGGATTCAGAATCAGGTCTTCCCAAAGCATAAAAGAAGATGAGGCTCAGTGATACTAAAATAGGTTCAAGGGACCAGAACCAAAGGGAATTATTGTCATGCAAGAAAATACAGGTTTGGACACAACCTGGGTGTTAGAACAGGCTCTTTTTGAGGGAAATGCCCTGACATTGTAAAACGAATGGGTTGATGTCTACAAAGGCACTTTGAAATTTAATAGTGTCCTGTATTCGAAAGAGATTGCTATTGATTTCTTGTCCTTTCTTAGACCCATGCTTGATGCTCTCTTTCTCCCTCTCTTCTTCTCTCTCCCTATTTTTCTCTTTTTGTCAGTTTCTCTGATCCTTTCTTTTGGTCTCCTCTCCCCACCTCTCTCCCCTTGTCATTTTCTCCATCCTTTCATCCATTTGGTAACACCAACCCAGGAAACACTATGTCTGTCTGTCTATAATCTTGGGTTTAAAGTGAAAATGGTAAAGAACATCCTAACAAACTTCATTTGCCCATCAACTGTGTATCGAGAACCTACCATTTGCAATGTCTTGTGCAGACAGGAGAGCAATAATCCTGAACAAGAAGCACCGATTTTGTGAGAAAGGCACACATGGGCACATTGTCCCTCCCTCCTGAGTTGTGGTTCCCTTTCTCCTGCCCACAACTGAGCTTAAGAAAGTCTCTATGATTGGCATGATGGACTGAAGTCTCAAACCTGTACGGGCTGATCCCAGCTCCTCAAATACTGACACTGCCCCTTGAACTTCCTCTTCCTTTTTGGTAGGAAATGACTTCTGTCCTCCACGGGAGCAGATCTCAGCCCAAGTCATCCCAACTGCAAACCACTGTGGTCAGTGGTTTGTCTATAGAATTAGAGCTTCAGCAAAAACAATGAGGGCACGTAGATATTCAGTTCCACTGAGGATAAGTAGATACTGCTTTTGTGTTATTCGACTGGTTGTTTAATTGAACCAAGGAAGCAATTCAGGTTCGGCTTCCCTTCGCCTCCCCTTGCTCCAGCCCTTTACCACTCTAAGACCTTCATTAGTGTTACTTCTTCCTCCAGCTTCATGGGACCAGAGTCGCGCGGGACAGGACTCCTATGTCCTCATGGCCAGCTCCCAGGCGGAAATGGAGGAGTGGGTTAAATTCCTCAGGAGAGTCGCTGGCACGCCCTCTGGAGGTAAGGACCTCTGCAGGCTTTCCTGGACGGGTGTCTGTGACATCTCAGGGATGGGGAGGAAGTAGCTCCAGACATGATCCCTCCTTGAACAGTGTTCAAGGGAGACCACCAGAGGACAACTCTGAGGGCGTGCTCATTGCTAAGCCTCTAGCTTCCCTCCCTGGGTCATCTCAGAGTTGACTCTAGATTAGCTGGAAGGGCTGAAAGCCCTTTGCACTCATCAGCAAATGTGTGTGATGCCCTGAGTCAGCCCTTTCTCCTCTCTGGGCCGCTCTCATGTGTAAAATGAATGGGTTGGACCAGCTGACCGCAGTCCCTGGCAGTACTAACACTGTGCAGCAGCATGAGTCGGCCCAGTTATGGGGACTGTGGAAGCTGAGAGGGTCAGTGGCCAGAGCTATGCTGACAGCTAAGTTAGGCTGATCAGCACGGGGAGGGAAAGCTGCTGTTCAGAATTGGGTGGTCAGACCAGGGCAAGGTTCAGGAATGGTGTCTGGAGTCTTGCAGGTACTCGGTGAATTCGGGACAAACACTTTTCTAGGTTACATGACTCAAGTGTTTGAGCTCTCTGGGAACTCTGGGGTTGTGTCCAGACTAGAGGAGGGCCCTGCCTGTGAAAAACCGATACAAGAAAACATCTGAAACTAACAAACAGGTGAATTGAGTACTTGTATTTTCCTTTCATAAAAACATGGAAGAACTGACATGGATGAGATCTCAAGGGGTCATTTTCCTCCAGCTTTTTAGGAACACACTTGTGTCAACTCCAGGATAACTGTAAAACATGATCATTTATCAACTGTGCTGCCTGTTATTTTGGAAATCATTTGTGGGGGGCTTTATAGCTCAAATATTAAATATTTATTTGATTGCCCAACAGTTTCTTTCAAGAATTTTGAGCACTCTAGCAATTTTGTGGAAATTTGAAAAAATATAGGAAAATAATCACCCCTAAACCCACTAGAGATACTTTTGTGTTTTCTTTCCAGTTGGTGCTCATATACACATTCCTTTATTCTCAGAATGACAAGCACAGACTATATACAGTTTAATACCTTTTATTTTATAGCTTAAGCTATAAAATATCTTCATTGCTATATAATTTAATTGCTATATAATCTTAATTGATACATTTCAGGGATTATTTGGTTACAAGAAATAGAAACCCCATCCAATGATGTTAAGCACCAAGGAGGGATTTACTGGGTTGGTACAGTAGCTACTCAAAGAAACCAAGGGCAGAACCACCAAGAGGACTCAAGATATCGGGGCCAAGATATGGGGGCCAATGGACCATTAGCATTGAGCTTATCCTGTTGGTTTCTCTGGGACCACGCGGCTCCTCATTCTGCTTTTATCTGCAAGCCTGCCTGTTTTTGTCTAGTTAGCAGCCCTCTGGTACTTACACCTGCCTCACTACTGCTGTGCCAGCCCCAGTTTTCCTATACTTCTCCCTCAGGCACCAGCGGAGGCTGAGCTCAGCCTCCACCGCCCCAAACTCCTGAGAATGAGGATCCACCTGGCTCAGCTGGGGTCAGGAGTCTGCCTGAGGACCCAAGATCTGGGGCAGGAAGGCCGTCCCGTGGCCTGTGACCTACCCAGTGGGGGCTTTGAGAAAAGAAGTGATCTGGATGGGACATCCAAACTCAAGAGTGATTGCTTCAGTCGTCTTGAACAGCTGCATTCTATTACAAAAAAGAGTAGCATGGTTTCGTTAACTGCTTCCCAATTCCTAAACACAATTTTTTTACCATGCTAATCAGGCTGAGATGAGGTTTTCATTTATCAAAGCTCTATTATATGCCATTCAGCCTGGATAATCTTAGCTGCAACCTTCCTTATTGCCCTGGATGAGGAGGTTGTGAGCCACGTTGACATGTTCTGTTTTCCCCAGTGCTTTAGGCTGTCTGAACTGACAAGGGTAGTGGACATTGCCTAACTAGCCATCTGCTGAGTCGCAATGCTGTTGATGCACCATGACCAGCATCTGTGCCCCGTGTGGGGCCCTGCTCACCCTTGCCACAGTGAGCTGCTGCACTCTGTCATGATACACATGGGGGTTTCTCCTCACCCACCTCAAGGCCACCACCCTGAGAAGCAAGTCAAGCATAAGTCCTGTGGTCAGGGGAAAGTCCAAGGGATGAGAAATAAGAGTGCAGCACTATTTACTCAAGAAACAGGGTTTGGCTCTGATGTGGCATTTCAGTTGTTTTTAAAGCCTCTTGTTGAATCAGAATCATAACTCTCAGGAATAAGAAGGCCTTTTAAGACAACAGAGAGTCCAGCCTGAGGCCACGGGGCGGGACAGACATTTGTGCTTCCTGTTCGTGAGTCAGGAAGCTTTGGTGCTGAGGAAGTAAATGATTAGTCCACGGGGCCCAGGGCTCCTGCTTCTGTGGGCGGCTCTTTCGCAGCAGCATGATCTCACCTGTAAAGCGCCTCTAATGGGGTCTGCCACAGGGCAGGCCTCCTCGAACGGTGTGAAGTCACTGAGATAGGTTGCTGCTGCCTCTTTCCAGCCTTCGTGAAACTTTCTATGACTTTTCCCACCCAGAACCTAGCCCCTTCTCACCACCATCACTACTACCATCTTGGCTGAGGTGCCACATTGTCTTGTCTGAATTACGGCAATGGTCTCCAAACTCATCTCCGTGCTTTCATCCTTGCCTTCTTACAGTCCGTTTTCAACGGAGCAGCCAGAGCGAGCCTGTTAAACCTGTCGTATCAAGACCCTTCTCTGCTCAACACTGTCCAATATCTTCCTTTCTCTCAGAGGAAAAGGCAAAAGCCTTATAATGATTTACAGTGCACAATCTGCCCCCTCCCATTACCTCTCTGATCTTGTTTTCCAGAGCCCTCTCCCACGCTCTTTTCACTCCTTGCTCTTCTTCCAACACCCTAAGCACGTTCCTGCCTCAGGGCACTTGCACTTACTGTTTTCGCTGCCTGCAATCCTCTTTCCCTGGGGGGCTGCAAGACTTGGTCCCTTGGTTTCTTCAGGCCTTTTCTGAAATATCACTTGGTGAACCTTCCCCTGATTATCCCATTTAACACTGAACTCCTTCCCCACCCAACCCCCATCCCTCTTTCCTGATTTATTTTTTTCCTTAGCACTTACCCCCTTCTAACATGCTAAATATTTTACTCATTTGTTCATAGCTGGTCTCCCCTCACTAGAAGAAAGCTTCAATCTACTTTGCAGGGATTTTTTTTCTATTTTTGTTCAGTGCTGTATTCCAGCATCTAAACAGTACCTGACATAGTAGGTGCTCAATAAATGTTTATTAAATGAATAGTAGAAGGAATGGCCTCCTCTCTGTAGAACTACTGTGTTCTACTCCCCTAGGCTTTCCTCTTTGTTAAATGATGATCAGCTTAGCAATCTGAGAAATTTTTCGGTAAATGGGTTGCTCCCTCTAGAATAATCTCCCCCCAAGCGTGTTAATGGTGAGCTCTGATGAAGCTCTTTATGGTTCATAGACCCCTTAGAGAATCTGGAAAAACTATGCAAACTCTCCCCAGAAAAATGTCTAGATGAAACTATTTTGCATTCAATTGCAAAATATTTTCAGACCCCTGTAGTCCTTCTGTATGCCCCAGGTAATAAATCCCAACTTTAAGTTTTAGAAGGCACTCTAGTGACAATTCTGTGAGCTAAGGCCTCTTCCTGCCCCAGTCCCCTTTCTGTCTCCTTTTCTCCTCGGACGGGAGAGATGACCTACATGGTTTCCACAGCACACCCAACTTCTTCCCCTTGGCTCCTCCTGCCTCGTAGCTAGCTCTGAACATTCCTCTCTCCTTGTCTGATTCTGGGACAAATTCCAAACTGTATGTGTGTGTTGGACTGGGGGGAACTCTCAGATATCAGCTGAGTGTCCTACAATTTGACTCAATTCTGACCCTATCTACCTAGAGACAGCATCAGAGTCCACAGGTTAAGGCCTCAGTCCTACAAGCCTGCTCCCAACCACACACACGCTTCAGATGCCAGTCTCAAGTCCAGATTATCACCAGTGCTTCTACTGGCTGTAGATTGGAGGTTCCAACGACCCCCTCCTTGGGTTCAAATAATTTGCTAGAGCAGCTCACAGAACTGAGGAAACTAGTTTACTTACTAGATTACCGGTATATTATAAAAGTATATAACTCAGGGAGAGCCAGATGGAAGAGATGGCTAGGGCGAGGTACGGGAAAGGGCATGGAACTTCCATGCCTGTCCAGGTGCACCACTCTCCCCGCATTTCCACAAGTTCCCCAGCCCAGAAACTCTCCGAACCCCATCGTTTTGGGTTTTTACAGAGGCTTCATCAAGTAGATGTGATTGATTAAACCATTGGCCATTGGTGATTGAACTCAATCTCCAGCCCCTCCCCTCCCTGGAGGTCAGGGGTGGGACTGAAAGTTCAACCCACTAATCACATGGTTGGTTCCACTGGCAACCAGCTCCCGTCCTTAGGTGGGGTCCAAAAGTCACCTCTTCAACGTAACACAAGATACATTTATCACTCTCATCACAGGAAATTCCAAGACTTTTAGGAGCTCTGTGCCAAGAAATGGGTGGAAGACCAAATATATATTTCTTATCAAAAATCACAATATCACACCTTGGAGAGCAGTACCTTGGTACATCCTGGTATTCCAGCCTTTCCTTTCCTCGCCAGCCAATTTATCTTTTTTTCACGACCCTCTCCTAAGGGCCTGGCTGAAACGGTTAGATTAACTTTTCCCCAGAAGGTCTGGATGTAATCCCAGGTTTTCTGAATTTAAGTAGGAGAAAGGGAAGAGAGGCGATCACATATTGACCTCTGGTGACTTGCTCCCAGGGTCACAGCTGCCCATTTCCTCCTTTTAGTAAGAGGGCTCTGCCTTCCCTGGAGCTCCACACCAAAGCCTGGTCTCTGTTCCATGCCCAGGGAGCAGACAGTCCACATTGCAATTTGTTACTCAGTCGGGCCCAGCCCTGCCCTCTTCTCCTGGAGGCTGGCCACCTGAAGTTTTTCTCAGGCCATAGATGCTGCACTACCTTGTGCATGCATGGCTCTGCTTGGCCCAACCGAGTGTAAGATCCTAGGGCAGGTCCCATGTTTTAAGCATCTCTGTGTGTTTGCCAACACGAGGCATGGAGTATATAAATATTGAATTTTTATGTGCCTTGGGTTTCTTTTCTTCCTCTCATTTCTTAAGTTCTCTGCATCCTTCAGAGCATGATTTCACAATCCACAACAGGGGTTAGCCTGTGGGAGTGTGCTGTCTCTGTGATTCATTGTTATTCCTTGTGTTCTGGCTCTTTCTCTCTAGCTAAACTGGACATTAAGAGGATTGATTTTTACTTATTTCCACTAATTCCCTCATCCTTCCTTCCCCCAGATCCTAACACTGGACAGATACTTATTTATTCACTTACTCAGCAAATATTTCTTGAGCATGTGCCATGTGCCAAGCACTGTGCTAGCACTGGGAGTACAATAGTGAGAAAGAGAGAGAGAGAGGAGAAAAAAAAGACAAAGTCCTTTCTCTCAAGGAGCTCACAGTCTAGTAGAACACACAAAAATTAATTAAAAATCCAAAGGAGAAACATAAAATTACAACTGTGAAAAGTACCATGAAGAAAAAGCACATGATGCCATGGGGGAAAAAAGTCTTTGTCAAGAAGTTCAGGAAGGACTTCCCTGAATTAGTGATGATTAAGCTTAAATCTGAAGGGCCAGTAGAGGCCAACTAGCCAGAGAAGGGAGAAGAGGAACAGTGTTTCAGTCAGAGGAATAGCATGTGCAAAGGTCCTGTGACAGAAAGAAGAACAGGCTCTGCAGTGAGAGGAAGGTGATAACAGTGGAGTCAGCCTTGTTAAAGATGTCAGTTTTCATCCTAAGGTGGCTTGAACGAGGGTGGTGGTGGTGGAGGTAGAGAGAAGTAAACAGCTTTATGCAACATTTTGGAGGTAACATTGCCAGAACATGGGAGGGAATTTGACATGGAAAGAGAATGCAGTGTCAAAGATGAGTCCTTGATTCCTGGCCTATGAGTGAATGGAGAGATGGACACTTGGTTGGCAGCGTCACACTGCCCAGGGCCCTTCTTGGCAACCCTTCCCTGCTCCTGACTGTCCCTCTGTGATGCTGAGAATCCATTTCAAGTCTCCTGGGTATGTCCAGTAGGGTTGCTGCACTATTTCCTAAATCTTCTCAACGGGAGGGGGGAAATCGTCTTGGTTTATCGAACAACCCACTTCCAAGATCACTCTCTCTGAAGGCTTCACTGAGCCACATGCAACTCTGAAAGCATTTCCAGGGAAGGGTGGGCTGGCTTCATCAACACTAAGTGAAATCCTGTGTTCCTGCCAGACGCTTTGATATATGGAGCAATGCTGGTAAGGGCTTATGTGTAGGATTTAGTTTTTATTTTTTTAATCCACCCCCATGGTATCCCTTGAATGGCAGTTGACAATTAGCTGCTAAGTAAAAGGAGGCACTTATTTTTATTGCGGGCCCTGACAGCTTTATGTTCACTGTTTAAAAGCCAAGAGTCATGTGTGTAAAGGTGAGAGGGGAGGGGAAGTGGTGTGGGAAGGAGGAAGGGAGGGCCAGGGGCAGGTGCCGACAGATCCCATGGTTTCCGTGCCGGAGTCAGAACCTGAGCGGTATTTACAAGCATGTGCTGATCTGGAAGCTGGAGAGGAGGGTTCTTCCAGCTTGGGGAGGAGGAAAGGCCTGAGGCTGGCCCGGCAGGGGCTGCAATTCCACGGTCCCCGCCATGCCTCAAATCCCAGGATGCCGCAGTGGGAACTGGGCTGTGGCTTTCCTGCCCTGGCACTGCTCTTTTGCTGGAACTTCAGGAGGAAAACCCCCAAGCTCCGAAAGAAAGGTATTTTTTCCCCCTATTTTGTGATTCAGTTCTTCCACTAAAAGCCACTCTGCTCAGCTTTCCTTCCCTCTCCTGTTGGGGATGGGGACACTCCTGGAACTGAGCCCCTGGGAAGCAGGTACCAGTGCTGGGCCGATGGGGCCAGTGGGAAGGCGGGAGGAGAGGGGCAGGGTGGGGTTCCTGGTGACCTGGGCCAGACTGGAGGCGGGGTGGGGAGGGGCCCTTGTCCTGAACCCAGTTGTATTTGAATGATAATGGAGGGAAGAGGTTAGAAAGGAGGTGACAGCTACTCCTTCCATTGTCACTTCCCCAAACAACCGAGTGTCCTGAGGTTTTTTAGCAAATCTGGAGAGGGAACTTGAGAAGTAAAGGGTGGAGGATGGCCTGTGAGCAGAGACTGGGCAGCTCCCCACCCCCTTCTCTCTCCCCTTAAGACTTGATGATATCTGAAATTTCACCTAGACAATTTTATTCCACTGACTTTAAATAAAAGGGATTAAAGAACTGAATTTAGAATCATGGGGCACACATGACCTTGGGCACATTCCTAATCTGAGTCTCAGTTTTCTCCTCTGTAAAATGGAACAACAGTATCGACTTTGTAGGGTTTCTTGTGAGGATTAAATGAGAGCACATGTGAAAGATTCTAGGGCAGGTGCATCATAAAATTCCCTTAATTAATTAAATTTATAAATAATTATAATTATTATATTACATGTTATAATTAATTAATTAAGATTTATACCTGTTAAGATGGAAATGCCTCTACTAATGGTGGCTGGTGCAAAGTGATAAGCAGTCCTGAGTGAATGCGTGGCCGGGCGAGGATAGAAAGAGCAGGAGGGCGCTGGTTCCCTGAAGGAGTGGTGCACCGAGGAGGGCGTGGCACAGGGCAGGAGCCCGGGTTTTGCCCGTGGTGTCCTTGGGTGGAGAACAGTCTTTGAGTACCTCCCGCCCCACTGTCTGCTCCCTTCCTCCTTCACCGGCCCCTTCCCTGGTTTCCTTGGGATTTCTTGGTTCACCTGTTCCCCTGTGTCCAGGCTATTTCACATCCACCCAGGATCAATGGGTGGTGATCAGGACCAAGAAGTCAGAGGCAGGTAGAACTCAGGGCTGGTCTCTGGAGTTCCAGGGATGTTTTGGATTCTAAACTCCTCGTATGTGATCTGAGATGAAGAGTGGCAAGACCTGACCTGGACAAACTAAAGAAAACTAGGACGCTCTTTCTCTCATGTGAGCAGGACCCCGTCGGTGCTGACGTCTCTAGAGCATGCAGTGGTCATTTCTTGTTGGAGGAAATAGCTTTGATTGATTTCTAGGCTGGAGATGTAAAGTTCGGAGTCATTATATGGGTGACATTTAACACCATCAGATAATGAAGTCTGTGCAAAAGAGGAAGAGAAGGCCTGGGACACTCCAATATTTAGACGACAGGGTAAAAAGGAGGAATCATCAGAGGAGGCTGAGAAGGAGCAGCCAATGAGATAAATGGAGAACTAAGACAGGGTACTAAAAGCCATGTAAAAGAGTGTCTCAAGAAGGAGGGAGTGATTTGCTGTGTCACATGTTCCTGACAGAGCAGTTAAGATGAAGACAGAATTTGACCCCTGGATTTTATGAATGTAAAGGCCATTGATCTCCTAGACGAGTGCAAGTTTGGAGATGTGCTGAGCAGCGTGCATTCGGGAGAGAAGGAGCGAGACTGGGAGGAACGGGAGATGGCAGGGTGTCTCAGCTCTTTGAGGACGGGTCCATCATGTGCCAGGCTCTGTGCCAGGAAATAAAAATAGATGGTGAGCCAGACAGGCTGTCTGCCTTTGAGGAACCCATAGTCCAGTGGAAGAGAGAGATGTTTAAATAAATCATCATAAAACTACACGAGAAGTGATAGAATAGAGGCATAGGGGCATAGACAGGGAGCTCTATCCTCATTATCAGGATTTAAATCCGTGATTTCTCTGTTATATTAGGAACACAGATCACCTTAAGACTCAAATGAAAGTTATAGAATCTATCTCCAGAAAAATGAATATTTGCAGATACAGATTTCTGAAGCTTATATTCCAGTGGTATGAAATAAACAATACACAAGGAAATCATAAATCAAGATAATTTCTGATGATGATAAGGGTCAAGAAGGAAATGACACTGAGTTATGAGAGAGATTGACTGTGAGGGATGGAGGGTGGGAGACACTATTTTAGAGACGACAGATAAGAAAGGGCTTTCTGGGGAGAGGACATTTGAGCTGAAAGCTTAGTGATGACTGGAGCCAGCACCCTGAAGAGGTGGATGGAGAGCATTTCAAGCTCAGGAACCACAAGAGTAAAGGGTTGGAGGCAGGAGTAAGTTTTACTCCTTGGAGGGCAGAAAAGATGTCTGTGTAGTTAGAGCCTAGTGAATGAGGGAAAAGTTAGCTAGAGGAGGGAGTGACCAGTTGCCTCTGAGGAGAAGACAGCTGAACTCAGGCTTGCTGGAAGATCAGGTTTCCACGTAGGGAGAAGGAGGAAGGGCATCAGCTCCAGAGTTTTCAAGAGCAAAGATCATTCTTCATTCTTTCTGTCATAATCTCCAGCTACCAAAGAGGCTGGCCCACAGCAGATGCTCAGTCAATATTTGCTGAATGATTTTATGAATTCCAGTGGAAAGAATTTGCAAGAAATAGAGTTGCAAAGAAAATTATAGCAATTTTGACAGTGGCAGTGAGGATAGAGAAGAATGATGGTTTAAGGCATATTTAGAATGTACTGATCTGTTTGGAGGGAAACAGAGGTGTTGCAGAGATTCTTTTGCTAATTGGGTTAGCTGAGTGCAGGTGCCCTGTGTTAATGGATTTGTATTCTCAGTGCTTAGAAAAGTGCCTGGTGCTTGATTGACTGAATGCTATTGCCTGCAAGGAAGGCTACAAGAGAAGCAGCAATTTGGGCTTGTTGGGGTGGGATGAGAGTGACACTGGAGAACACTCTGAGAGAACTGCCTTTCAATGTTGGACTTAAGGGAAGAGAGGGGGCAGAAGAAGAGAGAAATGGAGATGGAGATGATAGAGAGAGAGATCTAGGCCAGGTATGCAGATTTATAAGTTATCAGTTTGTGGATGATATCCAAATGTATGGAATCATATGACCTGTCCCAAGGAGAATGTTTAGAGTGAGAAGACATCTGAGTTGGAATGTCAGGAAATGACACACTAAAGGAGCAGGTGGATGAAAGGGGACATCGAAGGAGACAGCAAAGGAGCCAGCAGCGAGATGGGAATAGAACCAGAGTGAATGGTTTTGTAGCCACAAAGGGAGACAGTTTTGAGGAGGAGAATCAACACCATCAGAGTCTTCAGAGAAGACCAGTAGGGTGTGGAATGAACATAGGCCAGATTTGGCCGTTAGGAGGGCACTAGAAATCTTAGTGAGCAGGTTGGATGGAAAGATGCAGACTGATGAACCAGATCGAGATGGCTTGAGAGGTTGAGAAGTGAGTAATAAGAGAAGAAGTAGAGGCTGTGAGGGTGGAAAACTTTCCAGGAGTAGACATATTTTTCTGTGAGTGTATTGGTGAAGAGAAGAAAGGCAAGTATTGGTTATTTGCATCAGAGCTGGGATAGGAGATCGTTCTTTAATAAATTGCCAAAGACTTAGACTCATGTGGGCTCTTTCCATTGAAAGAGAAAAATTTAAGACACAAAAGAGGAGTGAAGTCCTGGAAAAGGTGGAAAGGGATGGAACCCACATTCAAGAAAGCATCTTCTTAGAGGAAAACACAGGATCCTTTTCTTCCTCCATGAGAGGACAGGCAGACAGACAGAGGAGGAAAGATAGGAGAGGCAAGGACTGGAGATGAAGGAGTTCGCTTATGATGGCCTCCATTTGGGGAGATAAGGGAAAGAGAAGACAATGTCACCTGCTGAAACAGAGGGGAGGGAATGGGTGGTGAGCTCCAGGGGAGCAGTGAAGATCTGAAACCAAGGTCTTACAGAGATTGGAAATAGAAATTTCCATGATACGGTATGCTGTGTTCCCTCGTAGCTCTCAGTGGCCTGACGAAGGCGTGCAGAGGATATCAGGAATCAGCAGGGTAGAGATGTTGGAGGGAAAAGGAGTGTTGGGAAATGAGTGTACTAGTGAGAGTGACATCGAAATGACTGACTGTGGGGTGTGGGAGGAATAGAGGATGAACAGAGGACAAGTCTGATAGACTCTGATGAGGAGAAAAGTTAGAGGGCTGGCTATGCAGAGGGGTGTAAAAAGCTTGATTCCTGATCACCTGCACAGTGGAGCATCGGCCTCGGGACCTCAGAAATGGAGTTCACATTTGACAGTTCCGACATCTCTGTGCACGTCTTTCCATAGTGTTCGGGATATTTCTCCCTATCAGAATCCAGTGGGCTCCTTGGGCCCAAGTTTCAGCTGCTCTGAAACACATCTGCCTCTCCCTCTGAGGTGCCCCTACCTGGACCCCTCAAAGGGAATTTTACAAATGCCATGTGGTCTATGTTTTAAGTCAGATCATTTCAATCATTTTCTTCCAATTTGGTGAAAATATCTATCCAGCTCCTTTCACACACAAACAGGAACCTAGTTCTGTATAGTTACTGATATTTTCTAATTGTTTCTCATTATTTTATATGTAGTTATTTTGTTTTCCTAACTCAATGGTATGTTAATTGAAAACAAGAACCACGTCTTACATTCCCTTGTCTGCGTAGCCCATTCCACGTGGCCTGCAGCTGGCACATGGCAGGGCACTCAGTAATAGTCAGCATGTAGATGAGTTTATTTACTGGGGAGATCCCTACAAGTGTTTAAACTAAATAAATGTCAAAATCACCACTAATTATGTAGAGCATTTGCTTAAAGATGAAATGATTCATTAAGTAATTCAGAAGAATTGATTATCTTCCTTGGGCCAGGCCCCGTGCTAAACACTGGGGATGAAAAGAGACCCTCCCCATAATCCCAGCATCGGGGAACTTACAGTTATGCAGAGGGCACAGGTCCATACCGATAATTACAGCACAGTGTGTAAAGGCATTGGGTTATTCAAGAAGGGATATGAGTACACAGAGTACAGATGTGGTGTCTTAGGCTGGGAGCAGGGAAGCCTGTCAGGGATGATCATATTTGAGTTAGGCCAAGGAAGACAAGTAGAATTCCAGCAGACAGGGAAGGGAGAGATGAACGGGAAGGGAGAGATGAACAGACTGGGCAGCGAGAAGAGACTGTTCAAGGGCACGGAGACTGGAGAGTGCTGTGGGCTTTGGGAATATCAAGCTAAGGTGCCTTTGGGAGTGTGGCAGGAAGTCAGGCCAAAAAGGTAGGTGGGGGCCAGGCCAAAGCCATCCTAAGGAATGCCAGCCCCAGTTTTCAAACTTGAGCCCAGAAATAGTTAACCATACAAAGTCTCACTGGAGTGCTGTAAATAAAACAGACAACAGCCCAGCAGATCTGGTTGGGGGTAGGGAGGACAGAGGCCCCTCTGCTTGGCTCCTCCTAGATCTGATGCCCTCACCTCTCGGCACCTAGTACGATGAGGGAGGGGCCTCAGAGGAACCCCTGGGACTTTGAGGGGTTCAAATGCTGCTGTGGCAGTTGGGGAAGAAGTGGATGACTATTAAAAACAGGGGAGATGTGCTCAGGTGGATCAGTGGTGTAGGACGGTAAGAAGCAGGAGAGTTTTGAACATGTTAGAAGCGACCACAGCAGTCGTAGATGAGAGAGGAGTCCGGCCTAGCTGAGGGCAGTGTGGGGGAGGGGAGAGGACACGGTGGATTCGAGAGCTCACCACATTAATGTGGAATCCACATTAATTAGAGACTGGATGTAAGGGACCAACCAGAGAGAGAGAGAATCGTGGGGAAAGCCAAAGGACTTTGGGAACCAGTGTCCTAGGGACTGAAGTGCTCGGTGTGGCAGAGCCCTACTTATGACAGAGGAAACATCAGGCAGGACAGAGCTGAAGCCGTGACCTGTGTTTTGAACCTCCAGGACACGAAGGGCATGGGAGGCTGGTGGTAGCCAGTGATTGTCCTGATTTATAAACTAACCTCGTTATACCACTGGGGCGGGGAAATTAGAGAGCCAAGTACTGACAGGGCTGGTGTGGAACTGGTCCACACATGCTTTGCTGGAGGCAGTGTAATTCGAAAAAATATTTTCGGAGAGCAATTTGTGTACCATCCTACCAAAACGTTCAAACCACTTGACCTACTAATTCTACGTGAGAATTTGCCCTAAGGAAATAGTTCAAAAGAATGAAAAGCCTACGTTCATCCATCCAAATGTTAATTAATTAATTAAGCAATCAATTAGAAGTTACAAATTGCACTACAGAATTCCAGGAACTCTGCTGGGCGCATGAACACATTCACCGGGGCGATGTTGATAATAGGAAAACATAGTGAGCAACCTAAATTATTAAAAATGCCTCAATGGTTTAATACAGTGAGATATCCATATGACAGACAATCCTGCTTTAAGGCTATATGACACAAGCAGAATTCAAAATAGCCTGCTTGCTGCCGTGATTAGGAGCACATTCTCTTGAGTTTACTGCCTGGACTTGAATTCTGACTGTACCAGGCCCGGGCACCTGACTCTGGCAAGTTCATCAGTGCCTCTAAGGCTCAGTGTTTTTAGTAGTAAGGCGGGTATAATGATACCGCCTCTTTCTGGGGTTGCTGTCAAGATTAAATGAAAAAAGGTGTGCAAGGGCTTAGCACAATTGTGCGCACACAACAAATACTCAGTAAATATAAGTTGTTATTTTAAATATGTAAAAATGTGGGTCAATGGAAAAAGGCTGACAGAGACTGCTCCAAATTTATAGCCCCAGGAAATATTATGGGTGATTCATCTACTACATTTTGTTTAATATCATTTGTTTAGTACCTAAACCTTTGAGGTTGTAAGCAACCTCAAAATCAAAAAATAGGCAAAGTGCTTTGAACTATCAGTTCCTCCAGTGGAAGTCAGGGTGATGGGCAGGTCCTGTTTTTTCTCTTCCCAGCGGTGTTTGGCCAGCGCTTGGATGAGACCGTGGCTTATGAGCAGAAATTTGGCCCCCACCTGGTGCCCATCCTGGTGGAGAAGTGTGCAGAGTTCATCCTTGAGCATGGCCTGAATGAAGAGGGCATCTTCCGACTGCCTGGGCAGGACAACCTGGTGAAGCAGCTGAGAGATGCTTTTGATGCTGGGGAGCGGCCCTCCTTTGACAGGTAAGCTGTCCTTACCTCGCCGTCCTCTCTGCCTTGTCCGGGTGAGAGGACCTCTCTATTCCAGTTGAGCTATGGGACTTCCAAGAGCCCTGACTTGCAACAGAAGGAGCCTTTTGTTTTGCTTATAATCAGAATTTGGGAGCCTGGAGCACAGTTAGAAGAGTGTGCTGATCATTTATGTGACAGATGATGTGAACTAGAACTAGAGCCTTGCTGGGCAGTCAAGAGATGTTTAGGATATCAGGACGGGAGAAGTGTGGAGTAGGGGAAAAAATGGGACCTAGCTCCAGGTCCACCCTTCAGGGCAGATGAGAAATGCTGCCTGTACAAACAGACTGGGTATGGTGGAGGATGCACCATATCTATATCCAAGGGCTCCCATGGTCTTTCTCAGCTTTCCAGAAATGACCAGAACAAGGACTTCCTGTTAGTTTGGGAGGTCACAGTATTGTACTGTTCTGAACTTAGTTCTGAGCCCTTTTGGAGGGAGTACATACTGACATTTTGGCAGCCTGGCATTCTCCCAAGTCTCCTCTGTGGAGGTTGCCTGACCCTGTTTGGGGCATATCAGGTTTAGTGACATTTCTGCCCACAATCCCCCTCCAGTCACCCAGCCAAGGTTTCCTTCTCTGCCATGCCCAGCTAGTACACCCCCCCACCCCGACATTGTATACTCTCTGCTGTTGTGCAATACTCGCCCAGGATGCCTGCATGCACTTGTCTTGCCGGCAAGAAAGAGCCATTGTTCTTTCCAAATCAGCAGCACATAGACCAAGGTTTAGTAAGACAGGCCTGAACTCTATCCAGTTTCCAAAGGTTGAAATTCCCCAAGAGCTTATTAAGGACCAAGGAGTAGAGCTGATCCTGGGAAAATCATGACTAGCTAAGTGTCATGGTGTGTGGACAGTCTCGTTGCACCCTCTCCCTCACCTCCCACTTCAGTCACCAACGCTGTCCATTCTCCCTCTGAAGCATCTCTGAGACCCATCTCTTTCTTTCCATTCTCACAGCCACTCTTTTAGTTTGGCCCACCGTTTCTTCGCTGCCCTAGAAATGTCATAGGTGAATTAACCGAGGGTGCTGTATTTTAACAGAAAAGCAAGGTTGGAGTTGGTAGAACGGTAGCGGGTTATGCCATCAAATTTAAGGACCTTCAGCAGCACCATAAATCGTACTTCATTATCAGGCACGTGTTCAATTAAGCACACCACTTTTATATTCAGTTTTCTTTTTATATTTTTAATTAGCTTTGAGTTGATCAAAAGATACAGGTGGTGGACGGTTGCTAAAGTGACGGGAACAGTCAGCCAGGAGGGATAGAGGTGATTGTGGGGGCTGCTAAATGCCCGCCCTAGGCTTAAGCTTAAGCACCTATAAAGTCAGCCTGGGTGGTGGAATCAGCATCTTTGATTCCTGTGAAGTGTTTGCGGCTGGAAGGAGGAAAGTTACCAGATGTTGTCATGACGTCTCCACCACAGAACTGAGGGGTAGAGTTTACATACCCAGAAATAGGAAGGGCCACCTGGGGCTCTTCAGCGTCCTCCCACTGCTGACTCTTGGGTCCACATGACCCTTGTGGATACACATCTGGACCCTCTACATCAGTCATACGCTTGGTTCCACCATAAGATCCCCCAAATTGCCTTGCTAGAATAAACAAAAACAAAGGAGCTCTTATTTGGTAGATTTTAGTGAGGGTGTATCTGGTTCGCATTAAACATGTGAATAAGATTTAAAAAGTCTCCTTGTTGTGTTTCTACTGGGCTGGATACGGCCTGGCCACAAAGCTGATACACTTCCAACGCCTACATTTCCAGGAGCAACAGACATACAGACATGCCGCACTGTAAGATCCGTGCTACAAGAAGGGGGGCAGGCAGAGGCATCTGAGGGGCCTTGGCTAATCTCTGGTGGATCAGGTGTTGAACTCAGAGGCCACCTGGCTCCTGACTTGTTCTTAATACTTGATTTAAAAAAAAAATCATTTGAGGAGGTTGGAGGAATATCAAACTCAGGAAAAATCGTGCTGGAAATTTATATAACCATGACAGCTGAGTCAGCCCTGGTACCCTAGGGGCACAGACATTAAACCAAAAATCTACAGAAATAACTGTATAATTTCCATTGTGTTAAGTGCTGAACATGAAAACTAGATGGTTCTATGAGAACTTAGAACATGGGACTTTTTTTTTTTTTTTGAGGTCTTAATAGCTTATAACATTGTGAAGTTTTAGTTGTACATTATTGTTAGAACAGAGGACTTTTGATATGGTCTGGTGGATTTTGGGAGGTCCCCAAGAAAATGGCATTGAAGCTGAGACACAATAAACAAGGCTGAGGGTTGACCAGTCCAAGCAGCATTATCCTCCCCTGGTGAAATGCGTCGGGAAGCTTGCTGTGGGTTTCAGTGTTCTGAGATGATTTATACAGCCATCTGTGTGTTCTTTGATTATAGCTTGGAAGTAGCTACACTGTATCTGTGGTTATAACACCTTTCTCTTTTCTAACGTTGGATATTTTTGCTGTCTTAGTTTCTCCCAGTTAAACTATCTAGTAGTTTGTCTTTTTTATTGTTGTTGTTTCTCTTCAAAAGATTCCATTTTTTGATGTATCATCTATACTGTTTTTCTCATTTCAAATTCTTTGTTTTTTACATTCTTTCCATGGGTGTGTTTTGAGTGTTGGGGCCTGTGCCAGGCAGTGGACAGTGCATCGGAGAATGGAAGCCTAGAGGCAGGAGGCCAGAGAGGAGGCAGGGGGGCAGAATCCTGGCAAAAGATGATGGCCTTCTGAAATAGGACAGCGAAAGGAGGGGAGGGGCTTTGAGGGATTCACGTGACATTTAGATAAGAATTGAGGGGATTTGGAAGACTAATTGGATGTGGGGTGAGAGAGAGCCCCCAATCAAACGAGAGCCTGGATTCTGATTAAGACCACCGGGTGGACTGCAATTCAGGGACATTAAGAGAGGCCACTTTAGGCCTTTAGAGGAAGGCTGCTCCTACAATGTGTCAGCTGATTATTGTTCTGCCCTTTTCTTGGGAACTTCTCATGTATTTTGACAAGAGGGCTTTGCCCAGGGGTGTTTTTAGGCAGTGACTCAGCAGGGAAGGCTTTTCCAGAATCCCTACGTTAAGTGAAGGTTCCCACCCTCGATTTCCTGAGGGCAGCAGTAAAGCATGGACGGGGCTCTGTGCCAGCTGAGTTCTCCTTTTGAGGTAGAGAGTTCACAGGCTGCGGAGGGGGAGGCTCTTCAGAAAACAGTTCTAACTGCTGGCTGTCAAAAAACAAAAAATAAAAACTGACTCCAAATGCCAAGACAGAGCTTTACCGTCAAGTCCTGGTGTTCTTGTTTCTGCTGCCTCGAAGGCCTCCCTTCTCCTCCTCCTGCCCAAATGCACCCCTCCCATCCCTCCTCCAGGAGGCATTTCCCCCCAGCCGATTCTGTATTCCCCAGTGCTCAACCTCTTACCACATCACAGCTTTTCAAAACCCTACCAGGACTGCCTCTTAAGAATACCTGTTTTTCCTGATATGAAATAAATAAATACTTCTTCACTAACAAGCCTCAGGTATGTGGTAGATTCAAATATTTCCTCTTATAAAATTGCAGAATAAATGCAATAGCTCTATAAATCAGGGGTCAGCAGACTTTTCTTACAGGGCCACATATGAAATATTTGGGCTTTGGGGACCAGATGGTCTCTACCACAGCTGCTCCACTCTGATCTTACAGCACAAAATCTGCCAAAGACAATACAGAAATGAATGAGCATGGCTGTGTTCCTGTATCACTTTACTTATGGAGGCTGAAATTCGAATTTCATGTATTTTCACGAGCCATGAAATATTCTTCTTTCGAGTTTCTTCCCCAACCATTTAAAAATGTAAAATCCATTCTTAGCTCACAGGCTGTACAAATATAGGTGGTGGGCCAAATTTGGCTCCTGGCCATGGTGTGTTGACCCCCGCTGTAAACCAGAGAAGCTGGACTGAAAAGCCCATGCCTCTTCCAGCTAATCAGGCAATCGTATGAGTGTTGTCTCAGTTCCCGCAGCAGGGCCTCCTCTGTCCACCCTCTAGGCTGATGCATACGCTGCCTGCCCCACACTGGAACTCCTCGTCATTCTTCAGATCCTGTCTGAAGAGTCTCCTATGGCTCCCCAACTCTGCATTGGGTGTCCCTTTTCCATGTTTCCATATGGTCCCAGGTTCTAGACTTCCCCTGCCATCACACGAACCACACAGTATTGTAATGACATGGTAATGTTTCACTCTGTGCAGCTCCGTGGCTCAATGAGGCCAGGTGTCCTGGGTGTTCTTTGGGTTCACTGCTGAAATCCCAGTGCCTGACATAGTGTCTTGCAGCTAGTAGGTTCTCTCAATGCTTATTGATTGAGTGAATTATTACATAAATATATGAATGAATCTCAGAACTATTTTAAACTCTCTGAGGGATTAAAGAGATCAATGGGCCATGGATATAAAGGAGTTACCATGTGAAAAATTAAAGACTAAGTAGAGAATGCTAAATTGTGAGGTATTAAGTGACTTGGAGAAAGAAGAAAGCAATAAAGACTAAAATAGTTTCTACTTTAGGAAAAGTAGACCTTAAGTTTATCTTTGAAGTAGTTAGGTAGAAGAGATGAAGGAAAAAGTGTTGAGGGTTATTAATCCAGAAGAGCGATTAGTGAAAATGTTTTGGTTGGATACATCTTTATTGGACTCTACTCCTCTATAAAACTCCCCTTTGGAACCTGGGATTTTGTTCAGTGGATCACCAGGGGGGAGGTGAGGAGAGTTCTGGAGTTTCACTTTCAAAAAGCATTGCTTCTTTTTTTCCAGAGATACAGATGTGCACACGGTGGCCTCCCTGTTAAAGCTCTACCTCCGAGACCTCCCGGAGCCAGTGGTTCCCTGGAACCAGTATGAAGGGTTCTTGCTCTGCGGGCAGCTCATGAATGCAGATGAGACAAAGGTTTGTATCTCATTAGAGTTAGTTGTCCTGCTTCAGAAGAAAGTGATGGTTACTGAACTCTATTCTGGTAGGCAGGCAACAGTCGGTCAGGGCGCCCCATACATTTTGGTGAGATACTTCGTCAAACTGGAACTTCCTCAGCAACAAAAGGCAAAGGAAGCCAAGTGAGGTGATAGTCTTCATGGGATGTAACAGTCCAATAAAGAATTGGACCATCATCAAACACCGCCAAGTCACTTTAATACTGGTAAGAGAAGGAGGATGCTTCTGAAAAGGGTTTCAAGCAATTGGCCTTTCTGAGATCTGCTGGTACACAACGACAGGCTGACCAACTTGGGGGGCAGGTGAGAGGTCAGAATGTTCTGGCTCCATGCTGATCATGAGTGTCGGGCCTGGGCATACAAGGAATGCATATGCCAGGGAGAGGAAGGGCAGGGAGCTTTTCTTCTTTCCTTTCAGCTGCAGCTGCCTGTAGGGTCTGTCATCACCATCTGCAGCATCACGCTTGTTAGAGTGCACAGGTTCACCAGCAGGATTCTTGATCCTATATAAGTTGTTTCCTGAAAGGCCTTATAGTCAACAGTCACCACACTGGAGCTGTGTTAATTAAACAGACTAACCAGCCAGCAAAAGAAACCAATAAAACCCAGCTAACAACAACAAAGCCTTCGTGGTTTTAAACCAAGATTTGCAAAACCAAATGGCCCTTGAATGTATTTGTATTACACTGTTAAGGGGTCTAACTTCCCTCTTTGGGGAGGTTAGTTTTTAGCACTGCTATGTTAAAAGCTCTGTCTGGCAAAGTGGCACACAGAGAAACCTACAATGAAGAACTTGATTTGATTTTGCCATTAGGCAAATCTTGCATCTGCTATGAGACTTAGTTTATTTACTTAGTCTAATAGAACTTTCTACAATGATGGAACTGTTACATAGCTTCACTGTCCAATATGGTAACCACCAGCCACACATGGCCATTGGGCGCTTGAAATGTGGCTAGTGCAACTGAGGAACAAAATTCCTAATTTAATTTAATTTATTTAAATTTAAGTTTAAATAGTCACAGGGGCAAGTAGCTGTTACATTGGATGGCACAAACAGGCAAATTTCATAATAACCTCTGCTCTTCTCAGGATTGTTTTGAGGACCAAGAGATATGATACAAGTAAGCGACATTTTTAAATTATTGGTTTAAGGAGAGGTTTATTCTCTATTCTACTTCAAAATTTGTTATATAGTATGCTATTAGAAAAGTGTGTATATATATTTTTAAGACTCAATGGATAGTGCCCTAGCCCTGGAAGAAAGCACAGCTGTGAGAACTACTGTCCTGACTGGGAGGGAGGAGCCTCACAATTTAAGTAGGTCCTGGCACAAGAAAAAAGGCAATTTTCTGTTTCAACATTAGGGAAGGAAGAGAATGATAATGCTGCAGTTAACATGCTACAGCATTATAGCTATTTCCCAACAGAAAAATTAGGTTGCATGGTCTGATTTAGAATATTTTGTGCATGATTTATTAATGTTTTTGTGGGGGAAGGAAAAGAGGCTATGTAAAGCCTTAATTTATACAGGTATATCAGCTCACCTTTGTGAAAGTAATACTATTTTATGGAATGAGATTTAAAAGTGGGCTGAAAAGATATCTTTCGGGTGGCATCTCACCTGGCAGCTCTAGGGTGAGTAAAGCAGGTGCATAGATGCAGTTCTAACAGTAAGACTCCCACCCCTGACTTCCTCGCTCTAGACCTGCTTCTCCCAACTTTTCTCAATCTCAACAGATCTGAGGGTTTCTAATCTACGGTAACGCACCTCTGGACAGGGCAGAGAGACCGCAGCCTCCCTCGCTGGTGAAAACATGGCAGGGGTGGTAGCTGGGAAGGGTGAGTCTAGAGCAACCTTTGCAAAGAATTCACTTGACTAAACTGAAGAGGAGGGAATCTCAGTATGAAGCGGGTTCTCTGGATATGCAGGGTCTGCACCGAGTCACTCCATGCAGGCTGACAGGCCGTAGGGCGCATTTCCTCCGGGAGGAGCTGCTCAGGTTTGAGGAGAGCCTGGGTGCCTCGTGTGAACTGGTGCACTTTACAATCATGATGTCACAGACCCTACGGGCAGCTGTGGGTGAAAAGAACAAAGAAAACCTCCCTGTCCTTCCTCTTCCTGGCACATGCATTCCTTGGATGACTGTCTCTGACATTCATGGTCATCGTGGAGCTAGAACTTTCTGACCTCTCACCTGCCCTCTAGATTGGTCAACCTGTCCTTGTGTCTGAGTGGGTCTCAGCAAGGCCACATTGCTTGAAACCCTTCTCAGAAGCATTCTCCTTCTCTTAATACTTTTAAAGTGACCTGGGGATATTCGATTATGGTCCACTTCTTTATTGGAGTGTTACATCTCAAGCATTCATTAAGCAAACAATTCCTGTGAATACGAGTTGTCAATAGTCCTTGCTTAGACTAGCTCCAAGTCAGGGAGGGGGCAAAATTATAGACAAATAAAAAAAACACACTGTACAAAAAACTGTGAGCCTCTCTATATTATTTTTTGCAACTTTCTGTGAATTGATAATTATTTCAAAAGAAAAAGTTTTTTAAAAACCCACAAAAGTATGGGAACAGGAGTTACTGCCACGGTGTGGCTTCCGCACAGATGCACGAGTTATGTTCCAGGGTCTCGTTGCTGGCAAGTAAGCTGGCTGATTTACTGGTGTTAAAAATCCCTCCCAGGCTCAGCAGGAGTTGATGAAGCAGCTCTCCAACCTCCCTCGAGAAAACTACAGCCTCCTGAGCTACATCTGCAGGTGAGAGTCCCAGTGTCACTCCACCGTTTTCTGGCACATCGGAAAGAAGCCCCTGGTTGGGGAGGAGAGAGTGTCTCTGTGAATTCAGAGATGCTGATTCAGACCTTTGGAAGATCAGCTCTATTCACATAGCACTGAGGTAGTTTCCTGTGTCCACAAGATAATTTAAAGGATCCCCTGAAAATCTGATCAGCACAAAAAATGAACATATTTCCTCCTTTGGGCCTGCCGCAGTGCTGCCCAGAGTCCTTATAATGTTTCTAGAATTACCTCCCATCTTCCTGATTCTAGGTCATAGCTTAGCATCCCAGAGACATTCATTCCAGGCCACTGCTTTTATATCCTTTTCTTAAGACCTACTGTGTGCCGTCTCCATGGCAACGTGTAGCATGTGGACTGACCCAGATCTGGCTGAGTTGGGAGCCTGGATCTCCATGTCAGACAGAGTGGAAATCTATCTTTATTTTTTAAAAAATAATTTGTTGTGGTTTCCAGATTATAAAAATGATACATGCTTGATTTGGAAACCAGGAAAATACAATGTACTGTAAATAAGAAATAAAAATGACTCACCATTCCCTCACCCAACAGAAGTCACTATTAACACTTGGATGTGTTTCCTTCTGGATGTTTTTCCCCCTATGATAGATCTTTACACACATCAATATACATGCAAGGGGCCGCCCGGTGGCGCAGAGGTTTAGTCCGCGCTTGGCAGCCCGGGGTTTGCGAGTTCGGATCCCGGGCGCCCGCCGACGCACTGCCTGTCAGCCATGCCGTGGTGGCGTCCCATATAAAGTGGAGGAAGATGGGCACGGATGTTAGCCCAGGGCCAGTCTTCCTCAGCAAAAAGAGGAGGATTGGCAACAGATGTTAGCTCAGGGCTGGTCTTCTCCACCAAAAAACAAACAAACAAACAAAAAATATACATGCAGGGCAACAATTTTTTATACCAAATTGGAATTTTATATATATATGTATATTTTTATCCTGCTTTTTTTGGCTTAACATTATATTGTGAGCCTTTCCCTATGTCATAAAATAGGATTATAAATGACTCCATAATATTCCATAATGTTTCCTCATTTGGACACACCACCATTTATTTCATCATTTCCCTGTATTTGGAATTTTATGTTGCTGCAGCCTATCCATTTTAGAAAGGTTTTTAGAGAGAATATTTAGAAATTCCTTTGCTGGTCTGTTCAGTTTTTTAAACCGTGACTCTGAGAGCTTCGTGCCTCAAATGGGTGGGATTGTAGTAAAAATTCATTGTTAGTTATTGAGACCCTGCTGCTGCTGCTGTAATCAGAGGATGAGAGCAAGGAGGCGCCAGAGATTCCAGTCTCTGAGATCTTCTCATGATCAAGTTCTCTCCTCTGGAGACTTGGGTGGGATGGGTGCTGAGAGCATGGGAGATAAGCCTATCAAATCAGGACAAGGGGGCAGTCAAACAGCCATTTTAGTCCTTCTAATCTCCTCTTAGGTCCCTGAACTGGATCCTGCCTCCCGCGGATGTGACTCCCCTCCCCACCCCTGGCCCAATGCCACCACTAGCAGCAGGGCAAGCCCCTCCTGGTTTCTCTTCTTCCTTAGTCTTGAATCTTTCAGGGTGAAGCTAAACTTTGTGGGCAGAGCAGGTTCAATTCCTGAGACCAGGAGGAAAGAGTTGGGATCCATCTCTGAGATCTCACTGGTACCTGGATGTGCTTCCTTCTGGCAACTTCCTATTTCCTACTCTGGGATTTCCTGGCTGCCCGCAGGTTCCTACATGAAATCCAGTTGAACTGTAGTGTTAACAAGATGAGCGTGGACAATCTGGCTACCGTGATTGGTGTGAATCTCATCAGGTCGAAGGTGGAAGACCCGGCTGTGATCATGCGAGGTACGGCTGGTCTGTGGTGAAGGCAGGTGCCGAGGAAGTAATGACAATTACAACACTACCCCTTATTTTTGCGCACTGCACTGCAAGTTGTGAAGCATTTTCAGCTGATTCTCTTGTCTAAATTGTAAAGTAGCCCTGTGAAGTAGGCAGGGCAGGAATTATGTCCATTTTCCAGGTCACAGCAGAGCAGAGAGGTTAAGGATTTACCCAATGGTCACACAGCACAATAGGCTAGCATGAAAACAGCTAGTGTTTCTTAGTCTTTTATTACTTTTAAATATCCTTAGCCAGTGAGAGCAAATAGGTTTCATTTTATATGCCAACTCTCAAAAAGGCTACTTGAAAGCTGTGTTGAAAAGACTTCTGAGGCTATGTCTTAGTTCATTGAGCAGAAGTCCTGGCATAAAGTACTGATGTCTGCCATGGATTTGGGGAGGCAGTATGCCTGGCACATTTTCAACATACGCCATAAGAAATCAGATATATCAAGGACCACACTGAAAGAGAAAGATGTCTTTATTTTCTCTCCTGTTATATTGCCTATTTTCCTGATCAAAGACTGATCCAGTGGAATGTAGACTGAAAATAACTCTTTCACCCCACTCCCATATCCTTCTTCAATCCTACCCCTTTCACCACAACCTCCTACCCCAAGCAGGTAAGAAGGGTCCTGTGAGGATCAAAATGAGGTCCCTGTGGTTTTAGAGCCAAGTTTAGAGACATCCTGTGGGTGGAGATCCTTGAGGACTACCTGCCTCCTGCCCCGTGGTCCGGCATAACAGATCTCTTTCTTCTTTCTTTCAGGGACTCCTCAAATCCAAAGAGTGATGACCATAATGATCAGAGACCATGAAGTCCTCTTCCCCAAGTCCAAGGATGCACCCCTGTCACCCCCTGCCCAGAAAAATGACCCCAAGAAACCTCCAGTGGCTCGAAGCTCTGTGGGCTGGGATGCCACTGAAGACCCCTCACTTTCTAGGACAGACAGCTTCAGTAACACGGTAAGGTGCAGAGAGACTTCCTCCTTCCATCCGACTCTTCCTTCAGTCTAGGTCATTCCACGTAGGAGCTGCTCTGGGGTGGCAATTGGGGAGTTTTGGAGGATGCTGTGGCTGTGGGCACAGCTGGTACAGACCCATCTGAATGCATCTTGAAAGCCTGCCCTCTTTCAGAATCTAGTCTCTGTTGGCATCCTGGGGGTGGGGTTAGTGACGCCCAATGACTAAGCAATGGGAGTCCTCACTGAAGCCCCCTCTAAAAGGGAAACCCTTTCAAACACAGTCCAGGGAAGTTCAATGGAGAAATTATTGTAAATGTTTCAGTGAGTGTTGAGAATTCCGGTGAAAGTCCAGAGGGAACTGGTTTCCTGCTAACCCGTGAAACGTGATTCCTTTCTCGGAGCATGTGACGTGTTCGTGTAATATTTCTCATTCCCTGATAAGCAGTCTCAGCAATGTCAACCCCTTTATTTGTCCTGAAGGGTTGGGGTTCATGTTCCCAATGTCAAAAAACTCTGCAGACTCTGAAATTTAGACTCTTTGAGGACAATAATTTACAAAGCTCAAATATTTTTACTCATTTATAGAGACAAATATTATTTTAAAAGAACATGTGAACTTTATATAGCAGCTTGATTCTTTATGTGTGACCAAGAAACAAATTTAAAATTTCTGGTTGACCAGGTACCGTAAGTTGCCTATGGTATTGTTAATCCTGAGGATGGTTAAGAAAGTACTGAAAAAAGGGAAGGTAGTGGTAGTGGTTGTGATTTTTCTTAGGTGATGTCCATCTGGACACAACACACCTTACTAACACTCTAAAATGAAATTAATCTTTAGAAATGCTCGTACTTCATATAATGAAATCATCCTAGCAGTCCTTGAGAGTAGCCATCGTTACACTCATTTGACAGGTTTCTGCTATTTATTGTAACAGTGTGGGCAGCTATGACAGGCACTGTGCTGGAAAATTAAATAGATCACCTCTGGAGTCCTCACCATAACTCTGTAGGGCAGAATTTATCATCCACATTTTGTGGCTGAGGAACTGGGTCTTAGGGAGGTTGACCAGATGGCCCAAGGTGGCAGCACTAGAATGGTACAGAATGAGCTTTAGATCTGGTTTTCACCTCAAGGTCCAGGAACTTGTGGTTCCAGATGGGGATGGCTGAAGCAGGGGATTAGTTAGAAGGGTTAGGAAACCTTGAGCCCTTGATTTTCTGATTTTACTACACAAAATGTAACATAATCTCTCATTCTCTCTCTCTCCACACACACACACTACTCTGTATCTTTCACTTTTCTACTTAACAGTATATCCTGGAGACTTCTTCATGTTGATACATAGACAGCTATCTCACATGACCTCATGTTTTTGGCAGGTGTATAGTGTTCCATTCTGCACATGTATCATAATCTACTTAAGCAGCCTCTATAGGTGAGCAGGTTGTTTTCAGTCCTTTGTACTACAAACGAGGCTGCAATGAATAACCTTGACCATGCTTCATCTTGTACTCAGGCAGATGTATTTCTGGGATAAATTCCCAGAAGTGGGATTGCTGGGTCAGAGGGAAAATAGATTCGCATTGTGTAATTTTGATTAAAATTGTTAAATACAGATTGTGTCATTTTGTGCTTCCACCAGCAATGCATGAAAGAACCTGTTTCCCTATAGTTTCACCAGCAGAGTGTGTTGTCAAATTGGGGGAAGTTGCTCATCTGATAGGTGAAAACTGATATTTCAGTAATTTTAGTATTAATTTGAGTTTCTCATTTTATGAGAGAGACTGAACATCTTTTCTTAGATGTAAAAGCCAGTTGCATTTTTCCTCTCTGAACTGTCTGATCTTGTCCTTTGCCCATATTTATATTGGTTGTTGGTCTTTTTCTTCTCAATTTCTGTGAACTTGATGTATTTGGGAGAGCAGCCTGTGGCTGGTGATGAGCATTGCAAATATTTTTGCCAGTTTGTCATTTCTTTTTTGATTTAGCTTGTGGTCATTTCCTTGTTTTATTTTTGTTCTTTTGTTATTTTTGTGGGTCATGGAAACCCAAATAGGTTGAATTTATCAAACTTATTTTATAATTTCTGGATTTTGAATCATAGTTAGAAAGGCATCCCCATTCTAAGATTATAAAAGAATCCTCATTTAGGACTCTTTTATCACAAACAAACAATTGATTTTAGTCATGACTTCACCTCTAGAGCATGAGTTCCTTCAAGTGCAATATCCTTTTGAAAAAATGCCGTGCAGAGAATCAACTAATGTGACAAATTAAGAGATGGTCTTCTAATTAAGAGTTTCATAGAGGTGCAGCCAGGAGATACTCTCTTTCAAGTCTCTAATCCTAATCTTGGGAGCATGACCTATGTGGGAAAAACCCACGTAACATTCATGGCCATTTTTTTCTAGACCAGCGACTCAGACACAACCAGCCCCACTGGACAACGGCCGAGTGATGAGTGTCTAGAAGACAGTAGCAAAGCCTCCAGGGAAAAGCCAGGAGATTGGAAGTTGCAGTCTCGAAAAAGGACTCAGACACTCCCCAACCGGAAGTGCTTCTTGACATCATCTTTTCAAGGTGCCAACAGCAGCAAAGTGGAGATCTTTAAAAATGAGTTCTGGTCATCTTCTTCAGAGGGGAAGACAGGGGAGGGGCACAGGAGAACACTGTCTCAAGGCGTGCCACAATTTTCCAACTACCAGCGGACTTCCACCTATGATAACATCCCTGCCCTGCCTGGGTCCCCCAGGGATGAAGCAGGTGCACTCTCTTCCCATACCTGTGACCCCAAGAGAGACACTCTTGCCAGCCCCACCTCTGAAACCGGGCCTGGAAAAAAGAACTCTGGAGAAGAGGAAGTTGAATCTTTGCAGAAGGTGGTCCAAGAGCTGCAAAAAGAGAGAGAAACACAGAAGCAAATGTATGAGGAACAGATTAAGAAGTAAGTCACATGCAGAGGGGCCCTGGGCAGCCACTCGGCTTCCATCTTTAGAAGCAAGAGGGATTGTTCTTGTCTGCCAAAGAAGTGACATTATAAACCTTCAATCTAGAGAATACAGTGATCGAGAGCAGTTGGGCCTAATAAGAAAAATGGTAAAGGGAGTGATGAGGTGACTAAATTAATGAAAACTCTAAGCTTTATATTAAATTCATGAAAAGTTAAGTATGTAGCTTGAGGAGCTTAATTAACTATTTCCAAATAGTGGTTTTTTAAGGCTCAACATGTGTTAATGAATTAAGAAGAACTTAAAATTTTTTCCATATTAATGTGATTCATCCATTCTGAAAATATTTATTGAGCACCTACTGCATGCCAGGCACCATCCGAGCTGTGGGAAATAGCATTGAACAAAACAGACAAAAGTCCCTGCACTTACAGAGCTTGCCTTCTAGCAGGGACAGACAGACAATATAGATAAGTAATTAATTTGTATGCTATTATGCTCTGTCAGATGGTGGAAAATGCTGTGGAGAGAAATAAAGTGGGGCAGGAGGATGGAGAGTTCAGGAAGGGAGTCCTAATGTTAAACGGGGGGTCAGGAAGCCCTCACTGAGAAGGTGACACTTAAGTAGAGGCCTGAAAGAGATGAGAGAACAAGTCAGATCCACGTACTAGGGAAGAGCATGCCTGGCAGAGAGAACCAAAGGTGCAGAGGCCATGGGAAGGGAGCAGATCTGGTGTGTTCTGCACAGGAAGAGCAGTGGTCAGCTGGAGCATGGGGTAGTAATTGATAGGAGAGAAGGCAGAGAAGTACAGGAGGCAGAGCACAGGAGGCCTTACCAGCCACCTTAAAGTCTGAGTGAGGCAGAGCTTCCGGAAGTCTCGACCTGACTGAAGCTTCACTGGATTCCCACTGGGCTCAGGCTGCTGGTGACAGATAGAAGCAGGAGGCCAGTGAGGCAGCTATTGCCACAGTTTCATGCAAATCCCTAAGTCACTTGGACATAATTTGCTCTCTTGGGTAGATAAACTATTTTCTTGAAATCTTTTTCATGCCACTGATTTTTCATGAGAGGAAACGTCAGTCCAGCTTACCCACATTAACACTAATCATGAGGTAGTGAAATGTGAGCTAGTGGGATTTTCAAGTCTTTTCAGTCTTAAGACTGAAGGTACATGAAAGGAAGGTACATTAAGACTCAGGTACACAAAACGAAGACTTTTATGAGCCCTCATCCTTTGTTCTGTACAGAGGGCTGCCCATCTAGAAGCAAAATGTCACTCCTTTGTCTAAGAACCTGAAATCAATCATCTGTAGAAGTACAAGATTTGGGTGACATCTTGATAGTGACCAAAGCAACCCCAGAGGAGACACCCCCTGCACACTCACATGAGTGTCGCTGAAGAGTAGGGAAAGAACTGGCTGCCACAGAGGCAGCCACTCCTCCTGAAGGAACCAAGTCCTCTGAATCCACCGTCAGGGGGCCTCTCATCCTCAGCTGAGGGAGGAGAATTAAGGGTCTGCAGTGTCTAAGCTTCATGCTTCAGACACACCTTCTCATGTAATCCCCACAGCAATCCTGTGAAATATGTAATATCCCCATTTTACAGAAGAAATGGGGGCTCAAGAAATATAAAAAGATTTCTGAAGGTCGCACAACTAGTCCTTTGTGGGGCTGGGATTTGAACCTGGGTCAGTCAGGCTCCTGAGCCCACTCAGATCCTGCCTCTCCACTGGGATCAGTGGAGGTTAAGATCTAGCACAGTGTCTCATTTGAAATTCCCCCCAAAGCAAGAGGGAGAGGGAGAACTTGGAGACGAAAACTAGATTTGTAATGGGTGGGCCAGAAGGAATGAGACTAGTTTAGCTTTAAGAGATAGACAGGGGTAGGCAAGGCTGTGAAGAGGCGCTGTTACACGCAGAATGGGCAAGGCCCTTGAAGACAGAAGCCAGGCATGGGCTCAAGTGGGAACTCAAGTCTCCATATGAAAATGGGCAGGCTGTTGGGCGGAGTGGGGAGGCAACACCCCACAGGATGAAATTCTGAAGCAAATTTCTGGTCACATAATCTCCCACAGACCTGAAATTCCCTCTTTTGCCTTAAAAATAGCATATGTAAACTCATTCCTAAGAGTTACTTCAGCACAGCTTGGCAGGGGGACACCTGGAACTAGACTAAGATTTTGGGCAGTAACCTGAAAATCCTGGGAATTCAGGAATCCAACAAATCCTTCACCTGGAGCAGGATTCAGAAATGAGGATGGGACTGCCAGGACCACTGTTCCTCAATGAGCAGTTCCCTGTACTTTTCCAAATCTTGATCCACAGAAGGCCTTATTAACAAGAGAAGGTGCTGGTCAGTGCTCTCCATTGAAGCAGAATAAGAAGGCACCCCTGTGTACAAAGGTGTTGAGAATCTGGAATCTGGATGGGGCTTCAGCAGTCAATCAACATTTCTATTGAGCAGGACAGATGCAAGGTGCTGTGGGGGGGAAAACATACGTATATTAGAGGTGGTCCCCTCTTTCAAAGACTATCGGGGCCAGCCCAGTGGCGTAGTGGTTAAGTTCGCATGCTCAGCTTCGATGGCCTGGGGTTCACAGGTTCGGATCCCGGGTGGGGACCAACACACTGAGCATCAAGCCATGCCATGGCGGCATCCCACATACAAAATAGAGGAAGATGGGCACAGATGTTAGCTCAGGGCCAATCTTCCTCACCAAAAAAAAGACTTTATTATCTGATGGAAGATACAAAACATAAAACAACATGGAAAACAACACGAGATATGACAAGATGGTGTTAAATGACAAAAGGGGCTCAGACATGCTCTAGGAATTCAGGTTTCCTGGGAAGTCCTCATGTTGGGGGTTGGAACATAAGTAAGAGATACAGGTTGGATATAAATCTTGTGATGTGGAAAGAAAAATGGACAGAGGAGGTTGTGGGCAAGGGTGAAGGGAGAGTTTAGAGGTCATACCCTGTTCTTTCATTCTGTTCTTTCCTTCCTCGTAGCCTTGAGAAGGAAAATTATGACGTCTGGGCTAAGGTGGTGAGGCTCAATGAAGAACTAGAAAAGGAGAAGAAGAAGTTTGCAGCCTTGGAAATCAGCCTCCGCAATGTGGAGCGCTCCCGGGAGGATGTTGAGAGGAGGAACAAGGCCTTGGAAGAAGAAGTCAAAGAATTTGTCAGATTGATGAAGGAACCCAAGACCGATGCGTGAGGGTCCCAGGAGTACTGCAGAGACAGCCCGCAGAGACCCTACACTGCTCCCTTTCTCAGTGCTACCTGATGACCGGGAAGCAAAATTACTCCCTAAGAGGGAGAAAACATTTTGGGGAAAATATCACATTTCCTAGTAATTAGATCAACAGAGCTTTCAGGAAGGTGAGAGGGAGTAGAGACATGTGTGGACATCTAAGAGGCCCTGTGGCTGTATTCAAAAGGATTGCATTATTCCACTGTGGTCCCAGGCCAACTGAAATGGAACCTTCCATGGCTGAATGGCTGTGTCCAATGGAGACATTTGAGGCAGGCCACATCCCAGGACCCAGGCAACTGAGGCTGGATCGAGGCGTTAGTTCTTTGTTTTCTGTGTGGAACAACTCGCCTGATCAGACGGCCTCAGGGCACCTCTGAGACACAGGGGCAGAAAATGATGTCCAGCTTTCGAGTGTTTGTCCGTGGTATGCTGTGTTTTGGGGGGGCTGCACCTGCTGAAGTCAGAGCCCCATTCTGCCACCCCCACCACGGTGCACGCTCTCCAGGGGTTGGAAACTCGAAATTATTATTAGACTGAGACAAAACAAGCAATAAACTGTATTTATGAAAGCAAAATTGACAAGAAAATTATATTCAAATAAAACAAACAAACAAACAAAAGGCGGGGCTGTTGGTAATGCACGCAATGTGAGAGTTGGTAAGAGGTGCCCTTCCATGGGGCAGATGCGCCCCTCTCCGGGCACAGGGCATGGTGAGCAGGGCACGGGCTGGATTCCAGTCCCTACTTGCCTTTCAGGGGCCACAATTGTCTAAGGTGGGCCTGGAAGCAAAGGCCTTCACACTCTGATGTGACTTCCTTAGAGGCTGGTTGGGGGTTTAGATAGTAACAGTCAAGATAATATTTTTTCTTTTTGACCAAAATGCAAGTGATTTTACCCTTTAAAGGGACATGAGGCACCTGAGAGAGCTGGGAGAGGGGCTTTCCCAGCAGACAGCTGACATCTCCTTCTACATTAAGCCAGCCTGGCAGAGGCCCCTGGTGAGGTCCCAGGCTTTAGTGGAGTCTCTCATGGTTTTTGTCATTATTCTAGTCAGGTGGTCTCCAAGTTCTTTTGACTGTGTACCCCAACAGTAGGAAATAAATAATATATTTATTTATTTATAAATTATATATGTACTACTGTATTAGCCAGCCCTAGTGGTCTAGTGGTTAAGATTCAGCACTCTCACTGCCACGGCCTGGGTTCGTTTCCTGGTCAGGGAACCACACCACCCTGTCTGTCGGTTGTCACTGTGGCGGCTGCATGTTGCTGTGATACTGAAAGCTAGGCCACCAGTATTTCAAATACCAGCAGGGTCACCCATGGAGGACAGGTTTCAGCAGAGCTTCCAAACTAAGACAGACTAAAAAGAAGGACTTGGCTGCCCACTTCCAAAAAAAATGGCCATGAAAACCCTATGAATAGCAGCAGGGCATTGTCTGTCTGATGAGAGGATGGCGCAAAAATACCGGGCAGGGTTCCGCTCTGCTGTACACAGGGTCGCTAGGAGTTGGAATAGACTCCATGGCACTAACAACAAAAGCTACTGTATTGCTGTCTATCATGTATATTATCAAACATACACAGGGCAGAAATTGAATACTGACAAGATAAAAACAAATATAAATAGATGTTCTCAAATGTGCTTTCAGCTTTGAAGGCCACTGGCCCGATTTCCCAGCAGGGATTCATTCCTGCACGAGTTTTACAGATGTCATCCCGTTGCTCCCATAAATTTACTTGAACTCTTGAAGCCACATGGCTTAAGTAGTAGTTTGACAGATATGGTTACCATGGTGAGAGTTTAGCTTTCCCCAGCACGTGTGTCTCCTCCGTTACTCCTTTTTCTTCCTTCTTTTACTCGCTTTTTCTCCTCTCTCTATTTTCTTCCCTGGTATTTTTCCCCTGCCTGTGGCCATGATGTTTGACTTGCAGAGTGAAAGGTACAGATGGGGGGGGTCAGTGTTTCTCAGTCCTGCTCCTCAGGCCCTACTCCCCCCACCCCAGCCCCTGAGGACCAGACTGATGGAAGGCGAGGACGACACCTAGAGCATTCTCTCAGAGGCCTGCTTGCACATGATTAGGGGGTGAGGGGAACTTATTTGGAACATTGTTAAGTAGAGCAATAAAATATTTGATTTCCTGGGGTTTACTTGTTTTTTAATTAGAGAGTAACAAACATGGAAACACTTACTGAACACCTAATTTATGTTAATAAGCGCCTGCAGTTCTGCCAGGTGTGTGTCCCCAGGTTCTCCCATGGATTCCTCACGCTGACTTTTTAGGTGCTAATATGGACTTGAGTATGGAAGCAGCCAGCTTCATAATTCCAAAGGGAGCATTTGTTTGAAGGTGCAAAGAGGAGACCCCGAAGTCTGTTTGTTTGGAAGTCCATGTTATAGGGCCTTGCTGGGTGTGGGAGTGAGAGCTCAGGCTGAATGGAAGGCCCATGTTTGAAACCCAAGCCCCTCCTGGTCAGGTAATGCCTCTTGTTCTATTTCTTCCACCAGTACTATGAGATAACAGAGCAGCTGTTCCAACTTCAGAAGCTGGAGGGTCAATTCCCCTCCACAATCAAGGGGGGAACCTGGCTTGCTTAAGTTGCCACCACTTGCTCCTGTGCCACCCTCCATATAAGGAGAACACAAGAATGAATTTTTCCAGAAACCTAGGCCCTCATGAGTCCAAGGAAGGGCTAGGGAAGAAGATCTGAGGTCTGATGACACTGTCCTCAATGCCCCCAAAGGCTACATGTGAAATGCATGACAGGGTAGCTCCAGACCTCACCTGGGGCCAGTTTCTGAAAGGCAGAACCTAGAGACTGAGCTATGTCATTTGTGCTCTGTTGGACCCTACAGCTCCCACCTTTACTTTTAAAGCCCTTCCATGGACAGAATCTACTAGATCTGCCTGTCTCCAGCCACTCACCCCCTTCACCTTACCCCCTCTTCTACCTACATAGACACTGAGAACCTAAAAATTTCGGCAATATGCACGTTAAAACTCCTCGCCCTCTTCCCTACCAAAATTCTTCACTTCCCTCGTAGCCTCACGTGTGGCACATCACAGGGCCACTTTTTTCTTGAGTTTGAAGCAGATCTGATGGTTTTCCAGTAAGTTTGGGCACTGGATAGGACACTTTGTATTAGGGGATTGCCTGGAATAATTCCCGTCTTCATCCACTCTTGCTGCTCTAACAAAACACCATGGACTGGGTGGTATTTATTTTTCACAGTTCTGGAGGCTGGAATTCTGAGATCAGGGTTGGGTGAGGTGCCAACAGGCTCTTCCAGGCTGCAGACTTCTCATTGTATCCTCACATAGCAGAAGGGGCTAGGGATCTCTGTGGGGTCTCTTATACGTCATTAATCCCATTCATGAGGGCTCTACCCTTAGGACTTATGCACCTCCCAAAGGCCCCACCTCCTAATACCATCATCTTTGGGAATTAGGATTTCTACATATGAATTCAGGGAAGGGGCACAAACATTCAGACCATAGCCATTTCCTTCCAATGGATTTTGGTCAGAGTCTGAGGCCTGGAGAGATTGAGTGTGACATCACCTGTACAGCACCTGCTGAAGAGGATGTAAGCAATAAATGTTTTTGTTGTTGTTGTTTTGGCCAATTCTTTAAACTTTGCTCAGAGGCCCATCCCCTCAGAAAAGCATGAGGCAGGAGACTCTGAGGCAGCCCAAAGCTGCAGAGAGCAGGAGGAGAAGGAGCATCACAGCACACAGCTGTTGGCCGAGCTCCCCAGGCTCAGACAGGAGGATGTGCGTGCACTGACATCGTGTAAACTTCCACATTCCACCACTTCCTCTGCAGATACCATCAGCGGTCAGGCCATGTGCTTGCTGGGGAGCAAACAGATCACTTAGAGGCTGCTCCTTCAATTCAAATGGGCTGGCTTTACAGGAATCACACAAAAGCTTTCATCCTCCCGGAGAAGGCTGGGTGGAGGGAGGCCCCAAGGATGGAGATCAGCTGCTGCTCGAGGAGCCCAGGCCGGGAACAGAGAGAGCTGGATCTACAGGGTCTGTGGCTCAGAAGGCTTCCCAGGGTGACTTCAGACAAAGAATGAGCAGAGAATACCAACACAGATGAGCAATGTCAACCTCTCTTTCCTCTGATGCTTGAAAAGTGTCTTAGGATCCTAGGATAACAGCACTGGAAGACATACTGAGCTTATCTGCTCTTACCTGTTCATTTACTGACTAGAGAAACTGAAGCCCAGAGACGTAAGCTGAATTGCCAGTTCTCGCACAGTGATGAGGAAGAGGATTAAAGTTAGGTTATTTTTAAGGGCTCCTTTAACCCACTATTCCATAATTCTTGTGATTCTTGGCTTCTATCCAAGAATTGCTTCCCCCAAACCACAACCACGATGTGAAACCCGCTGAACATTAGTTGCTGAGTGCTTCCAGATTATAGAGCTGGGCGCAGCTTTTGGTCACAACCAAGACCCACCCAATGGGATGCCATTTTTCATCTACTTTGTATTACCGATGCTGCTCTAAGACAGTGGTTCTCAGTCTTGGCTGCACAATAGAATCATCTTAAGGAGCTTTTAAAATAATTCGCATGCTCAGGTCCCACCCATATCAACTGAATCAGAATCTTGGGGGTTGGAGCTTAAGAATTTTTTTTCTTAAAAAAACTTCCCAGTTAATTCTAATATGCAGGCAGGATTGTTAAACACGGTTCTGCAACTGCTAAGTTTGGCTCAAGTCATGACTAATGATAATATTAAATCTACCTGCTCCCCTCTCCCATCTCCAGTCAACACAACTACTCTCTCTGTCCTCCCTACATGCTAACTGATCATGCGTTCACCCACTTAGGATGAGAAGCCTAAGAGAGAGAAAATGGATTTGTGTCATATACCCATTTTTCAGATTGGGAAAACTGAGCCTGAATATATAACTGCAGGTTAGTCATGAACAAATCCATGGAGTTTGAGACTTCCCTAATATATGGGGACACTCTCAACTTGCTTTAAGGGTTGACTCTATACACAGGCAAAGAAGGTAAGCACTTGAGGGCTTGATTTAAAGAATCCAGAGGACAGCTCTGATTAAAACCATCTCCCTTTCAGACCCATAGTAAATCAAGAAATCTCTACCAGGAGCCTTTGAGATATTAACCAGAAATATGATATTATTGGGAGACAACCATGACCTGCCAGCTGGTCAGAGTTGGCACTTTGACTTCCTTTGCTGCTCTCTCTTCTCCCCTTCACTGATTGCTGTCCTCCCAGGCCTGGCGAGGGTCACCACGTTCCTGGATCATCCTGGATCCTTGACAGGCATCAGCAGCAGCATCATAACAATAACTACCATTAATAAGCAACAAATATAATTTGCTTTCTGTCAGGTACTGCGTCAAGCATTTTGTACTTGTCACTTCCTTTAAATCTTAAGTTGACTCTTTGGATTCAGTGCTACTCTACCTATTTTATGGATTGAAATTGAAGTTTCAATGCAGCAAAGCTGGGAACTGAAGAGACTCTCCAATTTGTTGAATGCTGTATTGGCTTTGCCCTCAAGTAGGGAAGAAGGGCAGCATAGAAGGCTATCTCTAAGTAACGACAGACTAAAACAAAATTTCCAAGGACTTTTTTTTAAGAAGAGGAGACTGATGGGGGTCCAGGAAAGAACCCCCAATTATGCTACCTCTGATTCAGCATCAAGATGGAGGAATATCTGCTGGCAGATGCCTTCCCCACAGCTCACCTGTTTGCCCCGAGGATGGCTGGAGGACACACATCACCAGGTCTTTGCCTGGCTCCCATGTCATCAGCTCCACTCTCAAAGACCTCTTGGGAGTAACTCTGGGGTTGAGGTCACCTAAGAGTCTGGTTCCACGGTGCTAAGGCGTGAGGCTCTCAGACCTCTGTGTTGAACTTCCTCACTTAGACTCAACTCTCCTTTCCACTTAGAGAAACCTTTCCTCTTCCCGTGAGCCTAGCAGGGCCCTCAAGTGGGCATATTGGATAAGTTTGAAGGATGTACTGCCAGGGAGACCATTAGGAGAGAGAAAATCCTCTTCATGTTCCACAGAGAGGACTTTATGTAAGTGGGGTGATGGTGGGAGGAAATGGGGTCACATATTCCCCATCCTTTCCTCATCTTAGGATGTATCATAAGTTAAATATAGGCTCTGCCCTGTGGAAGTTTATAGCCCATTCTGGTTAGAGGCTTGCATCTTCTGAGTGTGGGACACTGGAACATCTTCAACCTGTTTCACATGGTCTGACTGTTTCCAAAACACTCCTGGTAGATGAGCGAGCAGAGGGAGTGCTGCCACATGACTGCTTCGGAAACAGGGCCCATCTAAAGACACATTCACCCAAACTTGCCCTCTGCTTCCTGCGTTTTATCATTATTGCTTTTCAGCTACAATACAAAGTTCTTATTTCCGTTAGAAGTCACTCCTTCCTGGCTGTTAAAGAGGGCAGTGGTTTGCCTGTCAGTCTCCTTTTAGGGAAAGAGCTGGGTGAGCATGCGGCCCACCTCAGCAGGGCTGCGGCTGGACACCAGACACATTCTGTGGAAACCTGAACTTGATCACCAGGAAGCAGGTGGTCTGGATTAGGAACTGTGTCTATTTTAGGGCTGGATGTTACCTTCAATGAAAAACCAACCCCAGTCAGAAAAAAAACACCACCATGCTCTGCAAAACTGAGTTTACTCACCTGTTGAAATGCTGGTTATTTATTAATGCAAAACTAGTACCCTCAGAATTCCAGCTGTGACCTTCATGTAGGACTTCATAGTCTTGGACTAATTATGTGCACATCAATTATTTGGCTTGCTATTTATGCTACTTATTTAGTCACTGACACTCACTTTTGTGTGTCTTCTTTGCTCTTCTGAGAGTATTGGAATCCATCTCGCAAAGAATTTGAGGGTTACTGGAGAAATAAAACACATGGACATTTTACAGCACCCAGCAGATGCCATGCCAATCTTGAGATAGTTGATCTCTATGCAAAGATAATCTGGGCAGTTGTGTGGCCAATGATATCTTTACTTAGTACAATTAAATTGCACCCAAGATATAGCAAAGTGTTACAATACTGATTCTCCCTCCTGCAGTCAAGTGTTTTAGAAGAGCTACATTTGACTAGGGACGTTAAAAAATAATATTTGTGTGCTTTCTACTCCCTAAGCGTGGTACACTCTGCTTTACCTGCAATATCTCAATTAATTCTCACAGCAAACTATGAGGTAGTTGCTAGTATCATCTCCATTTTATAGATGAGGAAACCAAGGCTTCAAGAAGTTAAGTAATTTGCCCGGGCTCACAGTTAGTATCCCATTTCTAGGAGACAATTTTTTTTCGTTTCAACACTTTTGAAATTAGTATGTCCAATGTGTGTTTTTTCCAACACCACCAAGCCATTAACTCAATTCTGACACTATCTACCTGGAGATAGCGTCAGACCCCAGTGGTGAGGGGCTCAGTCCTACAGGACTGCTCCTCTACAACACTTCATATGCCAATCGCAAGTCCAGGTTGTCATCTGTGCTTCTGACTCGCCGGCTCTACGTCAGAGGTTCCCACGACCCCCTCTTCAGGTTTGAGTGGCTCACAGAACTCAGAGAAACATTTTACTTACTAAATTACTGGTTTATTGTAAAAGGATGTAACTCAGGAAGAGCCAAATGGAAGAGATGCATAGGGCAAGTTATGGGGAAGGGGCAGGGATCTTCTGTGCCCTCCCCACATCTCCGTGTGTTCGCCAAAGTGAACCCTTGGAAACTCTCTGGACCCCATTGTTTTGGGTTTTTATGGAGGCTTTATTACAGAGGCATGGTTGATTAAATCATTGGCATTAGTGATTCAACTCAATCTCCAGCCCCTTTCCCCTCCTCGGATAAATAACAAGACCAAGGGTATGAACCACTGAATTGGCCCTAGTGACTACTATCTATCTTCTTTTCCTGGCATTCCCATTTAAATTGTTATTTTTATTTTTCATCTAATGTATAGTTAATTCATATAATTTAAATGCATGTGTGAAATTAAAAGTAATATTACAGTAGCAATAATCGCTAACATTTATTGGGTGCTAAATATTGACTGCCAGACTGTTCTCAGTGCTTTATTTGTATTAACTGAGTTAATCCTAACAAAACCCCCAGAGCTAGATAGCAGTATCCCCTTTTACAGCAAAGTGACTTGCTTCTGCTTTTGCTCCTGCCTTTTGCTGTGACTCTGCAAACTGTCTCATGTCCGGAGGAAAACATTTTTCTGACAGCTTCTGGGGTTTGAGATGGAGTTGGGGCACATGAGGGCAGCGCTAACACTTCACACAATCTCCAGTAATTGGGCGAATTGCTTGTCTGACAAATTGGCTTTTGGCAAATTAGTCTACGTTCACGTATTAATAGCCAAGCTTGGCCAACTGGAAACAGATTTACTGGAAACCGTAGTGAAGCGAGGAGGCAGGCAGTAGAGGAAGTGAAGTTCGCACCTGACAGAAAAGGAGTTACACAGAGGGTACAAGGCAAGGCAGAGGCCTCTTCCCGGACCACTGAACTGAAGATCTTAGCTGGGGCTGGGTGGGGTGGGGCGATGGTTAGAAACCCTGCAGAGAGGATCAGAAGGCAGAGGGAGCTTACCACCTGGAACCCTGGGGGTGAGTGCCTCCTGCCTCCGGGCTGCCCTGTGCAGTTGTATATCTGAGGGGGCGAGTGCAGCTCCAATCCAGCCCACACTCTGACCTCCAAGCCTTACACTCTGCCTGCTCACCCATGGGGGCAGGGGGAGCCTTTTCCTCCATGCAGAAGCACAGTCAGCTCGATAGCTCACACCAAGGAGCCGCGTAGGCTGCCGAATGACTCTCCCACAGACGGTCTCAGTGGAGCAGAAATGGCTGTGCAGCATGTTGAGAATGAGGAAGCTCAGGCATGCCACCCTTGTGATGAGTAATTAGGTAAAAACTCAGAGACAGAGGGCATTAGAAGATTCTCAGATCTTAAGAGATTTTCTGAGAAGTCCATTTTAAGATAGCTCTCTACTAGTAAATGAAGCTATCGTTATTATTACTTATGGCAGATAAGAAGCTCTTCTTGTAGATAAAGTCAATATCAAAAAGATCTAGTAATGGAGAGAATCTGTAGGCTGCAAATTTAGAAGCACAGACTTCCTATTCTAAAATTACCTCCTTTCTCTAGTCTGGGTGGTGGATGGTACTGGTCAAGTTTAAACTGGGGTATCACCTGGGGAGAGTTGCTCTGAGTTTGTAATTCTTTAGTCTACTTCAAGGTGTACTATATGGCTAACAGCACCGTCAGGCCACCCTGCCTCAAAAACCTTTGCCTGCCAACAGTACAAGTTCAAACACCTTTCCTCGGTGTAGTGGGCACTTAAAGGATGGTCAGGCCAGAGCCCGTCCCACCCTTCATGTGTGCACACACCCTCGGTCTCCGTGTAATCCTGGGAGCTGCCATGTCCTCTCAGCACTTTCCTCAGCCCGGCTTGGCTGTCTTCCTTTGGGGCCCAGGACAACTACCAAGGCCACGCTGCCACAGGATCCACACTCAGCTGCTTTAAGGGGGTCTCCTCTGGACACATTGTCATGCCATTCATTTGTCCCTCATGATCCCCCTATGAGACATCACTCTCCTCACCTGTAGATGGGGGTAATAGTGAGCCCCATCCTACCCACCACCAAGATGGCCTTTAGGACCGAATAGGATGATGCACATGAAAGGGCTGCATACGTGTGAGCTATCAGCATGAGGGTTAGGGTGTGTCCTGCACTTCGAGACCCTGGGAACAAGGAATTCTCCTTAAAGCAGGCTTTGTACCCCATTTCTCTGTTGGCACATTGGCTCCCACAGTGAGACCTGCCACCATGCAGTACTCTCCCAGCAGGACGGAGAGTCTTCTCAACTTCTCCAAGTACAAGGGCTGGAGGATGAGGGTCATTGCCCACAGTGAGGGTATCTGGGCCTCCTGATGCAGCTGAGAAAATGGGTTTTCAGACGTAAAGTTATTATGGGCAGTTTCGAGTCCTTGACCCAAGGTGCTGTAAGGAGCTTCTGGTGCAGGAATGTGCTTATACAGCCTGTGGCGGCCCCAGGGACCCGGCTCCTCCATTTTACCTTCCAGGAACTATGTTCACACCAGAGCACTTGGTTTAGAGGAAAAACCTGGAGGAGATGCAGAAGCCAGACTTTTGCCGGAAGCATGGACTTCTGCCTTCAGCTGGAAGCTTCATGCACTAACGCACATAGAAGCCTCCTGCTTACCCCTCCACACCACTTAGAAAGCAGTCTTTCTAAAAAACCATTTCCCCCAAAAAATGTTCTTGAATAGGCTTTTAAAAGCCATTTTTTTGAAAGCCATTGTTTCAAAACAGCCCATAGTGGTAAACAATTAATAATATTTACCATATACACAAAGTCTCCAAAATGAGAGTTACCTGAATTTGAATCCCAGTTCTACTCTGTTAATGGTATCATTTTGAATTCTGCATCACCATTAAAATTGTCAGAACTCCCAACCTTAGCATGTTAGTTTTCCAGGACTGCCAGAGCAAAGTACCACGGACTGGATGGCTTAAAAACAGAAATTTGTTTTCTCACAGTTCTGGAGGCTAGAAGTCTGAGACTAAAGCTCCAGCAGAGTTGGCTTCTTCTGAGGCCTCTGTCCTTGGCTTAGGGATGGCCACCTTCTCCCTGTCTTCACATGGTCTTTCCTCTGTGTGTGTCTATGTCCTAATCTGCTCTTCTTATAAGGACACCAGTAATATTGGATTAGGGCCCACCAATATGACCTCATTTTTCCTTAATTATCCCGTTAAAGACCCTACCTCCAAATACAGTCACATCCTGAGGTACTGGGGGTTAGGACTTCAACATATGAATTGGGGGGGACACAAATCAGCTCATAACACTTGGCACCGTTTTTAGTATTGTCACTTAGGGCTCCCTATCTTTCAGAATCTCTTCTGCAAATCAGTAAAAATGTTAATATCTTTATAGCTAGAAACCATGGGTTATTGTTTCATTTTGTTTTAAATTTTCTATTACAGAAGATGAATAGGATCAGAACTCTAAAATCTTGCTGACCCATGCATGCCATGAGAAGGGCACTGGATGGGGAACAGGAAACATGGCTTTTAATCGTGATAAACAGCATTTTTATTAGATTATTTATTAAAATATTAATATTATTAGTAGTAATATTTTTATTAATTAGGTGTGATTAGGCAGTATTTAACTTGACCCAGAAACCCTGAATGCCCGAAACTACACTCACCCAGCTATTACTGTGGTGAGTTTGTGGGGATTTGCCAGACAATTGCATGTTCTTTATTACTATAAAGATTTTTCCCCAACTACGGTTTAATCCTCAGTGACCTGGCTGGACCTTGTGGCAGCTCAGGGGCCCTTCATCCCTGGGCTAGAGGTGGATCTGCAGTCTATACTACCCCAGGAGGGCTGAGTGGCCTCCTTGGCCCCTTTATGCTGGGCACCCCCAATCTTACCGTTCTGACGCTGAGAAAAGCCAGACCTAGGGAGAAACATCACCAAGGAAAGGAGGCGACAACACTTTCCCTAATCCCTGTGTAGAGCTTTTCTAAGCCACTCATTCCAGACTCCCCAGCTGCCCTACCTATCTCCAGCTGGTAGGAGACAGGGATAACTTTGTGTGTGTGTGCGTATGTAAAATTCACATTTCTTGATTCTGAACAGTCCTCAGAAAAAGAAAGCAGTGGAGGGCAGAGGGAGGTGATGGTAGGAATGAGGTGACTTTATACTGTCCTCCTAGTAGCTGAGGCTTTGGGAGTCAACAATGAAGAGACATTTATAAAGGCCTGGTGGCATTGATTGTTCCCTGTGGGTCCATAGAAAACTACCAGTGTGTGGAGAAATGTCCCCATAAAGGTGAAGACTGTTTTTAATGCTTCTTATAGACTATAGGCCTAGCTGGTGAACCCAAGGTGAATGAGAGAAGAAACAAATGGAAAGTCAAGAAATGTTGGTGGCCTACTCCTGCCACTAGTGGGAGCTCTGGGTTCAGCCTCTCGATCAACCCTAGGAGGGGTTAGAATACAGGGTGAGGATGTTTGGGTGGGGCCTGGTACTAGGGGCTGAAAGGCTGAAGTCACAACTCTCCTATGCAATGTTGTCTTCTGGAAGTCTCCACACAGCTAGTTTGGCAAGAGAGGCCTGTGGCCTTGCCCCACTTCTTCAGTTCCTTACACACTGTGAGTTTAAAAAGCATGGATCTAGAGATGAGTGCATTGGCCCAGGGTACCGAGGCCCAGGAGGCCAGACAGCCCGGTTCCAGGTTGTAAGCTTCAGCCTGCCTGGGACCTGGACCAAAGGCCTCCATCCTAAAACATTCGCCCTGGCCCAATGTCCAGCATTTATAGCAAAAGCCTTATTGAAACAAAGTGATCTTTCTTGGAGAGCCCCCTCTGAATATCTTCCCTGAGAACCAGGGGTAACAAGATGATGCTGAGGTAGGTATGGGCATCCTCGACCCCATCCGGATGCATCTCATTAAGACTGACATTGTTGTTTTTAATTCCCCAATTCTGGACAGGCCAGTTTTCTTCTCCATCCAAGTCATTGTTTTAGAAAGGATGGTGCTGAGTACGATTGTAAGTTTGCAGCTGCCAAAGGAAACACCTGCTGAGAACCAAACGCAGATCCTTCCCTCAGGCCTGAGAACAAGGCCCTGCTGGCAACACGCTGGTTTTACTTCGCGGCACTTACAGTGTGTAATAACGCACATTTTGGTGAGATTATTTGGTTAATGTTGGTCTCATCCACTACCCTGTGTCCGTCTGGTTCATGCATCAGACCCAGTGCTCAGCAGAGTTCCCAGCACACAGTAGTTGACTACTCTGGGGGTTCCCCAAACCGCGTGCTGAGGTGCCCCGCCCCAGGAGCTGCAGCAGACTCACAGGGCACCGAGACATTTTACATTTTCCGGTGAAATGCTGTGATCCGCATCATCCACTGGACCCGGAGCTGACTACTAGCTTGAGGTGGTTCACAGCTTTAACATTACATCACCTGCATTCCTTTCAGTGACATCTTCTGAAGCTGGGCTTCTGGTTGGTGCTGGGATAAAACGCACCAAATGTACAGAACCAGCACGGAACGGGGAATGGGAGTGGAGGGGTTTGAGATGCCGAGGTTTGAGAAATCGTGCAGTACTCAACGAGAGCACATATCCCACTAGTAATCGTGGTTATTTAAAAATGAAATTAAAAATTGTATTGTTTTCTTTCAATGTATGTGTATTTTTTTCAACACCTACTAAATCGTTAAATAAATAAATATGTACTAAATTGATTGGACATGACCTCACTGAATCCTCCCAACAACCTTTTGAGGGAGATTGTTGCTCATGTTCGTTCACACAGCAGGAAAACAGCCCAAAGAAGATAAGTGCTAAATACAAGACTCAAAAGCTGCTTTGCATATATTAACACCCACTCTCTTACTGATCATCACAATGATGATGATAAATTTTGATAATTTATCATGATTAGCTATAATTTTAACTAATTGTACTTTTATTACTATTGCTAGCATTTGACGCTTAACCTTATGCCAGACATTGTGTGAGCAGTTTACATGGATTATTCCCTTTAATAATAATAAAATCTTAAAAGTAGGTATTATTAGGCTGATGACTCCAATTTCACTGAGTAATAAGTACCTAAGCAAACAATAAATAAGGGAGATTTGTGAGGCCACATGACTAGCCTGGCGTCCCACCGCTACTGCTGGTGGAACCAGGTTTGGAATTCAGATTAGCTATGCTCAATGTTAAGAATTCTGGCAAATATGAGGAACTGCTGGGAAAAAAATGGTTTTTCTTGGTTGCTAGACAGAGAAATTACTTAGAGGCAAGTAATAGTTACTGATGTCCAAAGCAGGGGGTGGAGAAATAAGGCTCCTCAACTTCAGTGTTTTGTGTAGTTCTGTGAGCTGCCGTCCTGAGTGAGCTGGAAGTTTCAAGAAATGTGAGGGCAACGGAAGCCAAGCTTCTCTCCCTAAGAGTCAGTGGCTCTTTTAGAGGAGTTGTGCAACCATGTGGGAGGACATGGGCCTCTCAGAGCCAGGGTACTTAATCTAAGTGGAGACTTAATTGCTTTGGGGGACGGATTTGTGTTAAGTGGAAGGGTGACAGCAGTGGACTGGGCATCCTCAGTGCCCCTCCTCAGCCCACCTTCTGCAATCGCCTGTGCAGTACACCGAAGGCCAGGCATGCCAAGAAAAACAGTACAAAGAAAAAGATCGTGTCTTCTCTATTCCATGGTGGCAAACAATATTTCTCCCTGCTGAAGGAAGTATTGAGGCAACATTTTTTCAACATCCCCACCTGGACAGGTAAGTCGAGTTGGGACATTAATTGATAGGACCTGGAGTGCTGGGATGGAGCTGACATCACACATCCTGCCACTGGCTTCAGCGGCCCTCAGCTCTGGCCCCTGCTCTGTTAAGACCTAGAAGGGAATGCCCAAGGGTGCTTCCAATAGTTCAAAAGAAGGGGTTTTAAAAGAGAATACACTGGCTCAAAGCTCTGAAGAACCAGTACTCTCAGAGAAGTACGTAGTCCTCATCACTGGGAGACACCAGCCCACTGAAAAAGCCTTTTGCATGATTTCCCTGTAAACATTTTGTTTTTTGTGTATCACATTAATGATACCAGTCAGCATGAAATAAAAGTTTTCCACAGCAAAAAATACGGACAATTAGTTTTTGGAAAGATCTGTAGTAAAGCCCTGGATTGAATTTTAGGTAGTTTTGACTATCACGTGCCAAGGCATCTTATTATTTATTCTAACTAATATTTTTGGAGCACCTAGTGAGTGCCAGGCTCTGTGATAGAGACAAGAAAGCAAGGTCCCTACTCTCACACACGAGGCCTTCTAGAGGAAGAGAGAGACTGGTACAAGGAAGCAAATAAACAAAAGAACTGAAGATTGTGATTAATGCCATTAAAGAAATAAGTAGGGTGTCCTGCTAGAGAAAACACAGATTTTCAGAGACTTTCAGAGAGAGCTCTAAGAAGGACATTCTGGCAAAGGAAACAGCAGAAACAACATTCCTGGGAGGTAAGGGATTAAATTATTAAAGGCACAGTCCTTGTAAGTAGACTTTTCCAGATCAACAAGTGCTGTAATAGAAGCATGTGCAAATTGCTGTTGGGACACACAAAAAAGGAGCACCCAACACCAAATGTGGGGGAGTTACTTGGAGAGGGTGACATTGAGCAATAGTCTTACAGTGAGCAGGTCAAGAGGGATTCAGAGGAGGGGAGGAGAGGGGTTCCAGGCAGAGAAGATGGCAATTGCAAAGGAGAACCATCAGTCGATTCAGGAACCAGCCAGCAATCTGGCTGGATGGAATCAGGTCCCAGAAGAGGCTAGAGAAGATTGGATTGAAATCAAAGGTGGCAGCATTTCATACTAATTGTTCAAAGTGTATGTCTCTGAAGCAAGCCATTAACAGTTGTATGTCTTTAGCTCCAGCTCAGACTTTTAAAAATTGGCTGCTGAGCAGACTGGTCCAAATCTGGAATTGAAGAACTTTATTTTCCTTTCTGCTAATTTGCCTGGGGCCAGCCATTTCTCTTCTCTTTCTTTGAGTCCATTGTTGTCTTTATTCATTCTGTCTGCACTGGGGCAGCTGAAGAGTTATACAATCAAGCAAGGAATTTTGGAGAATAAATTATTACCTTCAGTAGGTTCATCTATTGTACAGAAGCCATGGGTCTTTATTGTTTCATAGTAACCTATGGCTCCAAGCCCATGTGACCCACATCTGTATACATCTGTATAACTTCTCTCACCTCTGGATAGTATTGAAGACAGTACAGAGAGCCCAGAGAATTTTTTTTAAAGAGAAGAATTCTTGTATTTTACTTCTATCTTTTGAAACACCCCCAGAAGTAACTCCTCTTATCCAGACTTTAACGCTCCACCTTCATTAGAGCCTCAGCATCACTTTCTCCACCTGCAACGGGAAGTTTTGTTGATTTATGGGTCTAGCCTTAACCCCCCACCTTCTTCTCCTCTTGCTGTCTCTTTAATCTGTGTATCAGTCTAGCTTCTCTCATTTTGTCCTCTCCTGATTGCTTCCCTTTATCTGGCTCTCTCTTTCTTTGCCCATCTTCCAACTCTGCCTCACAAAAGTCTGGTAAACTAGCTGACACAGACAGAGCCCAGAGAGCAGGCCCTGGAGTCCATCTGTGTGTATTCAGTGCTGGCCTCCCTCCCCACCTACCAGCTTTAGCAAAGCCACTGACCTTCCCCAAGGCTTAGTTTTTTCTTCTAATAATGGTAATAACCTGATTCGGTTAAGAGTGTTTGGCTGCAAATAAAAGGACACCCAACTAAGAGTGACCCCGGCCATGAAGACATGTAATAATCTCTCCTAATGAGAAATCTGGAGATAGGCGGTGCTTGCATGGGAGGGCAGCTCCACAGTGTCTTAGGGGTTCAGGCTTTTCCCAGGCTTCCCCTCCCTCGCCGTCCTCAGTCTTTTGGATTGTCTCACGCTGGTCACCTCATGTTTCCAAAACGGCTACCTCAGCTCCAGGCGGCTTGATCACCTTCAAAGTCAAGGAGCAGAGTACAAATACCTTTCTCCTTTTGAGGTACTGTCCTTTCATCTGGAAAAAGAAGCATCCTCAGGAGACTTGCCTTGACTTCCCATTGCTCAGAAGGGAGCCACATGGCCACCCGTCACCGCAAAGGTGACTGGCTGAGTGCATGTCTGGCAAAGCAGGGATGAACACCTTGGTTTGTTCAAACCACTGATGAGCGATACCATAGGTATGAATTGAATTGGGGTTCTCTTAACAAAGAAACAGGAGTAAGCAAGCGATCTGCTTCTACCTGCTGCTTCATGATGTTGCCATGAGGATTAAATAAGGTGACACTCTTGGAACACTGCCTGGCACTTAGTAAGAACTTAGTAAATGTTAGCTATTATTTTTTATTTTGATCTTAATTTTGATTTTTGATCCTGTCTCATCACCCCTGGCTGTAGTAGCCTGGGGTCTTATGTGTAGCCAGTTCATGTGCCCTCTTAGCTGTGCACATCGGTGCTCTTTGCAACACAGACGAAAGGACCTAATTTTTATAGGTGGAGCTGCAGTGGTAGATGAGGTTCACAGGAAGGACAAAGGGCCCACAGCATGAAAGGAGAATTATGGGTTGGGAATACTCCACCAAGTGGAAGACGGAGATTGTTGGTGACACTTGGAAGGACTGTTGGACAGTCTTGTGGTCTGGAGACTGTGATACTATGGAAAGTCTGCATCCATCTCCTGGCTGCATGGTTTCCCCTAAAGCAGCCCAAGAACAGAAGTGAAGAACACAGAAAGTAATATACATCTAGACTTGGAGCTTTGCCTTGTGGATGAGCTGAAAGGACAAGACGATGAGATGACTTGAGAATATAAACCAGAGAGTGGATGGACTCTATGACAGATAGACATGGGAGTCAAACTTCGAGGGGCTTACAAATTAGGATAAAATGGAGCAAAGGTCAAGGGGTCTGGGGTCTTTTTAAGTTCAAGAACAGGTACAGTCAGTGATAGTGAGGAAGAGTGGACACCTGGCTAAGTGTGTAAAGGGGGCAGACCAAGCCAAATCCCTCACAAAATGAAGAGCGAATACATCAATTTCTGTCTGCCTGAGTCACACATCACATATCTACCTTGTTTGATATATGTGTTTTTATAAAATTGTTCACAAGCGTCTATGTTTCTGTCAAGATTTACAAATTTCCACATGTTTTTATTACATTGCCATTGATGTGATCCACCTCTCAGTGCATCATCAGCAGAGCCAAGACCGAGAGTGCTGGAACCACTGCCTCCTCTTGGTTCATGATCAGGGATGAATCTTTAACTGGGCCTGGGCCGAGAACAGTGGCTTAAACTGTCTCCCACTGAGGCTGGCACAGCCACTACCCTACCTTTATCATGCTGACCCAAAGGCCACAGGCACAGAAGTCACTTATTTAGACAGAGGACATAGGGATCTCTACCCCGGGATCTTGGATAGAGTGACAGATAGTTGACTGTGAACAGGACAGCCTCTGGTGGTGATTAGCAGGCCAAGGCCACCCTACAGTTTCTCAGTATAGGTCTCTAGCCCCGACCTTTCTCCCATCCCCAACCTCATATTTCTAACTGCTGGACACATCCATTGCAGAGATGGGTATCTCTCACTCAATATTTTCAAACAGGAGCTCTTGGTTTTTTCCTTCGGACACCCTCCTCTCCTTCATCATTCTTAGTTAATAGTGTCACCATTCAACCAGTCATCCAACTACAAAACTCTGAATCGTCTGGGGTTCTCCATGCCCTGCTCTCTGTTCACATAAATCTAAGCTCAGGTAATTCTCTTTCTGAAAATATCTCTTGAATCCATCCCCTTCCCTCCTCAAGCACTTATACTGCCTCAGACCAGGCCTCTTTATCAACTTCCTTGCTGGGCTCCCTAACTCCAGCAGCTCTCAACTAGGAAATAGAGCAACCCTGGAAACCAGTGACCCTGGAAAGAGATGGACAGATAGCCTGAGTCACAATGAGTGGCCACTGGGTCTGAAGAGTCAGTGACCTGCAGCTGTTTCAGCTTCTAGAACTAGGGCAGCAGGAGACACTGTCTAGCATCTGATATGCAGTGAACTGCTAATATTCTGTCAGGCCAAGCACCATTGTTTCTGGACTGGAGCAGGATAAGCCAGGCACCTCCAATCACTACTATGATCAACTCAAGAAATTAAATTCTGTTTTAATCAAGCACTATTGAGTACCTACCATGTTCCAGGTCCTGGTCAAGGCATTATGGATATCAGGCAATGAATGAGATCAACATGAACCATGCTTCATGAAGGAAACTTACAGCCTAGCTGGCAAGACAGACGTTAATCAAGTGTGTTGAATGTTACAAAGGAGAAGGGCAGAGTCTAGTGGAGTGTAAAACTGGAGGATTTAGCATAGTCTAGGGGGTTCGGGGAAGGCTTCCCTGGGAAAGTAATAAGAAAAGATTATGCAGTTGAACTAAATGAATTCTGAAGTCATTTCCAGCTCTACAAATGTATAAATTTATACCCTTTACAGAGTTGGAAGAGACCCTAAAATCATCTTGCCAATTCCTCTTCAAGTACCTAAATTGGTCGATAGTAGAATTTTAAGGACAGAGTGGCTAAATGTCTGGACCACTTAAGAACAGAAATAAGAAACACAGACCAAGAAGCTGCACTAGAGAGTGTTTATTCAGAGACGTACAAATACACAGAAGCTTTGCCATGAGGTCACCTTCCCCTTATCTCTGCGATGCTGATGGAATATACACATCTGTCAAAATTCTTCTCTCCATGAGCCCATGAGTCAGCCGGAAGCCAAGTCACAAATCGGTCCACAATTAACCTGAGAGGTAGGTGCCTTTGCTTCCTTGTCTCCACACTGCTCTCATTTCTCTGGTGACGTGAAAGTGAAAATTCTCTGGAGCCTAATGGGAGGTTCTGCAAAGATCAGAATGCATAAATGAAAATCAGTCTCTTTCTTTCTGGAGGAGGAGAAGGAAGAAGAAATGACCTTTGTGTGAACTGACAAATTTAGAAGAGGCAGCACTTCTCCAAGATTCATCTCCAAACCTTTTCAAATGCTTACTGTGGAAAAGTCCTGGCAAGGGTGGTCTCTTTTGTTTAATCCGGAATTTTCTTCTCAGTTGTCATTGCAAAGCTAAAAATTTTGGGAATTCCATTTTGGCCTATTTCTGTGGGACTTTCATTGCCAATGGAGACAGTTTCAGATTAGCTTCATGTGAAAATGAGTGTTCTCCCCCAACTCCCCAAAATTCCAGTGTGTCAGCTCTATTGGGCTTTGGGAAATTTCTTTGCCTTCACTTAGAATGGACATCAGGAGGCTCCATGAAAGCTCTGTGCTGAAGCCATCGAGGGTTATAAGATGGTTCTTCCCTCTATTATAACCAACAACCCACATGTACACAAAAAAGTATGATAAAGTCAGCATTATGTTCAGCCTTATGGGGAAAGAAGGGACAAATGTAAGAGGGAAATGTGAACAAAACATCAAAGGTGGCCCAAGATTTTCAGTGGAGGGGAGCGGGGCTCCCTGCCTTTGCTTAGTAACACCATTGGTTACATCATACCCTCCTGACTAAATCTGATCTTCCCGGATAAGACCGGAGACTCTGAGTGAGAATCATTCCTCAGATGATTCTGATGCACAGACTAGCTTAAGAACTATCGAAATAGCGTTTCTCTTTCTAAAGAAAGCCCTAGTCTAATGTTGAGTTGTAGGAACAATGCTAGGATCAAGGGCAGGCCTTAACAGGCCTGTTGGAGACTTCAAGGATGCTGTTGACTCTACATCACCAAGGAGCAGAGGGAAACTCCCCAAAACTGGGGGTCAAGGAAGCACCCAACCCAGCTCCTGATCCATCTTAACCAAGAGAAGCAGCTGAGAGTCAAACTGAGAGAATGAGCCTCAAGAGGAACAGTTCCAGTTCTGGACACAATTGCCAGAACTGTGGGCTCAATGGAAAAAGCCATAGTCCCAGTCAGGAGGAGTGTGATTCTCCCAGTATTCCAACTAACCTCAAGGCCAGAGAAGGCAGAAAGGTAGCTTGTGGGCCAAATTTGGCTCACAAATGTGCATTATTTGTACCTCCCAGAATATAGATACTTTCTGGAATTAGAAGGAAAAATTTTAAGATGTTTAAATTCCAGATTTCTAGTTTGCCTTAAAATTTGGAGGATCTGGTACACATGGGCCTAAACTCTACTGTGGGAACAATTGTCTGGAGCTCCAAACAGGTGGAGCGTGAGCCCTCCACATCTCCAGGCCACCTCACTTGCTTATGTTACTCATCTGGCCCCCAGAGTCGCCACCCCTGTTCTAGATAACACAAAGAAAATAGTGGGATCCTTTGATGGTCTAAGAAGACAGGGTCTAGCGTTGACCAGTGTACGTGATGGCTATACAGGTTCAGAGTGTCATGGCAGAGTCTGAAATCTGGCATTGGGACTTCAGGTTAGTCTAATTTGCCTGGGCACAATGGTTAGAGGCCAATAGTTTATCTTGCTATTATTGATTTTAAGTTATTGTGCTAGTAATAGCATTAGTAATAGCTCTAAGGGGCTCAAATTAGCTGTAGGTGATTGATTAACTGCATCTTATTTGTGACTGTCAGAGCTCAGAGTAACCAGTATTCTCCACTTAGTGTCTTTTTGACGTCACTTGTGTGGTCATGAAAAAAGCAGTTATAATAAACCCCTAATATCCTCCATATGGAAATCTCTTGCTCCGCTTAATTTTCATATTTGGTCTTTGTTTGTCAATCCAGTTTAAGAAAAGCAACTTCCTCAAGTGTCAGCTGTGGATCCAAAAACATCTACCAAAGATAAGCGGTTGTCATGGCAAAAAACAACAAACCTAAAGGTGATGGATCATGGGACTTGGTTACTGTACTTGCGTGTGAATCCACACTGCCTTCAACCTTTACTTAACTCCTCATGTAGCTTTTCAACACCATGTGCTGGGTTGTTTCAAAAGCACTTTGCTTCTCACTTTGCAACTCCTCAAGCCAATGGCATTCAACCACATTATGTAGATAGATCCCTACTTACTAAATAATATTGCTTGGCAGTATTATTTGTTAAAAATCTGGCTTTTGTTTAAATACATTTGTGAAAGTTTGAAAAATGTGGAATACATTCAGGATCTGGAATTTTTTGTTATTTTCTGCTCGTTAAAAAAACAAGTATTCAGGCAAATCTTCACTTAAAAACATCTTGGTCACATGAGGTTGAATTCTGATATAAGAATCCTGATACATAGGTCTTGTGATTAATTCTAATACTAACTGTTTAGTTGATTTTAGTTAAGTTACTTAATTTTCCTGTTATTCCTTTGTCCAGACAACAAGAATTCCAAATTAGAATTTATTTAAAATCTAATAAACAAAAAGAACTGAAAGAGGCATATACGTCTAGCTTAAGATGTTGCTAAGCCATCTTGAATCGCAAAGTTTTAAAAACCTGTCATGATTTGACTTAATTTAAGAAAAAGTATTTTTCTGTTAAGGAAATATTCTTCAAAACTTGATTTTAGTGACATTAATTCATTTACTTAGACTAGCTCTTATGGTTGGAATTAAGGGGAGGGGAAAGAATGCCTGCTGTTCACTTCAAGTGCAGTGAGAGTTGCTTCAAATTGTGCTCCTCAGAGAGCTTGATGTATATTCCCTATGTCTGAGGGGAGGGTCATGGAGGACTCAAGTCTGAGCCTCACCCGGGAAATCCAAGTTCAAGAGACGAGCTGGTGACCTACTCTGGTGGAGGAGTGAAGAGACATTACTGTTGAGCGGGGACAGACTCACTCTCTCAGGGTCAGGCAGGGCAAGGAAACGTGTGTTTCCCATGGCCCCAGTGTGGACTGTGCACAGAAGAAAGAGAGTCAGCTTAGAGATTTCTTAGATAGTGTCTACGGGGATTTTAAAAGACGTCTGAAAATTCATCAGCACACATCTCTTCAAAAGATGGAGTCTAATTCCCATCCCATTGATTATGAGCTGGCCTTAGTGACTCACTTCTACCAGATAGAATGTGACAGAAGTGATGTTGCATGTCTTTCAAGGCTAGATAATAAAAGACAATACAGCTTCAGCCTCACTATCGCTTTCGGGACACGCACTCTGGAAACCTTCTGCCACCATATAAGAAGTCGGTTACCCTGAGGTAGACACGTAGAGAGACAGCATAGAGAGAAGAGAGAGAAAGATGTAAGGAGCCCCTGGCCAGGTGCCACACATGTGAGTGGAGAAGACTTCGAGAAGACAAAGCCCCAGCCACCATTTTATTGTTATTGTTTCATGCACTGTTTGGGTATGGCTTGTTACACAGTGATAGAGAACAGGAACACTGTCCAGTAGGACCACCTAAGGACCTGATGGGGCATTAGCGCAAAAGAACCTGGGGTGAACTCCTTGTCCCTTGGGCACTGCAGGAAGTGTAAGCAACCAGCTTTCAGGCCACAGAAACTACAGACTGATTGGAGATTTTCGAAGAACTTACAAGAGAAAGTGAAGCTTTCGACTTCTTCCAGGCCCAGTGTGAAGTTGGCTTATGATGGTCTTAGTGAGGAAAAAGCTTTTGTATTCCCTCCACCTCTTTTCCTTCCTTTGACTGTTTTATAAGCTAGGCCAAACATTAGTTTGCTGACAGAACATTTTCATAATTTTGAGATGGAGAAACCATTTCTAAGCATAGTGCACAGAACGAAGATGCCATGAAGGAAAAGACTGACAGATTTGACTAAATACAAATGTAAAACTTTTGATCAGCAAAATGCAATATTTTTGAAAAGTTAAAAGATAAGCAACAAACAAGAAAACGATTGCTAGCATTTAACAAAAGATTGGTTACATGTAATATAAAGAATTCCAACAAATCAGTTAGAAGAATATGAACAATGGGTAAAAGACAGGAAAAGACTATTGATGGAATAAAGAGCATTAATCAAGAAATATATGAAAATATATTCAAGCTCACCAATCATTAAAGAAATAAATTTAAATTTATTTAATTAAATTTATTGTACTTAGCATCTCTATTAGTTTTGTAAGGCTCTTGTAACAAAGCACCACAAACTGGGTTTATTGTCTCACAGTTCTGGAAGCTAGAAGTCTGAGATCCAGGTGTTGGCGGGGATGGTTCCTTCTGAGGGCTACAAGAGGAAATCTCTCTCTTGCCTCTCCCCTAGGTTCTGGTGGTTTGCTGGCAATCTCTGGAGTTCCTTGACTTGGACGTGCTGATATATGCCTTCATCTTCCACAGCATTCTCCCTGTGTTCATGTTCGTCTCTGTGTCCAAATTTGCCCTTTTATAAGGACACCAGTCATATTCAGTTAGGGCCCACCATAATGATCTCATTTTAACCTGACAACCTCTTTGAAACCCCTATTTCCAAATAACATCACCCTATGAGGTACTGGGGGTTAGGGCTTCAACACATCACTTTGGGGAGACCCAATTCAACCACGGCAGAATCCATTAAGAAAAGCAATAGCATTGAATTTTGGAAACTGTATAGAAACAGCACTATTGTATACAGCTGATGGAGTATAATTTGGTATAACGTTTTGGAGAGTAACTTGCTAGTATCTCTCAGAGAGATATATTCAGAATGTGCATATTTTTTTCTCCAGCAATTTCACTTTTGTGAATATAGCAAAATCTAAAATAGGCAAAGTCAACATGAAAAAGAGAAACTTTGAAGGTAAGATTTCCAGGGAAATGGGGAGGATGATGATGTGTTAGACATTGCTACTGTTTTTAGTATTAGCAGGTATCACGGTCAAGTGGATTTCAACCTCAAATCTCAAAGCTGTTCAACAACGAACTCTGCTGGGCTTGATGTGTGATCCTCTGAATAGCCAGCCATTTGGGGAATGGAGGAGATAACTACTTCATTTTTCTCTGGCTCTTTCCACTCATGTAGCCTGTGAGTGAGCAATATCTGACTAATGTTGCCAGATTTAGCCAATAAAAACACAGGACACCCAATTAAATTTGAATTTCAGATAAACAACAAACATGTTTTTAGTACAAGTATGTCCCATGCAATATTTGAGACATACTTATACTAAACAAATTATTCATTGTTTATCTTAGATTCAAATTTAACTGGACATCCTGTATTTTATCTGGCAACCTGATACCTGTCCCAAAACTGCACAAAGCAGGTGAGCCTGGCCCCTGGGAGCTAGGATGCTATGATGTGATTATACTGTGTATACTTCATTCAGGCATATTCTCAATTATCCTTTTGCAGGAATTTTAAAAAAAGCAAAAAGAAAAACCCAAAAAACCTCAAAGAACAAAACATGTGACAGCACAGTAAAAAAATGTAACAGGAGCTGGTCTCGTGTAAATATTATGTTGATTAAAACAGATGGGTCTGGAGCATAAACAAAATAACTGCTGGGGGCTGGATTTTGTTCTGGCTGGGTTTCTTAATATAGTGACTCAGTTCCCATCCTGTTAGCACTCTTTCCTTATCAAACATTGAACTGGGGTATAAGGAAGTTTAAATTACAGTGATTGGAGATCCATTTTCTAAATACTTGAAACAGATGGTTTATTGCCTGAAAAGCATGCTTCTTTTCAGGGAATGAAGTGTTGAGCTTGGTTATTTTAGGAAAATGTTTTGTCGCAGCTCATGTATTGACATCAGGCTTGCCACGCTGATGAACGGTTTCCCCTCAGCTCTGCTCCTTCTGTTGAGTTTGCCTACTGGGCAAAGGCCTCATTTTTAATGCTTCTTGCTTGCTTCTTAGACATTGCATTGGGCAAAAGGCCAGTTACTCCTCCCATTCAACTTCTCACAGCTTCAGAAAAAGAGAAATAGCCATACAGAAGATTTTTAAAAATGAATGTCATCTGAGAGTATACATTGGATAAAGTTGGACACTCTACCAGCTGAGCAGCAGGGAGCTTAACAAAAAGATGATGTCCTTTTGGCCTATTTTTTTAGGGATCTAGGATCCAATCCAGGAGCACACATTGCATTTAGCTGTCGTGTCTTTTTAGTCTCTCTTAATCGATATCAGTTCCTCAATCTTTCTTTGCCTTTCATTGATGTTTTTGAAGAGTATAGTCTAGTTATTGTGTGGAATGTTCTTCAAATGGGTTCCTCTGATGTTTCCTCATCATTGGCTAGGCTATGTTACGTATTTTAGGCAGGAGTACTAATAACGGCTTAGAACTGGATTTTCTAACACCATTCCCGTGCTGTTCGAGAAAGTTGGCCCTTGTGTCCTGTGAGTGAAAATTTTCTGTTGAATCCTGATTTGACAATAGTGCTTCATGCCTCCCACCAAAGAATCTCAATTTGAACTGAGAGGCATAATTTTTTTATAAGATTCTCAGAATCAGACTTAAGAGTAAAAATGGGTTGGGGTGCCCGTGTGTTTCTGGGCTTTCTTCTCGGGATGAGATGAGCACTGTGAATATGTGCTAATTGTCTGAGGAAGGTTAAGAGAGGGCAGGAACTGGTTCTTGTAAACTGACAGTTTGGGAGAGTGAGACAGAGATAGTCGCATAATCCATTTATAACCATCCAAGTTAACAAGCTCTCACCTTCTCCAAATAGGCCCCTTCTGTACAAATAGTCACTTCTGCGCAAAAGTGGGCTCTCATCCTTGTGACCAGAGTCACATGCGGCCAGTCGCATGGCATTATATTCCCAGATTGCCACAAAGATCAATTCACATCAGGAGCACTATTAGAAATGGTAACAGATTGTTAAATGCATAATCTGAGTTTTGAAAATAATGTTTTCTCTTACTTTGTAAACACAGTACTCCCTCAAAATAACTTGCAGCCATGTCTGCCCACTGCCAGCCCAGGCTGTATCAGTAGACAAGAAACTCCTAGAACAATGGTAGCTGGTCCTGGGCTGCCATGCTCAGGTCAGCCCACATGTGGAGAACAGGTCCAGGCACCTGTGAGAGACATCCATAGATGGAATTATTTACAGAGGAGAATGAATAGGTTACTAAAGAATTCAAAATCAAGTCATAAGCATGGCTTTCCAGGCCCTTTTGGTCCAGCCCCGGCCTGAGCCTCATCTTGGGTTCTCAGCTACCTTTCTTCCATGACTAGATAGAACTCTCATCTTGCCCTTATCACTTCTCCTGATACCGAGGGACAAGGGCTATGCTCCCTGCTGATGCACTTGCCAAATATAGCTTGTCAGCCAGGATATCAGAGGGTCTCACCCAAAGGGATGCAGGATGATTGTCTGATGGAAGGAATTTTAGTCCACCTGGGACTGTCTCTATGCTCTTCAAATCCCACATTATGCCGTAAGAATGAACTTCCTTCCAGAACATGCAGCAGGGTCTGTCTGTCTACCAAGCCTGTTACCCACTCAGGGTTTATGTCTAGTCCAGGTGCAGGCCTTCCATCTGTTTCCATCTGGCTGAGGGAGCCCACTGTGTCTGGCTTTGTGTTCAGACACACGCTATTGCAGGAAATGGGGAACAGTGGATCCAGAAGGACAGGAGAGCCATTTGCCAATGAGGGGGTGTCATGAAGATGGATTAGAAATGTATGTGCAGCCTCAAAAGTTGTGAACCGGGAAGTTATAAGGGACACCAGGAGAGACTTCAGTTCCGTATAAGGAGAACTCTCTAACAACTTTCTCCTTATCTTTGTGTCTCCTGCAGAGATTTGTGTGCATAATGACCTAAACTCTTTGTTAACCTGAATACAACCAAGGCAGAGCCCTCTAAAAGTGTAATAGGTGCCCCTAAGAAGGCAGTGCATTCCCTTCTTTTTACTAATATTTGCAGAAAAGATAAAAAGTGCTTTGGTGGGCTGCTGGAGGGGGTGGGGCACACTAGATAACTTTTAAAAGTCCCTTCTAAGCCTGAGATTCTATGAGATTCAACAATCAAATTTCAGTGAAATTTAGCCTGAATATTTTTCCCAACGTAATTGCTCTTTAATCTGCCTCATTCTAAATTCAAAGAAATATTTCTGTTATTGATGAAGAGGAGTCAATTTCATTTTCTATGTATATCTCTGGCATCCGTGGGATTTACAGAAAGTTGTGTGGAATGAGACAACCATATAACAACAGAATCTCAGTCTTTGGTGAGACCACTTAGAAGCGAAAACCAACTTATTGCTTCTTAAGGCCGTGTTCTACTAATAGAGCAAGCAGTTTTACTCCATCTGGATAGACTGTGAAACAGAAAAGCAAAAAACAAAAAGCGGGGGAGGAGTGCAAAAAAGACCTCATCTCAAGGAAAAATAAGTTGCAAATAATTATCGTCAAAATAATTTTTCCATTTTATTTAACAAGTTGACTCTGAAGGTACACATTTGGCTTATGAACACAGTGTAAAATATTTATTTCCATCTTCCTTTTAGTCTAGTAGTTACTACATCAATTTGGACATAGATAATGAACCGGTTTTACACAAGAAAATAAATGTGCTTCAGCTGATTCGGTGCTATCGTGGTGTTGACTGATTTCCCCATTTGTGGAAGTTCATTAGGTGGACACAAGCATGCCCACATCCCCACTGCAAACAGGCCAGATGCTCACAAAACAAGTGCTTGTGTGTGATAGAAGCATGCTGATCACAACAAAAGGTCATTCTTTGATGAGGTTATTAACTTATGGATACATTTCCACACCCAGAAACACTCTGATGCTACCATTGTACAGCATTATCTACTTCCCTTCCATCTAATGTGTGAAATCAAATGTCCTTGTTGGGGCAAGAAAATGCACAGAGTCATAGAGTTTCTTTTTTCACCTGAAATACAAAAGGCTAAGTATGACCCATGGTGACTCTGGAAAGATCCACAGTCCTTAAAGAGGGCAACATCCCTTCTATATTACAGACAAATTGTAAATGGTTTTGCTACAACACTGCTGGGCTTTACGGGCTCTTGATGAGTCCAGCAAGAAGTAATACGTAAAATTTCTTTCTTTGAAAATACCTTTTACTTAAATAATATAGATTTCAAAGAACACCAAAACATTTTCTAATATTTCTGGGAAAGTATTTACCATTAATTTCCCAGGCCAAGAATCATACATAGGGAAAGAATTAAGCACTTTGAGGTTGACTCTTTTGGAAATCCCTAAATTAACATTTTTTACATTAATAGAGTAATTGGTCCAATTACAAACGAATTTGTCCAACCAGATACCTGAATTGGTGTGTCAGTGAAGGCAATGGATACAGTCAGAGGGGAAGCACCTCATCTGGGGAATGAAAAGCCCCAATTAAATACTACCTCCACTCACTGGGCAGCAATCATAGTCCCTCACAGCCTGACAATATTTGCCTCTCATGGAAAAATGACAATGTCAGCTCATGAAACAAAATGACAATTTATTGGTTGAGTATTTTCTGGAACGTCTATGCTTCAGTTAAAACTATACTATTCGGTTAAAACTGTACTATTTACAAATCAGTAAATATGCCAAGGGGCTCCTAGCATGCCTTCAAGACACAAATATACAAAGTTACGGCAAGCTTATGGCAAGGTTCCTTAAAATAACAGGAAATTTTGATGCAAAAAGAGAGATGAAAATACAGGCCGTATATTGTAAAGGAGCCATACTCTGGGGAAGGTACTCTCTGAAAAGCACAGAAGACTATTTTATCCAAGAGGGAATCACAAACATAAAAATAAAATATTTGGTATTCTACACTATATTACAAAAATAAATATATCCATCAATAAATAGTAGGAAGCCTAGAAACTCTTACATGAATATTTTGGTTATTGGCTACCACAGTCCCCCTGCTACGATTCTCCTTGAGTATCATTTAGGTTTATCAACTTCAGTGATGAGAAATCTGCTATAAAACTGTAAAAAAGGCTGGTATGGGATGTAGCCCAAGGTCTAAGACCAAAGAAGACATTAGTGAGTTCTGCTTTCCTGAGGATCTGACAATTTCCTGGCTTCATACTAATGCAGTGATGTAGGAGAGAGGCAGGCATGCTGCAAGAGATCTGATGAGAGCTGGGAGGACTCTTCTATTTATAGTTGATGTTTTTTCATTTTTTGATGAGAAGAAACCAGAAAAAATGCAACTAACATTTGAATAACCAATATGTGGCTTTCTGCGCTCGCTTTCCATAGGGTAGAAGATCACAGAAATGCATGTTTATGTCTGGACTGTGGTAAAAGGAGAAACATGTGGGATATGCAGCCTAATTGCCGACAGCCTAGATTTTCACATCTCTTTAACAGAAGAACGATCATAAGTGCTCGCAACAAGGTTTCTCCAGGAACCTGGCAGAGTCAGCAGAGGGCATGCGGAAAGCAGGGCCTGGCACATTTCAGTGTTCTAATATCAATGTGCTAGTAGCCCCGGGGTGCCAGAGCTGGCATGCATAGCTCCTGAGAACCGACTATTAAGTTTTCAGGAATTTTGCAAGCCGATTGACATCACACTGGTAGCTTGAAATAAGCCACAATGGGAGTAGTTACACCACTGAAATTCACAAATCAGGGCTTATTCCCTCCCAGGATTGCTGGCTGTGAAGCATTTACTAGCATACCACTGTCTTATATATTTTAGACACAAAGAAAATTTTGCTTAATTTTTATCTATCCAGAACTATCTTGTTCAGTCAGGTTTTACTGTATGTCTATTACAGTGTCCTTTAGAAAGGATAAGAAGTACCGTAGTGGGTGTAAAGGATGCACCACATCCCACTGAGGGCTCTAAGTGTGGCTATCCAAAGCCAGTTACACACACACGCATGCACACACACACGCACACACACACGCATGCATACCATTTGATATGGAGACTATTCCGTAAATGAATGATTCTGAGCCACATGGCCATCTCAAAAATGTCAATCACTGCTTACTCACTGATGAGCAAATTCCACTTTTCCAGGATCCACCCTCTGGATACCAGTGGACAACAGATGTACAGAGCTGAGGTCCACACTGGGCAAAACGTCCTTCAAAATAGCTTCCCTTGCCTCTATTTTCTAGTGCAATATGAATGTATAACCCCAAAAGGTTTGTGAAAGGGAGGCTGATGGTTTCCCAGGGTTAAAAAAATGTAAGAGTTCTTAAGGAAGCATTCAACAGGGTGAGTGGGGGACGGTGTACTAGAAACCACATTCCTGATTCTAGCGTGAACCATCCGTGTTGTCTGCCTGGAGGTGTCAGAACAGTTTGAGAACTGCGCTGTTCTGGTTCTTCCTGCACAAAGCGCACGATCCCGCATGGGGGGAGGGTGCTAAGACCAGAACCAGAGTCTCAGTGTCCTTCCAACTGGCCAACTGCTGGCAGACCCACTGGACCATTCCTGTCAGGAACACATCCCAGTCCCTTAGTCCGGGGCAGTCCCAAAGTGGGAAGACTGGAGAATGAGAAGAATGGGAAGGCTGCAGGGTTTCTACATGGAGCAAACCTGATTTCAAAATTCAGGCTTAGCTTTCGAGTCATTTGCTTGTGTGTCTATTCATTAATTCGTTTATTTAGATGTATCCATTTAGACTCTGATTTTCTTTTTCTTAAACTTAAGTATTCTTCACAAACAAAACATTTCACAAAGGATATTATTAAAGTAAATCAAATTAAATATCGGGGGAAACCTAGAAATTAGAGCTAACTCCATTCATCCTGAGAACAAATGCTTTCAGATGTCCCCTTCCAGCCCACAGCAGGGACAATGAAGGCCAGTGAAGACGGGGGATACAGGAATGGGAGAAGGATACGAGGCAAAGAAAAAAGGGGGAAGGAAAAGTTGGAAAAAAGCAAAAGCAGAGCTGCAGAGGCAAGGGAGAAATATTAAGAATTGAAGAAAAATAAGAATTGAAGTGAAAAGTCCAATAGATCCCTTCTGATTTTCCTCCTCTGTGTCATTGATAATTTTATTTTGTCGAGGCGACTTAGTTCTCCAATTAAAACTTTATAATTTCACAAACACACCCTAGGATAGCATCTATATCCTTTTCCCCTCCTCCCCTATGAGCCCCCTTCCACCTCCTCTACCTCTGCAGCAATAAAGGTCAACATGCATGGCTTTGCTTTCCTATTATCTCAGAGACAGATGTCATCCTGAAGTCCCCTGTTTCCCTTTCTTGACCAGGCGCTGCCCTCTAGAACTCACTGGTGCTTGTGAGTTCAGTCTTTTGCTATGGTACCTTAAGGCCACTGAATCTTAAAGCCATTTGGTTTCTGTATCAAACAACCCCTTCTCTCAAACATGCATCATCCTTTACCAGGCACTGCTGCTCCCGGCAGTGGCAGAAACTCAACTGACAAAAGCAACACCTCAATTTCCCACAGTATTTAGGAAATGTAATACTTCCTAGGATGGTTCAATTCCTGGTGCAGATTATTTTGTCATAAATCCTACTCAGAGAAGAGGTGGCTGAGAACATACCATTGGCTTTTAATATATACACATTTGGTTGAGTCATGCACATATGTGAGTCTAATCTACCTCTATAGAATGAAAAGAGTTTTATAAGTTTATCTATGTACACATATACATACACAAATATCTATCTTTCGACACTGTATTCCTGCTTAGGGATTGTTGTTTTCAAATTGACATAGAGGACAAGCAGTGTGGGCTTGCCACTTGCTGCTAGAGATGGCATTGCCAGGAAATGGCAAGTCCAAAAAAAAAAACCAGATTGGAAGGGACTAGACTGTATAGTAAAATGAGCATTTCCTACAACAAACCGACCTGTCAAATTCCCTAAGGCAACAAGCCTCTATGATCTGTACACCCTTATTAAATAATCTCATTAAATAGGGACACAAAATATACACATTTACAGTTATTTAAATAAACCGCAGGACTCCTCTTCTATCTACAGCCACATTCGGAGACTGCCATGCCTTCATATTTAAACTTGTAGGTGACGACGCCTTTGTCTAAATAGAGAATGGAGATGGGCTCTAGCTTGGTGGGCACGCAGCAGGCTTTGGAGGCCTTCTGGGAATTCTTGAGGTGGACCAAGGCCTGGATAATCGCATGCTTTGTGGGTGTGAGATGCTCTGCCAGGGGATAGTTGCAAACGCCACGGCATTCATAGGCTTCATATCCAGGCGGGGCGATGATCCAAGAGTCCCAGCCAATCTCCTTGAAGTCAATGTAGAGCGGGGTCCTCTTGCAGTAGTTTCCTTTGGCATTCCTTCTGATGCGAGCAGTGGAGTCATAGATGATGTTTGACCTCATCTGCAGCAGCGCCTCTTCCCCAGGTCCACTGGAAAAACCGTCCAGGCCCAGGTTGTCCAACTCTAGAAGTTCCTCATGGGCGATCATTTCACTCAGTTCCTCCTTCCCCTCCTTCTCACTGCTTTGATCATCAGAAAACACGACAAGCAAAGGAACATGCTTATTCTGGGCACTGGTGTCTATTTCCAGTTGTCCCCTGCCAGTGTCCCCAGTTTCATCTTGTCTGCTCTCAATATGGACCTCCAGCTGGTGGGTGGATGAGCCTGACTTTTGCCAACGTCTAATGGCATCAGTGACATCAAAAGTCTCCCACTCACTGTTGGTTCCATAGATCTCCCCTGATACCAACACCAGCATGTTTCTCTCACCCCCATTTTCCCCTTTGCCCTCTAGTACTTCATAAATGGTAATTTTCCGGTCCACTCCATCATATATCATACGATCTCTTTGCACCAATGTGTACAACCTGAGTTCAGCCATGATGACCTCTTCATGGTGAGGGATAGACACATTGAAGAAGAGAGGGTATTTTCGGAGCCCATTAAAACTGGCTGGTTGGGAAAACAGATCTGCAAAAAAGACAAAAATCAGATTTGCAATGTGTTGCAGAGAAAACAGATGCTTATTTATGTAATAAGATGGCCTGTCCATGCAGGAAGCTTGATACAGAGAGAAATAGGGGAAATCAACGAAAACAAACATAATGTTAGCATTCTCTGACACAGAAAATACTGAAAGGTCAATGGTAGAATGCTAAACTCAGTCAAGCTGCCAAGACTAAGATGAAAATGTCTGCCTAATGAATAGGAGAAAACTCTCCCAGCCTTGCTTGCGTAGCTTATCATCCACAGAATTATAGACCTGGGAGGGACCTTGGAGGTTGTGCGGACAAGTCCCCAATTTTTCTAACCAGTGAAGAGCTATCAAATTGGACATGTGGTAGTTGTTCTTGTCTTGAAGCTTTTCAGGGATGTGGACTTCATAATTTTTCTTATTTGTATTTGTAATGGGTAGAATCCCCACGTAGTTAGCTTCCTGAAAGACCTCCATCTAGACGAGTGGTTGGTAAACTATGGCCCATGGACCAAATTAGGCCTGCCATCTGTTTAGGGGAATAAGATGTTATTGGAAATTAGCCTTGCCCATTCATTTCTGTATTGTCTGTGACTACAGTTGCACTACAATGGTAGAGTTAAATAGTCGCAACAGAGAAAGATGGCCCACAAAACCTAAAATAATTACCATCTGTCTGGCCCTTTACAGAAAAAGTTTGCTGACCCCTGCTCTAGACACCAAAGCTTGACAAGTCAACAAGATAACCATACACCAAGGTGGGCACAGCAATTGAATTCTGGGTGTGTGGTCCTTGACAAGGAGGAATGGGAGAAAAATGACTTTAGGGGTGAATTGGTTGCCTTGTCTTTTACCCTTAGCACCTGGCATGGAGTTAGCACATACAAATCACTCAGAAGTTTTATGAAACAAGTTTTTAAAGGCCCTTTAGTCTTAGAAGCACATCTCCAAATATTATCAAGTTGACTTCCTACCTGAGAATTTTATAGGAGTCCAAAGTTCCTGTACACTTGCCCTAGGTAATACATGAGTACAAGGAATTCCTGAAGGGTTCCATGACACCAAAGATGCTAAGGACCACCAATTAAGGGGTTCTCTATCATCTTTGGCAGCATTTTCCCAACTGCATACCCATTTCATTTTTCAGTGAGGTCCCTGTTCTAGATTGTATTTTTTAATATTTTTCTTTAATTTGATCTGATTATTTTTATATTTATTGCCTCTTTCAGATTTGTCCTAAGCAACAGCATTCATGAAATGAGAGATTTGAGGTGATAGTTTTGTGGATTTTTTTCCAATCCACGTTAATAAAAATACATAATGATTTCATATGTTTCACAGGTTCCTCTGGGTACCACTTAAAGTCATCTTATACACTGTCAATGGGAAATACTAGTCAATTCAATGAGTTTAAACTCTCTAGCATGGCTCTCAAAACTAGCTATAACCAGGTCTTAACCTCTTGATTCAGTCATAGCTCCCATTCATCTCCTATAGTCAGTGGAACATTGCAACTGATCTATTGATATTTGTTGAAAGATTAACAAGTTGTAAACCCTCCTATTTAAAGTAGACTGATTTCTTCACCACTTGCCAAAACACTCCTTGGCTTTACTGTGTACCGGACCTTTGAATATGTTCTTCTGACCCTGGGAAAGCCCTCTCCCCTCACCTCCACCTCTGTGGCTGTGACCCCTCCCTTTCTCATCTCCCTATCTGGAAGTTCACTTCTTTCTGGGTCACTTGGGTAATTACTTTCTGTATCTCTCCTTTGACCTTTGCCATTTACATTCTTGTACTTCAGTTGTCTTTTTATGAATGGATCTTCCCACCTAGATTGTCATCATGCTGGCAGATACCACAGCTTAAACTCCTTTCCATGCCTCTAATCTACCAAGATGCCTTAAACAGAGGTAGCACTTTGAAAATACTGATTAATTGATGATTCTGGGCATCAAACCAAATTGATTTGTGGGCATGACATATGTCCTTAATACATCAAGTAACTTGGGAGTTGTTCTCCCTTATAAGAATGAAAGAGACATGACTCCCCTGGGACAAGGAACATGAGAAGACCAAAAATAGGAAAGTGGACTAGTTGCTCCATCCACAAGAAAAGTACGGAATAAAAGCTCACTGGAGTGGGAGGAAAGGGTTACAAAGGAGCACAAGGAAACTTTTGGTTTGATGAAAATGTTCGCTATCTTGATTGTGCTGATGGTTTCAATGGATGTTTACATATGTCAAAACCTATCAAATTGCACACAGAATATATGCAGTTTATTGTATGTCAATTATACTTTAATAAAACTGTTAAACATAAGTTCACTGTGTATGTGCAAATATAGTAAGTAATAAATGGAGGTGTTGCATTTCAGGTAAGGGAGCTAATGTTTGTTGAGCAAATTTCATGTGCCACGTGCTTTGCAAACATTGTTTTATTTAGTTCTTACAATGACCCTATAATGCAGGTGTTGCTGTTCTGTTCATTTTACACCAGAAGAAATCGAGCCTCAATGCAGAGAACTGACTTCTCCAAGATGGCAAGTGAGGTTAGAGCAGCGGTAGGAATTGAAGTCATGATTTTTACATCTTGAAGGTGGTACTTGTTTTCCCCTGATTAATTAAATTTGGAGGAGGTTTTTTTTTTCGGTCTTTGTCTCCTAGGGAGATGCACTGAGCAGACCCAAGAGTCAAAAGAGAGACAGTAACAGCCAACAGGGTGAGCCCAGTGCAGGAGTCATGTTGTTGACACTGCGCATCTCCACCCGCAGACTGGCAGACGCGCGGGCAGCTGGGTTGTCCACTGAGAGATTTGCTCCTGCCCTCATTGGTCTCCACTAATAAGAAGCTTTCAAACTCCACTTCCTGACCTGGATCATGTAAATCCTCCACGAGAGAAGCAAGAACTGAAAACTCCTATTTTTCCAGGGGATGTGAACATTTTCCCACCCACACTCTGAGCCAGGCACCTCAGATTCAGTTCTCAAAAACATAAGGAAGAGTTCCCACGGAAGGAGGCTATTTATTCTCAATTCTGACTCACCTCCGAAAGAAATCTGTAATTTCAGCCTTCCATTTCCATTATGTTACTAAATGCTACTAAATAATATTTCCTATATGTTAATAAATATTTGAAATTTTGGCGGTCATCTAAATTTTAAAGGCAAATCGTATTTCCAGGACTGAGCAAAACCTATTTAACATTTCCTCCAATGCCTCGAGTTCAAGGAATTCATTAGTAATAACTAGCATTTGTTCAGCACCTCATAGCAAATGGAATGCGTTCTTACTTGTAACCTCTTTGAAATTTCTCTTTTGGGTTATCTAGGTATATTATCCCCAATTTACAGATGAGGAAACTGTGGTTCAGAAATTAAGCTAATTATCCCCAACTACTAAGTCAACTCTGCTTCAAAATTCCAAATCCCGAGCTATTTCGTTGCCACCGCCTTTCTGCTTTCAAGCCTTTCTGCTTTCTAAACCCCCTTTTTACCTGGTTAATGACTATAAAAGCATAATAGGTAAATATTAAAGAATTAGTTTCTTTGGACCCACAGCTTTTAACATAGATGGTAGAAAAAAATTTTTTTTGCCCACTAGTACCGTATTAAACAAAGGATTAACTTGCTAGGTCATTAGATTTAGTTACTGAATAAAGATAAGGGGGGAGAAAACACACTTTTCCTACTAATACTTAAAGCTTGTGCATTGCTCTTTATAAAGACACAGAAATAAGCTGGATCATTAACTGGGCTGTGTACACTTCCTGGAAACTATAAACAACGCTTCAAGGATATACATGTCACACCAAACACAACAAAACTTTAAGAAGAACCTCTAAAATATAAGATTGCATCCTATTTGAACATTTCTTAAATAAGGTCACAAAATGAAAACTCATCCAAAGTTTGAGCAAAACACAACTCATGACTTGCTGTTTTTTCGGCTATTTTCATTCTAAGTAGAAATTGACACATTTCGTAGTCAATTAAAAGCCAAATAGAAACTGAGGCCTATCTGGAAAATGACAGGCAAAGGGATAGCAGTAGACCAACATTAATTTTTTGTATTACTTTCTGTCTAAATTAAAAATTTTTAAAGCCCTGATTGTAATGTCAAAATGGTAGACACTTTATAGCTTTGGATTAAAAGATATTCTTTAACACCTTTTAATACCATTTGGGAAATGACCATAAAAATGGTATGGACCAAAATGTGCATTGTTTTGTGTTTCTGTGTACACACACCCTTATGTAGATGTATTCACCCTTATCTGTATTATTCCCATGAATTGTAAATTTACTTGTCACTTCTTGAAAAAAACCCAAGGCAAATTTCATCAGTAAAATGTAAATTTACCTTCATTCTTGAAACTCCTAATGATGTTGGCAGATGGCATGGAGGTCCGATCGGTTGCAAATTTGTTGTAGAGTTCCAACATGTACTCTGGCGGGTCAACCTTGGCTGAATCCTGCATAGGGATGTCAGACAGGTTCAGTGTCTTGAGAAATTCATTTTTCATGCTCTGCAGCAGGGTGTTGAAGTCAACACCATCTTGCTCTGAGAAGACATCATCGAAGAGGGGCATATCTTCTTCCAGAGGCGACCGCTCCAGGCTCATAATGGGGCTGCCAGAAACCGAGTGAGCCACCAGGCAGAAGAGAGCACACAGCTCTAAGGCCAGGGAGCCCATGACTCCGCTCGAGCCCCCAGGCCAGCCCAGGAAGGTTTAGCTCTCCTGGGCTCTAAGTGGCAGTTTTATCTTGCGGAGCGTAAATGTCTCGTGTCACTGGAGACAAGTTTGGAAACTCTTCCCCTCTCCTCCTCCCCCTACCATTCTTTCTCTCCCCCAAAAGTCAGGTTGCAGTAATTGGATAACAAAATCCCCTATAGGGGCCTAGCCTTTCTTATCTCTCTAGTGTAAACTTGTGCACCAGATTTTGTTTCTATCTTGCTATCCTTTTTTCTTTTAATGAGCATTTTGTAAACATTTCCACATTCTGACACTGGCTGAGAGATAGGATAATTTTCTCCTTGCAAAGGCTCTGCTTCTCTTCCTTTCAATTCACTTCCTTTTGGCAGGAATGCCTAAATTCTGCTTTTATGCAGTTCAGTTTCACACATGCGTATAATAGATGTTAAGAATCAACACAATACGCATCGATGGTGATACATATGAGTGATGGGGCATCCATCCTCACATAAACGTTTCTGAAGAAAGACCCAATATCCAACATCTCTGAGTTAAGTGAATAGATATAAATGAATTTCTATAAATTTTTAAAAGCTTACATTTTTAGAAAGCAGAAAGTATAAACTTCATGGTCAATAGCCTTCTTTGGACAGATTTGATCGGGCTAAAATGGCTTTTGAAAAATACGGACACTTCTTAATTATAACAGCAACTAAAATTTACTAGGCGCTTTCCTACAAACACATATCTACATGTACGTAAGTGCTTCACATATATCACCGAATGTGTTCCCTGTAATAACCCAATATTGTCCCCACTGCATATATGGGTCACTAAGGTTCAATAACTTACCAGAGGTCACAAAGCTACAAAGTGATAGAACCAGGATTTGAACCCCGGCAATCTGACTCTTACGAAAAAAGAAAACAATCAGACTTTTTAACCAGTGTTCTCCTAGACTATAGCTGGGATAGTGATACTGAAAGGCTGACCAAGTCTGGAGGGTCCACAGTCACAGGGGAGGCAGCAATTCAGATAAATACGAAGCTCAGATCCTTCACCCTTGCAATGAACTACTAAGACAACCAAAATCTCTGCCAAATCTATCATTATGGATAAATCAAATTGATTATCAAGTGGCTCCAGTAAAAGCTTGGCAAACAACACGACTAGGCAATGAAAAATGCCAAATGCCTTGGCCTGAAAACCAATGGTGGCATTGACTGTGCCTCTAGTTTAGGAAAGATAAATCAAGTTAATCTCACTCTCCAACCCCTGTTAGTGGCAGTAGCAGCATGGTGCGGGCAGGATGGTCCTGTGGACGACTCCAGGGACTGCTTTTCCCACTGGGACTGTGGAACTGGTGTCTTCCTGACTTGTTCAGTGCACTCCCTCTGCAATTACTCAGGTGCTCTGGCATAGCATTCAGAGGGCTGTGTCTAGATACTTGGGACACTGGAACACTCAATTTCTGAGTTAAATTTTCCTACATCTACCCCAATAGGTAAGCTACAGTGTCACCACTTTCCTTTTTTCTCTAGGATCCCTGAGATTTATAGCCATCTTCTGATTCTTTCCTCTCCCAAAATGCAAAATTTTACAGCAATTTTTTGAACTACCATAGAAAGAACTGTATTTTGAGGACAAATCTCTCTTTAAAATTGTCCATTTGTGTAGTAGTTGTTGAATGTGATTCAATGCTCTATTTCGATTAAAGCTTCTGCTCCTATATTAAAAAGACAACTGTAGACTGAAAATAGATTATACCCTGAACAGGTCCTCAAGTGAGTGAGTCCTAGGGCCCTAACCCACCCTGGGAGTGGTACGCTTTAACATGAGGTTTCTGACAGCATACCAGCAGGGCCCTTGTATCACGTTCTCCATCAAAACAAGCACCCGTTTATCTTCACACACACAGATGTCAACGCACACTCCAAAACTCTGAATGGCAGGCATGTGCGTGTAACTGCCACAGGACAGCAGAGTAAGTGGCAGTACTTATAACCCGGGTGCACTGGTTTCAAAGGTCAGGAGGAGAGACGGGTATCCCACCTTGCAGAATTCTAGTTCTTCACATTCTCAGGGGTAAGATAAGCAACTGAGATTTCACTGGCTTCCCCATACTCAGTGTTAGAATAGCCATGGGGTTAAATATTTGGGCCAGTTTCTCCACCATAAGTGTTTATATTTTGGCTGATTTAAATATAGAATAAGAAAATGTCTATAACCACATCTTAGTGTCTACGATTTCTTGACACGCGAGGTCCTTAAATCCCACCCCTGTGCTGGGGCGAATAAAGAAGGAGATTGGGCTTCATGTATGGAGGAAGGGGACATAAGTTTCTCCCTCTTCTAGGCCTGGGACACCTTACATTTTAGCTGCAGAGTCTCTTTATCCTCATGATTTTCTCTAGAAGCTTTTCCTGTGACTCTCATCTGACTCTAAAAGGTCCAAATATCACCACATTCCTTCCCCTATCTTGATTTTTCTGGACACAATCTATTCTATTACTTTGCACTGATCTCATTCTTTTGGATCTCATTCATTTGGAATGTGTTACAATTTGTTTAGAATAGACTGAAGATGACTATTGTGCTGGGCCAAAGATATGAAAGTTATGCCCAGATGTTTTAAGAGAACCGAAATATTAATTACACATCATGCTTTTCAATCCCACTGCAAAATGCTCCAGAGTCTCCACTTTTCAAAGTTTGGGGCCAACTTTTAACACTAGTTCCAACAACTGTACAAACTTGAAGGACCTAAGACTGAACTCCATTGGATTCTCAAAGGGATCTGTGATCCAGACCAGGTTAGACCCATTGGACAACACCCTTACAGACACCTTTGTGAACAGACCCTCGATAAATGTAATCGATCAAGTTCTCCTGACCGACAAGAGGTCAGTGAAATTAGGTCTTTGAACATGACTCCATGTTCTTGGAACTCCCTCTACCTTGGACCCTATCTCAGAAATATGAAACTACTCTTGCTACCTACTCAGGAATTTTCAGGACTTTGGGGTAAACTGTTTCAAGCCAGGCATGACAATAAAATAAAATATTTAGCAAACTATGTAACTGGTCCCAGCCAATCAAAACAGATATTACTTGCAGTACCAGAGCAGGATCCCAGAGGACCCAAGCCTCAGCTCTTGAACTCTGCATCCTGGGGAGAGAGGGGTGGAATGCTGGGGGAGGTGCTTGGGCAGCAGCTGTTTACCAACCCGTATGGGAATATTTTGATATTTTGCACTGTATAGTACTGTTGTACTATATATATCAGGTGAATATAAATTCTGCCTAAAATTCCTAAGTCAGAGTTCTGCAAGCTACCTGCTGTTAGAATTTGCAAACTCAGCATAAGGATAGAGAGCCTGCACTGATTATTCCCTTGTCTGCTACTAGAGTCTGCTCTCGGGGTGCCCTCTCATTCTCCAGTCCAGATCTTGCCCACTGTACTCAGACCTAGGAAGCCATTTGGGGGTGCTTTCGTCCCTAGGATGGGTCAGAGGGCTCCTGCTCTTCTTCTCTCGTACCATCTGCCCGAGGACCTCTTTCTAGGATTAGAAGTTGTCTTGACAATGGCATTTCTCATCAGCTCCGTTTTCCGGAGTCCACATTTGCCGTAGGGGAAGTGTTCCCTTGCCTCTACTGACCCCTCGGTATTTAGGTTGTTGCTTACCCGAGGCTTGTCTGTCTGCCAAGTGGTTTTCATGCACCAATACACAGAGCCCACCTCCGCATCTCAACTCCTCCAATGTATGTGATTTAAATGGTCCCTTAGCTCCCTCCTTCATAACCTTCGACAGGATCTCTTCACTCTCCAACGAGGCCTCTAATGTGAATTATCATCAATAATTAGGTTAGCCATAAAAAAAATTCAGGCCTTTGTAAATAGTCTTTCATTCAACAAGATTTCTTGTGTGTACCTGTTATGAGCCAGGTACTGTTCAAAAACAAAACTTGAACAAAACAGACCAAACCCCTGACTTTGTGGAGTTTACTTTCTGGTTGGGGGAAGAGAGACAATAAACAAACACACAAACAAAATGAAGTGCCTGTTGGGTGGTGATAAACACAGTAGAAAGAACAAACCAAAGTAAGAAGACAGGAAGTGCCAAGGGGGAGGGGCTGCTGTTTTACTGTCAAGGCCAGAGAAGAACTCCTGGTAGAGTTGAAGGAGTCAGCCCTGCAGGCCCATGGAGCAAGAGCATCGCCGGCACAGGGAACAGCCCATGCACGCAAAGACTGAAGTGACAGCATGCTTGGGAGGCCTAAGCGTCAGTAAGAAGGTCAAGATGGTTATAGAAAATCCAGTGAGGGGGAGAGTCACAGGAGATGAGGTTCAAGAGTAAGCAGGGGCTGGACCAATTAGGAAGTCATGGATCTTTTTTTTTTAATAGTCATACTATACAAATACACAACTTTGCCTCTTGCTTTTTTTCACTGAATGTTCCATCTTAAGGGTTTTTCATGTTGCCACAGTCTTCACAACCATTAATTATAGTAATTGCCTGATTCCACTGAGTAGATAGCCCATAACCTTGGAAGAGGATTTTTGAAGTAGTAAAGGAAAACTTACAATTCTATTGAAGTTTAAAGACATTGGATATTTATATTTGAAATACAATTGCCAACATATTCTAATAAGAGCACTTATTAATATATTTGCTTACTTGAGATGTGGGGCCAAGAAAGAAAAAAATGCAGAATGGTCAAACAACATTTATTCTCCATAAAATACCACCAGTCTCAGAAATACATGGTGACTAATAGTCTCTGACACATCACCTGTTGCCTGAATTGCGTTAATAGGCTACTAACTGCTTCTGCCTTCACCTCGTAACAGTCTATTCTCAACCTGGGACCCAGATCCTCATGTGACATCAGATCATTACTTCTTTCCTCACTGTGAGGAAAAGCCAAAGTCTAACAAAAGCCCTCATGGCCCTCCATTACCTCTCTGACGTCATTGCCACTTGCTAACTCCACTCCAGCCCAGTGCCCTCCTCGCTATTCCTTAAACACCCCATGCATGTCCCCACATTAGGGCCTTTGCTTCAACTGTTCCCTCGGCCTGAAACAATCTTCCCCCAAAAATCCACACAGTCACTCTCTCACCCCCTTCAAGTCTTTGCTCAGAAGTAACCCCCTCAATGAAGCCCGCCCAGACCACCCTGTTTAAAATGGCAGCCCTCAAACAAGCCTGAACCTACCTACCCTGCTCTAGCATTTACTTATCACCTCCCAACATAAGATACAATTTACTGATATAGTATACTCATTGTTTTCTGTCTGTCTCTTTCTGCCATCCACCCCTCATCCCCTAGCTAGAATGTGTGTTCCATGATGGCAGGGATCTTAGTTTTTTTCACTGATGTATCATAAGTGCCCCGAGCTTTACTTGGTACATAGCAGTTAATAAATAGTCATTGAAGGAATAAATTCTAGCAAACATTCAAATATTCTCTTCCTTAGATTACTTACAGTAATATCATAAAAGCATAAATGCCATTTTAAATAAATATTCATTATTAAAGTATGCATACTTTTTCTTGAGACCCACTATATATATATATGTTGGTTTATATACCATTGTACACTGCTCATCTAAAAATCTGCAAAGAATTAATTTATCATTCTAAACTTTTAGTATACAGTGCACCATGTACACAAAATGTTTATATAAAGTATTAAAAAGTTTGAGATCTATAATAAGACAGACACACACGTGTAGCCACCACCCAGTTTAAAGAGTAGAAAAGACCGGTACCCTTAAAACCTCCAGTGTAACCCTTCCCAATTCATCTCCTTCTCCCCAACACAGGTAACTACCAAAGTTTTTACTAATCAATCTATTACATTTTTATGATTTTACTACATATGAAAAAATTCCTAAAAATGTATAGTTTAGGGTCAGCCCCATGGGGTAGTGGTTAAGTCTGGCACCCTCCACATTGGCAGCCCAAGTTCATGGGTTCAGATCCCAGGCACGGATCTACACCACTCATCAAGCCATGCTGTGGCAGCGACCCACATACAAAATAGAGGAAGATTGGCACAGATGTTAGCTCAGTGACAATCTTCCTCAAGCAAAAAAAGAAGAGGAAGAGTGGCAACAGATGTAAGCTCAGAGCAAATCTTCCTCACCAAAAACAAACAAACATAAAATATATATATAGTTTAGTTTTGTCTATTTTAACTTATATATAAATTGAATCATGCTATATGTTTTCTTGTATAACTTGCTTTTTTTGCACTCAACAGAATGTTTTTTGATGAACACATATTGATGCATGTAGCTGTAGTTCATTGATTTTCACTATTGCCTAGTTATTGGTTTTATAAATATATAAAGAATTATTTGTCCATTGTACTGTTGGATTATTTCTCTTTTCCACATTATATATAGTGCTGCTATGAATAATCTTATTGCCAAATTGTTTTTCCAAATGATTTTCCCAATTCTGTTCCTCCCAGCAGGAATTCTTGTTGTTCCATATCCTTGCCAACAGTTGTATTGGTTGACTTTGGGGACTCTGGGTGAGATTTGGAGGCTCTCTCTTCTGTCGCTCTCCCCATTCATTCCAAGGATCTGCAACAGAACATGAGATAGTCTTCTGTACAAAAGGCATAGTTTGGGTTGGGAAGCAAGCACTGTTTTAAAGTATTGTATTGGCTCCCATAACTCTATAACAAATGATTCAACTCTTGTAAAGCATGATATCCAGGAGCAAAAAATTTTATTGAAGGATAGGAAAGAGATTTATATAAATGTAGCAACATTCCTAGTCCATAAATAGGAAGACAATACAGTAAAGATGTCAATAATCCCCAAATAATATATAGATTCAATAAAATTTCAACTACAATCCTAATACGCTTTTAATAGAACTTAAAAAGGTGATCCTAAAATTTGTATGCAGGAGCAAAGGGTTAAGAATAGCTAAGATACTCTTGGAGAATTAGATAGGAGACTTTTCTTACCAAATATTAAGACTCATTAAAAATCAGTAATAAGACAGTGTTATGTTGTAGGAATAGATCAACAGAACAGAAAAGAGCCTGGGAAAAGACTCACAAATATGAAAAATTGATATGTAATAGCTGGCATTGAAGATAAATGGCAAAAAGATAGATGATTAGGTAAATGGTGCTGGGATCATTTATTGAAAATATTGATTGCCTACTTCATTCTTTATGCAAAAATCAAATCCAGATGGATTAAGGGCTTAATATGAAAGAACAGTTTTGAAGCTTTGTCTTGCTGATATAGAAGCCCTTGGGAGAAGTGCTGGGAGGAGGGCTCCTTCATCCTAAAAACCAGTACCTCATATGCTGTCTCCAACTCTAGAAAATAACAAGGAGATAAGTGATTATCTTATCCCCTTTGGGGAGAAAAAGCCCACATTTAGAAAAAATACATAAATTGGTGTTATCTATCAAATTCCAAGGTAGCAAAATAGTGTTATTATTATTGTTATTAGTTTTAGAAGAAGCTTCACCAAGAGTTCCTTGGAATAGTGCGTTCCCCAATTACATTTTAAATCGAGTTTGTTACACTTACCCTCCTTTCAGGAACACATTTGTTCATAGAGTGAGGCAAGTTTTACGTGTTATAGAAGAGTACATTATCTGTATCTTAAGTAATATTTTCATAGTTCTTTAAAGCTAAAAGAAAACCTTCTTTTGGAATGTGCTTCTTAAATAGTAAATGCTAAAAATGAAAATATCCACTGACCTAGGATATCCTAGGAGTAGAATAGACTGTCCATCAACGTGCTCTTAGAATCACTAGAGGTGTTTGACAGCTGTGCTAAGCAACCGTACAGAGTGCGAAGACAAAGAAGTAAACCTAGCCAGGGCGCTCTGCCACCACACCGAGATAAGTCAAGCCCTTTAACACCAGAGGCTGCTAAGGGTTTATTCCACACTCTCAGCAAGATAAGCTGCCATTCACGCCTCACAAGACACGCGGATCTGGAAAGCGGCTCAGAGGAAAAACTAAGAGATGCAAATAAATGCAATTATTTCAGTGGAGGAAATTAGGAGACTTCAGGTTGTTTTGATTCCAGTTCCATGAGGAGCCATGAAGAGCATGTTTCCTGGGCTTTCCAAACATGTTGTCATGTAAAAGGAGAAAGGAATATCCCCAAGGTTCTACATGGAGTCCCTCTCTGTGTCAGCCATTTTGCACTCATTATTTGAGTCTCACTCTATAAGGTGGCATTTGTTTTCCCATTTTACAGATGGAACTGAGGTTCAAAAGATTAAATGAATCATCCTGAGGTCACACGGCTGGGGAAACGGAGTTAAACTCACCCTCTTGTCACTGCTCCCACCTATTTGTATACACAGCTTTTGTTAGGCTGATGGTCTGTATAGTTGGACTCGGAGAAGGTGGATAGGGCATGATATAACACCTTGACTGTATGATTATACACATAAATCAGGCGTAGAGTGGTGGGCTTCTCTGTACTAGCTGTTAATGTGATTTCCTTGAAGACTGAATGAATCCCCTAATAGTTTTAGATTTCCCAGGAAGGTTCCAATTTCAAATGTTCTGTCCTGTTTTCCCAGAAGACAGGCAAAACATGGGTTTCTTTTTTCATTAAGAAAATATGGTCACCTTGTCTGTAGAATTCAGTGAACACGCATTTTGAAGGAACAACGCACATTCTTTCTTCGAGGACCTTCCCTAGAAAGCTGCGAGGTAAAGGCAAATGCACCCATGATATTGACATTGGAAAGTGACTATTACAAGACGAAAAACAAAATGTGGTTTTATAAAAAAATATATATTTATTTCAGCTAAATCAGTCTGTGAATGTCGGTGTCACAGGCTGAGAATGTATAACCATACAGAATGTTACAAAAGTAACCATTGCTCCCCAGTTTCACGATCCACTGAGGCAAATCCTATCACAGAATCATTGACTCTCAAAGTTGGAAGGAACAGCGGGGATCAGCCCGCTGTCCTCAGACACTCTGCAGGAAGAGAGAACGAAGGAGAGAGAAATAACTGAGACCTGCATTATCAGTAGGCAGCCACTTTTCTGACTACTTTCACTTGACAAGTTCAGAAGGTTACATGTCAGTAGGGCTTCTTGGAGAAGGTCTTCCGTATCTGGGTGATAGCCTAAGTGTGTTGTGACAGAACCGTTGCTGAGCATCATACATTTCTTTGTGAAATCAGCGCCTACATGTGACCCATCTTCATTAAATGCCATGCATAGAACAAAGAGAAAAAGAAACTTGAAGCCATGGGTAATCTTTGGTTTTAGGTAACGTTGGAATGGCAAATGTCTTTACAGAGTCAACCTTCTGGTTTCTAAACAGAAAGGCATGGTCACTTTTGCCTTAAAAGGCTTAGCTAACCTCAAGAAAATCTTTTTCTTTCTTCTCTTCCATGGAAAAAGGTCAGGTTATGGAGTCAAGTTCCAAACTAATTGTATGATGTCATAAGACAGCAATTCTGCTTAAGAAACCCTTACAAAGTCATGTGAATATATGACTGGAAAATGACAAAGTGAATTTTAGATAAGCACCTTCAATTAAGCTTGTCCTGATGCAGTTTACATTGTGTAGGAAGTCCAAGGGACCAAAGCCATTTATACAGTCCTTCACATGCCCTCCAAAATTATTAGTGAATTATCTTTCAAGGTTTTGTGTTTAGGACTCATCAGTTAATCACTTCTGGGGATTTTGTGTGGTTGAGATTGACAACAGCGCCTAAAAGGAATTCTAGTGAGAGATAGCAACAGAATTTTTTAAATAGCCAACCAGACAGCTAAATGGAGTTTGGATAGCTGAATAATAGAAAAATGTAGGACTTGTTTTAAGGAGATTCCTATAGTCACATGATTCTGCCACTCTTGCCACACAGCAATCATTGACTTAGCTAAGATGAAACACCCGAGTGAACTCTGTAATAAAGCCGAATGAATAAATTTGTGATAAAAAGAATTCTGAAATATGCATGCACAAACTGCTATTCCAGGCACAAGAATGCTTATTCTCTGTTGCATGGTTGACATACTTGTGAGTTGTATCAGCTTCCCTGAGATAAGGTTAGAACGCCTGTCTTCTCTGATACTACGGACAACTTGAGGGCAGAGGCTGTGTCCATTCATTTATCCCTGGAACCTAGTATGAAGCTTGGTCACAGTACTTGCTCTATGAATCAATAATCAAAGGAGGGCGTTTTTGACATGACACCATCACCTATTTACCTGCTTTATGTTTTCTTTGGTACTGTCCAGAAAATTAAGCTTAAAGATGTTCAAAGGAATCTACATTTAACTTAAGGACACTAATCCCCCTAAATGTCCCAATCTTCCTCAAAACTGCTGGTGCATTCTAATCCCTAAAAGCACTTACATCTCTTGCCTCTTACCATTCATCTTCTGTCCCATGCCACATCTGCCTACTTTCCTTCCTCGGGATCTATTTTGAAAATATTGAGGTTCTCTTTTTGACTATTTTTTGTGGATTAAGTGTTTTGGGAATCCTGGTCCTCTAAGTGGCTGATGAGACAAGAAGGATCTGGGCATCCTCCAATTAGGAGAGCACATCCTTCCCAACCCACCACGCCCTTCCCTAGGCCTTCAGGAGGAAGGTCTCTGGACCTCTTCTTTTTCTTACTACGTTTTCTGTAAGGTTGCTTTTCTTCTCAGATAGATTGAAGTGTGGTTCTCAGGGGAAGAGACAAGGAGACTGCTGCTGCCCTTGGGTTCTAAGCTTTGACCCCACGTGTAGCCAGAGAAAAAGTGTTCCTCTGCCTGGTCCAGTCCAGCTCATCAGGAGACTGCACTAGGTTGGGGGCAAAATCCTCATAGAAATAAAATGATTTTGCCTGGAGCATCCCCTGCTACATAAATGTTGCTCTCTGGAACTTGTGGTGGTGATATCAGGCAGCTCTCTGAGGAGTTAGGAATCTTGAGCCCCAGCCAGAGGCAACTTATCATGGCTAATAATTCATCATTCACCACCACCACTAGAACAAATGTTTATTAAGCACCTACACTGTGTAATGCACAGTGGCACGAGGCTGGCAAGGAAAGGCCCTGCACTGGCAATGCTAACAGACTTAACAATCATAAAAAAAAGCTGCCATTTATTCAGGTCCTAGTCTGTGCCAGGCACTGAGCCTTGTGCTTTCTGGTCATTATCTCATTTAATTCTCCCCCAACCCCTATCACCTAGGTGCTGTCATTATCTCCATTGTACATATGAGGAGGCTGGTCAGAGAGCCAGGAAGAGGAAGATCCAAGATTGACACCAGCTCTGTTCAATCCCAAAGCCCAGTCATTCACTCAAGCACTGCTCGACATCCCCAAGAGGGGCCGATTTGATGGAGTGAGGGGGTGACCAAGACAGCACAGCTGCTAGGAGGAGGATAAGCCATAGAAAGGAGAACGCCTTTGTCTGCAATGGAGGGAGAGAGGAAAAGATGGGTGGAGATGCAACAGCCACATTTGAGGTGGCAGGAGAAGTTGAGGAACTTCATACCCAGTATCCTCAATTTCCTCTGGAAAGTAACAGGCAAAGTCATTTGGTGAGTAATGTAAGTGCAAGGATGTAGCAGGAGTAATCACGGTGATGATATTGATGATGATGATGATGATTATGATGATGATGATAGCAGCAAATACTGAGTTCACTATGTGTCTGGCAATGCACTAATTTATTTACATGCGTGATCTCTTTTAATTCTCCCAACCCCATGAGATAAGCACTATTCTGCACTTCAGGAAACCAAGGATCAAAGAAGTGAAATAATATGCCTACTGTGGAACTTCCTGGAAGTCTGACTCCAGATCCCAAGCTGCTGAGGGGAAAGTGAAAAGATAGTTACGGACGTGTAAAAAGATGACTTTTAACTTACTTTTCATTCAAAAGATAAAAATTGGAAAATTGGTGGTCTGAGAAGTGGTTTGTGGGGGAAATTTTCAGCTTAGCACCCTTGAACTAAAAATGGAACAGCAAGGTCAACACATCTAGAAGGTAGTTAGAGATGCTGAAACTGAAGTTTGAGAGAAATTAGGTGTGGCGTTTTAATAGTAATAATATATCATATATGTATGGTACATTGTAGGTTCCAAAATTTTGACTTAGTGAGCGATACAATTCAACATATATATAAATCCCAACATTTATGCATGTCACTAAAACATATCATTTCCCTCCATGAAACTCAGTAAAATATAACATAAATTTTAAGCAATGCTTATAGAATCTTAGTCAGTCTAGACAAGTAGGACTGGAGCCATTTCCACAGTTACTAAAATCGACTCTACTTTAAATTTCAGTAATATTGAAGTAATATTGTAAATTTCAGAAATAAAGTAAACTGGGTGCTCAGAGCCACAGGGATGATGGCAAATGTCGTGGGCTGCTCTGAGATTTACATAAGCTGAGTGTACAGGTGAAGAGAATAGATAAATGGTCTGCGGCGCCAGAAGCAGTCACGTTACAGCATGACGAGGTTCCCGATGGAAACAGCCGGTGAGTTAGATAGTGAGAAGGAGAGGAAGACAGCTGTGAAGGAGGCTGCCGAGGACCAGAGGGCGAGGCCTTGGAGAAATAGGGGGTTTTCCAGGGAGAAGATGAAGTTTGGCTCCTGCTTCACTTCCTTGGCTACTTACTATTTTACTTGGTACAGAGCCCGCGAGAGATTAATTTCTCCATAGAAAGAGGTTCTTCTTTCACTGCTGAATTATTGTTGATCAAAATGCCAAGTTCCAGTGTCACTCACTCAAGGGTTTTATTAAATTAATGAACCTCTCAAGTAACTTGGTAAAATTCTTTAACATGATCTTCGCTTTTATTTATTTATTTTTTTACCAGTATCGCTAACGTTTCTCAGACTCCTTCCGGCCACCCTCAGTCACCTCTTTCCCATCGCTCTCAGCCGAGCCCACCAATTCTCCGGCTCTGTGCACATGTGGCACACTTGTTTCCATGCTCCTCGGAAGGAAACTTCTGCAGGGACGTCATCCACAGGGCTTACAATAAGCAGCCGACCTTCAGGGGTCTCCTCTATAGCATCTTTAATCTTCACTACCCTGGGAGCACAGCAGTCTTCCCACTTCAGCTGTGAATTGAATCTGTAGATAAGTTTTTATTCTTTTTATTCCCAGGGAATTTATTTTAAAACTTTGAAGATTTTATTTTCACCTTCATGGCTTGAAAATATAATTTAAATTGTATTGCCCAGAATCAGACACAATCTAGCCTAGGACTTCCTGCTGTTTAGAGTGTGACCCTGTGGTCAGAAAACCTTGATCTTTGCTCTGATAAGGCAGTTTTCTTAATTCTTCAAAGCCTGACTTTTGTCATCTATGACGCAGAGGTAGTGGTGCTTAGTTCTAATAGTTGTTATTGTGAATGTAGAGATCTATTCAGCTCCAGGCTTTGAAACTATTTACTGTCCCTTTTAATTCAAATTTTCTTTTAAAATTTAATATCTTCTCTATCTTTACCATGCCCTAAGCTTTGAATCAAATCCTTTTGAAAACTACTATAAATTTTTTTTAAAAAATGGTTAAATGAATACACAGTTAACTCTCATTTAATGAGAAGGTTTCATTCATTGGAACGGCTCATTTCATTTATGCTGGCTAATGTAACCATAGGAATACTCCATATAAGAGAAGGTCAAACCCTAAACTCCAACTAAGTCTCCATTTTGTGTCTGCAAAAGGGAAATAAAGTTAATAAAAAGTGCAGTCTGCACACCCAGGAGAGATAGGAGGTGTCCTCCATCCCGTCCTCTTGTGGCTATGTGGGTGTGGGCGAAATGACCAGAGTCAACAGAGCCAAAGTCAAGGAGCAAGGGTACGAGAAATCCACAACCTTCATAATATGGGCTGAGAAATAATTTATTTGCTGTGTCCTCTCTCCCTCCTTCCCTCCTTTCCTTCCACGCTTTCCACCTTCCTTCTCCCTTCTCTTACCTCCTTCCTCTATCTTCCCTCTCTCCCTTCCTAAATGTATGCTTTGAGTGTTTCAGGTTGTTAATTTTTAAAACTATATATAATATAAGGAAAGACTACCTGACTACTTCAGTACCCTCAATGCACTTTCATGTCACCAGACCCTCACAGTAATCCTGTGCAATAAGCAGGGCAGACAAAATCATCCTTTTTATATAAATAGGGAAACTGAAACGCCAAAGGTGAAATGATTCCTCCCAGATAGAGCCCTGTGGAAGACCTCTTACAGTAATCCTGAAAGTCAGGGCCAAGTTCTAACAGTTACACTGGGTCTAAGCTAAAGTGAGCAAGGAAATATTTAGGGATTTGTTTTAATAGAAAATATGCTGCATTGCATATTAAACAATAAATTTGGTAAGTTGGTTAATGGGTTTCATAATTTCAGACACAATACAGATTTTAATATTCTATAGAATGTTTGCTGACAGTATTTGAAAAATTAAAAACAATAATTCAGGCAAAACTAGGCACAATGACATCCAATCTCTCTCATATATATACAACATCTGACTTTTCTCTACATTGATCTACCAATATTTCTTATGTCCCATATACGCCCAAATATAAAGTAGTCCCCCCAATCTTCTCAATGAAAGATTAAGAAAAGAGAGAGAGAGACTTTGGGGACATCTTGGATATATATCTTATAAGAATGTGGATGAGACAGTCAAACATTTACTTATATTATTTCATTTAATAATTTTAATACACATATATTTAAAATGTTATATACAATAAAATATGAATTGAGAATTTTCATTTTCACATTTTTGAAAAAATTGCATTCGAACCCTTCATGTGAATCTTCAACATCAGTGTCACCACTTGAGCCCTTTTCTGAGCCATTTAGCACAGCTTCTAGACCTCATCATCTTCGGTTTTAAGACATCTGCAGCATCAGCCTTTCACTGGTAAACTGATCCCAAGCACAAATATGAATTTGGGTAACATTAGATGCTAGTTTTTTCAATTGTCCTGAGGTATATATTTATGACCTGACTAAAGTAACCACTTATTTTATTGCTTTTTTTTTTAAGAGAACTTCTTGAAAATACATGTTTGTTTGGTTTTTTTGAGGAAGATTGGCCCTATGCTAACATCTGTTGCCAATCTTCCTCTTTTTTTTTTCTTTTTTCTCTCCAAAGCCCCCAGTACATAGTTGTGCATCACAGTTGTAGAGTTGTAGCTCTTCTGGATGGGAGGCTGCCTCAGTGTGGCTTGATAAGCAGTGAGTACGTCTGCGCCTGGGATCCAAACTGGTGAACCCCGGGGCAGTGGAAGCGGAATGTGTGAACTTAACCACTAAGCCACCGGGTCAGCCCCTATTTTCTTGCTTTTTAAGCTGATCTTTAAAAGGCTTTTCTTTTCTTGTAACGTTCAATGGTTGCAATTGGGAAGCGTACTTCCAGGAATAATTATGAAATTTGAGTTAAGTTTTTTTGCCTCTTTTTAAAATTTTATCAGTTCAAACAGATAGACCTCAGTGAATATCCATCTAAGATTGTTAAGATGATGTTTTCCCCAAGCAGAACTTCATTGGTTCAAAGAAAGTGACTGAGACAGTGATTGTAACTTGAGACTTTGTAAGGCCTCAAATATAAGGTGACCTCTTCTCTGAGGGAGAACTTTGGGGAAAATTCTTGCCTATCAGTTGGACCTATACCAGCTGGTCCCTGAAGGGCTCTGTGCTGTGACTCTTGGCCTATTAACAGTCCAATCTCTGGCCTCCTTGGGGAATGGGGCTGCCTACATGCAACACAGGGAAAGCTGGAGAACTCCAGGTCAAGATGTAGATCTGTCAATGGAATGAGGGATCAACCTGCAAATATTTTCCTGTAGATTTGAGACACTGCTTTACAAGGCCAGAAATGAGGGCTCTTGTCAGGATATGACCATGATTCTCTCCCTGGCTTTTCTGGCAGAGGGGTAAGATTCCACAGAGTATGTGTTTGAAATGTTATACATTCATTCATCATCAGAATTTCAGTAGCTTTTCAGAGTAGTTGACATTTAGACCTCTGAATGGGGATTATTTCAGAATGGACCATGTATGGGGAAAAATGTGGATAATGACAGTCATTCCAGAGAAGGCAGAAATGAGGATCTCAGATTGGAAACTAATTTTAGTTATCCTGCACATGCTCAACCCCTGTCACACTCCTCTGTATCTCACCTCTCACTGAATGATTTGCTCATGCAGCAGGCACTGCCTGATAGCATTTATGGGCATCTTCATGATGCTCTTCCCAGAGTGCTTTGGAAGAACTTAGCATTGCCCTTTGGTACCAATGACTTATGAGAACGACTTGTATCATTCCATTGCCCAAAGAGCATTGATAGATGTCAGGATTCTGAAATAGCTGCAGAAACAGTTGCCAGCACACATTTTGCAAGCAAAACTTATAGAGTGGTGGATTGCAATGACAGAACTTTGGGAAAGTGTATTCATCACAAGATGGAGTCAAGTGGTTCACACTTTGGTGTTTTATCAGTTGTTGATTGTTGTTAGTAAACTCAGAGGTATCCTACCAGGCAGATCGCCTCTGCCCAAAGACTGCCTGAATCATAGATGGAATAGAATTCTGACCGCAATGTATTAGTCAGGACCAGATCCATTCATATTTCATCTATTTCTTCTACTGATGTTCTGTACTGCTATTGAATTTTCATGAATATACATCTTATCTCTTAACTAGTTTATGGTTGGATACTGGGACTGGGGCCCACTGGAAAGAGAAGACTGTAATGTGGAAATGAGATTCTTGTCCAACAGGTTAAAGATTCTTGTTAGTGATCAGAGATTGCTGACTGAAGAGGAATTGACTGGAGCCTCCATTATTCAGAACCTCTGGAAACAAAATGAGATGGAGATGTGGCTCAATGGGAGATGTCACAGCATGAGGGGACATTGTTCTGTACCCTTTGGAATATAACAGAAAGATATGAAAAGGATTTCATACGTTGCGGGTATTTTAATTAGCATTCACCGTTCCCTTCTCTGCCCCCTAATTTTATTAAGCACAGACTATTTGCTACACACTTGGATAAGAACTTCTCCACAGCCATTATTTTCTCTCCAATTCCTTCAATGTTTTCTTTAATACAGTATTTAAGAGTATAGTCTTTTTGTGTCACACAGACCTTTTTGTGTATCAGACAAGAAGACCACTTATTGACCCTATGAACTTGAGCTGATTTCTCTAAGACTCTGTTTTATCGTCTACAAAATGGAGATCAAAACACTTTCCACCTCATGGGATTGTTGTGAGACTAAATGAGATAATGTCTATAAAGTAGTTTGAGCCCAATGTGGGTAAATGTGGGTAAATGATAGCATTCACTATCATTATTTAGTGCAAGTTTCTCTTTTTTCTGTTACATTGAGCCATTTGAAACCATTTTTGTATGTCAAAAACAGTAGAATATTGGTGACTTCATGTGGTTCAACTTCATGTACGCCGTGTTTTCTAGATGAACTTATGTTGTTTATCATCAGAGTTGAGGAGACTGAACTCCTTAACAGTGTAAATAAGGAAAGGAATATGCTGTCCAAAGACTGGAGGTCTGGGCTTCCAAACTGTAAGTTTATTTCACTCAGGATTACACTTCTTTGTACTATTGAGCACTTAATTTGGGGCTTTCTACATAGGAGATGATGAATAAATATTAGAGTAATGAATTCACATATGAAATATCTGCACTTTGGGAAATAGGCAACTGCTTTTTAAAAAATCACTCTATTTCCCTTGGTTATAAAATTTCCTTTCTGATACCTATGATCAAGTTGACACAATCATTTCAAAAACACGAATAGCAAAACAACTTGAGTTGAGCTGGTTGAGTTTGGGAACCAGATCTACCATACAGAAACCATTTCACTTCAAACCAGTGATTCTTGAGGAAAAACAAGACTGTGCAAACCATAGCATGGAAATGGGTGTTAAGTTAAGGGTGAGAGTTTCTCTGCCCATATCTCTGCCCCTCTCCAAAAAGTGAAAAGTAATCCCAGATGAGGAATAAAAGGAGCTGGAAGTTACAAAGCTCTCTCTCCAGCCAAGGATGAGAGCACCGCAGGTCAAAGAAAGCTTAGGGTCTTCACACCTCAATCCACATGCTGAGCAGCATTACTGCCAGGTCTGGAACCACCCATAATAAGAAATGTCACTTTGGTCCCTGGGTTTGGTCCAGAGAAAAGTTAAGTAATGGTTGTTTTGCGGCATGATCATTGGAAGTATTCTCAAGTGAGTTCCACTGAAAAGCAAATTTCTTACATACAAATGTGAATTTAAAACATAAGTCAGGAGGGTGTTTGCAAATCTATAGAGACAAACAGTAGATTAGCAGTTGCAAGGGGATGGGTGGAGGAGTGGGGACTTGGGGGTGATGGCTAAGGGCTGCGAGATTTTTTTTTTGTGGTGTTGAAAGTTCTAAAATTGACTGTGGTGATGACTGCACAACTCTGTGAATAGCCTAAAAGTCATTGAATTATACATTTTAAATGGGTGAGTTAATTGGTATGGGAATTATATCTCAATTAAACTTTTAAAAAGAATAAAGGAACTGTATTTTACAAACCATTACCCCTACCATGAAGATATATAACTTCAGGAAGCATTTTGGTGTAAACATTTGGTACAAACATGTCTCTGTAATATACAGACACCTGCTCTGTGCCAAGCACTGTACTTTGTGCTGGGGATTCTACAAATGACAATAATTATCTGTCCTTAGTTCAGGCCTAAATTACCACTTCATGAGCAATATTCCCAATTCTTTTCAGGTAATCATTCACGATAAAAGCATATCATATACCAGACAGTAGTTCATTTTATAAGGCAAATTTTGCTATCACAACCTAAACCATAGAGTCCAAGAATGTTCGTGCCGGCGGATCACCCACTGAAGCCCTACATCATTATACTGTAGATGTGAAACCTTAGGCCTAAAGATGTTTAATGACTTTTCCCAGATGACTTAGTCTCTAAAAGAACTGAGATTTGAACACAACTCTCTGTGAGTCCAGAGCATTTCCACCCTGTCACACTGGCAATCCCACAGCTAACCCTCTCTCTGAGATACCTTCCCCGCAACTGCCCAGCTCTAAACCCCTCTCCCCATCAACTGGTGGTATGAAAGTAGAAGCTTGATCTGCAATAAAATTCTCTTTTTTTACCATGCTAATTATAGTTAGGAATTAGGAGCACGCTATCTGCTAATGCAATTAATGCTACAATGAAAATTACAGTCAGTTTAATTCTCCAGGGAACATGTGTGTTTTAAAAGAAGAGAAGTCACCAATAATAATACTTTCTGCATATTTGTAGCCCTCAGCCTCTTGCAAAGCACTTTCATGTCAGAGCTGCACAATAGTAGGGTCTGTATCGTACAGATGGAGAAATCTGAGGTTCACAGTGACTCTTCCTTTCTCTAGACAGAAGTAGTAGGTGGCAAATTTGGGGCAGACACCCAGATCTTCAGTCACTTAATCCAGGGCTCTTTCCACTAACAAATTATCCGAATGGATGGGTGGGATGCCCATCAGGGTATTTTTGGGCAGTGGTGGCTTTCCCTTCCTCCCCCAGGAATATGAGTCAACCACCTGGCTCTTCTGAAAACTTGCTCTTCCCCGCTACTGCCAAACTGAAACATCTGGGATCCTTTGCTGTCTTACAGACTAACGTGATAAACTATTTCCTCATCTCCACGGGGGATGGTGCTCTTTACATAGTTCATGGAGGAGCACAAGAGTCACTGCTAACTTTAAGCTTATTTAAAATTCAGTTTTAGTGGAGGCCAGGTTGAAAGATGAAAGGGAAACAGATATGAGATGTTAAAAAGTTAGATTTCATATTTCTTTAAAAAATTTATGCCCAGGGAAGCAAGACCTCTTAATCCTCTCTACATTCTTCCCCACGACCCGGTCCCCCACTGCTGCCCACATGAGGATCACGCCCTTTCCATCACGGGAAGTCGTCCGCCCTGACACGTCCTGGGCTCTGCTTCTCCTTCCAGCCTTTCAGCACCAAATATTGGACACACATTCCTTTAGAGGCTGCAGCGGCTGCTGCCTCGTGCAACAAGCGGCCGCACATTGCAGACGCGCACCACAGTCCACCAGGAGTTGCAGAGCGGGTTATCACAGATCAAATTCCTGCGGCAGTCACTTCCTCTCCTTATCGGGGAATCGGGGCTTTTTATGAGGGCCGGGGTGGATGTAAGGCCTTGCAGTGCACCCGCAGTCCTAATAAGCGTGACTTCTCGGCAGTGCAATCTGGGCGGGAGCTCTCAGCTGTGCTAATAGTGGATGCTTTTAAAGAGGGAGACCTGGCCAGCCAGGGGCCGTTCAGTCCTGTACTCCTCACTCATCCACAAAGGCCAACTGAGTGCCTACATTTGCCAGACGGGGCTGGGCACAGTGGAGATGAGCAGTGAGCCCTGGTCCTTGCCCTTGAGGAGGGTGGGTGACAATGTGATAAGCATACGGAGTGCTGTGGGGATCCTGGGCTGCTGGTCTAAGAGGACCTAGAGATTATCAGGTTTTACTCACAAGAAAACAGACACTCAAAGGGTTGAGAATCTGTCTCGTGGCCTCCTTGAATGGGTTGTGCAGCCAAGATTAGAACCCAGAGCTGACTCCCCGCTCAGCACACTTCTCACGCTCCCTGCAGCCCCCCAGGAGTCTGAAGGACAAATCACAAAGAGAGATTTTCACAGGGTCTTTATTCACAAATTGCTTTAGTCGTTTCTGGCTTAGGTCATGACAGCTTATTGAGGCAGTCTTTGAACAAAGATTATCTCCTTGGGAACACCTTTTGGTGTAAAACTTTCAGGATATTACTCCCAGGTTTATTCCCTTCAACTCTAAGCTAGTTCAAATACTCACCTTTAAGAACATTTAAATAATACAGTGCTATGGTGGAAGAGCTCTCCCCTCCTTTATCTTGCAAAAAATAAATAAATGTGCTCTTTCTGGTCTCTTTTCTTCCCTTCCTGAACAATTTCTTCCTAAATCCATTAGATGGGGCACAGCAAAGTGGATGTCCCTGCGGGGGAGGATGGAGCAAGACTGGGAACCATGACAGCCCAGGGCAGGGAGTCAGGGTCTGAGTAGGGTGAGGGGTGTCCTTGTGTTGGGGAGAGGGCAACGGTCGGGCTAGCCAACCAGAGCCTGAGAGTGGAGAGGAAGGCATCCCCACCGGGGAAGGGGTGCTGGTGGCTGTGGGGGAACTGGTCACTGCAGGATGATTGATCAAATAAGTGACTATATTAAGGATAATGGGAGCCAGGTCCGTCACTGTCAGAGAAGGGAGTTACAAATATGGAAAGTGAAAGACTAAAATGAACCCTGTGGAGTTAAATTTAAATTGGAGGTCTTGGTGTGAACTATGGTTTTCAATAGATATAGATGTGAATGATATATGATTGATATGGATGATTAATAAATTATCAATATCTACAGATATAAAGTGTGACACATCTATATCTATCTGTTTACAACTATGTATGAATATTTCTAAATATGTATACATATATCTATACCCTCCCCAGCTCCGACCACTGAGAAGGCCTGAGAGCAGAGATACTACAATAGCAATGAGCACATCTAGAGCCCAGATGCTGGCTTCCAATCCATTCTCTGGTAAAAGGAGCCAATGCTCCTTGACGAAGTGGCTGATGCCAGGACTGGAGCAGGGAAATTACAAGATGAGCCTGGAACATCTGTTATGCTCAAAAGACAATAAAGGGAGTGCTCAAGGGATGATGGGGGCACTCACAAGGAAACAGAAGCCAGTGTGAAGAGCTCCTTCTGGCCAAATCAGGGACAATTTGAGCATCAAATAAATAATTATAGTAATGGATTACAACCCATTGAATAAAATAGGAAAGCAAGAGTCCACATGCCATAAATAAATAAATGAATAAATTGTATTTCATGAGAAATGGAATATTTGCATAATTCCCAGGTATCTCTCAACAAAATCCTCATTTAGTAAAAAGTTAAAAGGAGTAACTACAGTGGAAAAGCTTGGCAGAAGCCACCTTAGTCACGTGATCAAAGCGAACATCGTCAGCAACAGAACAACACAAAATCGAGCGCCACCTGATGGGATGCAGTGACAAGAATACAGCGTCATCTTGCTGATCCTCCTGCCAGTGGGTATAACCTGAATCTAACCATAAGCAAACACCAAATAAACATAAATTGAGGGACGTTCTACAAAAAAACTGGCCCGTAACCTTCAAATGCGTCAACGTCGTTAAAGTGAAGGAAAGACTGAGGAAATGTTCCAAACTGCAGGGAGCTAAAGAGGCATGACAGTTAAGTGTAACTCATGATGCCTAACTGGGTCCTTTTTCTATAAAGGACTTTAACAGGACAGTTGGCAAAATTGATCTGATGGCTTACGGATTAGATGGTAAAAATGTACCAATGTTCATTTCCTGATTTTGTTGGTTGTATTTTGTTTTTGTGGAAAAATATCCTGGTTTGTAGGAAATACAAATAAGGATTGGTGGGTAATGGGCATCAGGGTGGCAATTTACATTCAATGGGTCAGGAAAGTAAGGTTCTTTTCCCTCTACTTGCAACTTTTGTATAATTTTTTAATTGTGTCAAAATAAATGATAAATAAATAGTGTGGAACTGGTGCTTCTGTATTGACAAAATGTAGGAAGCATTCTGCTCTGCCTCGTCTTCCTTATATACACTGGCACGTGAACACATGGTTCCCAGCAAACGAAACCATCAAAATGGGATGTGAATTTATTTGATCCATCTCGTGGTGTTACTTTGAACAATGAAAGCTCGAAGTGGTAAGCATTCCAGCATTTTTCTTTTTACCAAAAGCATGAGAGGTAAGGACATTCGGTTGACCAGCCACTATTTGATTTTTAAAATTAGGCATCCTGACCGAAGCTAAGTAGCTCCGGCGGTCAGTTTTTGTCTCAGTGTTGGTGAGTCAATTGTAAGAGACCTCTTGGTCTGGAGTAATGATCAGCATGGGAACAGGGTGGAGCTGGAGCTGGCCCCCTGGGAGTCTCTTTCTCTATGGCAACTGACATTGAAAAATCTGTGCTCTGTGTGTGTGTGAGTGTGTGTGTGTGTGTGAGTGAGTGCATGCACTTAGGATAGTGGTAGAGGAGAAAAGGGGTGGCGTGGAGGCCCAGCAATGGCAGGCACTTGACTATGCCTTCTAGCTCTAATATTCTAACATTCTCAAATCTCTTTTTGGATGTGTAGGATCTGAATTTCCCATGTGAAATACAGAGTAACTCTCAGACTCCATTTCTTAGTTTTATAATGGAGTATTATAATTTTATAATACTAACTTTTATAATACAGCTCTATAGAACGGGCAATAGAATCAATTATGGAATCAGATTGCAAGCAAGTTATAAAAATCATCTGATTCTCAGTTTCCGCATCCTTAAATAATAATAAGACTCACCTCACATAGCTGGTGTGAGAACTAAATGAGATGATATGTGGCAAGAGGTTAGCCTGTGGTGTGACCCATAAGAAACATTCAATAAATTGTCATTGTTGTGATTGTTTGGTTTGAAAGGAGGCACAGAAACAAGAGCTGTGTGGCCTCCAACAAGTCACATAACCTCTCTAATTCTCATTTTTCAACATGAAACACATTTAATGTTCTATCAAAAGCCATTGTCCTCTTCTGACAGAACAGACTAAGCCGATAGCTTTAGTAGCTTGGGGCCGAGGGTGCTGTGGAGTGGTCAGTTCCCACCATCACTCTCCCTGCCCCAGTCTTCCCGGGTTAGCTCCTCAGAGGGAGGGAAGTGTTACAGCTGACTGAGGCAGATGACTTACATGGGTTTTCTAAGTGAATGGACCTGGGCAAAGAGGTGTGGACCAGAGATACAGTCCAGGACCTCTTCAACCATATTCTGAGTCCCTGTTTTGGATCACTGAAGGAGTTTGCTGAGGAACGGCATGGAAAGTTGGATAAACGATGACTTCTGAGTTTTAATGCATCACAAACAGCAGCCCTCTGACCCCCATACCTGGGCAGGTTCTTCTCTGCTACAGTCAGGAGAGTAATAGCTTCCTCACACCATCTTTGGCTTGCTAGGTTGTGCCCTCTAGTCTTTTTGGATGACACACAGATCCACCAGGAACAGCTTTGGGGATGTCACTGACATGATAAGACGGGGGAATGGAGTTGGGCCTCACAGAAACTGTGTATTGGAGTCTTCCGTTGCTGTTGTTAGTGCTGTGGAGTCAATTCCAATTCCTAGCGACCCTGTGTACAGCGTTCATTGGCCAAGGTAAGTCACATAGGCAAGTCTGACGTTAATGGGACAGGAAGACAAATGCTTTCTTCCCTCCCAAGGAGGCGCAGCTAATATTTGGAACAACAATACTCTTCTACGTCTCCTTACACTGAGAAAATGGGAGATCTGGCTGGGTGAGCACAAGGAGAAGGCATAAATGAATTCTGCTGTGATAAGGAAGGTGGAACAGTTATGTGGTAACAGGGAACTAGCTGATGGCCTACCATGAAAGTATATCTGCTGTCTTATGAACTGCTCCACTTGGCAATTAGTCCACAGGTCATGGGCAGTAGGTTGGTAATGGAAAAAGGCTTTGAACAGCACTTTCCAAAACCAGGACATTACTAGGGGCAAATATTGGATTTCAGCTAACTTGGGAATCCTGAGGTAGAGAACAGGGGTGGAGGAACATCACACCGACAAGAAGGAGCTGCGATGGGGGTCTTGGGTGAGGAAATAAAATGGGTCTTCTTTGTAAAGATCGTTACAGGAGAGCATTGAGTGTTGGGTGGATAAGTTGTATATAAGATATAAAGTGACGGTATCTCAGGAGCCTGAAGATGGGCAAGACACGCAGCTGTTGTTCAAGGTGCCTGCAGTGGTTCTTGACCCTTGAGTGGGAACACAGATGGAGGTGCACCGGCCACAGCCACTAAAAATCTCCACAGGCCACACTCAGTGGTGTGAATGGACAGCAGTGGCTGCCCAGTGACTTGACCCAGGAGAAGAGCTTGGGTTTGGCCCTCATCGACCTGCCCTAATAGCTCCAAACCTTCTTGTCCTTGTCTAGGGGCCAGATCATTCCCCAATTCGCTCAACAGATTACCCAGCAGCTACTGTTGCCAGGCCACACGGTGAATTGGAGCCCAAAAGAGAGGGAAAAAAGATCTTTTCAATTCTCTTTATTTTATTCCACTTGCTCAGGGTTCTACTAATATTTACTTGGAGCGTAGGGCTGAGTTAGAGATAAGTGAGGAATTGAGTGAGGATGTTTTTGCTTTATATGACTCTCTTTTCAAATAAGGTGTTATTTTGTTTTAAGAATATGGATTTACAATGCTTACTTAAGAAATATTTACAGTCTGGTGAAATCTTTTCTAAATTTCTGATATTGTTCATCAGATTGGCTACAGTTTCCAACCTTTTTCTGCCCCCACCCCTTGATGGGCTCTTTGATTTGATGTTTTCTTTTGAGAGGCACAGTGCATGTAGACCCGCTTCCTGGATGGTGGGAATAAGTGCCCCCAACTCCTCACATTTGCAGTAGTGAGTCCGGGTTCTGTGAGTTTAGAGGAAAAGAATTCACAAAAGACAAAAGGGGAGCCACAAGGTTTGTATGGGTGTGTGCTGGTTGAAGAAATCCTGTCCTCTTTCCCAGACCTCAGAATGAAGCCAGGGTGCTGCTAGTGTGCGTGTGTGTGTGTGCGTGTATGTGTGTGTGTGTGTGTGTGTGTAAACGTCTGATCTATGCGTGCACAGAAACTTTCTCTCAGGCTCCTCTTCAGGCCTCCCAGAGTCACAGCCCCGCCTTCCCAAAGAATTGCCCCAATTTGCCTTATAAGGCAAAACTGAGGCTTCTAATTTCTCTTCTTAAGACTATAGGAAGTAGAAACAGCAGGTGCTGAGAGGCGTGTCCTAGGGTCACATTTCCACAGTGACTCAGCGAGTCTTCTTGGAAAACAGGCCCCAGTGAGGGTGCTCATTCTTCAGCAGCCTCTCAGGGATGGTGACAGGCAATGGAGGGCTTGCTTGGTGCTGCCTGGTGCTTGTCTCCAACACGACTGCCTGCTCTGCCCACTCCCTGGGGTCAACAGAAAATATGCCCTGGTCCTTGGAGGCACAAGAGGCTCCTTGTGGATGGGCCAGTAGGAACCGAGGGAGGTGCTATGGGCAAGTCTGCAGCAGGTGCAGGAAGAGTGTGAGACAGGCAGGCAGAGCCCAGTGGGTCAGGGCAGGTGTTCAGCAGCAAGAAGATTCAGTAAAGGATCATAGGAGGAGCTGCCCTGGCCTGTGAGAAGAGTCAGATGAAAGGAAGTCTAGTGGCAGAAAAGAGATGGAGCTCCAGGGAAGCGGATGTCCAAGGTCAGGGAGACCTGCGAGGCTGAGTTAGGACCAGGTCTACAGGTCCTGAAAGATCCATGAGGCAGGACCCTGGAGCTGGAAGAACTGGGTGGCTGAGCTCAGAGCCAAGTCAGCTGCTCAGGTATGGGACCATTATTGGGACTGGGTATAAAATGAGACCCCAGTCATGAGGAATGTGACAAGAGCTCAGTGACCAGGACCAAGAAACAGAGTCAAAGCAGGACATTCCTGAGCTACTAAGCCCCTGGCTCAAGGTTGCCAGAATTAGCATGTCCTGGAGCGTAACTGACTCCAAAGCCCAGGCCATGGATGAGTGTGGCTGTGGTCCTATTGTTCCATTAGGTATGAACTGATCTGCTGGAAAACCATAAGGTTGACGCTTGCCTAACTTGGGATAGCCCCTCACTCACCTGCCTCCTGTTGTACTTTCTCTCCCCAAGCCCCGCCAGGTAATCAGATAGAGATAATAACCTGAATCATGTCTAAGCTCCCCACGCTCTCAGTATTTTGTGCATCAACCCCCCCAAATGTTCCTGGAATGTCCCTCCTGCCTTGGAAGCCCCACCAACTTCCCACTCAGCCCCAATCACCCCATCCTTGAAACAGTAACCTTTTTTGACTCCAGTTTCCCCATCTCTGACTAAGAAAAGTTATTACCTTGGCCAAAGGGATGAATCGGAGAGGAAACCTGGGGTCGTGGATCCTGAAGTGGATCCAGAGATGAAATGAAGATGATGATATTGGGAGGAGAGAAAAGACAGATGTGAGATATGCCACAAAAGAAAAATGCACAGGCTTAGTGACTACCTGAACTAGTGAATGGAGATAAGAGATACATAGAAGTGAAGCCAAGATTTTTGATCATAAGAATGACGGTCCTGCACATTTTCCTGCTGTTGCTTTGGATTTTAGTTTCCACTTGTTTTGTAATCCTTGCCAATCGTGTAGAGAAGGCACATCTGAAATCTGCAGTGGGAAGTAGTGGAAAGAGCGTTTGACTTGATGTGGGAGGAGGACGTGGGCTCTGCATCCTCCCATATTGGCTGTATATCCCTTTTGTCTTTTTTTTTTTATAGGGAGAAAGTCAAATACCTTATCATTATTTTTTTTTTGAGGAAGATTGGCCCTGTGCTAACAACTGTTGCCAATCTTCCTCTTTTTTATTTTTTCTCCCCAAAGTCCCAGTTCATAGTTGTGTATCATAGCTGTAGAGCCGTAGCTCTTCTATGTGGGACGCCACCTCAGCATGGCTTGAAAACCAGTGAGTAGGTCCACACCAGGGATCCAAACCGGCAAACCCTGGGCCACCGGAGCAGAATGTGCGAACTTAACCGCTACACCACCTGGCCGGCCACTTGACTGTATATCCTAGAGAAGTCATTTGACCTCTCTGGGCTTCATTTTTTTCATCAATAAAGTGGAAAAAGATCACCTTCTTCGCCTTTGCAAGGGAAATAATGTAAATGAAATGTTTGTAAGCTATGCAAAATAAGTGTAAGGTATTGCAACCCTCTTCTGTCAGCATACTCGCTCTCTTCGAACCTCTCACCAGGTCTCTCAAGATGGGCCTGAGTTTCACCTTCTTTGCTCCTACACCCACCTTGTGGCTGCTTTGTAAATGGCATGCTACCAGTAAGATACGGTAAGCGGGAGGAGAGGAAAAAATGACAAATTTACAAATAGAAAATTATTTGTTAATTGTCTCCAAAATAATTAATAAGTTCAATGGATTGCAAACGAAAAGCTCTTGTTAGGATGATTCTAAATTTGTATGGAACACTGAATGGGCAAGAATAGCCAAGACAAATTTGAAAAATAAGAATAAAGAGGGGGAAAATATAGTATTAGAAAGCTATAGTTATAAAAACTGTGGTATTATCACAAGAGTAAACAAATAGATCAATAATCCAATGGAAAATCTAGAAGAGTATCTGTATATATAGGAATTTAGCATACAATACAGATACTATTTCAAATTAGTGGGGAAAGTATTCAATAAATGGGATTGGAATGGCTGACTCTCCATTAAAACCTAAGTCACACATTCATAAAACTTAATCCTAAATGAATTGTAGATCTAAACTTACAAAATGAAAATATATAGCATTAAAGAAAAATATTTTGAGGGTAGAAAAGCCTTTTAAACAAAATTTTTTAAAAACCCACAAAACAAAGCCTTAAACTAAATAATTGATAAATCTGATTACATCAAAATAAGAAAATTCTGTGCAAAAAAAAGACCATAAACAAAGTTTAAAAGATAAGTGAAAGTCTGAGAGAAGATTTTTGCAACAAAGAAATAGTATATAAAAAATTTCTATAAGTTAATTTTTAAATGACTCAATTGAAAAGGAGCAAAGTACAAAAATAAGCAATTCACAAAAGAAAAGCAAATGGTGATTAAACTTCTGAAAAGATGTAAATATTCACTAATGATTAGAGAAATGCCAAGTAAAACGATTATCATGTCATTTTCAGCAATCCTATTGGCAAAAATTGAAAATATTTTCTATAACTGTTACAGTCTGGGAAAAGCACATGCTCATTCTCTGCTGGGGAATAGGGGAATTATTCAATAAACTGTGTCATACCTACACCACACACAAATGGAAGAGGATAAAGTAGATCTCAGTGTGTGACACAGCACGGTCTGTAGACAGGCTGAGTGTAAAACACACCACAGTATGATACGATTCGTGTGAAACATAGAAACACTGCAGGTCTTCTATGGACGTCATGGGCATGTGTGTCTGTGCAAGTGTGGATGCACAGGGTTTTGCTAGATGTCTGACAAACACAACATGGTGGACACCCTTGGAGAGGAGATTGGGATTGAGGTATTTATCCAAAGGGACTTATCTTTCATGTTTTAATAGGGTGCATTATTGGTGTAAAGACTTATTTAAAGAAGAAAATGATTAATGTGACAGACGGTGTTTTCCACAGATGGCTACAACAATATCTCCAATCCCCTCTGCTCTTGGCAGTGTGACATGGCCATCAGCTTTCAGATGTCAGAGCCAGCATCCAAAGCCAGCCAGTCTGATGACATCCAAGCTAAGCCTGTAACCACCACCCAACACTGCTCTGATTAATTAATCCTCACAACAATCCTGTAAGGTAATACTGCTGGTATCCCCATTTTACAGAAGAGGAAGCTGAGGTTCATGCAGGAATTACAAATAGCAAGCAACCAGTAAAAAAAAGAAAAAGGAAAAAAATCTTATGGAAAAATATTCAATCTCATCAATAATCAATAAAATTAAAATAAAAATAAGATATATCATACTTAAACTATAAAACAAAAAAGGATAGTATTTATTGCTGTAAAATTTGCATACTCATATATTAGGAATAGAAATGCAAATTAACACCATGCTTTAGAAAGCAGTTTGGCAGTGTGTATCATGAATCATAATGTGTTTCAATGATTTTATTTCCATCTACTTCTGCGAGTGTATCTTGTAGAAATAATACAAAAGAATAAAACTGTTTTCACACAAAGACATTCATTGCAACATCATGCATACAATCAGAAAAAAACCTCTCTGTTTATCTTGGATTTGTATATCCTATCACCACCCCTTTGCTAACCTCTTTGAATGATTAATTGAAATTTATAATTATAAAAAATTCAGGACGCACATTTATTTATAGAAATTATGTTAATAGATAAATTCCCGTGGGAAAATAGCAGGAGGGATTATGCAAGAATAAGCATAGCTTTGTGAGAGTGTTAGGGTCAACTTTATTTTCAAGATGCTTAGTAATGTTCTCATCCTGTTTAAAAATTTATTTTTAAAAGGACAAATCTGTTTTGATGATGCTTGTCTGTCTGCCAACCTCTTTTCCTAGATCATAGTTCCTGCCTTAAAGAGTCAGAGCTGGGAGATCCCACTCTGTGGTCTGGCACAGAATAGATTTCTTCCTGTCCCCTGGGGTAGGCCATCCAGGAGCTCATGGGCACTGCCCCGGGCCTGTAGCAGGAGAGTGAGGCCTGGAATGTCCATGGTCCCTGCCATGAGTGTCTGGCATTCTTTGTCATCAAGGCCTGTCTGCTGGCGGCTGAGGTCCTTGACAGATGGTTAATCTGCAGTGGGGTTTAAAGCCAAAGTCTACAATTGAATTATTCTATTATCTAGATTGGGGATTAACACCTCTATTGATTTGATGTAGAAAATGGCTCAGAAATCCCCCTTGACAAGCTCTCTCTTTATCAAGAAACCACTCCGATCTCACCCACTTAACAATTTGCAGTAAGAGCCTGTATTAACTGAAATTAGGTAGGTCCCAATATGCACACTCTGCCCAACCCCAAGAGACATGGTAGCAATAACTCAAGCCTGCCCCTTTACCCGCACCCCAAGGACCTGGAATGAATCTGACTTGAAGCTCATAAAACCCAGACCCCCTTTCAAAACCCTCATGACCAGGAGATAACAAGTCTCCACATTTCCCTCTTATGGCCTCCAGCTCCTTCTCCCCAGGAGAGCTAGAAAGGGTTTTACAAAGACACTCTGGTGGCTGCCCATCACACAGACAAAGAAAACAACCCCTGGCCCAGTTTACAGGGTTAAATGTGGGAGACTTAACAGCATGTATTTTTGCTTAAGAGAATAATCCAGAAGAGAAGTGAAAATGAAAGACACATGGAAGAGAAACCTATAAGAGATAGAGAAGTGCATAAATGGGAGGGAAGAAATGGGATCTAGAACCTCAGCTGGGAACACAGAGAGTCAGTCCTTAGAATTAGGAGAGAAGTTAGAGTCTACACACACAGATGCTGGTAGATGGGCAAACATGGTGGTGGGGGCTCATGGAAGTTCTTTTCAGATTGATTCCACATCCTCAGTGAACACAGAGGAAGGTTTAGTAGTCAGTGTCCAATTTGGAAAACAGGAAACATTCTCAAGCAGAGAGAAGATTAACGCAAGGAGTTGGAAGGACTGAAGAAGTCAATGGGAGAAGGGGTGTTATCTGTAAGGGTACCATTGATTTGCTGGTGGAGTCACTGCTAGTGCTGAATAGAAGCCACCCTCTCCACAGGTGCCAGAAATGCTGATGTGGCTGGAACATGCAGGCTGGAGCCATTGCAGGAGCCAGAATCAGAATGACTTCTCCCTTCCTCCTGCCTTTTATTCTTGTGTCAATGCCTCCTATTCACAGAGCCTAACCAGAAAGCAGCTAGCAATGGGGTCTGGGAAATGTAGTTTTGAAACTTCCTGTCCCCTGCAATACAGGAAAGATCTTGGAAAACCAGGAATGGAGCTATGTATCACAAACCACACAAGATCATCATCTGAGAGTGAGGATGGGGAAGACATATTGGATGTTTAGAGAAAGAGGAAAAGGCGTGCAATAGTTGTCTAGGAGAGTGAGGGTGTGATTGGACTTGAGGAATACAGTACAAATGCTTGCCAGTTTTAATGGCACATTAGAGGTAAGTCAACATTGTTTTAAAGTTAGACCACCTAGCATGGCTCCAGCCACTGAGTAGGCAAAGGTGTGATTTAATCAAGAGAGTTCACTGAAGCAAGAGTGCGGCAAGGGAGCTGAGGGTGTATATAAGGTAGTGATTATAATAATTGGCCGTAGAATTTAAGCTGGGTAAGGAAAGAAGTGAAGACACAGGGGAGGGGTAGATGTTTATGTTCTAAGTTCCTATCTCCTCCATAACTAAGAGTTCTGTATCATCAAAGACCAGCTCTATCTAGCTCACCACTGTATCCCAACACCTAGAATGCTGCCTAACACCTAGTAGAAACTCAAAAACTATGTGTTGGATAAATGACCATTGAATGAATGGATGAATGTGTTCAATGCTATATCCCCTACTAGTCTGTCAGCTCAGTGAGGTCAGGGACCATGTCTAGCTGTTCATTCTGTCTCTTCAGTACTGTCATAGTGCCTGGCACATTGTAGGTATTCAAATAGATTTGATAAAATAAAATGAATTAAATCATTTTGAAAGGCAAGAAAAGGAAACCCAGAAAACAGAAGTACACTATGTCATAAAGGATATAAGGCAGGCTGTGTAGGACCTTTAAACTTGAGCCAGAAGGGAGAGGGGACAAATTAAGGCCTGGTGGTAATATAAGCCAGTCAAATGCCAACTTCAAGTTCAGCATAAGCAGACATTACAATTCCCAATTAGTCTAAGCTAAAGGAATTAACAGGAATAAGGCAGCATCAAAGCAGGCAGGAGCCGTTCTTGATGAGACTGCGTTGATGCCAGGGGCACGATGAATGAAGCCTGACCCAAAGCCTAGACTCAGTGTTTGGAACTGGGAGTTGATGAGCAAAAAATCCAACTCTCTCTCCCACCGACTCCCCCAACTCTAATCCAACTCCAAGGCTGGGTGAGCCTGAACACGCTGAGAGGTGGGGAGATCTGGGGTGGGCAGCCACAAGCAAGCGCTCATTCATTCAGTTTGGGAAGGTCCAGCCCTGGACAAAATTGTGAATTTGGCAATGTTGTCTCATGAAACCTCAGAATCTCGGCTTCTGGCTCCCACCCAAGTCTTACATCTACCTTTCTTAACATGAGGTTAAGTCTCCTAATACTTCCTCACATCCTCTTCAAAACTGCTTACAGTCCGAATAGATTACAAATTCATGCTGAGTTAAACATCTCACTTCCCCCGCTTGACAGAAAGCTCTTTGAGGGGAAACACTTTATCTTATTCATCCTTGAGACCCCTGAGCACCTGGGATCTGTTCTATAGAAGATGCTCAAGGCATATTTGTCCAAAGAGTGAATGAATTAGTGAGTTCATGACTGGAACACTTCAATGTATCATTCCTCCTAAGGACCAAATTCCCACCTTGATAGCTGACATCTTAAATAGCATTCCTTCATTAGGGAAATGCAAATAAAAAACACGAGACAGCACTTCATACCCAGTAGGATGGCTATAATCAAAAAATAACAAGTGTCAGCGAGGATATGGAGAAGTTGGAACCCTCATACATTGCTGCTGAGAATGTAAAATTGTTCAGCTGCTGCAGAAAACAGTTTGATGGCTCCTCAAAAAGTTAAACACAAAATGCTCATATGACCCAACAATTCCACTCCTAGGTATATACCCCAAAGAATTGAAAACAAGTACTCAAGTACATGTACACACATATTCATAGCAGCACTATTCACAACAGCCAAAAGACGAGAACACCCAAAATGTTCATCAATAGATGGATGGGTAAACAAAATGTGACATACAAAGAGAATGGAATATTATTCTGTTGTAAAAAGAAATGAAGTACTGATAGAGTTACAACATGAAAGAACCTTGAAAACATTATGCTAAGTGAAAGAATCCAAACACAAAAGGACACATATATGATTCCATCTATGTGAAATATGCAGAAAAAGCAAATCTGTAGAGACAGAAAGCAGATTGATGGTTGCCAGGGGTGAAGGGAAGGGGAGGTGGGGAGTAACTACTTAATGGGTATGGGGTTTCCTTTTGGAATGATGAGAATGTTTTGGAACTAGATAGATGTGGTAGTTGCACAACTTTGTGATGTACTAAATGCCAATGAATTATTCACTTCAAAATGGTTAATTTTATGTTATGCGAATTTCACCTCAATAAAAAAATGCATTACCTATCTCTAACTGCATAACAAATTATCCCAAACATAAACACAATAAACATTTATTATATTACACAGTTTTTGAAGGTCAAGAATCCTGAGAGCTGAGCTGGGTGGTTCTGGCTCAGTGTCTTTCATGAGGTTTCAGTCAAGATGTTGGCAGGGGCTGCAGTCATCTAAGGCTTGACTGGGGCTGACAGATCTGCTTCCAAGATGGCTCCCTCACAAGATGGCTATTGACAGGAAGCAGCAGTTTCTTGCCACACAGAATTCTCCATAACCCTGCTTGAGTGTCCTTACAACATGGCAGCTGGCTTCCCCCAAAGTAGGTGATCCATGAGGGCATAAGGTAGAAGTCACAATATCTTTTATGACCTAGCCTGGAAAGTTCCATACCATCATCTCCATAATATCCCATTGGTTGCACAAGTTAGCCCTATTCAGTGTGGGAGGGACCTGTACAAAGGCATGAATACCAAGAAGTAAAGATTGTTGGGCCATCTGGAAGGCTGGTTACCACACCCTCCTTTTCCCTTACATAAGGGGTAGTAATGAATTAATGCATCGCTCACTCAGCCTGAACTTGACCACCAAAAGTGGAGAGCAGAAGGCAGCCTTGGGAGAACATGGGAAACATTGCATGTGACTAGCATATATGTGGGAAACTGTATAGATCATATCTGAGTATGCACACAAATTGCTTCATGCATATGTGTTATGACGAAAAACTGTACCTTGCAACAATTTTCTAAGAACCCAAATTTTCTTTGAGGGAAGGCTCTCCTAAATAATTGGAGTATTGATTCCTGATAATGAGACACCTAACTCATAATAGCATAACGAGGATGTTGTAAGGGAGCTAGGGACGAGTGTCTTGCCCCCTCCCCTTGTCTCCCAGTTTCCTTCCATGGGTTATTACACATCAGCACACAGCCTCTCCAACACCTCTTAGGTCTGTCCTACTGCTCAAGCCCAGGACCACCTCCCTCCCTTCTCTGAAATGGCAGCTTTGCCAAGGTTACAGCTCTCAGAGCCCAGAAGGCACTCCAACAGGACTATGGGCACAGTTGTGTCATCTCGTATGTCAGATCTTCCAAGATCCTGCCCCAATCGGATTGCCAATTGGTGCATCCTGAAAGTTAGCCAGATCGATAAAAGTTCACCCAAATCTTGACTTGGTTTTAACACTCTTTGGACACATTCATGGAGGCAAGTGATCCAAACGCTGGTCACTTTTCCTTTGAAGAGAAAAACGGGTCAGGTAATTTGAGGCTTTTACTTGAATAAAGAATTTAGGAATCAGAGCATTCAGCTAATCCAGTCTTGCACTGAATTTAACCTTGGCTCTTCTCTTGCTATTGAAGCTACTGCTTGGGATTGATTACAAAAAGCAAGCATGACATATATAAGTGCATACGCTTTTACAGACAGTGTCAGCAATTTAACTCCTCTTACCCACTCTACCCCAAAATAAAATAAATATATTTCCACAAGGGCTCTCCCACCATTTGTTGGCGGACGAAAAGTAAGTGGATAGCAATAGAATTGGTTCCCACAGCTTACTGATGCCTGAGCTGGATTCCCTGCAGCCATTCAAACTGTCAGCCAAACGTCCAAACCCTCACCTTTTGGAGGACCGAGGGCAGCCAGTGAGTGTGGAACGTGGACGACAGAGCTGAGACTAAAATCCTAGCTTCCAGACTTTGGGTTTGGTGCTTTTTCCAATACTCCACATTGTCTTCTGAAAAGTCTAAGATAGAAATGCAAAATGAAGTATACAACAACAATACAAGAGAATATTCTAGAGAATAAAAGGATAAGGGTTGCTTTAAACAGGGTTGATCTTCTATTCCTCTAACATTTCCTTTTTGAGTAAACGCACATGACAACAGTGCAAGGTTACAGTCACATTATAGTACACGTTTCATGAGGGCATACAGGGCCCTACTTCATACCCCCTCTCTCCCTCTCTCTCTCTCCCTCCCCCTCCATTCTCCTGAATAGGAGGATCAAGGTATTTAGAACCAATGAAGAAAAATGCCACATCTTCAGAGAAGTGGTTTTCCTCTCCTCCCCTAAGAGATTATCAGTAGAAGGATAGAGATCTGGTAATGAAAAGAGGGGTAGAAAGTTATAAAAGTCCATTTCCTGCCCCCTCCCCTGTTGGAGCAGCACCTTGGGGCATAAGCTGGGCAGTCTGGAGCTGGTGGGGCCTCGTTTCCATGACTCAGGAAAACTAAGAAGAACCACAGTGAGGCCTAGAGAAGTCATTGATTACTGGCTCCAGGCTGCTCCTCCAGGGAAAGCTGGCCTTTTGCATTCTTTGGTTTGTTTTTCTACACCTCAAGGCCCCGTGTTGGAGAGTCTTGAAAGAATATCTTTTAGGAATGAGGGACTTTGGCCGAGGAATCTGCAGGAAGAGGAGCTATTATTGGTCTGGTGTAGGCCCTGGGTTAAGAAGAAGGGAACTTCCCAATTTAGGTAATGCAGAGCCTGGAAGGAAGATGTGAGGCCTAGTGGAGAGGACCTGGGGCCACAGCCAGTGCACCCAGAGCCCAACTCTATCACTAATTTGCTGTATGACCCTAGGCCAGGCATTTGTTTACTTCTCGGGTCTCAGTCTCAGTTTCCACATCTGTGAAACGAGTAAAACTATACTTTCTCCACCTCCCAAAGATGGTTTTACCACCTAAAATCAACCTTCCTTACTATTCTCCCCTCCTGAAATTTTCCCCAAGTGAACTAAACTAGATCAGAAAATAAACAGGAAAAGATAGATAGATAGATACTTTTTGTGGAGAAAAGATCTTTGAGGCAGTGGTTCTTAAATTTTTTTAGTTAAGACTCCTTTGAAAAATTTGATGAAGGGTATGGCTCTTCTCCCTGGGGGAACAAACCTCGTATGCACCCACCAATAAAGTTTTATGTGAAATTTCAGGAGGCTATTTTAGAGCCATCCACAAATCGTGGGCCTAGATAAGAACTCTTGCCCTAAGAAAAGACATGTTGTAAAAATTAACTTTGTAAAAGATGTCAGCTGCCTTACAATATAGGGTGCACTGGATCCTGGCTGCTAATCTACCTGGAATGAACTTCAGAAAGAAGTGGGAGCAATCAAGCAATTGCAGGTTGGGTATACACAGAGACAAGATAAGTAGCTTGGGGCAGATGCAAGATGCAACAAGATAATGTTTGCTAGAAGGTTGTACTTGCTCAGAAAATAAAGGCTCAGAGAGGCCTGCTTTGCAGGAAACATTTGGGTCTGGGGTCCAGGGAGGACAAAAGAAAGGGCAGAGACAACATCCAGGGGAAGTGAGCCAGAAAGGAAAGAGAAAACAGGAGCAGAGTGGGACTGGGGCCACCAGTGTCCTAGAAAGCCGGATCCCAGATTCCAGGATGTGTGGAGAAATGCAGAAGGTAAAGGGGGCTGAGAGGAGAAAACCCACAGGGCAGAGAAAGAGGGGAGTGGGGGCGTGCCTTGACAACAGCTGTAGAAAACAAATGAATATAATCATCACTGAATATAGGAGTATAAACAAGGGGCACACGGATGAAGAAGGCCAAATGCACTGGATATCAGACTCTGGAAAGAAGAATGAATTAAAAACAACCAAGCCACACAAAACAAGAGTACCAGAAGGAGAGTTGGTTTGTGGGCCAAAATGACACAATTGATTATTGATTTATATTTTTAATTTGCTTAGGGATTAGGGAAGAAATACAAGTATGTAGAGCATGAGTAAAGCTTTATTGATTAAAAAAATAATACCTTAGTTATGATGCACACCAACTTCTGCAAAGCTGGAAAGATTAGTCAAACATCAGTACCATTACAGAAATAAATATAGAAGTCAGCATTCCAGGACAAACATAGAAAATGTAAAATAAAGATGAGGAAGTTTCTGGTTTATAGCAGGTGCTAAGTACATAACAGAGAAATCGAAGGGTGTTTAGCAAACACTGAGCAGGACAAGGGGATCCGGGCAAGTGAGTCTTACTCTTGCCAAGGTTCCAGGATGCAAGATAAAAGGCAAACAACTTTGCAGATGCCTGGCTTTCGGTTTTCTTTTTCTTCACCCTCTACCCTCCAATCCAGGGACAGAAATATTCATGATATCTCTCTGCTAACCTTATAATTGCACTATAATTGGAGTTTATAAAGAGGGCCATTTTTTTGTTGTTGTACATGCTATTCTGTTCAGATTTTAATTGTCTTCCTCATTCACATTATTATTAAATACTTGATTCCATGATTTTCCATTAAATTCCGCAATTATTTGCTGTGCACTCACTATGTGCCAGACACTACTAAGCACTCCAGGAGATAAGCACTCCATTCATTCATTCACTTAACGTCTATATTTTTTGAGTACCTATTCTGTGTCGGGTACTGTTTCAAATGTTAGAGCTACAACAGAGAACAAAACAAAGTCTCTAACCTTACAGAGTTTGCAGTCTAGTGACATAAATGTGGAATTTAATGGCCTGATCAGAAAACTATACAAGTAAATATAACACAACGAAGAATATAAAGAGCAGAGTTTGGTACAAGCAGGGAACTATGATGTTTTGAAAGAAGAGATCACATTTGGCTGAAGTGAAGGAAGGCTGGGGAGTAGGGTACTCTTCAAATTGGCCTTGAAGAATAGATAGGTGGAAGAAGTAAAGTAAGGAGTCTCTAGGCATGAACCAAGGTTCAGAATTAGGAGAGCATGTGGGGAACAGTGGAGAGCCAGATTTGGTTAGCATCTTGGCATAGGTTGGAAAGAACTGGAAGACAGGGCTGCAAAGGTTAGTGGGGGCCAAATCATGGGAGTCTTCAGATGACTTTTGAGAAGTGAAGTAGCAGGACTGGAAGAGTTTATGGAACGGATTGGAAGATAAAAGAGAGAAAGTAGGGCAAAAAAAGGTGCTTTCTAAACTTTCCTTTGGCCAAAGCTCACTCCTTAATGTGACTCCATGGTTTGAATATATTGATTATTCCTTTGTGCACGAGGCTGCTGGGCTTTGCAGAGCTCAGTGTAGATTTGAATATGTGACTGAACAGTTATTTATTAACAAATTTACATATCGGTATTTTAATAAGTATTCAAACACCATTATAATAATAACTTCTTCTAATAATAGACTCATTTACATGAGTAAGGCCATCTCAACATTTTGTCATTCCTCACCACAGACCACAATAAATTGAAGAGTGTGAGCCCAGAGCCCTAGTCCTACAGGAGGACATGGTGGGGGCAGGGTTGGATGACTGTCCTCCACACATCACTCCCTCTCATGCAAGATGCTGAGTCAGTAGGGACCACAGAAGTGACATAGTTTGTCCACCTCACGGCTTTCTGATTCCTTGAGACCTGATCTCCATGTCTCTTTCCAACCTCAGGCTCCATTTCGTTTGCCTTCCTATCTGAGAGCCGCTTCTTTTGCAGATGGGTCCATGATTAGAAACTAATTTGGGATCATCTCCTGGTTCTGCCTCTATGACACAGCTGTCTTTAGTTTTGGTCCCTTCACTCCTTGAACCTGGACTTTGGGACAAGAGGAGTGGCATTTGGCTGGCTGGTACTTGAATGATTCCTGGTCCCCAATTGCCTGGGGAGACACTCCAACAAAATTAGCTGCTGAGCATGGTGAAAAACAAACAACTATAGAAGGGGGACAGGAAAGAAGAAAGCTCCTTAGGACACTTGCTCTGTTAATCTACGGCATGAAGCTAATGAGCCCCAAAGGGCAGCACATTATTGGGGAAAATGCATGTAGTCGGAGCCTTTGAAGTCCACAGACCTGGGTTCTAATTTTCGCTCTACACTGACAGATGTAGGTAGTGCAGAGCTGGGACTTGAACTTGGTTAGTGCAGTTAGTCTATGGACACATCTCCTCACCTATAAAATGAGTCAACAATTGCTGGTCCTCCTAACTCATACAGTTGGTAATAAGAAGCAAATGAAATCATGACAATGAAGGTAATAGCATCTTGTAAATATATATAATTATATTTCTTTTTGATATTCTGCAACTCACAATCCTTCCTGTGTTCTTTTCTGGTGATTTCTGCAAAGTTTTCATTAGAGGATTCACACTGGATTTTAAGATCCCTTCTGGCTGCAAATGCAATTTTTCTATAAAGCTTCTCACAGAATCTCTGGGCTTCAAAACCAAAGTTTTAACCTTTAGTGCTTCCTCATTCCCACTACCTGTTTAGAGACAAAGCTTGCCATTCCATTAGTCCCTGAAAGTCATTCTTTAACTTTTAACTTTTTTGAGGAATAAGTTACAAATATAATTATACATATTTAAAGTATACAACATGAGGGTTTGATATACAAATATGTTGTAGAATAATTAACAAGATCATGATAATTAACACATCCATCACCTCACATAGTTAACAGTGTTAACTGTTTTTTGTGTGGTAAGAATGCTTAAGATCTACTCAGCAACTTTCAAGTATACGATACCACATTATGAACTATAGTCGCCATGCTGTATATTAGATCCTCAAAAATTATTATTAGGACTGAAAATTTGTACCCTTTGAACTACGTCACCCCATGTTATCCTCCACCAGCCCATTCTGTTCTCTGTTTCTATGGAACTGCTTTTTTTTTAAGACTCCACATGTAAGCAATACCATACAGTATCTGTCTGTTTCTGTCTTGCTTGATTCACTTAGTATAATGCCCTCCAGATTCATCCCTGTTGTTGCAAATGGCAGGATTTCCTTTTTTCTTATGGATGAGTAATATTCCTCTGTGTGTGTGTGTGTGTGTGTGTGTGTGTGTGTATCACACTTTCTTATTCATTCATTGGTCAAATGACACTTACATTGTTTCCATATCTTGGCTACTGTGATTAATGCTGCGATAAACAAGGATGTGTAGATATCTCTTCAAGATGCTGATTTTAATTCCTATAGATATATACCCAGAAGCAGGATTGCTGGATCATATGGTAGTTCAATTTTTAATTTTTTGAGTAACCATCATACCTTTTTTCCCAATGGCTATACCAATTTCCATTTCCACCAACAAGATATAAGGGTTCCCTTTTCTCCACATCCTCGTCAACTTTATTTCTTGTCTTTTTGATAATAGCCATTCTAACGTGTGTGAGGTGATATCTCATTGTGGTTTTGACTTGCATTTCCCCGATGATTGGTGATGTTGAGCACCTTTTCATATACTTGTCGGCCATTCATATGTTTTCTTTGAAAAAATGTATGTTCAAGTACTTTGCCCATTTTTAATTGGATTATTTGCTTTTTTGCTCTTGAGTTGTATGAGTTATTTATATATTTTGGGTAATAACCCCTTATCAGATGTATGACTTATGAATATTTTCTCCCCTTCTGTAGGTTGCCCTTTCAATTTATTGATTGTTTCCTTTGCTGTGCAGAAGTTCTTTAGTTTGATGAAGTCCCACTTGTTTATTTTAGCTTTTTTCCCTGTGCTTTTGGTAGATTATCCAAGAAATCATTGCCAAGACTAATGTCAAGGATCTTTTTCCCTATGTTTTCTTCTAAAAGTTTTACAGTTTCAGGTCTTACATTTAAGTCTTTGATCCTGAATAGCCAAGGCAATCCTGAGAAAGAAGAACTTAGCTGGAGGCGTCACACTTCCTGATTTCAAACTGTATTACAAAGTTATAGTAATCAAAACAATATGGTACTGGCATAAAAACAGGCACATAGATCAGTGGAACTGAATAGAGAGACCAGACATAGCCCTCGCATATCCAGTCAACTGATTTTTGACAAGGGCACCAAGAACACACAATGGGGAAAGGACAATCTCTTCAATAAATGGTGTTGGGAAAACTAGATATTCACATGCAAAAGGATGAAAGTCATTCTTATAGTACATTTTACTTATTCAGTCAATAACTATTGAGTATGTGCTCTATGCATGGTGTTTTCAAAGTACTGACAGCAATAGAGATATGAGTATGATATTATCTGAGCCCTGGTGACCTGATAGTCCCCAAAGCCCATATATTTCACATTCTCATTGCAATTTACGTTAAGTACTGTAAGGATGGAGCTGTCTGTCTTCCCTCTTGGATGGTTCCAGTGTCCAAGCTCATCCGTATACTCCATCTTCTCTCAGAAGAAGTATCTGTTTGGCTCTGGCCTTTGGGAATTTGATCCAGGTAGTTGGGTCACTACCAGTAAAGAGCTTGAGAAAACTTCAGATAATGTATGAAAAGGCCTAAATTAATGTCTAACTCATCATAGAAAGGCATTCCCCTTGTCTCAGGAGTTCCCGGGCTGGTCAAATGGTCCTTTCGGGAAAAAGAGCACCCTGAAATGACAGCTGGGAGGAGAGAGACAAGCCATATAGTGGGAGCAGAATATCAGAATATCAGGAAAGTCAACCAGAGGTGGATGTCTGAAGAGGTAAAATGATGTGGGTGGGCAGAGAACATTACAGGACCAACCGTGCGATTTGGTGTTTGGATGAAGAGCTGGACCAGATTGCTTTCCAATCTAATCTTATAATTCTAATCCTTCTCTTTTGGCTTTATAATGTTTTTCTCAACCACCTCCACTGTTAGTAAAGAACGTCTCTGGAATTGAGAAGTAGAAACAGCAAACTCATTGATTTTGTGTCAGGACCATTTTGCAGGTCCACTGTTTGCAATCCTTACCTTAGTCGTTAAGGCCACTGGCATGCCAGCCCACAAAGACTTGTTCATTTGCCATGTTTGCCTTGGACCCAGTGGAGGCATAAGGGTAAAGGGAAAATATTTAGAAGTAGTTAAAGAAAACTGATAACTGTGATTACAAAAACTTGCCTTCTTTTCCCCGGAATGGTATCCAGATCATGGTTAAATACCCCCGAGTCCTTTATCATGGCAATAGTTGTAAAGTCCAGGACTATATAAACCAGACTCAGAAAATATATAGGACATAGAAAGTTCTATTATACGTGCAGTTGCCTGGGGTCTGAGAGAGAGGCAATATGAAACGCCTTGTAAGTATATTTTCTGATTTCGAATGTAGGTAACTATATTTTCAGGGCCAAAATAGACAGGGAGCAGTCCTTTTTTTTCCCCGCAAGGACTCTTCAAATTAAACCCAGGTAGAATTTCCAAATATTAATTTGGCACATAACCTCTCTGTTGGCAAGCCTTTCTGTTTTGAAATATCTGGATGATGGGTCTTTCCCAAAATAACTAATTTCTTAAAAGGTCAAGAATCTTTGGGGGTTGAGTAGATATTCATATTTCAGGGCCTTCTCTTCCTAGGTTTGAATTTTTTGCAAATTGCCAGTGGAGGAAAGTTTCAGATATATTTAATAATGGCACCAACTCTCAGGATAGTTTTAGAAAACATTATTGCTATCTGCATCTCATGTATCTCCCTGATTAACCTCATTGCATTATGATTACTGTCCATAGAGGAGCTGTTTTCCTTTGAAGACGAATCTCACTTTTATGGTGTCCTTGCACGTGGAATATTGCATAGATGTTGTGAGAATGGAGGAGAAGGGGGTTTCTGTCGCTTTCAGCTTATATTGTAAGTGCACTCAAGCTGAACGAGCCTTAATAGGCCAGACAGGGAACTATGGGATGAAGGGAAAGTTTCACTGCTACACTTTCTTATCCTAGCCCGTTCCTGCCACCCTAATTCTCTCACTCACTCTCTGATGCCTGAAATTCCCTCAACAGTCAAGGCAGGCCACACCAAGACGCAATGATTCATTGCACATATCTCAAGAACTAGTAACATTTGAGTAAAATCTATATGAAAATAAGATTTAAATAGTGGCGTATGATCTTTATTCTCAGACAAGGTGGGAGAATCTAGAGGAAAGGGAAGCAGGAAGATACCAGGTTCCAGAGAGGATAGAGAGGGATTCCCCAGTGGTTGGGAGGAGAGAGGAAGATGCAGAAAGGGAAGACTGAGAACCTGAGTTATCACTTATTTTACAATCTGGCCTAAGATAGTCCTGTCCTGGGTGCAGACAGGGTGGTTGGTCGGGTTGCCTAATATTTAGCCCAGTGATTGACGGTAGATGCAGAGCAAAACAAACAAAGGTGCCCTTGAGTGTGCAATAAAGCTTTGCTCCTGAGTAGCCAGCACACCCCATATCAACCACTCTGAACGACAGTCTTCTAACACATTGGACTCCAGGGCATGGAGACTGAAAGTTATAGATCATTTTAAGAAGGCTCCAACCTTGGGGCCCTTTGAATTCCAGGCTCTGGGCTCCTCTGAGGCTCAAGAAGCAAGGGAGCATTGATTTTGTTTTTGTTTCAGATTGCATCTTCCTTCCTTGTGGTCTTCTTCCTAACTCCATCTCTGGCCTTGGTGGTGAGTAAGGGTGGAGAGGGTCCAACCTGTCAGATCCTCCTTTAGCAGAAGTATTTCAAAGGTGATAATTCAGGGGGACCTCCCTCAAATTTCTTGTGAATATCCCTTTAAACCTGTAAGATATGGGCTAAGCAGGAACTCTGGACTTTCAACTCTTCTCCCTGTTGCTTGGTTTTCTCCAGAACATCAATGACAGCCATCCTCTGGATGGATCTGTTGGGACCCAAAGAATCCATGTCAATGCCTTCCGAGGTATGGTCAGCATCCGAGACAACAATGTTTTGAGTGAATGGGATGGAATCTTGGACTACAAGAATGTAAGATGTGGGACACGTTCATTACAATGCCAAAGAAAGCCTTGTCTGCTCCCAAATTTAGCCTTATCCTTTTCCAGAGAGAAGAGGACACTGTCTACGTTTGCCTTCTCTAGGTTTAGGCTCTCCATGGGAATATCTGTCACTAGGTAAGGGACCAGGTCTCCTGCAGTTGCAGCAACTTGTTTTCAAGCCAACCACTGGAGGAGGAACTTCTCCGATCTACAGGGATCCTGCATCTCTTCGCGTTCTTGTGAGGTGTTGATTTTCCATGGCTCCTGAAGGTCTCTGAAATAAGAGAGCTGTTTAAAGGACTCCCATTTCTTATAACTAGCATGTGCTATAGAATTTGCTTTGTTTTGATCTCAGATTTTAATCAGTTTTTCCAAAGAAAAATGATGTATTTTCATTTTTAGAAATCTTGCCTCAAATTGCCCATCTCCTTAGATAGTAAGACCTAGCAGAAAGATGCAGGATTGGGAAGCAATTGCCTATGTCCTTGGCCTGGCTCTCCGATAGAAAAGGTCTGTAACCACAGAGACAACACTCAGCCTTTCTGTGCCTCAGTTTCCTCATCTGCAAAATAGCATCAATAGCTGCCTTTCCTACCTGAAAAGACTTTGAGAGGATTCAGTGACATAAAAGCCCACACTACTCACTTGGGTCCAGAAGACCTCTGCCATCCAGCCCCTGCTGGTTGGAAGCCCCTCCTCGCACCTCCACACTGGACATCTCGGGACAGACACCTCAGACGTAGGCTTTCTCTCTGCTCCCACCTGTACCTGCCATGCTTTCTCCCCCAAACACCTTCTCCCTCACCCTTCACTAACCCACTCCTGACTTCCTCAAGGAAACATCTCCTGAACCCTCCTAGAGGGCATGCATTCTAGTGATTTCCAACTTTGTTTTAAGCCATAGAAACTTTTCTTCAAACAAAATATTCCACAGGATTCCACTCTATGGAACAGAAGAAGTCAGAACAGCTCTGGCTGGAGGAAGGAGACGCAGGTGGTGTCCTTGGGCTCAGTCAGACACAGCTGGAGAACCGCTGCTCTAATCCAAAGCTGAGAGAGGCCAAATGACAGGCCCAGGGCCACATGGAGGGGGCGGTCAGTAGCAGACCCAGGGCTAGAATCTGAGTCTAGAGGTCCCGACCCTAGTCTCCTAACCACCCGTACATTCAGAGAGCACTCTGTAATGTGCACGATGCCTTCACGACCAATGAGTGTCTCATCTCATCCTCTCATCCTCATGACAACCCTGTGGGAGAGCGGCTATTATTCCTGTTTTACCGCTGGGGAAGCTGAGGGTCATGGAGGTGGCTGAGGACCAGAAAGGCTGCTTGCTAAGTGACAGAACAGGACCTTAAAGTTGGCTTTGTTACGGGGAAGGACTCCCTACCCCTCCAGTCACACCAGTCCATTAGTGGTATGCAAAACACCCTGGGGGGTTCCTTCTCTTGCCTGCACCAGTGGACAGTGCCATGGGGACAGCAGGGCTCTGTATGCATTGCCAGTCCTGCTGCTGGCCCTTTGCTCCAGCACCCAGGGCCACACTCCCCCCAGGTGCCCGACATCACAGTATGAAAAACAGCTATGCGCCAGCACGGAAGCCGAGTAGGAGTCCACTAATATTGTGACGTGGTTCTGCTGTGTTGCTTTTAGGCCCTCTTGGCGGCTAAGCTGTTTAGCAAGATGGCCTGTGTCCTGGCCAAGGTGGACCAAGCTGTCTTCCCAACTTTGGACGACATTAGCAAGGCCCTGGACCATCAGGTGAGTGAGACTGTGGTCCCTCCTAGTCTGGTGTTGTCCAGCTCTGCATCCTGACCTCCTAGCACGATGCTGTACACACGGGGAGAACTCAGTTCATGCTTGTCTTCACGCCCATGAAATCCCACCGTCATGCAAAGGACCCCGAGTCTGGTCCAGGACCCATTTAAGTCAAATCATAATTAAATCAATGAAAATTCCATGCAATAACATAATTTTGATGTATTCCAAAATGGTGTCAGCTACATGTTAGTAAATATAAATTGTTGAATATGAATATTAGAGTGAATTAATAGAGTATTTGCATCCCCATGCCTTCTCTCCTCCCCTGCACACCCCCAAACACATACACACATATTATCTGTGGTTGAAAATAAGCCCGGGACTGCTCACACTCTCTTCCCCTCAGCTTCTTAAATGGCAAGGGTAGTCGAATAAATTAAAAATCAGGAAGTCCTTGAAATCTATTGTCACTTGCTTAAGTAACCTGATCAGCGCATTTGGGCAATACTAATGTCCATGGCAGAAGAGTCATTGATTCTTGGAAAAAATGCACTCTGGGTCACATAAAAATAAAACAATTTATCAATTTTTTTCAAGGAATAGAAAGTATTCCACTGATCTGATTTATAACAAGTAAAAACATAATATAAATGAACCAAATAATTTAAAAGCTATTCCATATTATCATTAGAGATGAAAAAAGCATTGGAGGCTGGAAGATTTGAAAAGATGCAAGGAATACAGACCCAGTCGCAAGGACACAGAAGTGCACATACAGATTTTTCTGGAGTAATATCGCCACCTTCTGGCTAGATAGGATATTGTCAGAAAACAAACAAGGGCAAGTCGGGATTCACAGCTGTTTTTGTAAATTGACTGGCCCACATACACTAGAATTCCTTTCTTGTTTCCTCCTCCTTGCTGTACCACCTCTATACTACGCTGCTCACCATCTCTTCCAGGCTTTAGAGCGTTATCCATCCACTCGCGGCCTGACCTACACTGTTTTACCCAGCCGGGTCAAGAACTTAGCCTCGTATGGAACGCCCATCAAGGACATGTGCCGAAACGTCCCCACCTACTTTGCCCAGCAGCAAAAAGAAGGTGTGTTAATAACTGAACTAGAAACCTAAGACCATGTGTGAGACAAAAGAAGCAGTGTGATTTTTAGGTCATTGGCAAATTCTAATGACAGTTTTCAGATCTATACCATTTCTTTGCTACTGGGTATAAAAGTAATGTGGCCTGGGATGTATTTTTTCCTGGTAGCAGAGATGATTTCCTGACACCAGGGCTTGTTGAGAAGAGGGAGCAGAGTTAACGGAGCTTTACCAGAAGGTCGAGGACAGTCATCCCATCGGCGGGATTTGAGAGTTGGCTCACCTGACCCAAAGCTTCATCACCCCCTACCCAAGCAGCACAGTGCCTGGCATCCCACCATTAGAAGCTCATTAGACCCCTGCTTTGGGGTCCTCAACCCTCCTCTTTCTCAGGCTGCACAGAGGTTGGAAGGCAGGACCCCATATTTACAGACGGTACTGGGAAAAGAATATCTCAGCGGCTGGCACCCCTGCTGGGGATACACTGGGGGGTCAGTGGTGACCAGCTTGGAAAGCTACCAGATAAGACTTCAAATTCTGCCTGCCATTCCAGATGTAGTTCATAACCTCTTCTCATTAGGCTGTTGCCAGTCGCTTACATCTTAGTATAAATTAACCCAGTGAACAGGCTTCTTTATAACAAGAGGATCTAGCAAGAAAACAGGGAGAATTTGAGGGGTTGGAGGGGTAAGGAGGATGATTAAAGGTCAGTAAAAGAAATAGAAATGGGGATGAGGGGCCAATTTTTGCAGGGGCAGGGGAAATCTTCCATTCTAGTCCCACAGTCTCTTGCTAGTGTAGCCGTCCTGAGCACCACATCTGATTTAGGTGCAACTCATCGTATATCCATTCTACTCTGGGGTCTTAAGTCAATTAAGTAATCTTTTTTGTAAAATGCTTCTTTTTCTTCTGAAAGGTACTGCACTGGCAACTGATCCCAATTCCTGTTTCGAAGCCCAGCTTCTGTCCTTTATGGGACTCTCCATCTGCGGTGACATCCCTGGGCTCTGAACATCCAGGTTGGCCACATGGAGAGTGGACCCATCTGGACGAGGCTGCTGGCCTGAAACCAGCGCTCAGGGGCCCAGCTCCCACTCTGCCCATGGGAAGCTGCTCATTTCAGTCCTCCACCTTCTGCCTTTCCACCCAAGATCAAGCTTTGTAATCTGGAAAACTGGGCATACTTTCTTCCTCTGAGTTAGAACAATAAAGTTTCTTGCCTCACTGGTCTAGTAGATGAGCCCTCCCTGACTTCACTGCCCTCTCTTGACTTAAGGGCATTCCCACCCACATGATGGCCAGAACATTGCACACCAGCATGGTGCAAACGAGGAGGTGCCTCTCCTAGAACGTCCCATTTCTCAGGGCTCTCTTTGGGGTGTCCCTTGAAGAATCCCTTGAGAATTTTGGCCATAAATAAATAACAAAAAGACACTAGCCACAGCATAGACAAGCTGTCAAGTCTGAGGTCATATCTCTGTCTCCTCCCAATTGTCTTGAGATTCTACAGGAGCCTATTCCCTGAGAGAGATCCAAGTGAAATTAGGCCTCCCAGACCTCCCTTTGGAACTGATCTAAACCCCTTAGTGATAACCCCCAGGCATTTCTCTCCATTACAAATGAACAAAGGACCTGGCCTCTTAGCGCTGGTTCTTTCACAGTCCTTTCCTGAAGCCGGGAGGGACAGAACCAGCCCCCTCCTCCCCAGAACATCCCTGACTCCCCTTACCTTAGAAATAAGAATAAACGAAGAGAAGCATTGGAGATATGGACGCAGATGTCCACAGAAGGCCGTGTTGGAGTTTGGAGCACTTTAAAATAGGGCAGGACTTGGGGGCAAGGGGGTGCTGAACAGTGCGTGTGCATGCAGCAGGAAGGCCCTGGGTGATGAGGATGCTGCTGAGGGTGTAGCTCTTCTGGGTAGAGTCATGATGTGGTGTCATGAATCAAAGCTGATCGCACGGGAAAGGCCCACGATAAACCTCTAACTGGGCATGAATAGGGTATGGTTGGGCCAGCCGGAGCCTCTGAACCTGTGGATTTGGTCACAAGCAGCTTGTCGAGGATAAGGCAGGTGGCAATATGTACACAGCACATTTGGGGTGGACGTATCGGATGTGGCAGGCCAAGGCTTGATAAACCAGAGGCCCTGAGAGGACCACAAAGCAGGGTCTGGCCTTCAGGGCTTGGCCCAGTGAGTCGCCAGAGTTAAATCGCAATGGCTGTCAGTCTGTCCCCATGTGTATACGCCTTGTCTCTGACACCCAGCCTCGAGCAGCTCCGGGAACCAGTCCCAATCTTGTCCCATGTGCCTGAGTCCCTGTTACAGTTCCTGGACCCCTGCTCCTGAGCCCTCTGGGATGGTGGGCGGGCTGCTGCCTACTGACTGCTCTGATGCCAATCTCTCCCTTCCGGACTTCTGAGCTTCAGCTGCTCCTGAATTTCTCATCGTCTCCAGCCTCCACCTGACTATTATAACATCCCTGTTACTTCCAGGAGGCTTCAAGACCCCCCACACATCCACCATGCTTGTCTCCATCTGTTACCATCTCTACAGATACTCGCTCTGCCAACTAGGCTAGTTTCCTCCCAGAAACTCTAGGTTCAAGGCCTGCTGCCCTCCCTCCCCTGCATCTTGGCTGTCATTGACTGAGCTGTAATATCACTGAGAAACAACAAGTACAGTCCTTTAGACCTTACAGGGTTTGTTAAGGTAGATTTTGGTCCTTCAGATTACAAGCTCAATCTTCATCTTAAAAAGAATCTTCCATGCATGCACCAGGATTTAGGTCTTTTAGGAGATGGGATTGGGAAGGCAAAATTCAAAAATGCCATAGACCGGGTGGCTTATAAACAACAAACATTTGTTTCCCATTTATTCCTGGAGGCTGTGAAGTCCAAGATCAAGACACTGGCAGATTCATTGTCTGGTGAGGGCCCATTTCCTGGTTCACAGACAGCCGTCTTCCCTCTGTGTCCTCATATGATGGAAGGGACGAGAGAGCTCTCTGGGGCATCTTTTATAAGGGACTAATCCAATCACATTGGGGATTAGGCTTCGACATACGACTGTGGGGGGACACAAACATTCAGTCTACAGCACCACCCCACTGATGTTTATGTTTATCCTTAGAGTTCATCTACTCCAGCACCCAATGAAATTGACCATATCTGAATCTCAAACCAGTGCCCCTGATCCTGGCCCAAACATACTCCATGTTTATCAAGGCCACCAGCCTTCTGTGGAAAATACAATCACACTGACATCAATAACAGACTGTTTCCTCCATCTGTGAATGGAGAACTCAAGCTTCTTGCTAAGTCCATTGTAATAATTTTTGAGTCTCCCTAGGAGTGCCTAAGAAGTGGCTAAGAATTAGCCCAGTGATCTTCCAAGCAGGGCAATCTTCTATTTTCTAATTTTCCTTTCTCTCCTGGGGCAATCGCTGCCATTTGACCTCCGCCCACATCTCCAATGCTGCCTCTTACAGCTGGGAGAAGGGGGCTGGGAACCCACAGCCCCCAGTGCCCTCGGCTGAGCCATCTTCACCACCTGCTGCTGCCCCTTTGCTGAGCATGCGCCCCAGGCAGACACTGCCATCTCTGCAGTGACTAGGGAACCTCGGGGGTCAGAGGAGCAGGGCCCTCTGGACTCAGTGTAGAAGTAGAGAAAGTGCCTACTGCCCTTCCCCTCCCTTTGGTGTCAATTGTTCACATTGCTGCAATGTATGCCCTGATTTCTTAGAAAAACTGTAGTGAAAAAACGTTTTCCTCCTTTGTCGCTTCTGTTGTTTCTACTCACAGCCCCCACCCACCACCTTGAGGCCTTGAACATGAGCCCACTGGGGACTGGACTAGGGACAAATCAGAGCATGAGACATCTCACTGTGCTTAGCATTGCTTCTCCCCTCCAGGATTGGTTGTTGGATTAGGACGTGTCCCAGCTCCCTCTTTCCTGAGCTTAAGGTCTCCCTCAACTTTGTCCTTATCGCCCCGCAAACATGCACTCAAGGGATCACCAGAAGTCCTTTGTCATGTCTAAATCCCAGCTGGGACCCACACAAAACCCTCCCTGCAAGAAATCTCTGAGATTCCTTCAAAAGTTCTACCCTTTCCCGGGGGCCGCCTGGTGGCGCAGTGGTTTAGTCCGCGCTTGGCAGCCCGCGGTTCGCGAGTTCGGATCCCCAGCGCCCGCCGACGCACTGCCTGTCAGCCACGCCATGGTGGCGTCCCATATAAAGTAGAGGAAGATGGGCACGGATGTTAGCCCAGGGCCAGTCTTCCTCAGCAAAAAGGGGAAGATTGGCAATAAATGTTAGCTCAGGGCTGGTCTTCCCCACAAAAAAAAAAAAAGTTCTACCCTTTCCCAAGAGGCCCGTCTCAGAGAGAGGAGACCCAAGACAGAGGTCAATTTCCCTGACCTCTTTATCTGGAGACTGACCCACCATTGACAAACTTCCCTCTAGGAGGAAAGTCTTGCTCCTTTCACTAGCCCCTTCTACGCTAGATAGTGGTGTTCCAGCTGTCTCCATCACTCCTGATTCTCAGCAGCCTCCGGGAAGTACTGACTGGCCCTGAGCCTCAGGTCTGTGGGTGCGATTCGACCGTCTCACCAGCGAGGTTATCAGCTGCCCAGTGTTTATTCTCTGGCTTCCTGCCCACTCCATGCTCTTAGTTTCCCAACGGGTCAGGAGTAGAGCCCCTTATCCTGCCTGGAATGTGCTGCTTCTCCTCGTCCAGCTGCCTGCCCAGGGTGGAAAGACCATCCCCATAGTTTAACTTGCATCTCAGCAGTTATTCCTGTGGAGCCCCTCATTGGCCTGCACTGTTTTGGGGTGCTTTTCACACAGACAGTCCCCCCAACCATCCTCGAGTGGAGCTGTTGCTGTCCACAGGCCCACATTCTCCCACAGCACATGTCCTCTGGCCTGGCTCCAGGCACTGTATGGCTGGAGCATGAGCCTGTCAGTGCTGCTATGGGCTACTGACAGCAATGGCCAACTTGTGTGTTTCCTAAGGCTACCGTAGACTGGGTGGGCCTTCTTTGTATTCAATTTTGTTTTAAATTTTAAAAATATATAAAAATGTGTAGTGAGGTATAATACAAAGTGCACAGATTTTAAGTACACAGCTCAATGAACATTTACATATATACTTCCGAGTAACCATCACCTAGATGAAGATGTAGAACATTCTCAACACCCCAGAAAGTTTCTTCATGCTAGCTCACAAGCAATATCCTCCCCACTACCCTGGCCCCAAGGGAGTAGAGCAGGGAGTAGTGGGATATTCTGAGGAGCAAAAATCAAACACACCCTAGCAGGACCCTTGGAGCAGAGCCAACTTCAGACAGTAAGAGGCTGGTGACTACCCCAGGATTCTCCCTAATATGGCAATTTGGTCAGGTCAAACAGAAAAGTGGGGCTCCCAAAAATCATTAGCAAGAGGATAGGATGATTGGCCATTGGCCAGGCACTATGTACCTAAGGCCATGCCCTTATGGGTGTGGCAAAAGTAGCTTTTCAGAGGAAGATTGAGAGGTGGCCTGCATCATTAGAGGCAGTGAGGGGTGAATTCTTGGGGTGTCGCTTCACTAGGTCACACGCTACATGAGCAGCATGTAGCATGAGCAAGCAGGACCCATGCTACAGTCAGGGAATCCTTAACTCATGGCTCAAAGCATGAAGAAATGGGCTTACCACCTCATGGTGGGGTAGACCTAGATCCCCAATGCCAAGAAGCACTTGATTCCATTCCTATATATGTCCTGAGCCCTTCGTATCAGAGTTGCTGCAACCTCAGAAAATCTCCTGGAGCTGCGGGAGCAAATGGGGATGGTGTCTGGATTAATAGAAGGAATAGCAGGCTGAACAGAGCTAGACAATGGGTTTCAAGTGACACTTACTTCTCAGTCATTCTATGAGTAGCACACATGGTATTGGGTTTCCACAGTATGAGTGCAAGGATGTGGCGAGCCTGGAATTTCCACAGGACCTACAGATATGGGAGAAGTGGAGGCACCAGTGCTGGGGTGGACCCAGATCCTGGGATATGTGTGCCATTCAGACTCACTCTAGCTTCTTTCAGGTGTATCTGTAAGGAATGATTTTGGCTACAAATAAAGAGAGCTCAGTCACAGTGACTTAAGCAGATAGAGATTGATCCGTGTCACGTGAGTCCAAGGGAAGAAAGTTCCAGCTGGTGCTGCTCTAAAATGATGTAATCAGGCATTCTAGCTCTTTCCTTCCTGAGCCTTTCCTCTCAAGGATTGTTACCTGGTGGTCCCAAAATGGTAGATGCATCTCTTGACATCAGCATCATGTCCACATTGAAGGAAGGATAATAGGAAAGGGCAAAGGGCAGAGTCCCATGCCAGCTGAGCCTGTCCCTCTTTATCAGGAAAGGAAAATATCCCTCCTGGAAGCCCCATTTAGCAAACTTCCACTTAGATCTCATTGACCAGAATTGAGGTCATATGGCCTGTCACTAACCAATCATAGGCTGAGGAAACTGACCTTCTTCTCTTCTTAAGGGAAATAAGATTGACTTAGCCCAGGCCTTCTCAACCTTGGTACTATTGGCTACTATTTAACTGCTGCTTAAACAAATTGAGGTTCTGTTAGCAAGAAAGAGTGGGATAGGGAATAGGGATTGAGTAGTCAGTGGATTTTTTTGCTGTAGAATATCAGAAAACTCTGATCAATAGTAGATGATGAGTGTTGCTCTCAAAGGTCTTATCCTCTTTAGTTTCTGCCTGCTTTGAGTCACTCTCCAGTGCCTTCAAATGGTTATTTTTTTAACATTTTGTCCAGGTTTACAATCGTTACGTCAGGAGTATTATCCTGATCTAAGCTACTTCATCATTATCAGAAGGTAGAAGTCTCAATGTTTTTATATTTATTATGTTTGGGTTAACTAATGCTTGAATTCGTTGACTCAGTTATCCAAACAAATAATGTGCATTTGTATTTGTTTGGGCCCACATATTCTAATCCTGGGAGCTCTGAATGAACAAATTATATTTAGTTCTACCTCAGATGAGCAAATGAGTATACATGACACGTCATTGACAGCGAGGAACAAAACTTCATAGGAAATGAGAACCTCATCCACAAGCCTCACCAAGCTTCTTGCAGAAACTCCTTTGGCACACTCGCATCCTGGACCAGACCTGCTCCCAGGATGGCTTTAGTAGCCAGATCAGCTCTTCTAGCATCCCTGATGCTTTGTTGTGTTCCATCCAGATTTGCTTCTCCTCCCTGATGGCCTGGAGAGGGTCTTTGCTTGTGCATACAGTAAGTTAACAGGGCTGATAACCCAATCAAAAAATATAGAGTGGATGAATGGATAAAAACAAACAAGATCCAACTATATACTGTCTACAAGAGACACACTAGATATAAGAACACACACAGGCTGAAAGTGAAGGGATAGAAAAAGACATTCCATGCAAATGGTAACCAAAAGAGAGCAGGGGTGGCTATACTTATAACAGACAAAATAGACTTTAAGTAAAAAACTGTCACAAGAGACAAAGAAGGTCATTACATAATGATAAAAGTATCAATTTACCAGGAAGATACAACAATTATAAATACATGTGCACTCAACATCAGAGCACCTGAATATAAAAAGCAAACATGGACAGATCTAAAGAGAGAGAAACAGACAGCAATACAATAATAGTAGGAGACTCCAATAATACCCCACTTTCAATAGTGGATAGATGATACAGACAGAAAATCAATAAGGAACCAGCAGACTTGAACAACACTATTGACCAAATGGACTTAACAGACATATACAGAACATTCCATCCAACAGCCACAAGAATACACATTCTTCTCAAGCACACATGGAATATTCTCCAGGATAAATGACATGTTAGGCCACAAAACAAATCTTAACAAACTTAAGAAGATTTAAATCATTTCAAGTATCTTTTCTAACCACAATGAAATAAAACTAGAAATCAATAACAAAAGGAAAACAAGAAAATTCACAGATATGTGGAAATTAAACAACACACTCTTGAACAACCCTTGAGTCCAAGAGAAGTCAAGAGAGAAATTAGAAAATATCTCAAAACAAACAAAACTACAAACAGAGTTGATATCTTTCCTCCCAGCCCTTAAGAAGGTATTCCTTCTGAAGAAAGTTTAATGGCGCCCCAGCTTCCTTGTAGCTTCCATTTGGACACACTCCTTTTAGGCATGTGCCTGGCCCTGCTGCTCCTAGCAGGTATTCAACATGACACCAGCACTGAGAAGTGTTAACTGACTTAAAGAAAGCAGAGTTGGGAAAAAACAAGACTCAAACTTCTGTTTTAAAAATGGGAATAACACAAAAATCAATAAGGGTAACATCTCTAAGCAGGAGATTCCAAAGGAGGTTGCCAATTATAACTGCCCCGCCCCGTCCTTGCCAGTCCTGGCCACAGGAGTAAGAATGTGCCCCCAAGGGATTCAATTAGGGACCTTTCCAGAGATTTTTTAAAAATTAAAACTAATTTGAAATTATAACAAAGAGGAGTCCCTTCGTCTGCGACGATGATACCGGGAAGATGAGGACCTTGCGGCTGACACCAGTGTTGGTTCTATCCTCATGGAGAAAACCAACGTAAGATACTGAGGCTGCCATGGAGAGAGAAGGACAGTTGAGACATGAGAGAAGAGAGAGTCTGGCCACCTTCAAGCTCCTAGTTCTAGCCACCCAAAACCAGAATATCTCGGGGCCGCCCGGTGGCGCAGCGGTTTAGTCCGCGCTTGGCAGCCCGGGGTTCGCGAGTTCGGATCCCGGGCGCCCGCCGACGCACTGCCTGTCTGCCATGCCAAGGCGGCGTCCCATATAAAGTGGAGGAAGATGGGCACAGATGTTAGCCCAGGGCCAGTCTTCCTCAGCAAAAAAAAAGGGGAGGATTGGCAACAGATGTTAGCTCAGGGCTGGTCTTCCCCACAAAAAAAAATAAATAAATTAATTAATTAATTAAAAAAAAAAACAGAATATCTCTATCTTTCTATGGTGAGATGAGATGATAAATTCCTCCCCTCTTTGCCTCAGTTAATTAGATTTGAGTTCCATCACCTGCAAACACCAAGGTTCCAGCTCATACACTCTACCATTCATTTGGCATTTTATTATACACTCATTACTGTTATTATCAAGTGTTTTTATATAAATGTTTCACTTCCACAACAGAAAATAACTTTCTTGACTGTGGTAGTTTTGCCAGCACACCTACCCCAGTGCTGAGCACATGGTAATTGCTTTAAATATATTCATTAATGGTCATTAAGAAGTAGCTACACAGCATTAGGAATAGGAGCAGTTGATGACAGATAGAAATTCTTGTTAAAGTAATTCCTCTTTGTTCTGAACTTGCACCCAGCTGACCAGCCCACAACAGAACCAGCTATATGATCTGAGAATTTGCCCACATTATGCAATTTATTTGGAATATTGGAAATTGATTTCCTTCCATATTTTGACTTGCAATTCCCAGTTAGGTTCTCACTCCTGTTAAGATTTTCAGAAAGGTTCATCCTTCACTGGGTGATGGGTGTTTCTCCCTCCCTCTCTCCTCACTTTGGGACAAAACATATCATAATAGTGTTTATTAAGGTTGAGTCTACTGCTTTGATGTGCTGAAAGGCATTTCCTAAAAGGTGTGTGAATGGCCCTCCAGGCTGGATGCTTTGTCAGAGCAGATAGTTGCCTTTACCTGAGCAGTCAAGGTGTTTGATGAGGGTATACCAAACCCCACCCCGTCACTGGGTGGAGGCCACTGCCTCCTGAGCCTCTGTTCCACCAGGCTGTCCAGGTGTGTTCAACACAGATGGGCAGCTGGTCTAGTGGACAGATGTAAAGATGGAGACTTGTACCCAGCTGACCAGTATGTGGTCCAGCTGGGAAGTTTCACACTTTCTGCACTTTACTTGAATTCCTGGCAATTCTTTTCTACGTATTGACATAAACATTGTTTGGCTTCTCTTTGTTGTTTACAAAAAAAGCAAACACCCAGATATCTGTAAATATAGTATTTATGTTTTACTATTGAATCTAAAAGTTAGTTGAGCCATTGAGAAAGAATTTAACTTGGCTGCTGAGTGGAAACCAAGGGTGTATTTCTTTGAAGAGATGAAACCAGTGGGCTGATGCTTTAAATGTGAATGTCTGCACACACGGAAATTCCAAAGATGCCCAGGAGCCCAGCCTTTGCGCAGGCTCCAGCACTGACATTATCTGAAAAGGGGGAAAATTTTAAAAGAAGGAGCATTAAGAAATATGTCATTATAATGCAACAAACCAATGTCTTTTTGTAAATGTCTTGACTAAGGGTTGTACCTGTAATTTCATGTTACCTAAGATTTTAGCTATACTTGTATTGCAATAATATATTAGCTTAAATAATACTGACAATTCCTAGAAGTGCTGTCCAGCTCAATCCAGTTGATGCTATGACATTCTGTGTTGATGGCATGCCTATGAGCCTTTACTTATAAGTACTAATGACCTTCCTAAAAGAAAAGCATCTTAATTAAAAATTTTTTCCAGGCAGTAGAAATGTAATAAATGCTAATTCTTTTCTTCTTTATCTACCTTCCAGTACTCTGCGGAATGTCTTCTGTTGCATTCACCATCTGTGCCCAGCCTCCCTTTCACTCTGGCCACTCTGCCATATTTAGAAACTTCGTGTAAAAGTAGCAGCAATGACAACAGTGACATATGTCACCTGGATGAATCAGGGCTTTTATTCCCTGACTATCAGTGTGCTTTGCCTGCCCTTAATTGGACTAATTCTATCCTAGATTCCAGGAATAATTTTTTAAACTTTTTTGAGGAATAATTGACAAATATATTTGTATGTATTGAAAGCGTGCAGTGTGATGATTTGATGTCCATACACTGTAGAATGATTACCAAGATCAAGATCAAGATAACACATCTGTCATCTCACATAGTTAACAAGTAACTCTGTTTTTTTATGTGCGTGATGAGAATGCTTAAGATCTACCCTCAGCAATGTTAAAGTATATAATACCATATTAACTATGGTCACCATGATGTCCTTTAGATCCTCAGAACTTATTCATCTCATAACTGAAAATATGTGCCCTTTGACCTACGACACCCATTTCCTCCTCCCCCCAGCCCCTGGCAATCATCGTTCTATTCTGAGAATACTTGTTAATGACTTCCTTCTTACTATCTCCAAAAGATGCTATTCTAAGGGCCCAGAAGACTCTCTCCTACTTTGATTTCTGATATGTGAAAGAATAAGAATCCAATCATTTTTCCTTGGCACTCAGGAATCTTTTCTTATTCCATTCTTTGTGACAATTCGTCAACTTCTCCACCAGACTATGAGTTCCTTGGAGGCAGAGTTTTATTCATTTCTTTATCTCCCTAACACTTAGCACAATTTCCACACATGGTAGGTATTTAATTCCCAAAGTAAACTGAATTGAGTCATATTTCACATTTATTTGTATTCCACACAACACCTAGCAGAGCGCCCAGCATATAGGAGCTTTCAGAAAACATTTGCGGAAGGACTGGTTTATTGGTACTCACTTATCTCTCCAACCACTTCCCCCTTATACAAGGGGACATGTTTGCAGAGCTGCTTAACGGGTGACCCGAACAGGAACCAGTCCACGTTTTTGATCAGAGACTGCAGAGGGTTGTACTTGACCCAGACGTATTTGTCAGAGAATATATTGTCCAGAGCCTAGATCAGTGGGACAGGGTAAAGTGAGTGGACGTAACCTACTTCTAAATTGTGACTGTTTTTCTTTTCCAGATTATTAAGCAGAAGGCAGTCAGGGATCTCAAGACACCATCTCTTTCTGACCACTTGGTCTGCAGAGAAGCCGCATTATAACAAACGTCATTTTGCTGCTGGTGGCAATGAAACCCAGAGAGGGTGAATTCCATGCCAAAGGTGGCACAGATGGGAAGTCACCGAGAGAGAATTAAACCCAAGGTCCCCAGCCTCATGCAGTGTTTGTTTTTCTCGCTATACTGTATTGCTTCTTTGCACCTTTGTGTCATTGAGTATTCTAACCTTTTCATTCTTCTGCCAATCACTATTTCTTAGAGCCCTGCTCTGAGAAGAGAGGCTGTTCAGTCCTTTCTACAAAGACACTGGAATTTATTATGAGTTCTTGTACTGGGGGCTGTATGGTGGAAATCAAGCTAAGAGATGTACTCCTGCCCTCAAACACAATAAAAGTGAAACATTTTAATAAGTTGAGAGTCCCATCCCCACGGTAAGGTATAATGATATGATCTTCTCCCTCACCCTCTTCATTTCTTCATAGGCACCTTGGCTCAAGAGCAGGGAATATTTCAGGGGACTCCAGAATTACCTGCCTCTCATAGATGCGCTGTTTGAGTTGGTCCAGAGTAGGGACGGTTTGACGGTTCATCTGCAGGATATAGCAGGCCCTTCGGGAGAGCACCCTGGATGCGATGTAGCCCTGAGGCAGCAAAAGCACAGTCACAGCCCCTCCCAGTCCCCTGAGTTCTGAACTTGGTGAGAACGATGTCTGAGCCTTGGAGGAAAGCCTTGAGCAAACAGTGAGTGCATGTGACTACTTTTCAAACTGCAATAGATTCTGTCCATTCGATTTCTTTTACATAGCATCTTTACCTTTTCACTTGTCATTTCTATCTCTTTGAAACTGTGCAAATCCATGATTTGTACCCCACGTTTCATGTTATGGAACCAGGGTCTGCACTTTGTGATTTGAAAGATTGAGAAGAAGCAGCTCTCTGTCTTTTTCTATTGATTTTGTTCTGCCTCCTCCTCAATTTGGAGTAAATACAATATTCTTTAGAACAGTGCTTTCCAATATGTTAGTTACTAGCCATATGTGGCTATTTAAATTCAAATTAAATAAAATTTAACATGTACTTCCTCTGTTACACATTTCAAATGCTAAATAGCCACAAGTGGCTAGTAGCTTCCCTAGTGGAAAATGCAGATATGGAATATTTCCACCATTGCAGAAAGTTCCATTGGACCATGCTGCTTTAGAAACTCTTCCAGACATATCCACACCCACCCTCATCGTCCCCCACCCCACCACATTTCATCTATTCTCCCCTCCTTTACCATCTTCTCTCCATCCTTTCTCCACCTCAAACCCAAGCTGGCTGGATAGGGATGGGTTGAAGGAAAGTGAGATTGGAAGAGCAATGGAGGGTGAGGACCTTGGAGCCAGAAGGAAACTAAGGCCATCTTATCTTCATCCAGAGTGGAACTTTCTTCACAGAGTTTCAAATAATTATACAGCCTATAAAGTTGTATATAATAGAAACCCTTCTAGTTCCTATTTTTCAATTCTCACAAATGGCCAGTTCCTAAAATTCAAAAATAGACTGAAGGCAAGCCAAATGATAGTGGAAGAGGCTTAAACCAAATCCTCACCACTCTATTTTTTTAAAGACACTTTTGAAATTTCCCTGACATCTACTTAAAACACTGCAACTTCCTTTTAAACTGTATCTTTCGAAGACTCTATACTTTCAAATGTGTCATGGAACTCCCAACACCAGTGAGGAGGAGGCATGTGAGGGGGTTTCTACAAGAAAAGGAGAAGAAAAGCATGTTCAGAAGTCCAGTGAGATGAGTCCATCTACAACCTACTTATAGCCACAGTGCATAGTTCTGCATAGGTGAAAGCAGGTGCATAATTAGTGTCGATGGAACAAATGGAAAACAAGCAAATGAATAAATGGATAAAGAATAGAATAAGTTTTCTGAGCAGGTTTCTGAGACATTGTTAATAACGGTAACCAAAACTTGGAAATAGTTTGATGTTTTTAGTTAACGTACTTTCCTTCTTATGGAAGAAATATGATTTATTGCATATCCTACATACATAGTTAAACGTGCATAGTTGTTCTGGATTTCTGCTCTTCTGCGATTGTTTCGTGACTGTTCTTTGTCTACATAATTTTTTGTAGTAGAAGCCCTAATTCATTCATTTATTCATTTGACAAGTATTTTTGAAAGTCTGTGTGCCGGGCATTGCTTTGGGTTTTGGTCAGTCTCCCAGGCACTTTCTGAGCCTGTAGCGAGACAATAGCATCACACTTCCAATTTCTACCTGAAAAGGTCAAGTATGTTTCCTGTCACGTGTTTTCTTAGAAATAGTTTTGTTGGTTTTTTAATCAATAGCTTGATTATTTAAAGGAAAAGCAGAAGTAAGGAAATTCTGACAGAACGGCAAGGATAGATCTTGGAATTCAAATGTGTACTAAATGGCTGTCCCTCTACCCTTCAGAAACCGGGTCTTGAAGAATATAAAAATTCCTTGCTGTTTACATGTTTATAGTCAAAAATCGTGGTAGATGAGCACACTCCTGCATGGATGTTGATGATGGCGGTATCTTTTTCACTGTCAATCGTCACTGTCTCCTGAACACTGCCACCATTGTTGACTTGGTTGATGATGTTATAAACCTGGATCAATGACAAAGACATAATAGTTTTTCCATAAATCATATGCATTTGAGAGCAACCCTCTCAGCAAAATAAAGCCTTCCGCTGCTATAAAAGATTATGTCTAGAGGCCCACGCTAAAATAAGAATGCAAACCTCTTCCTCATAGCTTACTGTATTGTGTATGGGAGGAGTGATGATGTCACAGGAGGAATGAGACTGAGCAATGGGTTACATTTTTTTAAGGTATTACAGTTGGAAAAGAATAACCAACCTCATTGTTTTCATTATTGGTCATTTCTGAGATTCTATCCCAAATAGGTTATATGGACTCTCTATAGTCCTTCAGATTATCTTGTATCTTCCGTTTCCTCTCTCAACATGTCCAAGATATAAAGTCCATAATAAATCAACTCACCTCGTATCCATGAGATTGTGTCCCAAAGATGGCCAGCACCACCAGAAATACCACCTGAAAAACAGATCAGTCACTTCGGTTCCCTAGAGGGTAGTCATTGAAGGTAGAGACATGAAGGGACACTGGACAGGGCAAGCACAAATATCTCAGAAAATGTACACCTAGAGACACTGATGGGTGGTCATGGATGGTCAGCCTTCCATTTCCAAAGTATAAAGTATAACATTCACTCATTTTACAGGCATTTATTGAGTTCGTGCTATTGTAAGACACAAGGTTCTACCTCTGCCATCCAATTCCTGACCCTTTCCACCATCATAACCTTTTAGATAGCATGTGTTCTTATGCCAGGAAAAACTTGGGGCAGGTGAGCAGTGAGGAAGGACTCATTTTACTATGGGAATACCCTAGTGTGATTCACAATAGCTTTGGATTATAGGGGTCAAGTTGTGTCCTCTGGTGAAAAAAAAAATTAATTCCTTGAGACTGAGAGGATAAAACAAATTTAAAATGGATTCATGGGCAATAAATACCATGGATTTCTATGGGAAACTATGAAAATAGGATGCTTGGGGGCGTGATTAACTTTTGAGGCTGACATGAAGGAGAACCTCCGTATTTTCCCTAGTGATACCGTCAGACAAGTGCTGGGCCAGCAGGCCTTGAGACTGACACTGAGGCGGTTCTGACATTCGCTGTAGTTATGTGAGAGTCTGATCTGACACGCTGATCCTGGTTTTGTGCTCTCTCTTCTGAACATCAGTGTCCAGTGCTACTATGGAAAACTTCTGATAGAGGGTGTCTGCGGGAAGGGCAGATATTTTTAAGAACTGTCCATGAGACTTTTCTACTTCCCTTTTCATCCAGCCCATAATATTTCTTTCCTGGTGACTGAGGGTGGAGTGTCTAACAAAGACCTGAATGCAGATATCTGACCTGCCTGCTTGCATAGGGACACCTCTTCTCTGACTTCAGGCCAGTGCAAGTAACCTCTGACACTCCTATACATTGCATTTAATGGGTCTAAAACAGAGATGTGAACAGGTGGTGGAGGACTGTCCACCTTAATGACATGATTACAGAGAGCTCAGGAAGCATCCTCTGTCCCCAAATAACCACTCACCCAACACAATGATTAATACACCACCATTATGGGTTTATGCTTCAGGGTTAGGTGTCCTCTTGGAAAATCAAGAGACTCCTGGGAGAGGGAACTCTTAAAGCTGATAGTCTTTAACATCTTATGGAGAGGTTGTTATCAATTCACTTTGTCCCTCAGCAGCTGAATGAGAATAAGGGGTAGAGACTGGGGGAAGGAGTTCCATTCCGGATCAGAACATAGTCCACTGTCCATGGAGCACTGCAGTGTGGAAATATGGGAGGCTTGGGATCAGGGCTGCCGTCAGCTGGAGGAGTAGAGGGGGTCACAGCAGGGATGTTTTGCCTTAAGGGAGAATCTAGACAAGATGGGTGACCATTGAAGACACTAACACTGCTTAAATTTTGCAATAATTGCTCCTGTAGGTGGGACTTAAGATGGGTAAATTTTACATTTACTGACTTGGGAGCATCACATTCCTTTGTTCCTCAGACTCCTCATCTGTAGAATGGGATAATACAACCGAGGCCATAGAGTTGTTGAAGTAAATAGATTAGATTATTCATGTGAAATGTTTAGCATAGGGCCTAGTATACCCTTGGGAAATGATCACTTCTCTTTTAGATAGTAAATGCAATTGTCCTACAATACCTACATTCCCTCCGAAGCTCATAATAAGCAATTATTGTTAAAAATCTTCCAGGGGCTGGCCCAGTGGCATAGTGGCTAAGTTCGTGTGCTCTGCCTCGGCAGCCCAGGGTTCTCAGGTTCGGATCCTGGGCATGGACCTACGCACCGCATGTCAAGCCATGCTGTGGCAGGCATCCCACATGTAAAGTAGAGGAAGATGGACACGAATGTTAGCCCAGGGCCAATCTTCCTGAGCAAAAAGAGGAGGATTGGCAATGGATGTTAGCTCAGGGCTAATCTTCCTCACCACAAAAAAAAAATCTTCCAAATTAAAATTCTCTAGATATTTCCAAAATTTTTCCTTTGTATATTTATCATAAACATCTCAAAAAATAGACAATGAACAAATAAATATCCAACTTAATATTCAACACTATTCCTGCCAAAGACATCATTAATTCAATCACAGAAGCTTAGAAGCATGCACAGTGTTTGTCTAAGACCCCCGAAATCTGAGGCGTATTAGATATGAACATTCTCTGCAAGCAGCCACCACAAGAGTATAAAGAAGCTTAAACAAATACTCACAAAGATTTTCATTTTGCCTGAAGGGAAGAAGGTGCTGGAGCAAATAAGGCTGCCTAGTGCAGCTTCTACCCTTTATATTGGCTTTAAGGTGTGGAAATCTCTGTCCAGAATGATCACTTTGGAAAAGGCCATGTTCATATCTCTGACACACCCCAGCAAACGCCTTTATCAGGTGAGACCCAACGACACAATCTGATATCAATGAAGTTCATTAGTCAGTAATGAAAATTCACCACTTGGTCACTCTGTAAATATTCCCTGCTTATCTGTTCTATGTTGCACTTGAGATTTCAATTTCCACCCTTTAAAAATATTGCAAGATGCTTGTTCACACAAACATCTTATAGACATGTAAGGACATATTCCTAATATCTCCCCCTGATGGTAAAGTCCTCCCTTAAGACTGGAGTTGGGCGCCATTCAATGTCTTTTCATCCCTGCCTGTCTTGTTAAATTCTTCCATCCAAGGAATGGACATGATACTAGAGGCAAGGACAGTGGCTGGGCGACCTGCTTTGAGAACAAATGGCCACATGCCTTTATTTCTCTTCCTATTTAGAGTTGGTGCCAATTTCCAGAGATTCATGAGGAACAAGGCTCAAAGAGCTCTCTGCCCAATTACCATGGTCAAACAAATTTTTACATTAAGCCTTGCCCAAAACTCTGTGAAAACTGTAAGTTATATATCTCTAGTTATCTTGAGGTGCATTGAGAAATTCTCAGATTAAAAAAAAATAGAATAAAGTTTAATTCATGTGATTTTTATAATGCCACAATTAGAAATGGCTAGCTACTGTTAGCGTGGGATCGTGAACTCAGGAGGTGGGGAAATACAAAAATAAACAGTACCTGTAAATTGCAAGATTGTTAAATTTTGAGAATTACTACAGTAAGCAAAGAAATAACATAAATGATGTCCTTGTTCTACAGCTGGAATGACTTCCTAACTAGCGGCTTTAAAAAAAATGGGGCTTTTACAAACGAGACATTTGGGCAATTTGGGGGTTACCTCATTCTAATTCCTCTGCTGTGGCTAGTCAGCTGGGGTGGATAGAAAATGTGCTGCTTTATTAAATCTTTCTGAGAAAGCAGCAGTGAGAAGAAGTACAGTTTTGTAGTATATCTGCAAATTTTCTCCCATATCTGGCTCCAAAGAACCCAAGAAGCAAGCCAGGTCCCACACCTATAGACATGAGGACAGACAGAGGTATTATACCCTGCCTTCTACATTGTCTCCCTCATGTCCCCAGGAGTTCTGAGGCTATAGGTCTGATAATGATAATAGCTATATGTTCTAGCACTTTCTAAGCACTTTGCATGTATTGATTCATCTGATTCTCATAACAATCCTATAGGTTACCTTCTCTCCACGTCCCATTTTACAGATAGGAAAACTAAGCTGCAGGGAAGTTAAGTAACTCCTTACTTAGTGTTTTATAGCTTCTAAGGGCAGGAGTTGAGATGTGAGTCCAATCTGACTCCACAGCCCACACTTTAACTACAAGTACTACATGGCCTCTCTCATTAGTTGCTGGGTAAGTGAACTTTTTGCCTTACTGAGATGGGTGCATTAGCAAGGAGGGTTCTGCTTCCAGAATGTTTCTTGACCAAAAGATAGACCTTGAAATAGGCCTACCTACAACTCAAGGGTGAAAACTTTCAAAGAGGGAATGAGACACTGTGCTTGTAAAAGTTGTTGTAAATGAAATTCATGGCTAAGCTGCCCAGCTCCCTGTTCAGGAGGTGAAATTGCTGTGGAAAGACCTCACGCTGGACACTCCAGTGCAGTAGGTCTGAGAACAGGCACAGGCATGTGAACTTTTAACTCCCCTGAGTGGTTCTGATTGAAAGAACTGTTTCAAGTCCTGCCCAAACCCCTCATGAGGAAAAACAGACTCACACAGATTAAGAAACTTGGCCAAGGTCATAAATGTAGTTACTGGCAAAGATAAGACTATCCTTCAGGCCTTCTGATTCTCGGTCCCATGTTCTTTAGCTGGTAGAGCATTGAAATTTTCTTCTACAATTGTGCTTTTGCCTGTTTCTGTATAATGCTTATTATGAGTGTTTTGCTTTATGCAGTTCACAGCAGTGCTCTTTGGAACTACAAGTTCATCACGGTACATCGTCCTGGAGCACTGTCTTCTATTGTTATGTGGTTTGCCTCTATTCATATTTTTGCCTTTCGTTTGTTTTCTTTTGGTACTATTTGGATGGTATACTTCTTTGACCCTTTTACTTTCAACTTTTCTATGTGGTGTTGTTTTAGTTTTTTTAAAATTTCAGCTGTATTGAGGTATAATTGACAAGTAAAATAAGATATATAAAGTGTACATCTTGGGGATTTGATATACATACACACTGTGAAAGGATTCCCCCCATCTAGTTAATTAACATATCTATCACTTCACATATTTATCTTTTTTTTTTTTTGGTGAGAACATTTAAGTTCTACTCTCTCAGCAAATTTCAAGTATGTAACAGTGTTATCAACCATATTTAACATGTTTTACCTTAGATTCTCAGTCCTTATCATCTTATAGCTGAAAGTTTGTACCTTTCTACCAACTTCTCCCTGTTTGCCCCACCCCCTAGCCTCTGGTAACCACTCTTCTACTCTCTATTTCTATGAGTTTGACTGTTTTTTTAGATTCCACACATAAGTGATATCATACAGTATTTGTCTTTCTCTGTCTGGCTTATTTCACTTAGCATAATGCCCTCAAGGTCCATCCATGTTGTGGCAAATGGCAGGATTTCCTTCTTTCTCATGGTTAATATCCCATTGTATATACATACCACATCTTCTTTATCATCTGTTGACAGACTCTTAGCTTGTTTCCATTTCTTGGCTATTGTGAATAATGCTGCTATGTGGTATTTTACTAAGTCTTATTTATTGTCCAATCTGAAAGACTCTTTCTTTTAACAGGTGAGCAATATCTGTTTCCTTTATTGTGATTACTAATATATTTTAGATTTATTTCTGCTTTCTTTTTTTATTGTATATTCACTACTGTCTTTCTTTGCATTTCTTCCTATTTTTATCCGCCTTCTTCGTATTGACAAAGATTTTATATTCTCCTTTCACCCCTCTGTTTCTGGAAGATTTTGATTTTTTTATTACTTTGTTCTAACTTTGAAATTTTAGCATGCATACCTAATTATTCATATTTCCTATAAATCTGAAAGGTATCCTGTATTTTGATCTTCTTCTCAACAGAGACAGGAACTCAGTACCCTTTAACTAATTATTGAGCATCTTTTCTATCCCCACATTTCTGTAGTTTTACTTTCACCTTTAAAAAATAGCACAAAAATAATGTTTACCGTCAATAGATAATTAAATGCTAATTCTTATATTTACATCCCCCAAATTTTCTTTTCTTTTTGCTGAAGTATATTTGTACTCGTTCTTTTATTGGGAGCCTATGCATGTTAAATTTTTTCGGTCTTTTTATGTGTGAAATGTCTCTATTTTCTCCTCACTTTTGAATAGTAGTTAGAGGTTGACAGTTATTTTCCTTCTAGCACTGTAAAGATACTATTCCTTTGCCTTTTGGCATCCACTCTTACCGATGTGAAACCTGATATCAACATAATCACAATATTTCTAACTTGTTCTTTTTCACAGTAATATGCTGTTTTATTTCTCCCTATTTTGTCTCATAATTTTTTCTTCTTCTTCATATATGTAATACCTTTATTTATACCTTTGAGTATCTTAAACATCCTTATTTAATGTCTTTTTCTTGCTATTCTATTGCTCGAGCCAAATAGTAAATCCATTCTCAAGTATTGATTTGGTTAGTTGCCTTTTTTACGTAAGTTTAAACCCATTTTAACACTTGCCTTTTTTATTATGAGACCTAAATCCTCTATTTTTGCAATATTCCTCTCTCTTTCTCTCTCTCCCTCTCTCTCACGCACACATATACACACATACACTCATGTGCACACGATTTACTTCTGCAACTCTTTTTTTATTTTCCAGGCATTTACATCTGGATATACTATAATATATCAGGCTCAACATGTCTAAAATAAAAGTTGTTGCATTCTTTTCCCCAAAACAGCTCTTTTTCTGGACGATGTTATTTCTGTTGACAATTTCTCCAGGTCTTCAGTTCACTCTGAAGTCATCCTTGATGCTTCCGCCATTTTTCCTCTGTAGTGCCTCTCCCATTGTGTCTTTATTTCCAATCCATCAGCCCAAACTCCATTTCTTGTCCTCACCACCACACACTGCCCCTGTCACAACTCTTTAGTCAGAATAATTGACACTAGCTGCCATAATAAGCAATACCTAAATCTCAGTAATTTCACAAAAGAAACTTTTATTTCTCACTCACATAAAGTCCAATACAGATGATTTCATGGTGGGTGGCTCTCCTCCAAGCAATGACTTATCACCTCCTCTGCTCCCCTACTTTATCGACGTTCCACTTTGGTGTAGGGCAGTCAGCATATAAATTCATTACCATACCATTTTTTGCCATACCCAGGAAAGGGCTCAAAAACTGCTGTTAAGGAAAAAAAAAGATTCAACTCTAAATGGTTCTGAGACAAGTGTACAGTTATTTGAGCAAGCTAATGTAGATACTACCATAAGAAAAATTAATTTAAAATTAGTTTAAAAAATACATGTAAATAAGGTATATGATGTAAAAGAAGCCAAAAAAAAAAAAAACTAGGAGAAAATACAGTAAACTTTGATATGATTTTGGCAATGCAAAAGATTTTCTGAGCCTAAAAGTATTGGAATAAATCACAAGAGAAAAGACATATAAGCCTGACTGCATAAAATGTAAAAGATAATTAACTGTTCAAAAAAAAAGCAGCAAAATTTAAAGGCAAATTTAGAACTCAGGAAAAATACTTTTAACACATATGAGAGACAAAGGGTAATATTTTCTCTCTTTTTTTTAGAAGTTAATAGCATTCTTTATTTTTACTATTAATAAACAGTCAAGTGTTTATTAAAAATCTCCAAAGGGTAATATTTTCAGCTTACAAAGAGTTTTTACCAACGAATGAGAAAATGATGAACACATAAAATGTTTTTTAAAGGGCAAAGAACCTGATTATAGGAAGAGGGAACAATAACAGGAGATGGCAAAGAACTGAAGCCTAGAAACATTCTACCTGGATTTGAATTCCTTCTCTAATTTCTCACTGTGTGCCTCAAAATCCTCATGTGGAAGGAAAGGATAACAAAATGCCTCCTCTAAGCATCCTTGTGAATGCTGATGAGCTCATATACATAAAATACTTACAATAGTCACTGACACAGAGTAAACTCTCAGCAAAACTTACCCAATATTATTATCACTACTTATGACAAATAAAACATATTCAAACTTGTAAATTATTAGAAATTGCAAATCTAAACAGCGTTATTAAATTAAATTTGAATGGAACTAAGATATCTGGAAAATCCCTAATTACTTGAACATTTAAAAAAAAAAACACTACTAAGTAAGCCATAGGTTAAAGAGGAAATCACAAGGATATTAGAAAATATTTTGAATTGAATGGAAATGAAAACGCAACATATCAAAGCTGTGGGATGCAGCTTAAGCACTGCTTAGAGAGAAATTTATAACGTTAAATACACATTAAAAAAAAAGAAAGATCTCAAATAAATGAATTAAGTGCCCACCTTAAGAAACCTGATAAAAAAATTAAATTAAATCCAAAGCACATGCAAAGCAAGAAATAATAAAGAGCAGAAATCAATGAAAATGAAAATTAAAAAAATAAGAAAAAATCATGAAAAACATTAAACTGGATGTCCTAGCTAATGCAATAAGATGAAAAAAAGGAAACAAAAGATATGATGATTGGGAAGGAAGAAATAAAACTTTTTTCACAGATGACATGACCATCTATGTAGAAAATCTGAAAGAATCAACAAAAAAACTCCTGGAACTAATAATCAATTATAACAAGGTTGCAGGATACAAGGTTAATATACAAAAGTTAGCTGCTTTCCCATATACCACCAATGGGCAAGTGGAGTTTGAAATTTAGAACACAATACCATTTGTATTAGCACCAAAAAAAATGAAATACTTTAGTATGAATCTAACAAAAAAATGTACAAAATCTATATGAGGAAAACTACAAAACTCTGATGAAAGAAACCAAAGAAAAATAAATAAGGGGAGTGATATTTCATGTTCATGGATAGGAAGATTCAATATTGTCAAGATGTCAGTTCTTCCCAACTTGATCTATAAATTCAATGCAATCCTAATCAAAATCCCTGCAAGTTATTTTGTGTATGTTGATAAACTGATTCTAAAGTTTATATGAAGAGGCAAAAGACCAGAATAGCCAAAACAGTATTGAAGGAGAAGAATCAAGTTGAAAGACTGACACTACCCAACTTCAAGACTTATTATAAGCCATAGTAATCAAGACAGTGCACTACTGGCAAAAGAATAGACAGATCAATGGAACAGAATAGAAAGGGCCAGAAATAGACCTACATAAATATAGTTAACTGAGCTTGACAAAGAAGCAAAGATAATACAATGAAGAAAAGATAGTCTTTTCAACAAATGGTGCTGGAACAACTGATGTCTGCATGCAAAAAAAAAAAAAAAAAAAAAACCAAAAAAATGAATCTAGACACAGACCTTTCACCCTTCACAGAAACTAACTCAAAATGGATCACATTAAATATGAAATACAAAACTCCTACAGGATAACATAGGAGAAAATCTAGATGACCTTGGATTTGTTGATGATTTTTTAGATACAATACCAAAGGCATAATCCATAAACAAAAGAATTGATAAGCTGGACTTCATTAAAATTAAGCATTTCTGCTCTGCAAAAGATACTATCAAGAGAATGAAAAGACAAGCCACAGACTGGGATAAAATATTTGCAAAAGACATATCTGATAAAGGACTGTTGTCCAAAATATACAAAGAACTCTTGAAATTCAACGATTAAAAGACAAACAACCCTGGCCAGCCTGGTGGTGCAGCGGTTTAGTTCGTGCTTGGCAACCCGGGGTTCGCGGGTTCAGATCCCAGGCGCCCGCCAACGCACTGCTTGTCAGCCATGCTGTGGCGGCGTCCCATATAAAGTAGAGGAAGATGGGCACTGATGTTAGCCCAGGGCCAGTCTTCCTCAGCAAAAAGAGGAGGATTAACAATGGATGTTAGCTCAGGGCTGGTCTTCCTCAAAGAAAAAAAAAAGACAACCCAATTAAAAAATGGGCCAAAGACCTTAACAGACACCTCATCAAAGAAGATATACAGATGGGAAATAAGTATATGAAAAACCACTCCACATCATATGTCATCAGGGAAATGCAAACTAAAACAAGAATGAGATACCACTATGCATCTGTTAGAATGGCCCAAATCCAAAACATTAACATCACCAAATGCTGGCCAGGATGTGGAGCAACAGGAACACTCATTCCTTCCTGGTGGGAATGCAAAATGGTATGGCCACTTTGGAAGACAGTTGGCAGTTTCTTACAAAACTAAATATACTATTCATACAGTCCAGCAAATCCTTGGTATTTACCAAAGGAGTTGAAAACTTACGTTTATACAAAACCTGAGCACAGATGTTTATAGCACTTTTACTCATAATTGCCAAAACTTGGAAGCAACCAAGATGTCCTTCTGTAGGTGAATGTACAAATCAACTGTCTTACACCTAGAAAGTGGAATATTATTCAGAGCTAAAAAGAAATGAGCTATCAAGCTATGAAAAGACTTGGAGGAAACTTAAATGCATATTTCTAAGTAAAAGAAGACAAACTGAAAAGGCTACATACTATATGATTCCAGCAATATGACATTCTGGAAAAGGCAAAATTATGGATGGAGTAGAAATATCAGTGGTTGCCAGGGGTTGGGGGGGGGAAAGGGATAATACGGGGAGCACAGAATGTTTTGGGGGCAGTGAAACTACTCTGTGTGATACTATAATGGTGGATACATCTCATTACACATTTGTCCCACCTCTTAGAATGTACAACACCAAGAGTGAACCTTTATGTAAAATATAGACTTTGGGTGATAATGGTGTGTCAGTGTAGGTTCCAATGTAGGAACCACTGTAGGTTCATCAGTTGTAATAAATGTACCACTCTAGTGTCGATATTGATAACTCAGGAGGCCATGCATGTGTGGGGACAGGGGTATATAGGAAATCTCTGTACCTTCTGATTAATTTTGCTGTTCACCTAAAACCGCTCTAAAATAATTAAGTTTATTAAAGAAAATTGTTAAAGAAAAGCAGAGAAGACAAAAAAAAGGGAAACAAAGGAAACAAAAAACAAGTGTGATGAATACAAAATAGTTACAAACCTACCATCTTGATTGACTGGTAGTTAAAATTGGTAGATATTAGTCCAACTCTACCAATAACCACTTAAATGTGATTGATCTAAATACACCAAGTAAAAGACAAAGATTGTTTGAGTGTGTCAAAGAAACAAGACCCAACTATGTGTTATACACAAGAAACCCACTTTAAATATAAGGACACAGATAGGTTAAAAGTAAAAGGTTGAAAAAAGATATACCATCTAACATTTTTTTAAAAAGCTGGACTACCTATATTAATTTCAGACAAAGCCAACTTCAGAACAAGGAAAATTATCAGGGATAAAGAGGGGCATCACATCATGATAAGGTGTCAACTCTCCAGGAAGATATAATGGTCTTTAACATAAATGCACCTAACAACAGAGTATCGAACTATATGAGGCAAAGACTGATAGAACTACAATGAGAAATAGAGAAACCCACTATTCTAGCTGGAGATTTCAAAGCCACTGTTTGTGTAATTGATAGATCAGGCAGGCATAAAATCAGTAAGGATATAGTTGAACTGAACAGTACCATCAATCAATTGGATGTAACTGACACATAGAATACTTCATTCAGCAACAGCAGAATATACATTCTTCTCAAGTTCATATGGAATATTCACCAAGATAGAACATATTCTGGGCCAAAACACACCTTAGCAATTTAAAAGAATAGAAATCATACAAAGTATGTTCTCAGACCACAGTGGAATTAAATTAGAAATCAACAACAGAAAGATAACTGGAAAATCTCAAAATAGTTGGAGATGAAATAACACACTTCTATGTAACACATGGATCAAAAATCTCAAAAGAAATTAAAAGGAAATATGCTAAAAAGTTAACAGTGATTATTTCTGTGTAGTAGAATATGTGTCATTTATTTTCTTTGATAATTTTTCACATTTTCTACAATTTTCTATGAGTTACTTTTATGATTAGAAAAAAAAGTTTTAGATTATTTAAAAATATATATTGAAAGGTAGAATTTGCAGACCATGGTGACCAATAGTGTAAGAGATGAGGAGTGGGTGAGGAATCAGAGATGAGGATAGCTGAGGTATTGACTAGTACGTAAAAATGTATTAAACCATATAGAAGTTATAGAAAAACAGCATGTTTGGAGACTAATGAAAATGGTTTGGTTTGGAGTCCATTTAATTTTGAAACGTGATTATTAAATACATCTAATATATGCAATTTTAAACTAAAGTTTGAAGCTTGGCAGAGTTAGACCTGTTTTTCCATCATGTAGGGTGGCTCAAGTGTTTAGAATAGAGAAGCTCTTCCAGGAAGAATGAGAAGAGTGAGGAAAGAAGAGGATCAAGAATAGATTCCAGGGGCCGGCCCGGTGGCGCAGCGGTTTCGGCCGCGCTTGGCAGCCCGGGGTTCGCGGGTTCGGATCCCGGGCGCCCGCGGACGGCACTGCCTGTCAGCCATGCCGTGGCGGCATCCCATATAAAGTAGAGGAAGATGGGCATGATGTTAGCCCAGGGCCAGTCTTCCTCAGCAAAAAGAGGAGGATTAGCAACGAATGTTAGCTCAGGGCTGGTCTTCCTCACCAAAAAAAAAAAAAAAAAAAAAAAAAGAATAGATTCCAGCTCCAACATTGAAGTGACAGATGGAAGAGGAGAGGCAGGCAATTGTTTGGGAGGTAGAAGAAGAAGTTGAAGTCAAAATGGGAGAAAGGGATGTCACAAAAGTTAAGGGAGGAAAGAATTTCAAACAAGGAGAGATTATCAGGGTCAAAAAGTACAAAGAAAGGTCCAGTCCTGTGGCATAGTGGTTAAGTTCGGCGTGCTCCACTTCAGTGGCCCAGGTTCAAGGGTTCGGATCCTGAGTGTGGACTTACATCACTCATCAGCCATGCTGTGGCAGTGACCCACATACAAAATAGAGGAAGACTGGCACAGATATTAGCTCAGGGCTAATCTTCCTCAAGCAAAAAAAGAGGAAGATCAGCAACAGATGTTAGCTCAGGGGCAAATCTTCCTCAACAATAACAAGAATGTACAAAGAAGTCAAATCATTTGAGTACTGAAAAGATACAGCATATCAGAGATTTCAGGGTTAGGTTCCTTGCCTTGCTGCATTTGAGTCCCAGCACTACCAGTTATCCTTCAGACCTTATCCTTCAGAGGACAAATTGCAGTGGGTTGAGCTATGACTGGGAAGTGTGGGAGAGGAATCAGAAAATCAACATGATTCTTTTAAGAGATGTAAAGGAAAGAGGAGATACTGGGTCTCTGTATGAGGAAAGTAGAGTTAAGGGGAAGTTTTTTTGTATGTTTCTAGCTTGGTTTTTTTTAGCATTGTGGAGATTTTTACCCATACAAACCAAACAGAAGTAGCAAGCCAACTGGAAGATATTGAAGTTTGAGAAAAAGGACAGCCATCTGACAAAGGACGATGAGCATCAGAGGTGGAGATGCTGGTCTTGGAGACAGTTAAGAGCAAAATCCTCCAAGATGAGAGGGAATGAAGAATGGATGAAGATAGAGTTTGGGAGATGGAGGGATGACAGTTCAAGAAGCCGGAGACTTTCTATTTTCTTGGCATAATAGGCAGATAAGCTTAGGGTAGGGGTGACATTGAGGACTTGGGTAGACTGGCAAACATTCTGAACAGTAGATGAAAGGAAGAGGGGAGAAGCTCACTACAGATAAGGAAAGCTGAATTCTGTTGATAATAGAATATGTAATAACAGGTCTGCGGAGAATTATTTTTGAGTTTAAATTCTTTTCTTTTTTACCTCCCATTCAAGAAGAGAGAGGAAATTGTTTGGCCTCTTCTAGATTTGAGGAAAGTGGCCAAAATTAGTAAAATCTATTTTGTACCTGAATTTTAGTTGAGATCATCCTTAACTGAACCCTAATCATGTGGCAGGAACTATGCTAGACACAAGGAATACGAGTTCTGTCACAAGAGACTCATAGATATACAAGATGTCCATCACACATCACCTATATGTACATTCAATCTGTTTTAAGGTGAGTCATGAAATTCTAAGCAATAAATGGTATCTACATGTCTAAAATATGCATACTTTGGATACCTCTTTGTATATGTGTCTTTTATATTCTTTTATGAAAAGAATAAATCAAATTTAAAGGTGTGTTAATTACAGAAAAAAAAATCAAGTGATTGCTTTTTTAGAGAAACACCCATGGCCACCAATTAAAATATTAATTTACTGGGAGGAGCTCAAGGGTGTTAGAATATATGGGTGTGGGAAAGAGAAAAGAACCTTCAGGGAAATGCTGGGCTTATATGACTGCGCACAGAGGTCAGGGAGAAAGGAGAGTTTCAAGTGGCTATTGGTGAAAATTAAATCCATATAATGTCTAGAGCTCAGTGTGTAACAAATTGCAGATTCTTGATAAGTGGAATAATTCTGACTTAATTTTTGTCTACCTAATTGTGATTAAATTAGATATTTTGTAACCATAAAGGTGAATCTGAGAGTGGTGAGAGGTGAATCTCTGAGAGAGAACATTATAAGGTGGTCTCCTCACAGCCACTGAACCCCCAGTTCACACTACCGGGCTCTGCTGCTCCCCTAGGCTGGAGTGGCCTGACCCTTCATCCCTACATGTCTATGTCCAGGCTGTCCCATTAGACTCAGCCAAAGGTCCATTTTCTGCCTGAAGCCTCTGTAACTACTCCAGCTTAAGGAGCTCACACTCTTCTGAATATTTTGTCTCCATTGCCCATTTGGAAAAGCTGCAAGGCATAAAGCAAAAAAGTACAGGCTTCAAGATTAGATGAAAACGTGATTCCATTCTTACCTCCATGTGACCACAGACAAGTCGCAAAGCCTCTCAGAATCTTGCCTTCCTCTTACTTTATTTTGGTGTATCCCTTTTACGTGTGTGTCTTGTCTCCCAAGAGGGCCAGCTACATAATTTGTGAAGGCCAGTGCAAAATGACAACATGGAACCCCTTATTCAAAAAGCAGGAAAAAAGCTTTTTTCTTTCTTCCATAGTTTTTCTCTTTCTCTCAACCTGTGATAGTGTTTTTGATTTGCTGTTTAATGTTACACTCACTTGGGCATGGGGATACTTGCAAGGTAAGTACAAATCCTCAAAGGCACCCTGTGACTCAGCATGAAGGTGTCTGTGTCAGACCTTGACCCTTCCTGCGCATGTACCCAGGCCCCACCATTGGAGGTAGAGGGATGAGTGGTGGAAAGCCCAATCAGGGAGGAGAGGAGAGACAGAAGGAGGGATCACACATGGGCCAAGGCTCCAAGCCCCGAGTGTATGCTCTATTGTCTCATTGGACTTCACTTACAAAACAAATTCAAAAACAAAACTATTAAGAATTTCAAGATGGAAATTCCAAGGCATTAAACTCAAGTATGGGTCTCTCTTCTGAGTGTGAGCCCCATGTGACTATGCTGGTCACATGTCCATAAATCTAGCCCTGCCTCTCATAGATTTTAGGATCTTGAGTATGAGCACTGGTTGTTTTATATCTTTGAATCTTCTGTAGCACCTGTGCTTGACTGGGGCATTGCATTAGCTGGAGCATGGTAAATTGCTTTAATTGATTATTTTCCCATATGAGAAAATGAGTAAAGGATTATAGGCCTGGTGACCCCATTGCTGAATAGCAAATGGGAAAATTTTCTTTGCCTAGATGAGGGGAGTTGGTTCTCTATTTAAACCCAACTGGACCTCTGAGGAAACACTCCAGACTAAGTCCCAATGGATAAGTTTTATTAAGCATTTCCAGGAATTGGAGGCTGGGGGTGTAGATAGGAAGAGTACATAACTGAATAAACATGGAAGCTCAGTATTCCCTGAGGCACCTTGGAGGATCCAATATCTTCAGCTGAGGATGTGTTCTTTGAGAAGTGAAAAAATTACACATGTGTTTATATTTTCTATCTGGGATGTAGAAAAGGAAACCAGTTGAGATCAGTAACTCTGCAGAAAATGGAATGACTCACGAAATCAAACTTCATTGTTCAGGGGCCTTAGGGCAAGTCCTTCACTTTGGCCTCTTCTGCCAAGGAAGTCACGGAGACAGTTCAGTGTGGGGGCCACTGAGTTCACAAGACCTGGGCTCCAGGTGTGGCTTGCACAGCTGCAGCACTTTGATCTACACCATTTGGGGTCTGATTTTCATCTTCCAATGTGCAGTTCTGTCCTTTCTTGGCCTGATTGCTGTGGTTGAAGGAGCACACCTTCAGCATGAGTGCTTTTACACCATCTCTCTAAATTGCTTCCATATGAACACTGAACAGGGAATAGTTGTTATTATTTCTGACTTAGCTATGAGATAATTATAAAGCAACATGTTACCACCACTTTGTGATTTCTGTTCCTCATATGGGCATATTTTCTCCAACTCCTTTTCAGAATATAAGTACTTAACCAGATTAGATTTTCTTCATGATGATGAAAAATGAAGTTTTTAATCGATATTCTCTTTATCTCTACTTTCTTATATTTTATACAAGTGATGTCATTACTCAGGAGACCTTTAGCAGGAGTTTTCCAAACTCTGTTTACAACATTCTAACGCTCAAGGTTAACAACCGATCTGAGCATAATATGTCATTGGTTGCCTCTGAGGGGATTCAGAAGGTTTGGCAAATGCAATTGGACAGACATACAAGCAGCAACAGAAAGGCAGAGTTATATATATTTTGGAAGGCAATGGTCCCAGAGGAAATAACAAAAACGAAGGGCTCTGAGATGCTGTAGGAAAGAGCTTCCTCCACTTTGCTGTAATTTGAAAAGAATTTCTCTCCTATATAAAAACAACTATGCAATAAGTGTGGATTTTCTGGAAGTAGAAGCTTCTAGCAATAATTATTAAAATGTTATCTTACGTGTTCCTATTGCCAGTTTTTCAGATGTGTCATTTCTGGCCACAAGTACATATGGAAGATTTGGTACAAGTCACCACTGCTGTAAGCCCTGGGAGCTGTAGCCACAGGAACCATGACTAGAGCCTTAGCTTCAGGCTGGTAAACCAAAACCATGGTGGGCAGAAGTTTCCCCCCAGGGTGACAAAGTGTATTCAGACCTCACAATGAACCACCTGACTTGAGACTGTCACAAAGAATATCAAACTGGTGCATAGGATGCTCAGAAAAATAACAATAAAGGCAAAAAGACTGAGACAGAATCTCTGCATGAAGAGCCTTCCACACTCAAGCCAGCTGAGTCCTAAATATCAGAATATGGGGCAAGAATTAAAGGGAAGATGGACAGACAAGATTACTAAGGGCTTTGTAGGTATTAATGACTGGAGGTCAACTCTTTAACATGTCTATACAAGAGAGGGAATCTTGAATGAGGATATTTGATGATGAAAAAGTGACCTGTAAGTAAACACTTCACTCAGAGAAAAAGAAGGAAAATAAAAGTCTCACTTCCATGGAAAAGCTCTGAAAGGCCCTCCAGATTATGATGTGAGCACATTGGACATGGACTGCATCCCCTGTTTGCTCCACACAGAGGGCGTTCCCACACGACAGGGTGTGGGGTAAAGTGAGGACTTATGTACACTGTGATATAAAATGATGATAGGGCTTGGTTCTTGGCATGGCCCAGCACCAAGCTCTGTGGGCAGGGCAGGCCCTATTTACTCATGGGCTAGTCTGCCCCACACTAATCCTAGGGCACTGGGGCCACACCATCTCCTGGGGCTTCCTTGGTGCGTCATCATAGCCAGTGTAGGGCAGTGCCTCTCCAGCTGGCTCCAAAAATCAGAAATGAATAAATATAATGCATATTTATATTTGATTAGATCCCCTAATCAAATATAAGATTACATTTAGATCCTCTCACTTGAGCATCTCTTTTATGCAATTCCAATTTTTAAGTTGGGCCTATCAAACATCATATACATGCCGGTATATTCTATGGAGCTGACAAAAAACATTGACCTGTTATGTCTTTCTCCTGTGGGAGGACAATAAACATATAAAACATAGGTCTTAGGGTGGGAAGGAGAAGAGACTTGTTCAGGCTTCCCTAGGACTTTTGGCCTTGGATGAGACTAGGGTTGAGGTTAGGGTTGACCCACACACACACATGTACACACACATTCATACATACCACATGAAGTACAGAGGACAAGGTTCTTCTGATTTTTTGAGCCATTGAAATAACAATATTGTATAAAGGAGGAATTTTTTCAAATCCAAGATGCATCCTCAGAGGCAGCACAATTGTTGTTTCCCTAAGGAAGTTGCCCCCCTGGGACGTTAATGGGTGTTAGGAAAAATAAATCAACAAAAGAAAAAAGAAAAACAACCAGGTTCTATGGTCAAGTCAGTTTAGGAGAATCTGGATGAAACAACGTGACATTGATTTCTCCTCTACAGATTTCTTAGCACATTTGAGGTGTGAATGTGAATTGTCAATCTCTAAGAGGGGGATTATTAGACCCTGAACTCTATCTATCTGTCTCGATATCTATTTATTTGTCATGGAGCATCTTCCAGACCAGCATTTCACAGGCCTACTGGAAAAAATGTCAACCTCAGGTCCTTGGTAAGATATGCCATGCAAAAAGTGTGCTAGGCGCTGCACCCACGTAACAAAGTGACTACCCGCAGCGAGTCTAAAGGCATCATGATGTTCACTCTTCGACTTTGCAGTGATGTGACAGTTCCTAAAGCAGATGAAGACCTCTTCACCCGTGTCTGTCCCCCACTCCAGTCTTATTGCTCTTTTGCAGCTAAAGAGTAAGTTTGAAAGAAATTAGTGGACACATTAAAAACATAAACAAAATCTTACCACAGCTATACTGATGCACCCACACCAACATTTTGGAAGAGATGTTGATAGTGAATCAAACTTTAAAACCACGTAACCCCATCCTGTGATTCCAATCCACATATAAAAGGATAATCACGGGCTTGGGAAGGTTCCCAAAGGGGAATTTAGAGATTAGTGATTAATGAAATACAGTTTTTTCTCTTCAGCAATTTGATTTACTGGCTTCAGCTTGTAGGAGAGAGTGAGAAAAAAGAATTAAAACTTTAATTCACCTCCAAGATTGTTTTGAGCATTTTTACTTGTTTGCCCAAGTGACAGTATCTACTCTTTGCTTTTGATGAAAACATTTTTTTATTATTTTAACATAATTTCTAAAAATTAAATTATCTAGAAGCAAGTAAAAAGGCAGAGATTTCTTTTATAACTCCAGGAGAAAAAGAAAGTTCCCCCTAGGATATGGGGAAGACACGATGGAGACAGTGGTATTTGAGCTGAGCCTTGAAAAATGAATAGCAGTTTGCCAGTTAGAAAAAGGCAAGAGGTTAGCACTCCAGGGTGAGAGAACAACATGTGCAAAGGCATAGAGACATGAAACATCCTGAACATTCCAGGAACAGTGGGAACTCTGGTGTAGCTGGAATATAGGTATATGGCATAGACAGAAACAGCTGGGGAGGCTTTGGAAACCTTATTATAAAGGACCCTCTATACCATTCCAGTGAGTTTAAAGTTTCTTTTGTAGGCTGCCAGTGAAAGTTTCTAAGCATAGTAGAGTCATGTTTATTACATATATGTACTTTAGAAAGACAACCCTAGGGAAAACAGGATATGAGTGACTGGTAACCAGAGTGATCAGTTAAACAACTGTTGTAAAAGTCCAGGTAAAAGAGGCTGTGGCAAGGCCAGAGTGAGAGGCAATTCTGAGATGAAATGACAAGATTTAGTAACTGATTGGATGTGGTGGGAAGAAGAAAGGGCTGAAGACAGTCCCAGGTTTTCTAACCAGATGTAGGGTACTACTATTGAGAGAGCTCAGGATTGCAGAAAAGAGTATAGGTTTGGTGGGAGCAGCTCATAGAATCTGTTTAGCCTAAGCACAACCATTACAATGGGCTCAGGTAAAGGTGTGAAGAGGAAACCATTCCCACATTCTCACGGGAGCTTCTACGTGCAAGACCCAGTGTGCCCACAGTTTCTCATCTGTGGTCTTATTTGATTTTAGGGACTATTCTTTGTATATTGATATACATATACATACTGATATACTATATATACTGACATACTATACAGATATACTGATTTACTATATATATCCGCATATAAAATACCCACACCCACAGCTTCAGTTGGACCAGAAGCTATCATAAATCATATTGAGTTTGCTGTGATATCTTCAAGTTCAACAAATGATGAGTCAGATCAACTCCATGTCAAAGTGTCTTGCTAACCTGGGAGATATTCCGAAAGGCTTCCTGGTATGCTGGATCATAGCACAGATATGGGAAAAGGGAGAAAGATAAGTCTTTGACCCCCACCTGGTCACACCTAGCTTGAGTAAAGCCGGACAAGTACAAATACGAGAAGGCTTCTCATCTGAGTCCATGCCTGCTTTCTCCTCTGTTCCACCGCTTTGGTGAAGCCAAGATGAAGTTCACAGTGAGTAGATTTTTCCTTCTGAATTTATGACCTTATATTTGGAGACTGTTAACCTTCTGAGCTAAGGGGTCTGCTTCTTATGACAATCTCACTGTAATGAAAAAAATTCTTCTAAAAAATCTCTCTTTTCTTTCCATGGATTTGTGGTATTTATAAGAATCTCTATAGAAAAAGATAGTGATACTGGGATTAGACAGCTGTCTAAGCATCTTATACCACACTATCTTTAATGAAATTACTTTCCAGATCTGCCAGTTCAGGTCTGGGCACAGAGCAAGCAGTCCCTAAGCCCTAGATAATGCCTGATCTTTCCCCACATTCCTGAATTCCTTTTTCGACCCAAACTCCCGAATATAGTCAATCAAGATTAAAAGCTTATTATCCAAACAAATGGGTGAGAGACTTACTGTCACATTCCCTGCTGTAAAATGAATCTCCAAGTAAGAAAATTTTGCCTTGGACACTGTCCATAGTCATTTATTCATGAAAACATCTAAGCAGGAAGCTAGTGCAGCATCTCACCTGTGATCCCAGGTAAAAGGCTGAGAGTGTCACAGGTTGACAATAAAATTCTCCCAGGGTAATGGGTGGTACCGTGTGTCTTTTATAACAGGATGCAAAGGGGCTAGAGTCAGACAAATATTTTCATTTCTTAACATACTAAACACTAAAATATATTACAGCAGACTCTGCTTCATAATGGAGTTTGCAAGTGTAAAATAATTACCTAAAAATAAGTTCTAATAACGTCAAGGTTAGAAAAAAAAAAAAGGAACTCCAGAGAGGGGTCAGATCTGATTTCTGTCCTAGTTCAGCCATGAACAAGAGATACGACCTTGGCCAACGCATTTAACCTCTGATGATCAATTTTCTTATCTGTAAAAGGATTGCATTGTACGAGTAGATCTCTAAAATTTCTTCCACCTATGACTTTTTAGGAGGGTAATTTTTACCACCTTCTTAAGTTATCACAGGAAAAATTAAACAAATTTAAAAATTACCTTGAATCATCAGTGCAGTTCTCAAACCATCTTGTCCCAGGCAAAGGAAATGAGACTAGGTACTCAGAATTGGGCACCCTGCATAAAGCTCTGTGTTCTGATAACCCATACCATGTACCCAAAGACAAATGACTAACCCAGGTATTCTGGGACAGTTATTGACTTCCCTTCTGCTTACCACACTTGACAGCCAGACACTACATCCTTGGTCTCTCATCATCAGCATCAAAACTATTTGCTAATCCATTGCTTTAAAAACACTTTTTAGGTAAAAGAGTACTTCTGCTATTAGGAGGTCTAAGAAGAGAAGAAAGCATCACAGATCAAATATGAAAATTAATTTAAATCACTTTCAGATGTGATTCTCAGGATTTATAACCATTTTCATATCACACATGCTATTCATTTTTGGATTTATTTTTCAATATACTGAAACTTCATCAGTTTCTTCATAAGACTCACATTAAAAAGTTCTAAAAGTGTATATCCCAATAATATAATTACTGTAAGAAATTAATCCACAAGTCTACATTATCATTAAAACTTTCTATGGTTAAAAAAATACATTAAAGATTTCTATGGTTAAAAAAGCATACAAGGTCAAAGAAGAAAAGACAGGCCACTCAAGAGAGTGGTAAAATTAGTAAATATTTTTCATACGCTTGGATAGAAAAAGAAAGAAGAGAACATTGTTTTGCCATGTGACCGTAGGCCAATATTATTTGTGATTTCAGATTGTCTTTGCTGGACTTCTCGGCGTCTTCCTGACTCCTGCCCTTGCTAGCTATGTAAGTCTCACTTTTTAAAGTGTATTATTACCAAAAGGCATTTGCAAAGAAATGTGGTATTAAATCATTGTCAATTTCTTATAAATTTCAGAATATCAACGTCAATGATGACGGCAACAGTAATGGAAGTGGGCAGCAGTCAGTGAGTATCAACAACGAACATAACGTGGCCAATGTTGACAACAACAATGGATGGAACTCCTGGAATTCCATCTGGGATTACCAAAATGTAGGTACTCAACATGCAATTCCCCTTCTTTACAAATGTGATGTTTCTTTTTTAACAACAAAATGTTTGCCTGCTAACCATAAAAAAAACTAAAAATAAAATAAATTCCAACTGCACGTGAGCATAGAGTTACAAGTAAAAGTGCTCACCCAGTCTCACTCCCGAGATATAATTGCTGTTAACAAGTTTCCCACAGTTAGTTAAAATTCAAACCAGTGAACAGTAATTAGGATCCACTATGTTCAAGGGATTGTGGGGTTATTCAACAGGTATGAACATCCTTTTGCCTTGCTGCAGACACCTTCAATAATAATGAAAGACCTACACAATATTACTGTTGCCAAAATATAGCCTATCTCATCCTATCTTCAATTTCCTTCTAGAAAGACAGAAATTGACATTTCACTGTAACACTCAAGGACCAAAGGAAATGTAAATGACAATATTAATTGGTAAGGGAAGCAAAAAAACACTTAGCTCTGGTTAGGGAGATCCAATTTTGTATTTAACAAACTTTATACTTTTAAAAAGCCAACTCTTTATTCTTTCAGTTTTATCATCTGACCACTTAGAAAACTAATTCCTGTCTTATCTGCCTCCTTGAAATGTTGTGAAGACCAAAGGAGATTAAAATGTGATAGCAATTCAAAGTTTATTTCAACAAAACAGACATACATAGAGTGACTCTTACCATGCTGGAACCTGAAGATAAAGCGACGAGTTAGACAGTCTCTGCCTTCAAGGTCTTTGTATCCTGTCCTTACAAAGGTTCGCAGTAGATATGATTGCAAAATAGGGCCAGCATTCCCTGCTCCCATTCCAGTTCATCTTGATCCTGGACTTCCATTTCCCTCTGCTGGTGAAACTGATTTCTGATGAGAAAAGCTCTTTGGAGAACATACTCCTCACTATCTACCATCTTCTTTAACAGAGCTTCGCTGCAACCAGACTCTTTGACAAGAAGGCGTGCATTGTGCACAAAATGAACAACGATGTCATGCCCTCTCTTCAAGACCTCGATGCACTGGCCAAGGAAAAGAAGGTAAACATAAAAGTCTTTTTATTTTTACTCAGGGAAGGTCTTATGATCTCCAGTAAATAATGAGAAGGTCACAATTGTTCCCTCTTAACCACAGTATGTTGTAGTGTGTGGCACAACAAAGAAAGAGGAATTAGTAATTGCCTGAGGAGCGGCAGCTGCCGTCACACTCAAATGCTGTGGCTCACATCTGCCTCGGCAGAGGCTGAGCAGAACACCTGATAATCTTTACTGTTAGAGGAGCAAAGCTCTGCTCATACCAATGGGAGCCCTCAGCACTTCAAGGACTTTTCTTTTTTGCAAGACTTGGGTTAGGTTTATTAGATTTAGCAAATGAAAATAGAGGATACCCAGTTAAGTTTGAATTTCAGATAAACAATGGATTTTTTTTAGCATAAGTATGGCCTGCGCAATACTTGGGACATACTTACACTAAAAAATGATTTGTTGTTTATCTGAGATTCAAATGTAACTGAGTGTCCTGTATTTTATCCCACAACCCTAGTTGGGATGGGTGAAGAGAGGGGATCCATCATTCTTTAAAATGTTTGCCTTAGTTCATATTCCTATAACCGATAAATGGACACCTTTCATTGACAAGGTAGAGAAAATAAATAAACTGCATTCTCAGAAGCTGATTATCATATAGCTCAATCCAAGAAATATAAGATGACCAAATGAGGTCCAAGCTTCAGAATAAGCTTAGCCTCAGACTTCTGGTTTTACGAGAAGCTGAGGTTTCAAATCAGCTAAATCTCTTAGGACACTTAGAAATTCTGAGATATGCAGGGTTAGAATTGGCTCTTCATTTTGATTATGGAAAAATTATAGCCAAGCAATACCCCCATCGGCCTTGGACCTAGCCCGTAATTCAACAAACCACTGGGGTTGGCATTCATTCTCTCTTCCTTTCCACCTATCTTCTCCACACTCAGCTTCAGGGTAAAGGAACAGGGGGACCACCTCCTAGGGGCCTGATATACTCAATCAACCCTGACAAAGTCAATGACCTGGACCAGTTTGGAGAATCTATCTCTAGCATGTGCAGCGGGGTTCCAACATACATGGCTGAGGAGATTGAAGGTGAGTAGCCTTCATACTGTGCACTCCAAGTTAGTGCTGGTGAAATTGTCAGACTATTCTCAAGCATGTCCACAGAGGACACCAAAAATTACTCAGGAGATGGCAATCAAGGCTAACACTTATGTAGTGCTTGCTCTGTGCCACATACTATTCTACGTGCTTTAAGTGTATTAAATCATTTGCTCCTAACAGCAATCTTATGTGATAGATTCTATTGCTATTCTCACTCTCTGGATGAGAAAACCGAGGCACAGAGAGAGGTCACAAATCCCTTGCCTGGATCAATCCCAAGCATTTTGCCTCTGGATTCTGTCCCCTCAACCATTCTGAAATACTGCCTTTCAAGAGTGGATCTGGAGCAAATGCAAGACATACTCAAAGGAAAGCACGAATGGCTAAATGACAGGAGATTGCCAATGGAATCTATTGATTTTCATAGCTCAGTCACTTAATTTCTGAGCATTCAAAGAATAACTTAAACAAAAACAAAGTATTCACCTAGGAACCGAACCTAACAGCAACTTTCCCAATCTCTGAATTGATTGATTTAATCTCGATAGATAGATAGATGTTGAAATTAGTGCATAGCTAGTTTGGAAACTGTGTGACACCTCAAAAAAAAGAGTTCTTAAAAAGACATTGATATTGGTTTCTTCTTTTCTTTGTACCAGGGCCAAGTCTGTTTTTTTACTCAGAAAAGTGCTTCGTTACTAATATACTCTGGATTCTGAACATTTCTTTCTGTGGAGAAACATTGGAGAACTGAAAAAAAAAAAGTCACCATGGATGTAGTCAGCAAAATATTCTATGCAGAAAAATATGGGTTCTAATGGTTTTTATCATGTCATTCTGAAATGTTTTCTGCTAGTTATGTCTAATTTCTTTAACTTTCAATAAACCACTTAGCATTGAATTCAGTTATTCCTTATGATTTTTATTCGGAATGCACAGGATCAAAAGTGCAAGGTGGTGGCGGCAAGGTGTCGAAGTTCATTAGACCCAATTGTTGGCCTATATTTAGGACCTGTCTCTTATTAAAGAACTCCTTCGGGTGCTTTGGACATTACTAACCACAGCTCTGGGAGTGGTTCCAAGACCATCCAACTGCTCTGAAGACTGCTCTATAGTTGATGTGCACAGTAACATTTCAGATCAGCAAGGGCAGAAATCCACTCAAAATAGCTTAAGCCAGAAAGGGGGGTTTATTACAACGATGTAGGAGTATCTAAAATAATCTTAGGCCAAGAAAAGCAGCTGGGTATCAAAGAGACTGAAACCAGAAACTATATTGACACTAAGACCCAAGTCTCCTTCTCTCCCCCTGAAACCACATATTAGCTCTTCTCTGTTCCTCTCTAAATTCTACTTCCCTCTTCTTTCCATCCTGCAGATGGCTTTTTCTGTACTCATGACAGAAGATGGCTGAATCAAAACACTAGTCTCATCTTCCGTGTTTACATGTCTTTCCAGCTCAGGAGGTAATGTCTAATACTTTTGAATCCCAATTCTAATTTTTCTTGACCCCATTTGCTTAAAGAGTCTACAGTCTCCACTCATTAATGGCCAGAGGAGGAAAGTCACACGGTACACATACAGCACTGGGGTCTCCACTGAAGGAAAAAGAGCTCAGAGAAAATACCAAATTTTGTGTATTACAATATGAAACTACAGTTCATTTTTCAAAATTGTTCTCATACATTTTTTTTAAATCCCTGGATGCTGTAAGAGTATCTAATCCATTCCCATGTCTTCAGATGGAATATCCCTAAATAATCCTAGTAAACAAAACTAAAGAGATTGATTTCCACCATTGGGAAAAACGCCAATATTTACCAGTCCTTATTGGAAGGAAATATAACTTTCTTTATCCTGAGGCAATTTCATTGCTGTTCACATGAAGTGTACTACCAGACTAGTAGAACTTCAAAAATATCCTGAAGCCATGAGGTATAGAAAACTTTCAAAGACCCATCAAAGATCAAAGTCTTAGATACTGCCCTACTGTGAATGAGAAAGAAATAAAACTGTGACTCACAAACTGGATAGAATGTCATGTATCTGACTTTGGGGAACTGGTGAATCCCACGTCTCTTAGAAGAATTTTCTCATCACCATTTCAGTAAAAAAATTAAATTTACTAGGAAGATATAAAATTCTAGGTTATATACACCTTTCAAAATATATGAGTGAAAAATTGTAAGACTTGCAAGGAGAATTTAACAATCTCACTATCTTAGTTAAAGATTTTAACACATAATTTTCAATGACTTACAGACAAAGCAGTTAGGGATATTAAAAATGTTTAATGCAATTAACAATTATTTTAATGAAAATATATAGAACACTACAGAATACATATTCTTTTTAAGCATGTATGAGATAGTTACAAATATTGATCACATGCTGAGGCATAAATTAGATCTCAAAAAAATTCAAATGATTGACATCATAAAAAACACATTTTTCTGACTTCAATTTAATTAAGATGGAATAAATACTCCCCTCCAAATAAAACAAGACAGTTCCATTTGTTTTGAAATTAGATGGCATACTTCTAAATTACACATGAGCAAAGAAAAATTCATGGTGAAAAGTAGAATGTGTTTAGAACCGTGCAACAATGAAAGCACTACCTATCAAAACCTTGTGAGTAGCAGCTATAGAAAAGTTTAGGGGAAAATGTAGAGGCTTAAATGCTCATTTTATAAAAGAAAAAAGGCTAAAAATTGAGTCAAGCATTCAACTTTAGAAATGAAGGAAAAGCATAAAATATCTCAAATAAGTGGAAGGAAAGAAATAATATTGACAATATCAGAAGTTAATAACATAGTAAGCAAACATATAATAGTAAATCTCAACACAGTCAAAAATTGGTTCTTTGGAAACCAATAAGTATAAAATTTACAAACTTTAGGTAAAATTGACCAGAAATAAAAAGAGATAAATCACAAACAATGCTAGGAATAAAAAAGGATATTAAGCTACAGATGCCACAGATATGAAGATGTTAATAAAATGGTATTGTGAAAAACTTTATGTCAATAAATTTGAAAGCTTAGGTAAACTGAATTTCTAAAAAACTAACCTACCAAATCTCACTCAAGAAAAAATATAAAGCCTAAATAATTCTATAACCCATGAAGGAATTAGCTCAGAAGTTTAAAAACTTCACACAAGAAAATTCCAAGTCAAGATGGTTTTTGCACTGAGATTTAATAAACTTTGAAAACACAGATTATTCTAATCTTATAAAACTATTCAAGTGTATAGGCAGGAAGAAGTACTCTCCAACTCATTTCATGAGACTATTATTAACTTGATTCCAAAACCTGTCAGAGATTATATGAGAAAGGAAAAGTACAGGGAAAACTCTGTCATGAATATAGATGCAAAAGGTCTTAACAAATTTATTGCCAGTCAACTGAGGAAAGTGTAGGAAAGATCATGCAACATGACTATGTTGGATTTTTCCTAGTAATGCCAGGTGGTTTGATATTAGGAAATCAATAATCAGTAATTTACCACATTAAAAAGATCAAAAGACAACAGTCCTATGGTGTATCTCAATAATACCAAAATTATATGATAAAGTTGAATATTCATTTATAATAAACAAGTAATTCTTAGAAAATTTGGGATTAAAAGAAACTTGATTAAACTGACTAGGATCATCTAAAAAAATGTACTGTAAGTATCATGTAAAACAATAAAAACATTCCTGTTAAAACAAGAAACAAGACAAGATGCCGTCCATCACAACTTCCAGAAATGCTGTACTGAGAGTTAGTAAAGCAAGAAAAAGAAATATTAAATATAGAGAAGAAAGAAAGAAAGAACTATCATTATGCCCAGATGACATGGTTTTCTGTGTAAAAAAACCACACAAATCTATAGATAAGTTATGGGAGTCAGAGCATTTAGAAATGTTCTTGCATATAAAAATAACTATCAAACATGAATTGCATTTCTACATATCAGCAGCAAACAGATAGAAACTTTAATTTTTTTAACGCATTTGTAATAACAGCAAAAGATATGACGTATCTAGGAAAGATCATTTATTTAACAATATTTCTTAAGCACCTGCTACACACATAGCACTACCGCACACATTTGAAATCCATCAGCAAATAAAAATGCAAAGATCCTTGCCTCATGTAGCTAACATTTTAGTTAGAGGAGGCAGAAATAAGTGATAAATATAATTAACAAATGAACAAATACATAAATAAATAGTAGAATATTTGGTAGGATAGTATTGCATACTATTACATAGTACATTGGAAATTACAAATACTGAGGGAACAATGCAGAGCAGGGTAAGTGGAATCAAGAGTGCCAGGAGGGAAGAGCCAGTTTACAATTTTTAATAGGTATTTAGGATAGGCATCATTGAGAAGGTGACATTTGAACAAAGACTGAAGGAATAAAGTAGTTAGCCAGGCCAATATTTCCAGGAGAAAAGCATTATGGGCAAAGGGAATAGCCAGTGCTAAGGCCTAAGGCAGAGGGGTGCCTGGCATATTAAAAGTGCAACAAAGAGGTCAGTGTGGCTGAAGCAGAATGAGCAAAACGGAGAGTAGAAGGAGATGAAGGCAGAGAAGTAGTGGGGGACCAGACCATGAAGAGCCTTGTAGGCCATTATTAGAACTTTGGGTATTATTCTGAGTAAAACAGGGAGGCATTGCAGGAATTTGAGCCAAGATAGGACATGATCTTACTAAGTAATAAATTAAACAAAACATGTGCTAGACTTCTATGGAAACTTTATTGAGAGACATTAAAATAAACTAAATAAATGTGGATAAACCATAGTCATGAATTAGAAGATTCAATATTATAAGAATGTCAACTCTCCCTCAATCTATAGATTCAATACAATTCAAAACAAATTCCCAACAGGTCAGGAGTGTGCATGTGTTTGTGTGGTACATGACAAGCTAAATTTAGAATATGCGTGGAAGATCAAGGAGCCAGTTGGGAAACAATTCTCCAGAGGTTGTTTTTTTTTTTTTGGTGAGGAAGACCAGCCCTGAGCTAACATCCATTGCTAATCCTCCTCTTTTTGCTGAGGAAGACTGGCCCTGGGCTAACATCCGTGCCCATCTTCCTCCACTTTATATGGGACGCCGCCACGGCATGGCTGACAGGCAGTGCGTCGGCGGGCGCCCAGGATCCGAACCCGGGAACCCCGGGCTGCCAAGCGCAGACTAAACCGCTGCGCCACTGGGCTGGCCCCTTCCAGAGGTTTTTGATGTTTCTACACATATTGTGAGTAGAGGTACAGACTGCCCTTTGTTCTCAACTATTTTTGCAGGATGTTTGTATAGCAAACAGCTTTGGAAGATAGAGATAGTGTCTCTCTTTAGAGTTAAAAGCAGGCATGCTGTCTATTATAAAAGATTCAAATTCCCTAAGCTCAGGGTCCTCTCTGTAATGCAAGCCACTGTACATGCAAGCAACCATCTGGGTCCATATGCATCACTCCTATGGGACTTGTGGGCAAAAGGCACTGACACAAACATGCTCAAGCTCATACTCTTGGCTGTGCCATGACTAATAAAATCCTTTGTCCCTTACTGAGGAGTCTCATGTCTTCTGTCATCATCCATGAAGCTTTGGTGGGCTAACTTTTTAGATTTCAAGTAGGGTAAAATCTCAAACCCTTCTTGAAAGGTCCAAGAATAACCAAGTTACTAATGAAGAACAACAAAACAAGTGAAATTCACCTATCGAAGTATTATAAAGACATAGGAATTAAAACAATGTGATATAAGTACTGGGATATACAAATACATCAATGGAAAAAAATAGAAAGCCCACAAATAGATCCACATATCTATAAATGACTGAAATAGTATGTAGGTTGCATTCCAGGTCTGTGGGGAAAAAATGGGCTTCTTAAATAAGTGGTGTTAAAGCAACTAGGTAGCCATATGGAATAAAAAGAAATGGGAAAATGAAACCAGACCACTACTTCACACCATATTAAAAAAATAAATTCCAAGTATATTGAAAACCTAAATATGAAAGACAAAATAAAAAACCTTAGAAGATAATATAGAATAAGAACTTCATGACTAATGAAAGAGGAAAGGATTTGCTAAACTTTGCAGAAAAAGCCCTAGCCATAAAGTAAAATATGGACAAATTTCTCTACATTAAAAATAAGAATGTCTGTTTATCCAAAGACACCAAAAATAGAGTGAAAAGACAGGACACAAATTAGTATAGATCCTTGCAACACATAAGCTGGATGAAGGATTAGTATAAAAATTATATAAAGAACTCCCACTTTGCAATAACTAGTAGAAAAATGGACATGAATAAATTTCCAGCAGAAGAGGAATTCTGAATGGCCAATCTAGATATGAAGAGATCTTAACTTCCTTAGTAATAAGGAAAATGCAAATTAAACCATAATGAGAGATCATTTCATACCCTTCTGACTGGCAAATGAAAAAGTATGATATCAGGTGTTGGAGAGGATGTAGAGTAACAAGAATATAGCCAGGGCAAGCATCAAGTGATACAACTGCTTTGGAAAACAATTCAACACTGTCCAATAAGCTGAAGATGTGACTATCCTATGACCCAACAATTCCATTCTTAGGTATATATCCTAGAGAAATTCTTGCACATGGGCATCCAGAAAGGTACAAGAATGTTCATAGCAGCAGTGTTTGGAACAGCAAAAAACTAGAAACCATCCAATGTGTGCCAACAGTAGAATAGATAAATAAATCATGATGTGTTTATTTAGTAAAACACTAAACATCACAAAAAGAAAACCAAATTAATCACAGCCACACATGACAAAATGAATGACTCTCCGAAAAATAATGTTGAGTCCGCAAAGCAAATTGCAGAAGAAAATATACTGTATTTATGTAAATCTCAAAACCAGGCATAACTAAACAACACATACATTTTAGAAATGCATGCATATGTGGTGAAACTATGACTAAAAGCAAAAGAATTACAACAGGAAATTTAGTATAATAGTGTACTCGTGAGAGGGAGAGAAGGGTTCATGGAGGGGTGAATGGAAGACTTCCAACGTAGTGGTAATGGTCTCTCTCTCAAACTATTTTGAGGTGTGGGGAGTTCATGGGCATGTGTTGTATCATTATTCTTTATACTTTACGTATGTTTTTAAACAGTCTTTTGCACTTACTCAATGTTTAATTACAATTTGTAAAACTTAAAAGCACAGTAAGTAAGATCATGTTATGAATGCAATAAGATAGACCCATGTGGATGGAAAGAAACTCCTCTTTCATTCCAACACAAGGCACAGGCCTCTCATCTCTGGCTCAACCCTGAGGCTGGTGGCTCCAAGCATTCAGCCTTTAATCCCTGTCTCCAGAAGAGTGGTGTAAGTGAAAATGAGTTCATTCAGCACCAGGATGCGAAGAGGTCTGCCAAGAGAAGACGCTGTTCCTGGGTTGCGCCAGTGCCAAGCCCAGCTCTCCACAAGACTCTAAATCACTGCCTGGAAGCCTGCTGTGCATTCTCCCATTTGCAGTTTTGTTTGGCCCTGTGGGTAACCTGAGTAACTCACACCAAACCATGGCTCACCCTAGCGCCTCGGCCCATCGGGTCAAAAGGAGATACAGGGAGTATACAGAGCTGGCTTGTGGGGTCATCAGAAGTTTTAGTGACTTCATAACCCCAAGAGGCACCAGAAAGGAGTGGATAATATAAGCCCTTGCTCACTATTAGAATATCTTTCTGGTCTCCTCCCAATTGCACTTCTGACATAACTAAATAATCCAAACCAAACTTCTAGTAATTGGATACTTCCAGAACATTCACTAATAAATTTTAAACTAAAGTCAATTTTTCCAAGGTACTTTCATATGGATAGATACATATATCTGTTAACTAAGTTTTATACTTCCCAAAATGTGCAAAACTTAGAAATAACCTTTTAAGAATATCAGGAAGTACAACGAAATTCAAGCATTAGAGAAAGTATGCCAAACCTTACATTTAAATCACTCCTACCCAGATATTCAAATTAGGTTGGATCTGTTTTGACCATCCTCTTTCCTAGTATTATCTTGATCCACAAGATTCAAATCGGACAACAGAAGTCACAGCTCAGTTCCCTTAACTAAGAGTATCATCAATAGCACATCCTATTTGCAACTCTATATTTATGCTATTCATTCATTCATTCATTCATTTAACAAGTATTATTGAGCCCTCCTATGTGATAGACTTTTCCAGGCACTGGAGATAAAGTAGGGAAAAAAAGCAATGAAAGTGCCTGTCTTCATGAAGTTTACATTCCAGTGGTAGAGTAAAACAATAAACAAATAAATATTTAATATGTATAATGATGATAACTGTTAAGGAGGGAGCAGAATAACATAAGGGAAGAAAGAGAACCATCAATGGAAGGTTGAGGTGATAGAGGGGTTGCTATTTTATATTAGACAGGCTGGTGTGTAATAAAGAATATGGTTGGCCTCTGTCCTGGGTTCCTGGGAGGTAGTCTCTAAACTCTTGTCATTTCCCAAGTGAGATGAATGTCTTTGCTAGTCATAGTGGTCCCCTCAGACCACACCGGATAGTGTATGCTAATGAGATGGCTCACGGTGGACCCTTTGACAGTTTATGCAAAGAAGATGACTCAGGATGGGTTGGACATGCCAGAAAGACCAACCATGTGATTAGAGGGTTGAGGCTTTGAGCCACATGGTATCAGCCTGACCTCAGGGGAGGGGAAGAGGCTGGAGATTGAGTCACATGACCAACAAAACTAGAAACACCAAAGCTCAGGTAAGCTTACCTGGTTGGCAACATTCCACATCAAGGTGTCAGAAGGGTGATGATCTTAACTCTGTGGAAAGAGAACAAAGGAAGCTCCATGACTGGGACCCTCCCAGACCTTGCCCTGTGCATCTTTCTTTGGCTGGTTCTGATTTGTATCCCATTGCTACAATAAAACTGTAATTGTAAATATAGTGATTTCCTGAGTTCTGAGTCATTGTAGCGAATTATCAAACCTGAGGGGGTAGTGAGAATCCCTGAATTTGTAGCCAGCTGGTCAGAAATAAGGATGGCCTGGAGACTCCAAAATTTGCAGTGAGTATCTGAAGTGAAGGCAGTCTTGTGGAGATAATAATGTCTACAAATTTGATCATGTTGCTCCCTTTTCTACAATATCTACATTCTTTCTTTCTTTTTTTGCCTAATTGCATTGGCTAGAACATTTACAGCAATGTAAAATATGAAGGTAATAGCAGATATACTCAACTTATACCTCCACATTTTTCACCATTAAACAGCATGCCAAAGATACATTGGAAAATGTATTTTGTCTAATTTTTCTAATATTTATTGGATTGCCTTAACTTAAAAAAAGAAAGAAATTAATAAGATAATGTTTTGTGTATACTTGAAATGAACTATTTTAAATGAAGTAGGAGGATAAAACCTTGGTCAGATAAGAAAATGCTTCTATGATTTTAGCATTATTAAAAAGTCTGTTTCACAGTGCAAGATAAAACATTTAACTTAATCAGAAATGGGCTACAGCTTCTAATGAATTGTTCTTACATAATTGAAGTGCCCTGCTTTACAGTTAAGGTGCAGATAATGGCACCCTGGTCATATCTCAAAGTACCACCCTCAAAACCCATCTGCCAAGATTAGCAAAATTCCAATCTTTCTGTCTCCATAGGGCTTTTGCTCTGTCACCTCTTGACCATCCTGGGAGTGTACTCATGTCTAAAGAAGCTTCCTGGTTACTCTTGCTTCTGCATGGAACCAGAACCCAGACATGTCTCACTGAGCCTGGAAGATTCGTCAGTGGCTACCAGAACTTGCTGAGTTACAGCTATCACTGTGCCCCTAACAGGAAGTCTGGTTCTAATGCTAAAACCTGGATATTTGAAAGAGGTGCCCCTCCTAAAACTTGTCAAACATGAGTCTAAAGCTGAACCTCTTATTTTGCCAAGGTTTGGCTCCTGGCACAGATTCCTGCCCAAGTTGCAACACTACATCCAGGTGACTTTTGCAACCAAGTTTGTGTCATCTTAACATTGATCTCTGCTCCAAACCAAAGAAGTAGCTCTAGAATTTGCTTATCAATTCTCCTGCTTTTCTGTTTTATATTTATCAATGTATGCTTTCTTTAATATTGTTTGTTCATTCTTACTCTCAAGCTTATTTTGTTATTCTTTTCCAGTTTATTGAGTTGATTACTTTATTTTTATCATTTTTTTCTTTGTTAAATAATGCAAACATTTACCATCATTAATTTCTTCCTGTGTATAACTTGACTTCATTCCTTAATTTTTGACATATATTATTGACATTATCATTATTTACTTAAATAGCCAACAATTACATTTTTTATATCCTCATTGACAAAAATTATTGTAGGTCAGCATTTTGAATTTCTCAGTTTTTGATATGTTCTTTGTTCTTTTATTATTACCTTTCAATTTTATTTCATTGTGGTTAATAAATGTGGCCTGTGAAATTTCTAACTGGAATTTATAGAGATTTTTTTTTAAGCCTAGGCTATGATCACTTTTTGAAAACATTCCAGGGATATTTTAAAAGAATGTATGTCAGCTCCAAGATTCAAAGTAAAATGTAAAGTTACAGAAGGTGGAGCTTAATTCCTTCCCCTTGAGTGTGGGTTGACTTAGTGACTTGCTTCTAATAAACATAGTATGGAAAGGGAAAAAGTAGTAAATGCACAGTAGAGAAAACTGACGGATACCACCTTAACTAAGTCACCAAGGTGAACATCACCATTATTAAGTCAAGTTGACATTGTGTACCCTCTGATACCATGTGCCCTTCTCTCTGGTACTCCTCCCCCAAATCTATAACCCCAGTATAATCATGAGAAAACATCAGATAAACCCAAACTAATGGGCATTTCACAAAATACTTAATAGCATTCTTCAAATGTATCAAGGTCCTTGTATTAGTTTCTCAGGACTGCCACAACAAATTGCCACAAACTCAGTGGCTTAAAATAGCAGATATTTATTCTAATTCTGGAGGCCAGAAGTTCAAAATTAAAGTGTCAGCAGGGTTATGCTGCTTCCAAAGGCTGTGAGAAAAACCTTCCTTGCTTCTTCCAGCTTCTGGTGCCTCCTGGCTCCAATCTCTGCCTCTGTCTTCATATGGCTTTCTTTCTTATATGTCTCTCTGTCTCAAACCTTCCTCTCCTTTCTCTCATCAGGACACCAGTCATTGGATTTAGGACCCACCCTAAATCCAGGGTGGTCTTATCCAGAGATCCTTAATTACATCTGCAGAGACCCTAGTTCCAAATAAAGTCATATTCATGGGCACTGGGGATTAGGGCTTGGACATATCTTTTTTGGAAGACCCCATTCAGCCCACTCCAAGGAGACTAAGAAACTGTCACAGATCAGAGGAGATTAAGGAGACATGATGACTAGATGCAGTGTGGTATCCTGGATTGGATCCTGGATCAGAAAAGGGGACACTAATGAAAAAACTGGTAAAATACAAATAAAGTTTGTAGGTTAGTTAATAATATTGTGACAATGTTAGTTTCTTATCATTATTTAACACTGTCTTCTTAATAGTGCCTTAACTAATTTCACAGTTTTGATCATTGTGCCATGGTTATGTAAGACTGATACCGAACCTCTTAATCTCAAGTTTGTTGTGCCCGATGTGCAATAAGCCAATCACTGAGGCATTAGTGCTTGGAGATGGAGAAAGGTTTATTCAAATCGGCCAAAATGAGACAGTGGGAGGATAGGTTCTCTCAAATCAGCCTTAACAAAAGAAGAAGGCAGGGGGGTTTATAGAGCTAAGGGGCTTGTGAGGAGGAGTTTTGAAGCAACAAAGGGAAATCCATATTTCTTTCACTCCAGGTAAGCCCTTGGGCAATCAGACTTCTGGGCGTCAACTGCAGCTGGGGGCTGGTTATCTGGTGATCATAACTTCTTTGAATGCATTCTTTTTCTTCTGCAAAACAAGCTCATAAATCCTTGTGACCCTTGAGTTGCCCCTCAGGTTAAATAAGAAAACAGCAAATTAACAAAAGTAACTTCTTTTCATCTGTGTCTGTGTTGGGAACAAGGTCAAAGGGCAATCATGTTCTTACTGAATATTTACAGTAACCCTCAGGTACCCAACTTCAAGATGTTCGTTCATATTAGAAGAAGCCGGGTGAGGGGCATATAAGAACTCTCTGTACTATCTTCACAACTCCTCTATAAATCTAAAATTATTTCAAAATAAAAAGTTTTTTCAAGTGACCAGATCATACCATTTTATTGAAAGATAAAGATTCAGAGCTTTTTGTTAAATCCAGATATTAGACAAGATAAAACTAAAACAAATAAATACTGATATGTGAAAAAATAAAGGAATTAGCAAAGATGTACAGATACATTTTAAATAAATAATAAAATCAGGGGTAGTATTATTATCCCAAAAGTACAATTTATGGCAAAATCAGTAAATAAAATAATAGGAAGTCATTTGTGATGATAAAACATGCAATCCACATTTAAAACCTACTAGTCATGACGTTTATATGCCAAATTACATAGATTCAAAGTATATAAAACCTGTTGGAAATGTCCCTCAGTCTGGTCCTTTATCACAGCATAGTGTGGGGGATCAGAATTGGCCACCTCAAAATATGTCCCTTTACCTTGATTGTTTTCTCTGAAGGAGGCTTTGACCTCCCCCACTAACTGTCTAAAGGGATTTGGGATGGAAAGCCTGTCCCCGGGATGGGCCATCACCATAGGTTACTCTGGGTGTCAATAGACTGGGAGGGTCCTTGCTAAAACCAAACATTTACTTTTATAAGGGGAAATCTCCATTTGTAAAGGTGTCTCCCTCTCTGTACTGGGAAGAAGGGGGGTCATGACCCCATCTCTAGAAACTTGTCAATGCGGAAGGTGAGGCCTTAAATCTGTATAATAACCTTACTACGCTTTTCTGATAATCTCCCGTAAATGACCCACCCCTAACATTCTCCATTGTCTTTCTATTTAAGAGGAGAACCTCTGCCATTTTGTTGAGAAATTCAGTTTCTCTGGTCTCTCCCATGTATGCATGTTACAAAGCTGTGTTTGATTTCCTCTTGCTATTCCCTCTCATGTCAATTTAATTTGTAGCCCAGCCAGAAAGGACCCAGAGTGGGTAGAGGATAGTCTTCCTCCCTTTCAATAGGTAACAAAAACTTCTCAGTTTCTGGATTTTCAATGGCATCCTTCCATCTTTTCTACTACTAAAACATATTTTTACTCTATTTTTTTAAATTATTTATTCAGTTCAAAGGGAATATCAAAGAGAGGGGAGTTAATATATAGGTTTTAAATGCCACCTTGGATCACAGGCTGGAGAGGAAGCTGAGCCAATGTCAGACCCCACCAGGGCCTTGTCAAGGGGTATTGAGGATCTAGTAAGTGGCCAATGGGACCAGCACTTATGTCAGGCTGTGGTGACTCTGGAGCTGAGGGATGGGAGGGACAATTATTAAGCTGCTGATGTCTACAGGTCTTGCCTGACTTCAATGGATAGTGGCCAATATTAGCCTTGACCTGAACAGACGGCAGCCAGATAATGACAGAAGCAGATCTTACATGCATCTTTTTTTATTATTAATGCAAAAATAGGAAAATTAAAAATAATATTTCTAGGTTCTCGATATGCATTAACAATTTTTATTCCAGAAACTGAGCCTTAACGAGGTGAAGGGATTCACTCAGAACCATGGAGCTAGTAAATGCTGGAGGACCAGGACTGGGCCTCAAGTTTGGCTCTGCATCTGGTGCTTTCTCTCTCACCCATTTATTCACATAGCATCATTCACTGAGAGAGCAAGCATGGGTTATGGAAGAGAGAGCTTTAATTCGTGTAAATATCAAAAGCTGTCTTAGATGAATGCCAAGTTCTCTGTTTGTTCTCATTGTGAAGAGTATCAAATGTTAGAGCTCTAGGGTACAGAGTCCCAATCCCCCTCACACACACACATACACACACATGCATGCACACACACATGCAGAGTTATTCTCCAGGAGAACACCACCCTTCCAGGGCCTTTTGAGTCCTTTAGCTAACCACATAAGGCAGTCAAATCAACAATGCTGTCTTTCATGCTTGAGCTCTGTGGATGGACCCTCCCTTCTCAGTTGTTCATCTTTTCAGTGGAAATTGCTTGAGAAACAGTGAAACTCAGCACAGCAACCTCCTCCCAACCCCCACACACCCCAAGACCAAAATTCTCAGCAATCTCTAGGAACTTCCTAAGGAAGTAGTACAGGTAGGAGCCTTCCCACTTAGATCTCTAGAAATTAGTCTCCTCCAACTCCCCACCCCACGCCCATTTGGGCAGTGTAGGAGCTTGGTCACACTGCCTTGACCCAGCTCCTATAGTACCAGTGTAGCAGACAGTGTAGGGTGCTGGATTAAGCAGAGCTGGATTCAAAAACTGGTCCTTGGGTAACCTAATTAACTGCTCATGCCTCAGGAAAAAAAGGAGCTAATAATGCCTACTGTATTAGTCAACTATTATAAACAACCACAGAATCTCAATAGCATTTGGTAATAAGCATTTATTTTTCACCCACCTGTAGTCAGCCAGCGGGGAATTGGCTGACCTAGGCTGGGCTCAGCTGAACGTCTCTGCTTCAAGTTTTGAATCTACCTGGCACCATTCTGTTCCATGTGTCCTATTCTGGGCTCCAGGTGGAAGAGGCACACCTCCCTGTGGAAACTCGTCTCATGACAAGGGCAAAAGTGCCAGAGAGCATGGCCAACTATACGAGCACATTGCAGGCCCCAGTTTGCACCACATCTACTATCATGGACCAAAGTAAGTCGTGTGGCCAAGCCCAAAGTCAAGGTACAGGGAAGTAATCCCCTTGTGTGCTTCTCATGGGAGGGGCACTGAAAAGTTACACGACAAAGAGCACGGACGTAGGGAACAGTGAAGAACTGGAGCTGAAAACTCAGTCTGCCGCACTACTTCATAGGGTTGTCGAGAAGGTTAAATGTAACAATGTATGCAAAAGTCTTGATGCACAGTAAGCGTTTAATAACTGCTTATGTCATTCCATTACATACATTCCAGGCCCACCACTACCATGCTCTGACTGAAGTCTATGGTGGACTCCTGTAATATAGCCTCCATCAATTCCTTACCTCATGGGCATGCTTTTCCTGGCATCAAAATGTAGTCTAATTTTCTTCCTTCAGATCTAAGCCGGCCTTAGTGATTTCCCTTGACCGATAAAGGGAATCAAAAATGATGTTCTGAGACTTCCAACGGTCACACACAAGAAGACTTGCCACCTCTGCCCGAGTCCCTTGGAATGCTCACTCTTGGACCACTCCTCTTGAGACCTGAGTCACCAAGCTGTAAGAAGCCTAAGCCATATGGGGAGGCCACACATACACGTTATGATTAAAACTTCCCCTGAGCTCCCAGCCAACAGCCAGCATCAACTGCCAGCCAACTGAGTGGGTCATCTTGGACATCCAGCTCAATTGATCCTTTAGATGACTGTAGCCCAGCTGATACCTTGCTGCAACCACATGGGAGACGCCAAATGAGAGGTGCCTAGCTGAGCCCCAGTCAACCCACAGAAACATGAGCAATAATAATAAATTATTGTTTTAAGTCATTACATTTCGGGGTGGTTTGATTTTTAGTAGTAGATCACTAGAATGCTAACCAAAGCTAGTATCTCCACTGACCACTGAAGCCAGGCAGGACCCTAGTGGACAGACAATCTGTCACTCTACAAGCTTCCTTCTCACCCCCAAACTCATCACCGCTCACTCTTGGTGCTGGTCCTGCCTCCCCTTTCCAGCACATGTCCTTCATTCTAGGAAATTATCTTTGCAATGATTTCTTCCTTTTCTTTTCTCTGCTCTCACATTCTGTAATTCTGTTATTCAGATGTCAGACCACCTGCACTTGTCCACTGTTTAATGTATGTTCTCAACTTATCTTTTTCATCTCCTTGTCTTTTTTACTCTACTTCCTGAAAAAAAAGTCTTCAAGCTTACTTTCCATTTATTCTGTTGAGGTTTTTACAATTTTACCATTATGGTTTCATTTCTAAGAGTTCTTTTTTTTCTCTGAATCTTCCTTTTTTTCTAGCATCATTTCCATTAAGCTCCTTTCATGAAGGTCACCAAAGAACTCCTAGTTGCTAAATCTAATGGAGACTTTTCAGTTCTGATCTTCTCACCTTTATACCCCAATTGATACTCATGACTATTCCCTCCTAGAAATGTCTTATTTCTCTTCCTGGTTCCTCTGTCTCTGTCAAGCTCTGTAAAACTGCTGACGTTCCCCTGGGCTCCATCCTTCACCCTCATTTCCTATCACTCTCTTCACTTAGCCCAGGGTGATATGTAAGCACACTCATAGCTTCAATTTATGTACTTGTGACTTCCAAAGCTCTTCATCTCAGTAGTTTTTCCTGAGTGTAAGATTCACACAGATAAATGTCTTCTGGATTCTAATTTTCCAATTAAATATAAAGCAGCAGTATCAATTGAGAGTGAGGAGGGTATATTGGAAATTTTTAAGAAAAGATGTAAAGACACATATCAGAGATGGAGAAAGTAATCCAATTAAAAATACATAGAACCACTGGCATATATCTGTTCTGTAGCAGCAATGAAGATTGGAAAAACACTTCTTCTTGTTTTAATTTTATGTTGTTTTAGGAGAAATGATTAATGGGGAACTATCCACATATGGATAAAGTATTCCAAAAACGCTATTATATATGCATAGAGTTTGCTAGATTTGGATGTTTTTCTTCCCTTTTCTCTTTCCCACAGACCCTGAACTGACTGCACGAGTAAGAACTATATTTTAAGCTGATCCCATTACTTACTAAGTTTGTGATGAGCTCCCTCCATAGTTCAGTTTTATAGTTTCTGTTTTCAGGCACCAAATTCTAAAGGCTTCTTGTCTATCACCTGAGGTTTTCCCCCTGCCTCAGAGCAAATCTGATTTCTAAAGGACAGTGTTCTAGGCATGGGTTTTTATTTCTTCCTTGTTGGCTCTTAGGTTTATAACAATTCCATTGTTTTTTTCCTCCATTTCAACCCAAGATGAAAATTTCCCTATGCTGTAGGGGTTCTTAGTCTTCTTCATATATTTTTTGATTTACTCCACTATTTTCCTTGGATTAAACTCACACTTTAACTGTCTAAATTTATGACTATGATTAAGATTTCATAGCACATTAGTCCTCGACCCTTGATAAGAAATATAACGGAAAGGAAAACAAAACCTGGGTAGTAGTAACCATCCATGCCTTGAGCTCTACCTATTTTGAGAGGAGTTCTGCTCTAGCTTCAGAAACCAACCCCCATCCCAGCGGACATAGAGGCCCTCTCACAATGAATGACATATGACTTCCCCAACATTGCTTTGGCCACAATTAGGGTAAATGCTTTCATATTTGATATTCAGGATGAGCCTACTTCTTAGACATCCATCTTAGGTACACACTCATTTAAGCCTGATAATCTATGCCAGAAAGAAGACCCAGCTCTGACTGCTGCCCAAGCAGCTCCCTAAGGAGTAAATGCTCAGAGGCAAACTCATCAGGTAAATGCGTACTTTGTTATTAGCTACAGGTCTTCCTCCAACCACTTCTGTGTTCTGGTGATTGATGACCAGGACCCTGGGGATTCCTTTCACCTGGATTCAGGCAGTTTATGTAGCCCAGCTGTTGGTCTCTTTGCCATGGGCTCCTTCCTGATCACTTTTGGATCTCCTTACGGAAGGGGATTCTCATTCTTAGTAGGAAGAGACATTCATCATGTCTTAACTCATTCACGCCTGGGACAAGTCATCCCAAAGAGTTGTGGTTCAACAGTGTATCACTGAAAATTCCATTATGTCAGACCTGCTCCTCCTTGGAATTCTTATGGTGGGGTGGAGGAGACATGTTGAGTTTCGTTTAGGAGATAGGTTAATCACACTGCTGTACCAATACCTGTTTATGCATTTGTGTCTCCTAACTAAACTCCACAAGGTCTGTGCTGTATTCATCTTTGTATCTTCGGTGTAAGCATAGGGTCTGCCCTATAGTAGATATCCAAAAGCTATTTTTTAATGAATAAATGAGTTACTAAGGAGAAATAATGAAGTTTCTTTTCTATGGATTATTAGATCTCAAAAAAAGAATCAGAAAGAAGCATCGCTGTTTACAACCATTTACTCAGATATTTCTTTAGAGTTTAGCTAGCTAGCATTCTTGGCTAACAGAAATAGCATTACTGCCAATAGATTATTGATAGACCCAAAGCATTTTTTCTATTTGTTTTCTGCATGCATCCTAGGAAACCATCAATTCCTAGTAGATCCTGGATGAGCTAGGATCTTCATCTTCACATTTTTTAAAGTTGAAATTGTAAATGTCCACGGTACAGAAACAGCTTTGCTTCACTGGTGGTAGAAAAATTGAACACTCTGAAAGTGGTTCTTCTAAATTTATTCTTCTCATCTCTAGAAGAAATTCACATGCAATTTCCCAGAATCCTCCAATAACAATAAAAGCTGACATCTATTGTGTGCTTCCTGAGGACAATGTGACATACATTATCTCACCGAAACCACAGAACAACCCGATGAGGTAGGTAATATTATTATCTCCATTTTGCAGATGAGAAGCTGTGTTATGGATAGGTCAGGTAAACTTCACAGTCACCCAGTTAGTAATGGCAGAGCTGTGCTTTGCCCCAATTAGGCTGATGTGCAATTTTACTATTAATAGTGTGTTGTCCTGCCTAGTGCTCAAATAGTTTGTGGGAATTACTATTAATTCAATCTATTTCAATAGATCTCATCAGAGAAGAAAAGGGTGTGAGGCATGGAGGGAAAAGAAATTGGCCACTGTGGGGCTGCATTAAACTATATGTGTCCCTGAAACCCCCTTATCCATTTCTGATATTCCAGAGATATATGGACCTTGAAAAAGCCCCATTGGTTATATCAGCGTGAGTAAACCTCTTTGCCCCTATCTTCACGGAACCCCTGCCACATATCCCATCCACACACGTGTTCACACACTTTGAGAACCACTGGTCTTTATGGCTTGGGACTTGGATAATGCCCATTAGCAAAAGTGTTGAAGGAATTATGGACTTGGTAGGTTTAGGTAGATTTTTTTCTGGAATTTCTGGAAAATTCCAGCTTTCAGTTGCAAACTGGTCTGAGGTCTCTGAGTAAGACCCTTGTCTTGAATATGCTCATATATACCAGGGTTGAACAGACCCGGGCAGAAAAGGGCAGAATTGTTCTTGGGTTTAGCTTTGTGCTGGCCTTGAGTTGTCTGATATAGTCTCCATTCGGCATTTGTAAACTCTGAGCTTGTCAGTATCCCGGACTGTACTGGTCCATTTCCTCTCTCTTCTGGGTTCTGGGTTGGATTGGCATAGTCTCTGCTCTAGATAAAATGAATGTTTTGTTCGTGAGGCTTTGAGTCTTGTGAGGATCTAAGATGGACTTTTTAGGATATGTTGGTATGAATTATGGTTTATTTTTTGGCTGAGTCCTTGTAGGAATCCATCTTCATAACGTTTGATGTGCTAGGCTTTGAGCATTGGCTAGACTCTGGCTGGACTGGGCTACAGGAGATTGGAGATTGAACTTCATGCTGGGCTTGGGTGTGATTTAAGTTGGACTGCGATGGTCTGTGGGTTTAGCTGAGCTAAGTTGTGAAGCAGATTAAACAGAATCTGTCTCTGGGTGGATATTGACTGACATATGAAATTGGCTCATTTTTTTTCAGGGCTTTGGATTGATCAGAGTTGGGTGGAGCTGTCTTGAATGAGTTCTATCTCTGCATTTGGGTGGCTGTAAACAGGGCTTTGGGATGGGTTTTGGACTGCCCTAAAATGAATCAAGGGATGTATTGGACTGAATTGATTTTCAAGCTAGACTGGGCTGGGCCTTAGATAGGGTTATTAATAGGATGCTGGACTCAACAAGGTTTTAACTGTTTCTGAGCTGAGGTTGTGAATGGCCTGTCTTACTGAATGTCACCAAAGGTATCTTGCTCTAGACTATAGTTCTGCCTCCGGGCTTAAAGTTATTATTGGTACCTTTGCTTTTCCTTTGACCAAAAGCCATCATTCAGCTGATTCAGATTCTTCAGAAACTTTTTTGTTCTGAATGATAAACTGCTTCTGGGAATGCTTTCTTTGCTCTTTGCAAATGGTAGTCCTATGGAGGACAAGCATGAAGGAAATATGATAATAATGAAAAGAGACTATTTTTTTCTAAATGATGTTTTGCCTTAGGAGGCTATGGGGCGCCACCAAAGCCCAAGGGCCAGTGGGACCTCCAAAAACTTGGCAAATGTTGGACTTATTTGATTAACACAAAATTTGGTGGAGAGTGTCAGATCTGTCCATATTGTAGATGAATATTTCTAAGGAAAAAAATCCCCAAATTTTCTTAGCTAGTCTGTGTTATCTGGAGCATTTTCCAAAACCTTTGCCAAAAACCCAGACAAAAGATACTTCAGTGCCCAATGAGATTCTTGGAAGATCAGATGACAATGTTATCAGGACAGCAAACTTTGTTTTTGACAGCTTGACAAAAGGGGCTCAGTCACATGTGTTGGAGAGTGGGGGACTAGTAAGGGGGAGTGAGTCACTGGAGGCTGGTAGACAAGCAGGTCATATTTAACAATTTCTATCTATCTCAAAGAAGGAAGCCTGGCAAATTCAGGTAGAACAGTAATTAGGGTGCAGGACTAAAGCCTTAAAATGATCAGTCTAGTAAGACAAACTCTCCAATCTTTTGGAAGGCAGGGAACTTAAAATTCCCAGTATCCTAAAATATCTTAGGGTCCTTCTTCGTGGCATATAAAACACTCGAACATTCACAAGTTACCCTTTTATTTCTCTCTCTTCTTGAAAGAGAAGTTTCCTTTTCCTAGAAACCCACTACAGTCTAATGTCCCCCTGCACTACCAGAAGTCTCCTTGGTGACACAATGACACTTGTGTCAGATCAATGGGGTTTTCTCAGGGTTTATCCTCTTGACTTCCACAGCAAGTGGCATTGTTGACTGCTTCTTCCTCCAAGAAGCTCTTCTCTGCTTCGACTTGCAGGTTTCCACTCAAAAACTTCCACGTGCATGGTTAATATGCCCTTGTGTTTCTCAATGCCAGAAATATCCATCCATAGCCCCAACATCACCATTTATATTTTTCTTCCACTGATTTGAGTTTGAGAGGCAGAGGAGTTCCTTCCAAACCTCATATTTCTATCTCTATGGACCTTGGGAAGGCCAGTTGATCTCCTCCAGAACAGTGGGGTCTTTGGAAGGGATTAGGAGCTTGGAGACCCTCAGTCCAGTCAGAGCATTGAGAGTTCCCTCAAGAAGTTGGTAGCATTTGTGTAAGGAGATCTTGTTACTTGGATATCTCTGAACTGTGAAATTAATCTGGGAAATGCCGGGAAGAGCCCATTGGAGACTCTTCGCAAGTTCTCCTCCAACCTCAAGTGACTGATCCACCTCTCCCATTTCTCTACATGCACTAATTACAAGGCTGCTGCATCCTAATAACAAAAGGAAACTGTTGCCAATTGGAAGAACCTGAAAATGTCTCCTCTTGCAGACCTGCTGAGTCACCAAGTTGTGATCACACCAGGGGCTTCATTTATCCCTGTTGTAGACTGGATATCTTTGTTCTACTTCAACATTCCCTGAGAATAACCATATCTCCAGAGCTCAAAGTCAAGTTCACTTCATGGGCATATTTGGAGGACACCTCCGCATAGTGAGTGAGGCTGACACAAAGCCCTCTAAGTGGAAGGGGCACCTGGAATGAATTTCTCTGGGCTAGAGGGAGAGAAGGGTAGGACCACTTTGAGACCTAGAGATGGTCAACATGTATTAATAGACTTCTTCCTAAAATATTGGAAGAAAGGCAGAGGCAGTTGAGACACTCAAGTGTCTGAATCCCTCTAACTACCTCTCTGTCCTTTAAAGCGTCACCTTTTCCAAGAAGAGGCTCTTCCACTTTCTCCCCTTCCCCATAACTGTTTCATACTGAATTTCCTTCCCCCTCTGGGAGTTGTGCTCTCACCTATCTTTAATAATCGTGTCTCTAACTTTGAAGAGCTCTGTCAGGACACTTCTGATTTCCTTCCAGACTTCCTAAACTTCCTAAACTGTAAAGCTCTCAAGACATTCCTTTGTCACCCAAACTCTAAAGAACCTAAGAGGTCCCTAGGGCATGAGGATGGGAGAAGACATTCTTGATGCCTCCCTGACTTCTCCTGTGCCCCAAATCCCTTTGCACATTCAAGCCCTTTCCTACTCTTTGCCAGTCCTGTCACCCACAAACGTTCTCTCCACTACATTTTCTTATCTCATATTCCTTTCCTTTCCTAAACAACTTTCCCTGGTTTCTTGCTTTCATTAACCCACTTAATTTCTGTAGATTTTCCCACCCTCTTTCTCAGCATAGAGCTGCAATGGGACCAGGATGGGTTTTCAATCCTTTGGGGAGGGAGAAAGTATGGAAAAGGAAGACTTGGACAAGCTAGAATATTTTAATCTCCCCCCAATTACTTTTTCCTGAGAGCAGTAATTCCCAAAGTATGGGTGTCAATAGGTGTTATTTGAAAAGAACAGTTTCATAGTCAAGTATACCTGAAAAATACACTTAGACAATTTTTTTCTTAAAGAAATTCTCAAAAGTTTAGCATGATAATAGACATTTACTAGTTGTCTATTGTTGCATAACAAATTGCCCTCAAAATTAGAGGCTTAAAACACGAATCCACATTCCTTATCTCATAATTTCTGTGGGTTAGGAATCTGGGTTTGGCTTAGCTGAGTGGTTCTGGCTTGGGGTCTCTCATACGGTTTCAGTCAATTGTTGCCCAGGGCTGCAGTCATCTGAAGGCTTGACTGGTGTTGGAGGATCCACTTCCAAGATGAATCACTTACATGGCTGGCAAATTGATACTGGCTGTCAACAGGATTTAAGTTTCTTAACCACACGGACTGCTCCATAGGGCTGCTCGAGTGACCTCATGATATGGCATTGGGCTACCCAGAGCAAGTGATCCAAGAGGGCAAGGAAGAAACCATGATATCTTTGATAACCTAGCCTCAGAAGTCACACACCATCATCTCTGAAATACCATATTGGTCACACCCAGGTCAGTCTTATTCACTGTGGGGGAGGGAGTATATACCAGGAAATGAGGAGCACTGGGGATAATTTTAGAGGCAGGCTAGTGCAATGCACTATGAATTTCTAAAACTGAGAGGCTCACAAGTGGAGGGGAAGACGTGTGTCTGGAGAAATAATCCTGGAAAATGGAGCATAAGTGTCTTTTGAGGACTCCCAAAGTGGAAGACATATGAATCTAAAACTTGAGTCCTGTCTGGAAAGACGATCCCTCACTTCAGAAAGGCTAACACAGGCTTCTCTGACTTTTTTTCACCCTGTTTAGGGCAGAGGAAGTAAACAGCTTACAAGAGTGTGAACATTCCAAACAGTTTGGGACAGGCAAAGTTCACAAGCTGAAAAGAACTTATCACAGAATCTCTGAAATCTGGAGATGGCCACAATCTAGAATACTCAGCTGTTCCATGCCAGCAGCAGCCTTCTCCGTGGGACTGTTTATGCTGTTTTCAGCCACACGACAGGACCCCAACAGTCTCTTTTATGATCTGCGCTGAGTACAGTAAGTTCATTTGGATAATTCAGATCACAAAGGCCCTGTTCTTCTCTACTTCATTGCACAATGGTTTGTCTGCAAAGGTCTCAGCCGGGGGTCCGAGCCACCGCGCTTCGAGGAAGTCAGTTCTCATCAAATATTTACAGTGACTTTATCAGCAGATGTAGGACAGGGATGAAAAGGTTAGAGAGTGAGAAAGAACTAAGAACGGGGAAGATTTAATTGAGAAAGGAAAGGTGCTTGAGAAAAAGGAAGGAATAAGAAAACTGCACAGCAAACGCCGAAGAGCGCTTTCGTGTTCTTCGGCCACAAGGTGGCGCCCTTTGAACTTTCTTCCTCCATCAAAATGAGAAAGGGGGGTAGAGAGGAGGGAGAAAGGCAAAGCACTCCCCCAACCAAGAACAATTTGAAAACCCACCCCATAATATTTAAAATCTGGGACAAAGAACCGTCAGGAAGGAATTGCTTCAATTGCAAAACCTCAGCGCAGCCTCCGGAGAGGCCGGCCGGCCCGAGTCAGGAGCAGCCCCTTTAAAAAAACGGAGTACAGTATTGGGATTCTTGAAACTTGAAACCTAGAAACAGAATCGAAGCGGAAACCAGAAGGAAAACCTTGAACTCCTCCAGACAATTGCTTCCGGGGAGTTTCAGGAGAGAGAGGGGGAATAAAGGGCCCGAGAGGAGGGCCCCTCGGATGGCGCGCCCCTGAGGGTGCTGGCGAGTTCGAGGAGCGTGGGAAGGAGAGGACCCTACCCTCTCCCTGGGCTGCAGGTCATGGCCACCGTGGAGCAGAAAGCCCTTGGCATTGGCTTCAAGTGTCTCTCTTTGGCCACTTTTGTGCTCATCTGCGCCGGGCAAGGGGGACGCAGGGAGGAAGGGGGTCCAGCCTGCTACGGGGGATTTGACCTGTACTTCATCTTGGACAAGTAAGTGCCGTGAGTTGTTCCACCCTACGCAAAGCTGATGATGCCTTCTCCCCGGGCTGGGCTTGTTGGCAGGGTCGCTTTGGGACAGGCACGCATCTCCCCCTGGGACCAAGAGCGCTGCGCCTTTGTCGGGGGAGCGCGCCTCCCCATCCTTCTCCTCCGCCGCCCGAGCCTCCGCAGGGGAGGCGTCGCTGTTTGTTTGGGGACAGACTTCTTTTCTGCCTTGCTTTCTGTGACCGAGGAGCATGATTGTGAGAATAGGCGTGTGAGGATGCTGTTGACCTACTACGTTTCTGTCAATTCTTCCCATTTGCTTTAGAAACCTTGGTGAGAAAAGCTTGCTTATGAGAGGCAGAACTTTCGGGCACGTCTAAAGGAAGAGGTGTGGGCTTTAAAAGCCAATCATCTCTTTTTTAAAAAACGCTGTTTTACATAATGCATTACCTTTGTTCCTAATAATATAGTGCACGCTGACTGGGTAGTTAGTGAAAATAGGCGAATTTCTCAACCTCGTCATCATTGAGTTTTAGGATGGGAAATTCTTTGTTGTGAGGCAGTTCTGTGCATTGAAGGGTGTTTAGCAGCATCCCTGGCCTTACCCACTAGATGCCAGTACCACCTCCCTCCATCCCCCCCCCCCCGAGTCTGCAGTGGTGACAACCAAAAATGTCTAGACATTGCCAAAAGTCCCCTACGGGTAAATTCCCCCTCCCGCTCGGCTTGAGAACCCCGATGCAGGCGAATTCAAGTTCTCGACTGGTGGGCTACCAGGGAGGTGCAGGAGTCCTGGTTTCCTTCTGAAAACGGATAGTGGTTAGGCTTTAGGGCTGTGCTCAAGGGAGAGCTGAACTCTGACCAATTAAACACTTCCCAAATCCCCCTTAGATTTGCCAAGCCGCAGTCATTCAAGGAAGCTTCATGCTATCTGCTAAAAACCAACTTCAACAATAAAAAGCCCCTCAGAGAAGATCCATGCTCCTTAAAACTGTGTGAGCTCCCCAGTGCCAGGGGAGGCGCTTGCTGTTACAGTGGTAGGGAGATGAATTTCACAGACTGGAAAGTATTTGAGAGTTGGAAAAAGAGTCCTGCAAAATAAGCTGGCCAGCTAGACACCAAATGTGCTTTGCAGTTGCCCCTGGAGTTTGGTTTTTCCGTAAAGCCTGTTTTGAACTCCAGATTCTTTGGATGAAAAGTGAGATCTCTTTCTTGCAGATTTATGAGAAGGTGGATACTGAAAATATACTCCAATGCTAAGAAATGGAATTTCTTTTGTTACTTCTAGCGGCTGGGAGCACCGGCTCACAGATTCAGAGACTATCTGAAAACAGTCAGAGATGCCTGTCAATGTGCTTTTAAAAAAAAAAAGACAGTTCATATGGACATAAAAGGGAGACTTGAAAAAATGGACAGAATCACCGTGTCCCTAAATGGAATGACTCCATACTGTAGAGATAATTATTTCTCCTCAAATTGATTTATACATTGAATTAAACTCTTCAATCAAAGTTCTGAAAGAAATTATTTTGGTGATGAGAGAAATTTAACAAAGTGATGTTAGCTTTACCTTAGAGATAAAAACAGGTAAAAAGAGCTAAAACAGTTTTGGAAAAGAATAATGAAGAAATACATATACCCCCAAATATTAATAGATATTATAAGGCAAATTAATAAAAACAGGATGGTAAAGGCCAAAGAATAGGTGAACAGAATAGAAAATCTAGAAATAGATCCACGGACATGTCAGCATTTAGTGGAAGTTCAAATTAGTGGGGAATGAATTCATTATTTTAAAAAATTATTCTTGGACAAATGGTGGTAACATGGGAAATGAAAAAGATTAGGTTTATACTTTATACCACACACCAAAATAAATTCCAGAAGGATTGAAAATTTAAATGTTTAAAATGATATGACGAAAGCACTAGAAGGAAATTCAGATGAATATTACTGTAATCTTAGATTTGGAGTTTTTAAAACAGGGCAGAAAAAATAAAGAAAACTATAGAAAGATTTAAATGTATTAAAATTTTACAGTTCTATAAGTGAAAAAAATGCCATAAATAAAAAATAACAAGTTACAAAAACTTTTGCAACATACATTATTTTTTATAGAGTAACCTTAATATATAAAAAGCAGTTTAAAAAAGATGATCCCAATAGAAAATAGGCTTACTATATAAATAATTCACAAAAAATATATATGAAAGTCAATAAACAAAGTTCAACTTCACTAGTAATCAAAGAAATGAAAATATCAAACAAGATGTAATTTTTATTAAGTTGGCAAAGATTTTTAAAGAATTACAATATTCAGTATTGGCCAACTTGTGGGAGGTAGGCACCATCATATCTTACTAAGGAAAATATGAATTGGTATGGTCTTTCTAGACTTGTACTGTCCAACAGAACTTTCTGTGATGATGGAAATGTTCTATATTTGCACTGTCCAATATGGTACGTACTAGCCTACTGAGAAAATGAACTTTCTACTCTATTTAAGTTTAATTGATAGAAATTTAAGTAACCACATGTGGCTACCATGTTGGATAGCACAGATAAGAAGATAATTTGTTAACATGTATCAAAGTAAAAATCCAAGATAGTCAGAAAGAAATACCTATATGTATATTTATGGCAGTGCTGTTCAAATAATAAAGCTGAAAATTACCTAAACGTCCAACAACAGGGGATTTATTGTTATGCATGTTATGTGCATAATATTGAATATGCATATTATGCATGCTTGCAAGATATTTTAGGAAAAATATTTAATGCTTATAGTATACTCTTAGGTGAAAATACAGTTACCAAAAATTATGTGCTTTATGATTCTACCTTTGTAAAAAAGCTAAACACGCACATGTATATATCTCTATTTACCCAATATGTAATAGATTTTCTCTCTAGAAGATAGGATTTTTAAATTCTGTTTTTATGCTTTTCTGAATTTTCAAAATTTTCTACAATGAATATATGTTACTTTTATATTAAACAAAAATAAGTGACTTTGAGTTTTTAAAAACTCGTATCAAGTGTGAGGAGGGTCTCTAACCAGTGTGCTGAGTTCCAAGCCCCTCGCGATTATAGGGGATGCTGCTTCTTTGATATTTAATCCTGGAGTAAATTTCTAAATGCACCATAGGATCCTTTGCAGTACAATTGGGACACAAAAATGCTCTGGAAAAAAATGGTTGGGAGACCTTTAAAGGTACCTACCTTTACATTTAGGTGGACTCCTCTGACTTCTTTCCGTTGTCCTATCGCTTGAAGAGAGGGATATTTTTGTGCTGAATGAAAAACTTGCTAAAATTTGGTGTGACTGCGTGCACACCTCCAGCTTGCCATCTTGATACAGGCTAATTTGTGTGATTGTTGAGTCCAGAGCTGGGGGATGGGCCAAAAGGCAGTGATGGCAAACAGCCCCCCGGGTGGTCCCTAAAGACATGGTCTTCTGTCCTAGAAAGAACCTCCTCACACATTGCTGTCCAGCACAACCACAACAGAGTGGAAAGGGAAAGAATGCTGATGCGTTTTGTCCTTGGGCTTCTAAGATCCTTTGGCCGGCAAGACGCCATCTACAGGCGGAAACCAGCGGATCACAGGACACTGAATTCACCATTCTTCTCCCCACCCCTCAATTCCCTTTTCCCAGTGAATGGTTCTCTGCTTTCCCATGACATTAAGTGTCAGCTCGTTTCAGCTTTAAGCAGGATGCATCTCTGGCCTGGAGGGAACCCAGATTATACATTTAATGGAATGTCATGTTTTCTCAACCAGGAGCAAAGACTTCATAATGATAACCTAGACCACCACAGTAACACAATAGGGCATTATTAGCGGCTTTGGCGACGGGGCTGGTGAACTGGGCTTCACAAGGCTTTATACCGATGGAATTTCATGTTCATTTAAACATGCTTTTCTGGTTACAGTCAGGAAAAATAGATTGCTGGGAATTCAGTCAGGGATTTGAAAAGTCAGATTTGGAAGGCCTCTATCCAGAGAAAAACAGTCAGGGGCAGCTAGCCTCCTTTAAGTCTTCCAGGGGATCCTCTAAGATGAATGCGCTCAGTTGACTAACCCACAGACATGAATGTACCTTTCTTTTCTCACAGGGCTCTTCTGCCATTACACTATATAGTTATGTATCACATATTGATCTATTTTATAGGGAGTTCCTAGTCACTTGAATGGAAAAAGTGGATTCTCCATCATAGGTCTCTGGGTGGTGCTGGTTATATTCATGTGTGCCCTAAAGACTTCAAAAATAGGATGGTGGAGTAGAGAGCAGGAAGAGTGCGGGAGACGGTGGGCTGGAGGGTGACAGTAAGCACTGAATAGCTTTATTTATAGGCCTTCCCAAGGCCACAGCCTGTCACCCAATAAATCCTTACATTTGTAAAGGCCCTCCACAGGCTCACCATGTGCTCCTTCCCCATCAGAGCCCCAGAACTCCTCCGTCTGCCTTCTTTTTTGTTCAGCACCAATTTTTTCTTTCTCCTTTCCTACGTACAAGGGGACTCCATTTTGCTGCTCACACAGAGCTCCAACCCCAGCACCCATAATTAGATGATCCCATGGTGGTGATGATCTGTAGGACCATTCCTATGTGTTATACTTCAGGGATATGGTCATTAAATTGGTTTTTATAGCATTAGACTGGGACCTTCACCGCCAGGTATAGCATTGTTTTTCTGGGAAAATACCCTCTGGGTTTCCAACTACTAACTTACAAAAGAAATCTTTAGCGTCAGAACTGAAGTTTCCCAGTCCTTACGCCATCTCACAAGTGCCCCAAAGACAACCTTGCTTGGTACTAGGGTAAGAACTGCTGTCTCTAATTTACAGATGAGAAAACTGTTCAACCTTTGTCAACCCACTGGATTAAGTGACCTGCCCAAGGATTTAGGATTAGATCATGACAGAGCTGGGACGATGTCTGCTCCTGACTCCCAGCCCAGCTCTTTCCACTCATCACTGCCCTGTGCAGTTGGGTCATAATGAGAAGCACATGGCAATACAACTAGAAGAGCTGGAGAGATTCCAGGAGTTAAAATTCCCTGCATCAGAATTTCAGTAAATGATGGTGCATAGGGCAATTAAGATTACTTAACTGAGGAGCTACTGTTCTGCTTTTAAATCAGCTCTAGTTGATTGACAGTTTCAGGGACTCCAATCCCGCGCAGCCCACAGAGATGATTCAGAGATCTGGGAGTTAACTGGTGGACAGGACTCTAAGGACATTTGATTATGACGCACTTGAAGGTCCAACAAATTAGTATTTGTTCAGATTGAATCTGATGGAAAAGGGAAATTCAACTCTGTAGATGTGTTAAAACATGCAGATGTAGCTTGTTTTCAGAAAAGCTTCAGAGGAGGGCTTCAAATAATGAAAATGCAAAAATGGCTCTGAATAAGGAAAACAGTCCATTAGAAGGTACTTGAAATTGCTATAATAATACTTCGAAGAGGCATGGGAAAAAAAAGGTTTTTCAGGGGCCAGGAATATCTTTTTTTTTTTGGTGTTGAGATGGATTCTATGGTTGGTTTTAAATATTCCTCCACTTAGGTTCCAGGTTTGGAGAGGACTTATCAGGCCAGGTACTGGTTGGCAGGGCTACCTACAAATTGGAAGGCTTGGCATATGGGTCAAAAATAAAAATAAATGAGGCAAAAGTGTTTTGTTTTGTTTCATGTTTCTGTCTGGGTCAGCCAAGTAATTACCTCTCGTTTCCTTAGCTGTGGAGACCTGGTAAAACTCAGCGTCAAGCTGAGAATAGAACCCAGGGGTGCCGGAGGAGGGCACCGGTCCTAAGATAACCTGTAAATATCTCCAAGTGCTAAAGGACTCCCAGTGGTCCAGGAACAAACTCTGGCATCCCTTAGCGAGACTTGGCTGTCACATCAGTGCAAATGGGATTTGCTTTATGCTAATTTAGAGCGTGTGTCTCTTTTTGATGTGTGGCCAAGAGACTGGGATTCACCTCTCCCAGCCATTACTCGGCAACAAAAGGCAAAGTGGGTATGTGGACATCTCTTGACATGTTTCCCAGACATGCCAGGGTCATATTGAAAAAAGGAATGAGATTTCTTCAATTTGGCCGAGCTGGTTCTTTCATTCATTTGGCATAAATATGTTCTCAATTCCAATCGCAAACTTGTACTCCATTAAAGGCATGGATAACACAATGCCTATTGTAGGCAATGTCCTGTTCTGGGAGCTGCAAGGAATGTAAAACAAGTAGGAAGCAGTTCCAGATTATTTGCTTTTTAGGCAGAAGGACTCCAGGCAGCCAAAGCTAAAGGCTCCAATGAGGATTTGGGGCAAGGGGATGGTGAAGCCAATTTTAGATGGATAAGAAGAAATAAGTAACATTTACTGAGCCCTTGGTCCCTGCCAGAAACTGTGGTAAGTGCTTTGCCTGTGTGATCTAGTTTATTCTTTACGACCACATAAAATCAGCGCAGTCATGATCACCATTTGACACATGAGGAAACTGAGGTTTAGAAAGGTCACTCACAGTGGTGAAACTCAGCCTCTAACCCCAGCCTCTCTGACTTATGATCTATGCACAAAGATGAACAGAATCTAAACGTGCAAAAGAACATTGAATCAATCAGGATAGGTTAGGTTATGCTGTGGTAACAAACAATCCCCCAAATCTCAGTGACACAAAACTACAAAGGCATAAACCTTTGTTTGTAATCTCTGCCTGTGCTGCATGTCTGATGAGGCCCAGCAGGGGCTCTGCCCATGGTAGTTGTTCTGGAAGCCAGACTGGTGGAGACTCCTTCTTAACACCGGCCTCCACCATCATGGCTGCAAGGGAAGAAAATGTTGGAGGGTCTCTGGCTGGCAGTGAAATGCTCCTGCTAGAAATGGCACACATCCTTCCACCCACTCACAACCCATCGGTCAGAACTAGTCACATGGCTTCGCCCTATGGAAAGAAGATGAAAAAATGTCATCCCCCTCTGTAGCTAAAAGGAGAGGAAAGCCACATATGTTGGATAGTAACTTTTAGTAAAGCCTCTATTACAAACCTATAATTATACACTGCTTTGTCTTGAGGAAGCAAGAAAGGAGGAGTCATTGAGAGAGGGTAAAGAGATAAGACTTCTGGAAAAGGGTCGGATTTGAGCTATTTCTCAGATATATTCATCAACCTGGAATTACCATCAGACGTGACAGTTCAAATCCGCCCATGAGGCAGTAATGGCTCCTGCTCTTTTCCAACCTTCCTCATTCCTCCCATACTTTAGAGGAGACGTGCAGTGCAGTGGGCAGATGCTTAAATTAGATTAAATGGAAGGTAGAAGTGGAGATTAGACACTTCCCTGATATCTAAGTAGTACATGAATATATTGGAAAGCTAAGAATCTCTTTGTCCACAGTTTGTGGAATGTGAGAGAATTTGAAAGGCTGGGAAGGGAGGGCAGCCCCGGAACACTGCAGCAGCAGAGCCAAGAGGATGCCCATATATTGCAGAGGCTGATCCAGAGTTTGAATCAAGAGTATCTGGGCTCCAATCAACGTGTTTCTCAATGGGGGTGCTGCTGGCATTTTCAGTGGGACAGTTTTTCACTGTGAGGGACTGTAGGATGCTTAACATTTCTGATCCTTACTTTGTAAATATCATTAGTCTTCCTGGTTATTGTGACAACCGATAAATAAATGCCTCTACATTTATATCTAAATGCCTTCCTGTGAGATGGTGCCTCCCTGACTGAGAACCCCAACTGAAAGATTGCAGGGTAGAGCAGGGCATGCCCATGATGCTGATTCCTAGCACCCCAGGACTATATCTGAGCAGGAGGAGCATTTGTCTAGAGAAACAAGGAGGCAGGCTTTAGTGATAAGAGGGCCAGTGGAAATTGTAGACCTTGGAAATGAATATGGTAAACCGGTGGTTCTCAACCAGGGGCCAGATCAGAACCTAAGGGGGCCAGGGCAGGCATATATATTTTGGAAAAGCTTCCCAGGTGATCCTGATGTGGTTCTCTTCCTCCCACAATAAACTGTAAGACTGAACAGGAAGACAAGAAAAGCTGCCCCATAATGATGGCCTTTCTCCTCTGTAGTAAAGATGTAGCTGAGGCAGCAGACACCTCAGAGCTGGAAAACAAGCAGAGTTCTTCATTTTAGATGATGGTAGGAGAAGCCCAATATGATATGGAGGAGGAAGAGCAAAGGTCACAGATAGGCCATGCTTTGCCCTTCAGTGTTGCCAGGTCCTGCCTCATGTGCATACACATATAAGCCATGGTGTTTGTTAGGACAGTGCTTTGTTCCCTTCATGTCAAGACTACATGCATGAAATGTGCCCCACTGCCTCACGGGAATGAACTGAGGCTCAAGCACAGGGATTAAGAGAGCCAACTTCAGAATCAGCCATCTCCAGCTTCACATACCAGTTCAGCCTTTCACCAAGCTTTGTGACCTTGGGCAAATTATTTAGCCTCTCTGATCCTCAGTCTTCTCATCAATAAAATACGTGTTAAAATTTCTGCCTCGCAGAAGTGTTGTAAAGAGTAAATAATATTAGAATGAAACCTTTAACGAAGCATTTGGTATGTGAGTGCCCAGATGATAGATGGTAATAGTGATGGTGGTGATGATGGTGGTAGTGGTAGTGGTAATGATGGTGGTGGTGATGGTGATGATGATGGCAATGATGATGATGCCGGTGGTGGTGATGGTGGTGGTGGTGGTGACAATGATGGTGGTGGTGATGATGGGGGTCATTACCCCTAGAGAAAGAAGACGTGGTCCTCTAACAAAAGACACCTCCCTAGAGTCCACGCAGGATTGCCTGGGTAGGGTAAGGAACACATCAATTCAATTAAGTATTTATCAAACTATGCTAAATTTATGGAATGCCTAAGACATGCCCCTGGCTCTCAAGGATTTCAGATTAATAGAAGAGATAAAAGACTAGGGAAACAGAATTGGTGAAATAATTAATTTTGGTTGAGATGAGAGAGGCTTAGGAGACTTCATAGAGGAGGTAACTTTGAATCTGGAACTTGAACGCTGAGCAGGATTTTGTTAGGTGACAAAGTAAAGAAAAAAATTGCTGGCAAAGGAGCAATGTCCAGGAAAGCAAAGTGACACGTTCTGTTTGTGATGTAAGCAAGACAGGGAGAGTGACAGGAAAAGAATCTGGAAAGAGTGGATTTTTTCATAAAATCAATAAGTTATGGGAATAAAGGTTTTCAAGGACAAAACTGGCAAGCTAATGGATTTGTTATATATATATGTGTGTGTGTGTTTTATATATATATGTATATATATATATATATGTCACTTATTCATGTAGTAGGAATGAGGAAAAAAGTAAATGAAATTGAGAGCTCTTGCATAGTGAGGAGCAGCAGGACTTGAGCAATTGGATGTGCGTGAACAGAAGAGGGAAGAGTTGCGAGAAGTAGGTTTCAAAAGGAAAGAGGAGTTTGATGTGGACATGTTGAGTCTGAACATGTGGGACATTTGGGTGGAAATGTTGAGTAGGCAGTTGGATTTATTCCCTGGAACTGAAAATAAAGACTTTTGAGTGTTGTTAGCCCAAGAGTAGCAGTTGGAAATGTGGATATGGATAGTAAATAATATCGAGATAATATCAAGATAATATCAGGATGAAAAAATGTCAAGAGGTGGAGTTTAAAGAGGAAGATGGCCAGAGTCCAACCTAGAGGAATTGCCAACAGGAATGTCTGGGCCAAAGAAGAAACTCTACTAAACAGAGCTGAGAAGAAGTTGCCAGAACAGTTGGAAGAGAACCAGCAAAGAATTGTATCACTGAGGCAAGGAGAGAGAGAATTTCAGTGGAGGGATGATCGTTAGATGTTTCCCCCCGATATCATCACCTCCTCTATTTCTAGTCTTGATGAACAATGTCACCATAAACCCAGCACTTAAGTCAAAGATCTGGAAGTAATCCTCTTTCTCATACTGCAAGGCCTGGCAGTATCCACTCCCGCATCTCTCCTGTGTCTACCCCATTCTCTGCCTTGTCGTTGCCTTAGTCTAGACCATTTCTCACCCAGTTCACTCAAGCATTCTCTAAATTTGTCTCTTTACCTCCTTTCTTTATCCTTCCCCTCACCCTTTATTCTCAACACTGATACCAAACTGATTTTTTAGAACACAAATCTATTCTTAACATCATGTTTCCCAACCCTCTAACCTTCATACACTTCCAAAGCTCTTTTAGGATAAAATGTAAACTCCTTAGCAAGGTATTCAAGAGCCTATTGCTCAGGCCACTGTGTATTTCCCCAGCTTCATCTCTTACCACACCCCACACCGTCGTAATTTCCAAATACTCTGCAGTTACTTGAACTAACCCATGCCCTCTCTTGTCTTTAACTGTAATACCCTTCATCACCACTCCCATCTTTACATAGGTGATGCCCTCTTACCCTTTGAGACAATTACTAGTACTTGGTCCCCTCCTATCACTAGTTGTGAGCTCCTTGTGGTACAAAAAAAATTAAGAACAATCATCTCTCTGCATTACATTTTCATTCAAAATCCCTTCTTTGTTCAGAATCCCTCAACCCCATTACAACTCATGTTCCATGATAAGTGGTGAAGTGATCCATTATCAAGAGATGGAGAGGAATAACCCTTAGAGTTTGTCCTCTGGGGTCTCATTCAGTGGCCTTATCTTCTTTTCCTCAAACCCTGATGCTCAACCATATAGAGCTTCACTTAATAAGTACCTGTAAGAACCACGTGGAACAGGGCTTTCCCAATATCCTGGTGGCAAAAGGGTTATGATCAGAATCATAGTCATCCTGCCATCATTCCTTACATAAAAGATAATGCAAATACCAAGTTTATGGAAATTATATTGCAAATCAAAGGGAATTATCCTAACTGTAACAATACACCGGCCACAATAATAAACAATATAAGGTAAAAGGAAATATAAGATGCTGTTGGACATCCATAATCTAACCATAAATAAATATATGCAGAGCCCAGGACATTCCTGGCCTATGCTTGTTGTCCCAGTATAATTATTAATAGATTTCTATTTTACTCTTGAGAGTGTCTCAGTTTGGACTTCAAATTATATGGTCATCCTGATTATTAACTGTCATAAAAGACAATATCAAAGAAATAAAAGGAGAGAGAATTAAAGGTCAAACAGGTGAACCACCTTGTACACCTTATTCCATTAAAATGGGCAACCAGTCCAGCACTCCTTATTCCATTTAAGTGCCCCAATTTTAAGCCTTTCCTGGTATCCCCACTCCCAAATTCCCATAACAATTTGTGGAAATTCTCCAGTGCTTCTTACTATCTTAGCACATAATACTATGAATTGTGATTGTACATTTCCCGGCCCCTCCATGGGGAGGCAGTGTTGCATAGGTGTTAAGAGCACAGGTTTCAACTCCAGAAAGGAGACTCTACCAGCACAGTGTGTGAACTAAGAGCATGGACTCTAGAGCGAGACCACTTGAGTTCAAATCCCAACCTTACCACTTACTAGCTGTGTGTCCTTGAGCAAGTTACTTAACCTCTTTGTGGACTCAGTTTCCTCATCTGTGACAAAGGACATAATAGTATTAACCACATAGGGTTGTTGTGCCTAAAACAGAGTCCCATGAGCACACAGGAAGTGCTAAGTGCTAGCTATGATTATTAAATGGCAGTGAGTGTAAAGTGCTCAGCACAATGCCTGCTGCTTGGTAAGTACTCAGTAAATGTTGTGTTGTAATTATTAATCTTTATAGATTCTAAAGGACCTACCAGGCATTCAAAAATCAGTTTGCTGAATCAATAAATATTATCTGTTGTATTTATGCATACTATAAGTACATCCAGCAAGATGAGAATGGAGAAAGGCTATATGCTTTAGCAGAAATAAAGGCACTGGTGACTTTTGGAAGTGCTGTTTCAGGGCATCATAAATGCAGAAACTAAAATTAGTGAGCTGAGGGGCTTAGTGGGAGATGAGAAAGGAAAGAAAGTTCGTTTATGACTTCTGAAAAAGAAACTGAACACAGACAGTTAGCTTCTCCCTCGCCGCTTCCTCCACTCTCATCTATAACTGCCCTACCCCCCACCAAAAAGAGAAAGGCTTAAGGAGGCATCTGGGGGAAGCCTGCATCAGGTCCAAAGACTAAGGGCAGCAATACTGACATGCAATACACTTGTAAGAAATTTCACTAGAAACAAAGCAGATGGGCTGAGTTTCAAGGAGGTCAGCCAGGGTCTGCTTTCAAGTCTGCTGCCAAGTTGTTAAAAAACATGTAGAGGAAGATTCTGGAGGAGCCCCAAGAACCATCCCAAATCTGGACATGAGTTTGAAGGAAAGAGTGGGACATAAGAGGAATGAGAACCATCTTCTTGGAGTCCAGCTGCCATTGTGCATCAGCATCATGCAGAAGCAGCTACACTGGATAGTCAGAGGGGAAATTATACCACAAAAGAGAGAGCCCAGGAACATCAGGCACCTCCATGATGGTGATTCTGTCCAGCATTACTGAGTCCTCCCCATAGATCCTGGGCCTCCAGGAAAATGACACAGTTCTGTCTTTGATTATGTGGCTGCAGTAGGGATCAGGAATGAGGTTAGGTACAGCACAATGTGAACCTGGAGTAGAGACCAGGTCAAAAAACCCTACTTGTGGCAAGCTGAAATTGGTGTAACCGTGTCCAAAACAAACACACACCTTGCAAGGATGAAGTTCCTCTGTGGGAAAGGATGACAGTCTATCCCATTCTCCACTCTCCCCTAATTGATGGAACAATAACATAAGCTCACTTTAGCTTTCAAGACCAATTTCTTCCCCCAGATTAAGTTCTTAGAGAAGTTTATAAGTGTGAGATGATCCAAAAAAAAAAAAAAAAAAAAACACCATTTGGGGAGCAAATACCAGACCCAGTTACACTTTCCCATATTCAAGGATGAAAATAGGGCCTACGAAATTTTAGCAACTTAAAATAAGTGGTTAAACAAAATTCATGAGGTGAAAGAGGAACAAATTTTTGGAAAGAATTTTCAACAGCAAAAGAGGTCAATTTTAGCACCATATGTTTTATGATTTCAATGAAGTTAAATAAAATAAAAAATTTGTGAAACTGGAGATAAAATATGAAATAAGAAGCAAAGAGACCTAGAACAATTAAGGAGATATAAAATAATATGGAAAAATGTAAAGTCACCTGAGAAGCAGTAAAGAGCAGAACTGACAATGCAGAAAGTGAAATAAATGATGAAGGCATTTTTTAGAAACTTTCATAATTTGAATAGGAAAATTAGTTAGATGAAAGTGATGAAAGAGAAGATGGTAAATAATGAATGACAAAAATAGATACCCAATATACCATATAATTTGGGTTGCTAAAGAATAGTCTAGAAGAAACATTCAAAGATATAAGAGAAGAGAACTTTTTTGATTTAACAGAAACCTGAAAAATGCAGATTGAACAGGCTCATCAAGTAACAACCAAAATTAATTAAAAGAGGCTAATACTTAGACATATCCTGGTGGAAATTTTTAATTTCAAAAACAAAAGAATTTTATGAATGAGGAAAAAAAACCAGGTTATTTATAAAGGTTCTGCAACATTAAATGGTGGAAATTTTTGATGGATAAAATTTATGACCTAAAATATTATACCTAGCCAAGATGTCACTTACATGTGAAGAAAATAGAGACATTTTCAAATAGAGATGGATTCTTCCAAAAAGAGGTGTAGGGATAATTTTCTTCAAGAAATTGCCTAAAAAGTGAATCAAGGTTTTTTTTAAAAAAAACCTCTGAAATATAATAGTTATTTTATAAAAGAAGTGGCAATGACCATTGAAGACATTTAAGCAAATATATGTCTAATTAGTGTTTTCAGTAAATTTTGGGACTATGCTGCATCAACAAATAAGAACAGTCTGTCATGAAAAGGGAACAAACTGAAAATAAGAAGCTTTTGGAGAGAAAAATATACTATTTTGGAATATTCAAATCCATAGGAAGCAATGACCACCACACTGAATATTGCAGAAAGCAAATTCAGTTCATCAGAAGACAGTTTGAGAAACTTTTCCCAGAACTCAAGTAGAAAGAATATAGAGATTAAAATTATGAGACAAGAGATAACTAATACAAAGACTAGGAACAGGATATCCAATGTGTATACAATAAAATTCTAGGAAGAGAGAAGAAAACATTTATGAAAGATACAATAATAAAATATTATTTTACTGAGCTGCAGAAAGATTAGAGTCTTCAGATCTAGAGGACTTACCAAATACTCAGCCTAATTAATTTTTAAAAGGATCTACAACTTATACAATCTTAGACATAGTCTTAAAAATATGATTAACTAGACATGCCTACATTCTGCCAAAAAGGAGGAAAAAGGCTTCCCCTCCGCTCAAAAAGAGAAACTCAGATTGGCTTTAGTTGTTTGTTTATTTGTTTGTTTTTGGTCTACATTACATGCTCAACAATCTCAATAATTATAGAGTCTTGAGTGAAATGTGATATTTAAATTCCTCAACTAGGCTTCCTCAGACATACAAAAATTCGAAATGTATACCATCCACATGCCCTTATTGAAAAAACTGCCTTGAAAATATTGACATCAAAATGGAAAATGTATTGGAAATAAAGTATAAGAAAAAGACACAGTATAAAAGGAACTGAAGTAAGTAATGGCCTCAGAAAAGTTAGTAAGTCATAATAATGTTATCAATGAGGTTATACAGCAAAATATAAAATTTAAAGAATAGATTCTCAAGAGAAAATGTAAAATTTTTATGCAGGATATAAAAAATTACTCATACTATATTTACATATACCAAAAAAGTGTAGTTTATTTTTAGTCCCAAACTCCTCTTTTCTTTCCAAGTCCACTTACTGGGTAGTAGGAAGGATAGAAATCCCTACATTTTGAACCAGTGATAAGAACAGTCCAATGTGGTGATTTTTAAAAATCTCTTTAGGCGAAATGCTCAATCTTTCAGATTTTGCCCTCCCTCAATAGAATCTGGACATTTGAGGGGGACTAATTTGCCCTTACGAGACTGTCCTTTGGTTTTGGACCAGTTGGTTTCATGGAAAGTTCTATCACATCTTCAACGAACAGAATATTTCAATATTAGTTAATTCTTCCAGAAAATAGAAAAAGGTGGAGAGTTTCTCAATTTATTTTGGGAAGCTAGCATATATCTGATATTAATATCTACCAAAGATGACATATTCATATGCAAAACTTCCAACCAAATTTAAATAAAAACTTTAAATCCTAAATCAAATATTATTAAAACAAAACTAACAGTGTAGTAAAAGAATAATATACCAAGAGTAAGTAAAATTTATCCTAGGAATGCAACAGTGCTTCAACATTTAGGAAATGTATTAAGATAACTCACCTTTGTTTTGACTGCCAAAGATGAAAAAGCAAATTTTTTCAACAGAATCTGAAAAGACATCTCTATGAATACTTAAACGTTCAGAGGATATGAATAATAATTAATGAGGTTGATTTAATATTTTAAACTCTATACCCCACAGAGAATAAACTTTCCTTTCAAATGCCCATGAAATATTTATTAAGTCACAAAGAATGCCTCCATATGTATCCCAAGGCACGGTTTTTCCAGTCCACATTCTCAGCAATAAATAACAGGAAATGAATAGTGAAAGCACACTGAAACCTCAACTACCAGGAAAAAAAAATACATAGATTTTTAAATTATCTTGTCATGAGGAAGACTGAAAGAAAGTCACTTCTAGGACAGAGGTTGGCAAACTATGGCCTGCAGCCTGTTTTTGTAAATAAAATGATATCGCAGCACCACCTCACTCATTTTGTTCACGTACTATCAATGGCTGCTTTTGTGCTACAGCAGCAGAGTTGAGGGCGTAGTTACCATGGAGACCATATAGCCCTCAGAGCCTAAAATATTTACCGTCTGGCCCTCTGCACAAAGTTTGCTGCTCCCTGGACTAAGAAAACATTTGCACTCCAAAAGAAAATGGGCAAAGAATATTGATACCAGGGTCAGCTTCATGGGTGTGGGACCTGTGCAGCCACCCAGGGGCCCCCGACGTGTTTTAATCCTCTGTTGTCGCCATCTTGAAATTCTTAATAATTTTTGAACAAGAGGCCCTACATTTTCATCTTTTGCTGGGTATTACAAATTATGTGGCTGAACCTAACTGATACTCAATGTTTTTAAAACAAAATCAAATGAACAGTAAATATGAAAAAAATCTATGGCTTATAATTAAATATATCCAAATAAAAACAATAATGAAAGTCCATTTTCATTTGTAAAACTTAATGGATGTTTCAGAAAGGGCCAATCCCAAGGGTGTGTGCAGGGTAAGAAAAGGAGCACTTGTTACCTTGCTCCTGGGGAGTTTAATAATCATAACAGTGGGAAGTGAGTTACAGTGGCCACTGTATCTTGCGTGGTCACTATGTTCCAAGCAGGACCCTTCACATCTTACAAACATTGGGTTTAATCCTCGAAACAATCCTTAGGAGATAAATACTATTATCCTCATTGCATAAACGAGGAAGCTGAAGTGTAAGAAAGTGCAACATCTTGTTCAAATGTCACCCCGGTAAGTAGAATAGGAGTTTAAACTCACATAAGCCACCAAGTCGGTGCTCATAACAGCTGGTCTGAACAGCCTCAGGAGTCAGTTGTCCCACATTTCTGGGGAGGGGGTTGCAATTTGGTCATAGCTATCAAAAGTCTTAAAATTTTGTATAAACCCAGAGAGTCTACTCTTCAGAATTTTTTTAAAGCCAGTATAGAGAAATGCAGTAATCACAAATATATGTGTCCCAGAGTAGGAAAAAGATATCCTCACTATACTCAGATGTATAGAAAATAATTTAAAGCTGCTTTGCTTATCCTCAAAAGACCCTCCTATGGAGTGTAGGTGTATTGAGAGTGTGGTGAGGAAAGGAGGCAACTTTCTTCCAAACTGGAAATCTTAGCCCAGTACAAGAATTTAAACACTCAGTAAATTTAAGTCTTTTAAGTGTGCCCCCCACACACACACTTCTCTTGCTCATATGTCTGTGTCTTTGAGGGGGGTTTATTATGTCCTTGTGGCATGTACATGAAGGGAGCCTCTGACTTCCATGGCAGCCACATTACCATCCCTTGTCTGGTCATGGTCACCTGGCAAGCATCCACAGATCACATTGGTGGCTTTGGTTGGTGACCCATGGGTCTCACTTATCACATCTTGATGTGCATTTCAATTATGGCAAATATCATCCAAGCAGCTAACTGATTGTTTTCTTAACAATTTTGTGCTGAATTTGCACCAGAAGTACCAATAGTTGATATCAGAAAATGTTTTTAGGCTTTTCCTGGTGTGTGTGTATTTGCACGTGTGTGTATGTGTTGGAAAAGGTGAATTAGTGGAGATATTTTGCTGTAACATTTTGCTATAATATCTTTTGAACATAATCCACAAGAGAAAACACAGTTTACATCTTCACACAGTATACATAATTGACCAAAAGTTTCACATAGCATTTCTGTTACAGTATGCAATACATCCTGATATTTTCATTCTATTTCATTTTTTAAAAATGTTGGCCACATCCCACCAAACTGATTTCCCAAATCACTGATAAGTTGCATTCTACAGCTTACAAGTCATTGTTTTCACAGCCATCAGTTAGACTGACTACAGGAGAAACTCCTCACAAGTCAGTAGAGTGGGCCTGGGCATCCTGGACTGGGGTCTCCACAACACAGACAGGAGCAGGGTGGGTAGCCCCATACTGAAAGTACAGTGCCCAGTGCCTTGGTTTCGGTCTGGAATGGTGTCTGAAGAAGTTGGAGTGGAGGCAAGGGTCGAGGTCAAGCTTTTTGAGCAGGAGGGAGGCTTGGCCATGACACCAGTCAGCCACGGGAGGACCAGGGCTGAAGGCCTGGGCCGGGTTTAGGGTTCCAGCCAGTTCGGGTGAAGTGTGAGGCTAGGAGGAAGGAGAGGAAAGCCAAGGAAGAAGTTGAGGGGCAGAGAGGGGGCAAATGAACGCAGGGTCTTTGACGGGAGAACTAATTGCTGGTCCCACTTGGTGGCGCCTGAGGCTGTACCCTTACAGGATTAGCTGGGGACCTGGGTGGGTCACTGAGGACACCAGTGACTTCAGCTGGGTGGTGCTAAGGAAAAGCAAGGACTGACAGTTTTATAATTTCCAGCCTTAGAGGGACTCTGCTCTTCCAGGATTAAAACACTCCTGGATGATGGTTCCAACTGCAAGCTCTCTTTTTTTCCCTTTCGTTTTATTCTAATCCATGTGCACAAGAAGAGGGGGCAATTTAAACTCAGTTTGGCCCACTTGATTCTTTCTGACTCTAGTTGTATGTGTGGCTAATGGAAAGAGCCTGTGTTTTCTAAGGAGCTTAACCACAGGGAGATTTGGAAACTCACATAAACACAAAAGAATGTGGTTCAGAAAACAAATCAGAATGAGACTCACAGTTCTTATTTTGCTCCTACTCTTTGCATATTAGACCCTCGGAAGTAATTGAACAGGAATCTGAGGGCGATGCCAGATTCTGTGCAAAATCCCTCTCTGAGAACACACAGTGAATGCAATGTCACAAAAATTTGTTAACTTCACCATGTTCCAAACACTGGAGAGGCCACAGAATAACAAAAATAGGTAAGAAACTCTGAATAGGTAACTCTGAAGTTACCATCTTGGGGGACTAGTAGTGAGGACTAGTGGCTTTGCCTCCCCGTGGTCTGGGGAGCCCTTCTCAAAGCCAAGTCAGAAGGTGGTATGAGAAGGCGTCGACTGATTTTGAGTGCACCTAAGTAATTTGAATGAATATTCAAGCACAGAACTTTGTCGGACTGTGTTCAAGCAGAATTCCTGGGGGGCTACTTGAATTTGAAATTTTGCTGAGATTTATACTTGTGGAGCTAAGGCATACAATCCCAAGAAAGGCCTGAATCCTCCACACTGTCTTGATACCCAGCTGGCCCATGGAAATCTTCAGGGGCTAGAATTGCATTTGAGTGAGGATTTAATTGAGTCAAATATCAGGGACCTTTCACATGCACTGATTTTTAGAACATGGGCATTTCAACTTTCTATGACTATAGTTTGCCCAGCAATTGTGTATTAAAAGCAATTCCCCAAAAAACAATCCACGACAGAGTCCACTGGAACATTTCCCAGTACTACTTATATTGGGGCTAAGAAGGAGTTTTTATTTCTTGGAGCTTTGGTAACAATGGCCAAGTGAGTGATTACTGCCTGAAGAAAACATCAGGTCTCCATAGCTGGGATTTTAAGATCATTAACTCTTAAACAGGTTGGCATGATAAGTGAGATATTTTACACGTTGTAGGATGGGGAGAAACTGGAATTGGACCCACCCTCTGCCACTTCCCCAGTCAACACCCTACTTCTCTTGGCTGTGACCAGGAGTCCACTGAGGTCCTCCAGGTTGAGAGGAAGCCAAGGGTCTGAACACGGAGCATCCTAGCTCCATTATTCTGGGAGTAGCTACTGGGGCAGATTCACAACTAGAAAATCAGTTTATAAGACAAAGTGCAGGTGAGATACGCATGTTTTGAAAGAAAGTCCAAACTGAGTCAAAGACCCAGCATAGCTATCCCTATAGGAGGAGGGCAGGAGTCTGGTTGAGGTCCCAGGGGGTGGTTTCCAGAGGCTCCATGGATGAGGTATTTAGAGTTCAGAGTTAGGACATCCAGTTGTGGCCAATGGGTGGTGTTGAGACAGGGGAAAGGACTGGCACCAGGCAGGCAAGCTTCTTGCTCCTAGGGATTTGGGTTAAAGAGATATGAGCAGCACCCCCAACAAACTTACCTCCATGCTAAAACCATAAGTAGCTGACATGGGGCTCTTTCCTTTTCCAAGGGGTGATTTGATCTTGCGGTAGGACAGAGCATGCACGTGCAGGTTAAGAAGGCTCAGTAATAAGGACTGGAAGGATTCCAAGGTACAGATCTAGATACCCTATATTCCTCTGCCCCTTTAGTAACTGAGGTCCTTTGGGATCCCATGGTAATGAGAGATCCCATGGTAACCCAGAGAAGACAAACCCAGTTTTGTTCCCAGAATCCTAGAAGGTTATGTTCACCCAGATGCTTGAGGGAACTGGCTAAGACGTATCTCAAGTGTGTCCCAAAGAGAGTATATTTTTGGTCAAGGCTTATATAATTGTGTAAAGAATGATCATGTGTATATGTGAAACAACAAACCTCAACAATGACAGGGCAATTATTAGCAGAGATGAGATGGGAGAAGCAAGCCTGTCAATACCTCCTCACCTCCACTCTTATCTTAGAGGTCTCATTTTGTTTTCTTCTTGAGAATACAGTGCTTTCCCATTAGCAAGAAAGTTTTCCAGCTAATCTAGATTATTCTCAATGCCCAGGGATATTTCTTGGCTCTTTCCTTATATCTAGCATCAACACATCAGATGAATACCAAAATTGTGTAAATTTTGCATGTCAGCCAGATAGAAGAATAGTGAAAAATGAAATGCTTTAAGACAAAAGAAAGTGTGAATTATCATTGAGTGATCCTGTTTAATAACTAAAGGAATACAAATTGATTTGTGGCTGTAAAATAGGGCCAATCCTTGAGAACAAAGAAATAGTAATCCAAAAAGTACTTACTCCAAATCCCTGCTCCTTAAGCAGAGAGCCAAGAATAGTCTCCCAATTCTAGTTCAAGTCCCTCTTTCACCAACACTTTGCCTCCCCTCCCAGTATAATTCCCTCACTGCAGGACTTCTCTACTGATGGGATAGGGAAGGTGTGGGGATTCCTCTCTAATCATTAGGCATCTTACACTACCCCTCAGTAACCAAGATTTCAAATAGTACTTGTCCTGGTCATATGGACCAAAACACAACATTGCATTTCAGAAGTGGGCACAGATGGCCAGTGTTCAAGGAAATCTCTTGATTCCAGTGGAAAGGAGTTGTAGAATTCTGGATTGGACTATGACTTATGTCGTGTCTTCTGAGGCACTTACACAGCATTGGGCTATATCTGCTAGACCCTCACCAGGACCCCCAGGACCAGAGCATCTACCTCATGGCTGAAGGAGAGCAGCCAGGACTAGTCTTTGAGATTTGAAGTATACACCTGAATCCTGTCCAGGAGGATGGCTGGGAGTCTAATGAAAGAGGATTTCTGAAGCTTTAAAAGCCTAGGGCTAGGATTGCAGTTCTGGTGAGCTCTTGGGAGACTCCCAGCTACCACTGAGCTCAGAGATCTATTGTTGCCGATTAGGTAGGCCAATCACCAAGGAGCTGTGCTCTAGAGTCATTGACCCATCTGGGAAGGCTCCTCAGGTTCACATAGGGTCACAGGAATTGGCTGGAGCCATCTGTGTCCCAAACGCAGGGTGTTTATTCAAATGAGGGCGAAAGAGGTGATGTCCAGCTGGCAAAAGATCAGGAGGCTTCCTTGAGCAATAGAGGCTTCTCATTTCCATACTCTTCTTCCATTTAGTAAACAGGTGGATGCCCAAGAGGCTTAAGACTTTCACAAGGAGAGCTTGAAAAAAAAACGTGATTGCAATCCAATATCAGAGATGACTGAGAGATGTACACGGTGCCCTGAGAGCACGGCACAAGGGCAATGAGCCCCACCTGTGTTGAGCAAAGGCAACAGGCAGAGACTGAGTTGAGTCTTGAGGAACGAGTAGGAGTGTGCCACTGCGGACACTGAGTGTCCCAAGCAGATGGAATACGTACACAGGCTGAGAGACCAGACAGAAAAAGTTTATTGGAAAATGTTTATTTTTGACGTGAGAGGCCCTCACCCCCTCCTCATCCTGATCCCTTTCTCTGTCTTCCCAAATCCTCACCGCCTGCCCTGGGCTCCATGCAGCTGCCATATGAAACTGCCTGCTCTTCCCCACACAATTGTTTAAATAGGCATTTCTATATTCACTAAAGAGTTGAATGTTTTTTCAAATGCTAATTTACCATTCTTCAGGGAATTGCCTGTTCTGATCCTTTGTCTATTTTTCGACTTTTTGACTTTTTGACATTTACTTGTACCAGTTATTTACATATCCTAGACACTAATCTTTCTGCCTTTGTTGCAGACATTTTCTCTGCTCTTTTCTTGTCTCTGAACCTGTTTATGGTCTTTTTGTCATTCAGAATTTTAAGCACTTCAGCCAGTGTGTCTTAAGAAACAATTCCTACTTTCTGTATCTGGTTGAAGAAACTCTTCACTAACCTGACAACATAAAAATCTCCTTCTATAATTTGCCCAGTGAACTTCAAGTTTTGTTTTTCCCATTAGGGAAGACATACATCTAGGGAAAAATACATCTAGGGTTACATTTGGTATAGAGAGTGATGTTTTTTCCCAATTAGAAATCCATCGGCACAGCATCACTTATTGAAGAGTTTATTTCTCCTCCCCAGTTTGAATCAACTCTTTCACTATAGAGCAAGACCTCACATAGGTTGAGGTTTGGGTTCTCTATTCTACTCCATTGACTCTGCTGTTATAACATGTATCATGCATATGGAGTCGTTATATCTGATTGGGCAAGCTTTCCAACTTTGCTCTTCTATTTCATAATTGCCTTGATTACTTTCAGGTCTTTAATCTTCATTACATTTTTAAAGTGAGGTTTTTGAGTTTCATAAAACATCCTTTTAGATTTCTTCCTAGAATTGGAGTTATAGATTAACTTGGGGAAGTGAGAGAGCCTTATGATGTGGAGTCTTTCACCGTATGACCATAACATATTGTATCACTTTTGTTCGGGTCGGACAGACATATCATTTGTGGATATGTGGCAGAGAGAAATAAATGCTCCTCATAGAGATGGAATACACTGAACTAGAATGAGAATTCTTGGGGATATTATACAATGAAAAGGAAGGCATAAAATCTACTTTGCACAGATTCATGTTAAATATCTATAAAACAGCTGAAACAAAGAAAAATTAGAGCAATAAATAATTCTCTAGAAGTTAAAATTAAGGTAAATGAGTGCATAAAAAATAAAAATCATCTGAAACCACTGGGAAATATTTGCAGGATAAAATGTCAGAGCAGAAGGAGCAAACTCTAACCTCAACAATTATTAGAATGACAGGCAGAAATGCAGAACTCAGCTGAAACAGATCATTAAGTGGAAGGAAAGAGGCATCAGAGCTACAGAAAAGAGCCTGTTAGAATAGCAAAACCTAATATACAGTCACTGCAACAGATTGAGCACTAGCACTATGGAAAACACTTATCAGCTGAATTGAAGCGGTAGTAAGTGGTATCAGTGAAACAGAAGTCAACCTTGGGAAATCAAGAAGCCCCCTTCCAACTCTAAAATTCTAGGATTCCATGTGTCCTAGAGAAACAGTTTCCTTTTTTTCAATAAGAGGATTCCTTTTTAACACAGTTGAAAGGCTGTGTAGTTTTTCTTCTTTTATGTATTAGTGTGACGAGTTACATTAAATTTCTTTGAATATTGAACTGTCAATATACTCTGAAATAACCTCCACCAATTAAATAATTATTATTCTTTTGGATTCATGCTGGATTAGGTTTGGTAATATTTTATTTAGAGATTTTGCATCTATATTTGTGAATGAAATTGGACTCTCTTTGGAGGAGGGGGATTTGTTTATCTTTGTCTGTTTGGGCATCTAGTTGGTACTGATTTCATTTAAATGAATTGGAATCTTTTTTTCTCCCCTAATCAGAGGAATAATTTAAACAGCACAAAAATAACTGTTTCTTAAAGATTTGAAACTAACCTGTGAATCTATTTGGGCCCAGGATTTTTGTATGTTTGTTTGTTTAGTGTACGGGTGTGTGGAGTGGGGGTGGGAAGGAGTGGGAGGTAGAGTGGAGGGAGTTCTTTAACAAAATTTTTAAGAGCTCTAATATTAAGTCTAAACACCCTTTCAAATAATTTCCAAGCTTATAGAAATTTCAGATAATGTGCCCACTTAATGGATAGGTCAAATGTCAAATAATAGAATATGAAGAGAGATAATACAAAGTAAAGACAAACCAACACCTGATTAAGCAACATCTGCTTTTGTTTCCTAGATCAGGAAGTGTGCTGCACCACTGGAATGAAATCTATTACTTTGTGGAACAGCTGGCTCACAAATTCATCAGGTGAGAAACACAATGTGTATTTCTCTGCCATGAGTAAAACCAGCTTATGTTTGCTATTCTACTAATTACTGACTACTTTGGGGATTCTTTTGGACAAAGGTAAACTCTCAGACCTTGGACCAGAGACTTGACTTTGTTTTAATCTTTGCCACATATTAGAGTAACTTTTGGTTTCATGTTTTCAGGAGGAACCCAATTTGGTTATAAGAGCAAAATTTTAACTTTCTCCCTCTCTTGTTAAATAATATATTTATGCAGAAGGATCATTAACATTTTCTTTCATAGTGCATCGCACTGGGGCAATTGGCTCATTCTAGCTGGACTCCTGTAGGGTATGTTGGATCAGCTCATCCTAGTTTGCCCAGAATCTTCCCAGTTTTAGCACTAAAAGTCTCATATCCTGGGAGGTCCCCTCAGCCTGGGCAAACCATGACAGTTGGTCAGCCTAGCTATGTGCCCTATCAGGTAGAATCCTCTGAGCATTCTCAACACCACTCTCCAAGGAAGGACAGTGAAATTTTGAACATCATCACTATAAACATTGCAGGGGCCTTGGAGGTCTTACTTTTTATAAATATAGGCACTCATTAGTAAAGGAAAGGAGGTCATTTCACCCCTCTTGGGTACAGCCTCTAAGGGATAACACAACTGTGATAGCTTTCATGGATGTGCTTGAAGGCAGTTGTCAAGGTCTTTGGTAAAATTGGTCTGATCATTGTAAATTTTATCATAGCTCCACTCCTGCCTGATGGCCTCCGTAGGGTCTTCCAGCCAATATGAGTAACCATAAACTTCTTCTTTGAATAAGGTTCTATATCTCAGAATACAGATTGTTCTCCAAGACCAGGGTTGTGACAAGTGTTTTCCCTCCAAATTCAGTTACTGGTCTCAACATGTACCTGCCTGCCTGATTGGAGGAAAAGGGTTAGGAGGTGTCCTCTCTGCCATGCCAAAAACTGGAAGCTGCAACAGGAAGCATCTAAACCCAGAAGAATGGAAAAAACAGATGCTGGGAGGAGGAAAAGGAGAAAAAAGTAGAGGGAAAAGAAAGAAACAAATGCATGGGTGGTATTAAAAACAAAACATTTAAGAGAATCTTGGAAACTTAGAATTGAAAGGAACAACTTCCTAACCTATCCTAAGAGGCATTCACTAATTCTTAACTTGAATAGCTCTGGTGAGAAATTGCTGCCTTTTGAAGCAAGCAGTCCATTAGTTGGACAATTCCAGTTTCCAGAAAACTCTTTTTTTCATTGAGCCAAAACATCCCTTCCTGTACTCTCATCCATTGGTCCTTTGGAGAGAGATAAAACAAATCTGCCTCTAGACTCTTTGACAATATCTGCTATGTCTCTACTTGCTCTTCTCATCTTCTGTTCCCTCTGAAGCAGAGGAGTCTGGTGGAAAAGGCTTTGAAGTTAGGCAGATGTGGATTTGAATCCAAGCTCCATTGTGCAACCATAGCAGTTTACTCACCTTGACTGAACCCTAGTTTGCACATGAGGATTATAAGAGAAAACATGTGCAAACCAACTAGCCCAGTGCCTGGTTTAGAATGGGCACTCAACACTTCTCTTTCCCAGTTCCTTCAGTAACTCCAGACTCTTCCCCATCTTGGAATCAAAGAAAGTTAGATGTAGGGGTGGGGGGATCTAAGAGACCACTTAATTTAACCCTCAAGTTTTATAGATGAAGAAATTGAGGACCAGAGAAGTTGACATGGCTTAATCCAGACCATGAGGCACTTTCCTCTGGTTGTCTCCTCTGGCCCTCCTTGACTACAGACCCCCTCATAGTGTGGCACCAAGACATTACTGTCATGCAAACTCCAAGAGGCAGGGACTGTATTTTATACCTGCAGCCCAAGTGCCTGTAACAGTGCCTGACACATAGACATGCTCAATCAGTATTTGAATCAGTGAATGATTTTTATTTATTCACTTTAATAAATAGTCTAGGCTGTTACTTCGGGGGGGAAATTCATTCAATAACAGTGGCTGATGCCAGTACAAGTAAATCATTTATAATTTCAGTGGGATCCTTGAAATTTCAAGTTTGTCTGTTTGTGTTTGTTCTGACTCCCTCCCATTTTCCTAATAATAATTCTAACTCCTCACCGTTTTCTTCAAGCCCCCAACCTACACCTCATACCCATTTACTCTCAGCAAAGAACCTCACCTCCTATTTCACCAAGAACCCAGAGAATAGCAGACAAGGGATTACCTCAAGTTCCAATCCTACTCCTGAAAGATGCATGCAAGTCCTTCCCATCCACCTCTGAGATTCAAGTATCCCCCCATTTAAGGACAACCCCTCCATTTTAGTCCATTTCATCTCATTGTCTCCAATCTCCTTCAAGTCTTTGTCTCTCATATTTTTCTCTACCTTTCCCCTGGCTCCATTTCTACTGACAACAGACATAAACTAATCTCTCCTGCCCCTCATCAGAAAAAACAAACAAACAACGAATCTCCTGATCATGTCTTTCTATAGATACTAACTTATTTCTTGACTGGTTTCTCATTCAAACATCTTTAAAGACTTGCTGTCTCCATATGCTTACTTCTCATTCATTCCTTAACCCATTGCCATCTGGCCTTCACCCCCACCCTCCACCTGCTTGTTCTCACCAAAGTCACTAAGTGGTGTCCTAGAGGAAAGATCCAGTAAACTCCTTGCAGTGCTTATTCTGATGGATAGAGGGGCTTCATTTGATTCAGACTTATCTCTCCTTGAAACTCTCTCCTCCGCTGGCTTCTGGTTCTCCTTTCATCTCATGCCCTGAGCCAGGCCTTTACATGTTGGTGTTGGTTCTAGATTTGGCTCACTTCACTTCTCACTGCTGACACTTTCCTCGAACAACTTTACCCACATCGGTATGTTGAGAACTCCCTAATTATGTCTCTAGCCCAGACTCATATACCAGTTGCCTTTTGGAGACCTACATTTCCCACATTTCAAATTCATCCTTCCCGGAGCTGAACTCTATATAAGGGAGGCAGTATAATATAGTGGTTAAGAGCCCAAAGTCTAGAATCAGAATGCTTTGTTTTAAGCCCCAGATCCACTGCTCTCTCACTGTATGACCTTGGGAAAAATTATTTTATCTTTCAGGGTCTCAATATCCTTTTGTGAAAAATAGGAATAATAAGAGTACTGATCTCCTAATGTTGTTCCAAGTTTAATGAGATAAACATGCAAATCACTTTCAACAGTGCCTAGCACGTAGTAAACACTTGATAAGGTTGGCCATTGTATTAATATGATCATTATGATTGTTATTATTATCATTTAGGACATAATGTCCTGCTGGCCCAGCACTGTGAAGTAGTAGCAGGCAGCATGGTCTCATAGACAGAGAACCCAGGTCTGTTTCAGGAGACCATATTCAATTCACCAGCTATTGCCTGGGCTCCTACCAGGTATTGAACACCAGGCTAAGGATTTCCAAAGATACGTTTGACTTATGATAATGAATGTTGACTTTATCCTGGAGGCAATAGGACCCACTAGAAGTTTTATAGCAGATAAGTGACAAGATCTGGACTGTATTTTAGGAAAATAATTCTAGAAGCAGTGTGAAGAATGAATTGGAGCAAGGAATCATGATAGGCAGGGTCAACAGCAGGAAACAATTGTAATGGTCAGACGGTTGAGGGCAAGGTCTTAAACTAAGAGATGGAGAAGTGGGGCAGGTTTGAGCAACATTCTAGGAAGTGGGAACTATAAGATTCGGAGTCAGATCAGGTGTAGGAGTTTATTGCATTGTGAAGGAATAGATTGATGCTGTGATGGATGAACCAGTTGGCCACCCAGAGATAGCCTCCCAGGATGGCATTCCATTGGTGACTCCACCAAGTCTGACAGTCCATCTTGCAGACAGGGAAACATGTTTGGTCCTCAGCTGAGAGTCATTCTGTTTCCCAGAGTGCAGATTTTACATTGACAAAGCTTCTAAGCATTGCCATATAAAAACCATGCCAATGTCTTCATTAATAATGAGAAGCATAACTACCAAGTGGAAAAGATATTCTTATGGCTCATCAGCACAGTCTCTCCTTATAGGATAACCTCCTTGGGAAGCCAAATAGAAATTAGAAGTTGATGGTGATACTATTTTCAGAACAAAAAGAGTTTGTTGTATGATCTTAGTGGCTGATGGCATCAAGCTGCAACAGCCTGAGACACCCTCTTCATTGTAGAATACACCAGACTGTGCAGAGACACTATCAAATTTTGTCTATCGGGATCCCCCTTTTTATAGACACCATGCAGACTAGTCCTCTTCTAGGGACACACTTCTTCAGACAAAGCACAAGGCAGTGATGAATTTTAGCTTTCTCACTTGTGATCCACACTCACTGAGCAATGGTGTCAAATCAGAAGCAGCCTCCAGGAAGACAAAGAGAGTCTTCTCTTTGGTCCACTGCTTCAAGTCTGCTGCTGGCTAAATACTTGCACCACCAGCTGTGGAGGCTCCCTTGGGTTGTAGCGTCAGCTCTGGCAGCCGTGATATAAAGGGAAGAATAGGGAGGAAGCTTGGAAGGGAATGGCATCTCACAGTCTTTTCTATCTGCCCTGATAGAATTTCTTTCCCTTTCCAGCCCACAACTACGAATGTCCTTTATTGTCTTCTCTACGCGAGGAACCACACTAATGAAGCTAACGGAAGACAGGTAAGGATGCTCCCCATCCCCGTCATTTAAAGCCTGTCTTTTCTTGAGTAGTTCTGATATTTCTGCCCTAGGGCCAGCTTGACCTGTTGATCATTTTAATCTAATAATTGTCTCTTTTCACTTAAGTCTTGAACTTTGCACATTGACCCATCTGCTGGTTTACTCTGCCTTTGACAGAATTTCCTGATGTTGGTGAAATTTTATAAATAACTAAATCACGTTAAGGTAAATCTTACAATTGATTGGTGACTCAGTCTGCTAACTTGGAGCAAAATGTTAGCAAACCAAATTCTTGGTGGACTATATTTTCCTTTTTTTAAATTAGATTTATTTTGTATATTAAGGTTTCAAAGATATAACAAGTGCACTGTGAGAGAAGTAAGAACTTGAAATATTATCATCGGTAATTACCAAGGCAGAGAATAGAAGGAGAGGGTTTACGGTGCCACAAAGTAAAAAGAAATTTGACTCAGGTGTGGAAAAATGTTGTTGACATAAAAGGATTAGTTAGACTTAGCTTAACAAAAATATTATTTTGGGTTTTACTATTTGCAGATGGAAACTAACAGTGATAGAGACATGTCATTTACTCATCATTAGGATGGTATACTGGGAGTAGAGATGACAGTTCGTTCCTGAGTTAATGACACTTTGTCCACTTTTTAGAAAGTGATATGGTCCACCTGAGAGAAGCACCATGTGGGACTATTGGCAGATTTATGTATGGACACGTTGGGAAAAGGAAAGGAGAAATGACAAATACAGGGAGGGCATGAAGACTTTATACTAACATTCTTCTAGAAATGAAAATAGGGCTAACAGGTAGAATAAGGTTTTCTGGATTTTGCACTGACACAGCAAATCTGAGCTAGTACCCATTTTTCTCCATGTCTTTGTTTCCCATCTATAACTGACAGTACTCTGTACCATATAGAAGTTTTCAAATCCTGTTACTCCTGTAGCAATATCTATTATATGCATGCATGCCACTTGAGATGCATAGAAACCCCCTTTTAAAAACAGGGGTTTCATCGTCTTTATTAATAGAAGGAGAAACTGAGGCCATATGATCTTCCTAAGGATACTGAGCATGACCCACACTAGATGCAGGCTCCACGTTCTTTCCACTCTACCTTGTTGCCTTCTGTTTAACAGAGAATCATAAAGCCCAGGAAACCTGTGTGACTTTCCTTCAATGTTGGCCAAGGATTTTAAGAAGCTCTGAGAAAGTGTCTCTAGCCTGTGGCCTATATGCAAGACTCCTAATCTTGCTCAGTCTTTATCTGATGACATCCTTTATGCAGAGATGTCTTTTATTCAGAGAAAACACCCGTCTCACCCATTCTTCACATTCTTCTACAACCTGAGGCTGCATAGAGCTGCTTCATGCTGACTGCAATCGCTCCATGCCTAAGAGCTTGGCCAAGAGACCAAGTTCACACATCCCTTGTGGATATTTTGTGTGCTACTGCTCGCAGCCTCTGGGAAGTTAGGGAGGGCAGAAAGGGGTCACAGATTTACAAACACTGTTAGAATGCCTAGGCTTTCAGACTCATTTTGGTTATGCTAGTTCAAATTAGTCATCTGAATCCTACTTTGAATCTAACTTTTTGTGCCTTAACTTTACTGCTCCTAGTTTCCCATGCCAAGGAGAAGATAGAGGTTAGAATCTCCACTTTGCTGGAGGCAGCATTGAATATTTAAGGGCTGAATATCCTTCAAACAAGAGCCAGAAGTGTCTTGCTAGAGGCTGTGTGGGTTTCATGTGGTGACTGCTTGGCCTAACCCATGGGTCAGCTGGCAAAGCGTGACATGGTTCACTGACACATCCTCAGCCTTATCAGCCTGTGTAAAAATGTGGGCAAGCCATCTCTCTAAAATACTTTCTCATGAGATTGGCTAAAAGAATTAGGCTTTCAGAACTTCCAAGTTGGTACTATTTCTGAAATATATGACTTTCAGTGTTTTAGTTGGGCATAGGAATTTTTATATTTTTCTCTATATCTCATTTCGTCTTCACAATATCCCTGTAAGACAGTAAAATATGCATTATTATACCTAGGTAATAATTGAGAAAACTTACAGAGTTATAAAAAAAAAAAACTAGTTCAAAAGGAAGACATGAATTAGCAGAGACTCTCATGTCAACAAGAGCAAAAGATTTTGGGTAAATCAAAAGAAATAATATCAAATGTATATTTGCATCCAGTTTTTGAGATCATATCCACGTAGGGGAAACCATGGGAAGGCTGAAGAAATAGAATGGAAAATAAATATGGTGTGCTGAGATGTAGTAAAGAAATTACAATTAGAATAATAATACCCACCAGTTGTGTCTTTTATCTTCTAAGCACTTAACATATTATTTCTTATTTATCCCCATATAATCATTATTACCTCAATTACTAACCAGGTCTCTGTGGTCATTTGATTCATTGCTTTATATGTAATTGCCATTTTCCACTGCTTTCAAGATTTTTTCTTTAGTTCTCAGGAATTTGATTATGATGTGTCTGGACATGGTTTTCTTTGAGTTTATAATATTTTGGCTTTTCTGAGCTTCTTGAATCTATAAAGTTATGTCTGTCACCAAATTTGGGGAATTTGCAGCCATTATTTTTCAAATATTTTTTCTGCACCAGTTATTTTCTCCTCTCCTGGCACTCCAATGACACAAATGTAAGACCTTTCATATTATTCCACATGTCTCTGAAGTTCTGTTCTTTTTCTATCTTTCTTCTTTCTGTTCTTCAGATTAGATCATTTCTATTGACCTATCTTCATGTTCCCTGACTCTTTCCTCTGTCATCTCCATTCTGCCATTGAGTTCATCCTTTGAATTTTTTATTGCAGATATTGTATTTTTCAGTCCTAAAATATGTATTTGGTTCTTTTTAAATTTTTTATTTCTCTGCTGAGAACTTCTACCTTTCCATTTATCTCAAATTTGTTTACCTTTACTTCATGAAGCATAATTATTATAATTGCTTTAAATTCTTTGTCTGATATTTCCGACATCTCAAGATTGGCATCTTAATTGTCTTCTCCCTTGAGAATTGGTCACCTTTTCTAGGTGCTTTGTATATCTAATAATTTTAGATTATACCCTAGAAATTTTTAATATTATGTTTTTTAGACTCTGAGTCATATTCAAATCCTCTGAAGACTGTTGATTTTTTTTCTTTGTTTGCTTCAGTAGGCAATCACCTTGGCTAGACTCAGACCACAAATTCTCTCTCTTCTTCTGTGGTTGGTGGCTTTTATGTCAGTTCAGTTTTCAAAGACTTTGTTAAGCTGCTTTGGGTCTGTCCTACACATGTGCAATTCAGAGATGAGCTTGGGACTTCCACAGCTTCATACACAGAATTAGAAAGACCCCCTTCTCCAGCTCTCTCCTCTCCAGGATTTCCCCCACACTATCTTTCTCATTGAGGCCCCCCTTTCCAAGTCCTCTAGCAAGAAAAAAGGGATTTCTCTTGGAGTTTTGGCTACCACATTGCTGCCATGCAATTCCCTACCAAGACTGCCTATGGGACAAAGTTAGGAGTAAAAAAAGAGAAATAAAAATGGGGATTCCGTCCACATTCTTTGAACCACAGGGGCCTCTTTTCCCAGAGGCCAGAAATATAGAGGCTTTCTTGGCCTTTTAAGTGACATCCCAGACCACTGCCATGTGACTGAGACACACCCTCAGATTAAAGCCATAAGAGAAAAGAGGAGAAAAAATTAGAATTCACCCTTATGTGGGTTATTTCACCCTTGTATGGGTTACCTTCCCCAATCCATCTGCTTTGTTTACTTTTCAGAGTCCTCATGTGTTTGGTTTTTTTTTTTTTTTTGTCCAGAGTTTTTTGTTATAATCAGCAGGAGAAATAACCAGTAGCAAGTTTACTCTATCTTGCCTGCTGTTACTTTAATTTTATGGATAAGAACACTGAGATTCAGATAGTTTAGATAATTTGCTAAGGTCGAATGATAAAAATGGCAGAACTAGTATTCTGATTCTGGATTCAGTCCAACTCATGTGCTTTGCATTATATCATGTTACTCTTCCAAGATTTCTTAGCTTCATCAGTTTGCAAAACAATTGGCAAATCATAACAAATTTTGTAGGCTTCTTCATTAGCATAATAAAGGATCTAATGTTAGTTTAAGTACTATTAGTATAAATCATTTTAGTGTTAACTACTGCATATGATTCCTTAAAAACTCTCTGGATAGGGGCCAGCCCAGTGGTGTAGTGGTTAAGTCCACATGCTCCGCTTCAGCAGCCTGGGGTTCGTGGGTTCAGATCCTGGACGCAGACGTACACACCACTTATCAAGTCATGCTGTGGTGGCATCCCACATATAGAGTAGAGGAAGATGGGCACAGATGTTAGCCCGGGGCCAATCTTCCTCTGCAAAAAGAGGAGGATTGGCAACAGATGTTAGCTCAGGGCTAATCTTCCTCACCAAAAACAAACAAACAAAACTCTCTGGATAGTCTTTTTCCTGATCTTATTTGAAATACTTCAAGTGTTTCATCATTTGGAAATGAGATCATGTCAAGGAAGTCCAACTCCTCCCTTAAAAGAAATCAGGAATAGATATTCAATTTAATCATATACATTTTTGGCATCTATTGAGATGATCATATTTTTCTTCAACCTACTAATACAGTGAAATGCATTAAAAATATTTTTTAATATTGGATCATTCTTGCATTTCTGGTTACACTTAGCTGTGATATATTATTATTTCAATGTAGAGCTGAATTCTATTTTCTGTATTTTACTCAGAAATTTAGCATCAGTATTTATAAGGCTGCTATTGTCTTCTTTATGACTATGTTGAGGTATTTTTTATAATTTTTTTTTTTTACATCTAGATCATTACTTCTTCTAGAATTTATTCTGATGTAAGGTATAAGACCAAGGATCATCTTTTTTCTCCAAGTGTTTAGCCACTTTTTCCAACACCATTTGCTGAATAATGTTTTACTACCATTTTGAAAAATTAAACTCTTTCATAGACTTGAGTCCATTGCTGGGTTTTCTATGCTTAAAACTGCATTTGTGTCTGTTCCTGTGCTAGGATCACATTATTTTAATTAGTTTTAACTTCTGGAGGACCAGTCTTTCCTCATTTCCAATTTTGGGCGAAAATCTCCCTAGTCTTTAACGTTTTCTTTCCCTACCATGTGCATTTTAAATAATTTTTTTATCTTCCAAAATATTCTTGGGATTTTCACTTATATCATATGAAAAGTACAGAATAACCCTAGGAAAATGGCATTGCATTTTTACTATATCTATTTTCTTGTTTAAGGATATATCACTTCTCTTTTATGCCCCTCAGTAAGGTTTTCCTATTTTCTTCAGATCAGTCTCATACAGCATTTGTTAAGTTTATTTCTAGGCATTTTAAAGTTTTGCTTCCATTGTGAATGAATTTTTTTCTGTTGTATTTTTCTAAATTATTGTTTACTATAGAGCAGTTAACCAGTAATTTGGGGTAATGGGCTTTTATTGAATTCCATAAATGATTTTTAAAAGTTTGCAAGTCAGAGAGATTGTAGTTTGCATCAGGAGAGGCCTGTGCCCCCAAAATAGTTAAGAAATATTGGTTTCATGGAAAACTATTGGTTTTATTTATTTCTTTTATTTATTTCTTATCTCATGATCATAATGAAACATTTTATTAGTCCTAATAATTTTCCAGTTAATTTTGCTGTGGTTTTCTAGTAAGATGATTGTATTATTTGTAATTAATGATAGTTTCTGTCCTCTTTTCTAATATTTGCAGCTATTATATCTTCTTATGTGTCTTATTACATTGGCTAAAGTTTTCAAACTTTAATGAGAATGATTTGTGTTTCACAATTTTGTCTTTATTGGATATTGACTTCATGGAGATAGTTTATCTACTATATTAAGAAATGATTCTTCAATTGCAAGTTTATTAAAATTTTTTATCCAAAATAAGCATTGTTTTATTAAATACCTTTTTGCCATATCAAGATAATTATATCTTTCTTCTTTTATTTCCTTTGTCTTGTCCACATGAAAATTTTAAATCAAAAGATTTCCTGATGAAAAAGTAACCTTACATTCCTGGAATAAGTTTTATTTAACATGGTTTGTTCTTTTACTATATTTCTGGATTTGATTTAATATAAGCCAGAGGATATTGCTTATCAATATTTAATATTAAGAGTATTCAGGAGTTTTATTTTATACTATCTTTGTCAGGCTTGGGATAAAAGAATTATGTGAGTTTAGAAAAATGTATTGACACTCTTTTCCTATGCTATGGAATATCTTAACTAACATAGAAAGTATATGTTTGTTCAAGGTTTGATAGAACTCAGAGGGAAACCATCTAAGCCAATATCATTATTAAAGAAGTTTTTTGACATTTATCTCAAATTCTTATGTGACTATTGTTATAATCATATTTTCCACCTTGGGAAGTGGTAGAAATTACCAGTATATTGATATTTTAATTTTATAACATATCTTTTTTTAGTTTTTAAAATCTCTTCTGTACCTATGGTTATATCCCTTTTCCTGCATTTATGTAAATGTATTATTTTTCTCTGTTTCCTCATTCAAACTACCCAATGATTTGTTTCTTAAATTTAGTCATCCATTCTCTTTTGTGTATTTTTTTTGTTTTATGATTCATTATTTTATTCTTTTACTATTATTAATTCCTTCTTCTGCTTCTTCTATTTTATTTCCTCTCTTTTTCTGGCTTCTTGGATTGAAAGTTTATTCATTATATTTTCTTATTTCTCTTTCAATAATAAAAGCTGTGATGAATATAAACTATACTCTAAATCTTATCCTTGTTGAATCTCATACATTGTGACATGTACTGTTCTCATTATTGTAATTTCTAATTTATATTTATAATCTGATATTTGATTTAAGATGATTTACAAATTTAAAAATTCCACATGCTTTTTGGTTTTTTATGTTTGTCTCAATTTCTAGAGCCATTTCTGTTTTCAGAAAATGTGGTTTATATAATTTCTACTTTATAAATTTATTAATTTTTGTTGGTGGACTAGTATATGATTTATATTTATCATCCAGGAATGTTAGAAAATATGTGTACTTCAATGAATAAAAAGTTTGATATAAGAAATATATTGATTAATTTTATCAAATATTTTATATTTTTGTTTACTTGACCTGTGAGGACAGAGATATTTAAAAATTTTCTACCATGACTGTTTTATTTGAATTTTCAACACATTGCTCTCTAATTTACATCATATTTTGTAGCTCACATGTGTCTTCATTATGGCATATATTTGTAATCAAATAAAATAACCTTTTTGTCACCTTTAATGCTTTTTAAGTCCTTTGTCCAAAAATAATATTATTAAGCTTAAATTTTGTTTGTATTTTCCTGCTACATCTTTGTTCACCCATTTATCTTTTACTCATCTTTGATATTTTGTTTAATTTTCCACCAGTGATTTGAAAAGCATAATTTCATTTTTATTCTAATAACAGTTTCCAATGAATTTTGCTTGTGTTTATAATGGCAAGAATTAAGTAATATTTATTTATTTTCCTTGCTGAATTTCTTATTAAGAAATATTTGCATTATGTTTCATAAATCCATAGACACATACACACACACATATTTTCTTTCCAGTACTTCAAGTTTTTTTGTGTGTGAGGAAGACCAGCCCTGAGCTAACATCCGTTGCTAATCCTCCTCTTTTTGCTGAGGAAGACTGGCCCTGGGCTAACATCCGTGCCCATCCTCCTCTACTTTATATGGACGCCGCCATGGCATGGCTGACAAGCAGTGCGTTGGCAGGAGCCCGGGATCCGAACCGGCGAACCCCAAGCTGCCAACTGCGAACTAAACCCCTGTGCCACTGGGCCGGCCCCTCCAGTACTTCAAGTTTTTATTTAATTTTATTTTTTTTAATTTCTCAGTTGGCTGAGCCCTTTTTCAGGTAAAATTTTCCTGAAGGGTATGTGAATATTAAGCTTTCGAAGTCCCTTAGAGAATTCCCTTTGAGACTTGTTATTCACCTCCAGATAAATATTTATTTGAATATAAATTTCTTATGTCCTGGCTGTCTTTTCCCTTAAATTTACTAGAGACAGTGCCACAATGTCAATTTGCATATATTAGAAAAAGGAGGAATGCCAATTAGTACATTTCTTCTTTGTGGGTAGCTTGTTTTCTCCTCCTGCATGCATGTAGAAAAATTTTTCTTTATCTTGGAATTTAAAAATGTCAAGAGAATATACCTAGGTGTGGGTCCTCTCATTAATTTTGTATGGTACTGTGTATAGGACTTGAGCCATTCCATCTGACAACTTAATAACTTCTTCAGTTTAAGAAATGTGTTTCTATTGTTTCTTTTATAACTGCTTTCATTCTAGCTGTTCATTGGATTCTTAAATCTATCAATATCTCTTTTATAGTCTAGTATAATATAATTGTTTAATCTCTTTTATTTTTCTTTGAGTTCTTGAACAATGTTTCACACTAGTCCTGTAATTCACCAATTCAAGTTGTTTTTGTTTTTGTTTTTGGAGTATCCAACCTGCTATTCACTTCTTCCACTCCATTTTTTTTTATTGTGGTATTTTCAGTATTGGAATTTGGGGTGATTTCTGTCAGAGATCATGTAAATCTGTGTTGAAAATGTGAATACCATAAAACTTATCATTTTAACCCTTTTAAGCATACAATTCAGTGGCATTAAGTTGTTCAACCATCACCACTATCCACCTCCAGACCTTTTTTATCATCCCAAACTGAAAATCGCCCCAGCCCCTGGTAATTTCTATTCTACTTTCTGTAAGGATTTGCCTATTCTACATACCTCATATAAATAGAATCATGTAATATTTGTCCTTTTGTGTCTGCTTATTTCACTTACCATAATGTTTTCAAGGTCCATCCATGTTGTAGCATGTATCAGAATTTCATTCCCTTTTAAGGCAGAATACTATTCCATTGCATGAATGTATCACATTTTGTTTATTCATTCATCTGTCAATGGACATTTGGGTTGTTTCCATCTTTTGGCTATTGTGAATAATGCTGCTGTGAGCATTGGCATGTCTGTTCAAGTCCCTGCCTTCAATTCTTTTGGGCATATACCTAGAAGTGGAATTCATATATCATATGGTAATTCTATGTTTAATTTTTTTTTTTTTTTTTTTGAGGAACCACCATGCTATACTGTTTTCCACAGTGGCTGCATGTTTTTACATTCCTACCAACAATGCACAAGGATTCCAAGTTCTCCACATCCTTACTGACACTTGTTATTTTCTGGGGTTTTTTTGAATAACAGCCACCCTAATGGGGTGAAATGGTATCTCATTGTGGTTTTCATTTGTATTTCCCTAAAGATTAGTGATGCTGAGTATCTTTTCATGTGCTTATTGGCCATTCATATATCTTCTTTGGAGAAATGTCTATTCAAGTCCTTTGCCCATTTTTAAATTGGATTGTTTTTAATTGTGTTGTTGAGTTCCTAGAGTTCTTTATGTATTCAGTATATTAATCCCTTATCAATTATATGATTCGCAAATATTTTCTCCTATTCTGTGGGTTACTTTTTCACTCTGTTGATAGTGTCCTTTCATGCACAAAAGTTTTTAATTTTGATGAAGTCCAATTTACCTATATTTTCTTTTATTGCTTGTGCTTTTGGTGTCATATCCCAAGAAATCATTACCAAATCCAATGTCATGAAGCTTTTCCTCTGTGTTTTTTCTAAGAGTTTTATAGTTTTAACCCTCATATTTAGGTCTTTGATCCATTTTGAGTTAGTTTTTATATATGATTTAAAATAAGGGTCCAACTCCATTCTATTGCAAGTGGATATTCAGTTTTCCCAGCACCATTTGTTGAAAAGACTGCCTTTTCCCCATCGAATGGTTGGCACCCTTGTCGAAAATCACTTGACCATATATGCAAAGTTTTGTTTCTGGGCTCTTTTTTCTATTCCATTGGTCCGTATGTCCGTCCTTATGCAAGCACCACATTGTTTTGATTACTGTGGGTTTGCAGTAAGTTTTGAAATCAGGAAGTGTAATAAGTCAACTTTTGTTCTTTTTCAAGGTTGTTTTGGCTCTTTGAGGTCCCTTGAAATGCCATATGAATTTTAGGATGGATTTTTCTATTTCTGCAAAAAAGAATGCCATTGGAATTTTGATAGAGATTGCATTGAATTTATAGATCACTTTGGGTAGTATTGTCATCTTAACAACATTAAGTCTTCTGATCCATGAACATAGGATGTCTTTCCATTTATTTATGCCTTCTTTAATTTTTTTCATCAGTGTTTTATAGCTTTCAGTGCCCCTGTATTTTTTAACTGACCATATCTTTCAACCCTATGAATACTTTCCTGTTCTTGAATTTTTCCTCTGCTTGTGGGTGGCACCCAGCTATTGTGTTAGAGATGAAATGCCTTCATCATATGAATTAGAACTTTTCTATGTGTTCTCCTGTTTTTTATATGAGTTTGCTTCAAAGGGGAAATTTTCTCAAATTCTTCAAATTGGTCCTCTTCTTCCCAACTTCTGAGACTCTTCTTTAGTAAAGTGACTTTAAAAAGGAACAACCAGGTTTTTCAGTATTGGAATTTGGGGTGATTTCTGTCAGAGATCATGTAAATCTGTGTTGAAAATGTGAAGATCCCAGGCTAAAGACGGGAAAACTTAGATGTAATGTAATTTTTTTCTTGGGCGGGTAGACTCCCAGTAGTGTTTCCAAGGTAAGGAAGAAGCTGAAGTCAAAGGAAGATGGTCAGGTGTAGATGTTGGATCACTGTGTTAAGAACCTCTCCCACCACCTCCCACAGTCTGTTCTTCTCATGGGGAATTCCGGTCTGGTAGGTCCTTCGCTTACTCTGATCTCAGCTGCTCTACTTCTCGCAGGAATTCTTCCAAGTGTCTGGCATGTGTATGGCGCCCTTGCCTATTTTCCAACAGTGAAAAACATTTTCCCCTATTATACTAGTTTAGTTGTTTCTACAGCATTTGGAAAGAAAAGGGGGAGTTAAAATATGTAGACCCAGATTACTAACTTTGACTGGAAATTTCACCTTTCTTCTAAACTTTGCAAGATTAAAAAAGCATAACAAAACAACTGTGGGTCAAATTATGTCTTACTGTGGGTCACTACTATATCTTATCCAACCCACCAGCCTCATTTTATTGCTAAGGAAAATCATTCTCAGAGAGATTGAATTATTTGCCCAAATTCATACAAGTAATCAGTGGCAGTAGAATTATTTTTTTAAAACTCACAAAATTAAATTTTTAAATCCAGTGATTTTTCTACTACGTTACATAGCCTATCTAAATCACTGCATCTGTATGCATGCTGCTGTCTTTTTTTTCTTATCTGTGGAATACTTAAATGGAAGGAACCACTACATATATGTGCAAATGCATAAATACATTTATATGTGTCTGTATATAATCTTTTATTAATGATTTATTATGTACCAATAATCTAGAATACTTTTCTCAACTATAGTAAGAGAAAATGATAATAACTACCTTGTAAGTTTGTTATGGGAATTATGTTATTTATTACATGTATAATATAGATGGGGATGCTAAGGCAGAGAAGGCTCAAGGCCACTCTGCTGTAAAAGTGTAGGAACCTGGATTTGAACCCAGGCATCATAGCCCTAAGTCCACACTCTTAATCACTATACTATAGGGTTTCCTACAATGTTACCATTATGTACAGTTTTAAATTCAAAACAAACTCAAGCATACACAATTCACCACCCAAAACCCTCTGACTTCTTCAAGAAAACGGTTCCCTGAAAGCATATGCCCTCTACACATTTCATCCTCATGGCCTTTTGACAACCTCAGTTTGGAAATACTCCTCACAAAGAGGTAAAGAGGTAGCATCAGCAATTCACAGATGGGGTTAAGAGGTTAAGTATCTTGCTTATTGCTTAAGGAGTTGGAGTGAAAGCCAAGAACACTTGGCTCAAACTGCTGAGTGGAAACCAAGAGACCACACTTCTCTATCCCTCTCAGTCATCCTTTGGTTTGGTTGAGAGTGTGGTTTCGCCATTAGTGTCACAGGGGAAAATGACATATTCTGGACACATCGCTTGATTCCTGAAGCAGAATGATTACAGGCTGTCATTACCAACAGACATAGTTCTAAGAGCTTTTTCTAAATTTAAAAATAACGAGAGAGAAAAAGAGTCTTCAGATATTTAGTGCTTGAAAGAACCTGGATTTGTTCCGTTGTGAGATACTATTCATTTAGATATGAGATTTGATGACAAAATTAAGAGAAATAAAAGGGAGCATTTATTTATTCTCTTGCCTTGTTGACTGAGAGATAATATCATGGAGTCTGAGCTCATCGGAAAGCTCCTTACCTCTCTGTGCCTCTGTTTCTTCGTCTGTAAAATGAGTATAATGGTAGTCCCTACCTCACAGAACTGTTCAGGCACGTAGTAAGTGTTGTTGTTACTATTGTGGTTGTTGTTGGGATTTTTGACAAACAGCTAAGGGATCCCCCCAAATCCTCCTGGACAAACCCAGTAAATCGTCATAGCATATCCAACAGTAATTCAAAGAATGAGTCCCCAGTTCAGCCTGGCTCACATCCTTCTCTGAAGTTTTTAACATTTGGCCAGTCTATCCCTCTATAGAGGGATATAGGTAGAAAATACTGCTTCCGCATGAAGCCAAATAAAAATTATTGTTTTGTTTGTCTAATGATTCTAGCAAGACTTCTTCCAGACAAGAGCACACAGGCAGTATGTCTACAGGAAGTCTCTCTAACGGCTCCTCATATTGAGTTGCAATGATAGTGAAAAGAACCCACCTTGGAGCAATTCAGCAGGTCTGGGAGGAGACTGATTTGAGAGAGTAGTGTAGTTCAGTGCCCCTCACACTCTTCCTCTGGAGCACCCCTGTTAGTGGAAGAAAGTACACACGCACCCCTGCGGTCCTAGCGTATAGTTTGAAGTGACTCATCGAAAGCAAGAAACCTCTTTGACATCCTTATGCAAATGCGTTTGTATTCTTTTCCATACTACACCAATGTTTGATTTTATATAAAAATCATGTTGAGTTCTTTCTCAAATTTTGGAGTACAATTTATGCTCCAAATATATATATACATATATATGTATATATATATATATATATGTGCGTGTGTGTGTTTGTGAATCCTTTGTCTTTGTGTACAGTACACTGTCCTACACCAAGTTTGGATACCATAGAATGTAGTAGAAACAATACAGACTTGGACCAGTGCCCTGTCTGGGTTTCAGTCTGGACTCCATCAGCACATGCATGTTACTGTACTTCTCTGAATCTGTTTTCTCAAAGATACAATGAGAATAATAATGCCCACCATATGGTGGTGTTGTGAGGCTTTTGTGAATTAATTCGTGGAACCTGCCCAGCAGAGACACTGGCACAGCATAGGTACTCAGGAAATGTTACTTCCCTTCCTCTCCTACTATTCCTCATGTGGCAAATACATATAAAGGATAAATACTGACAGAGCAGTGTCCAGAAACATTCTTGTCTGGATGAAGCCTGCAAGGCAAACTTCAGAAGCCTCTTGAACTACATGCTCAGCCTTTGCTACTCACCCTCAACAATTTTTTTTTATTATTAAATATTTTGAGTATAATAAAAGTACACAAAAAAAGGATAATGAACACTCATTATCCACCCCCAAGGCTATGAAATAAAATGTTACAAGTATTGATACCCGCTGTGCACGCTCCCTTTTCTCTTTCCTCAGCAGAGATAATTACTATCCTGAATTTGGGCCTTATCCATTTTAATGGATGTTATATATTTTTATATACCCATGAGAAATATATTATAGTGTTTCATATTAAGCTTTACACTACGTGGCCATATTGTATGTATTTTTCTTGAACCTGCTTTTTATACTTATCATATTTTTGAGACTTTTTCTATGTAGATACATGTAGCTGTGCTTGGTTCATTTTAACTAATGTATACTTTTCTATTGCATTGTATTCTATTGTAATAATGTACCATCATGTACTTATTTATTCTCCTACTTATGGACAATTAGTTTCTAATTTTTTTTGCTGTTATAAACAAAGTTGCAATGAATACTCTCGTACTTGTCTCCTTGAGGGGTCAGAAGCAAGAATTTCTCTATGATTTGTAGCTAGGGATTGAATTGCCCAGTCTTATGGTATGTCAATATGTAATTTCACTAGGTATGATTTAATTGTTCTCCAAAGAAGCTGCACCAATTTATATTCCCAGTAGTGGTTTATAAGAGTTCTCGTTGCTCCACATCCTCCCAACATCTTGTACGGTCCCCCAACTCTTCTTCTCAAACAGATTGTGCCCACATATGACCTGTGAGGTGGATTATCTGGTACAGACCTAGTATACTCTTACCTACTCCCACCTCCAGCCCAGTTGCTCCAAAGTGTGACAGGGAAGTCCTATCTTTGGAGAGAACTGTAGCCTCCACCAGCCTATACTAAAGTATATGGTCTGACCAAAACAGAAGACACTTGCCTGTCATCTACCCTAGGACTATCCACTTTCAGCTTCCACCCAAGAAGGTGACGTTGGGCTCCACAGTCTCTGTTGCACAGGACTTGGCAAGTGCCACTCTATCCTATGCCATTCCAAACACTCATTGTGGTCCGAAGTACTAACCTCAAGTACATCAACCTGACCATTTTAGATGCCACCAGCACCAGGAGAGACTCAGTCCCTGTTGAACTAAGAGGAGTATGGAAATGAAAGTTCTCATAGGAGGAAGCTATATATTTGGGCAACCCCGAATATACAGCCCACTTTCCACCACTCCCATCTCCTGCAAAATATGGCTCAGCTGGGAAAAAGGGTTGGTGATGGGGAAGATCTTACAGGGATTTTTTTCAAAAGCCAAGCAGTGCCCTAGGAAACTACATGGTGAAAACCATTGCACAAATGAGTAACCATCCAAAATAGAGTTGTGTGGAGAGGAGTTTTTTCGGACAAATTCATCACATTGCCCTGTGATTAAACCATCACTCTTGTCCTTTATGCCAAGCTAGGCTACAACCTTTGGAAATTCCTTGATGGGCTCCTCTTAGTGAACTTCAGTTACTGATCTATACTTGACCTTGTGTCACATGGTGGACTACCCCTATCTGCCAGGTGTGGCCTCTCCAGTTCCCAGCAGATGCCCAGGTTCTGTTTCTGCTCACTCTTTGGCTCCCACATAAAATTAGATGCAGATTCTGAACTGGAAGGGAGTGGGTAGATCTTATAGTTCCACACCTTCATTTTACATTTGAGAAATTTAAAGTGCATGGAAGTTAGCTGACATACCCAGGAAGTGGCAGAACTGGGATTCAATTCTGTCTTTCTCCAAAGTGCATGCTCCTTTGAATGGCACTGAAGCTATGGGGAGAATGAGATTACCTTGTGTAGGTGTCAGAATGGGGAGATCTGAGTTCTGGGGCCCTCCAATCTTTAGAATTCTAGAAGAGTAGGAAAAGCCTACACAGAAATATGAAAAAGAACAACTGATGAGGGACATGAAAAGAGTATGCTATAAGAGAAATCAAGAGAAAAAAGCATTTTAAATTGAGGGAGAGATCAACTGTGTCTGATGCTGTAAAATGTTGAGTAAGATGAAGCCAGAGACGTGACCATTGGATTGGCAATGTGGAGATCATTGGAGACCTTGACAAAAGTAGTCTCAGCAGAGTGGTGGAGACAAAAGTCAGAGAAGAATGGGTTAAAAGGTGAGGGCTTCCAATTTTTAAATGAGGGATAAAGACATTTTTTTGGCCATTTCTCCCACAAAAAGCACCCCAAAAACAGGAGAATGTGAAACAAAACCACAAATCTTTGAGGAAACGAAGACATATTTAAACCATAAGAGCACTATAGATGAGGACAGAAAAAGGACAGAGGAGTGGCAAATGATGTAAACAGTATGGAGAAAAGTCAAATACAATCCTGCAGAAGGAGATACTGAAGAAGAACAAGACTTGTAGCCTTGCAGAACCGTGGAAAGCTGAAAACTTGGAACTGTCAGATACTTCAAAAGGCAAGGAAGGGCAACAGGGTAAAAACTGGAATATTGTTTAAAAGTTTATCTAAGGAACTATTCAACCTTCAGAACTACCCACCTCCACTAAATTCTGAAAATCATCCCTTCTCCAGCTCCACCAAAGAAGAGAAGTATATTCTCTGATAAAATTCAACAAGAATGATTTCATAGTCAGACACCACGCATGGGAGATTATGGAGACATCTGCATAACAAATGTTGCTACTTCCAGCCCTCCCCCTTGTCAATTCCAGACCTAACATCTAAGGAAAGAGTTTGAAAACTACTTCTCTGTAGAAATAAATATCTCAGAGGAAGAAAAATGTACATACGTTGATATTTGAGGCTCCTTAACAAAAAAACCTGTTGACAAAAGCTGGTCATTCAGCAACTGGCATGCCCCACCATGCACACAGAGCTTCCAACATGTCTTCTAGTCTTGCTCATTCGCTGTGGACAGACAGCCGAAGATCACTCTACATTTGAAGAAAGTCTCCACCAGCAAAGACAGGAAAGTAAGGAAGTGAGTATTCTTTCAAGAAGTTGTGTTGTGAAGAGAAGTGCAAATAAATTGGTCAATAACTAGAGGGAGATGTGAAGTCACAGAGGATTTATTTTTTTAAGATGAGAGATACTAGAGTATGCTGGTAATCAACCTCCAGTATTTTTCTTCCTGACCTAAAAGAAATGTGTAGTCACAAATATTTAGAAAAAGCCTTTACAGTATGTCTACTTCTGGTTAGGACATAGAGGGATATGAAAAAGCTTCATTTCCATGGTCAACCAGAAAAGTACAGACGAAATAAAATTCATACGTTTCTATGGGGGTAGCAGACACATGGGAAGCACTGATGAACTGAATTAGAGAGAAGCAAGCCCTTTATAGCTGGGCAGAGATCTGCAGGAGCTTCCATACTTGGAAGTGGATGCCTGGTCTGGGTATGGACAACTGGAAAAGTAGGTCAGCCATGGACAGAGACTTTTCAGGGATGAAGAAAAGTCAGCTGAACCTTAGACAACAGTGTGTGCCAGAGGGATGGATTATCCAAAAGAGCCCCCAAATGAAAAAGAAACCTCTCAGCCTGACACTTCTCCCTCTTCACCCATACCTCTGCATTTTTCCAAGAAAGTATCAGTGGAACAGTTGCTGAAAAGTATAGAAAAATCACATTAATCCTGTGTATTCTTGTGGTGTTTGGATTCTGGAGTCCTACCAGTGTTGAATCCAAAGGTCAAGCAAAAGTATCTGAAGCTACACCTAACTCCCTCCCAACACAAATACTGAAAAGACCACAAAGGCAGGGCAAGGCAGAAAGCTGGGAATTGGGCTAATAACAGGGAATAGACTCTAATTAAAGCTGTGGCCTGGCCCAGGCTCAACCTAACTCAAGGAAGAATCTAAATAATCAGCCCCTATCCTAGTTCACAGAAATAAAAGACTTACACTCTTCAGTGAGTAAACAAACAAATCAACATTATATCTAAGTAGCCACTGCTTTTTTTATACACGGTGTTTGAAATACAAATTAAAAGATTATGAGCCATGGGAAGAAGCAGGAAAATGTGACCCATAATCAAGAAAAAAACACAATAATGGAAGCAAACCACAGATGTCTCAATTATTGGAATTAGCAGACAGGGACTTTAAAACAACTATTATAAACATGAAGAATTTACAGGAAAAAGTGAATATAATGGAGGAAGACGGGTATCAGGAAAAAAAAAAACTCAGAGAAAGAACCAAGAGAAAACTGTGAAACTGAAAAATACAATATCTGCAGAAAAGGGATTAATGAACTTAAAAACAAGTTAATAGAAATTATCTAAACTGAAAGAGAGAAAGAGAAAAGATTGTGGGGGGTTGAATCAGGTCCTATGATTTGTGGGATGATATCAAGTGGTGTAATATATGTATAATTGGAATACCAAACATGGTATTCCACACACAGATCCAAGAAGCTCAAAGAATCCCAAGAAGCTCAATGAATCCCAAGCAGGACAAATACAAAGAAAACATCACCTAAGTACATCATAGTCGAATTTCTGAAAACCAGAACAAAGAGAGAATCTTAAAAGCAGTCAGAGTGGGAGGAGAAAAGACACATTATGAACAGAAGAACAGCAATGAAAATCATTTACTTGTCATCAGAAAAAAACCACATGAAATCCAGAAGACAAAGTATCAACATCTTTAAAGAGACAAAAGGAAATAAGTCAACTTAGAATTCTATATCCAGTGAAAATATCCTTAAAATTTAAGGCAAAATTAAGTCATTTTTAGGAGAAAAAAAAGCTAAGGGAATCATCACCAGCAAATATGCACTACAAAAAATAAATGCTAAAGGGATTTTTTTCAGGCTGAAGGTAAATGACACCAGGCATAAACTAGAGCTACAGAAAGGAAGGAAAAGTACCAGAAATAATAAAGATTTTCTTAATTTCATAAAAAGACAATTGGCTGTTTAAGACAGAAATAATAACACTCTATTTTGGAGTTTATTACATATGTAAAAGTAAAATATATGACAATAATATCACAAACGATGAGAGGGTATTAAATGGACCTATATTAAAGGGTTCTTCCATCATATGAGAAGTGGCATAATATTAACTTATGGTAGCCTGTTATAAAATAAGGACGAATGTTGTAATCCATACAGCAACTGCTAAAACGAAATGAAAGAAAGAATGTTATTATAGATCTTACAGATGTCTAAAGATAATAAAGGAATATTGTATTTATAGAAATAAATTCAACAACTATAAAGGAAATGAATAAATATCTGTGCATGCTACTGTATATAAATTATACCTCACTAAAAAAAAAATGTAGGAAAGGATCTTTGGTTCAACATGCATCTTGATGTCATTAATCATGTTGGCCTATCCTTAGGTAAAAGTCCCAAACAGGCTATGATTCGCGTACATTATAAACCAATGATTAGAGTTGGTTGTGGAATTTCATGACTCCAAAAGTAGCAGCAAAATGTCTTTGATGAATCCATGTCCTTCTGTTCTGTTCTCTCCGTGTTTTTTGTGGTCAACACAGGAGCCATAATGCCATCTGGAAATGTGAGTGCAGCATTAGTGGTAATAGTGACATGTTTACTATATAAATTGAGACTCTGAAGCCAACAACTGCAGGACGTTTGAGGAAAGTCCAATTCCACAGAAGCTCTTCCTAGGAGGCAAGAAGTTGACAACGCAGAGCTGATGTTGGGTTATTTTGGGGTGGTGATGGAGGTTGTTTTTATAGACTGGAAATGTGGTAGACATTGTATACCCCAAGAAGGATTTTGCAGTAGTACCTTCACTGGAAGACTTAGGATAAAAGCTTGTTGAAGTGCTTCTCCATCTGCTTTAGTGTTTTCACCAGGAAATATTGTCAAAATGTCTCAGCACAACCGGAATCCCAGAAAGTAATCTTCATAAAGTATAGAAAAATTCCCAGGGCAACAGAAAGTCAAGCAGACATTGTGACCGAGTCTCCCCATCCTCTACCTCTGCAAACCAGCATAGTGCTGAGTGGATGGTGCATGCTCAGTAAATAGTTGTGGAAATGAATGGATGGATGGATGCATGCATCCAAACTGGAATCATTCATTCAACAACAAATCACCTACTCTAGGCACATCAGTGAGGGTTGCAGAGGTTGCAAAAGGAACACAAGACATGTGACCTGAGAACCCTTAACTTCTAAGTGGGAATACTGGCAGACATGTGAAACCACTAAGGAAAACAGGAGACTTTTTAATAGCAGCCTCGCTTTATAGGATTCCCGGCCTCTCTCATTTCCCAGGAAGATAACATTTCATTTGGTAGTAACCAAGTCCTCAGAGAAGTTCTTATCACCCCCTTTGAAAGATCTTTCTCCCAATTTTCTTCCGTTTCTAAGAGAGGATTAAAAAAATAGGCCCTTATTAATAGTTCTATTGTCCCAGAATAAAAACAGACCCACAATTTCCATGAAACCCTCTGTTTTGTTTGCTTAGATGTTGTGGGTGCTTAGAGGTGGGGAGGTGGGGCCAGAAGTCGTTTGATCTTTTGAGAAGTAAGGATGGTATATGGGGAGGCTGTGATCACTGCTTGGATGAGCGAGTTCATATCTTGCCAGGCACAAAACATCAAGGATAAGGGCAGTCTCCAAAACAGCCTTTGCTTGTTCTGGTACCAAAAAAATAGAAAGCCCAAGAAGAAACTTGTAAAGAAAAGGAAATAGGCTTAGAGAAAACACCCCAGTTCCCAGACTTTATTTGGCAGGAAAAAAATGCAGTGAAGCCAAGGAACCTTTTCCCCACCCCCAATATGCCTTTTTATAAACCCTCTTCTTTTTTTTCCTGTGAGGAAGATTAGCCCTGAGCTAACATCTGTTGCCAATCACTGGCCCTGGGCTAACATCCGTGCCCATCTTCCTCTACTTTATATGGGACGCCGCCACAGCATGGCTTGACAGGCTGGAACTTAATCGCGGGAACTTAATCGCCACGCCACCGGGCCGGCCCCTAACCCGCTTTTTTAAGCTTCAGTCTTAACACAATATTCTGGTTTTAGTGTTACCAAAATGTCCCAAACTTCACTTGTCCATGACCAAAGATAAGACCACATTTACTTATTTTTCACATTTACTTTTAATGCCCAATCTCCTCCCACCTTATTGTCAGAAATTAGCCCCCTCCTCCACATTACCTCCCAGCTATTCTGAAGGGTTCCATGGTGCCACATCTGTGTGCTCAGGACAAACCCCAGTTTTTCTATCCTGGCCTCACCCACATGCCCCTTGTCGTTGCCGTTACCTTCATGAAACTGCCAGCCTGCCGGCCAAAGCGGCCCTCTGCCAGGTCACTGCTAATGTCATCTTCTCTCCTCCCGGTAGTGGCCTCAGTGGGTGACACTACTCTCATCTTTATCCCTCCTTCTAATGCACAACAATGAAATCTGAATGGACAGATATATGTCCTTTCTCACTATCAAACAATAGAGTTGAAATTAAACTACGCCTTCTGATGGGATTTATTGAAATACTGGGGATAAGGTAAAGAAATACAACACAAGAGAATGGTTTATAACCACCGCATGGGTATAGACCTAGGGTCAATTACCAGGTCAGCTCCTATCTGGCCTCCCTCCACACGGCCGAGTGAAGCTCATCCTCGCCCCCAACATTGACCTCCTCCCGGGATGATTAAGAGTGGAGACATCTGTTCCCTCCTCTCCCCTCTTCAGTAAATGTTTGTTGAATGACTATAATGTTCCAGGTACTGTGGTAGACACAGAAAGATCCTTTCCTATATTTTTTTTTAGTGAGGTATAATTCATATACAGTAGCATGCACAGATACTTATTGATTTCCTTTATAATAATTGAAGTTATCTCTATAAACTTTTCCACAATATTCCTTTATATTTTTTTTTGACATCTGTAGGATCTATAGTAACATCCTCTATTTCATTTTATTTTAGCAGTAGCTCTATGGATTACAATATTCATTGTTATTTTATAACAGGCTACCGTAAATTAATATTATGCCACTTCTCATGTGATGGAAGAAACCTTTAATATTATACTTCCACATAATCCCCTCTCATCCTTTGTGATATTATTGTCATATATTTTACTTTTACGTATGTAACAAACTCCAAAATAGAGTGTTATTTCTGTCTTAAGCAGTCAATTGTCTGGCACACAGTAAGTACTCAGACAGTGTTAGAAATTGTCATTGCTCTTCTCTAGTTCATGTGTTATTGAAAACTTCCCACTTCTTCAGCACTGTTCTATGCTAGGAGGCTGCTTGGCAGAGTTGAAAGCCATTTTGAGTCAGACAAATTTGACTTCAAGTCTCCGCTCTCCTACTTAACCTCTCGGAACCCAGGTTTTCTCATCTGTAGTATGAGGGCGATACTACCCACCCTGAGTGGTTAGCATGAGGACTAAATCAGAAATCTTTGAGCAGGGCCATACTCAATAAATGTCCCATTCTTTCCCTACTCAAAAGGAGCTTCCTTTCGTAATTTAAATAGTGCACTTCCACCCTCCACCACTAAGACCCCAGTGGGAGGAAGGTAATTTCAAACCCTTTCATAGGCTTACAGTTTATGAAGAAGGTGAATGTTTTTTCAGAAATTACACTTTCTTGCCCTTTTCAGCAGAATATGGAGCTATTTAAAGGACAGAAACATGGTTGTAGACATCTTACATCCCAGAGAGAATGATCCACAAAGGTTCTATTTGGTCCCCAAACCATTCACGTTTCCTACTGCCGTGAGACCCTTTCCAATGCCATAACCCATTCCTTCTTCCTGCCTCACCGCACCTTGAGCAACCAGAGAAAGAAAACACAGGCACCAGCCCACAGAAAGCACTCTTGGTTGTCCTGGAAAGTGTAGATTGCCTGGGCTCTTATTTTCAAAGTTGACTACACGGTTTCCTTTGGCACAGACCTGCAAGTGGCAGAGTTTGCTCTGAGGCCTGCCCCTCACACCCATGGTCCCTGTGGTGGCCTTGCCCTGGATTCTGGGTACTCGCCTCTTTCTGGCTCACATGAGCCGTTTGTTTCTTGATATAAAGTTGCCTAAGTTGCTGTGTCCCCTCCGGAGCAGTTGCATTTTAAGACTCATTTCCAGTGTAGAATGACAACTTTGTCCTGTTAAGGGAATGGAAAACTTTCACAAGCAGATGGAGATTCCTGCAGAAGGGTACTTTCCCTCAGTCCTTGAAATCTCACCCATCCTACACTGTGGCTGATCTGAACGGATAACGTAGTACAAAGACTTTCCCTCTGATAGGCTTTGGGGAACTGTTGGGGCAATACAGCAGTATCCATGGAGACAAGAAAAAGACTAATGCATATGACTGTCAACAGCAAAGTAAAAAATGTTCTAATAAGACTAACAGGGTGTCTTTGGATTTCAGGGAACAGATCCGTCAAGGCCTAGAAGAACTCCAGAAGGTTCTGCCAGGAGGAGACACTTACATGCATGAAGGATTTCAAAGGGTAATTATAAAACAGTTTTAAATTCCAAATGTAAAGTGTGATATGGAAACATCAACACAGGGATGGCTGATGAGATAAGGCACATGTATTAAGGGAACTGAATAACACCCAATGGCAAAAGAATAAAAAAATTTTCCCATAAGCTTGTATGCTGGTAATTCCATCCAAAAGAACTGAAGAAATGAACTCCCTGGCTCCTTCCCTCACACTGATGTAGGATTGTTAGCTAATGCTTGGCTGGCACTCATGAATCATGCTATATGCAAGTTCTCTCCTTCCCCAGGTAAACTTTTCTGTATGGTGCTTCAGTAGTTGAGACAGGATTTCAATGACTTCAACCTTAATAAAAACAAGTCCCAGTCTATGAGAAGAAAGACATTGATCCATGTTCACGAGTATATCAGTTAAATGTCAGGGCAACTTTAGATGAATGTCATCCATTGATATTGGAGTGAAGCCTGCGTGGATTACATAAAGAATCAAGACTGATGGAGCCGACCCAGTGGCGTAGTGGTTAAGTTCGCATGCTCTGCCTTGGTGGCCCGGGGTTCACAGGCTCAGATCCAGGGGATGGACCTACACACTGCTCATCAAGCCATGCTGTGTTGGTGTCCCACGTACAAAATAGAGGAAGATTGGCACAGATGTTAGCTCAGCGACAATCTTCCTCAAGCGATAAAAGAGAAAGACTGGCAACAGATGTTAGCTCAGGGCCAATCTTCCTCACCAAAAAAAATAATCAAGACTGAGCCATGGCTGCATCTCCAACCCCAGAGCCCACTGCCCAATATGGTATTTGGGACGGCAAACAGTGGCTATATGTCTCATAACTCTTTCGTCTGTTTTTCAGGCCAGTGAGCAGATTTACTATGAAAACAGTCAAGGTAAGCTATAGTATGAATTATTTAACCTTTTTGTCTGTCTTTGCTTCTGAAAAAATGCCTCAGTAATTTCATGCTTCAAAAGACATATATGATATTGTCAGAATCCTTGGATACACACTTCATTACAAGGAATGCATAGAAAGATGACACGTACCAGATCAAATCCACTGTCCTGTTGATGCCAAGAAAAGTTATATAAAAGTAATTAAGATCTTATTATGGGCCAGTCTATAATGCCCATGAACAGTTCTGCATATTGAATTCATTAAATTAGTCAAGACTTGGATGGGTTAGTCAAGTCTTGGATTTTTATGTCAAATTTAATTTTCTTGTCCTTCTCTGAGTTCTAAGTCTGTTCATTACTGTAATTGGGTATGATGCTAAGATTAAGATACCAGTTTGGTTTAAACTTTCCTTCATTCAAGTGAAAAAAAAAAGCCTAAAATGTACTTAATAGAATAACTAGCACATAGAAGTAATATTGATTATTATAATTTTAGCTATTATTATTATTACTACACTATCTTTCATGGATAGCATTTCTTTATCTGAGACAAAGCTCTTAAAAGAGATTTAATATTACAGCAGGGATTTTTCTCCCAGGCCTATAGAGGTGTCCACTTCCTATTTCATTCTAAATGCAGCAAGTAGAACAGACCCAGTATCAACACCAACACTTGTTAATATAAATGAACCTTCAGCAGTGTTACTAGACATCTGAACATCACTGAAAGAATTCTGGTAGGTTTTGCCAACTGCTATAAGAACTTCCAGTCAGCTTGTAAATCATGGTGACTATTACTCTTTGCCAAACTCTTCAAGGGGTGGTGCATGTGGTCAACTACAGCATGTGAGAAGGACCCGTGAACTGCCCAGGTGCTCTCAGACCTTGGTGACAATCACATGGACTGTTACTAGAAAATAATCATATTTGATTCACTGAAGCTAGTCCCAGCTCTCCGTCCAGTGACCATTGCACCAGATTTGGCCACTTTTTTTGTCTGTCTTCACAATTCTCCTTCATGCTGGAATTGCTTCTAGTCGTGAAAGGAAAGTTGCTGATTCCCACAATGTTGACCTCGGGTGGTTGAAACTATGAGAGATCGACTCAAGGGGTTGAGAAGGGGTTTCCCTTGGTGCAGCCAGAGGGACTGAGTGGGTCTGTGTTGTGTTGAGCAGGATACAGGACAGCCAGTGTCATCATTGCTCTGACTGATGGAGAACTCCATGAAGATCTCTTTTTCTATTCAGAGAGGGAGGTAAGTGACGGCCTGGGCTGTGTCTGTCTAAACACAGATGTGGAGACAGAACTTCTTCCTTCTGAAATGGGCTACAGTCTTTCTACTTAGGCAAAATGATAAGTGTTCTTTGTAAAACCTCTGGATGAAATAGTGTTTCATATGTAAAAAATAATAAGAATTAATTTTTTAAGTGAATTTTCAAGTCTCAGACATAGTAGACATTTTTTCCTTTTAAAAATATTTGCACATTACTCTGTGTCTTGAAGGATAAAAAATATCTATCATGCCTTTATTGAAAGCACTATATTGACCTGGCACCTTTAAAATACTATAAATCACTTTTAAACAAAACATTGGTACCATTTTTCCTCCGTTTTCCTTCGTATTTTCCACTAAAAACAAGAGGAAGGGAAAAAATTACCTGACATATGTAAGAGCCAATCTTGTCAGAATGTGTGAATTATTGAGATTCTCACTCTAAGAACCAAAGGTGAACATTAATTGGTGGCAAAGTGAATTGTAATCTCTCCTTCAATATTTCTTCTTTCCCTTTCTTTATGTTCTCAAAAAGGACTCCTCAAAGCAAGTGAGAGAATTCTCTCTAAATGAAGCTTTCAATTTGTATGAAGAGATTCAGAAAAATGTTATTCAAGAATTGAAAAGTAATGTTTATATTTAGGAAATCCTTTCCTTTCAAGTTTTAGACTTGAGCTATATGTATAATTGGCCCGAGGAAACAGGTCACCTTGGGAATGTTTTGAAGTGTCATAAGTCTCATTCAGGCCAAGTTAGAAAGAACCATAAGAGGGAAGACGACAGGCAGTGAGGGAGGGAGATGCTGGCCTCTGGGGGAGGAGTCAATCAGAGCATTACACTTACCTCAAGCTCTTGACCATTGAATCTAAATTCAGCTCCCTTAGCAAGCAAGAAGTATATGTTCATTTAGTCATTCATTCAGTGTTAACTGAGAGCTTGGCATGTGCTGGGCACTTTGCTGGATACTAGGGACACAGAGATGAGTAGGACACAGTTGCTGCCCTCCTGGGTCTGACCATGTAATAATGTTCAGCTTTTTGAAGCTTTTGCTGGTAAAGGGCATGAGGAAATTATGTAAGTAAACACGTTACTTCCCCCCTACCCCTAACTAGTACAAAGGATAATTCACAATGGGGAAACACACAAATAAATGTGACAGACACTCCCTGAGCATTTGGAAAATAATGTATTTCTGTATTCTAAAGTTGAAACTCACTATATAAAGGGAATGGAAAATGGCTTATTTGGGTGCTAAACAGTCAAATAAAGTAAAAACCCTAATAAGGAAATAACTGAATGTAAATTAAATGATGGATGTTAGAGGCTTAAAATAGGGGTTAGTAGAAAAGAATTTTAGGCATGGCACATACAAACTTGGGAAAATATCTGGTGTGCCAATGCCAATAGAAAGAGACAAAAAAAAAGATAAAACTCAAGATATAAAGAAAATGAACATTTCCATTTTTGATAATTCTATATAAAGCCCAACTGGAGAGGAAGAGTAACAGAAGTTGTTACAGATAAGGCTGAGGTTAGACTGTGTCTAAAAGTTTATCTTGAAAGCAGCAAGGAATATTTTTCACAGGAAGGAAAAAAATATATACTTCTGTCCCTTCTAAAATTTAATGTTAGACGCAAGTGGGTTTGAGTACTAAGAGAGAAAAAAAAAATTCAAATCAATATGCATATATTGAACACCTACCATATATTTACTACCAATTATTTGTTAAGCACCTGCTGTATATGCCAAGGATTTCCAATTTTTGTTTTCTTATTCTGAAACACAGAAGAACCTGGAAATCAGATATCACAGCCTTTATAAATCAAATATTCAAATCAAGCCAAAACCTGGATGTTATTTGTTATGTTCCCCTCTCAATATTTAATTGTAGAAAAGGTGATGGGTTCACCTATTCAAATATGGATCATAATTCCCATACCATTAAACCAATGTGTTCAATGGGAATGAAGAAGACCTTATTCACAAAAAGTCCTGATGTCTGTGAGCATCTGCATTGTTCCAGGCCTCATGTGAAGAACTCAGCATATATATTTTCTCATTTAATCCCAAAACACTTTACAGAACAAAGTCAGGTATCAAACCTAGGTATATCAGATTCTAAAGGACCCTTCCTTTCTGTTATACCATGCTAAAAAGTATGTCAATAAAAATCCATCAGAGGAAGAGAAAAGATAATCATTTCTCCAGAATATTTAACATGACTTATCTTAGCCTACAGTTTCCTCCCCTCATCTTTCAAAGCCCATCATCAAGACTCTACTTCTGTGGATCTTCCCATTAGACGAATCACTCCCCTCACGTGCACCACAAATTACATTAGATTGTGACATTCACTGGAGTATGAGCTCCTTGGGGACAGGATTTGTCCTCTCCACTGTGGTTCCTGGTACCTGGCACACAGTAAGTGCTGAGTAGATACCTGATCATTGGAGTTAGTGTTGCTAATCCAAAAAGAGTACGTTTGCCACTGCTTCTCTCTCTAATGTCTTTTCTTTCATTGACCCAGGCTAACAGATCCCGAGATCTTGGTGCAATTGTTTACTGTGTCGGTGTGAAGGATTTCAATGAAACACAGGTATGATGTTCTCAGGTTTGGGAGCATACTAAGCTGGTGAATGATAGAACACATGTGCAGTCAGTGCACAGGGTGCGTCAGCAGCATGAATTCCCCTTAGATTATTTTTCCAGAAATGCTAAGCAGAAAGGGAATTATTGGATGTATAAGGGATGTGAAGTCATTTGCTGATGCACTTCAGGGTCTTTATCACAGACCATCCAGGCAGCATCTTTCTTGCTTGACTTTCTTGGTAGATGTTAAATTGCCAAGGTGTCAAAACAGATCTGGATTAACTTGGAAAACTTGTTTGTTGTTTCTTTGTTTTTAAATTAATTTAATGAATCTAATTTTCTTATTTAAATGGCAAACATCCCTTTTCTCCTATTAAAAATGCAATGCATTTTCAATACCAAAAAAATGGAAACAATTGGCAAGTGGGCAAAAAATGTGTACATGTATAAATAAATTGTGAAAATTTGCTAACAACCTAAATTAATGTACCTCGATATGGTTCATAAGTTCCTTTTGTTTTAATGACATGGGGCAGTGCTCATGATATGTTGTTAAGTGAATAAAATAGGGTTACAAAACAGTGGGAATAGTATGAGTTCACTTTCAAAATAAACATATATATTTGCATAGGAAAAGTATGAAAGAGTATATATATCAAATTAATAATAATAGAAAGATGATAGATAGTTGGATAGATGGATGGATGGATGGATGGATGGATGAGAGACAGATAGATTGATAGATAGATGGATTATGAATAGCTTTTTTTGTTTTTATTTTAACACTACTGGGTTTTCTGAAATTTCCCAATGACTATGTGTTACTTCTGCAATCAGTAAAAATCCTGGCACCAACTATGACTGTGGCAATCACGGAACTATACAGAAATTTGGGAACAGAAAAGCTCACAAATGAGCTTTTCCTTTCTCCAATCCTCTGCTCCATAAAGCAGGAGCAGCCCAACCAGTTGCAATAGGCCTTTCCTCAATGAGCAGTTTGGGTGAAAGATAAGGGTCCCCATTCATTGGTTTCACCCAACACCAAAGCCTGAATTTATTTTTGAAGTTACTCTGAAAGGAAACTTGAGTCGGTTTGATTTGAATACAGTTGCCAACAGAAATTTGGGTGAATGGGAGAAAAACGAGCCAATGGCCTGGCCCCAAATCCATAAATACATCAACCCAGGCCAAATGTTCATCTGGCTGGGCAATCTTACCTCTGCTCCCAAGAAGAAAAGTATTAAAACAAATGTGAAAGCTGGAGCCAACCCTCTGGGCCTGCTCCAGAGAGGCCGCTGGTAAGCTCGTTATTACCGAGGGCTTTTCAGTGAGGCCCTGACTACCTCAAGTTCCTCTGGGTTCTAAAAGTAAATGGAGCCCTCTGGACCCAGCGGCTTTCCTCAGCTCTCCACATCCAAGCCTGACACGTCTCCGTGTGTGTGTTTGCTGTGTTCTCAGCTGGCCCGGATTGCAGACAGTAAGGATCATGTGTTTCCTGTAAATGACGGCTTTCAGGCTTTGCAAGGCATCATCCACTCAGTGAGTAGAGCACTTCTGAGACTGGACACTCGGGCATCTTCTGCCCCTTGATCTGCTGTAAATTCCAGCCGCTGTAAATTCCCCAATTCCAGCTCTCTAAGGCTGGTGTTTTTCTTCTTGAGACATTTCTTTGTATATCTTTGTGTGTATGTATATCTTTGTATATCATGTCCCATTTCTCCCTCCTGCCTTTGATGCATGTTTCTTTTTTTAATTCTCCTGTGCCAATTCTACCCTACAGTGGAAAATTAAAACTTGAAGGGAAGCCTGCTCTGGCAGTGAGCCAGACTTCAGGTGGCCCCCAGTTCTCACACTGGAAAGGCTGTGGTTGATGGTGTGCACTTGGACAGACCTCAGCTTTCCCAACCATGACTGAGCGCAAGCTGCCTTCAGAGCATTTGCAGGCTCAGCCTGTATCACTTGGCCATTGGAGGCACTTTCAATTAGTGGTTCTCTACTTTGGCAGCCCAATGAAATCATCTAGAGCAGGATTTTTAAGATCTTCCCAGGTGATTTTAATGGAACCACTGCTTTAGACCTATAATCCCCAAATATGAGGCTTCCGTGTTCTCCAGGGTTTTCACAGTCTCACCAGCCCTCCTTTCCATCCCAACTAGGGTTGGACAGAACAATTCCTCACACGCAAATGGTCTTTTATCACCCCTTTCCTGTCAGTGAATAGGACACTGGCTTCTCTGGCCTTTCTTTTCTACCTTCCATGCACAGGCCAGGCCCTTGTTGGGATATTGGATGATGCTGGTCTTTAAAGCCTCAGCCAGAAGGCCAGTGTGTGCACTGCACCTATAATGAAGTCCGGAGGTGCTGTGGCCTCCACCTTCAGGTTTTGTGACCAGGTAGACAGCCAGTGGTTTCTCCAGTTGGAGCTCACCAGGGTCCAGACTTGGGGTCCAGGATGCAAATTCAGAGCTCAGAGGATCACTGTCGTCTTAAAATGACAAGGGGATCTTGATCCAGGAGTTACTGGCCATGGGTTCAGGATCTGCCCGGCTCCCCTAGACTGACCCAGGAAAGCTCCAACATGGCTGTGCCTTCATGTTCCCTCTCCCTCCAAGGTTTGCTAAGAAGTCCAGCAGTATGGGAAGCAGAGCGAGAAGTAAGAACTTTGGAGCTGGTCATCCCAGAGTTTAAATGCTAGCGCAGTGACTTACCATTTCTAGATCTATGGATGAGTTATTTCACTTATTTCCTTATTTGTAAAAAGGAATTGATGATAAAACTTACATCATAGGCTTGTTTGAGGATTACGAAAAATAACACTGGTGAAAATAACTAATATTTTTACAGGCACAGAAGAGGTACTCAAGGCATATGAATTATTTCCTCCTCCACTTCCCTTCCCCATCATTGGAGGGATGTTAATTTTAGTTTCCCCTGATCCACTAAATTTTCTTGAATATGCATAAAAATCACCTGGGAATCTTTTTTTACAATACTAATTCCCAGGCCCTATCCCCAAGAGATTCTATTACAGTCGGTATGGGATGTAACCAAGGAATCTGCATCTTTTAAATCTGCCTTTTTAATTAAGTGCCACAGGTGTATTTTCAGAACATTGACACATGTGACCTTCAGTTTTCAGAACTGTGAAAAATAATCTCACCTCAGGTTGGGAATACCTATCTTTAATACGTACAGATGACAGTCGTCTTATTCAAGGTGTGTTTGCAAGGAACAGAAACACACTCAAACTACCTTAACCAGAAAGTGGAAATTATTGAAAGGATAGAGAAGTATTAGTCCCAATTATGGATCCCCAGGTGAGGGACCCCTGCTCTAAATAATTTCTGGGGTCAGATGGCCTACTTGACAATATAAGCAACAAGAACTGCAGTAACCATATAAAACAACACCCAAATGGTGCAAAACATGATTAACCGCAGGATTAGGGGCTGATCATGAATCCTTTGGAAGTTCAGAGGTGGATTATTCTGGGCTGGAGCCTTCATGAGAAGGTGGGGCAGACCCGAATCCCTGAAAACCAAGGAGGGTGATGGGTTGCACCAGAGAAGAAATGACATGACCCCAGCCTGAAGGCTAGAAAAGAGCAAAGCATATTCCGAGGACAATAGTAATAATAATATCTATCTGTCTGGCTGGAGAATTTGGAATGGATTTAGGAGTAAGGGGAAATAAGCCTAGACGTTGGGTTGGAACCAGATTGACAAGAGCCTTAGTGGGTTGTAATCACTGAAAAATTTTGAACGTCTAAAAAGTGATAGTTAAGAAGAGAATGTGATGGCAGTGTCCGTGTATATAGGAGGAGACTGTAGAGACCCGGAGTTTGAAGCCCAATCATGAGGCTGCCGTGGAAGTCCTGCCTTCAGACAGCTGGATTCTGAATGAGGACAACCCTTATCTGTTCAGAGGTTCTTATGAGCCATGTGCCTACATCGTTCAAGAGTTGGTTCCTATCCAAATAATTAGAATATTTTTATCTGCATAAATCAGTGTTGTCCTTGAATATTTCAACCTTAGCAACTCACCCAAGCTCAACATGAGCCCAGATGTTTGTAATTCTCTCCCACCCCAGGATGGAAATAACTCCAAAAATGTTTAAGAAATTTTAGGGAAACAGCCTCCCAAAAGGGGGAAAAAATAATTTGAGACTTCAGTTTCCAAACTTTTAGCTGAATGATAACATTCTTGTGAGCTTTTATCTGGGAGTTATGCTAGTGGTTTTGATCCTTCCAATACTTGAAACCCATGTTTATGGCAGTTGTTAATTCGTTTGCTTGGACAGAGAAACAGCAACAAGCGTAGCAGGGCTCATCTTTCTCAAGTCAGACAGAAATAATTGTGGCCTAAAAGTTGGCTAACTATTTTTAAGAAGTAGGTTCATTTCTCCTTCTGGATACTAAAAAGTTCTCGTTTTTTCCCCCCACCTGAAGCATCTATTCCAGCTTGTTCCCCTGGATGTTGTTTTGGGGCTGGTTATTTTCTCATAATAAAATAGGACTGGGTTTTATTATCCAAAATAAGAGTGCAGAGCAGCTTTCAATAAGCTCAAACGGTTCATAAAGTTTTTGGCCCAATAATGACCTTATTTTTAAATCCCAAATCAAGATGCAGGGGCTAATATTTATTCACTGATCAAGTACTCACTGAAAACCTTTTATGATAGACTCTGGCCATTCAGTTACAAGAAAAGCAGATGGAGACCCTGCCCTGGTGGAACTTACAGTCTAGTGAGAGAGATATGTAAAAACAAGTAAATAAATAAACATGTATAATTAAAATTGTGATAAATGGTATAAAAAAATAATGTACTACTGAGATGAGAGGTAAAGGGGATGACAAAGAACCAGGCTCCTCTGAAGAAATGACCTACAGGATGAAATAAAGCTATTCATCGGAAGAACATGGATAGAAAATTCCTGGAAAAGCACAGCCTGAAGATGGTGCATAGCAAAATGAAAGAAGAGCAGTGCTTAAGGCAGAGAATGGCAGAAGATGAAGTGAAGAAGCCAGCAGAGGCTAACTCACAGGGAGCCTTGAGGACCATAGTATTTTGCTCTAAGACAGTGGGAAACTATAGCCAGGTACAAAGTCTGACAATAGAACAATCATGCTTGAAATCACCACCCTCAGGAAATCTGTAACGGTGGCACTTTATCCACATCGCCTACAGACGATGATTAAATAAACACTCAGGATCAATAGTAATGAGGCCTGTGAAGGAGAACAAAAATCACTATGATTCAGTGAGCATCTTCCCTCCACCAATTCCTCTCCTAGGCACTTCCACCACTCTCTGAAGAAAGACTTATTATCCCCATTTTACAGGTGAGGAAACTGAGGTGCTAGAAGGTTGGATAAACTGCCCACAGTCTTCCCACTCATAATGGTGGAGTGGGGAATTCGAACCCAGGTCTGGCTTCAGAAATCCTGCTCTTTCCACAATATTTGGCCGTGAATCTCTGAGGAAATGGAGAATCACCACTGGATTACCAGCTGACTACCCACGGCATGGATCCATCAAGTCCTGGGATTCTCTGCTTCCTCAGTCTGATTCCTGTGCTTCGGTCCTCTTACTATTCCTCAATCCTCTCTACTTTAAGGAAGAAGTACTTATGCATCAGATTTGTATAATGTGTCATTTTTCAACATGCTCTCACTTATTCCCATTTTAGTCTCTCATTGGTGGGTCATATGGAAAAGGCAGAAAGAAATCAACAGCTATGAATAACTTATTTTGGGGCTAAACATTATTCCTTTATCCCATTTAAAAATTATAACAACCCTGTGAAGGAAATATTCTTATTCTCATCTCAAGCTCAGATAACCTGCCCAAGAGCACACAGCTCTAAGGGGGAGAGCAGGTTGGAACCCAGTTCCATGACTCCAGAGCCCATGTTTTCTCCTACCTCTGATTCCTCAGGAAGATAAAAATAAGAATAGCCATCATTTAGTGAGTTCTTAGGTGCTAGACACTGTGCAAATCATTTTACACAGTCACCTCATCAAATTCTCATGACCACCATTTAATGTAGATATTGTTACCCCTTCTACAAAGGTAGATGCTATAAGAACAGAGTTTAGCTAACTTGTCCAAGGCCACACAGCAGTGGGCAGTGATCCAGAATACACCCAGGTCTGTCTTAATACCCATGACATGAATGACCACAGTGCTCTACTAAATAATGTGGGTAGGCCAGGAAATAGCTCCATTTCAGAGAAGACACTGAGGACCGAAAATGTGAAATGGCTTGACGTAGTTCACATAGTTACAGCAGAGGCAAGACCGGAACCCATGTGGTCTGACCTGAGTGCACCGTGGGTGCGTCGGAGAGCTCTTTGCCTTTTACTACTGGGTGGAGAGCACCTCTGAAAATCTCAGCTTCTGCTCGATGGGTGAGATTCCATCATCGTGAGAAGTTGGCAGCTTGACACAGGCTGAAAGGAACGTCCTCCCTTCTACACATGCTCAGGCCTCTACCTCTGAGCACAGAATTCCTACTTGCTTTTGCAGAATATGGTTGAAAAAATTATAAGGCAAAATTTGGATGGTTGGAAGATTGTAGCCCTTTAAGCCAGTAAAACTGTAAAGGAAGAAACTATTCCTTTGCCTTCTCTTACTGTGGCTTCTTCGGGGAATTTCCACTGACCACAACTGGTGAATGTAGCGCCAGCCCTCAAGTGAAAATATGAAGCAAAAGTCCAGCAAGGCTCCTGGGTCTTTGTTTGCTTTTTCAAAAGTGCTTCAGGCAGTGAAACGGAAACCTGCATGAAAGCTGGGTTCAGATAACGCTGAAATGGGCCCGTAGCTTTGAATCCCAACACTGGTTACCGTGATGCCAACTCCTCCTCCCAGCTGTCCCCGCTTCGTGTGCAATTGAGGGCAGTGCCTGGAACCAGGCACACCGTCTATGAGAAGGAGAACCCAGTTACTGGCACCAAGCCATCTCCACCTAGGAGCATTTCCTAGAATAAATATTTAAGCCTGCGTTGGGCTTCCTATTAATGCCAGAGTGAGTCAGCACGTAGAATTTTCTGCATGTTTGATCAACAAAAACAAGTATTGAGCAAACACAACTACATTTGCAAGGATTTCTTGCAAGTTTTGGCATGAACATCCTTGTTATCAAGAAAGCTGTGAGATCAGCGAAACTGAGGAATAAATCTATTCCGTGGTATATATATATTTATTTTATTTATGAAAACCATATCCTGTGCTGATTTCTCCCTTCCACTCATGGGAAAGTGAAAGAAATGTAGCTCCTAATCTGGCCCAGGCCCTAGCAAAGCTATCATAAAAGGCAAAGCCTATCTCCCAGGCCTTCCATCCCATCTACTCTTCCAAGACTCCACTAGGAACTGCTAAGGGTTCCCCTCCAATCAAAACCTATATCAGATTCCCACAGTCCTGGGAAGTACCTGTCTTTACTAAACTCATCATCTTTCCAGAGCTAGCAGAGGAGGAGGCCCATTTCAGCAGGCCCTTCTCTTAAGCCAGGCTTCTTTGTGACTGGAGGAAATCCCCTTCTCCTCTTTTGCCCCATCTGAATCCTATCTCAAGGCCCTGCTCCGGTCTTCTCCACCGAGCCTGCCCTGGTCTCTCCTCCACCATGAACTCTCCCTGCCTTGACCTCCAGTGGCACCAATTGTTGGAACCACTGCTTGGCACTTGGATCTTTTTCATGCCATATGCCATTCCTCCGGATCAGATGCTAAACTGTATAATCACAGAGACTGCCCCATTTGTCATATATCCCATGGGATCCAATGCCGTGCTGTGCGTATTTATTCATTATAAAGCAGCCTAGGGGACTCCATGGCTTACGTGACAAGTGGGCAGTTTCGTGGCTCTGTTTCTTGTAAAATCCCCTCAGGCCTTTCCCCACCCTCTCTTCCAAGATTGTATCTATGAAAGATGGCATTTGGGGCTCCATTCACATTAGCAGGCCTGGAAACATAAATAGAATCAATTGTAGTTTCTGTAGTGAGCACAAAATCTTTTTAAAAAACCATTTGCCTCAGCAGTCATTAATTAGACTCAGACTTTGCAGACATTCAGGCCAGGCATTTCAACTAAGCTGTTATTTCTGTTAAGCTTATTAAAAAGTCCAAATGTAATAAAAATTCCCATATCTTGAAGAGGCTACAAAGATTGCAGAGGGGTCTGTTCAGTTAATCTTCAGGTCACCCCCTTCCTGTCCAGCTCCTCCTCCAATATCTAGGAATCTGTTAAGACCCCTGTAAAAGCAACAGCAGAATTTAGAACAAAATCCAATGAAACACTGCAGGGTTCAGCTCCCAAGGAGGGCCACTGACTTTGCCAATATTCAGGAGGTCGACAAGCTCATCTTACTAAATAAACCACTTTTTAGAGTTCACAGCTCTCTGAGCTTTCCTTCCAAAAACAGGAGAGGAAAGTGTTTCGTGGAAAAAAGATGTTTCCTCAGTTTCAGAACCTTGTTTGTCCCATGCTTCTTCACACCACTCGCGTGGAGGGTGAAACTGACGGAGAGGAGTAGCGTTTATTTAGGAAGCTGGGTGGCCCCCCAGACAAAACCTTTTGCATGTTTTGAGGATAAGCTTTATTGTCTAAAATTCAGTAACGCCTCAAAAATGTGTTTCTTTCATATTAGAATATTTATTTGGTATAATGTATGAGTATACATAAAATCATATATGAAACCCAGAACGATGTGTAATAGTAAATTTTTATTTTAAATTCAGATTCTATAGAACTGACATGGATCTAAGGTCACATCTGTAGTTAACAATAGGAGTGCCTATTGGTTTTTAAGTGTGGAGTGGAATTTAGTTAGGAAAGGTGACTATTTTTTTTAACGTTTTATCAGAGATCAAATAGTCTCAAAATTCATGGGGACAACATCGACAGTCCTGAAGCCATGGATGAGCCAGTTGTGTGCCCCAAGCCACCTGGCCTTTTCTAAAAGCAGTGGTCCCCAGGCTGATCCAATGTGCATTCTGCCATCAGCTATAATAGTGTATGTAGCCCTTCTGTGGGAGCCTGAGTCTCACCCCCCGAACACAGACCTTTACACTTTCCCAAGTAAAGGAATCAAGGCCTTTTACAAAGCAGCCCAGTCTAGATCTTAGATATGGGGACATGATACACCTACAACATCACTGTTTAACAAGATAATCCATTTTAAAAAATGGAGATGTTGAAATAAGCCTCCTAAGAAGGCAGTCCCCAAAGACGGTGGTGCTTAATGAGAGGAGGGAGGTGTTACAAGATGCAGAATATGGCCTTGATACCCTAAGATTATATTTACAGGCAAAAAGGAAAACCAATACATAATATGCTATAATACAAGTTTATGAAGCCATGCAGAAACTGTGCCAATTATTCATTTGTTTATTCAGTAAATATTTATTTATTGCCTGCTATGTGCCATGTTAGGCATTGTAGATATAGAGGTGGCTAAAAACAAATCCAGGCCTTGCCCTTGCAGAATTTATCATCTAAGGAGGAAAATAGACAGTGACCAAACAATCCAAATAATAAATACATAATTATAAACCATGATAAGTCCTCTGAAGGTTGGTAATTTATACTAAAATGTGAATGAATACAGAAATATTTCATTGGTAAAATCACCAGGACTTAGGTGGCAAAATCTATATTGGATTTGGAGGGTGACAGAATGAGGTCAAGAAAAACTGCTAGGTTATTGTCTTAGAGAACTAGACAGAAGTAATTGGTCAGTAGATAGTTAACCACCTGTGGGCCAGCCTACTTCAAGCCCCAGACATCTTAAAAGCGGAATGTGCCCTTCACGACAAATCAGACACCAAGGAACATGTTCTGAAAGATGTGTGGAAGCAAAAGGCCCTTATTACCAGGAATGAATAAAAGAAGCTGGTCTTTTATTAACACGTGCACAAAAATCCTCCAACAGGAAATGGCCAAGTAAATAAAGATTGGTTGTTTATTGGAGAAGGAGGCAGAGTAATTAGGAAAATAAAATTAGGTATGCCTATGGCATGGGAAGGGCTCCTCATAACTCTGTGCAAATACTCACCGTTCTTCAAGGATTCCTGAGCGAGTTCTGCATAAACTGAGAACTTTACGAAAAAGGACCTCAGACTTTTAGAATCCAAAAAAATAAACTCTTATATACAACCTGGACTGGTCCACAATGGATTTCACTTTAAATATATTAAATAGCTCTTATTACTTGGCAAAGTTCTTTTACATCTGCTGCCTCTCCGACTCCCCGAACAACCTAATGAGGTGTGCAAAAGTAACCAGTAGCAACACATTACATTTATATGGTTCTTTATGGATTTCAAACATGCTTTCCCTTATATCTTCTTTTTGAAATCTGTCCGAAAGGTGGCAGGAAAATATTCGTAGCCAGCTACTGAATATATGTCGGACATTCGCCTAAGTGCTTTACTACCAAGGTTGTTCTGAGTACATTTCTTGGTGTCTTATTCTCACGAAGGGCACTTGGCTGGTGGCCCAAGGACTGTCAAATAACTATTAACCAACCACATCTGTCTGGTTCTGTTTATAAGACAAAAACCTTGTCAGTTTTTTTGATCTTATTCTTTTCCTCACTCTCCAATCCAGTATGAATTTTGCCACCTAAGTCCAAGCAATTTTACAAACTAAATATCTCTGCATTCATGTCTATTATTCATTTTATCATCATACAGCCCTTTGAGGTCGGTATTTTTCTTATTCCCACTTTACAGAAAAAGAAACCGAGATTCAGAAATTTAATAAGTTGTCTAAGTCCACATGGCCAGTAAGTGGTGGGGTTTGGATCTGAACATAAACCTATTCAGAGCCCAGATCTATCTTATCCAGAGCCCAAGTTCTTAAGAATAATGGCTACCATTAGTTGAGGACTTCCAGGCACTGTGCTATGGGCTCTGCCTGTATTATCTAGTTTAATCTTCCCAACTCAGCAACCTTATGCAGTGGGGAGTGTTCTGATCTCGCTTTTACAGATGAGGAAATAGAGACCCTGAAAGGTTATGGAACTTGCCCAAGGTCACACTGCTCATGAGTGAGTTGACCCACGCAATTTGATTCCAGATTTCAAGCTGTTACTCAGTATGTTAAACTTTTCCTCAGAACTAGGGTTCAGAAAAGTTAAAGAATTTGTCAAGGACCATAGGTCAGGTAGGTGCAGGAACAGGGCCAGGACCCAGCTCCTCACGTTGGATTGTTGGTAGTCGCAGCCCAGTCTCCATTAGAGGTCAAGTATACTCTCACTTGGGACGTCACCCCGACCCTGGTGAGTCCCTTCCACTCCATCTAGTGATTTCCCTTCAGCATTTCCCAATGCTGTGTCCACACCTCTTCCATGGCTACCACTGCTGGGGTTGGGGAGGGATACTCCACCTCCCCTCCCCCATCCAGTCTCCAGTCCCTAAGCTGATCTGCTGTCTGCTGCAATCCAGACAGACTGATTACCATACAGTCTGGGCTACTAATAACCAAGGGAACCCCCCAAATCCACCCAATGCCATTGTGACTTCCTACCTTTTGAAACCAGACATGTCAAACTAATAGAAGCCATAGTCCCAGACAAATCCTGCCCATCCCCCTCACTGATAAAATTTACTCTATTGGCTGCAATGCATCCCTTCCAGATGTTTTAACTTAAGACTAGGAAAGCTGTGTTTTTACTGGATTGAATCACTGCACTTGGCTGACATTTTTTGGCCCTTCATACACTCCTTAGATTTATCAGCTAATTGCAGACACTTTGAGAGAATAATACAGCGTGTGTTTATTATGACAAAACCTGCTAGTGTGTCTTCATGGTCAAAGATTCATGAGTGTTTCCTTTACCTACCCCTGGTTAAGTATTAGAGTTGCTTCAAAAACATTGGTTCAAAGTCAGGAACTTACATGGGTGAAAATTTCATTTATGTGTTTTGGTGGAGTTGGGGAGTGGGGACAGGATAGATCCAATAGCTCAGTTTTTATTCTCAGACTGTTTTGAAATCTTTAGCTGTGGACGATAAATGATTTATTAAGAGATGTCAACTGCCCAAGGAATTTTATTTAAAACATTAAAAAACAGCTTTGTCTTGTTCTAATGCCACTATTTAATAAGTTTCTCCATATGGGTTACTTCTGTTTCTTCCAGTGTGGCCTGTTTGGAGACTTGTGCCTGAGGACATGTTGAAGGGAGTGGCTGCCTCCCTCAGTCATGGCAACCACTGGCTGAGATGGCCCTTCAGGCAGGAAGAGCCCAATGGCAGCAAATTGGGGGCTAGGGGGTGGGCAGTCGTCACAGTTCAGGTAGGGCAGTTGTCGTCTGGGATATGAGTCACCGCACACCAAGATCTTGGCAAGCCCCAGTCCTAGGATGTTGCTGTATACATAAGAGACCTAAAGGACTGGATCAACCATTGGAAAGGGGAGGCAGGAGAAGCCAGCAGGGAAACACGGATGCCCAGGATATATCCTTGGGGTCCCTCATCCCGAGACGGAATGACAGTGAAGGGAACTCAGGAGCTCAGTGGTGATACCAGGTCCCCAGAGCCAGGTGTGTGAGGACCACTGACTCTACCTGAGATGGGCACAGAACGTGGGGAGTTTGGTGCATGTGCTGCGTGCTACAGTCGAAACAGGCTCAGGGACTAGAGGGAAACTGAGGCTGCACCGTGTTTAAGGTAGGCGGAGGTGGCTGAGTAAGCCAGAGGCAGAAGAAATAAGGCAAATGCTGACAAAAAGGAAGAAATGGAATCAGGTGGGAGCTGAAAACAAATAAAGGAATCAAAGTACAAAAATGCCTTTAAATTGTACAAAAATGGGAAGGAATGTCAGGATAAGTAGCTGGAAATCTAAATTTTAGAATTGTCAAAAAAAGAAATGCTACTTCTTATGACTTTCAGGTATTGAGAGGTACCTAAACTATGTGGTTGTGAGGGAACCAGTTTCAATGAATACATTTGAATGTTTTGTCATCTACATCAGATAAAGATTTTCTGAAGCAAGTTGTTCATTTCCTTTCACAATGCCGCTCTATGAGGACGCCCAGATTTCTCTCTGGAATGGGTAAATATTATCTCTGCTGAGAAACTGGTTTGTTTTTAGTTTGAGACAAATTGAAAGTCTCATAAATATTGTCTGTCCTCATTTGCTGCTAGAAAGCTTAGAACTAAATCCATGAGCCATTCCTAGCAAGGAAATGAGCTCCTCAGAGTATATTTTTTCTATGCTATTCTCACTCCTTACTTCATCTTCCCCTTATTTTCCCTTTAATCCATTTCCTCCTCTTTTGTGATTTATTGTATCTTTTATTTGAATGTATCTTGTGGTGTATGTATCACTTAAGCTGGAACAAAAAATATATATAAATAAATATGTCAATGCAAATAAATGGGTGTTTCCCAATGCCAAAAGATGCTTTTTACTTTTATGGACTTTAAATTTTATAATTTCACTATTAATTCCTTGAACAAATGCCTCTTTCACAGAGAAGTGGTTTCCTTCAGCCCTCTGAACCATCTCAATTTCCAAATTAAGTAATGCCCAAATAAAAATACTGCATTTGCTTGGTAAATTAACTCAGTGTCCTATACCTGTTAAAAATGCTTGGTTGAACTTTTAGAATCAGTATTCAGCAAGAGGTGGGATTCATAAATGGTGGAGAAAAGCTTAAACCCTACCAGTCAGGTATCCTGATTTGGCCGGAAGAAGCCTTCATTATGAACTCCCTGTGCGGTCATGGGTTCCCCCAGACTCTCCACTCAACCCTACAAGACTCTCATTTGGGGAGAAGAGTACATTCCATTTAAGTAAGGCTTCGGGGATCCTTGTGAAGAGTGGGGCACAAGCAGCCTACAAAGCCCTCTCCCACATTTTTCCAGACTTTTCCAACAAAAAGGGAACTCTGAGTAATCTGAAAATGCATCTTCTCTAGAGGGTTGGCCATCTCCATCCTACCTCTCGAGCTTTATCTATTATTACTCTTTTTTTTTTTCTATTTTTCAAGTTCCTTTTGTTCCAGCTAAAGAGGTCTATGTATTTTTATTTTCTCACCTTTGCTCACGCCATTCCCTGCCTGGGCCCTAACCTTCCCCTAACTCTCCTCTCCACAACTACCCTCAGCGCCCACCTCTTCCAGGAAGTCCTTCACAATGTACCAGCCCCAAGGATCTCCCCCATGAACTCCGTAGCTCCTACAGGGTAGGAAGTGTAGGTGCCCCTTCCCCCTGGCACCTACCACATAGGACCAACTTTGTTATTTATCTTTTCAAGTGTAAGTCCCATTTCTCCAACTAGATGTTAAACCTCTCCATAAGTAGTATTGGCATATCGTAGACTCCATAATTATCTGCTGAAAGAACAAATAAATGAATAATTCTTATGGTTTTTGGGATATCCAGAAGCATCTAGCACAACACTGGCTTGTTAAATGTTTGACATTAACGATATTAGTAACGATGTTACACCCACCCACCCACTACAACATAACGTCCTTGAACCTCCCTATCTTGGCAGCTAAAATCAAAACCCTACTTCTCTGTTTTAACAAAATAAGCCGTGCTCTGACTTTTTGATTTCCTCTCCTCCTAGATTTTGAAGAAGTCCTGCATCGAAATTCTAGCAGCTGAACCATCCACCATATGTGCAGGAGGTAAATTGAAATTAACTGCTAATTGCTCCCATACAAATGATGATATTTTGAGTTCAAATCACATGTTTACTTCATCGGTGGGGAGGAGGGGAGGCAGGGCAGGAAGGGGGAGGGTGGAAAGAAGAGTAGAAATTGATAAATTTGCTTCTAGGGGAAAAATGAAAAAGAAGCAACATGTCAGTTGTTTGAAAGTCTGAAAAAGTCTGTCCAAATTCTCTCCTTTCCTGGGAACTAGTTACGAGAGTATTGGAAAAATACTGGACTCCCACATATCACCACCAGCACCCCACTCTGGATAGAAGTGGAGGCCAACCCTTCATCCTCATGGCAGCCCTCCAGAGACCAGATGATCACAGAGATCATAGACCCCTCCTGAAATGTTGATGTTTTTAGCTATTTAATTGGTGCTGGCCTCTCTCCATAATTAATATATTGATCTTAATTAATTACTCAATCTACCAGTCCCCACAAAATGGTGATAGTCAACTCCAGTTGTCCCAGGAAAGGGCCATTATAATTTTGTCATTAAAGCAGGAAGTCTCTACTTGTATAAAGAATCAGCTTTCTCTGAGTCCCAAAATTTTCTAACTGATCAAAACTGAGGTCTTGCTATTGTTTTGTATTGTGCCGGACTGCCTAAAACTTCAACCATGCTGGCTCTTTTTGTATAATTCCTGACAGGTTTCCCCACCACTCTTCTTTCATTCATTTAAAAAGTATTGTTAAGCACCTACTGAATGCCAGGCACTGTGCTAGGAGCAGGAGATACAAGAAGGATAAATTCTCTCTGAGAGTCTCAGTCCTCCAGGAGCTTGCATCTTTCACTTTGAGAGTTCCGTCATTAATATCACCTTTCTAGTCTCCCAGAATACCAAGTGCCAGTTATTAATTTACCACAGAAAATTTATCATGTAACCTTGACAAGGCAGTAAGTACTGAGGAAGAACTTTCAGGCTCTTCAGACACTGTACATTTCAATTCTTTATGGCATATATTATCGGTATAAATGAGGTAATTTCTTGAGAATTTTATTTGTTTCTTGGCTATATTTTAGAACAGCTGAAAGACTTTCAAGGAGTTAGATGCTCTGAATAGTATGTGGCAACAACAAAACATTAAGTAGATATGTCAACATATAAAGTTGTTAACAACACTTGGTGACTAACTCTTCAGAGATATGTGTAAATTTCCCAAAGAAAAGCAATCAACACTGATTATCTACTGATCTTTAAATAAATTGCTACCTGGTAACACAGATGGCAGGGACAAATGTGGTCGCCACAGGGATAGATCCAGGAGAATCTCTTTAAGAAAAGGAATTGAAAAATCATACATTTGCAAATTTGACAAAAGCATATGGCACACGAACCCAGTGCTAGGGTCTTGTAAGGGTCTGTGCAGTGAGGAGCCTCAACTGGAGTTCATTAGCTTCAAGGTAAATCCACCTCCGCAATTTTTCTCGTTCCTCCATTTTAAACAATTAGAAAACAAGGGAGTCCCTTAATTGTGCAGTTATTTCATTCATGAAGAAAACCCGGACTTGCAGTTTAGCAATCCTACTGGATATGTTGTAACTTGTAGTGAATCAGAAAGTCTAAAGACAATGAATACAACTTCGCTTAATTCACTAGCATAATTAGTTCCCCTCCTGTGGGGTTCTTGAGGACTGAGAAGGAATCTTATTTCTCTCCACTTCCCATTCCCAGCAGAGTATGTGGCATTTAACAGGCAGTCAATGAATGTTGACTGACTGTCTTGATTCACATATTCCTTCAACAATGCACTGATTTTTGCCTATTTGACCCTTATTAACTCCTTTCTTTTAACCTTAAGAAGTTATCATACCTTTCAAATGCCTAATTAAACTGAAGCAAAATTGAAAATTAATAGATAAAGATAGACCAAGGCCAAAATAAAAACAAAATCTCAACCACTTGGACATAGAAAAATATCTTCCTAAATAATTCTTGAATCAAAGATTAGTAAACCAAAATCTCCTTTACGTACCATTGAGGTGTTCAAAACAATAAAAAGGCCACATATATAAACTTAATGAATATGGTACAGAAAATCAGGGTCCACAAGATCTGATCCTAGCAAATTTATAGATTTTAATATGTTTCTTATTAAATAGAAAAGAAAAATGAGTAATTAAGTAAAAGATATTTTTTAAAAAGCTGAGAAAAAAGTTAATATGCATTAATGAATTTAAATAAATTGAAGCAATTCAACTGATAAATTATTCCAAAAGCTGATTCTGTGGTAGAAACAATAAAATAGACAGATCTCTAATAAATCCAATCCAAGGAATCTTTCTTTAGATATTTTTTAAATCTCTTGCTTATGTGCAATATTGCATATTTTATAGACAAACAATAGTTTCCTGCATCAGAGTAAACTATCCAATTCTGTCTTCTTTATTTCTTATAGAGAAAAAGTTAATACAAAACACAGTGGAAGCTAGCCCTAAGTTTTGAAAAGGCAAGCTCCCACCTCCCTTGAATTTGAGTCATAAGGGTTAAAACATGCTCATTAGAGGATAACTTTACTAAGAAGAAAATGAAACTTCCAAAAGACATCCTTACCCCGAAAGTTCTTCTGTGGTTTTCCTTGAAGTTCTATTGCTGGTCGTTCTCTGGAGTAAGCATGGCTTTCCCAAAACACTAGAGCCCATTTCATTGCCCATGGCTATGAACTCCTGTCACGTAGACCTGGCATACCTGCTCTGTGATTTTCTTTAGGCTCAGCAAGGACCTGGGGATTTACGTGAAAGTGCTTTGAAAAGCGTAAACTGTTATACAAAACAAGGTGACATTATTTTCAACCGTGTCATTTTAATGAGGATTGAAGGTCAATGTGAGAATCATGATGTTGATAACTTCATACCCAGATGAGAAAAACACGCCTGTATGTTTCTCTACTGCAAGAAAACTGGGGAGAACACTGATAGAGTTCAGAGTACTTACAAAATGATTAACCAACTCAATATATGCTGGAGGAGAAAATAAACAAGGCAATAACTGATTGTTCATATTTCTACTTTAGAAATATACTTTAGTATATTTCTACATTATACTTTATAATGATGGGACTGAGCCCTAGACAGATCTGTGAAGAAGGTAGAATTTGCTTTCACCAAGAACCTTTTCTCTCAGCCCCCTCCCTTCACTCTCTGTGAATTACTTCCCTTCCTTGCCCCCAAGAGCAGCCCCTGCTGTGGAGTCCCACCCATGCCTGTCTGCTCAAGACACCCATGCTGACAGTTGCATTCCCCCAAGACAGTGATCTCAGCTGGCAATCACCAACAACTCAGCAACAGCCATGGTTCTGTCAGCAAACTGAGCCCTGAGAGGCAGCGAGATAATGCACTGGGTGGACAAGAAGACTGAGATCCAACACAGATCTTTATATGTTGGGCTGTAAATAATAGGGTGAAATGTAATGGGACAAATATAAAATGTTGAGCTTGGGTTCAAATAGCCAGTTCCACATACAAGCAGGTTAAGGGAAACCTGACTTAGTAACAGTTCATGTGGGGAGAAAAGAAAAAACATAATTGTAGCTATCTTGATAACCAACAAGAATGCCTCTGATAAAAAAATAAAAAAAAGGTGACACAATCTTAGGTTGCATCAATAGCCATCCAGTATCCAGGTCAAGAGAGTTAATTCCATGTCCGACTATTCCAGGTTGAGACCATGGTTGCAAATCCCATATTTTAGGAATGGCCTTGACAAAGGCGTATGCATGGGAGAAGAGGTGATGGATCTGGAAACCACATTAATAATTCATCCAATATGTGAGGGCGATCCAGCTGTGACATCTGCCACACATTGATTGCTAGGGTTGATTTGGCTGATCTAGCTGGCTAGGCAGATGTCCCCTTCCTCCCTCTCCACTCCATGTGTGTCCCTCCTGGAGCTGCACGCCCAGTGGAAGAGGATGACCTTCCCCAGAGGAAGACCAGTCTTTGGTCGAGGGTATACTAGTAGCTGTGCTCCCCTGCTAGAACCTCCAAACAAGCTCGCAAGATCCATTTATAAGAGAACATAGGATAATCAAACTTCCCAGACTCCAGACACATCCAAACGAAGCACAGCATGTGGCAGTATGCCTTTCTGTGAAAGAAAAACATAAGAGAAAAAAAATCATTTACCGACTCTTTCTTTCTTTCACTTCCTTCCTTGCTTGCTTTTTTCTTTCCTTTTTTTCCTTCCTTCCTTTCTTCTTTCTTTCCATCAATTCTTAATGTCTACCATGTGCCAAGCCATGTGAAAAGATATGATACAAAAATGCACAGGGCTTGTTCCCAAGCCCCCATGAAACTCACAGTCTGCTCTGGGAGATCATCCTTTGTTCAGATAAATTACAAAACCATGCATGAAACACTATAGCAGAGATCTCAAAGAGCAGTGGGAGCACTAATGAGATGCTTTTGGAATGAGGAAAGACTGAAGGAACCACAGAGATTTAGACAAAGAATTGAGACACGCACAGAGCATCTTCACATATTTGGAGAATTCTCCTGCAGGAAGGAATTATTAGGCTTCCCATGTATAGCTTTAGGAGACGACTATGGAGAAGATCGGGAGGAATTCAGTGAGGCAGATTTTGGCTTAATACATGCAACTTTTACAACAAGCTTCCCAACAATGGAGTGGATGATCAGAGCTCTCCACTCAGAATGATGTGAGCGACAGCAGAATGGCCATCTGTAACTGTATGCTATCCAGCGAAATCCTCCTTGGGGTCTCCTTTACAACTTCAAGTTGCTGAAGACTTAATTGTGTTTCAGCTAAGGTATTAATGGCTGATTATTTTTTAATAGCTGAAGAAACAAGTAAACCTGGAACTATTTTACATTTTAACAGGAAGTCTTAATGGGGAGAGGGGGTGGAGAAAATATATAATCTGCTCTGATCAAAAAGAATTTCATTCACTGTCATGGGTGAAACTATTTGGGGAGAGAGCCTTCCCAGAATTCCCCCGCCTCCCGAGGTTATAAACTGGCAGCCTACAAGCCCTATCTGGTCTGTACATACATTCTTTTTGATCTACACTGCATCTTAAAAGAAAAAAGAAAACAAATTTATTACTAACATTTAAAAATCTCATTTCACCTAAAGTTCAGATTTTCATCTAGTCTTGAAAAATCAGATCTAGCAACACTGGGCCTATATTTATTGCAAGATAATGATTATTAGAGACTGAATAACTTCCCTTTAAAAGAAGCATGTACTCTTTCCAGTTCACCATACTCCTCACCACTCCCTATTGTCACTCCAGTACTCAGGCCAAGCATGGTTAACATTTAGTATGACTCTTATGTCACTGTATTTACAGTTCCTGTTGTAAAACACATAGGAAGTCACCTGCTGTGTGGAGAGCCTTTATAGCACCTTTGACATTACCTGTATTTAAATAATTCTGCTTCCCTTCCAATACACTCTTTTTGAAAATTCCTAATTAAGTATTTTTGCAGATTAGCCTCTGTGTAATTAGGAGAATTGACCCATTATAGATTGGCCCTGCCTAGTTGGGCTCCTCTCTAGGAAATGCACCCTTTTTCCCAAGCACAATTTTCCTCTGGTCCACTTAGTTGGCTTCAAACTTGAACAGCTCCCAGTGTACTACGTAATCAGGTACTCCAGGAAGGAACTAATGGGAAACAAGTGTGCAACCTGCCAAGTGCTCTCATTTGAAGTTTCTGTACTAGAAAGATAGAAGGAAGTTATAATTAGCTCCTCACATCTTCAGTTCAGAAGCAGTTGAATTATTCCTACTGTGTTGTTTCCCACTGTTTATGTTAAACTGGGTGAGTTAGCATAAAAGGAAGGTTAAAGCTTCATGTTTACCATTTGGAAATTAGATGCTTAAAACAGACACATTTAAGCGACATCAAATAGTGGTTTCGTTTCTCTCCCTTTTCGTTACTTTTCAAAGCACTCATGCCTGGCCCTTCCGCACCTTTTCTGAATGGATTGTTTAATTCTCTGCTCGGTCTGCCTTTTCATTTAAAGATATTTCTATTAGGAAGATGGACTTTCACACACCATCGGTGGGAATGTAAAATGACACAGTCACTTTGGAAAACAGCTTTGACAGTTTCTTAAAAAATTAAACAAATGCCTACCATGTGACCTGGCCATTCTACTCCTGGGTATTTACCACAGAGGAAAGGAAATCTATGTCCAGACAAAGACTTGCACACAAATGTCTGTAGCAGCTCTGTTTTTAATAGCCAAATACTGACCAATTCAAATGTTTATCAACAGGTAAATGGATAAACAAATTGTGGTTTATCCATACAATGTATAATACTCAGCAGTAAGAAGGAATACATTGTACATAAATCTCAAAATAATTATGGATGAGTCTTAAAATAATTGTGCTAAGAGAAGGCAGACCAAAAAATTACTTACTGTGTGACTCCATTTACATAAAATTCTAGAAGATGCAGACTACTCTACAACGACAGAGAGCAGATCAGTGGTTGCACGGGAATGGAAATGGGGATGGAGAGATTACAAAAGAGCATATGGAAACTTTTGAGAATGGTGGATGTATTCACTAACTTGATTGTGGTATTGCCCCATGGTTGTATACATATGTCAAAACTTATCAAGTTATACACTTTATATGCAAGTTATTGTATGTCAATTATACCTCACTAAAGTTGCTATAAATAAATAGCTATAAAATTTTAAAAGTTCTAGAATAATTTAGGCATCAGGAAGCACTTAATATACATCAGTCTCTATATTCTGTTTTAGATGTTACATGTCACATTAACCATCTAATAGGAGAGCAAATTCAAACTCACTCACAAGATGAAATATCACTAACAATAATTTTGCACAAAAGTCTTGGGTGACCAGAGCAAATGGAGAATACACAGATGTCTCATTTTCAGATACAATGAATGACAGGCAATCTTTACTGAGGTCAGCTCAAAATTATGTCTCCCACATTTCCAAAAAAAAGGGCAAAGAAAAAAGAAAAGAAAGAAAAGGAGGGAATAGAATGGAATAATTTTATCAAACTATTGACTGACCTTAATTTTTTCTTTTTCTAATTGAGCTATAATTTACATACCATAAAATTCATCCTTTTAAAGAGTACAATTCATTGGTTTTTAATATATTCATGAGATTATACAATCATAACCACTATCTAATTCCAGAATATTTTCATCACCCCCAAAAGAAACCCTCTACCTATTAAGCAGTCACTCTCCATTTCCCCCTCCCTCCACCCCTGGCAACTGCCAATCTATTTTCTGTCTCTATGGATTTGCTAATCTGGACTTTTCATTATAAATGGAATCGTACAATCTGTGGCCTTTCCTGTCTGCTTTCATTTAGCATAATGTTTTTAAGATTCATCCATGTCACAGCATGTGCCAAAACTTGATTACTTTTTATGGGTGAATAATATTCCATTGTATGAATGCCATAATCATCAGTTGATAGACATTTGGGTTGTTTCCACTTTTTGGCTACTATGAATAATGCTACTGTGAACATACATATACAAGTTTTTTGTAGACATACATTTTCGGTTCTCCTGGATATATACCTAGGGGTGGAATTTCTGGGTCATAAGGTAACTCTATGTTTAACTTTTTGAGGAACTACCAAACTATTCTACAAAGCCAGCTGCACCATTTTACACTCCCATCAGCAATGTATGAGGGTTCTAATTTCTTCACCAACACTTGTTACCGTCCATCTCTTATTACAACCATTCTAGCAAATATGGCGTGATATCTCGTTGTAGTTTTGATTTGCACTTCCCTAATGACTGATATGAGCATCTTTTCATTCATTGACTTTATTAAGCCTCAGAAAATAAACAGGATTAGACCTGACTGGTACCTGAATAAATGACCACCTTATTTTTTCCCTTTATTGACTTTCTATATCAAGATATCTCATTTATTTACTCATTCAGTGAGCTTATACTGAGACTGACTCAGCCCAGGGTTAGGCACAGTCAAAAATTCTGAAGAAATAGAAATGATGGCCTCTACCACCAAGAAGCTTAAATTACAATTGAGAATAAGAGTGACAAAAGAATCATAATAATATATGTCTTAAGGATACCTTTAAAAATATGTATCTTAAAAGATTACATCAAAGATCATTTTCAAGTAGAAATTCCTCCCTAAAGCCCTACAATCCCTAGGCACTTCATGTAAGAGCTGTAACCCAACATGCAAATTGCCTAAAAACACTTAGCTATACATAATGTGAAAGGTAGGTTGAGGGCTTTGTGGATACATGGAGTTAAATCGATCTGTCCTGGTTCTGGTGTGTCCCGATTCTCACTTGCTGGCAGGTTCATTTGACAGGGTTTTGTTACATAACTTCTGTGTGTGAAGAGCTGACATTTCAGTCCGGCTGCGGGTCAGATGTTCAGGCTCTTCTGGAAACCAAATGTGTGCACTGACACAGAAACTGCACCAGGCGGGGTGGGAGCTCGCCTCTGATCTGCTGTGCTTCCCACAGCATCATTTCCTCCATCTTCTCCCCAGGCCTAGGGGGTTAAATTGTTTGGTTTCTACCACGGCCACATCATGGATTCCTGCTTTTTTTCTTCCTAAACACCCTGAAGCCAGGCCAAGCAGACATGTGGGCAGCCTCTTTTACAGAGAACTCAGCATCTGAACTGGTAATGCTGGACCATGGTGTTAGAGAAGAGACCTTGGCATGCGGCCTGCATTTCCAGAGTCTTCTCTCCTTCCACTGATCTTTAAGGAAACAAGAGAAGTAGAAACAGCAGTGAGGCAGAAAACATTTTGAATCAGGAAAAGCGTCCAATAGCAGATTTCTGGATGTCTAGCATTGAAACTAAAATTAGAAATAGGTTTCCATAGGCTTAATTGAGTAAATAAGATATAATAAGATTCTTCCACAATTCTTGACACTTACTAAAATGCTTGTTGAACCAACCGCATCATCAGTCACACGCCAGGCAGACATCTAAGGAAAACTCTTAAGTCCATCCTTCCAAACTCAGCAGTCGTGAATATGCATCAACATGCATATACAAATCCTTAACATTCACAGGACTTATGGTCCTGAAAGGCCATTTGCCCGTGACCTTAATTAACATAGTTCAAAGCTAAGGCAGGGAACACCTGGGTACAAGTCCCAGCTTTGCAGCTTACTAATTTCACGACCTTGGACAAGCCTTTTAAAATGTCAGAATCTCAATTTCCTTATTGTTAAGGTCCTTTATACTTCCAAAAAGCATTCTATTCAAACTTGTATTCTTTGTGGCACATGCAGTGCCTCTGGGTTCTTTTACTTTAAGATTTCGGTTTCTTGCCTCCCGTCCAAGCCAGCTCCACTTTTCTGCAAAATGGGCAAACCTGCCTAAAATAAAAATAAAATAGCTTTAAAAAAATCACAACGTCCATCTCTAAGTTAGTCATAGGTCACAAGGCACCGAGGATCCATTTTAGCATAATGGTCAAGAGCATAACGGCTGAGTTCTAAGGACATGGCATTTGATGTCTGGCAGACTTAGATCCCAATTCCGATTCTGACAGCTACTAGCCTTGTGAATTTGGACAAATTACTTAACTTCACTAAGCTCAATTTTCTCATTGGTACCTCCCTGGGCTGTGGTGAGGTTTAAGTGACCTCAGACACATAGAACACTTAGCACAGGGCGTGGCACACAATGAGGGAGCACTTAACATCAGTTATTCTTCTCTTGACAAACATGATCTCTAAATTAATTTCCTGGGAATGAAGGTGACGTGCATTCGTGACATTTATTAAAGTTTAGAAAAGCCCGATCTGCCAGTGCTCTAATTCCATTCTTCCTCCAACAAGTCTCCATTTGAATTGCAATTTACAGTTTAAGATCCACTTTCACAAATATTGCATTTTTCCCTCTGACTTTTAGTCTATTACCTTTTATTATGCCACATAGCATTATCCCAAGCTCCAATTTTTATACACAAAAGGATGACAAAAATAAAAGAAAGTGAAGCATTGACTATTAGTTACCATCAAACTTATGCAAATATTCCTAAACATTTAACTAATTAAATAGCTGGTTTTTTTCCCTTGGTAAAACTATTGTAAAAGATCATTATTATTACTTTATAAGGATTTTATTAACTTATATTAATTCAACATGCACTATGCCAATGTGAAATTAATATGCAGGGCTAGAGACCTGCGAGATATATTGTCTCTTCTATTCAGAGAGAAGTGAGTACCAACGACACCGAGGGGCCAACGTCAGGTCAAACAGGTAATGCTTGACAACTGGCCACAGATAAGCAAGACTTTGATTCATTGCTAAGTACAGTTATTCCTACATAACACCAGGTATGACAATGTGTGCCCAGCGGAGACAGGAGGGCCGAAGCAGTACCCAACAATGCCTGACCTAAAGGAACGCTTTCTAGCTGTGGAAGAAAAGACAAAAAAACAACAGCAGGCGGTGCATAATCACAGGCCCCATCATGCCGGACAGACTGTGAATGCCATAAGGCAGTGGTTTTGAAAAAATGTGAGGCACCTCGAGCTCTAAAGAAATCCTTTTAGGGGCACCCAAGATGTGAAAGAGACGCCAGCGGAATTGAGTTGATTGAAGAAGTGGAGAGCCCTCCCCTGTGGCCCTTTGGCTGCAGAGATCACTGTTTTAAAAACAGCCAGGACTTGAGAGACGGGTTAGATTTGAATGACAGAGAGAGGGGAGGAAGGCATTCCAGGTAGGGGGGACAGCAAGAGCAGAGGCAAGAAGGTGGGAATTCAAAGGAAGACTTCCTTGTGGACACCTGGTGAGAAGGAGGTGGTAAGTGGGAAAAGGCACCCACATGGGTGCTTTTGGTTTCCAACCTGAGCTAACTTTTGAATATTTTAAGCCTGGTGAAATAGTTAGCAAATGCCCTAAATTAGGGCAGGTGGGAAACTTAAGGTTAATAGTCTGCAGTCAAGTAATGTGTCTTGTCGTTATTCTTCCTTTCAGAATCGTTTCAAGTAGTCGTGAGAGGAAACGGCTTCCGACACGCCCGCAACGTGGACAGGGTCCTCTGCAGCTTCAAGATCAATGAATCCGTCACGCTCAGTAAGTCCCTGCAGAGCTTGTCTGGGAAGGGCGTTCCCAGCCCCATCTTGCAGCAAGGCCACACACAGGGGACCGTACAGAGAAGGGCCTTCCCTGCTGAAAAGGCCTCCAGCAAGGGCATAGGTAGCCCCTACGGCACCCTTGTTCCCAGTAGGAAAGGCACAGGGTCCTGTTTCCTAGTCCACCAATGTGTGTGCTAAGTTACTCTCAGGGGGCAGTGCGGCGCTGGTTGGTTAGGGCTTATGAAGCTTGACCTTGCTTAACAGAGTGTTAGGGACTCTCAAGCACAAGAGTGAAAAATAGATGGTCTAAATGTATTAATTCTGAATAAACCAAAAGCCACACTGTTAGGCTTACATGCGTAGGATTCTGGAATTTTTTTCAATCTGGATGATTCTTGCTTGGAGTAGCCAAGAAACTCTCATCGTGGTGAATACCTAACATGAAATACAGGAATATGGAAGTAAAACTAAGTGAGTTTCATGCGAAAGATGAATTATCATAACATTGGCACTTTCACAAGACATTTGCAGCAGGCAAGTTCTTCATTTAAAGACATGTGTGATTCGTGTAGCTGTCCGGGGGGAGCTGAGGAAGACTGTATGAGATGCAGATGGCCAGGAGCCCTGGTTATTATTTACATCTGGCATCCATCAGAGATAATTATTGACTCAGTATCTGCAGTGACAAACAGCAATAATATACTGCACTTTCTATAGTGCTATGTCCTTTTAAAGGCTTCACATCTTTTTGCCACAGCTGCCCTGGGCGGTAGAAAGAGCAGGGACGACGGGGAGGACACTCACGTCTGTTGTCTTGTCCTCCTGATACTCTTATGGAGTAGGTACCATCCTGTTTTTAAAAAGGAAGAATTGAGGGATATGCCTTTTTTTCCTCCTTAACATCTTAAAACCCACTTGCATATTTCAACAGAGATAAGCAATGGCTTCCTCACCAACATCTGGAATTCCTGGCCTTGGAATGATTCCAAACATTTGAAACATTAGTTTTCTTAATACTTGGAAATGCTCTCATGTATCTAAAAAATCGTGCTATTTGAAAACATTTTGAAATATCCCTGAGTAGTCACAGTGTGGAAGCTGGACTGGCATCCTCTACAGAGTTCTTCCTTTTTTTCCCCTTTCATTTGTGATGTCACTCAAGTCTGCCTTCCCTCTCTCCTTAACCAAAATCTCAAATCTAAGGTAAGAAACTCCTGAGGGTTAAACTCAAAAGACCTCAACACCTTCCAAAGTCTTCCCAGGCAAGCAAGCCTTCAGACCCAACCCCTCTCTGAAGATGAATGGAAATGGGGTGTAGTGTTGCCATCTCTGCTTACGGAGAGATGCTGTATTAGGATAACAGGAAATGCAAATTTACTTTGGATTTGTAGAGTGGCATTTCGAAGGCCTATTTTCCCACTTCTCCATGAAATGTTATTTCTTGGGAAACCAGCTCATCTTCTTTCTCCCTCTTCCTTTCTTTTCCTAATATATACCTGCACAGGTTCTCCACCTCATTCATATTCAAAAAGAAATAAAGGCTGTTGGGGTAGGGATTTGGCTTAAACCACAAACCTAACTGTGCTGGAAGCATTTGGAGAAGAGGAAGGCAGTGACTCAACCATACTATATGCTGCAAGCAACACTCCTAAACTCAAATATATAGTTATTAAAAATATTCTAACTAAGGGGAACTTTTGGAATTTGACAAAACGCTTGTCCCTCATTTATTAATTCACCTGTTCATTTCCATTTAGTGAATAATATGAATAAGAAACTATGGAGGACAGAAAAGACAAATAAATTTTAAAATGCAACATATTCAAATCCCCATTTTTCTATCAACCTTATGAATGTAACAGTCTCTATTGAGTTGTTTTTGTAAAATAAAATAAATTTAGATTCCTTTACTTTTCCCATTCTCCTTCTTCACTTCTACATCTCAAGTTTTAAAATGTTATCACTTTCACTTTTATAGTATATATTTCCTCTTTCAAGATTTTTTCCTAAATGCTGCCTTACATTTTGTAACGAAAAGGAATATAAGTGCCATTATTAATCAGAAAAAGACTAATTAAAGGCCCAATAATGAAGCTAAGGCTGTTGTGGCTCCAGCCAGTTCAAACATGATACAGGCCTCAGAGCCTTCAACAAATAATACAGTAGCAGATTATATGCAGCAAAACTGTTGAGCATAGAAGAACAAATTGAAAAATTATATTTATAGTGGGAGATATTAACATGACATTCTGAGCATTTGAATGAGTAATAAAAAATTAAAGATATAGAGCAGATATGTACTATATCTTTTTAAATGGCTATGAACATCCTTAAACATTTATTGTACTGAGACACCAATAAAATGCCAACATATTAATGCCAAAAAGTAGAAATTATTTCAGTATATTCTTAGTTGATAAATATAACCAGAAAATAAAAACCATAGGTTAATACCTACTTCTCTCCCATTTTCCTTGCCTTCGCTTAAAAATAAAATCAACAGGGGCCGGCCCAGTGGCATAGTGGTTAAGTTCGTGTGCTCCACTTCAGCAGCCTGGGGTTCACCGGTTCAGATCCCGAGCACGGACCTACGCACCGCTTATCAAGCCATGGTGTGGCAGGTGTCCCACATATAAAGTAGAGGAAGATGGGCCCAGATGTTAGCCCAGGATCAGTCTTCCTCAGCAAAAAGAGGAGGATTGGCAACGGATGTTAGCTCAGGGCGAATCTTCCTCACAAAAAAATAAATATATAAATAAAATAAAATAAAATCAACAAATCAGCCACTTAGAAATCTAAAGCAATTTCTGGACTTGTGGTCAGTATAATAGATTCAGAAATTCTGGATAAAATGTGATTTCAAAAATTGTAACATGTGGCCTTACTCAAAGGAATGAGGAGAAAACCCACAGGTACAGGAAACAAAAAGGGAATGTAACATCTAAGCAGGAAGCGAAGCTGTGGGGGCTCCAGGCCTGGGGGTCTGCAGGCTTTGCTCCCAGTGCTGATGCAGATGCAGGACACCAGCCTGTGCAAGGCAGTAGGCAAAAGCAGAGCCCCCTGCAGAAATCAGGCTTCATAACACTGCACCACACATTAAATGGGGACTGAAAAAGCTGCTCACAGACTCAAGGAGGCAGCCAGAGGAATAAAGGTAAGATGTCATACCACCCACATAGTATGGAAGTACCAAGCTGGAAACTAACCCCAAAACGTGTCCATGACCATCCTGATCCCCATGGCCCTGGCAGAGGCAATGTATGTCCAGCCCAACCTACAGCACTCCTGCAGCCAACAACCCCCTCTGAAGATGGCTCAGCACACCAAATGACAAACCATAAGAAAACAGATGAAAGAAACAGAACAAGCAAGAAGAGAGGACTAGAGAACAATTTGAAACAGAATGTAAAATAAAGTGTATAAAGAGATCAAACAGGGGCCGCCCGGTGGCGTAGCGGTTTCGTCTGTGCTTGGCAGCCCGGGGTTCACTGGTTCGGATCCCGGGCGCCCGCCGACACACTGCATGTCAGCCACGCTGTGGCGGCGTCCCATATAAAGTAGAGGAAGATGGGCACGGATGTTAGCCCAGGGCCAGTCTTCCTCAGCAAAAAGAGGACGATTAGCAACAGATGTTAGCTCAGGGCTGGTCTTCCTCACCAAAAAAAAAAAAAGAGATCAAACAGACCAAAGGGGAAGAACATTCAACAAAGGCAGGTCTGCAGAAGAACCTAGTGTAAATTCTAGGATTGGAAATGTTTATTCACTGAAATACAACTCAATGGATGGATTAAGCAGTGTGATTAAACATAGATGAAAATGAAATGCATGAACTGGAAGAGAGATACAAGGAAATCCCACCACCCAACCAAAGAACCAGACCCAGATTTTTTTCACCTAAGTTTTGCCAGACTTTAAGAGACAGATGACCTTTATCTGATACATATTATTCCAGAGAAAAGAAATAGAGAAACAGCATTTTAATTCATTTTATGATAATTATATAATCTTGATTTTTTAAAAAAAAACTGGATAAGGGCACTAGAAGTAGAGATTATTTGAGATCAAACTCATTGATGACAAACATCTAAATAAAATATTGGCAAACAAAATCCAGCAAGGTATTTGTGTGCGTGTGTGTGAGAAGACCAGCCCTGAGCTAACATCTGTTGCCAATCCTCCTCTTTTTGCTGAGGAAGACTGACCCTGGGCTAACATCCGTGCCCATCTTCCTCTACTTTATATGGGACACCAAAAAAGGATCAGGACCGATTTTGAAGAATGAGGGGGAATTTGCCTCTCACATAGCAAAACTTGTATTTTTTTATATATTGATAAAAGAAGGTATTAAAATTCATTATCTGTTCCAAATTTTAAAAATATATACTTTTAGAAAACTAAGAATAGGGTAAGACTTCTTTACCATAATAAAAAATATATCTAGATATTTGAACTCAAAACTCAACATCATTTAATGGTAATATCACTATGCAGAGGTATTCACTTTACAGTTAGGAAGAAAAAATAACAAGGCAACCCATTTCACCATTATTTCTTAACATTGTTCTGAAAATTCTAGCAGTACTGTGCAATAGAACTTTCTGTGATGATGGAAATGTAAGATGGGAGCCAATATGGTAGCCACAAACCACATGTGGCTACTGAGGACTTGAAACGTGACTAGTGCAATTGAGGAAGTGAATTTTTAATTTCATTTGATTTGAATTAACTTAAATGTCGATAGCCATATGTGGCCAGTGACTACTGTATTGGACAATGCCATAGGTATTACAATAATGCAAGAAAAGTAATAAGAGATATAAATACAGGAAAGGGGGCCAAACATCATTACTTTAAAATGATGGTTGTATCTTCCTAGAAAACTAAAGAGAATCAACAAACTACTAGACTAATACAAAGGTTATTTAAACTCGATGACTTCAAAATAAATACACCCTTGTAACAATCAGTAGCTTTGCCAGAGTTCAGCAATGACCAATTAGAAAACATCACAGGAAAGACAGAGCAGCAACCTAGAAAATCTATAGTAAGAACTAATTGAACCAAACTTGTAAAGACATGGGGAGGAATGTTACAAAACTTTGAGAGGGATATGAAGAAAGTGTAAATAAATGGAGAGGCAGTACAGACTCGTGACATGGCACAGGCACCGGAACCAAACCACCCAGGAAAGGAATCCTAGCTCTGTCTTAAAGCTGTGTGACCATGGCAAGTTATTTAACATATCCATGCCTCAATTTCTCTACCTGTAAAATGAGTACGGCCATAATAGCGCCTCTGTCATGAATTGTTATGAGGTTTAAATGTGGGAGATGGGGCTTAGAACGGGGCCTGGCACACAGTAAGCAGTTGATCAATGTTAGCTGCTGGTATTAATTTATAATTATATTATCACTATTATTAAGTGGAGCAACAACTGAGTATTGTAAGGACACCAATTGTCTTTCAAATTAATATTTACTTTTAATACAATCCCAATGAAAATTCCAGTGGGACTTTTTAAGTTAAAATAATTCTAAAGTTTATATGGAAGAATAAACATTTAAGAACGGCCAAGAAAAATGTGGAAACTTGCCCTCGTTGCTTTTAAAATGTATAAAAAAGCTGCAGTAATTGAAACAATGTATGGTTGGTGCTACAAAAGACAAACCGAGCATTGGAAAAGGAAAAACAAAATCCATAAACAGAGACAAACACTATGTGAATTTAGTGTAAAATAAAGTGACCCTTCTAATCAGCGGGGACAGAATGGATAATTCAAAAAATGGTGTTGAAACAACTGGCTAACCACTTGGAATAACAATTAAGTTCGATTTTTATCTCACACCGTACAGCTAAACAAATTTCAGACGAGAAATTTAAATGTGAACATGAAACTATAAAAGTTCTAGAAGGAAACAAACATAAATATTTACATAGTTTTCCAGTGGAGAAAGATTTCTTAAGCCTAACACTGAAGGGGGACACCATAAGGGAAAAGTTTGATAGTTTGAGTACATATTTTTTAATTCTTCTGTTACCCCTCCCCCAAATCTAAAGGGAAACAGAAAACTGGGAAAATTATTTATAAGACATATAACAAACGGTCAATACCCTTAATATATAGAGAGTTCTTAAATTCATATAAAAAGTGAGCACGTCAATGGGTAAAAACATGAACAGGAAATTTATAAGAAAAATAATGGTCAAGAAGCATATGGAAAATGTTCACTGTAACCAAGGAAATGCAAATTGAAATAATCTTTCAAACTGGCAAAGATTAACAAAAATACAATGCCCAGTATTGGCAAAGAAGTATGGAAACACGTGTTTTCATTTATCGTTGGGTAAGAGACCATTAAATCTTTTGGAAGGCAATTCTTAAAATGGATCAACTGCTTTTATACATTTTTGACCCAGAGTTTCAATTTCAACTTCATCAAAAGGAAATAATTGGAAATGTTTACAAAGACTTGGCTACAAAGTGTTCATCATAATATTGCTTATGGATAGCAAAAGGAAAAAGCGAGAAAGAAAGAAAAATCGAAACATCTAAATGGTAGCAACATAAATGTTTTAACAATAGGCAATTTGGCATATAAATTATACTTCACCCCTGAATAATTAAAATAATGTTGTGGGAAAGAAGAATAATTACTGATGTGGGAAAATGTTAATGATATAGCCTCATGTGTTAAAAATAAGTTATGAAACAGGACCTCAATGCTATTTCTGCTTTATACGCATACATTTATATGCAGAGAGAGAGAGACTTGAAAGACGCACATCGAAATGTTAACACTAGTTACCTCTGAATGAGATCACTATTAGTTTTTGCTTTCTTCTTTCTGTCTATCTGTGTTTTCTAAGTTTTCTACTATCAAATGTCCCTTACGTAATAAGAGGGAAAAAAACATAACAGTTATTTAAAATTTAATTTTAAAATTCTTGCTAATTATTTAGGCCTTGCACATATCTTCAGTTTAGCATTTGGTTGGGTCTCCAATCACCGGGCTGAACTCACTCCTGGCCAAGAAAATATCTTGGATACCTTCACACAAATTTTATTTATTCTGGCTGCACTTTTTCCTACTCCAGTATTCAGTGTATTCTGCCAAGAAATGATTGACTTTCAATTGGAAATCCATTTGCAGAGAGATTAGAATGCAAAAAAGGAGACACTGGGGTATGAGCTGAGAAATGATCCATTTTAATGAACAGTAAATTAAAAATGGACGTTTTTACTAATGCACTAATGGGAAACATGCTCGACTATCCTTGTGTTGCGTGGAGACGTATGAGGTATGACTATAAACAAAAGAAACTGATTTTTAGCAAACTCACTAAAATTCAATGTATAGAAATGTGAGAAATCAGTTTCCTGGTTTTAGAGGCACACTTCTTTTCTGATGCAAAATTTTATTTCCCAGCTTGATCTCCAATCTTATTCACTAGGCATGGCCCTGGTTTGCTTTTTGTTCATTCTCAAAGGATAGAACTTTGCCCGCTTTGAAGCTATTTTTTCAAATTGAACATTAGTCATGAAGGCAGTTCCAAGAGTTCCAACGAGGGGCTCATTTTCCCAAGGGGATGAGAGACAACACTCACTCAAAGGTAGAAGTTCCAGTGTGTTTGTTTTTAAAAATCTGTCCAATTATCCAGAAACTATCCTTCATCTTAGAAAACATCTGGGCCACAGGGCTGCTGTGGGCACCTTAAGGAGATCATGGAAGTGCACCTATGCTGGCAGATGGGGAGGGAGGGCGGAGGGCAGGAGAACATAAACTTCCAAACAAAAGCCTCTTGTTCTCTTTCTCACTGGTTAGTGTTGCGTCTATTGGTCAAAGGTACGTAATGCAATTTAGATGCACCCTTGGGGGTTTGATGTCATGTGAAGATGGTGGAATGTCACTTTGTGCAACTCAGAAAGAAGAGACATAAAGGAGCATCTTGTCTCGTGGTTCTTAATCGGGCTGCACGTCAGCATCCCCCAAGTGATAGCAGCTACTGATTGCTGAGCACCTACCCTGTGCCCTCCCTGACCCATCTCATTTCATCCTCGCAGCAGCCCAGTGAGGGAGGAGTTATTTGTTTCCCTGTTTTGCTGACAAGGGAACTGAAACTCAGAGAGACCAAGGGCCCAAGGTTCCCCAGATGACCGGAGATGGAAGCAATTTGCACCCTGGGTGGTCTACTCCAAACACTTTAGACCTCTTCTACACATTGCTCCAAAACATGGATCCTCCCAGATCCCTGGGTCCTCTGGCCCCGAATGCCAGCTGTGTGATGATGTGCCTGATTCAGAGGTGCTGATTCCCACTGCTCCCCCTCATTTTGCAGACAGGAAACCTCAGCTCAGAGAGAGTTTAGCTAGCTACTTGCCCAAGATCGCAGAGCACATTAGAGAGTCGAGACTTGAACGCAGTTTCAAGAAAAAGGCCTTGGACCAGGGAAGGAAGAGCCCCAGGTTTAGAAGGTCAGTGTATGCAGCTGACTGTGTGATCACAGGTAAGGCTCCTTTTCTGGTTCCCCAAGTGGCCCCTCTTTCTTAAACTTCAGGAGCTTTCATGTATGTGGTGGTGTCTTCCTTTTGCCCCTGCTCTCAGAGAGAGCTCTGGTTATGCCCAGTCGTTTCTGAGGTGGCTCCTGCTGAGATTCTGTGCATGTTCCCATCTTTCACGCACACACGAAAATAAAGATAAGTGGAAATTTACTGCAGTTTTGCTTGGTCAGACAAAAGCCCCAGTAATCTGAGATGGGGTGGGGAGAAAACAGAAGCTGCCACCAGAGGTAACTAGGTGGTGAAGATTTTCATTTGGGGGCAAAAGAGCATCTTCTGGGGGCGAATTCACGTGGTCCAAAGTTAGCTGCAGTAGTGCCTGGTGGACAGTTACCCTTGAGGTTGCCCCTGCTCTCCCAAGCATGCAATTGCCTCCAAGTGGAGATTGTAAGCTGCATGTGGACTCCGGCACGCAATGTGCTTCTTTGAGGTGTGGCTGGGGAAGAGATTTGCTGGTGAACTTCCCTGAAACTGCTGTTACCCCGGCCCTGCTGTCCTGAGAGGGGAAGTTGGACCCCCTCTATTTCTGCGCCAGATGGCTGGACTTTGGTGGATGGTGGCCTCCCTCATGTAATACTGCTCCTTTGTCACTTCAGGAGGATGATGGGAGAGAAAGCAATTACACAGAGATGGCCCAGACTTGTGGGAACCCCAGGCGGGCTAATCATCTATGCCCCTCCAAACAGACATTCTTTAAATATTTGCTCAACATTCATTTAGAGGAGAAGAAAGAGTGTGACCTGTGGATCTCGCCTCTGTGCAATTCAGCTCTGGCCCCTAATGTGCATACCTCAGTGGCTTAGTGGCATCCACTGGTGCTCAAGCGTGTGCCAGGGGTCTCCTTCCCACCTCTTCTTGAGTTTCTGTGTAGGTTCATGTTCTTGAAGAGTAGCAGTATTTGCCATAATTCATGGCCATGATTGTGGGAGCGCTTTAGCCATTTTGGTAGACTTGCCCCTCAATCCCAGTTCCAAAGGTAAAATCCTTCCAAACCTAATTGTGCACAGCTGCAAGCATTTATGTGTCAGAAGACACATACCTTGCACATGAATCCTGAATTGTCTTCAACCAAGTAAAAACAAAACTTTAAAAAAATATATTTATTCTTAGCAAATTACAGCTGTCTTCAGTGTGCCACTTATTCTGACCTCAGGCTTACAAAATTTTTAAAGGTTGCTCTGCTTAGAAGATAATTTGTAAGTTTTAGAAACGTCAACAGTCAAGAATTTTTTGGTGTAGATTTATTGAGAGGAGAAAATATTTTGCAAGAGCCCTGAGCCCCATTACCTTCATTTAGTTTTCTTCCAATACCTAAAACTGCCCCTATTAACTTCAGATAGAGATGAATGCCAAATACCACAATGTTGTGTGCAGTATGAGTCCAGTTATGTAAAAAATAGTGTGCATAGAAAAAAACTCTGAAATAGTGTAGCCCCAAGGCATTAACAATGTTTATCACTGGATGTTAGGATTACCAAGGATTTCCATTTCTTCGTTATGTACTTCTCTGTATTTCTCAGACGTCTCAAACTGAACATCAATTACTTTTATAATTAATAAAAATAACAGTAAATATGAGCATAAAGTAATTTACATCCTGAGAAGTCAGACTAGCTGTGCTGAGGATCAGTTCTAAAAGCTGGTGTGCCCAGAACCACAGGGGTCATAACTTTATGTGGGACTGGGAAATGTGTAAGCCCCCAAAAGACAATTCGGAGACCAGCAGGGCTACTGGATCCCATCCCTGCACTCCTCTGGGAATGGGCTCTCACCTCTTACTTCCTCTTCTTCTGGGACCATGATGTAATCTTGATCCTCATGTACACAGTAACCAAGAGTTTCTCCCAAGACTGTGCTCAGCTCTGAGTCCTATATTGCTGTGTATAGGTATGGTGTTCTGACCTGACAGCCTTCCCACCCACATCAGCTCAGAACCTTGGCAGCAATCTAAGTCCCACTTCTGGAGTACCCACATTTCAGTTATAAAGCTCCACCAAGCAGAGGGGCTCAGATGCTACGCCACCTACCACTAGGAAAACTTGGACCCATTGACGCCTGCATGGAGGAATTTACCAAGAAACACTCTCTTCCTTACTCCAACCAGGTGTCTTCCAATGGTCCTCGAGCTGTTACTCCATCTCCCTCCTTTACTCATCATCTTATAACACCTCTGAACTTCTCTGGACACTCTGTGAACCACACAGTAATATCTATAGGACCCTCTACCGTGGGCCACAGAAAGATATAAAGCCATGGCAGACATTATACCAGGATTCCTAACCTCAGCACTATCAATATTCTGGGCCAGATAATTCTTGGTTGAGGGGGAGAGCGATGCCCTGTACATTGTGGGATATTTAGCACCATCCCTCGTCTCTACTCACTAGATGCCAATAGCATTCCTCCCCCAGTTCGACAACCAAAGCTGTTTCAGACATTGCCACTTGTCCCCTGAGGGACAAAGTACTGTGTACATGAGGATCAAAGTCCCCATTTGAGAACCACTGCACTAATACATGTCCACAGATCCTATTTGGATAAATGACTTTCTTCTTGTCACGTCTATACCATATAGCCCTGTCACAACCCCGTAGATAAGTTGTAAGACCTACTCAGTTTGCGCACACATTCACATCTTGTGTTTTACAGGTGCCTCAGACAATGAGCCCAGCAGTGCCCCACTTTAGTAATAAGATTGACATATGTCCACTGCTTATTAAGTGTTGAGCATTTAATCATATCATCTCATTAAAATTTACGGCAGCCTATGAAATGAGTATTATTCTCGTCTTATAGGTGAGAACTCTGGGTTATGGATAGGCTTACATAGCCAGTGGGTGACAGAGCTGTGATGGGACTCCATAGCCCAGACTCTTAATGTGCTCTTTGTTCTCCATCCTACTCCAACCTGCTGCAGAGAACAGGCAGGGAAACCAAAAGACATATCCTGGATGCCTATAACATACAGGAACTGGTGAAATCATTATGTATAGGCCCAGAGAACTTACCTGGAACCTGTTGGCCAAGCTCATCACCTAATGTCATAGTAACTAGCCAGTGAGGGCTTTCAAGGAAACCTTGCAACAACTCCAGGTCCGGGAAGGGGTGGGTAAGTGTGGGTCACGTCTGAGGAAAAGGATGGTGGCCAGCTTGGTTCTGCCATGCTAAAAGCATCCCTCTGGCTTCACCTGGGCATGAGAGGACATTACAGTGGATGTGCTATGTTCTGAGGATTACTTCCAGCTTGGCCCCACCCACCTGTGCTTCACTACCATCTCTTCCCATTCTGTTTTGACTCTTGTTTCTCATTGCTCTGACCTGAGAACCACTGTTCAGGCTTTCCAAGTAGAAGCCACTCTCTCCACTTTCAAAATCTCTGCTTTGTGTCCTGATGTAGAGTTTAATGTCTTCTATCAAAAGAATCCATAGACTTGTTCTCTCACCCATGTCTGAAAATCTTCCAGCCCAGGGCCTGACGCATAGTATATGCCCAATAATGTTAGTTTCTTTCTACTCTTAGCAATTGATCCCATTTAGCTCTGCAGTAAGGCCCCCATGTTTGTGAATCATCATTGCAGGAGCCCCAGTAGGGCAATCAACTACCTCCTTTCTGGCTGGTGTTCCAGAGAGCTCAACCCAGATGCTTTGAATTTCACCAACATAGAGTCCTGCTGAATATCATTTTATTTCATGTTTTTGCACAATATTTTAAAAGTCTAACTTTTTAAAAAGCTGGTTACTTTTTAAGTCAGTGAGAAGGTAGAAACATCCAACCTAACTCTAGCCTGTCTGTTCTCCCTTCATTCAGAGATACATTCCCAAACCAGCTGATAATTTAGTGCTGAACAGTTATACTTGGCTCAGGGATGCCATGAAAATGCTCCCTAGACCCAGGGGAGATTGGGAGAAAGAGCAGGGTGAGGTCATTTAGTCCCTAACCTCTCTATTTTGTCACAGTAGGAATGTAAACTCTACTTTGGAGCTTACATCAGCTTTTGGAGGGTTTCAGCAAGCTCCCCCCAGATAAGACGAAGGGTTATTTTTCTTTTCCTTTTGGCCAGAAATAAATATTTATATCGAGAAAAGATTGCCAAGACTTGGAAAGTATTTGAATTATGTAATCAGCCTTATAAAAGGATTCGCTGTGATTGGTGTTTGAATTGGCTAATGAATTTTAATCCTGGTTTTGTCCAAATCCAGTAGACAGTCATCAACTGCAAGGAAGAATTCTGGGAACTTCTTCAGCAGTGTGAAAAGAATTACATTGATCCAAGGTCAAAACCTGGGCATGTACACATTTGAGTGTATGGTTCTGGAACGTGGGTTCATTACAGTCAGTCAGGGTCTCTCATAAGGCACTTGAACCTTATCACAGAGCTTTTCAACCCTGGTCGCCTCCCATGGAAGACATGCCTCCTACTGTTATCCAACCTCACCCATGGAGAGTTTTGACCATTTGCCCCCAAAGTGGTCAAGGATAAAGAGACTTAGCTTCTGGTGTACTCAGGCTACATCACAAAACTAGCTATGAGATTACAATACAAAATGGCTAACTAGTTCAAATTACATCTGTGAAAAAGCTAGCTGGGTTGACTTTGAGCACACCCTTTCAACAAAACCTGGGTTTGAATTCCGGCTCTGACATTTACTAGTAATACAACACTAACTCAATTAACTAACCTCTCTGAGGCTCAGTTTCCCAAACTGTAAATAATAAATAATAATAATAATGTCAAATGAGACTATGGGTATATAATGTTAGATAAAATCAGTATAGATATAGATATGATGTGTGTATATGATGTATGTGTGTGTGAATATCTGCATGTCTATATGTACATATGTACACACACACACATTCACTAAAGCTTTTCATTTTCCTAGGAATTCCTAATGCCTAAAAAGATGTTAGTTTGTTAGACCAATGTAATTAAGCAATCATTTTGAAAATTTTAATCATCAGTTTCTCTGATTTTAAACCACACATTCACATGGTCTATTTTAAAGACATGAATTCCCATGTAATAATGTGGAATAACATTTACTGAATGTTTATTCAGTGCCAAGTAATGTGGTTTTTTGCTTTCACGCACTCTTATTTACTTCCCACACAACCCGTGCAATGATGTCATCATCACCATTTACAGATGAAGAACTTGTCCCCAGTCACACACTGTAAGAAGATGGGATTTGAACCTGGATCTGTTTGACTCTGAAGTCTACCCTTCTCTCCTCTGTGCCCTCTGTACTCATCTTCAGGGATGCCCAGCTCTCAAGCCTGGGGTATTTGGCAGTTTGGCTTAAGGACACTCACCGATCCCCAAATCCTGATTTAAATCAAGCTTCTGTTTCATTATCAGACTCTTGTAGACAAATGCTTTAGATTAACCTATGTCGTGGGTATACACTGAATTCTGAAATATCTTTGGTAAAAGGCAAGGAAGTGTATATTTACAGATCATCTAAAAATTCCCCTAACTTCTGGTTTCAAACTCCCGCCCCTCCCTAATTTTCTCCCCAGTTGCAAACAAGCCAAGCAGCTGGTCCTAGCTCCTGGTCTCCATTTCTCCTGCCCGCTCAGTGCTAAGAAGCAGTGAAATGGCTGCCTGGTGGACAGGAGCAGTGGCCTCAGTCATCCTGAGAGTGGATTATGGCCCAATAAACATCACAACACCACTGCTTTGGCACGGGTTGGCATGGCCCCTGAGCCAAACGTGGCCCGGCCAAACGAGGAAGAAGGCTTTGCTTCCCAAGTGGACATTCCAGGAAGGAGTCAGATGATCTGAGCTATGGAAACCAAATGGCCCTCCTTTGTTTAGAGAGAGAGAGAGAAAAAAAAAGTCACTCGTTTTTGTGGTAAAGTGAAAACAGGCTCCAAACCAAACAATCCCTCTCGGAGCAGAAAATGCCAGCTCCCCAGAGCGGGCCCACAGCCTCTGAGGCTGATAAACTGATGGAAGGCTGTGTCAAGCCTGTCCTACAGCCTCGGCAAAATCTCCCCAGTCCTCCCAGCAAGATTTTCCTCTGCTTTGCTCCAGAAATATTTGGTCTCCTAGACAGGACAGGAAAATGAAAGTGAGAAATGTCTGCTTGACCTAGGCCAACCTCGTCCTCTCACTCCTTTCCAGGTGGGATGGAGGGAAAGGAGAGGAGTTGTTCATGTGGGCGGGCACTAACACAGGCACGTGGTCATGCCGGCCGAGAGAGGCCGCCCTGGTGTGTCGCTGCAGTGCGCTGCGCCGACGCGGACTCCCTCCTCAGCATGACCCAGCTCTTCCCACAGAATGCAGCCAGGAGTCACGAGGCCTCCTGTGGCCGCTCTGTGGCTGCCCTGAGGCTCTGTGGGCTGGCTCCGTGGGCAGGGATCTGCACTCCCAGGTATTACTAGTGCATGTGTAGCAGGATAAGCCATGGCCAAGAGAAAATAAATATAGGTTCTAGTCAGCCACGCCTGTCCTGAGTTTGGTTTATTCTCTAATACAAGCCTTTCCTGGAATGGAGAGGCTCTTGGCGAGGAAAGAATCATGGAGAATTCAGTTCTAGTCCTGGCTTTGGCTTGCTGACTTGCTGTACAACCATGAGTCACTGTCGCCTCTCTGAGCCTCCATTTTGCACTGGAAAATGAGCCTAATTGTCCCTGCCTTGCCGTAGGTCACCAGGTCATGTGAGAAGGAAATAAAGCATGGCTCTTATCAAGAGGTGGCAGCCAGACTGCCTGGGTGTGGATCCAAGCTCCCCTGTGTAATGCTGGGCAAGTTTCTTCTTTCTTTATGTCTGTTCCTCACCTTTAAAATGAAGGGAATGATATCCTTCCCTGATAACACTGCCAGAAGGTTAAATTTGATTGTGTGATGTATGCAAAGTGCTTAGAGCACACCTGTGCGGGGCATGCCCCAGGTGAGTCTTGCTGTCACTATTGTCATCATAGATGGGAAAACATCTTGAAAGTAACAATGCTCAATTTGGGCACTGTGTGATCCATCACTGTCATCATAAACTTTATCATTTTACTCCACACACCCTCATGATTCCAGCAACATTCTGTAATCTGCCAGTGCTAATTCTAAGTATGAGGGGAACCTCATAGATTCCTGTTGTTTTTAGTAAAAATCCCAAAAGCCCCACCATGGCCTACAAGGCCTTTGTCATCTGGCCCTGCTGCCTTTTCTAGCCTCATTTGAGCCATTGTCTCGCTCAAATTCAACAGCATTTTTGGCCTTTTTTTTAGCTCTCAAAAGATCTAGGCTTCTTCCTATCACAGGGTCTTTACACTGCCGCCTCTCTCCCACTCCATCTCCTCTTCATCCAACCTTCAGGGTTCAGCATACACAGCCTTTCCTCAAAGAAGCATTTCCTGACCTTCCAGATAAGAGTTGGCCCCCTCCTTCTCCTTCTTTGTGCTCGCCACAATTATAATTAAATAGTAATTTGTGTAATTACTAGCATGTCAGCTCCTTGAGCTAGGTGCGTCATCTGTTTCGTTCATTGCAAGGCCTAGCACAATGCCTGGCACATGGTAGACATTCAAAAGAACACGTTTTTTAATACAAATGAATGTGTTTAATACCTATCACCCCTGAAGCTCCTATAAAAATCTGTGAAAGCAGAGACCGTGTTTCTCTTCTCAAAGCCTTTGTCTCTAGCTCATGGTAGGTCTTCAAAAAATACTTGTTGAATGAATGAATGACTTGGAATAGCCTCCCTAACATTTCACCATTGAAGATTTCCCTAGACACCAGAGGAGACTGTAACTGACCGTCCTCTTCCTCCTCCTTCCATGAAGACACAGTGCTTAGTGCTCAGATGTGTCCTCTAACCCCATCCCAGGTGGCTCTGCTCCTTAAATCCAGGCATGGAGGGCACAAGGCTTCCTGATCTCCACTCAGGCAAGTGTTTAGTGTCAGCTGCATTCAAGTGTCATTAGAGACATCAGTTTCATAAGAAATGCCAATAGCAGAATATCATCCTTCAATTATATACGTATTCCTTTCTATCTTCTAGTATAGGTATTTGTATTCACAGCTTGATTAAAGGGACGCATATTGTTCATCTTCATATCACCTACAGGTCCTACCACTTTTTGTATAGAGCATACACCTAATAAATGCATAAAGGAATAACTACTATAGACTGAGCATAGTAACTTCTCAGCCCTGCTTCTGGCCCCAGAATCTGGGACACAGTGAAGTTCTTAAGGAGAGCGAGATTAAAGCTGCTTAAGCTTTTCCCAGTCATCCATTAGGATAAGAGCAAGAACTTCCCCACTTCCAGAGACGCCCCACTCCAATCCATCTTTCACAGCTACATCTGCTAAAACTTCCAAAATCATCACTTCAAATTTTCTCCAAAAATCTCCAAAGTTCTTTTCACAGTTATTAGACCTGTGTCCAAATCCCCCAGTCTAACTCAAAGAACTTGGACCAAACTTCTTCCTATACTGAGCTTTGCAAATCCTACTTACATCCCACCTTGGAACATACCTTTTGTTTGCGCTCTTCGTTCCTGCCGCCCACTCCTCCCACCAGGAATGCCTCTTCTCCATTTCTCCACCAAAGCACAGCTCAAGTTTTGTGTCCCGTCATCTCACCACGTCACCCACCTACAGAGAGCTCTCTGTCTTCTAAAGCCAAACGATATTTTGGCTTAGCCACTTCTCATATTTGTCAGCGAACCTTTTCTTTCTTTTTTTTCATTGAGATATAATTGACATATAATATTCTATTAGTTGCAGGTGTACAACATAATGATTCGGTATTTACACATATGGCAGAATGATCACCACAATAAGTCTCGTTAACTTCCATCACAGATACAAATTTTTTCTTATGATGAGAACTTTTAAGATCTACTCCTTTAGGAACTTTCAAATATATAATATAGTATTATTAACTATAGTCGTACTATACATTATATCCCCATGACTTATTTATTTTATATCTGGAAGTTTGTATCTTTTGACCACCTTCACCTATTTCTCCCACCCTCACCCCTTGCCTCTGGCAACCACCAATCTGTTCTCTGGATCTAGGAATTTGGTTTTGTTGTTTTGGCTTTGGTTTTTTTAGATTCCTTATGTAAGTGAGGTTGTACAGTATTTGTCTTTCCCTGTCTGACTTATTTCACTTAGCTTAATGCCCTCAAGTTCCATCCATGTTGTCACAAATGGCAAGATTTCCTTTTTTATGGCTGAATAATATTCCCATACATATATACACACACATATACATATATATATCACATTTTCTTTATCCATTCATCCATCAACAGATGCTTAGGTTGCTTCCAGGTCTTGGCTGTTGTAAACAATGCTGCGTCAATGAACTTTCTCCGTGAATATGGCATCTCTCTCCAACTAGACTTAGCTCCCTGAGGGTGAATCTAATATTTTCTCTTTTCACTTTAGTTATTCCTGGTCTATGATAAGAGCTTGGTCTCTACTTGTCCGTGGATTAACTCAATTGGACATATCGGTCAGGGACTAGTATGCAGGTGGAAGACCTTATTTCACTCTAGTCGATTTTATAGCTCAAGACAAGTTTCTATTTCAAGAGTTATTGCTTTTCTAGTGTCTCCCCAGACTTGGTTGATGGTCTCTAGGAGTCACTGAATTTGAAATTATAAACTTGCCTCACTCCTCTTAATCTAGTGCCTTCCTTTTTACAGATGAGAAGCCCTTTGCTGTGGAAGATACTTACTTGCTGTGTCCAGCGCCTATCCTAAAAGAAGTTGGCATGTGAGTTTCCACCATCAACTGAATCTCATAGCCAGGGAGGAGAGAGGAGGGAGAGGGACAAAGGGAAAAGAAAGGGTCTCTCTTCGTTGTCAAACTGGAGCCTTTCTATAGACTCCTCCAGGTAATGATGATGGTGCTGATGCTCACAGTGAGCCAGGCACCAGGGTAGATGTTTTACAAAGGGTATCTCACTTGATCTTCCCAAGTTCCCGACGAACCACATACTCATGTCATCCCAATTTTACAGATGTGGGATCTGTGGCTGAGATTAAGATTAAGTAGCTTGCTCAAGGTCACACAGCAGTAAGTGGAAGAGACTAGGCTCAAACCAAGGTCTTTCTGGCTTCATCGCAACTACATTTCTAGAAAGCGCTCAGACTTCCCAAAGTGCTCTCACACATTGCCTCGCCCTGTCATCATAACTGCCCTGCTGGATGATTGTTATCTACTTCTTTGGGGTAAGGAGACTCAGAAAGGCTAAGTGGGTCCACAGGGGTTCAAGGCAAACCAAGACCCCAGATTCAGACCTTCTGAGGCCAAGCTCAGTGCTCCTTCCTCTACATCTCCGCAGAGGTATTCACCCAGACTGTGTGAGGTTCCCTGAACTAATCTAGGGGGAAAATCTCATGGTGGTGCAATTATAATAAATGCTAGTGAGGTGTGATCAAAATATTCAACAGAAGCAAGAGAATTAGCACCAAACAAGACAAGAAATATGTAGGGAAACAGAGAAGCAGTGTTTGTGAGAGAACACAAACTAGCCTTTCCAAAACATGTCTATAACAGGCTGAAGATAGAATGCTGGCTTTAAGGAAAAAAATGCTAAACTTGTTCATCTGAATTTTGCTTTCAATCATTCCTTCAAATTGCCTCCAACTCATGTCGCCTAACATCAGCCTACAGTACCACTGATTCCACAAACTAGCCCTGTGTCCATGCTGCAAAATGCAAGCAAAATGCAGGCTCATGTTTCAGTGAGTCTCTTATAAATGGGAGGAGGAAGAAGGGAAATTGGTTCATCTGCTGCGGTACCTCTGTGAGTTGGCTGGGTAGTAACAAAGTCATCCCATCAGGATCTGAGAATCCAGATAACAACAGAACATTAAGTTTGTGGCTTGACCAGTTTATCCTCGCTGACTTGAACCATTTTTTAAGAATACTTCATGCTACCACAATATGACAAATAAATTAGATGGAAGCAGGCTTTGCCCATTCAATACAATTCGCTGTAATGAAGAAGGGCTGAATGCACTGCCTTGATACACCAGCCAAGCATATCCTGACATCTCTCTAGAATGTTAGAGGTGGAAGGGCCCTAGAGACCATCCTCCACATTTTACAAAGGAGACAGCTCAGGCCCCCAGGGAAAGAGGTAGTTAAGAGCAGAGTCCACAGGGGACCTATATATTCAGCTTTTGGCCCCTTGCTCCTTGCCCACCATGCTGAGTATCTCTGGTTCCCTTGTCATTGCAGGAAAGCCGCACTCCAGGTCAGCATGAATGATGGCCTGTCTTTCATCTCCAGTTCTGTCATCATCACCACCACACACTGTGTAAGTCTTCACCTTTCCCTTGGGCTGGATCAGGGGGGTGCTGTACCCCAGAGCATATCAGGAATGCCTGTGTTGGGCTTCTCCATGTTCCCCATTTCTGTTCCTGAAGGTGAGACCTGAATGCACTGGCATGACCAGATGGTAAGACCGGACCAGTGTCTGTGCAGTGGTGAAGGGGGATGCCTGGATGGAGTAGGTTTAGGAGAAAATGCACAAAAAGGAATTGGACAGAATATACAGAAAGCACCTTGTAGGCAGTTTTTCTCTAAAAGGAAGTAACTGAAGGAAGATTTGGAGTATAAGGAGAGTCTTTTATTTGAAATGGGAGAAATTACTGCTTGTTTATATGATTGTGGAAATAATCCAGGAGAAAATGGAAAATTGGTGAAGCAGGAGGCAGGCAGGAGGGGCCCTACGCCATAGGGATTGTGAAGCAGGAGTGGAAACTTCATCCTCTCTACCACCTCCTCAGATGCCCCATCTCTGGAGCCTTCAGGTCAGGTAGTTTTCATTTCTGGCTACACATAAAATCATCTGGAGACCTTTTAAAAAATTTTAAAGCCCTGACCTCGTGCCGACCCATTGAAACAAAGTCTCTGGAGTGGGCCCTGGCTTTGGTGGTTCCAAGGCCACCTTGGGAGGTTCTCGTGTACAGCTATGGCTGGGAACCCTTCGGCCTATGCAGTTGCTCCCACCGTTAGAGGGCAGTCAGGGCTTAGTCAGCTCATATACAGACCTGAGCCCCTAATATGAGCAGTTCCAAAATAACCTTTGTCTGAATATTGTTTCTGCAACCAAATGTACTTTTTCCATTAGATCATTCTAGAGACTAAAGTATTTGGCCTGATGGTCAGCTTGGGCAAATATGGTTACTTCCTGGCTGGCCTTGTGTGGACATGTCATTAGAACCCCTCAGTAATTGGGATTTATGTCCTTAACACCTTCACAGATGGACAAGAGATAGCGGGCACGCACTGAAGCCAGACAAGATAAAAACAAGTTATCTCATAAATGAGCAGAAGGCCGTGCCTCATAATGGACAGCTCCCTCCCAATTTCCCACTCCTTCCCTCACACAAACTTTTCATCCTGTATTAGGAGCAAACCAGTTTTCTTGAAAGCAGGGTAAGCCGGTGCAATGGGTACAGGCAACGAAAAAGTTTTACTTGACCAAAGTAAGAGGCTACAGTTGTCACAGAGAAGTGTCACCACTGAGAAATGTCTGTGTCTCAAGCATCCTTCAGTTGAAGGTCAAATCTGGAGATCAAATATGAAAACTGTATGCAGAAGCAGTGAAATTTCTTCAAGTGTACCCTGCCTGATTCTTTTAGAAATTGACCCTTTTGGAATCTGCCAACCTGCAGGAAATGATTAAAATACCCCAAATCTAATAACTCCATTCCAGACTCCTCCCGCTTTGGAGTGATCCAACAGTTTGGGCCTGTGTTTCTCATTATGTCTGACCATACCACAGAGAAACAGCCATGCTCTTGAGGCCACAGGGGCAGGGAAGTGGGAAGGGGAAACATCTCGGGACCACACCTGTGGTATGGCAGATCCAGGACTACAAATTTAAGTCCTGGGCCTGTAAGCCAGGAAGAAAGGGTGTCTTACTAATGTACTGCAAAATGGAAAGAACTCCCAGTAAAGTCTCTCTACATCTGCCTGACTCCCTCCGGCCTACACTTACATCTTCCCTCTCCTTCATCTGAGTGCATGTCACTAAGTTTTCTGTTCTACTCACCCTTGATCAAAACCCCTCCTAACATCTTCTGCATTAGTCCCCTCGTCACCTGAGGATGCTGTGTGAGTACAACAAAATTATCACCACCCTAATATTTGAGATCCAAGTCCATTTGTTCCTTTATTTGAAAAATATTCATTGATCATGCACAGTGTGCTAGGACTGTCCTTGGGTGCTTGGGATACATCCAAGAACACAACAAACAAAAATCTCTGTCTGGGGGGCTGCCCGGTGGCACAGCGGTTTAGTCCGCACTTGGCAGCCCAGGGTTCACAGGTTCGGATCCCGGGCACCCGCCGATGCACTGCTCATCAGCCACGCCGTGACGGCATCCCATATAAAGTGGAGGAAGATGGGCACGGATGTTAGCCCAGGGCCAGTCTTCCTCAGCAAAAAAAAGGAGGATTGGCGACGGATGTTAGCTCAGGGCTGGTCTTCCTCACAAAAAAAAAAAAAAAAAAAAAAAACTCTGTCTGGTGGGGAGGGGGAGGGGAAGAGAAGGCAGACAATGAACAAGAAACATAATAAATGAATTACAGACTGTGTTAAAAGGTTATATATGCTATAGAAAAAATAGAGTAAGAGGATTTGGTACTACTTGAGTGAGTTGTTAAGTAGAGATACATTGAGAAGTTGGCATTTGAGTAGAGACTTTGAAGTTAACTGTGAGGCTACAAGGGGGAGAACATGCCAAACAGACAGCCCCAGTGCTTAGACCCCACGACCAGAGACACTTGCTGTGTTTGCTGGAAGAGAATAAGTGAGGAGAGGAGTAGGCAATGGGGTACTGGGGATGGACAGTGGAGGGTCTTGTGAGAACTTCAGCTTTTGCACAGATGAGTGACGTGATCTTGCATTTGAAAGATCACTCTGGCTGCTGGAATAGGCTGTGGGAAGATAAAGGTGGAAGGACTGTGACCGGTTAGGAGGGTTATGGCAATATTTCAGGCAAAAGATGACGATGGCTTAACTCAGGAGGGAGCAATGGAGATGAGAGAAGCGGTCAGAGTCAGATATATCCTGCAGGCAAAGCTAATGGATTTCCTGAAGCATTGGGTGTAGGGCTTAAGAGGAGAGGAATCAAGAATGGCCCCCAAAGGCTTTGGCCTAAGTAACTGAAAAGATGGAATTGCCCTCAGCTGACAGGAGGAAGACCGAGGATGAGATTTGGGATGGAGGAGGACAATCAGGAGATCAGTTTTGCTGTCGACTGGTTGTGTGGCCTTGACCAAGTTATTTAGCCCCTTTATGCTTCAATTTCCTAATCTGTACATTTATAATAATAATAATTTACGTCTTTTAGCAATATTGTGAATATTAAATGAAATGATATATGTAAAGTGCTTGGCAGAAGGCCTGGCAGGTAATAAGCACTCAGTAAATGTTAGCTGTCATTATAGTAGAAGCTTAGTCAAAATTATTGAACTAATTAGAGATTCTTCCCAGAGAGTTGGTGCCTCACTTCAGAGTCCTGTTATAATAAAAGGACTCTTTTGAGACAAAATGTATCCCTAAGAGTACATGTTTGTCACTCGACCAAGCGCAGGTGGTTGAAAGGGGGCAGATAAGATGGCCAAAATCATCCAGAGAAAGGAACCTATATTCAAACATAAAACTCCAATCCCCAACAGGGCCCTACACAGAAGCTCAAAATAAAAGGCTGAAGCCATCGCTGGGCAAAATAGAGATGCAGGTGGAATGTGTGGTCATCCAGAATATGAAGTAAGGTCTTGGACATGCATTTGTTTCTTGGGCAGCTGGTTTGGAGGACACGGTTTTTAGATCAAAAGCGATCCCCTGGGTCTGAGTAAAGGGTTAGTCTTGTCAGTGCCAGTCATAGCCTGCCCAGTCAATCATCTGGAACCAAAAATAATTTTAAAATATGTAGTTGAGACTTTTCTTTTTCTCGCTTTATTTGGTGCCCATTTGGACAACTGTGTCACAAATTTTCAAGATCCACAATGAATAACTGTTGCCCCTGCCAGGAGCAGAAATTCCATAAAGTTTTACAGGAAAGAGATTTTTCCATCCAAGAGCTAAAAGATTCCTATACAAATGGTAAACTTTGTTGAGCTCCATGACTATAAAAAATGGTCAAACATCCAAAGTCCTCTTTTACCAGAATATTTAAATACATCCCATCTCTTTAGTCTTAACTGGCCTCCCTTTTCTTTCCCAACCTCTAGCAATAGGTTGAGAAAATCACTAACATGGTGCTGCTTTAAGGGAAATATCAAAAAGAAGTTTGTCCTTTTGAGAACAAAGCAAGCAAATTTTAGCACCTCAAAGAACTTTTCATGAAAGATTGTCTTCTTTTGGATAAATACCTTCTAATTCTATAATTTCCCAACCAAAGTGTACAAAAATCAGGGAATCATTCAACAAATATTTCTCGAAATCCTGCTGTGTCTCCAGTGCTCCATTTACATTTTACAAAGTCGCTATCCTTAGGAGCTTAAAATCCAGTTGGGGAAATGAGTCCAACAAGCATAAAAAGAGTACGTAATAAAGAACAAGATTGTGTGAACCAGGTATAAATGCTATAGGATTTCAGAGAGGAGAAGGAGGAGCGAATCCAGGAAGAATCATGAGGGCTTCATGAGGAGAAAACCCAAGTGGTGATTTGAAAAATGATAATTACAAGCGAAGAAGTAGGAAAAGATGTTCCCCTAAAGAGAAACCAATTGATCAAGGACTAGATATGTCCATGAACATAGTTTGTTCATGGTCCCTTCCAGGGACCATGACTCTTTTCCTCTTTTCCTCTCATTTTGTATCAATTTCCGGTGCCTTCTAATTTGGGGCCATTTCTCAGGTTGGCAACTACTCTCCTAGGATGTCCACTCTGTACCCTTGATCACCCGGTCTGTAGCAATGAGGCCCAGCTGATGCGCCTCCCTATTAACCATAGTCAGGCTTTGATTTGTATTGGTTTCCAGGTTGGAGAATCACCATCTTTGAAGAAAGGAAAGAGACCTAAAGTTAGACATAAGGTTCTAAAATCAACACTAAATCAATGGAGAACCCTGTCTTTTCCCCCTAATTTATATGAAAAACCGCCTGGCTACAAACAACAACAAGGTTGAGTAAATTTGAGCAGACCCATGTCAAGTCACTGTTCAGAGAAATTCTTTTCAAATGAAAATAAAAATGCAACAAACGCAGCCCTGAGGCATCACAACGAGAACCACTCTCTGTAGCTGGACCACAATGGAGGAATTAAGAATACAGGATATTGAGTCAAAAATCCTAATTTCAAATGCTAGTCCTTCCACTTTCTAGGGAGATCTTGGGCAAGTTAGCCTGAGCCCATCTCAGAGCCTGTCTTGCATGGTTGTTGTAAAGATTAAAGGTAAGATATGTAAGGGGCTTGAGGTACAGGGTAGTCTGTCAAAGAATGACAGCTGCTTATTAGTTGATTGACATTCTCTTTCCTTGCCAAGCAGAAGCCTAATGGCCTGTCTCACTAAAAGATTTGCTGCTCATGCCCTGCAGATTAGAAACAGGCAGTGTTTCCTGATTAAGAGTTATGCTTCCTTTCTAGTCCACGATAAGCCTGTGTTCTAGGACCAGGCTGGAGAAAACTTGGAAGATGTTGCCTGCAGGATAACTAGGGGAAAACGCCAATAGGTTAAGTCTGGTGATAAGTCAAATGGGGTTAGGCTGCAGTTTCTTCACTATTTTTGAAAAAAGATTTTCTTAGTAAATGACTCAAGTAAAGAGTAACATAAAGAGAATATTCAGACTATCTAGAAAAATGAATTAAAACAAATACTTACTAAAGTTGATCCATTATTACCACATAGAAAATTCCTATTATTATTTAAAATATTCTATTGTGCCCAGCGTGTTTGAAGGCACTTGATCAGAGGAGGAACCATTTCATGCAGCTGAGATCTGCAGCCCCAGAGAGAATTTCATACAGACTGGATCCTCCAGTGTCCGCCAACAGAGCCACAGCTCATTCTGGTTTTGTAGTAAGATTTGATTTCTCTGGGGATGAACATGGTGCCAACTTGTTTCCCAAGGATTTTTAAACCATTTCATCCTTTGGATTTTCATGAATTCAGACTGTTCTTTTCCAAAACTAATGGTATTCTTCTACAGATATTTGTTTGACAGAGAGAGAGACACCAACAATGCACAGGAGAGCTCCCACCCACTACAAAGAATTATCCAGTCCAAAATGTCAATAGTACGGAGGTTGAGAAACCTTAAAGAATCAGAATTTCTTTACAGATTCTGCATTTTAATAAGCTTGCCAGGTGAATCTTAAACACACAAGACTCATCATTATACTTACCTGACACTAATTGTCCTCCAAAGTTTAAAAAAAATCATTAAAATCTATTTAAGACAAGTGATTTACTCTCTTGGTTCACTCCCAATCCCCTTCCTTTAAGAATCCCAAGATTGTCAAATCAGAACCCTCTCTTTTATGTTCCTTCTTTTGGACAGTATTTTCATTATAAAAATAGGAATTTGCCTAAAAGAATCATTTTAGCCCAATATGACCAGTCTAGGGATCTTCTCCCTTTGGTGTTGTCAGACAAACACTGCAAAATTTTCTCTCCAAATGCTCCTTTTCCATATTCCAAGTCATCCCTTCATTTCCTTCTCTCACACTAAGGCCTGGTGAGCCACAGACTTGTTGCTCATTGTTTCAGGAAGAGAGAACCCAGTTAACATCAGAATTGTTTTTAACATTTCATGGCTCCCGATGTCTCACAAGAGAGTGGGCCTCCAGCTGCCGTACAAAGGTAGGTTATAAGCTCAGAAACAACTGGAGACTTGGAGTAAAGAAAGCACAGACATTGGAAAGAATAATTGTCTCTCATGCACAGTGTAGCCTTTGTGCTTCTTGAGGAAAAACGAAGACTGTGTCCTGTTCACCATCGCAACCCAGCATCTGACACAATACCTGCACTTAATAATTACTCAGTAAATAGCTGGTGATTGAGTGAATGAATGAGTAGACTCAATCAAGCTCATACTAAGATCATGATAGCACCTGCTGGTAGGAGAGAATGGGAGCCAGAATGAGGTAGGATTAGAGCAGGCGGAGCTAAGCTGGTTGGAGGATAGTCTTCCAAAGAAGATGGCTAACAGTCCAATATGCACATCCAAGGAGCATGGGGAGCTTGAGCATGATTTCAGAGGGACAAATCTGCCAGCTGAGAAACTACAACCAGTGATCCCAGGCAGGGCACTAGTCAAAGACCTCTTCAGAACAGCACCAGCTCCACTAGGAGCAGACCTTTGTCAGGGATGCAGACCTGGAGAAGAGGTCTACAAATAGCCCATTCAACTGGATCAGGATTCAGGGTGGGCCCCTAGTTCATGAGGGTCTACAGCACAAGCCTGGAAGCCAGGCAGAACCATAGAGACTGGTAGAGAATCTAGGTAACTACATTTGCTAAGTCCAAGGAACACAAAGTTATAATACATGGGAAACAGACAAGTACTCCAAGGATTTGCAATTTAATGTGATAAATGCTTTAACAGAGAAATGAACAATGCTCAGTCATGCCATGAAGTGGAGTGTCTGGGGAATCAAAGAAGGACTCACAGAAGAGACGATAAGTGAACTGGGTCATGAAGAAAGAGTAGGGATTTGCTAAGGGTATGGCCTGGGTAAAGGCATGTTTGGGCCAGGTGTGGCTATGACTGGTTGGGGTGGGGTGTTAGGAGAGAAGGTCAGAGAAAAAACAATTGGGACCTGTTGGAAAAGCCTTCCTTATATGCCATATTTTGGAGTTTTTTAATATTTAATTTAAACATAATATATGATGCACTTTTGAAGTTAAATTTCAATCTTTCCTCATTCAGGAAATAAACATTTCATCTTCAAAAAAAAAAAAAGAATCTAGGTAATTACAGAAGAGCTGTGACTTAGGGAACATTGACGTGGCCTGAGCTCACCCTGGAATATCAGAAACTTAGGCTATGGTAATTCAACTAATCTGGATGCTGCCAGCCAAGGCTGAGGGTGCACCGACTGCCTCGGTCAGTGCCAGCTCAGAAGGGAGTGTGCTGGAGCCCACAGATGAAAGCTACAGTGGCTGCAGCTAAGAGAGTCTGCAGGGGGAGGACAGGGACCACCTCCCAGCATTGTCTGCAGAGTTCTGTCTTAGACAACTTCCCAAGTCCATTTTGTAAGTCAGGTCAATTCTGTTACTATTGCTTTGAAGTAACTTGAGAAAATACAAAGCCAGCCTGTTTTGTAGTCATATGGCTATCTAGGTAAACAGACAGTTGGTATGGCTGCCCTTGCCAAAATTTCTTAAATTTCACCAGCCTGGTAGGGAATGAATCCAGTAGCCTGTGCTGAGTGGCAATCTCACCTTCCAACATAATAAAAAATTACTGCACACTCTTCAGAAAAAGTAGAAATCAGAGAAGACTTTTTTCTTTGATTTCTTTCCCAAGATAAGTAAAATAGTCCATCAGTCAAAATAGGTAGCTATCTTTGGGATAGATGATTCATACCAGCAGCTATAAGCATGTAGGTCTCTTCATTAAGGAAAGAAATGTAGAGAGGAGGTTGCTGGTGGTAAATGGGGCCAAAGATCAGGACCAGCATATATTAAAATAGTGCTGTGGGCAAAGTGTTAGGGACTCAAAGAAGAATAGTCTGTTCTTGCCCTCCAGAAGCCTACAACATAGTTGCCAAGGCAGGATATTTACTCCAAGATGTAAATATTATACTTTGGGGTACAAAAGGCAAATATCACACGAGTACCCAGAAATTCTCCCTCTGTTCCAAAGACTCATGAACCTCCACACAGGCCTTTGCATAAGTAAATTGCACACTTTAAGGAATGTCCACTTAATGAGCCTAATGGATTACTTCCCAGTTACCCAAGAAGGTTTTCACCCTTCCTGCAAAAGGGAGCTGGGCAAATCATTCTAGAAACTCACGGATAATATGTAGGCAGCTCATGATTTACTCAGCCCAAAAACTCTATGCCATGACTATCCATTCCCCAACAAGACCTTCCCCAAACTGTTTCTCAGTTCTAGGAAAGACCCCTGGAGAAGATAGGTCCCTTACAAACAACCAATTGAGGAGGGCAGGACCAGGGCCGACACCCTGACTTTCCACTGTAGATTTCTTTTTTTTTTTCTTTTCTTTTTTTTTGGTGAGGAAGACCAGCCCTGAGCTAACATCCGTTGCCAATCCTCCTCTTTTTTGCTGAGGAAGACTGGCCATGGGCTAACATCCGTGCCCATCTTCCTCCACTTTATATGGGACGCCGTCACGGCATGGCTGACAGGCAGTGCGTCGGCGGGCGCCCGGGATCCGAGCCCGCGAACTCCGGGCTGCCAAGCGCGGACTAAACCGCTGCGCCACTGGGTCGCCCCCACTGTAGATTTCTTCACCCTAACATCAGACCACTTCCTGTCCAACTGCTTCCCACACCTGCCTCTCTCCTTACTCTTTTAGCCACTGTCTCTTCACAGAGCCTGGAAGAGTAAGGAGAGACTACATTGGAGGGGAAATAGGAGGCTGACCTTGAAGAGGATTTGAATGACAGAAGATTGAGTCTGGGCAATGGGAAGCCATTCAAAGGAAACACAAAGCAATATTTTTGGAAGATTAATCTAGCATTTGCATGTTCCAAGTACATTAACAAAATAGCATTAATTTGGATACCACTGATTTATAAATTTGGTCCTTCAGAAAGGGAATAGGTTCCAGTTTACTTTTCCATTATTTGGGCCGAAGGGAACTTTGTTTCAAGAGTCTCCAATCCGTATCCCTGGGGCTTCGGGTGATTCATTAGTGTTTCATACTCAGCCCTTGAAGAAGGATGACCCATTATAAACCAATGTTACCACAATAAAAAATAAATAAATAGAAAAATGATGACCTGTATGTTATTATTGCTATAATTATAGGTGATATGTCCCTTGAAAGATGTGGCCTAGCAAAACACAAGGGAAAGACTTAGTTGGAGAAGAAAAGTGGGAACAAACATGGGCTTTAGGATCAGATCCTTGTAGCTCAAATCCTGGTCCTTAAATAGCTGGCACAGGGCCTGGTACACAGTAGATACCCACTGTTAGTTTCCTTACACTGATGTGTAGGCACTCTAAGAATCAACCCAGTAGATATGGTTTCCAAAGAGACTCTGACTTCTGGCTGAATTAACAGAAGTATGGTATCTGAGACTAAGGAAGTGATGGAACCTCTCAACTTGGTGAAGGTAAAATCTTCATTCGAGTCTTATATTAAATACCACGGACACTTCAAGGGAGAGCCCAGAGAAACTGAATATGTGAAAAATATTACCAAATATGCTAGATTATATAGAATAATCTATAGAATTGGGACTCTTTAGCCTGGAGACAGGAAGAAAGACTTGATGGCCGTTTTCAATATTTGAAGGGCTGTCCTGAGACAGGTGCGTCTGCTTTTACTGTATAGATTTAAGGAGTCGAATAGGCTGATAGACACAGTTTGTGGCTCAGTTTTTGAAAAGGTCTTTCTAATTGGCTCCTTCAGGTGGGAGTGGGTTCCCTGTTATGGTTGTATTGAAGCACAGGCAACTTGACAACTTGGCAGAATTACATAAATGCCGTTCATGCATTAGAGAGGCAGTTGGATTAGAAAAGCTTTCAGACTCCTTCCAACACTGGGAGTTGGTAATTCTAGAACTAAAAGTATGCTAGTGAAGGAGTAAGGTAAACATGATCAGTCCTATACAGTATAACAAATGAGTTTGGCTTTTATATTTTGAAAATAAATATGAGAGCCTTTTGTTGGTGACACTGGAGACAGCTTCTCTTAGTGTGATTCAGATTGGCCAGCCTCCACCTAACACAAATGAGATTATATTTCAGACCAGAGTGTGCTTAAAGCTCCTCCTGAGAACAATTTGTTTTCAAATAACCTCAAAAGACACCTTCTCACTTACAAACAGTTGATATACTAGTCACAAATCATTCTCATCTATTTATCAGCTAGTCTCAGTAGAGCCATACATAATTCAAGGTCTTTTTCAATGTCTTCATATTTTTTTATTATTATTATTTTAACAAGATGACCTCTGGCTTCTTGTACTGTCATTAGAAAGGGCAAAAGATCACAGGAATATCAGAATGCAGGACTCAGATGTCAAATGTTGTTTATGAACTGAAATAAAAATAGTTTGCCAACATCTCTATTTTGATAACCTTTGTATGCATGAAAATATCTTTTCAAGTATGTTTTGGGGGATTTGTGCTGATTTGTTTTTCTTGAATGTTTGAGCAATTGGCTTTCAATATTTTTATTTCTAAGTATTTTAAAGAATGTTTGCTCTAAGTTTGAAATTTACTTGTTTTGAGAGTAAAGGAGAAAAAAATGATTTTTCTAAATCTATGCCTTAGAAACTCTGCGATAAGCATGTGGTAAGATGGTTATATTTATATTTAGAAATAAAAGTTAAATCCAGATAATCCATAACCAAGATAAATGTAATGGACCAAACTCAGCAGATAAAAAAACACAGATCGAGGGGCCAGCCTAGTGGCATAGTGGTTAAATTTTTGCGCTCCACTTCAGCGGCCCAGGGTTCATGGGTTTGGATCCTGGGCACGGACCTACACGCTGCTCATCAAGCCAAACTGTGGCAGCGTCCCACATACAAAATAGAGGAAGATTGGCACAGATGTTAGCTCAGGGACAATCTTCTTCAAGCAAAAAGAGGAAGATTGGCAACAGATGTTAGCTCAGGGCCAATCTTCCTCACCAAAAAAAATAACCCCACAGATTGACAGATTATATTTTAAAAATATCCCACTACATGCTATTTACAATAAAACATACATTCAATAAAATATATGGACATAGAAAGGTTGAAAATAAAAGTATGAAAAAAGTCATATCAGGCAAATACCAAAAGAAAACTAGTGTAGCTATATTAATATTAGATAAAGTAAACTTAATGGCAAGAACTAAAAACCATTGCTGGCATAAAGAAGATCATTATATAATGTTGAAAGGAAGAGTTAACATAGAAGGTATAATTCTAGTCTGTACTTAATGATATATCCTCAGCATATATAAAGCAAAAATTGACAAAATTGCAAAGAAAAATTGATAAATCCATCATCATAAGAAGAGATTTAAGTACAGTTTTCTCAGTAATTAATAGATTGAGCAGTCAAAAGCATTAATAAAATACAAATGATTTAAATAATGCAATTAAACATGATCTAGTGAACACACAATAATGCTACTGCAAAACATTCTAAGGTCCAAAAATTTTGGGTTGCATAAAATGTAGGTGATGCAATTATAAAATTAATGAAAAAATACCATTATTTCATAAATTCTAAGACACTTTTTTTCACATTTTAACACCTCTGAAATTGGGATGTTTCAGATTATTAATAATGTATCATAATTTAATTGGCAGTGTTTTTCCCTAATGGCACATAAAATAATGAGTCATCCTACAGCAGATGCATCTTAAATTCAGTGAAATATTTCCCGTCAGTCTGTACTGTACCAAAAGTAAAGATAATGAAATTTATGCCGAAAAAAACTGATCAGCCACTTCCTCTCTCCACCACTCACCCCTATCCATGGTGAAAAATGAGAACTCTAACCTTTCTCCTTTGGAGAGCGGGGATAGGCAGAGGGCAGGAGCTGATCACCAACCACATCACAGCCAACCTTATGATATAGCCAGGAGTGCCCCTGAAGGGCTTACTGTATATAGGAAAATCTCATATCTTTGGAAATTTCAAACAGACATCTAAATCTTTTATAACTCAAAGTAAAATCATAATGGAAATTAGGAAATACTTAAAACTGGTCAATTTTGAAGATGCCACATAACAAAACTTGTGGAATGCAGCTGAAGTGGTTCTTAGAGGGAAATTTGTCACCTTAAATGTTTGTATTAGAAAAGAAGAAAGTTGTAAGTCAATTAGCCAAGCATTGAACTCGAGATGTTAGAGAAGAACAACAGAGTAGACACCTCCAAAAAATGGAAAAAAATAATAAAGTAAGAAAAGAATAGAAAACAAGATAGCGAGATAACAAAGAAAGCTATTAGTTGCGGGGAGGGGAGGTGAAAGAGAAAAATAGACAGGTATCCAAAGAACTGGGTTATCACTGGTCTGTTCTGGATGGGGGGAGGGGCCAAACTCACTGCTGTCACAGGTTCAGGGCAGTGCTGTAGTGACATGATTAGCCAAGGGAGCCAAGAAAACACATGCAAATTGAGCTCATCCCTCAAGCTCAAGACTCCTAGGTCTTTCTTCCTACGGAAGCCTTTGTACACAAATGGATGTTATGAAATATTGCACAATGTTCATATTTTAATCTCCACCATTCTTCTCATGAGCTAAAATTTGCCAGATGACTATGAAGCCCTCAATTTCTGAAGCTCTTTGTCCCTAGAGTGGACTTCTGGTCACTATGTTTTTTGAAGTCTGTGGTCCTGCTTTTTCTGGCTTCTCACTTCTTGGTATTATACATGTGTCTTCCATTCTAGATCTGCCCTCTTTATATTGACAGTTTAAGCTACTGGGTCCCCGGCTACCAGACAACTAGGATTATATAATTTGTTTATAAAATAAGAATTCCTAGTCTCTGAATAAGAGCTTGAGAGAAAGTATATGCCCTAAATACACAAGCTTTAGTGAGTGATCAGCATGTCCATTTATGCCTGCTTTGGGGTTATTGGGGCTGTTCCAAATGGTTGAGTCTTTGGATTTGAGCATTTTGGATTAGCAAATCCAGTTGTGAGAGGCAGAATTATAGGAAGAAGTGCACAATTTAAAGAGGATCCAAAAAGTGTGTGCATGTGGAGACAGAGAGAGAGAGAGAAGAAGGAGGAAGAGGAAGAGGAGGATGAGAAGGAGGACAAATTAACTGTTTGGGAAATAGGACCACAAAGCAGAGAGACCCTGAGAAAGCTCTCCTTTCTGCCAACACTGAAATAATCGCCAACTCTTTAAATGGTCCAAAATTGGCAAAATCAGTGGACTAGGCTATCTCAGAACTGGAAGGGACAGCAGCCAAACTCAGACATATTGTTCTTGTTTAGTTTACAGTCACACTGCACCAAATCACAAGCTTATGTGATTTGTCCTTATGTGTATCTTCTGACCAGGGTATTACTTTGGACTGATGTGATTTTTGTTGTTTGCACTCCCAAAAAGCAGGCAAACTCTTCCCTCTGCTCCCTACAGAATGACAAAGTCCCACAAGGGTATATAAACACCTTTCCTTTTGCAAAGCAACCAGCTTCTCACCTATTTATTAGGGCACCAATGAAATTCAAAAGTCAATGATTTAGTTTTTATCTCCCCAAAAGAAGAGTCAGTCAATGCCACAAGCAATACATAACTAGCATTCCTTTGCCGTTACTGTGGTTGCTAGAACAGATGTTAGTTTAGTCAGTGCCCAAAGCAGTGGGCTTAGTGTTTTGTTTCATTAAAAAAAAAATTTTAAAGCACTTGAATAAGTGATAACTAGAATATTCCTGGGTTTCTTTTACACACAACCCAGCATGAAGAAAACTGCTACATTTGCAGACCAAGGAAGCATGAAAGGTGCAGCTAAGGCAATTTTATTTTACCTGCACTGCCCAGATTCATGGACTTATAAAAGGTATCTATAAAACTGAAGGCTTTTGAGATTGCATATAAAAGATGCAAACTCAACAAAAATAAATATCTAACAAATCCTGCTCATGATAGAGTGCAATCCAGCAACCTCAGGTGACCTTTACGTGCTGGCTTTAAAATTTGTGAATGCACTGATCCCTAATAGATAAAAATGTTTGATGATGATCAAACGTTTGTATTTCATGCTTCCTCTCTCTAAATAGTTATGTCTATCCCTACTTCTGTACCTTTGATCACATTTCACTTTCCTTCTGGAATGTCCTCTCCTTCTCGCCACCTACCCAAATTTCACTGTGGCTGCCGGGCCTGCCAAGTGCTGCCTGGACCTGCCCTGGGTTGCTTCCCTGACCTTGGCAAGCCTCCTGAACTCTCTCTGCTCTGAGCTCAACTACTGTGGTTTGTAGCATCATTTAGAGTTTAACTACATATAACCTGTGCTCCTCTTTGAGTGAGCCCTGTGAATTAATTCTGACTTTCTTAACTGGACGGTGATAACATCTTCCAGGATTGGAGACTGACTTTGTTCATCTGTCTGTGTCTCCTATTGCTGAGTGTGTGTTAGAAACTCAACAAAAACCGATTTGTTGGTTTCCTGTTATGCTATTATGCAGTTTAGAGAGATTGTTTTAAGGACTTAATCATCATGATCACCACTGGTAAGCATCTATCCGTATGAGGCGCCACCCAAATCATAGGCATGGCTTCCACCTTTCCAAGTTCATAATCTAAAGCAAGAGCTAATGGTATAGAGTAGGTATGCTTGCTTACTGATAATAGGTAATAATGATGCTGACTAATATATGAGGGATGATCAGTAAGACCAATGGAGCATATACATTAAACAATTAGCTACATTAAAGGCAAGTGGACAAGTCCCTGTATCTAATGGAACAAAGAATGACAATGAGAAATTAGCCTTTCTCTTCCAGTAACATAGTATTTGAACAGTACTGGGTAACTTTCTCTGTAATCCTATTTCAACAGCTCACTCACAGGAACTAAGGCATTCTGAGTACTAACGAGCTACATCTTGTCTGCATTATTCTTTAAAACCTGGTTTTGATTAATAAACTCTATGCATTTTACGGAGAGAAAGGAAAGTGCTGAATGCATCCATGATTTACATATTGTCACCCTCACCATTGTGAGGGACATGAAATGTCTCTACTGGGTCAAGGTGACAAGAGGGCCAAGACGATTCTGGAAAACCTTGACACAGAATGTTGTTTCACGATAAGGAGCTCAAAGTTTGAGTTTGTAAGAGTGTAGTACCAATCTTCCCCTTAATCCCATACTAATGATCTAAGTCCTTCTGGTATTATTCATATAAGGCATAAAGTAATAAGATTTATAGCAAATTAGAATTTACACATCCAAATGATTGCTGTTCCTTCAAAATATTTACCTTGGAAAACCATATACTTTCTCCAACAACACTGTTACAGTTCCAACTGTCTTCTGCACTCCTGCTCTGAAATTGCCATAACTTTGAAGGCACAGCATTTGGCTGTCCTCAATAGGGGAATAAGGAAATGTCATCATCATTTCATATCAAAACAACCCCAAAAGTTATGGGAACCAGGTCTGGCAAATGGTAGGTTATCAAACTGGGAACCTCCTCGGTGAAAAGCAAAGCATGACTAAGAAGGTGTAAGATTTTCTCTTTGTGGCCTCAAAATTGGTTTCAGAAACAGTTCCTAGGGAGGTGTTTCAGAATTGCTTTGAGCAATGGCTGTATCATTGGAGAGTCTCCAGCGCCCAGAGCACTAGTTTGGAGGGAGTAAGATTCATGTGGATGTGAGAGTTCTGCTGTGTTCACTACGTGAACAGCCTCATTACTTTATAGCCATGCTTTTTAAAAAGAGTTCCACAAGGGCTTAGGTAATTCTCACCTAATATTTTTTCTATACTGCCTACTTCATGGATCAAGGAATCCAATATCCTCAGTGTCTATCAATTTTATTGCCATTTCTAGCCCGGATTACCTTGTTACCTCTCAGGTAGCAAGAATGAATCATAATGTTTGATTATGTTTTACCCTCATAATGTTTGATCAACTTTAATGAGGGCTGTTAAATCTACCATTGGAAAACCCACTTGGGTTTCCCTTTCCTTGACACTGGTGTGGCAATCTGAGGGCCTGTGGTTTCCCAAATATGAAACCTGGGACCACCCACTAACACCATAGCTCCAGTCACAGTTAGCAGGAGGTTGTTCCCAGGAATCAAATTCATTTACCTAGGCCAAGCCTGGGCACATCACCAGCAACATGGCTTGGGCATAGAAGCAAGGGGAGAAGAGAAAGGGAAGTCACACTTATTGAATGATGGCCATGTGCCAGGATCTTTACATACCTTATCTCATGTGAGTGGGAATCAATCCTGGGAAGTAGAAATTATCTCAATTTCATATATGTAGAGAAAAGGAAGTTTAAAAGAGATTGGGTAACTTATCTAAAGTCCACCTATTAATAAGTGGAAGAATTAGGATTTAGATCATCTTTTGCAGATTCCAAAGCCCAAACTCTTTGTAGTGAGCTTGGTGAGCTGTATCCAGTGATGGGGCCATGGAGGCGGAGGTGAGCAGATTTGCATGACATTGGCTCCAGTGCCATTTCTGCCACCCATTAGCTGTAGAAGGCTTTAGCCTGCTAAATTCTCATTTTCCTCAATCTAATAAATACTTGAATGACTATTAAGTCCTTCTGTGTTTGAACACTGTACTACTTCTCAAAGTTACAAAAATGAGTAAAGTCAGATATATGTCCTCCAAGGGTTTACAGTTCAATGGGAGAGACAAGCACATAATGGTATCATGTCTAAAATATACAGTAGATGCTAGGATAAAGATATAAATTGAGAGCACAGACTAGGAGTTCAGTGGTAGTATTTACTTGTCTGTGTTCCCCACTCAACTACAAGGTCTGTGATTGCAGAGACCATGTCCATCTTTTATGCCAGTGCTTGTAGAGGACCCAGCACATAGTAGGTGTTCAATAAATGCATAAGGTATGAATGAATCAGAAGGTTCCTGAGCTAAGACTTGAAAGATGGAAAACAGTTTCCCAAGCAATTAAATTAAGAAAGCGTGTTTCAGGGAGAAGAAGAACGTTAAGAGAACAGTGAGATGTGTACAGGGAACTAAATGTGATTTAGTTTTGTCAAAACACAAAGGGTAAGGAGGGCAGTGGTGAGGGAGGAGGCTGGAGAAATATGAGAGGCCGGGTTGTGAAGGGCTTTTTGTGGGCTAAGGACCCTTGTACCTAGGAGTCCACAAATGGATTCTGGATATTTGATGGACCCCCTGAGATTGTAATCAGAATTTGTGAGCTTGTGCATAAATGTGAATGTGTACTTTTCTGAGGAGAGGGGTGTTTCACTTTCATCAAATTCTCAAATGTTAAGGACTCTTGCAGACAATGAAGAGTTGTTAAAGAGTTTGTGGTCAGGCAGAGCTATCAGAATAACATTTTAGATAGAGGACTTAGATGCAGCTGTAGAGGATGGAATCTGGGGAAGCCAGAATGGCGGTGGAGAAACCAGTGAAGAAATAACTGGAACTGTCCAGGCCTAATCAGTGGTGTTGGAGATGGAGTAGACAGGGGCAGATTCAAGAAGTACTTAGGTGACCAACAGAGCTAGATGTACTGATGGAGGGTATGACATCAGGAAGGAGAGAGGGAGAGAGAGGAAACTGAGACTGACTTCCAGATTCCCCACTTGGGGTGATGAGTAGTTCCATTGAATGAGGCGAGGAGGACAGCAGGTTTGAAGGGGAAAACAATGAGCTCAGTTTGAACTGTCGAGTGTGAGGTATCAATAGGACCTACCAGACAGTTGAATGACCCTGACGCATGAGGAGAGATATAGGCTAGAGATAAAGATTTAAATCTTTAGATGAGAGTTTAAACTATGAAAGGAAATGAGACAGCCCATGGAGAGTGTTAGAAAGAAAAACAGCAATGGACCGAGAGTGCATCTATGGGTTGCACAACATTGTAAATGCCTGAATGCCACTGAATTGTACACTTAAAAATGGTTAAAATGGCAGGTTTTATGTGTTTATATTTTCTTACCATAATTTTAAAGAGTAAAAAAAAGTGGACATACATTTTAGGCAAAATAAAAGTATATACCCTTCTAAAAACAATGGATCATGCTCACATTGCGGCTCACAAAAATGGGGCATGCTCACGTTTAAGGGACTGATTTTAAGGAGAAGTCCATGAAGAAGGTGGACAAGGAATAATCAAATAGGAAGAAGGAGGCTCGGGAGAGTAGCATCACAGATGCCAGGGGAATAGAATTCCAGTAAAATGCAGGGCAGGGAAGGCGGAGAAGTTAGATAATTTCTAAGGTTACTTCCAGAAATAACAGAATATATAAGCTCTGGGAGAGAGAGAATTTTGGTATCTGGGCTTGCCCATCCAGAACTTCTCAGCAGCAATAAAATGACTTAAATTTCTTCTTTCAAAATAAAACTTGCCCATGCTCCACCAGTTTCGTCTGGGCAGGAAACAGAGCTCAGACCAGCTGCTGAGGATGGTTCTAAATTCCACTTCAGAGCACTGGAATGTGACGCCTCCCCTGCGCCAGCCTCTGCTCTGGGAGGGAGGAAAGCAGCCTGGAGCAGAGCGGGGTGCAGCAGGGGGTGCAGAGCCCCCCAGCCTCCCTCCACCAGGGGGCTGACACTCCCCTGACTGCTCACAGGGCCTCCCATCTGACCAGGACAAGTCAACACGTCCCTAGTTGATTAATCTCTGTACATTTCCTTCTCACCAGATGGCCTCTTTGGTATTTAGCACAAGCAGGTTGCCATGAGATCACAAGGTCATAGAATAGAGCTGCCCCTGGCGAAAGGGTCTCTTTCCCTTGAGGGCTTTCCAACAGTGCTTCAAAGACAGCTTCCCTCAATACCAGAGAGAGAGGGACAGAGGCAGAGGCAGAGGGAGGAGATGAGGAGGGACCACTGGGGAACCTCACGCCACACCAGACCCGCCTTGTCGCGTCCTCGAGTGCCCTGTGGCATCATCATTTACCAACTGAATCCAGGGAAACAGCATTGCCAGCTTTTGAGAAGCTCTAATGGATCATCAGCTATTTTTCTGTCATATCTTTGGCAGAGTTTGGCTAATAGTCCTTCAATGTGGCAGAATGCACCTGCTAATTCATTCTTTCATGTTAAATGTTTAAAAGATAGCCTATTCTAACCATGCGAAAGAATCTGAATATCTTCAGTAATTCAGTGTTAATCTGCAAAACCTAGCGTGGACTGTAAAACTGTGGCAAACCCGCCACCCATCAGGGAGGGCTCTCATGGCACCTCTGTTAATAATCCGAGTATACTGCTGTTGTCAAGTGTCATTGTTACAATTACCACGGCCCATCCTGGGGTAAGTTAAAATAAGAGATATCGGAGGGGTCACTGTAGTGGGGGCAATAAAGCATGTGAACAAACAGAAATGAGACCCCAAAAAATGATATATGAGGTCCTGGCCCGGTGGCATAGTGGTTAAGTCTGCACGCTCCACTTTGGCAGCCTGGGGTTCGCAGGTTCAGATCCCCAGCATGGACCTATGCACTGCTCATCAAGCCATGCTGTGACGGCGTCCTGCATAGAAAATAGAGGGAGACGGGCACAGATGTTAGCTCAGGGCTAATCTTCCTCAGCAAAAAGAGAAGGATCAGCAATGGATGTTAGCTGAGAGCCAATCTTCCCTACAAAAAAAAAATGATATATAAAAACCTCAGCATTGCCTTTATTATTCTGAGCTGGAGACTGTGGCTGAGTGTGGCAGCAAATGGGCTAGAAACTGAAGCTCAGAATTAAATAGAATTACCAGCCTCGTCATGGGCGTGGGGCCCGTCAGGGAAGACTTACAGCCAGGGGCAGAGTTACCGGGAAGCTGAGAAGTTTAAATGTCAGGGATCCTTATCTGAATGGGTCCCTCCTAGAGCTTTCTAAGACCCTGGGAAGGGCCCTTATAATTTTGCATTTATATTTTTATGTTCTTTTTCTTAAAGAGCCCCTCCCCCCAATTGTATAAGCATCAGGCCCCCCTTCCAAAACCAGCTTGAATGGAGCAGAAGAGAACAGCCTCTGCTGCCTGTGGGCAGCACGCTCCAGGAGAGAAAGGGGAGAGCAGATCCCAACATGCTCTGACCTTATTACTGAATGAGTAAAGGGGAGAGAAAGGCCGGGAGCTGCACACACAGGTGGCAAGACATGCAGGAGCCGTGAAGAACGCTCCTCCCTTAACTGAGACAGTTATCCAGGCTGAACCGAAGACACTTCGTTGGCTACATCGCAAACCCATGCCTGGGCATCAGGCAGATCCCAGTCCAAACCCAACTCTGAGATGGAGGATTTCACAAAGTGTTTTTAGGTTGAGCTTGCCTCAGTCTCCCAGTAATTCCTCTCAATTGGATCCCCCTCCCTTTACTATGGCAACACACAAGCAAAACAGAAAGGAGCAGCAATGCTGGTGCTCGATTGTCCAGAGGCCTGCCTCTCTCCTATCACACCGCAAGTGGGCACAGACAAGACCACTCACCCCCATGCCGTGTGCCAGAAATACAAAATTGTCTAGAAACCTACTAGTAAGAGATGCTTTTATTATTCAAGTTTCCAAATCTATGCCCTTAAAAACAATGCCTCCTTGTCTTAAAAGAGATTCCTTCATTTCGTGAGCTGGGAGCAGAAGGAATTAAAGAAAGCCAGGATGGGGGGGCCACCCGGTGGCGCAGCGGTTTAGTTCGCGCTTGGCAGCCCGGGGTTCGCGAGTTCGGATCCCGGGCGCCCGCGGACGCACTGCCTGTCAGCCATGCCGTGGCGGCGTCCCATATAAAGTGGAGGAAGATGGGCACGGATGTTAGCCCAGGGCCAGTCTTCCTCAGCAAAAAGGGGAGGATTGGCAACAGATGTTAGCTCAGGGCTGGTCTTCCCCACAAAAAAAAAAAGAAAGCCAGGATGCAGGAATTCGGCCTTTCCAGCTAGGCAGCCTTCAGGGAAGGTCATCCTAATGACCACCTGGAGGAAGGAGAGGGCTGAGCACGCCCTCGTATTTAATACTCCGTGTCTGCATGCTCCACACCAGGCCTCTGTGTGAGCACATTATACTTTAGCATTTGACCAGAGGAAAAAAGGCATAAAACTATTCATTGAAAAACATGGATGATCCCCGCCAACTGGAAGATGCACCACCTTAGGCTGCTTGCTTTCCCACCAGCCTCCTTTCAGCTCTAGTCACACACCCCACACACACACAGCTCTAGCCCAAAATTTTTTGAATTAAAGGGCCATGTTGATTTTTTAAACTTTGTTTTCACTTTTTTAATTAAAATGAGAATTTAACTTGTGTTGATATTTAGGCTGTTGGGAAAATAAGAATGGTAGGAATCAATCTTTGGCTATTTATCTGCTGCTTTTTTTCCCTCTGAGATCTCTTTCAAATGTTTCTGGTGAATGACATGCAGGGGCTGCCCAGCAAGGGCAGGTGTCAGAGACTGAGAGTTTGTTGAGCAAGTCTGCGTGTGCACTCACTTTGTGTCATAAAATCAGGTCCATGCAGGCCCCCACTTTAGGCCTCCCCTCCCCAGTGAGAGCTTTCAGATAGAGAGCCTGGAGTGTGGGTCTGCCCCCAGGCCTAGAGGCTGGCTCATACTGAACTTGTGAGTTCTCAGAAGCCACCTCGCCCCCTGCCAGCTAGCCACCGAAGACAGGGCCGAGCAGGCACAATTCCATCAGAGGGGCCACTGACGTAAAAGGCCCCACTCAGCCCCATTGTGGTGACTATATGGGCCTGGGGTCTCTCCAGTCCTGGCCACCCTTTGCCCTGGTAGAGAGGAAGAAAGCAGAGCCCCAGCCCACATGGCCCCGAGTCAGGCTGAGAGCAGCGGTCAGCCCATGACCCTCCTGGGCTCTAATCCAAAAGAAGCTTTCAGGAGCAGGCAGCAGTTAGCACAGAGGGTGCCAACAGACAGTGGGACACTGGAGGGCAGGTCAGAGGCCAAAGCCCGAGGAGGGAAGGCAGCCGGCACCAGAGCAGGATGCAGCACAGAGCGGAGCCAGGTTCTGGGATGCCAGGCTACACTGTGTGGGCTCTGGAACATTCCACATGTCTCCTGGCCACTAGCAGAGCCTGCTTCTTAGATCCAAGGGGGTTCTTCATCTTGGGACTTGATGAAGATGGAAAAGGACTGGTTTAGAATAACTAAACTAACTTCATGGAGGAAGCAAATACCGTTTACTATACAGCACAGATGTGTATGTATTTCTATACTACATACCGATGGACATCCAACAGATAACAGAGCCATTCTTACATTAGTTGTCAATCCCTCTTCACAAGGTTATTGACTGAACTCCAAGCCAAGCTTATGTTTAAGGGGAAGGCAGGCTCCACTGTGGTCCTGACCCTTTCTGACTTCACTCTGAAGTATACCTCCTCCCATGCAACATGCTGATCCACACTGGGCCATGTGGGTGAACTTCCATCCATCAGAGTGGATGCAGCCATTACAAACACAATCTCAATCTCTTATGCAGCTGCTTAAAGTTTAATCTTTAAAGTACAGATATTTAAGTGAATTTTTATAAATCTGACATTATAGTGTAATGGTTAAGTGGGAGGGGGGCAAGGTTCTAAAATCAGACTATGAAGGTTCAAATTCCAGCTTTGCAACATTAAAATTGTAGGCATATAAATATAAATATGTCTGTAAGTGGTATGTGGTGGGTCTTGGGTAAGTTACATGCCTTCACTAAGTCTCCATTTTCCTTACCCTCAAGAGAGGGTAAGTCCCGACAACAAGGGAGCTATAACAAGGCTCATTTAATTAAATGAGATAACACATATACAGCACCTAGCATAGTGCTAGCAATGTAAATAGCACACAATAACGGGTAGCTATTGTAGTGAAATTAGTACTGAACACATCCATGAAAATGCAAGAATTTTGGAAGAACTGACCCTGGAAAATGTCATCCTGAAAGAATTGGGCAGCATTGCAGCAGCCCTCCACCTGGCCTTTGACTCTCAATCTTTCCCTCCTCAGGTCCATACTCTACAGAGTCAACAGCATTTGCTTCCCAAGAAACAAATTGGATCACAGTGCCCCCAAGTTAAAGCCACCAAGGGTCCCCCTCGACTCAGAATAGAAGCCACAGTCTTGCATTTGCATGGCCTCTCACAGTAGGGACCCCAACTCCTTCCATCTCCTCTCCATGCACTTTGTGCCTGCCTTTCTGTGCAGAAATGCCAACCTCTCCTGGCCCTGAGAGGCGAGAGCTCCAGTGTCACCTCCTCTATGAAGAGCTAGTTCCCAGGCACTCGGTTCTTGGCACTTGCTAAGTGCAATGGCCTGCTGGTTAAACCTGTGAGCTGGGGAACCAAACTGCCCAGGTTTAAATTCTGGTTTCTCCCTGTGACCTGGGGCAAGTTTCTTCACTTGTCCTTGCCTCAATATTTTTATCTGTAAGATGGGAAAAATAGTATTATTGAATTTATAAGGTTAATGAGAATTAAGTGAGCTAACATACGGAAAGCATGTTAGTACATAGAAACAACAGTCCCCAGCACATAGTAAGTGCTCAGTACATATTAGCTGCACTAGTAACAATTATTATAATTATCATTATTATTATTCCACCAGAATGTAAGCTCTTTAAATATAGAGACTGTCTATTTTGTTCACTGCCTGGCACATAGAAGGTGCTGGCTATACAGCTGTTGAATGACACACGGCCCCCTCCATGTGGTTAATTGTGTATACATCTCCCTCAGCAGACCGTGAGCACCTCGGTTCTGTCTAATGAATCCTGTATCCCTGAGGTCTGCTCAATGGGCACAAAAGAGATGCTCAATAAATGTTTGCTGAATGAATAATACACAAATGAACCTCTGAGGTTGCATGTACATGTTGTGTTCTAGTAAAACATTAATTCAGGTCTAAGTTTATCAAAAATTCATACCCTTTGATGGTAACTCTTCTGCACTGGGTATATAATGGTTGCTGGAAGATCTTAAAAACGAGGCAGTACATTTGGGGGCTTTCTCTGGGGACCGTCTCCAGAGTAGGAGAAAGTTCCTCCAGGAGCTCCTGCCCCTGTTGTTTCCACTCCCTCAGTACCCTTTGCTGTCCCTTGCCCCTTCCTGAGTCCACTACAGCCAGGAAGAACTGTGGCTCATAGGGTGCAGACCAAGCTGGCTGGAGAAAGGCTAGATGCAGCTTTCTTTGTCCAAACCCAGGAAGTTTTCTCCCAGGGTAGAAGCCTCCTCTCCCTCCTTGTGGGTCAGGTCCTTCATCTTCCCCGCTTCACAGGAAACCTTCTCCTTCTTCCAGAAAGAAGTAGAAACATTTCTCCAGAATCTACCAGCCTTTCTGCTTCAGTCCGTCTAAAGTGAAAAATAAAATCAGGAGTGGGGAGATTGAGTATAATGTGAATAAATGTAGTCCATAGTCTTTACTAGATTATAACTCAATACTAAAAGACCGTTGTTTAATGAGCCTCTCATAACCAAAACTACTTATTATTCCAAGTGCAGGCAGATTAATTATCTGAAATGCCCACGATGTTTGCTGTCATGGGCAAGTGGAGGCAGGGTGAGATCAGCTCAGTGTTTGACATGATAGCTTTCATCCCAATTGCCCGGCCAGGTCTGCTTACATCTTATAGCTCATTTTATCCTCACGACAATGCAGGGAGGCAGGTGAGGTTTAGTATCTCCATTGATTGAGCGTGGAATATACAGACTGAGAGAGTGATGCTCTGGTGATGACACAAAGGTATCATGTGCGTTTTCCAAACTTATTGCTAAATGTTGTGGGTCCAGAAGTGTTCTCCCTACCACGGCCATGTCCATCCTCTCTCCCCACCCACTGCCCAGCCCTGCACCTGCACTGTGAGGCCGTAGCTCCCTCAGGGGCAGTCTGGCATTCTCAAGCCTTGGCTTGGTGGGAGCCAGGGTGTTTAGTTCCCCGCCTTTTTGGTCAAAGACATTCCAGGGAGTAAGAGCTGCCTTTAAACAGCTTCCAGTAACCCCCGCTGAGCACTCAGAGTGGGAGTGAGTCAAGTCCCAGCTCTGCCATTAACCTGCTGTGTTACCCTGAACAGGCCTCCCAACCTCCCTCCTCTGTAAGGTGGGGTGGGGGGCAGCTTTGAGAATCTGATCGTGCTGTGAACAGTCCCCCCGAAGACACACGCATTAAAGATCATGGGTGTCGTTTCAGCAGGGTCACAGACTTCCATCCACGTGAGCTCATCTGTGTACCCTGTAGGTCCACTGACCCTGAGTAAGAACCCCTGGGCCAGGTGAACTCTGACACCAAACAGGGGAGCCCCCAGTGCAGATTTTTAAAGAACAACTTCAGTAGTCTATTTTCTCACTATGAAATGTTAAAAAAAAAAAAATTTTTTTTAAAAGAAAGTTATCATAAATCCACTACCAGCAAAACCACTATTAATATTTTGGTAAATATCTCTCACTCTTTCTCTTTCACTTTCGACATATACACATAAACCCACTCATTGTATCAGAAATGTTTTCTCATGTCATTTAAATATTATTTGAAAACATAATGTCTACATAGCAATTGATTGCATGGTAGTTCTATAATGTCTTATTAGCCATCCCTTAATTATTAAACATTTAGGTTGTTTTCCTTTCTATTAGTATTATTATTATCTGTGCAAACATACCTGATTATTTTCTTGGGCTAAAAGTGGAATTGCCAGCTTGACTCAGAAGGAATACCTATGATAATTAATACCTATGACAATTTGCCCCTTGCCCTCATGTCCAAAAGTTGTACCCATTTGCACACTCAGTAGCTGGGGGCGGGAAGGGGGGGGACTTAAATCTGCTTCCTGAACCAGCAGCCCCAGAATACTGACACCGCCTGGGATCTCTGTTTGCTAAAAGTTAACAGCCATCTCATGCCGCAGCAACCATGTCTGTTTTCAGGGCTGGCCTAGGCACGTTTTGAAGGGGGTATAATTTGTCTTGGGTCACTTGATCTGACAGCAGCATTGACTCATCCACCACACCCCTCCCCTCCCAGGTTCATCAGCGGCTACTCCACCCTCCACTCCCCAGAAGCCATCTGCCCTTTATCACATCCCATCGGGGGCTCTAGACTTTGCCTCATGAATCTGTAACATGCATCTATGTGAACGAGTTCAGGGGAGCAGGCTGAACCCTGAGTAGAATTGTCCTGAGTCCAGCCCAGGTGGTGGCAGGATCAGCAGACCCAGGGAGCAGAGGCTGTTACGGGCAAAGGGTGATGGTCCAGGGGCAGATGGGCAGCAGTAGGCCATCTCAATGCCCAGTTGCATGGGCAGCCTCCTGTTCTGTCTCTTGCGGGGTTGGTTGTTCGGAATGTTGTTCAAAGAGAAGAGCAGGACCTCACTGAAAAGACGAGTCCATTTCTCGTGAGAATTGGCTACATAGAGTGTGTTGCCCAGAACGCTGGGCAGAGTTTCAGCCATTTGCTTGGCAAACTGTGCTCTTCTCTGGGCCTTAAATCTGCATATTGGTGATGGGGTGCTGGGAGGAGGAGAACACAGGTATTGCCGTGCCCCACCCAGAGCTCGCGTGCTGGTGGCACACATGGCCTGTCCCACTGCTGACCGCCCTCTCTCTTGGCCCCGCAGTCTGATGGCTCCATCCTGGCAATCGCGCTGCTGATCCTGTTCCTGCTTCTGGCCCTGGCTCTCCTCTGGTGGTTCTGGCCCCTCTGCTGCACTGTGGTAAGTGCCCCCAAGCTCCTCCTCACCTCGGGCCTCTGGCCGCTGGACGCAAGGGGTGATGCCAGGTTAACAGGACCACGAGTGGGGAGAGGGCGACAAAAAACTGTGTAAAGATTGAGGACAAATCTTCCATTTGTTATACAATTTATATAAAATTGGCAAAAACTAACATGATCAATGGAACCACGAGTCACTATGAGTCAATATGGGTTAGGGAGTGAGATTGCCAATGGGCACACCCTTTGGGTGGAACAGCTGGGGAGGAGCTTAGGAAGGATCCACAGAATACTGTAAATGATGAGCGTTATCTGACATGTAAGACATGTGTATGCATGGGTATGTATGGTGTGCGTGCATGCACACACACACAGTTGTTGAGTTGCTCCAGCTGTTACTCTTTCAAGACCACCCTGGTCTTAGCAACTCGTCTGCTCATCTAGGAGAGTGCCTCGGGCCTCTTTATTTCTAATAATAAAGAGTGGCACCTACTTTTATTTCATTACTTTTAGCTAACATTTGTAGGACACGCTGACTGTGTGCCCAGCACTTGGGCTACAAGATCAATAAGAATCTGCCTTCTCCCCATCATCACCATCGGGGGCCACCACATAGCTCTGTCCAGAGTCTCCTCAGATAGCTTATGGCCTGGAATAACCTGCCGTCTCTCGCTGTGCCTGGTTATTGACTTCCATTCCCTGGCCCCTGGACTAGGAAAGGTCCAAACAAAGTCATATCCTAGTGCAGAAAAAACATTAGCTCTCACACGTCTAGTTCTAGCATGTGCCCTGCCTTTGTGCAGAATCAGAACGTGCACTCTAATGCCCAGGCGGGTTGAAGTGAGAGCTGCCCTGCTGCCATGGCGTCTTCCGTTCCCTGTATCTGGGTTCTTCCGTGGAGGGTCCCACAGGGAAAATAGATGGTAAGCCTCTCCAGGCAAGAGCTGGTCTTCATTTTATCTCTGAGATGCCAGCATTTAGCACACAGTGCAAGGGGACTCGCCTCTGTGTGTAGAACTGAGCTGAACAAAAAACGAAGACTCGTGGAGCATTAGCCTTGAAAAAGAGGGGGAAGTGGCTTTGATAAATGAATGAGGTGAGAAACTCGGCCAGGATGTGGATCCATGTGGCAGGGACTTCTGGAAAGAAAGAGGATCTTGCACTAACAGAAGCCTCTGGGTGTTCAGGGAGAGAGATGACTCACAGCGGACAAGAATGCGTGTATGCAGGGAGGGACTCGGGACAGGTACAAGTCTCGGGTCAATTAGCACAACCCAGACTGGACTGATGTCACTAAGATTTTAAACAGATTCTTACCACAGCAGCCTCAAGAGCTAAAAGTTGTTTTAAATACTTAAGGCTGCACAACCATTTTATTCTGAGGGTAAAAACGCCCCACGAGTCAACCAGAGTGCTTTCTATGGTGATTTAAAGACGAGCACATTTTCGAGTCTGGAATTCAGGGGAGAAAAACCTTGCAGTGGGCTCTTAAAGAAGAGGGTGGCCGGGGGTGGTGGTGGTAGCAGGCAGTGAACACCAAGGCTTCCGTTATAGTAGGCATCACCCTTGTTCACCTAGTCCCTTTGATTATTAAAAACAGTTACTTCTGGGTAGGGACAGCTAGGAACAATACAACCAAGCAGTGGTCCACCACTCACTAGATGTGTGATCTTGGGCAAGTTACTTAACCTCTCTGTTCCCCAGTTTCCTCATTTGTATAATGAGGGCAATAAGAGCACTGACCTCATAGATAGATGGTGACGATTAAAGGAGTTTATGTATATACTGCTTGGAACAGTACCTTGCATATAGTAAGTGCTGTGTAGTATCATTAATATAAATATTAAAAAATATTTACTATAATAGGAATATATTACTGCACTGTATGGCATTAAATTTATATTGGTGTGAAATGTCTTTTTTCCAGTTTTACTGAGATAAAATGACATATAACATTGATAAGTTTAAGGTGTACAACATAATGATTTGTTACATGTGTATATTGCAAAGTGTTTACCACAATAAGTTTAGTTAATATCCATCACCTTATGTAATTACAAATTGTTTTTCCTTATAAGAAGAACTTTTAAGATTTACTCTCTTAGCAACGACACAATACAGTATTGCTAATATAGTCATCATGCTGTACAGTACATCCCCAGAATTTATCTTATAACTGGAAATTTGTACCTTTTGACCACCTTCACCCAACTCCCCCACCTCCCACCACCCCCCACCTCTGGCAACCACAAATCTCATCTCTGTTTCTACAAGTTGGAGTTTTTTAGATTCCACATATAAGATCATACAATATTTGTCTTTCTCTGACTTATTTCACTTAGCATAATGCCCTCAAGGTCCATCCATGGTGTCACAAATGGCAGGATTTCCTTCCTTTTTATGGCTGAATAGTATTTCATTGTATATGTATACCACATTTTCTTTATCCATTCATCCGTCAATGGACACTTAGGTTGTTTCCATGTCTTAGCTATTGTAAATAATGTTGCAATGAACATGGGAGTGCAGATATCTCTTCAGGATAGTGATTTTGTTTCCTTCTGATATGTACCCAGAAGTGGGACTGCTGGATCATATGGTAGTTCTACTTTTAATTTTTTGAGGAACCTCCATACTGTTTTCCATAGTGACTATACCAATTTACATTCCCACCAACCAAAGGATTGCCTTTTCTCCACATCCTCACCAGCATGTATTATCTCTTATCTTTTTGATGATAGCCATCCTAACAGGCGTGAGGTGATAGCTCACTATGGTTTTAATTTGCAGGGAAATGTCTCAACTAATGTCTTTCATTATTGGAAGCAGCATCACCCAAGGCCAGGTTGTTTCACAATATTCAAAATATTTTTCAATGAATTTATCTGGTTAAGTCCTTGTTGGTTTGGAAGGCAGCCAAAATGTCTTAATGTCTGATTTTGTAAGTCCCAAAGGATTTCTTTACAAGGGAAGATCTTGGAGATTAGTCTTCCTGTTTATGATGTCTATGAAAACTGCCCTACCCCTATTTCTGAAAGCAGGCCAGGGCTCTGATGCTTGTTGTGCCCCCCAAAACTACTTGTTGATCACTAGCTTCCTTGATGAATGATGATGTTCTGAGGGGGGACAGGATAAAGTCATGTGTTTTCTAAAGGGAACATGCAGGAAGGAGGGCAAACATCACCTGCCGTCCCAGGATCCTGGTTCAGAGGATGCAGGAAGCCACTCTCCCAAGTGACGGCACCCCCGCCACAGTTCTGGGACTAGCGGAGGGCATCCTTGTAAATGATGGTCCTGAAACCTTCTTTCATTCTTCCTGCCCTGCCCCAAGTGAGGGAAATGCCCCATGACCTGGTACCAAAGCTGCATCTTGATGATGGGAAATAGCCAGAGAGCAGAAAGGGCCTGCAAAATGTGGAGTACATGAGGTTTGTCTCTGCTGTTCCTTCCTCCCCCTTCTGCAAAATTCTGTCGGAGAGAGATATTCAAAATATGTAACAACCTGCAAGGCCCCCCACCTCTACTGAGCCAAACATTAACCCTTTAGTGGCTGGATATGGGGCGGGGATGGGAGACAGTCTGTGAAGTCCTGGAGGGTGGGGGTGGAGGAGGGGGTAGAAGAGCAGGCACTCAGGTCACTATTTACTAATCATAAAGAGCACTTTTAAATGTAACAACCAGTATGACCAGAATAGGCATGGCGGTTACTATCAGGCCTGCCCTCTGCCTCAGCATCCTCTCACTACCTGCTGCCCTGTCTGGAGGAGAAATCTGAAAGGTGAGCGTGACTGGTGCTACCCATTGCATTTTGCCTTTCCTAAGGGACGCCACTCCCATCTGGGCTCTTATCTTCCAGCTACATGGAACCTGGGTTAACTTATTTGTCCACATAACAGAGTATAATCTACCAGTAATGACTGATGGAAAGAGAGAGAGAATTGGCCAGATCCTGGATCAAAACCTTTTAATGTTTCCCAACATGGCCCTCGGTCTCCCCAGGTAAACCTTTGGCTTCTAAAGGTTTAGAATTAAATGGCTTCTACATTTATTCATTGGCACAAAAACACCCACCTTGAAAGGGAGACACACATTGGACTATGCACCCTGGGCTTATTTGCATTTTCAAAAAGGGAATTCAAGGGGTCAGTATTTTACCAGAAAAAAATAAAGTTCTGTCAGTTCCACAAGAGGCATTACCAAAACCTCTTAAGTCCTGCTGTGGCCACTCCATCTAATCATAAGTTTGGTCCAATATTATTGAAATCTCTAAACCGAACTTCAAAAAGAGGGAGACGATAATCTGAATGAGAAGAGGATCGTGAAAAAAAGCATTGAAATGTATTAGAAGAGTAAATGTTATGAATGGCTTGAATGTGTGGAGAAAAGAGGCCAACAATAAATCAGTGACATTAGGGCACTAAGCTGTTCTAGAAAATGCAGGCAGCTCTGAGAGTCTCCATCATCCCAGCCCAGAGGCAGTGCCCTGATGTGAGCCTGCAGCCCAACTAGGCTGGCAGCTTTATGTACACAGGCAAAGCCATCACATTCTGCCGAATTTCAGCAGGTAGCAAGACACTGATAGCTTCTGATCAGCAGTGGCGACTGGCTCCTCCAAATCAAGAATCGGTTGGGGGGGGGTAGAATACATGCCTGCCTGGTCTCTTAATCCACTGACCCCCATGTTGACACTTCACAAACAACCTCAGCTCCCTAACTCCCACTCCATGTGCCCTGCCCATCCCTATACGTAGACCAAGCAACTGTATGTTTTCGCCTCTCCTGCTCCCAAGATGCCGTTCACTTCAGAGGAGAGTTGCCCAAACATGTGGATTGGGGCCACTGCCCATTTATGAGGCCTCAGCACTGCTTAGCAACCTTTTACCTCATCCTATGGAGCCCCAGATTCCACCCTCAGGGTCTGTCTCACAAACTGTTACCATTCTCCTGGAGATCCCTGTCCCAGGCCCTAGACTCTCAATAGACAACCTGCTCTTCTGTCTGTGAAAAAGTAGAACCCTTCCACTTCAAGCAACTCTTATGCTTATGTCCTCCTCCAACATCCCTTCCTCTCAGATGCAGCCCTGCCCCTTCTCCCTCTCTTTCTGCTTGTGTTCTTCATTTTATTCCCTTCACTTCATCTCTGCCTGTGGGATCTTCATCTTTTCCTTTCCACTGTCTTCCTCCCCTCTGCCTATAAGAGTATGCCAGCCTCCTTCAACCTTTAAAAATGTATCATGCCTTATTTCTCTTTCAAGCTACTCTCTTATCTCTGCCTTCCTTTCATCTGCAAACTTCTTTGCAGAGCGGACTGTCCACAATCCCTCCCATTCACTCTTCAGCCCGCTACACTCTAACCTCCATCACCATTATTTCTCTAGTCCATCTCTTGCAGACTAGTCCATCTCCCCAGTCAATGTTCTCTGCTTGTTTCTCACTCTACTTCAGCTCTTTCAGCAGTAGGCACTGTTGACCTCTCTCTCCTTTAAACTCTTTCCTCTTCTGGCTTCTGCAGACTCATCTATGTCTCTTTTCACGTTTACCCTGTCTTCTTCATGGGCTCGTCTTCCTCTGCTCACCTCTTGGTCTCAAGGATTGACTTTGACCTTCTCTCCATGTTGTACCCAGGCAATATCACCAAATCCCATGACTTCAACCACAACAGGTATGCTGATGGCTACTTAATGTATCCACCCATGACTGGCCTTGGCTCCAGAGAACCAGGCCTATAGTATACAGACCCAGTGGACATCTCAAATGTAGGCGTCTCACCCTCAACATGTCCCAAACTAAATTCATCACATTATCCCCTAAACTTGCTCTTCATCAATGCATGTGTCACCATCCTCCAAGCTGCCCAAACTAGAGCCTGCCGAGTGATTGCTGATGCAAGTCACTTGACTTACCTCACTTCAGAGTTGTCTACAGTGCATCCTCTTCTCTCACACCATGTCTTATCTGTCATATCCATCTGTACCCTCTACCCCAGCAAAAGTACAATACCTGGTACTCAGTAATTATTTAATAAATAATTGTGAAATGAATGAATGAAGGTCATTGCCTTAGTCTGGGATTCTGCATCTCCCACTTCAACTACTGCAATAGCTTTCTAACTGCTCTTTTAGTCTTTCTCGCCTTCACCAGAGATAATTTCCTTTTAAAGAAAAGTTATGAGATCATGATCCTACTTACTTCTCTGCCCAAAATCCTCTTGATTGTTGAAAGTCTCTAAAATAGACTTCAAATTTCTTGACATGGCATATATAGACCTATCTCAACATGGCCACGACCTACTTCTCCAGCCTCACCTCTTACCTTCTCCTCCCTATGCATGGACTCCCTTAGCACCTTGCGCCTGCTTCCTTCATCACTGATCATGCTGTTATAATGGTTTGCTTGTCAGTCCTCTCCTGTAGACTTGAGCTTTGGAACCCAGGGCTGTAGTTCCCCAGAGCAGAACATAATGCCTGGCTCAAAACTGTTGCTCAATATATCTCAAAGTTTGTTGAGTAGCTAAATGGAAGGAAGGCCATCTCCAGGCACACTCTATTCTTTGAGGCACCTTGAATATACCATGTACTTATTTACCACAATTTCTTTGCCCATATTATTTCCTTTTGCTGAAATATTTTCATCTTCTTTATCTACTCTGTCAACAATTCCTCTTTCTTAAGAGTCTGGCTCGCTGATCACTTCATCTCAGTAGTTTCCTTCACACTTTTCCCCACCTGGGGAGAATTAGCTGCAATCTCACTTGGTTTTCGTAGCACTTTCTTCACACATCTATTAGAGAATTTTCTCATTCTATCACAATTATTTGTTCATATATATTTTTTCCCACTATACTATGAACTCCTCCAGGGGAAGGGGAAACTAGTCGCAGAAACTAATCCTGAAAAGGAGTACCTGTCTAGTATGTAACTTACATGTTTCCAAACTAAATTAAAAGCTCAATCATTTTGTGAGAAGGAGAATGATACAGAAAGAACTCACAAACCAATGGAACTGTATTGCGTGGTAGTTTCACGGGCATTTGTATTATTAGTATGTTTCATAACTTACATATGTGTTACATGCAATGTTATATATGTATCGAGTATTATATAACAAAAAACATTTGTATCAGTTTCTTAAATAAAATCTTAGACATGTGCCTATTTTATTGGGAGGTTAATGGTATATTAACCTGAGTAAAAAGATCTTGCTATACGTTGCCAGATGAAAAATTTCTGGAGATTGGTTACATAATGTGAATATACTGAACTGTACACTTAAAAAAGGTTAAGATGGTACAGAAAGAAAAAAAAGAGATCCTGCTATAAAGTTGCAACTCATCTGCAATCAAACTAATTAAACCACACTATTTGGGTGAAATCAAATCATTATATTTCTGTTCAAATAACAGCAAATATTCTTATTCAGTTTGTTGGGAGAGGATCAGGTGCATGCATTCAGAATTTTCCCCTATATAAACATTCTGTTCTCTTTTGCTTTGTTTTCAACGGCCTTGTAGTATCTTATAAACAATTTTTAAAGGATTTATGTAAAGGATCGTGTTTAACTCACTTTACTGAATTTCAAGGATAGTTCAACAAATAAGCCCCTTGGACATCTGCAGCAACAAATTGCAAGGGACAAAAATTAATCAAGAACTCGATATGCCTTAAATGGAAATAAAAATAAAGTCTTCAGATAATGCTCTCCATACCTGGAAGCATAATATTTAATTTTTAGGGTCAGACAATCAAGCCTAACATCACCAAAGGGATTTACTGACAGTTTGTTTAATAGAAACCTGACTAGTACAAGCAGCTCCCTAGCCAGGCATCTTGGGCCTAGACTCATCGTGCTTTCTGGATCCCTTTCCAGCCTCCACCCATTCCCATCTGGACACTCCTTGCTCTGCAGCTTACAAGATTCTTTCTCACTAGCACACAGAGCTCCGCCGTGGCCTGCCTTTAACTCTGCAGCATGCACCACACACTCCACACACCCAGTCCGTCTCATCTCCACCTTGCCGACGTGGCTTGCCCTGACCCTGCTGGGCTGGCCTTGCATCTTGTCTTATACCCCACCCACCACAATCCTCATGCCTACTGGCTGAAATGGAAAGAAGCAAGCTGTCATTAAAGACAGTTGAGTTCCAATATGAGATCTTCCTCTATCAGTTAAAGGATTGAGCAAATCCATTAGTCTTAATTTCCCTATGTGAAAAATTAGTAAATTGGAACCATATTGTCTCTAAGGTTGCTTCCTTATATCCTTATCTTCTATAAGTGAATCTACTCCTCCTCTTTGAGAATCCCTGGTCTGTGGTTCTCAAACCTGGTTACACATTGAAACCACCTGATGATTTTATGATGCAAGAAATCAGGGGCAGCATTTCCAGACTATGTCCACAGAACACCAGTGTCTATAAGATGTGAATAGGTACGTGTCAGAACAGGGGTATTTAGACAATAAGTTTGAAAGACACCATTAAACTAAGTTGAATAACTGTCTTCACTGCAGGACTTCTCAGAGCCTTTAGCAGGATAATTTGCATTGTGAATCTCTAAACTTATTTTGACCTTGGAACCCTTCCTTGGCTTATCCCTACCCCCGCCCATTGACATACTGATATCTGGAAGGACACTAGTATTCTGCCAAAGACTGGGAAACATAACCCTAGAGAATGCTGAAGCAGCTGAAAGAGCAGATTTCTGGGTTCTGTGGTGCAGCCTCTTTCCTGCCCTCCTCAAATGTTGCATCACTGTCCACAAGCTTGAACACACTGTGGACATCGTCCACACATCCTTGTGTGCCCTGCTCAGGTCCAATAGGCACCACTAGTGACTGGAATCACCTTGCCCATAACCCAAGCAGACCAGACATTTCTCCTCCAAGCCTCAGGGAATCTGAATTCATGGTTTTTTGACTGTCTCACTTAGTAGAGTTTTGCAGTGACACTGACATATCATCTAGTGGAGAATATTCACAGCTCTTCTTTTAAATTACCATGTAAGTCATTAAGGCCTTATCAACGAATGTTACAATTCCTGCCATTACTCTCACTTTAGATAATGATGAATTTGGCTTTTTAAATAGTCTCAGTCTTAAGGGAGATGAGATGAGAAGCCAAAAATTATTTGAAATTTTAGTTCCAAATGCAAAAAAAAAAATGTTGAGCTCACTTCTTTGAAAATTTCTTGTACTACATTCTAGATCAACACCCTTGGCACTAGCCTTTGCTAAACTTTTACAGTGTAAAATTACTCGATTCAGGCAATACTTGGCCAGCATTAACTCATTCCAATCAGCTGTGAGATTTCTATTAAATTTATACTGTTTGCATAGTTGAAAGATTCATTTATCTGCCATCAACTAGCATCTCATACTTCCTGGATGTTTTCCATATCAAGTTGCCTTTTTTCCCTTGGTTTCTTGGCTTTAATTAGAAGGATATTTATTATAAGGTTTGAGAATGAGAATGGAAGTCTAGAACATAAAAGTGTGAGAGCAAGCATCCCCTTCTATCTGTGCTAGTAAAGCCCTTGTTCGATGGCTTTTCGGATCTCGATTGGCATTTCTTCTATATGCAGCTCTGTTCTGATGGCTCCTTGTCACACAGAACCTATCAGGCCAGGGAGGCAGCCAAGGAGTTGGCATTCAGCGATCAGCCCAGAAGTCCCAGGATATGCAGTATCTTAAGTCAAAGCCCCCAAAAAACTATATCCATCTAAAGACAATATTTATTTGAGCTAACTCCTCTGGGCATGCAAGAGGTAATCATTTGTGAGAAATCAATTATTCTTGACTGGTAATACAATGGACTACATAGCAAAACAAAAACCAAAAACTTCCTGGAAAAAAATATAATAAAACTGTTTAAATGCATAGCCAGACTCAGAAGAAAATAGAGGACATTCCCAGGGCTAAAATAAAGAAGGATCTGGAAATCAAATGGTTAGCTGACCCAAAGCAGTGGCTGTCCTATGGGAGATTTTCTGACCGCAATAATGTAGACATCTGGTTTAAAAGTTTGGGAGTTGGAATTGAGTCTTCTGCCTAAAGCTGGGAACTTGAGTGAAAGGACGAGCTACAGGTTTGAGGGGTGTGTGTGTGTGTGCATGCATGCACATGTGTGTGTTTGTGTGCCTAAGAATTCAGAACCATAACCTCTCAGAGTTTTAGAGTTCAAATGCATACTACCTGAGGTTCTGTAAATTGCTAGCTGAGAAAAAGTGGTCACAGTTTGGAAGTGTTTAGGAATCTGCAGAAGGAAACTTGAATCCTCTCTGGCAGGTTGGTCCCTCAACTGAATCCTCATAGGATTCCCATAGATAAATGCAAACTACACATGAGCTCACAATCCAAAATTACCAAACACCCAAGGAACATTATTACTCAGACTTCTTGGAGTTTTACTATACACATGGAAAGCATAAAAGACCAGAAATTGATGAGGAAATTAGGCCCTGTCAGCAATCTTTCCTTTGCTCTCTTTGAAGTTAAGAATAGTTGTTAAATAGAAAAAATAAACTAATGGGACTACATCAAACTAAAAAGCTTCTGCACAGCAAAGGAAATCATCAACAAAATGAAAAGACAACCTAACAATTGGGAGAAGATATTTGCAAACCATATATCAGATAAGGGGTTAATCTCCAACATATATAAAGAACTTATACATCTCAGCAACAAAAAAACTGACAACCCAATTAAAAAATGGGCAAAAGACCTGAACAGACATTTCTTCAAAGAAGATATACAGATGGCCAATAGGCATATGAAAAGATGCTCAATATCATTAACTATCAGGGAAATGCAAATCAAACCTACAATGAGATATCACCTCATGCCCATCAGAATGTCTATAATTAACAAGACAGGAAACAATAAGTGTTGGAGAGGATGTGGACAGAAGGGAACTCTCACACACTACTGGTGGGAGTGCAGGCTGGTGCAGCCACTATGGAAAATAGTATGGAGATTCCTCAAAAAATTAAGAATACAACTAACATATGACCCAGTATTCCACTGCTGGGTATTTAACCAATGAACACAAAAACACCAATACATAAAGACACATGAACCCGTGTGTTCATTGCAGCACTGTTCACAATGGCCAAGACTTGGAAGCAACCTAACTGTCCATCAAGGGAGGAATGGATAAAGAAGATGTGGTATATATACATAATGGAATACTACTCAGCCATAAGAAATTATGAAATCCAGCCATTTGTGACAACATGGATGGACATTGAGGGTATTATGCTAAGTGAAATAAGTCAGAGAGAGAAGGTCAAAAACTATATGATGTCGCTCATAAGTAGAAGATAAAAATAACAGCAAATAAACACATAGAGACAGAGATTGGATTGGTGGTTACCAGAGGGAAAGGGGGGAGAGAGGAGGGTGAAAGGGATGATTAGGCACATGTGTGTGGTGATAAATTGTAATTAGTATTTGGATGGTGAACATGATGTTATCTATGCAGAAATAGAAGTATAATGATGTACACCTTAAATCTATACAGTGTTATAAACCAATGTTACTACAATAAAAAAATTAATTAAAAAAAAAGAATAGTTGTTAAGTAGCAGGTATGTTGAAAGTCTCTATTCTCCCATAACATGAAGTGTGTTCCTAAAACTATCACTGCATTATGGAATTTTGGTCCCATGAAAATAACAGGGGGGAAATAGGTTCAGAGCAGCACATTTAAAACTGTGTAGTCTAATAAAACAATCCACTTTTAAAAATTAATAAACTCAATAAAAAGTCTGCCATTTTTAAGCATCTTAAATTCTTAATTAAAATTATGCTACAGTAAATATACCACTTTACCTTGACTTTTAAAAAGTAAACACATAAAGTTTCCTGGTGGATATGAGTCTGATGTAGCATTGTGGCTTTGAGTTACAGCGACAGGATGGAAGGAAGGACATTCTTAGGGTGAAGTGTCACAACAACAGAGGTGGATGGCTGTGACTCATTGTCTTGTTATTCCTTCTGCACCAGCTTAAAATAGAAACCCAGCTTTTGTTGTTTTGCCAGGTTCCTCTTTTCATAACAAAAAGCTATTTGTGTGGTTCCAAATAAGACCTAAGGCCATGAAAGTGCTATTCTGCTGCTCTCAGCATTATAGACTTTTCTTCAATCCATGGCGCATGCTTCTAATCCCCTTTAAAGCAAATGATGGCTCCCAAGACTTCTATTCTCCTTTCTTTTTGGTTCTTCGGGGTGGTCTCTGATGAAGCTTAGTGTGGGTTCCTTTACTCCCATTGCTCTCACAGTATCCCATCTTCTCAATCTTCTCCTCCACAAGCTTACAGCTTTCCTCATTTGTTTAGTCCCTGGGTTCTTATAACAGGACACACATTCATGTTGAAGATGCTACATTAAATGCTTTCATGAAGAAAAGTACACAAGCTCAGGAGCGCCATATGGACTTGCATTGCACAAGGGTAAATGGAAGTGAGAAAGCAGATGCGGTGTGTGGGGGTTTTGTGAATTCCTTCCAGGTCACTACTGGCATCTGGGCAGCATCTTCACATTCACCTGATATTACTCAGTGGCACCAAATATAATCACCTCACACTTTTAAATGGTTAACGTTATGCTATGTGAATTTTACAACAACCAAAAAAACTAAAATATCTATATCAGCTTCTCTTTTACCTCATGAAAAATCACATTATGAGCTAACATGATTTCACAGTTTAGTGATTATATTTCCCAGTTTACCTACCACATATGAATAAATTCACATATTACATTCCTGTATTGCAACAAAAGAAATCATACCTGTCATACTCAAACTTTCAGGAAGCCTTCTTAGAAATTCAGTTTGGGACACAAAGCTGGAAAATAGGATCTTGAACCACAGAGCAAGTGAATTTACTTGGAGGCTGAGGTTAGGGAATAGAATGGGATATAGATGGTGTCCAATAAGTTACTATTATTAACCATAAGCCCAATCCATGATTCTAATGAGATCCCCATGATGCATCCAAGTGTCACAACCCACTCTAGGCAGTTGGGACTGTTAGCATATTAATTACTAAAGAAACATTTATATGGACGGCTGAGAGACCAGACTTGAATGTTATATCTCTAAAGTGCTTGTGTGAGAGGCAAGGAAGTTTAGAATAATCAGAAATGCTTTCTTTACCTTTTCCTTTATAGGAATGCACACCCATTCATTCCAGAAATAGTGACTGAGTAACAAGCACTGACTATGTGTCAGCTTGATCAAGTATAACCATGTATTCAAGAGGCTTAGAGTCCAGTGCAGATGAAAATACAATTCAGTGAGTTAACTGCCAACGGTGCAGACGATGAAAGATAATATCTGTGTCTCTAACTCCCAGGGAACCATCCAGCTGGGATTACTTCGGGGTTGGATCCAGGAATCCAGGTCATGCCAGCTCTGCACACAGATGAGCACAAATTCTCACGAGGGGAAGCAAAAGAGTGCCTGTAAGCAGAACTGAGAGTTCCCTCCAGAAACAGTTCTTTGTCTTCCCTGCATGGGGACACATGAACAATGGAGACCCCATAGTTCGTGACAATAGAGCAAGGACATCATAATTTTTAGACTGAAACATTTTCAAAGCTGGTGTTTCTAATCAGCATAAGTGACTCTCAATAGAGCACTCATAGGAATCTCTGACTTGAATCAAAACATACCCCCACATATCTAGTTGAAGTATAGGATTGTTAGAAATAAGCTAATTCATAGTTCTCAAAGTGTGGTCCTTGGACCAGCAGTGTAAGCATCATTTGTTAGAAATGCAAAGACCCCATTCCAGACCTATTAATGAGAAATTCAGGGATGCAGCCCAGAAATCTGTGTTTTAAGAAGTCCTCCAGGCAACCCTGATACTCGATAAAGTTTAAAACTACCAAGCTATTTAAAATTAGAGGACAAGTGCTTAATTTTGTTAATAGAGTAGTTATCTTAAGCAGTTCTCTTGGACTTTGTCTGCACAACAGAATTGGCTGTGTGTCAAGGAAGTGTCTCCTTTGCAACAAGAGAACCATGCCTTTGGTGTAGAGGAGTTGCAGGAGGTACTCCTCATCCAGCTCATGGCAAAAGGACATTGAGATAGTAAATACAATTTAAGAAGAAAGGAGGCCAAAAAAAGAAGTCCCCTGTTTTGTCGCACTTCTCATGCCCTAAGATGGGCATCTGTCTAACGTGACCTTGTACAGCTTAGCCTATAGCCAGTTGCTCTCGCAGAGTGAAGAGACAGGAAGGATAAGGAGGAGAAATGTGAAGTTGTGGTGATGGAGACATAGCAGGGGACCATGGGGGAATAGCCAGGCCTGGTGTCCTCCTGCACCTCATGTAGCACGTTGACCTGACTTACGACTTTAAATGGAATGTCTAGTGAGCCAGTCTGGCTATCATCTGGGAGGAGGAAGAGGTTCCCGTGTTAAAAATTAGGTAGATTGCATTCTGCATTCCATTGCACAGGACTATAGCAGAGTTATAGAGTTAGCAAGGGCAGACAAAGTGTCAAGGATGGAAACATACAAATTAGGAGCAAAATTTGGATACTTCTGGAGAAAAAAACCCAAGCAAAATAAACTCACCAGGTGCATTATTTCACCTTTACATTTTTAAAATAAACTTTAAGAGATAGCTTTACAGAGACCTAACAGTTAAACTTGACTCATATAACCAGAGTAAAGTTCCCAGGTGTCAAACAGGACCTGGGCATATGTGATCTTTCTACTGGATTCATATCATGCTCACTATACCTCCACATGTTCCATCATTACCATTTCCAACAGCCAAACTAAGGGGTGTACATACAAACTTGAATTTGTTTTGACTCAATGAGAAGTTGCCAGTAAGATTTCAATTTAATAAGAGCCTGCCTAGGCTTTTCTGACTTTCTTTCCTTTATCCATAAAACAGTCTTTGTCAAATCTGGCCCCATCTCATATATACCTAAACAAAGGTGGAGAAAATCGGAGTTAAAGTCACTGATAAGAGGGGAGAGGATGTGCATCTCCAAATTCACAGCAGAGACACATTCAGGGAATGCTTAGGTAGCAAAGAATGTCTAATAGAATTCAGAAGTTCCATATTTTTCTTATCCCCTTTTCCTCACCTGTCCAACCATTAATGCAAAAGAGGCTCTAGGGCAGCTACCCCAAGGACGCAAATGGTCACTTTCTGCCTGTCCAAAATATCCAGCCTAAAGATGGTAGCAAGTAGAGAAGTGGTGCTGGGCTCTGGAGGAAAAATATGAAAAATGTCCTCAGATTTATCCCTGGTACTGCCATTCATCTCTACCATGCTATGCGTATCAATATGTTTACTGAGGAATTTTCCTTTTAAACATTTCATTAGGATCTCTTCAACCTTATCCACATTTTATTTGTCCCTCCTAATGAGGAAGGAGCTGACCAGCTTACCCACAACCAAAAGGAAGGTCCTGGAACCTTCTAAGAAGGGAAGTAGGCCAAATCACATCTAAGCTTGGTAATGCTCAGCTGATTCTAGCTTGCATTATTGTTGGAAATAAAGACTTTTTAGTCATACAAGTTGGAAGCAAAGAATTAATTAATGTTTTAATTACAATTAAAAGTGCTACAAAAGACACTGGGTTATATGAGACCCCATAAAGGGGAGTTGTCCTTTGAGGTCATGGGCAACTTTGTTGCCTTTTTGAGGTCACAGGCAACTCGCGTATTTACTGGTGATCTACCTGATGAATAAGTGTTAACCGGGGTATGTGCAGGTGTGCAGACAAAGCAGGGAGGGATAGCAAGCGTTTAGGCAGAAGATAAGTGAGAAGCAGTGGGTGCATGGAAGGAACAGGAAGGTGACTGGGAGACCGGAGCGCAGAAAGTGAAGGGGGGAGTAGAAAGGGGTGAGGTGGAAAGGTAGGGGGGCCACATCATGCAGGCCTGGTGGGGGGGGAGTTTGCATTTTATCCTGTGAGCCATGGGTCTCTGGGTGCTCAAGGCTGCAGTGGTGCTGCATGCTCAAGAGCAGTGCAGACTGTTGCCCAGCTGCTCTTCCAGGCAGCATGGGCTCTGGCCCTCTGGGGTGAGGTGGAGAGGGCTCATGTGTCCCCGTGCTCAGAGCACTCCTTTGGGTGGCCCGTGCTGGTCTTGGCACAGGGGTTTGGCTCACTCGCAGACAGCCCATCCAGCTTCAAGGCTTAGAATAACCATTTCGTGACTTCAACTTAGCCTGTCTGGATCGCACTTTGAAATGCTCTCTTGCCATCCTATAGGGAAGCTGCTCCCTGGCCCCAGGAGAAGACTGGTGGTGGTGGGGATTGAAGCAATAGGAAGACTTCTTCCTCATACCTGGTGAATATAGCCAGACACCCAACCAGTGAGGCCAGACTGGAAGTGCCTAAATCCTGCTTACCTGAACATGGTGGCATTTTTCCAGAAGTTCATGTGCCCAGTTTACAGTGTGTCACCATGGAATCTGGATCACAAATTAGTCTGCCTTCGATTAATACTTCATAAATCATGTATTTTGGCATTGTCTTTTGGGTTCCCCTTGGGACACAGCTGGATGTAGAATTCAATAAATAGCCAATAAGTTACATTGAATGGCAACCCACAGATGGGTTGGTCTGAGTGGAGGGTCACTTGGTGCTGCACGTCCTAGCTGATGTCGTGTGCCTACACATGTTGGTGAAACATATTGCTGCTGACCCCCTGAGGCCCCTGGCTACTGTCTGAACACCAGCCTCCTGTCTGACTCATTTCATGAAGTTCTGGCTTCTAGGCTACTCCATCTGGAAACCGCCATACATAGTCATTTAATACATGCAGGGGGTCAAGTGAAACCTTCATTAAAGATGTAATAAAGGCAAGAGAAAGAGACGACAAGAAAGGGAAAGGAGAATAATAATAATAATAGTACACACCATGTATTGAGCACCCACTCTATACCAGATGTTTTACAAACATAATTGCTCATCATGACTCAATTCCTGCAAGGTTAATGTTATTGCTTCCATTTAACAGATGAGGACAGTGGAGCTCAGGGAGGTTCAGGGACCTGTCAAATCCCCACAGTCAGAAAAAGGCAGGTCTGGGGTTCACATCTGACAATTATGCCATGCTTCCATGCAGCGAGGGAGGAAGCTGGTAGCATTGTGAAGACAAAAGCCCAGCTGCTCTGCACCAAACCTCTGTATGCCCAGGGTACTTACCACGCACACTGCCCACAGCACTCTTGTCCACATCTGTCTGTGGTCCCAAATATCCTGCTCTCCCTCTCACTCCCCTCCCTAACCCCACCGTAAGAGAAGAGATGCATTCCAGATCACTATCCCCAGCTTTTCATCCCTCTCTCCAGTTTCCAGGCATTTCCTTCTTTAAAATCATCACTACATCTGGGATGATGGGAAATCAGCACTGGGCGGTAATGGCCTGCCCCGGAGATTCCCTTAAGGAATTTGGAGCTGGGGTCGAGTGGGTGAGCAAAATCATGGCTTCAGGCTTTCCAAAGACCTTCAGCAGGCTTCCCACAGTGGCCAGGGAGTGGAGGCAGATGAAATGATAGTTTGAAACCCCTGGAGGCCTTAGCCTCTGCCTCTTAATTAATTGAATACTGCCCATTTAGATGACTGGAGTCTCAGTCCCTCAGATGATGTTAATAGAGCCTGAAATCAGAAGCCTGTCTCAGAGACAGAGATGGCATTACAGATAATGGTGGGTGGCAGCAGTGGGGATCAGAGCCCAAACGAGGTCCTAGAATAATCATCAAATCAAAGGAGATATGTGCTTAGTAAGGAGAGGTGAGGAAGAACTTGATGCCAGGTATGCAGCCTGGCCTACAGCCGGGAGAGCTCTCCAACTAGAAGATAAAGGAGCTGGCCCTGGGGGCGATGCCTGAGCAGCCATCCACAAAGTGGTCCAGGCCAGCCCTGACACTAAGACATCAAAAGATGCATAACGAGCAGAATTTGTATTTACCAGAATCCTCTAAAGGTAAGGACTGTATGTAGGGGACCCAAAATTCTGATAATAAGCTTGGGGTGAGAGTAGGGAGCCCCTAAGGGACATGGTGGAGTCACAATACATAACGGCAAAACTGACTTGTAAAAAAGACTCTAAATCCAATTAATTGCCAAGAGCTTTCCTTTCATGAATGGGATGTGCAAGTTGGGGACAAGAGTAAAGAAAGGCTGCTTACTGCCACCCAGCTGTCTTCCTTCCCTGTATTTCTCCCATGTGTCACTTATCCTCTTATGGTTAGAAGGGGCTCCAGATTGCTTGCCTGCCCAGAGTGTCCACATGTCTCTCTTCAGCCTCAATGATGGGGCAGTTGCAAAGTACAGTCTTATAATATTGTTATGGAAATCTTTGTACCACTTAAATGTCAGGGCCCTAAAATAAACCCCCGATTACCCCCTTCTTTGCTGCCCTGTTGGGAATTGGTCTGCCTGACCAGCACACCCTCTGTTGGGAACTGGTCTCTCTGACCATCACACCCTCCCTCCATGGTACCACTTGGGGCCAGTGATAGTTAACAGGACTGCCAACAGCATGAGTGTGGTCCATACCTGACTCATCTCTGCAGCACCATCTTAACTTCTGTTGTGTACAATTCTTTGTTAAATGTGTAGATGTTTAGATGGGCAAATGATTAGATGCATGAATAACTGGATGAATAAATGAGTGAATAAATATGCAACATAGCTACCTAGGGTAAGAGATGAAACTATTACCTGGGGAACATCTTTCTCTATGCAAAACTACAACAGACACAGTTGAGAATGGAACCCACATCTTGGATCTTGCTCTAATTACCTGAGCTTTTCTGCCCAGAAAAACACATCCTGGCATTGATTAAGCCTGCCTTGCATGGGCCCGTTACTGTGGTGATTATGGCCACACTACCAAGGCACCTCTTGAGAGCAGACCTCTTGGAAGGCAGGTGGCTGGAGATTTCCACTGACTTGTTCTTTTTTTTTTCTTTTCAGATTATCAAGGAGGTCCCTCCACCCCCTGCTGAGGAAAGTGAGGTGAGTGACCAGAGCAGGGTGCAGCCAGGTGGACAAGGTGCAGAGTGAGGCAGAAAGGTGGCTAGGCTGGCCCACAACTCAGGCCCATGCAAAGCAGAGCTGTCAGGTCCAGGCTCCCTCTGCATATGAAGCAGCAGGGAGGGAGGTCTTTGGTTCTTTCCTAACCAAAGATGAAGAGGAACTGAACGAAACTGTCAGCCATAGACAGAACGGTTTGGAAGGTTTTCTACTTCAAAGATAAAATGTGAGATGCATACAGAAATGTTTTTATCAATGCAATTATTTGGAGCCCCAAGGTACTGATTTTTCTTCTAAAATAGACACTTTAGGGTTCTCTTCTCCCTGCAGACTTATGCTTTATGTGTGTAGATCAGGGCAAATTTGCCACATCCTCCAAATAATCAATGATTCTAGGAACAGCCTGATGCTGAATATTTCATTTTTCTTTAATTTAAAACAATATTACCTAAAGATTTGCCAGACAGTAATGAAAATATACTGCAGGGGGATATGCTAATATACTGGCCTTGCTCTCGAATCTTCATCATTTGAAAGAAGAAAAAATATCTTAGACTCCAACATAAAATGGGCAGTAAGCAGTTCTGGTGCAAGTGTGGCCTGGGGTAGAATATAATGGAGGCGTTAAGGGCTAACATGAGGAGGAGTATCCCTGGGCAGGAGTGCCCGGCCAATGGCTTTCCTGATCCTCTGACCACTCCCAGGATAGCTGGCCTCCCTGGATGCAATGCTCACCAATTTAGAAGCCAGGGTACAGGTCTGAAAACTTAGTCGGACCAAAAGATATATTGATGAGGTTTCAAGTTCATTGTTCTCAATCCCTAAGGTCTGCTGTGTGCAAACCAAGCACCACCCCCTCACCATTCCTCTTCCCAATGCCTTTGTCAAGTTTCCTCCATACAGAAAGAACAATGATTAAATTTAAAATTCCATGTGGCTCTTATATCCTGAACCATATGCATGTAAGCCAAGGGATTTAATAGCTGCAATCAATTAAAGCACATCTTGTTGGAATGCTAACTTTCTGCCCAGAAATCAAGGGAGGAAATTACATTGCTGTGCATAGAGGAGGGAGGGAAACAACACTCTTTACATCCACAAAAAAGCCTTTTCTTAGTTCTTCAAGAGAAAGCACCGGGGCTAGTTCCACGGGTTCCAATCTGGCTGTGTTTCTGTGCAGCTGTCTCTTATACTCCCAGAGAAAAATAGGGCAAAAAGCTCTCTTGATGAGGTTGCTATTCGCCCTGAGGTGAAGAATGTTCCCTCCCCTCATTATGTTCAAGTAGAGGAGTTGTTGCCCTTTCTTTTGGTGCTGGCTCTGCGTTTGCCTTTGCAAGGTGACGTGGCAGCCACAGTGGCCAAGGGGACTTAGATACAAGACTGTGGGGTGTGGTTTACCCAGAGCCCAGCATCTAGCATAGGGCTCCACACACAGAATAAGCTCAATAAGTATTTGTAGAATGAAGTGCTATACCCAACACCACAATTTTGGAGGGGAAAAAAAAGCCCAAACCAGAAAACCACCCAGAAAGAATAGCTAAAAGCAAGAGAAGAGAAGTAGTTGAGTTTTTGCAGTTTCATCTAATATTCTTATAGAAGTTGTACTTTCATCTGAAGAAGACAGATCTAGTTTCTGAAAGAGAATGACAACCTCAGTGTACTTGAGATCCAAAGGTTGTGTTAGACGTAAAGGAGCTTCCGGGCTGGCAGGGACAGGCTCTAGGCTGTGCTGATTAACTTAGCATGTGTGTTGGCCCGGAAAGTTCCTTGGCCCTGTAAGTTAAGAAGCCTTAATCTCCTTCCTAATGTGTTTTGGCCGAAAAAAAATAAATCCCAGAGAAAGAGATAACATAACTTAGCCCATACAAAGTATTTTACGTAATGCCCTGAAAATCACAGTCTGAATCTAGACAACTTTCTCCACTCCAGCTCCCCATGTTCAAATCCCACCCGTCCTTCAAACACAGCTAGTGTGCTACTATCTCCACAAAATATACTATAATTCCTACCATCAGGATGAATTTCTCATGTCTCCCTTCTCTGCATTCCCAGGATATTTTACTTACTCTTCTTTCTGCATCCAAGTTTAAGACCATTAGCTATTTGAAGGTCAGAATCTATAGCTAATTAATCTTTGATTTATCCCCAAAGAGCTTAACACAGTGTCTAACACTCAATTAATAGCCATATGAAGTCAAACACTCCCTGCCTTATATATAAACAAGTTAAGTATTACTTATCCAAACTTTCATCAGTTCTATAAGCATCATATCCTAAGGGAGGTATATCTACTATTTAAATAACTAAGCTTAGAGAATGAGCACAACCTTATAATGAGCTTTCAGTGACCCTCTTTAATAGGGAATATCAAAATTCATAATATAAAAAGTCATGACTTTTTGAGATTCCATCCAACCCACAGTGATACCTCTGTATAAAGAGAGGACAAAGAAAAATTACTTGAAATTTTGAGATTTCAACAAAAGCAAGGAAGTTCAATTTTAGCAACCAAGAAGGGCATTTCCTGGGTTAAGAGTCTTCTCTAATTGGCAGCAGAGTGAGGATTTGTCATTCAGTCTCTAGTTATTGCAAATAATTGGCAGTTTATTGGTCCTGTGGGCAATGCCTGAGCACCCATGGGAGAATTCAATAATGGAGTACATTATCCAAAGGTTTAGTTCTAAATATAATCACCTTCCATGGATTTTCTAGGTTTGAGAGGGAGGGATGCGTATTAAAGTTATTGATCCTAGGTGGGCATACAATTAACAATAAGTGCCCGGCTTTGAATGATGAACTCATTTCCAGGCTTACTATCATGCTCACTGATCCTAACAATTTCTCTGTGGCAAGAATTTTTCAGATGGGAAAACTGAGCTATGGAAAAATTATACAACTTGTCTAGGACCAGACAAGTTGAATTCCCTAACAGCAGCAGGCCTGGTACCCCTCACAGATAGCCAGAGTAGCCTTTCACTCTGGAGGGGTAAAGGACCAAGCTACTGCCAGGCATCTTCTTTCCAGTGGACATCAAATCACACTCTCATACACACTTTCACACACATGCATGAACATTCCAAACAGAAGCCCTAGAAGTCCCAGAAGGCCTAGAATTCAGTATTCTCTTTTTCTTTGTTTTGTTTGTTTGCTGAGGAAGATTAGTCCTAAGCTAACATCTGTTGCAATCTTCCTTGTTTTTTTGCTTGAGGAAGATTAGCCCTGAACTAACATGTGTGCCAATCTTCCTCTACTTTGTATATGGGTTGCCGCCATAGCATGGCTGACAAGTGGTGTAGGTCCACGCCCAGGATCCAAACCCAGGCGGCCAAAGCGGAATGCACCACCAAACGTAACCACTACACCATGGGATGGCCCCAGGATTCTATATTTTAATGGTTAAAAAAAGGAATGTTGCTTCTAAAAAAATAAACACACTATTCTTTACTGAGAATACAGGACAATCATTGCATTGTCCTTAATCATTGTGTGTATGTGCACAGATAGGATGGTACCATGATGTTAAATGAAACTCAGAATGGGGAAATCTTAAGTCAGTTGGAAATTTTTGTATTTACAAACATAAGTGTTGCTGCACTCTTCTGACCTGCCAATTCATTCCTAGGAATTCATCTCCAAGACTGACATAAGGATGACCCTTCTGGCTTATTCCCAAACACTTCAGATGAGAAAGTACAGTCAGTTCTACTTTAGGTTCTGCCCTCCAGGGCCTCCTGGGCCTGGGAGTTTCTGTGACCTTAGTCCTTTACTTCATGTCATTACCCTCACCCTTACTCCTCTAGAAATGTAAATGATCTTGTTGACAGCTGTATTCCCTTTATTTTTCTTAAGATATAACACTGTGCTGGCAAGCAGTGGGGGCTCAACTACAGTTGCTTGAGTGAGTGAATGAAGGAATGGAAAAATAAATGGCCCTCGTTTGGGGCTATATAGGGCTTATAAGGGTTTAAGACGTGTTACAGTTCAATGAAATTTAAAATGAATTCAAAGATTGATTTAAAACTATTTCCTTGGGGGCCGGCCCGGTGGCGCAGCCCCGGGTTCGCGGATTCAGATCCCGGGCGCCAGCGGAAGCACTGCTTGTCAGCCATGCCGTGACGGCGTCCCATATAAAGTAGAGGAAGATGGGCACGGATGTTAGCCCAGGGCCAGTCTTCCTCAGCAAAAAGAGGAGGATTAGCAACGAATGTTAGCTCAGGGCTGGTCTTCCTCACAAAAAAGAAAAATAAATAAAACTATTTCCTTGGGCTTGATTCTGTTTCAATTATGTTCTCCTTTCTGTAGATAGTTCTCACTGGTACCTACAGTGAATTGGGGGTTGAGAGCCTATTTTGGTCAAACTGGCCGTCTGGCTCTTCTGGCAAATGGAAATCAGAGAAGCAGGAATGTTAAAGAACTTGTAGACTGAGTCTGGGAGGGCCACCATATGCACAGCTCCAGGGGGCGCTATTCACACCAAGTCTGTGGAGTTGTCTAGTGCACATTCTATATGGAGGAGTGAAGCAGCCCTAGGATCAGAGATCTCACCCCTTCTACTTGCTAGTTTGCTTAATAACTAATAGTTAAATATTTGTTGAGTGAGTGAAGGTCAATACAAGGAGCTGTGGGGAACACATGAAGGGAGCATTGAATTCTCTGGGAAATCAGGGAGTTTGTGTGTGTGTGTGTGTGTGTGTGTGTGTGTGTGTGTGTGTGTGTGTGTGTGTGTGAGGAAGACTGGCGCTGAGATAACATCTGTTGCCAATGCCCCTCTTTTTGCTGAGGAAGACTGGCCCTGGGCTAATATCCGTACCCATCTTCCTCCACTTTATATGGGATGCCATGGCCTGACAAGCGGTGCATCGGTCAGTGCCCAGGATCCAAACCTGTGAACTCCCGGCCGCCAAAGCGGAGCACGCGAACTTAACTGCTACGCCACCAGGCTGGCCCCAAGAAATAAGGGAGTTCTTCACAGAATAGGTTACATTCCAGTAATACCTTAAAAGATGGGTAGAAGAAGTGGAGGAAGGTTGTTTCAAGCAAATGGAACCATGAACGTTGAAGCATGGAGCTGTACAAAACTCTAGCATGATTGGAAAGATCAGAAAGCTCAGTGTCTGAGGACAGCACAGAACTAATCCAATTATGGGCTAACCTATGTGTGCATCAGACTTTATATTCTAGAGCTATTTCCTCCTAGAGCAGGACTGTGACCGAGGGCATGCCCAGATCTGCCTGAGGACAAGCAGGTCAGAATGGGCCTCCACCATTTGAGTAATGTGCTGCCACTTGTGTTACCCAAACATCAGCCAACTGGACGTCTGGGGCAACCACATCCTTTAAGACTTAAACATAACTTCCCTTGAAGGAAACCAGCATCCCTCCCTAATCTCTGTGGTTTCTCCAGGCACCACTGACTCTTTCTTACTTCTTGCTCCTTCTGCCATATCTCCTCTTCTTCCTTTGCTAGACACCATCTAACAAACCCGATTCCCCAAAGGCACCACTAGCACAAGGCCATCCGAGTAGGGACTTTTACTGAAAGTTTAAAAGTATGGGGTGGTTACAACACAGTGCAGCCAACGAATAACTTCTGACAGAATATTAAACAGCCTCTTGTTTACCATCCCTGTCATTTCTGCTACTGGGAGGTTCTTGCCATCTGCTCAGGTGGGCCCTGGCAGTTGGCTACTAGCTCAGTTCCACTCTTTTTTGCTCATCTTCTGCTGACTGCCCACAAACCCTGGTTCCTACTACTTTGCTCACACAAAGCAATTCAGCTTATCTAGTCGTCCTCCAATAATCACAGAAGATTTCCACACTGATGGTTTTTCCTCTCCCAAGAGCCCGTATACTTAATTAGATGTAGAGATTCACCTAAGGTGCTGCCGATTTTCTTAGTGGACTTGCTGGGGACTGAGATTTTACTCCATCAACTTTTGGCCAAATACATGAAAAGACACATCAAAGATTCCCTTCTCTTCTGAAGATTGCAAAACTCTCCCCATCTCTAGAATGTGTAAACAGAGCCATGGTAACTGCAGGGAAATTCTGACTCTCCCGTTGGTCAAACCCTGGGCCTTTGTGTTGTCTTGTGTTGTTGTTGTTTGAGTTTGGCAGGCAAGCTCAGGTCAGGGGATTAAATGGCAGGCTTGACGGATCAGGAGCATGTGGAGCAGATTTAAGTCCCGGCATTTCCTGTTGTGGGACTCCGGTCCTTGCACATGCGCAGTAGTCTGGCCCGGCCTTACCCAGGCACAGCACAGAAATAGAGCCCGCAGCAAGTCCTGGGCGGGAGGGAAGAAATGGGAGGGAGGGCAGCTCAGTGTGCAAGTGCGGGGGACGGGGGGAAATCCCTAAACAAGGCATCGGGGAACCAGACCGGAACCAGACCAGAACGTCAGCCTCATTGGTTTCTTCATTTCTCTGGATCTGACTCTCCTTTTCTGTACAATGAAAAGGCTCAATTAGATGGTCTCTAATGTTTGTGCTCCTGTCCTTTAAAAAATTAGGAGACTCATGAGACCATTTCAGTCCCCTGTTGAATAAAGCAGCTTGATTCTTGGAGTTTCTTGTGTTCTTGGTGCTGTTATGTTCTGTTTGGGATGATATAATTTCAGTGTTGTCCTTTGAAAACTCTAGTAGACCAGGGAGCCCAGGCTTTTTCGACCCAAATTTCATATATGACACACAGGCACACTCTGGTGTAAAGTTTAACCATCTGTGTAAGATACCTAAGGTTCCTGGTTTGACATCATAAGCCCTCTGAAATTATAGTATAAGGTAAAATACTGTGAACTATACTATTTTCTTGTTTGGGGTTTTTTCCCCTTTGTTTTTATTTATTATTTTGCCATGTTTTGTAGTTGTGAATCTTCAAAATTAGCAGCTACAAGGGGTGAGAAGTAGAAAACTAGTATTCATTTGATACCATCAAATGACTGGAAAAGCAAATGCAAAGGAACAAAACCCAGAACTTTACCAACACTGACAAACAATCAAATGAGAATGAGGCTGCCTGGGCTCACATCCAGCTCTGCTTCATACAATCTCGGTGACCTAAGTCTCTTGACCTCTCTGTTCCTCCTCTCTGCCTTGGGCAGAATAGCACTACCTACCTCACTGGCTGGCTGTGGAATTACAGGGTTAATACAACCACTTAGAGGAGTGACTGGCACATACATAATAGAGGCTACAGAAATCCAACTGCGGTTTCACGAATTCAATAGGTGTCTATTGAGCACCTACTGTGCACCAGGCTTTGTGCATGGCTTAGAATACAAGGGTCAATGGAAGCCACTGTGCCTTCCGGGCTCACAGTTCCATGGTGAAGAAGGACAGATCTGTTTTAAAAAGAGAGAGAAGGAGATATTGACCCAAATGTCAGCTGCCAGAATGTTGCAAGTCCCCTGGTCTGCTGTAATCACTGTCCTTTAAGATATATTAAAATTTTTAAAAAGAAGCATGCCCATCCCAAGCACAGCAGGTCACCCAGGGAGCCTTAATGTGTTACTGTGTTCCTGTTTTTCTTTGTTGCCTCTGGCTCTGCCCTCTCTTCTGCCAACCACTTACTCTTGCTTTGTACCTTGCCTCCTGCACGGATGCCCCTTTCTACATGGTGGTGGCGCTACGTAGGACTCCACTCTGAGTCTTCGACTCCCCAAATGCCCCCAACACAAAGCTGTGGGAAGCAGGCTTGTTCTGAGCAATTCCGTCCTCTGTGGCTCATTCTCCTGCTTTGCAGACCCCTTTTTCAGCTCCCTTTCTCTACCCAGGAGGGAAATCATGCCACCACCCTATAACCCACCCATGACTGTAGATGGCGATTTTTTCTCCCCACAACACAAATAATTACAGTGCTGGGATGAGGAGCAGTTGTACTAATTATCCTTCCCTTTTCCATCCACAAAGTTACAAGTTCCTCTTGTGTTCTACCTTCATCTTAAAAAATATAATAAGTGCTAACTTCTTCCCACTGAACTAAGTTGCAAACACTGAGTTAACTGCTTTATTTTAATCATCTCATTTAATGTAATTGTAAATTGAACAGATAATTCTTGGGCACCTACCATGTACGAGGTGTCCATCTAAAAGCTGAGAATACAATGGTAAACATGACAAATAAATGGAAGCTTCCTTGAAACTTCCATTCCAGCATGAAGAGACAGACAATAAATAAATATCAAGTCATGATAAGAGCCATAACTAAAAATAAAACAGATTGATGGAATGAAGAGACTGGGGCTGCTTTAGAAGGATGTCCAGGGAAGGCCCCTCTGAGGAGTGATGAGAAGGATCCAACCATGAGAAGACTGGGGAAAAAGCATTCCTGGACAAAGGGACAGCTTGTGCACAGGCCTCCAGACAGGAATGTGCTCAGAGTACTTGAGGGACAGAGGGAGGGCAAGCAGGCTGGAGTGCAGGGAGGAGGGGAGCATGAGAAGGAAGAAGGCTGGAGAGGTGAACAAAAACTCAAGCTTGCAGGGCAGAGTGGGGTTTGGATTTTATTCTGCTGCTTCGTGGAGAACGGGTTGTAGGCGAGTAAGAGGGCAGCAGGGAGGCCAGTTAGGAGGCTACCACAGTATCCAGGAGAAAGTCAGTGGGGGTTGGGACCAGGGTTGGGGTGTGGTGATGGGGGTGGAGTTGGAGATGTCACCGATCTGGGATCTTTTAGAAATAGGGTCAACAGACTTGCTGGCAAGGTGGGATGGGGTAGGGAAGAGGCAGTGGGGGAGAGAGTGAATTCAAGAGTGACTCCCAGGCTGTGGGGATGACTATGGGAGGAGCCAGTTTGAGGCGGGGAAATCAGGACTTCTCTTTGACATGGTATTGTTGAGATGTTTATTAGTCCCCAAGAGGAGACATCAGTGTCAACAGTTGGAGTTCAGAGGAGTCAGGGATGAAGATAAAAATTCGCGAGTCATCAGCATGTGGATGGGATTAGATGAGATACCCTATAGGAGCAGAGATGCAGAAGAGAACAGGTCTCAGGATTGCGGCCACAAACTGACCAGTTAGTACTACTTTCATTCCTACTTTGCGAAGAAGGAAAATCAGCTTACATAGGTTAAGCGATTCACCCAAGGGCCCAGTAAATGGTAGCCCCGGGGTTTAACCCTGGCAGTCTATTCCTGTCCACCCTGCCATAGTGGACACGTACATACAGCAGTGGTGCTTTCCTTTCTTCATGTGTCACAATCTCTTTGCAGGAAGAAGATGATGATGGTCTGCCTAAGAAAAAGTGGCCCACAGTAGATGCCTCTTATTATGGTGGACGAGGCGTAGGAGGCATTAAAAGGATGGAGGTAAGAGTACAGCTTAATGTATTTATATCTGTGCTGACGACTCAGTGATGGAAAACCCAAGCAAACTGGTGAAAGCTCATACTTGAGATCTGGTGGGGATGTGAATTGTGAGGCATTAGATGGAGAGATGACAGGTACAGCCTTTCAACTGCACACCCCCATGTCTTGCCTACCTTGAGTCGGAGCAATTTGTTCATCTGCCCAAACCCCCAGTGCTTTCTTCTGTCACCAGAATAAAATCCAAAGTTCTTGCCTGGGCCTGCAAGGCTGTCTCCACGGCCTGGACAATTCCTCCCCTAATATCCATCCACATAGCTTGCTCCCTCTTCAGCTTTCCCTCTTTCTCTGTTTCCACACCTCTCCTCTTCTGTGGCCCTCAAAGCCCAAAGGAATTGAGGATTGGGTAGCACTCGCATTACACGTCACACATGTGTGTGTGAGCCACGCTCTCCAGGGGCATCATATTTTATTTTGTCATTTCATTTTCTTGTATTTTATTTATTTTAGGTTCGTTGGGGAGAAAAGGGCTCCACAGAAGAAGGCGCTAAGTTGGAAAAGGCAAAGAATGCCCGAGTCAAGATGCCAGAACAGGAGTATGAATTCCCTGAACCTCGAAATCTCAACAACAACATGCGTCGGCCCTCTTCCCCACGGAAGTGGTACTCTCCAATCAAGGTGTGTCTCTTTCTACTCAAAAATCCATCCTCACTCCTGATAAAACACTTACATAGTAAGAATCAGACTCTTTTGGCATGATAAAATATCTAACCAAGTTCCAGATTATTGCAAAGGAACAAATTTCTAAAACCATGGACGTGAAGGTACAGGTACTTACCTTCCCAATTTCCACATTATCAAGGTTGAGAACTAGGCTTTTTAAAATTGCCGTGACAAAGAAGTGGAATGAGAGTGGATGATGAGTCAAGTTACCTGGGTAGTAACCCCAGAGGGTCATTATAAATTTCCATAACATCTTGTAACTTCATCGGTAGGCAATTTCACTATCTAACAAAAATGACAGGATTCCCTTTGATGCCTGATCTTTCTTCCTCTTGCCACAACATAAGCCCCTTCCCCTTTATCCGAGCCTCCCATTGGTGTACCGGGACATAGTGTGGATTGCGTTGGCCATGGGTCTAGGACTCACTCTTCCTGGCCGTGAGCAAAACCCCTTTCTTCTCCACTATTTCTCTCCTTCCCACAGTTCCAGCTCTTAAAACCCCTTCGACTTATCAGGAAGTTTAAGCCACAGGAGGCAGTTAATGCTTCCTGAGGCCTCTTTCTCTTCCTTTTGGGTGCAAATGTCTTTGAATTCATGTGATTCTTTCAACACTCTTGCTCTTCATTCTTATCCACAAGAATCTGCACTATGCCAATTGTTAGAGAGCACTAGAAAATCATAACTGGAAAGACTCTGACATATATGATCCCCATTCCCTCATTTCATACAGGAGAAAACAGAGATAAGCAAAGTCCTTGCTCTACCCAGGTCTAGAAGCCAACGCTCCAACTCAGGTCCACAGCCTCTGGTTCTGCACTGCAAACAGAGCTGGGCCAACTCCAAGGCCTCAAGTGAAAGACTTAATACAAGAGCTAGTTCTCATCACCACCACACACACATACACACACACACACACACACACACACACACACACGCACACAGCCTTACCCCTCTTCCAATGACAACAAAAATAATATTCATCATCCGCTGAGTTATTTGCTAATTTTAGAGCAGCACTTCTCCTATGAAATCAAAAGAAATAACCATTTTAAACAGTGGAGTGAAACTATATTGCTAGTAAACTCTTTTCAGCCAAGCTAGCTCATGCTCACGCTAATTGCAATGCGTTTTGATTTCATTTGCTGTATTTAAAGCAGTGACATTCTTTTTTAAGATAAGCCCCCCTGGGGCAATGGATTGAACTCTGGAAAGATGTGGGCGAAATGTAGCTTGCTTGACTAACAGCTGTTTGCTTCTAATTAATTCCTAATGTGGAACATGCAGTGGCGTGCATGCATGCGCAGACAGGAAGGAGCCAAATAGAATCTCAAAGATGAAAAAGAAGGGGGATTTTCTGTTATGTTGTTTTCAGGAGTCTGTACCTTGTGACTCATGCAACATATTTGGTTAGAGGCGGGTTTTCATTTCTGTAATCTTGGACGTTGAAAGAACATTAATTCTGTTTGAAGAAACCAATTTCTGCTTGAGAGCATGTCATTCCTCTATTAACTGGTGGTTTAGGACTGAGTTTTATGCAATAAATAAGGATATGGACAGCTAGAGTTAGAAATCTAAAAACACGCCCAACGCCCACTTGGAATTAGTATCAATTCAGTGAGTATTTGCTGTGCATCTACCATGTGCCAGGCACTGCCAGACACTAAGGACACAGAGGTTCTCAAACCTGACTGGGTAGCAGAGTCATCTGGGAGAGCTTTAAAAATATAGATTCCCAGGGGCTAACCTAGTGGCATAGTGGTTAAGTTCACGTGCTCTGCTTCTGGCGGCCCAGGGTTCCCAGGTTCGGATCCCAGGTGCGGTCTAACACCACTTGTCAAGCCATGCTGTCCCATATAAAGTAGAGGAAGATGAGCACGGATGTTAGCCCAGGGCCAGTCTTCCTCAGCAAAAAAGAGAAGGATTGGCAATGGATGTTAGCTCAGGGCTAATCTTCCTCACACACACACAAAAAAATACAGATTCCCAGACCTAATGTCTCAAACCTAATGACTCAGAGTCTCACAAAAGGCTTTCAAAGGCTCACTGGCCCTCGCAACTTGCCCGCTTTTTCTCATCAAGTGAAACTCCTATTTTCCCCAATGCCTCCCTTTTCAAATTTTACATCCAAACTCCCTAAGTGATACCCCTTTGTTACCCCAATTTCTGCTCCCTCCACAGCCCCTGCTCTTGAACTTACTCCTAAGTCAACGTGTTAAATCGCTAGCTCTCAAAATGTGGTCCCTGGATCGGCATCATCAGCATCAGGAACTTGTTAGAAAGGCACATTATCAGTCTCCAACCCAGATCTACTGAATCAGCAACTCTGGGGGTGGGGCCCAGCAATATGGGTTTTAACAAGTCCAGTTAAGAAGTTGTCATCGAAGTTTCCAGCCAGCTTTCCATAGGAGGCTCCCTGAGGGCAGGTTCCCTTTGGTACCTGGCAGAGAGGCCATGATCCTTCCTTGGTGATTTGTCAAGTCTCAGCAAGGAGACCCACGTTAGGTTTCACGTGGGGTCTGTTTTTACCACAAACACAACTGCTGTATTAATGTTAAGTGGTTGAGAATCTGAATGTCAAGGAATCACCAAAATCAGATGAAAAAGATCTGTGATGCTGGTGGACTTGCTAAGCACCTGAGCAGGACTCCCTTGTTAGGACATGAGAAAGTGTAAATGTCACTCTTGCTGGTGGAGCAGCTCATGCCAACACTTAGTCAGCTTACTCTGCTAGGTAGGAGATGTACAATAGCTCCTTGGTGTGATTGCTCGTGTTTATGAGTCTTCTCTCCACCAGATTTGACCCCCTGGAGGCACCAATTATGCTTCACTCATCTTTGAACCGCCACTAAATACCATTGTACCTGGCATAGAGTAGGGATTCCACCATCTCTTGTTAAGGAGCTGAGGCATGGGATATAATTAATGAAACCACTCCCAAAGCGTCATGCCGGTTAGACTATCTCCTGTGCCCCACAGAGATCACTTTGGTACTCTCAGTCCAAGGAAAGTGACATTCTTCTTGCCATCTCTTTGAGGAAAGGAAAGAAAAAGAGATCATCATATGTATATCTGGGCCGGGTAGGTGAGAAAAGGGCGGGAACAAGGAGGTTTGAGAATAGAAGGATAGAAATGAATTCAAAAGTCATGATGTGTTCTGTTTGTCCAGAAGAAGAAGGGCAGACTTGCTACCAGAACTTCAGCGTTCATACTCTTTAACACGATGCGTGCTCCGTGATGAGCACCATTTTAGCCACAGTGCCTACGGACATTCACTAGGCCTTGGACAAAACATTTAGCCTCATGTGGTACCATAAACTCTGCTTCCCTTTCCTGAACCCTCTCACCAGATTTGCCATGGTCCTAGCAGGATACAGAAGGCACACTCAAAAGGGTTGAACTAACATGGGTATAGGCAGGGTTAAAGGAACCTGCAGAGATAGTGAGGCACCCAGGGACTAGCAGCAGTGGGAGCTGTTACAGCCCTTGGCCTGAAGGGCAAGGTGGGGAGAGGGTATCACTGGAGCCAATGAGAGCTGCAGCCCTGGAGAAGAGGCTACCCAATGGACGCTGTGGCCATAGAGAGGGAGTCAGCAATCTAAATCTGCCCTGCCACCTGTTTTTATATGGCCCACAAGCTAAGAATGGTATTTATATTTTTAAGTGGTTATATAAGTACCTACATAATACCCCTGAGTTTGCCTCTTGACCTACAAAGCCTAAAATATTGACACTTTGGCCCTTTACAGAAAATGTTTGCAGACCCCTGACCTATAAGAATAAAGCCACTGTTGGAGGCAGGGAGTCAGGGACAGAGCAGAGGGAACAAATACCCCAACCTCTCCCTCATCTTGCCCTCTCACTTCCTCTGGTGCCACCTATTGGCCAAACCAAAAGGAAGCCAGACGATGCCATCTGTAGAGGTCAAGCTTCCAAGGCACAGAGCAAGGAAGGCAGAGAAACACAGAATGGATGGGGGCAGGTGGGTCATGGAGAATAACCAGTCCACTCTCTGCCCTCACTATAAATAGGGAGATCACCCCCACCTAGTGCAAAACTTTCCGGAGGTATTGAGGAGACTCCTAGTTCCCCAGTGAAAGTGGTCAAAAGCATATACATCTTTAAATGTATTGCATTCAGCTCACTTTGTCATGAAATAGAAATCATGAAATAGATTTGAGAAGCAGAGAAGCAGGTGAGCACATTTGCCAGGCAAACTCATTGGGAACTCATCAAGCAAGGGAGTCCAGAGTGGGCTTCTCTCCACCATCGCCCAGTCTAATTTAAGGCACTGACCACACTGACCACACTTCACCCTTTCCTCGTTCCAGGCTCATGACCAGGAAATTTTCTGATATTTGGCATGAATTTTCCTTTGCTTGGTTTTCACCCCCCGGATTTACAGCACCCCATGCTTCTCATTAAATTGGGACTGACCATTTCAGACAAGTTAAGTAATGCCCAGATGTATGGCCACCAGAAAGATTAAAACCAGGACTGTTTTCAGGTTTGCTGGAAGGCTTGCAGCCTTGAGAGTAATGATTTTTCTCCTTTTCCAGTAGCTCTTCCATGTGACTGGAAATGACAGAAATGACAGCAGAAGGACAAAAGCCAGACCCTACTGGCCAGGCAGACCGGCTGTTCTCCACAAGAGAGCCAGACCGTGAAGGAGCAGGGTTAGCCCACACTGCTTGCAGGGCCTGGGCGGGTGGTGGTCTTCTGTTCACTTTCTGTCAGGCCGGCCTGTCACCCCTGGCCTTAAGCACCTTGACCTCATAAGCAAGCAGCATTCAGTCCTGAAATTTTTGTCCTGGATGAAGCTGTATGTAGCCCAGTAAGACACACCAAAGCCATAAGTGTTGTCGGATGGGCTGTTGATGTTGAACAGACTTTTTCTGTCCCTCTCTGGCTACTTTTTAGAACAGCTCCAAACTTTTTTTAAACAAAGACCAAAAGGAAAAAGAACACAACAAAAATTACCCTGTGCAAGTGTGTGTGTGCGTATGTGTGTCTGTGTGTGTGTAGGGAAAGTTTCCAACTTTATGCATTAATTTATTTGAGCGGAAGCATGGGTCATAATATTTACCATATATTTTAAGTTGTAAAAGTTCGTGTTAGTCTATAATGGCCCTATAAGTTGAACTAGCCTCAAAATTCTCAACCTCTGACTAACTTCCAACCAGCGGAGGCAGACAAACCAGAAGAGAAGACACAGCTGCTGCCTGGCCAAAAAAAGAAAAAAGGGAAAGAAAAGGAAACCCAGCCACAAACCCCATGCACCAGGGTGCTTTGAATGAATGATGGCCGCATAAACCTTCCCAGCACAATCTTATTGTTTAGGAGGAAACAAAAGCCAGAGTTTACATAGGACTTCCAGTTTGCCTGCCTTTGTAGATTGGACATTATTGTCTGAGGCTGAGGTACAGTTTGGGAGCCTGGAACTGGTAAATTTCTCATTTTATAGTCAAAATGTGTCAACTTCACATGAAAGAAAGCTATTTTTAAACGTCAGCTCATACCGTGACAGAGGGTCCCCAGGTTGGCGGGGAAATCTTTCAGCTTTACAGAAGCCGTTGGGCATTTCTCCTGGGGAGTGAGGACCAGTGTCTTAAAATGTGTCCTGTGGAGAGGCCTGTGCCTGATGGACACTCAAATCTCAGATAAATAGTGGAGTCAACTCAAAGACTCCTCCCCAAGCCTTGGGTAAAGCCCAGGGACTGGTTGGAAGAATCCTGAGGCTCTTCTGGCCCCAAAGGGATGTTATTAATAAGTCCATTAGCTACCGTCTTGAAATGTCAGGTTTCTGCCTACATTCAGAGAATGAAGGCTCCAAGAGTCTTTGTTATGAGCTTTTGTTTGACTTAGAGGGCTACTTTTTTATCCTCTTCTTGGTTGTGAACACTCTTTTTCTAAAGCTTACTTCAACCCTTGCATAAATAGCTACCTGATGCAGGGGTAAAAAGAGTTATAGGATGTGTAGATTACCCAGGTTGTTTTCTGTGCCACAGAGTGGGGACTTTGGGTTCATTTGTGGAACAGTTAGAACTCAGAACACTGAGGGTACAGCTGGAACTAGCTAGCTCACCTGGTCTAGAAGAGCCCAACGACAGCAGCTCACCTGGATGAAGCACCCACCTGGGTGACCACAAGTCAGGCACAGTTCCAAGGGCTTTCCGTGCACTCCCTCTTTTATTTTTCACAACAACCCTCGAAAGTAGAAACTACTGCTACTCCCATTTTACAAATGGAAAAACCAAGGCACAGAGAGGTTAGGTAACTTGCCCAAATTCACACTGCTAGAAAGATGTTTCTTGGGGTTTTTTTGTATTAACTGCAGTTGTATCCATTTGGGCTAGCAATGAAATCCATTATTAATCAAGTAGGAGAGAGGACAGGGAGCCTGGAGGTAAAAGACCAGTCAGGAAACTATCCACAGAAAGAGGGAAAGATCATGAGGACCCGGACCATGGCAGTCACCACGGAGACGGTGGGGCAGGGGTGGACAGGAAGAAGCAACAGGAGAGCTGTTACAGAGAGAACATCCACCATCCTGCTCAAAGTTGCATATGAGGAGGTGGCAGAGGGAGAGGAGGTGAGAATGATTCTCTGTGTCAGCTTGCCTGTCTGGATGTTGGCGGTGCCATGAACCAAGGCAGGGTATGCAAAGAGGAGCAGGTCTGGGGAAATGCAGTTCAATTTGTGCTGTCTGGTTTTCAATACCTGTGATATATCTACCTTACAACTAAGATTTGGTAGGTAACTGAATACCCAGACCCAGAGCTCAAGAGAGGACTAAGCTGAGGACAGAATTTGTGAGCCCTCAGAAGACAGGTGGACGTTCAGCCCTTGAGACTAGACGAGAATTCTCAGGGTGAGCACTCAGCCTGAGGGGTGAGAATAGAAAAGGGCCAAGGGGAACACCACTGTGTCAAGTGTAGGTGGAAGAGGAGCAAAAGAGGCTGAAAAGGACGAATCAGAGACGTGGGAAGGAGCAGGCAGAGGCTGATGGCACTGAGGCCAAGGGAGAGTGTGTAGAAGGGAGAGGCCCTTCAGCTCTCTCAGAAGAATCAAATAAAATGAGGCCCAAAGGTGGCCAAGGCATTTGGCACTTGCGATGCTGTGGGTGGCCTTAGTGAGATCAGCTTCGCTGGAGCGTTGGGGCCACCAGCGTTGGGGTCTGCCACAGAAGCCAGACCATGGCATGCTGAAGAGGAATGAGGAGTGTGGCTTGAGGGAAAGGGGGAAAAGGGGTTGGCACAGCACAGAATAGAGGACGGGTAGATGCATGCTTGTGAAGTCCACATTATTGGACTCTTACACTCTACGTTACATTCTTTTCCATCTTCCCACAGAGCCTCCTGAATTATCATTTTAATGACTTTACTGTGGTCATAAATAACATTTAATGAATACTTTCTATGAGACAAGGACCTGACTTCAATAACTAATTGTCAGCCTTATAACAAGTTTGTAGGGTAGACAGTGTTATCTGCATTCTAAAGGTAAGGACAGTAAGGCTTGGGGAGATGAAACCACTTGTCCAAGGCTGCAGAGCTGGTGAGGGGTAGACCCAGAGTACAAACTCAGGCGGTCTGAATTCAGTCATTTTGGGCTTAAATATTACACTATGACCTGTTGCCACAAAGAAACATAATTTAATATCCATTCTCCTGGCATTATACATCTGGTGGTTTCTGCTTTTTTGCTCTGCATGTAGCTTTAAATTTCTGCTGAGTTAATTAATATGCTTCTTCAACAGCCAAATTTTCTTTCAGCCCCATCTCACTGCTCCTCGTCTGTCAAGGAGTTGGGTGACTAGTGCACAGAACTCTGTGGGTGGGCTGATTTACAAAGCCGAATACCGAGTCCCCAAAAAAAGGGAAAGAAAAAGAAAAAAGAGGCATTCGTCCAGGAAATCCACCTGGTTATATCCTGAAATATAAATGCTTATCCTAAAGAACCTTAAAGGAAAACATTTAACTGATAATTGAAACCATTTAACGCAGAAAACCATGCTGAACACAGCAGTAGTTCTATCTAGCGTTCTAAAGTCATTTCAAAATATTTTTAGAGACTTTTATAAATACTTTGCCAAAAGAGTTGAGAAACACTACTCTTAGCAAGACAAAATTTAACCCATGAGAACTCAAACGGCTATTGATAAAGGTTCAAGAGCATATTTTTTGTATGTAAACATAACCCACCAGAAAATAATTTCAGAACATATCTTCAAGATGATGTTCTTAAATTAACACCACCGCTATATAAGCTCTATGTCGAGGACTTGAGCTCTAGACTTCCCAGCCTTTCCAGCACTAGCCTTCAAAGATGTCTTCCAGATCAGAGCATGCATGCACACACATACACACACTCATAGACACACCCATCCACATTTAACTGAAACAGATTTTTCACAAAATAATACTTATTTTTTTGTGCAGGTGCACATGGTGAGGACCATGTGCAATTAACTCTAATATTTTCTTTTCTGTTTTATTTCTTAAAAATTCTGGGTCTAACACACAAAATTGTTTCATGAGGGCTTGAGGAGTTGCAACCCACGGTTTAGAAACCCTATTCTAGAGAAAGTATATGAGCTTTGGGATTAAACAGACATGGATTCCAATCACACCTCTCCAGTTCACAAGCTGTGTGCCTTTGGGCCAGGTATTTGATCTCTCTGACCCTTCATTTCCTCTCCATAACACTTTGGGACAGCTGGGAGAAGGAAATGAGAAGACACATGGAAAAGCACCTAGCAGAGCACTCAGCAGCACTGAATGCATTCATTCACCCAGTTATTGAGCGCCAGATGCGGTCCTAAGGGCTGGGCATACAGCAGTTAACAAAACCAGCAACACCTCTGCTTTCATGGAGCTGGCATTCCAGTTGGCAGAGACAGACTTTAAGCAAATAAACGTGGACTATGTCAGGGAGTGATAAGAGCGGTATTCGTTTCCTATTGCTGCTTAACAAATTACCAAAAACTTATTGGCTTAAAACAACACAAATTTATTATCTTGCAATAATATTCTTCTTGCAATAATTATCTTCTGAAGGTCAGAAGCCTAAAATGGGTCTTACTGGGTTAAAATCAAGGTGAGGCCAGGGCTGCGTTCCTTTTGAGGCTCTACGAGAGAATCCATCTCCTCATCTTTTCCAGATTCTAGAGGCTGCCCACACTGGTTGGCCCCTTCCCTCTCCAAACCCAGCAACAGTGGTTGAGTCCTTCTCACATCAAATCTCTCTGATTCTGCTTCTGTTGACACATCTCTTTCTCTGACTCTGATCTTCCGCCTCCCTCTATGAAGGAGCCATGTGATTAGATTGGGCCCACCCAGACAATCCAGGATGATCTCCCCATCTCACAGTCCTTAACTTCATCAATCTGCAAAGCCCTTTTTGCCACGGAAGGTAATATAGTCACAGGTTCCAGAGAATAGGATGTCATCTTTGGGAGGGGGGCAGATTTTTCTGCCTACCCCTAGAGCTAGGAAGGAAAAGAAGGCAAAGCAAAGGTGACTTCTGCCTGTTGATGGAGTCACCAACCAAGGTTAATACTAAGAGCAAAGCTAAATAAATGTTATCTTTTTTTCTTTTAGTATTTGCAGTGGCAGGAACCAGCCTCCATTCAGCATGTCTCAGGAACTAGAATGACCACAGGCATTAGACTCCCTTTTTCACCACTGGGAAAAGACTCGCTCTTCTCAGATTCAACCAATTACCTAGAGCTCCAAAGGAGTTGTGATTTTTGGTAATCTGTGACTTTTGGTAATTTGTCCCTGGAGCCTGGGGCTCCTGAGCAAGTCGTAGCTGCCGAGTGAGCCTAGGGGAGAGCCAGGGATCTGCATCCCAGCGGCCTTTAATTGGTCTTGCCCTGTCAGCACTTCTGTTTAGTAATTTTCCTGAATTTGTCATCATTGTTTTCATTTGTGGACTCTGGGCACCAAGCGGGAAGAAAAAACTTCAGTCAAAGTTGAGAAGACTGACTTGTGGCGTGAGGATATGCCCAGAAACGTGATCGGGGCAAAAGCCAATAGCCTGAATGAACTTCTCCATGTTTGCCAGTTTGCGGCTGCACTCAAATCTCAGGTGTACCCTTCATGAGCATCAGGGTCCTCTGTTGTGTGTCTCTTCCCCACCTACGTTCCTGAAACCCACATTTTGAGCTTAGGGACTGGAGAGTCACTTATCCTGTCCCAACCACTTTGCTGATGCTGTGTTGTTGACATGACTGAAGAAGCATGGAAAGTTCTACATGTCTGTGCCAGCCACTGGTCTGGTTTCGTATGTAATCTTGGTGCATTTGTTTTATTTCAGGGAAAACTTGATGCCTTGTGGGTCCTACTAAGGAAAGGATATGATCGCGTGTCTGTGATGCGTCCACAGCCGGGAGACACGGTAGGATTCATTAATGGTGTCCCACACACACAATCTTTTCTCTCTCCATCTGACTTTGTAGAGCTAGAATAACTCCAGATATATAAATCTAGCTATTATTTCATGTTGTGACAAATCAGGCACTAATTTTTTAAATTCTGGTTTTTACAAGACCTTGAGTTTTGACTTGCTTTCCTGAAAAGAATTTTGACAAAATAGGTTGAGTTTAACTTCCTAGGACTTGAGCTTAATTTATAGGTACAATGAGTGAATCAAGAGGGGCTGGTTCTGACTTTGGGCAGTCCAGGAGAGGGGCCTGCTGCTCCTCAGCCCCACCAGTCAGTGGTGACGAACAGGACCCCAGAGCCACAAGATGGGATGAGGGAATAGGGGCCACAGAAAACTCCCACCATCTTCCCTCAGGTGTTGGGCCCAACTGGTCCAGGACCACGAGATCTTCTACCCTTGTGAGAATTTGTCCAAAACTGTCAGGGCCAAGCTTGGAGTGTCTCCAACTAAGAGGAGTTAGAAAGGGAGGAGCCAGGAGGAACCTTAGAAACCATCTAGCCCATGTCTTCATTTTGTGAATGAGAAAACAGAGGACAAAAGAAGCCGAATAACTTGTTGTGTTCAGATAGTAACAACACTGGCAACAACCTCAGTTCTGCTGAAATCACACCATTGCTGTGTCTTCTTGTGAGAGCTAGTCTGTCTTCCATAAATTTTACAGAACAAAGCTTCCCACCAAATCCTCCCTCAACTACCAGCCACCTGCATCTTCCATCCACTTCTCTGGAAATCAGGCACATTTACCCCAAAGCAGAAGAAAGGTGTCTAATTTAGAGCTCCTTTCAAATCAGGCAGATTTGGGTCTTCCTTCCTGGGTGGAAAACTCCAGGCAAATCACTTAACCTCTCTGAACTTCATCTTTATAAAGTAGATGACAATAACTACATCATAGTGTTGGAGTGGCTAGTTGGAGAATGTAATGTTTGTAAAGCATTTTTGGCTCAGTGGTGAACACGTAGTAATGCTCAATCCATGGCAAATATTATTATGATTATTTAATTTGTGCTTCTCTACTGTCTGTGGAGAGTTATGTAAAAATTCAAACCATATTGCAATTGATGTGTGTCACATATACCCACATCTTTACCCTGCCCACTCTTCTACAAAGCACAACTAATAAAACATTAGAACAGAGCCTGTTAGGCAGGCGCCTCTCCCTCTGCACCTGGTGACAATGAGTGGTTTGTGGCTAAGGGGATGTGGTCTAAAGTTTCATAAATTGTGCAAAGTACTGCCCAATTAGCTGTTCCTGCTCCAGGTTGTGGCAGGGACAGCCGGCAAGTATGATGTGAAAAAAGCCAGGTCATATAAATGCTGGGTCAACTTGGCCTGCATGGCATATGGAATTTGTATTTTTGTCTGTGAAAGTCAACAAGAACACATTGCTATAGCAAATTTTAAAAGACGAACTCTACAGTTAACAGAAATGAGCAAAGGCCATAAACTTTGTACTCGGGGTGGTATTTGGCCTTATAAATTATAAATCTGGTTTCTGTGGAAAATTAAGAAATTTTTTTTAGCATGCCTGAGACTCATCTAACAAATGAAGAAAAAAACAATAAGATACCTAAACTCAGGGTCAGCAGTACTATTTTTTGTGACAGAGCATGCTGGTATAGTGTATAAGCCTGTTTTTTTCAGGAAAACTGAAAAATATCTCCACTAAAATTTGTTAACGTTCCATTCTTCACTGACCAGTTTGGCAGAAATAAATTTATAAACTGGGTCAATCTGAGAAGTGGAAGGGGTGTAGGAAAGAGAAAGAGTAGAAAGAAATATTATCATGCAAAAGTTGTAAGAACCAATGCTGTTTGGGGGCAAGGCTGATTGGATAAATCCAACAACAATGGAATGAAAACTGATGGAATTTCCCCCAGTGAATGACACCTAAATTGAATCTCTTATGTACTAATTCTGAATGAAAGTTTGTATTAACCTTTGAAGATGTTCCATATGCTTTTGAGAACTTTCATTGTCCAATCACACAAAATCATAGGTTTGAGGTACAGGAGGTCTAAGAATTGGTATACATTTGAACATATTCTCAACACTGTCATAAATATGATTGTCCAGCTTACTTTTAAGTGGGCTTTCTTTATAGAAATCCTGCTAAAATTTTAAGATATGGGGAAGAAATAGATGCAGAGTATTGTGTCCTTGTCATCTTGGCAACAGCCACAGACATCTTGATGTATACATGGAGTTACACCAGGAAGGTCACAGATTAGGTAGGAACAGGAATTCAAAGCTGCCTTATGGCAACTCAGGAAAGGATTCCAGGGAAGGGAGGACTATATTGTACTTTGTCTACATGCTTATTCTGTTGTGTTTTACATAACCTTAGGGGACTCACTGCAGACCTGCATTACTTGCACAGTGATGACTGTAAGAATTCCTCAGCACTGATTTATGGGGCTGACCACATTTTCCATAAACTCAAAATGACTACATCCAGGCATGTGCTCGTGAACAAGAGTCACAGGTTCTGAATTTTTCCTTTAAAACAAAAACAAAAACAAAAATCACCTAATTATTACATTCTCTGTTCCATTCTGAATTATTTCAAATACACGTTGACCTCACAGAAACCTGGTAATTCTTCCTTCTCAGCTCCTGTCTGCTCCATCCAACCCCCAGTTAACCCACCCCAGCCCTACAGTTGCAGACACAGGCCCACCAACAGAGCCTTTGAGGCTGCTGAAAGGGCTGAGGGCCTCCAGCCGCCAGCGCAGAGCAGAGGGCTCGGGGAGGCCTGGGCCCAGAGCCACACCCTTGCCTGGGATTGGCGCCCACCTCCTCAGAGCTGTCCAAGCCCCAGGTCAGGGAAAATATGAATGGGATGACAGCAGGAGACATGAATGCTTTCTATCTGCCATCTTTCTTCCTCCTTCTGCCTGGGGTGGGCTCACAGTCCTATTGTTCCTTGGAGCCCACCAGGAGATCCTGGGCCAACATGAAAGAGAAATTGCCAGAAGAAACCACTTAAATAACAAACCAGCAACACGTCTGATCCCAAAATTTAAAAATTCACTAAGCATATGGTATCCTTTGCTTAAACCATCCTCCTGCTTCCAATATAGCCACCAGTGCTCTTTCTAAAACACTTTCTAAAACGGATCTCAACATGCCATTCCAAGGCTTCAGACTTGCAAAGACTAGGAAAAAGCCCTTAGTCCTTAGCTTGATTTAGAAAGACCTCCCTTTCCATTTCATCTGCTTCTCACCCCAAGTTCCCTCATCACTCCAAATAGACTCCAGCCACATGGAATGGCTCACCCATCCCCGAATGTGCCAGAACCTTTTGTGTCTCTGTGCCTTTGCATATTCCAGTTTCTCTGCTTGAAATGCCTTTGCCATCATCTCTACCTAATGAACTATCACCCTGGTAATATTGTTCCTTGTCCCTGTGGTATCCCTGTAAACACAAAGAGCCAGACCCCTGCTTTCAAGAGGGCATTGCCAAAGCAGAGCACATTCACAGAGACCAAGCAAGAAGGTACGGAAGTTAGAACCTGTGTCCCATGAGCATTTTCCAGGATGGTCTCCAAGGTTTCCTACACACCTGGGCCACTCTTTGAGTTCGGAAAATTTGCTCACCTTTCAAGGACAAATGGCTGAAAGAATTGAGAATGTTCAGCTGGAGAAAGAAGACTTAACGGGACCCTGAGAGCTTTTACTTCGTCATTTCTTGGGCATCACATTATGCATCCCATTTTGTACCCTATTTTTTATCACTTCACCATATTCAAGGAATAATCTTTCCATACCCCTACATATCCTTGGATAATATCATTTTAATGGCCTTCTCATGTTCTATTGCCTATCTGTGACATAATATTTCTGCCTATCTTCTCTTTTTCAATATTTACTTCCAAGTGTTTATTTTTATAAATGAAGCTGTAATCAGCATCCTTGTTACCAAAGTATTGTGCACATTCATGAATTGTTTCCTTAGGATAAGTGTCCAGCTGTCTGCTGGATCCAATGCCATGCAAAATTTTAAGGCTTTCGTGTATATTGCCAAATTGCCCTCTTGAAATATTATATGCATTAACCCTCACATCAGCACCTATGAAAAGCCCATCTCCCCAGATGCTCACCAACATTATTAAACTTAGCTATTTCATAGGTGCTGATTTAATCTGTATTTTTAGTTATTGAGATGGAACAATTTTTAAAATGTTTATTCTCTCTTTTGCCAATTGCCTTTACATGCCCTTTGCCCATTTTTCTATTGGATATTTTAGCATTGATTTTTATATGTTCATTTGTTTAACCCATCTTCATTCATTTATTGATCAAATGTTTTGAGGACTTACTATGTGTCAGACATTGTGCTATGCATTACTTATATGGTGCTTACCTTATATAAAGTCTAACATTATATATATAGCCAAATATATATATAGCCAAAGTTTTTCCTACTTTGTCATTTACCTTTTAACTTTTAAAAAGTATATTGAAGTTACCTATAATTTTATAGTCAATCTATAAATCTTTTAATTTCTGCCTTTGGTGTCAAACTTAGAACGGTCTTCCCTACTCCAAGAGAACATAAATTTTCACAAAAATTTTCTTCTACTACTTTTACTCCCAGTCTTAGTTTTTGATGGTAATGTGAGTTGGCACCTTTTCTGTATCCTCCTGGGTATTTTATTGTAAATTTAGTAAAAGTGCCTTCAGGAGCTATCAGCCATATATTTTGTTAAACCAGAAGTCCTAGAACATTATCTTAAATTCTTTGAAGTGTGGAACGTGGCTTGGATTTACTCTGGTTCATCCCAAAGGACAGAACTAGAACCACAGGTAGAAATTACAGTGAAGCAGATTTCATCTTAAAGAATTGAAGGACAGGAGTTTTAACAACAGAATGGGCTGCTCCGGAGACTATTGAGTTCCCGCTTACCAAACAAAGATAAAACAAGTTAAACCACTAGGTCAGAATATAGTAGAGGATTCCTGTAGGCATCAGTGATTCTCGAATTTGAGCACAGAATCACCTAGGTTTGTTAAAACACAGACTGCTGGACCCCACTCAAGAGTTTCTGATTCAGCAGTTCTGGGGTGGGGGCTGGGAATTAGCATTTCTAACAAGCTCCCAGATGATGCTGATGCTGCTGGTCTGGGGACCACACTTTGAGAACCAGTGAAATAAACTGAACTGGATTTCATGATCCCTCTAACTCTGAGAGCTTGGGATTCTAAGTGAATATTTCTATACGTATTTGACCACCAAGCCACTGCTTTCCTGTATTTCTCCATAGAACACCTATTGACACACTTGGGGAATAACTAGTCTAGCTTAAATCTAAATATTAAGTCCCAACCAGTTGTAGAGAAATCCTTCCCAGCTGCAGACAGTTCTATTCCTAGATTGCTAATTTCAAACACAGAAATGTAAGGGAACTTCAGAGATCAGAGTTCATGGAATCCAGCGATTTTCGAGCTCTATGTACTAATGCCAGTGTCCCACCCCAAAGGTTCTCTTTAATTTGTCTGGGATGAGGTCTCAACATTGGGATTTTAAAGGCTCCCCAGGTGATTCTAATGGACAGCCAGGGTTGAGAATCAGTGATCTGGTCCAATTCCCTATTTTTCATCCAAGGCAGCATCTTCTCTTTCCTTCTCTAAACAACTTGAAGGCAACTCTCCACACTCCTTCAGAAACCCTATGCCTATGTCTCATGGGCATAAGGGAAATGGATGATTACATCTTCATGTACTTTCAACAGTCTCTTTCCTACCAGGAAAATGGTTAACATAGATTCTGCTGGCTATATTATTGTTGCTGCTTAGGTACAGAGAATGGAAAAGGGAAAATATAACTCTGCCTCATCTGTCTTTTCTGGATGGAATTTGATCAATATAGCAACCAGTGTAAACCCTCCCCAGTCTTGTTTATCCCGACTCGACACCCCCCATCATGTGCTCCGGGAGGAACTCGCTGGGGTTGGATGCCTCCTTTGTTTTCAGCTCCCTGGCTTCTCCCAGATCTGGCATCGGGAGGCTGGTACATTCCATTACTATCAGCAAGAACAAAATACTAAGGCACACTCTGAGCTTGTTTTGCAAGGCTGGGCCTCCTTGCAATTAGAAGAGGCCCAGGAAACACACACGTAAATGTGCATAAACAATGTTTGAAACGCATCTGAAGCACAGCCCCAGAGGTTATGAAATCCTCCCCCAGAACACCAGCCCCAGGGCTGCTGTCTGCACAGCTGTTTCCAATAAGAGAGCTAGGCTGGTCACATGGGCACCGAGTCTCCCTACTGTCACAGGGGTGAGAGTAATCTGGGCAACTTATCTCCAACGGGAGAAAGCATCCTCAGCCCTGTCCTTCGAAAGCAGATGAGCCTCCTGTACCATAAGCAGACTCAGAGAAATTGTCAGCACTCTATTTCTCTCTTTCTCTTTTCTCTCTCCCTCGTAATGCCTGCACCACCTCTTTCTTCTCCCCCCTTTACCTTGGCTGCCTGCCCTCAAACATTCTTTCATCAAACATCCATTGTGCTCCCACTAAGAACCCATCACTGGGCCAGGCACCAGGGATACCAATTAGAACAGGTCTTAATTCTGGCTTCCTGGAGTTCAGTGTAGGATCTGGAAGAGAAGAGAGGGTCAAACCTTGTATTAACTGCAGATGGTTATAGAAGCACAAACCCACTCAAAATAACGTTGGGAATAACTATGATCTCTATTTTATAGAGCAGAAACTGAGGCTTGGGAGAGGTTATGAACTTTCCCAAGGACACACAGCTGGTAAGGGGCAGAGCTAAGGCTTAAATTCAGGACTGTCAGACTTGAAAGTCCGCACTAAGGATTCCTTAAGTCATACATGTCTTCAATAGATACTTGTTGAGCACTTTCTTTGAGCCAAGCACTGGGTTAGTGTTGACTGCTCACCAATTAATAAACCGTGTCCCTACCCTTGAGGAGCAAAGACAAATGGGCAAGTCCGAAGCACCACCCCATGTGAAAGGCTGTGGTGAAGCTGAGTACATGAGGTGTGTGGAATACGCCAAGAAGGGCATCCACTGGCCTTGGAGTCAAAACTGGCTTCTAGAAGTGACGTTTAAGCTGAGACCAGAAGGGTAGTTGTGAAGGAAGGATATTCTAGTGAGGGGGAAGCTTGAGCAAGGATCTGGAAGTAGGCCTATGGCTCCTTCAGGGAGACACAAGGAGTAGAGTCCAGTGGAGGAAGGAGTGAGGAGAGGAGGTAGCACGGGGGGCGCTGCTCATGGGAGCCCACTCTGAGGACAGTGAAGAATTACTGCAAATGTGTTAAGCAGGGGCATGATCAGATCTGTGTTTCAGAAAAGTCACCTGGCTGCAGTGTGGAGATGGTGACAACGAGAGATGAGGGCAGCCTGAACAAAAACAGTGGCAGGCAAGGAGGAAAGAGTCTGGATTCAAGAGACGTTGAGGAAACAGAATGACTGGGTTTGGTAACTGACTGGAGGTGGAGGATGAGAGAGAGGGAGGTGTCAAGGAGGACCTCCAGGGTTTGGCCTAAGTGACTGGGCTAGCTGTGACACCATTCACCAAGATGAGGGCACAGGAAGAGGAGAGCTTTGCGAGGGAAGATGAGGACTCATCAAGTTTGAGGTCCCTGTGGGATGTCCAAGTGGAGATGGCCAAGAGCAGGGCCTGGTCTACAGTGAGGCAGGCAGGGCAGGGCATCTGTACTTTTTAAGATCACTTCCATTTTCCAAGGAATGATTTGCAGGGCACACAGGTGCCTAGATGTGCAGGCTGTGCCCATGACAGAGGTCCAGCCTGCACACCACTGGACAGGTCAAGCTCCTGGTACAGGCATGCATCCCACCTCAGAGAGGGGCGCCTTTTCCTGATTCACACAAAGGCACCATGTGGGCTAGTGGTGGCCCCCATCACTTGAAAATAGAAAGCAATTAATTCCCTCCCAAGGATTGCTTTAGATACCTTTGAAAATATTGCTCAGTCCAAAGGGTTCTCCCAATTTCATCATCCCCTGTAACATTTTTTTCACCATTTCTTGTACTCACCAAGAAAGCGTTTACTTATCTAATGGAGTTTTTATTCTATGTTATCTTTTTGGTGTACTCGGTTGTGATCATACTGTATATAATTTAGTGTCTAATTCTTTCATCTAATTTTATCCTATAAGCATAAGGGGCAGACAATTTTTAAAATCACTTTGCTTACTAGGCAATTAAAATAATTAAAGCCACTGTTTTATGTGTGCTGATGAGACATTCCTTCCTGAATAGTGGCAATTTTAAAGCAGATCGGTGTCTGTGTAAAGAAATGAACATTCGCATTTGAACTGCTTATTGGCGAAACAACAGATCCACCTGGAACGAGTACCAGCAGCTCAAATTTCTAACACGCACCAAACAACTTGGTGAGAACTGATAACTTGGGCGAGTCCCAGCCTCCAGAATACACAAAGTTGGTTCATTCTCTGTGGGAAGTTCCCCTGGATCCTGCAGTTCTCATCAGTCATTTCCCTTTCATGGAGAAAGCTTTTGCGTCTGAAACTCGTAACCTCAGTTTTCCTCTGCATTTGCTTCATGGCATCTCCAGTAAACTCCTCTGTTCTGACAATACTGATTGTCGAAAATCAAATGAACAGAGCAAATATAAGAACAGGAAATGTTTACTCAATTTGCTAAGTACAGTGATTATCAGCCGGTGGTTGCTGAGGTGCCTTGAAGGGCTCTGTGGAAAAGGCAGACAAGCAGGACACGTCAAAGAATGGACTCCTGGTTGAGGACAGAACAGATGGCAGTCAAGGGAGCTCCTTGGGCAGACCAAGAGAGAGCTGAAGGAAACAAGCACAACAGAGAAAAGGCAGTTGCTGGCAGCCTGGGAGGACAGGAGACCTCCTTGGGGACCGGTAGGACTTGAATTGGGCTTTGGAGGAAAGTCAGAACATAGTCAAGCAGAGAGAGTGTAGAAGGGCAGGGGTAGCAGGTCTCTGGGACCAGGATGCAGCCCATAAATGCCCATGGCCAACCTGTGGAACAACAAGGAGACATCTCAGACTGGAGTGGAGGGAATAAGGTGCCCCATAAGGCTGAAAGGTGAACATGGATGAGATTTCACCACCCCGATGGTCAGACTAAAAAGTTTAGACTTAATTCTATAACCTTTGTGAGATCATCTTTATCTGGGATGAATATCATAGTGCCAAATCATGTAGTATTTTAAGAAATTCAATGTAATACAAAGTTTCTCAAAAGTTTTACAAAGCTCTGGCTTGACTAGATATTAATAAAGTTTTTATTTATATTTAAAATTTGACCACAGATATCTTGTCTTGCAGCACAGCTAGATTAAAGTTGTTCTACCAAAGCTCAGGAACAATGGATCTATTGTGTTGGTAACTAGCTAGTAGGCTATTGCAATGGTCTGAGCCATGGATCCTGAGGCTTGAATTTAAATGGTGACACTATCTGAAACTGATTGAGAAAGACAATAGTTTTAGCATCAGAGACCCAGGTTAATCCCAGTGCTGCTTTGTGGCATTAGTTAAGTTAACCAGCCTCACTGAGCTTCAATTTCCTCACGCATAAAAGTGATCTAATAATCCCTACTTCTTTAGGTGTCAGCAGGATTGAATAAAATGACAAGTGTAAATAATTCAAGTAGATGGGAATTCATTTTCTTCCCCGCCTTTCCTCTGAAAACTGCAATTGATTTCAGAGCAGTTTAGCTACATCTCAACATGTATGAAAAACTTCTTCTTAGAATTAGTCTCATGTTCAAATCAGCAATGACTAAAAGAATCACGTTATCTACAAATTGAAGTCCTCGTGTGAAGGTCAATCTTTTCTTGCACAATAAATAATAAGCTTTATCTTGGCTTTTGACATTGAGGAAACAGAGATCTTCAAAATTTCTATCAGTGTCTGAAACCAGCCTTTAAGTCCCCAGTAAATCTGGAGAGAAAGTCCAATTTGCTGGCCACTGACTCCTGACCTTTTATAAACTTTTGTAAGAGTAGATCATTTAAGAAAAAGAGAGGGAAAGCAAATTATAGGAAATGTTCCTAGAGGGTGTGATTTATTTTGGCACAGCACCTTCCTTGGATGCTTGAATTCCCAGTAGTATTTATTCAGTTCTCACCCTTGGAAATCCTTCCTTCACTGTCTCATTGGAGAGAGATGTGAGTACTTAGAATTCTTGGCTTACTCTTCTGAATTTAAAAAATTAGTTAAGACATCCTCTGTCCACAGCAAAAACCAAACTGTACCCCAAACCTGCAAAGTTAACTTTTTTCAGAGAAGTCAGACCTAAAGTTGATCCTGCAAAATATACCGTCTTGAGATTTTTTTTGCACCACCTTCTTTCCCCACGGTAGGAAGTCTCTCTAAATAAATGTGAAGGCAGTTGATGTGGTTGAAGACTCTCCCTCTCCCTCCCTCTTCTCTCCCTCTCCCTCTGTCTTCCAATCCCCCACAATCTAACCCCCGTTTTTTCCACATGCACACACTCATCATCATCATCATTTTATAGCTTCTTTTAGGACTTTCACCTTCGAATTGCCTCATCTCCCAAACAGCTGCATCAACAGGTCAAGTCCCCTATCAAGTTGCAAATAGCAAACAGAGGAGACGTAAATACTGGAGACTGAACAAGACTGGGCTGGGTAATAAAGACAGCCCTGTTCCCATTCTCTGACCTCATTTTTTTCCTTCCAAACAGAATCAGGATTGAGGGAGGTAGGCTTGGTTCTAGGGTCAAAATTTCACCCAAGTGCCTGACACTTTAGGAATTTTGCTACTTTGGTCAAATGTGATGTTTATGTGAAGCCCCTTGGCTGTCATCGGCCTGTTCCTCCAGCTGAGGGCATTGGAAAAGATCAGCTCTAGGGACAGTCTACAACTCTGCGATAGTCTTCAGTTGAGAATCCTCCTAACCCAGGCGGGTGGGGAGTTCTGTTCTGGCCTGAAAGTGTTAGGTTGAATCATAGATGGCAAAATCTGACACAGGAGATAGCCTTCCAGAATTCACAGTGTGGAGAAGAGCCAGCCTGCTGTAGAACATCCACACGCCCCCTCATCTTCTTTCAGCATCTCTATGGCCATCCCACCTCAACCTGACCCTCAGTCTCAGGAATGGATTGGGGATTCCACATAACCCCAGTCCCTTCATTTTAGAAGTGAGGAAATTGAGGTCTGGAAAGGTGGTGGGGCTGATGATCCCACCAAGTATATTATCTCATTCATTCTCCATCACCACCTTACTTTATCCCCTTTTTGCATATTAGGAAGATGAGACTTGGATAATAAGGTCCCTGCTCTGTCTAAAGTCTCAAAGGGAATTAGCAGAAGTGGCAAGACCAGAACCCACCAGCCCTACCCTGCCTGGCTCTCCTTGAGTCCTCACCCAGGCCAGGAGAAGAGGGTGGGAGTCCTGATCAGGCTTGATCTCTTGAGGAGAAGGTAGGATCAGACCCAACTTTGGAAGGCAGGGCTAGTCCCTGCCACTCAACCACCTCCCTTTCTGTTCTTCTACCTTCTCCCACCTCCCAGCACCTTTCCATTTTTATACCCTGCCCAAGATGACATAACTGCTGTTGCTTTCTCACATTGGCCTAGTCTCCTGCACAGTGTGCCATGCTCCCAAATTACCTCCTTTTTTTTTTTTTCTCCCAAATCCACCTCTCCCTGCCTCCCCCTTTTACTACCAACACTGTGTCTGGGACAGAGTACACCCACTCATTCAACAGTTAGGTCCTCCTCTACAGCAGGCATCAAGCTAGGCAGTGGGGATTTAGCCTGAACGAGGCAAGGTCCCTGCCCTTGTGGAGTGTACATTAGAATAGTCAGAAAAGCACTAAATTACAGCTGGATGTGGTGAATAGTATGGGAGTAGGAAGGGGGGTTGGGGTCCCATGAAACATAGAGCAAGGAGATTTAACTCAGACTAGGGGATCAGGGAAGACTTCCAAAAAGAAGAGACCATTTGGCTGAGACCTGGAGGATGAGCTCTCCCAGTGAAGTGAAGGAAAGGCCTTCTGATTGGAAGGGACAGTATGTGTCAAGGCCCAGATGGGAGAGGAGGCCCAGGCTGACTCCTGGCTCTACCTTCTCTCCCCTTTTGTATACTCACATCTTTTTTTTTTTTTCTTTCTTTGGTTTTTTTTTTTTTTTTTTTGGTGAGTAAGATTTGCCCTGAGCTAACATCTGTGCCAGTCTTCCTCTATTTTGTATGTGGTTGCTGCCACAGCATGGCTGACAAGTGGTGTGGGTCTCCACCTGGGGTCCAAACGATCTAAACCCGCAAACCCCAGGCCACCAATGCAGAGTGCACCAAACTTAACCACTATGCCACAGGTCTGAGACCTTGTATACTTACATCTTCTTGGTACTCAGCACATAGATGAAGTCCCACTTCCTCCAAGACCCTCCCTCAACTCCTGCTCATTGTCTGGTCCCTCCTTCCTCCGGTGCTTACAGCTACCACCACAAAGTTTAGCACCATTTTAATTTAAAGTCAATACTGACTTTTCACTTCCTGAATAAGCTGTGAGTGATTTGAGAAAAAGGACCATAGTTCATATTCTTTTACTTTCCCTCATAGCACTGAGGACATGGCTCAATTTGTTTCCTTGTCTCAGGGATTGTGACTTTTTATACAACGCCCAGGTGGTCATAGCTGTTTACAAACTTTTCTAATGTCCCTTTATAGGCAACCACATTTTAGTAGTGGGCAAAGATGTCTCAGTAAACACTCTGCCTTTTAATAGAGAGAGTCCACAAAGTCTTCTAGGGGCATCTCCAGGCAAAATGAGACTGATTAAGGGTTATTAAAACAGTAAACTTGCATTACAGTTGCTATTCATACTTTTTATCATTGCCATTTATTAACTTTGACTTTATGTAAAATTTATTTGAAAATAGAAAGTTTAATAGAAAAACAACTCTCTAAGACTTTACTTGTCTCATTTTATAAATTCATTCTTATGATATTTGTTTAACGTTTTAATGTTTTTCCACTTTTTTCTTTTTGGCTAATACCATCAAGAGCAAAGACATGTTCAGAATCCACAGTGATGGCAGAGTTAGCTTTGGGGGTGCTCACTCCTCTAGCCTTCAGCCCCTCTGTGCATTCCTGTGTTTCCCCCGAGCATCTGGATTGGGTTGCCCCATTAAAGGGTATGGCTCTAGCAGCTGACACCCAGTCACTCACTGGCATACCTACTTTTCGAGGACTCTGTCTCTGATTTGAATACAAGCTCTAAATGTAAGTAAATCTTGTGTAAGCTTTTCCATATTCTCTACTGCTCACTGAAGGTGATTTGTAATGGGAAACTCTAAATGTCACAGAGTCTGGAAAATTGGACATCGTAACATACATCCATTCCCCTTAGTGCTACAACTAGTAAAAGTGGGCCCACTGGAAAGTCCACTGTGGAATCTTCCCTGTTGCTATACAAGACAGAAAGTGTTCCCCTTCTTTCTCTTTCTAGAAAGGGAAATAGTTCTGACCAAGCAAGGTTGGATTTCTTAGGCATGGAGGAAGAAAGAAATGGAAAGGAGATGAGTGTTTTCCCCTTTGGTGATGGAAGCAAGCTTACCAGAATTCATGAGGCCATTGCCTCAATGCCCCACTACATCTATGGGCCTAGGGGAGACCATGTGGTCCTCCAGAGATTGCCAAGGCAACTACAGAACTGAGGCCACCTTCTGTGCTTGCAAACAGTAAGCACCCTTCCAAACCAGGAATAAGTACATGTGAACTCCCCATAGCCCATGGTCCCCACTGCACCCCATCAGCTGCACTAGCTTGTTCTGCACTAGATCCTCTGTTGGTGGCCTAAAGTTGTAAATGTGTTTGCTAATGGATCAAAACAGAATCTCTTAGCAAACACTGGACCTCATAAGTAATTAGCTTCAAGCCAATAACACACATGTCTGCATCCCACACCAGGCCACTCATAAGCAACATGGATGAGAGCTTCCAGAAGATTTAACCTGCCCATGTGAAAACTCTAGTTTTATCCAGCAGCATTGCTGTGCTTTCACATTGCTGTAGGCTGTAATGCTGGGAGGAATGTTCTGCCCCTCAGAATGTCATCCACAGCCAGGGTTTGATGCCTGTCCTTTATAAAACTCACCCAATCCATATCCAAAAAGTCCAAGACTCTATAATAGATTTATATGCCAAAGAAGAACAATGATTTTTGGATAACTTTACTCTATAATGATTTTCTTGCTCTTTCAAGCCCATTCCATTGATAACATGCTTAGTCTAATCCTTTTCCAAGTCTGATTTTTTTTTAACAGCAACAATTTGATTATTGAAATTCTCTAGCTTTGTAAACCATGGAACAAACTGCCCCTCCCTGAAGAAACACAGATTTTATAACTCTTGCCCAGTAACACTGGGGTTAGAGGAGAGGGACATGATTTGATTTTAAATGAGTAATCTTCCTATCACTTCCAGAAGATAGATAGATAGACAGAGTTTCAAATAGTTTTACATGCCTTTAAAAGCCCATTGAGATCAGAATATAAAAACATTTCCATGACAGGAATTTAAATTAAGGAATTTTCTTATAGGCTTTTTACTGGCCACTGGAAAAGTCAACTAGGGCTTTCCTCCATGTGTAGAACACCAGGCAACTTGGTGAGATTACAAATGGAGTCATGTTTTAAAAAATTATTTGTGACCTCCCTTTTCACCCTCACAAGTAGCAAAAGATGTTTTTAGACCTTGAACACCTCAAAGATAAAGTCTAGAGCTGCGCTGTCCAGTAAGGCAGCCAATAGCCGCATGTGGCTGTTGAGCACTTGAAATGTGGCTAGTTAGTAATGATAACATGCTGTAAGTGTAAAATGTACTCTGGATTTTCAAAGATGTAATATGAAAAAAAGAATGTGAAATATCTCTTTAGTAATTTTCATTACTAAAAATTACTAAATATATTGATGACAATGTTGAAATGATAACATTCTGGGTTAAATAAGATATATTATTAAAATCAATTTCACCTGTTTGTTTTTACTTTTTACAAATGTGGCTACTAGAACACCGAAAATTACCCAGGTAGTTTATATTATGTTTCTATTGGACTGTGCTGGTCTAGAGGACTGGCCTGGAAGACACTGTGAGAAGGGGGATGACATGATTTCATACAGGCCCTGAGTCCTCCAACAATTTCTATTTTGTAGACACAATGAGAATTTTTAAAATTATGGATCTCCGTCTGCCTTTCTTGTTTTCTATTAGATCAGCTGTGTCTGCGTTTCTGGGCCAGTTCCTATCCCACACTTCTTGTTCCTAGCCAGCAGTCCTGCATGCTCCAAACCAGCTTGTCAGGGTTTTGTTGTTAAGCATCGCTCCAGTATCAGCACAGGGAAGAAAGGGCTTGTAGCAGTTAAAACGCTGTTCTAAGTATTTGTACATTTATTGGATTATTGGCTCTACTTTATCTTTGAAAAATTCCTGGAAAAGTATTATTCCCATTTTACCAAAAAGGAACCTGACTCAACTTGAGCAATAATGGTAACTAGTATTTGCCAAGAGTCTTATAATTTGCAATTATTTTTTAATGCATTTCCTCCGATAACGCTTTGATATAGGTGCTGTCATTTTCATGTTACAGATGAGATAATTCTCTTTACAGAGGACTCAAGAGCTTAGGCTCCACAGCTGATAAATGGAAAAACTAGCATTTATTTATTCAGCTCATTGCTTTGTTGTGCTAAGCACTGGTGAACCAGACGGCCATGGTCCCTTCATGGAGTTTGCACTCCGAGACTCCCAGCACCCAAGTGTTAAGTGCTATACCAAGAATTAAAGTAGGGTGGAGGGATGGAAAAAGAATAGTTATCCAGGCTGCATAGTCAGAAAGCCCTGTCTTTGGAGACATTGACATTGAAGAGGTGACATTGAAGGTGAGATCTGAATGACAAGAAGGAACTGGCCACATCAAGATCAGGACATGAACAACTAGTGCAAAGCCTGCAAGGCTGGAGAGAGCTTGGCATGTTGGAGGAAGTCCAAGGCCAGTGCCCATCAAGTGTAGTGGGAGATGGGTGGGCGGTGAGGCCAGAGAGGAAGGCAGGGACCATGGCAGGCAGAGTTTGTAAACCAGGGACTGGATTTTACTCTGGGTGTAACATGAAGCCTTCATGGAGTGGAGCTTTAGCAGAGGAGGGATGTGATCTAATTCACATTCTGCTAAGACTGCCCTTGGTGCAACCCAAAGAATTCATTGTAGGAAGGCCAGAGTAGAAGCCAGGAGAGCAGGGAGGAGATTGTTGCAACAGTCCTGGGTGAGAGGCGGTGGTGGCCTGGTGAGGACAGAGTGGAAATGGCAAGGAGTGGATAGACTCTGAAAGTATTGTGGACATACAGCCAGTGAGTCTTGCTGATGGATGCCTTATCCCTCTTTTGACTTGATTGTCCCTCCAGCCTCTTCCACCTCCTGCATTGTCCTTCCCAGCATGCTCTGCCCTGGGAAATCTAATTCCCATTCACCCAGTAGTGGCCTCTCAGTAATGCCCAGAAAACAGAATGAAACTCTGGCAGGGTGCCATTGTTTGTCACCCCATTGTTTTGCTTTTTAATTCATTGCCCTGACTAGCTGTTAGCCTCTTAATTGTTCATAGTGACCCTTAGAAATACATCCATGCTGAATTATGAGGCCTTGATATATTCCAGAATCACCTCAGTGGAAATCAAAGTGAAGTGATTCTGTTCTCTCTATCTCATTTCGGGGCTGTCAGGAAGATGACTCATTTGCACATTCACTTGCCCGGCTACCATTTGGAGACTGAAAAAGCAGAAGACTGCAACATCATATATGCCAATCATTAGAAACATACCATGCACCCTGGGGCACAGCACTGGGGCAGGCAATCCTGAGTAGGGGACAGAGGGGGTGGAGAAGGAACCAGATGGTGTGTCATAAAGTGATTGCTTGTTTGCTTCTGACAGTAAGATGAAGAGAGAGATCATGGATGGACAGGGCAAGCCAGAGACCAGGGTTGGTCCAGAAAGAATGCAAAGAGCAGATATGGCTTAACCTCTTCCTTAGAGGATGCTCATGCTTTGGCTAAACAAAGAAAAGCAGGGGGAATACGAGATCCAAACGGGTTGCCAGTCAGCAAAAGTTTACACGTGCATGCATATGTATATGCCACTCCTCCTGTAGCCAGAGAAAACATTATCTTGGTGTGTGCATTGAGCCTTCATTAATACCCAAGGGCAATAAATGCTCTCAGTGCTAAGGAATGAGAACTCACCCTTCACCTACCAACACAGCCAGTTTCTTCCCATGAAACAGAGGGGGATCAACCGCGGCAGCAGGCTGCATACACCGCATACACTCCATTGCATGGCACGTCTGCATACACTCCACATCCACCTCTCTGACTGAGGGAGTTTTTAGTTGATCCCAGCAATGAACTACTCCCTCTGAAACCTTCACGGGCTCCCACTGCCTGCCCACACAAGGCGTGTTTTGTGGAACGCTGACTCCACAGCAGCTCATAGGTGTCAAATAAGTTTGGAAAATGCCACACAACTTTGTTAAAAGTTTTTTTTTCTCTGCAAGACTTCAAAGATGCTTTAATAAGCCGACTGCACTGGGAATATCCAAAGGGGAGATATATCGTGCAGTTGATTTCCCAAATCAACTTCCCAAACTTGTAAATGACCCATCTGTTTTTATAGTGCATCACTTGGGATCAATGCCCTATGGAAGGCACTTTGGGAAATACCGGGCTAAAGCAGCAGTTCCACCATTGTCCCCACAGTTGATCAGACCCAGCCCACCTCTCCTGAGTCCCACACAGAGCCGCCTGCCCTTTGAGACATTGTTTCAGCTGTTTCATGCCACGCCCTGGCCCAAATTATCCTGGCCTTTCCTCTCCTCTCATTGTAACCCAACCCAAGTCCTGTCTTCTCTAGAAATCTTTGGAGGTGCCTTCTGCCTCTGAACCATCATCACATGCTTCACGTCCCACTCATTTAGCATTTCATGGCTGGTCTCTACCCCTTTCTATCTCTAATACCTCACACGTGGTAGGCATTAAAGAAGAGGAAAAGCAGGAAGGAGGCAAAGGAGGAGGAGAAGCACAAAGAAAGAAGTTGGGGAGGAGAAGGATGGGAAGAAGGAGGTCAAGGAAGGGGAGAGAAGAGCACAGAGGTGACAAAGGGAAAGAGAGTCCCCCAGGATCTTAGACAGGGTACTTTTGGTGAGTATAGGTGGGAGGCAGACCCCAGGGAAAGCACCTCGACTACTTTGCGAAAAAGATCCATAAGGTTCTCCTTATATGACTGGGCGGCAACTCCCAGGAAGGAGGACCTGGCCCCAGGCCACACTCTGCTGAAGGTCAGTGCCCATTTGTAGGGCATCAGCTCTAACTGGAGGTGCCGTGTCTGAGAACAGGCACCGACTGGGACCCGTTAACCCAATCTTAGTTTTATAATAATAATTGTTATGTATATAATTAAGAAAGCAGTATACAGTATGTGTTCATTTCTTTGTTGTTTTTTGCAAACATTATACAATTTAGTTTGTACTAAATATTAAACAAAATAACCTACACAGTACAAATTAAATAATCCTAAAGCTATTGCCTCCGCTAAAGCCAGTGCCTTCCTTTTACTCAAGAGAGACTTAAAACCCACAGAGCAGCTTTAGTTGGGCTTAAACCTTGAATTTGTAGCCCCATGCACTCACTACCTAGACTGTTTTAAGCTCTGTTTCCCATGGCTAGGCAGTCTGTGATCTTTTTCTTTGCCAAATGGCCCGCTGCCTGAGATGGAGACACAAGAAACATTCCCACGACTGCTTCATACTTCTAACTCACACAAAAATGGCCACTCCATTTAACAAGTCTGTTTTCCTAAATATACCAGACTTCTTTTCCTTTTTTCCCCCTGTACATTTAAAAAATGCCAAACAAAATGGCATATGTTGTAAACAAGGTTAAACAGACATCTTCCAGAACAGCCCATACTTTGTAAGATGTCAATCTATTTCCATTGACTTAGTTACCTTCTGCAAAGGCCAATGGCCTTGCCAGATTTCCACCCTGGAAAAGCTCATCCTATGGAAGCAAAGCTTGGCAGGTTTGCCAGACCCCGTCTCTAACACTCTGTTAAATGCCCAGATGTATTTCTTTCATGCTTGTGCATAAATTCCATTTCAGAGCGTCAGGGCAACACCTAAATCAGTCTCCCAAATGTGGTTCGTGGAAAGAGCCTGCATGCCAAGAGGCCTGAGTTCCAGTCAACATTTCCTCTGACTTTTACAAGTTGCAAGCAGATGACCATGCCCTGGGTGCCAGCAGCCACGGGATGTGGGCGGGGGCACTGAGCACCGAGCATAATGGACCAATGCCGGACATGGGAGAGAGGTGGGCCCAGCTTCTCTGGTCCCCCCACCAGCCCCCAGAGGACCCACAGTCAGGTGGGGCTCAGCCAGGGCAGGACTGAGGCCAGAGCAAGAGCAGTCTCCACACTAAGTCACAGCCAGCCGTATAGGCTAAATGTGTGTAAGGAACGGAGTGTGTGTAAGAGCTCAGTCCAGGAGAGCGCCTCTGGAGCCTGTGAGGAGGAAGAAGAGAAAATGATGCTGGAGTCCCCAAGCTCAGGGAGACCAAGCTGTCTGCTGCCCTGCAGGCTAGGTTAGTTCCTTGTTACCACTTCCCTCAAAACTGGGTTTCTCTCCTTCTGAGCACTGGTACCTGGTATGTGAAACAAGACGACTTGTGACATGATCAAAATAAAACTTTGGTTTGTATTTCCCTCCACCCCTTGTAGACTTCATTCATTGCGAAAGATTTTTCTCCTGCCACCAGATACAAACTTGGCAGGCCCCATAACTGTTCAGCCCAGTCTTAAGTTATCTGCAGGTCTGCAATCAAAAATTCAGTAGTTAGGAAGTCCAATGTAAAAGAGTAATCAAAACCTCAAACCTGATCGCGCATGAAATCTTCCCTCCTCCCCCAGCTGGGCTGGACTCCGCATGAAATGGAGGGATGTGGCTGTCCCTCTTCTGTTTCTCCACTTTGTTCTTCTCTCCCCAGCCCCACCCCAGCTTGTTGGTTAATTTCTTACAGCAGGGCAGGGACAGGTGAGCAGAGGTAAGAGAAAAAGTAGGTCTTCCTTGAACTGGGACCATTAAGCTGGCTTTGTGCTCTGTGGGCCCTGCACGGGTTTCATGCTGGCTTTTTTCCCATGGGGCACTCCTCGGAGCTTTCTTCTGGATCCTCTCTCCTGCAGTCTCCTTGACATTGGGGTATGATATCTGTTTATTGCCAATTTTTGCTTGTGGCTGCTTCCACAACCTCTGGATCTGGCATTCACCTCTAGCTTATTGCTGCTTAAGTTCCTCTGTCCCACTAAATGGCCTTGGACAAGATCTAAGATGACCCCACACTGGACCTCCTTCCACATGGCCATATCTGCTCCACAGGAGCCACTCACACAACACGTGGTCCAGCCAACCCTAGGGCAGCCATTGCTATCCTGCTGCCACGGGCTGCTCCCGCTTCCGCAGACATGGGAACTCTGTGTTCACCACCTTCAGGGAACTCATTTCCAAGCTCTCCAAATGGCCTCATCTGCCTCACTAGACATGAGGGGCAGCCCAGAGAACCCTCCCCTGCCCCCTCCTGCTCCCTCCTCCTGCTGAGAGGGCTACTGGGGACTCACAGCAGCAACAGTTCTCTCTAAGAAATACCCCGACAAATCCTTCTCCCTATCCTGACCGCTTTTCTATCGTTCATCTGGCTGTGTGGTCCACGCCCCATGAAGCCACTTTAGGGACGTTACCTTGGAAATCTGCATGGGGTGATTAGGCACCTCATCAGAATCTCTTGCATCTTGGCGCCTAGTCAAAACTTCCATTTTAACCTTCATTACACACATCTCAGATTTTAATTATGTACTCATTTAAATATAAGTCCCAGGCGGCGGAACATCATCTGCCTTATTCATTACTTCAACAATTTTTTCACTGAATGCCTATATCCCAGCATGTAATAGACATTCAACGCAAAATTGTTGAAGTAATGAATTAATTTTTAAGAAAAGTAGCCACTTCCTCCCAAACTGTAAGCTTTATGAGAGTAGGGACTGGCATTTTTACTCAATATTTATCCGCAGTGTCTAGTAGGGTGCTGGCCCAGAGTCAGTACTTCAGAATTAGTTTTGAATGAACTAGTGAACCTGGGTGAAAGGCCACATTTCTCTAAGCAAGACTCACAGAGGCGCCACTGGCCCAAAGCAGCCGTCCTTCTTTCTCAAATTTTTCACTTGACCACACTGCTTAAAACCCTACCAATCAGAGATCCGCTCTCAGTCTGAGTACTCTTTAACAATGTAGATATCTGCACTTGGTAAATGGAAGCCATCAGTCATTTACACTTAAGAAGGCAATTTGATACAAGGAACTTACAGGAAGACTAGTTGCTGGGAGCCTGAGAGGGTGCAAGGATTGAGCACTCACAAGAAAGGAGATGGCAGGGATACTTTTAGAGATTTCCCAAGGAGACTGAGTGTACCAGGAGGTGAAAGGGAATGGGAAATAAAGCCAATATTTTTATAGAGCTTGCCTTTAGCACTCCCTTCTCCCACACAGTTTTTAAGAACCACCTAATTTTTAGAGCTAGAAGAAATCTTAGATATCATCAGAGTCTGTGGTTTAGAAACATTTTGAGCCAAAAAGAGATCTCCTTCTTTAAATGAAATCTTACCAGAAGCCCAATATGAAAAACAGATAAGTGGAGATGATCTGGTTCTAGATGGGCAGTGAGCCAGGGAACTAAACACACACACACACAATTTCCCCACAGTGGTCTCTAAACCTCCCTCTCAGAATTCCTAAGTAGTCATGAAACACAGTGTGTCCAAACACGATGAAAGACCTGTGGTTGTCTTCAATCACCCCCATGTCTGAGGGCTGGACTCCAGAGGTCAAAAGAAAATGGACAGCACTAGATCCAACTTTTCCCTCCCTCCATCGAGGATCGGACCTTGTTCCCTCCACTTCCCAAACCCCTCATCTATTCTGTAAATGTTTGCTAAATCAAAGAAAGAGCCCTTTCATGGGGCCACTAAAGACTTCTTCATGAGTTTAATGTGACCAACAAATATTTACTAAGTGCTTGCTATATCCTTGACCCTGTGTTTGGCACTCAGAACAAATGACCAATTTCATTGCTACGTTAATCAACACTCTTTGGATGCCATTTGTTCACCTTCTCTGAACCATCTAAATTGCAACTAAACATCCAACCCACATCTGTCCATCTTTTCTCAACCCACATCTGTGTGAAATGATTTGCTGAAATGCAGATAAACTACATCTGTCAGCCCCCATTTATGAATCTAGTAAGACTTGCAAAAAAAATGAGGTTTGGCACGATTCACTCTCTGCAAACCTTCGTTCATAGGGATGACCACTGTTTCCTGTCTTTGGAACTTATAAGCCATCTGTTTAATAATCTGTTCTAGCTTCCTGCCAAGGACTGACGTCCATCCCACCAGTCAGCAGTTCCCACCAAAAGTGCTTAGGGCCTCAGGACCTCCTGTCCCTCCTGCTGGTCAATGTTCAGGTCACAGGAATGGCTCCCTCATCCCTAATCTCTCTAGGCTTAATCAAAGAGGTTGGGGCACTTGCATGTTACAAGAGCACAGTATGAAGCAGGGAGCATTCAACTTACTGTAATTATTTCTGTACCAGCAACACCAATTTGGGGCTTGGGATCACTTAGCTGAAAGCTTAAGAACAGAGGCTTTACAATGAAGCACAGCTAGGTTTGAACCCCAGCTCTACCATGCACTGTGTGGTTTTTGTTAAATACCCTCTCTGAACCTGCAAAATGAGCTCATGGTGAGATGTGACGGTTAAACACAATATTGTACATGGATGCTTAGCGCAGTGGCTGGAACATATCATCATTATTGTTATTATAAGAAAATGACCTTATTGAACAATTACTGCAGGTCAGGGGTGGGGACAGGGCAAGGGACAGGTCCAGAGGGAGGGCTTGTGTGTGAGGGGCATATTCATAGGAATTCACACAATTCACATACTTTTCTAGGCACTAGGAGGACTACAGAAAAGACCTTCCCTACAGAGCTTGGATTCTTATGGAGAAGATATCATGAGAAAATGTCTGTCCACTTTTAGTCACATGGTTTGTGTCTTTGCTGTCCTCAGGTCAGACTGAGGTCCTAGAGGACTGGCCCCAGGCTGGTTCCTAGAGCTGCTTTTCAGGAGGGCACACAGGTTACCTCACAGGTAAATTCTTTAGGGTGGCTCCCAACCCCCAGAGACATCAGTACAAGGGATTCAGTCTCTTTGAGCACTCTTAAGGAGGCAAAGAGGAACCAGGTGGGAGGCCCCCTCAAAAGAATAATGTCAACCCAGGAGGCAAAGGTTATTATGGTCCATGCTCCCCACCCTCATGGGAAAATTGCAGAAAAGTCACCCCATGCCTTTGTTGATTAAAATTAAGCTGGCAGGACTCTGCTACAGTGGATTTTAGAAGTCCTGGGCCAATTTCTAAAAGCTAATTTATTTTAAAAGTACTTGAGCTAAAGGCAATAGTAATAAATGACAGCTGGGAATTTTAAGTTTTATTTTCAGTTCTGAAAAAATTAGGGAGTGGGGCATCCTTTTATATTTTCATACTAAGGATAAGTCAATAGGGAGATTCTGTTGTGTTTGTCAGTCTAAAAGTAATGAATTCAGTGTGCCATGGTCATGGATTCAAACTGCTTAGAAAATTCAGGAGAATTCAGGCCTCCTCACTGGATGATTCATGAGTGATGTGGGTATTAAAGAGCAGAAAGCTGCTGGGAAGATCCTCTGAAGGGCAAGGGTACCTGCCAGGTTGCTTTTTCATAAAGCACCTACTCCGGTCTGAATGGAGCCTGGAGCTCTTCTAGGGATAGTACTTCCGGGCTTGATTTTGACCAACTTTCAGCAGGAGTCAGAATTCATAGCGGGAACAAAACCACGACAACCAGGAACCCAGCACCAGAAGGTGAACCCTGCTGAAACCATCTGGCCACTGTAACTTACAGCATTAATAAAAGGCTAACAGAAAACCAAAGGCCTATTAAATATCCCTGCCCCACCTAGACTCACCCCTTAATTGGGGTGGGGCCCTCAAGGCAGAAGGAATATAAATGGTTTCAAAGGCTGCAGAGACCTTGGTTGGAAAGGCCCAGGTCCAATTAAAACAAGCCAAGAGTCTTAATAGCTGCCCTATTTTGACATCAGGAAGCCCATTCTTAGTTCTGCTAATGGCTATGATGTACAGATTATTATTTTTTATTTCATGGACTTAATTAATGCTTAAAAGAATTAAACCAGTAAGACCCAAGATCACAACTTCCTCATCTGCCACGAATTGGCCACTTTTCCCAGAGCCAGTCTCTTATTGGGAAGATGTTCCCAGATTCCTTATCAGGGTTCTGGTGGTTGTACTATCAGATTGGGGGCTTAGAGCATGCACAAGCAAAATGGGCTGGAGGCCCTTGCTGTGATCAAAAGACTTCTCTGTGCATATGTATCTCCCCAACCTACCTACCAGAGATTCTCCAAAAGGAGAAAGGTCAATCTCTTTGCTCTAAAGACCTTGAACCTGGTTAATATTCCAGTGTCCACCAGCAGGAGAAACACACACATATATCCACACATCACTGATGAAAATTAGGGTATCAGTTAGTCTCCCGTACCAACTGGCTAAGAGTAGACCTTGTTCTTTTATTCATTCACCATTTTTTTGTATTGCTAATAGTTGGGTCCTTTACCATGAGCCAGGCACTATGCTATATGCTTAACAAATTCATTATCTTCACATATCACAAAACTTTCTGATTATAACTTTCAGCGAATATTGAAATGACAGATTCCCTTGGTAATCCTGATTCAGTAGGCCCAAGGGTTTGGCACCCATGTTTTTCACAAGGAGCTCAGGTGGTGCTTATGATCAAGTAAGCATCAGTACATGTGGTGGAAAGTGCCCATCTAAAGATCTATCCTTCCTGTGTTTTTTTTTTTTGAACAAGCTTTTAGTTATTGAAAACCAAAATAGTACATTGTAAGTTAATTTTTATTAGACAGAAACTGTCTCTCTGTACTTTTTTTGTAGTTTTTTGCAGTTATTAAATTCTCAGAGTTAGAGCCATGATTTAAAGAAATGGGAGGCCAACTAACTTTAAATCTATTTTGGTTAACGTTTATGTTGTTGATGATTCCACCTATTGAAAAGGCAAAAATACTTAACAGAAATATCCACATAGGGAGCCAAGACAGTCTCATGGTTGCAAAAATACTCTTGGAGCTGTGCCCTGACCGTCCTCTTTGTGGCTTAGTTTTTCCAGCCATATAAGGGAGCGATGATTCCTCCTCTCCACACAGAGCTACTGAAGGGATCCATCAACAAGGCTGTGCTGGACTTGGAGTTTCCGGAACAAAAGTAAACAGTTGCAGTTGTAGTATCATTCTCTGAAACTAGGTTTCCTCATCCACCAAATGTTCCCACTAGTGCCTGGAATAATGAGAAATGCTTAAATGTAGGTAAATAGACAATTAACTGAGAGTTTTCCCGTGTGTTGTTGATGGAACAACAAATCATTGCTTTGAAATCTCTGGATCTGTGTCACCAGGAAAATTACACCTTGTATATATAACATAAAAGGCCTCTTTGTATTATATAATAACTATAAATTATAATAATTGCTCTTAAAGCAGGCATGTGCATACAGTTCTTTATTTCTTTACAACAACTTTTCAAAATGTGAATTCCATATCTTAGCTTCAGTTTGAATGTACTTCTTAGAATGAATTTATGTAGCAAGTAGTTGACTCTCCTCTGGTGGATGATAAAGACAGGGTCTATTTTCTTCTCTCTGAGCAGAGACTGTTGGGGGCCAACCCTAGCTAACTATGAAACTAAAGGGTGGAGCATTTGACCCCTGGAAGGTCAAATTCCTCTCCTCTGTATAAAATTGGTTTTGAGACTCTTAAAGAGGTCATCATTACATCAAATACAACATGTGATTTTATTTGATATATCCTAGGAATACAACTCATATTAACTATCATAATAAAATGAAGGTCTATTAAATAAAACATCATTTAAGGAACAGAAGAGAGGGATGGAATGCCACAGAAAAGACTTAAGCAATATTCATGTATACACTAAGAAGTGGAAATATATGGGGAGGCATTTTTCTTTTGCAACAATGGGGAGCTCTTAAATGACACGACACATTTATAACAGCTGCTTGTTGACCCTCCAATTACAGAGGACCAGAGCCCAGTGGACACTGTTCCCCAAAATAGTCACCTCCTGTTGAGACCTACATAAAGGTATCTTTCAAAAAGCATCTGTACAGGGGCCGGCCCGGTGGCGCAGCGGTTTAGTCCGCGCTTGGCAGCCCGGGGTTCGCCGGTTCGGATCCCAGGCGCCCGCCGACACACTGCCTGTCAGCCATGCCGTGGCGGCGTCCCATATAAAGTGGAGGAAGATGGGCACGATGTTAGCCCAGGGCCAGTCTTCCTCAGCAAAAAGGGGAGGATTAGCAACGGATGTTAGCTCAGGGCTGGTCTTCCTCACCAAAAAAAAAAAAAAAAAAAAAGCATCTGTACAATTTCATGCACGTAAAATCTCACATAATATATCAGAGTAGGGGGTTTTATTAGCCCTTAGGCCAATATGAAAGATTACTTCTTTTAAATTCTCCAGATAAGGCCCCATCTTGTCCCTATATCATAATTCAACTTTTAATGTGAGTGAGAGTAAAAAGGGGACCTACAAATAAAGTAAAAGATATTCAGTGGAGTCTTAGTTGTAATCATGGGTCAACTCATCAAAGAGAGACTGTCAGTGAGTCAATTAAATTTTGCCTGGACTGAGTTTTCTCCTCCAGAAAAAAAAAAAAAAGAGAGAGAGAGAAGAAGAAGATTCCTGGATTCCTGTTGCATCAACCAAAAATAGGGGATCCATTGAAATGTGAAAATGGTAAAATGTGGAAATAATCATATAGTTCCCAAATATTAACAGTGGTCATGTTAAAATAGTGAGCCTGGGGTTTTCTTTTCCCTTTTTTCCATAAAATTTTTAATGCCCTAATTGCTTTTATTAATGAGACAAGTGATAATTTAAGAAAAGAGAGAGAAAGAAGCAGATGCAAGCTTTGAGAGATGATTATAGAACTGGATCTGTGATGTCTGAGCTAGACTCCCTGGTGGCTGGAAAATATTCCAGCCCATTACACCAGGACACAGTGGTTCTCTGCCGTGGCCACCTCTGCTTACGTTACATCCAGTACCACCTTCACTTCTGGGGCCCAGATCTCCCAGGACACTCATTTGCAAGCTCACCATCATTAAAAATCATTTTCTGGTCTTCTTGTCGTTCTTTTTGTCTAGTGATCCCCCTAAGGTTTTTGGAGTCACAGTTTTGGTATGAAATTCAATCTTCATTTAGTTCATAATTTTTTTCTTCACCCAGTGACGGAATATGATGAGATAATGTTTTCTGGCAGGCTGACCCAAGATTTGAACCCTTAACAGTGAAAACCATTGGGAGCTTTCAAAGCCAGTGTCCAATATGCTTTCAGTGGGGTTGAGTGAACAGTGATGTTTTCCCAGGTGTTAATTCCAGAGTGACAGAACCATATTGTCTCCATGTGTCCTTACTGCAAAATTATAGTCATTCTCTGTAGCAGTAGTAATCAACTCTAGTAATAAACAAAACCCAAGAAAACTGTCTTTTCCCCCATAGACTAATTAGTAGGCTACTCTAATACCAGTCAGAACAACAGCAGGCCAGTAGGGGTGGGGAGTGACCCCAAAACCACTGGATGGTGAGGAAGGAGGTGAAGAGTAAAAAGGTGCTGGAGGAGGAGGCATCCTTATCTAGGTTTCCTTAGACAGGAGCAGACCGGGACCAGGACCCAGCTCCAGCATATTAAGAAGATAAACTTTTCAAAGGTTTCTCCTCATTTACAAGAAGGGTATGTTCTGAAGCTGTGGGACTCTGACATTTTTGGTCTACAAACCACTTTCATAAGGCCCAGAACCTTCTCTGAGGTTTTATTTTGCATAAATTCAGTTTTATAATCACTTTCTAAAGCTGCTCCTTTTTGTACTCTGTAACGCACTTTTAGATATAAAGGGGAAGAGGCATCTTTTCATTTATTTAAAGAATGCATACTTTGCGATTTTCCTTCAGGGAGAGCCCCTTCACTATCATCGTGTTCCACACTGCGGGGTCCCTGTGGTTCCTAGAGAAGCATAGGAAGGGCTGTCTTCCAGCCCAGAGCAGCTCTGAGCTGGCATCAGATCACCTCTACTCAGAAGGCCCCTAGAGGCCTGTGCAGGTGGGACGATGATCCAGGGCTTGAGATCACTTCAAGGGTGCCTGACTGGGGAGGAATGTTGGACAGACAAGATGCAGTGGCCAATAACTTGGACTTTAACAGCCCAGAGGAAGGGCCTGTCTTAACCAGCTTCTCTTCTTAGATGACATTAGAAGCAACCTTCTATGTCACTCTCACCCTAAAACTGTCTGTGACTCTTCAGCTGGTATCTAGCTGATTTCCTTTTCAAAATTCCCTACTGTTTCCCCTCCGTTGTTCGCTTTCTTTTGTTTGGTAAGTTTTCCCTCCCACTAATTTACCAACATGGAGAGATGAAAGTTCTGAGTTTTCTCACTTTGTCGTTACACAGTGGAACTGTAAGGAGAGCTCTCATTGGAAGGACAGCACTCTACATGAGCAGGGTAACTCAGGATTGTCTCCAATAAGGCTGATCCAAACCGGGAGGTCATCATCAAAACTTAGTGCCAACAAGGGCCAGCACTTCAGGAAGCATCATCATCATGGCCAAAATGACCAAAAAATGTTTTAATTTTTTAGGAAGTTTGCCTAAAGTGAAAACATTTTTATTATTTTCATTGTGTATTGGATCCATTAAAGTCAGAACTGTTGGATCCTTTCAGTCAGAGTAATCAAATGGAGGTATTAAAAGAAAGAGTATCTGAAAATCAGGCCAGACTAGGGAAACAAATATGAATTACCTAAAGGAGGAGATGGCTAAAAAATACAGTATTACAGATAATTTGTTTCATCTCAAATGTAGATTCGTTTAATCTCAAATGTAGGTGTATACCAAAAGTATACCAAATTTCAGTTGACTGTCGGGTTACTGAAGGTGAGCAAAAACCACATCTCCGTCCTTTCCCTTTGAATTTTAAACTCTGGTGCGTGGACTATCTTCTAATCTCCACCTGCTCCTGCCAACAGCTAGGTGGGATGCTGTCTATCATCACGATATGGCCAGGGCCCCTGCCTCTGGAGTAGCATTTAGGGTAATAAAAAACCAACTACTGTGTCAATAGCTGTTGAAAGGCAGCCTGTATCAATACAAATTCTAAGTTATCTCTGGCATGAGCAAGTCGAAAAAACAAATAAGATCTCCTTTATCAAGGCATACAAACTTTGGGGATTTTCCTTTTATTCCTATAAAAGATATTGCCCTTTTGGTCAGGTTGTATATGATAACTTATTTCGGAAGCTCAAAGAAGAAGTGATGTTTACATGACTGACAACCTCCTTGAAAGCAGTAGATTGTTGACTGAAGTGACTGACACACTTTGCAAATGGGCTGAGGTAATCTAGACAGTAGTTGGCTTCTGACTTAGGCTACAGCTCCTCATAGACTTGTTCTGTTCATGCGAAGAATGAAAGTGCTGTGTCCTTTAGCTGCTCTTCACTTCAGCTTTACCACCTTTTTCCTCCCTATTCCTCTCTCCTGCCCTCAGATCCCTACCTAGGCCAGGAAATGCCCTTCAGAGTTTCAGAAAATGGGCTTGCATTCCATTCCTCTAGAAAGTGCCTACAGTGCCCCACCACTAGCTCAGGCGCTCTCTTCACAAGAACATAAAGGATTGTCGGATGTCCTGGCACAATCCTGCAGAGCAGTCCTCAGACACGTGCATCTCTTGGATCAGATCCTGCTCTTTCTTCCCAAAACATGTAAATCTGACAGCTTTGAAAATGTCATTTTCCTCTGAAAATGACACAAGGGGCAGGAGTTCAACTCCACTCCCTTTTATGAAAGTTTCCTAAAATGTTAAAAATTTTGTGACTGGTCCACGTTATACTGTGTGACTAACGTATGAACAGAACCAGTCTCTCTTGGGCTCCTTGCGCAAATATGGGAAGAGAAGCCCTAGGTCAAAAGATGCCTGGACGTATCTTTGGTGCCATCTTCCCTCCTTTCCCTGTGACTCCCAGCGGAGGCAGAGGAGCTCGTGTGCTAACCTCCCTACTGGCCCCTCACATCCCTTCTCTTTAGTGCTCTGCACACTTTTATCCTTCCACCTCCCCCATTCCCATCAAAATTTGACCTTCCTGTGCCCCTTTCTCCAAACCACCACCGCCATCCCCAAACTTATCAATCCTGAGTGCCTTTTCCTTGGTCTTAAAAGAATAGATAATTATGCTAAGTTGCTGAGTGCCAGTGTCGGGGAACTTTCCTCCTGGGTAGCATTTTGGCATTTAAGAGGGATGTAGGGGGTAGGAAGAAGATGTCTGGAGGCCAGGTAGTTTCAGAATTCCACTCAGATCACACTCAGAGGCATTGACATCATGGATGGGGGAGAAGTAAAGAAGGAGATAGGATGGAGGAGAGAGTTGAGCTGAGAAAGAATAAGTTTGGAGAGACTGACAATGCAAAGCTCCCCAGTTCCCCCTCCAACTTCGCAATGTGGGTCTTCAACCCCTTCAGACAGCTTATTTATTCAACACATAGCAAATGTCTGATGCTACTCCAGAAGCTTCTTTTAGACCAAATAATATGACAAAGTCCCTGCCCTCAAAGAAAGAAGGCTGGAAAACATGGAAGGACCAGGAGGAAATTGCGATGGCTGGAAAGAGGATAAGGCATATTGCTACTGCTATTGGGCTTTTTGCTTATTCATTATTTTACCACTTCACAGCTAAAGCTTCCAGGAAAGCAGAGTGAGCTGTTCAGAATTGTGGTGTGTCCCCACACTGCCTCACAATTGCATTCCTCTGCCTGAGCCCCAGCCACATCTCTCAGCCTCAAGAATCCTCTTCCTCAGTGAATTGGGTGGGGGTTGGTGGCTGTGGCATCAGAAGGGGGAGTGGGCCAAACCTCCATCTATTGCAGGGGCTTCAGACAAAGAACAAAGATTGCTGTTACTAAGTATGAGGTCACCTTTCTTTTCCCTGAACTGTCTGGATTCACAGGGTTTATTTGGGTTCTCTGGCTGAATTCACACCAGAGTTGATCTCTGTGAGCAGGCCCCAGGACCCAGTTGGGAAAGGTCCCTCCAGGTATCCCCCCACAGTTTGTAATTCCTGGAGGCTGTGGAAATACCAAGGGACACAATTCAGAGGCAGCAGCATTGAGGGAAAAGCACATCGGCTTCAGAGTCAGACCAGGCTAGGTTTGAAACCTGACCCTGTCACTTACTATTTGTATGGCCCCGGAGAAAAGTCTTAGCCTCAAAAGCCTCCATTTCTTATTCTTTAAAATGGGGATAGCGGGGCTGGCCTGGTGGCACAGCAGTTTAGTTTGCACTTTGGCAGCCCAGGGTTCCTGGGTTCAGATCCCGGGCGCCCGCCGACGGCACTGCCTGTCAGCCATGCCGTGGCGGCGTCCCATATAAAGCAGAGGAAGATGGGCATGGATGTTAGCCCAGGGCCAGTCTTCCTCAGCAAAAAAGAGGAGGATTGGCAATGGATGTTACCTCAGGGCTGGTCTTCCTCACAAAAAGTAAATAAAATGGGTATAGTAATATCTACCTTACAAGGTCATGATGAGGTTCTAGAATGACATATGTAAGGCTTGGATAACTTATGGCTATGATAGTTATAACAATGACCACCCTGTGCCCGTTTGATGGGCTTTTAAGCTTATTCACAGGATACAAATAGGATCATAATGTTCACAGAGCTTAATGCAGTATTTGACAAATGTCCCACCACGTTCCTAGAAAGCAAGCTCTGCTTCTTCATTCCTTTATTTTATAAATACTTTGGCAGCCCATCTGTGTGCCAGCCCTGGGTGGTGAAGGGAATACAGCGATCAGCAAAGAGCATGTAGTGTATTGGCAAAGAAAGAGACTATTACACTAATAAATAATGACAACGGTTGAAAAGGAAATGGGCAGGAAACCATGCAAGAGATTACCAGGTGCGCCTAATTGAGATGGGCGTAGGCAGGGAAACCCTCTCTGAGGAAGTGACTTTCAGCTGAGGCATGAGATCTGACTAGAATTTAGCCAAGCAAGGCTTGAAGGAAAGCATGTTCCAGGCAGAACGCTGGCAAAGGTCATGAAGTAGAAATGACCGTGGCTTTGAAAGAAGGTTGCAGGGCTGGCAGGTGGAAAGGACGAGGGAGCAGGAGGTGAGGCTGATAATGCAGGACCTTGTTGGCCACATCAGTATTTTGGATCTCAGCCAAGTGCCTCGGGAAGCTGGGGAAGGATTCTGGGAAGTGGCAAGATCCTGTGATGTTTAGGCTCATCTGGCTGCTTTGCTGATGGATTGGAAAGGGGCAAGCGAGGTTTCGGAGACTACTTAGGAGACAGAAGATGATGGCAGATTAGACTACCTGGAGGAAGAAAATCTTTACCTTGTGTTCATGTCCAGTGTAGACCAGACCTGGGAAACTTGCCTTCCTCATGCTCCTTACAGGTAAAGAACTCGGTGCTGTGTATATAGGCAGCATCTTGGAGGCCTCGCATCCATACCTCCTATTGAGTCAGCAAACTCCTTTAGGAGGTGAAGGCTCTCCGTGTGTTCTGTTTCCTGTGGCCCAGGTGGCCTCCTGGCCCCAACCTCTCAGTCCTTCCAAATCAGGTGAGCAGGAAGGTAGCTTTTCTCCAAATAGCAACTTACATTCCCAAACTACCCTTGCCAAACAGCAAATAGAGCTACTTATACAGTATAGCCGTACTGAGTTAGATTTAAATTGAAGTAGGGGAAGAAAGAGCACAAGGCAAATTAATAAAAAGCCTGATTTGTCAGTTTTTCAGAGGCAGCCTCATTCCTGTCAGGTAGTTTTACTCGCCGGCTCTAGCCCACTCTCCGCCCCCTCTCGAGTAGGGCCTGGTGAAAGGCTGGTCAACTGGGGGAGATGTGGAGCAGGTCATGCAGCCAAGGGGGACAACAGTCAAGGTAGTTCCAAAGGTCTCATCAATCCATAGGAATGGGGGAACCTGGGGACCAAAACAGTGTCCCAGAAGTAAGAAGTGCTGAAAGCCAGCAGCAGCAACATAACCGGTAGGAGGAGGCCGAGAGGAATTCCGGAGTCAGAGGCCCATGCAGGCCCCTGGGGTGACTTTTTGCTGTCCCACCAGGAGGGACCATTTAAATAGACAGTAATGAAGGAGGTGATGCCGCTGTGGTCTTTCCAAGTGGAGGTCTCTACCGAGTCCACTTTTCCTGAACAAGTAAAATTCACTGGTCATTAGCAACATCCTCTATTTACAGTTAAGGTGCTGAAATCCCCAAAAGCTTTGCTATATTTTATATCCTCCTTCTTTCCAAAGGATTTAAAGCGTGTTTTTTTCCTTTTAAAGATTCTTCCTACACTCTCACTAAATATCAGTCTAACAAACCATTTCTTCCCAGATCCTACAGAACATGCTCAGCCCAGCCTGGGGAGAATTATGACAAATATTTAATCGGTGCAGCCTGAAATAGTGAGATGTTTCCCGCACCATGGAAATGAGGCATTTTGATACTGGGTCATGGTCTCATTTCAGATCCAAGTCTACGTGGTCTCATAATTAGGAAGAGTATCGGGGCCCAGTGGAGGCCTGAAACCAATTTTGAGGTTGGATAACTTAAATTAATGCTTTTTACTCCTAAATGAATCCCAGATTTTGAGTGCTATATATTTTCCATTTCTGAGTCTGGCCAATCACAGACATCGGCCGTGATCTTTCAGGCTTTGACTACTGTCTTTCTTTGGTTTCGTGTGAGAGGCACTCTGGCAGGATCGTAGCAGCCCTCACCTGAGAAGCAGACGAGTCCAGGAAAATTTAGAAGATTCCTTGGAGCCAGCTGAGCGGGGATCAGCTGTGTAAATCTGGAGTGGGCAGCCAACTGCATGGTCAAAATTTTAAGAGGCATCCTAAAGCCCAGCGTGCTCCCAGAAGACTATGACAGCCTGCCACAGCACCCCCAATGCCCAGTATTATGGCAACTCCTGTAGAGTAAAACACTATCTCAAGGAAGTTCCCTCTAGGAGTTATATTATTTAGGCTAGAGGTCCAGCTGATCTAGCAAAATCCCAAAATAGTACAAGCTTAAACAGGATAAAACTTTTTTTCTCACATGTAACCCTCTGGGGACAAGCTGTCCAGGGTCAATATGGTGGCTCCATGCTCTCAGGGCCCAGCCTCCTTCAGTCTTGTTTCTCCACCAGCCCTAGAGTGTGGCTCTCATCCGGACAGTCCAAGAAAGGAAAAGGGGAGGGTATGCCCCTTCCTTTCAAGGCACAACCTAGAATTTGTACACATCACTTCTGCTCACATCCAACTGGTCACAATATAGGTTACATGGCTAAACCTCCATGCAAAGGAAGCCACACCCATCTGCAAATTTATGCACCCCACTAGCTCAGGCCTTTCGGCGTCATTTACTGCCTCTTGAACTGACTCATGCAAGGGAGGCTGGGAAATGTAGTCATGACTAGATGGTCACATGCCCAGTGAAACCAGGGGTTCTAATATTGAAGGAAGAAAGTGAAAATGGATATGGGAGCCATCTGTTACAGTATATATTTGTGTCCATGGAAAGAAAGTGTCCATTAAGGAATAAACCTTCATAGTGGACCCAGCTCATGGATTAGATTATAGATTTGTCACAGAGAAAGATTGAAAGGGAGAGGCACACAGGACAAGCAAGTTTTGATTGGAAGGAAGAATAGGGATGTATGGGACCCTTCTCCAGGAAAGGCAGTGGGAGGGCACTGACATTCTGAGGAAGGAAAAACTAGAGACATGGAAAGCTGGAAGAGAATGGTGGGAGCAGGGAAATATTGGGACCCAAAGCAAATTCTCAACTATATAATATCACGAGTGGCCAACTCTATTAAGTAGGCATACTTGATTCATTCTGCTCCAGATTCATTCCAATCTAAAAGCACATGTTGCTCAAAAGAAAGAGTTTAGAGTTAAACAGAACTGGATTTAAATCTCTGCTCCATTGTTTACTCGCAGAGAGACCCTGGGCAAATTACTTAGCCTTTTTGAGCCCATTTCTACATTTTTGAGTCAGGGTAATAATACTAACCAACAGGGCTATTAGAAGGACAAAACAAGATGATGTATATAAAACAACTAGCATCAAGCTTGGCACAGTGTAAGCACTCAGTGAATGGTAGATGTGATTAGCATGAAGCTTTTCACCTCATAACAAGCAACTGGTTCCTCAAATAGGGAGCTTAACCACTGTGACAAGGTCGTGGGATAGGAAAATGGTGCACGCGTGAGGTGCTGAGAACCTAAAGGACACATACCCATTTAGGGAGCCACTCACTGGCAACAATATAGTCATCACAAAAGCAAAATTTTATTTTTAAATTAATATTCCCTCCACTTTGGAGAAAGCACTTGGACAGCTACAGGCACAGGAAAAGAACTCATCCTAAAGATGGCATTCCTCACATGGTACAGAAGAAGAAAACAAACCTTCATCCGTGAGCTCATATGTAGGGAGCAGGAGGAGACTGAGCTATGCACCAGATCAATAAGAAATTTCATAATTTTTCCATTTTCACATCCAAGCTAAATAATGCTCTTGACCAAACAATCTCAGTCATTTTATCTTCTGACACCAATTTTTTAAGGCAAATGCCTCAACATAAATAACATAATAAATAGAATGACTATATTAATGATAGTTCTAAGTAGTCGCAGTTATTTAACTGGGGACGTGGACAGGACAGGAAAATATTCTCAAGATTGTTAACTGAGAGAGACAGAAAGGAAAAGAAGGAAGATTCTGAATAAAATTAGTTCATCCTGGGCCGGACTTTCACTCACTCAGCATGAACATGCCACAGTGTTTTTTTAAATCTTGGAAAAGTGCATTAAAGCAACATTATTACTGAGACCCATGCAAATGTCAATTAAAACCAGGCTTTTTGGAGAAGTAATTGCTCCAGTGCTTAGAGGACCCATGGAGCATACATTAGACTTGATGCCACCAGTGAAGAAAGGAAGGTCAGTACCAATGACTGGTTTTTAGGAAAAAAAAGAAACAATATTTAGGGTATGCTACACTGAGTCAGACTGTTCAGCACCATTTGCTTCCCTTGAACCAACTAATTCCACCTCTAAAGTGTACAACCCGTGGTATCTCTGCATCCGTCTTTGTCTTGCTACCCTGAAAGGTCTGAATTTTTAGAGCCAGTCCCCACAGACAGTACTTTGGCCAGCTGATCACTTTTCCTGGATCTCCTTTCTCCAATCCTATTTTGTCTTTTTTTTTTTTAAGATTTGTCAGTTAGAACGAGAGAGGTGCAGACGTAACATGCTATGATATTATATAATGATGAGACTTAAATAGGGGGGTTAAGCATCGGATGGGGAAGTTTCATTTGTAAAACAATTTCTGATGTCACCGTGTGTGTTTTTGTCTTTATTGGCGGCAATGGCATATTGACCTTCCTCAGGGGCCACTGGAGTGAGTCCTTCTCTACTTGGACTTTAATTCATTCATTTGTATGACAAGTAATTTAATTGTAACTTTAGGCATAGGTTAGACATAGGCACTTAGCAGCCTGTCATGTAACCTTAGGCCAGAGTTCATCCATCATTTGGGTGGCAAGGCTATTTTACTGTGTTTCCTCTCTGTCAAAGTATTTATTAAAATATTTTTAAAGACTTTCAGGTCAGAATGGCAATTTGAGCATATGTGTGTCACTTGACTGCAGAATCAGGGGAGACTTTTCAACCTTGAGCTACCCCTGAGCTTCAACCTTAAGCCTGGGAGTAGGTGATAGGATGTCTCAAGCCCAGCTCACATGGGTAAGCTTGCACAAGTGTATAAATAGGCAAAACCCTTTCAATATTGCAACATCTTTCCCAGTCCTCTCCCAGTTCAGCCTTTCCTTATCACTGTCAACAGCCTATATTTCATAATGAATAGTGCAGGGTAATATCAAGAGAACAGGAAGGAAAATTTGGGATGATTCCTTTGGGGCTATATCTTTCTCTCATCTAGTGACCTTATCTTTCTCCTGTGTGTCCTTAGATTCTAGCAATGTGAAGTCCTAGCCAATCAGGCAATGAGCAGAGTAAAGATCTGTTTCCTTATCAACACCTTTGGGAAGGGTGCCAAGTTCAGAGTCCAAAAAAAGAGAAACCCACCATAACTCCTATACTCAGCTCCACAAACCAGGAATGACCCTACAAGGCGAAGAGATTAGTTTTTACTTATTTCATTATTGTTCTGTAACAAACCGCTCCAAAACATAGTGGCTTAAAACAACAATTTGCTATTTTCTCTCATGGTTCTGTGGGTTGACCAGGCTCAGCTGTACAGTGCTCACTTGGGAGCTCTGAATAAGTTACAGTCAGATAGTGGCTAAGGCTGGAGTCATCGGAAGGTTGATTGGGCTAGACATCCAAGAGGGCTTCTTCACTCACTTGTCTCTCCTCACTTGTGTGCTCCTCCACATGGCCTCTCTCTACAGTAGCCTGGACTACTTAGATGAAGGCTTTGGGCACAAAAAACAGGAAGCGGAAACTTCCAGGCTTCTTAATGTCAGGCTTCTTAATGTCAGGCTCAAAGGTAACACAACATCACTTCCACCATATTCCATTATTCAAAACTATCACAAGCCAACCCGGATTCAAGGGAGTATAGGAATAGACTCCACCTCACCATGCACACAGGAGGGGAGGAATTGATGGCAGCCATCTTTACAGACAAGCTACCACCAGACATGAAGAGAGAATTCTTTGGAACAGAAGAAATTCTCTCTGCCCAGACTGCTCTGAGAGAGGCCTCCTCCCTATTACTCTTGGGTGGCCCAATGACTAAAGCAGCAAAGTAGAATTTGAGCAAATATAATTGTTTAAAATATTTGGGGGGAAAAGTTAATAAACCCATACCACCCTTAGACTTCAACAGATCAAGCAGATGAAAAAAATAAATAAAAGATATAGAAGCTCTAACTAATCTAATAAAAATGAGTAATGGATATTTATTTAATAGTGTACCCATCAAGTAGAGAATTCACATTATTTTTAAAATGTGTAAAAATTGACTGTAACTTGGACAACAAAGAAAACCTGAAAAAGAAAGTGTAATTTTTACAGACCACATAAACATTTTTTTCAAAAAGCACTTAGAAGTTTTAAAACACTCTCATAAATTACTGTTGAATCTAGGAGGAAATCAAAACTACAATTACTGAGATTCTAGAAAATGACAATTGGAACACCACTGTAAAAACTTACGGGATTTAGAAAAATCATAGCCTTAAATTTTTTTTATTATTAAACAAGAGAAAATGAAAACAAATGAGCTAAACATTCAGTTAAAACTTAGAAAAAAATATGAAACAAGTCTACAGAAAACAGAAACAAGGAATCTATGAATATAGCAGCAAATTAATGAAAACAAAGCAAAATCAGTAGAACTGAGAAATGTCTTTAAAATTTCTTTGGAAATACCAATATCATTAACAAATCTTTGAAAGTGAAAAAAAAGTCAGAACGTGTAAATATGCATATTATTAGTAATGACAAAAGGGGTATCACCACAAATAAAGAGATTTAATTGTAAGAATTTCCTGTGTACCAAGTATAAATCTATGCAAGTGCTCAATAAATCTTGATGAAATGAATGATTTTCTAGGAAAGGATAAATTATGGAAATGGACTCAAGAAAAGGTACAAAATCTGAATAGCTCAATACCTGTGGCAAAAACTTTTAAAGCTATCAAAGAAGTGCACTCTAGAAAAACAGCATGTCCAGAAAGATTTTGAGAGAATTTTCTCATGCTTTTAATGAACAAACAATTCTTGTGCTATTTCAGAAATATAAAACATATAAAAAGGTAAAAATCTTCCCAATTTCTTTTGTGAAAGTTAACATAATCTTGATGACAAAAATAGTACACAATAAAAAAAATGGCCAATCTCACATATGAAATTGAATGCAAAAATTCTAAATCAAAGACTGTTGATTCTAGAACTTTTCAGAAGTTTATTTTAGAAATGTGAGGATAATTAGAAATTAAATAGACTCAATGCCCAATAAAGAATTTTATAACAGCATTTGGTGCTTCCATGTGATAGATTATGCAACCACTGAAAATAATGTTGAAAATGGCAGGGAAGAAATGGTCACAGCATATTATTAAAAAACTTTTATATGGGCTGATCCTATTTTTATCAATATATGTATCATTATGAGTGTGTGTGTGTGTGATCTGAAAAGGTAAGCACAAAATATTAACTCTCTGAATGTTGTAATTTAAAATTATTTTCTCCTAGTCTTCCTTCTTCTTTGGTGCATATTCCAAATTTTCCACAAAGAAAACATAGAACTTTGTAATCAAATGGAAAAAAGGGTATTTTATTGTTGAATAAAATAAATGTCTTATCTCAGTAGTAATTCTTAACAAACTCTATGCTTACATGTGTCCCACTAAAGATGTGCCATTTTTATTTCTACCCTTCCATTTTTCTAGTTTCCTCTTGTTACCAAATATTTCCTTTGTACTTTCATCTTGCCCTCAGTTTTGGCATCCAGAGAAGTTATTATGGAGAGCATGCCAGCATGTGTGTCAGCAAAATGAGTCAAATAACTGAAAGAATTGACCTTGGATCTTTTTCCATGAACAGCACATGAAAGGCAGGCTGTTATATGAGATTTATAGACAGGGCAAGTTTGAGGCAGAGAAAAGGGAGTCAAGAAGGATTCTGGCATCACCACTGCCAACACACCCTTCTCTTTGCCCCCAGCTTTGGGAAAGAGGAAGAAAGCAACACAGGTGTCTCTGTGCCACTTCATCCCTATCATAGAATTGGGCCTGTGAGTGAATGCTGTTGAACAAAAACCCAGAGTATGGTAGCTTCATTTCAAATGATGGACAAAAGCTGAAGTGTAGGGTTCAAAGAAAGAGAAGGAAGTAGGATAGCAGAAAGAAATGCAAAGGAGCAGGGGCCAGTTTGTGCTGAGGAACTTGGATATTTTCATATAGAAGGTGGGGAGGCATTAAAGAGTTTAAGCAGGAAGACAATGTTGAATGTGTGTCTGTGTGTATGTATATGTATATTTTTATATATACAAATATATCTTCTTATATACACAGGCAGATAAACATGCTTTATATACATGTGCATACATACATGTATATATGTACATGCATACACATTTTTCTGTGTGTGTATATAAATTTTATATGGAAACCAAAATATCACTGGAAAGAGAAAGGCCGAAGGCAGGAAAACCGATTTACTTACTGACCCAAGTTGTAGAAGGTGAGGGACCATAAGGGTGGGAAGGAGTGAATGGATATGAAGGATCTTTAAGAGATAGTCTCAGACTCTGCTTCTCCCTGACTGTAGCAGAAGATGGCCACCCCCCAGTTCCCATTTGCATCTCCTCTATTCAAGGGATCAACCCTAAACTGACTGCCTATAACTGAGCCATAATTCCAGACTCCCAGAAGAGAGAATCTGGTTGGCCTAGCTCAAGTTAGGTGTCCACCTCTGGTCCACTCAACAATGGCCAAGGCCAGTGTCACAGAGCACAAATATGGTAGCTGGGGTCCATTTGTTTGTGGGATCACTTGACCGTTTTCTCTCTCCACCTGTGGACTATATTTTTCATGAGGGTAGGGACTGTTTTTGGTTACTCAGCACTGTCTACAGCACCTTATAAGGTGTCCAGGACATAGTTGGCACTCAAAAACCACTTGTCAAAAGGATGAATGCACAAATGACTTAACAAATGGAGAGAATCATAGGGTAGGAAGCACTATTAAGTCATCCAATCTGGCCCTCCCTCCATTCATTGCTCATGTGTCTCATTTATCACTAGAGCACTAACTTCAGCAGGATTACGTCAATTGCCTTTAATACGCCAATGAGCTTTTGTGGTCTAGCCCTAGAACCAACCCCCATTTACAAGAGTGACTTAAGTTAGAAATTATGCTCCTAATCTACACAATAGACTTAAAACAAACTTTGGAAACCCAATCCATTTGTAACTTGAGAAATACCTACAGCCCTCTAAACAAGACAATCAATGGGAGAACTAAGCCAAAGAGAAAAGGTATTTGTCAGAAGAAACTTGGCATACATGTTATACTTTTCCCATCTGAATATTTTAGTGTTCTTCCTGTGAAATCCAATTTCCTTAAGTGACCTTTGTTCATAGGAAACTATTTGGTTTAATCTGTGGGAGCCATGGCATATTTTTAACCATCTCCAAAGGCCAGCTCCCTCTCCACTGAGCATGCCTGATACCCAAACAGATGTTTTATAACACTCAGCACATATGAGCTCAGAGCTGGCACATTCACAGGCAAGCTTGAATCCTCACCACAGGAACAAAAGAGCAGAAGATAGAGAATCCCATTTTGAATTTCAATTTATTAAAATTTGATAAATCTAATAACCAACTGGAAAATATACAATATGAAGAGTTAGCCAAACTAAGTGGTATAAAAAGATGTGCAAACTGGCAATCTAGCTAGTGCAACAACTTTATTTTACAAACAAAGAGGCTGAAGCCCAAAGAGCAAAAGTGACTTATCAGGGTTTCATAGCAAGTGTGTTAGTGGCAGAACTGGAGGTGGAACTCTACCTGCCAGCCCTGACCTGCAGGGCAGACCACAGCCCCACACCTCCAGTTTCCTGTCTGTGTTCTCCTCAAAGCATTCATGTCTGTGGTTCAAAGCCAAGAAGAAGCCAGAACCTAGTCAACAAGATCTTTCATCCTGACTACACATGATCATTTCAGTGTGTCACCTCCAACTTAGGTAAAGGGTTTTGTTGAGGGACAAGTTCCCTTGATAAATCAATAAGAAGTAACCAAAAGGGATATTTTTAAAGGTAACATGTTAACATTTCAAGTGTGGAAATCAAGGGGAACACACAGGATTCTTGCCACCCCTCCCTAAGAGCTTAGGAGATGTCCAAAGGGACCACAAGGGTCCTAAACTCACAGCCATGAGGACTTTTGATCCTCTGAGAATCTAAACTTGCAGAGAAAATCTGAGCTCTCTAAAAAGACTGGCTTCACATTAGAGACCCTTGAGGATATGAAGAGTATTCATTAAGTGCCAGCTTAAACTTGAACCTAGTGCTGCTATGAAGAACTGAAGAGGAGAAGACCCAGATGCTGCCTCAGAGATGCTCACCCACCAGTTGGGGAGCAATGTTTATACTGAGAAGGGTCCTGTTGGGGAGGAAGACAAATCCTCTACCCTCTGGGTCCTTCTGGCTGGACTACAAATTAAATTGATGTGAGACAGAATAACAGGAGAAAATCAAAGAAAGCTTTATAATGTGTATGCATGGGAGACACTCAGGAAAACTGAGCAACTTGACAAAATGGCAGAAGCTGTCATCATAAATACCGTCTTCAGCTAAAGACAAAGGAGGATGTTGGGGGTAGTGGTTTGGGACTTCAAGGGGGAGGAAGGCAATTCACATGGAAATGGAAAAGCAAATGTTTGGTAAACAGAACTTTGGTAAGAATGGGCTTAGCAAGGATCCTCCCAGTCTATCAATACCCAGAGTTATCTATGGTGATGGCCTGTCCTGGGGACAGGCCTTCTATCTTAAATTTCTTTTAGGCAGTTAGTGGGGGGAGGTCAAAGTTTCTTTCAGAGTCTTTTGTTCTTGAAAATAATCAAGGCAAAGAGACATATTTTAAGGTGGCCAATTCCCTGATCCCCCACAGTACCAAGTGGCATAGTATATTCTTTCATTGAACAAATATTTGTGGATGGCTTCATATGGGCCAGGCTGGACATCCTGCAATAAAAAAGTAAGAAGTTAATTGAAAGATTAAGCAAGGACTGGGTCACAAAGGGCTGCATATGCCATCAAAATCATTTGGATTTTATTCTAAAGACAATGGGGAGCCATTGAAGGATGTTGAACTGGGGAATGAATTGACCAGACTTATGTTCTGGAAAGATCTCTTGACAGCTGTGTCAAGAGCTGATGGATTGTGGCCAAATGCTACATTGTGTGATACCATCTACAAGTGTTTCAAGACATTATTTGCACTTTTAGTCTATATTTAGGATCATATGGTAAAAAAAGGAGTGCCTAAGGCAAGCACAGCTACGTTTTAATACCACTTCTACCATTTACTGAGTGTGTAGTCTTGGGCACATTATTCAAATAGGTCTGAGCCCTCAGTCTCCTTTCTGTACAATGAAGATACTAAGACTTAGTTCATAGGGTTTGATAATAAATAAAGAAGGTAATGTGCCTGGACATTTCGAATCATCTCCCAACACCATTAGATTCGGCCAAATCAAAATGGCATTTTCCAGTCTAGGAGGAATGCCACCTTGAATCTTGCTGAGCCACCACTTAGCAAGAAATATTGTTGCATTTTCTTCTTAGAATTTAACCAGAGCATTTTGTTGCTAATGTGTGAAAATAATTGACATTCATACTTTGTAAATGAGCAAGCCCAGGTAAACTGAGGTCAAAGCCAAATCTTGGATCTGAGTCAAACCACCCAAAAACAATACTGCAAAGAATTAAACTTGTTATAAAGACCAGTGTACGAACTGAGAGCTTCAATCATCCTAGCAACCTTTTAACCAAACACTGGTGCCGATTTGCTGGCATATATGATACTGAGAACATCTGGCCTTTCTATTCTCCTCTCGCAAGCAAAAAATGATGTTGTGTAAACTGATCTTTAGGCCAATCATATGGTCTAAGTGTTACAGTGTTTATGTTGGCTCCTCTGGCTCCAGGTTTTAAGAACTTAATGTGTAGCCACACCCCTCCCTGAAGTCCTAATTTTGTTTTACTATAACTGACTCCAGGGATTCCTTTATGCCGACTCTGCACCTTTTTACAGGACAATAAGTATGTGTAAATGTATTGTCAGTCAACTGTGTGTGCTCCCACTGTAGGAGGTCCTATAAGAATAAGTTACAGGAGTTATGTAGCAATGGGAAGATAGAAAATGATGCATAAGAGCGGGCTCTGGGGGCCACTCTTGTCACATATCCAATGCTATATATTTTTTCCCTGTCTGCCAGCTTTATTATAGAAGCCAGGAGTGGAGTGTAGAGGCTCTAGCCTGCAGCTTACTTAGAAGGCACTAACTAGGAGACAGAAAACCCGATACTACCTCCAACTCGCCTTTTACCCTAGACAGGGTCATTATTGTGTCTGAGCATCTGTTTCCCCATCTAGACTCAACTTCATTTACCAAACACGATGTGCCAGGCACTGTTCCAAGGCCTTGGCCAACACTGATTAAGTTAATCCTATAATTACCGTAAGTGGCAGGTGGTATATTATCCCCACCCCACATTACACTGTGGGGTGTCACACAACGGGGCGTGGCAGGGACTGTGAGCTTGTCCCCTCCTCTCTGGCTGCTTAATGATTGCTCTGGGCAGTTGTGCACAGCTCTAATGTACTAGAGTCTATAATGAACCACAGCCCAGTGCTCTGGAGCAAGTGACCCATGGGTGCACCCCTGGGGAGTTACTGACTACAGGAAGGGCGCTTCTTGCCTTTCCCCTACCCCACCCCATTCCCGTCCTTCTGCTGCTAAGGCAGAGAGGCCATGGTGGCAGCTGGAGGGGCTGACCTAGGGAAGTCTTTCTCCTCACCTCACTCCCACCCCCTCTTGTCTGGATTAATGCACCTCCTCTCTCACCCCAGCCCAACATCACTGATCCCTAAAGGGAGCGAGAGAGCAATGGGACCTGACCCCAGGCACCAGCAGCTCCTTTTCCAGGATCAGAATTTTCCTTCATCTTTAAAGGAAATTAATCTCTCAAGTCTCTTGGTCTGACAGCATATCGAAGAAGGAAGGGGAGAATATGTAGCACAGTAAATCCCAACTCCGAGTTGTCCATTACAAGAATTTATCACAGATGGTAATCATTAGAACTTTAACATCTTGAAGGGAAGAGCTCTGTCCAGAATCATAAATAAGCTGTAACCAAGGCTCAGATTTATAAAGCTGTAAAAGAGGGCTGCTTGGACAACTGAGAGTTTACAGTACTGGGTTACAAAACCAGCTTAACGCATGAGAGCTTGAATACCATCTGGGAGTTCTGGGCAATGCAATGAGAAGATGGTAACTTATTTCTGCAGTTAGGACCCCCAAACAGAACCTAGAAAGATTCAGCTCTGGTTTGATCTCATGAAATGCAAGATCAGAGAAAACAAGGTGCTGACATCTTAAATATGACATTGTAATCCCTAGACCACTTGCAGTCCAGTTAAGCTTGGCCCTTCTTTGTCAAGATTCTCTCTGCCTAGTGCAACGTCTCGTAAATGAATTTTCAGTTGATTACTAATGTTGCCCATAGCGCTATTGTTTCCCAAGTGGCTTCAAACAACTCAGTTTCAACCAAGAGTCTTCTTGTCATGCAGAGCACCCATGAGGCTCCCAGTTGTGGAGCAGCCAAGTACAAAACAAGGCCGTTGCCTTCCAGAAGTTTCTCATCCAATCAGGGAGGCAAGGCATTTACAGATAAAACAATGATCGTATGCAGGCTTCCGTGTGTGGTGTAGACTGTAACTAGAGAACTCGGAGAGGGAAGCAAAGGGCAAGTGGAGGCTGGAGTCATCAGGGAAAGATGTGTGGAGGAAAAGGGACTTGACTTATGACTTGAAAGACAAGTGGGGATGAGCAAGTGTGAGGAAAGGTGTACTCAGCCCCATCCCCACCCCGTCGCCCACAAACATGCATCATGTCTCTGCTATGACTCTTCTTCAGCCAAGTTTCAAATCACACACTTGTATTTCCCTCTTGTCCTACAGGCAATTGTTCCTAAAATTTCACTGCCTCACCCTCTTCATCCCCCTTCAGGCCCATCCTCCCCTCAGGCCTGACAAAGGAAACTCTGGCCTCTCTGGACATACCCCATTCATGTTGGATACCACAGGAGGGGTGTCCATCCTGGAGGGTGAGGCCAGGAAAAATCCCACACCCCAGCCCCAGACCCGGTGTAGCAGTGTATCCAGGGAATCTGGTTAAAATGAGCAGGAGAAGGAGAAAGGGACAGGGCAGCCTCAAAGAGGGGCGGCCCCACCTCAGTCTCCCTGGGGAGGGATTCTGTCAGCATCCGGGACACACAATAGAGAGAACAGTAAGATGTCCCCACAGGCGTGGGAAGTTTGGAGGGAGGCCAGGACCCCACAAGGGTGGCCAGTATCCTGCCCAGGCAAGCGGGGGAGGGTCTTATTGGAAAAGCGAAGGGAGTACAGGCACCAGAAGGAGAATGCTGTCAGTGGGAGAGCCCTGTGCTCCCGTCCCTTGCAGAGCCATGTGTTGGGTAGAAGGCTCCTGAGCGCCTGTTGAGACTAGAGGGAGCTGTTAGGGGGCAGGGAGGTCAAGTCTGTGACTGGAGAGCAGAGAGGAGATGCCACAGGGAAGAGAGGTCTACTTAGGGCTGGCTTCAAGAGGCTGCTGTAGGGGTTGGGTTCCAGGTGTCTGCTCTGCATTGTCCCGTCTGATCCCCAGGAAGGGTGGAAAAAAAGCGGAATTCGGAATGGATGCCTGCTTCACAATAAAATGTCCCCAGGTTGTATTTCTTAAGAACCTAAGGCAGCCTCGGCAGGTGCAGCAGCACCTGAAGAAGAGGGACTCCCCCAGCCAGAGCAAGGGCAGGATAAACTGTTCATGACAGAGCCTTGGGGAAGGCCAGGGGCATGGAGGACGAAGATGTACTGACCAGTGTCTGGTTCACATCAGTAGAGAGAGCCACCTCTTTAATTCACTACCCAGCACCAGCAGTTGAGGGGAGCAAAAGGTTAGGGGAGACAAATGCATGAAGCCACATCTGTGACAACTCAGATCGCAGATTAATCCAGCACCCTCGAATTACGCTATAGGAGAAGCTCATCTTGTTAACCTCCTACTGCCTCCAGGGGCGTAACTGAAATCAATTGAAATAAGTTACCTTTGTTTATAAAAGTTGGGGACCCCTCCTTAGAAGGCAATATAGTGTAGCAGGAAGAATAGAGGTTTTGGAGTCTATTTTGGGGTTTGAATCACCAACCCCACCTCTTCCTGATGTGTGGCCTTGGGAAAGTGACTTAACCTTTCTGAACCTCAGTTTCCTCATCTATGAAGTGGAACAATTGATAATAATACCTGGCTGGCAAGGCTGTTGAGGAAATTAAATTCGATGACCTCTCTATTCAGCTTGACCCCATGTGTCCCGTCAAGGTCAGTCTCCTTCTCTTCCTCCTCCTTGAGAGACTCCAGGAAAAATGAATTTTAACAAATAATTTTGTGACACAGTAAGCCCAGAGTAAGGGAACGGGGAGCTTATTTGTTGTCAAGCTCTATTGTATGTCAAGCTCTAGAGCATGTCGTAGACATCACGTCTGCTTCCTACATATTTCTTTCAGGCCACTCACCACACTTCCCACCTGCCCTGTTGTAAGGTCATAGCAAGCATCAGCTTACATTCCCTTTTCTCTGATTCTCTTCCAGGGGCGCTGTATCAACTTCACCAGAGTCAAGAACAATCCGCCTGCCAAGTATCCCCTCAACAACGCCTACCACAACACCTCGCCGCCTCCTGCCCCCATCTACACCCCCCCACCCCCTGCTCCCCATTGCCCTCCCCCACCCCCCAGTGCTCCCACCCCTCCAATTCCATCCCCACCTTCCACCCTTCCCCCTCCTCCTCAGGCTCCACCTCCCAACAGGGCGCCACCCCCCTCCCGACCTCCTCCTAGGCCTTCTGTCTAGAACCCAAAGTTCATGCTGTGGGCTCTCAGAAACTTTGGGGAGGAGGCTCCTCTGTGGTGTTAGAACAAGTCTTTCCAGTTAGAGGAGGCTTCCACTTTGGAAATGAGTGGTGGTAAAGCCCACCGACATTCACAAACTTTAAAAATTGGTTTGTAATGCCAATGCACCGACAATTGTGATCAGCGGAAAGAAATAGAAATTTTGAAATGCCTGAAAACAAATAATGAGGCAACTACAGTCACAATTATAGTCAGCCAGCCATCACCTCTAGAAGGTTCCAGAGACAGTGAAACTGCTGAGATGCTCTAAATGGGATTGTGTCTCATGGAGACCAATAAGAAAATCATTTCTCTGAGGGTGAAAAGCAGAATCGGATGGATAAGGAATAACATTGCTGGGTTTCTAAATGCTGCGTTCCCCCCTCCACTCCACCCCCATCACTTGACCCTGGACCTCTGGCCTAGGAATCAAGGAATCCTCACCCCATGTGCCACCAAGGAGGGGGGAAATCCTTTGCCTACAACTTTGGGAAAAGCTTGAGGTCCCCACTGTGGCAAGAAACTCAATATCAGACAGGTATCCAAAAGCATGTTCTCCTGGGATTTGCAGAGGAGTAAAAACACATGCCTTATGTTCTTCCAAATTCTCCCAGTCTCCAAGTGAGGAAGAGAGCAGATGTTTACTGATGGAAAAAGGTATGTTGCCATGTTGCTGTGTAAGTGAAATCAGGTGTGTGCATTGACAGGGCATACTGATGGGAGCATCAGACAGTTTCTAAACCCCACAGGCCATCAGCAGCTAGAGGTGGCTGGCTTTGGCCCAACATGGTCCCCTAAATCAATGGACAATGGCATTGTCGAAGAGCAACCTGTTAATGATTCATGTTCAAAATGAAGATTTGGCTTCGGTTTAAATCACTTGAGATATGAAGAAGTGATCGATCCCCTTTTCCAGAGACAAACGTGAGTTGATCTTCCCAAAATAGTATCACTAGCACCTACCACACAATTTCACTGATTTTGTTTTTCTTTTTTGGTAAAGTTGTGCACCAGAGACTTCAAGACAGAGCTGAGAGACAATGGTCCTGACATAATAAGGAAACTATCCCCAGGTTCTTTGATTAGCCCTCAAAAAAGGCATGTGTGTGTGGATACAAATACGTTTCTCCTTGGCTTTTCAACATACTCACAAATATTATCAGCTCTCGACCCAGGGGAAATACACTACAAATGCTCTGCCTGAAATTCCCAACGTGCCTGGGACCCACTCCATTCCTCCAAGTCTTTCTGAATCTGTTGTCCTCAGTAAGCCCTAAAATCACTTTCTAAACATTGGACTTATCACCCAGGGGTGAAAACAGAGGCCATTGTTGAGGGCCTTCTGCACCAGCCTGTTCAAAATTATCTCCCACTCCAGCTTTCCACAGGTCTTAAAATTCCTCTCCCGAACTCCCTAAATGCTTTCTGGAACAAAGCAGAATATAAAATAAATATGAACTTAGTGCTTTGGGCTATGGTGTCCAAAGATCCTTCAAGAACCCATCAAGCCAGCCTCATTCTTTCACCTTACTTAGAACAGAGACATAATGACCTGGCATACATTCCATAAACACCAATTCTTTTAGCCATGGCAGACACTGCTAATCAACTACAGTACTATCTCCCATGGAGCCCAATGATTTCTTCACAGTTCTCAAATTGCAATTGCAAAGAGCCACCACTCATCAGTCAGAATTGAGAGAGATGAACCCTATATGCCATCCCTATTTTAAAAAGCAAAAACAAACCAGAATTGCATGGAGGGATTGGGAACCCCTTGGGCATAAAAGGTACAGTCAGGGGAAAATAGATCTAGGCAGAGTGCCTTACTGGGGGACCATGGGCACTAAATCTGCAAACTGACACTCCTCCAAGCGTACCTCAGACCCAGCCCTTCTCCCAGCCTGCCACTTCCAGAGAATCTCCCAGCTAAAATCAGAGATGGTTTCCAGGACTTATGAAAGCAACTCCATCCCCCACCCCCAAACCTGGCCCATTTGTCTATTTTTAGAACACTAGGCTTCTTCTTTAGCATAGTCCCTCATGAAGCAGGGGCCAGAATGTCTCTGCCACCTGCAGTGACATTGCTGGACTCTGGAAAACCATTCCATAGGAGAATGGGTTCCCCAGGCTCACAGCGTAGAGACGTTGAGCCCATGGCAACTGTTTTGACTGCTGGCAGTACAAAACAGTCCACCCCCACCACTGCCGCATGACTCACTGCGGCCGTAAGAAAGTTCAAGCCAAGATGCTGACTGACATTGTTGTGCAACAAGATGGTGGGCATCAGGTGAGAATGCAACATTCGGGATCTCAACAGCACATCAATCAGAAGCCCCGTGCAGTTTCCAAGATGTTTTGGTGAACTTTTTGATGAAATAGGGAACTGCAAATGTATGATGATTTTGAAGAGGATTAGCAGGGTTTGTCCTTAAAACTGACTCATCATGTCATCCCTAGTCATTTAGAATTACAGTGGAGAAGGAAAAACTTCTATACTGTATGAACAAGGCAATATTTAATAGTAGGCTATTACAGGCAGGAAAACTCTTTAACTGGTTTATAAAATCTATCAGTACTTGTATCATTCCCTGTAAAAGGCAGCAGACATATGACTGTGATCAGGAAACTGCACAAAATTATTTTTTCAACCCCCATGTTATTATCCTCATGAGGTTTTTTTGTTTTAATAAAAGCCAACTTTTCGTTGTATATATTCGTATTCCATGTGTTAGATGGAAGCATTTCCTATCCAGTGTGAATAAAAAGAACGGTTGTAGTAAATTATTATAAAGCCAATGATATTTCATGGCAGGTTATTCTACCAAGCTGTGCTTGTTGGTTTTTCCCATGACTGTATTGCTTTTATAAATGTACAAATAGTTTCAGAAATGACGAGACCCTTGTTTGCACAGCATTAATAAGAACCTTGAGTGGTCCCCTCTGTTAACGACCAGCTCACAAAGTTTCTGGCCTGGAGCTTGGCACATACTCCAGTGAGACACAAGTTCTCTCTTTTACCAAGGTCAAGGACAGAGCTGGTGGACAAATTGATCAATAGTTTTGGATATCTGGCCAGGGGTAACCTTACTGTAAATATCACTAAGATGGGCAGAGATGATCTCGAAGTCTCATATACACTAAAGTCCAAACACTGTGTCCAATGAGAGAAATCCATCAAAGAACTAGAAAAAAAAATAATTATGAGATAATGAGCAACAGTTTCAGCCCAGTGCCAACTCAATAAAAACAATTAATGCTGTGTAAAATGGGTTGAATTAGTTTGCAAACTATATAAAGATACATGCAGTAAGAAGCCTGTTAATGCACACCAGAAGGGAATGGGGTGTTCTAGTCAACCGCCTTTTCTAGTTATCTGAGCTCTACTATATTATCATACTTGGATAGCCAGTTTAAAAGAATTAGAATATGATTTTTAAATACACTTAACATTAAACTTTTTTCTAATTCTTTCTTCTTTCTGTGAATAATTCAGAAGACAATTATGGATCTTTAGTGCCTCTGAGTCATTATTATAAAAAAATCAGTTATCGCCGTACCGTGCTATAAGAGACTGGGCTCAACGCGTACAATGGCAAACCCTGGAAGTTGCTTTTTTAAAAAAAATAATAAATTCCTAAAATCAACTCTTTTACTGGTTGTCTCTCTGTTATAAAAATAAAGTGTAGACTGTTCAAGTGCTTAACATCGTGATCATAATAAAATGGCTGTCGTTCTGCAAATTAAATTATATTTCTCAAATTATTTCGTGCCCTCCACTAAACTCTTTACCCCCTTGATTCCTCTCATTTCTTCTTTAGCTGTTCAACATTCAAAAGGCTCTTTATTTCTAGTGACGGTTTTAAAATTTAGTAAATCCATGCTAAATGAAAAAATAGAATGGAAAGTGGAGGCAGAGAAATATACAGAAAAAAATGGACTGTGTCAATTCGGATTGTGTCTGGCTGCCACAGAACCATGGCTGTGATCGATTGACTCACAGATCAAGGACTCCTGAGGTTTGCAGCTGCTTAAGAAATGAGTCAGGTTATGGATAGTGCCATAATAAATATAATACCCTTCTATCGTTATACACCTCACAATATTTTTATTATTTCTGATACAAACCACTTTATTCTTCTCAGCAGCTTCCATTCAGCTCCTCCACTTACATTTTTTGTAGGTAAGAGTATCTCTTACTAGTTCCTGAATTTGTTTCTGTACAAGTCCTCATGAAGCCTTGAATTCATCTAAATTGGAATAAAACCATCTGCAAATAGAAATCATGCCACAATTTCTTTCCAAGATTTCATTAGTATTCAATTTTAATAGCATTTTGGGCACACGCATATTTTTAAATTACATTCTTGATCATTAAATCATTTTGAGATAACCAGCTAGCAATTTGGAAGGAAAAAGAAAAATTGGAGCCCTACCTCACTCCTTACACCAAAATAAATTCCAGCTGTATTTAATGTACAAAAAAACCCAGGAAAGTACTAGAAGTGGAAAAAATGTTTATGGTATGAAGAATTTTTATATCCTACATATTGCCTGCATTACCAACCAAAATTCTTGTGAAATCACTTCAACTACTCTGAGTAGTGCTTCAGTGAATTAAGTTGAATAAACAAAGGAACCATTAGTGACAGGAATAAGATTGTTGATCAGTTGCTGACTGTGAACTTGAGCGGGAGACCCACAGTTGTTCATCACTAAATCCAGTCTTATGTCTTCAGATAAATATGTTTCTCTGGAGTCTCATTCCGGTAAAGAACAATCAGTATAACACTTTGTCCATCTAAATACATTGTAAACAAGGTCAATGTTGCTTACAATTATCAAATATTTGGTATAAGTCTATAGAGTTGGCATACGCAAAACAGATAGTTTTTATTCTGATTACAATTGTATTGTGTTGGCTTGAACCACCCCACCCCCATCCTGAAGTTATCACACCTAAACAAACTGTAATTGTAATTCCACTGGGTGTAAGCTTTGATTCCTCTCCAAGTGGCCTCTTAGTTATATAAATTCTTCCTTCTCTAATCAAGTTGGGACAATTTTAATTTTTGGAGTTAAAACTATATGACATCTCCTTTATTTAGTTTTAAATATCATTTCACAGTGTACTTATAAAGTAACAGCAGCAGTTAACAACTGAGTCACTTGAGAGCTCAGAGCAAAACTCTGGTAAAAGACGTTCAATTAATTGTGTACATTCAGTACCTTAGCCAGCATCTTTAGTTGGGAGTTTCTTGTAAACATTAAAATGGATGCACCTCATAAAGGACATTTTCCTTGGTGTAGTGAAGTGGTTTGCATTCCTGAAAAACACTTTAAAAGTACAAGAAATGTTGGGTAGGAGTGCTAAGAGTTCAGAAAACATTTCATTTTCTTCTGAAGGGGAAGGCCTAAGACAGGAGACCTGTCAGCCACCCATCACTAACCCCTTTCAAAAATGTGCACCCCCAGGTGTAGCCATGGAAGACACAGCTCTCTTACTTTTTTTTAAATACACTTTTTTAAAATACAAGCACTTTGACATTCCCCTCCCTGTGAGCCCCACCCCAACTTTGCAGGATACAGAGCACATGTCTTTTCGCTTAGTTTTACTCTTGAAATTATTTACAAGATACATATAGATTCTGTAAGAGGAGACTGGCTTGAAATTAATGATAATTTGCATTTCCAACAAAGCTCTTGTGGAGATAGATAAATATTCCACGCAAATGCAAAATGTAGATAAGGTGATGCAGAAGCATTTGCGTTCATCTGAAGTTGATGAATGCAGGAGTGGGTTTCTTCCCAGCTGGTGAGGATTCCAAGCGGGAAGTAGCCTCTGTCTCTGCAGAGGCAGCCTGAAGTTTCAAAAGGTAGGCTCCAAAGGGCTAAAGGGAAGACAGTGGGAGATCCTCAGACAGGAAAGTGGGAGGAGAGATGCCCGGCAAGGGGGGCAAGAAAGGAAGAGACAGCAAACCTGGCTGTGTACTTTATGGCAATCCAACAGCTGGAATTAAGTACGGTGCAGGTAAACTAGGGCTTGGGAGGTAAGCTCAGCTTTGTGGTCCTGCTGGCTAAAGATGTCAGGTATGGTAATGTCACTAGGACGTAGCAAAGAACCAAGGGATTATTTAACTTCTGGTGGCAGTAACCGTACTGTTGGGCACATCTTCACCGAGAGCAATACTGACAGCTGATGGAGTTGAGCCAAAGGAATGTCCAGACAGACTCTGTTCAATTCCTCTCATAGCAAATGGTGGCAAAGATAGTGGACCTCAAACCTCAGGTGAATAAACCCATTCTTAAGGGGAGTAATGTGGGTCCCAGTCATCTCCCCAGGAAAAGAAGTTTTCTATCCTAATTCGAATAAGCATGTAAGTATTTGTTACAAATACTCCTTTCTAGTGCCACCTCCGACTTCCTTCTCCATTCCGGGCAGAACTGGGTGTAATGAGCACCGCTTGTGCTAACACAGACACATTGTCAGTGTCTGTGTAACACATGTACAGTTTCAGTGATTTTGCTTCCTGTGTTTCAATAAGGCTGAACAGATTTTCACACTTATTTACATTTGTATCTCCTCTGACGATGTAATCATTACACGAGTAATGAGACCTGCAGAGCTCCAGAATTTGATTCCATGTCTGACCCTTGTCCGACATTTCCATTTGTCCCACCAAAGCTACCAAAATGAATGCTCCCTCTCAGCAGGTCCTGGCCACTCCACACGTTACTGCTGCACCTGTTGATTCTCACAGCATTTTGATGTGTGGCTCTGCATTTTTATAGGCTTTTCAATATTTGCTTTTAGGAGATTCTTAAAAGATCATTATCTTTATTTAATCTTGAACCATTAGTAAAAACAAGAAAAGATCCTGTCCAGCACTATGTCCTGGGCATAGTTTTCTTGCTTCTAATTACTAGTAACTGGTCACTGGTTTAATTTTTTTAACTTCTTTAGCAAGTTAGAACAAAAAGGAAAAGCTTCCTTAACCTGATAAGAGGTATCCACCAAAAAACTACACAAACATTATACTTAATGTTGAAATATTACGAGTGTTTCCTTTAAAACAAAAAACAAGAAAGAATTCTAATCATCAATATTACTGTCCACCTTTGGTCCTAGCCAGTGCAATAACACAAACAAAATGAAAAAATAATTATATATATCAGGGAAAAAAAGTTGTCATTATTTGCAGACAATATAATTACCTAAAAATTCCATGACGGTCTACTTAAAAATTACTAGAACTAATGAAAGAGGCCAGTGAGCTGGCCAGGTATGTGATCAACACCATCAATGACCATGACCAGTTAGAAAACTGTCCATTGATAATAGAAAAAAATTATATATATAAATAACTAGAAATAAACCTAACCAAAAAAATATGCAAAGCCTATAGGAAGACAACTATAAAACGTTTATGAACTATCCTTAATAAATGGAGAGCGATACTACATTCCTGAACAGGAAAACTTAATACTGAAAAGACATCAGTTCTCTCACAAATAATCTACAAATTCAAATCAATGCCAATAAAAAAATAGAAAGATTTAATCATTTCAAATGCCAATTCTAAACTTTAATTAGAAAAGAAAATCGACCTATAAATACATGGAAGTTTAGTTTATGATAATGGTGGCATTTCCAAGGACTAATTCTTTAATAAAGGACTATCTAATTGGGAAAAAATAAGGTGAAATTTCTATCTCCACTAGAAAAAATAGATTCCAGATGGATTAAAGGAAAGAGAATGCAAGGGAAGTTTTCTTGCTGCTAATTAATGGTAACTGTGCCCATTGGTAGTACTGTCCTATGAATGGAAGGTTCTTCTAATCTTGCCAATCAGACAGGTCTCAACTCCCATGGAAAAGCAAGAAACAGGCAGGGAATAGTTGTCTTCTTTATAGTCAAGGCAAGAACAAGCATAGAAAAGAAAAAGGGTCCTCTGACCCCACATACTCTGGTACTACAGTAAACTACATTAGTGTGGCCTCTCCAGTTAACAATTCTATGCATACGGTGCTTTGTCACACAGTAGTTAATCAATATTAGTTGTGTGAACAAACATATAAATGAAGAATCTCAACACGTCTAAATGTTTAAGCAAGTCAACAATAGACATGGAAGCTATATCTGAGACGATGTTTTCTTTGAAGAATGAGAGGTAATGAACAAGTTCTCATTTCTCCATTGCCTTTGAGCAAATATTCAAAACGTGGACTCTCACTGGGTGGTATTGAATGAATTCCTATGAAAATCCATTAACTTTGTCAGCTGACTGAATTGCTTTTCAATGCATACACATTCTTCCACATTCTATGTCAGTTGAGGTCAAGTCCTTTTTGCAGTTGGTCTGGGAGGAAAAATAAGAGTAGATGCCAGGAATGTAGGGTAGGTGCCAGAAGGAAAAAAAGGCGCCAGCGCTGGCAGTCACCAGAAGGATCAGCTCCAATGTGCCTCGTTTGTTTATCAAATGTCCTGTCGCAGGACCAGATTCCCTGCCATTCTATGAATGCATTGAGCAAGACTCAACAGTTGTGTCATGGCTCATTGAGGAAACAGCAAGAATCCAGAATCAGGAGTCAAGCTGTTGTGATACCTATTAATTCATCCATAAACAAAGCAGCTGTTTATTTGTAGATTTATGTTCTGATATTTTACAACTGCCTGAAAGGGCTTTGTTCTGTCCACGATAAGAAGGTCTCCTCCTCGGCTTGCTGAGTGTGTCGTCTGTTAAATTCAGTCTCAATTACTGCAAATGTTGTTGCCTCCAGCAGATTACAGAAACTAGTGCTCACTTTCTTCTTCTTTTTTTTTTAATTAATAGATTTTATGTTTTAAGAACAGTTTTAGGTTTACAGAAAAATTGAGCAGAGAGTGCAGAGAGTTCCCGTATATCCCTTCTTCCCTGCACACAGTTTTCTCTATTATTAATATCTTGCATTAGTGTGGTACATTTGTTACAACTGATAAATCAACACTAAAGTCCATAGTTCACGTCAGAGTTCACTCTTTGTGTTGTAGTTCCACAGGTTTTGACAAATGCACAAGTATCCACCATGTATCACACAGTATTACGCAGAATAGCTCCACCGCCCTAAAAATCCCCTGTGCTCCACCTCTTCATCCCTCCTCCTCTCCCTCCTTGAGCACCTGGAAACCACTGATATTTTTATTGTCTCCATAGTCTGGCCTTTTCCAGAATACCATATAGCTGGAATCATACAGTGTGTAGCCTTTTCAGATTGGCTTCTTTCACTTAGCAATATGCATTTCAGTTTCCTCCATGTCTATTCATTGCTTGGTAGCTCATTTTTTTTATTGCTGAGTAATATTCCATTGGATGGATATACTACATCTTATTTATCCATTTGCCTATTGAGGGACACTGATGTTCACTTTCTGACTGATTTGAACAGCCATAGAGAGGAATCAGTAGGGTGGTTTTATGTTTTCCATAAACTACTCTAAGGTTTTTTTGTGTGTTTATAAGACACACGGTGGGAGGGAGGGAATGAAAGTTATCTATTATTCCAACATCAAGACAAAACCTCTTAAACATTTTAGCTTATTTCCTTCCAGTCAATTTTTATATATGTTCATCGTAAAATATTGAAATCATACTATGAATACAATTTTCTATCTTGTGTTTCTTGCTTAATACTACAAAAATTTGTAGTAGATAGTATGCTACTCTGCCGAGATCCTCTCTTCCAGGATGACAAATGACATAACCACCCTGAGCTGCTGGGAATATCAGCTGCTCTCCATAGTGTTGGGTATTCCTTAGTTTCACTACTATTTGTCTAAGGAAAATTGTTTATGTTACTATAAATTCACTGGGCTTCCTGAATCTGAAGTGTGCATGTATGTTTCATCAATTCTGAAAATTTTTCAGTAGTTATCTCTTTAAAATGTGCCTCTCCATTACCTCTTCTTTCTTTCTAGAACTCCAATTAGACATATGTTAGACCTTCTCACCCTGTCCTCCATGTCTCTTAACCTGTCTTTCAAATTTTCTACCTCTTTGTCTCTCTATTATGCATTCTGGATACTGTCTTCGGATCTATTTTCCTGTTCATGGATTTACCACCTACGTCTAATTTTCTCTTTAAACCATCATTTGAGGTTTTTTATTTCCATTTTTTATCATACATTTTTATAAAATTTGTATTTGGTGTTTTTCATATCTTTTTATCTTTCATAATCACTTGTACCTTAAATTTTTAATCACCACTTTTTTTTCTTTAAATATATTAAACACACTTAATTTATATTTTGTACTTGATAATTCCCATATCTAAAAACTTTACTGGCCTGAGTCTGTAGTTTGTTGTTCCTGCTGGGCTTTGCTCATAGTGCCTTGTCTTCTTAAAAGCTTTTTGCTTTTGACTCTGAGCCCACATTCCTCAGAACTCTATTCATGGAAAACTTGAGATTTGTGTTGTGACTGCATTTCTCCAAAGAGGATTTATGTTTGCTTCTTCCAAATATCTGGAATCGTTACCAATCCAGAACTACTTTAAAATAAATTCTGACCTAAAGATATGTAGAATCATGCAGGTAGTATAAATTTGGGTTACAAACTTGTGTGAGTGCCAGCTGATGGTTAAGAATTCTCAAGAGAAAATTTTCTCCCTTAACCCAACACTGACGAGAAAGCTTCCTTGCTATTCCCATCTGTAAGGCAGAAAATTTTTCCAGTTCACTCATACACTGGAGTCATGCTGCCTTTTAGGGTCCCAGCTCCTCACCTTGGCTTTTGTCTCCTGTTCATTCTACCAACATGTGATCATCAAAATGAAAGCTGGTCCTTGAAGAAATGACTGATTTCAGGGTTGGTACACAAAAAGTGCAAGATGAGACCAAAACATTTTTTCATATCAGAAAGTACAAAATTTCTCAAAAAAAGATGAGGAGATGTCAAAGAACAAAGGAGCCAAAATGAAGGGATTCCCACTGCCCACATCTGGGAAAACTTAACATAATAAACAGCGATACTGATAGAATATAATCCATGGAAAGAAATAGGAATCCGTGAGTCCATACTGAGATAGATAGATGGATGATAAAGATAGATAGATAGATAAAAAAGAAAAAATCTTCCTTACCATAGAATGTGCACAAATAAATTCCAACTTCAGAAAGAATGATGTAATTAGATAATCGCCATTTGGCAACCACAATAGTAATGATTGTTTCAAGCAAGAATGATAAATAGATATTAGATATTAAAACTAACAGGCAAAAGGATATTTACATAGTCTCAAAATATCTCACCAGAGATACTTACTAATTACAAAAGGAAAAATATTAACTTTGTAATGAAGAAACTTGGCAGATACAATCTTCAGCAAGTAATCGCAAATGAAAAATGGATGTCATGTGTTTCTGTATGAGGCACTGAGGACACATCATCTCCGTGATAGTCTTGCCAAAAATGTATAAGCTAAATCCAATCATGAGGAAACACCAGTTAAATGCAAATTGGGGGAAATTCTACAAAATAGCTGACCTATGCTCTTCAGAAACGTCAAGACCATGGAAAGACAAAGAAAGACTGTAGAACCATTCTAGATTAAAAGGAGACTGATGAGACAAGAAAGCAAAGGTAGCCTGTGATCCTGGGTTGGATATTGGATCAGAAGACTTTTGTTGTTGTTATTGTTATAAAGGACATTATTGGGACAACTGGAAAACTTTGAATGAGGTCTATAGTTAGATAATAACACTGTATTTATGTTAATTTTATGATTTTGATAATTGTACTGTAGTTATAAAAGAGAATGTCCCTGTCATTAGGGGAAATATATATATATGGAGCGAGAGACATAAATAATAGATATAAAACAGATACAGATATATATGTAGACATAGATGTAGAGAAGGGGAGGGGAGAATAAAGCACTTGTGGTAAAATGTTAACCACATGAACATATGGAAATCTGGGTGAAGAATATACTCCAGGACTCTGTACCATTGTACCATTTGGAACAATTTTTGTTTGTTTGTTTAACAAAGATATGCCCTGAGCTAACATCTGTTGCCAATCTCCCTCTATTTTGTATGTGTGTCACCACCATAGAATGGCTGACAAGTGGTATAGGTCCATGCCCAGGATCTGAACCCGTGAACCCCAGGCCGCTGAAGCAGAACATCCTAAACTTAACCACTACACCACGGGGCTGGCCCTATTTGGAACATTTTTGTAAGTCTAAAACTATTTCCAAAAAAAAGTTAAAGAAATGAAACCTGATTTAGACAGAATCCAGAACCAGGATTGGAATCAGGACCTTGATAGGTCCTGGTCTCCACTCTTGCCCATCTCCCAGAATGTGTTAGAGGGAGGCTAAGGACAATCTGGGTTTAAAGGAGTCATAATCAATGGAACTGGGGAAGGACGCTGTAGACTGAGTGAGCTATGAGGCAAGGGACAGTGACAGTAAGTGCAGGCAGATGCACCACCAATACCTGGCACCCATCAACACAATGAAATCACAAGAATATGCTGGCTACAAGCAACAGATTAACAGAAGCTCTTGAAGAAACAATACTCTGTACAAGCTATCCAGTTTCTTATATTGACTTCGGATTTAGGGGGAACAAAAGAGCAAATAAATCAGTTGCAATTTCATGTGAACTCATTTGATTTATTAAGACTTGTTGAAACTATTTAGACCAACATGTATTGGTCTAAATCCTCTAGAACTGTGCTGTCCAATACAGTAGTCGTTAACCCCATGAGGCTAATTTAAATTATTAAAACATTTAATAAAATTTAAAATTCAGACCCTTAGTCACATTAGCCACATTTCAAGTGCTCAATAGCCACATGTGGCTAGTGGCTAATAGCTACCATACTGTGCAGCATAGATATAGAATATTTCCAACACTGCAGAAAATTCTGGACATTCTGGAATTCTGCAGAAAACGTGCATCACGGTTGTAGAAGCTGAAGAGCTCATCACTGATGAAGATGGCTGTGATTATTTTATTTCATTACCTGACTCATGGGAAACATCAGGCAAAACCTTCAATAACCCTCAATAAAGCCCAAATATTCCACTTCCTGTTGGATTCAATACAAGAAGGGTTCTTTGTGCCAAATGGGAGAGACTCATACAGAAGAAATAGGTGTATAAAGAACCTTGAGACTGTTGCAAACATTGTTGGGAAGATTCTGATACTTCTATATGCTCTGACTTCTGGGTTGATCCACATTTCCCTCTACTCTCCGCGCCCCACTCTGTACTGTGGAAAATATTGTTCATGTTTCATTCATTATACAGAATGGTTTGGCAAGAAAAGCTTGACCAAGACAAACTTCCAATAATAAAGCCTGTAATATTATCCAAGGAAATTGACCTAAATATCCAAGTTAGGAACTAAGGAGTTAGAACTCTGAGTTATCAGGACTGGAAGGGAATTGCGACACTGAACTTTCAGAGCCTATGATCCCTTCATGTCAGAGCTGACAAAGGCTGATTGCTCAATGCCAGCTGAAGTTAACATTGTCTACGATCTCCAATGGATATCTTAAATACACTCAAATGGAATCCAGAAAAATAAATGTAGAGTGTGATATCATTTATGGAACACTTGAAAGCATGCAAAATAATACCATAGATTGTTTTTCAATATAGTATATGTAATAGAAATATGAACACTGCATGGTAATAAACACCAACTTCAAACAGCGGTTACCTCTAAAGAGAGAGGGAGGGGAAAAACGTCAGGAGGAAAGATGCAGAGAGCTTCAACTGGACATGTTAATATTTTCTTCAAAAAATCTGGTGCAGGGATGGCTTAACATTAGAGCCTTATAGAGCTATCGGCGGGTACAGAAGGTATCAAATGTGTTATTCTTGGAAGGTTTCTGTTTGTTTGAAATATTTCATAACAAAAGACAAGTTTAATTAAACAAATTCTACTTCTCCCACTTAGTAGTCATGTGATCTTGAGCTTTCCTTTTTTTTCTAGTTGCAGACAAGACCCACATAATACCTACCAGACGGACTGTTGTGAGAAGTTCAGGAGATGCTCAGAAACCACTAAAGACACCTGTGTGGAGCCTGGAGGAGCCTCAGGAGTGGCCGGGCACTGGGATGTGTGGCGGTCCAGACCAGCCAATCAGACATGTGGCATGCAGTCATCATGCTCTTCTCTAAACTGTGAGGCCAGGGATGGCCCATTTTCCTTTAGACTGGAACGGATCGGAGGAATGAAGCTGGGTCCTGACGTTCCAGTTAAAACAGAAGAAAGGTTTGGATTTGTAAGCCTCTCTGCTTACTTTGGCTGGCCAGGCTTACTGTTTCTACATCTGTCTTCGGGTCAGGGAAAGACAAATATGTGGATGTAAACTTACACAGTGGTTCTTACACATCAGCACTTCACGAACCCAAGATTCAACCCTGTAGATTTATAAGGGCTGACCACCTCCTGAAGCAACAGGCAGCCACCTGAGCAGACTAGAAGCTGGAAATAGCCAAGAGAAGAGAGGCCAGTTTGAAATGGCTCCCACCCCTCCCTCATCCAATCTTTATGATGCCCTCAGTCACTCATCTCACAGTCAAGCGTCCTCTCTTCACCCAAACCCTTCTGAATGCTATCCTCCCTGCCATCCCTTTCCTCTTTTCCCGCCTTGAATCCTCATTTCTAGGAAAACTCCACTCTCCATCACTGCTTCACCACCTCCTGCTCTTCAGAGACCTGGCTCTCCCCTGAGGCCACCTCCCTTACAGCCCTTGGCCCCACACATGGGGCCCAGAGGCAGTACCTTCTGTTAGGAACATTCCTAACTTCTCCCACCACCCACATCCCTCCACCTCTTCTCAAGGATGTCATCAACCAACTTTGCAGACACGGTCCTTGTAAATTCTGATGCTTCCCAGGACTCTGACGTTGGCTCTCTTCATCCCTCTCTCTTCATCCTTCATCTCTTCATATCCACTCCCATGATTTCAATTTTCTTTATGATTCAGTGACTCCCAAGTCTGAAACTCCAACACAGACGTCTCCCCAGCATTCCAGACCTATCTTTCCAAACACTTCTGGACGTGACTACCTGGATATTGTACAGTTGCCTCAGTTGCACCATGTTCAACACTGACTCATTCTCTTTCTCTCCCTTCTACCAAGCATGCTCATCTTGTACTCCCAAATATAACAAACAAACCACCAGTGACTCAGCCACTGAATCTTGACCCCATGTTCTTCTAACTCCCACATCTAGTCAGTGACCAAGTCCTGTTGCTTCTGTCTCCGAAATAACTTTCATAACAGCCTTTTCCATTGCAGCCTCATTTCCCTTCTGAATTCAGAAGCCGTCATTCATTGCCTGATACGTGGTGCAATCATCCCCTAATTTGTTCTCTGGTCTCCCTGACTCTGGCCTAACATCATTCCAAGTGATGCCTCCAGAGTTATGTCTCTAAAACACAACACTGATCATATCACTCCCCTACCTTAAGGCCTGTTTGTAGGAACAAGCCCAAACTCCTTAACAAAACCCATGATCATGTAACCCCTGAACAAAAAAAATGAGCTCTAGAGCCAGACTGTCAAGGATCAAATCCCAGCTCCCCCTTATTAACTGAGGGATCTTAAGGTCATGTGAGTCTGTGCCTCAGTTTCCTCATCTGTAAATGTACATAGTAATTGTACATATGAGACCATGTTAGCTGCCATAGTTAACTTCCTATCTCACTTGTCATCATTCCTCCACAAGCACCTATGCTCTATTCAGTTATATGGAATGATTACATATTCCCTGCAAGCACCAAGTTCTGTCACGACCCCATGCTTATGCACACGCTCTTCCCTCTGCCTAGAATGCCTTCCCTCTCCCCTGTCAATCTGGAGAACTCTTATTTAAGCTTAAATATTACTTCCTCTGTGAAACCTTTCATCATTTCACCTTCCTCTATTCTGGTACATCCCCTGTTACATATCTCTGTCGTCGCACTCACCATAAAATCCTATTCTTTTGTCTCTATCCCACCCTCACCCCAACTACCTGACAGGAAGGCACTATGACTAATTCATCTTTGTTTCTCCAGCACTTAACACAAAACCACATACATGGCAGATGCTCATTAGCATCTAGGTTTCAGAAAGATGAATTGTTTAGCCTACTCTTTTGAATGCTTCTCCAGTCTTCCACATAATAGCAATGTCACAGCTAGAAGGGATGAAGGGGAATAAAAATGCATTGAACTATGTAACTAGAACCCAGATCTGTCAATGAACCCAAGATCTTTCTGCTACACTTATCAAAACCAACAGAGTTTCTAATTCAAGATAGCACACTACTAATTGTCACTCCCTTGCAAGACCTCATTAAAATGACAGTAAAAAATATGTAAAAGTCCATCACAATAAATAAAGTGGGAATATCCATCACTGGACAATGGATTTCAATAAATTTCTGAAAGATAGAAAACAATACATGTGAATCTGGCAAGGGATGAAACAGGGTGGAGGATGCTACAGCCTACAGGGCTCATGGAGGGGGCCCCAGTTGAAGAGGGAGACCTCTATCCTGAACAACCCAGAGAGGCTCCCAACTCAGAAATACCAGGTGTTAGAGAGGGGGAGTAAGATGAATGGCTGAAAACAAAGAGATTAATGGAAAGTCTGCATATAGACAGTTGTCCCCCAACTTACCTCCTGCCTGCCTCCACCTTGTGCAGAACTCCTAGCAGTCTGGTATTCTCTGATCACTCCCTCCCTACTCCAAACAAACAAAACAGAGGTTTCTTCTCTTTTAAGAGTGGACAAACTGGGAAAAACTAGGGTGGCCAGTATAGGGCATTTGGAGTCTCCTTGGTAAGGTCCAACTTCCCACCCACTCTCTTTAAAGCAAAGCCTTCCAGTTGACAATCTCTGCCCCCACATACAGACCTGTCAATCCCCTTTTTCTATCACTTCATTCTTAAATATAACCCAACAACTAAAAACTCACTAGACTTCAGAGGGACACCTACACTCCAAAAGGAAAAGACCAACACAAGCAATAAGAAATGGGTAATTCAGAGACAGAACAGATCTCTAATTAGTAGCCTCAGAGAGATTTGAGACAATGTCACATAAAATAACAACAAGATACTATGAATAAAAGGAACAATCCAAAAAGAAATTTAAAAATCATCAGAATGATTGTAAAACAAAGCTAAGAAAATCTCCTAGCAAAGAGAATAAAAAGAAAGGAAAATATTAAACAAAAGAAAAAAGATAAGAGACATAGGGAATCAATCCGGCTGACTTGTATAAGTCCCAGGGAAAAAAAAGAAAGAGAGTATAGAAAACAGAAGGGGGGAAATTATTTTTAAATTGTACCCCAAAATCCCAGAGTTGAAAGCTACAAGTCTTTAGATTGAAGGGTCGACCAAATGTACAGCACCAAAGGAGAGAGAGAGAGATACACATTATGCAATTTCAAGACCCACAAGGATAAAGAAAAAATCCTAAAAGCTTCCAAGAAGGGAAAATAAAATTGTCTACAGGGGAACAGGAACCAGACCGATATCAGACATTGCATCAGAAATGCTGGATTCAAGAAAACATTGCAACAAAACCTTCAAACTTCTGAGAAAAATTTAATTTCAACGTAGAATTATATACCCTTTCAAACTATCAATAATGTATATAATTAAGACAAACACATTTTCAGACCTCAAAGGAAAGAAAAGTTTACCATCTTTTTACGAATATAGTTAAGGATGTACTCCAGCAAAATAAGAGAGTAAAACGAGGAATGGGAAGACACAGGATCCAGGAAATAACAAGTTCAACCCAGGAGGTTAAAGTTCCAGAATAAAAGCTGTTCAGCACAACGAGAGAGGAGTCACTCCAGACTGGAGCAAGACAACAGAGGCCTCCAGAGAATAAAAATCAAGGAAAAAGGTGGATTCTACAGACATGATACTATTCTTGGTTAGTTAGAAGAACTTAAGCTTGTAATTCAGGCAGAATTCAAGAAGAAAGAAAAGGCTGTTGAAAACTCCAGTAAAAAATAAAAACTGAACAAAAAATGAAATGTAATCAGAATTCTCTAGTTGGATATGTAAGGAAAATATTTACATATTCATAATTTTAAAAATTTTAGTATTGATTTTTAACTTTTGGATCAACATATAGGCAAAGCATGAAAATTAATTATGGTTACAGCTATGAATGTATTAGCCTTAAAAACACAAAGGAAAAACTACAGATGACAAGCTGAGAAGTGTAAGTGAAGAAGAAATGTAAATAAAAAAGAAGAGAAGTAAATACCCTCAAAAGCATATATGTGTATGCACATATATATATGTACAGTATTAAGAGATGCTATCTATAATTGACAGAACAAGAAAGAAAGAGGTGACCAAAGTATTTAAAATTACAAAGATAGTTAATGAAGGAACTAAAAATAGTGCTGTAACTATAGTGTGAGAGTGTAACTGAGTTCAATCTTCATCTGTTATAACAAGAAGCCACGAGATAATGTCTAAATTTAATAAATCAAGAAGTGACTAAAAGGCATTAAGTAGAAGCTCTGGTAGAAATGACGGGTTGAATACATGTGTTAGCTTCCACTGCCTCCTGAAATCCCACTACAGATACACTAAAGGAAGCTTTAAGGCATAAACTCACAAAGAAAAAGAAATTTTAATGTCCTAAAATTGATCTTAGTGATGAATGCTCAACTCCGTGAACATGCTAAAGCCATTGAATTGTACACTTTAAATGGGTGAACTGTGTGGCATATGATACAATCAAACAATAAATTTGATTTTAAAACAAGAGACTGGGAGATGAGGAAATAAAATTTCAGAAATTAGACAGCAGATGGATGAGTGATAAATAATCTAGGGATCTCTCTCTCAAAAAAAAAAAAAAAACCATATTCAAAGAACACAGTGGAGAAAGCCTCAATGAAACAATTTACACTATGGATGCCTCAAAAGATTTGGGAATCAGCCATACCAGGTACCTCTGGAAGTGGGAGTGAGAGGGAAAAAAACAGAAGGTTGACAAATGAAGAATCAGTTAAACCCTTGGATACCCTCCTCCATGCTGCACAATGGAGTTTTTGTCCTCATACTAATGTAAACACAGAATACTGTGTTTACAGCTACCCAAATATGTGTAACTCTACATTGAAAGGATAGGGGATAGGAAGTGTGCTTTTGGTGTAGCGGGGGCCAGGGTGAGTGATATGATAGAAAGTAAAAGCCTCATCTTTTCTTAATGGGAAGTCAGTGGTGAATGCCTAAAACTGAATAATCAAGAACAGTTAGAGATATGGAGGAAAATATCACACTGATTGAAAGTGGTTGCCTCTGGGAAGTGAGAAAGTGGTGGGGGATGGGGGATGGAGGATGGTCAGGAGACCACTTTTCTTGGAAGTATTTATCATCCTCCTCTTTTTATACAGCTCTATTGAGATATAATTTATATACTGTAAAGTTCTTCCATTTAAAGTGTGCAATTCAATGGATTTTAGTGTATTTACAGAGTTACGCAACCATCAACACAATCTAATTTTAGATTATTTTCATCATACCAAAAAGAAACTTATACTGCTGCTTTAATAACAAGCCTTGTAGAACTATTTCACTCATTAAATCATGATAAAATAAAATAAAATAAAAACTAAATTTTAAAAAGAAAGAAAGCAACAATTAAGAGTGATTTCCTCTAGCAATCAGGACTTGCAGTGGGTGGCCATGGCATGAAAGATGGGAGCTTTTCATTGTCAGCCTTTCTGTAATATTGTCTGCTTTTTTATTTTAACTATGTACACATGTTGGTTTTATATCATTTTCTTTAAAAATTATAGCAATTTCTTAAGCATGAACTTAATGGAAAGTGAAACACTAAATTTGAGGCAACATTTGTAAAAGCCTTCAGAAGGCCTTTAAAGTGAGAATTGTTGTCCTTCTGGCATCACAGCCGACTTGAGCAGGAAGAGACAGCACCAAGTGAGTGATCTGGGGACTGTGACTGGGCAGCATAACACCTGTGGGAGGGGTGGCCGCTAATGGGAAGATGGGGCTATCCCCACAACACAGGCACTTTTCGGAGACCCATGGGGCACTGGGGCCAGGGTGAGCGAGTCTTTGGTGAGGAGGAGGCGAGGATCATGCCTCAGACCACAGGAATGTGCACATGTCCAACATCAGAGACCGAGGTCAGGCTTGTGATGGGGAAAGGTGAGCGTCGATGACCCAGGAGGAAAGAGAAATGTGGCACCTGTCATCTCAGCTACAATCTTCTCTCCCCAAAGAGCAGTTTTCACTCCTCTCGGGACTAGGTCTTTTTTAAGTTTTGCATTTTCCTTCACTTTTCAAAAAAAAAATGACCCTAAGTTGGACTGACTTTTTTTAAATGCCAAGGAATGGTGCTGGCCACATAAGCGTTGTTCTCGCCTCTGCCTTAAGCTCTGCTTCTCATCTAGCTGCTGGGAGAAGTGGCCATTACTCTGCCAGCAAACTGTCTCTGGGAAGAAAGGAATGGAAAATGTGAAAAAATTTCCTTCCAAACTCCCAAAGAATCCTCACTTCAGCATAACCAATGAGAATTAGCTGCACAATGAACCACACTGGAAAAAAAGAAAAATAGGGTCATAATTCCTCAGGGCCTGATGGCATCTGAATTTATAGAGAGATCGCTCTTCTGGACCCCAAAAATGTTGCCGTGTGGAGGGAAGGCTTCCCAAATGGGACTGAAGAAGTGAATCTCCTGGATGAGGACCCATGTCACGGGCCCTTGATGGGGAGATGGGACCAGCCACCCTAGAAACTGAGGAATTTTGAAGACTTTGACTTGAGGCTGGAGATTAATAATTAGTAAACTGTTCTCAACCTTCAAAACATGACCAAGCCTGCCTGTTCATGACCATCTCTCACTTCTCCCTAAGTGTAAACCCCACTACCTATTGTTCCCAGGCTGTTTGAGGGGCAGCCATTGGGAACCCAGGGGGCCTACAACACATATGCCCCAGCAAAGCTTAGCTCATTGATTTTTTTCAGCCAGGACACCTGGGTGAGAGCCCTGTTATAAGAATGAGACATAGGACAGGTAAGCTTTGATGGGGAGGAAAGGAAAACAGCCAATAGGAGACCTTACTAGGAGGGCAGCCCTGGTAAGGAGATGTGGGTCGTGGCTTTGGCCAATACTAAGTGGAAAAAACAGCAAGAAGGAAAATGGAGCATAAGTGATACACTGCAATAAACAAGTGATAGGAAAAAATAAGAGAAAAGTAAAATGATGCAATGATTTAGAGCTTATTTTTCCTTTAACTTATTTCATTTCAATTATTGACAACCATTTTATCTTAAATATGTTACTTGAAAATAAGAAAATTTATATGCAATGCAAATATGCACTAAAGTACCAAATACAATTTTTAGAACATTCTTTGTACGTGATTATACCCAGGTGAGCCTCTTCTTCTAAATGGAGCCTGAAATATGAATTTCTCTCTTCTGTCCTCTTTAGGTGATGAAGACACATAGCGCAGAAATTTGGGGATCAGCCATGTCTGGGTTGAAGTCCTGATTCTGCCATTCATTGGCTATGTGACCTTAGGAAAGTCACTCCACCTCTCTGAGCATCAGTTTCTCTGTCTGACTCATGGTAGTAGTAACAAGACCTAACACTTTGTTGATCATTTTCTATGTGTCGACGTTTTACACTCTCTACATATATCAACTTTATTCATCCTTATGACAAACTTTCATGTATATTGTTATAAGTTGAATTGTGTCCTCCCAAAAATTCATATGTTGGAGTCCCACCCTCCAGTACCTCAGAATGTGACCTTATTTGGAAATAGAGTCATTGTCAATGTAATTAGTTAAAATGAAGTCATACAGGAGTAGGATAGGCCCCTAATCCAATATAGCTGAGGTCCTTATAAAAAGGGGAAATTTGGACACAATGACATGCACACAGGGAGAACGCCATGTAAAGATTGGCATTACGCTGCCACAAGCCAAGGAACTACTAGAAGCTAGAAAAGAGGCCTGGAACAGATCCTTCCCTAATACCCTCAGAGGGATCATGGCCCTGCTGACACCTTAATCTCAGACTTCTAGCCCACAGAACTATGAGACAAAAATTTCTGTTTAAGCCACTCAGTTTGTGGTACTTTGTTACAGCAGCCCTAACACTCTAACAAATATGTACTGTAATTATATTTCCACTTTACAGATGAGAAAAGCAAAATGCAAGAGCTGAAGTTCACACAGTAAGTAGCTGAGCTGAGATTTGAACCCAATCAAAACCTTTACCCTAACCCCTACATTACCATAGAAGTGGTATTTAACTCCAGAGTATCATCATAAGGACCAAGTGAGATAATTCATGTAAAACATTTAGCTTTGTGACTAGCACATATTAAGTGCTCAACAAATTTAGTCATCCTTATTTACTATGATTGCTCTATGCCCAGAATTATACATTTAATACTCATCACAAATTCTTCACTTTAGATATCATTATCCCCATATTATAGACAAAGAAACTAAGACTCAGAATTAGTGACTTGCTGAGATTTCAAAACCAGTTCCGCCTTGCTGCAAAACCTATACTAAACCATTTCTACTTTCTAATTGTCAGTCTCCATCTAACTCTATTCCAGAAAAAAAATTCAATAAGCCTTTGTCGGAAAAATCCAGCGAAGCTCACTGACCAGACTATGGTGATTCTTTTGGAAAATTGTGATGAGACAGGTCAAGATAGCTCCACCCTTAAGATGAAATGGGTCTGGCAGGCCCTGAACCTGCTTGAGTCTCTGCAGGCCTAAGTAACAGTTTACATGGATTAGACAAGAACCAGGGATGGCCAGAGGACTCCACTAGAGGATATGAACTAAATCCCATTATACCACTAAAATTAAACTGCTAGAATTGAGTAAGAGACAAATCCCCCCATTATAGGGCTTGATGAAAAAGTTCTTAAATGAGTTCCAAAAGGCATAAACAATCAAGGAAAAGATTAATAAATTTGATTCAATTAGAATTAAGCGGAGTAAACAGTAACAAAGAGAAAAGCCCAGGGGATACATTTGCAATGAGTATAACCAACAGAGAACTGGTACCCAGAAAACATTTTTAAAACTCCTGATTTTTAGGAGCTTTAAAATAAGATAAACAGCCTATCAGGAAAAACTGGGCCAAGACTTTGAGGTATCTGCCAGAACTATAAGATACAGGAAGGGTTGCATTTCACATTCTGTTACCCAAGAAATGTGGCCAGTGTGCCTGCCCTTCAACCCAGCAACAGAAGTTCTTGTGTGCTCCAGGAGACATGAACCAGAGTGTTCTCTGCAGTATTATTTGTAATAGTAAAAAATGAAAACAACCTAGATGAATAAATAAATGGTGTTATTCATAAAAGTTAACTAGAGCTAGTAGTATCAATATGGATAAATCTCATAACACATAATATTGAATGAAAAAAAACAAGCTGTAGAAGAATACATGTGGGACTATGCCATTTCTATAAAGTTTATAAACATGCAAAATAATGCTACTTACTGTTTAGAGCTAAACGTGTATGTAAGAAATCTATAACCATATGCCAGAGCATGATAAACACCAACCTCAGAACTAGAGAGAGGGGCAGGTAATAGAATGCAGAGGGAACAGAGGAAGTTACAAATGCATTTTTTAAAATTTCTTAAGCTAGATAACACATACATGGGTGTCCATTAAATTATTCTCTAAACTTCTAGTAAGTCTGATATATTTCACAATTTAAAAATAATGGGAAAACTTTTCTAGTAAGAGTGCTAGGGTGGTAACATCAGCAAGATGGCCAAATAAGAAGTCCCTTGCTCTTATCTGCCTCAACAACAATTTGGCATCCATACACAGTCAAATGTGCCTTTGTGGGAGATGTGGGTCCCAGCACCATATGCTAAGGGACCCAAGAGGAGTCTTGTCCACTCAAGTGTCAGGTAGTAGACATACAGACCTCAGGCCTGGCTGTGAACCCTACAGTGGCCTGTGAACTGGCTCCAGCTCCTCTCAGCTGTGGTCCAGGAGCCTCTTGAGAACAATGTCCTAGACAATTACCCACAAACAAGAGAGCCCTCAAGGAAGTCCAGGAGTCTAGCAGAAAAGTTCCAGCACACTGGTGGAACAAACAAAATAGAAGTTTGGACACACTGGAGAGATCCATTGGTAAAGACTGGCAGAGGTGATATAGACAGCAACACAAGACTTCAAAGAATATGAAAAATCAAAGAAACATGACACCACCAAGGGACCACAATAATCTTCAAGTAACCGACCCCAAAGACATGGAGATCTCCAATTTACACAATAAAGATTTCAAAATATCTGTTTTAAGAACACTCAATGACTTAGAAGAAAACACAGAAAGACAATTCAACAAAATCATGTAAACAATACACAAACAAAATGAGAAGTTTAACAAAGAGATAGAAATTATTAAAAAGAACCAAACAGAAATTCTGTAGCTGAAGAATAACAATAAATGAAATGAAAAATACAATAGAGAGCACCAACTTCAGAATGGATCAAGCAGAAGAAAATATCTGGGAATTAGAAGACAGGAACTTTGAAATTATCCAGAAGAGAACAAAGTAAAAAGAGTGAAGAAAAACCTGTGTGATCTATGGGCTACCATCAAAAGAAACAATGTGCAAATTACTGGAGTCCCCTAAGAAGAGAGGGAGAAAGGGGTGGAAAGCTTATTTAAAGAAATAATGGCCAAGAACTTCCCAAATCTGGGGAGAGATTTGGGCATCCAAGTTCATAAAGCTAATAGGTCCCCAAACAAATTCAACACAAAGATATATTTTCCAAGACCTATTATAATAAAACTGTCAAAATCAAAGACAAAGAGAGAATCTTAAAAGCAGCAAGAGAAAAGAAGCTTATAACTTACAAAGGAATCCCCATAAGGTTATCAGCAAATTTCTCAGCAGAAACCTTACAGGCCAAAAGAGAGTGGGACAATATATTCAAAGTGCTGAAAGAAAAAAACTGCCAACCAAGAATACTCTATCTGGCAAAGTTGTCCTTCAGAAATGAAGGAGAGATAAAGACTTTCCCAGACAAACAAAAGCCGAGGGAGTTCATCACCACAAGAACTGCCTTAAAGAAATGCTGGAAAGAGTTCTTCACGCTGAAATGAAAGGATGCTAATTGGCAACATGAAAATATTCTCCAGGGTAGATCATATGATAGGTCACAAAAAAAGTCCTAGCAAATTCAAGAGGATTGAAATCATTCCATGTCATACGTGGACAGAAAAGTCTGGCCACAATAGCATTAAACTAGAAATCAATAACAGAAAAAAACTGGAAAACTCACAAATATTTGGAAATTAAACAACACACTCCTGAACAACCAAAGGGTCAAAGAAGGAATCAAAAAATATCTTGAAACAAATGGAAAAACAACATAGCAAAACTTACAGGATGCAGCAAAAGTAGCTCTAAGACGGAGTTTATAGTGATAAAAACCTACATTGAGAAAAGAGAAAGATTTGAAATAAATAGTCTAACTTTACACTTCAAGGAACTAGAAAAAGAACAAGTTAAGCCCAAAGGGCAGAAGGAAGGAAATACAAAGATCAGAGCAGAAATAAATGAACTAGAGGCCAGAAAAATGATAGAAAAGATTACTGGAAATAAGAGCTGATTTTTTGAGAAGATAAACAAAATTGACAAACCTTTAGCTAGACTGACTAAGAAAAAAGAGAGAAGACTCAAATAAACAAAATCATAAATGAATGAGGAGACACTACAACCAATACCTCAGAAATACAAAGGATCATAAGAAACTACTATGAACAATTATATGCCAACAAATTGGATAACCTAGAAGAAATGGATAAATTCCTAGAATTTATACAATCTACCAAGACTGAATCAGGAAGAAATAGGAAATATGAACAGATTAATAATGACTAAGGAGACTGAATCAGTAATCAAAAACCTCCCAACAAAGAAAAGCCCAGATGGTTTCCCTGTGAATCCTACTAAACATTTAAAAAAGAATTAATACCAATCTTTCTCAAATGGTTCCAAAAAATTGAAGAGAAGGGAATACTCCTGAGCTCATTTTACGAGGTCAGCATTACCCTGATACCAAAGCCAGATAAGGACACTACAAGAAAAGAAAACTACAGGCCATAAGCCCTGATGAACATAGCTGCAAAAATTCTTAACAAAATCCTAGCAAACCAAATCCAACAGCACATTAAAAGGACTAAATATACGATCAAGTGGGATTTATCCTGAGATGCAAGGATGGTTCTACATAAATCAATAAATGTGCTACATCATGTTAAAAGAATGAAGGATAGGGGCCAGCCTGGTAACGTAGTGGTTAAGTTCACGTACTCCTCTTTGGCAGCCCGGGGTTCGCAGGTTCAGATCCCGGGCACAGACCTATACACTGCTTATCAAGCCATGCTGTGGCAGGCGTCCTACATATAAAGTAGAGGAAGATGGTCATGGATGTTAGCCCAGGGTCAATCATTCTCAGCAAAAAGAGGAGGAATGGCAGCGGATGTTCACTCAGGGCTAATTTTTCTCACCAAAAAAAAAAAAGAATGAAGTATAAAAAGCATATGATCATCTAAATACATGTATAAAGCATTCATCAAAATATAACATACTTTCATGATAAAAACTCTCAACAAATTGTGTATAGAGGGAATATATCTCAACACAATAAAGGTCAAATATGACAACCCCACAGCCTACATCATACTCAACAGTGAAACATTGAAAGCTTTTCTTCTAAGATCAGGAACAAGACAAAGGTGCCCACTCTCACCACTCACATTCAGCATAGAACTGGAAGTCCTGGCCAGAGCAACTAGTCAAGAAAAAGAAATAAAAGTCACCTCAATCAGAAAGGAAGAAGTAAAATTGTCTCTGCAAATGATATGATCTTATACATAGAAAATCCTAAAAACTCCACCAAAAAACTGTTAGAACTAATCAATGAATTCAGTAGTTACAGGATACAAAGTCAACACACAGAAGTCAACGCATTTCTATACACTAACAATGAAATATCTGAAAAAGAAATCTTAAAACATCCCATTCACAACAGCATCAACAACAATAAAATACTGAGGACTAAATTTAACCAGAGGTGAAAGATCTGTAGAATGAAAACTATAAGGCTTTGATGAAAGAAACTGAAGAAGACACAAATACAAGAAAAGATATTTTATGTTCGTGTACCAGAATAATTGATATTGTTAAAATGTCCTTATTATCCAAAGCCATATATAGATTCAATGCAATCCATATCATAATTCTGATGGCATTTTTCACAGAAATAGAAAAAACAATCCTATAATTTGTGTGGAATCACAAAAGACTCTGAATAGCAAAAGCAATCTTGAGAAAGAAGAACAAAGCTGGAGGCATCACACTTCCTGATTTCAAACTATATTACAAAACTATAGTTATCAAAACAGTATGGTACTGGCATAAAAATAGACACATAGAGCAATGGAACAGTATCAAGATCCCAGAAATAAACCCTTGCATGTATGGTCAACTAATATTTGATGATGGAGCCAAGAATACTCAATGGGAAAAGGATAGTCTTTTCAATGAATGGTGCTGGGAAAACTGAATGATCACATGCAGAAAAATAAAATTGGACCCCTTATACACTTATCTTATACCACTCACAAAAATTAACTCAAAATGGATCAAAGACTTAAACATAAGACCTGAGACCATAAAACTTCTAGAAGAAAACATGGGGAAAATCTCCTTGACATTGGTCTTAGCAACAATTTTTGGATATGACATCAAAAGCACAAGCAAAAAAGCAGAAATAAATAATTGGAACTGCATCAAACTAAAAAGCTTCTGCACAGGATAAGAAACAATCAACAAAATGAAAAAGCAACCTACAGAATGGAAGAAAATATTTGCAAATAATGTGTCTGATAAGGAGTCAATATCCAAAATATACAAGTAACTCATACAACTCATAGCAACAAACAAACAATCTGATTAAAAAATGGGCCAAGGAACTGAATAGACATTTTTCCAAAGAAGACATACAGATGGCCAACATGTACATGAAAAGATGCTCAAGCATAATTCCTGACTTCCAACAAGCCTCAGCCCCCTGCCCTGGCTGATGCTCCCTTCCCAACGAACCCCTCACCTAGGGTCCCCAGGCCCACCCCAGAGCTGAGCTGGCCCAAGCTGAGGAGTTGCTGGGGCAGCAGCTAGAGCTGCACCAGGCCCTATTGGAAGGGCAAGAAGGGGCCTGGGAAGCCCAGGCCCTGGTGCTCAAGATCCAGAAGCTGAAGAAACAGATGAGACACCAAGAGAGCCCAAGAGGAGACACCGAAGCTTTCCCATCAGTTCCCACTTCACCCTCCAACACGGGAAATACTGTGCACCAGCCCCCCTGAGCCCTTTGATCAGAAACATCCCAGGCTACTAAGAAAAACAGAAGACACCTCAAAGGGCCAGAAATGGAAAGTAGTGGGGAGTCACGGCCTCTGCAGTATTTTTAGTCACATCCCCCACTTTGACACCTCCCACTGACCTCTGCCCCCACATCAGAGCACACAGTCCTTACAGGAATATACCCTGGGTCATGCCATAAAATAACCTCACCCCAAATCCAATAAGGGGATGGAGCGCTTACAGACACCAAAAAAAAAAGATGCTCAACATCACTAATCATCAGGCAAATGCAAATCAAAACCACAATGAGACACCACCTCACACCTGTTAAAATAGATATCATCAAAAAGACAAGCAACAACACATGTTGGCAAGGATGTGGAATAAAGGGAACCCTTGTGCATTGTTGGTGGGAATGTAAATCGGTACGGCCACTATGGAAAACAGTATGGAGGTTCCTCAAAAAATTAAAAATAGAACTACCATATGATCCAGCAATCCCACTTCTGGGTATATGTCTAAAGGAGATGAAATCAGAATCTCGAAGAGATATCTGCACTCCCATATTCATAGCAGCACTATTCACAATAGCCAAGACATGGAAACAATCTAAGTGTCAGTCTACAAATGAATGGATAAAGAAGATGTGGTACATATATACATAGACCATTATTCAAGAAAGAATAAGAAAGAAGGAAATCCTGCCATTTGCAACAACATGGATGGATCTTGAGGGCATTATGCTAAGTGAAATAAGTCGGACAGAGAAAGACAAATCTTGTATGATATCACTTACATGTGGAATCGAAAAAGCTGAACTCATAGGAACAGAATAGAATGGTGCCAGGAGCTGGAGGGTGAGGGAAACGGGGAGATGTCAGTCAAAATGTACAAACTTCCAGTTATGAGATGAATAAGTTCTGAGGATTAATGTATGGCATATGACTATAGTCAATGATACTGTATTATATACTTGAAAGTTCTGAGAGAGTAGATCTTAATGTGCTCACGACAAAAAAGAAATGATAATTAGGTGAGGTGATGGAGATGCTAACTAACCCTATCTACTGTGATAATCATTTCACAATATATAAGTATATTAAACCATCACATTTCATACCCTAAACTTACACAATTTTAATGTCAATTATATTTCAATAAAGCTAGAAAAAAAAAAGAATTCCAGGGCCAGAGGCCCAGTGGGATCCTGGGGAAAGAATGTTAAGTAAACAGCAAGCAGGAACTTTTTCCTGTAGCAGGGGTGCAGGCCCTGCTCTGTGCAGGGGGCTGAAGAGGATGGTGAAAAGTATAAGACCCAAATGGCCTGTGATCTAATGGGGAAGAATAAAATCAGTGGCGATACCAGGCAGGAGTGAAGCAACAGCCCTGCCACATCAATACATGGCAGCTGGCTGCCCAGACTACCTGCCCGCTGGCCCAGCGCCAATGGGGACTTTTGGCCTCAGAGAGGTGAACACAACTCGTCCCTTTGCTACAAGCCTCTTGCAGCCATCTGAGTCCCTATTCCCTCATCACCCACATCCCCATACCTTTTATTATTGATCAAATTTTGTTTACGTTTTATTATTTTTAATTATGAAACATTTCAAATATACGGAAAAGTACAGATAACACTACAATGGACATCCGTGCCTACCCTAGACCATATTAACACTATTTGCATTTTCGTTTGAGATATATTTTGTAATATAGCAACATAGATGGAGCAAAATCTTCACACCCTGACCCCATGTCTTCCTCTTCCCTCCCACTCCAGTGGTAACCACTATCCTAACACTGGTGTTGATCGCTCCCTGCATACTGCGGGATCTGTAAACATATAATATTGTTTTTCACTTTTAATGTATATAAAACAGTGGCTTTCAGACTTTTCTACCACACTCAGTGTAAGAAATGCATTTTACATCGTGACCCTGTAAACATGCACGTGCACACCCATGTGTGTATGTATAGATAGATACCTGTGTGTGTATGTAATCTGAAATAAAACTCTCATGAAAATACTTACTGTTTAACTATTTCCAGAACATTCTGATATGTTCTTTCTATTCTAATTTTATTTTGCAATGCTGGTGGTAATCCACTAAACTGATTTCACAACTTACAGATGGGTCACAACCAACAGTTTGGAAAAAAATTAGTATTCCATTGTAATATCAACTTACAGCTTATTTTTACACTTCTAATATTTTTTGAGAGTTAATCATTTTGACACAATGAGATCTAGTTCATTCATTTCTACCTAGGCATCTTATTCAAAACTTTATCTATTCTCCTATTTATGGACAATTAGATTCTCTATTCTCACCATTCCAAAGTGTCCTGCAGTGAACTTTCTCATACATAAATACAGAAGTTTCTCTAGGATACACAGCTGGAGGTGAAATTGCTTAAGTCAAAGCTTAACCCTCTTTAACTGTAAAAGATACTTTTAAATTTCCCTAGAAATTGGTGTATGAATTTACATTGACACCAGCACAATTAAAGAGTTTCTATTTCCTCACATTCTAACCACGACTCAGTGTTATCAGATTTTGCGTTTCTGTCTATCCGATGGTGTGAAATTATTTATTTTATTTTGCATTCCCCTCATTACTAACAAAGTATGCTTCTTTTCATGTCATCATCACCCACTCAATCTTCTTTTCTATGAATTACCAATTTTATTGCCTGTACTTTTGTTATTAATTTTCAAGACTTTTTGTATATTCTGTACACTATTCTTTATTAGCTATATATGTTGCAAATATCTTCTCATTTTCATGTAGTCAAATTTATCAAACTTTCCTCTTTAACTCCTTTGCCTATTTTGTCTTGTTTGAAAACATTTTCCATACCTTGAAGTAATAAAGATATTTCTCTGTACTTTCTTCTTAAAACCTTAGTTTTATATTCTACATTTATATTTTAATACAGCTGTGTGTGTGTGTCATGAGGTAGGCATCCAATTTTATCTTTTTTCACAGTTTATTGTCCAAGACCAATTTATCAAACAGTCTGTTCTTTTCCTGCTGTTTTGTAATGCTACTTCTGGTCCTAAGCCAAATTCCTAATACAGTCATGCATCACCTAACAACAGGGATACATTCAGAGAAATGCATTGTTAGGCAATTTCATCATTACGTGAACACCACAGAGTGTACTTACACAAACCTAGATGGTATAGCCTACTACACATCTAGGCTATATGGTACTAATCTTATGAGACCACCGTCATATGTGGTCCGTCATTGACCTAAATGTCATTATGTGAGCATGACTATATATATATAAGTCAGTTTCTACTCTCTCTATTCTGTTCTATTGGTAGATTTCTCTATCCCTGCACCAATATCACACTGTGTAAATTACTACAGTTTTGCATAAATTTTTGAAATCTGGTAGGGCAAATTTCTCATCATCATAATTATGATGATGGTTATTTAAGATTTTTTGGATATTTTTGGCCGTCCTTCTTTTGTCTGAATTTTTGGACCTATTTTGTCAAGTTCTGTGAAAAACTCTCTTGTGAATTTTTATTGGAATTGAATTAGATTAATATGGACAAAAATTGACATCTTTTATGATATCAAGTCTTTCTATCTGTGAATATGATATTTTGTCTCCAACCTCTTAGGTCTTATTTTATGTCTTTCAATAAATTGTTTTGATTTTTTTTCCAGAATAATCTTGCACTCTTTTATCATATTTGTTTCTACGAGTTCATACTTTGTTGTTATTGTAAACAGTATTTTTCATTAAATTTTCTAAATTTTGTTACTGATGATTTTGTATATTGATCTTGTTTCCAGTAACCTTTCTAAACTCTCATTATTTCTAATATTTTGCCTGTAGATTCTCTTAGAAGTTCCATCTTGCCCATCATATAATCTCAAATAACGATAGCTTTCTTTTTTCCTTTCCAACCTCTTTCTTCTTTTTTCTATGACCACAACAATCCCAACCCAGCTCCAGGTACTAACAAGAGAGTAGACTCTACTATCTCTGCAGCAATACTGGGTGGAGCATGAGCAGGCAGAGGAAGCAAACCTAACATTGACTTATTACATTGATGGTGACTGATCATCAGGTATGTCCAGTAATCCAAGTTCTCCACCATGTGTTCTTGAATTGTACAATTATACAATTTAAGGGGAAAAAAAGTTTTTTCTATCTCATGACTCCACTCAGATTCCCCATTCATTCTCTCCCACTGTATGATCCTATAGGGTGGCTCACAGAAACTCTACCAGTTCAGTATTTCCAGTTCTTTTCATTATCATGTCATTATAATAGAAAGATTATTTTGGTGTCCTAGGCAACCAAGTTTTGTGTCTGCATTCTTATACTCATGATAATCCTAATGCTAGCTGGTGTGTTTTAAAAGAGTGTATAAACCATGCTAAGCTTCAGTGAGTTGAAATATGCAAGGACAAAATGTGGGCCTCCCATTTTCTCTTTCCAACAGCCAGCTTTTGGAGTTTCTTTTGTACTTTGGGGTTTTTGTGGGGGAAATGGGGATGCTATTGGGTTTTGTTATTTTGTTGGTTGGTTGGTTGATGGCAACCCATTTTCCTCAGTTTAAATGTTTCCTCTTATTAGATAAGTTTCCTCAGTTTAAAAAGTAAGTCTACTTGTTTTTAAACCTGAACATGAACAAAAACATGTTTTATTATCAGTATTACTCTCATTCTTTTTCATAATGTGTTATTCTTTTGTTATGGCTTCTATTTTTTCCTTTTTATATCTTTAATCATTTAAACATTCCATATTTATGGTTTCTTTTAGGTTGTTTTTCAGTGATTTCAAGTTTGGGGTTGCTGACCCTCCTGCTTGTGTCTGCAAATTCTTGTTCATGGGGCAACTTTCCACTGGGTGTTTTGTAATTTTTTACTGAAAGCTCATCTTCAACTGAGCTTAATTTTTCAATGGAAATTTCCTACGATCTGAGTAATTTTCCATCTGTTTCTGCACATGTCCTAGCAGTTAACGTTACTCTATAGAACCACTCTTTATGTACATTTCTTAATTTGGGAAGTCCACAACTCATGGACAGTATACATTCAGTCTCTAAAACCTCTCAAAGTGTAAGCTTGGGGTTTCATTTTTCACAAAAGGCTTTTATTTTTTTTCACCCAGAACCCAGGCAGAGGCAAACTTTCTTGGCATCTTCCTGATTCAATGGCTAGATTTTTTTTCTAGTCCTCCTTTCACAGAGTTCAGCCCCGCAATTGCCCTACATTTTTACTTTCTTGTTTAGGCCCCTGTATGGCACTGGCCCAAGGCCTTAACTCTCACCTCTGCATGGGCCCTACCCCAGCCTAATAAGAACACAGACAGACACACCCACACCCCTGCTTGCTTCGGCGCCACTCACCACTTCCGGCTCTATTTTTCCATTCCTGCTTTAGTTTCAGCAACTGGACTAATTCGGTTTTCGTTTTATCCTTCGTTTCTATGTTTGTAGTAGGAAGGGTTCCACATTAGTCCACTCTTCCTGAGTCCTCAAAACCTCCCAGGCCTTAAAACCTCTTCTAGAAGCCAGAAGCACATGCCTGTGGGGTCTGGGGTAAATCCTGCCTGCAGAAAGCATCTCTTGAATTTGGCCAGAATCTATTTGGGAAGAAGGGACTGGGCTTGTCTGATTACTGACTGGACAATTTCTGCTTAACAACCACCTTTCTGTTCTTGTGCTGGAAGGAAATCGGAATGCTTCTTCCCTGCCAATTTCAGAGGGTGAGATCATCCTTACAAAGTCCTTGGGGAGACACTAAGTCAGAAATCTTTTACAAAAGAAATGCATGTGGCATGTGAGACTTGATGAAGTTTCCTCTCCTTGAGAAAGAGACTCAGTGGGGTCTCTTTGTTGTTGTTATTGTTGTTTGCTTTGAGCAATATTTGTATACTGCTTTGAGAAGGAGGCTTCCCAGGTTTTTGTTTTTATTTTTTAAAGAAAAATAGCAATAAGGCAGGGACTTGGCCCTTTTTGGAGGGAACACATACCTTCTTGGGTCAGCAGCCTGAAGGATCACAGCTGGGCACTCTGACAGTGTTTGAAATTGTCTCTTTCAAACAGGATTGGTGTGGGAAGTCAAGAGGAAAGTCAACAAGTATCTCAGGAAAGGAGAGTCATGGAAAACAGAGCCCAGATTTTAAAGTCCATGACAGAGACAAACTCCTTATAAACTTTCCAAGTGACGGGTTTCTTCTACATAGACATAAATGTTTAAAGCCCAATGGGCAGCATGCTTATGCGCCCAGGCTTGAGAATAATCAGCCCACACTTCAAAACTAAATGTGTAAGAATCTCAATAGAATTCCTGGCTTTTAGACTTACTGATATCTTCCTTCCATGGTATTTCCTTCACTCCTCTTCTTCAAAGCTCAATACCCTTCTTAGACTCAGAACTGGCTTCAAGGAAAAGTTTGAGCAATCCGCCATCTGCACCTTAGTGTGAATTTAACCCAATGTATTATCCATCCAGAGACGCTGCCTCTTGAAAATTATAATCTCAGTGAAATAAAGATTTGCATGAAATTATACAGCATAGAGCGAAGACTCAAACAAGACCCTCCAACTCCAAATCCCAAGCTCTTTCCAAACCTCACCACTGTGCCTTAAGAAGAGTAGGCTGGCGCCTCTTCTCTGGGCCCCAAGGCCTGGCCAGGCCTGTGATCTTGAGCTTTCTCTGCCTAAGGGCTTAGCAACTCTGAGCAGGCATTGATGATGAACATACCCAGGTTCTATTTCTACCACCCCAGCCCCAGTCAGATCTGCCTGCTGGGGTCATAAAGAAAACAGGAATGATGAGAAAACTCATTTCTTTTCTCTTAGGGAGTTCCACCTTATGGGGAAGTATCTTTGGGGAGCCATTAGCAAATTCCTTGCTATCCCTTAGGGAGATTTCAGCATCTCAGAGAAATAACCAAAGGAATTTTCCTGAAACGATTTCATTCACATCAATCCAGAGCCCAATGTACTAAACTCTTTTGAGGGTGTTAATCTCATTAAGAGCCTCTTCTACAAAGTTGCTCGAACACCATCTACAGTTTCTGTGGAAGGGTGCGTCTGTGGGCCCATGTTTGTAACACACGGCCCCACATCCTGGCCAGAGATGACTGAAACATGAGTGGACACCTAGCCCAGGAGAAACCAATACATTGGTTGGGCTGAGCAGGTCAGACTCTCCCTTTCAAAAGAGAGGCCCAGAGGGTAAGGGGGAGGTAGGCACTGGATCTGTAATTCCAGACCAGGCCAGACTTGTGCTATGGTGAGCTGAGTCAAATGCAAAATGCAGTCAGATGCCCGTAGACCTGAGTGAGAAGGGGTCTGCACCCTCAATCTGAAGTCAGCCAGAGCCAGCAAGCAAAACTTATGAGGATTCATGTGCTTTACCCTGCACCCAGATACCATGTTGGAACAGAGGAAGGAGGGAGGAGAAATCCTCAAAGACAAGTAAGTACCCTGCAAAGGTAAGAGACCTCACAATTACAATGCGTTTAGCGTTGAATACTGTGGCAGAAGCACTTGTGAAGGGAGAGAGAACGGACAAATGCATAAAGGGTGGCCCACACAGTGAGAGAAAATTAGGGACCATCAAACACGAAAAAGTCCTCCTGGCTGCTACCTCACCTCTTATTTTTCTCCAGATGTTTCTGATTTCCTTCCTTACAGCAGCTTTTTCTAAACTTCTTACCATACCCTTCACCCCTTCACTTTCAGGTGGAGATCTGCTTCCTCTGTCAGTAAAAAGATCAAAACACCCAAGAGGAGGTCTGTTGATGCCCCTTGCTCCTCCACAAACTCCCTGTTTCATCACCCACCCATCCCTTCTTCCTTATCTGTTACAAAGGTAACTCCTCCTTTACAAAGCTGAGTCTTCCATGTCTTGTGCTGATCCTGAGGCCTGGGACCCCTCCATCCATCAGCCACTCTCTTTTGCATCTCTGATAGAACCTTCTTGTCTGCCTGTGGATGTGCCCCAGGGTCTCCAACCCTTAAATCCCCTTCCTCAACCCCAGTATTCCCTCCAGCTACTGCCCTACTTCCCTTATTCTCTTCATAGCCAAATTTTTTGAAGGAGTAGTCTATACTTCCTCAACTCTCATTCCATGCTCAATTCACTATGGCCGTCATTTTTGGGAAATGGCTCTGGGGAAACAAGGAGAGCTCTCAATTGCAAAATTTTATGTCCTGGTTCCAGTCCTCCTCTTGCAACATCTAGCGCTGCTGACCAGCCCCTCTCTACTGGTCACAATCCAAACAGGATACAGAAGGCACACACAAGCTTGGTTGCTTTTCCCAAACCATCCTACACCTCAATAAACAGTCCCTTTATTCACAAGGAATGGTGTGGCATACCAGGGCCAGTAACAGAGAAAGGAGCTACCAGAACCAGATTGAGCGAGCTGTGGAGACAGCCTCCCAACAGGAGCAGGGGCCTGTGGTGGAGGGTGAGAGCTGGAAATATACACCCCAACTCACTCTCCTCCTTCCCTCCAACCTCCTACCAGTGCTCCCCATCAGTTTGAACCCAACCAGAGTCCAGAAGGCAAGGCAGCCCATTGCTACAGTGTGACATGCTCTCCTCCCAGGCTCATGGCACAGTGAAAAGATGAGGGTGGAGGATGGGGGGGGGCCAGACAGAAGGACCCAGCGCTCCCTCTTCGTCCTTCTGACTCTCTTCTCTCTTGATTTCTGTCACCCCAACTCTTCTGGTTGGTCTCCTAATGTTCTAACTACGCCTTGTCAGTCTCTACACTGGTCTCTCTTCATCCAACAACCTCTTAAACATCTTGTCCTAGACCCCATGCCCTATTCTTTTTTCTCTTCATCTCTCTCTCTTCTTGAGCAATTTTGTTTCCCCCAAGGCATCCATTATAACCTCCAAGGTGGTGATGACCCAGATTTGCATCTTCTACTCTGACCTCTCACTGACCTCTCATTGAACTCTAACCATACAATTTCCCACAGAAAAATGTACAGGCCTCAAACACAACACATTCTCCAAAACAAGACTCATTCTCTTCTCCCTCAGACTCTTGTCCATGTTCCCCCCTTCATTAACTGCAGGCATCTTTGGCTTCTTCATTTCCTTTATAGTCTTGCTACTCAAAGGGTGGTCTAAACCCTGCAGTATGGATATCCCCGGGGAATGCATTAGAAATGCAGAATCTCAGGCCCCACCCAACCTCCTGAATCAGAATCTGCATTTTAACAAGATTCCCAGGTGGCCCATATACACAGTAAAATTTGGAAGTGCTAGCTTAGCATCTATCACAACCATTCCTCTTTCCATTTAACATGGTGTGAACATGTACCAGACTTAGAGGCTTAACATTAAAATAGAAAGAAGTAAACTCTGCAGCAAACGAGAACCCTGCAGAATTCCCCTCTACCTCCCATTCACTGCTTTGGACTTTGTCTTAGAGGAAGTTGCCTTAAGGAGGCCGGTGTGCTTAAAGACTTATTGTTGTAAGAAATCCTTACCTGTCCCTTCAATCCTTCTTGCCTATATCTCTGGAGGACTCTGAAAGGCACTCAGAATATCCTTTTTGTAAAAAAATAAAATAAAAAAGAGAGAGAGACAAGTTTGAGTATTCAAAATGAGAAGCCCATCTGTCTGAAAAAGTCCCGCTGACGTTTGCCACGGGCACTAGGTAGGATACATGACACCCTGTTCAATCTTGTCAGGATTTTTCTCTCTCTGAGCCTCAGTTTCATCACCTATAAAATGAGAAGATAATAGTAACTCCCTTATAATGTTTCTGTAAGGATTAAAAGTGGCAAAATATGTAAAATATGCCCTCCAAATGGACAGTGATCAAATATTTATTAAATGAAGAAAGGAAGTTATTTAACATATTGGAACCTCAGTTTACTCAAATGTAAAATGAAGAATATGATACTAAGGTCACTAGATGTAGAGTCCCCAGCTCCTCTCCATCATACCCTCCCACAGTCCCCACACTTGCTCACACACATGCACAAACATGCCCTTCTACATGTATCCACACACCTAGTAATGGCCAAGTTCCTCCCTGCAGTTCTCACAAATATTTTCCTTCTATTTCCTTCAAAGCAGAGAAATAACTGCCCTTTCCAAAAGGCAGAAATATTGGGAAGGAGGGGCTTGTTTGCCCAGAAATAAAAATCCAGATTCCCTTTCCCTGGTTTGAGAGATTTTTCTAGTCTGTGCATCACCATGCAGGCAGCACATCCCAGGCCAACCCAGAAAAGCGAGTCAGACCAGATGCCCTGCGAGTGCCAACATCACAGGGACTGGTGAGTGAAATGGACAAGGACGAGTGAAATGAGCAGAGACGGGGATGTGAGAGAAAGCAAGGTCTGCCCACACCACTGTAGTCTGCAGGAAGAGGCTGTAGTCCTCTCCATCACTCTCCTCTATAACAGGTTCCGTCTATTCAAATGCCATAGATAACAGCATCAAATTTACATTTATTTAGGGAAAGCCTGCCATGGACAGGACTGTGCAAGGAGCTTGGGGAGGCTCAAAATATAAGACCTGACTGGGCCTCTGCCCTCAAATATCAATGAGTTCTACCCTGGGCTGGGTATCAGGCGGGTCTGAAGGAATTGGATAAAAGTTCTTGCCCTGGAGAAGCTGACATCTCATCTGAAGCAGGGCATAAAGCCCACACGAGGGAATTAAAGAACCCCATGAGGCAAGACGTAACCAGGAGCCAAAGTGGGTGGCACACACATTAGCCACTGTGAAACTTCAGAAAAGAAAGGGCAAGAGCTGTGTGCCCCTGGAACCTCAGTTCTGTGCTACCGAGGTTCCCTCCCCCGAGGAGGGAACCCAGCAGAATTCAGACATTGACTGGCGGAGGTTGGAGCCAATGAAAAAGCCGTGTATGATACAGTGGAAGGAAGTGACGTCAGCAGAAGTATAAGGGAGGTTCGGTAAACACCGATTGAAACCGGTTCTCTTGTGCTTGTGAGAAGATGAAGAGACAAAGATGTCAGAGCAAAAAGCTTTGAACAAATACTACCCACCCATCTTTGACCTGTTAAAGATTCTCAAGCTCAGGCTCCCCAAAGACCGTCACCACGTGGTGCGGTTGACGGCCCCCTTCCCTTGAGGTGTGAGACCTGAGGAGAAGACAGCTGCAGGGGCAAGAAGTTGAATGTGTGCGAAGAGACGGCGCAGAACGAGGCCTCCCGGGACCTGCCCAGCGTTCGCTTCTACATCAGGTGCATGCACTGCCTGGCTGAGATCACCTTCCAGACAGACCCAGAAAACATGGACTACACCGTGGAGCATGGAGCTACAGGGAACTTCCAGGCTGAGAAGAAGCTCCTGGAGGAAGAGGAGGAGAGGGTGCAGGAGGACAAGGAGCTGAACAACCCCATGAAGGTGCTGGAGAACCAGACCAAGGACTCCAAGCTGGAGATGGAGACTCTGGAGAACCTGCAGGAGCTCAAGGACCTGAGCAGGCCCACGGGGACTTTGAGGCCATGCTGCAGCAGCGCCGCCTGTGAGGAAGAACGGTAGGGGACGAGGAGGAGGACGACGAGAGGGAGACGGCGGCCTTGGTGGAAGAAGTTAGGAAAGGAAGACTACTGGAGACTCCGATTCAAAGGAGGATGCTGCTCCCACCCTGCCCTGGCCAGCCCTCTGGCCCAACCCCACTGCATCCTGGTCGAGGCCCCAAAGGCTAAGAGGAAGGTGGAGAGCTGTGAGCAGAGCGTGGGCACCCTCGACAGCAGGCCCCAGCCATTGGGCCTGGTTGTGGTGAAGAAAACGGACCTGGATTGCAGCATCTGGCAGGGCCAGCCTGCACTGGGCCTCAAGCACCGTGAAGAACAGGAAGACAGCTGACTCTGCACCCCTGGACACCTGGCATTTCCTCCCTGAGCCAGCTGGGTGCATATTTGGACAGTGAGGGCAGCAGCAGCAGCAACTGAGGTCCCTGCCCGTGCCCAGGCCTTTCCCCAGGTCAAAGGTTACACGTTCAGCTCCAGCCAGCCGTCAGGAGGCCTTGGCACCACCAGAGCCATGACCGGACAAACATAAACATCCTCCAAGGCCGGTGGAGCCAGCGAGGGTTTCAGCTGAGGGACTCAGTTTCTGTCCTGTCCCCACAGCCACCAGCCCTCCAGGACCTCAGGGTACTCAGCTCAGGCTGCCTCCCACCTGGCACCAAGTTCAAGGCTGCGACACCCCTGGAGCTGCTCTCAGCTTCTGGCAGGACTTTGCTGTCCCCTTTTGGACAGTCCTTGAGATATCAGCCATGTTTTGGGCATGTGGGTGAGCCCACCCACCCCCAGTTGGCTCCATCCCTTCCCACCACAAAAGCGTCTGGGGCCAATAAAAGGAACCTGCCAAAAAAAAAAAGGAGAGCTGTGTGGACAGGAATTCTAGTCAGGAAGATTCATTAAGGGGCACCTGGAAGGATGGATAGGTGAGGTAGGGAGGGCATTTCAGAGGGGGAACAGCACATGCAAAGGCACAGAGTATAATTTGTCATGGTGTGTCTGTAAGCAAAGACATGGATTTCTGCTTGTTACATTGGTTATGGCTTATTTTGACTGATGATTCGATTTGAAATGAGCCCTGCCAGGGCTTCATGTGGCGTAGGAACCTGGATGGGTTGTCTTCTTCCTTGCCCAGTCGTGTAAACAAACCACAGAACAAAGCTAAACCATGGAGAGCTAGTCAGACAAGGAGAGGAGAGGCAGCCTTGAGAACCAGCGTGCTCTCCTTCTTAAGAGTCAAGGAGGAAACCTGGTCCTTCCAGTCTGTCTGCAGCTTCACCATCTGTGCTTAAAAACGCTGAAATCGATGCTAGTGGAAAAGGTAGCTGCAGAGAAAGGAGGAAAACTGCTCAGACTTGTCAGCTTATTTATCCATCTCCTAACCTTTGGTCGATTTGACCGATTGATCGAAGTTCCCTGCAAGATGAAATATCCTGAACCAAAAGAGAACTCTCTGGTGGGCAGCTTCTAAAATGGCTCCCAATGACCTCCACCTCCTGGTATTTGTGCTCTCACTCTGATGAAGCCAGCAGCCATGTTGTGAGCTGTCCTCTGGAGAGGCCCATACGGCAGAGAACTGAGGGTGGCCTCTGGCTAACAGCCACTGATGAGCTGAATCCTCCCAACAACCAGTGAGTGCACTTGGGAGAGGGTCCTGCCCAGCTGAGCCTAGGGACAACCATGGCCCCAGCTGAGACTTTGCAGCTTGTGAGAGCCTGAGCCCGAGGACCCAGTCAAGCCATTCCTGACCCACAGAAACTGTGAGATAATAAATACTGTTTGTTTTGAGCCACTAAGCTTTGGGGTTATTCGTTACACAACAATAGAGAACAAACACACTCTCCAATCAGGCTTTCGAGGGTAATAAAGGAGATCATGTGTGTGCCTGAGCTGATGCCCGTGCCAGATAGAACCAGAAATGTCCCCCGAATCTTTTCACCCATCTTCACTGTGAATTAGCATGTCTCCCAGTTTAGTACACAGTTTTCAGATTGTTCAACTTGAGAATTACTTTAATTTGCATGTGTAGAAATGCTGGGTGAAGGAGAAATTTTACATTATGCCAGACTTTCATATGTAGGCAGCTGCTGCAAGTCCCTTTGGAGAAAATCTTTCTTATAGGAATCAGTGGACCACCTGTTTGCAGAGAGTAGGCACCCCCAGTCTTAGGCTCAGGTAATGTTCAACGTTTTTAAGAACAAGTGTGGGCATGAGCGCTGACCAGGACAGATGCTTGCTGATCCATCATATCCCAGGTAAGCCCCTGGTCCTGAGGAATGGGTATGCCAGAACTTCAGGAGGTGTGACAAGGCTTTCCCTCTCTGACATCAGGTGATAGGCAGTGTTCTGGAAGAAGGCAGCACTGTGTGCCAAAGGAAAGTCCACCCACTTGGCCCAAACCTAGCAACATGGACAGGATGGTCTTCTCCAAAGAGCAAATCAGGAAAAGACACCAAGGCTCCAAGGAGGAGCACGCCAGGAGGGAAAGAGGAAAGAGTTGTCTGTTTGCTTGTTTGTTTGTTGGAGGTAGGGTAGTGGGCTGGCCCGAAGGAGCCGAAGGTCATAGTGGAGCCTGGTTCCCATGGGCGTGGGGCTGAGGCTGAAACTGTCCAGACCCTCCCATCCCCGTGCGGCCTGGAGCTGCGGACCCCACATCCTGGCACCATGTAAAGATTTACAGGCAAGTGACAGCTTTTGAATGTGACCTCAGAGGACTAAAACTTTGAGCCCAGGGTGGGACTCCCTGAGTTCGGGTCTCAGCACACACTGTTGGAGGCGAGGTGACCAAATTAACATGTCCAGCGCCTGAATCAATGGATCTTGAAATCATGAACGCTCAAAACTGAAGATATAGATTTTTTTATTGTGGTAAGATATATGTAACAAAAAACTGACCATTTTAACCATTTTTAACTGGACAGTTCAGTGGCATTAAGCACATTCACATTGTTGTGCAACCATCACCACCATCCATCTCCAGAACTCTTTGCATCTTGCAAAACTGAAACTCTATACCCCTTAAGCAATCACTCCCCATTTCCCCTCCCAACAGCCCTTGATAACCTCTATTCTACTTTCTGTCTGTATGAATTTGCCTAGTCTAGGATCCTCATGTAAGTGGAATCATACAATATTTGTCCTTTTGTATCTGGCTTATTTCACTTAGCATAATGTCTTTAAGGTTCATTCATGTTGTAGCAGGTGTCAGAACTTCATTTCTTTCTAAGGTTTACTACCATCCCATTGTGCATATACACCACATTCTGTTTATCCATTTATCTGTTGATAAACATATGGGTTGTTTCCACCTTTTGGCTATTCTGAATAATGCTGCTGTGAACATGGGTGTACAAGTATCTGTTTGAGTCCCTGCTTTTAATTCTTCTGGGTACATACCTAGACATAGAATTGTTGGATCATATGGTAATACTATATTTAATTTTTTAAGGAACTGCCACACTGTTTTCCACAACAATTGCACCATTTTTGCATTCTCATCAGCAACGCACAAGGGTTCCAATTTCTGCACATCCTCACCAACACTTGTTTTCTGTTGTTGGTTTTTAATCGTAGCCATCCTAACAGATGTGAGGTAGTATCTCATTGTGTGTGTGAATTTCCTGATGATTAGTGATGTTTAAGATGGTTTCATGAGCTTATTGGCCATTCGTATAGAAGATGTGAATTTCTGAATTGTCAGCAGATAGGTGCTAAAGTCATGGGTGGCACCTGCTGCTGCTTTCCCATCTGGTGTTCATCTTCTCTTTCTTTCTTTTTAATACTCCCAATTTTGTTCAAGGCTACATGGTGCCCAGCTAGATTACTCACTTCCCATGACACTTGTAGCAAGGGGAGGCCATGGGACCTGGCTCTGAAATAGAAGTGCTGGGGGAACTCCTGAGATAGCTTTTATGAAATGTAACAGACTCAGTCAGCATCCTCCTTTTGCCATTTTCCTTTCCCCTTCCTCCTGTCTGGAATGTAGATGTGATGCCTGAAGATGTGGCAGCCATTTTGCACCCTAGGGAAGAGAGCCACACACTAAGGCTGGCAAAGCAAGCCTATAAAAGGAGCCCAGTCAGCCCTGGACTGACAGTCTGCCTGCAAACCCCCTGTTACATGGGAAAAATGAGCCTCTTGCTTATATCAGCCACCATTTGTTGGGTTTCTGTTATAGGCAGCCAAACATAATCCTAACTGATATATCGTAGGAGTGGATTTGCTCAGGTGAATATATGGAGCGGGAAGAGAAAATAATAAAAGAGAGTAGTGCCCTGGGAAATGCTGAGTGATAACAGAAGGCAGCAGAGGAGTCATTCAGTGCATGAATGCCTAAATGAGTGTGCAAACCATGATAGCAAATCAGTGAAGGAACAACACGTTCAAGAGAGAACGTCAACGTGCTAGAAGGTGAAGAAACATCCAGTAAGAGAAGTACTGGAAAGTAGGAGTTCAACAAATCTGAGGCCCTGGGTCTCGGAGGAGTGCTGGGGGAGAGCCGTATTGCCTGTGCTGAGGCATGAATAGAAGGGAGGAGGGAGGCAGAGAGTGTGAGGAAGGGGGAGGAGACGGGGGCTAACAAGGAGTATACAGCAAGTGGGGCCCAAGGAGGTATTTTTTCAGGTGAGAAACACTTGAAATGCTGAGGGCTGGAGCCAGAAGAGAGGCAGAGGCTGAAAATTTAGAAGAAAAGGCGTGATGCTGTCTCCTTCTCTCAGTCAGTAATGGAATCCTCCAGCTTTTAACTGGGCAGGTGGCCACCCGAATACAGTCCATGTATTCCAGGCCCCCATACATTTAGGCTTGGTTGTCTAATTTATTTGGACAAATGCTATATCAGAAAAGTCAGGTGTGAAATTTCTGGGTTGTTTCCTTAAAGACACTTGCTATGGACACATTCCCAGGTGGGAAACTGCAGCAGCTACTCTGGACCCAGAGAGGGATGCCACCTACAGAGGTTGGCAGAATCGGCTCACTGGCCTGCATTCCTGGATGACCTTCTAGAGTGGAGCCCTCCACCTGCCCAAACTGCCCACCTGCCTTTGGACCAGGATGTGAGGGAGCAAGTACTCTTCTATCTTATTCATGCCACACTGTATCAGGGACTCTGTTATAGCAGCCTAGCTTATCTGACACAAATGGGAGTCAGAACAGTAGTGCTGAGAAGCCATTAGCCCATGAGTAAATAAAGACTTGTATAAATAAATTAAAATTCGGTTTATAAAGTTAAATGTATTCAATTTAAAGATTGCCTTTTATTTTGAGATTACATCCTTCCTAAATTGTTTTTATATTCAAACGTACTTCCTCTTAAGCAGATCGAAGGTTGCATGGGGCCCACGCTGGGAGGAAGGCATTGACTGCAAAGGAGCATAAGGAAACTTTTTAGGATGAGGAAGCCATTCCATACCTTGATTATAGAAATGAGTATACAATTGTTTAAAATTATCAAAATTCCTCAAATTTAAAATGGATGGATAGTGTGTAAATAACACTGTGATAAAAAAATAATTAAATTGAAAAAGTGCTCCTTCTTTTATAAAAATTATAAGGATAATAAAAATTAGTTGTCATTTTTCAAGACCTATTTTGTAAAGCAAAAAGTCGCAAACTTATATGGATCCACAAATTTTTCCAGAGTTTTCAGGGTTGAGAAATTGACAAGTCTGAGAGCTGTTGTATTTGTTATCTATAGCTGTGTAACACATTATTCCAAAATTTACCAGTTTACAATAATAAACATTTATAATTTCACAGTTCCTGTGGGTCAGGAGTCTGCACAGGCCTGGCTGGGGCCTCTGGCTCAGGGTCTGTCATGAGGCTGCAGTCAGGGTGTTGGCTGCTGTCTCATCTGAAGGCTCAACAGGGAGGTTCACATCTATATCCAAGCTTCCTCACATGATTCTCGGCAGGATCCAGTTCCTCTGGCTGTTGGCCCAAGGCCTCCCTTAGTCCCTCACTTCGCGGGCCTCTCCATAAGCTCACAACATGGTAACCAGCTTCCAGCAGAGCGAGCAGGTGAAGGAGCAAGAGAGGGAAGCTAGAAGGAACCAGAGTCTTTAGAAGCTGCCTTCCACAGCCATGGATCTGAACATGGGAGGGCCAGGTTGGGGGGCGCAGGGAGCCTTCTCCAGGGTGACAGGAGAAAAGGAGGAGAGGCTAGGAGCCACCACTCCTACCTGCAGAATGTTGATGGGACGCTGAGCGGGGTGGACTGCTGGTTCTGTTTTCTCCCCACATTAGGGCAGCAGCCAAGAATGGGGTGCTGGTGGTATGGTAGGAGGTTTGAGGGGGATGAAGAGCTTTAAAATAGCTGGTGTGGGGAACAGGGGACAGGCGTGAGCACAGAAACACATGTGGTGCACTAGCTGGGCCCTGCTGAGCCTGCAGACTTTTTAAGCTCTGAATAAGCTACACTCCAAGGCTCCAAGCAGTTCACATCCATAAGGAAGAGTCAATACTTAAACCACCCCAAGGCAGATTTGCCCTTTTCTGAGAAAACCACCTTAAGTGCAGCAATGCCCACATGTGATCCCCGAGTGGAACCGTGTGGCCACCAGGAACCTGAATGTAGATGCTCTGGGCAAACGTGTTCTTCACCTATTGCTGAGGGACTGCATCTCAACACCCTCCATGCTGTGCTGCTGGTGCGCTGCGGCTCTGTGATGTCCATCCAGCGGGGCCAGAGGGCGGGGCCAACTCTGAGGGTGGGGCTGCTGTCCCTCTCTGGGACTGGACGAACAACTCTGCAGTCAGATGGCCTAGGAAGGCAGAACCCAGCACAGGAAATGAGAGGACCCGAGCCCCGGGCCGCGGTGAAAAGGCATTTCCTCTCCTCTCTGGGCCTGGGGACAAACTAAAGTTTGTCCCAAAGGTGAATTCAAGTCTCCACCCTCTCTCCAGCTTGAAGGCCAGGGTGTAGGGAGGGTAAATAGGGCCCTCTCTTTAGGGGAGAGATGATGGCAGTTGGAACTCTGCAGGGAGACATATGCTTCCTAAGGACAGGCCTATGGCCCTGAGAGCCACCACATCCGGTAGGGGGACACTCAGGACACTCTGCATCTCACTGCCCTCTTTGTCCAAGCCTGCATTGTGCCTGTTTTTGTCCAAGCCCCCAGTACAGTCCTATTCCCAATGTCAGCCTGATCTCAGCTGCATTGTGGGGCATTAAGAGAAAAGCTTACCCACCCCTTTGGATGGAATAGCAGAAAGGAGAGTGGCGTCCCTTTTCCCAGGCCAGGGCAGCCACGTGCTGACATGATGTAGAGGCCAAAGCCAGGACCACACACAACCAGCTCTTATAAGACAGCACGCTGAGTGAGCCTCGGGGGAGCTGAGGCACGCTGGGTGGGGTGGAGGTGAGGGCCCTTCATAGGCAGTGGCTGTGAAGTTGACTGAAACGTGGGTTTATGCTAGCAGGTACCTGCTGAGAGTCACACAATAGCAAGCTGGTCAGGCATTTTGGGGGTGAAGGTGGAGGCACGGTCCACTCGTTTGTATCTGCAGTTGGGGGTGGCGGGCACTCCTGGCCCCCACCTCCTAGCCCAGGTCCTTCCAGATCAGCTGTCGGCCAGACCTCAGACAAGCTGCTCCCTCCAAACCCAAAGCCCAGCTGGCCACCTGAGAGGCTGCACAATGCCCTTCTCTCCCCTGGGGCCATCGTTCCTAGAGCAAGGAGCAGGCATTAAGTGAGACCTACAGTTCCAAAGCTATCTTGACACCCAGGAATTCAGAATTGTTTTGAATAACCAGATCCAATTTCCAAATCAAGGCAAAATCCCACTCACCTTAGACCCTCATTTTAGCTACTGCCAGAGACAAAGTTGCCCTGGTCACACCCCAGCCCAGACCCTGAGGCAGACAGCATGCTTACCTTGGGGATGTCAACACTCTTTCCTGTGCTGTGGACTGAGAAATCTCCCAGCCTCACTGACCTCAGCTCTATTCCTTGTGCCAAAAAGGCATAGCAGCCAAAAAGAAGAGAGGCATGAAAGAACAAATTTTAAGGGGAAAGATATTTACAGATACATTCATTTTCTTGCTTTCAACACCTGAGCTATAAAAGCCTGGAAAGTTGCAATTTGCAATCAAATGTCAGACACGCAAACTTCTGGCTGAGGAGCATAGTTGTGTCAGCTTCCTGAATTCTCTTCTCAAAACCAGGTCTGTGGAGATTTAAAATGGTTCGTTTGAGATGGGCTTTAACCACCAAAAAGTAGGAAAGAGAGAGGGCATGAGGCTTTGCACAACTGTAGGAGAGCTTTTTGTGTGTAAATCTAGCACCTAATTTAACACACCCACCCCGGGTGCTCATCCATCAGCCAGGAACCCTACTTCCCAGCTGCTCCTCCTTACACAAGAAGCCAGGACTCTGGGCCGAGCTCTCCCAGACAACAGCCGTTTCCTGGATCGCTTTAAGGAGGCAGAAAGAAACCACAGAAATCTAAAGGACAGGGGAAAACACAGTTTTCGGTCTAGGGGCTGATGCCCTACAGACACCGGCTCACTTACTCCCGTCCTGACCCTGGGTGGGAGGCAGGATGCCCGCATCTTGCAGGTGAATATTTATCTCAGTTCAGAGCACTCTTGGGAATTTTCCGAGCGAGTGGGGAAAGGGAGCTGGTCCAAAGCAATTCCGTGCTTGCCCTGTCACTGTGACGTATTGTGACCCCCCAAAAATAGTTTGGTCCCTGCGATCACCGCCCCTTTGGTGTCTCCAAACGCCCCCTTGTGGTCACTGCGCGCCCCTGCAGCTTCTGTCGCTCGGTCACCATTCTGGGTCATCCCAGCCACACCCGGGAGGGCAGGAGACAAAAAGATGTGGTAAGGCTGAAGGCCCTTGTCACCCGTTCCAAAGGCAGGTCTGGGTCAACTGCAGCATCTTGCGCTGGGCCGGGTGCGTCTGGGGCTCCAGGCACAGGTGGAGGTGGTGGCCAGGTGGGAGGAGCTGCGGGGAGACCTCTGCCCCTCCTCTCCAGAACCTAAGTTCCAGAACAGCTGTGCCCGCAAAGCCTAGAAAAGTGCCTGAGGCGCAGTGGCTGCTCACCAAGTATTTCTGGAAGCGGGAGGGAGGCGAGGCCGAGGTGGGTGAGAGCAGGGAACGCGGAAAAGGACTCCGAGGCTACCCGCCCAGTGCCCCCGGGTCGGCAGCGCGAGATGCTCCCCAGGGTGGCTATACGGTTCTCCTCCAGATGGGCTCTAGACACGCCACACCCCCAGCCTCCCAGGGCAACCACACCCCGTTATACAGCCGCGGTGCACCCCGCAGAGAAAGAAAGATAAATAAATAAAGAGGGATAACGGGCCTTGCCTTGTGGCCACATTTCTTTTCTTCCTCCCGACTCCCGCGGGATTTTGCCCATTTGGATTTAGGCAGGCTAAGGAGGCACTGCCCTCTTGTGGCCTCTTCCCGGCACAGCAACTGTTTTAATTCTGGGCACCACTCCGTTTTCACTAAGAGATTTTTATTCCTTACAACTTCTCCGCTCTGTCCATTTGAAGTGACCCTCTGCTTCCTCCCGGTCACCCCCAGCTGGAGGTAGGCACACGTAGGTCACCATATCAGCACAAAATGGCATTTTTCTGGTTCAGCCCCGCTTGCAGAATAGTGAGTACTGTGGATCCCCACAAGTTCCAACCATTTAGTTAAAAACATCCCAGGGATGCATCCACATGGTGACGGACAAATAATAATGTACAACTAAAACCCCACAATGTTATAAACTATTAAGACATCAATAAAAATGAAAAAAAAATCACAGGGAGTCTGGGCCACTCTGTGACATTCACCATTTTCTCTTGCTCAGGTGACCCTTTCTCTGCCCTTTGCTCTCCCTCTCTTCCCAGTACTCTCAGTTCCGAGCTCCAGTATGGCCCCTGTCCCGGGCCCTGACGAATAAAGCTTTGCTGCTCTGATCCCTCCAGCTCGGCATTACTCAAAGCTGCCCTTTCCCTCTGACCGTAAGCAATGGTCCTTAGAGCAAGCTGGTGTCATCCTCAGACGCCCTCCTTCCTAAGACCCCCCATGCAGTAGCCCCGTCAGTATTATTCCACGGCCCTCCCCCAAGGCTTTCAAATTAGACTTTCAAAACTAAAACCCCTGATGTATTTGCAAAGTGCCTTTTTTTCCTCACATTTTAAACCAGCAGTTCTCTCAGATATTATCGACAGAGACAGTGTTAACTGGCTATAAAGGAAAAAAGCAGAGAATGAGGACCTCTGGATCCCAGCCCTAATGGTCACCCACCAGCTCCGTGACCCTGGAGATCTCTGTGCCTGTTGAAAGGGCAGGTGGTGAGTACAGAACCCTGAGGTGGGACCTGTGGTGTTCGTGGGGGGAGGAGAAACTCGGAAAGGAGACCGGGGAGCAAAGGATGAGAGAGGACGTCATGGCGTGTTGTATCTTTGAGATACCGTGGGGCCACCAGAGAAGAGCTCGAGGAGGCCAGGCACGGCCCCAAGGAGAGGGCACAACAGGTGTAGCGGACTTCCAACCCGGACCTGGCAGAAGACATGAATGGACTTGTTCCCAAATACATGAGCAAAATTCCCAAGGACTTTCAGAAACGCCTGTGTCACGGGGGTGATGGGCACACCGTCTTGTCGTTGTGGGGGGCCCTGAAGTTGGGATAATGAAACTAACAGATGGACCCCAGATTGGCTGCTCCCGGGGATACCCGGGGGAAGTAATCGAGGTTCGTGTGGATTGCTGGAGTCCTGCTGCCCCGGCGCCACGCATGCGCACATCACGCACTTTGGCACCTTTGGAAAAGAACCGGTTTCTTCACGAGCGAAACCCTGGAGGGCGCATCAGCAGAGAGGTCTGGTGCACGCGGCTGAATACGGACCCTCAGTGCTCCCTGCTGGCTTTGGGGACCCCAGACGGCAGTGGTGAGGCAACAACTGAAGAGCCCCTGGGCAGGTCTGGAGATGTGTTCAGATGTTCAGGAGGGAGAGAAAGGCAAACAGCTTTACCCGAACTCGTGCAGCTCCCTGATCACTCCATGTTTCTAGGGAAAGGGTGATTGAGAGCACTCTTTCAGTTCCTGACATCAGACCTTGGTCTCTAGGACTGAGTCTTCCTGGAGACTGCAGGGGGCAGGCAATGTCAGGTGTGCCAGAATCGGGGACTCTCTGGGGATATGAGCTTGTAAACTGGATCCAGCGATTCCTGAGGCGAGATATACCCCTGCCTTTCCACTTACATGATCCAATTAATCCCCTTTTGTGCTTCAGTTCAAGAGAGTAGGGCTTCTGTTACACACTACCAAATGAGTCTTCTTACCATACGGGAGCCTAAGACTTCACAAATGATTGGATATGGGCTAGCAAGAGGGCGACATCTCAGGTAATGGTGACATGCAGCGTGGTGATTGGGAGGGCTGCAGCGCCGTTAAGAAAGAGCAGTTAGGTAGGTGGAGTACAAGTTTCATCTGGCGTGTGAACTGAATTAAAATGGCAGTCTATACGTCTGAATGCTCAGTGTAGGCCGGTCCAATAGACTGGATCCGTGAAAAGCCTGTTTTACATTTTCATATTGCAGGCTAATCTCTCTTCCCATTTCTAACCACCTCTCACCCTTGCACTTCAAGATATCAGTACTTAACACTTAGTTTTGAAGTGTATTGGGAGCCTGAAAACAACGCTGCACAATAATAAAATGCTCCCCAAGTTCAAATGGCATGAACTAAAGACACGCAAAGAGAAGAGGCCCCTGTGGATTGAGGATTATTAAATATGAAGTATGTTTGTCAGGAAAAACCTCTGTTTATATAAACAGTAGAAGGGCCGCCATGGTAACCCTGCTTGGTTTGCTCTGCAGCCCATGATGGCCTCCCAGCCAAATTCCCACCTCCTTTTTCACTGCGAGGCTACATTTTTTAAAAACATCTCCAGCCAAAATTCCATGATCTGCCTGCTTGGTTTCCAGGCTCAGAAAATATCATTTAAAAAGTGCTGGGGAGCCAGTCAAAACCACTGCCAAAACTTCTAAATGAAAGCTCATTTCTCACACACACACTCTCACACACAAAGACACATTTTGTTTGCCAACTACAGTATGCTTTTCCTCTTCTATGTAACCCAAGTTTCCTTGGGGCCCTCAAGCCTGCAGGGCCAATGAAATAGCTCACATATGACCAGCAGTAACCCACATTAGCTCTGGGGTTTTCTCCCACCTGTTCACCAAGGCCTTTAGTGCTTCCTAGTATTTTCAGGGGTGGACTTAGATGTGCCCCTGAAGGAATCCACTGTGCTCTGCCTGAAAGTCAGGGTACTTGGTGGCGTATGGTGGAGCTGCGGGGAATCCCTCACTTCCCTTGTGTTATGCTCAATAAATGCACCCCAAACCAGGCTGCCGGGACCACTGTCTTCTTGTCTTATTGACATTTTTAGCGGAAGATGCCCCTGCCATCCACAGAACCCAGCCACATATCCAAAGTCTGGTCCAAGTGGCGGCACTGGCTCTTCTCAGGATCCCCCTCCCCTCCAGGGGCTAAGGTCCAAGTCTTCCTGTCTAATCCACAGGAGGCTGCTCAGGCCCTCACCCAAATAGGCTTCTGGGGGGCCCAGCCCACCCATTCAGACATGTCCAAACATGTCTGACCCCACTTGTACCCAAGCGGGGGTGCCTGATCCATCGGACAAGAGAGACCATTAGAGAAAGCAGCAATGACGCCATCCTCTCCCTCTCTGTCCGCCCGCCTGAGGCGGATGATCCGGGCCCGAGCACTGGGGGAAAGGATTGCTCTCCTCCAAGAGAGAAGTAAATTGACAGCAGATTATTTTCCGACAGCTTTTCCCACTTCTTAACAGTTGCCACATTGCATTCTACATTCCAATTTTCAAAAGGACAGGAGAATTAATAATATGAAAGAAAAAGTGAAATTAACTGAAATCAAGAACTTTATTATTTTCAAGTGTATAAAGCATGAGATTTATGGTTAAGCATCAAGTATGGCTTTTACCTGAAATATTCTCCTTGAGATACCAGGGAAACCAGACTCGCAGAGATACAGGGATGTTGCAACAAATCAAGTTAAAGTTTATTAAGTTTGGTCAAATTTTGGATTTCTCTCTTTTGTTTTTCTAACTTGGCTTACTATAGTTTTGCTTACTTTTTAAAGTTTTTGAATATTGGAGGATAAGTAATACCTTCCCTCTCAATTACCTACTTCCCATTCACATTTCTGACAAGTTTTACCCTCCATATGTTTCATATATTACAGGATTAAAAGTACTTTTATATACATTCTCCCAGGTAATAAGTGTTTAAGAGCTTCAAGGCCTCAATTCATTATATTTTTTTCAATTTCAACTCAGCCTCCAATTCACACATTTCCAACTCAACCCAGGGTAGGTGGGAGCCAAAAATGACTTTTTAGAAAAGGGCAAATTGGCTTATCCTGGTGTGTTTCAGGCCAAGCATCACACCAAGAAAATGATGCCTCTGCTTAGCTCTAGCACCACCTAAGGAGCAGGAAGAGAGAAGCTAAACAACTTTTTGCATAAATCAGGCCTTTTACATCATTGCTTTCTTCAAAGCGTTGTAAATATTTGAACAACTATATTAACAACTTGATACCAATTCCAATGTGGGGGGGGGGGAGGTTTCCCCACAGTACCAAGCAATTAACTCAATTCTGACACTAACTACCCAGAGATAGCGTCAGATCCCACAGGTGAAGGGCTCAGTCCTACAAGACTGCCCCCACTTCAGATGCCAACCACAAGCCCAGGTTGTTACCTGTGCTTCTAACCAACTGGCTATAAATTAGAGGTTCCCACAACCCCCTCCTTGGGTTCGATTAATTTGCTAGAGCAGCTCACAGAACTCAGGAAACCCATCTACTCACTAGACCACTGGTTTATTACAAAAGGTATAAGTCAACAGCCAGATGAAGAGACACAAAGAGCAAGGTGTATGGGCGAGGGGTGCGGAGCTTCCGTGCCCTCTCCAGGATCGCCACTGCACCTCCACGCGTTCATCAACCCTGAAGCTCTCTGAACCCTATCCTTTTGGGTTTTTATAGAGGTTTCATCACACAGGCATGATTGACTAAATCATTAGCCATAGGTGATTGATTCAACCTCCAGCCCCTCTCGACTTCCCGGAAATCAGGGGGTGGGGCCGAAACTTCCAATCCTCTAATCACATGGTTGGTTTCCCTGGCAACCAGTCCTTATCCTTAGGTGACCAAGGGACCTTCCAAAAAATCACCTCATTAACAGAACAAAACACCTTTATGATGCTCATCACTTAGGAAATTCCAAGGGTTTAAGGAGCTCCGTCCCAGAAACTGGATGAAGACCAAATACATATTCCTTGTTATAAATCACAATATGCAAGGTACTGTTGCTCTTATTTCACTCAGAAATGGATCTGCAGGGGCACACAGTGCTCCCTGTCATAACATGATCCACACAATAGACTTAGGTAAGTCGGCCTGTGAATATACAGAGATCGAAGGTTACTGAATATTGTGCTGAACGTTTTCCCCTCCAGGGAAGCAGAGCCATGGCTCACACACGCTCGTGCCTAAGGTTATACAATGGACCCTATGAAGCCATGACACCTAAAGACGATGTTTCTCAAAGTGTGGACCTCTGCCACCTATTTCCATATCATCTTTGGTGATTGTTAAAAATGCAAACTCTTGGGCCACAGCTCCACCCACTGACCCTCTGCTTCACAACACCCTCTGCTGTTGACCTGAGAATCGGCACTTTTTAATAAGCTCCCCAGGCACATTAAAATTTGAGAGCTGCCTCCCCAAGGCCTAAAAGGAGACATGTCTCTAAGGGAGACACGGTTGTCCCTTTTTGTAAAATTGTACTCTGTGAGGAAACATTGATGACCAGAATACCAATGAGGTCCTTCAGGAGTTAGAGTTGTGTAGATTTAAGCCCCAAATTCACATCATCTGATGGCACAAAACCTCAAGCCACAAATGCAGAAACCAATTCTGGACTGGCAGAGTCTCAGGCACCTCACAGAAATAAATGCAAATCCTCTCTGAAGGAAGGCATTGTGGGGGATCAGAATTGGCCACCCCAAAATGTGTCTCTTTGGCATGAGGATTATTTTGGTCCAATAATGATTATTACTTTTAAAAACTGCAGACATGGGAGAAGCTCTGAAGAGTAGAATTTACCCTTTGTAAGAGCCATTTACATTTGTAAGGGAAATCTCCATCTGAAAAGGTACCTCCCTCTCTGTACCAGGAGGAAGGGTGGATGATCTTATCTCTAGAAACTCTTATCAATTTGGAAGGCAAGGTCTTAAATCTGCATAATAGCCTTACTCTTGTTTACTGTGCTTTTCTGGTAATCTCCAATAACCGACTCCCCCCACCCCAACATCCTCCTTTATCTTTAGCTAAAAATGGTATTTAAGATGAGAGCCCCCAACATTTTGGCAAATTATCCAGTTTACTGGGTTTCTCCCATGTATACATGTTATAAAGCTTTGTTTGATTTTCTCCTGTTATTCTGTCTCATGTATTTTAATTCATAGCCCAGCCAGAAGGACCCAGAAAGGGTAGAGGATATGTCTTCCCCACCTACAGCATCTTCAACTTAGGCCTCAAAGAATTCCAGAAAGTGATTTCTCCAAGGAGCTCACAGTCTAAACAACCAAAGTACACAAAGAGAAAAGGCAGCAGGAGTGAACGTCAGCAGAAACAACAGACAATCCAGATGTTGGAAATATCAAGTGTAGACTTAAAAAATAACTCTGCGTATCAAGTTTAAAGAAGTAAAAGACAAGGCTGAAAATAGCTTCAAGGAAGAAAAAATAGTGACCAAAGTTGAAAAATAACCAAAAAGAACTTCTAAACAAAATACATATATATAGTAAGTGAAATTTAAAAACCAGTGGATTGACTGCAATCGGGCACAAAGGAACTTTCTGGGAAGATGGAAATGTTCTACAACTAGACTGTGGTGATTGTTGCACAACTCTCATGATATTGTGATTTATAATAAGAAATATGTATTTGGTCTCCATCCCTGTTTCTGGCTCATAGCTCCTAAAACCTTTGGAATTTCCTAAGTGATGAGAGCAACAAAAGTGCCCTTTGTTATGTTATGTAATGACTTTTGGAAAGCACCTAACGATGGGGTCTGGTTGCCAGAAGACTCATCCATGTGATTAGAGGGTTGGGACTTTTAGTCCCACCCCACTGACCTCTGGGGAAGGGAGAGGGGCTGGAGGTTGAATCAATTGCCAATGGCCAATGATTTAATCAATCATGTCTATGTAATGAAGCCTCCATAAAAACATAAAAGGACTGGGTTAGGAGAGCCAAAAAGACTGGGTTGGTGAACACGTGGAGATTTGGGGAGGGTGGCATATCTGGAGAGGGCCTGGAAGCTCTGTACCCTTCCCCATACCTTGCCCTATGCATATCTTCCATCTGGCTGTTCCTGAGTTGTATCCTTTCATAAGAAGTCGGTAATCTAGTAAGAAAAGTGAGTTTTGTGGGCTGCTCTAGCAAATTAATCAAACCCAAGAAGGAGGCCATGGGGAACTCTGATTTGTAGCCAGTCAGAAGTACAGGTAACAGCCTGGGCTTGCAACTAGTGTCTGAATGGTGCGGGGTCCAGTGGTGGGGGATAGTCTTGTAGGACTGAACCCTTAACCTGTGGAATCTTATGCCATCTCTCGGTAGACAGTGTCAGAATTGAGTTGAAATCTCAGATACTCTGCTGGTGTTCTGAGAACTGCTTATTGGTGGTGTAGGAAAACTCACACACACACACATTGGAATTCATACCAGAACTAATTTAACTCTTTAATGAAGACAAACAGAGAGATGTGCTCAAACCATGTACACAGACTGGAAGACTCAATATTGTAAAACTGTTAATTCTGCCCATATTCATCTATAAAATTAATGTAATCCCAATAAAAATCTCAGCAGTTGTGTTTCTGCAATTTGACAATTTGTTTCTAAAATTTCTATATAAATGCAAAAGGGAAAGCAAAACCAAGCCATTCTTCAAGAAAAACAATGAGGTAAGGAGAGGAGAGTTGCCCTATCAGATATCAAGATTTTTTATGGCTACATAATGCAGACAATGTTGAACTGGTACAGAGACCAATGGGTATAGCCCATGCAAACAGGTCCACACCTATGAATACTTGATATAAGAGGTGGCATTGCAAAGAAATTGTGAAAGGATGAGTTTCTTGATAAACAGTGCAGGGAAATAGGGCATCCACATTTTAAAAAGGTAAAATGAATCCCTATCTCACAGCAAACTCAAAATCAATTCCAGGTGGACTAAAAATCCAAGGATGAAAGGCAAAGCTATAAGGGTCTTAGAAGATAATATAGGAGACTATGTTTATGACCTAGAAAGAAGGATTTATTGAACAATTCACACAAAAGCACTAACCATAAAGGAAAAAAATTGACAAATTTGAATATGTTTAAAGTTAAGAATTTCTATATGATACCAAAAAGAAAATGAAAAGACAAGTCACAAAGGGGAGAAGATATTTGCAATACACATAACAAAGAACTAGAATCCAGAATATGTAAAGAATTCTGACAAATTAAACTGTAAAAAATAGATCATTCAATTTTCAAAAACGGATTTTAAAAAGACTTAATCAGACATTTCACAAAAAAGAAAGGGTCAATAAGCATAGGAAAAGATGCTCAACTCATTAATAATCAAAGAAATACAAATTAAAACCATAATGAGCTACAAAGGCATATCGAAAGGCAAAAATTAAAAAGCCTTACAATACCTGTTGAATTGAAACTCTCATCATTACATGTCTCTAGCAATGCTTTTTTTTCTTACTTTAATTTTATTGTGGTAAAATACATATAACATAAAGTTTGCCATTTTAATCATTTTTAAGTGTATAATTCAGTGACAATAATTACATTCACAATGCTGTGCAGCCATCGTCACTATTTTTGAAAATTTTCTTCACCCCAAATGGAAACACTGTACCCATTAAGCAATAACTATCCATTCCTCCTTCCCCCAGTCCCAGTTAACCTCTAATCTACTTTCTGTCTCTATGAATTTGCCTATTGTAGATATTTCATAATTAGGATCATACAATATTTGTCCTTTTGTTTATAGCTTATTTCACTTAACGTGTTTTCAAGGTTCATCCATGTTTTGGAATGTACAGAACTTCATTCCTTTTTATGGATGAATAATGTTCCATTGTATGTATATACCCTTTCTATTTATCCACATATCTGTTGATGGACACTTGGATTGTTTCTACCTCTTGGCTATTGTGAATAATGCTGCTATAAACACTGACATACAAGTATCTGTTTGAGTACCTGTTTTCAGTTCTATTGGGTATATATCAGGAGTGGAAGTGCTGGATCATATGGTAATTCTACGTTTGACTTTTTGTGGAACTGCCATACTGTTTTCCACAGCAGCTGCAACATTTTCTAGTAATGCTTTTTAACTTAAAGTCTATCTTGTCACATTAATATAGCTCCCTCAGCTTTCCTTGGATTAGGATTTGCCTGGTGAACATTTTTTCATACATTCTATACACATTCAGCTTTTCTGTGTCCCTGTTTTAAATGTCTCCTACATTTATTGTGATTATTACCAGTGTTATTTAGATTTCACAAATTCCATTTTTTCTATCATTTTGGAAACTATATCCTCTAGCTAGCATCTTTTAGTTGTTATCACAAAAAATTTAATGTGAATAGTTTACAAAGTCCAAATTTATTATCTTTATCCTCTTCCCAAGTAATAAAAAGTGTCTTACAATGCCTAACTCTGTTCAGTGGAAAATATAACTTCCACTCCCAAGTTATATTTCTGTCTAGCATTTCATTTTATCATGGATTAATCTATAGCTCCTCAAATTAAAAAATATTATTGTTTTGGAGAGTCAAATCTTTAGATTTATTCTCATTCAAAAATTTCCTTGCTCACCATTCATTTATGTTGTATCTCAAGCCTTCTTTCTGGTATCATTTTCCATCATCTTAGCATTTATCTTTCGGAGATCATTTACTGAGAGTTCCAGTTTTTGTTCATCAAATAGTATATTTTTCCATCATTTTTGAAAATCGGTTTCATGAGTTATTTTCTCAGCACTTTGAAATTATTCCATTGTCTTCTGGTTCCCATCGTTGCTGTTGGGAAATCAGCTGTAAGTCTAAACGTTGACTCTAAGGATAGTCTTCTCTCTCTCTCACTGCTTTTAAGATCTCTTTGACTTTTATGTTCTGCAGTTTCAAAACAATGTGTCTAAGATAGGAATTTCTTTAAATCTGCTTGAGTTTTATTGGGCACTTTAAATTCCAAGATTTGCCTTTAATCTGGTCTGGAAAATTCTCTGAAGAGTCAAGAAGTCTTGACTTTTAGCTCCTCATTTTCTATCACTCCCTATAGCAAATGCTGCATTCTGGGTTAATTCTTCGGATCTATTTTTCAGTTCACAATTCTCTCTTTTCAATTGGGTTCAATCTCTTTATCCATTCTAATTTCTTTTATATTTCATTTTATTTTATATTTCTGAAATCTGTCTTGTCAATCTTTATTTCATTCTTATTCCTTTGTCATACATTTGATTCCCCCATTGCTTCTGATACTTCCAATTTCTGCAGTCTTTACAAATTTGATTCTGTCATTTGTTATTTTTTCTCTCACCTATGATGGCTTCTTTGTGATTTTGGATTTTGAGCTTGTCTCTTGGAATATTTGTGTGATTGCTTTGAGGCTTGTTTTTAAAGTACATTCCTCCAGAAACGATTTGGGTTTGCTTCTGCCAGGTGCCTGGGGGCTCCATCAACTCAGGATTACTGTAAAATAAACTCTCAAGATTGAGGCTTTGTAGGACATACAGCTAGGGCAAACATCTAAACAAAACCTGCAGGGGGACTAGCTGTGATAAGGAATTCCCATGGAATTCTCATGGGAGATTTATGCCTTATCCACCACAACCAAGATTGAGGACTGCATTTTTCCTCCTCCTAACCCTCTCTGACATGCTTTATTTCCTGGTTTACTCTTTTGCCGAGACTGTTACTTTCCATTCTGCTGACTTCCCACCTTTCTCCAGCCCATGGCTTTGTCTCCTGTCCCCCATATGCAGCCCAATTAAAATGGAAAGATCTAGCCTGTGAGATTAACAGATGCCCCCCTCTCAATGTAGCCATCAGCTTCAGTACTTGTTACTTCTCTAACTAGTGTGTTCTTTCTTGCTTCTGAGAGTTCCTTTTTTTTTTTTTTCTTGACAACTCACCTATGTAATTAAAGAAATTTTTCTTTTGCATTTTTATCCAGCATTAAATTTTCTGTCCCGGGAAGTTCCTCAGGTTATCTAGTCTACCATATTGCAAGAAATTCCTGCTGCCACCTTTTCTACACGTATGGGCCCCCAGTTTATGTACAAGAATAGAGAAGGTAGGGAGGGGTCTCAAACCTTGCTAAAAGAGAGAGAAGCAAAAAGTTCTGGCAAATAATCACAACCACCCAGGTGCAGACTGGGGGCAAAGGGAACACAAAATGGGTAATAGAAGAGAAAATGTATGTATTTGTATATGTGGATGTGCATGTATATATTTATATAAACTGGGCTCTTAACTAGTTGTACAAATGAGGGCTTAATAGCAATGCATATTGTCTTTCCTTGATATATATACATTAATATAATCAACTTTTTGATCATTAAATTTGCTGTTCATGAGTTTTCTCATTTCTAAGAAGGTACAAGAATAATACTGATCTCAGAGTTATTGTGAGGATGAAATGGTGTGTGTGTGTGTGTGTGTGTGTGTGTGTGTGTATATATGCCAGCTACCCTTCCAATTATTCCACTTATGACTACATAAAACTTTTACATCAAGGGGGATTGTGATTAAGGAAGAGGAAAGAACATCACTCCAGATGTTCAGATGGATAGAGAAATCTGTGAAACCTACCTCCTTTTCTTTGGAAGAGAGTATTTCTCTACTTCAGCAGAGATAGCTGTTGCACATCAGGCAGAATCATGATATTCTTTTTGGTCTTCTTTGAAAATTTAAATATGGATACAAGGGTGAGTATAGATGTTGTGCATTCCAAAGGGTGAACTGTGCTGGACAATGCCTGTGGAATATTCTGTACTATCCCCACCCCTCTGAGTTCTCCCTTCTACTGGATACTTATTCATGGAGATCCAATTAGACTTCACCAGTGAGAGCCATGTGTACACAATTTGGAAAACAGAAGTATACGTAAGTATTCTCTAGTGGTAACTGCAAACAGACTAAAGGGCATTAGACAGCTAATGTGGGATTTGCTAATAGCTTCCAAGTTACCTTTCTGACAATCCCCCACCCTGGTTCTATAGGCAGCTGAGACCACCAACAGAAGCTCCTTGCAATTCCTACACTGGCAGATTTCACAGTGGCTTCCCTGACATGCATTTCCCAGGCCTTCTAATGGCTGTATAAGCCCAAATCCCCATATTAAATTCTTTTCTCCTGGAAATACCAGTAGTGATTTATGTTCTTGACCAAAATCTAACTCAGCAAGTAAAGGCACTGAAAGAAAAAATAAGAAAAAAATGCTATTTAAAGTATAACTTAGGTCAGCAAGTATTTTATTAAGCAACTATTGTGGCAAAGTCATTGTGCTTAGGCCCTAAGAAATATATATGTTGTTTAAGCAGAGTCCATTTGCCCACAGGTCCTTCTCATATGATCTGTGTACATAGTGTACCCAGTACACTGAACAGCACAAGCTAAGAGTAGAAAAGCAAGAGTTGGCTGTTAAATTTTGTGAAGGGATTATCTATTTAAATAATGATCCAAGGTTTTGAGGCATCCTATTTGGACACAAGCCAAGCCATGAGAGATTCTCTAATTTAAAAATAACTTTAAAAACCAGCCTTATCTTCTGATAGGGTGATATCAATATTCTCAGAGCTGCCCTTACTTAGTTTCAGCACACTGAGCCCAAAGGAGTTGAGAATCATTAATTTAGGAACATCACACTTTGGGAAGGTCAAACTGAGGAGACCAATGTGTATGCAAGTCACCCAGCTTTTCTCTCTTCTAGGGAACTCCAGTCCTTGTCCTTTATTCCTGTGTAGTGTCACAGGAAGAACCAGGAATTTGCAAATAAATTTATACAAATCTGTCTCTGCTGAGAAAACAACTCAAAGCACTTAAGTTACTAATGCTGTGTTGGTAAAGTCAATTATACATTCAGAGGCCAGAATATTTTCCCACTTCACTTAAAGCATCAAAAAAAGAAAAGACTACATATATGAAGAAGTTTCAAAATTAACTTCTTTCTTTCAAACAAAGAAATGCTTTGAACTTTAGTAACAACACGAATCCAAGTTAATAACGAAGAACATAAGATAGAAATCCTATAAAGATTTCCCACAGTTCCTAAGTTTCTACATAGCAGCAGTAAAAGTAAATTCAATATTGAGTTTACATTTTATTCAAAGGATAAATACAAAATTAAGGAAGCAAGAGATAAAATTCAAAGCAAAAATGCTTGATATTTCAAAACAATTCTACATACAAAGTAAATATGAAAAAAACACAAAAGCCCCCATAAATCAAACCGGCTAGAAACATTCAAGTCTAAGAGAAAGCTGAATATAATGCAATTTCGCTTGCCTAGAAATTGAAAGCCTTCATTGTCTCAGATATTTTCCATCCCATTAGGCACATTATTTGAAGACAAAGTTTTCTAATGAGTCCATCTCACATTGAACTTGCCATAGGAAAACATCCATGACTGATGATGTCACACTGGCTTTTCCCACTAAGGACAACAGTGTCACCTGAAAGCAGCTGTTGGCAGAAACAAACTGTTGTGATCCTGACACATCCAGACCTTTGCAGCCTGGATGTTGTATGACCATCTAAAAGTAATGGTTATAAACCTTTGGGTCTCACAAATCTAAGAATGTATTAGTTAAGAACCAAGGGATCATTTGCCCTTTAGGTATAATTGATCTCAAATTCTCCATCCATGAGTATTATATTACATGCTTTGGGAATACTGGCCATTTTCCTTCCAAGACCTCATCATACTTATCCATTTCAAAACATACAAAGGCAAAAATTAACCCCCCGAGATGCCCAGGGTATGCAATAGCTGTGAGTTCCATAATATACCTTATTTGGTGGCTCTGGTTTTTGGATTGTTGGATGCTTGTAAATCACTCGTTATACTGCATAAACTAAAAGCATATGAAGACATGCTAACTGCTTTCATCCTAACGGGCGCAAAGTCTTTTTAAAATTTTATATCAACATATAGAGAGCCAGACTGATAAATGAATGGGAAGGAAATATCTATAATTCTATCCAGAGAGCATTTCTCCAATTGTTTACAAGCTCTATTTTTTATTCCATATTTTCAACTATTCATTCATACTTCATATTCAAAAATCTCTCAAAATATGAAAAGGAAAATATAGTTACATAACAGCATTCTCTATGAGAAAATACATAAGTGAACCCTGGAACTTGAGTCAATGAATCATGTTAATATGAAGTTCACAAATATGCCTTTTCAACCTTGGAAATAATCTCTTGTCTACACGCTAACCAAAAAGAGAAGAAAGAATTTATCTTATTACATATATACTTCCTGGGAAGGGGTCAGCTGGTTAAATGACCTATAACCTGGCAACTTCTCTGTATATTATTATGATTAATTTACAGCTCCAGAATGCTTGTTAAGCTAATAAAATTCCTACATCATTTTAAAAAATGAGGGAGAACTACGTATCTGCAGATTAATGAGAGAAACTTAATAAAGATTTCTTTCCCTTATCCAAAAAAATTAAAGAATTTATTTTTCCTTAAATGCCATTCCAATGAAAAGTGGCCTCTTAATTTTGGACGAAATTATTTCTTGGCCTTTAATAAGCACTCAGTAAATACTTACTGATAGCCAACTGAGCAGAATTTAAAGAAAACTGGAGTAAAGCTGAATTTTATGTCAAAAATGCGGCCTATAGAAAAAATGATCATGCTGGTGTGGCAGCCCAAGGCTTTGCTGCAGAGCAACACAGAGAGAGAGAGAGAGATGAGAGATTGGGCTCAATTATACAGGTAGGCAAAACAGCACATCTATTCATTCAAACCTCTCTGGCATAACTCTGGCTCCTGCAAAGCATAGCAAGTGCTGTGAGCAGTAGGGATAGAGATTTTTAGCTTGCTGTTTATAAGAGGATCCAATAAAAGGAATCTCTGTTCTACAATTAACAGATTGCTAGAAACTACAGAAACTGTAGATTTGGAGTACATGCTGTCTTGCTACTCACCTATCTTAAATATCCTTCTTTTTCAACTATCCATTCACTTAAAGCTGTTGATCACCACATACCCTGGAAATTGGCTAGAAAGAACATATTCTCACAACAAATTTTAAAAGACTTGAGAAAGTATAATATCTATGAATATGACATCAGAAATAGTAGAGCCTTCGTTTTATCTAATGCTCCTTCCTAAAACAATTGGGAAGCTGGAGTAGAGACGTGGCTTTTGATTATATTTACAAAATCATTCCTTCTTTTTAAAAGCAACAGTAATGAATAAACTTTTAGCATCAGAAATGTTTACTTAACAACTAAAGTAAACATGGCTACATTCTTAGTACAATACAATCTTCAACACAACTAAAACATGTATACACTTCAAATATTGGCAAATTGCGTCAAAATGCAATTCTCAGCAAGTTTTTGGTAATTTCTTCACAGTTCCGGATTAGAGTCACTGGACTTACAAGACATGGGGAATAAATGACCAATTGGCTCAGTAAACTAAACATTCATTTTAAAGAACAGAAAACAAACAAAGCAAGGATGATTCTAAAATTTCCAGCTCACAAGAAATATAATTTAAACAAATACCAAAAGTTTTATTTAAGCACAAAAAAATCCAACCACAGAACATTTAAAAAGCTAACAGGATCATTTCTATATTCATTCTGAAAACTACTAAGAAAGGTAATTCAAGAATTTCCTAAAATGTTCTCATTAGCCATTATTTATGGTATATCCCATAACATTGATATCAAGCTATTACAGACTTACAAGTTAATATGGCATAACTTTACAGTCTTGCTAGTTAACTATGATTTTTATTTTAACGCTGGATATTATTGGTTCGAAGCTAATGTCATCAGTCCTATTGGTTGTCATGTCACAGATCTGAAGATATGGTTAAATTCATCAAGCTAGGGAAATACTGATGTATTAATAATCTTTAAATATTGAGAGAAAAACTGATTTAAGTGTTAACACTTCTAAACTTGAGACTTGAACACTAAAAACGAAGGAAGTAATCTGAAATATGTTTTCATGGGTAAAACACTTTATCTGGAATTCTGGTATACAAAATCTACTAAACATGCGGATGTAAGACTAAAATATTTTTCTTTACCATTCCCTTCAATTTCTTTGGCCTTCACAAATTCAAAGTGAGCTATGAATTCTTTTTCACTTAACACTTTTCAATGACATTGTGCTTCTTAGAAAAATCACTTAAGTTGTAGCATACAATAGTTAACATTAGTCTTTCCCTTTTATTGCTATGGTATATCCTAATTTTTAAAAAAGATATGAGAAAAAACTGACCCCAAAGGACTTCTTAAAATGTGTTTGTTAAAGCAAACATTTCAGCTGATTTTCCTTCTTTGAAGAGTCAGTATATCACCAAGAAGCTAAAAAAAAGGCTCCTTTCCTCCTGTCCTCATAATTAACTCAGGCCAAGAGACCTGTATTCAAAAGGATAAGACAATACCATCTCAGCAACAACTTTCTAAGAAAGCTAAGAGAGAAAATGTGAATTAGCTCTCTTAACCAACAACCCCATCTGCACATCACCCTGTCAGTTCCCTCTGAGGAGTACTGATGCTTGACTGTTTCTCACCTTTGCATTTAATGACTGCTGTTCCTTAGAGTATCACAGATATATGGATGCATAGCCTGTGATAAGAGTTTACTCTACAAAATGCATTTCACCTCTTATGAACATGATACGTCCCAAAACTTGAACCATTATTTAAGTGAACAAATCCACTCACAACATTTAACCACTCAGCTCGACTCCATTCTCCACTCTCTCACCCTGTGCCTTCCAGTGATCCTAGTCTTCACTAGTTCTGATGCACCTGGGGACAAGGAGACTTTGCTGTAAACGAGATGTATTTTTCAGTTCCTAGCACAGTTACTTGCCCATAGTAGGTTGCTGACATAGTTATAACAAACTAAAAACAGTTAACATTAGTTTTACTCCTACCATTTATTCCTAAGGCACAGGTGATTAAAAAAAGATAGAAAAGCTGACTGACTCCAAAGTAACAATCATTTACTGCGCCACACGTTAGGTGTTACACGTGACTCTTTGCCTAGAAAGGGCTCATGGCCTGGGGTAAGGAACTCTAAGTTATATCTGAGTGAATTTAAACTTTAAATGCTCTGCAAGAAACAACTTTTTATATAAAGGACTCCTTTTGTAGAATATCTTTCTTGAAAAATCAGATTTTCTTATCCTACATTATATTGGTTTTAACACACTCATTAGTGATTTGCCTCATTAGAGTATCTTTTTTGTGTTCATAATTACTTATAAAAGCATTTAAAAATCACTACATTAAATGGGGTAGGGATCAAGAAGAAGGGGCAGGGAGGAGAAACCATGTTTATTTGGAAAATATCACTTCTTTCTTCTTAATTTCAACTTTTGATATTCAGTTTAGAACTTAGCCTAGCTTGAAGAATGTGTGTGTGTGTGTGTGTGTGTGTGTGTATGTATGTGTGTGTGTTTGAGTGAGAGAGAAAAACAGAGACTGTGAAAACTAATGATTGATTTCACATATTAGTTTTCACTTAGAATCCTGACTCAAACTTTAGACCACTGAGAAACGCTACAAACCCATACAAATCATGTGCATAAAATGCTAATATAACAAACATAAGAAATGATACTATACACATGCTAAAACCAGCAGGCCTACACAAAATAATCTTAGAAACAATTCAAATAGATAAATATAGCTATAGTAGCTATATATGATGTAAATAGTAACCCTATTTTATATTTAAAAACAATCAGGTTTCTAGTCTCTATCTATGAGTGTCCTTCCAAATTACCTCAAAATACGCCAATTCTTTCTCTAACCCTAATATACAAGCAGACTTCTGTTTCTCTTGCAGCAATGGCTATTAGAAAATCTTAACATCAATAAGAAGTTCAAACACAGAAAAAGGAAAAGACTAAGCTTACTTAAATAATTATACTAAATATCTTACCTTCACAATTTAAAAGCGAAAACTCTTGAAAGAGAAGGACTTAACCAAAACATAAACACACTGTCCTAGAACCCCCAAGATTTGGCAAGAAAAGCTCCATGAAGACATTACTACTCACAATTTTTTGCATGTCAAACTAATATTCTACTCTAAATATTTTGATCTAAATTGTTAATTTCCATTTCAGACACTAACCAGCTGAAGGCACCTCAATATCACTTTATATATTTGTATCTTCTTCCTTCCTAAATATATTTCAGGAGTAGAACACAGAAAATACAGAAAGAAAAATACCTAGGAAGTAATTCTAAATTTGATGCAATCCTTCACTAGTATCAGTGTAAAGTATATAGCTTTTCCTAAGTCTAACCCACCATACACATTTAGAGTCAAATGATTAGTCAAAAGACTTGCAAATCTTCCAAACAATTGCAAAGAGCTTCCAAATGGTTGTACCACCAGTACTGAAGGTACTGGTTTTATATAACAAGCCAGTGAAAGGACGTTAAAGTTAACTTCAGGAAATTCTTCTTTGGGACAAAGTTAAGAGAATTCTGAATATATCAGTATCGACTTAATCTGAGACATGTGATAGCAACTCTGTAGTGATTTAAAAGAACAAGATAAAATATGTCATTCAGCAGTCATTTAAAAAAAAACTACAGATACAAGGAAACAAAAGCCAATTTTAGGAGACAAAAAAACAAGGAGTAGGATATCCAACATGTATGTATCCCATCTTCAAATTTAAAGTCATATTGTCAGTTGTCCAAAGCAGCTCAAATTTAAAGTTTGTGCTATGAAACTGTGCAAATATTTTCTTTTCTTTTAAGAGCTAGAGAACCAATGCACTGCTAGACTACTTCGCCTCCTAAGTCACCTCGACCTACAAATAAAAGGCAACAAGTCTGAGAGACAAAGGTCAAGCTAACTTAGACAGAAATCCCACCAAGAAAAGTTTTCAGTTTTTAAGTTTTACAGTTTGATTTAAAAACAAAAACAAATTTCAAAATAAATCACAGCATCTTCTCTTTATGTAAAACTTAGCAAAACCTTAATTAAGTGTCCAAGTATTAGCATACAGTACTGCTGTCACTGGGCTGAATGAATAGAAGCATGGTAAAACAAATGCCAATTATTTTAAAAACATACAACCCTCTCAGATTGAAGTGGAGGGCCCAGAAATCCAACACCTAGCATCCTTTAAAGAAAATGAGAGCTAAGTCTCCTTCTAATACCGATTCCAATATAAATTTGATTACTCAAACTCCCCCACAAATTACTGGAAAAATATGAGGTAATTTCACAAAAATCACAATTTGAGTAGAATAATTATAACATATATAAATAAGGATTTACTAAAAAAGGCTTCAAGGGGTGATATTTTAAATCAAGGTTTTAAATATAAAAAGTGTCTTGTGTTGCTTAATCGCTCAGAGTTTCAGATGCTTCTTATTCTACAGTTACAGATTTGGCCAGGTTCCGGGGGAAATCAACCTGCAAAAAAAGAGCAACATTTGAGAGATTACACAGATAGGGGGAAAAGAGGAGTTACTATAAGCAAATTATTTTTGTTTATAAAACAAGCTATGTTCACTAATCATCTTTATTACAGACTACAAAGAATGAAGATTAGAAAATATAATCAAATAATGTATCTTGAAAAAACTTGAAATCACAAAAAAGAATACTACAGGAGCCAGTTCAGCACAGGAAGAGCTCCTGTGGTTCTCCGAAGAGGTGGCAGCCCTCTCAGAGGACACTAGAAATGTATAAAAGCAGGATGTTTTCGTTGTCACAATGACTAGGGGACCAGGAATGCTAAAAGTCCTGCAGTGTGTGGGACAGACAATGCCAAAGAATTGCTAATAGCTATCCCATTAAGAAACATAGAAAGAGAGAGTGACATCAGCATCATGGCGGAGTGAGATTCCCTCTTTGAAGCTCTGCCCCCTACGACACAACGAAAACATCATTCACATTCCAACAGAGCTCAATCAAACACTACGAAGGACTTCTGAGAAACCCCTGCTGCCATACATCGGACAGTGGAGGCGCGGGAAGCCCAGGAGGACGGGAGGAGAGGTAAGTTGTACTCCCCCTTGCCAATCGATCGGCAAAGACAGCACGGTTCGCAGATAGAGGGGGGAGGGGCGGCCCACAGCGGGGAAAACTATCGCCATCCAGGTGCTCTCACAGACTGTCGCGAGATCCCCACTGGGAAGCGACCACGGACTGTTTAGGGGGTGTAGCAAACACCCTAAGAGAGCCAGAAAGGAAACCCCCGGGTCAAGCATGAGAAAGAGAGGACCCCTCCCCACACACACCCGGAGTTTCAGCATAATGCCTCCGGGGGCTGCAGCCGCCTCAGAGCAAACCGTTCACGATCTCCATCCAGTGGCAGCAGGGGGAAACTGCATCATGAGGGGAAAAAATAAGGATGTCCCCGTCAGATCCTTGCGACAATTTGCCAGGGCTACAGACCAAAAGGAAAATGACAAACACCCAGAAACCAACCCTGAAGGCACAGAATTTGATAACCTGAATGAGAGAGAATTCAAAATAGCTATCATAAACAAACTCAACGAAATACAAGACAACACACAGAAACAAATCAACGAATTCAGGGATTATGTCACAAAAGAGATTGAAACCCTAAAGAAAAACCAATCAGAATTATGGGAGATGAAAAACCAAATCAACGAGATAGTGGAAAAAATGGAGTCTTTAAAGAGCAGAACTGACAATATGGAGGAACGAATTAGCACTATTGAGGATAGCCACGCAGAAATGCTCCTGGTAGAGGAGGAGAGAGAGCTAAGACTAAAAAGAAATGAAGAAATTCTTCGAGAAATATCAGACTCAATGAGGAAAAGCAACATAAGGATAATAGGTATTCCAAAAGGAGAAGAAAGAGAAAAAGGAGCAGAGAGTTTGTTCAAAGAAATAATAGCTGAGAACTTCCCCAACCTAGGGAACAAGAGGGAAATAACAGTGAATGAAATCAATAGATCACTAAATATATAAATAGGAATAAAAAATCATCTCGCCACATAGTAGCAAACTTGAAGAATACCCGTGACAAGGCAGCTAAACAAAAAAACAAAATAACATACAAAGGAAACCCCATCAGGCTCTCAGCTGATTTCTCCACAGAAACTCTACAGGCTAGGAGAGACTGGAATGATATATTCAAAATCATGAAAGACAAAAACCTTCAGCCGAGAATATTTTATCCAGCAAAAATATCCTTCAAATACGATGGAGAAACAATAACTCTCCCTGATAAACAAAAGCTAAGAGAGTTCGTCACCACAAGACCCCCACTACAAGAAATGCTCAAGAAGGCCCTTAGGCCTGAAAAAAAACAAATGAGAAGGGGATACAAAGATTTCAGCAAGGAGAGAAGCAAGGAGACTAAACCAGAACAAACTACAGTGGGAAAACATCAAAAATTAATTCAAACTCATCACTGGAAACACACATTCATGACACAATCTGGAATAAAGAGATAACAAATAAGGAGGGGAAAAGGTAAGGGATTGAATCAACCCAGCCTCAGGAAAAAGGAGGCATCTGAAAATGTACTTTCTTATCCAGGAGATCGCTTATATAAACCTCAGGGTAACCACTAAACAAACAACCAGAAGAGAACCACACATGACAAATAAAGAGAAAACCAAGAGAATGAGCATGCAGAAATACCAAATTGAATTTGCAGTCCAAAATACAAGGGACAAGAAACGAAGGAAATGCAAAAGAACAAGAAGATGAACAATAAAATAGCAACATTAAACCCTCAAATATCAATAATCACTCTAAATGTAAATGGATTGAATTCTCCAATCAAAAGACACAGAGTGGCAGGATGGATTAAAAACCAAGATCCAACAATCTGCTGCCTCCAGGAAACACATCTCAGCTCTAAAGACAAACACAGACTCAAAATAAAAGGATGGAAAACAATACTCCAAGCTAATGGCAAACAAAAGAAAGCAGAAGTATCCATACTTATATCAGACAAAGCAGACTTCAAGATAACAAAGGTAATGAGAGACAAAGAAGGGCAATATATAATGATAAAAGGGATACTTCACCAAGAAGACATAACACTTATAAATATCTATGCACCCAACACAGGAGCACCAAAGTAAATAAAACAACTGCTAAAAAACCTTAAAGGAGATATTAACAATAACACAATAATAGTAGGGGATCTTAATACCCCCCTTACATCAATAGATAGATCATCCAGACAAAAAGTCAATAAGGAAATAATGGACTTAAACGAGAAACTAGACGCAATGGATTTAATAGATATATACAGAGCACTCCACCCAAAAAAAGCAGAGTACACATTCTTCTCAAGTGCACATGGAACATTCTCAAGAATAGACCATATATTAGGAAACAAGGCAAACCTCTATAAATTTAAGAAGATTGAAATCATTACAAGCATCTTTTCTGATCATAATGCTGTGAAACTAGAAATCAACTGCAAGGAAAAAACTAGGAAAGGGACAAAGATGTGGAGACTAAACAACATGCTACTGAACAACCAATGGGTCGTTGATGAAATTAAAGGAGAAATCAAAAGCTATCTGGAGACAAATGAAAAGGAAAATACACCATACCAACTCATATGGGATGCAGCAAAAGCGGTCCTGAGAGGGAAATTCATAGCAATACAAGCTCACCTTAACAAACAAGAAAAAGCCCAAATAAATAACCTTAAATTGCACCTAACAGAATTAGAAAAAGAAGAACAGACAAAGCCCCGAATCAGCAGAAGGAGGGAAATAATAAAAATCAGAGCAGAAATAAATGAAATTGAAACCAAAAAAACAGTAGAAAGGATCAATGAAACAAAGAGCTGGTTCTTTGAGAAGATAAATAAAATTGACAAACCCTTAGCCAGACTCACTAAGAAAAAAAGGGAGAAGACTCAAATAAATAAAATTAGAAATGAAAGAGGAGAAATTACAACAGACACCACAGAAATACAAGGGATTATTAGGGAATACTATGAAAAACTTTACGCCAACAAATTGGACAACCTAGAGGAAATGGACAAATTCTTGGATGCGTACAACCTCCCAAAACTGAATCAAGAAGAAATAGAGAATCTGAACAGACCAATCACAAGTAAAGAGATTGAAACAGTAATCAAAAACCTCCCAAAAAATAAAAGCCCAGGACCAGATGGCTTCCCTGGAGAATTTTATCAAACGTTCAAAGAAGATTTAGCACCTATCCTTCTCAAACTATTCCAAAAAAGAGAGGAAGATGGAATACTTCCCAACACATTCTATGAGGCCGACATCATGCTGATACCAAAGCCAGATAAGGACAATACAAAGAAGGAAAACTACAGACCAATTTCACTGATGAACATAGATGCAACAATCCTCAACAAAATATTGGCAAACCGAATACAGCAATACATCAAAAAGATCATACACCACGATCAAGTGGGATTTATACCAGGGACACAGGGATGGTTCAACATCCGCAAATCAATCAACGTGATACACCACATTAACAAAATGAAGAATAAAAACCACATGATCATCTCAATCGATGCAGAGAAGGCATTCGACAAGATCCAGCATCCATTTATGATAAAAACTCTCAACAAAATGGGTATAGAACGAAAGTACCTCCACATAATAAGGGCCATATATGACAAACCTACAGCCAACATCCTACTCAGCGGGGAAAAACTGAAAGCCATTCCTTTGAGGACAGGAACAAGACAAGGGTGCCCACTCTCACCGCTCTTATTCAACATAGTACTGGAAGTTCTGGCCAGAGCAATTAGGCAAGAAAAAGGAATAAAAGGACATCAAATAGGCAATGAAGAAGTGAAACTCTCACTCTTTGCAGACGACATGATCTTATACATAGAAAACCAAAAAAATTCCATCGGAAAACTACTAGAAACAATCAACAACTACAGTAAAGTGGCAGGGTATAAAATCAACTTACAAAAATCAATTGCATTTCTATACACTAACGATGAAACAACAGAAAGAGAACTCAAAAAGACAATCCCACTTACAATTGCAACAAAGAGAATAAAATATCTGGGAATAAATTTAACCAAGGAGGTCAAAGACCTATACAATGAAAACTATAAGACACTATTGAAAGAAATCGAGGAAGACATAAAGAAATGGAAAAATATTCCATGCACATGGATTGGAAGAATAAATATAGTTAAAATGTCCATTCTACCTAAAGCAATCTACAGATTCAATGCAATCCCAATCAGAATCCCAATGTCATTCTTCACGGGAATAGAACAAAAACTACTGAAATTTGTATGGGGCAACAACAAAAGAGCCCAAATAGCTAAAGCAATTCTGAAAAAAAAGAACAAAGCTGAAGGCATCACAATCCCTGATTTTAAAATATACTATAAAGCTACAGTAATCAAAACAGCATGGTACTGGTACAAGAATAGACACACAGATCAATGGAACAGAGTTGAAAGCCCAGAAATAAAACCACACACCTATGGACAGCTAATCTTCGACAAAGGAGCAAAGACCATACAATGGAGAGAGGGAAGTCTCTTCAATAAATGGTGCTGGGAAAATTGGACAGCCACATGCAAAAGAATGAAAGTAGACCATCTCCTATCGCCATATACAAAAATCAATTCAAAATGGATCAAAGACCTGAAAGTGAGACCTGAAACTATAAAACTCCTGGAAGAAAATATAGGCAGTACACTAATTGAGATTGGACATAAAGGGATCCTTTCAGATTCCATGTCTACCCAGACAAGGGAAACAAAAGAAAAAATAAACAAGTGGGACCTCATCAGACTAAAGAGCTTCTACAAGGCAAATGAAACCAGGATCAAAATGAATAAACAACCCACCAGCTGGGAGAAAATATTTGCAAATCGTTTGTCCGACAAGGGATTAATCTCAGTAATATATAAAGATCTCATGCAACTGAGCAACAAAAAAACAAACAACCCGATCAAAAAATGGGCAGAGGATATGAACAGACATTTTTCCAAGGAAGAGATACAGATGGCCAATAGACACATGAAAAGATGTTCAACATCACTAATCATCAGGGAAATGCAAATCAAAACTACACTGAGATATCACCTTACACCGGTTAGAATGGCTATAATCACAAATAACAACAATAATAATAAAGACAAATAACAACAAATGCTGGAGAGGTTGTGGAGAAACGGGGACCCTCATTCACTGCTGGTGGGAATGCAAACTGGTGCAGCCTCTATGGAAAACAGTATGGAGAGTCCTCAAAAAATTAAAAATAGAAATACCGTATGATTCAGCAATCCCACTCTTGGGCATCTACCCAATGGACATGAAATCAACCATCACAAGAGGCGTATGCACCCCTATGTTCATTGCAGCATTATTCACTATAGCCAAGAAGTGGAAGCAACCCAAGTGTCCCTCGACTGATGATTGGTTAAAGAAGATGTGGTATATACATACAATGGAATACTACTCAGCCATAAGAAAAGACACAATTGTCCCATTTGCAACAACATGGAAGGACCTAGAGGGTATCATGTTAAGTGAAATAAGCCAGAGAGAGAAGGAAAGACACTGCATGAACTCACTCATATATGGAATATAAGTGAACACACGGACAGAGAGAACTGATTGGTGGTTACCAAGGGGAAGGGGGGTGGGGGGGCACAAGGGGTGAAGGGTTACATCCACAAGGTGACGGACAAACAAAAATGTACAACTAAAACCCCACAGTGTTATAAACTAAGACATCAATAAAAAAAAAAAATGGAAAGAAAAAAAAAAAAAGAAACATAGAAAGAAAACAGGTGGAGATTCTCTAAGGAGGTAATCTCAATCATGGAGGTACCCTCCAAAGTTCCTTCCAGTTCTACGGGTAAGAAAATGTTATGGCGTAACCTACAAATCGAGCCATGCAAATATAATGGTGACAGATATACGTATCTGATAGATTTCTCAAATGCCATTGCTAAAAATTTAGAAGGAAAACTATCATAATGAACCTGGGTAAAAAGCCAGCCCAAAACTTCTGCAGTGGTCCATCACTTACGTCATAGCCTCTCAGCACAGCAAGGTGGAAAGCCAGCAGCTGTAAGGGGATCACGCTGAGAATGCCCTGCAAGCAGTCCACTGAGTGGGGCACCTTGATTGTTCTTTTTGTGTTCTTAATGGTCTCGGTATCTTCCTTATCACAAATCACCACTGGGCGTCCCTGGCAAAGAAAATCACACACAAAATCACTGCAAAAGCAGGGCTGCAGCCCATGAATGTGCAGATTTTGCACTGTACTATTCACATGTGGCCTCAATGACACAGACTTCTTTAAACTCACAATCCTATGTGGTATGTCAGATTGATCTCACCTACAGTCAAGGAAACTGAAGCTTTGTGGGATTCAGTAATTTGTTTAAATTCACACAACTAAGAAATACCAGGCTTAGTACTTAAGTCCCCATCTGCCTGCCTTCAAAGTCCAAGTTTGTAACCACCATGTTGTGACTAGGGATTAATAATATCTTTTGGGATTTACACATAAAGCCAAATGATCTGAAGAAAACTCAGTTAAGCAGAGCACCCATAATATTAATGTAAAATCTAGTTCCTTCTGAAATATTCATTTCAGAATATTAAATTAAAAGGGAGCTGCATACACTAATTGAAGAGGACAGGATTTGGAGACCAAGACCTCAGTTTTGGTCTTGGTTCTGCCTATGATGATATCTATGAGCTGGGTCCTACCAACATTCTTGAGTATCTCAGATTCCTCTCATGTAAACCTAAAGTGTTTTGTAAGCCACCTAATGGGCACTGGTCTATCACTTTAAATGTTATAAAATTCAAATAAGCTTTAGTGACCCAACTCTTAGACCCCCAGCAGCTGAGTGTCCTCCCACCAGCCCAACTTACCTGTCTAGCAACCACCTGCTGAAGAGCATTCTGACACTTGGCGTAAGTGTGATCTCTCATGATGATCATGATGACAGGCATCAGCTTATCCACCAAAGCCAGAGGACCGTGTTTCAACTCACCAGCAAGGATGCCTTCAGAGTGCATGTAAGTGATTTCTTTGATTTTCTAATAGGAAAGAACTAGATTAGTCTTCAGTCTGTTTTTCAAAAACTCCTCCTTAAGTAAATATCACACAAAATATCTGATGTCTGAAGTCACTAGTGATTTATCCAAAAGTATGAAAGGACCACTGATCTGTAAAGATAGCTAACACACTAATAGATCATTATTTCTACAATATCAACAAGTAATTGGAAGTTCTAAAACTCCACAAAGATTTTGTAAAGATTTTGGATTATCAGAAATGTACTCATGTTTCTTTGTAACTGTTCTTCTACTTGTTTCATTTTTGCCCTCAATTAAATCTCACACCTAGAAAACTTAATCTTTATTTTATTCATATTTGGACAACAAATTAACCCAAGTTACTTGCTAAACCCAAGTTACCATGCTAAAATGTACTCTTCTTGATTCCACTTTTGATTTAAGTATTTTGTTACACTTTCTCAAGGTAAACAAATCAGAATGCATAAATACAAATGCACTTTTAAAAGTTCCACCTATTTCATTCACTCAATCTAAAAGTATGACTGTGTGTCAGGTCCATAACTCAACAGACTGAAATTATAAGCTAGAAGACTTACTAGTGCCCCTTCAAGACAAGTAGCATAATGATAGCCACGTCCCATTATCAAGACCGACTTCTGATGATAAAGTTCTGTTGCCAGTTTCTGAATTTCATCATCCATGCTCAGTACTTCCTTAATCAAATCTGTTAAGAAGTAACATTAGCAAATCTATGAAAAAAGGACAATAAACTGAACCAATACAATAATAATAATATATTGGTAGCAACCAACAAAAGACCAGTGTTTCTATTCTTCTGTGATACCAGTGAGGGATTTTTAAATACACAGGTGCAAAAGTAGGAAGATTTTATTGACTAAATAGCTACAACCTCAGCTTTAAGGATAACAGAATTTCACCCATTACCCACTCACTTAGACAACAAAAGAGTAATAACGTGAGTGTCTTCATACCAGGCAGCCGCTTCAACCCAAGCATGATCTCTTTGCGTCTCTCTTGCATTGAGATCCTGTCATCACACATCATGAGGGCGAACATCACAAGGGATACAAACTGGCTGGTGTAAGCCTGAAATACCACAAAAAAGCAGAATTAGTTACAGTTGCATTTCAAGTACTTGGAATTTTTAATTTCAAAAAGAGATTAAAATTAAAAATTCCCATTGGTTTTATAAGTACGTATTGTCCATTGTTTAAAAACAGCATTGGTAACAGCAAACTGAACCAGTACTTAGGAAATCTATCACTATTCTCCATTTATGAATTTGAACAAATGACAACCTTTATTTCCAGATACAAAATAAACATTCCTTAGAAGATACTAGACGCTAATGAAATCTCTAATACCACAAAGGAAGGAAGAAAAACATGCCAAAGGAAGGTGAGAAGAGACTGAATGTGCACGTGCATAACCAAATTTAGCTTCTGATGTAAGTCTGAAGAACTCTCCTTGAGGTACTTGCACTGGTTTTGTTTTGGATTTTTTAAAAATTATTCTTTGATTTTTCATCTTTGCCTACTGTCTGTTCCTCACTTCTATTTTTTTAAGTTTGGCTAAAAATTTTTTAAAAGTTCAACTGCAGGGGGCTGGCCCAGTGGTGTAGTGGTTAAGTTCACATGCTGCACTTCAGCAGCCTGGGGTTCATGGGTTCAGATCCCAGGCGCAGAAATACACACCGCTTGTCAAGCCATGCTGTGGCAGTGACCCACATATAAAATAGAGGAAGACTGGCACAGACATTAGCTCAGGGCCAATCTTCCTCATGAAAAAAGAAAAAAGTTCAATTGCAGAAAAGTAAATAGAAATAAGAATAATCCTCAACCTTACTAACAGGCATAATTACATTAGTAACATACTATTAATAACAATTGTGAATACTGCCTTCTGGTCTTGACTATGTTTTTCTTTTTTCTTTCCTTATATTGTTAAAAAAACTAATTATTAGTAGGTACAACTTTATAACTTGCTTTTATTCTTAATTAACATTACAAGCACTTTCCCAAGACAGAATGCTTTCCCTCTTGTTTAACTACTGTGTAATAACCTTGAGCAGTATTTTTCATCTCTTTAGGCCTCAAGTGGCCAGTCTGTTAAAGGGACACAATACTTACAAGATTATCATGAGAATTAAATGAGACAAATGTAAAGCATTCAGCATAATGCCTGACACACAGGCTCAAACCAAACTTTTTGATGAAAGCTTGACCTAAAAGACATTTATTTCCCTAGGCTACAGAATTGTGAATAGACTATTTTCATTCCCATTAGCTGTAGGTGAATGTGAGATATGCCTGTTTCACCACATTCTTTGCAATACTGAGAATTATCCTTTTAACAAATTTTTACCATTTGACCACTGGATGATAGACTCTCACTACAACTTTACCACACATATCTTGAATCTGAAAAATTAAGATTTTTTTTCATGTTTGCCATTTATGTTTTCTGATTTCAGAATCAACTTCATTGTTCTTAACTTGTTTGACTTGGATTTTTTTTTTTAGTTGTTCTTAAGAAGGTCTTTACTGTTATGTTTCCAATACTTTTCCCAATTTGGGTTAACCTTTGGTGATGGTGCTTACTGACTTTAACTTTTATGTAGTACTTTTAAACTTAGATAGTCATTCCATCCTAACAGCTAAGTATTATTAAATTTTCCTAATTCTTTTCATCATCCCTTTTTGATTTTTTCTTTACATTTTCCTTCTTAGTCTATCTGAAATTAATAGTGTAAGTTGTTAACTTCTGTTTTTATAAACAGCCAATTTTCCCTCCATTTTGCCCTTGATTTGTGATATTTGTTTTTCTCTCTTGATTTGTGATAGTCCCTGTAGTCTAAGTTCTTTGATGTATTACAGTTATGTTGCAGGACTACTGATCCTGTCCTACAGATCTGTCATTTCTTTACAAAACAATCTTCCCATCCAGAAATATGGTATTTCCATCAATTTGTGCTAGGAATGTAAAATTCTATAAAGTTATATAGTTTTCATCTATTCAACAAATATTTATGGAACATCTTACACATTTCTTGGTAAAGTTATTTTTAAGTAATTTTTACAGCTATTGAAAATAGAATCCTCCCCCCAAACACACACTCCCATATTTTTCCTAAGTAGCCACTGTCAGTTTATAGAGAAATTTCTTTGAATATGTTTTATATAAGGCACCTTAAATGAATTTTTTTTTAATTTTTTTTTGGTGAGGAAGACCAGCCCTGAGCTAACATCCGTTGCTAATCTTCCTCTTTTTTTTGCTGAGGAAAACTGGCCCTGGGCACATCCGTGCCCATCCTCCTCTACTTTATATGGGATGCTGGCACAGCATGGCTGACAGGCAGTGCGTCGGCAGGTACCCGGGATCCGAACCAGTGAACTCCGGGCTGCCAAGCGCGAACTAAACCGCTGTGCCACTGGGCTGGCCCCTTAAATGAATTCTTATTCATTCTAAGAAGTGTTTTACTTGATATTCTTAAGCTCTACAGGTAGTCACTCATATCAGTTGCAAAGAAGGAGAATTTTGTTTCCTCCTTTCCTGCTGTTTTCTTATTTTTTCTTATTAAACTAGATAGAACTTCTAGAATAGGGAGAGCAAATATGTTTTATATAGAGCCAATTCTAACCCACTGATAGTCACATGTTGAGCAAGAGTCTAAGGCCACTTTTTTTGCTTCACAATTACACAGATAAAATCCTAGGAAGATTCCAGAAGAACAGGGAAGGCCCACCAAGATAAAGGTCCTAAAGCTTTCTGTTTTGCAGTTTATTCACTCATTTTTCCCTATTATTTGCCTCCTTCTGCTTTATTAGGTTTCCTTTTTCTAACTTTCTGAATTAAATACTTAGTTCATTTTCTTTTTGAAGATAAAGCATTTAATGCTATTAATTTACCTCTAATTATCACTTCGGCCACACTCTAAATTTTTACCCATATTGCTCATTGTCATTATTTTTTCTAGTGAAAACCTTTTTTAGGGGCCAGCCCAGTGGCATACTGGTTGGGTTCACGTACTCCGCTTCAGCAGCCAGGGTTCACAGGTTCGGATCCCGGGAGCAGAACTATGTACCACATATCAAGCCATGCCGTGGCAGGCGTCCGACATAAAATAGAGGAAGATGGGCACAGATGTTAGCTCAGGGCCAATCTTCCTCAGCAAAAAGAGGAGGAAAGGCAACAGATGTTAGCTCAGGGCTAATTTTCTTCACACACACAAAAAATCTTCTTTAATGGTAGTTCTGATGTCTTTTTAACTCAACAGTTATTTACAGTAATACTTTCATGTTTCAGGCATTTGAGGGTTTTATTTATATTTTTATTATTAAATCACTAGGATTATTGTGGTGTCATCACCTACAATGTCATGTACATTTTTAACTTTAGGAAATTTATTCTGGTTTTTTGTGTGTGGATAATATGCTGAATTTCTATTCCTCTTCTCTGGATAAGGGATCACTTCATTAGTGAATATTTTCCTGTCATAATGTGGATAATGAGCCTCCTGTATGATAAAATCACAGTCTGCTAATGCTCCTTACCTTCCCAGCAGTTAAATGAGACTCCCTATTTCTTCTTGCTGGACCTCCCAGCTACCACACCCAGCTCTTATACTCCTCCACAGTGACCTGTCCTGTGCTCCTATGTCTTCCACTCTCAGACTGGGTTTTTTTCCCATAGCACTGAAGGGGATTTGCAGTCCCCTGCCTCCAGTCTAATGAGCACATCTGCATTCTAAATTCTAGACCCTCCCAATCTACCTCTTTTTACTTTTCAATAAACCAATTAGTCGCATAATATATTACCGGGACAGAGGGAGAGACCGAATATCTTAGACCCCTGGGATACCTAAACTGTTTCCAATCCAAACTGATCAGATAATGGATATTCCAGTTCCTCAAGCCCATAACTAAAAATGTTATTCTACAGAGTAATGTTTCTTTGTTTAGACTTAAAACATCTCAACACTGGCTTTTAAGTACAAATATTAAACAGAGTAACTTTAATGTATGCATTTTTCCACTGTATTCCTATTATAGCTTAATTTCCAATTTCATGTTTTTCATTTCATCAATACAGACCAGGAAACCAATTATGAGAAAAATAAGCTATACCTTACACTTAGAATTTACTGAGGTTTGGAAGAATTTACCAGGAAAATGTTGACTCTGAACTTTTAAACTTGGTTTTACTTTTTATTTAGCCAAAAATAAAGTTATATTGGTTTATTTTTAAAAATCAACAAAAGTCTGTACTGTAGTGAAATTCTAAACACTTGCAATAACATACAAAAATTGCTGAGCCTGTACAATTATACCCATCAATTCCTACAGGAATGTCAAATTGTCTATGGTCTGATATTATGAGAAAGTTAGTAATATCTCCCTAACCCTGAGTTTCCCAGGCAAAGTTGGGAATTCATAATTAAAATTATAGATTTCTTGTGCTAGCTCCGTCACAGGGCCCAGGGATCAATGATGAACTTCTTTGATCACCCATTAACATATAAACTTATATTTCCCATTCAGAAATGGTCTATGACTAAACATCCCAAAACTTCTAAATAACTCCAAGCCCAGAACATCTAAGGCAGTTGAAGAAAACAAAATTACTTTAGAATCCAAGAAAAATTAAAATAAGACTAAACTGCCACACTTCCTAAAATTTTTAAGGAAACTATGTTTTTTGCTGGGGAAGATTTGCCCTGAGCTAACACCCACTGCCAATCTTCCTCTTTTTTTTTGTATGTGAACCATTGCCACAGCATAGCCCCTGAAAGATGAGTGGTGTGGGTCCGCACCTGGGAACTGAACCCAGGCCACCGAAGCAGAGCGTGCCAAACTTAACCACTAGGCCACCGCAGCTGGCCCAGGAACCATTCTTTAAAGAAATGAAAGTAGGTACTATAAAAAGATGCTTATTTTCTTATGCAAGATGTAACCACCGGGGGAAATTGGGTAAACAGTGCATGGACGTCTCTGTACTATCTTTGCAACGTTCTATAAATCTATAGTTATTGCAAAATTAAAAGCCAAAATGGGGGGAGGGGCTTGCAAAAAAAGAACTACTGATACAAATAACAACACAAATAAATCTCAACAAGAAGCCAGACACAAAAGACATGTATTAGACAATTCCATTTATAAGAAATTTCTAGAAAATGACATAATATAGAAAGAGAAAGTAATAATAGTTGTCTGAGGCTGAGGGGCAGGAGTGGGGACTGACTGTAAAACGGCAAAAAGGAACTTTTTCAGGTGATTAAGTCTTCTAAAACTGGATTGTGATGATAATTACACAGCCAAATTTACTAAAACTATACACTTAGAACTGTTGAATGTTATGGTATGAAAATTATACTTCAACAAAGCTGTGGAAAGAAGGTTAATGGTAGAATCCAAGTGATGGGTATATGGTTGTTAATGTAAAATTCTCTTAACTCTGCTGTATGTTTGAAAAGTATCATAATAAAATGTTGAGGAAAATTAAAGTTTTCAGGAACAATAGAATTAGAAATCAAAAAAATTGTATCTCCCCTGGCAGCTCATGTTTCAAGAAAGATTTAATAAAAAGGTAAGTCAATAGCATCCACTCAGGGGTAGGATCCCATATCCCACATACGCCACGTTGAAGCCCTTGTTTCACAATGCGTTGTGAATAAAGGGGCCCTGGGATTCCAATCCCCAATCAAAGCTGTCTGTCTGGACACTGCTCCAAAAATCCACAAGCTGCTACTGAGGGCAGCTGGGTTATTTATTCAGGCACAGAATGAAAACCCAAGCACAAACATCTTACATGTTTTAATTACCACATGAAGAAAATTCAGGTCTCAGCTTTCTGTAAATTATAGTGTTAGCAATATCAAAGTAACCAAGAAACAAAAACCTCCCTCAGAGTTTTTACATAAGAATCACAAACTTTCCACAAAAATATTCTCTGTGAGATTCTTTAAAAGGAAAAAAAATTCAAATGTGGTTATGTATATGTTAACATCATCTCCCACATGCCTTTAATTAAACTCAAATCCATGAATACCTAAGCATCTTCTTAGATAATCAGCAAAAAATATTAGACTTAAGCAAAAAAAGAGACAAGAAACAAAATTTTGAAGTCATAAAGAGTAATACATTCACAGAGAAAGAATACCTTTTACATTTATACAACTTTCTAAGATTCCTATTTTTATTACTAGTACTAAACTTATGCATATCCTAATTTCAAAGAGTAACGTACAGTCATGTGCTGTATAATGACGTTTTGGTCAATGACAGACCACATATATGACGGCAGTCCCATGAGATTAGCACCATGTAGCCTAAGTGTGTAGTAGGCTATACCATCTAGGTTTGTGTAAGTGCACTCTATCATGTTCACACACTGACGAAATTGCCTAATGATACATTTCTCAGAACATATCCCTGTCATTAAGCAATGCACGAATGTAGTCTCACTAGGCCTTAAAAGAAAAAGGTGCTTTTAAATCTCCATAGATGTAGTATCTAAAGAGAAACAGGTATTGTCATATAATACTCATCTTTATTTTTTTAAATCATCAAATTTTATACCAAAAGTGTACTCATCCTTACAAACTTTCAAAGGTAATATATATAATTTGGCATATTTATTAGAAACTATGAGTAAGTAAATAAAAGTGTAAAAAATTGTTAGAATTAAACTGGATGTTTCTAATTTGTTATTTTCTTAATTCCCTACTATACTTAATAAAAGAAGGGGATGTTATACTTACCATGTATCCCACTGCACCTGGCAAGAGAAATATAAGTGATGGAGGGGGGTAGCCAGCAGAGACCTTTTCAAAATGGACCTATGTTATATACATTTGTCCCTTTTAAACCCTTAAGGGGGGGGGTGAGGAAGGGGAGGACAAGTGTTTTACCTATTATTGACCCTTAAGTCTTATAATAATCCAATGATTAGTAAACTATGAGTTCTCTAAGTGCTAACAAATGAAACATAAGATATGAATTAGTCTGTTTCACCAACACTATGATTAAATAAATCACACAAGAACTAAGTCAAGAATTTACCTTTGTACTGGCCACGCCAATCTCAGGCCCAGCATTAATGTGAACACCACAATCTGTCTCCCTTGATATGGAACTGCCGACAGTGTTTGTGATTCCCACTGTTAAAGCTCCTCTCTCCTTACAGTATCGAAGACCCATCAGGGTATCTGCTGTCTCACCTGTGTAAAAAGGATCAAAAATAACACACAGAGCAGTCAACATATGCTGTTTCTTAGATGCAAAAACAAAAAGTTGACTACACTTTCAACAACATCATTTGTTTTAAATTAAAACATGCACTTAAAATAATAAATTTGTAAAACTTTTAATAATGGGATCCTACTTTTTTAGATCTCCTTCACTTCACCTTTGAAAATTTAGCTCTTTGAGTGTAAAACATGTTAATTTTACTAATTGATAAAGAATTACGTAATATCAAAATAAATCTGTATTTGTCAAGTCATCTGTAATACCAGTTTATCTTAAAATATCAGGTTTTGCCAAGACATGCTATAATTATTAGAAAAACTAACTTTCCCTTCCTTCAAATCTTTAAAATTAGCATACCTGATTGACTAATGAAAAAGCAAACATCATCTCGAAAAACCGGCGTGTTTCTATCCAGGAAATCACTGGCTAGCTCCACCATAACAGGCAACTCAGTCAGCTCTTCGAGAACTTGACGCGTCTGCAGAGAAAAGACGACTTCATTTCTTTGGATTCTATGTATAATTTTCACTTTTTTGGATTATAAAAATAATACATGTGCATTGTTAGAAAATACAAATAATACAGATTAAAGCATAAAAAATAAAATAATCAAAATCCTACCACCTAGGAGATGAGCACTGTTACCATTTTAGTACAAGTCTTTTTAGACACTTATCAATGCATGTATTCTTATAAGCAAATACACACAAACATATCAAATGTTTTGAGAAGTGGAAAAAGCACTGTTCTGAGTTAGCTCGTGTTACCTCCAACGTCCCAATTCCTAATCTTCCTATGACAATTTATATAATACCAAGTCACTCAGAGATTTCAAATGAGATAAAAACAGATGTATAAACACCCAATGAAAATTTCAACACTTCAAAAATACTATGTATTCATAAATAACACCATTTCCCAAAAAAAAAAGTCAATACACTTCAGAAATCTTGTTTAAGAAAGCTCACTATTTTCAAACTTTGTAGTATGGAGGGTGGAGTAGGAGGTAATATGCTTCGGTTCAAAGGGCACCTTAACATTCATTTTACTAAATTTCCATTCTAATTAAATTTCTTTTACTCTAAACATCAGACAATTAAAAACAACAGAAAAATTAACTTTTAGACAGCAAAAATTTTAGGCCCTACAGATGCATATATTTAGTCGTTTTAATAATAACTGTGGAGACCACGAGCTTCTTTAGGAAACTGGTCCGGCCCATCTCGTACCCCATCTCTGCATTCCTCCTTCACAGCAGTGAGAAATGTAAAGCTTTCCTTACTTCATATCTCTTTAACTTTCTTGCCTACAAATGTAAACTGAATAGTTTTGTTCTGTAACTTTGATTTTAGTACTTTTTAACAATGGTATAATGTCACATACAGAAAGTCTTCAAAGATAAAATGTTCCTATTTTTAACTGATTTTTTCCACTGATGTATTTTATTTACTAATTATACATAAATAAGTTACTGACACTAAAATGCTAAATGTTTTCCCTCAAACAAATGTAAATCAAACTTTCTCCCCCAGTTTACAATATAAATGTTACAATGGAATTACATTCTTCAAAATAAAAAGAGAAAGATCTGGCAACTTACCAGATATTTAAAAATAATATACCCCCAAAAAGAAATCTCAAGAGGTATATGTCCTAATGAATAGTTTGTTCTTTCACTGGAAGTAGCTCTTTATAAATAGAGAGAATGACATATTTTCATCATAAGAGACTAATTTAATGTTATACATTCCATTGCATGCCACAGTAAAAACCCAGAGACAACTAACATTTTGAAAAGCAAGCTATAGTTAGAATGTTTTGGTTGATTGTTATTGTTCAGGATACAGAGTATATACTAAAAAAACACAGTTATGCAAAGATGTCATTGTTTTCTCGACCCCACCAAAAAAGCAAAAACAAAAACCTAGATAGAATAAAATTAATGACACTATTTTGTATGATAAACTGCAAAGGGATTTCTAACGTTTGTTAACTATCACAGTCTCAGCATCCACCCCCCCAAAAAAAGATCCTTACATCTTCTCAAATTTCAGAATTAGAGAACTCTAACACAGCATATAATTTCTGCTCCAAAATTCAGGCTTAGCATTAGATGAAACATTTAATTTTTTTAAATTTCTGAATAGATGTCTCATTCAGTAACAGATCTAAGGAACCACTAAATTAGCCAATCCCTTAATTTACACTAATGTCTTCAATTCATTCTTCTTTCCTCCAAGCTCAAAACAATCACTTTCTTACAACCCTTCCTTTCAGTACTGCACAGACTTTCCTTTTCAGGACCATATAATTTTAGAGGAAGAGGAGAACTGGGGAGCTTTAGAGAAAAGCAAAGCCTGTTGAGATGAAAGGGTTGGGTGACTAGCTAATTTCACTCACTAGTTAAATGACTAGCTCACATAAGTGTAGATGATAAATATTTATGCCCCATCAAATAAAAAATTACTATGTCATGAACTTTGGGAATCAATCCAAAAAGCAGAAACTGAGTGTGTAAGGGTCTTCTGTACTTATGGGAGTCAATGTGAAAAGCACATAAATTGTCTCTTTATAAGGAAGCTACACATGGATCTGATTTATTGGACTAAATGACCATTATATTCCTATGCTTCTGCACTGAAAACCAACCCAAGTCTTTGACACAGAATTTCAGCTTCCAACATAACATAATTTAAAGAACAAAGTCTGACATAAAGCAGACTTCCTTTCTTTGCAGAAATGTGCCTACTAAGTAAAATCCTGTTGAGGTTCACACGTTACCAGCCATCTGTTTGGGGCAAGTGAACAATGATAAGCAAAACCCAATGACTGCTCTTACAGAAGTAGGCATGCACTCCAGACTACAAGGCCAGGATGGTGCAAAACCTTTCCCACTCTTTGCCTCTCATGAAGTCAGTTGCAGGCAGTCTACCTGTATATCTAAGGACCTTGCCAAGCAGCTTTTAAAATTTCTCCCCTCAACCTTCTTGATTTTTGTTGTCACAACATGAAAAGACAATGTGATGCTTTAACAAGGGATAATTTCACCTGGTGTGTTACTGGAGGTACTATTTGTCTGTAGATATCTTCTAATACCCAAGAATTTTAAGAATCCACTTACTGCTACACCAGCATGATAACTTGTTCCACAAGCAATAAGAATCAAACGCCGACACCGCTGGATCTCCTTAATATGATCCTTCAAACCGCCCAAATTCACTGAAATAAAAGTTTGTGTATATAATTATTTTGGAAAGAACTATATGCAATAGGCAATCACTTCTCATGTGTCCACTGCCAATCTGGGAAACCACACTGTTTTAAAGAATTTATATTCCTCTCAAAAAGCATAGTTCTCTATAGTTTTGAAAAGTAAATTAAATAAGTCAACTTAACTGGCCCCCCCAAACTTGTAAGTAACCTTACTTGCCCTCCTACATGCCCACACAACTACAGTATTTATCACACTCTACCTCATCTGGTCATTTTTACATTCCTCTCTTTAGATTAAAAGTTATTTTAGGGGCCGCCCGGTGGCGCAGCAGTTTAGTTCGCGCTTGGCAGCCCGGGGTTTGCGGGTTTGGATCCTAGGCACCCACTGACGCACTGCTTGTCAGCCATGCCGTGGCAGCGTCCCATGTAAAGTGGAGGAAGATGGGCACGGATGTTGGCCCAGGGCCAGTCTTCCTCAGCAAAAAAAAAAAAGGAGGATTGGCAACGGATATTAGCTCAGGGCTGGTCTTCCTCACAAAAAAAAAAGTTATTTTAAAGGCAAAACCATAGGGACACGGGCAACAGATCAGTAGATGCTCATGGCTGGAGGTGGGGAAGGGGCTGACTAGAAAGGGGCATAAGGAGGTTTTCAGTGTGACAGAACTGTGCAATATCTTGATTTTTGTAAAGTTTAGGATTCTGACCATGTTGTGGAAGTTTGTCAAAACTCACTGAATTATAAATTAAAACTGGTGAATTTTATTATATCTAATTATAACTCAATAAACCTGCTTGGAAAAAAAAATCTCTTAGTTATATTCATTTCCCCTACCACACTCAGAACAGTGTTCAGAACACAATACACACCCACCCTGCTCTCAGTCTTTGCCATCTCAGTAAATGCCATCTCCATTCACCTAACATCAGAGTCATCCTTGATTGCTCCTATCCCTCCTCAACATCCACTCCACAAACAAGTCCTGTGAGCTCCACCTTCAAAACGTACCTCTAAGGCCATCACCCTAGTCCAACATCTCTCCCCTGGACAAGACTGACATTCTCCTTACTCTTCTCTTCTATTCTCCACCTCCTAGAGCCTGTTCTCCACATACAATCAGAATGGTCTTTAAGAGTGATTTTTGGGGGGGGGGGGGCGTCAGCATCATGGTGGAGTGAGCTTTCCCCTTTAAAGTCTCTCCACACTAAGAAACAACAAAAAGTATATACACATACCAACAGAGGACACTCACACAACACAGATGACATCCCACACAGCCATACATCCTGAAGCTGGAGGTACTGGAACCCCCGGAGGAAGTGGGGAGAGGTAAGGAGAAATCCTCCCCCTCCCCATTCGATTGGCGACTCCGGGTCCATGAAGCTCCCAGAGAGAGGGGAGAGGGGCAGCCTTCTGCAGGAAAACTGTCGTTTTTGAAGTTCTCTCACAGCCTGTGGGGAATTCTCACAGGGAGGAGACTGAACTGTTGCGGGGGTGCCACCATCATCTGGGCACCCCAGGAGAGCTGGTAGCAAGGGAAGAACGAGAAGCCCCCAGAATCGGGCAGGCAAAAGAAAGAACCCCTCCCCCCACATGCCTGGCGCTTCAGCACAACCAGTCAGCCAGAGCACCCATGGACTGCAGTGGGCTCAGAATACACACATGCTTGACTCTCACCTGGTGGCGGCAGTGGAAACTGCAACCAGATATTTTCAGTATGAGAAAAAATAAGCCAACAACGGTGGGCACTATGCGAAAATATATTAAATCTCCATACCAGAAGGAAAATGACAAGCACCCAGAAATCAACCCTGAAGGCACAGTAATTTATAAGCTAAACGACAGAATTCAAAATAGCTATCATAAAAAAGCTCAATGAATTACAAGAAAATACAGATAGACAATTCAATGAAATCAGGAATTTCTTCAAAAAAGATATTGACACCAAAAAGAAAAACCAATCAGAAATGTTGGAGATGAAAAACACAATGGAGGAGATAAAGGGAAGTCTGGAATCTTTAAAGAACAGAGCTGACAACATGGAGGAAAGAATTAGCACTATTGAGGATAGGAATGCAGAAATGCTCCAGATAGAGGAGAGAGAACTATGACTAAAAAGAAATGAAGAAATATCTGACTCAATTAAGAAATGCAACATAAGGATTACAGGTATTCCAGAGGGAGAAGAGAAGGGAAAAGGAGCAGAGAGTTTGTTCAAAGAAATAATAGCTGAGAACTTCCCAAACCTGGGGAAGGAACTGGAAATACCAGTGAATGAAGTCAATAGATGTCCTAAATATATAAACATGAAAAGACCGTCCCCAAGGCATATAGTAGGTAAAGCTGACAAAAGTCAATGACAAAGAAAAAATCTTAAGGGCAGCTAGACAAAAAAATAAAATAATGTACAAAGGAATTCTCAGCAGATTTTTCGACAGAAACTCTACAGGCTAGGAGAGACTGGAATAATATATTCAAAATCCTGAAACACAAAAACCTTCAGCCAAGAATACTCTATTCAGTGAAATTATCCTGCAGATATGATGGAGAAATAATAACTTTCCCAGATAAACAAAAGCTAAGGGAGTTCACTGCCACAAGACCTCCACTACAAGAGGGCCTCATGCCTGAAAAATAAAGAGAAAGGGGATACAAAGCTTTGAAAACCAGAAAATCGCAGCTCTCTATCAGAATAGGTTAGCAAACAATTACAAACATCAAGATTAAGGGAAGGAAAACACCAAAAATAAATATAACCTCATCACTTTAAACATACACTCACAACACGAGATGGAGTAAGTTGTTACAATAATAACTTAGAAGGGGAAGAGGAATGGAATTGCATCAACTTTATCTAAGGAAATAAGAAGTCATCAGAAAATGGACTATCTTATCCACAAGATTTTTTTATACAAAACTCATGTTAACCACTACACAAATAATCACAACAGAGTCACATATGAAAAATAAGGAGAAAACTAAGAGAATCATCATACAGAACAACCAAACTGAATGGGAAATCTGAAACGCACAGGACCAGAAAGGAAATGCAAAAGAACTGGAAAATGAGCAATAAAATAGCAAAATTAAGCCCTCATATATCAATAACCACTCTAAATGTAAATGGATTGAATTCTCCAATCAAAAGACACAGAGTAGAGGGATAGGTAACAATATGCTGCCTCCAAGAAACACATCTCAGCTCTAAAGACAAACACAGACTCAGAGTGAAAGGATGGAAGATAATACTCTGAGCTAATGGCAAACAAAAGAAAGCAGGTGTTGCCATACTTATCAAACAAAGTAGACTTCAAGATAAAAAGGGTAATGAGAGACAAACAGGGACAATATGTAATGATAATAAGGACACTCCACCAAGAAGACATATCACTTATAAACATATATGCACCCAACACAGGAGCACCAAAGTACATTAAGCAACTATTAACTAACCTAGAAGGAGATATTAATGACAACACAATAATAGTAGGAGATCTTAACACTCCACTTACATCAATGGATAGATCATCCAGACAGAAAATCAATAAGGAAATAGTGGACTTAAATGAAAAACCAGATGAGATGGACTTAATAGATATACACATTGCACTCCACCCAAAACCAGCAGATTACTCATTCTTCTCAAGCACACATGGAACATTCTCAGGGATAGGCCATATGCTGGAAAACAAGGCAAGTCTCTAGAAATTGAAGAAGATGGAAATCATAACAACCATCTTTTCTGACCATGCTATGAAACTAGAAATCAACTACAAGAAAAAAACTGGGAAAGTGACAAAGACGTGGAGACTAAACAACATGCTACTGAACAACTAATGAATTATTGATGAAATTAAAGGAGAAATCAAAAAATATCTGGGGACAAACAAAAATGAAAATACACCATACCAACTCAGATGGGATACAGCAAAAGCGGTACTGAGAGGGAAACTCATAGCAATACAGGCCCACCTTAACAAACAAGAAAAAAATTCCAAATAAACAACCTTAAACTAAATCTAACAGAACTAGAAAAAGAAGAACAAACAAGGCCCAAATTCAGCAGAAGAAGGGAAATAATAAGAATCAGAGCAGAAATAAGTGAAACTGAAACAAAAAAAAAAAAACAGTAGAAAGGAACAATCAAACAAAGAGTTGGTTCTTTGAGAAGATAAACAAAATTGACAAACCCTTAGCCAGACTCACTAAGAAAAAAAGAGAGAAGGCTCAAATAAATAAAATTAGAAATGAAAGAGGAGAAATTACAACAGATACCACAGAAATAAAAAGGATTATTATAAGAGAATACTCTGAAAAACTATAGGCCCCAAAATTGGACAATCTAGAAGAAACAGATAAATTCTTAGACTCATACAACCTCCCAAAAGTGAATCAAGAAGAAATAGAGAATATGAATAGACCAATCACAGGTTAAGAGATTGAAAGAGTCATCAAAAACCTCCCCAAAAATAGAAGTCCAGGACCAGATGACTTCCCTGGAGAATTTTACCAAACATTCAAAGATTTAATACCTATCTTTCTCAAATTATTCCAAAAAACAGAGGAAGATAGAATACTTCCTAACACATTCTATGAGGCCAACAGCACCCTGATCCCAAAGCCAGACAAGGACAATACGAAGAAGGAAAACTACAGGCCAACTTCACTGATGAACATAGATGCAACAATCCTCAACAAAATATTGGCAAACCGAATACAGCAATACATCAAAAAGATCATACACCACGATCAAGTGGGATTTATACCAGGGACACAGGGATGGTTCAACATCCGCAAATCAATCAACGTGATACACCACATTAACAAAATGAAGAATAAAAACCACATGATCATCTCAATCGATGCAGAGAAGGCATTCGACAAGATCCAACATCCATTTATGATAAAAACTCTCAACAAAATGGGTATAGAAGGAAAGTACCTCAACATAATAAGGGCCATACAGGACAAACCTACAGCTAACATCCTTCTCAATGGGGAAAAACTGAAAGCCATTCCTTGGAGGACAGGAACAAGACAAGGGTGCCCACTCTCACCGCTCTTATTCAACATAGTACTGGAGGTTTTGGCCAGAGCAATTAGGCAAGAAAAAGGAATAAAAGGACTCCAAATAGGCAATGAAGAAGTGAAACTCTGCTATCTGCAGACGACATGATCTTATACATAGAAAACCCAAAAAATTCTATCAGAAAACTACTAAAAATAACCAACAACTACAGGAAAGTGGCAGGGTATAAAATCAACTTACAAAAATCAATTGCATTTCTATACGCTAATGATGAACTAACAGAAAGAGAACTCAAAAAGACAATCCCATTTACAATTGTAACAAAAAGAATAAAATATCTGGGAATAAATTTAACCAAGGAGGTGAAAGACCTATACAATGAAAACTATAAGACACTATTGAAAGAAATCGATGAGGACATAAAGAAATGGAAAAATATTCCATGCACGTGGGTTGGAAGAATAAACATAGTTAAAATGTCCATATTACCTAAAGCAATCGACCGATTCAATGCAATCCCAATCAGAATCCCAATGACATTCTTTACGGAAATAGAACAAAAAATACTGAAATTCGTACGGGGCAACAAAAAACCCCAAATAGCTAAAGCAATCCTGAAGAAAAAGAACAAAGCTGGAGGCATCACAATCCCTGATTTCAAAATATACTATAGAGCTATAGTAATCAAAACAGCATGGTACTCGTACAAAAATAGACACATAAGATCAATGGAACAGAACTGAAAGCCCAGAAATAAAACCACACACCTATGGACAGCTAATCTTCAACAAAGAAGCGAAGAACATACAATGGAGAAAGTGAAGTCTCTTCAATAAATGGTGCTGGAAAATTGGACAACCACATGCAAAAGAATAAAAGACCATATTCTACTTCCATACACAAAAATCAACTCAAAATGGATTAAGGACCTGAAAGTGAGACCTGAAACTATAAGACTCCTGGAAGAAAATACAGGCAGTACATTAACTGACATCGGTCATAAGGGGATCCTTTCAGATTCCATGTCTACTCAGACAAAGGAAGCAAAAGAAAAAATAAACAAGTGGGACCTCATCAGACTACAGAGCTTCTAAAAGGCAAATGAAACCAGGATCAAAATGAACAGACAACCCACCAGCTGGGAGAAAATATTCACAAATTGTATATCTCACAAGGGATTAATCCCCATAATATATAAAGAACTCATACAACTGAGCAACAAAAAAACAAACAACCCGATCAAAAAATGGGCAGAGGATATGAACAGACATTTTTCCAAGGAAGAGATACAGATGGTCAACAGACACATGAAAAGATGTTCAACATCACTAATCTTCAGGGAAATGAAAATCAAAACTATATTAAGATATCACCTTACACCTGTTAGAATGGCTATAATCACCAAGACAAAAAACAACAAATGTTGGAGAGGTTGTGGAGAAACAGGAACCCTAATTCACTGCTGGTGGGAATGCAAACTGGTGCAGCCTCTATGGAAAACAGTATGAAGATTTCTCAAAAAATTAAAAATAGAAATACCGTATGATCCAGCAACCCTACTCCTGGGCATCTACCCAACGGACATAAAATCAACCATCCCAAGAGGCTTATGCACCCCTGTGTTCATTGCAGCATTATTCACTATAGCCAAGAAGTGGAAGCAACCCAAGTGTCCCTCAACTGATGACTGGATAAAGAAGATGTGGTGCATATATACATACATATATATATATATACACACACAATGGAATACTACTCAGCCATAAAAAGACAGAATTGTCCCATTTGCAACAACATGGATGGACTTAGAGGGCATTATGTTAAATGAAATAAGCCAGAGAGAGAAGGACAAACACCGCATGATTTCACTCATATGTGGAATATAAACTAACACACGGACAGAGAGAACTGGTTGCTGGTTGCCAGGGGGAAGGGGGTGGGGAATGGCACAAGGGGTGAAGGAATGCATCCATATGGTGATGGACAAATAATGTACAATGAAAACCCCACAATGTTATAAACTATTAAGACATCAGTAAAAATTTTAAAAATAAAATAAAATATATTACGAACTTCACAAAAAAAAGAAAGAAAGAAGCCAGAGAGAGAAAGACAAACACTGTATGATTTCACTCATATGTGGAATATAAGTTAACACAGAGACAGAACTATTTGGTGGTTACCAGGGGCAAGGGGGGGGGGGTGGGCACAAGGGGTGAAGGGATGCATTTATATGGTGACTGACAAACAATAATGTACAACTAAAATTTCACAATGTTATAAACTATTAAGACATCAGTTTAAAAAAAAGTGATTCCTTAAAAACATAAATCTGATCTCAAAACCCTCCAACGAGTCTATCCTCTTTCTTTTTCTCTCTATAACTATGTATGTGTTCTTCTAAGGGTACATTGTCTATGGATCCTTCTTCACAAGGCTGTTTTCTATCTGTGAGAAATTTTCATTCAACATTCATTCAATTATTCAGCTAATATTTCTTGAGCTCTCACCAGATACTGTCCAAGGCACTGTGTGGCTACCAGACCTCTCTACTCAGACAGTTCAAAGTCTGGCTGAGGAGAGAGGCATGCACACCCATGGGCAGCATCCTCCCGCATCTGAGCGATCATTGGGTCTGTCTACCCTGCCCTTGCTTTTATCTTCCCACCCCTTTTTCTACCTTAACTCGTTATAATATGGAACCAAGGTATATGTTCTGCCTGTATCTTTTTGAATAATTTATGTTCATTTAAAATTTCCATATTGAGAGGGCATACTGTATTTTTCTATTTTAAAAAATTAGTAAAGTAGGAAATAAAACAAAACAACAAAAAGCTTCACTACCTTCCCAAATAACTTAGAATAGCATCTAAACCCCTTGTTATGGCCTTCCAGTCCCCACCTGCCCTGTCTCCTGCTGAACTCTGACCTAATCTCCCAGCACCTCCCCTCTCACTCAGGCCACTCCAGCCAGACTGGCCTTATTGCAGTTCCTGCACTAGACCTAGCCTGTTCGTGTACCTCTGCCTACAGCGTCTTCCCACAGACCTTAGCATGTACTGAAAAAGTTTGGGAAGAAAGGAAGCAACAGTGAGAGTTGCGGTCGTGCAAAGGCAAATCAGTTTTGAGATGACTCAGTATAAAAGCAGACAGACTATCAGAGAGACTTGTATTTCAGAGGATGACCAAAACTGACAGGGAGGTAAGATGGTGAGATTAGCTGGTCACAAGTGTTTCCCTAAAATTATTCCTAGCAAACTCCCTGCTGCTTGCTTGGGGTAGTTCTGGAAAGAGTGGCCCAAGGTCTGAATTGATGATGCATTCGAGAGAAACCTACTTCTGCAAGTTAGGCCATAACCATGGAAGCAGCAAGAGAGCCTGGAGGATGGGGGTGGGAATGGAGCACACTCAGGAACACCACTAAACACAGGAGGCTACACTGGCTCCCTAAATGACAAGCGATGTGACCTTTGGCAAGATACACAAACCGACAGAGCCTCAACTTCCTTATCTTAACAACAAAAAAAGGTAATAGCTATCCTGTTTATATTATAGAACTCTTATGAGGAACACAAAACATAGATAAAAGTGCTTTTTAAAAATCGTGACTTCTCAAAGTTTGTCTCATTCTGTTTCCTCATAAAACAAATCTTTTTCCTTATTTCTATAAATGCTATAAATGGTACTTACTGCTACTCTCCCAATTCTTTCAGCTCCACCATCTTCAACAATCCCCTCTCCACACAGGCAGATGCAGGTCCTGGTTTAGACTGCTCTGTTTCTCTCCTGGTCCCCACTTCCCTCCCCTTCCCCATTGCTCTACCCCAGATAGGACAACATCCTAACTAGCAACTGCATCCCATCCTCTCGCTCCTCCAGTGCAGTAAAGCTAAGATCATCCCTGGCCCTTAAGTCTCTCCTAAGTCTCCTAATAGCTCTGCAATTTCTAGAAAAGGTTACCCCTCAACCCGCCCCCCATTAGCATGCACTCAAGGCCCTCCTTGACAGTTCCACTCACCTTCTTTCCTAGACTTACTGCTCTTTACTCCTCTTCAAGTAGTAAACGTGGCAAACTGTACTATATTATTATTCCACAAATAGCTTTCCGATGGTTTTTCCACTATCTCCCCTTAGGTAATGTGTTCTATCCAATTGCAGTGCTCCTATCTCACCTATTTAAATCTTTAAATCTTCCAAGTCCTTTAAAGCCCCACCTGCCTACTTCATGAAGCCCTCCCTGGCCCCAAAGCCCCTACCCACAAACAGATTCATTCTCTCCTTTCTCTAAATTCAACATTAAACAAGCATTTCAACACTAAAATGTGTTTCTAATGTCATTTATCATATTTTACCTTTCTTTAAGTAGTTAACTACATATTCATCCCCCCTTCTAGATTATAAGAACCTCAAGGAGGAGGACATATCAGAGATAACTTTCCTATGGTCCCTGATATGTTCAGTATGGTGCTCTGCACATAGATATTCAATTCATAATTCAGCCTTCAACAAATCTCTCCCGCTGAGAAAGAGTCTGATGCTGCTGAGAAAAGAAAAATATATACAGACAGCATTTATTCAGAGAAATCATTCTCTATCAATCAGCAGGACATGGCATGAAGGAGAAGACATTTAATAACGTGCATATGACACACAAATTCAGGAAAAGATTTTTGCACACCTGCTATTATTTCTCAAAAACTAATTCCTAACACTAAGAAGCTTAGCCCAAAGCTGGTTTGTTAAACTGTTTATTAAACTGGTCATGATGAACGAGTAGTGTTCCGAAAACCTGATTTAGCAATAAACAGTTCAGGGACAGCTTCTGACCAGACTGTCAATCTCAAACTCATCTCAGCAAGGTGCACAAGCTCTTGCCACACAAGGCCTAGAGAGAATTTCCAGAAATAAGACCAAGTTGCACTCTCACCTCTACCTTAAACACATAGGAAGGTACAGGTTATCCCATAAGGCATCAGGCAAACACCTGGAACACCTCTGGGGAAGTTCAGACCTTTCCTCATTCATAAACTGAGAGAGAAAACTTAGGCTGAGTAGATACAGGTAAGCTTCCCAACAAGGGGACCAGTCTCATTCTTCTTAGAATGTACAGTGTCTAGGACAGTCCCTGGTATACAGCAGGTGCCCAATAAAGGTTTGTTGAACCAAAAAGAAGTTAAATATTTTTAATGGTACATTGACAGACTTTTTCCCCCAGGAAAATCCCCCTAATACTCCCATAACTGGCAGTAATTTTTAAATGTGACTTTCTAGTCTATATTTTTTATAACCACTATATTGAAATATGTCACATACCATAAAATTCCCCCTTTTAAAGTGTACGATTCAGTGGGTTTTAGTTTATTCAAAGTTATGCAATCATCACCACTATCTAATTTTGGAACATTTTCATCACCCCCAAAAAAACCCAAATCCATTAGCAGTCACTCTCCATTCCCCTCTTCCCCAGCTCCTGGCAACCATTAGTTATTATTCCCTTTTTTTAATTGTGATAAAATATACATAAAACAAATTTAACATTTTAACTGTTTTTAAGTGTACAATTCAGTGCATTCAGCATATTCACATTGTTGTGCAACCATCACCACTATCCATCTCCAGAACTTTTTCATCATCCCAAAGTGAAACTCTGTACCTGTTAAATACTAACTCTCCATTCCCCACCTCTCCCCAGCCCCGGTAACCACTAACCTACCTACTGTCTCTATGAATCTGACTAATCTATATACACCTCACATCAGTGGAATCATACACTGAAGGACTTTTAAAAGATGACTGGGCTCCACTGATGGCTGGCAGCCACAGTTGTTCTATAAGGCTATAAGAAACAATGAACTTTCAAGCTGTCAATGCCAACTCCCATGGGAGACTGAAATAACAGGATAACTCATATGTAATTACCAGTATAGTCATCAAAGTTGACTCTTCCTCTCATGGTGTTCACAACTGACTCTGGCTGCTCAAAAATTTCTTTCTGCATAAATGAACTGAAGTTGCCTAAAGTAATATAAATTACATCATTAAAACAAAAATTAACAAACCAAAGAATAAAAAATTTGTTCAACTAAAGATCTATCTCCTTGGACATAACCTTAGTAAATTAAATGAAACGAAAGGTCACATGATACAGAACAATATTCATATATGACATTTTATCCTATGTGAAGAAAATGAGGAAGTAAAGAGGAAAAATCACTTTTATTAACTTCAAACCTAAAATATGCAATTATAGCAAAACAGAGGAGTGGGACAAACTTAAGTTTTGGAGTCAGAAAAGACCTAGGTTCAAATCATGGCTCTATCCTTTGCTAGCTAAGGGGTTTTGAGGAAATTTCATAATCTGTAAAATAAGAACAGCAGCTACTTCATAGCACTGTACTGTAGATTAATATAGTAAAGATTTAACATATAGCCGTGATGCAATAAATGTTAGCTTTTATTCCCACTACAACCCCATCAGAAAGGAGGAGAATAAAAACCACAATCACAATAACCATAACAGTTAATAGCAGCAAACCTTACGTAGGGCTCACTAAGTGCGTCAGGCACTGCTCTAAGGGCTTTAGATATAATAGCTCTCTTAACCCTCAAAACAATTTTAATGAGGTAGGTCTTATTATCCCCATTTTTTACATTAAAAAACTGAAGCACAGAGAGAATAAGAGAGGAATAAAGAACTGTGTTTATAAAGTATCTTAAAAATATCAAATACTACTTAAATAATCAATCTCTTTTTTAATGTTAGAAACAACAAACCATGAATTAGTTTGAAGGAGAGCTACCGTAAAACCAGCAGATAATTTCTCCAAAGAATCATCCCATTTCCTGGGGTTATCCCTTCACTAATCATGTAGAAGATTTCACTCAGTATTGTTACCAGATTCCTACACTAGGAGAGGAAGTAAATGTATCCTTTCCATTAAGGACACAAAGCTATAACATGACAAAAACATTCACCCTTCATGATCTGCTGGAGTTCCATCTGAAGGGTTTGCACAGCTCGTCCAGGGTGATCTCCAGCAGTTCGTTTAATTCGATGGATAGAAAGACGACCATCCACCACCGCTGCAACATCATCATCTTCAAGAAAGATGACACGATTGGTGTGTTCTATGACAGCACTACAAAACGTTTAAGGAGATACTACAATCAATAATCAAAGATGATTATTATAAATAAAATATCATTAGGACACAAGGACCAAATGTAAATACAAACTCTATCATCCTGCAATATCTCTGATAACTTTGTGGTTATCAATGCCATTCCCTACAGGGGTGTGAGGAGGTGTTGGACACTGTGGATAATGAATGAAAGGATCTCTGTGCAGCACTAAAGCGAATCAGATCAGAAAGCATGGCTACTTCCTTCTCATTCTATCACCAAGTCCTCCAATTTTAACTCCTAAATATTTCTCAAAGCTTCTCTATCTGCCACCACAAACCAACTCTCGGCTGGACTACTGCAGCAACCTCCTAATTTATCCAACTAGGTTCCCTCTAATCTCCCTCCATCCATTCTCCATTTCTGCCAAAATGGATATCAAAGGGCAACTCTAATCAAGATTTCTCCTTCACCCAACAAACCACTTGATGGCTTCCCTTTGGCTCTCAGGAAAACAACAAAATGCCTTATCGTGACACCTTTCTCCTTCTCTAGCCTAACCTCCCACCAAACTTCCTCTCTCTATTCCAGCCACACTCACACCCATCCCAAGCTCTCATAGGCTGATCCATCTGCAGAGAATCAATGTTCTTCCCTCTACCTCTTCACCTAATTAACTCCTACTACTGCTTAACTTTCAGTTCAAGCATCATTCTCTTAAAGAAATTTACCCATAGGAGGGGAAGTCATTCTGTTATAGGCATTCTGTAGCTCTTGTCACAGCTGGAATTCTATGCTTCACGACTGAATAAAATTTGTCTCCTCCATTAAGGAAGAGCTCCTTAACGACAAGTAATATTTTTATTTTTACTAACCATTATCTCCTGAGCCTAGCACATAGCTTTGCTAGAGTGTTCAATATGAATGTATGAGTGAATGACAACAGGCTGATATGTTTCTGCAATTTCCAGTTTATTTAAGCCATAACTGTCAACTCTGTAACAAACCTACTTAATGACAGCAATAACACATCTTAGCATTGACTACACACCTGCAAAAATTAGAAAACAGTGATGCTAGTTTTCCTACTAAAATAATGCATTCCCTGCAGTGCTAAACTGCATCATTTTTCATTTTTAGATCTCTTTACTCTCAGGCACAATCAATGACTCAAATACTTCTTGGCAATTTGAGTGATTCTATTTTATCCTCATTACTATTAGTATTTCATTTATAAATGCATCTAAGCATCCCACTGTATTTTTCTCTCACAATATCGTAGTTTAGGGCTGGCCCAGTGGTGTAGTGGTTAAGTTTGTGTGCTCCACTGTGGCGGCCCAGGGTTCGCAGGTTAGGATCCCAGGTGTGGACCTACACACTTCTCATCAAGCCATGCTGTGGCATCGTCCCACATACAAAATAGAGGAAGACTGGCACAGATGTTAGCTCAGCGGGAATCTTCCTCAAGCAAAAAGAAGATGGGCAACAGATGTCAGCTCAGGGCGAATCTTCCTTCAGCCGAGAATACTTTATCCAGCAAAAACATCCTTCAAATATGATGGAGAAATAATAACTCTCCCTGATAAACAAAAGCTAAGAGAGTTCGTCACAAGACCCCCACTACAAGAAATGCTCAAGAAGGCCCTTAGGCCTGAAAAAAAACAAATGAGAAAGGGGATACAAAGATTTCAGCAAGGAGACTAAACCAGAACAAACTACAGTTGGGTAACATCAAAAGTTAAGTCAAGCTCATCACTGGAAACACACATTCACGACACAAGATGGAATAAAGAGATAACAAATAAGGAGGGGAAGAGGTAAGGGATTGAATCAACCCAGCCTCAGGAAAAAGGAGGCATCTGAAAATGTACTATCTTATCCAGGAGATCGCTTATATAAACCTCAGGGTAACCACTAAACAAAGAACCAGAAGAGAACCACACATGACAAATAAAAGGAAACCAAGAGAATGAGCATGCAGAAATACCAAATTGAATTTGCAGCCCTAAACACAAGTCACAAGAAACGAAGGAAATGCAAAAGAACCAGAAAATGAACAATAAAATAGCAACATTAAACCCTCATATATCAATAATCACTCTAAATGTAAATGGATTGAATTCTCCAATCAAAAGACACAGAGTGGCAGGATGGATTAAAAACCAAGATCCAACAATCTGCTGCCTCCAGGAAACACATCTCAGCTCTAAAGACAAACACAGACTCAAAATAAAAGGATGGAAAACAATACTCCAAGCTAATGGCAAACAAAAGAAAGCAGGAGTAGCCATACTTATATCAGACAAAGTAGACTTCAAGATAAAAAAGGTAATGAGAGACAAAGAAGGGCAATTTATAGTGATGAAAGGGACACTTCACCAAGAAGACATAACAATCATAAATATCTATGCACCCAACACAGGAGCACCAAAGTACATAAAACAACTGCTAAAAAACCTAAAAGGAGATATTAACAACACAATAATAGTAGGGGATCTTAACACCCCCCCCCTTACATCAATGGATAGATCATCGAGACAAAAAGTCAATAAGGAAATAATGGACTTAAACGAAAAACTAGACAAGATGGACTTGACAGATATATACAGAGCACTCCACCCAAAAAAAGCAGAGTACACATTCTTCTCAAGTGCACATGGAACACTCTCAAGGATAGACCATATATTAGGAAACAAAGCAAACCTCTATAAATTTAAGAAGATTGAAATCATTACAAGCATCTTTTTTGATCATAATGCTGTGAAACTAGAAATCAACTGCAAGGAAAAAACTAGAAAAGGGACAAAGATGTGGAGACTAAACAACATGCTACTGAACAACCAATGGGTCGTTGATGAAATTAAAGGAGAAATCAAAAGCTATCTGGAGACAAATGAAAAGGAAAATACACCATACCAACTCATATGGGATGCAGCAAAAGCAGTCCTGAGAGGGAAATTCATAGCAATACAAGCTCACCTTAACAAACAAGAAAAAGCCCAAATAAATAACCTTAAATTGCACCTAACAGAATTAGAAAAAGAAGAACAGACAAAGCCCCAAATCAGCAGAAGGAGGGAAATAATAAAAATCAGAGCAGAAATAAATGAAATTGAAACCAAAAAAACAGTAGAAAGGATCAATGAAACAAAGAGCTGGTTCTTTGAGAAGATAAATAAAATTGACAAACCCTTAGCCAGGCTCACTAAGAAAAAAAGGGAGAAGACTCAAATAAATAAAATTAGAAATGAAAGAGGAGAAATTACAACAGATACCACAGAAATACAAGGGATTATTAGGGAATACTATGAAAAACTTTACGCCAACAAATTGGACAACGTAAAGGAAATGGACAAATTCTTGGAAGCGTACAACCTCCCAAAACTGAATCAAGAAGAAATAGAGAGAGTGACGTCAGCATCATGGCGGAGTGAGATTCCCTCTTTGAATCTCTGCCCCCTACGACACAACGAAAACATCATTCACATTCCAACAGAGCTCAATCAAACACTACGAAGGACTTCTGAGAAACCCCTGCTGCCATACATCGGACGGTGGAGGCGCGGGAAACCCAGGAGGACGGGAGGAGAGGTAGGAGGTTGTACTCCCCCTCCCCAATCGACCGGCAAAAACAGCACGGTTCGCAGACAGAGGGGGGAGGGGCGGCCCACAGCGGGGAAAACTATCGCCATCCAGGTGCTCTCACAGACTATCGAGAGATCCCCACTGGGAAGCAACCACGGAGTGCTTAGGGGGTGTAGCAAACATCCCTAAGAGAGCCAGAAAGGAAACCCCCGGGTCAAGCACGAGAAAGAGAGGACCCCTCCCCACACACACCCGGCGTTTCAGCATAATCCCTCCGGGGGCTGCAGCCGCCTCAGAGCAAACCGCTCGCGATCTCCCTCTAGTGGCAGCAGGGGGACACTGCAGGACTAACTTTAATCATGAGGGGTAAAAATAAAGCCGTCCCCGTCGGATCCTTGCGAAAATATGTCAGGACTACAGACCAAAAGGAAAATGACAAACACCCAGAAACCAACCCTGAAGGCACAGAATTTGATAACCTGAATGACAGAGAATTCAAAATAGCTATCATAAACAAGCTCAACGAAATACAAGACAACACACAGAAACAAATCAACGAATTCAGGGATTATGTCACAAAAGAGATTGAAACCCTAAAGAAAAACCAATCAGAATTATGGGAGATGAAAAACCAAATCAACGAGATAGTGGAAAAAACGGAGTCTTTAAAGAGCAGAACTGACAATATGGAGGAACGAATTAGCACTATTGAGGATAGCCACGCAGAAATGCTCCTGGTAGAGGAGGAGAGAGAGCTAAGACTAAAAAGAAATGAAGAAATTCTTCGAGAAATATCAGACTCAATGAGGAAAAGCAACATAAGGATAATAGGTATTCCAGAAGGAGAAGAAAGAGAAAAAGGAGCAGAGAGTTTGTTCAAAGAAATAATAGCTGAGAACTTCCCCAACCTAGGGAACAAGAGGGAAATAACAGTGAATGAAATCAATAGATCACTAAATATATAAACAGGAATAAAAAATCATCTCGCCACATAGTAGCAAACTTGAAGAATACCCGTGACAAGGCAGCTAAACAAAAAAACAAAATAACATACAAAGGAAACCCCATCAGGCTCTCAGCTGATTTCTCCACAGAAACTCTACAGGCTAGGAGAGACTGGAATGATATATTCAAAATCATGAAAGACAAAAACCTTCAGCCGAGAATACTTTATCCAGCAAAAATATCCTTCAAATACGATGGAGAAATAATAACTCTCCCTGATAAACAAAAACTAAGAGAGTTCGTCACCACAAGACCCCCACTACAAGAAATGCTCAAGAAGGCCCTTAGGCCTGAAAAAAAACAAATGAGAAAGGGGATACAAAGATTTCAGCAAGGAGAGAAGCAAGGAGACTAAACCAGAACAAAATACAGTTGGAAAACATCAAAAATTAATTCAAGCTCATCACTGGAAACACACATTCATGACACAAATTGGAATAAAGAGATAACAAATAAGAAGGGGAAGAGGTAAGGGATTGAACGGACCCAGCCTCAGGAAAAAGGAGGCATCTGAAAATGTACTTTCTTATCCAGGAGATCGCTTATATAAACCTCAGGGTAACCACTAAACAAACAACCAGAAGAGAACCACACATGACAAATAAAGAGAAAACCAAGAGAATGAGCATGCAGAAATACCAAATTGAATTTGCAGTCCGAAACACAAGGGAGAAGAAACAAAGGAAATGCAAAAGAACCAGAAGATGAACAATAAAATACCAACATTAAACCCTCATATATCAATAATCACTCTAAATGTAAATGGATTGAATTCTCCAATCAAAAGACACAGAGTGGCAGGATGGATTAAAAACCAAGATCCAACAATCTGCTGCCTCCAGGAAACACATCTCAGCTCTAAAGACAAACACAGACTCAAAATAAAAGGATGGAAAACAATACTCCAAGCTAATGGCAAACAAAAGAAAGCAGGAGTAGCCATACTTATATCAGACAAAGTAGACTTCAAGATAAAAAAGGTAATGAGAGACAAAGAGGGGCAATATATAATGATAAAAGGGATACTTCACCAAGAAGACTTAACACTTATAAATATCTATGCACCCAACACAGGAGCACCAAAGTACATAAAACAACTGCTAAAAAACCTAAAAGGAGATATTAACAATAACACAATAATAGTAGGGGATCTTAACACCCCCCTTACATCAATGGATAGATCATGCAGACAAAAAGTCAATAAGGAAATAATGGACTTAAACGAAAAACTAGATGCAATGGACTTAATAGATATATACAGAGCACTCCACCCAAAAAAAGCTGAGTACACATTCTTCTCAAGTGCACATGGAACATTCTCAAGGATAGACCATATATTAGGAAACAAGGCAAACCTCTACAAATTTAAGAAGATTGAAATCATTACAAGCATCTTTTCTGATCATAATGCTGTGAAACTAGAAATCAACTGCAAGGAAAAAACTAGGAAAGGGACAAAGATGTGGAGACTAAACAACATGCTACTGAACAACCAATGGGCCGTTGATGAAATTAAAGGAGAAATCAAAAGCTATCTGGAGACAAATGAAAAGGAAAATACACCATACCAACTCATATGGGATGCAGCAAAAGCAGTCCTGAGAGGGAAATTCATAGCAATACAAGCTCACCTTAACAAACAAGAAAAAGCCCAAATAAATAACCTTAAATTGCACCTAACAGACTTGGAAAAAGAAGAACAGACAAAGCCCCGAATCAGCAGAAGGAGGGAAATAATAAAAATCAGAGCAGAAATAAATGAAATTGAAACCAAAAAAACAGTAGAAAGGATCAATGAAACAAAGAACTGGTTCTTTGAGAAGATAAATAAAATTGACAAACCCTTAGCCAGACTCACTAAGAAAAAAAGGGAGAAGACTCAAATAAATAAAATTAGAAATGAAAGAGGAGAAGTTACAACAGACACCACAGAAATACAAGGGATTATTAGGGAATACTATGAAAAACTTTACGCCAACAAATTGGACAACCTAGAGGAAATGGACAAATTCTTGGACGCGTACAACCTCCCAAAACTGAATCAAGAAGAAATAGAGAATCTGAACAGACCAATCACAAGTAAAGAGACTGAAACAGTAATCAAAAACCTCCCAAAAAATAAAAGCCCAGGACCAGATGGCTTCCCTGGAGAATTTTATCAAACGTTCAAAGAAGATTTAGCACCTATCCCTCTCAAACTATTCCAAAAAAGAGAGGAAGATGGAATACTTCCCAACACATTCTATGAGGCTGACATCATGCTGATACCAAAGCCAGACAAGGACAATACAAGGAAGGAAAACTACAGGCCAATATCGCTGATGAACATAGACGCAAAAATCCTCAACAAAATATTGGCAAACCGAATACAGCAATACATCAAAAAGATCATACACCACGATCAAGTGGGATTTATACCAGGGACACAGGGATGGTTCAACATCCGCAAATCAATCAACGTGATACACCACATTAACAAAATGAAGAATAGAAACCACATGATCATCTCAATCGATGCAGAGAAGGCATTCGACAAGATCCAACATCCATTTATGATAAAAACTCTCAACAAAATGGGTATAGAAGGAAAGTACCTCCACATAATAAGGGCCATATATGACAAACCTACAGCAAACATCCTACTCAATGGGGAAAAACTGAAAGCCATTCCTTTGAGGACAGGAACAAGACAAGGGTGCCCACTCTCACCGCTCTTATTCAACATAGTACTGGAAGTTCTGGCCAGAGCAATTAGGCAAGAAAAAGGAATAAAAGGACTCCAAATAGGCAATGAAGAAGTGAAACTCTGCTATCTGCAGACGACATGATCTTATACATAGAAAACCCAAAAAATTCTATCAGAAAACTACTAAAAATAACCAACAACTACAGTAAAGTGGCAGGGTATAAAATCAACTTACAAAAATCAATTGCATTTCTATACACTAATGATCAACCAACAGAAAGAGAACTCAAAAAGACAATCCCATCTACAATTGCAACAGAAAGAATAAAATATCTGGGAATAAATTTAACCAAGGAGGTCAAAGACCTATACAATGAAAACTATAAGACACTATTGAAAGAAATCGAGGAAGACATAAAGAAACGGAAAAATCTTCCATGCACATGGATTGGAAGAATAAATATAATTAAAATGTCCATTCTACCTAAAGCAATCTACAAATTCAATGCAATCTGATTCCCAATCAGAATCCCAATGTCATTCTTCACGGTAATAGAACAAAAACTACTGAAATTCGTATGGGGCAACAAAAGACCCCAAATAGCTAAAGCAATCCTGAACAAAAAGAACAAAGCTGGAGGCATCACAATCCCTGATTTCAAAATATATTATAAAGCTATAGTAATCAAAACAGCATGCTACTGGTACAAGAATAGACACACAGATCAATGGAACAGAATTGAAAGCCCAGAAATAAAACCACACACCTATGGACAGCTAATCTTCGACAAAGGAGCAAAGAAAATACAATGGAGAGAGAGAAGTCTCTTCAATAAATGGTGCTGGGAAAATTGGACAGCCACATGCAAAAGAATGAAAGTAGACCATCTCCTATCACCATATACAAAAATCAACTCAAAATGGATCACAGACCTGAAAGTGAGACCTGAAACTATAAAACTCCTGGAAGAAAACATAGGCAGTACACTAATTGAGATTGGACATAAAGGGATCCTTTCAGATTCCATGTCTACTCGGACAAGGGAAACAAAAGAAAAAATAAACAAGTGGGATTTCATCAGACTACAGAGCTTCTACAAGGCAAATGAAACTAGGATCAAAATGAATAAACAACCCACCAGCTAGGAGAAAATATTCACAAATCGTTTGTCCGACAAGGGATTAATCTCAGTATATAAAGATCTCATACAACTGAGCAACAAAAAAACAAACAACCCGATCAAAAAATGGGCAGAGGATATGAACAGACATTTTTCCAAGGAAGAGATACAGATGGCCAATAGACACATGAAAAGATGTTCAACATCACTAATCATCAGGGAAATGCAAATCAAAACTACACTAAGATATCACCTTACACCTGTTAGAATGGCTATAATCACCAAGACAAAAAACAACAAATGTTGGAGAGGTTGTGGAGAAACGGGAACCCTCATTCACTGCTGGTGGGAATGCAAACTGGTGCAGCCTCTATGGAAAACAGTATGAAGATTTCTCAAAAAATTAAAAATAGAAATCCTATGATCCAGCAATCCTACTCCTGGGCATCTACCCAACGGACATAAAATCAACCATCCCAAGAGGCTTATGCACCCCTGTGTTCATTGCAGCATTATTCACGATAGCCAAGAAGTGGAAGCAACCCAAGTGTCCCTCGACTGATGACTGGTTAAAGATGTGGTATATACATACAATGGAATACTACTCAGCCATAAGAAAAGACACAATCGTCCCGTTTGCAACAACATGGAAGGACCTAGAGGGTATTATGTTAAGTGAAATAAGCCAGAGAGAGAAGGACAGACACTGCATGAACTCACTCATATACAGAATATAAATGAACACACGGACAGAGAGAACTGATTGGTGGTTACCAAGGGGAAGGGGGGTCGGGGGTGGGCACAAGGGTTAGATCCACATGTTGACGGACAAACAAAAATGTACAACTAAAACCCCACAGTGTTATAAACTACTAAGACATCAATAAAAAAAAAAAAAAGATAAGTGTCCACATTGGACTAAAATTACAATGGTTTAGCAACTATACTATAATAGGTGGAATACTAAGCCATTCTACTCTCCAACCTAAAATCTCTTCTCCCTACAAAAACTGCGTAAGGCTCTGAAAAGAAGACGAAAAATAATACAAGAGCTCGGAGTAAATACACTGGAACAAGTCTCAAGGACAATTACCTTTCTTGGTAAACTGACCTATGTGCTTTGAATTGAGAGAAGTGTTCTTAGAACCACATTTCCAAAAAGGTCACCTACACTTCCCTAATTAACAAAGTCTCCTACAGAGCATGACTAGATTTATACAAAAAGACTTCTTGGTTTCCTGTAGCATGAGAAGTTCTACTAAAAATTCTCTTTGAATCAACTAAGGAAGCTCACCTTGCATCAGAAGCAAAGTAATACTCCACTGCTTTTTCTTCAACAGGGAAAAGGCAGGTTGTGCTGTCCACACGAGAGAGATTGCAGCTTCCTTTCTTGTCTTTCCCTAGAGAAGAGAGTTAACATCAATCAGCAAACATGTAGGAAACCATGGCCAATATATAAATAAACATAATTTCCTACAAAATCAACAAAAAAACCATAGCAACACAAAATAATTTCAGCAATTTTAAAATGCCAGGTAGATCACCTTATTTCCATGCAATAAGCCAACAAGAACAAGAGACAAATGGTGTAGGGTGAAATAGCAACAATCAAAGAAAGCGTGGCAGATAACAGTGCTATGTTATAAATTTTTAATGTAATATTTCTTTTCCAGGCAAAAGGCAAATAATTCATTAATATCACTAACTCTTTTTTTGAATCAAAAGTACGTATAGCCTAATCTTAATTTAACTTTATACAAAATTTGATGGAATTAATACGTATGAGTTTGTATACCTAAACTTATAAAAATTACGTTAAAAATGTCAAAATTGTGCAATGAAAAATAAAATGAAGGCTAGTGGCATATTAATTTTTAGTATCTCATAAACAATACTTCTCCAGATTTTAACAGTAAGTCAGTATAACAAATCAAGTTGTAGTCCACCCTAATTCTGATTTAAAAACAAAACAAAGTACTTATAACTCTCTAACCATGGTATATCATATGTGGCACCTACTGCTAAGGACTGGAAATATTATAAACTCAGAACCCCTCCTCTCTTAAAATTGGGTTTTCTTACATTTCTTTTAAGTCAGGAAAAAGGATGGGAATGATAATATCTCTTTTAATTCTAGCACTTTAGAATTCTGGCATCTCTACTTAATTTGTCAAGTCACTGACGAAGAATTTTTGCTTTTTGCTCATTCATAACAAAAGTCAAAACTGGACAGTATACTGAAGTTTGACAAATTAGCCAAATATAGAAAAAAAATCTATTAATTGAAGACTATATAAATATCATAGAGACAAAAAAGCAGCTTTCTCCAAGATCAGGACACAGTAGACCTTATAACCTATGGACACAACAGCCAGAGAATACCATAAATATACTTGTAAAAACTTGTGCCTATCCTCTAAAATGCATGTCTATAAAGACTTGCTAATAATTATTCTTAGAAACATACAAAGTTATCAACAATCCATGATTATTTGGTGTGTGTTTGGCATGGAAGCAAAACAGCTCTTCCCATCCAAATTCAACAGCAGAAAGGATACCACACTTTAAGAAATAAGTATAAGATGACATCCTAGAAAAGATAACACTATACAAAGATAAAATAGATCAGTGTTTGCCAGGGGCTGGGAATGGGGACAAGGGTTGACTACAAAGGGGCGCTGGAGGGAAATTTCTGGGGGATGGAATTGTCCTGTATCTTGATTGTGGTGGTGGTTACACAACTGTTTGCATTTGACAGAACTCATGAAACTGTACATCAAAAAGAGTGAACTTTGGGGGCCGCCCAGTGGCGCAGCGGTTTAGTCCGCGCTTGGCAGCCCGGGGTTCGCGAGTTCGGATCCCGGGCGCCCGCCGACGCACTGCCTGTCAGCCATGCCCTGGTGGCGCCCCATATAAAAAGTGGAGGAAGATGGGCACGGATGTTAGCCCAGGGCCAGTCTTCCTCAGCAAAAAGGGGAGGATTGGCAACAGATGTTAGCTCAGGGCTGGTCTTCCCACAAAAAAAAAAAAAAAAAAAGAGTGAACTTTATGTAAAAAAGTGAATTTAAAAATAAGTAAAAGGAGAGCCCAGCACCTACACTTTTTAAATAAATACAACTAGCTTTGGTTATAAAATATTCTAATGGAGTTGAGTATTACTATATTCTTTCTCCAAGTATTGGTTATTTCATTCTTCAAGTAATAAGGTATATTTAATTACAATATTTAGAAGAATTTGAGGTATCTTTGCCTATTTAAATGAAAAAAAACATTACTATGTATTTGACATCTATATGACTCTTACAATCTATAAAATGCCTTCCCATATATTGATTATCTCATCTGATTTAAGTGGAATACAATTACTTTCATCCCGCTTTATTTGGTCAGTGGTTATACCTGGAGAAAACAGCAAAAGCCTGAAAGCCAGTCCAGTGTTCTCCCCTTTACACAGCCTCTTCAATAAGAGGCTATACTATTCAAACCAAACTCTACAGAGTCACACTTTACCTTCTAGGAGCTAAGAAATAAGGGTTACTAAAACACAACCCCTGATCTCAAAAAGATCTGCCTCCTGATAAATTTTTCTTCCAACATCTTAAGACCTTAGCCAATGCTTTTCCACTGTTTCTAAAAGCAGTCTAAGACAATGTACAAGGTAACATATAGATAACGTACACACGAGCAGAATTATTAACAGAAATCTGGAACTCTGGATCCAAAATCTGTACCCTTACTGGTAGACTAGTTTTTCTTCTGCAAAGGGAGGGAGAGGAGGAGGAAGATAAGAAATTCTAACATCCCAGGATTGAAAGTTATTTGAGGAAATAACTTTCTGCTCTAGATAAAATAGTGAAAGCAAACACTATCTAAAAATGAACAGGTTTAGAGTACTTTGCTAAATTTTTTTCAAGAAACCAAGAATTATCATCAATAATATGGGTTTCAATTTCCTGAATTTATCACTCCCTGTCTTTTTTTAAATTTATTTATTTTGTGTGTGTGAGGAAGATTAGCCCTGAGCTAACATCCACTGCCAATCCTCCTCTTTTTGCTGAGCAAGATTGGCCCTGGGCTAACCATGCCCATCTTCCTCTACTTTATGTGGGATGCCTGCCACAGCATGGCTTAATAAGTGGTGCACAGATCTGTGCCCAGGATCCAAACCTGCAAACCCCGGGCTGCCGCAGCGGAGCATGCAAACTTAACCACTACATCACAGGGCCAGTCCTCACTCCCTGTCTTTTACATGGAAAGTTTTTAGTAATAAGTAAATGGAAAGAGCACACTGGTTTTTTTTTTTCTAATTATATCAATAAAATGATTCAGAGTTTGTATAGCTAAAAGTCCTATAAAAAAATAAACAGAGTAAAAATTAAAAAAGAACAATAATTCCTAATTCGAACAAAGCCAATCAAGATATTGACTGTAAACCTAAAAGTAAAATGTCAGGCATAAAATAAAAACCATTTAAACATATTTCAGTTAAAAGTTAGGCTAAATTATTCAAATAACTACCACTGAGTTCAATCTATAATAGCCTAGCAGAAAATGCTCTTTTCCTAATTTAGCATCTTATTGATAATAATGTATCCTATAAGATTTTAATTTAAAACAAAGAAAAAAACTTTACAATTTCAACCATTTTCTCAAATTTCAGAGATTTTAAAGAAATAAATTATTAAAAGCAGTTTTCTAAATGCCAAAAGCAGACAGACAAAATACACCCTGCAAATTAGAAAAATAATATCAAAATATATTTCCCCATAAAATAAGCATATTTTTAGAGGCCCAGCACAATCATTCACTCCAAGAACAAAGAATTAGTAAAGAATGAACAAAAGAGGAAAAGATTCCTCCCCATCCATGCAGAGTGCATTTCCCACCTCTTTCTCCCTGTGATCCCCACCGTGTGAATTTTGATCCAAAATGAGTCCTAGCTAAGGATATACAACAGAAAAAAATTCTACTTGTCAGGGAAATCACAAAAACAAATCCTTTTCATGTCTAGACAGAGCTATATACAAGTGGATCTGACCAAAGGGGCATTTATTTCAATTTAAGGAAAACAATTCTTTATATCTACTGCACTCAGTTGATACAATTCCCCCTGCCCTGATACAGGAACAGTTTTTACCTGTTCTGTAGAGTATTGGAATGTGATCAGTAGAGAGTTTATGTTCACTTCGTACACCAATCAACAGAGGGCTGCCTCGTCTGTTAGTACAAAATTAAACAGAATTAAACCATTTTTATAAATAATGCACTAATAATATAAAACTTAAATTTGACAAAGGAACACTCTTCAAGTAATGTTTAAATTTTCCTTCCAAGCTCAACTTCAGATATAACAAAAGAATGACATAAACATAATTTTCAAAAAATACTCAATAACAGAGGTTGGCAAACTATGACCCACAGGCCAGGTTTGTCTATTTTTATTGGAACCCAGCCACGCCCATTCTTTTACATGTTTCCTACAGCTGCTTTCACACTACAACAGCAAAACTGAGTAGCTGCTACAAAGGCCGCATGGCCCAGAAAGCCTAAAATATTTACTATCTGGCTCATTACAGAAAAAGTTTGCCAACCCCTGTTCTATAACAATGCATTTGAAATTTTTCTCCTTTTAAATGGAATCTTTCTTTCCATATATGAATGACATATGAACATTTATCACCTTCTTAGTCACCCTGTCTTCATATTAAAGATAGCTCTCTCTTACCAAATCTTAAGGACTTCATGATCCGGCTTGAATATCCTAGCAAAAGTAATGATGGTACAATTATCTAGGACTCTGTCTAGAGTATATAATTCCAAAAAATATGGATGAAGTTTAATGCTTGGGCCTGAAATTAGGGAATATTCATTACCCAAATTCATAAAGTAAGAATGGTGTCCCACTATAGACAAAAGGCCAACTATAAACGCCAAAATGTATTTGCTTTATTAAGAGATTCTGTTAAATGGAAGAGTGGTAAAACAATAAACAAGAAGGAGCATATGAAAATAAATATACTCACATGTATATCTCTAAGAAAGGGCAGAGCCTTAACAGTGAAGGGTCATTTACAGTGTACAGAGAATAAACTTACAATTCAAAAATTTCAAAATACATATAATTATTAGTCATTATTAAATTTATAAATACATATATATACCTTGTGCCAACTGCTTGGCCAGGAAAATGAACACTTTTAAAGACAAGTGCAAAAGCACCTTCCTGTGGAGGGAAAAAATCTCATTAGCAATATATATTATAATCAATTATAAAACGTGAAATGCCTAAAACATACTTGCTTCAGCAAAGAAATTTTTGTTCACACAACTGCTCTTTGGCACTAGTTTATAAACAAGTCTAAAGCATAGGTAGACACTTACTCCTGAGTGTTGCTGTATCCAAGACCTACTTTTTAACCAAGCCCACTCTTGAAATAGGCTCAACAGATAATAGCCCCAAAACAGATCATTTTAAAAGTCACCTTTGGACACACTACCAACATTTCTCAATAGATACATATTCCCTGACTATGCATCAGAAGAGGGGGACAGAATTAGAAAAGATCCGAAGCTCGATATCCAAAACTGGCCCAGTAATTTTACACCACTGTTAACTTCCACTCTTTTCTTTTCTTTTGGGTTTTTTTTTGTGTGTGTGAGGAAGATTAGTCCTGAGCTAACATCTGTTGCCAATCCTCTTCTTTTTGCTGAGGAAGATTGGCCCTGGGCTAACATCTGCACCCATCTTTCTCTACTTTACATGGGACACTGCCACAGCATGGCTTGACAAGCAGTTCATTGGTCCGCATCCGGGATCCAAACCTGAGAACCCAGTCACTGAAGCGGAGTGCGAGAACTTAACCGCTATGCCACCCAGCTGGCCCCCAACTTCCACTCTTTTTGACCTTGATATTGGAGATATGAACATAAACACCATCACAATTATTAACATGCATACCATACCACCCCCTCAACCCAACTTCCTCAGGGAGAGGACCTACAGAAATCAAAAATGAATAAAGAAGGAACATGAGGTAGGAGAGGGAGGGAACCACCATAGAAAACAAACTGGGTTATACAATGAGTAGAAACACGAAAAGGCTGAGAAGGCACACTACTCTGCCTTGAGTAAATGGAAGGACAAGACTCTATTTTCTCCATCTTCCTGACTCCTTTTGCTGCAGATGTCATAAGATTTGGGTGGAGGTGGGAGGTGAGGGTTGGACCTTCATAGAGAAGTAAAGGGCTTTTAAATGGGAAAGCTAGAGTTACGAGTAGGGAAAGGGGTGGAAATCAGTATGCATTTAGACTTTTGTGGATCTTTGATATCTTTAGTCCTTAATTAGGGCAACTGGGATGCGATCAAAAAGTATACCACTTTTCTCTTGGGCTGGGAAATACTTGTCTACAGAGGTACAAGGCCAAGGAAAAGTCCCCATGAGGAAAAATAAGGAGTTGACTATATTGTCTCAGAGGCATGCAGACATTATTCCAGAATAAAGAGTGTGCATTTCACTGAAGCTACCCTTGTGCTATGTTATTGACTGGGAAGAACACTTGAGTGAGCAGGAAGCAAGCAAGTGATGAATTCCCAACTCCGTGTATTGTGTTCAGGTTTGTGTGTGATAAGTATGGGTTTGTGTGTGTGTTTGTATAGTTTCTGGACAAACTGTTTGATTTTGGATTATTTTTAAATCCCATGACACTAAACTATAGTGAAAGAAGTAGAATTTTAAGTATGCATGGGAAGGAAGGGGTCAATTAGTCAAACAACAGTCTCTCAAAATGATTCAAGTTGAATAGTTACATACATGATAAATAAAAGCCAAAAATGCTTAAGAAATTAGCATAGTTCCTACTTATCAAACTTCATTTTAAGAGGTTATGGTGATTAATGTTGGCAATAATTATCTTTAAAAGTGTGGTTTAATACCAGTTGTTGGATAACTCTCTCCACCAAGGTAGTAAAACTGATATCTTGACTTTCCCGATTGTCATACATGTACTTAACAAGCTTGGCAATTGTCTCTGTGTCTGTTTCAGATTCAAAGTCATAGCCTTTGCTTTCCTGTAATTAGAGAGAAAAAAAAGTGACACTTTTAAGGAAATATTTATAATATCCAAATCTTTTCTACAGAATTTTTTCCCTGAAAATCTAACCAACTTCTAATCTTTTTTTCACCACTATAGCCCATTATCCACTGTTCAAAATTAAGGTCACTGTCTAATTATACCGAACCCAAAATAGTGAGGTATTCTGTGTAACTGAACATGCACTTATCATTATATAAATCTATATATGTCACATATGAATTAAATAAATTTTAAATAACTAAAATATAAAGAAATATATAACATTCACAACACATTAATTCCATAATGAATATAACAATTCTTTATTTAATGATGATATTGCACTGTCCAATACAATAGCCATTAGCTATACATGGCTATTTAAATTTAAATTGATTAAAGTGAAATAAAATTTCAAATTTAGTTCCTCAGTCATACCAGCTCAACAGCCACATGTGGATAGTGGCTACTATATTGGACAGTACAGATAGAGAAGGTTTCCATCACCGCAGAAAGTTCAACTGGACAGCCGTGAGAAGGCAGTCATGAAGGTAATCATCACGACCATTACTATATAGCTATTTAGGGCATACAACCTTCATTTAACCTGTCCTGATTCTTCTTATAGCTCCTAGAATCTTTTAAAAAATGACAAAAAAGGGGGGCCGCCTGGTGGCGCAGCGGTTTACTCTGCACTTGGCAGCCCGGGGTTCGCGAGTTCGGATCCCAGGCGCCCGCGGACGCACTGCCTGTTAGCCATGCCGTGGCGGCGTCCCATATAAAGTGGAGGAAGATGGGCATGGATGTTAGCCCAGGGCCAGTCTTCCTCAGCAAAAAGGGGAGGATTGGCAACAGATGTTAGCTCAGGGCTGGTCTTCCTCACAAAAAAAAAAAAAAAAATGACAAAAAAGGACTTTCACAATTAAAAGAGATTCCCCCCAAATTCCAAATTTTATTTGAGCTTTTGGGTCACTTATAATAAAGCCACGTAATTATTTCCTTTTCATATAAGAAACAAAAATGTTTCACTATCAATAAAGTACAGTCCAATAAACCACATACCTTTGTAACTGTCTTAGGAATTACCTGATCATACCCAGGTAGTATTTATTGCACACCCCAACAAACAACCTCACTGCCCTTGTTAGAAGTATTCTCAAAGACTAGTCTTTCTAGGTCACTTTACTTACCAAAAACTTTTTCAAGTCTTTGTAGTTGGTGATAATTCCATTGTGAATAACAATAAATTCTAAAAGAGATAAAAGTATTCACGACAAAAAGTTATAGGTCTAGTAAACACTTTAAATAGCCATTACTGTTTATAGATTTTTCTCAAGTCAAAAAATTTGTCATATGTTATACTTTCAGGTGTAAATATTATCTACTTTTCATTACCAGATTATTCTCAGGTAAATCAGCAGCATAGTTAATGTGGCTTAATGGAAGCACCCAATGCTAGGGAGGTGGGTATAGTGGGGAACTACAATAAACTGGGGTCAATTTCAGTTGTGGCAAAACTACTAACCCAATGTCACCATGTGAAAGGAGCAAGTTTACGGGGCCTGTGTCCTCGTTTGCAAAATGAGAGGGCTGAACTAAATAACTATTAATCTCTCTTCTTTGTTCATTCATTCTTATGCATAAAAACATTCCTAAGTTTAAAAAGAAAACCTTTCAAACTAAAACAACTATCTGATTTACACTAAATGAGTTTAAAAACTAAAGTTAAAGAAGTTAATAAGAAAAACCAGACAGTTATTTTGGGTGATTGCTGGCATTCTAACCTGATTAATAACAATTATGTGAAGCACAAGAAACCTAAAAAGGCAACTTCTGAATTATATTATAAAATCTTATCTCAAAAGGGATATATATACACACACATATATACATATGTACATATATACATATGTATGTATTTGCTTGTTTTTAAAAATGGAAGAATAGACTCTAAAAAATTTGTTAAACAGTTATCTGCAGAAATGGATGGAATAAGGAAGAGGAAATAAGATACAAACTAGACTTATTTTAACATGCTTTTTTTATAGGTGTGACATCAGAACTACGCAAATATTTTAAACAGTTAAATAAAATTAATGTTTAAAGAAAATCAATCCCTATAACTCAAAATAAAATAAAACATTAACATAACACTGTATCCACCTGGTAGCACAACCACATAGAAAACGATTATTCCAAGTGACTCTAAAACACAGTAATTTGATTATACATCCCTAGAGAGATATACCCTAAGGACAAAAGAAACAATTAACAAAAAACAGTAAACATACTTGTTATGGTAGTACTGGTATTATGATTCTGTTGTATATATATCATGTGATAAATTAAGTAAGTATGCTGCTGGTGTTAAGAACCTAAGTTTTTAGGTGTGATTGAAAGGAAATACATGGATCAAAGAGGTTAAGTAAAAACCTTACAGCCCTGGATTTGAATTGGAAGTGTTAGTGTAAAATTATGCCGTTTTAGCTTTAAATGTATATATGTGTGCATGCATACACACAGAGTATAAACATTTCCTAGCTCCGCCCACTGAAAAGGCCTAGGTGCAATGAGCATTTCTAGGACCTGGTTTATAGTCTTTAAATATAATTTCTACTAAAAGGAACTAGGGCTGCTTAGAGAAACGGCTGATTCCAGGTCTGGGGCAGAATTAGATGAACCTGGAACATTTTGGCCTACCAGAAAATAACAGACTACTGAGCCTGCTCAGAAGCCAACATGTAAAAGCTCCCACTGGCCAAAGACAGGAAAATTTGTGCATCAATATAGATAATTACTTCAGTGTTTTGAAACAAATGAAATATTTTAAATCCATGAGTTTATAATAATAATAAAAAAAGGAACTCGTTCTTCTTACAACATTAGAACCACTTCATTTTTGAAAAATGGTAAATAAAGGGGGAAGAAAAAAAAATCAAACATTTATCCTGCCTTTCCTATATAATCTGTACCTCAAGGTAACCAAGCAGTTGATATGGATAAGTTTTTCTTTATAGAAGTATTTGAGATAATAAATGAAGAAGGAATGATAGGATTAGACTATCACCATTCCACAACCCCTAAAGAAATAATTAATCTTGGCAGTGATCATAAATGGTCACTAACAGTACAAAAAGAAAAATATCTAAACATTATATACCTCCAGATATTAACAAATACCATATCAATTTATAATAAATAGAAGGGACAAAAAAAACATGTTAAATTAATGACACCTGGGATGCAAGCAATTAGCCAGATCTAGACTGTAGGAAACTCTGTAGGGCAAACAGGAGTAAACTGCAAAGAAAAAGAAGTCTCGTAAGAGACTTAAGAGACACATCAACCTACTAAGTCCTTATCTTTTAGAGATACACACTTAAATATCCACAAATTAAATGCTATGATATCTAGTTATTTGTAATATATCTATCTATATGATATCTATTAGCTTCCAAAATAATCTTCATGGGGAGTAGAGATAAACACAAATGATCATGTATTGAGAAATGCTAAAGCTGGGTGATGGATACATCAGGTTCTATACGCTCTCTGCTTCTGAATATGTTTGAAATTTTACAGGTTAAAATAAGGAAAACATAAGAGCCTTCATTCTTCTCCCATTATTGGCCCTCTACAATCATTCCAAAGCATGGAGAATCTGTCCATACCATTATTTTTATCAGAGCGCTGGGGATGGCTGTTGACAGGACTGGGTTCACCATGTGTTGCCCAACGGGTATGAGCTATTCCAAGGTGTACATCAAATTCTATATCCAAATCCATATCCTGTTGTTCTGAAGAAGATATAATGAAAATATCCAATATTAAATCATGTAGAGATAATGCTATAAGCTATATTTAAATATAATTGTTACAGTGCTGCTCACCTGGAATATACAATTATTAAAACTGAAGATCAGGCATATTCAAAATAGTAATTAAAAGACTTAACTGAAGTTAATGCAGCCGAAATATTTAGGGGAAATGGTTCCAACAACAAACAACCAAAATAATGTATACAAAGAGATAAAGCAAATGTGACAAAATGTTAACAATTGATACAGCTAGATGAAATATATAGATGATTAATGTACTATTCTTTCAACTTTTCTGGAGGCTTGAAAATTCTCAAACTCAAGAGTTAAGGACAAAAAGAATAAATGTGATTTGTAAAAACCTGTATTTAATCCTTCCCTTGAAAGGAATCAGTATCGTTTTAATCAGATATGTAAAAATAAATTCATTTTCTCAATGTCACACAATCTTATGACGGCAATTTCTTTGGTCCCCAGTAAATGTAAACTGTCTCACAATATAAACTGCAATTATGGAGAGCTTCCAAAATTAAAGAATAGGTCCTTGAGAACAGAGCGATATGATGAAAGTATGGGGTTATAGGATGATGCTCCTTTATCTTGAAAAGCAGCTTTCTAATTCCTTTTCCCTATAAGCTATCTCTTCTTGCTTCTTCCAAAAGAAAAAAACGGACAGTTCTAGTTACTTACTAGTAATTCCCCCCTTCTAATTTCCTAAATATAAAATTCCTTTGGCTAAGAAACCAGCTAACAAAGCTTGTCAGAATTAGGTCTAAATTAAGAACAAACTGCTCGGAAGTCTGAATAGGAAAGTCCATGCACTTTAGCACACGGTCTTTGTGGTTTTTATACTGGCTAATCAGAGGTCATTCTAAAACACATATCTGATTAGGAAACAAGGTTAAAATCCTTGAATAGACTTTCATTGCTTAAAAAAGTGGTGGTATCCCTACCTGCACGTATGAATCATCTTAAACCCACTCACAGGGATTTGCAAAAAGATCCCCAAATTCCAACATACAACCAGAGAACCATTTTCTCAAGATAAAGCTCCATCACCTTTTCATGGCATACAAGGTCCTTCACCATCTGGCCCTGCACCTACCTTCCCATCCATATCTCCCACCCCTCTCCAATTATTCCTCAAAGCTCTCAACCCACCTTTTACACATAACAGCTAACATTTACTGAGAACTTACTTCATGCTAGGTTGTAAAGACTTCTCCCCACTCTATCCCTACCACTGTGACCCAAGTCACCATCATCTCTCACCTGGACTACTTCAACAGAATCCTAACTATTCCCTGTGTCCAATCTTCCTTCTGTACAATCTAGTCTTTGCACACCAACCAAAGTGATCCTTTCAAAACAGAAGTTAGATCATGTCACTCCTCTACACAAGATTTTCCAATGGTTTCCCATGACATGCATAGTAAAATCCATCGTCCTTAAGACCCTACATGACCTAGCCCTCAGCCACCTCTCTAGCTTCATCTCCTGCCACTTTCCCCCCCTCACTTACTGTGCTCTAGCCCCAGTGACTTTCAGCCATAAGCAGGCCAAGTCCACAAGGGGTCTTTGCACTTGGTGTTCCCTTTGCCTAGAATTCCTTTTTTCAGACAATCACATGGTCTCTGCTCAAATGTCACCTCTACCATACTTTTTCTTCATAGCACTAATCACTACCTAACATTATATATTTGTTATCTGGCTATCTCACTAAACAGTAAGTTCCATCAGGGCAGAGGGTTTGCCTATCTTGCTCTTTGTTTTATCCTCAGGGCCTAGAACAATGGCTGGTATATAATAGGTACTTAATAAATACTCATTTTATTATTGAATCCTCACAATACTCTGTGAGGTGGATACTAACGTCTCCATTTTACAGATAAAGAAATTGAGGCTCAAAGAAGTCACAGAACTTGCTGTAGGTCTAATAGCTAATAGGAAGTAGAGATAGGATTTGAACCCAAATCTGTGACTCCACAGCCTAAGATTAAAACCACAATGGATACTCTGCTGTACTATTACATTTGTGACATGTTGTCTACCTGGCTTCCATCAGAATTTGAGTTCTACAAAAGCAGTAGCTTGCCTTATTATCTCTGAATCCTAAGCACTAAGATCTATGTAAGGCAGATACTCAAATTTTTATTGGATGGCTCAGTCAATGAATGGATAATCATCAATGTATTCTTTCCTAGTTTACCTGTGTTCTAAATAATTAACGTGACCTAATAAATGACCTCCAGAAAAGTAAAGGATTACTCTTAATCACTATTTAACAGGCTAATGCAAGCAATGAAAACATCTGACTAGTTTTCTAGGTTAACTATAATTAAAGCAGTATCTCTCCCCACATGCTGGCAAGCAACACTGGAGAAAGTAACAAGAGTCTGTACATTGAATCCATTTCAAATTCATGGTAATTACCATACCCATTTGACTGCTGCCAAAGGAATATTATCTAATGTTTAATAAGAAAAAAAGAAAATCATTGCTATGACAATAAGGACGTTCCTCGCAACAAATATTTCATGTTTTATTAATTAAATCATGACTTTCAATCCTTGACTCTTGCTTATTCAGTCTCTTACCTCTGTTCTAAAGCCTTTGTTGAACCTTAAGTCTAGAAAACCCCCATACTCAGTTTTCTTTTCTCCCCTAATCTGACAAGCAACACTGAAGAAAAGTCACAAAATTCTGTAAATTGAGTCCATTTCAAGTTCATGGTAATTACCAAACCTACTCCACTGTTGCCATTTAAGGAACACGGATCAATGCTCCTTATTCATTAAGCTGACAGCTGATTCAATTCCCCAACAGCTCATGACATCTCTTCTACTCTCCTTATGCCCCAGTCCTACCTATAGTCCCTCAATTTCCACTTTACTCAGCTTTTTCCCCTCACCTCATAACTCTGTTTTACTTAGCTTTTCTTTCACCTTTGAATCCTATAAAGGCTAACTCCCTATCTGTGCCTTGACATTTCGGAGCTATAATCCTGCAATAACTTTCTTATTTGATCTTCTATCTTCCCAGCACCTTCACGCCCAAGGCTTCGTGCCCTCTCTCCTCCTTCTCTTTTTTTTTAATAGTTCAACATTTAAATTTGCTGGCAACACTACTCAAATACACCCAGAGATAACAAATGTTAACATATACCCATTTGTGTTTCACATCTTTTTTAAGATATAAACTGTAAGAAAATCTTTAATTTTTGTCACTCCCTAGAACAGTAGCCCTGCCTTTGCCCCAAACTTCACTGCCTTTACTGCCAACACTATCTAATGACAGTACCTATTGCTCTGTATTTGAATTTCCTCACTCATCTGCAAAATGAGGATGATAATTTTACCTACTTCATGGGTTATAATGAGGAATAAATGAGTTAATACACGTAAAGCACTTATAAGAGTGCCTGGGACCCAGAAAGCTATTATTTTATAATATTTATAATAATTATTTTATACTGTTTTATAATGTTAGCTATTATTTTCAAAGTCAGAGCTGCCAATAACCTCTTACTCCAACAATCTAATAGCCTCTTCTTTTCTGAGATGTCTTTCTTCTTTTTTGTCTTAACAGGTCAAACATATTGAAACTTGCTGGGAATAATAAAATAAACATCACAAACATCCAAATATCCACACTCAGAGTTAACAAATGTTAACATCTAACCATTTGTGCCTTAGATCTTTTTTAAGATCTAAAATGTAAAAAATGCAGTTGATACCTCCTTTATATCCTGCCCCACCCCATTCCTCCCAGAGGATTCTCAAGCTGACATATAGCTTTCCCACATGTAGTGTTAAATTTCTATTATGCTAATGTGTGTTCATACATGATAGTACTCGTCTGTGTTTTTTAAATGGTCCTATACTTTACATATCCTTCTGCAGGTTGCTTTTTTCACTCAACATTAGGTTCCCAGGATTTATCCATGTCCCCACATGCAGAACCAGATCCAGTGCACTCCTTTCAAAAGCTACATATGGTCATTCACTACCATTACAACCAGTTCTCCTATTCCCTTACTGGTAGACATTTAGGCTGTTTCTAAATTTTGCTGCAAACAATCCTGTTGTCATGTCTCCTCATCCACACTGTTTTTTCAAGTATATGCCCAAGAGTGAAAGTGCTTGGTCATAGGTATAGGCATCTCCCCTTTAGACATTGCTAGATTGTTCTTCAAAGTGATTTATCAGTAACAAATTCACCAGGAATGTCTACAAGTTCTCATTTCTCCACTACTTCCTGACTTTTCTGCAGGAAAGGAAGACGTATGTTTCAAAATGCTGACATTCAAACATGGTGATTTTAGTCATAACCTGCCTTTCTAGCCTCCCACACCTGTCTACCAATAATGTAGATAAAAAGGACTACCTACTATTCTGTCAACAAACTTGCCTTCCCTAATCTTATCTTTACCCTAGCAATTCTACTCAGAAGGTTCTTCCTTCTCACTTTCACTACCCAAACATAATCAGTAGCCATTCCCCATGTATCCCCAAGTCTCCCCAACTTGTGGGAACTCTCTCTCCCCTGAATCTTACAGCAATTTGTTTATTCTCTCCTATAGCAACTACTATACTCAGCCTGGTATATAGGATGCAGTATATGAAGTAGACAGAATACTTATACTATAGTTTTTGAAGTGTAGTTATTTGGGTGCCTGCTTTATCCCTAGCTAATCTTAGCCACAATACACACAAAATAAGTACTGATTTAATTTGTTAAACAAGTACTACAAAGCTAAATGTTTGGTTTATGTGAAAAAAAAGACTAAATCCATGATTTTCCTCTTCCAAGTGCACTCCTTCGACAATGATTATGATGGCATCCATTGGAGCAAGTAAATAAAAAACCTCGTTTCCTGTTTTTTGCAGGGTATTTTTCAAATGCTTTTTCAATCAATCTACTTCAAAGTTTTTGTTTTGTTTTCAAGTTTCCTATGAAAAAATAGAACGTATAAGCCTAATGTTATAAATACTGAGAATTATATCCTCCTTAATGGAGCTTGTATCTCTGGGCAATTAGTTTATGCCAGGGAAGTAAGAAAATCATGAGGGAAAAACATGATACTTACCTGATTATCACAGACTTACTAAAAGGCGCAACATCCAGACTTACTATACATCTAAACTAGGCATTTAGTCCAAAGTGAAGACAACGACCAAGTGAAGACACACGAATAAGGGCACTACTAAAAAAGGGCCTTTGTCCTTGGAAAGGCCCCTCCTCAGGAATTGTGGCTACTTCATTTGAGGATACTGAGCTTGCTCTGAACACAATGCACCTAACTAATTTCTTTCCCTAGTTAATATGATCATTTTTGAAGCTCAGATACATTTTAAAACCAGTACAGACAGTATAAAACTACTTTTCTTCCTTCTCTTCAACTTTAAGTATCACTGTCTTAAAATGGGCCCCAAAATATGAGAGAGAAGGTAATTTACTAGGGAAGGGAAAAGGAAGAGAAGGGGAGGGGGACACAAATCAAACTAAGTACATTACTGTGAACTTCTTCATCCAGTGCTTTGACTTTCCCTTTCTTCTTAATGAGCTGGATTTTGCAGGCATTGGCTTCCCAATCTTTGTCATTGCCTCCATCAAATCCCACACCTAAATCATCAAGAGGTAGAAAAGCAAGATTTAGAAACTGGCTATTACTTACATTATCATTGTGAGGCAAAATTTTTAATTAAAAATATTTTCATCTAATTAATTCATTTATTTATCAATTCAACATTTACTGAAAACCTATCATGTGTCAAGAACCATGACAGTTGCTAGAGACAAAAACGAAAATAACTCAGTTACTGTCTCAAATTTCTAATAATCTATTGAGAAGACAAGGAAAAAATAATTACAATACAGTGTGGTTTAGGTTATAATAAAAGTACTACAGATTACAACTGCAGTACAATGGAGAAATGCAGAAGAGGGGCACCCAACTCAGAAGTGAGATAAAGAGGGATTGTCAGGGAACACACCTCTTGAGAATCTACTTAAGCTCCTAAGGAATTTGGAAAAGGTACCCTGAAGGTGCTGGAAAAGCACTGAGTAGTTTCAAGTAAGAAATCACATGGCAAAATCCTTTAGAAAACTTGAGGCCGCCCGGTGGCGCAGCGGTTTAGTCCGCGCTTGGCAGCCCGGGGTTCGCAGGTTCGGATCCCGGGCGCCCGCCGATGCACTGCTCGTCAGCCATGCCGTGGCGGCGTCCCATATAAAGTAGAGGAAGATGGGCACGATGTTAGCCCAGGGCCAGTCTTCCTCAGCAAAAAGAGGAGGATTGGACGGATGTTAGCTCAGGGCTGGTCTTCCTCACAAAAAAAAAAAAAAAAAAAAAACCTTTAGAAAACTCTTTGGAAACAGTGTAGAGGAAAGACTGCAGGAAGAGAAAGAAGAAGAAGAAACCAGCTGTCAGAAGTTATAGCCATAGCAAAGCACAAATGAGGAGGGCCTGAACTAAACATGGTGATGAAGACAGAGATAAGTGATATTGAGAAGTAGAACTGACTGCTAGTAAAGTGAGAAAGCAGAAGTCTGGGATACCTCCTATGCTCAAAGGACTTGTTGAATGATTGTTGATAAAAGGGACACAGAAAGAGTGGGGAGGGGGGCTAGAACTGGAGTGTTTTCCGTTCAATTCTACACATGCAAAGTTTACAATATCATGGAGAAATTTATCCAAGGAAAAATTTCTAGGAGGCAGTGGGAAATACACATCTGCAGCTTCAGAAATACATCTGGATTGTAAGTCACCAACATAAAGGTTGATGAAGTCAGAGCTCACCCATGAAAATACAAAGAGAAGTGGGCCTAGGAAAGTACCTTGAAGAACATTAATATTTAAGGAATCGGTGGAAGAAAAGGAGCCCCCAAAGCAGACAGAAAAGAAATAATCAGTGTGTTAGGAAGAGAATGAGAAGATGTGTTGTCAGAGAAGCTAAGGGAGGACAGAATTTTAAGAACAAAGGGGTTGAGGAACTGACTTTCCATTATCTGAAGAAAGTCATGGACGATAAATGCCCATTACATCTGGCAACGGTAAGTATATAGAAAAGAGTTAACATAGCAGGCCTGACACCGCTATCCTTAGAAAGTCCTACTTATAGAGCTGGCCCTTGGCTGGCATCTGGGAACTTGGATTTCACGAGGGTTCCCACTACCCTAACTGATTATGAATGGCTCACTGCACCTGAACTGTTGGTGCAAACAATGTGGCTTATGCTGAACATCTGCTTCCCTTTTAGGAGTCTGGAATTTTGGTACATGTTAGGCAGAGGGTGTCTACGTGACAAGCCCCCAGTAAAAGCCTTGGGCACTGAGTTGCTAAGGAGCTTCCCTGGGATACAACATTTCACACATGTTGTCATAACTTGCTGGGGAAGTTAAGCGCATCTGTGTGACTCCACTGGGAGAGAACTCTCAGAAGCTTGTGGCTGGTTTCCTCCAGACTTCACCCTGTGCAACTTTTCCCTTTGCTGATTTTGCATTGTATTCTTTGGTTGTAATAAATCATGGCTGTGAGTAAAACTATATGCTGAATCCTCCTAGGAAATCTCTGAATCTGAGTGTGGTCTTGAGGACCCCTGACACAGTTAAGGGAAGGAGCTAAAACAGAATATAAAGTTGACAAAAAGTTATTTTTATTTGCTTTGTCATTTATTTAAGATAGAAGAATCTTAGGCAAGTTTATATGCCAAAAGCTTAGAATCCAAGAAGAAAAAGAAATTAAAGTTACAGCAAATAAAAAAAAGATAATTTATAGAGTAAGGCCTTCAAGAACTTTGTTCCACCATGAAAATGCTCCAGGCGATTTATGTTTTTATAGTAAAATTATTAACAAAAGAAGATATCCATGAGATGCAATACTCTACACAAAGGGTAATACTGTTGAAATTAAATGGAACAACCCTTTAAACATGACAAAACACAAAAATTCTTCAAATTAGGTTGGTGGTTACCACAGGAAAGGGGGGAGGAAGGAGGGCGAAAGTGGTGACAGGACACATGTGCACAGTGCCAGATGGTAATTAGTCTTTGGGTGGTGAATGTGATGTAGTCTACACAGAAATCAAAATATAATGATGTACACCTGAAATTTATATAATGTTATGAACCAATGTTACCTCAATAAAAATAATTAATTAAAAAAAATGCTTCATGGAAGCAACCCAAGTGTCCCTCGACTGATGATTGGATAAAGAAGATGTGGTATATATATACAATGGAATACTACTCAGCCATAAGAAAAGACAGAATTGTCCCATTTGCAACAACATGGATGTACCTAGAGGGTATTATGTTAAGTGAAATAAGCCAGAGAGAGAAGGACAGACACCGCATGATTTCACTCATATGTGGAATATAAATGAACACACGGACAGAGAGAACTGGTTGGTGGTTACCAAGGGGAAGGGGGGTGGGGGGGTGGGCACAAGGGGTGAAGGGATGCATCCACATGGTGACGGACAAAAAATAGTGTACAGCTAAAGCTCCACAATGTTATAAACTATTAAGACATCAATAAAAATGAAAATTTAAAAAAAAAATTCTTGGGGCCGGCCCGGTGGCGCAGCAGTTTAGTCCACGCTTGGCAGCCCGGGGTTCGCTGGTTCGGATCCCGGGCGCCCGCCGACGCACTGCCTGTCAGCCATGCCGTGGCGGCGTCCCATATAAAGTGGAGGAAGATGGGCATGGATGTTAGCCCAGGGCCAGTCTTTCTCAGCAAAAAGAGGAGGATTAGCAACGGATGTTAGCTCAGGGCTGGTCTTCCTCACCAAAAAAAAAAAAATTCTTCAGATTTTAGATTTACCTGAAACAACAGTCATTACTAAAGAATCCAGTCACCTAAAAACAAACAAAAAACCTCTCTGTTTAGATTTAAGTATCATGCAACACTCATAATATTTTTTAAAAGGAAATACCAGCAGAATCATATCCTCTGTACTCCAATCTCTGAAGGCCTTTGATTAGGGTCTCCAAGATTTCTCGTCTTGTGCGAGGAACATGGTAATTTAAGTAAGCAAATATACCTGCAAATAAACAAATATTTAATAGAAAGTTCTGTCTAATCAAAATTAGTATGATAAAATCCTTATTTGCATAATTATGTCTAAGATGTGCAAAAATGTGAAGCTAGAGTCCATCTTTAAAAAAGAAAGAAATCCTCATTTCAAATTGTTTAAAGGCAGTGAAACTTTTTCAAAGGGAAATTTCTCATAAGTATAAAAGACTGAAGTAAATATATCAAAATAAATGTTTCAGTTTTTTCAAATAAGCTTATAAGGCTGGTCACTTATCTTCCATCACTGCCATTTTGTCAAGTGAAATCTAATTTCTAAAAACTAGTCAATCAAAAAATTTATGGTTTATGTCCTAAATACTGAGCATACATTTAAAGGGAAACATTTTCCGAAATAAGCATTTTAAGCAACGTAAGGGCGCTACAAAACTATACGGATGGAATAATTTTTCTATCTCCCATGACCATGCTATCAGTAACATTTAGGAATAAATAACTTATAAGTATCAATGATGTGAAAAATACTTACAACCTAAATAATCTAATAATAGGGAAAAATGGAGTAAAATATATATATAATCGTTTTAAGAGAAAACAATTTGAATCACTTGTTCACAGATACTAGCAAAAGACAACTATAAGACATGTTAACAACTCATGAATTCATAGAAAAGGAGCAATCATTTGGAAAAGTAAAACTAGAAATAAAAGGACTAGTACAGTGTGAACTGAGCCAGGAAAGCAAAGCGGTAGCAGAACACGGATAGAGGAAATCCACATGTTAGGAACAGCAGCATGGACATCACCTGAGGTCTTCCATGATTGTGCTTTGCCCAGCACAATCAGCTTAAATATAGAAAAACTGAAGACCAAAATACAAGTTCAAGTTGCGTATTTATGAAAGAACTTTCCTTTTTCTTACTATATTGTACTATAATGCCACTGATTCATAAGGGGATTAAATTAATTCTGTGGGGTAGAACTCCAGAATGACTAGTCTTCATTTCCATTTGAAAAGATCTCTTTATTTCTATAAAAAGCTTGGTCCTATAGAAGCATTTCAGCATATAAAAATACCACACTCTAATATCCAACAAAAAAGCCAATATAACATGTATGCTGATCACCATGATCAGTACAGCACAATTTTTTTCAAATAAACTATCACGCCCTTCAAAAAAAATAATAAATATGTGTTTTAAAACTAAAATCCAAAACAACCTGAAACAACTGTTTGAATGTTCCCAAAGACTTATAGAAATCCTATATTTCACTCATATTAAAAAAAAAAAACCTTACAGTTGTAAAGATTTTTTAAGTTATCATGTTGTACAAGCATCTCATTTTCACAGAACCACAACGCTACGTAAGTCCAGAGTTATTGCTGTTATTGCTGTTCCCTCATAAAATATCTGTAATATGAACAAACTAAACCAATAACCCAATCGTAAATAAAACTTTTATGTGTTCTACACTTTTTCCCCCTCTGGGTCACTGACCTTAGTTTTCTGTGTGCATTTAATCTTCATCAGTCAGTCCCAAATAAGTATTTTTATTAGCTCACTAAAGGACAATACACAGAATATAAATCTTTTCCCAAAATAATACTTTAATATAAGTGTGCTAAAGAATATTGATTCTCAACTAGTCTACTCTCCATCACTGTGACTAGCATCAGCTAAATAATCTGCTAAAGGAGGACACACCCTAGCTCATCTGAAGGTCATTAACTAATAAAACATATTACACTGTCAAGAATTGTTTGCAGGGGCTGGCCCGGTAGCGTAGTGGTTAAGTTCGCACTCTGGCAGCCCAGGGTTCACAAGTTCGGATCCCGGGCGCCGACTGACGCACTGCTTGTCAGCCACGCGTTGGCGGCATCCCATAAAAAGTAGAGGAAGATGGGCACAGATGTTAGCCTCGGCAAAAAGAGAAGGATTGGCAACATATGTTAGCTCAGGGCTGGTCTTCCTCACAAAAAAAAAAAAAATTGTTTGCAGTCTGAGGGGCTCTGGAAAGCCTTGAAGAGGAAATCCAGAGCTGCCAAATCCTAATAATGCAGTACATTCAGAAAAACTCACTACTAAATCATCTTTTTTTTAAGAAATGTTAATTCTGATAGTAAAAGTAATACATTGGGGGAATTAAAGATTAAGTATAATAATCAAATATCAATTTAAAAAATTTAAATGCTGACAGAAAACCAACTGTTTTTAAGACAAGTTATAGACCCAAGACATTTTTTATGTTTTTTTTGTGTGTGTGTGTGAGGAAGACCAGCCCTGAGCTAACATCTGTTGCCAATCTTCCCCTTTTTGCTGAGGAAGACTGGCCCTGGGCTAACATCGTGCCCATCTTCCTCTACTTTATATGGGACGCCCCCACGGCATGGCTGACAGGCAGTGAGTCGGCGGGCGCCCGGGATCTGAACTCGCGAACCCCGGGCTGCCAAGCGCAGACTAAACCGCTGCGCCACCGGGCGGCCCCCCAATACATTTTTTAAAAGAAAATTCAGTCATGCAATATGAAATTCACTGTTTTCAATACATGTAACTTAACAGCATTCAACTTGGATATTATTTCAGTCTCCTTGGTTTAACATTGGTTCATTGTGTGAATCTTGAGATCTTGAGTACAACTTCATAGGGAAAGGAATCTTCTAAATCAATACTCATCTCCAAACAAAATTACAAAATTTTAACTATTTTATAAACTAATAAAATTCACACTAAACATTTATTAGCTCATAAAAAACTACTCTCGCATTGAAGAAACCCTGTGAATTCTTTTAACTCATGTGTGTCCCCAAAGCTTTCCACTATACCACTCTACCTCAGCTTCCCCTTCTGTGAAATGAACAGGTTTTACTGAGAGATGGTAAAACAGGCTTCACAGTAAGTGCCAACAAGTTATTAACTGGTAGTGGCTGTAGAAAACACCGTTGAAATGGATTCAGTGGCCCCGTTTCCTAAAGAGGAAGAAAAGCCATGAGTGATTAGCAACAGCTATTACATGGGGAGTGACAGCACAAGAGCCACATACTTCCTACCTCTGACATTTGAGGACATTTACCATCCCCTCCAACTTGATGTTTATGATTTCTGATGGTTCTTCTCTGATTGCTTTAGAGACATTTCTGATGAATTTGACACTTGAATACCTCTATAGACTGCACTTCTCTCCTGAGCCTCATTTCTTTGTTACACCAGTTACACGATTTTGTTCTGTGTATCATCGTATCTACCAAGTTAAAACTGGAAACCTGGTGAAGGGCCTTATTATTTTTAAAGTATATTGTTAAGAATTAAAAGCAAAGTAACATATAAAATATAAGGACATTTTCCTACCACACCATATTATTGCACCTAAGAAAGTAACACTCTAATATCACCTAGTACAATGTTCATATTCAAATTTTCCCTATTATCAAAAAAAAGTCTTTTACAGCTGATTTGTTCACTCTAGGATACAATAAAGGATCATACCTCACATTTGATTGCTATGTCTCATAAGTCTGTTTGAATCCGGAATGGTCTCCCCAGCTGCCCTGTCTTCCCCAAGACATTGACTTACTGACAAGCTGGGACCAACTGTCTTGTATGTCTCACCGTCTGGCTGTGTCTAATTGCTTCCCCATGGTGTGATCTAACCAGTTCCTCTATTCCTCGTATTTCCTGTAAACTGGAAGATAGATCTAGAGGCTTCATTGAGTTAGGTTAAAAACAGAGGGCAAAAATTATTCACAAGTATGTATTTTACATTGTCTTTTGGTCCCTACTATTAGTGATGCTAAGATTCATCACCGGCTTAAGGTAAAGACAACCAGGCAACTTAGCCTGTGATGTTCTGAAAGCATCTTCAGAACACTTTCTAGGGCTTTAGATATTGACAGCATTGATTTTATGACATTCATATTTTCTTTCTTTGTGGTCCATATAACAATGGTGCATTTCCCAAACAGTGGCATCTTAGACTCAATGAAATACCATATATCAAATTCCAATTCAAAATCTGCCTTTTCCTTGAGAGAGGAAGTAATGATTACCAATAATCATGTGGGTTCACTATTGGAACAAAGAAAATGGGAAGAATAGGAATAGAGGAAAAAGCAAGAGCAATATTTCTCCTTATATAACTAAGCAGGAACTGAAAGGAAGAAAAGGATGACGCACGTACAAGAAATTTTCTAAGATCAAAGTAATAGAGCTGGGAGAAGGAAAAGAGGACTAACCTAAGTCATTCGTGGTTAGGAAAGTGGGAGATAAAGAGGATGAATCTGTCAATTTTACAGACCAACCCCTTGAAAGCACTGCTGGCCCAAGACAGTCCACCCGTTGGGATTAGTGAATTATCTGTAATCTTGAGATAGCTGGGAAAATATAACAGCAAATAACCAGCCAATCAGGCATGTAGGCAATGTTTATGAGGGAGGCATTCATAACTCAAAATGGTGCTTGTTTGAATAAAAGTCACTACTAGATTGATCCCTATTTCAGGTCTTTGACCTGTTTTATCAAACCTCTCAATAAACAGTTCTGCTTAAAGTAACTACAGAAGCCTAAAAATCAACTCTCCACTGCTCTTCAGTAATTGTTCCAAGAGCATACACCATAGTTGTATGGAGCACAGGGGATTTTCTACTCCCAAATCAGTATGTGCTTCCGAAGTGTAAGTCTTCTTATTAATGGAATATACTTGGAATAAATATCTCCCTAACTGGAGCAGATGCTTGCACCTACAGGGACCATTCTCAGAAAAAGGCAACTTAAATTCAATGACATAAAAGCACTTCTGAGCACCTTAACAAAAAATTCAGACACACCTGGATCACAGACTTGACACCCCTGGTTGAAAGCAATCTAGCTGTAAGTAAAGACTATTAAACGTTATTGAAATGAAAACTGAATGCAATTTAGCTGACTAATCAAATCATTAAAGTTCCATTGCCTAGTTGAATTTATGTTCTTATGAATAAGAAATTTTACTTTTACATATTTTTTCACTTAACAACTTCAATATTTTGAGACCCTAGACACTGCCATTTATCAGTGTTAAGTGTTCAGATTCATTCTCTAAATTTTATAATTTTTGAATCAAAATCCATCTACAGCGCCACTTAAGTTTCATTTTTAAAATTTTTCTTACAGTGCAAGTTACAAATTAATTCATTATCATTGTTAAAAATTCAAATTACACAAATGCTACAGAATGAATTGTGAAAATCTCCTCTTTCTACCTCCACACAGGGGAGACAACCACCATTAATCCCATATACATTGTCCCAATCCTTCAACAATGAGTTTTTCTACATACATGGACCTAGATGTATGTGATGACACTACATATATTGTTCCATACTTTTTTTGCTTACTTAAGATGTTGGAGATCTTTCTATGTCAGTATAACACATGTACCCTATTCTATTTAATGGCTGCCTACTAGTCCATAACAGAGTTATCATATTTTACCTAACCATTCCCCTATTGACTGAGGTTTTTCTAACTCTTTGCAATTACAAACAAGGCTGGGGCCGCCCGGTGGCACAGCGGTTTAGTCCGCACTTGGCAGCCCGGGGTTCGCAGGCCCGGATACCGGGCGCCCACCGATGCACTGCTTGTCAGCCACGCTATGGCGACGTCCCATATAAAGTAGAGGAAGATGGGCACAGATGTTAGCCCAGGGCCAGTCTTCCTCAGCAAAAAGAGGAGGATTGGCGACGGATGTTAGCTCAGGGCTGGTCTTCCTCACAAAAAAAAAGAAACAAACAAGCCTGCAATTAAACTTACACACATCAACTAGATATTTGTCACAAAACAGTCAATACGATAACTGCGGGGGCACATTCTACAGGTAAGATTCCTTTAAAAGATGAAATATTAATTAAGATAAATTTTCTACACTCCTACCTAACACCACAAAGAAAAAATTATATAGAGTGACACGATGAAGAATTTCAATTATTTGTGAGTTTTTTAATTGTTTAAAATCTTTTTCCTATTTATAAAACACTGCTTCAAGTGTCCCCTACTTTGTCGTAAATACATGTTGACACTGGTAGGAGCTCCATAACGCTTCTCTCTTGCACATTTAACATTCTGGAACTTAAAGCACTGTTTAAACTCTGACACCTCTAATTATACACTCCCTCACAGTCTACCTATGTCATCATCTTTCCTCAGAAAAGCATGCACTTCCTGCTCACAAACCTTCAAACATTCCATCTCTCCCCCTTCTCTCTGATCAATCATATCAGACCACAATTTTTCATCATCCTGACAAGCCAGCCCGTCTAGGCCCATTGTGCTCTTACTCTTGTGTCCCTGAGCACCCCTACAATGAAGTCCATCCATTTCAGGCCTATTCATCCATTTTAGGTCCACTTTCATATGCGCCCTCCCACCCGCTGACCAATCCTGTTAATCATTACTTGTCTAACTTTCAAACTTCCCCAGATATTATTCTAAAGTCTAGAATCTAGACTACTCTCAAATCTCCATTTTTCTCTTCCCAGCTTCTTTCTCATTTTCCATAGATTCTCACTTTATAGAATTGAAGTCTTCATCTTAACAGTAAAATACCCTATATATGCTCTTATCTTTCCTTATAAGCTCAAAATAGAGAAACATTCCACTTACTACTCCCTGAACCAGCCTCTCCTATTTGTAACTCTTGATAAGTGATTCCTCAACTTTGTAAATACAGAACTTTGTTAACATCAAAGTATTTTAAGGATCCTACACAAGAGGGGGTTGAATTTTTATTATCCATTGATCCAGAACAACTTTTATTCGATTTACAGACAATGCTTAAAGTATGAATCAACCAATGGATATCCTGTAACAACTTCACAGCTTACAGATCAAGAACCGCAGCTCTAGAACTCAACTTTTCAACTCTATCAGGGACCTCAGTTCCATGATACTCTCTCCTTTGTTGGTATACTTGCCCTCCTCCTCAACACAAACTCAGGTCCTTCTGCCTTCATATATGCAACTTCTCTAATGATTTCTTTACAGCCAAATACAATTAACTTCTCTCTGCAATACTAAACACAAATGACCTTACTCTACATTTGTAGACTCTGCCCAAGGCAAGATACTACTTTGGAACTCTTCTGCCTCTAAGCACTGCTTTTTGGCCCCTTTTCCTGGCACTTCTATTTCTTCTTTCAAACCCGCTGGCAGTTTTTATTATTTATTTCTGACTCTCTCAATTTATTTCTGACTCCATGTACTGTTGGGTGATGTTGGGTAATATATGTCATCAATGATATCTCTCACAGTACACTAGTTCTCTACCAGCTTGCACTATTCTTCAACATAAAAGTCCTGCCCTATCATCAGAACATTCCTAACTTAACCAGTCTCTGGATTTGTATTCATTCCACTTGGTCTCTAACATGGCAACAAACAAGGATTGTGTATTATCACCCACACTTGTTACATATGTATTCACTGTTTCCTACAATCAGACAGCAATTCATTGAAGGCAATTCCCTTGTTTTAGTCATCTCACCAAAGGTCACAGTGCCAAGTATAAAGCCATCACTTCAAATATCTTCTAACACTTTCTAGGTACCTGAAATGTGCAGTCAAAAATTCCCAAACCACAGAAAGAGGACACTATTTTGCAGGATGCTAAACAGGGATGAGGTGAAAGAAAGGTTCCATAATTAAAGATCTAAGAAATACTGGGTTAAACAAAGTTAACAGGTTTATTTGCAGAACTTCCTAGAACCTTTAATCTTGCTAATTGTGAATCTCCAAAAGCAGAATTTCCCAAACGTATGTGTTATAAAACTCTTTTCTGTTTTCTACTGCTCATTACCAACACTTATTAACTTCTCCCTTTCCAGAGAACACAATTGATGAAATGCTTATTAAGCAATTAATTATCTTCTTTCACAACTACTTTATATCCAGTATGATTTCTAAGGATATGTTAATAGTACTGGTTTTATGATTTACCCGAGCAGCCAGTCTCATCATCCCTCAATTACCCCCAAAGCCATTAGACAGTATAATTATAAAAAACTTTTTAAGGATTCATTTCAGGATACTCTTAAATTGCAAGCTCCCGGGGCCAGCCCAGTGGCGCAGCGGTTTAGTTCGTGCTTGGCAGCCCGGGGTTCGCCGGTTCGGATCCCGGGCGCCTGCTGACGCACTGCCTGTCAGCCATGCTGTGGCAGCATCCCATATAAAGTAGAAGAGGATGGGCACGGATGTTAGCCCAGGGCCAGTCTTCCTCAGCAAAAAGAGGAGGATTGGTAACGGATGTTAGCTCAGGGCTGGTCTTCATCACAAAAAAAAAAAAAAGTGCAAGCTCCCTTACTACTTTTAAATACAACTTCATTTACAAAAAATCCATTTATACACACCATTGGATCAGAAGGGTATAAGCCCACATTCATAAAAAAAGCAAAATCTGTTACAAGTTGTAGGTAGCTTAAGTGACTTGACTCTCTCACTAAAGCCAAACGTAAAACAGATGAAGGACAAACTGTATTCCAAAGAACCAAGGATAAGAGGAAAATAAAATAAATTTGAAAAATAGACACACTATTCTTCTCTGGAAGATTCACAACGTTTATTAGCACATTAAAGGCTCATAGAAGTCCTCCAACAAAAAAAGCCAGTTCAACACTGTTTAATCTCTTGCTCCTCAAATTTACTTGACTACAGAATCTTTTTTTTTCCTCGTTAACGCTTATAACATCCCAATACAACCTGGTAAACATTATAACAGTTTTATCATATCTGATTGGAAAAACCATATCACAGAATTATTAGCCCTCACTCTTCTGCTTCAACATTTTGCAATGTTGAAACAAAATAATCTTTTTAGAAAAACTTTAATAGGCAGCAGGTAATCAGAAGGTAAACATCTAAATTTTCCCACCTAATCTCATTCCCACTCAACTTCTCTGCCTGGAAATTTTATTCCAATGATTAACATGTGGGAGGAAGGGGCTGGCCCAGTGGCACAGCAAGTAAATTCACGCACTCCACTGCAGCAGCCTGGGGTCTGCAGGTTCGGATCCCGGGCGCGGACCAAAGCACCGCTTGTCAAGCCATGCTGCGGTGGCATCCCATGTAAAGTAGAGGAAGATGGGCAGGAATGTTAGCCCAGGGCCAATCTTCCTCAGCAAAAAGAGGAGGATTGGCAACAGATGTTAGCTCAGGGCTAGTCTTCCTCACCGGAAAAAAAAAAAAAGATGTGGGAGAAAAATAAGGACAAACTTGTCTTCTTAACAGTTAACTTTCAGAATTTACATTAGAAAGGAAATAAATTCTGGACCCTACTCCTGGAACCATGCAAAACTCTGGTCTGGGTTAAAAACAGGACCTTAGAAATGCCTCAAATACTAGTTCTTTATTTATTGGTTGTAACCTGTTTCCTCAGCAGTAAAAAAAACTCTGTGGAATGGGAATGTTGGCTATGTGAAAACTCCCAATATCTAGTCTCCACCCTAAAAGCCTCACCCTTATCATCGGTAGGCGCATACCTCATCATTCAGGAACAGTTAATTACCAAATGAAGCATGCTGGGGATTAACCAGTTTGCAAATCCACTACTTCACAGCTCCAAACTAAATTATGTGTTTTGCAAAACCACTCTACTAACTAGACATAGCAAAAGTATTACTGATTCTAAAGTCAGCTCTGCTCTAATAATTTCAGCAAGCTATTTATAGGTGTTTCTGTTTTTGTGTTTTTTAAATCTACTCTAAATTTAAACCTGCTCCTCATTTTCAGAAGCTGAAATTAGCATAAAGTTAAATACAGGAAAAATACACACTAATGAGACAAGCCACTCCTACTCAGTTCTTGCAAAAGGCTAAAAGAATAAGTTTCCCAGATAGCTCGAATTCTATTTCAATCATACTTCCCTGAAAAAAGTGTTCTTTCTTCCATGGGTAAGGTCAGTTGTAAATTTCAATAAGAAGTGTAAGAATTCAACTCTTTTTACTGACAATGACCAAGTTAATACCAATTTTAGAGCATGTCAGTCATTTCAGATATAATTCTAACGACAATCCCTTTTAACTAACACTTTTAGGTAATATTAAAACGACTAAATCTCAAAACATGGAATAAAAGCTCTCAACTTTACATTTTAACTGTTCTAGGTAAAACATTTGTTAAATGTAGACAAATATTTTTCTTAGGTTAAGTGTTTTAAGTGGATATGTATGCAAGTGAGAAATGGTGTATGATCTATCGCCACGGTCACTTCCGGACTTCTCCCACCAGGGGTCAGGTCTAAGCCCATTCGCCAAGTTATTGATTAGCAATGGTTTCTGTTGAAACAGGGGGTGGCAGGAAGTAAGGTCATGTGTAATGCCATTGTATGTGTAATGCCATTGTCGTAGCTCTAGCTATAGTTCTGTTTTCTACTGGGCCTGCCAGAAAGAAAGCAACTAAAAATAAATATTTTAAAAACGTAAATCCTAGGAGAATGCAAGATAAGTTCAAAGAGACCTCACCTGATGTTCCACAGGTTGCCTCACTCACCTGGTGGACTCTTTTGAAGACAGTCCCCTCCACACCTCAGTTCCCTCAGCCCTCTCTTCCAATACAGACATTTCTCTTCCCTCTTGGCTCTCTCTCCACGCAAAGCCGCCGCCTTCGGCTCCCCAGATCCCCTCTAGGGCCCGCCCTCCTCTCAGGTGCCCGTCTAGGTCCACTACACCCCCTCCGGCTCGCAGAGGCCGGCCCCTAACCCCAGGACCCGCAACCACTGCCGGACGCCCCCCACCCATCACCCAGACTTCGCACCCTCCACCCTCCCGCTCCAGCCCGCGCCTCCGGCCTTGGCGGCGCCCGCAACACACCCCAGCACCGCCTCGCAACACGCCCCCCGCCCGCGGGCCCCTTACCGCACATGATGCAGGAGGCGCGGTCCACAGGACGAGCGGCGAGCGGCTGGCGAGGTCGGGAGCGTACACCGAGCCTGTGGGGCGATCGGCGGGCTTGCGGGAAAAGGGGGCGCCGACACGACTCCCTCGGGGATGCGATGGCCGAGGAATCCACAGCCTTCTCGGCCTCCCGGGCTCGCCAGCAACTGCCGCCGGGCCCCGCCCCTCAGCGCGCATCGCGCCGCCGCCGCCGCCGCCCGCAGGTCCCATTGGGCAGTGCCCGCGCCGCTCACGCTCAGATCCCGCCTCCCCGCGCCGCCCCGCCCCCAAGCCCACGCAGGCGCTGGCCTGCTGGCTGCGGAGACGTGGCACCGGCTCGTGGCCGCATCCGCTTGAGGTTCCTGGAGCCGCCCGGCCCTCGGGCGAGCAGCGGGAGGGACCGCGCCGTGAGGGAGGAAGAAACTCGGTGGCTGGCAGGGAATGACGGAAAAATAAGGAAAGAGAAGGATGGAATTGTTAGCAAAGCAAATAGCATTGGGGAGCGCGCCTAGTGCAGTCCAGGGCCCCAGGCGCCGGTACCCCACGAGGCGGGGAAAGAGGAGGAGGAAAACAGGAGGCCTAAAAAGGGGATCCTGGGGGACAAACAGACAACTCAGGGTGGAAAAGGGACATAAGGCTGATGAAAAATTGCAAAAGGATTGAGTGAGGTGAGGGGAAAGAGGTCCCAAAATTCTGACTGCAAAGCGCCATTCAGGTTTGGCCAGTCTTTCTGGTGGCAGGCAATTCAGTTCCCGACTTAAGCTGTGTGTAATATGCTTGGCCTCTAAAAGCCTTCCGCACCCCATCCCCACCCCCATCCGTTGCCTCCTTGACCCTCGGTTTTTTGCAGAGGGGGAGGGGTAGATTGTAAGGCTCAAGTATCCCACACTATGCGCCTGGCCTTAAACTGCTGGCCCGGATTTCTGATGGCCCACCAGAGAGGACGGTAGGGAAAACCTATTTTGTCTCCCCAAACAGACTTAAGGACATACATTAGCCTCTCATTCTTTGAGCTGCCCCCTTTAAAGCAATATGCTTCGATATTTTATGATTTTTTGTGTATTTTCCTACTAGGCTATTAGTTTTTTGAGGCTAGAACAAGTCTTTGCATACCAAACCCCTAGTATAAACCCTAGCACAAAGTAAGGGATCAAAAATGTTTTTGAATGAGTAAAAAAAAGCCATATGTTCTTAGGAGAATTGACTTTCTATGGCTGGTTATATTTGATCAAGTGAGCAAAGGATTTTTCACTTTTTCATAGAGTGAAAAAAATGCCTTTTTATCAAACTGGCCTCAGAGAGGCCGGAAAATGTCACATTTAACTAATAAAAGTATTTCTCACCTGAAAGCTCTTTAATATTTCAGGCCCTAAAACATGTCCCTAAATCACCCAGAGCAAAGTTAAAGAGCTGTTAATAGACAACACATTTCTTAATTCCAGAGGCAAAAGGCTCTGTGGATGTACATCTTAGCCTCATCTAAGAGGTTCTGGTAAGACCTCAATGATATTGCCAAGGAGTCAAAGTATGATTCCAATGTTTGAACAACACCTTTGTGCACTGTCGGTGAACCTGTCAATGCCACAGAGAGAATGCCAGCAGCATCACCAAAGTCTTCATGCTGAAACTAATAATCTTTGAACTCCTTGCTTTCTTCTGCTGCTTGTTACTCTATCATAACTATCAGCTTGTCTTATCCATCTCCAATCTACAGCCATTTTGGGAGGGGCTTATGCACAAGTTGAAAGGAAGAAACGTTGAAGGCCAATATTTTCCCAGCCCAACTGCAAGCAACCTCACTAACCCACTGCAACAAAGAGCCCTTTGTAACCATGTGCCAGTCAAGACACTAATACAGAAGAACTTTGTCTGACCCCCATCTATAAGGAGCTTTGCCTTAGCTGGACATTGGGGACTAAGGGCTGGAGGAGAAAATAAATGGTCTATGAAAGAAAGGGGACATCTGGGTCTACTTGAAACATCTGAAGAAATGGAAAGGATTTTCTCTCCTGATCAAAGTTCTGAACTAACTGAACTAAAAAAAAAGTGATGGTAAGAGGATGTCATTCATCACCTCTTATGTAAGTGCATTTCCCTGTTCACAATTAGTCCTGTCAAATCCGATGGCTCTCAGCCTTCTCTTTGCCATGCAGCTTGATGGAAGGCCATCAGGGCTTCCAGTTGCCATTTCTAAAGAAATGTAGAATCATAATTGAAATAGCTTTATCAGATTTTTAAATGTCCCGTTTGTGATTTTTTTTTATCACTTACCTGAATTCCAAAAATAAATAGCAATAAAATTATTAAAATTAAAAAAGGCCTGGGGCTTGCCCAGTGTCTTAGTGATTGAGTTCCCGCACTCCGCTTCAGCGGCCCCAGGGTTCATGGGTTCAGATCCCAGGCGCAGACCAACGCGCTGCTTACCAAGCCACGCTGTGGCAGGCGTCCCACATATAAAGTAGAGGAAGATGGGCAGGGATGTTAGCCCAGGGCCAGTCTTCCTCAGCAAAAAGAGGAGGATTGGCAACAGATGTTAGCTCAGGGCTGGTCTTCCTCATCAAAAAAAAAAAGATCTGGGTACAAACTTCCACTTATAAAATAAGTCCTAGGGATGTAATGTACAGGATGGTGGCTATAGTTAATAATACTGTATTGTATATTTGTAAGTTGCTAAGAGAGTAGATCTGAAAAGTTTTCATCCCAAGAAAAAAATATTTATAACTGTGTAGTGATAGATGTTAACTAGGCTTATTGTGGTGATCATTTTGCAGTTATATATGTCTACCAAGTCATTATGCTGTACATCTTGAACTAATATGTTATATGTCAATTATATCTCAATTTAAAAAGGCCTATGCATAATAAGAATGTGGGAGTGGGAGGAGTTGGTCCCACTTTTTAGGGAGTTTGTGGAGAAATGTACCACAGTGGACAGAGAAGATGGTGGCAGGTATCAAAGGGAAAAAAAGCAGGTTGAGCCACTAAGGCCTCTGAGAAGAAATGAACACAAGAATAAAAGGCACCAGTCAAGACCTCAGAAACGCTCCTTAAGTGAATTCCTTTGGTTCCACCACTACCCCAATTCATCCTATACACCTTCACACAAAAGTGACCTTTCAAAAACATAAATCTGATCCTGCTTCTCCCTGCTTCCAAGTCAGTGAGCACCCTTCACTTGTAGGATTAAGTCCAGACTCCTGTGCACAAATACAGTTATTCAGGAATTCATTTCTACCAGTTTTATCAGCATCATCTCCCACCAGTCTATTCAAGTATCTTATGGTCTAGCTATACTGAACTACTGCCAGTTCCCTAAAAAAGAATACCATCTCAAACTTTTGCATCTTTACATTTGCCCCTTTTTGAAAGGAAACATTAAAAAGGGAACCAGTTGTTAAATAATTAGGGCTTGACTATAAAGTACTAGATAGTCACTCACAAAATGGGATTATAAGGGGACAAGAAGGTTCCCTCGTCCAAAATTAAGTCCACACCTTACCTATCACCTTGCCTAAACTTCACCTGATGCACATATTTAATGCAGAACACATCCCCCTCCCCCAGGGGATCTACATTAAGTCATTATCATCTATTAACACTTTAGAATGAAACTATTTGTAGGACTACTTTTCGTTTGGATACCAAGTGTGAAAAGTTCACTGAGGAAATGCAAGTTTTCATGGGGCTAAAGATAATTCTGAAATCAGGATGAAGGCAGACCTGGACAGATTACCTTGGTTGATGACACTAGGCAAGAAAGGGACAATATAAAGGCATGTGGAATTGAGTATGGAGTGGGGAAAGGAGGTCAAGATATGAAAAAAGGAATCAGAAATAAGTTGGTGATGAAAGCAAACTTTACCCACTGTAATGGTTAATTTTATGTGTCAACTTGGCTAAGCCACAGTGCCCAGATATTTGGTCAAACATTATTCTAGATGTTTCTGTGAGGGTGCTTTTGGATGAGATCAACATTTACAGTGGTGGACTTTGAGTAAAGCACATTGCCTTCCATAATGTAGGTGGGCCTCATTCAATCAGCTGAAGGCCTGAAAAGAACAAAAGACTGACCTCCCCAGAGCAAGAAGAAATTTGCCAGTAGAACTGGACTTGGACCACACCACCAGCTCTTCCTTGTGTCTGCAGCCTGACAGCCCACCCTGCAGATTTTGGACTCACCAGCCTCCATGATTGCATGAGCCAATTCCTCAAAATAAATCTCAGTCTTACTCTTTCTCTATCTCATTCTCACTCTCTCTATCCTATTATATGCATATATATATACACACAAATATATGTATGTATGTACACATATGTGTGTGTGTATATATATACACACACACACATATATATATATATACTACTAGTTTTGTTTCTCTGAAGAACCCTAATACCTCCACCTAATGTTGATTTTATTGATTTCCTCAATGTTGAATGTATGGATTTGTTTTAAATTTCTAGAGGATAGAGCTTTCAATTACAAGTAATAGAAATCCACTCAAACTAGCTGAAGAAGGGGAGTTATTGGCTAATGTAATTGGAAAAGATAGAGAACCAAACAGCTTCAGGTATATCTATATCCAGGGACACAAACAATGTTATCAGAACTCTTTGATTCTCTCTCTGACCTCATGGACAGGGAAATGACCCTCAAACAGCTTTAGAATCACATATTTACAGTTCGCAGTCCAAGAGGACAAAGGCTTTTCCTCCATCCTCACGTTTTATATTCTAGGCACTGATTCCGATCAGTCCAGTGTGAGTCATATGCCCCACTCCTGTGGCAGAGGGCAGGCCACTGTGATTGGATAGTTCCTCCAGAGCTACATACAGTAAGCAAGAGGTGGCAGTTCTTCAAAGGTAGAGGAAGGTGTTGCTAAAAGAATGAAGAAGGGACACCAAAAGATGTCGACTACATCAGTTGAACGTGACCTTGACTGCCTCACCAAGAGACCTCAGGCTTCAGAACAAATGATGCTGACTCCAGCTGGAATTAACACTCCCCAATACTCCTCCCTGGGGTGGCTCCAAATTTTCCCAGTAGGCAGAACCTGGGGCAGAGTTTTCTAGCTTTGCTCGTAAGAAACTCATTCTATTGCCAAGAAATTGTCAACAAATTGGTAACCATGAGGTTAACTGGTCCTATCTATTTCTGTCCTGTAGGATATGACTGAAGCCAGAATAGAGGTGGATCATTCAGGGAGCTGCCTAAGGTGACAGAAAAAATACTAATTTCTAGAGTTTCTTTCAGGGAATACAGAAGTCACGTCTGCATAGCCTGCAAGCACCCTGTGGAGTTATCACTGATATTTCTGGTGTGGGGAAATGGGGTATAAGGCTGAGGTTTCCCAAAGGAGGTGAATTCCCACTGGACTAGAGAGCAGCTAGTTTTATATTCCTGCATAAAAAATGGACACACATGCACTGCTTTGGCCCATTATGGTCTGGAGCAAGCAAAAGACGGAAAAGACTTTTGCCCACTAGAAAGCAGCACCTATGAAGACAAAGAGTGCTTCTCTCCTCCCTCAGGTAGGAATACTCAGGAGGGGTATGTGGGTCCAATTCCCTTAAGGCAAAATAGTATAGTAGCAACGTGCATAAGGTCTGCAACCAGAATGCCAGGGCTCATGTTCCTGACTTTTCCACTTAAGTTGTATGTCAATAGAATATGTACTTCTCCTCCCTGTGCCTCATGGGGACAATAGTTACCAATCTCATAGGATTTAATGACTTCATAAATGTAAGGTGCTTAGAATAGTATTTGTTACATAGTGAATGCTCAATGAAAGTTTGCTATTTTTATATATTTTGCTCTTTATCATTCTGTATAGGGCTTCATCCTAATTTTGGTTAGTAAAAAATCCTCCGAGTGCTTGGCTTACTCTTGGCCAATAATCTTAATTTCAAATACCTATTGAAATATCCCTTACTTACAGTGTTTTCAAGAATACTTCATGTAAAAAGATCTTATACATTTTGGGGGATTAATTGAATGATTACTTTCTTTCTTTGGGGCTATCTCAGGGGAAATTAAGTATAATTTGTTTATTCAAAAATAAATACTTCCTGATTAAACTACACCTTCTAAATTAATCTTTGATTGAAAAAGTGGCTCAATTAATTAAGAATGTTAATTTGTTTTCATTTTAAGATCAACATTTGGTACTGACTGCCACAAATTTAAAAAGCAGTAAAATTATTTACCAAGTCCTCCATAATTTACCAGGCTCTTTGTCTATTAGAATGCAATCAGATTCAAGTGACAGAATACCTAACAACAGTAGTTATTAACAAGAAAACCTTTTATCTCACAAAATACTTTGAAAATGGGTGGTTCCCTGGCTGGTTCAAAGGTCAATAATGTCCTCCAGAATCCAGGACCTTTTTTCCTTCCTCTTTGCCATTCTCAGTGGACTGGCTTTTCAGGATTACAAGTTGACTGTCACAGCCTTGGACACTGAGTCTTCATTCTACAGTGTACTAAGCAGGAAGAAAAGGAATGGATAGGACAAGAGCCTTAATTACATAGATTAACAGTCTATTAGGGAAGAAAATCTTTCCAGAACTCATCAATAGACTTTCTCTTAAAGCTTATTGGCCAGAGCTGGGTCATATGTCCACACCTAGACTAATGACTGGCAAAGAGAAAAGGAGTTAAAATGACTGAGTTAGACTAGTTACAATTTATCCCCTGGGATTGAGATGGGACCTACCTTCCCTGGGCATATTGCAACCAAATGATAACTGAGAGGGCTTCTCTCAGTTAAGAAGCAGGGGTGTATGTTGGGAGGCAACCAAGAGTTTCTGCAGCACTCTCCATACTGCCCACTGCCTGCTTCTCACCATTTCCAGCTAAGCACTTCCCCTTCACACTCAAGCCATACCTAGCTTCTTGCAGTTCCCAAACATACTTCAGTTTCCAGATTCTGATTACATTGCTTTGTATGCCTAGAATGTTCTTCCCCACCTTTCATCATTCTTCATAGCTGCTCCCTTTTGTAGAAAATCTTTCCAATACCTTGGCCTCACAGTTGCATGATTTCCTTTCTTCCAATAATCTAATCCACCACCCACCTCAGCCACTTATTTCATGGCCATCCCAAGACTTGCCATTAACTGCATCTCTTCCACAATCTCAAGTTCCTATAGCTTCAGCTAAAAGGCGAGTTAATGTGCCTAGCTCATAAAGCAATTCCCAGAGTCTAACCCGAATTCATCTGTAACAGCTCAGGGAACAAATTCTCCAACCCCACTGTCTGGTTCTATGAACCAAAAGAAAAAAATAAAAACTTCAATTCCCAGCATTCACAATTGCTGGAGTTCTTCCTGTTTCCATCCCTATCTTAATCTCTGTACTTTGAAGGACCAGAATTCCAGAGATGCAATGTACTTTCCTTTCCTACTGTTGTCTATAAACTGTTGTCTCTGAATTACCATAGAAAAGTGAGAGAGAAGATAACATGCTATTTGGGCTATCTGAAAAAGCAGTAACCCCTAGTAGAAAGATAACTGTCCAAATTTCTGGCATGCCACAGATTATAGATTTCTGAGTCAGGAGAAGCCAGTGGAAGAAGGACCAAAGTAGTTTCTCATCTTCTTTTCAGAGAGATTCTGCTTCATAAAGTAAAGCCTGAGCATGCTAAGGCAGTTCTTCTCAATTCGGCCTGCTCTGTCTTATAATCAATGGAAATTTTGTCTACATTCTGGAACATTCTGCTTATCAGTTTTCAGCATTCTGATTTTTCTTTTTTTTTTTTATCTTTTAGTGAGACGTTACGTGCTACTACATTGGGGGCTACTAGCCAGATACCATTTTTAAATGAGAATTGTTTGGTTTTTTTTTAAACAAGGTAAAAATTCAGTAAAAATAGTTTCAAACATCTCACAGAAAGCTAAGCCATTTTAGAATATTTTAAAAAGCAGTCTCCCTATTTACTTCTGCAAAAAAAAGTAAATAAATTAGACCGAGAAAAATGTATTTTAAACTGCTTCACACATTATGCAGAGAAGGAACCATGAGATATGAAGAACGAAAATAAAAATATCCCTGGATAAAATCCACGTGTACAGAAGATGATTCAGGATGTTATAAATAACTCAGATGAGGTAAAGCAAACATGCAATATTTATGTATCATTCTCTGAAGAAAGGGTATATTTTATTAATCCTCAAGTTTCTTAGCAGATTAATAATAAAAGCTTGGTATATATTATCAACAAGTCCAAGTGCTGGGCCCAAAGAAAACTCAAATTATTTTAAGGTGAGTTTGCTTCTTTTTCATCTGATTCATCATCCATAACCTAAAAACAAAAAACAAAAATAATTTAAGAATTAAGAAAAGGATTCGAAATTGCTATTTCCTGATTTTAATATTACTTGCTTCCCTGAAATACTCTACTCTATAACAATGTATGTCAATCCAATAAGAATAAATCTATCAATAGCCCCCAAAGCACAAAGTTTGCATCATAACTTGGTATCCTAACAACATGAAAGCAAACTGAATATTAGCAAATTAATTAAAGCACTGGTCTCTTTTCCATGTCCCAAAAGAGGCTTCCAATAGCAGAGTCTCAGCAAGACAGAGAAGACTATAATGATTAACTAGTATTTCCTAGCCATAAGACTAATGTAACTGACTTTTTTTGGTTTTTTAAAAAAGCATCTTATTTACTTAAATATATTCTGGGGGGCTATACCAAACTGTTATTGTAAAATTATATATTAGAAAAATGAATCTCTAAAAAAAGTAAAGAAACAAAATGTCACACTAACAACTAAGTATTTTGGTCCTACTCAGATAAAAATTCATTTTAAACCTTAGAAAAACATGAAGACTTTCATTTCTAATAAGTGAAGGAAAATACTCATGAATACTTGAAGAAAAGTGAAAGGATTAATATCTTTTCATGAGTTGATATATTACTCAGATAATAAAGATCAATGCCTTTGGAAAGGAAAAGAGCTACATAAGCCTAGGAATTTTTTTTTCTCTCCACCACAACTACTACAATTAAATGCTAATTCAAGTTTATAATCTGACTGCCAGTTCATCACCCCACCCTGGACAAGTGAATAAAAATGTTCCTCTGTTAACGCACCAAAGAGTCAACGAATGTTATTTTTTAAAAAGGCATATGGAGGATAATAGAATAAAAATAAGTTTCTTTAAAAAAATCTAAATGAACCTGGTTCTGATGTGAGACAATCAATGGAAAAACAATTCTCTTATAGTTTCTCTTTTGGGTTGAGGAAAAAACAGATATTTACTTCCAAGGAACTGATATTTTATATTGAATCTCAGCAACACCCAATCCAAAGAATTTTGTCAATCAACTCCTATTTTAGGCAAAATATTCCTAAATTTGGAATATTTCCAAACACTTATTTAATACAAACTATGTATAGAACATATATAACACATAGAGCTAAGTGTTGCAGAACACAAAGACCCAGATATGATTACAGGTCTCTCAAGGAACTTACTCATAAACATAAGGCTGAAACAGACACACAGAAAGAGGCTTTGGACCAAAGTAGAGCTCAATGCCAAGCGCAGGACTGATAAGGACTTCAAAGAGGAAACGGCATGTATTGTACCAAAAGGACAGATTTTAATACTACGCAGAGACGAGTAATTCTCAAAGGAGCTGAGAAGAGATGCCTTCTCCTTAGAGGCACAGGTTACCAGAAGAGTTTCTTCAAATTTCTAATTTCCACATACTCTTTCCCTCCTTGAGAATCTCTCTCCATAAGGACATGCCTCTTGGTTGAGAATCACTGCAGTGAGGGTGACCATTACTGCTGAGAAGGTGCTTTGCTTTATTCCTTAGGTATCTTGGGGCAGAAAAAATTTTGACATCAGGTGATAGGTAAAGCTCTATAACTCTACTCAACACTGTTTTACTGCATAACAAAATATGATTTCTCAATAAGCTTCTTGCCTGCACGTTTAAGAACAAGAAGTGGATAAATACGATGTAGTGGAGCTCTTCCACTAAAGACTTCTATATCTCATCAATAAAATTCCTGATGTTTTGAATCCCCTTTACATAATTTTTCTACAATCAAAGCAGCAGTATGCCCTCTGAGTCTCAATTTCCTATGTACAAAATGGAAATGACTTAGTAACACTACTAGTAGTGATACTACTTAATACGCTGTGTTGTTAGAAGATTAAATGAGGTAATATTTGTAAAAGTGCCTCGCACATAGTAGGTATTCATAACACTAAAGTTAATTCTAAAATAAGGGGTCTTCAAGTCTGATAACAATTGCAACACAAAGATCCAGCCCTTGAAGAAAATGTCAGGTCATGAATTTCTTTTCTTTTCAAATATTTATTTTACTATTAAATCTGAACTGTCATACAATATTGGTATACCTGTTCTACACCTTCTACTTCTGGAATATAAAATTGCAGCATGTTCTGAATTCCATTTTTCAGAGTAATGATTGAACTGGGGCAGCTGGTACAAGAACCTTGGAGTTTCAGCTGTACAATGCCATCTTCAAAGCCTTTATAGATTACATCTCCTCCATCTTCCTGCACAGTTGGCCTGTGATCATGGAATATTTGTGATATATTTAAAAGAACAGACGTTTTTGTTGAAAAAATTTAATACAACCCAGAGCTTAGATTTTATATTGGTAAAATTCACAAAGTTAGAGCTACTTTTACAATAGAGAACAATAATGATGGCTAGTCTCATTTATAATTTTTTTTTACTTTCAGATAAAATGCCAAAATTCATTCATACAAATATTTGCTTGACTTATTACATTGTAATCTTGCTTATTAATAATCTTTTTTCAGAATTTAAGATTTCAAATGTCCTTTTTTTTTTGCTGAGAAAGATTAGCCCTGAGCTAACATATGCTGCCAATCTTCCTCTTTTTGTACATGAGCTGCCACCACAGCATGGCAACTGAAAGACAAGTAGTGTAGGCCCACGCCTAGGAACCAAACCTGGGCTGCCGAAGCGGAGCACACCAAACTTAAACCACTAGGCCACTGGGGCTGACCCAAGATTTTAAATTTCCTAATAATTAGTGATTACCTAAGATATACTCATTCATTTCTTATGGGTGAACAGAGGGAGACTGACACATGCTGGGGGTTTTTTTTCAGGTAAACTTTTCATTAAAATATAATATTATTACAGAAAAATCCATAAATCATGGATGATCAATTCAATGAATTTTCACAATGTGAACACACATTTGTCTCAGACCAAGAAATAGAACTAGCACCCCAGAAGTCCCTTTTGTGCTTCCTTCTGATCACTCCTCCCAACCAAAGGTAACCATTATCATAACTGCTAACACCACTGATTAGTTTTGTGTGTTTTTTAACTTTATAATTTATAAATATAAATTCCATTTAGAAAACATACATTATTTATTCTTTGGTATCTGGCTCCTTTTGCTCTTTGCGAGATTCATCCACATGTTGCATGTAGTACTAGTTCATTCAATCTCACTGCTTCATAGTATTCCATTAAGTGAATATGCCAGAATTTATCCATTCTCTTGTTGATGGACATTTGAGTTAGTATGAGTCTTTGGCTTTTACAAATAGTATAGCTATGAAGACTCTTGCTTTGGTATACATATACATTACTACTGGGAATACACCTGAGAGTGGAATTGCTGGATCAAGAATATGCCTATGTTCAGATTTAGTAGATCCTTTACTGCCAAATAGTTTTCCAAAGTTACATAAACTTACATCCCCACTAGCAGTAAATGAGAGTTCTTGTTGCTCCACATCCTCTCCAACAATTGATGTTGTCAGTCTTAATGATTTTAACCATTCTAATGGATTGGCAGTAATAGTTCATTGTAGTTTTAATTTGAACATTGATAATGACTAATGAGGTTGACCACTTTTTCATATTTAGTGGCCATTTGGTTATTATCTTTTGTGAACTCCTGCTCCAGTGCTTTTATGAAGAGACTGCTCCAGTCTCTATTTGATTATCTTTTTCTTAATAATTTGTAGGCGTTTTAAAATATATCCTGTCATATATGTATTATAAATATCTTCTACTTTGTGCTTTGCTTCTTCCCTGTAACTGGTGTTTTTTTGATGAAGAGGAAGTCATAATTTTATTGTAGTCCAATTTATATGTACTTTCCTTGATTTTTCTTGTTTCCTGTCGAAAAAAATATTTGCCTACCCAAAGGTCATGCAGATACTCTCCTATTTTAAATTTCCTTTGTGATTTCTTTGTTGACCATGGATCTTTTTGAAGAGCATTGTTTAGTTTCCAAACATATGAAGATTTTTTAGTTTTCTGTTAGTAATTGATGTCTAGCTTAATCCCACTGTAGAAAACAATATTCTCAAAGATTTTGATCCTTGAAATTTGTTCAAAGTTTCTTTATGATTCAGAATATGGTCTATTTTAGTATATGTTCCACGTAAACTTGAAAAGAATAAATATTTTGTTCTTGTTGGGTGCAATGTTCTACCTATGTTAATTTAGTCAAGTTTGTTAATCATGTGTATAAAACTCTCATATCTTAACTGATCATTGAGGGCCAGCCCGGTGGCGTAGCGCTTAAGTTCACACACTCTGCTTCAGTGGCCTGGGGTTCACAGGTTCGGATTCCAGGCGCAGACCAACGCACCACTTGTCAAGCCATGCTGTGGCAGCGTCCCATATAAAGTAGAGGAAGACAGGCATGGATGTTAGCCCAGGGCCAATCTTCCTCAGCAAAAAGAGGAGGATTAGCAACAGATGTTAGCTCAGGGCTAGTCTTCCTCACAAAAAAAAAAAAAAAACCTCACTATTTTATGTGCTTGCTTTATTTGTTATTGAGAGAGAGATGTGTTAGTCTCCCACTATGATTGTGGATTATTCTCCTAGTTCTGTCAAATACTCTTCATTTATTTTGAAGCTGTTATTAGATACATATAAGTTTAAAATTAGTGTATATTCCTTTCATTATTATGAAGGATTTCTCTTTATCGCTAGTAGTGTCTTTAGCTATAAAGTACATTTTGTCTGATATCCATATAACTACATCAGCTTTCTCTTATTCATTCTTTTCATGCTATATATTTCTCCATCTTTTTACTTTCAGTCCTCCTGTGTCCTTATATTCAAGGTGTATATCTCATATAAGCAGCATATAAATGGTTTTGTTTTTTTATAACCAGTCTGACAATCTTACTTTTTGTTAATCAACCTACATACATTAAAATATAACTACTAACATATTTGGGTTTATATTACCATCTTACTATTTTGCATTATTTTGGACCTTTTTTATTATTTTATTTTTCTCCTCTATTGGTTTGTTGGTTATATGGTTTTTACTGTTCATTTGGTGTTTACCCTACAAGATGCTTACTTGGTTTCTTAATCTCTAATATAAATTAGTACTTTTATCAAGTCCCAGCTAATGCCAAGACTGCAGAACACTTCCTCTTAAACTCACCACCTGTTATATTTTTGTCATGCATTTTAATTCTAGATATATTAAAAACCCTACAGGACATTATAAGACCTTTTTGTCATGTACTATATGTCTCTCATGCTTTCTCCTGTATTTTCCATTCTCTTTTCTGTGCTTCAATCTGGATATTTTCTACTGACCTATATTTCAGTACACTAATCTCTCTTCAACAATGTCTAATGTGGTGTTCAACTAATCTAATGAGTTCTTAAGTTTAATTATTATATTTTTTAGTTCCAGAATTACTATTTCTTTTTCTTATAGATTCCAGTTCTCTGATGAAATTCTTCACCCTGTTTTCTATTTTCTTGAACATGTTAATCACAGGTATTTTAAAGGCCATATGTGATAACATCTAGGTTACCCATGGATCTGTTTTATTTTCTCTTGGTCCAGTTTCTAGGTATGCCCATAGTTTGTGACTGAATGATGGTCAATGTGTATGAAAAACTGAAGTGACCTGGGATTATATTACATCAGAAAGGATTCATCCTATCTTCTGGCAGCAGTTCAATCCACTGGGAAATTAAGGTCACTCAATACTGGACTACAGTTTTATAAGGCTTGGTCTACCTCTGGTTTGCCGCCATTTCAAGGGTATAGTCCTCTAGGGAGCCCAACTGAGAGCCTGCATGTTTCTTGAGGTCCTACCTTCCTTGACAGATCCTAAATTCCAATTTTTGTCACCCCTAGCACCATAAAACTACCAAAACTCTATTCAGCTTTCCACTTCTTTTTGTTTGACTTCTTAGTCAGTTCCCCTACACAGCTAAGAATAAGCAAGTACCTTGTGGGGAGAACCTCTGTAATGTTAGGCTTACTTTTTAACTTCTCTTCTCTCTGGTATCTCGACCCTATAAGTCAAAGTTTCATTGATAACCCAGAATTTTAATTTTTGTCTTCCCATCTCAACAAATTTGCTAAAAGCTAAATGCTTTCTGATTCTTAGCAGCTACCCTCTGCACAGCTTCTCACACTCTAGCCTCTCACGAAGAATCAGCAAATGCCCCAAGGGAAAGCCTCAGTGTGCTTCCCTCCCCTACAGGATCTTGTTTGCTTTGGCAGCTATCTAATGCCTTCAAACAGATTTTTTTATTACATTTTATCTAGCCTTTCTGCGAGCTCTCAGCAGAACCACTGGACTGCTACAAGCAAAAGTGGAAGCCTGTGGTTCTCTACTCATTTAAATTTATTCTTTATGGGCAAGAGCCTGGAAACAGGTAATCCTTCCTAGCTCACAATCCTCCCAACACCAAGTCACCTTTTCTTTCTAAGAAATTTGGTATTATAAAAATATCAAACCCAAATAGTGACTGTGAAAGATAAATTCCTTCATTGGCTATGTTTACATAGATTGAGTGTTTTAAAATTTTGAGTGAATATAGAGGATATACAGGCTTTAAATTCAATTGTCATGGTTACCTATCATGGTTTACCTTAACTTATACTTATTTTGGAACTCTACTATAATCTCATAGACAACCAAAAGTATACTGCTATAATGAAAACTGGCTCTGCAATATATCTGATCTCAGGTAAAAAGATGAGCACATACCGTATTCTAGTATCTAACAATTCCTTAATCATTGCCACGACTTCATCATCTTCTTCAGATCCTAGAAACAGTTACAAATAAAACATATCAATAGCAGAAATTTTCTATCCATGCAAGTACAAGTATTAAAACACGATTTTAACTTAATGTCTCATTAAAAAAATAAAAGCATAGAACATGTAATTTGGTATGGTGATATAAGTGGTTTTGGGGTAATGGAAAGATCATTCAATTCTCTGAAGAAAAATTAAGAAGCATTGATCAACTCAACATTTGGTGATAAAGGTGAATATACTGAAATACTTGATCTACTAATGATGTTAGGGTTTGAATTTTTTGGCCAATAAATTCGTAAACTTTCATCATTCTCTAGGATTGAATTTTGATGGAAACTTTGAGACAAAAGGCACATCTACTTTGTAAGTTAAGTTACATTTTCAATTTCTCAATTTAGTGGTTTTCAAAATGACAATCATACTAAATAGAGATATAAGCCTTTTGGAAATTTCCAAAAAGTCCTATAATTCTGAGCAAAAAGTTGGTTTTTTCATTTTGTTTCATTTTTGTTTTTCTTTTACTCTGTAAGGTTGTATACTGATGTTCACCAATGCCTTTTTTTGCATTTAAAATTTTTTTTTGAGAAATTTATTTACCTTTGGGAAAACTATAAATGCAGATAATTCAAATTACATTATAACCAACACTAGAGTTCTGGCAACAACATAACAACTATTAGCATTAAATTATATTAACTTTGAGTCTTTTTAAATAAAAGAAATAAAATATAATAAAGCTAAAATTCTCTTACATCAGCAAACCTAAGTTCCATTCCCTACCATCACTTCTATAGGCAACCACTATCATGAGTGTAGTGTATATCCTTCTAGTACACATTTACATTTACATGTGTACATTTACACAGATAAGATCACACTGTATACACTGTTCTATACCTTGCTTTTTCCTATTTGATATAGCTTAAAAGTCTTTCCATATCAGCATATACAGATTTGCCTCAATTTTTAAAATAAGGGCATAGTAATTTTTGTATGGAGTTGTCTTCATTTAACTAGTTTCTTGATTATTTCAGTTTTTTCCAATTTGCTGCTATTTCTAACAATCCTGCAGCATACGTGCTTGTGTAAAGTATGTATCAGTGTACTTCTGCAAATATATCTATGAGATAAATTCCTAGTGGTGGGATAGTTGGGTCAGCAGGCTTGTGTATTTTTTAATTTTGAAAGATGTAGTCAAATGGCTCTCAAAACATTATATAAATTTTACATATTTCATGTTTCATATATTATTTAAAATTTGCATAAAAGGTATATATATGTAAGACTATGTAAATAAACATACTCTTTAATTTTCTTTTATCACTTAATATTTTCTTTTATATCTTTTCACTTTGATATCTCCCAATCTAGTTCATTCCTTTTAACTGCTGCTATATTTTTAAAATATTTCAATGAACACGCTTCCATGTATTGTCTTCTGTACATTTATAAGACTCATTTAAAGTATATATCTACAAGTGGAACTGTATCACGTAAAGGTGATTATACAATTGTGTGTGTGTGTGTATATATGTATTCACGTATACACACACACACACATCTTTATGATACTGGAGAAAGGCAAAACATCATCAAGTACAAATATAATAGTCACAGCTAATACTTGACTTCCGTGTGCAGTTACTCTTCCAAGTGCTTTCCTCAAAATAACTTATCAAAACAAGGTACAAAAAGCACAAACCACAAAGGAAAAGATGAATATATGTGACTATATTAAAAAGAAAAACTTATGTGCTTGCTTTGGCAGCACAAATACTAAAACTGGAATGATACAGAGATACAGAGACAATTAGCATAGCTTTGGCTCAAAGATGTCACGCAAATTCATGAAACGTCCCATGTTTTAAAAAAAAGAAAAAGGGAAATTTCTGAATGACAAAAGACATCCTAAATATAGTGAAGAGATAAGGCATGGTTAGGGAGAAGTTATTTGCTACAAATATACGTAACAAAGGATTAATACCTAGAATATATATTTTTAAAAACCTGCTAAAATAAATACAAAAAAGACATACAACATAACAATTTTTTTAAATGGGCAAAGATTATGAATAGGAAATTCACTGACAAGGAAAATAACGGCCAAAGAACATATGAAAACTCTCAGGCTCAGTACTAATCAAGGAAATGCAATTAAAACAAGATACCATTTTGCACCTATATTGGTAAAAAAAAATTTAAAGGACACAAAGTGATGATAAAGATATAAGAAAGCTGAAATTCTCATAACTGCTAATTTTTATGTAAATCAGAACAATTTTCAATTCAGCAATTGTGCTTTTACAAATATACTCTAAAGAAACTCTCCACATATGCACAAAGAGACTTGTACAAGGATGCCCACTGCAACAATGTTTGTAATAGAAATTAGCACAAATAATTCACTTGAATATAAGTAAAGAAATAAATTAACTGTGGTTTATTCATATAATGGACTACTACTCAGCACTGAAAATAAATAAGGTAGAACTACATTTTTTCAATATGGATATATTTCAAAATATTATGCTCAGTGAAAAAAGAAAAGTTGCATACAACACAAATTATTTAAAGTTTAAGAACAAAAACCAATACTATATATTCCCGGTAGAGATTTATATGTGTAGTAAAACTTTAAAAACAAACCAAGTTTACATACATCTCTGGAAAGGGGAAAGGGATGGGGGTTGTGGAGCTTTGGCTGTGTCTTTAATATTTTATTTGAAAATGGGTCTCAAGTAATTATGGCAAAAATTTAACATTTGTTAAATCTGAGAGGAGGGCAAATTGGTGAGCATTATATTATTTTCTGTATGTTTGAAAATTTATATAATTGAAAAATTTAGTTTTGTATAATAGATTCAATTTATACAGAAGTTTTCAGAAATGATGGGTAAAACTAGTACATGAACTTTTGTTCCCTCTGGAATTGGTTCTAGAGCTAAATATAGTACAATGACAAAAATCTGTATTCCTTTGACTTCTGAAATCAAGAAAAATGTAAAGAAAGTAGAAAAGTTGAAAAAAAAGAAAAGATAAATATTAATTACCCAACACATTACCTGCTTCTCCTGAAGATGTTTCCTCAGTAACTAAGGGTAAGCCAGATGCAAAGAAATCCATGATTGTTGCATAAATATCTGGTTTCAGTAAATTCCAGTCTAACTCTTCACTTTCCTGTAAATAGTGGAAGAAAAATGGTACATTTCCACCCAAAGGCATGGACAAACACAAAACAATACTTTGTATCTTTTAAGAATCTTTTCCTATATGTATTCTGTACTATGAAACAGCACCCATTTCTGGAGAATACATGTCAGTTCCAGTTCTTAAAGGATCTGGCTTAAAATGAATTTCCAAAGACACAATCTTAGAACACTTCCCATTCATTCATTCACCAAACTTGTTTTAAGTGTGCTGTATGTACCATGCTCTGTAGAGAAGATACCAAAATGATTAAAAGATATTTTTCATGAAGTGAAGAGAATTAAAACACTGAATGGATTCTCTACGTTTAAAAAGGATGATAAAGAGATTTCATATTCTTTTAAATAAAATACGATATAATTACTTGATCAAATATACAGGATATCCCACAACTATTCAAAAAATTCAACTTACATATATTACTTAAGAGTACTGAAGAAATCCAATGATACAACTGGAGAACCAAAACATATAATGTGTCTTATCTATGGCTACTGTGCTAGGGCACTTGTGGACTATCAATAAAACCAGTATCCTTAAAAAAGAATCCATGACTATTTCACCTCTGTATCTGGCCAACTAGTTGATTCCATAAAAAAAGATAGGATTCTTAAATAACTAAATAGTATAACATCTAAAAGAAAGAAGGGCAGCATGTTTTGTTTTAGTTTTTTAAAGGACAGCTCTTTAGGAGGAAAAACTATTAGATGCAGTCTATTTAGACTCTCAGGAGGCTGTTAGCCAGGGTCTCTGCTTAAATACAATTAAAAATTGAGTCTACAAGCATAAAAGGCACTATTTTTGTCATGGATTAAGAACCAATTTAGAGATAGTACACAAAAGGTAAGATAAATGGGCACTGCTATGGGTACAAGAGCAAAACTAGTGAGATGCCTTGTGATTGGGAATGGGAACTAGTTCTACGTAACATTTTAATAAATTATTTGGAAGATGGATCAGAGGACTACTTCAGATCTTCAGTAAATAGTGGGCTCTGCAGAGTAGGGAAATATTGGTAATAAAAAAAAGAAAAATATTCTGAAATTGTCTGAATGAGAACAAAAGGCAGCATACAAGCTGCAAATACTTATACATTTGGTAAAAAACATAAATGATGCATAAAGAAGCCTCTGAATTATCAATTACAAATCAGAAAGGGAAACAGGTGATCCTGAAGATATCAGGTAAATGGAATAGTCCATTATGAGGAAGGTAATTGAAAGAAAAATCAAATCTACTGTTCTACCTATTAAATATCAATGTGTGCCCTAATTTGGAAAATTATTTATTGGTTACATTATTTCATTAAGAAAAAATAGTGGAGCTGGAGCAATTTCAAAAAGGGTAACTAATTTATGAAGGAAAGAGAAATAAAAGATGACTTACCAAAATCAAATAAAAAAAAATCCTCTAAGATATAATCACATTTTCATCAAAAAAAATTTTTACATAGCATAGCCTGTATTTAAAAAATATTTTTTAAACTTCTTAAAATAAATACATAATTTCCCATTTGTAAAATGAAGACAAGAATTACTAGTTGTAAGAATTAGATAATATACATAAAGCACTAGTGCCTTATCAGACATGTTGGAGATACTAAATAAATGCTGGTCCTTTTTTCTCCCTCAAAAAATATCAAAGAAAGAAAACTGAAGAATAACAAAGATACACTAGATGTCTATAAACTGGTAAAGACTGGGGATTGGTTAACACAGATTTGCTCACCATAATCCTACATTTGGGGGAAACCACTTGAAGCGGTAAAATTCAATTTAGGAAATTTTATATCACTGTTTCCTTCTACAAAAATTTCTTCGAGGGCATACTACGTGCTAGGCATTGTCAGGTGAACTTAACAGGGTGCACACTCTTTATCTTCATGGAGTTTACATTCTAGTGCAGGAAAAACAGGTAATAAAAGTAAACAAAAATATGATTACGTGATAAGTGCAAAAAAGAAAATAAACAGGGTAATGAGCTCCTGGAAGGAGTGCCACTTTCACTAATATAGTCAAGAAAGGCTTTCTGAGAATTTAGAACACACAACACTTTAAACAACAGGGAAAAACATTTCACAACCAAGATATTTACAGGAACAACCATAGCCACTGGGATTGCCACCAAGGACGAAAATCATAATTCACATAAATAGCTACAAGAGAATACTGGACTAGATGGATATACTGATTGCTAACCCAGTATGTCCACTTTTCTGGTGCATCAAGACTCAGAGTAATCCTTTCAAACTGCTTAAGAGGAGTTGAATGAAAACTGATTTTGATGCAAAATTGGACAAGTGATTAAGTTCAGTACATATATACCAATTAATAGATTTAAAAGGATGCAGAGCTCAAATTTTTTTTCTTTTTTTCTTTTTTCTCCCCAAAGCTCCAGTAGATAGTTGTTATGTCACAGCTGTGCATCCTTCTAGTTGCTCCATGTGGGACACCGCCTCAGCATGACTTGATGAGCAGTGCATGGGTGCATACCCAGGATCCAAACCAGCGAACCCCAGGCCACCAAAGCAGATCGCACAAACTTAACCGCTACGCCACCGGGCCGGCCCCGCATAGCTCAAATTTAAATAGTTCATTTCTCATTAATCTACTAGAGTTTAAAGTGAAACAGCCTTTTCTAGCAGATACCACCTCAGCTGTTAGAATGGTAGCTTGATTTAGCTTGATTTTTTTGACATCTAAAGGTTAACTAAGTGCTACAGAACTACACAGTCCACTGCTCTTATCTGTGAAGCTCTGAAGTGTTACTGCAGGATGGAAGAATGTGTCAGATGCAATGATGTAAGTGCCTACTTTGAAAGGAGGTACATATTCAGTCATTCTATTGGTCAAATATATATATATATATTATTTGATTATTTGCTTTTTTTTACTCTATCAATTTAAATTAAGAATTAGTAAAAATAATACTTGGAAGCCTAAATTCTAGTCTTGCCAAAGTTGAGTCTTGACCCTGCCATAAAGTAGCTATATAATCTTGGACACTGCATTTAACCTTCTGAAGCTCAAGTTTTTCTTTTGAAAAATGAGGGATCTAGACTATAGTTAATTTCAGCTAGAAAATTCTATTAAATAATTAACTTGAGAAACGTGAGAAGCAAACTTAATTTGATATTTTTAATAACAGAATGTGTAAAACACATTAAGAATAGAAATTCTGGAGAGGAACATTTGACTCAGAAAAAAACTAAAAGTACTTCACATCTTATTTTATTTATTTTTTTAACCATTTTTTTTATTGATGTCTTAATAGTTTATAACACTGTGGGGTTTAAGTTGTACATTACATCTTATTTTATATAATCCTATGTTTACCTTTGTGACAGTGATGAAATCTGGACCAAAGAAGACACCTTTTACTCCTTCAATCCTAAATAACTGCCTGTGAAAAAATAAAAATAAAATGTTTTATTATGGGAAAGTTTACACATATAGAAAGTAGAGAGAAAAGTAAAAGAAGCTCCACGTACCCATCACCAGCTTCAACAATTATCAACTCATGGCCAACCTTGTTTCATCCTCTTACCCTATGATCCAGCAATCTCACTGTTAGGTATTTACCCAAGAGAAATGAAAACATATGTTCCACAAAGACTTGCACATGAATCTTTATAACAGCTTTATCTATAACAGCCAAAAAAAAAATTTCTAGAAATGTCCATCAATTGGTGAAAAACTAAACAGATTGTGTATACCCATACAATGTAGTACTTGGCAATAAAGAGGAATGAACTACTGATACGCACACAAAAAGGATAACTCTCAAAAGCATTATGCTAAATGAAAGAAGCCAAACACAAAAGTCTATATGGTTCCATTTACATGAAACTTTAGAAAAGGCAAAACTGGGACATCAGCATCATGGCGGAGTGAGATTCCCTCTTTGAATCTCTGCCCCCTACGACACAACGAAAACATCATTCACATTCCAACAGAGCTCAATCAAACACTACGAAGGACTTCTAAGAAACCCCTGCTGCCATACATGGGACAGTGGAGGCGCAGGAAGCCCAAAAGGACGGGAGGAGAGGTAAGAAGTTGTACTCCCCCTCCCCAGTCGATCGGCAAAGACAGCGCAGTTCGCAGACAGAGGGGGGAGGGGTGGCTCACAGCGGGGAAAACTATCGCCATCCAGGAGCTCTCACAGACTGTCGAGAGATCCCCACTGGGAAGCGACGACAGACTGTTTAGGGGGTGTAGCAAACACCCTAAGAGAGCCAGAAAGGAAACCCCCGGGTCAAGCACGAGAAAGAGAGGACCCCTCCCCACACACACCCGGCGTTTCAGCATAATCCCTCCAGAGACTGGAGCCGCTTCAGAGCAAACCGCTCACGATCTCCATCCAGTGGCAGCAGGGGGAAACTGCAGGACCAACTTCATCATGAGGGGTAAAAATAAAGCCATCCCCGTCGGATCCTTGCAACAATGTGTAAGGGCTACAGACCAAAAGGAAAATGACAAACACCCAGAAACCAACCCTGAAGGCACAGAATTTGATAACCTGAATGACAGAGAATTCAAAATAGTTATCATAAACAAACTCAACAAAATACAAGAGAACACACAGAAACAAATCAACGAATTCAGGGATTTTGTCACAAAAGAGATTGAAACCATAAAGAAAAACCAATCAGAATTATTGGAGGTGAAAAACAAAATCAACGAGATAGTGGAAAAAATGGAGTCTTTAAAGAGCAGAACTGACAATATGGAGGAACAAATTAGCACTATTGAGGATAGCCACGCAGAAATGCTCCAGATAGAGGAGGAGAGAGAGCTAAGACTAAAAAGAAATGAAGAAATTCTTCGAGAAATATCAGACTCAATGAGGAAAAGCAACATAAGGATAATAGGTATTCCAGAAGGAGAAGAAAGAGAAAAAGGAGCAGAGAGTTTGTTCAAAGAAATAATAGCTGAGAACTTCCCCAACCTAGGGAACGAGAGGGAAATAACAGTGAATGAAATCAATAGATCACCTAAATATATAAACAGGAATAAAAAATCATCTCGCCACATAGTAGCAAACTTGAAGAATACCCGTGACAAGGCAGCTAAACAAAAAACCAAAATAACATACAAAGGAAATCCCATCAGGCTCTCAGCTGATTTCTCGACAGAAACTCTACAGGCTAGGAGAGACTGGAATGATATATTCAAAATCATGAAAGACAAAAACCTTCAGCCGAGAATACTTTATCCAGCAAAAATATCCTTCAAATACGATGGAGAAATAATAACTCTCCCTGATAAACAAAAGCTAAGAGAGTTCGTCACCACAAGACCCCCACTACAAGAAATGCTCAAGAAGGCCCTTAGGCCTGAAAAAAAAACAAATGAGAAAGGGGATACAAAGATTTCAGCAAGGAGAGAAGCAAGGAGACTAAACCAGAACAAACTACAGTTGGATACCATCAAAAATTAATTCAAGCTCATCACTGGAAACACACATTCATGACACAATCTGGAATAAAGAGATAACAAATAAGGAGGGGAAGAGGTAAGGGAATGAATCGACCCAGCCTCAGGAAAAAGGAGGCATCCGAAAATGTACTTTCTTATCCAGGAGATCGCTTATATAAACCTCAGGGTAACCACTAAACAAATAACCAGAAGAGAACCACACATGACAAATAAAGAGAAAATCAAGAGAATGAGCATGCAGAAATACCAAATTGAATTTGCAGTCCGAAACACAAGGGACAAGAAACGAAGGAAATGCAAAAGAACCAGAAGATGAACAATAAAATAGCAACATTAAACCCTCATATATCAATAATCACTCTAAATGTAAATGGATTGAATTCTCTAATCAAAAGACACAGAGTGGCAGGATGGATTAAAAACCAAGATCCAACAATCTGCTACTTCCAGGAAACACATCTCAGCTCTAAAGACAAACACAGACTCAAAATAAAAGGATGGAAAACAATACTCCAAGCTAAGGGCAAACAAAAGAAAGCAGGAGTAGCCATACTTATATCAGACAAAGTAGACTTCAAGATAAAAAAGGTAATGAGAGACAAAGAAGGGCAATTTATAGGGATGAAAGGGACACTTCACCAAGAAGACATAACACTTATAAATATCTATGCATCCAACACAGGAGCACCAAAGTACATAAAACAACTGCTAAAAAACTTTAAAGGAGATATTAACAATAACACAATAATAGTAGGGGATCTTAACACCCCCCTTACATCAATGGATAGATCATCGAGACAAAAAGTCAATAAGGAAATAATGGACTTAAACGAAAAACTAGACAAGATGGACTTAACAGATATATACAGAGCACTCCACCCAAAAAAAGCAGAGTACACATTCTTCTCAAGTGCACATGGAACATTCTCAAGGATAGACCATTTATTAGGAAACAAGGCAAACCTCTATAAATTTAAGAAGATTGAAATCATTACAAGCATGTTTTCTGATCATAATGCTGTGAAACTAGAAATCAACTGCAAGGAAAAAACTAGGAAAGGGACAAAGATGTGGAGACTAAACAACATGCTACTGAACAACCAATGGGTCGTTGATGAAATTAAAGGAGAAATCAAAAGCTATCTGGAGACAAATGAAAAGGAAAATACACCATACCAACTCATATGGGATGCAGCAAAAGCGGTCCTGAGAGGGAAATTCATAGCAATACAAGCTCACCTTAACAAACAAGAAAAAGCCCAAATAAATAACCTTAAATTGCACCTAACAGAGTTGGAAAAAGAAGAACAGACAAAGCCCCAAATCAGCAGAAGGAGAGAAATAATAAAAATCAGAGCAGAAATAAATGAAATTGAAACCAAAAAAACAGTAGAAAGGATCAATGAAACAAAGAGCTGGTTCTTTGAGAAGATAAATAAAATTGACAAACCCTTAGCCAGACTCACTAAGAAAAAAAGGGAGAAGACTCAAATAAATAAAATTAGAAATGAAAGAGAAGAAATTACAACAGACACCACAGAAATACAAGGGATTATTAGGGAATACTATGAAAAACTTTATGCCAACAAATTGGACAACCTGAAGGAAATGGACAAATTCTTGGAAGCGTACAACCTCCCAAAACTGAATCAAGAAGAAATAGAGAATCTGAACAGACCAATCACAAGTAAAGAGATTGAAACAGTAATCAAAAACCTCCCAAAAAAGAAAAGCCCAGGACCAGATGGCTTCCCTGGAGAATTTTATCAAACGTTCAAAGAAGATTTAGCACCTACCCTTCTCAAACTATTCCAAAAAATAGAGGAAGATGGAATACTTCCCAACACATTCTATGAGGCCGACATCATCCTGATACCAAAGCCAGACAAGGACAATACAAAGAAGGAAAACTACAGGCCAATATCACTGATGAACATAGACGCAAAAATCCTCAACAAAATATTGGCAAACCGAATACAGCAATACATCAAAAAGATCATACACCACGATCAAGTGGGATTTATACCAGGGACACAGGAATGGTTCAACATCTGCAAATCAATCAACGTGATACACCACATTAACAAAATGAAGAATAGAAACCACATGATCATCTCAATCGATGCAGAGAAGGCATTCGACAAGATCCAGCATCCATTTATGATAAAAACTCTCAACAAAATGGGTATAGAAGGAAAGTACCTCCACATAATAAGGGCCATATATGACAAACCTACAGCCAACATCCTACTCAACGGGGAAAAACTGAAAGCCATTCCTTTGAGGACAGGAACAAGACAAGGGTGCCCACTCTCACCGCTCTCATTCAACATAGTACTGGAAGTTCTGGCCAGAGCAATTAGGCAAGAAAAAGGAATAAAAGGACTCCAAATAGGCAATGAAGAAGTGAAACTCTCACTCTATGCAGACGACATGATCTTATACATAGAAAACCCAAAAAATTCCATCAGAAAGCTACTAGAAACAATCAACAACTACAGTAAAGTGGCAGGGTATAAAATCAACTTACAAAAATCAATTGCATTTCTATACACTAACGATGAAACAACAGAAAGAGAACTCAAAAAGACAATCCCACTTACAATTGCAACAAAGAGAATAAAATATCTGGGAATAAATTTAACCAAGGAGGTCAAAGACCTATACAATGAAAACTATAAGACACTATTGAAAGAAATCAAGGAGGACATAAAGAAATGGAAAAATATTCCATGCACATGGATTGGAAGAATAAATATAGTTAAAATGTCCATTCTACCTAAAGCAATCTACAGATTCAATGCAATCCCAATCAGAATCCCAATGTCATTCTTCACAGTAATAGAACAAAAACTACTGAAATTCGTATGGGGCAACAAAGACCCCGAATAGCTAAAGCAATTCTGAAAAAAAAGAACAAAGCTGGAGGCATCACAATCCCTGATTTCAAAATATATTATAAAGCTACAGTAATCAAAACAGCATGGTACTGGTACAAGAATAGACACACAGATCAATGGAACAGAATTGAAAGCCCAGAAATAAAACCACACACCTATGGACAGCTAATCTTCGACAAAGGAGCAAAGACCATACAATGGAGAGAGGGAAGTCTCTTCAATAAATGGTGCTGGGAAAATTGGACAGCAACATGCAAAAGAATGAAAGTAGACCATCTCCTATCGCCATATACAAAAATCAATTCAAAATGGGTCAAAGACCTGAAAGTGAGACTTGAAACTATAAAACTCCTGGAAGAAAATATAGGCAGTACACTAATTGAGATTGGACATAAAGGGATCCTTTCAGATTCCATGTCTACCCAGACAAGGGAAACAAAAGAAAAAATAAACAAGTGGGACCTCATCAGACTAAAGAGCTTCTACAAGGCAAATGAAACCAGGATCAAAATGAATAAACAACCCACCAGCTGGGAGAAAATATCTGCAAATCGTTTGTCCGACAAGGGATTAATCTCAGTAATAAAGATCTCATACAACTGAGCAACAAAAAAACAAACAACCCGATCAAAAAACGGGCAGAGGATATGAACAGACATTTTTCCAAGGAAGAGATACAGATGGCCAATAGACACATGAAAAGATGTTCAACATCACTAATCATCAGGGAAATGCAAATCAAAACTACACTGAGATATCACCTTACACCGGTTAGAATGGCTATAATCACAAAGACAAATAACAACAAATGCTGGAGAGGTTGTGGAGAAACGGGGACCCTCATTCACTGCTGGTGGGAATGCAAACTGGTGCAGCCTCTATGGAAAACAGTATGGAGAGTCCTCAAAAAATTAAAAATAGAAATACCGTATGATCCAGCAATCCCACTCTTGGGCATCTACCCAATGGACGTGAAATCAACCATCACAAGAGGCATATGCACCCCTATGTTCATTGCAGCATTATTCACTATAGCCAGAAGTGGAAGCAACCCAAGTGTCCCTCGACTGATGATTGGTTAAAGAAGATGTGGTACATACATACAATGGAATACTACTCAGCCATAAGAAAAGACACAATTGTCCCGTTTGCAACAACATGGAAGGACCTAGAGGGTATTATGTTAAGTGAAATAAGCCAGAGAGAGAAGGACAGACATTGCATGAACTCACTCATATATGGAATATAAGTGAACACACGGACAGAGAGAACTGATTGTTGGTTACCAAGGGGAAGGGGGGTGGGGGGGGCACAAGGGGTGAAGGGTTACATCCACAAGGTGACGGACAAACAAAAATGTACAACTAAAACCCCACAGTGTTATAAACTATTAAGACATCAATTTAAAAAGTGGTAAAAAAAAAAGAAAAGGCAAAACTGCAGTGGCAAGATTAATAGTCACCAAGGTGACAGACGTGTTCACTCATTTCACAATATATATCAAATCATCATATTGTACACCTTAAACTTACTCAATGTTTTATGTCCATTACATCTCAACAAAGCTGGAAAAAAATTTTTAATAAAAAGTCATTGCCATAAAAAAAAAGACCAGGGCATGGAGGTGAAGCAAGAGGATTGGAATAGAAAGGGAAACAAGGAATCTTTTGCAGTGATAAAAATGTTCTATATTTTTATTTTGGTGGTGGTTACACAATTGTACACATTTATCAAAACTCACTGCATTGCATACTTAAAATTGGTGAATTTTATTGCATGTAAATTATACCTCAGTAAAGCTAATTTTTAGAATCCTGGGAGAGAAAAGGCAGATAACGGGAAAAGCCCCTACAAGGGATTTTGAAATGCATCTTCCTTCTCCAATCACTGAAGGATGTACCATACCTAGTATACACTCTAGAGCAGTTTCCTTTTTCCCCAATATTCCAAATATAGTCTGACTTGTTCAAGGTACAAAGACTGTTACCTCACTTGAGCTGGACACTATGTTAAAGTTTGATTGACTTTTTTGAGCACTGCATCATATCCAACACGAATAACTGAAAGGTCACACTCCTCTACCCCGTAATTATGCTATTCATTTAAAAAATTTAAATACAAGGCTTAATATTTGTTCCTGTTTGATTTTATCTTATTTGCTTTAACCTATCATTCCAACCTAATGAAACTTTTTGAATTTCTCTGAATTTTACCATCCAAAATATAAGCAATTCCTCCCAACTGAAAAGCTGATAATTATATCTTTATTAATGTTGCTGTAGAAAAACTATTGAATAAAACATGCCAATAACAGAGATACAGAGCCCTTTTACGTATCACTAGACAAGTTTACACTCTGCTTACATTTCTTCGTCTTGTCCATAAGGATAGTAAGAAACAAGTCAAATGCCTCCCTGAAGTAAGACACACTACTGTTTATTCATTCTTTCAACCAGCTACTCATTCATTCAACAAATATTTGAACGCTTGCTGAGTACCAGACACTGTACTAAGCACTAGGGATACAATGATGAACAAGACAGACTGGTCTCTGTCCTCATGAAGCTTACATTCTAGCTTACAGCAAAAGTATTCTCTGTAAAAACAACAAAAACAAAATTAATTTTGCTTAACTGAAGATGATAGATTCTGTGAATCCAGGAAATAGGCTACTTTCAAAAGACTACTTTGAAAAGGGCTTTTGCCAACTGAATATCAGACAGAAATAATCTCCAACTAACCTGTAACTGAATTAATTAGGGCTTTTTCATTTTTACATTTTTTTAAAATACAAAATAAGTGAACTCATACTTGATATAAACATTTCAAACTATACATATAATGTGAAAATGCCTCTTGACCACTCCTCCCAAATCCACTGTTATCAGTTTGGTGTACACTCTTCCAGAGCTTTTTGTCAGTGCATTTTTGTTGTTTTGCGTTTTTATATACATAAAAATCATATCGTACTCACCGTTCTGCAACAAGCTTTCCTTACTTAACAGTATGTCTTAGAGGTCATTCTATGCCAGTAAATATGGGTCCTCCTCAACCCTTTTACTATCTGCAGACTATGGACAGACAAAGTCTACCTAACTCTTCCTACTGATGAGTAGTTAGGTTGTTTCTAACTTGTTACCATTACGAACAAGGCTACAATGAACACCCTTGTGTACATATGCAGGTATTCTCTAAGGTAGTGTCTTTCAAACCCACCAGTAAATTGTGTGTGTGAAATCAACTAAGTAATGACCAGGATCTTATCTAATAAAATAAAACAGAACAGAATAAAAGAAAAAGAACAAGAAAGGAAATATAAGAATGCATTACACATTGTAAGGGTGAAATTGTCCCATCAAACACCTGTGTCATACATACACACACATACATATGTGTGTATATACACATACATATGTATACCTGTGTACGTATATGTGTATACTGGGTCACAATATAAAACATTTCTTCAGTGTGGCTTGTATCAAAAAGTGTGAAAAACAAACGTTCCAAGGTGTATTCTGAGAACTGGCATGTTTAGGTCAAAGGAAATGTGTATTTTTATTAATTAGAAATTTTAAAAAACATTCCTAAGATAAGTATGTATCTGCCTCCCCTAAATGAGACATATAAATTGGCTGTATGTACAAAAATAGTTATCTAAGCTTTATTTTCCAAATATCCTTGGCAATCAGTATCAGACTTAGGTTACCAAAAACTTCAATTGTTGCTGATTCTAATATTTCTTATTATAAATAATTTCTCTAGCTATCAGTTAAAGAGAGGTTCATTCCAATAGTTTCATTGTGCTTTATCATCTGACATCCATTTAACATGTGTTTATCTAGTAAATTTAAAAACTGTCTTCTAAAACTGTCTAGTTTTTAAAAAATCATACCATATCTGATACGTATTATCATTATAGTTCTGAGTGGAATATTTCAGAAATGACTCCATTCTGAAACATCTAAAAATTCAGCTATCCTTAAGAATAAAATGAGCAAGTTTTCATTGCTATTTAAAAACAGAGTTTTAAAGATTTAGAATGGAAATTTACCATATTATCATTTTGATGGATTTTTTTCTTAAGTAAAAATATAAATTCTTATTTAGTCACACTACAGATCTCTCAAATACATCACTTTAATATCAATTCTTATATTTCTTTATCTCTTACTTGAAAAGAAAATAAAGTATTCTCTACACTGAAAAAAATGCAGTGCACATAAAAATGCAATAGCTAAATATTGGCTGCCTTAACCCCAAAAGTCAGTTATTTATGTTTCTTGGTAAAAGCAAATGAAAAATAGTAATATACCTAGCCAGAGGGGAGCGAAATGCTGCAGCTGGTGTGGGAAAATCCATGGTCCTTGTTTCAAGAACTGGTTTTCCTGGAATAAACTTTAAACTGTTGGGATTTGGGGTATCTTGTGTTTGAATAAACATGTATCTCACTAAAAGAGAAAAAAGAGGAAGGAAGGTTATTCTAGAAAAAATAGTAGTTAAGTTTACAGACTATGAAGTACTCACCTTCAGAGAACCATTAAGTAAGAAAAAAGAAAATAAGGCTTTATTCCCCAAGTTGACAAAATAAGAATTTTTAAAGACAAGAGAGAAATTCATCAATATACTTAGGATAACTGTACTGAATTTTATATAAATACTGATTATTTAGATAGTTTTGTTACTCAACAGATTCTAGAAATATACACGTAAGTAGGATGGCGTAATATAAGTCAGGAGTCTTATATTTAGTGACTTAGTACCAATGGCTATCACAATCATAAATCATCACCAGGATATTAATACAGTAAAATCTTACATTCTCTCTTTTCAAAGCGCTACCATTCTTTTAAGGACAGAAAATTTGTAACAATGACAACTAATATTTATTGTGTGCTTACTTATTACATGCCAGAGACAGGGTCGAGTGCTTTAAATGTATTTAAGCTTTTAACAACCCTATGAAGAAGGTACTATCATTCCCATTTAACAAATGAAGAAACTGAGGCTTAGAGTTAAGTAACTTGCCCAATGGTATACAGTTAGTGACATTATAAATTATCACATAAGTGGGAATCTATGTGAATTACTTTCTGGAATATTTTTAAATTATCTTTACAGGTTCTTTTCGTCTCTGTTTCTTCTAGGGGCATGATAATATTGAGAATGAATTCATAACAGCAATAAAGAAAGAACAGAGGGGCCGCGCGGTGGCGCAGCGGTTTAGTCCGCGCTTGGCAGCCTGGGGTTCGCGGGTTCGGATCCCGGGTGCCAGCAGACGCACTGCTCGTCAGCCACGCCGTGGCGGCATCCCATATAAAGTGGAGGAAGATGGGCACGGATGTTAGCCCAGGGCCAGTCTTCCTCAGCAAAAAGGGGAGGATTGGCAACAGATGTTAGCTCAAGGCTGCTCTTCCCCACAAAAAAAAAAAAAAAAGAAAGAACAGAATCTTTAATTTCCTACCTTGCTATTATAACAGCTTATAGGACAAAAGGACAGTACTGGGGTTTTAATAGTTTTAAAACTATTCAACAGGCCCTGGGGCCAGCCCGGTGGCCTACTGGTTAAGGTTCAGCATGCTCCACTTAGGTGGCCCAGGTTTGGTTCCCGGGCATGGACCTACACCACTCATCAGCCATGTTGTAGCAGCAACCCACACACAAAATAGAGTAAGATTGGCACAGATGTTAGCTCAGGGCAAATCTTTCTCAACAACAACAAAAAAAAACAGGCCCTGATTATTTATTATGAAAATAAACATTCTGACCAAAAAAAACACTAATTCTCATCTTAGAACAATATATTGAAATAGGTTAATTTATTGAGTAATTATCATGTGCTGGGCATGGTGCTAAGCACTCTATGTAAATTACATCATTTAATCCTTATATCCTGCCAAGGAAGCACTGTTCTTATCTTATTTTATAAATGAGGAAACTGAAGCTCAAAGTCACTCAGCTAGTTAAGTGACACAACAAGGATTCAAGCCCAGCCAATTTCCCAGCACTGACTTCCTCAACCACTGTGCATACTGCCACTCCATACTTGTAAGTGCCAAGCATAACATGAAATATATTTAAGATCCATCCTCCTATCCTGTCATAATCCTCATACCACATATCTTAAGAAAGATAGTAAAATACCAAAAAAACAACAGTTTTATTTTAAATTAGAAAGAGAATAAATATGGCAAAACATATGGTTGGATTGGAAGTGCTTTTCTTAACTATTACAAGAGAAGACTCTAATTTGACAGCTGAGACTTGTTTTTGCACCTCGCCATGCAGTTCCAGCTAACTGATGTTGAGTCATTTCCTTGGTGAAGCAGAAATTCAAACTAAACTCCTATACATTTTGCTTAAGTCACTGTCCTATAAAGATAGCAGTTTGTGACTTGGTGACCAGGCAAATCCTAAAAAAGAGAAAGATTAAAAATGATAACCTCCACGTCCAAGTATTTGATTTAAAATATTTATACCTCTACCCAATAAATTCCTCTGAAAATCAGCGTTACAAAAGAACCACTTTTCAGATGGAATATTAAAGAAACGGCTGCTACCACTTTCTTTTTTTCTTTTTTGCTTTTTTCTCCCCAAAGCCCCAGCAGATAGTTGTGTGTCATAGTCGTACATCCTTCTAATTGCTCCATGTGCCGCCTCAGCTTGGCTTGGTGAGCAGTGCGTAGGTCCGCGCCCAGGATCTGAACGGGTGAACCATGGACTGCCGAAGTGGAACCCACAACCTTACATGCTACGCCACTGAGCCTGCCCCCACTTTCTATAAATATAAAGACAACAAGGTTCTTTTAACCCTGGTTCTCACCAATCATTTCTTGTGGTCTTTCTTAATAATTTATTGGTAAACAAAATCTCTGCACTCATTAGGCACTCTATCAATATTTGAAGAATTAAATCTGGCTTTATTCTCCTCAATCCGTTTGTGTAAAACTATACATGCAGAAAGAAAATTTTTTTACATATTTGAAAGTGAAAACTACAAATGTAAAAAAAAATTATGACAGCATAATCTATATATACTGTCTGAAGTAGAAAATATGATCATATATGACATCATTACATAAATTTTCTCTTTTGACAATAAACAAAGCTGTTTCAAAAGAGTAATCTGACTAGGTATTAACAAAATAATTTCAATTATAGTCTAAATTGGGTTTAATTAGGTATTTCAAAAATGACTTTCAGATCCATCACCCAAAAAGATGCCCCTGAAAGTGTTATAAGGGTTACAACAGGATAGAGAGACTGATCTAAAATAATTTTTCCTATTATGCTTGGTACTAATAGGTAACAGATAAATAGGTAGGTATAAGTTCCCCCCAAAATAAAGATTAATGGTGCTTAGAGTCCATATCAAAAACTAAAATCAGTGGGTCTCCAATCTGAAAAACCTAGATGACCATATAATTCAGTCCTACAAAATTTAAAAGTCCAATTAAAGTAGCTTAACATGCTGAGTTACTCCATATTTATGCCTAAATTATTCTATGATCCAAGGAGACAGGCAAGGAACTCCTGTTCTTGCCTCAGTACACAGGGGAGGTGAGGTCTCTACCCGACTGAACTCATGCCTATAGCCAGAGTCAGTCACCTTCCAGAGTAAGGCCACAAGGAGACATTCAAGGTAGTGATGGAACTGGAGATGAGCCAAGAGCTGAATCTAAACTCCTACAGCTTCATAAGCACATATAGACAGGCATTTACACACACACGCATCCTCTTCCCAAGGTTCCCTAACCACATGACAGTGGTCACATTTCAATAATTTTCAAATTCTATCTTCATACCTATTTCCAATATTAAAGAAAATAAAGGTATGTAACATCAACAAGATTGTCAACAAAACCACAGTGATTAATTTTCACAAAAAAAGAAAAACTACATTCAAAGTACTATGGTCTAAGGCCTAGATGAAAGCTAGAAATTTACTGACTTTAGGGGTATTCAAAATACAGAGGGCAACAGATAGCAACTAGACTTTCGGTGGTGAACACAATGCAGAGGTTGAAATATAATGATGTACACCTGAAATTTACATAATGTTATAAACCAACATGACCCCAATAAAAAAAAATAAAAATATTAATTCTTCCAAAAAACAAGGGCAAAAGCATAAAATACATAGGATTCTTTGAAATACAAACCCATTTGTAACTTCTTTTTATAATATTTTCATTTCAGAAATCATTTATTGAGCAACTATATGTTCCAGAAGATGTGTTACACAAGATACTGAGATTTCATAGATATATTGAACGCTGTGCTCAGGATTCTCAAAATTTAATGCCAATGATATGTATAAGCAAATAATTACAGTAAAGTGTGATGGTATGATAGAAAAAAAATGCTATGTATGTTCTTTTTATAGCCATCTGAATAGAAAATCTACAAATTCTCCTCTTTTATGACCCATAAAATTTCATTCAAGCAGTTTAATTAGCTTCTGAAACACAATTTGCTCTAATAGAGGTGAAGTTTTTACCTGTGTTACACAAGGTTGCAGGTAGTGGGAAAAGTGATCTTTGTACAAACTGATGCAGAGGCTGTTTCTTAATGGTGTATGTATTCATCATATGACAGAATCTACATTTAAAAACAAATAAAAATGACATTTTAAGAGATAATCTTTTAAGCTCAGTTTCTATTTCTCATACATTAAAAAAAAACCCATAATGAAAACAATAAAGCCAAATTTTCATTTTCCATCCACATTATTTCCACCTCCTTAGGCAAGCCATATCTACAAACAATTTAAAAACAACAGCTCAAGGGGGAATTTATAGCCTTGACAACTACACAGGATAGTGCAATATCCGGTATAAAAAACAGAAATGCATCTACATTAGTGATTTATAACCTGGAGTCCCAGATTCTTAGCTATGCATTAAGGAGGCAAAGAATTACAAACCATCTTTCCCTTCTTTTAAAACATATATATATATATATATATATATATTTTTTTTTTTTTGGTGAGGAAGATTAGTCCTGAGCTAACACCTGTTGCCAATCTTCCTCTTTTTGTTGAGGAAGATTGGCCCTGGGCTAACATCCGTGCCCATCTTCCTCTACTTTATATGGGATGCCGCCACAGCATGGCTTGACAAGTGGTGTGTCAGTCCGCACCCAGAGTCCAAACCTGCGAACCCCAGGATGTGGAAGCGGAGTATGCAAACTTCACTACACCACCAGGCCGGCTCCTCTTCTTTTTAAATTTTAAAAAATTAGTTAACAGGGGCCGGCCTGGTGGCGTAGCAGTTAAGTTTGCACGCTCCACTTAGGCAGCCTGGGGTTCACAGGTTCAGATCCTGGGTGCGGACAGATACGCTGCTTGTCAAGTCATGCTGTGGCGGCGTCCCATATAAAGTAGAGGAAGATGGGCACGGATATTAGCCCAGGGCCAGTCTTCCTCAGCAAAAAGAGAAGGATTGGCAACAGATGTTAGCTCAGGGCTAATTTTCCTCAGAAAAAGAAAAAAATTGGGCAATAGAGTCACATGGTTCAAAATTCAAAGGGAACAAAAGTAAATACAGTGAAAAGTCTCCCTCTTTTTCTGTCTCTACCACCATGTTTCCTTGGAAAGAGATAACCTATACTATATGTTTTGAAAGGTATTTCAATACTTCAAAAAGTCTAATAGAAAGTGTACCATTCTCCTCCAAACTGCTAAAGAAGCCAACAAGTTATACATGCTTTTAGTTTGGAAACATGAACCCAGTGTTGTAACTTTGTTTATTTCACTCTGATAGAGAAGTGTTGACTGGCTATTTTTTCACGGCTTTGACAAACTAAAAACAAAGGCAGAAGAGAAAAAGAAATATTAATGGAAAACAAAATAAAAGGAGACTTTAGTAGTGAAAAAGTTTAGAAATCTGATGCGTTATGTTAAAATCCAGTTTACCTCAAAATTGCTATCCATTACAATTTTCATTTCACAGGAGTCATTGAGGAATTTTAAGCATACATATGATCACTTTTTTTTAATGTCTCTCTGATCATTTTCACTTGCAAACTCATTAAGGGGAAAGACTGTCTTCATTTCATGTGTCCTTAGCAGCTAGCCTGATGGCCTCAGTTCATCTCTAAAATGAAGTTAATACTCAGAGCTACCTCATAAAGACTATTGCAAAATGGATTCAGATAAGCCATGTAAAGTGCTTAAAACAGCGCTAGACCTAACTGTTCAAAAAATGTTAGCTACCACTATTATCATTATCTGATAAGCGCCCAATAATTATTTATTGAATGAAGTTCAAGGTTTGGGGAGAAAACGTTTTTTTCTATAGCTCATCGCCTAAATCCTGAATACCCTGGAATATGGAATACACTGAAAGACCAGTATTCTTGTCCCTTCAGCCCAGGGAGACGGCAGCAGAATGGATAAATATTCTGACAGCGATGGGTTTAAAGTAATAAAATAGCAAATGTGAGTTAAATTATTCCAGGAAGACATCTACTCAAATATGAGAGGGAGACAGGAAGTGACTAACAAAAATCCTTCCGCAAACTTAACTTTTTTAGGAAATGCATTTAAACTTCAAGAGCATCATTAGCACTAAAACTCCTAAGACTCAACGAGGTCAAACCCTGTTAGGCCCTTTCTCCTTCTGTTCCAGAAGCAAAACCAAGGTACAACGCCTGCTTAAGTCGTAAGGTGCCTTTCACCTAACCAAGGTTGACAGATGTCATTGGGAGGCCAAACTCAAATGAAGGTGCATGGAAGAGGAAAAACCAAGGGAACAGAGTAGGGTTAGGTGGTGGGGAGGAAATCTAGGTCTGGATTCTCATCAGAATTCCATCACTTAGAAGCTGTGTGACCTCACACAGGTCCCCTTTCTGGTCCATACTGAGAAAATGAGACGAGGTATTCTCTCCCATTTTGTAAGACATCTTGACTTTGTGTTTAAAAGGCAAAGGGGGGAACGTACGTGGTGAAACGGCTGGAGGAGGGTCACACGATTTAAAAAGAGCTCCTCCGTTTGGTCTCTACAGGGGTTTCTGCGAGCCTCCCGACCGCAGGGGCTCAGACACCGGGTCGCAGAGCCTGAGACGAGGCACGTCAGAGTCCGCCCGAACCGGGGGCGCGGAGCTGCCTCACCGACGGCCGCCCACGTCAGGTCTAAACCCCCAACTGCGGCGACTGGGGCGCCCCAAAGGCTCGGTCAGAGACACTTCTCCCCACCCTGTTTGAGAAAGGATGGGCGGGGCGGTGTCCGCTCCTCTGGCTAAGCCTAGCGGCACCGCTATACCGAGGTCCGGGATCGTCACCTACCGACTGCGCAGCCCTGCGGCAGCAGCCACAACTCCCCAGCCCCGCCGGGCCGCCGCCGCCGCCATCTTAGTCGGAGTGCGCAGGCGTGAGACAGGCCTCCCCCTTCTCCGAGCCGTGGAAGCCCCACGCAGGCGCAGGCCCGCCGGGAGCTGGGCAGGCCCCATGGAGAGCGCACCCTGCCGGCCGCGGGAGGCGCTGCTGCGGATGAGCGGGGTGGGCTTGCGCCCGGCTGTTTGCGACCATTGACTAACGTCTGCATAAAAGTGGGGGGCGGGGGGGGAGGGCGGAAATCCCTGCGATGTTTGCTCAGGCGTCCTCCGTAAGGCACGCAGATCTCCGCAAGTGTGCGCGGAGCTGTATGCTGCTTTTCTTACTTGCTAGATGCTGCGCTTACACTGACTGATCGTGTGGTTAGAATGCTGTTCCACACCCCTAAACCTGCCCCATTGCCACTTGTAGGATCCTGTTTACTCTCCAGGCCCACTCAGTGACTGCCTCAAAAGACCTCCCGGAGCATCCCCTCTGAAGATTCTCGCCTTCCTCCAGCGAGCTGCCCTTCTTGATACGAACCAGTGTGTCTTACCCTTTGGTTGGGCTGGGCTTGTGGATTCGGTCATCTTGGACCAACATGCATCAAGGACTCATCTAGTGCAGGGCTGCCCTTTACTGTATAAATATGAGTATTGACTAGTTTCCAGAGCAAAGTACAAAAGCTCATTAACCATTCTTCCAGAACTTTCCTGGGGTATTCAGCTTTCTCTAGGCCAGCGGTTCTGAAGTGTGAACTGGAGGCAGCAACAGCATGGGAACACATTGGAAATGCAAATTATCAGGTCCCACCTTAGACCTACTGAATCACAATGTCTAGAGGTGGGGTCCAGTAACGTTTTAACAAGCCTTCCAGGTGATTCTGATGCAGGCTAAAGTTTGAGAACCACTGCTCTAGAAGATATACACAGAGTACTGGTTTCTAGAATGGAAACAACACACCTGTTACTGGACAGGTTGAGGCCACACCCAAGACAACCCTGGTGGTTTCTGTGGCCTGGAGAGGCATCTAGGAGGGTGGATGGGGCTTCAGGCCTGCAGCTGGCCTGGGCCTGGACACTGTGAGTAGGCGGTGGTGCCTCCTCTGAGTGCAATTTACACTCTCAAGACCGCATGTTGGCTTCCAACCACTGTCGCTCTTCACCAACCCATTCTAGACCTCCGTACAGTCCAAGGCTTGCCCCTTACTCTCTTCTGGACCTTGAATCAAGTGTAAAATGTGACTCTTCCACCCGGGAACAGGCCCCAGGTAGGGAACAATCTTTCCTCTCTATCTTCAACTTCTCCCTTTCTTAACCATTCCTTCCCATAGGAAAAATCCTGCCTTGCCCCAAATCTCCTTCCAGCCACCACTCTTTTCTTTCCTTCACAGCCAAATGGCATAAAAGAGTTGTCTACACTTTTAATCTCTAGTTTTTCACCTCCCACTCCGCAAACCACTGAAACCCAGCTTCTGTGTCCCACTGTTTCCTGGGAGGAGGGGCTGCTCTAGTCAAGACGACCCACAATGTCTGTGTTGCTGTATCTGAAGGACTCTTCTTGGTTTTGACCTTTCTTGACCTCCGGAATATCGCGGACTGAAGATTTCTTCCTCCTCTTAATAATCTCATTCCCTGGCACCACAACTGCCAGTTTTTCCTACTACTTTTCTGGTTCCTCCTTCTCTGTCTCCTTTTGCAGGGTTTCATCTGCCCACCTATTAAATGTTGGTGCATTTCAGGATCTCGTTCCAGGGACTTTTCCCTTCCCATTCTTTTGAGATTAATTGACAAGTGTCACTTCAGGGAGTTTATACCAATTAGCATTTCAATCAGCCACCAGAATATGTGTTTCTCTCCCTTGCAAAAACTGGATTTAAAAAAAACTTTGCCAATTATTGGTCATTTACATTAAGTGAAAAACAAAACTGGTTAGAAACAGCATGGATAGTATGATCCCATTTATGTAAAATTGTTTGTGTCTATGAGTGTGCATGCTTGCACATGTGTGCATAGAGGTGTCTGAAATGCAGACTGCCAGCCTCCTCTCTCTTTTCCCTCCCCTGGCTGTTTTCAGTTCCTTAAATATGCCAAATTATTTCCCACATCAGGGCCTTTGCATAAATTGTTACCTTTACAAAGAATGCCTTTTCCCGCCTTTTTTCTTGACTCTCTTGTACTGATTATAGAGGTCTGGGCCTAACTATCCCTACCTTAGGGGGCCTTCCCTGACACCTCCTTTCATCCCCACTGAAATAGTCTCCTGTTCTTCTATCTCAACACACCTTCCCCTTTTCCTTCAGAGCACATTATCATAACTTGAAATTATGGATTTGGATATCAAGTTTTCTAATGATCTTTCCCCCTGCTATACTGTATACCTTTACAAGTGTGGGGGATCAGAATTGGCCACCTCAAAATATCTATTTTCTCTGAAGGAGGGTTTGACCTCCCCCCCACCAGTTGTCTAAAGGGATTTAGGATAGAAGTCCTGTCCCTGGGATGGGCCATCACCTTGGATAACTCTGGGTATCAATAGACTGGGAGAGTCTTTGCTGCACCCATTCTTATCAAAGTTCTGTTTACCAAACATTTACATTTGTAAGAGAAATCTCCGTTTGTAAAGGTATCTCCTTCTCTGTACTGGGAAGAGGGGTAGATGACCTCATCTCTAGAAACTTGTGAATGTGGAAGGCCAGGCCTTAAATCTGCATAATAACCCTACTGTGCTTTTCTGGTAATCTCCCATAGCTGACCCAACCTTCAATATCCTCGTTTGTCTATTTAAGAGGAGAACCTCCTCCATTTTGTCGAGAGATACTCAGTTTCTCCGAGTCTCTCCCATGTATACGTGTTATAAAGCTTTGTTTGATTTTCTCCTGCTATTCGGCCTCATGTCATTTTAATTTGTAGCCCAGCCAGAAAGGACCCAGAGTGGGTAGAGAATGCTCTTTCTCCCCTTCACAAGGGACATGTCTGTCTTTTTACTCTTGTATCCCCAGCACCTAGGATAATGTCTGGCTCAAAAAATATTTGTTGAGTGAATGAATATAGTCACCTCAACCCTTTGTCAATTCCAATGCACTTGTTCAACCTGTGTGATGACTGTGCAGACAGCAGAAAGAGAGAGGCAGTAAGGCAAGTGTGGCATGGCCCCACTCTCCCCTTACCTGGTGCTGTGCCAGGGCAGGGTGCAGCATCTTATGGAGAGGACTATGCCCACTAGCACCTGAAACTGGGGACAGCGGTCAGATGGACAACCCAGGAGCAGATGTGAAACAGCCTTCCTTTTTCCCCCAAATATACTAGAGATAGAGGGCGACTCTTTAGGAAAAAGAAAAACTGTGACTTGAGATATCTGAACCTCTCTACTTATACCCCCTTCTTCCTCTCTCTGTATTACACCACACACATATACACACAGATAAATACATTCACAATGAGAACTGATAGACAACTGATATTTTCCCGAATACTATTTTAGCAAAGACGTCAACTCTGTTTTAATTGTTGGGTAAGAAGAGTGCCAGACCATGTGACATGGACCAAATAGTCATTTACTCATTCACCCATTCATTCATTCAATAACTATTTATTGAGTGCTTTCTCAATACTATGGTGCTGAGCGCTATGCTTTGTATTTGGGATTGAGGCAGACAATCTAGATACCTTTCAATATTCACTTTCCCCTTCTTCTTTACTAGCAAACACTGATGTTGTTCAGGTAGCAATGTGTCCAATTTTATTTATTTATTTATTTATTATTTTTGTGTGTGTGAGGAAGACCAGCCCTGAGCTAACATCCATTGCCAATCCTCCTCTTTTTTGCTGAGGAAGACTGGCCCTGGGCTAACATCCATGCCCATCTTCCTCTACTTTATAAGGGATGCTGCCACAGCGTGGCTGACAGGCAGTGTGTCAGCAGGTGCCCGGGATCTGAACCAGCAAACCCCGGGCTGCCAAGTGGGAACTAAACCGCTGCGCCACCGGGCCAGGCCCCAATGTGTCCAATTTTAAAAACCCATTTCCCAGCCTCCCTTGCAACTAGGGGTGGTCAAGTGGCACAGTTCTGTCCAACAAGATGGATGTGGAAGACTCCAGGAATGTCTTCACTTTCCTGCTGTAGGTGCTGACGCTTCCTCTTGCTTGTGTGGGGTTGGGAATGCTGGAGTCATGGCAGCCATGCTTCAGCCATGACATCCTTGAGGCAATGTGCCAACAGCGCCCAGCAACCACCCTCTTCCAGACTTCTTGTTGCATGAAAAAAAAAATCAACCTCAAATTTGCTGATGCCGCTGTTTAATCAGGTTTCCTGTTACTCACAGATGATCAGAATCCTTGATACGGGGATGTAAAGATGAACAGAACAATTCCCGGTCTCAGGGTGCTCCCAGAGAAGAGATGTTGTGAATCAACAAAGGCAGCCCAGGGGAACAAAGTGCTACTTGAGGGCTATGTTGAGGGCACACTGGTGCAGGTGGGCGAAGTGAACAGCAGTTCAAGGGTGAGAGGAGAGCCTGAGAAAAGCTTCAAATAGAGGAAATTCTTGTGCTGAGTGTTTAAAGAAAAATATGCATTCAGATGTTCCTGCCATGGATCACCTGTGCAGAACTAGACCGCCGGCAGTAACTCCTATTCCAGCCCTTACTCTGTGGCCTCAGTGGACTGTGTGCTCCGCACAGACATGCATGTTTATCTTCTCAATTTTATTCCCAGTGCCTGGCCTTTAAGAGATGCTCAAAATATACTTGCTGAATTGAAACCTCTCTGAAGTTCCATAGAACCAATCGCCTTCTAACATATATAATTTATTGCATTACTATGCTAATTATTTATTGTCAGCTTCCCCCCTCTAGAATGTACACCCCACAAGGGTAGGGATCTTTGCCTACATTGGGAACTGATGTATCTCACATGCCTAGAACAGTGCCTGGCACATAGTATGTACTCAGTAAATACTTGTTGAATGAATGAGCCCTGACTTTCCCAATCTGTAAAGTGTAGATAACAATACCTACCAAAAATGGTTGAGTGGATTAGAGAAAATGCATTTCAAGTCTTGCACTAAGCCTGCACTAAGAAGGCTGTTGTCTTCTCCTATAAAACTTTGAGACACATTCCTGACACATCTACAGGGGATGACATCTGAGGTCAGCAGCCCAGTCTGTGTTCTCCCTAGAACTGAGACAGGTTTGAGCATTTCTAGGGAGCCAGTGTTGCAGGTCCAGCAGATAAATATTTACCTGAGGCACTGAGAAACCTCCTGGGAATGAATTTGTCCTGAGGAAGAATTCCTCTCCTGTGGAAAAAAGTCAGTATTCAAAAGTTTGAGGGGCCACCCGGTGGTGCAGCGGTTTAGTCCGCGCTTGGCAGCCCGGGGTTCGCGAGTTCGGATCCTGGGCACCCGCCGACGCACTGCCTGTCAGCCACGCTGTGGCTGCGTCCCATATAAAGTAGAGGGAGATGGGCACAGATGTTAGCCCAGGGCCAGTCTTCCTCAGCAAAAAGGGGAGGATTAGCAACAGCTGTTAGCTCAGGGCTGGTCTTCCTCACACACACAAAAAAAGTTTGATCCGAGGTCAGTGAGCCCTGCTGCTCAGACTGTCCTTGGACCAACACCCACAGACTGTTCATGAGGCCCAGGGAGAAGACTTGAAACGAAGGAGACACACAAAATAAGAGAGCTGTTTTGTTAAAACATCTGAGGCTGTGTGAGCCCTGAGCCCCACATCATGATGCTTTACAACCAGGGAAAGGAGAGTGTGACCAGTGGAGCACAATTAAGCACTAACTGGATGCTGACCCAAAGCAGGGCTGCAGCAACACCCATTTGGAGAGGAGAAATGGGAGGACATTACTCTGTGGGTGTCTTGCCCTTCTGGGGCTGATTTGGCAGCAAGCAGCAGAGCAACTGAAGAAGTAAATACATAAATGGTAGCAGAACAGAATCTGTTCCAAGCACATGTGATCCCAGGAATAGCTGGGGAGAGATGCAGGTTATTGGAATCCACGGAGGAAATGGGAGCAGACAGAGAAACATTGTGTTGTGACCCTACTTTTACCCAGAGGTTGATGAAGGTCTCAAAAAACAGGTTAAGCAGGTGACAACAGAGATAATACCTTCTAATTATCACTCTAATTCCATATAGCCCTCTCCACACTGCCTTTGGTTTGTTGGTTGAGAGAGAGAAAAGAAATCTATTCCTCTTTCTTAGATATTCTGGAATAAATATTTTAAAAGAAAATTCTTAATTTAGTATTTCCCCCAGTTGCTCTGCAAATTTTGCAGCTCCTCTGCTATTTTATACTCAATGGCTTAAACCAACAACCACCAAAACCTTGGCTTCCTTCATCAAACTGGACCTGTTCCCTTTCACCTCCAAAGCCAGGAAGGAGTCCTTAGATTTGAGATTGGAGGAAGACATCTGGTCATTTGGATTTATTGCTGTGTATCTGTAGCCATAGGGACACTGCTTCTGGCCATGCAGGTTGTTCTCTGCATAACCCTAGGGGCCACAATAACGTGGGCTGCAACCCTGTAGGCAATACATAAATGAATGGGTGTGGCTGTGTCCCAATATGACTTTATTTATGGACACTAGCATTTTCATCTCATGTAATTTTCATATGTCATGAAATATTCTTCTGATTTTTTTTCAGCCATCAAAAAATGTAAAAACCATTCTTACTGTGGCCTGGATTTATCCCACAGGCCATAGTTTGCCGACCTCTGAGCTAGAGGGTTCATTACTCTGGACAGGAACAGTGCAGAAAGCCACAGGCAACCCAGCCAAAGTAAAGGACCACTGCACCCTGATCCCAGTCGCCCTCATCCTGCCCCAACCTGCAGGAGGCAGGTGTAGAAGGAGGAGGAGGCTGGTCCCTGAACTCCACTCAGGGAAAGGAGTGAAGCTCTGAGGCAGAGGTAAGGTGGAAGTTTTAAAGTCTGGGGGGGGTCAGAATTGGCCACCTCAAAATATGTCTCTTTACCTTGATTATTTTCTCTGAAGGAGGCTTTGACCTTCCCCCACTCCACTAACTGTCTAAAGGGATTTGGAATGGAAATCCTGTCCTTGGGATGGGTCATCACCGTGGATAACTCTGGGTAGCAATAGACTGGGAGGGTCCTTGCTAAGCCCATTCCTATCAAAGTTCTGTTTGCCAAACATTTGCATTTGTAAGGGAAATCTCCATTTGTAAAGGTGTCTCCTTCTCTGTACCAGGAAGAAGGGAAGATGACCTCATCTCTAGAAACTTATCAATGAGGAAGGCGAGGCTGCATAATAACCTTACTGTGCTTTTCTGGTAATCTCCCATAACTGACCCACCCCCAACATCCTCCATTGTCTTTCCATTTAAGAGGAGAACCTCCACCACTTTGTCAAGAAACTCAGTTTCCCTGGTATCTCCCATGTATACATGTTATAAAGCTTTGTTTGGTTTTCTCCTGCTATTCAGTCTCATGTTAATTTAATTTGTAGCCCAGCCAGAAAGGACTTAGCCAGAGTGGGTAGACGATAGTCTTCCTCCCCTTCAGAAGACTTGGCTAGATTTTTTAATACTTGAGAATAATATGGAAAATAAGATAGTTTGTAAAGCTGAAAGTGACCAGAAAGTGATAGGATCTGCAGGAATTTCATAAAGGAGTGAGGCAGGAGGGTCAAAAAGCCCACTTAAGCCCTTTCCTGACTGTATCTTACTGAACTCAGTCTATCCAAAATACTAGTTGCATATATTTTATCCATTCCCTTTATTACCTACTCCAAACTTAACCTCTTCCCTCCTCATTCTTAGCAGATTTTACTTTGCAGAGAAAAAGATGGAGGCCTTGGTGGTAGCTGTGGTGGCAACTGACTGTCTAAACTGTCAGAGCCCTGCCCAAACTTGCACACTTATCTCTTAATGCTGACGGTATCCAGAACATACCACAGCAGAAGAGTTTTCTTTTCTTTTGAACTCCTCCTAAAAGCAGAGCCTCCCAAAAGAATTCAACTGTTTTAAAACTTCTCCCCAAGAGTTTAACAACCAGAAAAGATTGACTCCTATCACTCCTATCCCTGGAGAGGAGAATTCGACTCAGGGGTAAGAATCACGAAAACAGACATTCTCACAAAACTATCATACCTCTATCCTCCTAAGACTCTGTTTATCTTTTCCTAAAAGTCATTTGTTTTCCCATAGGTGCTCTTCTCCCCTTCCCCTTTTCTTATTAAGATGGTATATAAGCCCCAAATTCTAACTGCCTTGTTGTTCATATTTTTCTGTGAACTTCCATGTAAGAATGTGAATAAAAATCTCTTTTCTCTTGCCAATCTGTCTTTTGGCAGTTTAATTCACAGGCCCCCAAGAACTTAAGACAAAAGGGTGAAGGAAAAGTTTTTCCTCCCCTACAATGCATTAATCTTACCTCCTCCCTCCCATAGCAGGAGAAGAGGCATCTTCCTTACCCAAAGCCAGTACCTTGACCTGTGTTCTCTGGATCCACCCTCCCCTCCATACTCCTCCTCCCATTCCTTAGGGACTTTGCCCAATTTTCTTTTTAAATTATTTTATTGGGGTCATATTGGCTTACAACATTGTGTAAATTTCAGGTGTACATCATTATATTTCAGTTTCTGTATAGATTGCGTCGTGTTCACCACCAATGGTCCAGTTTTTTTCTGTCACCATACATATGTGCCCCTTTACCCCTTTGCTTCCTCCCACCCCCTTCTCCTCAGGTAAACACTAATCTGTTCTCTTTATTTATGTGTTTGTTGTTTATCTTCCACATGAGTGAAATCATATGGTATTTGTCTTTCTCTGTCTGACATTTCATTCAGCGTAATACCCTCAAGGTCCATTCATGTTGTTGCAAATGTCACCATTTTGTCTTTTTTGTGGCTGAGTAGTATTCCAATTTATTTTTTAAGTAAACTTTTTATTCTAGAATACTATTAGATTTACAGAAAAGTTGCAAAGATAGCACAGATGGTTTCTGTATATCCCTTACCCAGTTTCCCCTGTTGATAGCATCTTACATTATCATTATACATTTGCCACAACTAAGGAACCAGCACTGCTACAGTTGTGTGCCACATAACGACATTTCAGTCAACGACAGACCACATATATGACAGCGGTCCCATAAGATTAGTACCATATAGCCCAGGTGTGTAGTAGCTATACCATCTAGGTTTGTGTAAGTATACTCTATGATGTTTGCACAATGACGAAATTGCCTAACAATACATTTCTCAGATCATATCCCTATCGTTAAGCAATGCATGACTATATTTATTACAGCTAAGGAACGAACATTAACCAAACTCCACAGTTTCTGCTCCAGGATCCTATCTGGGATACATCACATTTACATGTCAGATCTCCTAGTGTCTTCTGGCCTGTGACAGTTTCTCAGAATTTCCTTCTTTTTGATGACTTTGATGGTTTTGGGGAGTGCTGGTCAGGTATTTTGTAGAATGCCCCTCCATGGGGATTTGTATGATGTTATTCTCTTGGTTAGACTGGGGTTATGGGTTTTTGGGAGAAAGACAACAGAAGTGAAGAACCCTTCTCATCACGGATGTATCTCATCAAGGATACATATCAACATGACTTACCATTGTTGATGTTAACCTTGATTATCTGGCCGGGGTGGTGTTTGTCAGGTTTTCCCACTGTAGAGTTACTTTCCCACCTCTCCCTTCCACACTCTGGAAGCACAGCCCACGTTCAAAGCTTGTGGAATTAAGCTCCTCTTTCAGAAGGTGGGGTGGGTCTATGTAAATTAATAGAAATTCTGTGTGAGCTATGTCTTTTCTTCCCCATTTATTTATTCAATGACTTTTTATATCAGTGTGGGTTGGTGGATATTTACTTTACACTTGTTACTTTATTACAATCCAATACTATGTTATCTACTTTGTGGCTCAAATTGTTCCAGCTTTGGCCATTGGGAGTTCTTTCAGGTTGGCTCCTGTGTCCCTGTCACTTTTTTTTTTTTTGAGCACTTCTTTACTTTCTGGCACTATAAGATGCTCCTCATCTTGTATGTTTCCTGCCCCAGCCCTAGAACCAGCCATTTCTCCATGGAACCCTGTTCCTTTTATTAGAGAAGAGTATTTAGAAACCAAGACTTGGGTGCTGGCTATGTTTTTTGTCCATTTACCTTTTATTCTCTTATACCTTCATCTTTATCTGCTCCCTCTCTACAGACTGTTTCTCCTTAGCTGCTGGCATACAAACATATTCAAGTGTTTCCTCCATTAATCCTTCTTCATCCGTGTCCCCCACTGGCAAGCTCCCTAACTCTTTTTTCATTTCCATTCAAGCTCTTAGCATGGTCACATTTCATATGAATCTTAAAGTGTTACACAGAGGATTAATAAAGTCTCAACTCATGTGCAAAATATGAAGTAAATGCAAATATTAAAAATTGTCAGGTAAAGCACAATTTCAAAGCTGGTGGGCTGATGGAATTGTGCCACTACCACACAGTGGCACCACTACAGACTCAAACAGAAATGGCTAACATTGAGCACTTAAAATGGGCCACTCTTCTAAGCACACTTCATAACAATCTGTGACAGGGGCATGTAATGTTATCCCTGTTTTACAGATGATGAAACAGAGACTCTTAGAGGTTCAGTAATTTGTTCAACATTACACAGCTAGGAAGTGATGGACAAGGGATGTGAACCTAGGCAGTCTTAACCGATGTTCCTCACCAGCATCCGTCAACACCAGGTATCCATCGCCCTCTGTCACTGTTGTAAGAACTGTGCTGTTGTTAACTTGCCTTAGAACCTCTGAGAGTAATTTTAGTGACTGGATTAGTTTCCTATTGCTGCTGTAACAAATTGTCACAAATTTAGAGGCTTAAAACAGCAAATTTGTTCCCTTCAGGCTAGAGGTCAAAAGTTTAAAGTCATTTTTACTGGGCTAAAGTCAAGTTGTCAGCAGGGCTGGTTCCTTCTAGAGGCTCTGAGGGGAGAATCTGTTTCTTGTCTTTTTCACCCTGTAGTGGCTGCCTGTATTCTTTGGCTTCCTCCATCTTCAAAGTAGCACTTCAATCTTTGCTTCTGTCATTGCATCGCCTTCTTCTCTGACTTCCCCTGCATCTCTCTTCAAGGACACTATGATTACGCTGGGCCCACCTGGATAATCCAGGATACTCTCCCCATTTCAAGATCCTTAACTTAATCACATATGGCAACTCCCTTTGCTATGTAAGGTATCATCCACAGGTTCTGAGGATTAGGACATGGATATATTGGGGTAATGGGGAGGCATTATTCAGCCTACCACAGTGACTATAGTCGTTTTTCTTCTTTTTTTAACGCACTGATACTATGGTATAATTCTCCTTTTCTATCCTAAAAATGTCATCTATTAAACATTTGTTCAATGATGTTACTAGTTTGAGAACTGGAGGAAAAAAACACATCCAAATCAATGATATTGGAACGCAAGTTAGATATAGTAAGATAAAGAGAAGGCTGTTAATTTAAGAAAGATAAGTTTTTTTAAAAAAAATAATCACCATATAATGTAAAAAAAACTTGGGGACCAGGTTGGTGTTCTAGAGGAAGGATCAGTGCAAGTATGGTGGTGCCCTCAAAGTGTGGATTATTCAAGGTTCTTGTATAAAATGGAACCACCTTGTTCTTTAAAATGTATCCTTCATTCTTTACACTCTGCTCACTCCTCAGCCCACTGCAATCTTCCCCATCACTTTATTAAAATTGCTCTTGCTGAGATCATCAATGGTCTCCTAATTGACAAGTCCACTGAACATTTTTCTGTCTCTTTTGATCTGTGGCATTTAACACTACTGACCACTGCTCATTCTTGAAATTTTTTCCTCCCTTAGCTTTGGTGTCACCTGTTTTTCTGCCTACATTAGTGGCTCAGTTTCTTTCACGGCTTTTTTTCTCCACCGACCCTTTAAATCTTGATGTTCCCAAACAATGTTATAGGTGCTCTTCTCCTCACTCTACATTCTCCTTCATTGATCTCATCATATCCGGGCAAATACCACTCACTGATGATTTCCCTCCATCAGCAGTCAAGACTTCTCTTCTGATCCGTACAGTTAATGGCTATCTGAACAACTTCACTTTGATAGCCCATGTGCAGGCACAGGACATTTTGGACCACTGTAGCTGTTTCACCCAACGTTTTTGAAAACAGATATTTTATCTGGGCTAATATTGATGAATTTTCATCAAGAAACTCTATTAAGCAACTCCGTTTAAGCCAATTTAATTCTTGGATCAATTTCCTGTGCAATGTTTTTCCATTTTATTGTAATTTTCGTTGGGATCCAGTCTTTTCTATATTCATTTTAAAAGGAAGATTAGTCAATTTTTGGTTCATTTCAAATTTTACCAATGGTGTCTTCTGCTACTGAGTTCTCTTGTGGCCAATTTACCTACTAAGTTCAAATTCCTGAAGTCAAAATTTTGACTTAAATTTTGTCAAGATTTTATTCTTCCATCAATTTTTAATGATATGCAGTTTTAGCTGTTTTGAATTTTACTTGAACTAAATATTTCTACCACTAACATTCATTATAAACTGAATAAAGGCTGGCAGTTTATATTTAATTTTTGGTTACTCTATGAGATCAATTCCCCTCAGATAACCTAAGGTATCTAAAGAGTAAAAACAGAGTATTCCTTGGAGTCAAAAGGTCCTGCTCAAAAACAGGATGAGGCTTGGGAGATCTGATAGAACTAATTTCACCATATCTGACTGGAATTCCATACCTAGTGATGGTCTTGATCCCAAAACCTCAATGCTAGAACTGGGCTGCCTTCTGAAGGGAATATTTGGACTCCTTTTGGGCCTCTAAGCTAAGCATACATAAAAACAGGCTGAAGAATTTCTTGGTCTCCTTCCCTGTAAGCTGACTTACTAACTTAAGCTCTCTAGATCTTACTACTCCAGTATAAGGTAAGATAAACTCAAGGAAAAATACGTAAGACAGAAGGGGAAAGATCTTTGTCTCCAAATCCAGAAAAACAGGTCTAAACCATCTGCTCATGGCTTTTCCCTGGGTCTCACTCTGGTCACTCCCACTTGATTCTTTATTAGGGGGCGATATAAGGACTCCCCTGGCTGGTCTCTTACCAACCAGTGTCACGGCTGGCACAAGTGAGCCACAAAAGTGTGGATGCAAACAGAAGCCACCCCGTGGGAGATGGAGCTTCTAACTCTGGCTCTCTCTACAAGGAAGGCAGGGCTAAGTCACCATGGGCGAGCTCTGTCCACATTTGCAGAAGCCTCGGACTCCTGCATCTCAGTAGGAGTGATGCATCAGAAAGGGCTTCCCCCCAAAGCTGCCCCAGTCACAGATAAGGAAGACTGTACTTTTGGTTAATGATAACTTGAAATAGAAAAAGCATAAGAACTTCATATTGTAGAACTAGGTAGGGCATATATTTAAAGATAGATAGATGAATCGGATCTTAAATAAGTCTTCAGAAAAAGTAGGCAACTTTGGTTTTACTTGTGTATATTATACCAGTACTCTAGATCCCTGGATCTTCTTTGAACACCATCTCTGAACTCAGCCCATTACCAATTCTCCCTGAATCATGGATGTCAAGCTCATTAAAGCTCAAATGTTACAGTTATTTTCTCAGATTTGGAGAGGAAATAGGCCAGCAGGTTCTCCCCCACAGTATGGACTTAAAGATGCTTAGGTATAATCCATTTCCTCCCAAGACTTCTCTTTAGTTTCTTATGTTAATGCTGGTCTCTCATCAGGGACTTTTTTTTCTTAAAGACTGCATATTGATGCAAGTCACATTCAGATAACATATTTTAGAAGCTCACAAGAAAGTTTATATAGCAGGGAGCTCTGTAGTTTTCCCAGCTTAGTCCTTATGCCCCATTATCCTGTATTTTAATGTCTCCACATAACATCTAGAATGGAAAGTAGGTCTCAGGAAAAATAACAATGCCAGCAATGGAAACCAATCAACCAAGCAACTAACCAACTAACTAACCAACCAAAAGTTTTCTTTTTTGTGTGTGTGAAGATTAGCCCTGAGCTAACATTCGTTGCTAATCCTCCTCTTTTTGCTGAGGAAGACTGGCCCTGGGCTAACATCCGTGCCTATCTTCCTCTACTTTATATGGGACGCCGCCACAGCATGGCTTTGACAAGCAGTGCCTCGGTCAGCACCTGGGATCGAACCTGCAAACCCTGGGCCACCAGAAGCGGAGCGTGCAAACTTAACCACTACACCACCGGGTCAGCCTCCCAAAAGTTTTCTTTGAAACTTAAAAACATAAAAGTAGGCTTGGTACCAAGTGAAAGGTGCTGCTTATGGAGCCCTTCAATTTTAGGAAGCTCTGACTTAAGAAATAATACAAAGTGTAAATCATTTGTTTTAATTAGGTCCATTTTAATAAAGTACATAGGAGTTTACAACTCAATTATTCATAAAAACTATCAGATACATAAGACAGATCACACGAAGAGTGCAATAACATAAATCCAATAGTCTGCAAATAAGAGGTATTGCAAAAACTGTTAAGATTGACTTTAGAAATGTCTTTTTCCCTTCCTTTCCCATGTTCACAGCTCTTGAGATTGCATGCACATATTGTTTTCTGAAGTCTGATGACCTCAATACTCCTTACAGCTGGGTTGACCTCCTCATTCAGTCAACTCAAAATACAGTCAGCAGAGGGAGTTCACCTCTTCTTCATGGAATGAGTATGGTCCTTGGCCTTTATTTGGTTTCTATTCCCTAAACAGTGACGTTAAACGTTCCCTCTTTCAAAGTAACATCTTGCAGGCCTTGTGGTGCCCTGGTCACTATTGCCCTCCCAACACCACACGAGCCAAGGGTTCAGATCAAACCCTACTGAGTTTCATCCTTTCAATGAGAAGAGCAGGCTTACCGTGGAAATGAGGCTAAGGCAATGGCTGATTTTTCCCACCCTTCTCTAGAACAACTCCAGTTCTAACTCAGAGAGTTGTTGGCAAACAGAACTGAATTCACGTATGCCAAATACCTACTGTCACCTCTTGGTATTCTTTGGATTGCCTTCATTAGGAGGTCTTAATACCATGGCAGAAAGCATGAAGATACATACATACACACACTCCACTCACACTCCTCCAACAGGAGTCTTTGGTAGACTCAGAGAATACAATTGACTTCCATTTCAGGGTGAAAAGGCTACCATTGTCTTCTCTTACTCCCAAAGTCTCACGTTAACTGACATTGGTAAAAACCGTATCTGTAATTCCTTGCCATAAGGAATCAGATCCCTTTAACATGTATATATGGTTCTATTACAATGCAATGCAGATAACATTGACTTGATTTCAAGAACAAAAGAGTGTCACATATATTGAGATTGCTGGGAAGTAGCTCAGACTAAATTTCCTACGGAATTACAAGTTATGGGAATACGGAACTAAGCCACCAGTGTGCTGATTGCATTTAGCCATTTTTACAAGCTATTCTAGAGTCCCTTCACACATAAACTTGCCCCTGCATTCTGGGCCTGTGTTAGATGAAGGTGGAGAGATGCCTGTGGGTTGTGTCTCCTCAGAGTAAGGCTGGGCTTCTGCCAACCTTCCTTAATCCTTTCTTCTAGTCCAAAAGAAATGGGGAAGGTGAGCCATTTCATTCTTATTTGGAATTATTCCAGTGTGGTGAGATTATCACAGGCTAGGCTGAAACTTAAGAAGAAACTGTTTACAGTAACAAAGGAGGCAAATAACATGATCATTCAATCATACCTCTCATCATCCACTTATTGGTGTGGTCATAATAGGGGAATGTCAAGTAAGGAAACGAAGCAGGAACAGGAACAAGGGAGGTGAGCTGGGAAGACTTGCAAGAGTAGAGAGTAAAAGCAGGAAAGAGCTGTGTCTGGCAGCGTTTTAATGATGGTATCTTGGGTACCACTCGTGGGAGGCCTGTTTCCTAACAAAGGTCAAGGTGCAAATGAGGCAGATAGGACCAGGAAGTCAGAGAGCAAGCTGGCATCCCGGGAATCAAGACACGGCCAGAGTGGATTCCCACATCTAAACTGAGGCAGGTAGTTGTTTTCTGCAACCTAGCAAATTTACTTTGTAGCAAAAGAACACAAAAATAATTCCCAACCAGATACTACTGTTTATTTTCAAGCATTTTGAAATCCTTCCTTAAGTGAACTTCATGTTTGCAAGTGTTCTGGTGGTTAAAAAAAAAAACAAAACCAAAACAACACAAGTAGTAATTGACAAAGGTATAGGAAAAACTATAAATTTAAATTACATGATTCCATTTAAAATCTTCATGTTTACTCCATCAGGCAGGTTAGGGGAGGACTAGAACTCAGGGGTGGCTGTGAGCACTTACAAGGTGCTCCTGCCTCCTTAGAAGCTGTGGTCTTTTCAGCGGCTCTTCTATGTACCTTTCATCAAAACAATCTGGGTTCCAAATATCTTAGATAAAACTGCATCTGTGTGACCAGCAGCCATTCCAGAGTTGATTGGCATGTGTTCTCCAATTTCAATTCCAAAGACACTGAAGAGAATAACATCTTTATTAAAGGGACCCGAGTGATTCCATTTTAAGTAGTATCCTTTCTGCTAGAGAGTTGGATCTCACCCTCCTCTAGTCTCCTATAAAATTTCCTATTTGATATAATGCATATCTATTATATGATCCAAGTATTTTGATGTTTCTTTATGGAAGCAAATACAGCATGATTGAATTTCTATTGTCAGATCACTCTGGTAATTATACTTATTTTAAATAAAACTGAAAATCTGCTGTTTGTCACTGAAAGGTCCACCAAACAGTTGAAAACACTGATGTTCATGTATTCTAAAACTTAATAAATAATGGATCAATAAGACATTGGTATTTTTCTTGAAAGTTTAGAATGAAATCTTGGTTGCCAGATTAAACTCAGACCTAACATGGGCATGTGAACATATACACACCAGTCCACACATATGAAATTTTCAACTCAACAATGAGTGAGCCCAAAACGAAATAGAGTTTATGACCTGGCTTCCCTTAGGTCCTGCCCAGCATCCGCTTCAGCATCAAATTTTAATTCCATTTTCCAATCTAACAAGGATTTGGAGCTAACGGGCTTGTATGTGAGCCCAAGAAACATTTATGTTAAGCATTTTTCACCACACATAAATAGCTTCAATAATTCAATAGTGCCTGTTGGTCAATTAATGTGGATTCTTTAAGAGTTCATCAGTGCATGTTGTGGTTCAATGCTTTATGTCTAAATATATTCTGGCTCATTGCACTCCACTGAAATGAAAGGTCACAGTTTCTGCACTCCCTATCAGATATGTAAAGCACATAACACATAAAACAATCTAAAACAAGAAGTGCAGTATTTTGTTGACTATATATTTTTTCTCTTTAGTGTTACCTGTTACAGTATAGTTGTTGGAAACATGCATTTGCTACTAATTCAAAGCACTCTGAGCACTCCTGACTCCCTTAAAACTACATTTTCCAGATTTCCGGATTCAGGATGGCTTCTGGCAAGAACATTTTATCTTTAAATGATGCATTTACCCTATATGATCCAAAGAAGATCAGTGCAGAATTCACTAGTTATTAGCTAATAATTAATGTAGTCCAAGTCAAAAAATTTTCATGCACCACTCAGTAAGAACAATACAAAAGTACTTTGCATGTGTTTATATTTATTTCCAATTCAAAGAAGGTATTTAGAGTCTCCACTCATCATGGGTCTCCAGTGAGAATAAAAATGGTTACAAGCCTATGCTTGACAAATGATTCAACTATGTAATAAAATCACCATGATTTTATTGATTTTTACCTTAAGAACTAAAATGGCTACTTGATTAGGAGGGAGTGATCAAGTAATCAGAGGAAAGATATTTTACAGGGCTGTGATAAACGTAATCCTGAACATTTGGAAGAGTGAATTAGAATGACCTTCTACTTTCTAAAAGTTTTTGACTTGGGGTGAGAACTCTCCCTGAATATTCCTATCCTCTTAATTCCTGCCTTTGGGGGCTTTAACTGATAATGGCCAAGGGAAGAGTTTGGGGTGCAAAGTTCCATATGCATTAGCCAAAACCATTCAACTGGAAAGACAATTTTACACCCACTGTTACACAGAACAATCAGAAATGATCCTTGGGAAAAAAGCAAACTCTTAGAATGAACATTTAGCATCTGCCAAAGTGAAAGACTGGCACAGCTGAAACCTCAGCTGAAAAACCATTGCTGGTAGCCCTGATCCAGTGCCAATTATTTAAGTTTATCTTTTAACCTGGACATTTTAAACAGGTGGAGACTAAACTAGAAAAAGGCTTAAAAAGTAGCTATTCATATTTTACTGCCAAGATCTCTGAACTTCAAATTTAAAGAGCATAACACCTACTCAACTGCAATAAAGTCTGGCATTCAGGCTTGATTCTTGGATGAATTTCCAATGATTCTTAAATCATTAATCTGGTTTGGTAGGCAACTCTTCCAACTTCTCCAGCTAATGGAGAAATCACTAACATTTACTACAAGTCACAGGAAGCTTTCAACTTGAAACATGGTGCAGCAACTCTTTCCATTAAGTTGAATTTCCTTAGCAGAAATTGCCCCATTGAGACATAAGTTTCATTTTAAGGCACTAATAATAAAGGGATGAAAACAGCCAGGAATGAGTCAGATCTTTCCAGAGATAGAAGACATTTCAAAAACACGAGTCAGTCACCTATCTGGCCTACTTCAATATCTAAAGAGGATAGAGAATTTCATGGCTAGCTGATTCAGCTCTTTTCCATTCTCCCAGACAAACTTATTTACATGTCTCAGATTTATATTTCCTCAACAGGCAGTATAGAAAGATGGCAAGGATTTGGAAAAAACAACAAGCAAGCAAATCTAGTAGCCTAGTCTCATGATTAATTCATTCCATAATGACAGTATGGAGTGCTCAAAACTAATGTTTTAAGTACTTTTAAAAGTTACTTGGCCGGCCACGTGGCCTGGTATTTAAGTTCGGCATGTTCTCCTTCGGTGGCCCAGGTTCATGGGTTGAGATCCCAGGCATGGACCTACTCCACTCATCAGCCATGCTGTGGCAGCGACCCACATACAAAATAGAGGAAGACTGACACAGATGTTAGCTCAAGGCTAATCTTCCTCAGCAAAAAAAAAAAAAAAAAAAAGAAAGAAAGAAAGAAAAAAAATTAGCAAGACCACATACGCAGGGATTAGAACTGTTACAAGGTGCTCTTTTCTATTGTTCTCAGGGGAAAATGTATAAGGATAATTAATTTTTCAAGGCCATGTAAATGGAATTTGTTGATAGCAAACAGTAAGTTCTGGAGGAAAAAAATCTACTCTGAAACCTCAGTTCCAGCAGGATTTTCCCACACCTTCCAATGAATTCAATTTTGCCACGAGAAAAGAACTAAATAAAAACAAGGTTCAAGTCAGTTAGGTTAGGAGACAAATGCCAGTAACTGAGTGATTGTGGAGGTAGGCATGATGGGACAGGGTTTATAAAAGAAAAATGCTTCCTGTGCACACATGCACGCACGTACCTGTGCACTCATACTAATTTAAAAAGCATGGATGTGAGGAAGGCTCAACACTGTTTGACATGAGCATAGATATCTCATCTGTTTGCATTTTTACATAGGAAAGGATCTGACACACATTACACACCCACAGACACTCTCATGTACGAGGGTCAGTCTGGCTTGCAAAGACTCAGAAACAGATCTGGAGAATCCTTCTGGAGCTGCTGGTTTTACAGGAATGATTAGCATCTGCAGGATTACACTTCCTCTTGATGTGCAGGATTTTTATCTTGCATTTCTTTCCAGAAATATCCCCTTTTCAAGTCCTGGAGGGACTAATTTTAAATCCTTGATGGACATGACTCAGAACAGGAACTGCAGGAATAAACTAGCAGTAACATGGCCCCTTTGGGGTGGGGGTGAAGTATTTCTGGATTTAAACAGTTTCTGGGCAAACAAACAAAAAAGCAGAGTTCTGGGTGGAGATGGAAATGCGTGAAAGTCCAAAAATCAATATAAACAAAAGAAATGAGCATAACTTAAAAGGGGTTTCAACTAAATATCATTGCAACTGAGTTTGTTGACTGAAGAAGTTCTGCTCTGACCCATGGAACTGAAAGATAATAACTGACATATTTCTTCTTAGGAAGGCTCAGCTGGGAATAACATGGTGGGTACTGAGGGTGGGGTAGAGACAGAGGCCTAAGGCTCAGGTACTGCTCCTAAGGTTTCTGCTTGCCTGATTTTGAAGGAAAGGGTGCTAAAGCAAAAGGATCAGCAGCTGGCAACTCCATAGTCCTGGAGGAAAGGGATGTGATGGAAACAGAGCCAGCTATCGACTGCTTGTTGGTGTGTGAAACAATTTTGTAGGCAGCAATGGGCTGAGCTTCTGGACTTGGCTCATCTTCTGGGCTATAGTGACGGGAATATTTGGATAAAGACTGGGGGCGGAATGGTTTACCAGCCACCATGCCTGAAACAGCTTCTTTCTGGGGCTGAAGTCCTTTGTTTCTGTCATTAAGATGGCCCCCAGATTCCAGGGAGGATCCCCTGGGAGAGATGCTGTCACGATGGTCTGCTGCTTGTGCAGAATGGGAGGGGAGGTTAGATTGTTGGACAAAACCAGTCATGGAATACTGAGCTCGGACAGAGGCATACACGGCTCGATCAAGGCCTGAGAGCAGAGAGACATCATCTGTCTGACCGAGGAGACTGGCTTGCACAGGCAGTTCCTGGGAGGTGCTCTGGGCAACTGTTAACTCCTCTATGCTTTTCTTCTTGGTAAAAGGAGCTCTCAAGAACACGTCTGCCTCCTCTGGCTGGGAAGAAGCCACACTGCCCTTGGAGATAAATGGGGCTTTGGAGAAAATGTCCATGTCATCAGTTGGAACCCTTGAGCTCCTAAAGGGGGCTGTGGCAAAAACATCTGGCTCACCAAGACCATCGGTGGTTGGTTGTGTGATGGCCTGGAACTGGTTCTTTCTTCCACCTTGCACTGCCTTTGCTTTCTCAGCAGAGGCTTCTGGCTGAGCGAATGGAATGGCTCCTCCTAGCTTCCCCTGTGGAGGCTTGCAGCTCTCATCCTCTTCTTCAGACTCCATGAGGAGAGGTCGAGATCCACTGCAATCTAGCATGTCCCCCTCGAGGTCAGTCCCTTCCTCTTCACTGCTGTGGAATGAGCTGTTGCTTGAAGGGCCATCTCGGGCCAAGTAGTCAGATTCTAAATTGTCCTGAGTTTCTGTGTCAGGTGCTCTGGAGGGGTCTGGATACAGGGGAAGGCCTTTAACACCCGTTGATTCTTTAAAGTGCGCTACAGTTATTACAGGACAGGGATTGGGCTCTCTCTGGAGACCTAGAAAAGCACAAAATGCAGAATTAATGCATAGGTCAGTTCAACTTTCCTTGGAACATTTAATGGTCAACCCGTGGCGGAAACATTGTGGGACCAAATAATAGATGTTAAAAATGGAAAAGAAAAAACAGAAAAATAAAAGTCAGGCAAGGAAACTGCACACAAACTGGAACACAACCAATCACTGTCTCACACTGTGGAACATGATAGGCACAATGTGCAGGAGAGGAGGTGAAGGTGTTAGGCACACAGACATTCAGCGTAACTACACAATGCTCCTACTCGCGGGGCCAGGCACAGGCACCTGCTCTACCTGGCACTAGTTCATGATGGAATGAAAACAAACCCAGTCACTCATCTCCACATATACCACGACAGTTCTGGATTATGTAGAAATACTGTCTGGAGACAAATCCAATTCAGTATCGGACATGTGGTCATCTGCTCCACACTGCTTATATCTGAGGACAGAACCACCCCCCAACCCCGAAAAGCAGCAGAATATGGCTGCTTGATAAAGGCAAGTTTATTTGATGATTTACATCACAAGCACTATTCAAAGAGCATAAGAGTGCCCCAAATATGAATACTAGAAGCACTTTCTAAGGGGAGGAGACAAAATCATATTAAATAAATCACCTTCAGCTGAAGTTGCCCTGGAATTTTGTTGTCAGTCTTCTAAGTTAGCAAAGATCTCCTCTGCTTAAATGAGTCCATCATAAAGTTCTTTAAGCAGAAGAAGTAAAATGCATGGGTAATTACCACAGTATTGCAAGGTCTAATATACTAGTCTATTTCTATCTAGGTAGAGGTGCCTCAGGGTGCTCTGGCTTTTAAAATCAAATAGACAATTATCAGAATGCAAGAGAGCTTACCTTCCAAGAAATATTAGCAGGTTAGAAGTATGTCATTGGGCACATGTTAGCAAGAGGGCAGGAAAAAGGCATATGTAACTAAGCAAGAAGAATCCAGAGAAAGGGTGGTTGGGGGCAAAGGTATCATCTCGTCATGGGTTTCCCAACCCACCAGGATAAAAACATTAGGTTCAATGGTTTGGATTCTATAGATGACTCAGAACCCCGGTACAGAGGTAATTCAATCATCCCCTCCCCACATCACCCTCTCCCCTCCTATGCAAACCATTAGCTAGTAGAAACTTCTGCTAACAATTATCCCCTGCTAAAGCTGCTGCTTGAATTAAGCACACAGAACACAGCAGAAGCGGCATCAAAATCAGTTTATTGGGAAACCAGTCACTTAAGAGACATCACATTATAAAGAGATGTAGAGAGAGATCTGAACATTTTAGAAGATACTGTACAAAAATACTATGTTTCTCTGAATCCTATAACTTTTTAGCAGTGCTTTTTTAAACAGTTTTGACCTTAAATACTATTTTCAGAAACAAAAAAAGGTGCCCCTGCCCTTTTATTTCCCTAACAATTTGAATGCTTTTGGTGAATTCCAAATGAGAGTCTTTAAGTCAAATTCTGTACTGGTGCCAAATGGCTTTCTGAATAGTATTCGAAGAATATGATTTTGAAGAGGATAAATATTTCCTTGCATTACAACTTTAATATGTATACCTATATGGTGATACGAAAGCATCAGTCAGCTGATAGGAGATAAAAGGAACACCTTCTCCCTCGTGATATATGTGGAAAGACATAATCCTAACCTCTCAGGCAAGTGTATTGATATTAGATCTGTCACAATGATTCTCAGATGATGATTTCTGAGAGGAAACTCAAATGAAAGGGGGCAAAGAAGTTTTCCAAAACAAGATTCACCAAGCAAAGTGTTATGAGGCTCCCAAAACTTGAAGCACTTTCTAACATAGCATCAGTTGGAGGAAGTTTTCAGTTGTCAAAACTAAGGCACAATTTCTCATCTTCCAAATCTACTCTGAAAATTGATGTTACTAAGCTGGTTCTATGGGAGAGCAAAATAGCTCTTAGGAAAAAAATGGTAAATTTAGTCAAGCTAATGACCAACTCTGGCATCATACAGATCAATGAGGTAAATGGAGTTTTCTGGAGTTTGACTGGAGTTAGTGTTTTTGGGAAACAAATTCAATTCAGTCAAATCAGCTGCCAAAAAGCAGCTACCTATAGAACCAGGGGCACTTTGGATGCCTGCAGTGTTAGACCAGGTTCATTTCCCGGTCAGGGAACCATACCACCCACCTGTCGGTTGTCATACTGTAGCAGCTGTGTGTTGCTGTGATCCTGAAAGCTACGCCATCGGTATTTCAAATACCAGCAGGGTCACCCATGGTGGACAGGTTTCAGCAGAGCTTCCAAACTAAGACAGACTAGGAAGAAGGATGTGGCCACCCACTTCTGAAAAAATTGGCCATGAAAACACTATGAACAGCAGCAGAGCATTGTATGATACAGCGCCAGAAGGTGAGATGGCGCAAAGAGCAGGGTTCCGCTCTGCTGTACACAGGGTCAGAATCAACCTGACAGCACTAACAAAAAAGTGTTACATTACATTTTGAGAACTGTAAAGAACCGAGCAGTGGTGCCCATATCCAGAGTTGGACAGGAGAGAAGAACATGCCTAACCTATGAAAATTATCTCTGTTAAAAAGTGAGTTCTTGGTCAAGTCAACTAGAAACTTGCCAACTCAGGACATATTCTATGACCTTCACAGTGAGTAATGGGAAAATCACAATATTCCAACAACTTTTCAAAATTCAGTTACAAAAATACTATAACATCAAGTTTGAAGGGAAAACTAGTCTCCTGTCCTTCAAAATAAGGCCAGAGCTACTTCCTATCTTTCTTTCAGCATCAATCTGCTTTACAGGATTGGAAAAGTACATTTAAAGGATACTCCTTAGAAGGCCAAGTCTCTCAACCTTCCACTCTTTTTAGAGGAGGTGCAGTGTGACCAAGGCAGAGAGCAACCACCCTCTCTCTGAGCCTGGCACTCTGGAAACCAGAGAAATGCCAGTGGATGTGGGGAAGCACAGACACCCACATTCCCTCAGGGAATTTTGGTGGTGGCAGCACAAGGAATAAAGTAGTCAAGAGAGAGAGTCTAAATAACTGTAAACAGAAGATAGACACTAAACCTTGTTGGCAGTTAGAGGTCTTTTTTGGAATATGAGTGTGTTCTTGTAGGGAAAGCAAGTGCTTTCAAGGTGAACAGTCCTTATATATGAAGATAGCTTTGTGCAGTCAGGAAAATGTGTTTGAAGCAGTCTGCCTACTAGCAATGAAGGATTTACACTAATTTAACCTCAGGCCTTGGCCCAGTTCCTTGGTAACCAATAGCACGCACAGCAGATGCCCTGGGACCACAGAGCTCAATAAAGCTAGTCGTTTGTTCCTGAGCGGGTGGGGGAGTTTAAACCCAGGACCTGGCCTCACATGCTGTACAAGGGTCTTCCTTATCATGAAGCCTAAGACAGGGCATTTTGTTTTAATTCCCTCAAGCTGGGTCACATCCCTTTTTATTTGGGTTTAGCACATTAAATTAAGCAAGAAGTCAAAATACACTTTCTTTTTCTTGCTCTGATGTAGGACTGTGTGCCAGGTTAAGGTTAAGCCACTTTTCAGCACTCCCAATAGGGATAACTCCATTTCTCTTGAGGCTCCAAATTATGTCGATTTCTGTTAAAAGCTCATATGCTTCAGAGAGTCAGAAGAGAGTATTTGATGACTTGGCAACTATCCTCATTAACTCCCTATTAACTTCTAAAGCAACCAAAAGTGTTGAATGATTTGGGATAGGTTTACCCTGGAAATTTTATCTGATGGACATAGTGAGGGTCATTAGAGTGCTTTCGAAACAATCAAAATCTGAAGATTTAAATTTCAGGCTGCATATTCCTTAGGGCAATATATCATGCACAACCAGAATTTTACTGTCCCCCATAAATTAACAGTTACAGGGAGTATCAAAGACATAATGCTTGCCCAAAACTGAGAAGGAAGACTTGGAGTATTGAGAAACCTCATATAGTTAGCAAATAGAAAGCAAAAATCCCTTCAGAACTTCAGAAATGCAGCATCAAAGTTGAAACTCACACTCTCAGAGCCAATTCAGGGAATCCAGAGAGATACATCAAACTAATAATTTCCATGACCTTTTGGCTTAGATAATAAAGTTAAGCATTTGGTTCTACCATATGCTGTGTAGTTACATTAAAACCCACGACTGGGGAGTAAGGGATCTGATAGGAACCAACACTGGCTAGTGATGCTGTGTTTCTCAAGCCAATGGAGTAATTAAATAGATTTCTCCCTGGGCATAAAATTGCTGTTGCCAACATAAAATGTTTAATTAAATTGGCCTGGGTATATTAAAGATTAAATTAGAGGAGGGTAGCTGCAAATCTGTGCTCCATTTTCAATCTCACATCTGGTCATATCAGATGCAGGCTCACAGGGATTTTATTCTCCCTGACTGCAAGGTAACGCCAGGGTAGCCATGACTCATTAAAATGTCCTCAGGATGCCTCTCTCACATGTCCGCCCTTTCCTTGTACACAGGTACTTATTGTCATTCAACAACATCTTTAAATCCTTTTTGCAAAAGTGGGTTTTCAGATCAGGAAAACAGCAGCTATTTTAAGTTATTTACATCTCTGAACATGCTCCCGTTTGAACAGATAAAAGTCTTTATTCCCCTGAATGTTTACATAAGAAATTTGTTTACAGACGTGTTTTTTATACAATACTTGCGTAGCAATGTTCAAATTTCACATTTTTACTGCATAAGATAGCTTCTTGTACACCTCTGTTTACTTTGTCTTCTTGGGGAGGACAGGATAAAGACCTGTGGTAAATACATGTCCACATGACAAGGGGGTGTGCAATAGGGCAGAGTAGAATACAGGACACTATATCAAAGTGGGAACCAGGAACGTGTGTTCCATCCTAGCAACTACCACCATTTGGTACCTTTGCATAGGTTAGCATTACCCAAAGAACCTCACTTCCCGACCTTAGAGAAAGAAAACCCTGGAGAAACAAAATAGTATCTTGTTACAGATTATTTGAAGTGGAGGCCATCTGGGATTCATTCTGACTCAAGAAACTTAAGCACATCCAATTTCAGGAATATTACTAGCGTGGAAAAGGAAAAGGCTAACTTTGTGTTGGTAAAATTATAGGCTCTGGAGAGGAATAAAAGATAGCTTTGTAATATCTGAAGTGTTTCAGTAAAGACTCCATTTTAAATATCCATGTGATAGTTTCTCTGTTCTGCCTGGCAGCCTGTAATTTGCTTAACTCAGTACTTCAGGTGATCCTGTCATTTTTATCCCCAAACTCAAAGTGGCTACAGGATCCTGATAATCTTATAGACTGAGAAAGTTAAAGACTCCTGGACATACAGACAAACATCATCATGGAGACTTTATTTTGGCCCAAGGTATCTACAGTGTGCCTTTGTTCAGCTGAGCTCAGATCCCTCCATACCTCTGGGCTGAGGTCAACCCCAAAGGTCTCCTCCTTCCCACAGCACTGCTGAAAGGCAGAACTGACCCCAACCTGGGGGAAGGTTGTGTTGGTTTGAATCAAAATGATCATTTATCTGTCAGGAGAGTAGGAAAAAAGTATTATAAACAAAACTAATATTTCATCTTGAGAAAAACAGGTTCTTTTCTTGGGTTTGTTCCCCTATAATTATTAGCAATCCAAGTTCTAGAATTCTAATTCAGGAAGAGCCAAATCCAATATCAAATGACACTGGACAAAGTGACCACTTCTTTCAGAGTTATTTTAAAACCTATATCTTTCAATTTTCTAAACCATACTAAAGACAAGCGAAATTACAGAAATTCTCTTATTCAGAATATAAAGGAAATTAGAACTGATTTTGTCACTTTCCATTATAAGGTCCTCTCTGGGAATTTTCTGTGCGTTATTCTTTTTACCATCTTGACTAGTAACCACTTTTCATCTTAGTGGGGTCATTTCGCTTTTGGGAAACAGCTAAATGTTACTTAGAACCAAGAGTGGTGGAAAAAGATCAAGAAAGAGAACACACTTCTCAGATGCTGAAAGTGATGCTAATTTGATAATAATACAACTGATTTTCTTATACCTTATTACCTTCCTTGATGGTATTTCTAAGAGGAGTTTCAAAAATAACAAATGATGGCAGAATCATTAGAATAAGTATTAGCTTCCCAAGTAAAACCAGATGGTTTTGAAGGAAACAACACTCAATTAGATGTCAAAATTCTCATATGTCTGCTAAAGAAATCATTAATTAGAATCATATTTAGAAGTGTCTATTTAAACCTCATCTCCTCTGAGGCCTGTGTTTTTAAAAATACTGGGACTTGAATTTGGTGATCTAGTTATTTGAAAGTTATAAAAGGAAAAAAAAAGTGTGATGTGTTCTGATACTTACTACTCTTGCACAGCTGGAATAAAAGCAAATCAGAAACATATGCTCACAGTATTTGCCCATTTTTAAATGGCAGATCACTGATTATACATTTTAAAAGAACTGAAATCTTTTGATACTGTTTTGTTTGAATAGGTAGGGGTGTGTGTATGTGTAATATTAAAAAAAGGAAATCTATGTCCAAAACTCTGTGATGATGATTGCTTCTATTCAGAAACCAAGAAAAACAACCCAGTTTAGTAAAAGCCCATTATAATTCTGTAAATACTGCTACAGTAATAGTAAGAACTACAGAAGATAACTGAAGAACATCAGGATCACATAAATCCGTCATAGTCCTTCCAAAGCATAATAATATCTATGTAGGACCCTAGAATTCTATAATCTTAAAGACCATCTAGTCCAAACCCATCATTGTATACATAAGGAACAGCAGCTCTGAGAAGTGAAGCACCTGGTGAAGGCCAGTCAGCCAGTGACTGGCAAAGGTTAGGATGAGAGCCCAGGTGGCCTGTCCGCCCAGGCCTCTTCTCCCACCACCCTGCCTCAGGTTCCCACACCTGTGAAATGAAGTGGATGGACTAGAGGATGGTCTCTAAGGTCCCTCTTGTAGCTCAGTCTATAGTTTTATAAGTCTATCAATTATCAGCACACTACACTGATCTCAAATAAACCCTTTTAGCTCAGAGATGATGCTATAAACTAAGGGAGGCCCCATTTACTGAGTCACTCACATGTATTCCTTAACAGAAAAATAATTCTCCCCTTTGAGGCCCTACTCCTAAAGAATAATCCCAAGATAATTTCATGTAATTATCTCCCTCAGGCTTCCTCCATCCAGTCTCTGGCTTCTAGTCTGTTCATTTTCATTAACAGCCTCCATTAAGCTTTATTGAGCCAGATGACTAGGTAATATATCTCAATGTGATTATGGGTAATACATGAAAGGAACAATTTAGAGACACTTACCTAATTTCTAAACTGTACTCTTCATGATTTCAATTAAGTTGAGAAACTAGATATTTCATTATATTTCTAATATGTATGTATGAAAAAATCAAATTGGAAAACATAGGCATAAAGCATTATTCTTATTTAAAAATAAACATTTCCTTCATTAGTTTATACATTCTTTCTATGCCCAGGAAAAAGAATAGAATTTTGATCTTCAATAATATTCCTGTCCATAAAGGGGCAAATCAAGTCTCATTTTCACTGCTATCCAATGATGGAGAGCTCTTCAAGGATATCTTTTTTTTATCCTCAGCAGGAAGGTTGTGCCTCCCTCAATTTTGGAAATTATCTATTATCCTAATAGAGGCCTTTCCTTAGCTCCTTAGTTTCAGCTGGCATGGGAAATATTTAAAGTCAGAAGGAAGACTGAAAGATTCAGACTTCCTCTGATGCCTTTCAAAGGCAGCTCTCATATCACTGGGGTCAAAGCTGGACCTCCAAAGCGCAGTGTTTTGCAGGCTGTTGTTGCTGTTCACCTTCCTTTTTTTTCCCCTTAAAGTGCAAACGTGAGGAAGAAGAAACAAAAGTAGTAAATAGAGAAACAAGCAAATGGACTTGGAATTTTATTTGTACACATCTGATCAACTAAGAGTTTCCCTTCTGATCATGGAAAATGGCATTCAAGGAAGAGAACCACAATGGGGTTCTCTGTGCCTGCCTCTTTTCAAAAGGGTGATTTTATAAGACTGCTTTCCTTGTAAGGAAAAAAAATACACTTCAATGAGTAAGGACATATACAGAGGGTGACCATGAGGCATGTTGTCATGTCAGTGCAGGGTCCTTTATTTATTTTATGAACAATATTTTAAGTTTAGTGAGGATCTATGCTTTGTTTCATTTTTTAATCTAGGAAGCCAAGGAAAACCAGCTGAACATATTTCATTGGCTGCATCCTTCAATTCAAACATCAGAGAGAAAGAAAGGTAAGTAGCCAGGGTCGAATTGTGCCTAGCTTGTCAGCACGCTTATTTCTGATTATCTGAAAATAAACAACATGCTTATTCTACAAAGACAGCGGACCTGCTGAAAGCTTATAGCAACACACAAGTCTACTCAAAATGATTCCATATGTTACACTGTAGGATTGCATGTAGTTATACAAGGGAAAGAGATCAAAACCCTGTACAGACACCTGATATCGGACTGGAAACGCCAAGTGGAAACAGAACTATTCAGCATCTTCATTTATACACAATTTACAATATTTGATTCAAAATAAAAATCACAAGAAAAATACATCTGTTTCTGCTACAATTCCTTCCCCTCCCCCATCCACCCCCCAGTGAAAAGTCTTCTAATAAAAGGTATCATATTACCACCATTGTCCTGTTTTGGTCTAATTCTGAGATCCCGGCTTGGGATAGTTAACATGAAAAGGAATGGCAATATTTGGGATTTATACAATGTACACATTTTATCCAAGGATCTCAAGTACTTGCAGTCATGTCTCCAGATCTGAGAAATCACGGTTCAATGGAAGCCAGAATGCTGGACGAGTGCTGGGCAGGTTGCATGGGGTGTAAAATCCCTTGGCTAAGTCTATGATCAAACAAGGTCAAAGGTGGTTGGCTAGAGCTGGGCTGAAATTCTCTTTTCAAACATATACCATCAGTCAGTCAGTTTTACTCTCTCTTAAACCACACACTCATCTCCAGGCTACAGCCTAGAGTTAAGACCAGCTGAAGAAGCCATGTCCTCATCATAATGCAGCAGGATAAAAAGCAAAAACAGAGAAACACATTCATCAGCATCTGGCCAAAGGACACAGGGGTTGGGAGGATTGATTTGGGAGGCCATTCCTAGCAAGAATGAGACAAAGGTGTCAATTCACTAGTTTCAGTTACAGTTAAGCTTTCGGTGGAGTTGATTCCAGCAGAGGTGAAGCTCATGGCATCTAGCGCTTGATTTAAGATAATGCTATTGAAGAAGGGTAATGAGAAAACACAGCAAACTAACAGGGAGGAACTGGCCAAAGACTATCTGGAGGGCCAAAGTGATTTTCTTTCCTTATCATTTCTAAAGGAGAAGGCAAGGGGTAGGAGATAAGGGCTAGAGGGCCCCTTATTTGCAGATTTTTAAAAAAATCATTTTTCTTATAACTCCGTAATGAAAATGTATATTACGGTATGAAGGTTACAGAACTGCATCTGCTACTGGGTCACGGCTACAGGTCTATGAGCTGATCCACCAGCAGTAAAGACCTGGCTAGGTTGGGAAGACTGGACTCAGAGCTCCCACTGCTGTTTCTAGAGTGCCCACCTGGAAGTGGAGAGATAGGAATTCAGTACAAAACACAGAGGGTTAAGGTTTAGATGTGCAGAGCAAGCAAAGGAGAAAAAAACAAAACAAAACCCTAGAGAAGCAACAATTCACATTTACAAATTCTTACATGTTGATTTTTAAACATATAAATTAGGTATCCACAACCTCCCCCCAAAAGTTTAAGAACTGTGTGCATACCATACTAAGGCAGGACAACTTGCAAAGAGGATGCTATTTTCACATGAATATATATTTTGCCCGAGAACTGCTGCTGTACACTAACTTCCTAATAACATTGAGTCATCTCCCTGATAAAGTAAAAATCAATCATTTTTGTTTTGGGGAGAAAGTAGTTATTAAGACTACTGCAATAAAAACATGCTTTAAAAAACATACAGATGGTCCTATGGCAATTCAGTGTTTTATGGCATGTTCAAATGATTTTAATCCATCAAAGAGGAAAAAGGATGCTCCACAAATGTCCAATAGATGCAAATTATATCAAAGCACGATGGTTAATCTCTTTGGGAAGAATATTTATTACAGATTGTTCTAATCATGATAAAAAAATGTTCAGTGCTTTTTTTTGATCATATGCCTTCAGGTTTCCACTGACTAAAGATCACTTTATTTTTGGCTTGATAATTTTAAAAAATCAGCTTTTAGTCAAACTGTTAAATACTTTTCTTCTCTCTAAATAAGCACCATGGTCAAGCTTTAATATACATATATCAGTATCTCTATCTATACTGGTCCAGCCCACAATGATTGTCATTACACCCAATTTCCTTCATTAAATGTTGATGCTTTTTTCCCCCTTGTAGATTAGGTACATTACTTATTTTGTAGAGAGCTGATGTCAAGCTCTTCTCTTTTCCCCATCCTCTCTTTCTTACCTTGTGGGTTTTTGGTTATCAATACAGGAATAGGGTCAAACTCATCTTCTGCCACCTTGTCCGAGCCCTCAGGGACATCAAAACCTGAGATGAGATTACTATCTTCTGCAGCTTAATAGAGAATGCAAGTACACAAGCAGAAACAACAGGTAGAGATTAGCAAAGGAAAGAACATGTAAGGGGCACAAAGTTCCCAACTGTACAATCACTGTTGCATTTAAAGGTGAAAATACTTATTTTTCTGAGTTGAAATAAAAGTAGCAAAACTAGAAAACTTAGGGAAATAGAAAAAAATGCTTTAGAGCTGGCCATGTTAAGACTTTCATAAATGATTATGGAGAAGGAGACAGGATGGATTCTCTCTACCATTATAAGACCATTAATTGTAGTTATTATGAGGCATCTCTTCAACATCAGTAATTCATAAAGGCACAGGAATTAGTCATTTATCTTCTTTATTGAGCAAACAGAGGCCTGACTAATAATATTTGAAACTCTCAAAACCAGGGGTAGGGGGAAGGTCATGAGTCGTTCTTTAAGAAGTGAGCGCTATATACAAGGCAAACAAAATACTTCCGAGAGGACTCACTGCCCTGTCATTGGGAAAACAAAACTTTCAAGCAACTCTGAGGCCTCAGGAAATGTTGGGGCACAAGATCGCATGCACTGAGATTTCGAGCAGAAGTTTGTTAGAATATTCTTCTGCATTCTAATTAAGGCTATCCCACCAGCAAGTACTAGCTGAGCACCTATTTTGCAAGTGATGCTTCTCTGTAATGACACATTACTGCTGACACACTCCTGCCAGACATAATTGGTTAAATAGGTAACTTCTCTCTACATGCTCTATAAAAACATAATCATTTTAATGCTGTCAAGGGCAAAAGCAAAAACTCAGCTATTACCACTGCAAACCACAGGCTAAATATTTTTTAGTCATCTCAGGGAGGCTTCCTCCTTGAATGTCCTTCAGGAAGGACTTAAGCTGTTCCTTTTCTATGTACTGCTTCTTCCAGAAATCCGTTTTCACTACTCAAGCACAGAAAGAAGTTTAGTGAAGGCCTGTGTACAATTAGCCTGGCACTGTGCCCATCACTTTCACAAACCACTGACTGAACAGAGCTCAATCCAAGTTACCTCTGTCCAGCAGAATTTCAAACCAGTATTAACCCAAGACTAACAAATGAAAATGGTAGATTAGAAAGAGAAATCCAGTAATCCATCGTGACTCAAAAGTTAACCAAAATTCAAACTTTTACAAGTTCAGTCTTTGAGGACTGACTTTTGAGGAATGATCCTGTTTCTTTATTGCACTAATCACTATCCAAAAACTTTAAATCAGATTTGATTAAATAATTTTAAGTTCTAAGGCCAACAAATATCATATTAATAATTACAGTCAGTTGGTGGATAGTCAACTCTGGGTTGACTGCAAAGGTATGCAGCTCTGCCTTTAATAGATAACATGAAATATCTGTATTCCAGGTGATTGCCAGAAAGCAATACCTCCACCAATCTGTTGTCTAAGCCTTATTAAATATTCTTACTGAGAGGGATTATATCATGGTGGCTAAGAGTACAAACTCAAGTTTTCCACACAAAGGAAGTGGTTAAAAAACTTCACTAGCAAAGACTTTTGGTAAGGAAAATTCTCAGGAGTCGTTCGGTTCTCCTTTAAGGATCATGTGGGCCCGAGAAGAGGAAAGCATTTACCTTTATGGGCTGGAGCAGAGATGGCTATGGGGGCAAACTCTTCCAGAAGGTCAGTAGTAGGGTTAGAAAGCAGAGAGCAATCAATCAAGGAATCTTCCCCAGTGAGAGAATCTGAGTCCAGATTAACAGCATCCCAGGTCATTGATGGCATTAAATGGCACACAACAATATCACGAGATTAGCCTTTAAGTTATTGTATTTAAATGTTATACACACAAGCCAAAGTAGAGGAAAGAAAACCAAAAGAAACATATTAAGCCCTCTGGATTTTTATCCATAGAAATATGTATTTTTAAATTCCTGTTAACATTAATATATAAATATGGAAGAATTTTTGGCTCAGAAGTTGCTGGTTAAGCAAGTATGTGACCTGGAAGCCAATAAAACTTTAGCAACTCAGTTCTCAGCAAATGCTGTTTGGGAAAAAGGCCTTTGCAACTACAGAGTTTCATTTAAACTTTCCCCAAACATTCATGGAAAAAGTTACTATAGGATGAGGTATCCAAGCTGACTAGAAGGCAGTTGTCTCTGGTTTATGAATGCAGAATATGATATGATTAAACAGTACTTTCTAGAACTCAACCAGATTCCCATTCAAAATAGAATGATCTGCCCCTTACTAGTATTCTTTAAATTTGAATTGCTCCTTTGAACATATGATTTTGCTTTTAGTTAAAGAACAAAATTCAGAGTTCAACCATTTTAACCCACAAATTGTTTTCTGGAAAAGTTTTCTAAGAGAAAACAGTCAAATAAGCACAAGAAAAAGAAACTATATTATCTTCTGTGTTAATTCCACCCCCCCACCAAGTGAGTTTATTTTCATAGTTCCTAGACTTTTAATTGTTTTTGTTCTGAGTTAGGAAATCGGACACTTTTATCCAGGTAATTCTGGTCTCAATAAAAATGCAGGTTATCGAATCTGTATTTATGGGCAGTTAAGCAATTCTTCTAAGAGTGAACTTTGAAATTAGGGTGAAAGCAATGGCAGGATCCAGGGAAGATTTCAACTTTGCCTAAAATTTAACAGCAAGTCATCTATATATGATTAAAGCACTATACTAAAAACAGAATGTCAACATACAGAACATGAGCTCCATGCATTATCACTGACACTGTCAGATAGGAAAGGCTGCTCAGAAATCTGGAAGGAGGTAAAGGCTTCCTTACAGCTCAGCAGAGTTCTTTAATTAAGGAGGTGGAGGGAACCTGCCACCAGTGACAAGAATCATGAATAAATACTATAACTAGAGAAAGCCAGGGACCACTCTATAAAGAACATGGCTCCAAAAATTACTCTGCTCTTTAGCAACACCTAGAAGCTGGGGATATAACAATATGAAGCATCCATTCTAGGAGGAACTAACCAAGCTGCAAAATAAGCCCAGGATCATCTGCCGCAGGTGGAAAGACTGGCACTGAGGGCTCACCACGTTGACCAGTCCCTGCAGCTGCAGAGACACCTGACTGACCTGTGCGGTTCGAGGTCACAGATTCCGTCTGAGATGGGAGGCGCTGGGGCACTGGGGGCTCCAGTCCTGGTATGAGACTCTCAACAGCAACATCAGCTTTTTCTTTTGTAACAGAGCATTAAGAAAGGAGAATAAAGGGTAAGGGAAAGAGAGTGAGAAGGTTCTTTAGACAATTCTGTGAAGACTTTCTTCTACAGGTCTCTAAAATGCCAGTATCAGGCAAGATGGATAGCACAGTGAGTTACTTTATTTCTGCTGCTCTGAGTGTATGGGCTTCACTGATTGAGCATGCATGTGTAAGGTTAACTACTGTGGCTAGTCCCGGTGATTCTCAGTTTTCATAGATAAATGAAGAACGTGAGTCACCCAACAGATTTCTTCGTGTCAGAAGATATAGGCTGAAAGGCATCTTAATATCTTCTGGTAATTTTGCTTTCCTTAAAGCAAAATTGGAAAAATTGGGGGGTAAACATCCTCTGTGCCTTGCAAAGGCCACTAGTCCATCTCAAATCCCATTCAAGATGTAGCTGGGAGGTATTCTGCACTGTGTGACATCCCCCAGTTGGAGGCCCATCTCTCTATAGGGTCAAGTCTTTTCTGAGTTCTAGGACTCTGGGCCCCTGGAGTACAGATCCCTGGACATTTTGTAGGTCTTGCCTGCTTTGCAGTTGGAGCACGGGAAAATGTCAGAGCAAGGAGACCAAGCCCCTGCCGTGGATTCTACTCATGGGCTCACCATTGGGCAAGTGTTTCTGTTACTGATTTTCGGCACATACAAAGGCCTTCTAAAGAAGAATCTGCTAAAGGTAAGGTCTAGCTTGAAAACAACTGTTTTCATAAAGCTTTTGTAACAAAATGTGAATTTTCCCACATTCCTCCTCATTCAGAGGAAATTCACTCCAGAAATCTCAGGATATCAAGAAAAATAACAGTGCTGTGCCCCTGGAAGGTAGAGAAAACACTTCATTTGGGGTGATACCAAGTGAGATTTAACAGCCTTGGCTTCTGGGTTACACAAGGCATCGTTCCAAAACCAGGAGGCTTTGTGGCATTTTCACTCCTCACCAGGGCTATTCACTAGGGATCTGCTAACCAGTTAGTTATCGTTCTTGAAAAAGACACACATATCATGCATGACTGAAGAAAGAGACGATGACTTTACCAATTACACCATCGGAAGCGCTACCAAAAGGATCTGTCATAGGCAAGAGGTCAGGGAGCAGAAGAGAAGTGTCAGGAGATTTGAGTCCCTCAATTAGTTTTTCTAGGTTGGGCAGAGAGGTAAAGAGAAAGCAAAAACACAATGAGACATTAAACAAGCTGATCATTTACCGTTCTCTGTGCAAACACATTTTAGAGGTCAAAAGTTTGTATAGATTCACCACAAAACTGAATATTGTCAGTATCTTACTAATAACAGACTTTCAAAGTTCGAAGTTTAAAAATGATAATTTCCCCAACTGAAGTAGTCACTTTGTAAGGCATTCAAGATGCTGCCCTGGGTTGGTTTAATTTTAAATTTGAGGTATAATTTACACCAAATAAGAGTCAATGATTTTAAGTGTATAATTTGATGAGTTTTGACAAATGCACACATTCATATAAGCACCATTGAAATAATGATGTAGAAAATTCCCATCACCCCAAAAAGTACCCTTGTGCCCCTTTCTGGTCAATGCCTTCCTTTCACCCCCCAGATCTTAGCAAAAACTGATCTGCTTTCTGTCCATATAGCTTTGCTTTTTCTAGAATTTCCTATAAACGAAACCATACAGCACATAGCCTTTTCTGTCTGACATTCTTCATTTAGCATAATGCTTTTGAGATTCCTCCACGTTGTGGCGTGTACCAGTAGTTTGTTCTGTTTTATTCCTGAGTAGCATTTCACTGCATGAATATACCACATTTTGTTGATTCATTCGCCAATTGATGGACATTTGGTTGTTTTCAGTTTTTATCTATTAAAAATAAAGCTGCCATAAACACATACATATAAGTCTTTGTGTATTCATATCCCTTCCTGGGCTTAGTTTTGAATCTTTTTTTCAGACTTGCATTTAGAAATGGTTTATAACTCACCAAGAGAACCAACTAAACCATGCCTAGGTCAACTTTAACAATCATTTACTGTCTGCCAACTGAGAACCTGTGACTGTCGGTACTCATTATTCTATAGTCAAATCTCACAAAATTCACTTAAGCCTGCAGATGGATTACTTTTGATGTCTTTTGGCTAAGAAACAAAAGGACATCAGAAGACACCAGACTTGTCACATCTGATAACTTAATGTGTGATAATGTGTACAAATTAAGATTCCTTCCAAAACAAGTCCTTTAGCCCTGATCCATCAACAACTATCTATTTACCTTTAACCTAATAAAGGTAGAGCATTAAATTGAAACACAATAATGAATCATAGAATCTTACAGAAAGAAGGGAATTAAGAGCTCCTACCTTCTTTTACTTACAAGGAGACTGAGGCCCATAAATTCTATAACTTGCCCAGTTAAAGTCCTGTCAACAATGTTTTCTCTATTACAGAAATACAATGCCATTAAGATAAAACTAAAGTTAAAATGTTTGAGAAAAAGAAGCAACTTAAAGTTCAAATATGTGTATATAACATTTTAATGAATCCATATTTTTCTAGGCCATCAGGAATTGAGATAGGCAAAGACAAAATTGATATTCCTTGAGGCATAGGAACCAAATTTTAGGTGATCTGTAATTTAGGTGATCTATAACTACACAGGTGAAACAAAATAATGGATTTTAGTGTCTTAGCAAGATAAATTGCTTTGGTACAATTAACACAATGCAGAAAAAGACATTTTTTTGTGTGAGGAAGACCAGCCCTGAGCTAACATCTGTTGCCAATCCTCCTCTTTTTGCTGAGGAAGACTGGCCCTGGGCTAACATCCGTGCCCATCTTCCTCTACTTTATATGGGATGCCGCCACAGCATGGCTGACAGGCAGTGTGTCGGCAGGTGCGCGGGATCCGAACCCGCGAACCCTGGGCTGCCAAGCGCGAACTAAACTGCTGTGCTACTGGGCTGGCCCCCCAGAAAAAGACATTTTTATATGTGAAACCAATTTACCATCTTTGGAGTATATAGCATGTAGATATATTTGAATTAAATGACAATATGCTACATTTCTCATTTACACCTGATTTATATTGAAAGGAAGGAAGAAAAAAAGAAGATTCTCAATGGCAGGGAAAAAATCCAGGGTACTAACCAAGTCTACAAGTGTAATCACATCAGCATTAATCTTGCACTGGACATTTTATTATAAGAGGTTAAAAATATCTTTTAAATTTTCAGCATACTGGCAAAAATAAAGACGGTTTTCCCAAAAAGTTTAATTTTTCATTATTCTGAACACTAGTTTTTCTTTTATTCCCCCCAAAAAGCTTCTTACACTTAAAAAAAAGTAATTATTTGTTTCTTTCACTTTTGGCACTCACATATTTGCAACCTTGTGAAACAATGGATAAGGACTAAAGACTCAAAATCATTTGTCTTTCATACAGCAGTTTATCTTGGTACACAACCTTAAGCTAGCATTCCTCCAGAATCTGAATTCTAGCCTCTCCAAAACTGTGACCCTGGGGTAGTTCCTTAAACTTCTGACATCATCTGTTCAACTGTAAAATGGAGATACTTCCCTCCACCTTTTTGTATTAGTCACTCAAGTATCATCTCCTCTAAGCCTTTCCCTACCCTCCCTGCCACATCAGGGACCTTCTGGAGCACCCTGCGCTCACTTCTCTTACAGTCCTTACAACATGACTGAAGGCAGGGACGGTGTCATCTTAATCTCTGTACCCCTAGTTCTCGGTTCCCTCTTATACTCTGTGTCATATCTCTACCTTTTGGCTTCCCTGGGGAGATAGGGAGAATAGAGGATCAACTGGAACAAGTCAGGTACTTCAAGAAGAATCCAATTATTTTATTAGCCATTAGCAAAAAGCATGTGAGAGGGTAAAAAAAGTATGTGTGGGCATGAGTGTGTACATGTGTTGTGCAGTGGATGGAATGGGGGGGGGATGAGGTAAGTTGCCAAATTTAGGGATGCTTATTTTCTGATCAAACCTCAAAGTAACTGGCTATCCACATAGATACTTTGTATGGTCACTGCTGCTTGGGAATACTCAAATACTGGAACAGTGGAAGAGAGAAGCAGGGGACAGAGTAGTACCAGGCAGAAACCTAGGAGTGAGAATACAGGGTCACAGTGGATGGCATGTGCAAAAACAGTTTCTTTCGCTCCCAAGATTCTCAAAGTGAGAGAAGGCTCTCAGTTACTCAGTGCTGGTGCCCAGGTGCCATTATAACAACAGTCATCACTTACATTTGTAGAGTTTAATGTCAAACATTTTCATTCATTATTCACAAAAACCATGGGTTTGGGAATACTGTTAGAGTTGAGAAGAACATAGATCAGAGACTGTGAGAATGTGTGACTTGCCCAAAGTCATAGGTGGAACATAGGAGAGCCTGGACTTGACTTCAAGTTCCCTCCACACGCCACCTATAGGATCTGCCTATCTCCATCAACATAGGAGAAAGGGTCTTCACATAGACACAGTCCCATGCACAACGGTCAAGTTATCAGACATGTTGGCACTGCAAGGAACCTCAGATCTTATTCAATTAGCCTTCTCATTTACAGATGAAGAAACCAGCTCCAGAAAGGTGAAGCAACTTGCCTACGAGCTTACAGCAAGTAAGCCACAGAGCTAGCTAGGACTAGAACCCAGATCTTCTACGCACTAGAGATTCATTCCTCTGGTTTAACTAAGGCTTTGATTGCTTTAAAATGTAAAGACTATTAGAAGAAGTCACATCTAAAACTATTATAGGTCATTTTTGGTCACTGTAAATGAAGAACTTGAGAACAGGATATAATGGGAGACATAAGAAAGGCTACAGGAGGCTGTACTATACTCAGTTCTTTCTCAAGTCTCTAGGGTTCCCAAATAAAAATGAGTCAGGTTAAGGGCTTGGAGAAGTGCTGAAATCACGGTTAAAGGACTGAGAAGGTGGAACCCTGGAGAAAACTGGACGCAGAATTAGTTAGCTTGGACAATGGAAACTGAGAGTGCTTTTAAAGAAGAGGATTGTTAGTACTTTGAAATTAAGGGGAGGAGGTAAGAGAAAGGGTCTTCTCTTCTGAGCCCCTCCCCCTCTCCTCTTAAACATAACTCAAGTGGCAATGGGGACTGGGGAAAGATGGAAGGAGATTGCTAGAGTTGGAGATAGGAATTAATCGACTTCAGATTCTTTCTCTTATACATCTCCTCTCAAGACTTAGTTACTAAAAATATCAACCACAAGGCAAGAATGTAATAAACCCTTCATATATCAGTCTAAGGTTAGATAATCAAAACCACTTCCTGATATACTGATATACTTACTGATATACTGATACACTTACAACTGATATAAGTTGTAAGCTTTTTCTCTTTTAATATCAAAAGAGAGGAAAGATATCTATTTACACAAGCTAGTAAGACTAAGGGCTTGCTCAAGGCCCATTCTGACCCTAAGAATATGACAATGAGGAGTAAAGTAGGCTGAACTAACAAACACGAGCTCCATCAAAACAGACAATTTGGCCGCTATAGCTTTGTGGCTTTGGAAATTTAAATCTTGTCTGACTTGGGGTGTACGCCCTGAAGTCTTGTGATGAGAAATGCTGTTTTTAAAATCTAGGCACTCTAAATAGTTCCTATCACTGAGAAACCAGACACTAACTCATCTGTGACATCTGCAAGTTGGAAGCAAAAGTCGACCATTATGCCTCATTCCAAGTTCATTTTAGAGAACTGAATCTGCAGGAAGATCAACTTTCCAGAGTAAAGACATATACTATGATCGACCTTGGACTTTTTAGTATCACAAGACAGCAGCTGGAAGTGAGAAAGATGCTAGGCAAACTGCTCTGAGAGGAATGCCTATCTTGACAACAAACCACTAAGAAAACACAGCTTCTTTTGCCTACTTTTCAAGAGATGATGGAGTGCCATAAGCCAAGAGGAACTTTTTTTAAAAAGCTGTTAATTCTAGGCAGCTGCACTCATGGGGCAACTAATGCATTCTTGCTTAGTCTTATGGAACACTGATGTTGAGAGGTCACTATTAAGGAGTTGCTATAAAAATCTTTTCCTCAAACTCTTGTGCACTGCTGGTGGGAATGTAAAAAAGTGTAGTCGTTACGGAAAACAGTATGGCAGTTCTTCAAAAGGTTAAAAATACAATTACCATAGGATTCAGGAATTCCACTTCTGGGTATATACTCAAAAGAATCTTGGGTCTTGAAGAGATATTTGCACACCCATGTTCATGGAAGCATTATTCACAATAGCCAAAAGATGGAAGCAACCCAAATGTTGATCAACAGATGAGTGGATAAACAAAATATGGTATATACACACTGGGGAATATTATTCAACCCTAAAAAGAAAGGAAATTCTGACATATGCTACAACCTGGATGAACTTTGAGGACATTATGTTAAGTGAAATGAACCAGTCACAAAAAGGACAAATATTGTATGATTCCACTTATATGAGGTACCTAGAGTAGTCAAATTCAGAGACAGAAAGTAGAACGGTGGTTGCCACGGGCTGGGGGTAGGGAGAGAATGGAGAGTTACTGTTTAATAGGTAGAGAGTTTCAGTTTTGCAAGATGAAAAAAAGTTCTGTGGATGGGTGGTAGTGATGGTTGCAAAACAATGTGAATGTACTTAATGCCATTCAACTGTCCACTTCAAAATGGTAAGTTTTATGTATATTTTAACACAAAAAAATTATTAAATCTTTCTGCCAATTTTCAGAGAAAATTCCTCAATCTTTTCTACCATATTTTAAAACTTTGGTACCACCTATAGCTTATCTGTTCCCTAATACAAATAGAAGGCAAAATAAATGAACACACAGCATATGAGCATCAATGAAATACTTTGAGACTCACTACAGCTAGGCTTCATTTGGCAGCTTTGTGAGCACACAAATCCTCGTGGCTATGATTTTTTTATGCCAGATTTTCTAAGAAAATTTGTTTTATGGTGCTTTGGAAAATAAAAATGCTCCTTAAAAAAAATCCAATTATTCAGTGCCCCTTCACTGACAGTTTAACAGTCATTATATCAAGGAGTCTACTTTAACGGCTCTCAGCTGTGCAAGGTCAATGGTTTAATTTAGAGCAAGCTTAATTTCTATAAGAGAAAAATATCATTGTCTAAGACTTCACGGTAACTAGGACTGCCCCACTGGTATAAGGACCCAAAATCAAAGTTGTTACAGCCTTTCCAATCTTTATACTAATTTAAAGTTTACAAAGCAATTTCAAATACATGATTTCATCTGAACCTCATGAGCCACTGCATAAGGTAGGTTTTAATACTGCCAATTTCGAGAAGGAAGACACAGAGTTTAAGTGATTTGACCAAAATCACGTAGCTACTAAGTGGCTAGAACCCAGGTCTTACAAGTTCAAATCTGTTTTGTATTTCCCTAAACCTTAAATTTAGCTCTCTAGTCAAAGGCTTTATTGATCTCGGAACTGTCCCAGAGATATCCACTGCTTGGGGCATGTGGGCCGTGAAAAGGAGTGTGTGGAACAGCACAGTCGCAACAGTACTAAGGCCTCTCTTCCTCACCCAGAAAATGAGATATTACTTGACATACTCACCAGTCACCAGTCAGTATTATTTGTAGGATCAAAAGAAATTATATGTGAAAACATTTTAAAGGCACAAAATAAAATGTTTAGTCATTAAAAGGCATCTAGTTGTAAGGAGACTAAGATTTCATGATTCTCATTGTCAGGAAGGCTAAGCGTGGAAGGTAGCATGTATGCAAAATCAACCAACCAACCAACCAACAAATCTGACTGGTGCCCAGAGTGGGCTGGAGGTGGTGACACACTGGTTGCTTTGTCAGGGGTAGGAGAGGGATAGACAAACTTCCAGTTTTCTGAGGTACCAGAGACCCTAAACTCTCAGCTTTTTCCTCACTCAGGCATTTCAAGATGACAAAGAAGGATGGAGGGGCGTAATGATGCTATATAACCAAATGGCACTACAGGCTGAACATTAAAGTAAATAAAATAATCAAAGACACAGTGGAAATGCCATACTTAGCCCAAATTTTGGAGGGAACCATGAAAGGCTGGAGCTGAAGGATCTGCTGCGCCTCACAAATCTTTTCCTCCTAGGGTTTGGCAGCTTCCTGACATTGTGGGCTATGCCTTCATTTCTACACCCCCAAAGAGTGGGTGGGAGGCCTGGCTGGGGGTTGGCAGAGGCACAGATGGAAAGCTATGGAGCCAGTAGTCTGGTGTTTGGGAGCTGGGGACAGAAATGGAGAGTGATGCAGCCCCCAAAAGTCCTTCAGTCTCAGGTTTTACTTCATTCATTCATCCAATCTGCACATATTCACTGAGTGCTGACTCTCCCTGGTCATGTTCTCAGCACTGGTGAATCAGTGGTGAATAAGACAGCAAGGTCCCTCCCTCAGGACACTGATATCCTGGAGGGGAAACACAGACTGAACAAATGAAAATGGACAATGTCATGTTAAGTGCTGTGAAGAAAAAGGGCAGGGTGTGTGATTGAGAGTGCCTGTAGGACCATGCTGGGCCTCTCTGAGAAGACAGCATTTAAGCTGAGACCCAAATGTTGAAGGACAAGAAGGAACAGAGTTGGAGGAAAAGCCTTCCAGGTAGAGTACCATCAAGTGCAAAGGCCCTGAGATGGAAACAAGCATAGTCTGTTGGAAGAACGGAGGGGAAGAATGCTATGAGCTCAGGTTAGAGGAGTAGCCAAGGGACAGATCAGTTAGGGCCTTGTATTTTACGCTCAGTGATATGGGAATTCACTGGAGCGCAAAGGAGTGATATGTCTGATTCATGCTTTCAAGAGATGAGTCTGGTATGACAGATCAGAAAGCAAATATGACACTCCTAGAATTCTCTATTAGAATGTTCCATTTTAATAGATTTTTCCATTAAAACCCAAGAGGGGTCATGGCTTAATTGGTATTAAAGTGTATACCAGTAATATTTTAGCAGGAGTCTGCCAGAATGAGAGAAATATGGAGGATCAGAAGACAGGAAAGATGACAATAAGGAAGGCAGGATGTGGCCAGCTGGCTCTGGTGCCTCCCACGCTCATCTTCACAACCCTTCACAACTCATCTCTACAACCAGGAGTTGATACCCTGAGCCACCTGGTGCGTGTGCCTGGCTCCTTACCCCTGATCCAGAGGCTCCTGTGACGGCTGCAGAGGACAACTACTTGTCTGTGGGTCCTCATCCTCTGGCCCTTGCCAAGAGGCCACCCTTCCAGCTTCTGCAGCCCATGGGCTATCTGGGTAAGAGCAAGGCAAGAACTTGAAGGGGTGTCAAAGGAAGAATGCCTCAATAATCCCATTTTCTTGTCTGATCCTATGACTGCCACAACAGGGAGGAGAAAGAGGCCAGTGGGTCCCAGCTTGAGTTTGCAGCCCACATTTTTCTAGCCTTCTGCTTGAAACTGGCTTGTCTATGCACTGCCAGGTACAACTGAAGGATGCAACAGAGGGCCTCTATTTGATTCCTTTCTTCCCGTTTCTTTAACTATCCTACATTGAATCATTCCTCAGTGATTTTAGATATTTTTGACCTACATCCAGGTCCAGCAAGCTGTAACGTTAACACAATACTACCTGATCAAGGCAAATTTTGCTTCTTCTTGGAAGGGTCAACAAATTGCCTAAAGAAATAAAAACTGTCTTGCTACCCTAGCTGCAGTCTGTTTTAGTAAGTAGAAGGTATGAACATCACAAGCACTTCTTGAGGCAGTCAATCAAATACCTTCAACATTTTGGGAAAGAAGAAACACCAAGCAGATCCTATCAGAGTTTAAGATCAAGAATCGGCAGGAGTAAGAATGGGAAAAAAAGAAAAACAATCAGAAGCAAAATGACCTCTAGTTGCTTTTAAGGAGTTGGATCTATTTGCTTTTTCAAAGAGACTGACAGAGAAGAGAAAGGGTGGCTTCTGTTCCTCACATCATGCTCTCCCTCCACCCAAAAGGATGGGGAGGGGAGCCGGAAGAGAAATCTTTGGCATTCATGAACTCCAAAGGAAAGCATCCAATTATTGTTTCAAAAGCTACTTCAATCAGAACACACTAACCATTTCTTACTTTTTTAGACTGCTTATTGAAAATCAGGATATGGTAGACCTAAAGGGATATTTGAACTCATACAGTTCAACTTACTTCACTGATGAAGAGTCAAGCCCAGAAGGTTTTCAGGTAGTAGAAGAACCAAGAAGGGAACCTAGGTCTCCTGACTCACATTCTCTATCAACTTTTATTATGTATTTTTATATTATAAAATAAAAGCACATTACAGGAAAATAGGAACTGGATAGGAAGTCACCCATAATCCAATCATCATAGTATAATCACCAACATTCTGTTCCTTCTCTCACATCTTGTAAGTTTTTCCCCCCATGTTGTTATAATCGATCATATTAGACTAATGTTCTTCCCAACACACAGGCCCTTCACATTACCAATAACACAGTCAAGGATAAAAAACTGAACATTGATATAATGTGGAGTACAATTCAGCATAATCTAAACTGATTTTATTATCTTTACTATGGACTGGTGCCCTCCAAGAGAATTTTGCCCCTCTTATTGAGACACAGTAAAAATATACAACAGCACCTATTACTAGGGCTTGGAATCCAGATCCTTTTCATGGAGTGTTTAAAACAACTCTCAAGAGGCCTTAGGACATAAGAATCAGGCGACTTAACCTCAGATCAGTTCTGTTTACCTACCTGGTGCATCAGGTACTTGAAGAGGAATGAAAGGATCAGATACACTTAGAAGTGGGAGGCTAGCATCCACAGTCTGCCCACCCTTCCTTTTTTCAGCTGGAGTTGGTTGGAGGGGAAAGGAAGGGTCAAGGAGAGGAAAAAAAGAGAAAAGCAGAAAACAGCAAGTAAATTTAGATGAATTTACCACCTAATAACCCAACAGCTCAAATTATAGAGTAAGTCTAAACTCGGAGGCAGAATAAAAATGGATGAGTGGATATAATCCAATGTAATGGCAAAGTATCTGTTAGATGTGTCATCTGGTCCTTGCCACATATTTTAAGATGCAATTAATGATAAAACTAGGATATTCATACATCCGAAATTCCACTTCTTCCTCATGTGGAAGACTACAGTGATCTCTTTCAGAATTCCAATAGCAATTACTGTCCATACCACACATTTTGGCATGTAAACGAACACTGTCTATTTTGTAATCTAGCACATGTGTATAGGTACCTGTTATGTACCCATTACCCTCTTCAGGTCATTTAATCACCAAATGTCTAATATAGTGCTAGGCAGACAGACAGGAAGAGACAGAAACAAACTTCCTGTCTATTGCAAAGTTAGATAAACCCTAACCTCTGGACTACATCTAGCACACTATTGGTATCCGTTCTACATTTGGCAAACTTATACACCCTATGGAATATCAGAGCTTGAAGGGATCGTAGGATTTCTAGCACAATTTTCTTATTTTCCAGGAAAGAAAATGAAGCCCAGAAACAAAGAGATTAGCCAGTGGTCCACCAGCAGACCCAGGATCAGGTCTCCTGGTTTCTACTTTACCATTCTTTACATTGCATTTTAATATCGTTTATTCATTAATTAAAATTTCATTTTGCCTTCTATAGAGTAGATTTCTTAAAAACTTTTTATTTTCAAATAATTATGGAATCATAGGAAGTTGCTGTACAAAAAGCTGAATGACCTTTTAATCCAGCTTCCCTCCATGGTGAAATCTTCTACAACTGTAGTACCATATCATTGACACTGGTACAGTACTGTTAACTTCATTCAGTTTTCACATGTACCCATTTGTGCGTGCGTGTGTGTGTGTGTGTGTGTACAGTTCCTTGCAATGAGATCCTATGTATAGACTAGAATAAGTTCCACCACAACAAGGATACAGAACTGCTCCATCAAACAAAAGAACTCCCTCGTCGTACTCCTTTATAGTCACACCCACTCCTCACTCCTGTCCCCATCTCTTGGAATCCACTAATCTCTTCTCAATCTCTATAATTTTGTCATTTCAAGGATGTTATTAAAGTGAGTTTGTAAGCTTCTTTAAAGGCAGATGGAGGAAGAGAAGGGTAAAGTCACTGCTCTTAAGTCTCTGAAATGTTTTTAAATAACACATGATAAAATATATTAAAAGAAAAAGGACAAATTATAAAACTGAATACGTCGTATAATTCATTTCTGAAAATATATATGCAGAAATGAAATTATGGATATAAATATTATAAAATGTCAGCAATGCTTTCCTCTTAGAGTGGGGTCACGAATTCTTTTATCTTGCTTCTAGTCATTTTTCCAACATTTCACAAATGAATATGTATAACTTATCAACAGAAAAATATTTTAAATGCAGTGGCACAATGTCAAGTTTTAAATGTCTGCGTCCAATATACAGGCACAGTTCATCAACATTTTTGCAGCTTTTATCATAAAACTGTTTAAAATGATCCTTGTGCCATCCTCCCCAGTTCATTACCAGATTTCCTACTTATTTCCTCCCTTGGTTGGTAAGAAGGTTTAACATCAGTGAACAGTCTTAGCTTGATTAGAAAACTTGTAGAAAATGAGGACACATTAATTTCTGGGATTTAGATATAATTTTCTTTCCTTTGGAAGGAATGAAGGTGTCACAGAAAAAAAAAATCTTCACATCTCAAATAAGAAAGAAGGCAAAATACCAAGTGTTCATAAAAAAAGACTGGACAAAATGAGGAAGATGAAGACATTTTATAATGTTTGTAAAAGTTTAATGTCACTGATTTATAAGATTCTGGAGATGTGGCAATGACTACAGTTTCTGAGTACCTGGGCTACCCAGGTACAAATCCCTATTCTGTCATTTTCCAGCTGTGACCTTGGGCAGGTCACTTAACCTCTCACAGGCTATTGTGAGGATCACCTGAAATAATACACAAAAAAGCACTTATCCAGTGGGCTTAGCCTGTAGCATGTATTCAATATGTGTTCACTCTTATTACTGTCATAACTTTACTCGAATAAGTGTTTTTTAAGCTGGGTCTTTAAGTCCCTTAAAAAAATACTGCCATTTATGAGCCAGCTCTGATGGCCTAGTGGTTAAAGTTCAGCATGCTCCACTTCGGCAGTCCAGGTTTAGTTCCTGGTCATGGGACCACATCGCTCATCTGTCGGTAGCCATGCTACGGCAGCGGCTCATGTCAAAGAACTAGAAGGACGTACAACTAGAATATACAACTATACACTGGGGCTTTGGGGAGGAAAAAAAGAATAAGAGAGAGGAAGAATGGCAACAGATGTTAGCTCAGGGTGAATCTTTCCCAGAAAAAAAAAATACTGCTATTTGCAGCCTTCAAAGTAAGCATAAAGGGGGGGAAGAGGCAAAAACAAAATATAACTCTTTAAAAAACAGCTTGTACAGACAAATAAACAATAAAACATAATTATATGTGATAAGTAAGAATTAGGCATTAAACCTGAGAGTGGATGTAAAATGATTATGGACTTTTTCATCAACATTGGTGAATCCAAGCTCCTATCCTTAGGCAAAAAGCAACGCTTTTCGTTAATTTAACAAACGTGTACTGAGCCCAACACTGTACTAAATGCTGGGATTGAGTAGCAAAGAGGACTCTCCTAGAGCTTATTTCATGACCCCCTTTCCAAGGAAACTACATCCTCCCTGTGTATCATAGTTGGTCATCAGTGTGATGTTTTACCTCAAGCACAATGGTCAATGCTTTACAGAGTTGGTACATGTAGCACTTGAAACTAGACCAAAATATCAATAAATTTAAATATTATATATACCAGAAAACAAAGCTAAAAATGACACACAAAAAATTTCTTAACTAATATTAAAAAGCATACCTCCCAAAAAACTTCAATGCCTACTCCAAAATAATAACAATGAGAGCATCATATGCAGACTTATGGGATGTGGTTAAAACTTCAGTTTTTTTTAATGAGGGAAACACACACCTACTAGAAAGCACTCTCATAAACAGTGCAATCCTCAAAGGTTGGGGTGGGGCAGCAATTGGAGGGAGAAGGAGAAAAGGGAATATTGGAATATCTGTGAAAAACTCCTCCTGGAGATCATAATTAGCCTCCCCTGCAACTCTCATGATGGCTGAAAATCACTGTTTCACTGGGAGAAAAACTCTAAATACTTTCATTTTGATTTCTTTTAAGAATTTTAAACAATTTTACTATGTGTTCCTCTTGATATTGACAAAGCAAACCTAAGAAAAACAGGGAACTATAATCAAAATATAAAAGCAAAAATTAAAGAACCAGAAGACAGAAAAACAGGAGACTTTATAAATCTAAGAGTTGTCTTTGAAAGGTAATAAAACAGCAGGTCTCTAGCTAGAGTTACCAAGAAAAAGAGAAACACAAATACATATAATTAAAATTGATGTATAACACAAAAAATATTATAAAAGATTTAAATGTATTGTTCTATTTTATTTAAAAAATTTTAAAACTGCAGATGATTTTCTAGGAAAATATTACTAAATTTGCCTCCTTATGTGGCAGAAAACACAAGAGAGGAAGTTCTAGAGCCAGAGGGTCAGTGTCCCAGCTCTACCACTTACTACCTATGTGACCCTGGAAAAGAGACTAATCTGTGCTCAGTTATCTCAATGGTAATGGACGCAGGGATGATGTGTCCTAACCTCAAAGATTGTTGAGAGGGACACGTGAGATAATACTCGTGTAGGACAAATGATAAACTGGGGAAAATATTTACAATATACGACATATGAAGAGCTCTTACAAATTAATAAGAACAAATGAACACAGAACATCAAAAAAAAAAAAAAAAAAAAAACAAATCCCAAACAAAAAAAACAGACAAAAGACACAAATAATACAAATCTCAACAGAAATAAAAATGGCCAGTAAACAATGTGCTGTCTATAGCTCTGAGCTGGGCTGAGTGGGGAAATGGGGGGAAAATTACTCTCATTCATGGCTGATGGGAAAAAAAAAACTGTACAGCATTCTTGGAGGGCAACCTGAAAATATGTACCAAAAGCCTCAAAATACACATATCTTTTGATTTAGCAAATAATCTCCTAGAAGTTAGCTTCAAGAAATTGTAAAGGAGATAAACAAATATTTAGCTTCAAGAATGTTTATATGGTAAAAAATTAGTAACAACCTAAACATTCATCAAAGGGGACGTTAAGTACAATGTTACTATTCTTCCATTAAAAATCATGTTGTAGGGGCCGCCCAGTGGCGCAGCGGTTTAGTTCGCGCTTGGCAGCCCGGGGTTCGCCGGTTCGGATCCCGGACGCCCGCAGACGCACTGCTCGTCAGCCACGCCGTGGCGGCGTCCCATATAAAGTGGAGGAAGATGGGCACGGATGTTAGCCCAGGGCCAGTCTTCCTCAGCAAAAAGAGGAGGATTAGCAACGCATGTTAGCTCAGGGCTGGTCTTCCTCACAAAAAAAAAAAAAAGAAAAAAAAAATCATGTTGTAGATTAATATTTGTTGACATGGAAAACTATTAATTCCCACAGAACATTCATAAAATGAATAATAAATTGGGCTACAGAAAGCTCCTCCATAATACCCAAAAGCAAAAACTGCATAGGCCATATTATCACAATACAATGAAAACATATCCTAAGTAACTCTTTGGGAAAGAAGAAATCAAAACTGCAATTTAAAAACATCTGGAAGACAATGAGAATAAGAGAGCATGACATATCAAATATTATGGAGTAACAGCCAAAGTTATAATCAGAAATAAATTTATGAGGTCAGAAAAACTACTTACACACCTAAAGAAAGCAGAAAGAAAGAACATATATGGTTAAAAGCAGACATTAATATAGTTAAAAAGATCAATTTTAGAAGTACCTCAAATTCCATATTTTACAAAGAATATATTCAAAACTTCACACCTATTGCTGAGGAATTTATAATAGTAAAACACTGACATCAAATTAACATTTAAAAAGAGGTACTTGGTTAAATACGTTAGGACATATCCATATGAAAGAATTTAATGCAGATATTTAAAATTTTTTAATTTATTTTTTTGCTGGGGAAAATTCGCCCTGAACTAACATCTGTTGCCAATCTTCCTCTTTTTGCTTGAGGAAGATTCACCCTAAGCTAACATCTGTGCCAATCTTCCTCTATTTTGTATGTGGGTTGCTGCCACAGCACGGCTGCTGATGAGTGGGGAAATGAGGGGAAAGGTATAGATCTGTGCCCAGGAACCGACCCGGGCCACCGAAGAGAAGCATGCCGAACTTAACCACTAGGCCATGGGGCCAGCCCCTAATGCAGACTTTTTTTTTTTTTTTTTTGGTGAGGAAGATACGCCCTGAGCTAACATTTGTGCCAATTTTCCTCTATTTTCATATGTGGGACGCTGTCACAGCACACTTAATGAGCAGTGTGTAGGTCCATGCCTGGGATCCAAACCCGTGAATCCTGAGCTGCTGAAGCAGAGCATGCCACTGGGCTGGCCCCATAATGCAGATATTTTTAAAGTTATACTTTAGGAACTTCTTTAATGATGTGGGGGAAACATGCAAGATTTATAAAAAAATTAGGTTTTAAAATATGACTATAAAGATGCATATTAAAGCCTCAAGCTGAGGCCAAAAATTGTGTACAAAATTGTGGTCACGTATTTTTGAGAGGGAGAAGATCTATAACTTTCATTAGATTCATAAAGATATAAGTGACCCTAAAAAGATTAAATATGACTAACAGATATCAAAATAGGCTCCCTATGCTAATTTCTCAGTGGTGAGATCATGGAGATTTTAACTTTCTTCTCTATGCCTTTCTACAAATTACTAACTTTCTATATAATAAGCATGTATAGTTTTTATTAATAAAAATTTTATTTATTTTATAAATAAAATAATTCTTTATCATTACTTCTATAATTTAAAAAAAGGTCTCAATTAAAAAGATGCATCTCTCTCTCCATAAGCGTGCGCGCGCGCGCACACACACACACACACACACAAAAACACAGCTTAGTAGAGTCTCAGATAGGATAGAACATCTAATTCTTAGAATTCTTCAAGTCATTCCAAAGAACATAGGCAGTTACAAGAGATTAACAGAGTGATGTTCCTCAAATTTAGAAATATTTGCTTAAAACATGCCCATGGACTAGAGAGAATAAATCCTGTATATTGCTGCCAGATCATCCTGTCATTTTAATTCAAAGTGATTCTAGATCTCTCTTTATCCCTATCTTTTTTATTGGAAATCTTTTGAGGGAAAAATATAAGTTACTACCAGGGCCTGGGGCTCCCTGGTATGCTGTGGGGAGGAAAACAGTGTGAAGGTGACAGCAGTGAGTCCTATGTTCCAGGTGTCTGCCATACTAACCAGTTCCAGCAGGAAATGAGGCAGTGGCAAAAGCATCACCTTGGGGTGGTTGAAAGCCTGGGATCAAACTCTCAGCTGAGCCTCCAAGCTTCTCAGGATGTTTGCCTGGAAGGACAAAACACCACTCAGCTCATTCCAGCAGAACCCCATGATGCACCCCAAGGGTACCCTCTGGACTGACTTCTAGACTTGACTCCTTTTACTGCCTTATGGCAACACCTCAGCTACTTAAAGGCCCTTGTCTAGTCAGTGCAATAATTGAGAGAACAGCCAAGAAACGGAAGGAAGTTTTAAGAATCAACAGATAGCACATCAATTTTGCAAGATGAAAAGAGTTTTGGAGATCGGATGCACAACAGTGTGAATATAATTAACACTACTGAACTGTACCCTTAAAAATGTTTATGATGGTAATTTTTATTTTATGTATATTTTACCACAATTAAAAATAAATAAAAAATAACAAAAGAGAAAGCTAGAGCTAAGCACTAAAGCTCAAGCACATTACTCAGGGCAGAATGCCTCCAGCCCTCACTCTGAATCTACTTATTTTTGTATAATTCTAAGGAGTTTGATGATCTGTTTTCCATGTTGGAAGCAGTTTAGGAGAGCAAATGAGAAGAGGGAGTAGTGGAGATGGCAGCAGTGAGAGGCTCTGAGGGACAGGCGCATGACAGCAACTTCAAGAGAGAGCTAACAGCTGAACAAGAAGAGAGACAGGAAATTATTAGACACAAGAATTAAAAAACTTCGGGGGGGGGTCACGTAATCAAGTGCAAAAAATACCACATTTCAATAGTTCATGAAGGTATTTCTGTTTAGTCTAGAACAATAACTAGCACATATAACAATAAAACAATCAATCTGACAATGAGTTGTCAAAGAAAGTTAAATCCTATGCCCTATCTTCTGTTTAAAAAGGCAAGAAAGTAATATAGTATTTTAAAAGAGATCTATAACATAATAGTTAAAGCTAAAAGTTTGGTCCAAGTTCCTTTACCCTGTGTGCTTGTGGTACTCTTTTCAAACTGTATCACATTGTGGAATTTTCCCAGGGTGTGAGCTGTTGTTTTCCAAAGTGTGTGTGTGCCCGTGTCTGCGTCGTGCCTCCCAAATAAGACTGTGGGTTTGAGGGCAGAAATGGCACTTTCTATTTATTTGATCTCCTCTCTGTGGTCAGTCAACAGTGATACAGAACGCTGATCACAGTCAAAGATTCAGTGTCCACGTGAGGGCACACTCTCATGGGTAAGCAATGACAACTTTCTGGGACAATAAACCCACTCAGGACTAGGGAACCATCACACTCCTCCAAGAAGTGACCATGCCTGACACTATCATTCTGATCTACACTACTGAATCTTTCTTAAAAGTTTCCCATTCTCCTTGTTGCCACCCACAACAGGCCAGGATTTCCTGAGGATGAAAAGACTTCAGTGCTCTGGTAAACAAACACAGCAATTTGCACTCATACTTCAAAACCAAGCCTTTGAGAGAAAGAAGACCCAAGCATACTCCTTCAGAGTTAAGGTTCAAGAATGACAAAAAGATACCAATTACTCACCTTCCCCTAGCTTGGCAAAGTCCTTGTTTAGCAGTTCTTCAGCTGTCAGTTTGGAAAAATTGTCATCATCAAAGGGATTCCATGTAGAACCTTCTGAAGGATTATAAACGTTTTGCTGGGAGGTCCGAGGAGAGCCTGATGGAGTGGTGGTTGCAGACCTAGACAGGTTCCCACCCCCGAGAAGTAAAAAGACATATAAAAGTTGAAAAGGGTCAACCTACTTTTTCTTTGTTTCAAGATCAAATTCTTTCTGAGTCAAACCATTATTGTCTACAGTGGTTTTCTAAAAGGGCTTTCCATGGCCACTGAACAGTTTCCATAGACACCCTTTCCACTGTGTGAAATAAATGTCTCCTTTTCCTTCATGATTCACTATCTCCTACTACTTCTTTATTCTCTTGCTTAGATTTTTGGTCTCATCTGCAAGTCCTTTCAATTCAGGATCCCAAAGCAACCTGTTCTTAGGCTTGTGCATCCTGTAGTGCCCACCGTAACGTCCACAATAACTGACCCCAGAAGGGCTGGGACAGATGCCTATTCAGGCTGCCTCCCATCCATCAGGATCTAGCATGCATAGAATGAAGGACCACCATCAGTGGTCATCATCACAGTTAAAGAGAAATAAAGACAATTTACCACTATCTTGTGCTTCTAGGTATCATTACCTAATTTTCTTCTAAAGTCTCTCTTGATGCCCTTTGCATTTATCTAATGACTTAAAGATTTTTGACTTTCAAGTGCATGGTTCCAAGAAAGCTGAGGGTCTGAAATTGCATTTACTCAACAAACACTCATTGTAGTCTGCTTTATATCAGGCACAGAGCCAGTCACTGGATTTACGAAAGCTGATTAAGACATAGTCCTTGTCTTGGAGGAATGCACAGGCTAGGTCAGCCAGACAAACAAATAAATAATGATAATACAATGTGATACACATTCAAAAAAAGGTTCAGGCAAAATTACATATGACACCAGAGTAAGGGTCAAAGAAAAGGTAACCTCTGACATGGATCTTGATGAATAAATAAGCATTTCCTCAGTGGACAAGGAGGACAGCGACAGTTAAGGGAGAAGGCATGGGATGAAAAAAGCACTGGTGAAGATGGAGAATTGCAAGTCCACCAGTGTGATACCACAGGCCTTGGTCTGCTAACCAATGAGTTCAGATATTTCCCCTCAGGCAATGGGGAGGCAATGAAAGATTTTCAGCATGGAGAGACTTGGTCAGATCAAGAGTTCAGAAAATACTCTGTAGAGCATGGAATGGATGAGAGAATGGAAACAGTGAGGCAAGTAGGAAATTATTTCTTAAGATCAGTATGATTTATGCACTACAGGTAAATTCAGTTTCTTATTAACACAGACACACATCACTACATATGCATCTACATCACTACATATATATCTACATACCTATGCAAAGAATCTCACAGTAACAGCCCACAGCACACCTTGCCCATAAAAGTAAGAAAGTAAAGGGGAAGCACCACATACTTGGACTTATTGAGACTGGCTTCAGCTGCAGCTGCCTGGAGCAGCTGGGTTGATTTGCTGGCAGGGACTCCAAAGACTGCACTGTGGGTTACGTCACTGAGAATCCGCCTGTGCCCAGCACGCTGAGTCTTGGGGGATGATGGAGGAGTGAGAGATCCGAGTTTCTGCCCCTGGATGGCAGGAGGTGGGGTTGTCTGAACCTTTGGCTGTTGTCTTACTGGGGCTTGAATCTGCTAGGAAGAGAGATGAAAAATGTTCCAAAAAAAAAAAAGGGAAAAGAAAAAACAAACAGACAAGCATAACAAGAAATGCCACATGAGAGCTAACATGGGACTCAAATGGCTGAGTTTACCAATAACACTCAGAAAGAAAAATACTAGGCTCTGACAATCTGAGCTGCAACTTTGGGACTGATACCAACATGGCATTTATCTGGTGCTTATACATAAATTTTAATCTTCATCAGCAACAATATACGGGTAACCATATACAATTCAACCCAGAGCATAAGACCACAGAAGCTATTCCTAGCTCTCAAGATGATCTAGAATGTATCCTAAAGGACCACTTTCTGCTTCCGAGGTCACAGAGGAACTCGTTCAGAATGCCTCCATGACAGGCTTTAAGCATTCTACTACCACAGTCAGAAGCCAATGAAGGCACACCTCCAGCTAAAACACATTTGAGCCGAATGATTTCTGCTAAGAGGTCCCTGACTCTCTGACATAGCTTAGACTACTACTAAGGAATAAGTTAGATAAAGTTACACTGTGATTAATAAATGGTAGTGCTTTTTTCTGTTTTGTTATTATGACTCTTTATTTCATTGATAAGTTCTATTTCTGTGATAACCCCTGAAAAATGTGCAACATTGGGGAAGTGGGATTAACTTGTTCCAATCTTCAGTTTGGAAATGGCACTGAAGAACCAGGTAGAGAATATAATACAAAAGAAGAAAACATTTAAAAAGCACTTGATGACGACTGATCTAATAACACAAGGACCTTTGAGATGTGGGCCATTTTCAGAAGGCAGGACAAACTGTCTCCACAGAAAAACAAACAGGTGGGAACATCCTTGTGGCCACGTGGTTAGTCTTTAAGCATAAGTCATGATCTACACAGTGCTATATGAAGAAAATGAACAAAAAATAATGTTAAGAAGGCCACCTAACCTTTTTCCTCAATTCTATCAATCTAAAGATAAAATAACTTAGAATATTAAATGCCTCAGGTATTTAACCACCCCTTCCCTCCAGTCGCTCATCTCAGATTAGAGCTGCCCCTCCATGCTGCAGCTCAGTTCCCACATTCTGTGTGTTCAAAGGCAGGTCCTAAGAGAGATGAGGGAAACCAGAGAGTCCAGCTACTTGGGCCAGGATGCCGACAGCCTGGGATTTTCTGTCCTTACATTGACTCAGACTTTGAATTTTATTGAGACCGGCTAGGTACACGTGTGAGTATACAGTCACTTCACCAACAGGCTGAAGGATACAATATAAGCTTCTAGTATGAATCAGACTAAAGTTAGAAGGGTAAAGGAGCTGACTGCATCTCTGAGGGAGCAGAGTACTCTGTGAGGACCACAGCTCCAGCCCCACAACTTCCATCAGGGGTCCAGTGCTGCGCCTGCAAGAGCCAACCTAAAGCCAGTACCCACAAGGACCAGAAGGGCTTTAAGGACTAGATTTGCTTATTTCTTGGAGTTTAAGACATTCATTACTCTGCAAAGGGTACTTAACTGTTGAGTTCCTTTATTTTGAAGAATCCAGACTACTTGGAGAACATTTTCCCTTCCTCTTACCTGTTCTCTGTATGCGGCACACTGAAGAACAGACACTTCCATTATGAGGACCCTTTCCCTATTACAGCAATCTACTAATACAAAGCGGCTCCAACCTGTTCACTGCTCCTCACAATAACCCTGTCAGGCTGATAGCTTCATCTCCATTTAGAATCTAAGAACATGAAAGTTGAAATGAACCTTAGAAAACATGAATTCCAACTCTCTTGCTTAAAAGGAGATGAGACCAGGGCTCCCTGAGGCTAACTGCTCACCCAAGGCAATGGGGTCAACTGGGGACAGAATGCACGTCTCCTGACTGCAGCTCAGGACTCTCTTTTCTGCACCATGATGCCTCCTCATCCAAAGATGGGATTAGGAAGGGGGAGGAGGGAGACTGAGGACACAGGGGAAGGAAAAGCAAGGGAGACTCAGATGTCCGTCTTGCTAAAGATTTTTTTAAAAAACAAAATATATAATTATAAAAGGAGTACAATCACATCAAGGAATGTAAGAATATGGACAAGAGGAGGAAAACCACACAGACTTCATTTGACCACTCAAATAGTTGTTCTTATCTTTTCAGTATCTTGTATTTAAGTCTCTTTTCAAGTACACTCTTTTCTCATAATTTCACATCTCTTTAATATCATCTCATGAGCGTTTTCTACGGTTGTACAAACTTTATAACCATGATTTTTAATGGCTGCAGAGTTGGGTTCTTGAATGATTTAGGTTGCTTCCATTGTTTTGGCTATTATCAATAAGATGGCAATAAACATCTACGGCATGTGGCCATTTTCCCTTTGCAGATTATTGCTTGAAGATGGCTACAGGGTATACTTCACACTCACTCACTTGCTTCTCTAGGTAAGTCCTTCCACGGGTCATCGGAGAAAGGGATGGTCAAAGCTGGGAAGCTCTCTGGCTCCTGGCTGAAGCACATTCTGCTCTCATTCCCTCTCCACCACCTCAACCAACTACCCCTGAGCCAAGTGCTCAAGGTATTTTTTCAGGCAAAGAACATGGAGAAATTTCATAATTTATTCCCAAGAAAATGGATACATTTGTCCAGGGAAAGCAGAGGGAACCTCATAAGCAGTGTAGCCAGTGGCAGTTGATCACTTCATCACCCTGGATGGGCACTTATTATTATCCTTGAACACAGATCAGGACTCTGGTTCTCGCTCCAGCTCTGCTGCTATCAGTCTGTGAGGCTGGGGTAATCACTTTCCAGTCTGGGCCCCAGTTTCAAATTCTATTAAATCAGGGGACTGGACTAGATAATTAAGATCTTAACTCACTACATCATACAATAATATTTTAAAAACTCTTTTTCCAGTAACAAGAGGAACTTTTTCTTGTTAAAAATACAGAGTAGCTGTCCAACCACATGCCTGCAGGAAGGCTGAGTTGTTTCTTAAACGAAGGTGTAAAGACACTGAACACACACTTAGCTGAGACTTAAGACAATCTATTTACGGCTCTGCTTCCTTTTGAAGGGATGTAGGTTTTCTGGTTTAAGATGGGCAACAAAACTCTATTAGAAATCAATCCTCAGAAATATGGTTTCTTGCCTTTCCTTCATTCGTCTAGTAGGTGGACTCCCCTGGGAATAAGAGAGTGGCTATGATACTCTATCACCTGGGTATGTAAAATGCTTTTCTCTATCACTATAAAAGTTTCTATCACTATCACTCAGAAGTACATGAGAACACAATTAAGAGCACTTATTAAAGGCCACAGCACAATGTGCCTGAGGATGTTGAAACTGTAAAGGTCAATCAGGAGAGGATGTAGGGGTTCTGATGCTATACTCAGCCACTATCCAGAAGGGGACTTGCCCAATTCCTAAACTGACAAGATGTCTCAAACATTACTCAGGTGCTGTGGTGCCCAGAGGGATTAGGCCATGGTAAATGGTCTTAGCAAGCAGGCCCCTGAATGGTGCTGCATGGTAGACTTAAATGAGGTAGTGTAATGTCATTCAAGGCAAAGAATAAACACAATACTGTCAGGACTCAGGGTAAAGGTGGGGGCCTACACGAACCTCCAGAGACTGGAAAGAAAACAATGGTCAAACTGCCCCTTGAAGAAGGGAAAGAGATTAGCTCTAATCCTGCCTAGGTCTTTGACTCCTCAACACTGGCACTGACAGAGACAATGAACAGCTCTTTCTGCCAGCCTAATTTTAGAGTGATGAATAATGTTCATCCTCATCGGTAGCTTAGAATCATTTTTTTAAAACCTCTACTTTCTATAGAATACCTCATCCTTTTCTTGGATATATCAACAAAAGATCAAATATTTTAACCATGAGGGTAGGGAAACAGCCCAAGCCCTAATCCAGAGGCCCCCTGACCTGCCGCTGCCACCTCTTTCCCGCCCTTTCCCTAGCCCTCACTGCATGCTCCTCTCCTGCTTTTGTGCTCTGAGCTCTGGCTGATTCTTACTGCTGGCTCCTGGGCAGGCGGTGGTTGCGGGGCTGCAGCCTGCTGCGCCTGGGGCTGCTGTACTGCTGCCACAGTGGTCTTCTGCTGCAAGGCAGCCTGCTGAGTCAGTAGCTGCTGTTGATGCAGGGTTGTGGCCAGCTGCTGTTGCTGCTGCTGCTGGTAGAAGTTCTGTATCAGCTGCTGTTGAGAGCTTCCTTGGGATACCACAGGGAACTGGGCAATCGCTGGTTGCTGGGTTGCTGGGTGTACTGCCTGAAACTGAGCAGGAGAAAGTGGCAAGAAATGAGGTGAATAAAAGCCCGTCTCAGAATGAAATTCCATAAAAGATAAATGTCTCAGTAACAACTAAGACCAGCGCTGAAGCCAAAGGCAAGGGAAGGCAGAAGTCTTTTAGCACGGCCTGAAAACTCAGGAGGGGAACCTTAAGGCATTAAAACAAACACAGCAGCACCTTACACTGCTAGGCTGCGCCCACTGCGCTAGGCTGCCTCTTGCACTGCAGGCTAGCCTCCAGGTGGTTTCTACGCCTGGCCTAAAGGCATCCATCTGACTACACATCTGGTGACTTCACCTGCTGGAGTGTAACAGAAACTAATACATGATCTCCCAATCACAGAAGTAATCCATTTTGTAAAGAGATTTGGAAGTAGCCAAGATTAAAATGCTCCCCTACATGAATAGGAAGGAGCAATGATGACACGGAAAGAATAACCTAAATTTTAACTCAGCTATTAAGAGTCATCTCAAGCCTTTCTGAAAATTATTTTCCAATAGCTCTACCTTTATTAACTCTCCCATCTTTAAACACTCAAAATATTCAGTATACTCTACCGTACTTAATGATATTTATCTTATATTGGTAACAATTGTTTCAAGTTATACTCTCTTATAAACTTCCTAAGGACAGGGATACTCCTATATGTCTCTACTCTCCAAGGCTAAGGACTATGTGCTGGGCACACAGAGCTCAAACAAGGGCCTACTGATGAACAAAAGTCAAGATCCTGTCTTTGGACATGCCAAACTGGTACTTAGTTATAGAGTTAACTGAGAGGATACTGTTTGCCTACTGGGCAAAGCTAAAGTGTTAAAAAGAGGCAGATCTCAATAAATAGCTGCCTATTTATAACCATAAAATGCTGGAAACAACCAAATGTTTATCAACAGGGGACTGACTGAATAAACCATGCTATATTTCCTTAAAAGGCAACACTCTCAAGTTGTAAATAGGAACGAGGGCCACCTCTATATATGGGATGGAGGGGATGGAATTTTACAGACTTAATTTTGAAACCATGTAAATGTTTTACATTTTCACAAAACAAAATTAAACCAAAATTAAAAAAGCAATAACTAAAAATTAAAAGCAAATAAACCTGTGTATCAAATTGATAGCAAAACTCCCCAGAAAATAGTGAGCTAAATATTCTAAGGGTAAAAAGGGCAAAGAAATCTTAAACTGTTTTCAATAATCATATTGGTATTGTTATCTTGAAACTATAAATCAATTAAGTAATTATGTTAATGTTGTTAGGAATCAAGATTTCCAGATGAAAAAAACAGAAATATAACATCCAAGAAGTTAAACAAAAGATCC